>JASDDO010000019.1:696373272-698873272 GCA_030015575.1 Agapanthus africanus
GACCAAGTCAAAATCAAAGTCAACCCCAAGCCAAATGGGCCCAAGCCCAGATCCAGTGGGCCCACGCCCGGGTCGAGCCCGAACATGAAGCGGCCAGCCTCCCACCGCGCCAAGATAAAAATTTTGTAATAAACAATTTTGTTGTATTTCTTTTATTTTTATTTTATGGACAAATGTAAGAAAAATAGGCATAAAGCCAATTTTTTGTAAAGCCCGTGGCTTATGTGCAAAAAGAAATGGCACATGAGCCATGGGATAGGCAAAATGCCATTTTGTGAAGCCCAAGGGGCTATGTGTAAAGTGTATGGCCTATAAAGGCAAAGATAATGAAATATCTAAACAACTTTTTCTCTCTCTAAAAAATTTTCCAGATCTGAGATCTTTTCTTCTTCTTCAAGGTTCCAAAACCCTCTTCTTTCTCTTGAATTAAATCAAGAGTTTTACTCTTCTTTTTATAAAACAAATTAGTTTTTCACCATAAAACCCACAAATGGGAACTTGGATCTATCATTAGATCTAAAAAAGAAGAGATTTTTAGATCTCACATCTCTTGAGCCAGCCAACAGAGGAAAAAGAAGAAGAACCCATTTCCTCAACCAAAATATATTTTCTTTTTCAGGAGTTTAACTCCACTAATTTCTCTTCCGGGAGTTTCTGGGGGTAAAAGCCCTCTTTTCCTCGCCGACGCGCTAGCGCTCGAGCGCAAATCGCCCATGTGCCGACGCGTGGCGCGTTTGCGCTCCAGCGCACTGCGTGCGAGCGCAAAGTGCCCATGTGCCGACACGTGGCGCGCGCCCTTGCGCTCCAGTGCACTGCGCCCGAGCGCAAAGCACCCACGTGCCGACACGTGGCACGCGCGCTTGCGCTCCAGCGCAGTGCGCTTGAGCGCAAAGCGCACACGTGCCGACACGTGGCGCGCTTGCGCTCACGCGCACTGCGTCCGAGATCAAAGCGCCCATGTGCCGACACGTGGCGCGCTTGCGCTCACGCTCACGCGCACTGCGCTTGAGCGCAAAGCGCCCACATGCCGACACGTGGCACGCTTGCGCTCAAGCGCACTGCGCCCGAGCGCAAAGCGCCCATGTGCCGACACGTGGCGCGCGCGCTTGCGCTCCAGCGCACTGCGCCCGAGCGCAAAGCGCCCACGTGCCGACACGTGGCGCGCTTGCGCCTGAGCGCACAGCACCTAAACGCACAGCGCTCAAGGTGCTGGCCCCACGCATCCTTTGGATGTCTTTTCCCCATTTTTGTTCATATATACATGAATATATATACATATGTATACATATGTACACATACACATACTCCGCAACATTCTCCCCCTCCAAAAAATTTTTGGGCCGGGACGCTGCCCCGAACCCCGCAAGGGGGCTACTAGCCCCCTTGACCCCCAGCCCGCTATCCGGGTAGCGGGACCCCCGTAAAAACTCTGCGTGGCTCCCGATATATCCAAAACCCCCTTTCAAAACAAAACACACGTACACTGCACATTGAGTTCGCATGACCAGTTTAACCCGTTAATCGGAGGTTCCCTCGCCCCAAAGGCGAGGGGTAATTAACGGCAGCTTAGTCCGCGGCTGCCGGAGATTCGGATCCGCACAATCATTAAACCCTGGCCTACCCTAGGCAGGGGAAATCTGTAGTACGCCTGAGAAGCGTGCGCGTATTCCCATCTCAATGGGGTGACGAAAAACACCCTACATTCATATCACTACGAATGTCCACTTCCATTGTATAAAACCATCATATGGTTATATACGAACTCGAAGGAACTTGTTCCAAATTCAAGGATGGTTTCCGGTTCTGGAGAAAATAAATTGGACTATTCAGTTGTCTTTTCCTTTTACCTTCTCTCAGATTGCGAGTACTCCTTAGATTAAGACGGTACACCTATTATGATAATTGGATAGTCTTCTTCCAAACCATAGGCAGGTGCCGAACGGTGGGGAATGAAGAAAACCAATTAGCCTAACGATGGTGTATAGAAGGTAATAAGTTAAGACAAATAAAGGGATTAGAAAGAGGGCAAAGTAAACTGCGACGGCTATTCACGACCAAACCAAGTATTTCATCGCCACTCCTGCTTCACCTTTGTAATCTCTAGGACATTCCGTATCACTACGAAGATCCACAGTTATTTGGATACTCCATCGTATGGTTATATACGAACTCAAAGAAACTTGTTCCAGTTCGGGGATGGATTCTGGTTCAGGAGAAATAGAAATAAGGTTTTATTCTGGTTGCGAGTGCTCCTAGGATTAGGACAGTACACCTATTACGCTTATTGGATAGTCTTCTTCCAAACCATAGGATGGTGCCGAACGGTAGGGAAGGAAGAAAACCATTTAGCCTAAAAGGGTGTACAGAAGGTAATGAGTAAAGACATATAAATGGATTTGGAGAGATGGCAAAGAAATATACGGTTACAGTTGTGAATATGATAATGGAAGAGGCATTACTAAGAATACCCGGATACCCCATCGAAACATTTACATGTTTCAGTTTCACTGTGTATTATTAAAAGAAAACTGATTTCCCAATTAGTCCTTGCTCCAGGGTATGTATTTACCAGGATTGATTCTCACATCTGTATGGTTTTGCAGATGATGAGTGGGAGTAAGTTATTGGGAATTGGGTGATCATCCTCATTATATCGAGATTCATTGTAATTGATGATATTTGAGAAAATCGCCTGGGTTGTTTGCCGGACGGCAAATATTTGGTTTTGAATATCCATTTTTATGCACCAATTTCAAATTGATATATCTGTACGTTTATTTTTATAAAGTGAGATATAACTTTTTGAAATTATGTCTATGACATTTACCTATATCGGTGGATAGTTAGGTAAGGAGCATTAAACAGCTGTGTAATTCTTCTTAACCATAAGTACAGTTTTCAACCTACGACACACAGGGTTTGAGTTATTCAACTCAGCGGACTTATACAAAGTATATTGTATGTTGTCCTGTGTCCATTTGGACAGAGGGGTTGGTACTCGTACTATATTCTGTTTACTTGTGACTTCTCTAGTTCTTAGACATGTGTTTCATAGAAATGCAAGGTCTAAGTTTTGAGAAGTTATAGGTATAAGAATAAAGTAGAGAACCAGCTGTTGCAAGTATCAGGATTCTTCAAGGTCATCGAAGATGTAGATACTCGTGTATGGTATTCAGTTGATAGTAATGATTATGAGAACTTGCTTCTCTTTCAGGTTACTCATAATTGGATGCACTCCTAAGTTGAGTAATGCTGATCGGCCTATCTCTATTTAGTTGACATGCACTGAAGACAGCTGCATGATTTGAATCTGGTTCCAATTAAATCAGTGCCTCTGTTTCTATATTGGATATAGAATAGTTCATATCTTAATAATGTTATGGTATGGGGAGTTGTCCGGCTTATGCTTAAGACCAGACTCTGGATAATTCAAGGCGCGTTTCTGTAATGGCAGTTTGTGGGTTGACCCGGGCTATGACGAAGGTTGACTTTCTACCATCTGGAAGATCAATAGTGATATTGTTCTTAACTCGCCACAGTTTTAATAAAATTGGATTTTTTCAGAAAACAGTAGTGGGAGTATGGTAGAACTGGAAGTGATTCCAGAACCGCAAACGATTACTGAAAATTTGATAAGAACCTAAAGATTCAATCTGGTTTGACATTCCATCAGCCACTCCGCAGATATGGTGGGTAGCCTCAGGCACTCAAGAGGTACTTCGGTATGCTCAAAGACGGTGACAAGGAGGTTCTTGTTTACCCAGACTTGCCATTGCTGTTGTTTCAGACTGTGAGACCCGGCAGGAGGATGAGTATAGCGTCGTTCTAAACTAGCTTTAGAAGTGCACGTGTATCTGACTCTGCCAGAGGGTTGTCGTAGTCAGTGGGAGCAGCAGAAGCATAGTGGACAAGTAGCTTATGTCTATTTATGGACTAAAGCAGATATAGCGGAGATAGATCATCTATTTCTGATGTGACAGTCATAGGTTTGACTTCATCAGAATAGGAGATGGATCTGTTAAGAAGGTAGTAGGGTGTGATGTCCTAGTATTTGGATGACATACACATAGTAGGAAGTAAAATTCCTATACTACGATCGGTTATACTTTGGTTGTCACACAGTGGTTTCTCCACATAGGATATAGATATAATATCAGACATTCTGATTACTAGATCTATGGTTTTAGATCTAGATTTGGGTAGTTTCCCAATCAGGGTACTTAGACAGCATTCTAAAGGTGTTTTAGAATGGACGACTCCTGGCACGGTACTATACCTGCAGGTGATGGAGTCACCCTCTCTAAAGGTGTCTTATAGACTAAAGGGGAGAGGGATGTGCATGATTGGCAGATCACTTGCTTAGGCAATTCAGTCAATCATGAGATGTCAAGTACCACACCAGACATTGTTTTTTCCACTAGATGCAATAAGTTGATATTAATCCTATCCTGGAGAAACGTTCGGAAGAAGTTTTAGAACATAAGTGGATGTTCTAGGGATATGATAACGTCAGCCTACTTCGGGAGACAGTTATCATTCCAGGCTTCCAAGGTGACCTAGATGACAGAGTGACTGTCAGATTTGTAGTTTTCCCTCTGACGAGGGGCAGTGATTTGGACAGGTGATCCAAGCGGACACTGAGGGAGGCATGACGCAGGATACTGATTAAATTCGGTTGACGATACAGTCTAAGAAGTTTGGATTTGGAATTCATTTATGAACTTCCCTTTAGATATCCAGACATATTCTAAGACAGGTATTGCTCATTTCGGAAGATGGCTTTCTCCGCGAACTTGAGATAAAGAGAGACATAGAAAGAAACATTAGGGCGGATCCACTCACTGAGGCTATTCCTCGAACGCAATAGTTTCGCAAATGGGCTTTGTGAACCTGATTAGTAGAAGAGTTGGGTGTTCGGTATCACACGGGCTATGAGTATACGACATCGCAATAATTAGACTTGAGTGCAAGTGGGAGATTGTTGGATATAATGCCCTCAAAGTCAATTATTGGATCGCAGCCACGTGATTGCAATGATTGAGGGAGGACCTATACCGGTAGGACAGTCTTACTCAAGATGATAGTATGCTATCTGGTTTATCTTTATCATTGTGTACAGCTTTAGGTAACATTACAGGTCACTATTACACATTGATAGGGCCTTTAGGATTCTTGTTTGACTACCAGCAGTATGATGGCGATCATATACGTGAGAGTTGGGTAGTCTATAAGCACATCCTTAAAGTGGTCCCTAGTCGTGGGAGTTTCGAGACTGAGCATCGATACTCCATTAGTAGACTAGTGTATACAGTCGAGACCCCGACGAGGGGCGGTGGCTGGCCTCACAAGCCATTGGTGTCAGTTGGATCACCTAAGATGTATACAGGTGCTCATTGGGTTATGACTACACCGGACAGGACTCGCCGAGAACATGCTAGTTGGTATTATACCTGACGTCAGATAGCAGTTCCTTGGTGACATATGTACAGGTTAGTTCATTGACCTGAGATCGTCATTTGTCTCGTCTGAGTTCCCACTGTGCTTTGATTACTACCCTACCACGGCTCAAAAGAGTCGTGCAAACAGGTTTTAGTTGGGTACAGTCCCGAGCCACATGGAGGCAGTGAGCGGATCGGCAGGGGTTTCGTCTCTCCCGGTATTGGGGGTGAGATCACGCTGTGTCTAGGAGAGCCATTACACGAAGTCCTTGGCCAAGGCAGGAGATTTACTGGTACGTATTCCAGTAGTATCTCAGGGTGTTCTGGGCTAAACTCCGACACGACTTATACCGCTTTTGGGGGTCTGACTTTTACCAACCCCCTAGGCCCAACATGCGATGCTCATAGACGAACGGACCGGACTATACGGATATTGTCACTGACAGGCTCAGTAGGGTGTCAGGATGAGTTCTCTCGTCGACCTCCTTTTCGGTCAATACCTGGTGGCCCGTTACATACAGCTAGTAGCACTGACGTGCTAGTGGTTAAATCCACAGCCAGTGTATTGACGAGTCTTTAGAATCCCTCACAGACAGTTTCTCAAGTTTCGGGCGAAACGTTGTAGAGGCTGTATGGTATTATGGCAGGGTTCGATCATATACATGCAGTCGTGCACGGATCATGATCGGACGGATCATACTAGTGGGCTTTGGTTTAAGCCGTATCCTAGTATTAGATTTGTTGGATTGCTTTTAGTCTCATCGTATTCGCATTCAGTCGGAATGCGGAAGTAGGTATGTATATACAGGTGAGGGGTATCCTTGTGATCCGTCACGAGTTTACTTTAGATGTTGCCGTATCTTTTTGTTGGATTAAACATTTGGGTTAATGTTTACTTTGGTGGAAATAGTGAGCTTAATTCATGATGAGGTGCGCTAATTATGACATGGACAAGGGTGGTGACTCATGGTCTTATTCTTTGAACCATGTCATCTTTAGTGATTGATTTTAGTAGTGAAATGAAAGATGGAGAGAGAAAGGGCAGCCATATAAGGGGTTTGCTCTTGTGTTTTATCATTCTAACTCTCTCTCTAATATTTCATCTCACACAAGAAAGAAAAGCCTCTTCTTCTTCTTCCTCCTCTAGCTCACCATTTCCTCCAATGGCTTCATCTTTAACCTCCATCCATACACTCTCATGCGTTGAGAATCAATGGATGCTTGAGACAAAGTTGTCACACACATTCTCTACTTCACCTTGGATACGTCATCTAGCAAACTTCGTGTCCGAGTTGCTTCGGATGAAGCGGGATTCCATAAAAGGATTCATAGATGTGGTGCCCTTTCCGACGAGGAGACCGGAGATCGGAGATGCCGCGAGGAGCTTGGGTTAGTGGCCAAGGACCAAATGACACGGATCGATCGGTATTGCTTTTCTAACCCTTCTCTAGTTAGCTAGTTATAGGTTAATGGTTCGATCCGGGATTAAAGTCTGCGATAGCGCCGGTTTCAAGTTTAGAAAAAGTTTTCGTTTCCGCTTTTTGGCCTCGGATCGACGGCCGGGGAGCTACCGTAGACTTACAATTCATACTCAAGTTAAATAGTACTTGTGCCGCATAACTCATGAAAATGGTGCAACAGTTTCACATTCTCAATTTACCAAGTTAAATAGTACTTGTGCCGCATAACTCATAATAATGGTTCAATGGATTTATATGATGAACTGACACATATATAGATGCAAAAAGTCATGTAATGCAGCAAAATAGATAGCTAGGAACTATACACAAAATGCCTATACTACTAGAAGTTCTAAAACTATTGGGCACCTCGCGCCATCCATACGATTTCCCCCGTAGATGTGTACATCTACTCACCCATGATCTCATGCTAGCCAGGTCCAACCACCATTTTTCCCTTCTGTGCCGCGTCCGACGTCCCCGCGATCGATCCTAGAAACACACAAGCAACACACATAAAGCTAAAATTCTGCTAAAAACACGATATCAAGGTCAAAAAAGAACTCGCATTGGAAGTTAAACGCGTGTGCACTCGATACGTCAAAACATGTTTAACCTGGTCTGAAACCACCCCAACTCGCTGTGACGCGCAGTGAACAACAAACCCAACTCACATAACGCACGTGTCGCACAAATTAAAAGTATTGAAAACGAGGTTTTAGGTTCTAGATTTTGACTCGAGTGGAAAAAGCAAAAGTTGTATATACCAAAAACCTTAAATATACAGCAGACTCCTACAGACCAAGACCCGACACCCACACCCACCCTCTGACCGCAAATTGCGGCCAGACAAAATAAATCTGCGGCCTAATAGGGGAGAGGGGGTCTCGTGCTTCGTGTGTGTGGTCCTATCCCAGTCACTAAGCTCCAGTATTTGCAACTTTTTCCTGAAGTACAGATCTCAAAAGAACCCAAAATCTTAACTAAAATCTTTACTTTACACTAAGTTTAAAACAATATGGTATTTTTGTGAAATCTGGTGCAAAACTTGTATTAGATGACCTTATTAACACTTAGTTAAGCTACTTTAGCCATAAAAACTTAAACTTGGCCTAAACTCCAAAACTACAAAACTAGCACTAAACCACATTAATTACTAAATTAAGCTAAATAACTACATGTTTAGCAAAAAAAAAGAAGAAGAAGTTGAGTTTAACATTATACCTCAAGTTGGTCCTAGGATGCAAGAAGAAGAAGAGAAGAAGAAGAAGAGAAAGGGGTGGGGTGTGCGCTGCTGCTGCTGTTGCTTGCTGCTGTTGCTACTGCTGCTGCCGCCGCCTTGCTGCTGTTGTGAGTGTGAAAGAATGAGAGGGAGAGAGATGTGATGAGTAAAAATAAATGAAAGTGAGAGAATGAATGGGAGTGTGAGGGTGTTAGAGAGTGAGGGTTTGGAAATGAGGGTGAGGTTAGTGGAGCCATGCCTCATACCATCATTCCCTCTCTCTCCTCAACCTCAAGTTAACCCCACAACAAACAAAAGTTAATTTAATTATGAAAGCTATTACCCTTAATTAACTTCATAATCCTAATTAAATGTTTTAGTTTACCATGGCTACCTAAACATGGCTTAACCCTAAACTTAGCCCTAAATTACATGCACATGTGTGTGCAAGCCCAATTAAATTCTAATAAAATATTCATAAATTCTGATAAAATATTTGAAAACTGTTTTGGTAAACTTTTTACTAAAAACCCCCACATTAAGCATAAATAACCACTAATCACATTCTAAGGTGTTGCAATCTTCCCCCTTAAAGAAATTCATCCCCGAATTAAAAAAATATAGCTACCCGTACCTTCAAAGAGATGAAGGAATTTCTTCCGCATCTCGCCCTCGGCCTCCCAAGTGATCTCATCACCATTTGGGCTGCGCCAAAGAACCTTCACAGACGGTAAGACCTTTGATCGATGTTTCTTCACCTGCCGATGCAATATCACTACTGGCTGCTCGGTGAACGAAAGATCATGCTCAAGATGAACGGTCTGATGCTGAATCATGTGAGAAGGATCATGAAGGTATCTGCGAAGCATCGACACATAGAATACGGGGTGAACATCCGGAAAGCTGGGTGGAAGAGCCAAACGATATGCAACTGCGCCAACACGCTCAAGGATCTCGAAGGGACCCACAAATCTGGGACTAAGCTTTCCTTTTCGCCCAAATCTCATCACGCCCTTCATCGGAGAGACCCTCGGAAAAACATGATCGCAAACTGCGAACTCTAGTCTGCGACGGCGTCTGTCCGCATACGATTTCTGCCTGCTCTGAGCCACTCTCATCCGATCTCGAATCAACTGCATTTTCTCGGTCGTCTCCTGCACGATCTGCGGCCCAAAAATACTGCTCTCGCCGAGATCTGTCCAACAGACGGGCGATCTACATCTCCTCCTATATAAGGCCTCGAAAGGTGTCATCTGAATAGTATCCTGGAAACTGTTGTTATAGGAGAACTCCACTAAGGGTAAATGATGATCCCAGCTACCACTGAAGTCTAAAACGCATGCTCAGAGCATGTCCTCGAGAGTCTAAATAGTCCACTCTGACTGGCCGTCAGTCTGCGGATGAAATGCTATGCTGACACTCAAACGGGTGCCCAACGCCTCCTGAAATCTCTACCATAGTCGGCTGGTAAACTGGCTGCCTCGGTCTGACACGATACAAGTCAGGACGCCATGCAACCGTACGATCTCGTCGATATAAATCTGGGCATACTGAGCAAAACCGAAAGTGGTATTCACTGACAGGAAGTGAGCCGCTTTTGTCAATCGATCCACGATCATCCAGATGGAGTCATACCCTCGACTGGTCCTGGGTAGACCCACGATGAAGTCCATAGAAATCTGCTCCAACTTCTACTCTGGAATGGGCAAAGGCCGCAACTCTCCAGCGGGCCTCTGATGCTCGACCTTGACTTGCTGACAAGTCAGGCATCTCGACACGAAGTCTATGACGTACCTCTTCATTCCGTCCCACCAATAAACATCTCTCAAATCGATCTATGCGCCTCCTCAAGAATCTCACGCCGCAGTCCCTCAAAATCTGGTATGCATAATCGAGTCCCAAATCGCAGTACCCCATGATCATCGATCACAAACTCGGAATCTCTACCCTGCCTAATCTGCTCCATGATCTCTGAAAGACGGTCATCACTAGGCTGCACCTCTCGAATACGGTCAAGCAACTGCGAACGTGCATGAATATGCGCAAGCTGTCCCCCGGTCGGAGTGAACTCGAACTCCACTCGACTGTCACATAGAATCTGCCAATCTGCTGACGACTGCCTCTGCACGGCGCTCAAACAAGATAAACTACCTTCGGGCCTCCGACTCAAAGCATCTGCCACCATGTTCGCCTTGCCCGGATGATAGAGGATTTCTCTATCATAGTCCTTCACCAGCTCCATCCAACGGCGCTGTCTCAGATTCAAGTCTCGCTGCTGAAATATGTACTTCAAGCTCTTGTGGTCCGTGAATATCTGGCACGACTCGCCGTATAGGTAATGTCTCCAGATCTTGAGTGCAAACACCACTGCAACCATCTCTGAATCGTGCGTAGGATAGTTTTGTTCATGTGTCTTCAGCTGCCGAGAAGCATACGCGATAACCCTATCGTGCTGCATCAACACGCAACCTAGTTCCACTCGAGAAGCGTCGCAATAAACCACGAATCCACCCGATCCCGAAGGCAATGACAACACTGGTGCAGTAGTCAGACGATTCTTCAACTGCTGGAAGCTATGCTCGCACGCCTCGGTCCAATCAAAAGGACCTCCCTTCCGGGTCAACCAGGTCAACGGTTCAGCGATACGGAAGAAGTCCTGAACAAATCGTCGGTAGTAGACAGCCAGGCCTAGGAAGCTACGGATCTCTGTAACTAATGCTAGTCTGGGCCAATGCTGAACGACCTCGATCTTCTTCGGGTCCATACATATGCCATCTCTCGTAATCACGTGACCCAAGAAATCAACGATGTCAAGCAAAAACGCGCACTTGGAGAATTTTGCGAACAGCTGGTGCTCCCTCAAAGTTTGCAATGTGATCCGCAGGTGCTGCTCGTGCTCCTCTCGGCTCCGGGAATACACCAAAATGTCGTCAATAAAAACGATGATGAACAGATCTAGATACGGCCTGAAAATGCGGTTCATCAAGTCCATAAACGTGGCTGGTGAATTGGTGAGTCCGAAGGACATCACCAAAAACTCACAGTGTCCATAACGCGTGCAAAAAGCCATCCTCGGAATATCCTCCTGCCGCACCCGCAACTGATGGTAACCCGATCGCAAGTCAATCCTCGAAAAGTATCCCGTACCCTGAAGCTGGTCGAACAAATCATCGATACGTGGTAAGGGATATCTGTTCCGTACGGTAAACCTGTTCAACTGGCGGTAATCAATGCACAAGCGCAAACTGCCGTCTTTCTTCTTGACGAACAGGACAGGAGCACCCCACGGAGATACACTAGGTCGAATAAGCCCTTTATCTAACAAATTCTGCAACTGATCCTTCAGCTCTTTAAGCTCCACCGGGGACATCCGATAAGGCGGTATGGGAATAGGCCCCGTGCCGGGAATCAAGTCAATGCAGAACTCAACATCGTGTTCAGGCGGTAGTCCAGGCAGCTCGTCAGGGAAGACGTCAGGAAACTCACACACAACCGGGACCTGGTCCAACGGGACCTCTGCAGCTCGAGAATTACAAACAAAAGCTAAGAATCCCTGACATCCCTTCCGTAAGAGCTGACCGGTGCGAAGAGACGAAATCAAGCTGGGAAGGGTGACGCTGCGGTCTCCCTGAATAACAACGACTGGCTCCCTCGGAAAGCTAAATCTGACTGCCTTCTCGCGGCAGTCCACAGATGCATAACAAGTGGCTAGCCAGTCCATGCCCAGAAGCACATCAAAGTCCAACATATCGAGGAGAATCAAATCAACCGATGAATCCCTCTCCCCGATACGAACGGAACACAATTGAAACACAAAACGAGTGACAAACGACTCGCCTACCGGAGTAATAACAACAAGCGGTTGATCTAACGACGAAGACTCACGGCCCAACATCGGTGCAAAGTGTGTAGATACATACGATTGTGTGGAACCTGGGTCAAATAATACTCGCGCGTCGAAAGAACATACTGGCAAGGTACCTGTCACAATGGCATTGGATGCCTGCGCATCCTACGGAGTCAAAGCGAACACTCGGGCCTGTCCCCCACCAATAGCTGCCTGTCCTCGGCCTTGGTCTCGGCCTCTTCGTCCTCTCTGAATAGGACCGCCATGCCCACAGCCTCTGGGGCGCCTAACTGACGTGAAGCATCACCGGGGGTAGGAAGTAGAGCTCTCTGAGGAGGTAGTGAAGGTGGTAAAGTCACGTGTGGAACCGTCGCCGCTCCCTGTCGTCTCACCAAACAGTCTCTGATAAGATGGGACGGACTCTCGCACCTAAAACATCCTGGCGATGCCTGCTGGCCCTGCGGATAAGAACCAAATAGCTGACCCCGTCTAACTCCTCTGCCGCCACCATCTCTCGAAAAGAATCTGTCACGATGCCTCTGAGCTGGCATATCGGTACGAATCCTCTTCGGCCCAGAAACGGCCGAAGTCTCTGAAATGCGCGCCTCCATCCGTAAGGCCGTGTCCATAACAGCTGCATAAGTGTCAAAGTGCTGGGCATCGATGGCAAGAAATAACTGTGTGTCGAGTCCCTGCACAAACCTCTTTACCCTCTTCTCTTCAGTATCAACTAAGTACGGAGCATATCGGGACAACTGAGTAAAATATCATACTCGGGCACTGTCATCCCTGGAGTCTTGATCAAAGCCTCAAAACTACGAGCTCGAGCATCACGAACGCTCTGTGGAAGGAAACGGGCTAGAAATACTACTGTGAACTCGGCCTAAGTCATAGGAGGTAGACCTGCAGCTCGACCTCTCTCGACCGACTCCCACCATGTCTGCGCAAGGCCCTCCAGACGGAAACTCGTAAGCTCCACCGATCTATCGTCGGAACATCTGAGCGAAAGGAAAATCCTAGCTAAATTGTCAAGGAATGTCTGCGGATCCTCCGCTGCATCGGTGCCGGTGAAGACTGGGGGCCTCGGTCTCATGAAGTCCTGTAGTGATACTGGAATAGCCCCTGTAGTAGGAGGAGCAACTATCTGGACAGCAGGTACTATCGTAGTCTGTGCTGTGGTAGGTACGTCCTCCGATCTTGGTGCACGACTAGTCTCTACTAAGGATCCCACCATCTGTCGTAACTCCTGCATACCTCCCATTACCTGTCGCAACTCCTCCATACCAGACTCTAGCCTATCCATGCGGCCTGGGGAAGGCGGATCAGTCTGTCCCTAAGGCGTAGGTACGCCACCCTGCTCGTTCCTCATCTCGGACGAGCCTGCTCGGATCTCATCTCGGGCGGCAACCCTCTGCGCTCTCGTAGCCTTCGGCGGCATAGTTGCTGGTACAGGAAACAGGATGATAAGAATAGTGCAATAGAATCATAGGATACACGGAATTGAAGAAGGAATTTTCAAGCAAGTATATCCTAAAGTCACCTAAGTGGAGTACCGTATCACAAGTATGCCGCAGACATACACACGCTACGTTACCCTGCTTAAGTCACATACTCCATCTACCAAGGGTCATCCTATACTCAAAAAGGTAAAACCTATCGCTCTGATACCAACTTTGTCACGACCCGAAAAGGTACGGAACGTGACTGGCACTTAAATTATGAAACGTCTCGAGGCGTACGTAATCTAAGTAAGCCAAAGCCCAGAAAACAAAACCCATTTAAGCAATAGAGTGAAGGAAAACCATATAAGTCGCATCAAAATCTTAAAAAAACATCACATTTTCCAAAAATTTCAGGAGAGTCTCCTTTGTAAAAACTGGCCCCAAAACGGGTACAAATCACGAATAAACTATAACATGAATAAGGCATCCCCAAGCGGGAGCTAGCTCTTTGCCCCAAGGAGGACACAAATCCCACGCAATATAAATCAGCAATGTGCAAAATAAGCATAAAAAGGCACAAATAATAAGCAACATGTCGGCTCAAGTGAGCGCGACCTAAAGAAACAATATACATGCCCACAAATCTTATTGTCTTGCCTCTAAGTCAACATACAACAGTACTGGTAGATGATACAGTAGATGGAGTACACTAGATACAATGAATATATAAGGTGGAAACAAAATAATCACATAACCCACCTACGAGCAAAAGCCTCAAATCCAGCAAAAGGAGGAAGTGCGTCCGCCGGTACCGTGCTGACGGATCGGACCTGTAAAAAGGCTGTGGCACAACGGGGGTGAGTTGCCAACTCGTGAGTAATATGTAACATCTATAAAGACTATCATAAGCATGAACACAAAGTGTCACAATTCTACAATATTGGTATGGTATGATGTACTAGCATGTATGCAACATGAATGCAATTTAACACGTGATCAGAATATGCTGATATGAGGAAATCATTATTTTCATCTTAGAAAACTCTTTTGAAATATCTGAAGTAATATCAATTAAATCAACAGAAATCCGTGTCAAGCATCGACACCTCAAATGAATATCTCGGTGTCCCAAAGTATAAGTATCTCAAAAAGTCTCAGGCTCCGGCAATCCGGACTGGCCCATCTCAAGTATCAATATCTCAATATCTCACGACCACGGTCGGTATCCTCCGGATATCCGCCGCGCCAACAATCACCGGTAGGTAGTCTACCCCTGCCAGGCTCATCGTCTACTACTCGAACTTCTTGCTCTGGGGTACCTTACCGGGCCCACCATGTACCCGAGACGGTTCATCCTACTCCTCGAAACGGGTCTCGAAAACTAACATAAAACTCATGGTGGACGACACAAGTATCATATCTCGAGAAAGCCGCAACTTGCAATATTTTAAAATGATATCGGTTTTATTAAATCCTTGCGGTTTCTCCAAAATCTCATAAATCTCAAATGCTAAAATCCTTAAGAAAGAAAGTACCACAAGTACACATGTCAATGATGATGAATGCCTATGGTATCAACAATGCGAACTGCAATATAGGACTAAAAGACTATGCATGATCGAATGATGTAATTTCTCAATTTAGCAAGTTAAGTTGTACTCGTGCCGCATAACTCATGATAATGGTGCAATAGTCATACTCAAGTTAAATAGTACTTGTGCCACATAACTCATGATAATGGTGCAATAGTTTCACATTCTCAATTTAGCAAGTTAAATAGTACTTGTGCCGCATAACTCATGATAATAGTTCAATGGATTTATATGATGAACTGACACATATATGGATACAAAAAGTCATGCAATGCAGCAAAATAGATAGCTAGGAACTATACACAAAATTCCTGTACTTCTAGAAGTTCTAAAACTATCGGGCGCTTCGCGCCATGCATACGATTTTCCCCGTAGATGTGTACATCTACTCACCCGTGATCTCGTGCTATCCAGGTCCAACCACCGCTTTTCCCTTCCGCGCCGCGTCCGACGTCCCCACGATCGATCCTAGAAACACACAAGCAACACACATAAAGCTAAATTTCTGCTAAAAACACGATATCAAGGTCAAAAGAGAACTCGCGTTGGAAGTTAAACGCGTGTGCACTCGATACGTCAAAACGTGTGTAACCTCGCCTGAAACCACCCCGACTCGCTGTGACGCGCAGTGAACAACAAACCCAACTCACATAACGCACAAGTCGCATAAATTAAAAGTATTGAAAATAAGGTTTTAGGTTCTAGATTTTGACTCGAGTGGAAAAAGCAAAAGTTGTATATACCAAAAACCATAGATATACAGCAGACTCCTACAGACCAAGACCCGACACCCACACCCACCCTCTGGCCGCAAATTGCGGCCAGACAGAATAAATCTGCGGCCTAATAGGGGAGAGGGGGTCTCGTGCTTCGTGTGTGTGGTCCTATCCCAATCACTAAGCTCTAGTATTTGCAACTTTTTCCTGAAGTACCTGGGTCAAAAGCAGATCTCAAAAAGAACCCAAAATCTTAACTAAAATCTTTACTTTACACTAAATTTAAAACAATATGGTATTTTTTTGAAATCTGGTGCAAAACTTGGATTAGATGACCTTATTAACACTTAGTTAAGCTACTATAGCCATAAAAATTTAAACTTGGCCTAAACTCCAAAACTACAAAACTAGCACTAAACCACATTAATTACTAAATTAAGCTAAATAACTACATGTTTAGCAAAAAAAAAGAAGAAGAAGTTGAGTTTAAAATTATACCTCAAGTTGGTCCTAGGATGCAAGAAGAAGAAGAAGAAGAGAAGGGGTGGGGTGTGTGCTGCTGCTGCTTGTTGCTGTTGCTGCCTTGCTGCTGTTGTGTGTGTGAAAGAATGAGAGGGAGAGAGAAGTGATGAGTAAAAATAAATGAGAGGGAGAGAATGAGTGGGAGTATTAGGGTGTTAGAGAGTGAGGGTTTGGAAATGAGGGTGAGGTTAGTGGAGCCATGCCTCATACCATCATTCCCTCTCTCTCCTTAACCTCAAGTCAACCCCACAACAAACAAAAGTTAATTTAATTATGAAAGCTAATACCCTTAATTAACTTCATAATCCTAATTAAATGTTTTAGTTTACCATGGCTACCTAAACATGGCTTGACCCTAAACTTAGCCCTAAATTACATGCACATATGTGTGCAAGCCCAATTAAATTCTAATAAATATTCATAAATTCTGATAAAATATTTGAAAACCGTTTTGGTAAACTTTTTACTAAAAACCCCATATTAAGCATAAATAACCACTGATCACATTCTAAGGTGTTGCATATACGCTAGTCTACTCTGGAATATCGATGCCCTATCTCGATATTCCCTTGACTAGGAACACTTAAAGGATGTACTCAGAGACTACCCAGACTCCATTAGTATGATCTCTATCAGAATCCTGGAATTCAAGTACACATCCTAAGGGCTTTATCAACATGTAACAGAGAGACATCAAGTGTACATGTTCAGATAAAGAGAAACCAGATAGCGTGCTATCATATCGGGCAAGAAAGTCCTTCCTATATATGTCCAAGCATCCACTATAATATACATCACATGTACAATAATTTCCTCTAGGGCATACATATAACTAACAAACCCCATTGACACCTTTCTGTAAGTCCACGTTGCCTACCCTGGTGCTTGCGGGGAGGCGGAAAACGGAATAAAAATCGGATTTTTATCGAACTAGGCAACATGGACTAGCTTAAGGAGGATCTTTGCTAAACAAAACTAACTAAAAGCTAACTAGATTTAGCTACATGGAAGAAAGGTTATACCTTGGGCTTTATGTCCTTCTCTCCTTGCTCCTTGGAGTGGAAGAAAGAGATCACCTTGTCGCCTTCTCTAGTCGAAGAAGGATCCACCCGAGAGCCTCAACCTTTGGCTTCAACTTCAAGCTAGAAGTAACTAAAGTGCTAGAAGTGCTAATCCTAGAACCTTAGATGAGAGTAGAGATTACTTTGGAGTGGTTTATCTCAAGCTCAAGTGTTTCTCAACACATGAGAGGGGAGAGCTTGAGAGAGAGGAAGAGGAGGAGAGAGAATCAGTATGATAGAATGAGAGAATAATAGAACCATTCTCACATATATGTGTGAATTAAGTAAATTGATAAATAGCAAGATAATTGTCATGGCTTAATCAAGACATGACCATTATCATTTCATATTTAATGCAAATTGCAAGGATCAAAGAGCATCTTTTATATGGAATGATGATGGTCAAAGTGTCAACCTAGGTCAAGAAGTCAAGAATGGTCAAAATGTCAACAACCCTAACCATGCACAATTATATATAACTAATATCAATTAATCATAATACACACATAAACATTAGGGTTAATAAAATGACAATGGTCATTAACCCTAATCAAAGTCCTCTCCCTCTGTCTCAATTAACTGTGCATACGCACCCGTATTCGTGATCCGAGGAACACGAATACAAAGAGATAAAACCAATCCCAAATCATATACTAGGATCTGGCTTAAACCAAAGCCCGCTAGTATAAGCTGTCCGGACAGCAAACGTGCACAAGTGCGCGGATGTGAACGAACCCTGTCGCAAAACCATGCGACCTCTACTCATTTTTCCTAAAGGCGAATAGCTCTCTGTGTGGGACTCTAAAGACTCGACACTACGCTGGCAGTGGGTTTAACCACAGACCGCAAGCGGCACTAGCTGTACGTAACGGTCCCCAGGTAGATGCCGATAAGAAGACTGACGAGGTGACCCCATCTGAACTCCTACTGAGCCTGTATGTGACAGTCTCCGTACAGTCCAGTCTGTTCGTCTGATACATCGCATGGCGGGCCTAGGGGGCGGTAAACGTCAGTCCCCTAATAGCGGTACAAGTCGTGTCGGAGTGTAGCCCAGAACACCCTGAGATAACACTGGAAACCTACCAGTATATCTCGCCTGCCCTGGCCAGGGACTACTTGTGTAATGGCTCTCCTGGACACAGCGCGATGTCAACCCCCAATACCGGGAGAGACGAATCCTGTCTAACCGTCACTGCCTCCAAGTGCTTCGGGACTGCACCCAACTACTACCTGTTTGCACGACTCCTTTGAGCCGTGGTAGGGTAGTAATCAAAGTACAGTGGGAACACACTCGAGACGAAGTGACAGTGTCAAGTCAGCGGACTAAGCTGTACTCATGTCACCTGGGAACTGATAACTGACGATAGGTATAATACCAACCAACAGTCCCCAACGAGTCCTGTCCAGTGTACTCGTAACCTAACGAGCACCTGCATACTATCTCAAGTACGACGTACTGACGGCTGTGGGACAGACCGTCTCCCACGCTGGGATGAGAAGCGCATACGCTAGTCTACTCCGGAGTATCGATGCCCTGTCTCGATAGTCCAACGACTAGGGACCTGTATAAGGATGTGCTTATGGATTACCCAGCCCCTACGAGTGTGAGCGCCATCACAACGCTGGTAATCAAGCAAAGATCCTAAGGGCTCTACTAATATGTATATAAGCGATATGCTAAAAGAAACGCATGCACATATTGAAGTAGAGACAAACCAAGTAGCATACTACCATTTTGAGCAAGATTGTATATACAACTGTGAATATCCCAAGCTTCCATTAAGTAATATACAAGCTAGTATGATACAGTAATGGCCTCTAGGAAATATACACTAACAATCTCCCACTTGCACTAAGGCCTTGTACTGGCGTATCGAAGACCTATCATCTCGATCAGCCGCTCGAACTGAGTCTGGGGTAGGGCCTTCATGAGTGGATCTGCAGTGTTATTCTCTGTATTTACTCTCTTCACCTCGATCTCCCGGCGATCTACGATCTCCCTGATCAGGTGGAACCGCCTCAAAATGTTCCTGGACTTCTGATGGGACCTGGGTTCCTTCGCTAAAGCTATTGCTCCGTTGTTGTCGCAATACAGCGGTATTGGATCAACAATGGTAGGAACCACCTGAAGCTCCGTGAGGAACTTCTTCATCCAGACAGCTTCCTTTGCGGCATCGCAAGCAGCTATGTACTCCGCTTCCATAGTTGAGTCTGCAACGGTCTCCTTCTTGGAACTCTTCCAGCAAACCGCCCCTCTATTGAGGGTAAAGACATAACCCGACATGGACTTGGAGTCATCCATGTCACTCTGGAAGCTGGAGTCAGCAAAGGCCTCGAGCTGGAGGTCTTTTCCGCCATACACCAAGAACATCTCCTTAGTCCTTCTCAGGTACTTGAGAATGTTCTTTACCGCTATCCAGTGTTTCTCCCCTGGGTTTGACTGATACCGGCTTACAACGCTCAATGCGTATGCTACATCTGGTCTGGTACATAACATCGCATACATTATAGAGCCTACCGCAGAAGCGTGGGGTATAATAGACATGCGATCCCTTTCCAAATCAGTCTTGGGAGACATCTCTTTGGAGAGGGTGATCCCGTGACAAGCCGGTAAATTACCGCGCTTGGAATCTTCCATACTGAATCTTTTCAGTATGGTGTCAATGTACCTTGACTGTGAAAGTCCCAACATCCTCTTAGATCTATCACGATAGATCTGGATCCCCAGAATGTAGTTGGCATCGCCCAGGTCCTTCATGGAGAACCTCTGCGACAAGAATCCTTTGACTGACTGTAGCATAGGAATATCATTTCATTTTAGGAGAATGTCATCCACGTATAAAACGAGGAATACCACAGTTCTCCCTACAATCTTACTGTAAATGCATGGTTCATCTGGGTTTTTTATAAAGTCGAATTCTTTGACAGTATCATCAAAGCAGATGTTCCAACTCCGCGATGCCTGCTTAAGTCCATAGATGGACTTTAGCAACTTGCACACTTTACCGCTGCTCCCACTCTGAATGAATCCTTCTGGCTGATCCATATAGACGCACTCTTCCAAATTTCCATTTAGGAAAGCCGTCTTTACGTCCATCTGCCAGATTTCATAATCGTGGAAGGCAGCAATGGCAAGAAGGATCCGAATGGATTTCAGCATAGCCACTGGAGAAAAGGTCTTGTCGTAGTCCAAACCAGGTCTTTGACGAAAACCCTTTGCAACAAGTCTAGCTTTATAGGTCTCAACCTGCCCATCTACACCAATCTTCTTTCTGAAGATCCATTTGCAGCCTACGGGTTTTACCCCTTCTGGAGCAAAGTCCAAAGTCCAAACTTTGTTGGTGTACATGGACTCCATCTCGGCCCGCATTGCATCCAGCCATTTTACCGAGTCGCCACTCTGAATGGCTTGCTGGAAGCTAGTAGGCTCACCATAATCCATAGTGCAATCCTCTCTATCCCCGTCTATGAGAAAACCGTAGTATCTCTCGGGCGGATGAGACTGCCTACTACTCCTGCGGAGTGGCGTAGGAATGTCCTGTTCTTTCGAACCCTCTGGTTCTACTAAGCTTTCAGTAATAGCTCGTGGTTCTGGAATTTCTTCCAGTTCTATTGCGCTCCCACTTATCTGGTTTTCCAAAAACTCAGTTTCCAAGAAGCGGGCATGCCGAGAAACAAAAACCTTTTGATCCTCTGCGTAATAGAAAAGATACCCCTTGGAGTTCTTTGGGTATCCCACAAACTTACACTGTACTGAACGCACCTCGAGCTTGTCCGCATGCTGCTTTTTTACAAAAGCTGGACATCCCCATGTCTTAATATGATTAAGATAGGGTTTCTTCCCACACCACATCTGATATGGTGTAGTAGGCACAGTCTTAGTTGGAACTCGGTTCAAAAAGTATGCAGCTGATTCTAGTGCATAGCCCCAGAAGGATCGCGGTAACTCAGCCTTACTCATCATGGAACGAACCATATCCAATAAGGTTCGATTCCTCCTTTCCGATACACCGTTGTGTTGTGGTGTGTATAGAGGAGTAAGCTGAGAGAGAATTCCATTTTCTTTTAAGAAGCCCAGAAACTCGGCACTCAAGTATTCACCACCTCGATCAGATCTCAGTGTCTTGATACTTTTGCTTGTTTTTTTTTCAACTTCATTCTTGTATTCCTAAAATTTCTCAAAGGCCTCGGATTTGTGCTTCATCAAGAAGACATATCCATACCTAGAGAAATCGTCTGTGAAAGTAATGAAGTATGAATAACCACTTCACGCATGTGTAGACATTGGACCACACACATCACTGTGTATGAGTCCCAAGAGCTCGCTTGCTCTTTCTCCGTATCCAGTGAACGGAGTCTTTGCCATCTTTCCCATGAGACAAGATTCACAAGTGGCATAAGACTGATACTCGAACGGATCCAAGTATCCTTCTTTATGTAACTTTGTTAACCGTGTCTCATTAATGTGACCCAGTCTACAATGCCATAAGAAAGCCTGATTTAAATCCGGAGACTTTCTTTTAAGTGTGTTCTGGACACTGAAGACCTGAGCTTGATTCAAAACGTATATACCGTATTTCAATGTACCTGACCCATTCAGAACTTGATTTAGGTGGATGTTTACTACATCGCTTACAAAAGTAAAATCATATCCTTCTTTAGAAAGTAAGGATACAGATATGATATTACAAGTCGCACCTGGTAAATAAAAACAGTCACGCAGAATCAATATCTGCCCAGTTGTCAGTCCTAGATGATATTCCCCTACGGATTCAGCATACATGCTCATTCCGTTAGCAACCCTGAGAGTCATATCACCTTTCCTGATAACCCTACGGTTTCTCAGAGCCTGTAACGAATTACAGATATGAGATCCTGATCCGGTATCCAATACCCAGGAAGTAGGGTTAACTGACATACAGTTCTCAATTACAAACACACCCGAAGCCGAAGCCACAACATGCTTCGAATTCTGGCTACTGGCTATACTAGCCCTGCAATCCTTCTGCCAATGTCCATTCCTGTAAGAATAGGAACGTCCCTCTTCCACTATATCCACTTCTGAAACTTCTGCCCTTCCCTTTCTTTCTACTTCCCTGGTTTCCTTCAAGGTAGTAGGTAGAGACTGTTGAACTAAGTCAGCATCTGACCCGTTCTTCAACGTGGTCTTCAGGTCCGTGAGCTCAAAAGAGCTGGTCTCTGTAAGGACGTTGCCCTTTACAGATGACCCGATAGCCAACCTCGCTGGAAGCAATTCGTTCGAGGTCTCATATCTTGCGATATGAGATTGCTCTCCATATAAATCCTTGTTATGGAGGAAGATAGAAACTGAGTCCATCTTCTCGTGCTGCCTCTGGTATGTACCATCAACTGAGGCTAACACGACGCACTTGGCTTTCGCACAGTCTTTTTCCGATGTCCTATGGATATGAATATCTGTGACAGGGGAAGCTGGACCTGAGACGGCAGGGGTTGGATTAGTTAAGGGCTGTCCCAGCTTGTCATGGGCAATGGACATCTGGACAGACCTTTGCCAGTCATAACAGTCAGATTCAGTCATTTTATTATCTAGATGTAACCTAGGTGCGGTCATTGGATCGCCGCAATTAAGAGAAAGAGAAGAAAACACTTAGCATGATGCTCTTGCAAGTTTAGATTGGTTTTTAATTTATCTAAACAGGATGGCTCCCAATGTCTCTCGAATCCCTCCTCAAACCATAAAGGAAGAATTAGTCAGGATCAATCTCACCGTACAATACTTGCTTAACCGTTCAGCCAGGCCAGTGTTGGTACTTCGAGGGAGGTTTTCCAACGTTTTCGCGAAGTTCCTTAATTAAGTAACCTCTTTTCCCTGTGGGTGTAGCCCCGCTAACACCTTTCTAGACACCTACTTGGTTTGTAGCATTGATCGTTAAGTGAAAAAGTTCCCGAGGAGTAGCATATACTCACAGTAGGATCGGGATCCAAATATCATCGCGTGATAAAACCGAAGGAATGCTACCAGAATCATCACACTCCAAATGGTATGCAGCGCTAGCAAGTTTCAGTACTTATGAAACTCCCGATGTGGATTTTTGCCCCATGCTCTTATGACCTTGACTTTGGCCAACAAATCATAAGTCGCATGTCAAGTTCTACCCGTCATTATCCAGGTTAATTTGAACCCACCCGCACATACCCTTGACTTTGGCCAACAAGGCAGTACGACTGTCCCAAACCAACGCATCTATCTATGCTACATATGAATACCCAATAGCTACCAAACACTGTGCCTTGACTTTGGCCAACAAACACAGCTTGAATACTATTAACTATCCATACGAAATGACGGAGGGCTACGGATGGTTTTGGCGAAACCGTGAACGTAGTGAACTTGATATAATCGATGGAACGAGATAGCTTTTTAAAAGGAGTGGTTCAAGCTCCGCGTTTAAAAGTTTGGTTTTGAAAAGAACCGAGTGGTTTTCAAAGTGCTCCAATCGACTTTTACTTGGTTTATTTTCTTGCATTAGTTCTTTTAATGCGTCCCATCATTTAATCCTACCATTGCAGAAAACAACCAAAATATGACGTACGCTTATGCCATTCGCATTCGCCACGGGGCCCCGTCATCACCCGTTAGGTTACTTAACTAACGACAGAGCGGGGGCTGGGCTAGCGCGGCTGTAAAACATAAGCAACGCCTAAATAGTTATCGTATATAGATATATAGCAATGATAGACATTATAGATCACAGATGAATACATTGGATATACTAGGAATCCGCAATCCGTTCGAGCCTGCAACGAAAAGCGGATTACACGGTCGCGGTGAATAGCCAATACCCCACCCAAGACCCCTACGGGTGCGGCAAACTACCCGCCAAGTATCCGAAGCGAAGCAACCTCCCTCAACACCGTGAGTAGGCCACTCGGCACTTCGAGATACCCGGTAGTTTGTGCACCCCCTCCATGGGTCTATCCTAGGAGCAAAAACAGTAAAAAGAATTATACAATGACGGCTACAACCCCGACCCGGTTGTGCGGCCATACAAATAATATTACATCAATTTGCATGTTACATGAATTGAAAGAAAAGAAAACTCTCGTCTCACAAAACACCCCAGCTATACACCCGCGACAATCCAACGCATTCATATACACATACCATCAATAAACACAGATCACAGATATGTATAACCCCCACTAATCAACGTATAGCGATTAGCAGACGTTCAATACATATAAACATCACAGATATAACCCATTAGTCAAAGTGTAGTGAAGTTCGATCAAAAATACGGATTTATAGGCACCCCAAATACAAATTTCTTTTCTGGAAAATCTGGGCAGAAATAAACCATCTTAAAAATCGCAAAACCTTAACAGAAAAATACTGCACCAAACTCGGTTCAGAACGGAGTCAAAACGGCCGCGATTCCGCGGCAATAGGCATGCTTTTACCGCGGAACCGCCGTGCTTTGAACTGTTCACTGGACCGTTTTTGGTGTGCTTCTTGAAAAAACCCTGAGCCGATTTTTGAAGTATGATTTTTTATTTTTAGAGCAGAAAAAAAAAACAGAAACTTAGGGTTTCGATGTTTTAGTTTTGCGATATTTCCGATCGAACTTCCATACACTTTACTAACTAGCAAGTTTATGTTTAGTTAGGCTCTGATACCACTGTAAGTCCACGTTGCCCACCCCGGTGCTTGCGGGGAGGCGGAAAACGGAATAAAAATCGGATTTTTATCGAACTAGGCAACATGGACTAGCTTAAGGAGGATCTTTGCTAAACAAAAACTAACTAAAAGCTAACTAGATTTAGCTACATGGAAGAAAGATTATACCTTGGGCTTTATGTCCTTCTCTCCTTGCTCCTTGGAGTGGAAGAAAGAGATCACCTTGTCGCCTTCTCTTGTCGAAGAAGGATCCACCCGAGAGCCTCAACCTTTGGCTTCAACTTCAAGCTAGAAGTAACTAAAGTGCTAGAAGTGCTAATCCTAGAACCTTAGATGAGAGTAGAGATTACTTTGGAGTGGTTTATCTCAAGCTCAAGTGTTTCTCAACACATGAGAGGGGAGAGCTTGAGAGAGAGGAAGAGGAGGAGAGAGAATGAATATGATAGAATGAGAGAATAATAGAACCATTCTCACATATATGTGTGAATTAAGTAAATTGATAATTAGCAAGATAATTGTCATGGCTTAATCAAGACATGACCATTATCATTTCATATTTAATGCAAATTGCAAGGATCAAAGAGCATCTTTTATATGGAATGATGATGGTCAAAGTGTCAACCTAGGTCAAGAAGTCAAGAATGGTCAAAATGTCAACAACCCTAACCATGCACAATTATATATAACTAATATCAATTAATCATAATACACACATAAGCATTAGGGTTAATAAAATGACAATGGTCATTAACCCTAATTAAAGTCCTCTCCCTCTGTCTCAATTAACTGTGCATACGCACCCGTATTCGTGATCCGAGAAACACGAATACAAAGAGATAAAACCAATCCCAAATCATATACTAGGATCTGGCTTAAACCAAAGCCCGCTAGTATAAGCTGTCCGGACAGCAAACGTGCACAAGTGCGCGGATGTGAACGAACCCTGTCGCAAAACCATGCGACCTCTACTCATTTTGCCTAAAGGCGAATAGCTCTCTGTGTAGGACTCTAAAGACTCGACACTACGCTGGCAGTGGGTTTAACCACAGACCGCAAGCGGCACTAGCTGTACGTAACGGTCCCCAGGTAGATGCCGATTAGAAGACTGACGAGGTGACCCCATCTGAACTCCTACTGAGCCTGTATATGACAGTCTCCGTACAGTCCGGTCTGTTCGTCTGATACATCGCATGGCGGGCCTAGGGGGCGGTAAACGTCAGTCCCCTAATAGCGGTACAAGTCGTGTCGGAGTGTAGCCCAGAACACCCTGAGATAACACTGGAAACCTACCAGTATATCTTGCTTGCCCTGGCCAGGGACTACTTGTGTAATGGCTCTCCTGGACACAGCGCGATGTCAACCCCCAATACCGAGAGAGACGAATCCTGTCTAACCGTCACTGCCTCCAAGTGCTTCGGGACTGCACCCAACTACTACCTGTTTGCACGACTCCTTTGAGCCATGGTAGGGTAGTAATCAAAGTACAGTGGGAACACACTCGAGGCGAAGTGACAGTGTCAAGTCAGCGGACTAAGCTGTACTCATGTCACCTGGGAACTGATAACTGACGATAGGTATAATACCAACCAACAGCCCCCGACGAGTCTTGTCCAGTGTACTCGTAACCTAACGAGCACCCGCATACTATCTCAAGTACGACGTACTGACGGCTGTAGGACAGACCGTCTCCCACGCTGGGATGAGAAGCGCATACGCTAGTCTACTCCGGAGTATCGATGCCCTGTCTCGATAGTCCAACGACTAGGGACCTGTATAAAGATGTGCTTATGGATTACCCAGCCCCCACGAGTGTGAGCGCCATCACAACGCTGGTAATCAAGCAAAGATCCTAAGGGCTCTACTAATATGTATATAAGCGATATGCTAAAAGAAACACATGCACATATTGAAGTAGAGACAAACCAAGTAGCATACTACCATTTTGAGCAAGATTGTATATACAACTGTGAATATCCCAAGCTTCCATTAAGTAATATACAAGCTAGTATGATACAGTAATGGCCTCTAGGGCATATACACTAACACTTTCTAGTCACCTACTTGGTCGACTAATTGTAAAGTACAAAACTCTCCCAGGAGTAACTCTTACTCGCAGTGGGCATCGGGATCCAACTATCTCATAAAAGGTATGCAATCTCATTACAAATATCAACACTTGAAATTCCCGATAATGTTTTTGCCCCTAGCGTCCTATGACCTTGAAGCAGGCCAACAAAACATAGTCCGCTAGTCAACTTCAATCCGTACATTTCGTGATTGAATTAAACCCACACGTACGACCCTTGACGCAGGCCAACAAAGTCGCACGACTACCCTAATCCAATCGCATCATATGCAACAGATAAGCACTAATTAGCTACCGCACACTACGTCTTGACGCAAGCCAACAAACGTAGCATGAATACTAAATAGTACTTATATGAAATGACAGAGGGCTACGACAGGTTTTTAAAAAAACCTTTTGCGTAATGAACTTGATATCGTTGTAGAATCAAGTGATTTGAAAAGGAGTGGTTTAAGCTCCGCTTTTAAACCAAATAGTTTTCAAAACAAACCGAGTGGGTTGTAGCATTTGCTAAACTTTTGCTAAAGAGGTCATTCCCGATGAAGAGATCTCGGCTCTTTTCCCATCGAATGAGGTGATGGATATTCATCAAGGAATACCGCTATGCAAAGTAAGAACTAGAGCTACCTTTTGAAAATTGGATTCTACAAAATCTTTAGGTTTCTTTCCTTTTCATTAATCTCATTAATGAAGTCCCATCATTTATGCTTCCTAAGCATCACAGAAGAAACGAAAATACTTATACAACGTACGCTTATGCCATCCGCATTCGCCATGGGGTCCCGTCATGCACCGTTAGGTTAGATAACTAATGGCAGAGCGGGAGCAGGACTAGCGCGGATGCAAAACATAAGCAACATTTATTATATATCATATATATAATATAAAGCATTCGTCTCACGCATATAAAGTGATCACATCACAGAACATTGCAGCAGAAGTCAACATATGAAATATTGGATATACTAGGAGTCCGCGTTTTAAATTAAGCCAGTACGAGAGCTGCAAGAAACCCTATCAATTCTAGAGTTAGGAGACCCAGTCTCGACTCCTCGAGATGGTCTCCCACTGGACTCTAGAACCTGGTTGCTTGTGCTCCCCTCCTTGGGTCTATCCTAATGCGGAAAAGAAAATAATATACATCAATGGTGACATCATCCTCAACCCGGAACTGTCCTAATAAAAGAATATTATATACAAGATTTTACATAAATGAAAATGAAAAACTCTCATCTCACACAAAAAAAACCCGGCTATTCAAACACGACGATCCAACATAACACATCCCAGCAACACATAATATCGCATGTCATCAACATACGTAAATATGCGTATCCCAATTGTCGTTGACGTATAGCAACAAAACCGGCGATACACCACATATTACACTTACGGTCGAAGAAAAGAAAGTGAAAACTACAACAATTGGAATCCGCAACCTCCTTAGATATCATAAACCCGAAATATCACATACTTCGGATTTCATGCCTAACCATATGAATTCCTTATAAGGTTGCTAAGCACGCTCACAAGGGTCTTCGAGGCATCAACCATGCCCGATTAAAATTTTAGTCGTGCCGAACAACCCAAAGCCGGATCTTTAAACTAAAGTTTAGGCGAAAACAAGCATGTTAAACATTTTAACACTAAGTGAGAGGGATTACAACCTTTGTAGATCTGGTCCTTCACTTCAATAGCTCCGTGTAGATGTCCCCTTCGCTGCGATCGTGAACTCCGGACTCTAGAGAAACTCCACAAGAAGAACGAACGTGCTTGCTTCGATGACTTCGAGGCCGAAGATGATCTACGTCGGGGAGACACTAACTCAAGCTATTCCTTCACTAGGTCATGAACTTTGTGAAGAGAACACACTCTACTACATGGCAAGTGGTAGAGGATGAAGAAGTAGGAGGTGAGCTCACTTTAGAATTGATTTTCTCATATTTTTCCTCATAGCACCATTAGGGCTTGAAAGCTTTTTCAAGGAGCTTGATGAAGAAGAAAAAGTGAATAATTCATCCAAATGAAAACTTATCCTTTGAATTATTGCACCATGGTTGAGTTAAGCCCTCATGCTTAACTCATGTAGAGAATTAACCATAGTATGAGGTTAAGGGTTGGGTTAACTAATATCCTAAGGAATGACAAAAGAGTTGACTTTGTCAATATTGCATACAAGCTTCTACAAGCTTGATAACATTGACTAAAGTCTCCACTCTTTTGTTATTCTTAAGGAAATAAGTAAACCCTAATTTAACCTAAAATTGATATAAGTCTCATACACCCATCTTGTATGTATCATCAAGCATGATACAAACATGTACACTTGCATATATCACATATAAACAATGTGCACAATCTAGTGAGAAAATAAATCATAAGTGAGCTAATACTAGTTAATTAATGTAATATATCAAATATATAATTATAAATTAAATTATTAAATCAACTCTAGATTTAATAACCCGGCTATAACCGACTAATATCATGTGTAACAACTTATCGAATCAACACTTGATCCGATAACCCGGCTATATCGCATACAACCGATCAATGTCATGATTCGCGAGAATAGAATACGGTATCTCATATCATATTAATCTCGGTCCCGCACATATCACATATGTGCTCCTACTCCGTTTCGCTTGAGCCTGGAAACCCCTGTGGAGGACTCTAAAGACTCGTCAATACGCCGGCAGTAGGTGATGATCATATCAAACACCCACAAGCCGCAAGCGGTCTGCTAAACGTAACGGCCACCCGGGTATTAAGCGATTAGAAGATCAACAAGCAAGCCTGTACTCTCTCCTGTGAATCCAATCAGTAACACTCCCGTACAGTCCGGTCTCATCGTCTGATATGTCGCATATCTTGCCTAGGGGTGGTAAACGTCAGACCCTAGTAGCTTGATAAGTCGTGTCGATATGAGGTCTATAACAGTTCGAGAAACTACTGATAACACTTACCAGTAGATCTCAGCAACCCTGGCCAGGGATTTCCGGATATAGCCAATCGAACACAGCGCAACATCAACTCCCTATACCGGGAGAGACGAATCCCCTCCTATCGCTAATTGCCTCCATGTGATTCGGGACTGTACCCAAAAGCCACCTTTTTGCACGCCCTCTTGGACGTGGTATAATGGAAATCAAAGTAGGGTTCTTAGGCACTCTAATGAGGTCTCACAAGGCATCAACCATGCCAATTTCAAATTTTACAAGTGCCGAGAAACTCTAATACGGATCGTTAACTAGAATTTTAGGCGAAAAGAGTAACTAGTTAACAACTTAACTAAGTGAACGGAAATACAACCTTTGTAGATCCGGTTCTCTACCTCCATAGCTCCATGATGAAGTCCCCTCGCTGTACAAATCGCATCCCGGACTCTAGCATCGGCTTCATCGGAGAAATGGGCGGGCTTGGTCGTCGGCTTCGATGCCGAAGATGATCTACGTCGAGGCATCACTAGATCAAGCTCCCACTTCACCAAGTCATGAAACTTGTGAAGTAAACACCCTATACTACTTGGCAAGAGATAGAGGATGAAGAAACAGGAAGTGGGTTCACTTTAGAATTGGATTTCTCACATGATTTCATCACTTGCCATTGATGAGGCAAGCTTTTCTTTCTTGCTCATGAAGAAGAAGATGAAGAAAGAATATGATAGGTGTTGAAACATAATAGAAAAAGAATTCATTCTTATCATATTCTAACCTTAGTTAAGTGTAGAGAATATACCATGGTTAGTCATGATGGTTAGGGTTAAGCAAGAGACAAGAATGGTGGACTAGATCAAAGCTTCATGAAGCTTCAACAAAACTACAAATAAAGCCACCATTCTTTTCTTATCATTTCCAAAATGAATAAACAAATAAATAAATAAGAAAACAAAACCCTAACCATTCATATAACCATGGTTTAATCTTTACACAATCCCAAGTAAACATGTATCATCAAACATGATACAAACTTGTGCACAAAAAAATATATCACATATACAATGTGCACAAACAAGTGAGAAAAACCATTTAAAGTGAACCAATACTAGTTAATGCAAAGTAATATATCAAATATATAATTATGCATTAAATCATTAAATCAACACTTGATTTAACGATCCGGTCATATCACATATAACCGACTAATATCAAATGTATCGGCTTATCGAATCAATCCTTGATTCGATAACTAGGTTATATCGCATACAACCAATCGATACATTCATCGCGAGAATATAATACGGTATCACATACACGCATTATTCTCGGTCCCGCACATATCTCATATGCGCTCCTATTTCGTTTCGCTTGAGCCAGGAAACCTCTGTGTAGGACTCTAAATACTCGTCAATACGCCGGCAGCAGATGATGATCATATCAAGCACCCACAAGCCGCAAGCGGTCTGCTAAACGTAACGGCCACCCGGGTATTGAGCGATCAGAAAATCGACGAGCAAGCCCGCTCATACTCCTGTGAATCCAACCAGTAACACTTACCGTACAGTCCGGTCTCGTCGTCTGATATGTCGCATATCTCGCTTAGGGGTGGTAAACGTCAGACCCCAATAGCTCGATAAGTCGTGTCGATATGAGCTCTATAAAAGTTCGAGAAACTACTGGTAACACTTACCAGTAAATCTCAGCAACCCTGGCCAGGGATTTCCGGTTATAGCCAATCGAACACAGCGCAACATCAACCCCCTATACCGGGAGAAACGAATCCCCTCCTATCGCTCATTGCCTCCATGTGACTCGGGACTGTACCCAAAAACCACCCTTTTGCACGCCCACTTGGACGTGGTAAGGTGGAAATCAAAGCACAGTGGGAACCACACAAGACTCTATGACGATCTCGGGTCAACAGACTACTCTGTACCAGTGTCACCAGAGAATTGCCATCTGACGTAAGGTATAATACCATCTGGGAGTTCTCGGCGAGTCCGTCCAGTGTACCCAGTCTCCACTGAGCACCCGTATATCATCTCTGATGTCAAACACCAATGGATATGGGATCATCCATCGCCCATCTGTATGGGTCGAGAAGGTATACGCTAGTCTACTCTGGTATATCGATGCCCCGTCTCGATATACCCACGACTAGGGACTTTGAAGGATGTACTTATGGACTACCATGCCCCCACTAGTATGATCCGCATCATAGTCCAGGTAGTCAAGTACACATCCTAAGGGCTTTACCAATATGTAACAGAGAGAGACAATCAGTGTACATGTTAAGGTAAAGATCAACCAGATAGCATACTATCATGTCGAGCAAGAAAGTCCTCCCTATATATGTCCAAGCACCCACTACAATATACATCCTATGTATAGTAATGGCCTCTAGGGCATACATATAACTAACAATCTCCCACTTGCACTAGGGCCATCTGATAGCAGTGGTTGTAGTATCTCATACTCAACCATCCCATAAAAGTCTCTCTGGGAAAAGGCCTTTGTGAGTGGATCCGCCGTGTTGTCCTCTGAGTCTACTCTCCTAACCTCGATCATCCTGGAGATCAACCATCTCCATGATCAGGTGATACTGCCTTAGAATATGTCTGGATCACTGATGGGACGGACGTTCCTTAGCATAAGCCACAACTCCATTGTCACACAATGGGAGGAACTAAGTTCATCTCATGAACAAATATACATCCAGACTGCCTCTTTGGTAGCATCTTAAGTAGCGATGTATCGAGCCTTTATCGTCTAGTATGCCACGGTATCTAGTTTGGAACTCTTCTAACATTCCGCCCCTTTACTGAGGGTAAAGACAATGCCTGTGACTGACTTTCAGTCGTCCTTATCACCCTGGAACCCTTCCAGTGATTCTCCCCAGGATCGGTTGATACCATCTCACTACAACTAGTGAGAATCCTAACATCCAATTAGATCTATCTCATAGATCCAAAACCCAGGATTTAGGAGGTATCACTTTTGACCCTTTATGGAGAATCATTGTGATAAGCAGAGATTGACCGAGCGTAGCATAGGAAACTCCTTCCCTATCAAGAGTATGTTATCCACGTACTCTATGAGGACCATCACCATACTCCCTACTACCCATTTGTTTACACAAGGTTCATCTATCATTTTGATGATATCAAACTCTTTGACTAACACATCAAAACAGATGTTCCAACTCCGCGATACCTGCTTTATCCTATAAAGCATCTTGTACACGTTTCCGCAGCTCCCACTGTCTACGAAGCCCTCTGGCTGTGTACTTATAGACGTCCTCTTCTAAAACATCATTTAGAAAAGCAGTCATGGCACCCAACCGCCAGATATCATAGTTATGCTATGTAGCCGTGGCAAGTAGGATCTGGATGGACTTAAGCATAGCCACTTGAAATGGTTTCATCATTATCCACGCCTGGTCGATGACGAAAAGCTTTAACAAGTCTAGTTTTGAAAGTCTCAACTTTTCCATTTACACCAAGTAATCTTCTCAAGATATACTTGCTCCTGATGGGGATTTAACCCTTCAGATATAGCAACCAAAGTCCATACTTTGTTGGTGTACATGAATTCCATCTCAGATCGCTAAGCATCCAGCCATTCTTACAGAGTCCCACTCCTGATGGCCAGCTCGAAACTAGTTGGGTCATCATCTCATGATGCAATCCTCGCTCCCACTGTCATAGAGTAACCGAAGTATCTCTCAGGTGGGTGAGGAACCTTACTAGATCGGCGGAGAGGCTGAGGTTCGTTGGTAACTATTGAATCCTTTGGTTCTTTCAAATCATCAGCCGTAGTTTGTATAGCTGGAACATTTCCAGTTCTACATCACAGACCTTGCCTCTAGCTTGTCCGGATTTTGCTTTTAGACATAGCCCGGACAACCCCAAATCTTAACCAACTTAAGAGATGGGCTATTCCCTTATCATATCAAATATGAAGTGGTAGGCAACGGATTTGATTTGAACCCTATTCAATAGGTATGCAGCTTCTCAAGTGCATAACTCCCAAAAAGGAAATAGGTAACTCAGTAGTACTCATCATAGAGCACACCTAATCACATAGGGTGTTATCGCTCCGCCCCGATATACCATCGTGCTATGGTGTATACGGAGGAGTAATGCTGAGAGAGAATCTCATTCTCCTTTAGAAAAGTCCAAGAATTTCGTGCTCAAGTATTCTCCTCCTTGATCTCATCAAAGGACATAATACTTATACCCGTATTTTGGTTCTCTACTTCTAACTTATATTCTGTGAATATCTCAAAAGGTTCGGACTTGTGTTTCAACAGGAACATAGGTCTGAATCTTGAAAGATCATCAGAGAATGTAATGAAGTATAATGAACCAGTCTTGGCAAGTGTAGACAGGGGACCTACATACATCAACATGTATCATCCCAAGAGTTCACTAACTCTTTCTCTGCTTCCAGTAAACAGAGCTATGGTCATATTATCTCCGTGACATGACTGGCAAGTTTCACAAGATGTAAATTCAAACTGATTTAAATATGCATCTACATGTAACTTCAGCTAGTCGGGTCACATTGATATGACCTAGTCTACAATGCCTCAAGTAGGATTCGTTCATTTCTGATCTTTTCCTCTTGTGTGTGTTCCGTATACTAAGAACTGCAGTTTGATTTAGAACATCAATGCTTTTTAGATAACGTGCCTGAACCGATCAACTTTTGATATAGGAAATGTTCAAAACATTATCCAACAATACAAAATTATATCCTTTCTTTACTAATAAAGAGACTGATATGATTTTGTATATCAGGTTCGGTATCTAATAACATTCGTTCAGAATCAATGTATTTGTAATACAGGATGACAGTGACCAATAGACTTGGCTGCAACACTTGCCCCGTTTTCTGCCTCATGAAACTTATCACCCGTTCTCAGTTCTCTACCTAGCTGTAGCCCTATGTAACAGATTACACATCTGGGATCCTGATCTGGTATCACATACCCAGGACGTAGAGGATATAGAGAAACAGTTCTGTGTAACGAACACACCCGAAGATGATGCATCAGCATGCACTCTCTTCGTTTGGGCGGCACGGGAAATCTGGTATTCCCCAATTTTCTACTCTGTCTTATAACAATTATAAGTTGGAGCGGGACCAACGTTCCCCATCTCAGTATAACAAGCGGGTTCAGTCAATATTCCGTATTATTATCTTAATTAAGGCATGATATGGTCGCTACCTGGAGAGAGAGAGAAGAAAACACTCAGCGTGCGCTCTTTCAAGAATAGATTGGTTATTATTTTATCTAATCAGGATGGCTCCCACTGTTTTTATCAAATCTTCCTTCAAACCCTAAAAGGAAAGACTAGCCGGGATTAATTACACACTACAAGTTCGCCTATCTTTCAGCCAGGCCAGTGTCGGTACTTTGAGGGAGGTCCCCCGTGCTTTCGCACGAACCTAATTAATGTAAACTTCGTTTTCCCAGAGACGTAACCTCATTAACACCTTTCTAGACACCTACTTGATCGGCTAATTGTAATGTGTAAAACTCTCCCAGGAGTAACAATTACTCGCAGTGGGTATCGGGATCCAACTATCTCATAGAAGGTATGCAATCTCATTGCAAATTTCAACACTTTAAATTCCCGATAATATTTTGCCCCAAGCCTCCTATGACCTTGACAAAGGCCAACAAATCATAGGATGCTAGTCAAGTTCAACCCGTCATTTCCTGATTGAATTAAACCCACCCGCACGGCCCTTGACAAAGGCCAACAAGGTCGTGCGACTACCCTAATCCAATCTGCATCATATGCATAAGCAGATAAGCACCAGTCAGCTACCGCACACTATGCCTTGACAAAGGCCAACAAACGTAGCACGAATACTAACTACTACTTATCTGAAATGACGGAGGGCTACGACAGGTTTTTCTGAAAACCTATTGCGTAATGAACTTGATATCGTTGTAGAATCAAATGATTTTAAAATGGAGTGTTTTTTAGGCTTTTCTAGTTTTGCTAAAGGGGTCACTCCCGGTGAAGGGATCGTCGGCCCTTTCCTCGTCGAATGAGGTGCGGGATATATCACATATACCGCTGTGCAAAGCAGAACTCTTAAAAGCAATCAAAAGAACAACCGAGTGTGTAGCATCTACCAGTTATTGCTAAAGGAGTCACTCCCGGCGAAGGGATCTCGGTCCTTTCCTTATCGAATGAGGTGCAGGATATATCTCATATACCGCTATGCAAAGCAAGAACTGTAGCTACCTTTTTCTTTTTTTTTTTGAAATTCAATTCTACAACATCTTTAGGTTTCTTTTCTTTCATTAATCACATTAATGAAGTCCCATCATTTTGTACCTAAACATCACAGATAAATACGACGTACACTTATGCCATCCGCATTCGCCTCGATGTCCCTTCGTGCACCGTTAGGTTAGGTAACTAACGACAGAGCGGGGCAGGGCTAGCGCGGGTGTAAAACATAAGTAACGCCTATATAATATATCATATATACTATATAAAGTATCCGTCACAGAACATATCACATGATCACATCACAGATATCGTAGCAGAAGAATCATATGAAATATTGGATATACTAGGACGTCCGTGTTTTCAATACGAGCCAGTATAAAACACGGATTCCACGGTCGCGATGAATAGCCAAACCCACACCCCTAGACCCCTACGAGAGCGGCAAGCAACCCTACCAATTCTAGAGTTAGGATACCCGGACTCGACTCCTCGAGTTGGTCTCCCACTGGACTCCAGAACCCGGTTACTTGTGCTCCCCTCCTTGGGTCTATCCTAGTGCGGAAAAGTAAATAATATACAAAAAGCGACAACTTCCGCAACCTGGAAGTGCCCCAATAAAAGAATATTACATACAAGTTTTTACATGAATGAAAATGAAAAACACTCATCTCACATAAAAAAACCCCGGCTATTCAAACACGACGATCCAATATAACATATCCAGCAACACATAACATCACATGTCAACAACATAAGTAAATATGCGCATCCCAATTGTCGTTGACATATAGCAACGAAACCGGCGATATCACATATTACACTTACGGTCACAGAAAAGAAAGTGTAAAACTACAACAGTTGGAATCCGCAATCTGCATAGACATCGCATGCCTAATCAAATGAATTCCTTAGACATCGCATGCCTAACAATTAAAAACCCTACATTTTAGTCTCATTATCAAAAACACTTTTCAATATCAAGTCGGGCAATTCAACAAGATTCCCGACATCCTGATCGAATACTCGTCGCAAACTTTAGTAGGCGGCCGCACCCCCGACGCTGTCGACGAAGTGCACCAAGGCGGAACACCGCTGCCGCGAGCACCCGAACGGATGCTTTCGGCGACGGGGTTCTCCTACAGTCACTTGGTCGGGGCTAAGGGGTGTAGCTGTCTATTAAGTTTATCCGGCGAGTATCCGCGTACGCTACGTGATTGCGACGGACTTTTGATCACATCAAAATTCCGTGGCAACCGATCATGTGAGACTAAACTGCTATGTTTATAATATTCATTCTGTTATCTCATAACTCCTTGTGAATTCCAATTATTGTATCACATTCCGGATAAATAGAAAATGTTAAACTTTCCGATCGAACAACCGAACACCCAAGTTTTCCCGAAACAGCTCAACTCATGAAATAAGTTCAAAGACATTCACTTCGTGCCACAGTACCAACGGTCCAGCCGTAGAAGGGTCAAGCCAACGCCTCACATGTGGCACGCCGTACTGCCCCAAACCCTAAGGTTCAAAGGGCAGTTCAAGACGGTCACATAATCGAGTTAAGGTTTGTTGTCTTCTAGAGGGTCCATCGCGTTACTTGCACTACTTAGAACGTCTTTAAACCACGGAAAAATCCAACACTTGGAAATTTCCCGATAGGGGGAAAAATGGGTATTTATATTCGGTCGAACTTTTTAACATATTCAAAAATTATCCGGAAAACACCTAGACAAAGTTTGATAATCCGATCAAATAATTGAATCCCCAAAACAACCCAGAATATTCAACTCTTGAATAAATATTAAAAATTGCCAGAAAATCCAGCACCATAAAAGACGAATTACTGTGCAAAAATGGTTGGCTGATGTCATCAATTGGCCGCGGAACCGCCGCAGAAGGCATGCTTCTGCCGCGGTTCCGCCGCGCTTTAGACATATCTTTAGGTAATTTTTGCACCGTAATTCTTAGAATTCCCTGATGAATTTTTTAAGCATTTTTAATCTGGAAAAAACCCAGTTTTTGAAAAAAGTCCAGAGAGCATATTGTATTAGGGTTTCGATGTTCGTTCGGATTTCAAACGTCGTCTACACTTCGCCAAAGGCTCTAGCTAGGCTCTGATACCACTGTAGGGTTCCTAGGCACTCTAATGAGGTCTCACAAGACATCAACCATGCCAATTTCAAATTTTACAAGTGCCGAGAAACTCTAATACAGATCGTTAACTAGAATTTTAGGCGAAAAGAGTAACTAGTTAACAACTTAACTAAGTGAATGGAAATACAATCTTTGTAGATCCAGTTCTCCACCTCCATAGCTCCGTGATGAAGTCCCCTCGCTGTACAAATCGCATCCCGGACTCTAGCATCGGCTTCATCGGAGAAATGGGCGGGCTTGGTCGTCGGCTTCGATGCCGAAGATGATCTACGTCGAGGCATCACTAGATCAAGCTCCCACTTCACCAAGTCATGAAACTTGTAAAGAAAACACCCTATACTACTTGGCAAGAGGTAGAGGATGAAGAAATAGGAAGTGGGTTCACTTTAGAATTGGATTTCTCACATGATTTCATCACTTGCCATTGATGAGGCAAGCTTTTCTTTCTTGCTCATGAAGAAGAAGATGAAGAAAGAATATGATAAGTGTTGAAACATAATAGAAAAAGAATTCATTCTTATCATATTCTAACCTTAGTTAAGTGTAGAGAATATACCATGGTTAGTCATGATGGTTAGGGTTAAGCAAGAGACAAGAATGGTGGACTAGGTCAAAGCTTCATGAAGCTTCAACAAAACTACAAATAAAGCCACCATTCTTTTCTTATCATTTCCAAAATGAATAAACAAATAAATAAATAAGAAAACAAAACCCTAACCATTCATATAACCATGGTTTAATCTTTACACAAACCCAAGTAAACATGTATCATCAAACATGATACAAACTTGTGCACAAAAAAATATATCACATATACAATGTGCACAAACAAGTGAGAAAAACCATTTAAAGTGAACCAATACTAGTTAATGCAAAGTAATATATCAAATATATAATTATGCATTAAATCATTAAATCAACACTTGATTTAACGATCCGGTCATATCATATATAACCGACTAATATCAAATGTATCGGCTTATCGAATCAATCCTTGATTCGATAACTAGGTTATATCGCATACAACCAATCGATACATTCATCGCGAGAATATAATACGGTATCACATACACGCATTATTCTCGGTCCCGCACATATCTCATATGCGCTCCTATTTCGTTTCGCTTGAGCCAGGAAACCTCTGTGTAGGACTCTAAAGACTCGTCAATACGCCGGCAGCAGATGATGATCATATCAAGTACCCACAAGCCGCAAGCGGTCTGCTAAACGTAACGGCCACCCGGGTATTGAGCGATCAGAAGATCGACGAGCAAGCCCTCTCATACTCCTGTGAATCCAACCAGTAACACTTACCGTACAGTCCGGTCTCGTCGTCTGATATGTCGCATATCTCGCCTAGGGGTGGTAAACGTCAGACCCCAATAGCTCGATAAGTCGTGTCGATATGAGGTCTATAACAGTTTGAGAAACTACTGGTAACACTTACCAGTAAATCTCAGCAACCCTGGCCAGGGATTTCCGGTTATAGCCAATCGAACACAGCGCAACATCAACCCCCTATACCGGGAGAGACGAATCCCCTCCTATCGCTCATTGCCTCCATGTGACTCGGGACTGTACCCAAAAACCACCGTTTTGCATGCCCTCTTGGACGTGGTAAGGTGGAAATCAAAGCACAGTGGGAACCACACAAGACTCTATGACGATCTCGGGTCAACAGACTACTCTGTACCAGTGTCACCAGAGAACTGCCATCTGACGTAAGGTATAATACCATCTGGGAGTTCTCGGCGAGTCCGTCCTGTGTACCCAGTCTCCACTGAGCACCCGTATATCATCTCTGATGTCAAACACCAATGGATATGGGATCATCCATCGCCCATCTGTATGGGTCGAGAAGGTATACGCTAGTCTACTCTGGTATATCGATGCCCCGTCTCGATATACCCACGACTAGGGACTTTGAAGGATGTACTTATGGACTACCATGCCCCCACTAGTATGATCCGCATCATAGTCCAGGTAGTCAAGTACACATCCTAAGGGCTTTACCAATATGTAACAGAGAGAGACAATCAGTGTACATGTTAAGGTAAAGATCAACCAGATAGCATACTATCATGTCGAGCAAGAAAGTCCTCCCTATATATGTCCAAGCACCCACTACAATATACATCCTATGTATAGTAATGGCCTCTAGGGCATACATATAACTAACAAAGCACAGTGGGAATCACACAAGACTCTATGACGATCTCGGGTCAACAGACTACTCTGTACCAGTGTCACCGGAGAACTGCCATCTGACGTGAAGTATAATCCATCTGGGAGTTCTCGGCGAGTCCGTCCAGTGTACCCAGTCTCCACTGAGCACCCGTACACCATCCTTGATGTCAAACACCGATGGATATGGGATCATCCATCGCCCATCATATGGGTCAAGATGCGTATACGCTAGTCTACTCTGGTGCATCGATGCCCCGTCTCGATACTCCCTTGACTAGGAACAGTTATAGGATGTACTCGCCGACTACCGTGGCCCCACTAGTATGATCTCATCATAGTCCCAGTAGTCGAGTACATATCCTAAGGGCTTTATCAACATGTAACAAAGAGACAACCAGAGTACATGTTAAGATAAAGTACAACCAGATAGTATATTATCATATCGAGCAAGAAAGTCCTCTCTATATATGTCCAAGCATCCATTACAATATACATCGTATGTACAGTAATGGCCTCTAGGGCATACATATAACTAGCAATCTCCCACTTGCACTAGGGCCATCTGTTGTGGTATCGCATACCCAACAATTAGCTGCGGTTGAAGTATCTCATACTCAACCATCCCATAAATATGTCTTCTGGGAAAAAGGCCTTTGTGAGTGGATCCGCGCTGTTGTCCTCTGTGCTAACCTCGATCTCCCTGGAGATCAACCATCTCCATGATCAGGTGATACTGCCTAAGAATTATATCTGGATATCTGATGGGACGGGGGGTTCCTTGGCAAAAGCCACAACTCCATTGTCACACAATGGTAGGAACGAAGTTCATCTCATGAACTTATATATCCAGACTACCTCTTTGGTAGCATCCTTGGTAACGATGTATCTTGCCTTTAATTGTCTAGTATGTCACGGTATCTTACTTGGAACTCTTCCAACACACCGTCCCTCCACTGAGGGTAAAGACAAAGCCTGCGACTGACATTCAGTCGTCCTTATCACCCTGGAACCTTTCCAGTGATTCTCCCCAGGATCCACTGATACCATCTGACTACAACTAGTGAGAATCCTAACATCCAATTAGATCTATCTCATAGATCCAAAACCCAGGATTTAGGAGGTATCACTTTGATCCTATATGGAGAATCCTTGTGATAAGCGAAGATTGACCGAGCGTAGCATAGGAAAATCCGTTCCTATCAAGAGTATGTCATCCATGTACTCTACGAGGATCATCACCATACTCCCCACTACCTTTTTGAGCATACAAGATTCATCTACCATTTTGATGAAGTCAAACTTTTTGACTACTACATCAAAACAGATGTTCCAACTCCGCGATGCCTGCTTTATCCTATAAAGCATCTTGCACACGTTTCCGCTGCTCCCACAGTCTACGAAGCCCTCTGGCTGTGTACTTATAGACGCTCTCTTCTAAAACATCATTTAGAAAAGCTGTCATGACACCCAACCACCAGATATCGTAGTCATGGTATGTAGCCGTGGCAAGTAGGAACTGGATGGACTTAAGCATAGCTTTGAAAGTCTCAACTTTTCCATGTACACCAAGTAATCTTCTCAAGATTTACTTTCTCCTGATGGGGATTTAACCCTTCAGATAAAGCAACCAAAGTCCATACTTTGTTGGTGTATAAGGATTCCATCTCAGATCGCTAAGCATCCAGCCATTCTTACAGAGTCCCACTCCTGATGGCCAGCTCGAAACTAGTTGGGTCATCATCTCATGATGCAATCCTCGCTCCCACTGTTATAGAGAAACCGAAGTATCTCTCAGGTGGGTGAGGAACCCTACTAGATCGGCGGAGAGGCTGAGGTTCGTTAGAAATTATTGAATCCTTTGGTTCTACCATATCATCTGCTGTAGTTTGTATAGCTGGAACTCCTTCCAGTTCTACCTCATGACCACTAATTTCTTCTCAAGAAATTCCCTTTCACAAAAGTGGCATGTTGAGAAAAAAATAATTTTTGTTCCTCGGTTTGGTAGAAGGTATTCCCTTGCGTATGCTTGGGATATCCAACAAACTTCCACAGATCTGTCTTTGCCTCGAGCTTGTCCGGATTTTTCTTTTTAGACATAGGACGGACAACCCCAAATCTTAACAAACTTAAGATATGGGCTCTTTCCTTTCCATATCACATATGAAGTGGTAGGCAACTAATTTGATTTGAACCTTATTCAATAGGTATGCAGCTTCTCAAGTGCATAACTCCCAAAAGGAAATAGGAAACTCAGTAGTACTCATCATAGAGCACACCATATCACACAGGGTGCTACTGCTCTGCCCCGATACACCGACGTGCTGTGGTGTATACGGAGAAGTATTGCTGAGAGAGAATTTCATTCTCCTTTAGAATCGTCCAGGAATTCCGTGCTCAAGTATTCTCCTCCTTGATCTCATCAAAGGACAAAATACTTTTACCCGTATTTTGGTTCTCTACTTCTAACTTACATTCTGTGAATATCTCAAAAGGTTCGGACTTGTGTTTCAACAGGAACATATGTCTGAATCTTGAGAGATCATCAGTGAATATAATAAAGTACAAAGAACCGGTCTTGGCATGTGTAGACAGGGGACCTTCATACATCAGCATGTATCAATCCCAAAAGTTCACTAACTCTTTCTCTGTTTCCAATAAACAGAGCTAGGGTCATCTTATCTTTGTGACATGACCGGCAAGTTTCACAAGATGTAAATTCAAACAAATTTAAATATGCATCTAAATGTAACTTAGCTAGTCGGGTCGGATTGATATGACCTAGTCTACAATGCCTCAAGAAAGATCCGTTCATTTCTGAACTCTTCCTCTTGTGTGTGTTCTGTATACTAAGAACTGTAGTTTGATTTAGAACGTCAATGCTTTTAGATAACGTTCCTGAACCGATCAACTCTTGATATAGGAAATGTTCATAACATTATCCAACAATACAAAATTATATCCTTTCTTTATTAATAAAGAGACTGATATGATGTTGTACATCAGGTTCGGTATTTAATAACATTCGTTCAGAATCAATGTATTCTGGTAATACAGGGTGACAGTGACCAACAGACTTGGCTGCAACACTTGCACCATTTTCTGGCTCATGAAACTTATCACCCGTTCTCAGTTCTCTACCTTTCTGTAGCCCATGTAACAGATTACATATGCGGGATCCTGATCCGGTATCTCATACCCAGGACGCAAAGGATACTGAGAAACAGTTCTCTGTAATGAACACACCCGAAGAAGATGCATCAGCATGCACTTTCTTCGTTTGGGCGGCACGGGAATTCTGGTAATCCCCTATATCCTGCTCTGTCTTATAACAATTATAAGTTGGAGCGTGACCAATGTTCCCCAGCTCAGTATAACAAGCGGGTTCGGTCAATATATCCGTATTATTATCTTGATTAAGACGTGATATGGTCGCTACCTGGTGAGAGAGAGAGAAGAAAACACTCAGCGTATGCTCATGCAAGATTAGATTGGTTATCTAATATATCTAATCAGGATGTCTCCCACTGTTTTAATCAAATCTTCCTTCAAACCCTAAAAGGAAAGACTAGCCGGGATTAATTACACGCTACAAGTTCGCCAATCTTTCAGCCAGGCCAGTGTCGGTACTTTGAGGGAGGTCCCCCGTGCTTTCGCACGAACCTAATTAAAGTAAACCTTGTTTTCCCAGAGGCATAACCCCGTTAACACCTTTCGAGACACCTACTTGATCGGCTAATTGTAATGTGTAAAACTCTCCCAGGAGTAACGCTTACTCACAGCGTGTATCGGGATCCAACTATCTCATAGAAGGTATGCAATCTCATTGCAAATTTCAATACTTGAAATTCCCAATAATATTTTACCCCTAGCGTCCTATGACCTTGACGCAGGCCAACAAACCATAGTCCGCTAGTCAAGTTCAACCCGTCATTTCTTGATTGAATTAAACCCACCCACACGACCCTTGACGCAGGCCAACAAAGTCGCATGACTACCCTAATCCAATCTGCATCATATGCATAAACAGATAAATACTAGTTAGCTACCGCACACTACGCCTTGACGCAGGCCAAAAAACGTAGCACGAATACTAAGTATGACTTATTCGAAATGACGAAGGGCTACGACAGGTTTTTATGAAAACCCTTTGCGTAATGAACTTGATATCATTGTAGAATCGAGTGATTTTAAATGGAGTGTTTTTTGGGCTTTTCTAGTTTTGCTAAAGGGGTCACTCCTGATGAAGGGATCGTCGGCCCTTTCCTCATCGAATAAGGTGCAGGGTATATCATATATACCACTATGAAAAGCAAAAACTATAGAAGCAATCAAAAGACAGACCGAGTTTGTAGCATCTGCTAGTTTCACTAAAGAGGTCACTCCCGGTGAAGGGATCTTGGCTCTTTCCTTATCGAATAAGGTGCTGGATGTTCTACAAGGAACACCGCTATGCAAAGCAAGAACTAGAGCTACCAGTTTTTAAACAAGTTTCTACAACATCTTATGTTTCTTTCATTTCATTAATCTCATTAATGAAGTCCCATCATTTAAGTCACCTAAACATCACAGATAAATACGACGTACACTTATGCCATCCGCATTCGCCTCGATGTCCCCTCGTGCACCGTTAGGTTAGGTAACTAACGGCAGAGCGGGGCAGGGCTAGCGCGGGTGTAAAACAAAAGTAACGTCTATATAATATATCATATATACTATATACAGTATTTATCACAACACATCAAATGATCACATCACAGATATCGCAGCAGAAGAAACATATAAAACATTGGATATACTAGGACGTCCGTGTTTTATTTTGAGCCTCTATAAAACACGGATTCCACGGTCGCGATGAATAGCCAAACCCACATCCCTAGACCCCTACGAGAGCGGCTAGCAACCCTACCAATTCTAGAGTTAGGTGACCCGGACTCGACTCCTCGAGTTGGTCTCCCACTGGACTCTAGAACCCGGTTACTCGTGCTCTCCTCCTTGGGTCTACCTAATGCGGAAAAGTAAATAATATACAATGGTGACATCATCCTCAGCCCGGAAGTGCCCCAATAAAAGAATATTACATACAAATGAATTTTACATGAATGAAAAAGAAAAACTCTCATCTCACATAAAACCCCCGGCTATTCAAAACGCGACGATCCAATATAACATATCACAGCAACACATAATATCTCATATCATCAACGTAAGCAAGTATGCATATCCCGATTGTCGTTGATGTATAGCAACGAAGCCGGCGATACACCACATACTGCGCTTACGGTCACAGAAAAGAAAGTGTAAAACTACAACAGTTGGAATCCACAACCTTCTTAGATATCGCATGCCTAACCAAATGAATTCCTTAGACATCGCATGCCTAACAATTATAAACCCCGCATTTTAGTCTCATTATCGAAAAATCTTTTCAATATCAAGTCGGGCAATTCAACAAGATTCCCGACATCCTGATCGAATGCTCGTCGCAAAATTTAGTACACGGCCGCACCCCCGGATGCCGTCGACGAAGTGCACTAAGGCGGAACACCGCTGCCGCGAGCACCCGAACGGATGCTTTTGGCAACGGGGTTCTCCTACAGTCACTTGGTCGGGGCTATGGGGCGTGACTGTCTGTTAAGTTTATCCGGCAAGTATCCACGTACACTACGTGATTGCGACGAACTTTTGATCACATCAAAATTCCGTGGCAACCGATCATCTGAGACTAAACTGCTAGATTTATAACATTCAAATTAGTTATCTCATAACTACCTGTGGATTCCAAATATTGTATCACATTTCAGATAAAAAGACAGTGTTAAACTTTCCGACCGAATAATCAAACACCCAAGATTTCCCAAATAGCTCAACACTTGAGCAGAGTTCAAAAATATCCATCACATGCTACAGTACCGATGGTCCAGCCGTAGAAGGGTCAAGCCAACGCCTCACATGTGGCACGTCGTACTGCCACAAACCCTAAGGTTTAAAAGCAGTTCAAGACGGTCACATAATCGAGTTAAGGTTTGTTGTCTTCTAGAGGGTCCACCGCGTTACTTGCACGACTTAGAAAGTTTCAAACTCGAGAAAAAAAATCCAACTTTTGAAAAAATTTCCGACAGGGGAAAAAGTGAGTTATTATATCCGTTCGAACTTTTTAACAGTTTCTAAAATTATCCGGAAAAACTAAATAAAGTTAAATTATGCGATCGAATCAATGAGTCCCCAATACAACCCTAGAAAACTCAACACTTGAGTAGAATTAAAAATTCCCAGAAAAAATTGCCAAGAAAGGACCTAAGAATAAATATATGAAATTCCAGGGACTAATTCAAAATTTTGGCCGCGGAACTGCCGCCAAACCTTTGGTTTCGCCGCGGTTCTACGGTCATATGAGCGAATTAGTAGGCTGTACTTCACAGTAATTCTTAGTTTTTCCAGCATGTTTTTCTGAGTATTTTTAATACTGAAAAAATCACATTTTTAGAAAATGTACAGAGAGGGGTATAAACCGGGTATTCGGAGTTCGATCGGACTTTAGACTTCGCCTAGACTTCGCCTAAAGCTCTAGTTTGGCTCTGATACCACTGTAGGGTTGTTAAGCACGCTCACAAGGGTCTACGAGGCATCAACCATGCCCGATTAAAATTTTAGCCGTGCCGAACGACCCAAAGCCGGATCTTTAAACTAGAGTTTAGGCGAAAACAAGCATGTTAAACATTTTAACACTAAGTGAGAGGGATTACAACCTTTGTAGATCCGGTCCTTCACTTCAATAGCTCCGTGTAGATGTCCTCTTCGCTACGATCATGAACTCCGGACTCTAGAGAAGCTCCACAAGAAGAACGAACGTGCTTGCTTCGATGACTTCGAGGCCGAAGATGATCTACGTCGGGGAGACACTAACTCAAGCTATTCCTTCACTAGGTCATGAACTTTATGAAGATAACACACTCTACTACATGGCAAGTGGTAGAGGATGAAGTAGTAGGAGGTGAGCTCACTTTAGAATTGATTTTCTCACATTTTTCCTCATAGCACCATTAGAGCTTGAAAGCTTTTTCAAGGAGCTTGATGAAGAAGAAGAAGTGAATAATTCATCCAAATGAAAACTTATCCTTTTAATTATTGCACCATGGTTGAGTTAAGCCCTCATGCTTAACTCATGTAGAGAATTAACCATAGTATGAGGTTAAGGGTTGGGTTAACTAATATCCTAAGGAATGACAAAAGAGTTGACTTTGTCAATGTTGCATACAAGCTTCTACAAGCTTGATAACATTGACTAAAGTTTCCTCTCTTTTGTTATTCTTAAGGAAATAAGTAAACCCTAATTTAACCTAAAATTGATATAAGTCTCATACACCCATGTTGTATGTATCATCAAGCATGATACAAACATGTACACTTGCATATATCACATATAAATAATGTGCACAATCTAGGGAGAAAATAAATCATAAGTGAGCTAATACTAGTTAATGTAATGTAATATATCAAATATATAATTATACATTAAATTATTAAATCAACTTTTGATTTAATAACCCGGCTATAACCGACTAATATCATATGTAACTACTTGTCAAATCAACACTTGATCCGATAACCCGGCTATATCGCATACAACCGATCAATGTCATGAATCGCGAGAATAGAATATGGTATCTCATATCGTATTAATCTCGGTCCCGTACATATCACATATATGCTCCTACTCCGTTTCGCTTGAGCCAGGAAACCCCTGTGTAAAACTCTAAAGACTCGTCAATACGCCGGCAGTAGGTGATGATCATATCAAACACCCACAAGCCGCAAGCGGTCTGCTAAACGTAACGGCCACCCGGGTATTGAGCGATCAGAAGATCAACAAGCAAGCCTATACTCTCTCCCGTGAATTCAATCAGTAACACTCCCGTACAGTCCGGTCTCATCGTCTGATATGTCGCATATCTCGCCTAGGGGTGGTAAACGTCAGACCCCAGTAGCTTGATAAGTCGTGTCGATATGAGGTCTATAACAGTTCGAGAAACTACTGATAACACTTACCAGTAAATCTCAGCAACCCTGGCCAGGGATTTCCGGTTAGAGCCAATCGAACACAGCGCAACATCAACTCCCTATACCGGGAGAGACGAATCCCCTCCTATCGCTCATTGCCTCCATGTGATTCGGGACTGTACCCAAAAGACACCTTTTTGCACGCCCTCTTGGACATGGTATAATGGAAATCAAAGCATAGTGGGAATCACACAAGACTCTATGACAATCTCGGGTCAACAGACTACTCTGTACCAATGTCACCGGAGAACTGCCATCTGACGTGAAGTATAATACCATCTGGGAGTTCTCGGCGAGTCCGTCCAGTGTACCCAGTCTCCACTAAGCACCCATACACCATCCTTGATGTCAAACACCGATGGATATGGGATCATCCATCGCCCATCATATGGGTCAAGATGCGTATACGCTAGTCTACTCTGGTGCATCGATGCCCCGTCTCGATACACCCTCGACTAGGAACAGTTATAGGATGTACTCGCCGACTACCGTGGCCCCACTAGTATGATCTCATCATAGTCCCAGTAGTCGAGTACATATCCTAAGGGCTTTATCAACATGTAACAAAGAGACAACCAGAGTACATGTTAAGATAAAGTACAACCAGATAGCATACTATCATGTCGAGCAAGAAAGTCCTCCTTATATATGTCCAAGCATCCATTACAATATACGTCGTATGTACAGTAATGGCCGCTAGAGCATACATATAACTAACATTCCTTAGACATCATAAACCCGGAATATCTCATATTCCGAATTTCATGCCTAACCTTATAAACCCCGCATTTTAGTCTCAATATTGAAAACACTTTTCAATAACCAGTGGGGTAATTCAACAAGATTCCCGACAACCTGATAGAATGCTCGTCGGAAACTTTAGTAGACGGTCGCACCCCCCGATGCCGTCGACGAAGTATAATTAGGCAGAACATCGCGGCCGCGAGCACCCGGGAGGATGCTTTTTGCACTGGGGTTCTCCTACAGTCACTTGGTCGGGATATAGGGCATGGCTATCTAGTAATGTTACCCGGCGAGTATCCGTGTACACTACATGATTGCAACAGAGTTTTGATCCATATCAAAAACCCCGTGGAACCGATCAAATGAGACTAAATTGCTAGGTTTATAAAATTCAAACTAGTTTTCAAAAACTAATTATTGTGGATTCCAAATATTGTATCACATATCAATATCAAACCCGAAACGATGTTAAAATTACGAATACGAAACACTCCGAATTGCCACTACCGAAAAGATAACATCACATGCAATCTTGGCAAAATCAAACAATACCTGAAACACCAAACCCCAGAGACTGGAACACCAAAGAAAATTCAAAACCAAACACCATTACAAAACCGGCCAGGCCGGTTTTTTTGATGAGTTTCGCCGGTCAAAATCCGACGGTTTAGGCTCGTTTTTCTCTCGTGTTCTTATTACACAATAAAGAGCACTCTGCAACTATTTTTAAAAAATTTAGAGGCTCAGAAAAATTCGACAGAAACTAGGGTTTTGTTTCAACTGTTTCCGAGTTTTTTCGATTTCGTAGTTCAACTAACATCGTCTAATTCTCTAGCCTGGCTCTGATACCGCTGCTGGGTTCCTTAGCACCTTCACTATGTTTTCTATGGCATCTAGCATGCAATTTTAAAAATCTAGAGTGCCAAGAAACCCGGACCAAGGATCTAACTAGAGAAATTAGGGTTTTTTAAAATATGTAAACAATTTTACACTAAGTGAAGTGGGAATACAACCTTTGTAGACCGGTCCTTCACTTCAAAAGCTCCATGTAGTAGTCCTTTCGCTCCAAGTAGTGGTCTCTCGGATTCTCGTTAGGCTCCACTAGGCGAAAGGAACAAGCTTGCTCAAGGATCTTCGAGGCCGAAAATGATCTACGTCGAAGAATCTCTAACTCAAGCTGCCTCTTCACTAATTGATGAACAAGTGAAGAAATAACCTATACTAAATTGCTAGTTTGGTATAAATTGGTGAAGTAGGAATTTTGCTCATTTTAAAATAATTTTTCTCTCTTTCTTTTCTTCACTCATTCAAAGCTAGAGAGCTAGGAAGGAGATGAAGAAAAATGATCTCAAGAATAGAAAAATGGCAACCGTGGGTGAGAAAATATCATATATAACTCATGTAGAGACTAAACCATGGCTAAAGATAATGATTAGGTTAATAAATATGTAGAGTAAAACAAAATTAGTGGACTAAGTCAATGGTTTTCACAAGCTTCTCCAAGCTTCAAGCCATGACTAATTTCCACCTAATTTTGTTTATCCCTAAATAAATAATTGCCCATATTATCTTAAGTATGGTGTGAGTCTCATACACCCATGTATAATGTATCATTAAGCATGACACAAATAAATAATACATTAATATATATCACATATATATTAAATGTATAAAGAGAAAACATTTTCGTAAATGAGCTAATATTAGTTAATGTATATTAATATATCAAATATATAATACACATTAAATTATTAAATCAACACTTGATTTAATAACCCGGCTGTATCGCATACAACCGACTAATATCATTTATATGCATATCACATATACATATAACATAACATTGAATCAACACTTAATTCAACAATCCGGTTATATCACATATAACCTATATCGCGAGATTAGAATACTGTATCACATACACGTATTAATCTCGGTCCCGTACATATCACATATGTGCCCTACATCGTTTTGCATGAGCCAGGAAACCTCTGTGTAGGACTCTAATGACTCGTCAATACGCCGGCAGTGGGTGATGATCATATCATTCACCCATAAGCCGTCAGCGGTACTAGCTGGACGTAACGGCTACCCGGGCATTGAGCGATCAGATGATCAACAAGCAAGCTTGTCCATACTCCTGTGAATCCAATAGCAACACTACCGTACAGTCCGGTCTTTTCGTCTGATATGTCGCATATCGAGTTTAGGGGTGGTAAACATCAGACCCTAGTAACTTGATAAGTCATGCCGATATAAGGCTCATAACGGGTCGAGAAACTACTCATAACACTTACCAGTAAATCTCCACATCAGCCCTGGCCAGGGACTTCCTGTTATGGCCAATCGAGCGCAGCGCAACATCAACCCCTAATACCGGGAGAGACGAATCCCCTCATATCGCTCATTACCTCCATGTGACTCGGGACTGTACCCAAAAACCAACGTTTTGCACGCTCTCTTGAACGTGGTAAGGTGGAAATCAAAGCACAGTGGGAATCACACAAGACTCTATGATGATCACGGGTCTACAGACTAACCAGTACCAGTGTCACCACAGAACTGCTATCTGACGATAGGTATAATACCATCTAGGAGTTCTCGGCGAGTCTTGTTCGGTGTACCCAGTCTCCACTGAGCACCCGTATACAATCTTTGATGTCAAACACCAACGGATGTGGGATCATCCATCGCCCATCATATGGGTCAAGAAACGTATACACTAGTCTACTCCGGAATATCGATGCCCCGTCTCGATACACCCTCGATTAGGAACAATTAAAGGATGAACTTATGGACTATCCTGGACCCACTAGTATGATCTGCATCATAATCCCGGTAGTCAAGTATACATCCTAAAGGCTTTATCAACATGTGAGAGAAAAACAATATCACAATACAAGTCTACATGTTAAGATAAAGAGCAACCAGATAGCATACTATCATGTCGAGCAAGAAAGTTTTCTCTATATATGTCCAAGCATCCACTATAATATACAATCATGTACAATAATGGCATCTAGGGCATACATACAACTAATAGGTACCATTGTGTAGGGTTCCTAGGCACTCTCAAGAGGTCTCACAAGGCATCAACCATGCCAATTTCAAAAATTGTGGTGCCGAGATACCCTAGTGTACGGATCGTTGGCTAGATTTCTAGGCGAAAAGATAACTAGTTAACACTTAACTAAGAGATACGGAAATACAACCTTTGTACATCCGGTTCTCCACCTCCAAAGCTCCGCAATGAAGTCTCCTCGCTGTCCATAACAAGTCCCGGGCTCTAGCGTCGGCTTCATCGGAGAATGGACGGGCTAGGTCATCGATGTCCATGCCGAAGATGATCTACGTCGAGGCATCGCTAAATCAAGCTCCGACTTCACCAAGTCAAGAAACTTGTGAAGAAAACACACTCTACTACTTGACAAGAGGTAGAGGATGAAGAAATAGGAAGTGGGTAGACTTTAGAATTGGATTTCTCACTCATTTCCATCAATCACCATTGATGGAGCTTGCTTTCTTCACTTGAAGAAATGAAGAAGAAGAAGGTCAAGAAGAAGATAAGTATTATGATAAGAATTAAAGAATAAATAAAAATCCATTCTTATCATAATTCTCACCATGGTTAGGTGTAGAGAATTAACTTGAGTTAATTGAATTGGTTAGGGTTAAGCATGAGACAAAATGGTGACTAAGTCAAAAGTTCATGAAGCTTCATGAAAGAAAACAAAAGAAAGCCACCATTCTATTTTATGCAATTTATTTTCCAAAAATAAAAACAAATGAATAAATGAATAATCAAATAGTAAACCCTAACCGTTTCATTAACCAAGGTTTAATTCTTTACACTTAACCAAAAGGCATGTATCATCAAACATGATACAAGCAAGTGCACAAAATCATATCGCATATGCAATGCGCACATCCGAGTGAGAAAATCCATTTAAAGTGAACCGATACTAGTTAATGCAAAGTAATATATCAAATATATAATTATGCATTAAATAATTAAATCAACACTTGATTCAATGATCCGGTCATGTCGCACACAACCGACTAGTATACAATGTATCGGCTTATCGAATCAATCCTTGATTCGATAACTAGGTTATATCACATACAACCATTCGACACATTCAACGCGAGAATGGAATACGGTATCACATACACGTATTATTCTCGGTCCCGCACATATCTCATATGCGCTCCTATTTCGTTTCGCTTGAGCCAGGAAACCTCTGTGTAGGACTCTAAAGACTCGTCAATACGCCGGCAGCAGATGATGATCATATCAAACACCCACAAGCCGCAAGCGGTCTGCTAAACGTAACGGCCACCCGGGTATTGAGCGATCTGAAGATCGACGAGCAAGCCCGCTCACACTCCAGTGAATCCAACCAGTAACACTACCGTACAGTCCGGTCTGATCGTCTGATATGTCGCATATCTCGCCTAGGGGTGGTAAACGTCAGACCCCAATAGCTCGATAAGTCGTGTCGATATGAGGTCTATAACAATTCAAGAAACTGCTGGTAACACTTACCAGTAAATCTCAGCAACCCTGGCCAGGGATTTCCTGTTATAGCCAATCGAACACAGCGCAACATCAACTCCCTATACCGGGAGAGACGAATCCCCTCCTATCGCTCATTGCCTCCATGTGACTCGGGACTGTACCCACAAACCACCGTTTTGCACGCCCTCTTGGACGTGGTAAGATGGAAATCAAAGCACAGTGGGAACCACACAAGACTCTATGACGATCTCGGGTCAACAGACTACTCTGTACCAGTGTCACCAGAGAACTGCCATCTGACGTGAGGTTTAATACCATCTGGGAGTTCTCGGCGAGTCCGTCCAGTGTACCCAGTCTCTACTGAGCACCCGTATATCATCTCCGATGTCAAACACCAATGGATATGGGATCATCCATCGCCCATCTGTATGGGTCGAGAAGGTATACGCTAGTCTACTCTGGTATATCGATGCCCCGTCTCGATATACCCACGACTAGGGACTGTGAAGGATGTACTTATGGACTACCATGTCCCCACTAGTATGATCTGCATCATAGTCCAGGTAGTCAAGCACACATCCTAAGGGCTTTACCAACATGTAACAGAGAGACAATCAGTATACACGTTAAGGTAAAGATCAACCAGATAGCGTACTATCATATCGAGCAAGAAAGTCCTCACTATATATGTCCCAGCATCCACTACAATATACATCCTATGTATAGTAATGGCCTCTAGGGCATACATATAACTAACAATCTCCCACTTGCACTAGGGCCATCTGTAGCAGTGGTTGCAGTATCTCATACTCAACCATCCCATAAAAAAAATCTCTCTTTGGGAACAGGCCTTTGTGAGTGGATCCGCTGTGTTGTCCTCAGAATCTACTCTCCTTACCTCGATCACCCTGGAGATCAACTATCTCCATGATCAAGTGATACTGCCTTAGAATATGTCTGGATCACTGATGGGACGGGCGTTCCTTGGCATAAGCCACAACTCCATTGTCACACAATGGGAGGAACATAGTTCATCTCATGAACCAATATTCACCCAAACAGCCTCTAGGGTAGCATCTTAAGTAGCGATGTATCCTGCCTTTATCTTCTAGTATGTCAAAGTATCTAGCTTGGAACTCTTCCAACATACCGTCCCTTTACTGAGGGTAAAGACAATGCCTGTGACTGACACTCAGTCGTCATTATCACTCTGGAACCTTTCCAGTGATTCTCCCTAGGATCGATTGATACCATCTCACTACAACTAGTGAGAATCCTAGCATCCAATTAGATCTATCTCATAGATCCAAAATCCAGGATTTAGGGGGTATCACTTTGATCCTATATGGAGAATCATTGTGATAAGCGGAGATTGACCGAGCGTAGCATAGGAAACTCCTTCCCTATCAAGAGTATGTCATCCACGTACTCTACGAGGATCATCACCATACTCCCTACTACCTTTTTTGTATATACAAGGTTCATCTACCATTTTGATGATGTCAAACTCTTTGACTACTTCATCAAAACAGATGTTCCAACTCCGCGATGCCTGCTTTATCCTATAAAGCATCTTGCACACGTTTCCGCTGCTCCCACTGTCTACGAGGCCCTCTGGCTGTGTACTTATAGACGCTCTCTTCTAAAACATCATTTAGAAAAGCTGTCATGATACCCAACCACCAGATATCGTAGTCATGGTATGTAGCCGTGGCAAGTAGGATCTGGATGGACTTAAGCATAGATCCTTAGAAAAAGTTTCATCATGATCCACACCTGGTCAATGATGCAAACCTTTAACAAGTCTAGCTTTGAAAGTCTCAACTTTTCCATGTACACCAAGTAATCTTCTCAAGATATACTTGCTCCTGATGGGGATTTAACCCTTCAGATTTAGCAACCAAAGTCCATACTTTGTTGGTGTATAAGGATTCCATCTCAGATCACTAAGCATCCAGCCATTCTTACAGAGTCACACTCCTGATGGCCAGCTCAAAACTAGTTAGGTCATCATCTCATGATGCAATCCTCGCTCCCACTGTCATAGAGAAACCGAAGTATCTCTCAGGTGGGTGAGGAACCCTACTAGATCGGCGGAGAGGCTGAGGTTCGTTGGAATCTACTGAATCCTTTGGTTCTTTCAAATCATCAGCTGTAGTTTGTATAGCTGGAACATTTCCAGTTCTACATAACAGACCTTGCCTCGAGCTTGTCCGGATTATACTTTTCAGACATAGGCTGGACAACCCCAAATCTTAACCAACTTAAGAGATGGGCTCTTCCCTTTCCATATCACATATGAAGTGGTAGGCAACTGATTTGATTTGAACCCTATTCAATAGGTATGCAGCTACTCAAGTGCATAACTCCCAAAAAGGAAACAGGTAACTCAGTAGTACTCATCATAGAGCACACCTTATCATATAGGGTGTGATTGCTCCGCCCCGATATACCATCGTGCTATGGTGCATTCGGAGGAGTAATGCTGAGAGAGAATCTCATTCTCCTTTAGAATAGTCCAGTATTTCCGTGCTCAAGTATTCTCCTCCTTGATCTCATCAAAGGACATAATACTTATACCCGTATTGGTTCTCTACTTCTAACTTATATTCTGTGAATATGTCAAAAGGTTCGGACTTGTGTTTCAACAGGAACATAGGTCTGAAACTCGAAAGATCATCAGAGAACGTAATGAAGTACAAAGAACCAGTCTTGGCATGTGTAGACAGGGGACCTACATACATCAACATGTATCATCCCAAGAGTTTATTAACTCTTTCTCTGTTTTCAATAAACGGAGCTATGGTCATCTTATCTTTGTGACATGACTGGCAAGTTTCATAAGATGTAAATTCAAACAGATTTAAATATGCATCTATTTGGAACTTAGCTTGTCGGGTCGCATTGATATGACCTAGTCTACAATACCTCAAGAAGAATTCGTTCATTTCTGAACTCTTCCTCTTGTGTGTGTTCCATATACTAAGAACTGTAGTTTGATTTAGAACATCAATGCTTTTAGATAACGTGCCTGAACCGATCAACTTTTGATATAGGAAATGTTCAAAACATTATCCAACAATACAAAATTTTATCGTTTCTTTACTAATAAAGAGACTGATATGATTTTGTATATCAGGTCCGGTATCTAATAACATTCGTTCAGAATCAATGTATTTGTAATACAGGGTGACAGTGACCGACAGACTTGGCTGCAACTCTTGCCCCGTTTTCTGCCTCATGAAACTTATCACCCGTTCTCAGTTCTCTACCTATCTGTAGCCCTATGTAACAGAATACATATCTGGGATCCTGATCTGGTATCACATACCCAGGACGTAGAGGATACTGAGAAACAGTTCTCTGTAATGAACACACCCGAAGATGATGCATCAGCATGCACTCTCTTCGTTTGGGCGGCACGGGAATTCTGGTAATCCCCAATTCCCTGCTCTGTCTTATAACAATTATAAGGTGGAGCGGGACCAACGTTCCCCAGCTCAGTATAACAAGCGGGTTCGGTCAATATTCCGTATTATTATCTTGATTAAGGCATGATATGGTCGCTACCTGGAGAGAGAGAGAAGAAAACACTCAGCGTGCGCTCTTGCAAGAATAGATTGGTTATCATTTTATCTAATCAGGATGGCTCCCACTGCTTTTTATCAAATCTTCCTTCAAACCCTAAAAGGAAAGACTAGCCGGGATTAATTACACACTACAAGTTCGCCAATCTTTCAGCCAGGCCAGTGTCGGTACTTTGAGGGAGGTCCCCCGTGCTTTCGCACGAACCTAATTAATGTAAACCTCGTTTTCCCAGAGGCGTAACCTCGTTAACACCTTTCTAGACACCTACTTGATCGGCTAATTGTAATGTATAAAACTCTCCCAGGAGTAACAATTACTCGCAGCGGGTATCGGGATCCAACTATCTCATAGAAGGTATGCAATCTCATTGCAAATTTCAACACTTGAAATTCCCGATAATATTTTGCCCCTAGCTCGCTATGACCTTGACGAATGCCAAACAACCCATAGTCCACTAGTCAAGTTCAACCCGTACATTTCTTGATCGAATTAAACCCACCCGCACGACCCTTGACGAATGCCAAACAACGCCGTACGAATACCCTAATCCAATCGCATCATATGCTCAAGCAGATAAATACTAGTTAGCTACCGTACACTACGCCTTGACGAATGCCAAACTACCGCAGCACGAATACTAACTAGTACATATCTGAAATGACGGAGGGCTACGACAGGTTTTTCTGAAAACCTATTGCGTAATGAACTTGATATCGTTGTAGAATCAAATGATTTTAAAATGGAGTGCTTTTGAGGCTTTTCTAGTTTTGCTAAAGGAGTCACTCCCGGTGAAGGGATCGTCGGTCCTTTCCTCGTCGAATGAGGTGCGGGATATATCATATATATCACTGTGCAAAGCAAAAACTCTTAAAAGCAATCAAAAGACAAACCGAGTGTGTAGCATCTGCCAGTTATTGCTAAAGGAGTCACTCCCGGTGAAGGGATCTCGGTCCTTTCCTCATCGAATAAGGTGCAGGATATATCACATATACCTCTATGCAAAGCAAGAACTGTAGCTACCTGTTTTATTTTGAAATTCGATTCTACAACATCTTAGGTTTCTTTTATTTCATTAATCACATTAATGAAGTCCCATCATTTATGTACCTAAACATCACAGATAAATACGACGTACACTTATGCCATCCGCATTCGCCTCGATGTCCCCTCGTGCACCGTTAGGTTAGGTAACTAACGGCAGAGCGGGGCAGGGCTAGCGCGGGTGTAAAACATAAGTAACGTCTATATAATATATCATATATACTATATACTGTATCTATCACAGAACATCACATGATCACATCACAGATATCGCAGCAGCAGAAACATATGAAATATTGGATATACTAGGACGTCCGTGTTTTCAATACGAGCCAGTATAAAACACGGATTCCACGGTCGCGATGAATAGCCAAACCCACACCTCTAGACCCCTACGAGAGCGGCAAGCAACCCTACCAATTCTAGAGTTAGGAGACCCGGACTCGACTCCTCGAGTTGGTCTCCCACTGGACTCCAGAACTCGGTTACTTGTGCTCCCCTCCTTGGGTCTATCCTAGTGCGGAAAAGTAAATAATATACAAACGGTGACATCTTCCGCAACCTGGAAGTGCCCCAATAAAAGAATATTACATACAAGTTTTTACATGAATGAAAATGAAAAACACTCATCTCACATAAAAAACCCCGGCTATTCAAACACAACGATCCAATATAACATATCCAGCAACACATAACATCACATGTCATCAACGTAAGTAAATATGCGCATCCCAATTGTCGTTGACATATAGCAACGAAACCGGCGATATCACATATTACACTTACGGTCACAGAAAAGAAAGTGTAAAACTACAACAGTTGGAATCCGCAATCACCTCAGACATCGCATGCCTGACCAAATGAATTCTTTAGACATCGCATGCCTAACAATTATAAACCCCGCATTTTAGTCTCATTATCGAAAACTCTTTTCAATATCAAGTCGGGCAATTCAACAGGATTCCCGACATCCTGATCGAATGCTCGTCGCAAACTTCAGTAGAAGGCCGCACCCCCGATACCGTCGACGAAGTGCACCAAGGCGGAACACCGCTACCGCGAGCACCCGGACGGATGCTTTCGGCGACGGGGTTCTCCTACAGTCACTTGGTCGGGGCTATGGAGTGAGGCTGTCTATTAAGTATACCCGGCGAGTATCCGCGTACGCTACGTGATTGCGACGGACTTTTGATCACATCAAAATTCCGTGGCAACCGATCAAGTGAGACTAGATTGCTAGATTTATAACATTCATTCAGTTATCTCATAACTTGTTGTGAATTCCAATTATTGTATCCCATTCCAGATAAATAGAAAATGTTAAACTTTCCGATCGAACAATCGAACACCCAAGTTTTCCCAATACAGATCAACACATGAAATAAGTCTAACAACATTCAGTTCGTGTCTCAGTACCAACGGTCCAGCCGTAGAAGGGTCAAGCCAACGCCTCACATGTGGCACGCCGTACTGCCCCAAACCCGAAGGTTCAAAGGGCAGTTCAAGACGGTCACATAATCGAGTTAAGGTTTGTAGTCTTCTAGAGGGACCATCGCGTTACTTGCACTACTTAGAACGTCGTTAAACTACGAAAAAATCCAACACTTGGAAATTTCCCGACAGGGGAAAAATTGGGTATTTATATCCGGTCGAACTTTTTAACATATTCAAAAATTTATCCGGAAAGCCACACAGACAAAATTTGATAATCCGATCGAACATTCGAATCCCCAAAACAACTCAGAAAAATCAACTCTTGAATAATATATTAAAATTATACAGAAAACAGAAGAGTCAAATATAACAATTACTGTGCAAACAGGAGTCAACGATTCAATATAAAGGCCGCGGAACCGCCGCGCCACGTGGGGTAAGGCCGCGGTTCCGCGGTGAGTTGATGGAGTTAGGGCTCCTTTTTGCACAGTAATTGATAAAAAACCTTGCTTAATTTTCTGCATATTTTTAATATGGAAAAATCCAGATTTTTAAAAATTGGACAGAAAGCAAGTTTGTGATGGGGTTTCGGGTTCGTTCGGACTTCAAATTCCGTCTGGACTTCGCCTAAGGCTCTAGCTAGGCTCTGATAGCACTGTAGGGTTCCTAGACACTCTCAAGAGGTCTCACAAGGCATCAACCATGCCAATTTCAAAAATTGTGGTGCCGAGATACCCTAGTGTACGGATCGTTGGCTAGATTTCTAGGCGAAAAGATAACTAGTTAACACTTAACTAAGAGATACGGAAATACAACCTTTGTACATCCGGTTCTCCACCTCCAAAGCTCCGCAATGAAGTCTCCTCGCTGTCCATAACAAGTCCCGGGCTCTAGCGTCGGCTTCATCGGAGAATGGACGGGCTAGGTCATCGATGTCCATGCCGAAGATGATCTACGTCGAGGCATCGCTAAATCAAGCTCCGACTTCACCAAGTCAAGAAACTTGTGAAGAAAACACACTCTACTACTTGGCAAGAGGTAGAGGATGAAGAAATAGGAAGTGGGTAGACTTTAGAATTGGATTTCTCACTCATTTCCATCAATCACCATTGATGGAGCTTGCTTTCTTCACTTGAAGAAATGAAGAAGAAGAAGGTCAAGAAGAAGATAAGTATTATGATAAGAATTAAAGAATAAATAAAAATCCATTCTTATAATAATTCTCACCATGGTTAGGTGTAGAGAATTAACTTGAGTTAATTGAATTGGTTAGGGTTAAGCATGAGACAAAATGGTGACTAAGTCAAAAGTTCATGAAGCTTCATGAAAGAAAACAAAAGAAAGCCACCATTCTATTTTATGCAATTTATTTTCCAAAAATAAAAAAAATGAATAAATGAATAATCAAATAGTAAACCCTAACCGTTTCATTAACCAAGGTTTAATTCTTTACACTTAACCAAAAGGCATGTATCATCAAACATGATACAAGCAAGTGCACAAAATCATATCGCATATGCAATGCGCACATCCGAGTGAGAAAATCCATTTAAAGTGAACCGATACTAGTTAATGTAAGGTAATATATCAAATATATAATTATGCATTAAATAATTAAATCAACACTTGATTCAATGATCCGGTCATGTCGCACACAACCGACTAGTATACAATGTATCGGCTTATCGAATCAATCCTTGATTCGATAACTAGGTTATATCGCATACAACCATTCGACACATTCAACGCGAGAATGGAATACGGTATCACATACACGTATTATTCTCGGTCCCGCACATATCTCATATGCGCTCCTATTTCGTTTCGCTTGAGCCAGGAAACCTCTGTGTAGGACTCTAAAGACTCGTCAATACGCCGACAGCAGATGATGATCATATCAAACACCCACAAGCCGCAAGCGGTCTGCTAAACGTAACGGCCACCCGGGTATTGAGCGATCTGAAGATCGACGAGCAAGCCCGCTCACACTCCAGTGAATCCAACCAGTAACACTACCGTACAGTCCGGTCTGATCGTCTGATATGTCGCATATCTCGCCTAGGGGTGGTAAACGTCAGACCCGAATAGCTCGATAAGTCGTGTCGATATGAGGTCTATAACAATTCGAGAAACTTCTGGTAACACTTACCAGTAAATCTCAGCAACCCTGGCCAGGGATTTCCTGTTATAGCCAATCGAACACAGCGCAACATCAACTCCCTATACCGGGAGAGACGAATCCCCTCCTATCGCTCATTGCCTCCATGTGACTCGGGACTGTACCCAAAAACCACCGTTTTGCACGCCCTCTTGGACGTGGTAAGATGGAAATCAAAGCACAGTGGGAACCACACAAGAATCTATGACGATCTCGGGTCAACAGACTACTCTGTACCAGTGTCACCAGAGAACTGCCATCTGACGTGAGGTATAATACCATCTGGGAGTTCTCGGCGAGTCCGTCCAGTGTACCCAGTCTCTACTGAGCACCCGTATATCATCTCCGATGTCAAACACCAATGGATATGGGATCATCCATCGCCCATCTGTATGGGTCGAGAAGGTATACGCTAGTCTACTCTGGTATATCGATGCCCCATCTCGATATACCCACGACTAGGGACTGTGAAGGATGTACTTATGGACTACCATATCCCCACTAGTATGATCCGCATCATAGTCCAGGTAGTCAAGCACACATCCTAAGGGCTTTACCAACATGTAACAGAGAGACAATCAGTATACACGTTAAGGTAAAGATCAACCAGATAGCGTACTATCATGTCGAGCAAGAAAGTCCTCACTATATATGTCCCAGCATCCACTACAATATACATCCTATGTATAGTAATGGCCTCTAGAGCATACATATAACTAACACATTGCTTATCGTTTAGCGCTTCCATTCAGTTTTCCAGAAGTTTACCCCGTGTTTCATGTATCAATGCTTCGCAAGTACCTTCATGACCCCTCTCACGCGATTCAGTACCAGACGATCCAGCTAGAGTGCTATCTTTCGTTCACCGAGCAGCCAGTAGTCATTCTAGAGCGTCAGGTGAAGAAACTGAGGTCAAAGGTCTTACCGTCCGTAAAGGTTCTTTGGCATGGCCCGAATAGCGAAGAGATCACTTGGGAGGCCAAGGATTCGATACGGAAGAAATTTCCGCATCTTTTCGAAAGTACGTTTGCTTAAGTTTTAAATTCGAGGACCGAATTTTCTGAAGTGGGAATATTGCTGTTGGGTTTCGCCAGCCTCCCGGACATCAATCCGTGACCAAATGCGGAACAAAAATTTTTAAACTGGCGCTAACGGAACCCGATGCCCGGATCTACCATTAACCCTATACTAGCAAACTAGAAAGAGTTAGGAATGGTCATACAGAATTGATCCGTGTCCTTCGGTCTTCAACTACCTTCCCAAGCTCCTAGAGGCCTCCTTGATCAAGCTTGATCTCCGGTCTCCCTCCATCGAAGATAATCCACCGGAGGATTTATGAAACGAGCTCCTACTTCATAACCGAAGTAACTAGGGTATCTAGTTTGCTAAACTAAATAGCCAATATAATGTAGAGTCTAATGAGGGATTAATTTGTCTCTAAACACCCTATGTTTCTCGACACATGAAAGGGTTAGGGTGGAGGTAGAAGAAGATGGCAAGAGGATGAGAGTGTTGTAGGAGAGAGAATGAATAATGGCTTGCTTTTGTTTGTTGTGAGAGTTATTAGAAATAATGGAACCAACACCAAATAAATATCTTAAGTCTCCAAAATATCTTAAGTCAACAAAAATATCTCAAGTCAACATAATCTCACAACAAACAAAAACCTTAAGCATGCTTTAATAGTAACCATGGATCGCTAATAAGCCATGCCACCAAAAATACAATAAACACCTCATCCTACACCTCAATAACCTAATCCAAAATGATCTAAACCATAATGAGGTGTAATCTTCTAAAAGTGATCTTGTAAGAAATTACAAGAATACCCATCATCCGTATATACATACCCGCATCCGTATTCCGAAGAATACGAATACAATGAAACAAAAATAATCCAACAATATAATACTAGGATCCGGCTTAAACCAAAGCCCACTAGTATTATCCGTCAGAACCATGATACGTGCACAAGTGTGCGTATATGATCGAACCCTGTCGTAAAACCATACGGCCTCTACATCGTTTCACCCGAAGCAGGAAAACCCTCTGTGTGGAACTCTAAAGACTCGTCAATACTCTGCCGGTGGGTTTAACCACAAACATGTCGGCAACACTAGCTGAACGTAACGGCTACCCAGGTATTGAGCGAAAGGGAGGCCGACGAGCAAACTCATCCTGAAACCCTACCGAACCTGACAGTGACAATATCCGTACAGTCCGGTCCGTTCGTCTATAAGTATCGCATATCGAGTCTTGGGGGTAGATAAAGTCAGACCCCTAATAACGCGACATTTAGTGTCGGTATGAAACCCATCACCACCTGAGAAACTACTGATCCTAGATCAGTAATTCTCGACTACTTTGGCCAAGGATTTCTGGTGATGGCCACACGTGCACAACACGACATCAACCCCCAATATCGGGAGAGATGAATCCCCGACGATCTGCTCGCTGCCTCCATGTGGCTCGGGACTATACCTAACTAAAACCTGTTTTCATAACTCTTTTAGGCCATGGTAGGGTAGTAATCAAAGCACAGTGGGAACTCACACGATACAAATGACGATCTCAGGTCGACAGACTAACCTGTACACATTTCACCTGGGAACTGCTATCTGACAATAGGTATACTACCAACTAGCAGGTTCCCGGCGAGTCCGTCCAGTGTACTCATAACCCAATGAGCACCTGTATACTATCTTAAGTGAACAAACTAACACCAATGGCTTATGAGACCTGGCCACCGCCTCTCGTCGGAGTCTCGATCAGTATACACTAGTCTACTCTGGAGTATCGATGCCCAGTCTCGAAACTCCCACGACTAGGGACATTTATGGATGCGCTTATAGACTACCCAGCTTCCACGTATATGGTCGCCATCATAATGCTGGTAGTCAAGCAAGAATCCTATGGGCTCTATCAACATGTAATAGTGATCTGTAATACCACCTAATGCTGTACATGATGATAAAGACAAACCAGATAGCATATTATCATCTCGAGTAAGACTATTCTACTGGTATAGATCATCCCTTAATCATCATAATCACCTGCCTGCGACTATGATATTTGCCTTGAGGGCACTATAGCCAACAATCTCCCACTTGCACTTAAGGCTAATTATTGCGATGTCGCATACTCACGGCCCATGTGATACTGAACACTCAACTCCTCTACTAATCAGTCTCGCAAAGCTCGTTTGCGAAACTATTGTATTCGATAAATAGCCTCAGTGAGTGGATCCGCTCCAATGTTTCTTTCTGTATCTCTCTGTATCTCAACTTCGCGGAGAAAACTATCTCCGGAATGAGCAATACCTGTCTTAGAATATGTCTGGACATCTGATGGGACCCAGTTCACAAATGAACTCCAAATCCAGCAAACTTCTTAGACTGTATCGTCGACTGAATTTAATCAGTATCCTGCGCCATGCCTTCCTCAGTATCTGCTTAGACCAGCCGTCCAACTACTGTCCCTCAAAAGAAGGAAAACTATAACTCAGACAGCTACTCTGTCATCCAGGTCACCTTGGAAGCCTGAAATAATAACCGTATCCCGAAAGAGGCTGCCGTTACCATATACCAAGAACATCCACTTATGTTCATAACTGCTTCCCAACATTTCTACAGGATTGGATTAATACATATGCTTATTGCAGCTAGTGCAAAAGCAATATCTGGTGTTGTGCTTGACATCTCATGATTAACTCAATTGCCTAAGCAAGTGATATGTCAATCATGCAAATCCCTCTCCCCATCAGTCTGTAAGACATCCTTTTGGAAAGGGTGACTCCATCACCTACGGGTACACCACCTCGCCAGGAGTCATCCATTCTAAAACACCTTTAGAATAATGTCAAAGTACCCGAATTGGGACACTTCCCAAATTTAGATCTAAAACCATAGATCTAGTTACCAGAATCCCTGATATTATATCCATATCCTTTGTGGAGAAACTACCTTGTGACAACCACGGTATAACCGATCGTAGTATAGGAATATCTCTTCCTATCAAGTGCATGTCATCCAAATACCTGGTCACTCTCTACTACCTTCTTACCAGATCCATCTCCTATTCTGATGAAGTCAAGATCAATGACTTGTCACATCAAAAATAGATGATCTATTTCTGCTATACCTGCTTTAGTCTATAAATAGACATAAGCTACTTGCCATGCATGCTTCCGCTGCTCCCACTGACTACAACAACCTTCTGGCAGAGTCATATACACGTGCACTGTTAGTGTATATGCCCTAGAGGCCATTACAGTATCATACTAGTTTGTATATTACTTAATGGAAGCTTGGGATATTCACCTTGTATATACTATCTTGCTCAAAATATTAGTATGCTACTTGGTTTGTTTCTACTTCAATGTGTACATGTGTTTATTTTAGTATATCACCTATACACATTAGTGAAGCCCTCAGGATCTTTGCTTGATTACCAGCGTTGTGATGGCAGTCACACTAGTGGGGGCTGGGTAATCTATAAGCACATCCTTATGCAGGTCCCTAGTCGCAGGACTATCGAGACAGGGCATCGATACTCCGGAGTAGACTGGCGCATGCGCTTCTCATCCCAGTGTGGGAGACGGTCTGTCCCACAGCCGTCAGTACGTCGTACTGGAGATAGTATGCGGGTGCTCGTTGGGTTACGAGTACACTGGACAGGACTCGTCGGGAACTGACCGGTTGGTATTATACCTATCGTCAGTTATCAGTTCCCAGGTGACATGAGTACAGCTTAGTCCGCTGACTTGACACTGTCACTTCGCCTCGAGTGCGTTCCCACTGTACTTTGATTACTACCCTACCACGGCTCAAAGGAGTCATGCAAACAGGTAGTAGTTGGGTGCAGTCCCGAAGCACTTGGAGGCAGTGACGGTAAGACAGGATTCGTCTCTCCCGGTATTGGGGGTTGACATCGCGTTGTGTCTAGGAGAGCCATTACACGAGTAGTCCCTGGCCAGGGCAAACGAGATATACTGGTAGGCTTCCAGTGTTATCTCAGGGTATTTTGGGCTTCACTCCGACACGACTTGTACCGCTATTAGGGGACTGACGTTTACCGCCCCCTATGCCCGCCATGCGATGTATCAGACGAACAGACCGGACTGTACGGAGAATATCACATTCAGGCTCAGTAGGAGTTCAGATGGGTTTCGCCTCGTCAGTCTTCTTGTCGGCATCTACCTGGGGACCGTTACGCACAGCTAGTGCCGCTTGCGGTCTGTGGTTAAACCCACTGCCAGCGTAGTGTCGAGTCTTTAGAGTCCTGTTAGTTATATGTATGCCCTAGAGGCCATTACTATACATAGGATGTATATTGTAGTGGATGCTGGGACATATATAGGGAGGACTTTCTTGCTCGACATGATAGTATGCTATCTGGTTAATCTTTACCTTAACGTGTACACTGATTGTCTCCCTGTTCCATGTTGGTAAAGCCCTTAGGATCTGTACTTGACTACCTGGACTATGATGCGGATCATACTAGTGGGGACATGGTAGTCCATAAGTACATCCTTCAAAGTCCCTAGTCGTGGGTGTATCGAGACGGGGCATCGATATACCAGAGTAGACTAGCGTGTACCTTCTCGACCCATACAGATGGGCGATGGATGATCACATATCCATTGGTGTTTGACATCAGAGATGATATACGGGTGCTCAGTAGAGACTGGGTACACTGGACGGACTCGCCGAGAACTCCCAGATGGTATTATACCTCACGTCAGATGGCAGTTCTCTGGTGACACTGGTACAGAGTAGTCTGTTGACCCGAGATCGTCATAGAGTCTTGTGTGGTTCCCACTGTGCTTTGATTTCCATCTTACCACGTCCAAGAGGGCGTGCAAAACGGTGGTTTTTGGGTACAGTCCCGAGTCACATGGAGGCAATGAGCGATAGGAGGGGATTCGTCTCTCCCGGTATAGGGAGTTGATGTTGTGCTGTGTTCGATTGGCTATAACAGGAAATCCCTGGCCAGGGTTGCTGAGATTTACTGGTAAGTGTTACCAGTAGTTTCTCGAATTGTTATAGACCTCATATCGACACGACTTATTGAGCTATTGGGGTCTGACGTTTACCACCCCTAGGCGAGATATGCGACATATCAGACGATCAGACCGGACTGTACGGTAGTGTTACTGGTCGGATTCACTGGAGTGTGAGCGGGCTTGCTCGTCGATCTTCAGATCGCTCAATTCCCGGGTGACCGTTACGTTTAGCAGACCGCTTGCGGCTTGTGGGTGTTTGATATGATCATCTCCTGCTGCCGGCGTATTGACGAGTCTTTAGAGTCCTACACAGAGGTTTCCTGGCTCAAGCGAAACGAAATAGGAGCGCATATGAGATATGTGCGGGACCGAGAATAATACGAGTATGTGATACTGTATTCGATTCTCGCTATGTGACATTGATCGGTTATATGTGATATAGCCGGATTATCGGATCAAGTGTTGATTCGATAAGTTGTTACTAATGATACTAGCCGGTTATATGCGATATGACCGGATCGTTAAATCAAGTGTTGATTTAATGCTTTAATGCATAATAATATATTTGATATATTACTTTGCACTAACTAGTATCGGTTCACTTTATATGGATTTTCTCACTCGATGTGCAAGTTGTATATGTGATATACTTTTGTGCATATACATTGTATCATGTTTGATGATACATGTTGACTTGTGCTTGTGTAAAGATTAAACCATGGTTATATGAATGGTTAGGGTTTTATATACTTATTCATTTATTTATATTCATTATTCATTTAAGGAAAAGAAAAGAAAAATGGTGGCATTCTTTTGTTCATTCATGAAGCTTCATGAATACTTTGACTTAGTCACCATTTTTTGTCTTCATTCCTAACCTAACCATTCACTTAACTTGGGTTTAGTCTCTACACATAACCATGGTCATGTTATGATAAAGATTGGATTATTCTTTTCTTTTTGATTAACTTATCATAACAATTAGCTTCTTCTTCTTCATCTTCTTCAAAGAAGAAAAGCTTTCTTCATCAATGGTGGATTGATGAAACAAGTGAGAAATCCAATTCTAAAGTCTACCCACTTCCTATTTCTTCATCCTCTACCTCTTGCCAAGTAGTAGAGTGTGTTTCCTTCACAAGTTTTCAAGACTTGGTGAAGGTGGAGCTTGATTTAGCGATGCCTCGACGTAGATCATCTTCGGCATGGACATCGACGACCTAGCTCGCTTATTCTCCGATGAAGTCGACGCTAGAGCCCGGATTCTTTTTGGACAGCGGAGAGGACCTCATCTCGGAGCCGTGGAGGTGGAGGACCGAATCTACAAAGGTTGTATTTCCGTTTTCCCATTAGTTAAGTGTTAACTAGTTTTGTTTTCGCCTAGTTTTCTAGCAAACGATCCGTAGTCGGGTCTCTCGGCACCTAGATTTTTTGAAATTGGCATGTTCGATGCCTTGTGAGACCTCACTAGAGTGCCTAGGAACCCTACAAGTCCCACACAGAAAGCTATTCGCCTTTAGGTAAAAGAGTAGAGGTCGCATAGTTTTGCGACAGGTCGCATGGTTTTGCGACAGCGTTCGGTCACATCCGTGCACTTATGCACGTACAGTGTCCGGACAGTTAACACTAGCGGGCTTTGGTTTAAGCAAGATCCTAGTGTACCTTTTGGGATTGGTTTTATCCAGTTTGCATCCGTGTTCCTCGGAACGCGGATGCGGGTGTGTATACACAGTTGACGGAGAGACAGAGGCAGAGGATTCTCATTAGGGTTGTTGACCGTTGACCGTTGACTATTGACTTTTTGCTCAACCCTAATGAGAATATGATATGTAATTAACAATTATATTAATTAAGTATTATGGTGACATTGTTGTTGAGGGGTTGACTTTGTTGACTTGTTGACTTTGTTGACTTGTTGACTTTGTTGACCGGTTGACTAGGCTTGACTAGTTGACCATCATGATAACAATAGCTATCATTTCATGGCAAAGACTTTTGCTTGCTTGCTCTCTTGTGCAAAATGAGTGCATGAAATGATATGGCTATTGTTGCTTAAACCATCACATAATACTTGATTGCTATGATGTGTTATGATGGTTTTGGATTATGAGAGCCAAGAGAGAAAAGTCTTCTCTCATTCTATCATTCTCATTCTCTCTCTTGTTCTTGAGCTCTCATCTTCCTCCTTTTGCTCTCCCTATCTTTACTCTATGGTTCACTTGTCTCATGTGTTGAGAACCAAGAACCATAGATAAAATCCCAAACAAACTCTTCTCTACTCACTCTAGTTCACAAGGTTTAGCAAACCGAGTGAACTAGTTTCTTCAAAGTTCGAAGAAGGAGCCAAAGGTAGAAGCTTTCAGGTGGATCGATCTTCGGCGCAAGGAAACGACGGGGAGAAGCCGATTCGGACAACCATCGAGGCTTGAAGACGAATGAGTTCAAGAAAGAAAGGTATAACCCCCTAACCGAGTAGTTAACAACTCCTAGTTAGGTTGTTAGTTAGATGTTTAACAAAGATCCGGTTTTGAGTCCATGTTACCACCTCTAGAAAATTGTTTTTCACCAAATTCCGCATGCCCGAAAGTACCGGGAGAGGTAGCATGGACTTACAGTGGTATCAGAGCCTAGTTAAACTCTACCTAACATGTTAGCATAGTAACTAGAAATTCAATCGGAGAAAAAGTCACGAAATACACCCGTTTTCAAACTTTCTGTCGATTTTCAAAGTGCTGTAAAAATTATTTGAGATACACCAAAAATCGACTCAGGGTTTTTAGAGTATACTGTAGAAAGACGGTCCCCTGATCTCATCAAAGCGCCGCGGATACGCGGCAATAGCTTGCTATTGCCGCGGTTCCGCGGCCGTCTTGGCTCCTCTCTGGGTCTTCTTTGCTACAGTATGCTTATAGGGGTATTTTAGGATTTTTGGAATATGTATTTTCTGCCCAGATTTTCCAGAACGAAAATTTTGTGTTTGGGGTCTGAAAAACCGTATTTTGATCGAATTTCTTATGACTTAAGCTGACGGGTTTATCTGTGATGTGATATTTGTATTGAACGTCTGCTAATCGCTATATGTCGATTAGTGGGGGTTATACAAATCTGTGATCTGTAATGTTATTGGAATGTGTATATGAATTCATTGGATTGTCGCGGGTGAATAGCCGGGGGTTGTGAGACGAGAGTTTTCTTTTCTTTCAATTCATGTAAATTTGTAAATTGTTGTAATAATTATTTGTATGGCCGCACAACCGGGTCGGGGTTGTAGCCATCATTGTATAATTTCTTTTTACTGTTTTTGCTCCTAGGATAGACCCATGGAGGGGGTGCACAAACTACCGGGTATGCCGAAGTGCCGAGTGGCCTACTCACGGAGTTGAGGGAGGTTGCTTCGCTTCGGGTACTTGGCGGGTAGTTTGCCACACCCGTAGGGATCTTGGGTGGGGTATTGGCTATTCACCGCGACCGTGTAATCTGCTTTTCGTTACAGGCTCATATGAATTGCGGGTTCTTAGTATATCCAATGTGTTCATCTGTGATCTGAAATGGCTATCATTGCAATAGATCTATATATGATATTATTTAGGCGTTGCTTATGTTTTACAGCCACGCTAGTCCAGCCCCCGCTCTGTCGTTAGTTAAGTAACCTAACGGGTAATGACGGGGCCCCGTGGCGAATGCGAATGGCATAAGCGTACGTCATATTTTGGTTGTTTTCTGCAATGGTAGGATTAAATGATGGGACGCATTAAAAGAACTAATGCAAGAATATCACGCATTAAAAGAACTAATGCAAGAAAAATAAACCAAGTAAAAGTCGTTGGAACACTTTCGAAAAACCACTCGGTTCTTTTCAAAACTAACTTTTAAATGCGGACCTTGAGCCACTCCTTTTAAAAGCTATCTCGTTCCATCGATTATATCAAGTTCACTACGTTCACGGTTTAGCCAAAACCATTCATAGCCCTCCGTCGTTTCACATGGATGGTCGATAGTATTCAAGCTATGTTTGTTGGCCAAAGTCAAGGCATAGTGATTGGTAGCTATTGGGATTCATGTGCAGCATAGATAGATGCGTTAGTTTGGAACAGTCGTACTGCCTTGTTGGCCAAAGTCAAGAGTAGGTGCGGGTGGATTCAAATTAACCTGGAGAACGACAGGTAGAACTTGACATATGACTTATGATTTGTTAGCCAAAGTCAAGGTCATAAGAGCATGGGGCAAAAATCCACATCGGGAGTTTCAAAAGAACTGAAACTTGCTAGTGTTGCATACCATTTGGAGTGTGATGATTCTGGTAGGATTCCTTCAGTTTCGTCACGCAATGATATTTGGATCCCGATCCTACTGTGAGTATATGCTGCTCCTCGGGAAATTTCTCACTTAACGATCAATGCTATAAACCAAGTAGGTGTCTAGAAAGGTGTTAGCGGGGCTACGCCCCCAGGGAAAAGAGGTTATTTAATTAAGGAACTTCGCGAAAGCGTTGGAAAACCTCCTTCGAAGTACCAATACTGGCCTGGCTGAACGGTTAAGCAAGTATTGTACGGTGAGATTGATCCTGACTAATTCTTCCTTTTTTGGTTTGAGGAGGGATTCGAGAAACAGTAGGAGCCATCCTGTTTAGACAAACTAAAAACCATTCTAAACTTGCAAGAGCATCATGCTGAGTGTTTCTTCTCTCTCCTAATTGCAGCGACCAATCGACATGACTGGACTTAAGTTACTCCTAGATAAAATAACATACTGACAGGGCCAAACTACAAAGATTGGCTCAGGAATGTCAAGATGGCAATCACTTACGACAAGCTGGGGTATCTTCTTACCACCAAAGCTCCCCCTGTCCCAGGTCCCAAAACCAGCGTCGCGGATAAGGAAATCCGTAAGACCTGGGAACTAGACTGCGCGAAGGCCAAGTGCCTCGTGCTTGCCTCTATGGACAATGAACATCAGAGGAGGCATGAGAATATGGACCTGGAATCCATATTTCTTCATACAAAAGAACTGTATGGAGAGCAATCTCGTATCGCAAGATACGAAGTGTCGAAGAAGTTATTTTCGGCAAGATTGGCCGTCGGATCATCGGTAGCGCAACACGTGCTTAAGATGATTGGCTACATTGAGGAGCTCGCGGACCTTGGGACCACGTTGGAGAATGAGCTCTATACGGACTTGATTCTCCAGTCCCTTCCTTCCACTTACGCCCAGTTCATACTGAACTTCAACTTACAAGAAAATGAAGTTGAACTTTTAGAACTCCTCAACATGCTGAGGAGCGCAGAAGGCACCCTACAGAAAGGTAGGGAAACATCCACTTTGTTTGTAGGAGGATCTTCTTCTTCTTGGTCCAAGGCGAAAGCCAAGGGAAAGAAGAAGAAAGCCCCCGCCAAACCAAGGGGCGGTGTTAGTAAAGTGGATACGAAGGGAAAGGCAAAAGCAACAAAGAAAGTGGGAAAGCTTGTGGATAAAGAGGAATGTTTTTATTGTCATAAGAAGCGACACTGGAAAAATGATTGCAGGGCTTGGAAGGCCAGAACACAGGATCTGAAGCAGGTTGCGGCTTCAGCTTCAGGTGTGTATGTTATTGAAAACTGTCTTTCAATAAACTCTACTTCCTGGGTATTGGATACCAGATCAGGATCTCATATCTGTAATTCTTTGCAGGCGTTGAGAAACCGTAAGGTTTTGAAGGCAGGTGACATGACCCTCAAAGTTGCAAACGGAGCTAGCATGGATGCTAAGGCCGTGGGGGACTATCACCTGGGGTTGTCAGATGGACACGTTTTGGTTTTGCGTAATTGCTATTTTATACCCAACGCAACTTGTAATATCATTTCTGTATCTTTGACTTCTAAAGAAGGTTATGAATTTGCGTTTGTAAGTAATGTTGTAAACATTCACCTTAATCAAGTTCTGATTGGGTCAGGTACATTAAGCAATGGTATATACGTATTAAACCAACCACATATTTTCAATGTCCAGAATACACACAAAAGAAAGTCTCCGGAAATAAATCAGACTTTCTTGTGGCATTGTAGACTGGGTCACATCAATGAGAGAAGGTTGACGAAGTTACATACAGAAGGATATTTGAATGCGTTCGAATATCAATCGTATGCCACTTGTCAATCCTGTCTCAAAGGAAAGATGACAAAGACTCCGTTCACTGGACACGGGGAAAGAGCGAGCGAGCTCTTGGGACTCGTACACAGCGACGTGTGCGGTCCAATGTCTACACATGCGCGAAGCGGTTATTCTTACTTCTTTACTTTTACGGATGACTTTTCAAGGTACGGTTATGTCTTCTTAATGAAACATAAGTCCGAAGCCTTTGGAAAATTCCAGGAATATAAGAATAAGGTAGAAAAACAAACCGGCAAAAGTATCAAGATCCTAAGATCGGATCGAGGTGGAGAATACTTAAGTGCCGAGTTCCTGGACTATTTAAAAGAGAACGGAATTCTCTCTCAGCTTACTCCTCCATACACTCTGCAACATAATGGTGTATGGGAGAGACGGAACCGAACCCTATTGGATATGGTACGGTCCATGATGAGTAACGCTGAGTTACCGCGATCATTCTGGGGGTATGCGCTAGAATCAGCTGCATACCTTTTGAGCCGAGTTCCCACTAAGACTGTGCCTACTACACCATATGAGATGTGGTGTGGGAAGAGACCCTATCTTAATCACATTAAGACATGGGGATGTCCAGCTTTTGTCAAAAAGCAGCATGCGGACAAGCTCAAGGCACGCTCAGTACAGTGCAAGTTCGTGGGATATCCAAAGAACTCCAAGAGATATTTCTTCTACTGCGAAGAGGAACAAAAGGTTTTTGTTTCTCGTCATGCCTACTTCTTGGAAACTGAGTTTTTGGAAACCCAGATAAGTGGGAGCACGGTAGAACTGGAAGAAATTCCAGAACCACGAGCTATTACTGAAAGCTTAGTGGAACCAGAGGGTTCAAAAGAACAAGACATTCCTACGCCGCTCCGCAGGAGTAGTAGGCAGTCTCATCCGCCCGAGAGATACTACGGTTTTCTCATAGACGGGGATAGAGAGGATTGCATCATAGATTATGATGAGCCTACTAGCTTCCAGCAGGCCGTTCAGAGCGTTGACTCGGTAAAATGGCTGGATGCAATGCGGACCGAAATGGAGTCCATGTACACCAACAAGGTATGGATGCAAGTGGATCTTCAAAAGGAAGATTGGTGTAGATGGACAGGTTGAGACCTATAAAGCTAGACTAGTTGCAAAGAGTTTTCGTCAAAGACCTGGTTTGGACTATGACGAAACCTTTTCTCCAGTAGCTATGCTGAAATCCATTCGGATCCTTCTTTCCATTGCTGCCTTCCACGATTATGAGATCTGGAAAATGGACGTAAAGACCGCTTTTCTAAATGGAAATTTAGAGGAGTGTGTCTATATGGACCAACCAAAGGGTTTCATTCAGAGTGGGAGCAGCGGAAAGGTGTGCAAGTTGCTTAAGTCCATCTATGGACTAAAGCAGGCATCGCGGAGTTGGAACATCTGTTTTGATGAGACGGTCAAGGAATTTGGCTTTATCAAAAATCCAGATGAACCATGCATCTATAGTAGATTTGTAGCGAGAACTGTAGTATTCCTCGTTTTATACGTTGATGACATTCTCTTAATAGGAAATGACATTCCTATGCTACAATCTGTCAGGGGGTTCTTGTCACACAGGTTCTCCATGAAAGACCTGGGTGATGCCTCATACATCCTGGGGATCCGGATCCATCGTGATAGATCCAAGAGGATATTAGGACTTTCACAGTCCAGGTACATCGACACCATACTGAAGAGATTCAGTATGGAAGATTCCAAGCGCGGTAACCTACCGGCTTGTCACGGGATCACCCTCTCTAAAGAGATGTCTCCCAAGACTGATTTGGAGAGGGATCGCATGTCTATTATACCCTACGCTTCTGCGGTAGGCTCTATAATGTATGCGATGTTGTGTACCAGACCGGATATAGCTTATGCACTGAGTGTGGTAAGCCGGTATCAGTCAAACCCTGGGGAGAAACACTGGATAGCGGTAAAGAACATTCTCAAGTACTTGAGAAGGACTAAGGAGATGTTCTTGGTGTATGGCGGAAAAGACCTCCAGATCGAGGCCTTTGCCGACTCCAGCTTCCAGAGTGACAAGGATGATTCCAAGTCCATGTCGGGTTTTGTCTTTACCCTCAATGGAGGGACGGTGTGTTGGAAGAGTTCCAAACAGGAAACCGTTGCAAACTCGACGATGGAAGCGGAATACATCGCTGCATCTGATGCCGCAAAGGAAGCTGTCTGGATGAGGAAGTTCTTGAAAGAACTTCAGGTGGTTCCATCCATTGTTGATCCAATACCTCTGTATTGCGACAACAACGGGGCTATAGCTTTAGCGAAGGAACCCAGGTCCCATCAGAGATCCAGACACATCTTGAGGCGGTAACACCTGATCAGGGAGATCGTGGATCGCCAGGAGATCGAGGTTCGGAGGATTGCTTCAGAAGATAACACTGCAGATCCATTCACTAAGGCCTTGCCCCAGACTCAGTTCGAGCGGCTGATCGAGATGATAGGTCTTCGATACGCCAGTACATGGCCTTAGTGCAAGTGGGAGATTGTTAGTGTATATGCCCTAGAGGCCATTACTGTATCATATTAGTTTGTATATTACTTAATGGAAGCTTGGGATATTCACATTGTATATACAATCTTGTTCAAAATAGTAGTATGCTACTTGGTTTGTTTCTACTTCAATGTGTACATGTGTTTATTTTAGTATATCACCTATACACATTAGTAGAGCCCTTAGGATCTTTGCTTGATTACCAGCGTTGTGATGGCAGTCACAGTAGTGGGGGCTGGGTAATCTATAAGCACATCCTTATGCAGGTACCTAGTCGCAGGACTATCGAAACAGGGCATCGATACTCCGGAGTAGACTGGCGCATGCGCTTCTCATCCCAGTGTGGGAGACGGTCTGTCCCACAGCCGTCAGTACGTCGTACTGGAGATAGTATGCGGGTGCTCGTTGGGTTACGAGGACACTGGACAGGACTCGTCGGAAACTGACCGGTTGGTATTATACCTATCGTCAGTTATCAGTTCCCAGGTGACATGAGTACAGCTTAGTCCGCTGACTTGACACTGTCACTTCTCCTCGAGTGTGTTCCCACTGTTCTTTGATTACTACCCTACCACGGCTCAAAGGAGTCGTGCAAACAGGTAGTAGTTGGGTGCAGTCCTGAAGCACTTGGAGGCAGTGACGGTTAGACAGGATTCGTCTCTCCCGGTATTGGGGGTTGACATCGCGCTGTGTCTAGGAGAGCCATTACACGAGTAGTCCCTGGCCAGGGCAAACGAGATATACTGGTAGGCTTCCAGTGTTATCTCAGGGTGTTTTGGGCTTCACTCCGACACGACTTGTACCGCTATTAGGGGACTGACATTTACCGGCCCCTAGGCCCGCCATGCGATGTATCAGACGAACAGACCGGACTGTACGGAGAATGCCATATTCAGGCTCAGTAGGAGTTCAGATGGGTTTCGCCTCGTCAGTCTTCTTGTCGGCATCTACCTGGGGACCGTTACGCACAGCTAGTGCCGCTTGCGGTCTGTGGTTAAACCCACTGCCAGCGTAGTGTCGAGTCTTTAGAGTCCCACACAGAAAGCTATTCGCCTTTAGGCAAAAGAGTAGAGGTCACATGGTTTTGCGACAGGTCGCATGGTTTTGCAACAGCGTTCGGTCACATCCGTGCACTTATGCACGTACAGTGTCCGGACAGTTAACACTAGCGGGCTTTGGTTTAAGCAAGATCCTAGTGTACCTTTTGGGATTGGTTTTATCCATTTTGCATCCGTGTTCCTCGGAACGCGGATGCGGGTGTGTATGCACAGTTGACGAAGAGACAGAGGCAGAGGATTCTCATTAGGGTTGTTGACCGTTGACCGTTGACTATTGACTTTTTGCTCAACCCTAATGAGAATATGATATGTAATTAACAATTATATTAATTAAGTATTATGGTGACATTGTTGTTGAGGGGTTGACTTGTTGACTTTGTTGACCGGTTGACTAGGCTTGACTAGTTGACCATCATGATAACAATAGCTATCATTTCATGGCAAAGACTTTTGCTTGCTTGCTCTCTTGTGCAAAATGAGTGCATGAAATGATATGGCTATTGTTGCTTAAACCATCACATAATACTTGATTGCTATGATGTGTTATGATGGTTTTGGATTATGAGAGCCAAGAGAGAAAAGTCTTCTCTCATTCTATCATTCTCATTCTCTCTCTTGTTCTTGAGCTCTCATCTTCCTCCTCTTGCTCTCCCTCTCTTTACTCTATGGTTCACTTGTCTCATGTGTTGAGAACCAAGAACCATAGATAAAATCCCAAACAAACTCTTCTCTACTCACTCTAGTTCACAAGGTTTAGCAAACCGAGTGAACTAGTTTCTTCAAAGTTCGAAGAATGAGCCAAAGGTAGAAGCTTTCAGGTGGATCGATCTTCGGCGCAAGGAGACGACGGGGAGAAGCCGATTCGGACAACCATCGAGGCTTGAAGACGAAGGAGTTCAAGAAAGAAAGGTATAACCCCCTAACCGAGTAGTTAACAACTCCTTGTTAGATTGTTAGTTAGATGTTTAACAAAGATCCGGTTTTGAGTCCATGTTACCACCTCTAGAAAATTGTTTTTCACCAAATTCCGCATGCCCGAAAGTACCGGGAGAGGTAGCATGGACTTACATGCACTTCCAAAGCTAGTTTAGAACGACGTTATACTCATCCTCCTGCAAGGTCTTATAGTCTAGAAAAGCAGCAATGGCAATTCTGGGTAAACAAGAACTTCCCTGTCACCGTCTCTGAGAAGTCCGAAGTACTTCTCGGGTGCCTGAGGTGTCACGGCCCGAAAAGTACGGAACATGACCGGCACTTAAATTACGAACGTCTCGAGGCGTACGTAATCTAAGTAAGTCAAAACCCAGAAATCAAAACTAACGAAGCAGTAGAGTGAAGGAAAAACCAATTTAAAGCAAGTAGTTTTAATCAACATAGGCCGAAGTATGTATTTTTAAAATCCAAGTATTTTCTGAAAATTTCGGCAGAGTCTCCTTTGTAAATACTGGCCCCAAACGGGATACAACATAAATAGTATACGAAATCAATAAAAAGGCATTCCCAAGCGGGAGCTAGCTCTTCGTCAATCGACGGTCACAACCAAACAAGCAATATAATATACAACGCCAAGGGTGAGGATCAAAACTCAAAAGAAAACCCAAAATCAATAAGAAAACCCAAAATAATACAATGCGCAACTCTAAGGTCGAAAGAATAACAAATCTGGTCTTCTATCTTTCTCAAATATAAAATCTGGTTGATAGAGTTTCTAGATACAACTGAAATAATAATAAACAATGGTGGTCCTGAGGCAAAGAACCCACCTGCCAAAGCAATCACCCGGAAAGAACAGTGTGCCAGCAAAGCCGCAAAGAACCCGTACGGCAAAACCTGCAAGGAAGTGTGGAACAACGGGGGTGAGTTGCCAACTCGTGAGTAGAAAACATCTACGAGTAGAAATCGCATGCATAACGCTATCCTAGGTCATATCAGGTAATATCCTCAATAAAAATCCTGGTCCAGCTATGAATAATGTAATACTACATGCTCGTGTCAGTGCCTCAGATAGCAACATATCAGATATATGATGTATGAATGCATTACGAATGGAAACAGAATATACCATGAGTGCGACAACTGTTTTCTTTAATCAATGAGATTTCTATATGTATGTCAGTCACGTATCGTTAATGAATGCAACAGAGAAATCAGCGTCAAGCATCGACACAAAACATAAGTCTCGGTATCTCAGTATCAAATCTCAATATCTCAAATCAAGCCTCAAATATCAATACCTCAGGCATCCGTATCATCTGCGGGATCGGCCTGCGGGCCCCGGCAGAACGGATCGGCCCATATCATCAATCTCACGGCCACGAACGGCATCCTCCGGATATCCGCCGCGCCAGGTAAAATCACTGGTAGGTAATCTGCCTCTGCCAGGCTCATCGTCTACTTCTCGAACTTCTTGCCCCGGGGTACCATATCGGGTCCACCATGTACCCGCAGACGGTTCATCCAACTCCTCGAATCGGGTCTCGAAAACCATCTCAGAACCGAGAAAACATCATGGTGGACACTCATACATCACGAGAAAACCGCAATTTGCAATTTAAAATGATGATGCTAAGCTTTTATTAAATTCTTGCGGTTTTCCCCCAAATCCAGAAATCTCATGTAAATCCGAAATCATCAAAATCATGATACCAATAAATAGTGAATACTGGCATAAATCTCCATAATACTGCATAACCAATGACTATATGGATGCATCTGATATCTGTAAGTCGATGTGCAACACCCCACGACTTGCGAGGAGGCGGAAATATGAAAAACGATCTTGTTCTTTGCTTAAACATCGACTAACCGCAAAAATCGGTGCTAAACGATAACTGACAACTATCATAGAAGTTCTAAACTACTATGTGAAGTGATTATACCTAATGAACCGTGTCCTTCGTCTTTACGTTCTCCACCTCCTCCTTGGCCTTCTCCAAGTAGTAGACGATCCACCCGAGAGCTTTACTTCAAGCTTCACCTCAAACTAGTGGTAACTAGGTTTCTTAAGGTGCTAATCTAAGTAACCTAGGTGATATAGAAAAGGGTTATGGATTAAGTAGTCTAATCTAATCCTTGATCTCAACACATGAGAGGGGAGGATTAGGGTTTGAAGAGAGAGAGCTTGAGGAGAGAGAAGGTGAGCATGAGAATGAGATGAGATAATGATCTATCATAATATATATCAAGCATTATCATTTATCCAATATAAGAAAATAAAGGATTTACAACCATGCCTCATAAATACCAAAGGGTGATTCATCTCCATGAGTCATTAAGCATTTATGATGCATTAATGACATGGATGAATCACTCATATGACTCACTAATCTCATTTAATGCATATGCCACCTTAACCCCCAAGTCACCATCTTCTAGAAGCTTCTCGCGTAATTACGAGAACGCCCTTCCTATCCGTGAAAACACGGAAAAACTTTAGACTGTATAAATCCAATAACCGGATACTAGAAACTGGCTTAAACCAAAACCGACTAGTAAAAACTGTCCGAAAGTCGTACGTGCGTAAACGCACGTATGCGTCCGAACCCTTGTCGTAAAACCATACGACCTCTATATCGTTTCGCCTGGAGTAGGGAAACTCTCTGTGTGGGACTCTAGAGACTCGACTACTACGCTGGCAGTGGGTTTAACCACAGACCGCAAGCGGCACCAGCTGTACGCAACGGTCCCCAGGTAGATGTCGATAAGAAGGCCGATGAGGAAACCCATCCGAACTCCTACTGAATCTGATGTGACAATCTCCGTACAGTCCGGTCTGTTCGTCTAAGACTATCGCATATCGGGCCTAGGGCGGCAAGCGTCAGTCCCCAAATAGCGGTATAAGTCGTGTCGGAGCGAAGCCCATTACACCCTGAGAAACTACTGGAACCTACCAGTAAATCTCGGTTGCCCTGGCCAGGGACTTTGCGTAATGGCTCTCTGACACAGCGCGATATCAACTCCCAATACCGGGAGAGACGAATCCTGTCTAACCGCCACTGCCTCCAAGTGCTCAGGACTGCACCCAACTGCTACCTGTTTGCACAACTCCTTTGAGCCGTGGTAGGGTACCAATCTAAGAACAGTGGGACACACTCGAGGCGAAGTAGCAATGTCAAGTCTGCGGACTATGCTGTACTCATGTCACCTGGGAACTGTTAACTGACGACCGGTATAAAAACCCAACCAACAGTTCCCTGCGAGTCCTGTCCGGTGTACCCGTAACCCAACGAGCACCTGTATACTATCTCCAGTACGACGTACTGACGGCTGTGGGACAGACCATCTCCCCAACTGGGATGAGAAGCGTACACACTAGTCTACTCCGGAGTATCGATGCCCTGTCTCGATAATCCTACGACTAGGGACCTGAATAAGGATATGCTTGTAGACTACCCAGCCCCCACTAGTATGACTGCCATCACAACGCTAGTAGTCAAGCAAGATCCTAAGAGCTCTATCAATACGTATACTCACATATTAAGATAGAAAAACCAAGTAGCATACTACCATGTTTAGCAAGACTGTTATATACATGTGAATATCCCAAGCTTCCATTAAGTAATATACAAACTAGTATGATACAATAATGGCCCCTAGGGCATATACACTAACAATCTCCCACTTGCACTAGGGCCATGTACTGGCGTATCGAAGACCGATGATCTCGAGTAGCCTCTCGAACTGAATCTGAGGTAGGGCCTTCGTGAATAGATCAGCAATGTTCTCTTCAGTAGCAACTCTCCGAACCTCGATCTCCCGACGATCAATGATCTCCCTGATCAGGTGATACCGCCTCAAGATGTGTCTGGACTTCTGATGGGACCTTGGTTCCTTTGCTAAAGCTATAGCTCCGTTGTTGTCGTAATACAGAGGTATTGGATCAACTATGGTAGGAACCACCTGAAGTTCTGTTAGGAACTTCTTCATCCAGACTGCTTCTTTTGCAGCATCGCAAGCAGTAATATACTCCGCTTCCATCGTCGAGTCAGCAACGGTCTGCTTGGAGCTCTTCCAGCATACCGCCCCTCCATTGAGGGTAAAGACATAACCCGATATGGACTTGGAATCGTCCTTATCACTCTGGAAGCCAGAATCAGCAAAGGCCTCTAACTTGAGGTCTTTTCCGCCGTAAACCAAGAACATCTCCTTAGTCCTTCTCAAGTACTTGAGAATGTTCTTCACTGCTATCCAGTGATTCTCCCCTGGGTCTGACTGATACCGGCTTACCACGCTCAGTGCGTAAGCTACATCTGGTCTGGTGCACAACATCGCATACATTATAGAGCCTACCGCAAAAGTGTAGGGTATAATAGACATGCGTTCCCTTTCCAAATCAGTCTTCGGAGACATCTCTTTGGAGAGAGTGATTCCGTGACAAGCCGGTAGATTACCGCGCTTAGAATCTTCCATACTGAATCTTTTCAGTATGGTGGTTATATACCTGGACTGTGAAAGTCCCAACATCCTCTTGGATCTATCACGATAGATCCGGATCCTCAGAATATAAGAGGCATCACCCAGGTCTTTCATGGAGAACCTGTATGACAAGAATCCTTTGACAGATTGTAGCATAGGAATGTCATTTCCTATCAATAGAATGTCATCCACATACAAGACGAGGAATACGACATTTCTAGCTACAACTTTACTATATATACATGGTTCATCTGGATTTTTGATAAAGTCATATTTTTTGACTGTTTCATCAAAACAGATGTTCCAACTCCGCGATGCTTGCTTTAGTCCATAAATGGACTTAAGCAACTTGCATACTTTCCCGCCGCTCCCACTCTGATTGAAACCCTCTGGCTGATCCATATAGACGCACTCTTCTAAATTACCATTTAGAAAAGCCGTCTTTACGTCCATCTTCCAGATTTCATAATCATGGAAGGCAGCAATAGCAAGAAGGACCCGAATGGATTTGAGCATAGCCACTGGAGAAAAAGTTTCGTCATAGGCCAAACCAGGACTTTGACGAAAACCCTTTGCAACAAGTCTAGCCTTATAGGTTTCCACATGTCCATCTACACCAATCTTTTTCTTGAAGATCCATTTGCATCCTATGGGTTTTACCCCATCTGGAGCAATGTCCAAAGTCCATACTTTGTTGGTGTACATGGACTCCATTTCGGTCCGCATTGCATCTAGCCATCGTACCGAGTCGCCGCTCTGGATGGCCTGCTGGAAGCTAGTAGGTTCATCATCATCAATGATGCAATCCTCTCTATCCCCATCTATGAGAAAACCATAGTATCTCTCAGGCGGATGAGACGGCCTACTACTTCGGCGGAGGGGTGCGGGAATGTCCTGTTCTTCTCGAACTTCCGGTTATACCAAACTTTCAGTAGTAGTTTGTGGTTCTGGAATTTCATCCAGTTCTATTTCGCTCCCACTTGTTTCCTTTTCTAAAAACTGATGTTCTAGAAAATGGGCATTACGAGAAACAAAAACCTTTTGTTCCTCTACGTAATAGAATAGATATCCCCTGGAGTTCTTTGGATATCCCACAAACTGACATTTCACTGATCGTGCCTCGAGCTTGTCCACATGCTGCTTTTTAACAAAAGCTGGACATCCCCATATCTTTACATACTGAAGATGAGGTTTCTTCCCACTCCACATCTGATATGGCGTGGTAGGCACAGTATTGGTAGGAACCATGTTCAAAAGATATGCCGCTGATTCTAGCGCATAACCTCAGAAAGATCGCGGTAACTGAGCATTACTCATCATGGATCGTACCATATCCAATAGGGTTCGATTCCGTCTCTCCGATACACCGTTATGCTATGGAGTGTATGGAGGAGTAAGCTGAGAGAGAATTCCTTTCTCTTTTAGGTAACCTAGGAACTCGGCACTTAAGTATTCACCACCTCGATCGGATCTTAGTGTCTTTATACTTTTACCGGTTTGGTTTTCTACTTCATTCTTATACTCCTGGAATTTTTCAAAAGCCTCAGATTTATGTTTCATCAGATAAATGAATCCGTACCTTGAATAATCATCGGTAAAAGTAATAAAATAGGAAAAACCACCTCGCGCATGTGTAGACATTGGACCGCACACGTCACTGTGTATGAGTCCCAAGAGCTCGCTCGCTCTTACTCCGTGTCCAGAAAACAGAGTCTTTATCATCTTTCCTTTGAGACATGATTCACAAGTGGCATAAGTTTGATATTCGAACGAGTCCAAATATCCTTCTCTATGTAACTTAGTTAACTTTGTCTCATTGATGTGACCTAGTCTACAATGCCATAAGAAAACCTTATTTAAATCTGGAGACTTTCTTTTTAGTGTGTTCTGGATATTGAAAATCTGGAGTTGGTTTAAGACATATATACCGTTATTCAGTGTACCGGACCCAATCAAACCATGATTAAGGTGGATGTTAACAATATCGCTTACAAACGTGAAATCATAACCTTTATTTGATAACAAGGAAACTAATATGATATTACACGTTAAACTAGGTACACAAAAACAGTTATGTAAAACCAAAATATGTCCACTCGTCAATCCCAGGTGATAATCCCCGACGGACACAGCTCACACGCTAGCTCCGTTAGCAACCTTTAGGGTCATATCACCTTCCTTCAGCACCCTACGGTTTCTCAGTGCCTGCAATGAATTGCATATATGAGATTCTAATCCGGTATCCAATACCCAGGAAGTAGAGTTGATTGACAAACAATTCTCAATAACAAAAACACCTGAAGTCAAAGCCACAGCTTGCTTCGGTCCTTGGTTCTTGGCGTTCCACGCCTTGCAATCCTTCTTCCAGTGCCCTTTCCTGTGACAATGGAAGCACTCATCCTGGGCCACTACCGGCACTGCAATCTTTTTCTTTCCCTTCCCTCCCACCTTACTAACACCTCCTCTAGGTTTGGTGGCGGCCTTCTTCTTCCTTCCTTTGGCCCTAGCCTTGGACCCGGAAGAAGAAGCACCGCTAACAAACATAGCGGGTGTTTCCCTTGCCTTCTGCAAGGTGCCCTCTGCACTCCTCAACATGTTAAGGAGTTCTGGAAGTTCAACTTCTTTTCTTTGAATGTTGAAATTCAGAATAAACTGGGCATAGGTGGAAGGAAGGGACTGGAGAATAAGGTCTGTATAGAGCTCATTATCCAAAGTCGTCCCAAAGTCTGCGAGCTCTTCTATATAGCCTATCATCTTTAGGACATGTTCTCCTGCCGATGATCCGACGGCCAACCTCTCTCGAAACAAGTTCTTAGAGGTCTCGTATCTTGCTATACGAGATTGCTCTCCATAAAATTCCTTTGTATGGAGAAATATGGCATCTAGTTCCATATCCTCGTGCCTCCTCTGATGTTCATTGTTCATCGAGGCAAGCACGATGCACTTGGTCTTCGCGCAATCATACTCCCAGGTTTTGCGAATTTCCTTATCCGCATTGCTGGATTTAGGACCTGGGACTGCAGGTGCCTTAGCGGTGAGGACGTACCCCAATTTGTCATAGGTCAAAACCATTTTGACATTCCGCAGCCAATCTTTATAGTTTGGCCCAGTCAGTATATTTTTCTCTAAAAGTAACTTAAGTCCAGTCATTTTCAGGGTCGCTGCAATTAGGAGAGAGAGAAGAAAACACTTTAGCATGATACTCTTGCAAGTTTAGAGTGGTTTTTAGTTTATCTAAACTGGATGGCTCCCACTGTTTCTCGAATTCTTTCCCAAACCATAAAAGAAGAATTAGCCAGGAATATTCTCACCATACAATTCTTGCTTAACCGTTCAGCCAGGCCAGTGTCGATACTTCGAGGGAGATTTTCCAACGCTTTCGCGAAGTTCCTTAATTAAATAACCTCTTTTCTCTTGGGGCGTAGCCCCGCTGACACCTTTCTAGACACCTACTTGGTTTATAGCATTGATCGTTAAGTGACGAATATCCTGATAAGTAGCATATACTCACAGTAGGATCGGGATCCAAATATCATCGTCTGATAATGCTGAAGGAATCCTACCAACATTCATCAAACTCCAAATGGTATGCATCTCTTTGCAAATTTCAGTTTCTTTAGAAATTCCCGATATAAATTTTTGCCTCATGCTCTTATGACCTTGGCGTTAGGTCAAAATGTCATAAGTCACTGATTAATCCAATGATTTAAGTTTACCGCAATCAGAAACGGCATCGCTTCGCAGCTAGCCGGTGAGTACGGGTCGATCCACAGAGATGGGTAAATTCCTTTTATGTGTTTTAACGAGTTGATTCAAAGTGTCGTTTTGGTTGGTTTATAAAAATCTATGAAAACTGGATCTAATTAATCTAATTTAAATTCTTGCTAGGGTTAGGCTTAGGGGAAGTTTTGGAGATTAACGTTTTTCTTCACCGCTTTCAATGCCTTCTTTTTTAGATCTATTAGATGTTACGGTAATTATCAATAAAGTGGATCCAAATCTTTTGGGAAGATGTTTCTTCCTCTAGATTTGTATCCTTCCTTTGTTGATAATTACCCTAACCCCCATGGAAAACGCGCGCAACCGGCCCTTTATACTACGGTTCACCGTTACCTCGAGGGGTAGGGTGCCGTAGGGAGCGATTGTGCGCGTATGCATGGAGTTCTAACTCATTAGGTGAATGTGGCATTGAAAGGGGTGAGAGATCTCATCTCTCAACCCTTTCGCTAAGGCTAACCTTAACAAGCGAGGAGACTACTAGCTCATTAGAGGATGATAATGCATACTAATTAAAAGAAGAAAAAATATAATTTACCTTACTAGGTTGACGGCTCCCTCCAAACGATATAGAACAGATCTGAATATAACTTCCAGAAATTCTGAAATTTATTGATTGAAAAGAGGCATAGGGTTTTACAATTTTTGACTACAATTTATAAGAAAACAGAGAAACTAGGGTTACAGACTCTCGCACATGTGAAAATACAGATTTGCCCACTGAAAATCCAAACCCCCGCACCGACCCAGAAATTTTCCACTGACACGGGCACTTGATGGCCGCGGAACCGCGGCAATAGGGCGCTTGGGCCGCGGTTCCACGGCCCTTTGGTGAGATCATCTCACCAAACTTTCTGGGTTGCTTCTTGTTGGCTTGGGCTTCTTACTTATATATATCTTTTTTCTGTTTGGCTTCTTATTCTTCTCTAGATCTTTCAGTGAAAACTTGTAGCGATCTTTTAACCGTTTGCCATGATATTTTGGACCTTGCACTGTTCTTCATCTCGGCTTGAGTAAGATCCGTCTGCTTGTTGGTCAAAAGTCTCTTTTCTGTATCAGCTTTCGTCTTTTTCACTGTATTCGCTTCCAAGCCCTATATCCTGTAACATGTAACAAAAGTGCGTCAAGAGTACCTGTTTATTTATAAAATGGATAAGAATAGGGGAATGAAAAATGCAATATTATGGTCTGAACAAATACCCCCAAACTTACCTTTTGCTCGTCCTCGAGCAAATTTATTTTTTTTATTCACTAAAATCCTAACCACACTTTCGCAGGGAAACGCGATTGCACTGAGCACGTGCAACAAGCCGTTAAACCTCTAGGTGTCCCTAGTAGGAGGAATGTTGTCTCCTGAGGGTTTTCAGCGGATTACACCCACAAAATCCTATCAACTAGACCCATCGACTTTTGTTCTCCAATTAGGTTTTCCAACAAGGAATTCTATTATCTTTTGACTCGCAAATTATCCACCCACATTCTTCACACTTCCTTATCATTTAACTTAAGATTATATATGTTCTATAGATTTACTTAGCTTTCGGCATCTCAGTCTTCCTTCTAGGGTTTCATCTTTACTTAGGAATTTCTATCAACTCTACTAAAGATACAAGTTCTATCTTTCATTCCTTTCTCTCATCTAAACTCTAATAACATATCCCCACGTGTGTGTATAGATCACCCCTACACTTGGAAATTCAAATCAAGCAATCGTACTCTCGTCTATTGTCCAAAGCACTTATTAATTCGTTAATTTTGAATTTCGCTTACACATCCTTCATGCGACTGTTAATACTTCTTGAGGTACCAACAACCGATTACAACATGCGTTAGCACTTTAAAGCGTACTTCCTAGTTTTTGCAATACCCAAGGCTTTTAGCAGTGACTCCCAAACCAGTTGGTCTAAGGCACTAGGTGATGAAGCACCCTCGCTAGAGATTTTTCTATTTTTACAGCTTAAGTAATCACAAAAACCAGTGTCCATTTTTTTATTCACTTTTTTTTTATATTTTCATTGTACTAAGGACTTTAGACAAGAGCAATTCAAGGTCTCTTCTACTATTCCAAGTTTCAAGGTGCGTGATTGTGCAAATTGTAGGGTATACATTTTCAGAATCTAGACTTAAGCTAGGAACTATTTTTCAAACTTATACTCTAATAAAAAAACATCAATACTCTTCCCTTATTTTGACTTAGCCCAAGAAGTGAACTCAAAATTTGCCTATTTCTAGATAAACTACAAAGGCATATACTTTCTACCGTTAAACTTTAAGGAAGGTTATCTTTAGGGTTTTTAATTTACTACGTCAAAAATCTAGTTGTTCCTAGCCAGTTAACCTATCTGTCAAACTCTAGTCAATTAGCCAAAATTGAATACATTAATTTTTATAATTTTTTTAAAATTTTTCAAATTTTTATGGGATTTTAAATAAATATGCAAATGAATGCGAAGGAAGAAGACGTACCGAGCATACCCCCAAACTTGTACTTGACAGTGTCCTCACTGTCATACTAAACCAAGAGGGTCAAAATGTCGGCACACCCCTGTTTATTTATTTACAATTTTTTTATTGTTAAGAAAAAAAAGAATATATACAAAAAGTTCCTCCCCCAAACTTCATTTAAACTATGTTAGACATTACTGCCAAACTTTGCCTAGACCAAACGTCAACACCAACCAGTTGAAAAATTTATCAGTAAAGAGTATTGGTTGGTGGAAGAATAAGTTGTAGCGATCCGCAAAGAATTGGGAAAGGTAGAAGTAGAGGTATGGAAAGTGTGGAGGTAAATATACAGGCAATGGTGATATATCAAAACGAGAATGTAAATGATCAGCAATCAGTGGAGTATTGGCATTCTCGTAACTTATTAAAAGAAATGGGGGTATTTCAACTTCTAAAGGAGGTTGACTCACCACAATACCCCCAAGATGTTCCTGTGGGTCATCTATTGACTTGGCATCATTCATCAATTGTATATGATATTCAATTATGAGGGAGCTTATCTCCTCGATGTCCGCCGTAGTCCAACCGAAAACTTGCCGTCTATCTTGTAAGACCATTAAGAGGGCGTTCTCTTGCTCGAGGGCTAGAGAGGCCGATATGATAATGGGAAAGGTCTCATTCTCACCTATGTAAGCATATCTAAGGTGAGACGGCAAGAGCGTTGGTTCGAGTTTCGGAGGTGAAAAAATCATTGCGGAATCTACCTCGAACTCAAAGGACTCCAACACAGGTTCGAAATCACTGCAAACAACCGATTCGGATGGCTCGACTAACTCATCCAAAAATTCAAAAGCCTCATATTCGGGCTGTGAGTCATCATCATCCGAAAAAGTAAAACATTCATAATTAATATCGGTTGTGTCAACGGTGGTAGGCTCAAGGAGGGACGCACTAGTGGCGTCAAAACTGTTTTCATCAAATAGAAATCTCTCAAGCTCGCAGTCCTCCTGCGTGATTTCGTGAATAGAGAAAACTTCTCGTGTACTAGTTTTTGGTACGGGGGGAAGACTTCCCATCTTATAAATATTGAACTCACTAGACATCTTCCCAAAGGATAGAGTCATGGAGCCATTGCGACAGTTTATTACAGCATTGGAAGTGGCCAAAAATGGTCGACCGAGGATCACCGGAATTCGGTTTCTTGGGTTAGCAACAGGTTGTGTATCCATAACGATAAAATCAACGGGGTATATGAACTCCCCGACTTTGATCAACACATCCTCTAGTTGACCCCGTGGATAGGTGATTGATCGATCAGCCATTTGGAGAGTACAACGAGTGGGTTTCAACTCTCCAACCCCTAATTGTTCGTACACGGAGTAGGGAATCAGGTTAACACTAGACCCAAGATCTAAAAGTGCTCGATTAATTTTCTTATCCCCAATTGTGATTGAAATCGTAGGACAGCCGGGGTCCTTTCGTTTTTGGGGTAAGGTTTGATGGTGGTTAATAGCATTGCTCACTGCACTAGCCACTAGCACTTTCTTGGGTACTTGAGATGCCTTTCTCTTCGAGGTGCATAAGCCCTTTAAGATTTTCGCGTATGAAGGGACTTGTTGGATTGCATCCAAGAGAGGTATATTTATGCTAACCTGCTTAAATATCTCCACAATCTTCTCCACTTGTGCAGTGGGTTTATTAGGACTCAACCTGTTTGGAAATGGTGCATTTGGAAAATTTGTTGAGTCAAATGTCTGTGGAGTAGAATGTGGAGTAGGAACGGATCCCAGTATAGATGTGTTCGTGTTGTGAGAAATGGGTCCGTTCGAGCTAGAAGACGTAGAGCCGTGTGAAGGGTGGAGAATAGGCTCTAAAGAAAAAGGTGAAGAAGAAAGTGAAGAAAATGAAGAAGGGGAAGGTGACGATGGAGAGGAAGAAGAAGAAAAACCACCAGCGGGGATGTCATCACTAGTTCCCACATTATTTTGCAACACTCTTCCGGATCTCAAGGTGGTCACCGCATTCACATTGTGATTGTGATATGCGTTTTGTGGGTGATCGGGATTTGGCAATGGTTGAGATGGAAGCTTTCCCTTTTCTCTCTCGCTCAACGCAGCAGTTAATTGTGCAATTTGTGCCTCAATAGATTTGATACTTTGATCGTGTGAGGCATTGTTATTCATTAAAGATTGAACATAACTTTCAAATCTTGCTGCGGATTCTGTAGATTGCTTGAGAAATGCTTCTAGACTTTTCTCGAGCGAGATAACCTTATCATCATTAGGTTGAACCAAATTGTTCGTTTGATTTGTATAAGGTAGTTGTTGGAAAGGTTGCTGGTTTTGAGTTTGTAAAGGTGCTTGTTGTTGTGGAGGAGGAGGTCTTTGAAAATTATTATTTCCTTGGACTTGTTGATTTTGGTTCCAAGCGAAATTCGGGTGACTCCTCCACCCCGGATTGTATGTTGAAGAGTACGGATCATTTCTTTGTCGTTGCTGAAATGCAGCATTGACTTGATCCTGTCCTTGAATAGGTGCATTATAAGGACACTCTTCGGTTAGATGCGATGGATTCGCACAACAAGCACAAACAGTTCGTGTGGGTAGAGTAGGGGCAGGAGAAGACGATGAGATTTTAGTCTCAATGGCTTCTAGCTTTTCCATAAGTGAGGCCATCTCGGCCTTCATAGCAATCGACATATCTATTTGATGTATGCCTGCCCTAGATTGACCAACAGAAGAAGTTGATGTGGTCTTGGTACTCTCCCACTGAATTGTTTGCTCACTAAGATCCTCAAGAAACTGCCATGCTTCGTCACTAAATTTGGAGAGAAAATGACCTTGACATATTGTTTCTAGCAACTGCTTCGTTGCTGCGTTCAATCCCTCGTATAATGTTTGGCAAAGTTGCCAACTTTCGATCCCATGATGAGGGCATTGAACAAGTAGGTCTTTAAATCTCTCGAAACACTTCCAAAATGGTTCGGAAGGAAACTGTGAAAATTGTATAATCTCATTACGGATTCTAGCAGTTTTGTGATGAGGATAGAACTTTTTCAGAAAAGCTCTTACAAACTCGTCCCAATTTCTAATGGAATGTGATGCGGTGCTGTATAGCCACTTCTCGGCTAAGTCACATAAGGTAAAAGGAATGACCCTTAGTCTTATCGCGTCATCACTTAATTGTGTTGTTTTCATCATTGCGCACACATTTTGGAATTTATTAATAAAAATATATGCATCTTCGAATTCCAAACCATGAAATTTTGGCAGCATATTGATGAAATGTGGTTTTATTTCAAAATTATCCCCATTTGCCAGTGGGGGTGAAAGACATGTGGGTAAAGAAGTGCGGACGGGGTAGAAGAGATCCTGGAGCGCAACTCGTGCAGGCGCTACAACAGGCGGAAGATTCGGGTTATTCGCACCTAACGGAGGTGGAATCATTCCCGTCGGTAAGGTATCGTTGGGGTCGTGTCCCGACATACCTTCGAAAGAAGAATTTGAAGGTGGAGGTAAGGAAATGGACGGAATGTCGACGAAGGATTCGTCGAAGGGTTCGTTGGTCGGTACCAACGAAACACGGACTAATCGGGCGTTAGTATCCCTAGTCCAAAGTGACATACACTAAAGGAGTAGTGTAGTCAGAAAAAATAGAAAAACAGAATGTGGGGGTAAGATAATGTTAATGGAGGGAAGTGATGGAAGTGAGTTGCAAGGTTTCTTAGTGACAAGTTGCAAGTTTTGAAAAGATTTTTCTCTTTTTTTTTTCTTTTATTTATGTGAGAGTTTTGCAATAAGGTTTTGAAAAGGGGACTCGAGACACAAATGTATCAACCACACATGCACAATCAGGCCTAGATCTAGGGTCACCTAGGTCTGCTAGATAGCTCCAAACTAGGGCTAGAAATAGGACCTCAAACCGCCTCTTCACGGACAAGTACGGCCAGGTAAGTGGGAAGGAACCACCACTACAGTGGGCCTAATTAATAACCACTAGCCTAGACACCGCAATGTCGGTTAGGATAAACGGTCGATGCCTATACTAGTCATTTTCCTGTTGAGCTCGATGTCCTTAGGTCTGAGTCTAGTCTTTTTTAATTAATTGTGGTCAATGCACATGCTTTAGGTGTTTTCTGGGGTCCTGGGAAGGGTGATGAAATCCCCACCCAATCTGAGTTTGGTCAATTAGCCCCTTAAAGTCCGATTAAATTATGCAAAACAGTAAAATTCACTTGCAATCAATTTTAGCGCGGCGCAAAGAAACCTGCAGCAAATCTGTTATTTAGAAGGGGGAAGAAGAATTTTTTTAGCGCAAAGAATTCCTGCAGAAAAATTTTTACAGTGGATATATTTTAGGTTACAGAGGGGAGGAAAAGAAACAAACACAAAAAATTTGGTGTGCTGACGTGGCCAAGTCGCGGCGCTTCCGCGGTGTGGGACCCCCTTATGCGGCGGAAACGCGGCAGGATTAGGGTTTCAGGTTCTGAAAAAAATTGTACTGCTTCTCTATCCAAATTCTCCTCTGTTCTTCTGCACCAACTTCTGTTTTGTCCTTCTGTAAATTTCCAGATTTACAATCCTTTGCTGTTCCTGCAAGATTCAAACAATAAACCCTTCAAACAGATCAAAATTGATAATTTTTGTATTTTTTTTTATATTTTCAGATTTTTATAATTTTTAAAATTTATATCAACCCAAAAATTTACAAAAAGAAATATTACGCCATCCCCGGCAACGGCGCCATTTGATTAATCCAATGATTTAAGTTTACCGCAATCAGAAACGGCGTCGCTTCGCAGCTAGCCGGTGAGTACGGGTCGATCCACAGAGATGGGTAAATTCCTTTTATGTGTTTTAACGAGTTGATTCAAAGTGTCGTTTTGGTTGGTTTATAAAAATCTATGAAAACTGTATCTAATTAATCTAATTTAAATTCTTGCTAGGGTTAGGCTTAGGGGAAGTTTTGGAGATTAACGTTTTTCTTCACCGCTTTCAATGCCTTCTTTTTTAGATCTATTAGATATTACGGTAATTATCAATAAAGTGGATCGAAATCTTTTGGGAAGATGTTTCTTCCTCTAGATTTGTATCCTTCCTTTGTTGATAATTACCCTAACCCCCATGGAAAACGCGCGCAACCGGCCCTTTATACTACGGTTCACCGTTACCTCGAGAGGTAGGGTGCCGTAGGGAGCGATTGTGCGCGTATGCATGGAGTTCTAACTCATTAGGTGAATGTGGCATTGAAAGGGGTGAGAGATCTCATCTCTCAACCCTTTCGCTAAGGCTAACCTTAACAAGCGAGGAGACTACTCGCTCATTAGAGGATGATAATGCATACTAATTAAAAGAAGAAAAAATATAATTTACCTTACTAGGTTGACGGCTCCCTCCAAACGATATAGAACAGATCTGAATATAACTCCCAGAAATTCTGAAATTTATTGATTGAAAAGAGGCATAGGGTTTTACAATTTTTGACTACAATTTATAAGAAAACAGAGAAACTAGGGTTACAGACTCTCGCACATATGAAAATACAGATTTGGCCACTGAAAATCCAAACCCCCGCACCGACGCACCGACCCAGAAATTTTCCACCGACACGGGCACTTGATGGCCGCGGAACCGCGGCAATAGGGCGCTTGGGCCGCGGTTCCGCGGCCCTTTGGTGAGATCATCTCACCAAACTTTCTGGGTTGCTTCTTGTTGGCTTGGGCTTCTTACTTATATATATCTTTTTTCTGTTTGGCTTCTTATTCTTCTCTAGATCTTTCAGTGAAAACTTGTAGCGATCTTTTAACCGTTTGCCATGACATTTTGGACCTTGCACTGTTCTTCGTCTCGGCTTGAGTAAGATCCGTCTGCTTGTTGGTCAAAAGTCTCTTTTCTGTATCAGCTTTCGTCTTTTTCACTGTATTCGCTTCCAAGCCCTGTATCCTGTAACATGTAACAAAAGTGCGTCAAGAGTACCTGTTTATTTATAAAATGGATAAGAATAGGGGAATGAAAAATGCAATATTATGGTCTGAACAGTCACATGTCAAGTTCTACCCATTATTATCTTGTCAATTTGAACCCATCCGTATATATCCTTGACGTTCGGCCAAAATGATAATACGACTGTCCCAAACTAACACATCTATCTATGCAACAAATGAATACCCAGCAGCTACCAAACATTATGCCTTGGCGTTAGGTCAAAATACATAGCTTGAATACTACTAAATACCCAAATGAAATGACGGAGGGCTACGAATGGTTTTGGCGAAACCGTGAACGTAGTGAACTTGATATAACCGAAGGAACCTGATAGCTTTTAAAAGGAGTGGTTAAAGCTCCGCAATTAAAAAATATCTCCTGTTTAAAAATAACCGAGTGGTTTCTTTTAAATTGTTCCAACGATTAAACCTTTTGGTTTATTTTCTTTTCATTAATAATAATGCGTCCCATCATTAACCTATCATTGCAGAAAACAACGAAAATACAACGTCCTCTTATGCCATCCGCATTCGCCTCTGGGTCCCGTCATCACCCGTTAGGTTACTTAACTAACGACAGAGCGGGGGCTGGGCTAGCGCGGGTGTAAAACATAAGTGACGTCTAAATAGCTATCATATATAGATATTGTACATTCGTCAGACGCAATAATAGGCATTCCAGATCTCAGATGAACATAATTGGATATACAAGTAATCCGCGTTTGTTTTAAGCCTGCAACAAAAGACGGATTACACAGTTGTGATGAATAGCCATTACCCCACCCTAAACCCCTACGGGTACGGCAAACTACCCGCCAAGTACCCGAAGTGAAGCGGTCTCCCTCAACAAAGTGAGTAGGCAACTAAACACTTCAAAGTACCCGGTAGTTTGTGTACCCCACCTTGGGTCTGTCCTATGAGCAAAAAGAGTAAAATGAAATAATACAACGGTGGCTACAACCGCAACCTGGATGCGCCCCGCAAAATAATATTACAACATATTACATTTACATTGAATGAATTAAAATAATAACCCATTACAAAAACCCCATCTAATCACCACAACAGTCCAATACAGTTCATAAACACAAACAGTTAAATCTATTACAGAAATGTGCAACCCCCTGCCAACCGACATACTAGCAGTTAGGGGAGGTTTACGAACACATTATACAAACACAGATATAATCATATTAGCAAACATCGTAAAATTTCGATCGAGCAAACACTTTAAATTCTACTGCAAAACTTCTCTGTGCACCTGAGATCTTAGCAGAAAATAAAATATCCCAGAAATATCATTATTAACACAAAAGAGTTACTGGAAAAATTGGGGCTGACTCGGCCCGACTCGGCCGCGGATCCGCGGCGGATCGCATGGATCCACCGCGGTTCCGCTGTGAGATTGCCGAGTCACAAGTCCAAATTTTTGCAGTAGCCCTATAATTCCATTATTGTTGTTTTAGGGCCCTGAAAAATTTTTAGGGCCTGTTTTAAAATCGACAGAAACCGTGTTAAATCGATGATTTTTCCGGTTCTATTTGCGTTCGAAATTGTAACGACTTTGCTAATTAGTTAATTATTGTTTAGCGAGGCTCTGAAACCACTGTAAGTCGATGTGCAACACCCCACGACTTGCGGGGAGGCGGAAATATGAAAAACGATCTTGTTCTTTGCTTAAACATCGACTAACCGCAAGAATCGGTGCTAAACGATAACTAACAACTATCATAGAAGTTCTAAACTACTATGTGAAGTGATTATACCTAATGAACCGTGTCCTTCGTCTTTACGTTCTCCACCTCTTCCTCGGCCTTCTCCAAGTAGTAGACGATTCACCCGAGAGCTTTACTTCAAGCTTCACCTCAAAGTAGAGGTAACTACGTTTCTTAAGGTGCTAATCTAAGTAACCTAGGTGATATAGAAAAGGGTTATGGATTAAGTATTCTAATCTAATCCTTGATCTCAACACATGAGAGGGGAGGATTAGGGTTTGAAGAGAGAGAGCTTGAGGAGAGAGAAGGTGAGCATGAGAATGAGATGAGATAATGATCTATCATAATACATATCAAGCATTATCATTTATCCAATAAAAGAAAATAAAGGATTTACAACCATGCTTCATAAATACCAAAGGGTGATTCATCTCCATGAGTCATTAAGCATTTATGATGCATTAATGACATGGATGAATCACTCATATGACTCACTAATCTCATTTAATGCATATGCCACCTTAACCCCCAAGTCACCATCTTCTAGAAGCTTCTCGCGTAATTACGAGAATGCCCCTCCTATCCGTGAAAACATGGAAAAACTTTAGATTGTATAAATCCAATAACCGGATACTAGAAACTGGCTTAAACCAAAACCGACTGGTAAAAACTGTCCGAAAGTCGTACGTGCGTAAACGAACGTATGCGTCCGAACCCTTGTCGTAAAACCATACGACCTCTATATCGTTTCTCCTGGAGTAGGGAAACTCTCTGTGTGGGACTCTAGAGACTCGAATACTACGCTGGTAGTGGGTTTAACCACAGACCGCAAGCGGCACTAGCTGTACGTAACGGTCCCCAGGTAGATGTCGATAAGAAGGCCGATGAGGAAACCCATCCGAACTCCTACTGAGTCTGATGTGACAATCTCCGTACAGTCCGGTCTATTCGTCTAAGACTATCGCATATCGGGCCTAGGGGTGGCAAGCGTCAGTCCCCAAATAGCGGTATAAGTCGTGTCGGAGCGAAGCCCATTACACCCTGAGAAACTACTGGAACCTACCAGTAAATCTCGCTTGCCCTGGCCAGGGACTTTGCGTAATGGCTCTCTGACACAGCGCGATATCAACTCCCAATACCGGGAGAGACGAATCCTGTCTAACCGCCACTGCCTCCAAGTGCTCGGGACTGCACCCAATTGCTACCTGTTTGCACGACTCCTTTGAGCCGTGGTAAGGTAGCAATCTAAGAACAGTGGGACACACTCGAGGCGAAGTAGCAGTGTCAAATCTGCGAACTATACTGTACTCATGTCACCTGGGAACTGTTAACTGACGACTGGTATAAAAACCCAACCAACAGTTCCCTGCGAGTCCTGTCCGGTATACCCGTAACCCAACGAGCACCTGTATACTATCTCCAGTACGACGTACTGACGGCTGTGGGACAGACCATCTCCCCAACTGGGATAAGAACCGTACACACTAGTCTACTCCGGAGTATCGATGCCCTGTCTCGATAATCCTACGACAAGGGACCTGAATAAGGATGTGCTTGTAGACTACCCAGCCCCCACTAGTGTGACTGCCATCACAACGCTGGTAGTCAAGCAAAATCCTTAGAGCTCTATCAATACGTATACTCACATATTAAGATAGAAAAACCAAGTAGCATACTACCATGTTTAGCAAGACTGTTATATACATGTGAATATCCCAAGCTTCCATTAGGTAATATACAAACTAGTATGATACAATAATGGCCCCTAGGGCATATACACTAACAATATCATGCAATGAATGCAATAATTAAACTAGCATATGGAAACTATAATATATTACAACTATCAGCTAGCAAGCTATGTCACTGAAATAGTATTTTCTAAAGTGTACGTGACATGGCAATTACCGATGAAGATGTGTGTGAGCCGACAAGCGAGTATACATGGAGTATGCGCGTCATCGATAATGGTGCTGGTGTCCTAACAGCATGGTTTCATAATTACTACGTACACAATAACATGCAATGAGGTGATAACAACATAATAAGGAAAATGAATAGTAAATACAACAATAATATGCGGAATATGAATAATAACGTAACAACAAGGAATCTACCTTACTATACATGTGATATACTGTTTTGCCGTTTGAAATAGTATGAATCGTGGTGTTGAAAATAAGGACTACGGTGTTTTTAAGAAAAGATGCGTCTTTTAAAATATCCGTAGTATCCCTTGGTTTGTCTTTAAAATTCTCACGATTCGTTAGTTTTAGAAATAGGTATGGCTCGGGTCCAGTCTAACATCTACTAGGTAAACTACAGGTCTAACTAACAACCAATCGAAAGGGGTAAGGAAACCACCTAAATCTGAGTCAATATATATATATACATGCATAATAGTCGGTGATCCCGCCTCAATAATATCATGTACGATACAACATATCATATGACATCCTCGAATCAAGAGTGCGGATCTATCGTCAATATATAGCTCGTACGGTAAATCCGTCGTACGGCCTCCCAAATCTGGGTACGGGTCAAATGTCACATCTATCACATTAATCATCCGGTATCCTCTTTATCAAATATCATGATCGGGGTACTGATCTACGTCTAGTACAATACTGACACCATCTATGAAATGGATGCGTGTGTATGAAAACACCACGCCTAAAGAACCCGCTAAAATATCATGTCGTATCTCAAATACAGACCATATCACAACACCGATCTCATGGCCCCAAGCCTAATCTCATCGACTCATCTCCAAATATCATACAATATTCTCAACATTCATGCATGTGTATATGAATGTATATATGCATAGTCCCATACCCATGCGTATATACATATAAACACATTCCCATATACGCACAAGAAAATGATATATGCAAGTGTATATGTGTGCGTGTATGCAAATCCTTACTCTAGGGTTTCGTGACTAAGAAATCCATTAAAGTCCTTTCTTCAATTCTCGCTAACTCTAAACCCATAAGCTCCTAAGACTTCTCTTACTAGGTGTTCATATCACATAATAACATATAAAAGTATATCGTTACCATATCACCTCATTTCTCATAACTTGCGGGGGTGTTATACGCCATCCACCCGACTTCTCCCCGTAGATATAAATCTACTCACCAGGTCTTCACTCACCGGTGCCGACGTCGCCACGTGCTTGCTTGTCGTCTTAAAGTCCACATGGGATACCTACATGTCACAATGTATCATATCGCATAAATAACCCAATTCGAATTCGAAACGGCATACGAAAACCAAATCGGCACGCGTATCACATATAGGTCAAAACCTATCGCCTACGCATGCAAGAATAGCCAAACCAACCCTCGATGTCGATGTAAAAACATCAACCCATCGAGAAGAACCCAAACGTACCCATTTGCACATTCACAAACACTAATTATGATATGAAATAGGTTAAAAGCCACAAAAACCCCAAACTCACTTTAAAGGCTATTTTTCCGAAAACCTAGCAAGCAAAATTTACCGTTTTAGTACAACACTTGATGTTTTAACAATTATAATGGCCATAATGCTCATTAAACATCTTAAATAAGCCATACAAACCATTTCCACAATTTAATCTCATCAATTTGTATTAATTCCAAATTCCTAGTTTGCAAAAATAACCGATTTTAACAATTTTTAAAGCAAAATTCACAATTTAACAATTAAACTAGGTTTTGCATAACCCTAAAGTTTTAAACTACACATTATATTGTTAATGAGGTGATAAAAACCCTAACCTTAATTTTAATCCCACATTCTAATTCAATTTCAAAAACCTAGTAAGCATGAAAATAGAAAATTTGCGCAAATATCGCGGATTTGCGACAAAAGTGATCACATCATCGCACAAACATCCAACCACACAACTAGTTAGCCACAATAACTTAAATTCAACTCATTTACCATGCTTCAAATCCTATTTTCCATAAACAACCCTTTCTTGATTTTATAAACTAGCATTTCCAAACAAATTTCACACTAGAAAAACCTAGATTAACACTAATTTGAAGCTCAAATAGCAAGTTAACCTCTTAGATTTAGGTTAGCAAAACAACTAGATAGCAAAATAGAATTAATTAACTTAGTAATGGTGTGCTAAAACCCTAGTTCAAATCAAATTACTCTCTTTAAAACCTAGATTAGAAATTAAAAATAATTTAACATTTCAAAGTTCTAATTTAGCACACATAAACTACAAATTAACCAATTGATTAGAAATTATACCTCACAAGTTCAACCCTAGCTTGCTCTAGCCTCCCAAGATGCCATCTTTCTCCTTATTTTAAACTACTATGGGTGTGAGAAAAGGTAGAATAGGGATTAGCCTTGAATTAGTAAAGAAATTGTGGATTTTGAATGGATTTTGATGGAATTTAGAAGCAAAATGAGAAGGAGAATTTGGGGGGAAATGGGGACAGCAGCTGGGGAAGCTCTCGGCCTGGGGAGATGGGGGAGAGTGAGAGAGAGTTGTGTAGAAAATTTCAAAGTCAAAGACCCCCCATATCACCTAATACCCATACTCAAATTAATATATTTAAATCCCTTTCAAACCATATCTTTTCACATGAGTTGAAGGCAAAAAGGAGAGGGCGTTTCCTGCTGTAGTGGGGCCGGCCAAAGAGAGGTGAGGGAGTTGTGAGAGAATGTACAAAAAAATTCTATGCAAAAAGACCCCCCACAAGCTCAAAAATTGCAAGTTTTAGTTTAATTATTTAAATTTTAGTTTTCCCTTAATTATAACCAATTAGAACTTAAAATAAATTGCTAAAAATTTATATTACTATCTAGATTTTAGTTGTCATGGTTCTATAGTGTGTAATTAGCCTATTCAAATTTGTATTTATCGCTAATTTAATATATTTTTGACGGCTTAAAATAATATTAAAATAATTAATTTCGGAAAAAAATTCAGAAAATTAGAAATTTTACCAGTGGCTCAATAAACACCAAATACTTGCAATTACATAGATAGAATATGTATATTTAATTTTATATTAAAAGATATTTATATTTTGACTTTTTACGGAAAACCCCCTTGTTTTACCGATTTTCCGAAATTTCACCGAAACGATTTTCAAAACGTTACAATCTTCCCCCCTTAAAGGAATTCGGTCCCCGAATTTAAATTAAAAACTCCCCCAAATACTAAAACGTTTCAGCAAAACAATCAAGTCGCCGGGGCTCTGAAATAATAAATACATAAAACATATATCATAGCGCAATGCATGGGCATGAAAAAGAGTCTATAACTCAAAATCAAAACTCCATCAAGCATCCCGCAATCATCTGAGTCATGGGGAAGACATCAATGTCCAAATCCAATACGAAAACCAATATGATATACATCAACACTATACATATAAACATCTGAAGGAAATGCATGCCAAACCCTTTTTTTTAAGTCCCTGTGCGATGCGCATAACACTGCACGGTGGCGGACGTCTATTGTAAGAAAATAATTATATATATCCTTTGTTTAATATGCACGTCACGCCATTTTGAAAATACTTTTAGAAGGGTTTCCCTTTTAAACAGTTTCGTGTCATCACTGACACGTAGGTAAATACTGAGACTATAACTCCTCTTTGGAAATCCCTTCGATAACTATCAATGCATGCAAAAATTTACTCAGGTACTGTCCTCTGACTAGTCCTGCTCAGTACTAAACCAGATAGCAAGTATCATAAAATATACTGCTCCAAAAGAAATCAATCCAGTATATATATGAATGCCACGTGCGTCTGATGCGCACAGAAATCGAAATCCACGAATGTGCCATACATGTGCACAAAAATAAGATCTAAATGCAACGGGTGTGCACGAAACACCTGTCAGAGGCAACGTGGTGCATAACAGCAAAACCAGGTACATCTGATATGCACGAAGAATCTCGATTTAGTCCATCTATTGTGCACCTAAATCGCATCAAGCGTCTTAAGTATGCGCAAAATCCAAGTCAAGTGAACAAGGTGTCCGAAAACAAATATCGAATATCAAAATCGAAATCGACGTTATACAACATATCTCAATCCAAATCTAAATCAGGTATACCGTAGTATATAATCTCACAACCATGTGCATCAGCGTGCACAAAATCGAATCGAAACACTAAAAGTGCATGAAAACTATGCCGAAAGCATAAATCAAATCATATGCATGCCCTAGGCATGAAATCAAATATCATGAAACTCGGTCATCAAAACACAATCATGAAATAAATCACCCAAAACTACTAAAATCCAATGTGACGGATACGTGATAGTCAATCACAAAATCACAAATCATAAATGTTGTCGTCGATATGTCCGTCCTTCAAAGTCGAGAAGGTGTCGGTGCATGCAATGCTAGCAGAGCAGAATATCTACTTGCCTCCTGATCATGGCCTGTCGCCTGGTGCCCTTAGACTCTCATCTCTCATTGCGAATTGCTAAGTACATAGCTCATCGGCTCAACGGTCCAATATAGAAACGATAACGGAATCAGTCCGCTCTGACACATCCTTTAAAGATCTCTGGTCAACTATCATGGTTACTCATTGTAAGTGCACGGCGGCGCCCTGGCCGTCAATCCGACGCCGGAATGCGGAAACGAAAAACTTTACTAAAATTGTAAACCGGCACCACCGCGCACAAAATCCCGGATCGGACCATTAACCTAACTCTAGCAAACAAGAAAAGGAGTAGAGAAGCTATACCAAGCGATCCGTGTCTTTCGGTCTTCGCCTCCACTCCGATCTTCTCGCAGAATCTCCGGTCGTCGCCTCCTCATCGAAACGGGCACCACATAGCCGGGTTTTTTTACGGGCTTCCACCTCTGGACCGAGGCAACTCGGGCGCGAAGTTGGCTAGCCGACGCGTCCAAGGTTGAAGTAGAGTGAAGTGTAGAAAGCATGTCTCGATGCGGGTATGAAGTTGCCTTGATAGTGTGGAGGAATCAAAAGAACTTTGGGAGAAGGATGGTGTATATTTTTCAAGCATGAAAAATGATAGATGTATATTTCCCCACACTCAAAAATGAACTCCCTCCCTCATCCAAAGTGGCCGGCCCCCCTCTAAGATCAAAATGGTGGAGGGAAAAAGGAATCAAACATGAAGGGAGGTAAGTGTATGAAAAGTAGAATGGTGACCACAACCAAAAATGATGATAACAATATCATATCAACTTCTAATCCTTTCTAATCTCATTTAATGCAAGTGAGTGGATGGAAAAAGAATCTCATCATGAAGCCACACATTTACAAAGGACCCCCCCCCCCCCCACACACACACAAATACTAATTTGCACAATTACAAATTAGCCCCTCCATCGGAAAAGTCCGGCCGCGAAGGAACAAAAGAAAACTGGCCGAAACGGAATGCAAACTGGCAACTTCAGAAAACTGATCCCGTAATAAATTACAGGAAAACCCCGCGACTGTATATACATACCCGCATTTGTATTCCCACTGAATACAAATACAAAGAGACAAAATCTACACTGCCTAATACTAGGATCCGGCTTAAACAAAAGCCCGCTAGTAAAATCCGTCCGATCACGATCCGTGCAATACCGCACGTATCTGATCGAACCCTGCCATATCTCCATACGGCCTCTACAGCGTTTCACCCGAAACTTGAGAAACTGGTCTGTGGGGGACTCTAAAGACTCGTCAATACTTTGGTTGTGGATTTAACCACTAGCACGTTAGAGGTATTAGCCAATACGTAATGGGCTACCAGGTACTGACCAAAAGGGACGTCTGTGAGCGAACTCATGCTGACACCCTACTAAGCCTGTCAGTGACAATATCCATACAGTCCGGTCCGTTCGTCTATGAGCATCGCATGGCGGGCCTAGGGGGTTGGTAAAAGTCATACCCCCAAAAGCGGTACAAGTCGTGTCGGAGTGTAGCTCAGAAAACCCTGAGATATTAATGGAATACCTACCAGTAAATCTCCTGCCTTGGCCAAGGACTTCATGTAATGGCTCTCCTAGACACAGCGCGACCTCACCCCCAATACCGGGAGAGACGAACCGCTGCAGATCCGCTCACTGCCTCCATGTGGCTCGGGACTGTACCCAACTAAAACCTGTTTGCACGTCTCCTTTGAGCGTGGTAGGGTAGTAATCAAAGCACAGTGGGAACTCACACGAGACAAATGACGATCTCAGGTCGATGAACTAACCTGTACACATGTCACCAGGGAACTGCTATCTGACGTCAGGTATAATACCAACTAGCAGGTTCCCGGCGAGTCCTGTCCGGTGTACTCATAACCCAATGAGCACCTGTATACATCTTAGGTGAACCAACTGACACCAGTGGCTTGTGAGACCGGCCACCGCCCCTCGTCGAGGTCTCGACTGTATACACTAGTCTACTCTGGAGAATCGATGCCCTGTCTCGAAACTCCCACGACTAGGGACCTTTTAAGAATGTGCTTATAGACCCCAGCTCCCACGTATATGATTGCCCTCATACTGCTGGTAGTCAAGCAAGAATCCTAGGGGCTCTATCAACGTGCAATAGTGATCAGTAAAGTCACCTAAAGCAGTATACGATGATAAAGATAAACCAGATAGCATACTATCATCTTGAGTAAGACTGTCCTACTGGGACAGGTCCTCCCTCAATCATTGTAATCACGTGCCTGTGATCCAATAATTGACTCTGAGGGCACTATCTCCAACAATCTCCCACTTGCACTAAAGGCTAATTATTGCGATGTCGCATACTCACAGCCCGTGTGATACCGAACACCCAACTCCTCTACTAATCAGTCTCACAAAGCCTGTTTGCGAAACTATTGTGTTCGAGGAATAGCCTCAGTGAGTGGATCCGCTCTGGTGTTTCTTTCTATATCTCTCTTTATCTCAAGTTCGCGGAGAAAACCATCTCCCGAAATGAGCAATACCTGTCTTAGAATATGTTTGGATGTCTGATGGGACCTAGCTCATACATGAACTCCAAATCCAAACTTCTTAGACTGTATCGTCAACTGAACTTAATCAGTATCCTGCGCCATCCTTCCCTCAGTATCCACCTGGACCACCTGTCCAAAATACTGCCCCTCGTCAGAGGGAAAACTATAACTTTGACAGCCACTCTGTCATCCATGTCACCTTGGAAGCCTGGAATGATAACTGTCTCCCAAAGGAGGCTGCCGTTATCATATCCCTAGAACATCCACTTAGGTTCTAAAACTGCTTCCGAATGTTTTTCCAGGACTAGATTAATATCAACTTATTGCATCTACTGCAAGAACAACATCTGGTGTGGCACTTGACATCTTATGATTGACTCAATTGCCTAAGCAAGTGATCTGCCAATCATGCACATCCCTCTCTATTTTAGTCTGTAAGACACCTTTAGGGAGAGTGACTCCATCACCTGCAGGTACACTACCGTGCCAGGAGTCGTCCATTCTAAATACTCATAGAATGCTGTCTAAGTACCCAGATTGGGAAACTACCCAAATCTAGATCTAATACCATTGATCCAGTAACCAGAATGTCTGATATAATATCCAAGTCCTATGTGGAGAAACCACTGTGTGACGACCAAAGAATAACCGATCGTAGTATAGGAATTTCACTTCCTACTCTGTGTATGTCATCCAAATACCAGGACATCACACCCTACTACCTTCTTAACAGATCCATCCCCTATTCTGATGAAATCAAACCTATGACTGTCGCATCAGAAATAGATGATCTATCTCCGCTATATCTACTTTAGTCTATAAATAGACATAAGCCATCTGTCCACCAATGCTTCCGCTGCTCCCACTGACTACGACAACCCTCTGGCAGAGTCATATAGACGTACACTTCTAAAGCTAGTTCAGAACGACGCTATACTCATCCTTCTGCCAGGTCTCACAGCCTGGAGCAACAGCAATGGCAAGTCTTGGTAAACAAGAACCTCCCTGCCACCGTCCTTGAGCATACCGAAGTACCTCTCGAGCGCCTGAGGTTACCCATCATATCTGCGGAGTGGCCAATGGAATGTCAATCCAGATTGAATCTTTAGGTTCTTATCAAATCTTCAGTAATCGTTTGCGGTTCTGGAATCACTTCCAGTTCTACCATACTCCCACTACTGTTTTCTGAAAAAATCCATTTTTATTAAAACTGTGGCGAATCAAGAACAATATCACTATTAATCTTCCAGATGGTAGAAAGTTAACCCTCGTCATAGCCCGGGTCAACCCACAAACAGCCATTACAGAAACGTGCCTTGAGTCATCCAGAGTCTGGTTTTAAGCATAAGCTGGACGATTCCCCGTATCTTAACAATGTCAAGATATGAACTGTTCTATATCCAATACAGAAACAGAGGCACTGATTTAATTGAACCAGATTCAAATCATGCAGCTGTCTTCAGTGCATGTCAAGTAAATGGAGAGAGGCCGATCAGCGTTACTCAACTTAGGAGTGCTTCCAATTATGAGTAACCTGAAAGAGAAGCAAGTTCTCTTAATCATTACTATCAACTGAATACCATACACAAGTATCTACATCTTCAATCACCTTGAAGAATCCCGATACATGCAATAACCGGTTCTCTACTTTACTCTTATACCTATAACTTCTCAAAACTTGGACCTTGTGTTTCTACGAAACACCTGTCAAACCAGAGAAGTCATAAGTAAACCGAATATAGTACGAGGACCAACCCCTATGTCCTCATGGATACTGGACAACAGACAATACTCTATATAAGTCCCCTGAGTCTAATAACTCATTCACTGTGTGTCGTAGGTTGAAAACTGTACTTATGGTTAAGAAGAATTACACCGCTGTTCAATGCTCCTTACCTAACCATCCACTGATATAGGTAAACGTCATAGACATAATTTCAAAAAGGTATATCTCACTCTATAAAATAGACGTACAGATATATCAATTTGAAATTGATGCACAACGACGGATATTCAAAACCAAATATTTGCCGTCCGGCAAACAACCCAGGTGATTTCCTCAAATATCACCAATTACAACGAATTCCGATATAATGAGGATGATCACCTAATTCCCAATAACTTACTCTCACTCATCATCTGTAAAACCATACAGATGTGAGAATCATACCTGGTAAATACATACCCTGGATCAATTGTCTAATTGGGAAATCAGTTTTCTTTTAACAGTACACAGTGAAACTGAAACATTGAAATGTTTCGTAGGGGTATCCGGGTATTCCTAGTAATGCATCTTCCATTATCCAGATTCACAACTATAACCGTATATTTCTTTGCCATCTGTCCAAATCCCTTTATATATCTTTAGTCGTTACCTTCTGTATACCCTTTTAGGCCAAATGGTTTTCTTCCTTCCCTACCGTTCGGCACCAGCCTATGGTTTGGAAGAAGACTATCCAATAAGCATAAGGGGGTGTACTGTCCTAATCCTAGGAGCACTCGCAATGTGAGAGAAGGTGAAGATAAAAGACAACCGAATAAAGCTTATTCCTATCTCTCCTGAACCAGAATCCATCCCCGAACTAGAACAAGTTCGTTTCGAGTTCGTATATAACCATACGATGGAGTATCCAATAAACTGTGGATCTTCGTAGTGATACGGAGTGTCCTGGAGAAATACAAAGGTGAAGTGGGAGTGGTAATGAAATACTTGGTTTGGTCGTGAATAGCAGTCGCAATTTACTTTGCCCTCTTACTAATCCCTTGATATGTCTTTACTTAATACCTTCTGTACACCGTTTAGGCTAATTGGTTTTCTTCAATCCCCACCGCTCAGTACCAGCCTAAGGTTTGGAAGAAGACTATCCAATTTGCGTAATAGGTGTACTATCTCCTAAAATAAGGAGTACTCGCAACCTGAGAGGAGGTAAAAGGAAAAGACAACTGAATAGTCCTATTCGTTTTCTCCAGAACCAGAAACCATCCTCGAATAAATTCCTTCGAGTTGGTATATAACCATATGATGGTTTTTGTCCAATGGAAGTGGACGTTCGTAGTAATACGGGGTGTCCTGGAGAAAAGGGTAAAAGTAGGAGTGGCAATGAGGTCTGCAACTCTGACAATCCAAAAGCCGGTCTTACAAGAAGGTTCGGTTAACTTGGTCACTGAGTCATAGTCTAGGGTCGGGTCAATGGTCGCTGCCAACGAGAGAGAGAAAAGAAACACTCAGCGTGCACTCTAACCTAGATCAAAATGGTTATCACTTTATCTAATCAGGAAACCTCCCACTGTAACGTCAAATTCTTCCCCAAACCTGAAAGAAGAATTAGTCGGGATCACCCGAGGAGTAAACTAACTCATCAGTGGGAATCGGGATCCAACTATCACCGCATGATAACGTGACGGAATCCGCTCACGTTATCACACTCCAGAAGGTATGCGCATATCTGGCAAGTTTCAGTTTCTTTTGAAACTCCCGATGTGATTTTTTCCCCATGCTCTTATGACCTTGACGAAGGCCAACATATCATAAGTCACATGTCAAGTTCTACCCGTCATTATCCAGGTTAATTTGAACCCACCCGTACATACCCTTGACGAAGGCCAAAATAGTAGTACGACTGTCCCAAACCAATGCATCTATCTATGCTGCAGAAAAGTAACAAGTAGATACCATACACTATGCCTTGACGAAGGCCAACATACATAGCATGAATACTAAGTGCTACCTTTCTGAAATGACGGAGGGCTACGAATGGTTTCTGGCGAAAAACCTTTAACCTAATGAACTTGATATCGTTGAAGGAACCGGATAGCTTTTTAAAAATATAGTGACGAAAACCTTTGCTAAAGAGGTCACTCCCGGTGAAGGGATCTCGGCTCTTTCCCCGTGGAATGAGGTGCAGGATATTCCAACTGAATACCACGATGCCAAGCAAAAGTAATCGGCTATAGTGAAGTTATTGCCCTGACGCAAACTTCTGTCCAAGGGGTCACTCCCGGTGAAGGGATCTCGGCCCTTGCCTCGTCGACTGAGGAGCAGGATATTCCAACTGAATACCACGTTGCAAAACAAAAGAGAACGTCATTGCAATAACAGCTTTTTGAAATGTGTTCCAACAACATCAGAATAGGTTTGTTTAGCTTGCATTGATCCAAATCAACGCAGTCCCATCAATTGATCACACCAATAAAGAACGAAAATAATGATGTACGTATATGCCATCCGCATTCACCACTGGGTCCCGTCATCACCCGTTAGGTTACTTAACTAACGACAGAGCGGGGACTGGACTAGCGCGGATGCAAAACATATACAACATCTACTAGTATATATATATATCAATATATAATATCGTTCAAGGCGTGATAAAATGCAACATCACAGAAATGTAATCAGCATCACAAAACAATACAGATATCTGGGATCCCCGGGTTTCATAGAGCCGCTACTGAAACCCGACGTTCCCCTGGTCGTGTGGATAGCCTGTGCAATGAAATCCTAGACCCCTACAGGCGCGGCAAGTTACCCGCCAAAACCTGAAGCGAGGCAGCCCCTTTCAACAACGTGAATGGACCACCCAGCACTTCACGGAATCCGGTAACTTGGGCACCCCTCCTGGGTCAACCTACACCCCCTACGAGTGCGGCGAATAGCCTGCCAATTCTAGAGTGGAGCCCTTTCCGTCTCAACGCCATGAGATGCAGGCCCGTTGCCCTCTAGAACCCGGCTATCCGTGCACCCCTCCACGGGGTAATCCTAGTACAGAAAATAAAATATACATACAACGGGTACATCGACCTCGACCCGGTCGTGCCCCAAAAGAATAATACAAACAGGCAGTGACGGCAGTCCACCTGTCGGACGCTCGCCCCGCAATATCAAATGTACATATAAAACAAAACTGTACTAACATTGCATCCAGGCTATCCTCCACGACCAATCCGTAACATCACAGCACAACACAGAACATCAATGTGAATGTCACGTTCGCAAATCCGTCTAAAAGGGCTATAGCAGTTAGACAGGATTTACCGATAGAATGACATTCACGGTCGCAGATATAATGTAAATACTGTGAACTAACATGTTTAAAATTCTCGATCGATCAAATTCACCGAAGTGGACCCCAAGCACTACTGTAGCACTCACAGAAAATCTGGGCCCACAAAAAATATCCCAAAACCCCCATTTCCTAACCAGAAGCCTACTGTGAAAATTTGGTGCAAGGATAGCACTTTCCCACCGCGGAACCGCGGCCAAACCAGGGGTTTGGCCGCGTTTCCGCGGTCGTACTAAGGAATCATTGGAACGAATTTTCCCAGAATGCTTAGAATTGCCTGCATGTGTTTCTGCAATGACCTGAAAAATTTTTAGAGCCCAAAAAATTTCGACAGAAACCTGATGCACTAGAAAATACGATTTTTGGGATTTTTATTCGATCGAGTCTTTAAACATACTAGAGCAAGCTAGATTAAGTTAATGACGTGGCTCTGATACCAATGTAAGTGCACGGCGGCGCCCCGGCCGTCAATCCGACGCCGGAATGCGGAAACGAAAAACTTTACTAAAATTGTAAACCGGCACCACCGCGCACAAAATCCCGGATCGGGCCATTAACCTAACTCTAGCAAACAAGAAAAGGAGTAGAAAAGCTATACCAAGCGATCCGTGTCCTTCGGTCTTCGCCTCGACTCCGATCTCCTCGCGGAATCTCCGGCCATCGCCTCCTCGTCGAAACGGGCACCACATCGCCGGGTTCTTTTACGGGCTCCCACCTTGGACCGAGGCAACTCGGGCGCGAAGTTGGCTAGCCGACGCTTCCAAGGTTGAAGTAGAGTGAAGTGTAGAAAGCATGTCTCGATGCGGGTATGAAGTTGCCTTGATAGTGTGGAGGAATCAAAAGAACTTTGGGAGAAGGATGGTGTATATTTTTCAAGCATGAAAAATAAGAGATGTATATTTCCCCACACTCAAAAATGAACTCCGTCTCTCATCCAAAGTGGTCGGCCCCCCTCTAGGATCAAAATGGTGGAGGGAAAAAGGAATCAAACATGAAGGGAGGTGAGTGTATGAAAAGTAGAATGGTGACCACAACCAAAAATGATGATAACAATATCATATCAACTTCTAATCCTTTCTAATCTCATTTAATGCAAGTGAGTGGATGGAAAAAGAATCTCATCATGAAACCACACATTTACAAAAGACCTCCCCCCCCCCCCACACACACACAAATACTAATTTGCACAATTACAAATTAGCCCCTCCATCGGAAAAGTCCGGCCGCGAAGGAACAAAAGAAACTGGCCGAAACGGAATGCAAACTGGCAACTTCAGAAAACTGATCCCGTAATAAATTACAGGAAAACCCTGCGACTGTATATACATACCCGCATTTGTATTCCCACTGAATACAAATGCAAAGAGACAAAATCTACACTGTCTAATACTAGGATCCGGCTTAAACCAAAGCCCGGTAGTAAAATCCGTCCGATCACGATCCGTGCAATACCGCACATATCTGATCGAACCCTGCCATATCTCCATACGGCCTCTACAGCGTTTCGCCCGAAACTTGAGAAACTGGTCTGTGGGGGACTCTAAAGACTCATCAATACTTTGGTTGTGGATTTAACCACTAGCATGTTAGAGGTATTAGCCAATACGTAACGGGCTACCAGATACTAACCAAAAGGGACGTCTGTGAGCGAACTCATGCTGACACCCTACTGAGCCTGTCAGTGACAATATCCGTACAGTCCGGTCCGTTCGTCTATAAGCATCGCATGGCGGGCCTAGGGGGTTGGTAAAAGTCAGACCCCCAAAAGCGGTACAAGTCGTGTCGGAGTGTAGCCCAGAACACCCTGAGATACTACTGGAATACCTACCAGTAAATCTCCTGTTTTGGCCAGTGACTTTGTGTAATGGCTCTCCTAGACACAGCGCGATCTCACCCCCAATACCGGGAGAGACGAACCCCTGCAAATCCGCTCACTGCCTCCATGTGGCTCGGGACTGTACCCAACTAAAACCTGTTTGCACGTCTCCTTTGAGCGTGGTAGGGTAGTAATCAAAGCATAGTGGGAACTCATACGAGACAAATGACGATCTCAGGTCGATGAACTAACCTGTACACATGTCACCAGGGAACTGCTATCTGACGTCAGGTATAATACCAACTAGCAGGTTTCCGGCGAGTCCTGTCCGGTGTACTCATAACCCAATGAGCATCTGTATACATCTTAGGTGAACCAACTGACACCAGTGGCTTGTGAGACCGGCCACCGCCCCTCGTCGGGGTCTCGACTGTATACACTAGTCTACTCTGGAGAATCGATGCCCTGTCTCGAAACTCCCACGACTAGGGACCTTTTAAGGATGTGCTTATAGACCCCAGCTCCCACGTATATGATCGCCCTCATACTGCTGGTAGTCAAGCAAGAATCCTAGGGGCTCTATCAACGTGCAATAGTGATTAGTAAAGTCACCTAAACCAGTACACGATGATAAAGATAAACCAGATAGCATACTATCATCTTGAGTAAGAATGTCCTACTGGGACAGGTCCTCCCTCAATCATTGCAATCACGTGCCTGTGATCCAATAATTAACTCTGAGGGCACTATCTCCAACACTCATAACATGTCTCGTCGACGATGTCGAACTCTGGCCTACTAGGTGTGCGTCATATGACTGCTCCTGGGTCTAGGTCTTCTCGTTCAGTATTTCCAGAAAGGTCCTGTCGAAGTCTCTCCCAAGTCTCGTTTCTGCCGAACTGCCCGGAAGTTATCATCCTTTTACTATATTTATTTCTTGTTCCGGAACGGCTGCATACTCATCACGACTCCTCCTGAAATATATATCCATAGTCAACGCTTCTGCTTGCGTATCTCATCTCTGATGTCGACGGAGTAGAACGTCATCTCGTCAAGATCTCGTACGAATCTCTTACTCCACTTTTCTCAAATGTCGATTGCTTCGGACTCGTCTCTTCGTGGTTGCATGGACTGCGCTCCAACGGCTACACTCGTATCTGGAGCCTCCAAGCAATACATCCCATCACCTGATATCCGAATGAAGTCGAACCATCCGATCGATTTGTCAAAACCTCATAATCCCCCAAGAGCTCAACATCTTGGGTACAGTTTAATAGTATCAAATATATGCCACAGCACCTATGGACCAACCGTAGAAGGGCAGACCCAAGCCTCACTAATGGCACCGCTGAACTGCCGCAAACCCTAAGGTTCACCAGCGTCCCATGGTCATTAAATCGAGTTAGGGTTTCATTCTTCTAGAAGATCCATAGAATTGTTTGCATTGTTTTCCGAATACTTTAAACTTGGAAAATGGGTTCCTGACATTCGATCGTCTCTATCGGCTCTTAACGTATCAACGTGACGTCTCCTCTAGCTGGAATCAATCCATCTGAAGACCTCGCATCAGGGCAGGCAATAAATCATATGTCCTAGTCTTTCATCTTGGTGACTAGCAATCTCCTATCATATCTCGAAATATAACTCATGCGGCGTTAGCTTCAAACATCTGGGGCGATATCTTTTCATTCGCCAAAATCACTGGCTCATTCGTCCGCATGCTGAACAGTGCCTCAATCATCAAAATAATCTGTACTCTGACGGTCATCTCAATCTGGCTGGCCTCTTGAAGTGGCCCAATCCTCTGGTGCTGATCTGCACGTCCGAGAAATCTCGTAAAAGCGATCCATCAAATGCTCATGACGCGAAAACACACTAAAACAACGCCTCTATGCAATCATATGCCCCTGGAATCACGCTCTGGACAGTCCTCGTCCATGATGAACTCATACTAACCGCAACTCTAGCCGTAGCTCTCCACGCCCGTACCACCGTGATAACAAAACCATAAACTGGTACTGAAGAGGCTAGATCATGGGAAGGAATATAATACTGTGCAAGGAAATGTACATCCTAAGGCTTCTTAAGCGGAGTAGCGTATCGTAAGTATGCTGCGGAACATACGTACGGTATGTCACTCTACTCAAGCTACCTACTCCATCAACCAAGAGTCATCCTACACTCCGAAGGTAAAACCTAACGCTCTGATACTAACTTTGTCACGACCCAAAAAGTATGGAACATGACCGGCACTTAAAGTACGAACGTCTCGAGGCGTACATAATCTAAGTAAGTCAAAACCCAGAAATCAAAACCAAAGAAGCAGTAGAGTGAAGGAAAAACCAATTTAAAGCAAATAGTTTTAATCAACATAGGCCGAAATATGTATTTTTAAAATCCAAGTATTTTCTGAAAATTTCGGCAGAGTCTCCTTTGTAAATACTGGCCCCAAACGGGATACAACAAGAATAGTATACGAAATCAATAAAAAGGCATCTCCAAGCGAGAGCTAGCTCTTCGTCAATTGACGGTCACAACCACACAAGCAATATAATATACAACGCCAAGGGAGAGGATCAAAACTTAAAAGAAAACCCAAAATCAACAAGAAAACCCAAAATAATACAATGCGCGACTCTAAGGTTGAAAGAATAACAAATCTGGTCTTCTATCTTTCTCAAATATACAATCTGGTTGATAGAGTTTCTAGATACAACTGAAATAATAATAAACAATGGTGGTCCTGATGCAAAGAACCCACCTACCAAAGCAATCACCCGGAAAGAACAGTGTGCCAGCAAAGCCGCAAAGAACCTGTACGGCAAAACCTGCAAGGAACAGTGGCACAACGGGGGTGGGTTGCCAACTCGTGAGTAGAAAACATCTACGAGTAGAAATCGCATGCATAACGCTATCTTAGGTCATATCAGGTAATATCCTCAATAAAAATCCTGGTCCAGCTATGAATAATGTAATACTACATGCTCGTGTCAGTGCCTCAGATAGCAACATATCAGATATATGATGTATGAATGCATTACGAATGGAAACAGAATATACCATGAGTGCGACAACTGTTTTCTTTAATCAATGAGATTTCTATATGTATGTCAGTCACGTATTGTTAATGAATGCAACAGAGAAATCAGCGTCAAGTATCGACAAAAAACATAAGTCTTAGTATCTCAGTATCAAATCTCAATATCTCAAATCTCAAATCAAGCCTCAAATATCAATACCTCAGGCATCCGTATCATCTGCGGGATCGGCCCGCGGGCTCCGGCAGAACGGATCGGCCCATATCATCAATCTCACGGCCACGAAAAGTATCCTCTGGATATCCGCCGCGCCAAGTAAAATCACCGGTAGGTAGTCTGCCCCTGCCAGGCTCATCGTCTACTCCTCGAACTTCTTGCCCCGGGGTACCATACCGGGTCCACCATGTACCCGCAGACGGTTCATCCAACTCCTCGAATCGGGTCTCGAAAACCATCTCAGAACCGAGAAAACATTATGGTGGACACTCATACATCACGAGAAAACCGCAATTCGTATTTTAAAATGTTGATACTAAGATTTTATTAAATTCTTGCGGTTTTCCCCCAAATCCAGAAATCTCAAGTAAATCAGAAATCATCAAAATTATGATACCAATAAACAGTGAACACCAACATAAATCTCCATAATACTGCATAACCAATGACTATATGGATGCATCTGATATCATGCAATGAATGCAATAATTAAACTATCATATGGAAACTATAACATATTACAACTATCAGCTAGCAAGCTATGTCACTGAAATAGTATTTTCTAAAGTGTACGTGACATGGCAATTACCGATGAAGATGTGTGTGAGCCGGCAAGCGAGTGTACATGGAGTATACGCGTCATCGATAATAGTGCTGGTGTCATAACAGCATGGTTTCATAATTACTACGTACACAACAACATGCAATGAGGCGATAACAACATAATAAGAAAAATGAATAGTAAATACAACAATAATATGTGAAACATGAATAATAACGTAACAACAAGGAATCTACCTTACTATACATGTGATATACTGTTTTGCCGTTTGAAATAGTATGAATCGTGGTGTTGAAAATAAGGACCACGGTGTTTTTAAGAAAAGATACGTCTTTTAAAATATCCGTAGTATCCCTTGGTATGTCTTTAAAATTCTCATGATTCATTAGTTTTGGAAATAGGTATGGCTCGGGTCTAGTCTAACATCTACTAGGTAAACTACAGGTCTAACTAACAACCAATCGAAAGGTGTATGGAAACCACCAAAATCTGAGTCGATATATATATATATATACATGCATAATAGTCGGTGATCCCGCCTCAATAATATCATGTACGATACAACATATCATATGATATCCTCGAATCAAGAGTGCGGATCTATCGTCAATATATAGCTCGTACGGTAAATCCGTCGTACGGCCTCCCAAATCTGGGTACGGGTCAAATATCACATCTATCACATTAATCATCCGGTATTCTCTTTATCAAATATCATGATCGGGGTACTGATCTACGTCTAGTACAATACTGACACCATCTATGAAATGCATGCGTGTGTATGAAAACACCACGCCTAAAGAACCCGCTAAAATATCATGTCGTATCTCAAATGCGGACCATATCACATCACCGATCTCATGGCCTCAAGCCCAATCTCATCGACTCATATCCAAATATCATACAATATCCTCAACATTCATGCATGTGTATATGAATGTATATATGCATAGTCCCATACCCATGCATATATACATATATACACATTCCTATATACGCACAAGAAAATGATATATGCAAGTGTATATGTGTGCGTGTATGCAAATCCTTACTCTAGGGTTTCGTGACTAAGAAATCCGCTAAAGTCCTTTCTTCAATTCTCGCTAACCCTAAACCCATAAGCACCTAAGGCTTCTCTTATTAGGTGTTCATATCATATAATAACATATAAAAGTATATCGTTACCATATCACCTCATTTCTCACAACTTGCAGGGGTGTTATACGCCATCCACCCGACTTCTCCCCATAGATATAAATCTACTCACCAGGTCTTCGCTCACCGGTGCCGACGTCGCCGTGCGCTTACTTGTCGTCTCAAAGTCCACATGGGGTACCTACATGTCACAATGTATCGTATCGCATAAAAAACCCAATTCGAATTCGAAACGGCATACGAAAACTAAATCGGCACGCGTATCACGTATAGGTCAAAACCTATCGCCTACGCATGCAAGAATAGCCAAACCAACCCTCGATATCGATGTAAATTCATCAACCCATCGAGAAGAACCCAAATGCACCCATTTGCACATTCACAAACACTAATTATAATATGAAATAAGTTAAAATTCACAAAAACCCCAAAATCACTTTAAAAGTTATTTTTCCGAAAACCTAGCAAGCAAAATTTACCGTTTTAGTACAACACTTGATGTTTTAACAATTCTAATGGCCATAATGCTCATTAAACATCTTAAATAAGCCATATAAACCATTTCCATAATTTAATCTCATCAATTTGTATTAATTCTAAATTCCTAGTTTGCAAAAATAACCGATCTTAACACTTTTTAAAGCAAAATTCACAATTTAACAATTAAGCTAGGTTTTGCATAACCCTAAAGTGTTAAACTACACATTATATTGTTAATGAGGTGATAAAAACCCTAACCATAATTTTAATCCCACATTCTAATTCAATTTCAAAAACCTAGTAAGCATGAAAATAGAAAATTTGCGCAAACATCGCGGATTTGCGACAAAAGTGATCACATCATCGCACAAACATCCAACCACACAACTAGTTATCCACAATCAATTAAATTCAACTCATTTACCATGCTTCAAATCCTATTTTCCATAAACAGTCCTTTCTTGATTTTATAAACTAGCACTTCCAAACAAATTTCACACTAGAAAAACCTAGATTAACAATAATTTGAAGCCCAAATAGCAAGTTAACCTCTTAGATTTAGGTTAGCAAAACAACTAGATAGCAAAATAGAATTAATTAACTTAGTAATGGTGTGCTAGAACCCTAGTTCAAATCAAACTACTCTCTTTAAAACCTAGATTAGAAATTAAAAATAATTTAACATTTCAAAGTTCTAATTTAGCACACATAAACTACAAATTAACCAATTGATTAGAAATTATACCTCACAAGTTCAACCCTAGCTTGCTCTAGCCTCCCAATATGCCATCTTTCTCCTTGTTTTAAACTAATATGGGTGTGAGAAGAGGTAGAATAGGGATTAGCCTTGAATTAGTAAAGAAATTGTGGATTTTGAATGGATTTTGATGGAATTTAGAAGCAAAATGAGAAGGAGAATTTGGGGGGAAATGGGGATAGCAGCTGGGGAAGCTCTCGGCCTGGGGAGATGGGGGAGAGTGAGAGAGAGTTGTGTAGAAAATTTCAAAGTCAAAGACCCCCCATATCACCTAATACCCATACTCAAATTAATATATTTAAATCCCTTTCAAACCATATCTTTTCACATGAGTTGAAGGCAAAAAGAAGGGGGTGTTTCCTACTGTGGTGGGGCCGTCCAAGGAGGGGTGAGGGAGTTGTGAGAGAATGTACAAAAAAATTCTATGCAAAAAGACCCCCCACAAGCTCAAAAATTGCAAGTTTTAGTTTAATTATTTAAATTTTAGTTTTCCCTTAATTATAACCAATTAGAACTTAAAATAAATTGCTAAAAATTTATATTACTAACTAGATTTTAGTTGTCATGGTTCTATAGTGTGTAATTAGCCTATTCAAATTTGTATTTATCGCTAATTTAATGTATTTTTGACGGCTTAAAATAATATTAAAATAATTAATTTCGGAAAAAAATTTCAGAAAATTAGAAATTTTACCAGTGGCTCAATAAACACCAAATACTTGCAATTACATAGCTAGAATATGTATATTTAATTTTATATTAAAAGATATTTATATTTTGACTACCGAAAACCCCCTTATTTTACCGATTTTCCGAAATTTCACCGAAACGATTTTCAAAACGTTACACTGAGGTTACCCACCAAATCTGCGGAGTGTCTAATGGAATGTTGAAATCAATTGAATTCTCGGGTTCTACTAAATTTTCAGTAATCGTTTGTGGTTCTGGAATCTCTTCCAATTCTACCATATTCCCACTAATGTTTTCTAAAAAGAATTCATTTTATTAAAACTGGTGGCGAGTCAAGAACAATATAACTATTGATCTTCCTGATGGTAGAATGTTAACCCTCGTCGAACCCCAGGATAACCCACAAACTGCCATTACTGAAACGTGCCTTGAGTTCATCCAGATTCTGGTTTTAAGTATCAGCCGGACAACTCCTTATATTTTAACATCATTAAGATATGAAACCATTCTATATACCATATAGAAACAAAGGTACTAATTTAATTGGAACCAGATTCAAATCATGCAGTTGTCTCCGGTGCATGTCAACTAAGTTGAATGAGGCCAAGCAGCATTACTCATCTAGGAGTGCATCCACATATGAGTAATCTGAAAGAGAAGCAAGTTCTCAAAACCATTACTATCAACGGAATACCAAACACAAGTATCTACATCTTCGAACACCTTGAAGAATCCTGATACTTGCACCAAATGGTTCTCTACTTTATTTTTATACCTATAACTTCTCAATATCTGGACCTTGTATTTCAACGAAATACTTGTCTAGAACTGGAGAAGTCATGAGTAAACAGAATATAGTACGAGTACCAACCCCTTTGTCCTAATGGACACTGGACAACATACAATACTTTGTATAAGTCTCATGAGTTCAACAACTCAAACCCTGTGCATCGTAGGTTGAAAAATGAGCTATGGTTAAGAAGAATTACACCGCTGTTAAATGCACCTTACCTAATCACCAACTGATATAGGTAAATATCATAAACATAATATCAAAAAGTTATATCTCACTTTATAAAATAAACGTACAGATATATCAATTTGAAATTGGTGTATAACGATGGATATTCCAAACCAAATATTTGCCGTCAGGCAAAAAACCCAGCTGATTTCCTCAAATATCACTAATTACAAATAATTCTGATATACATTGGGGATCTAATCATCTAATTCCCAATATCTTACTCCCACTCACCATCAGTAACGCCATACAGATGTGAGAATCAAACCTGGTAAATACATACCCTGGAGTTAGAATCTAATTAGGAAAACAGTTTTCAATTAACATTGCACAGTAAATCTGAAATATAAAAATGTTTCGAAGGGGTATCTGAGTATTTCTAGTAATGCCTCTTCCACTATCCTGATTTATGACCGTAACCGTATACTTCTATGCCCTCACTCCAATCCCTTTATTATGTCTTTACTTATTATCTTCTGTACACCACCTTTAGGCTAATTGGTTTTCTTTCTTCCTTACCTTTCGGCACCAGCCTATGGTTTGGAAGAAGACTATCCAATAAGCATAATAGGTGTACTCTCCCAATACCAGGAGCCCTCGCAACCTGTGAGAAAGTAAAGGGAAAAAACAACTGAATAATCCTATTCCATTTCTCCTGAACCAGAATCCATCCTCGAACTGGAATAAGTTCCTTCGAGTTCGTATGTAACTATACGATAGATTATCCAAGCATTATGGACGTTCATAGTGATACGAAGTGTTCTGGAGAAATCTAAAGTGGATGTACGAGTGGCAGGGGTATACCTGGTTTCGTCATGAATGATAGTAGTCGCAATTTCCTTTTGCCCTTATTCTAGTCTCTTTATATGTCTTTACTTATTATCTTCTGTACACCATATTTAGGCTAATTGGTTTTCTTCCTTCCCCACCTTTCGGCACCTGCCTATGGTTTAGAAGAAGACTATCCAATAAGCGCAATAGGTGTACCCTCTCCTAATCCTAGGAGCCCTCTCAACCTGAGAGAAGGTAAAGGGAAAAGACAACCGAATAATCCTATTCAATTTCTCCTGAACCAAATCCATCCTCGAACTGGAACAAGCTCTTTCGAGTTCGTATGTAACTATACGGTGGATTATCCAATAAATGTGGATCTTCGTAGTGATACGGGATATTGTGGAGAAATGCAAAGGTGATGTAGAAGTGGCAATGATATATGCGACTCCGTGATATTCCAAAAGCCAAATAGTTTTAAGAAGGTTCGGTTAACTGGGTTCATGAGTTTTAGTCTAGGGTGGGGCCATGGTCGCTGCCAAAGAGAGAGAGAAAAGAAACACTCAGCGTGCACTCTAATCTAGATCAGAATGGTTAATCACTTTATCTAATCAGGATGGCTCCCAATGTTTCCCCGAATTCTCCTCCAAACCCAAAAGGAGAATTAGTCGGGATCATCTAAAATCACCCGAGGAGTAATTCTACTCATCAGTGAGAATCGGGATCCAACTATCATCACATGATAACTTGATGGAATCCACTCAAGTCACCACACTCTAGAAGGTGTGTGCAAGCCTAACAAGTTTCCTGTATGTTTGAAACTCCCGATATGTTTTTTTCCCCTAACGACTTTATGGCCTTAATAAAGACCAACGTGCCATAAGTCGCTAGTCGAATTCAACCCGTCATTATCCAAGATTGATCTAAACCCACCCGCACAAGCCCTTGATAGAGACCAACGTGACTATACGGATGTCCTAAATAATCGCATATCCATGCTACAGACACGTATCACGCAGCTACCATACACTATGCCTTGATAGAGACCAACGTACATAGCACGAATACTACGAGATACCTATCTGAAATGACGGAGGGCTACGGCTGGTTTTTGGCGAAAAACCCTTAACGTAATGAACTTGATATCGTTGAAGGAATCCAAGTGGTTTTACAAATATATAGTGGCAAAAACTTTTGCTAAAGAGGTCACTCCCGGTGAAGAGATCTCGGCTCTTTCCTCATCGAATAAGGTGGGGGATATCCAAAACTGAATACCACGATGCAAAGCAAAAGAATCGACTATAGTGAAGTTATTACCCTGACGCAAACTTTTACTTAAGAGGTCACTCCCGGTGAAGAGATCTCGGCTCTTGCCTCGTCGAATGAGGTGTAGGATATTCATAACCGAATACCACTGTGCAAAGCAAAAGAGAACGTCTGTAATGTCAGTTTTCAAAATTGGTTCTAACAACATCATATAGCTTTGTTTTCCTTGCATTAATCAGAATTAATGCAGTCCCATCAATTAAACATATCACACTAGAAAAGAATGAAAAATTGATGTACGTATATGCCATCTGCATTCGCCACTGGGCCACGTCATCACCCGTTAGGTTACTTAACTAACGACAGAGCGGAGGTTGGACTAGCGCGGGTGCAAAACATATACAACATCTACTAGTATATATATATATAAATATATATAACATTCGTAAGCAACATCACAGAATCTCAGCCAACAACACAGAGTGGTGGATAATCCTGGAGCCTCGGGTTTCACTTGAGCTGTAAATGAGACCCGACATTTCTTGTCGTGTGGATAGCCTGTGCAATGAAAACCTAGACCCCTACAAATGTGTAACAACCGAGTTCATTTATACCAATTCCAGTTCCCGTATTTATCATATCTGTGGTATTTTATTGATTTATCGTGTTTGGATGCGAATGGTATTTTACCTTCTACATTGCATTCGACCCGATCCGCTTTCTTGAACTGGTTGATTCAAATTTATAGATTACCCTGGCTTGTTACATAGACACGTGCATCTAGTGTAAACTGCATATTAGTATTTCATCTAGCATCGCATATTTTACATATAACATTTTAAGTCACGTAAAATAATTTAAAATTTCATAACTTGGCCTGCATGATACCCCTAACCCCGTGGTAGCATCCGCACATCTTGTTCTCGTCCCGTTCAGTGAAACGGGTGTGTTTGGATGGCTACGCGCACGTATGTGTATCCATTCTTGGGGGTATGCATTTTTGTTACCTGAGCATTCATTTTGAAATTTGGTCATTGCATATATTTTTCATATTTTAAAACCGGATTTTTAGACCCGACCCGGGCGTGTTTTGGAGTAAATTTGTATTTGCCAAAATCTCAAAACGTACTAATATTATATTAATATATTTTTCTAACTGTTTATATGTTACGTTTAAATTATTTTAAATAACTAAATTATTATTTTTATTTAAATCCTAACGGTTCTGATCTCTCTCTCTCTTTCTCTCCTTCTCTCTTTTTCTCACCGTTCCTCTCTCTCTCTCTCTCTCTCTATGCATTATAAATACTTTTAAAATCCTACCTAATCAAACCGCCTTTCTCTCTCTCCCCCTACATAAATATATTCTTTTTAACCAAACCTATTTTAAAACTACGTCCTTCTCTCTCCCCACATCTTCTCAAATTTTCCAGCCGCCTTCCTCGTCGCTCGAACCCATGCCTTCACCCGCGCCTCGCCGTCGCCGCCTCCACCCTCGACCCCGTCTCTCCTCCTTCGCCTCCTCATCTCCCTCTATCACCTCCACTTCCTTTCTCCTCTCACTCCGAGCCCCACAACCCACGCACCCATCACCCATGACCCGACCTCACCTGTGTTCCCGTCGCCGACCGCTCGTCGTTACCTCCACCTTCCTCATCTCGCCTCCTTTCTCCCATCACTACAACCACCACCATCAGCACTCTCCTCTTCTTTTCCCTTCAACCACAAACCCCTGCGAGAACTCGAGCCCCTGCAATCCTCGCAGCACCTTCACATCGCCTGAGCTCCGACCCCGTCGGTCTTACCCCATCACCACCATCTCCCTCCTCTCTCCTCTCCTCACCTGAGTACCCATAAAACCCTACATACCCCAACAATCAAGAGCCCGAGAAACCCTGGCAGCCACTTGCCTCACCTTGCCTCGCCGGAAAACCCCCGTCGACGCCCCTCGCCTCCTCTGTCCCTGACCCGAGCCATACCAAACCACAGAACTGCCACAACCCTCATCTTCTCTTCTTCCTCTTCTTCTTCTTCTTTTCTCTTCCCTTCCTCTCCCTTGATCTTGTTTTCCCGGTGATCGCCGGAGACCCATTGCCGATGTCACCCCAGTACCGCCTCCTCCAACCCCAGTGCAGCCTTCATCTCTTCTTTCTTCTTCTTCTTCTATTTCTTCTTCTTTCTTTCTTGTTCTCGATCTTGCTTTTTTCCGGTCATTGCCGGAGCCGTACCGTCGCCGACGATCCTGGCGACCCAGAGGACGTTTTCGTGCAGTGTGGTCACTTCTTTCATTGGCTGGTTCCGTTCCGCGCACGCGCGTGTGCATCGCAGCTTTTACCGACATTGGACGTTGCAGCGCGTATCCGTATCGCGATCCATCAGGCAAGTAAAACTTGCTACATGCTATTTTATTTATTACATGCATATTTAATTGCATATTAAACATGTAGTTTACATCTAATACCACATATTCCATTTTTTAACATTTCGATGTTCCATTTATAACATTTTTTTAGATCTAGAACCTGAAATATATCGTGTTGCATATTAGATTACTATCCATTGTACTCACGTCCATATTTTACATCACATGGTGCTTGGTTGCATAGCCCATAATACCCTTTAATAGTTTATACCCTATCGGACACCCGTTTGCATACATTTAGCCTTATATATATACAATTGCATCCCTAGATCCTTTAATACATAATAATGTGATTAACATTCCATATTTGATAAAGTGTATTTTAATTAATGTTGGAATTATAACCTTAACCCAAATCGATAACTGTGCATCCATATGTCTTAGTTTATACCTATTTTGCACACTACATCACAATGTTCCATTTTATTGTTCCATTAGTACCCTACACTTGTTTTGTATACCCATGATTATTTTATAGTTTGATTATGAGCACCCACTTGTTACTTGTGCACCCCTAACATGACTTGATACACCTACTACTTGACACGATATGGTACCGTACACTTCTTAACATGACATGATACCTATATACTAGCTGACTTGACCTGATGTACCATGGCTTTACCTCTTACCTGATCTTGTTACTAATGCCAACAAACTTAACCTGTTGTCCCTACGGACATTTCCTGTTGTCGATCCAGACAAACCTGTACCTGTTGATCATGTGTTGGCATTAGCTTCAGATTTATTAATCCGTGACTTGAACATATATAACTTAGGGGTATGGGGAAATCAATGATGAAACCTGACTAGTAAATCGACAGTTCGATACCTTTTCTGATCAGTCTTACGGGCTAGGCCAGCCCCGGGATGATGCTGCTGACATCACTCGTCATTACCTACTACCCTTTACTGCATTGCGGCACGTCTCGGATTCAGCCCGAGAGTCATAGACCGTGATCCCGGGCATGCACGGGATACTATTGAGTTACATCGATGATTCATCAAATTGATTTCAAAGACTTGAGAGTAGTTAACACAATAGACCAGTTTAGATTACTCACTACACGTTACCCTCACTGTCCTCACTTATATCAATGTTATGTCTGTCTTACCATTTATACTCATACCTGCATATCTTGCTACCTCTGTTAATATTATTGCTTGATATTATGACGCACTGACGTCTGGGTTTTGCATGGCCCAGATCCTCTACCTTTGTCGCAGGTTGATCAGGAGTACTGCCGCTGTTAGACCGAGCAGTGAGAATTCCATTGGTATCCAGTTTTACTTTCCAGGTGTTTTATTTATTGGATCTTTTGCTTCCGCATATTATATTATTCTTGACTCATTTACTCTGGTTTATGGATATGTATTAGATAGTTTACTTTACTTTACTGTTCTTGATATCTCTACAGCCGTAATGTGACTGTGGAAGGATATTTCCCATCCACATGTAGCATGGTTGGCTATGTCACGTGCCTATCTTAGCATACTCTGGGAAGCGGGGCGTGACATGGTTTGTTTGGTATCAGAGACATAGGATCTAGGTTAATCGGGTTTGATTCTTTTTGTAGTTGGGTATTGGACCCAATACACAAATCAGAATACTCGTGATTAGGAACATGTCCTGCCATATTGCTATCATGATTCTTGAATCATATCTTTCTCTTGATCCTTGTCTTGACGATATGCAAACGACTTTGCATCTCGGCTTTAAACCTTTCGGTTCCTTATTATTTTCCCATGTTCCTTTGATTCTGATACTAGGATTTGGGCGACTTGAACAGAGTTATGTGATTGTACCCATGAACTGCAGCATGGTTACAATGTGGTACACTATTTAAATAACTTGGAGTCCTAGTCTTGATTCACTTCCTTGTTTCATGGTCGTTATATTGCCTTACTTCTCTTGCTTTCTAGTTCATGTTTATCGCAAGCTTGAATTCGGTTTACCGTGCTTATCTTCTTCAGTGTTTGGCTTCAAGTGAAATCGTTTCAGGTATCTTACTTGATCATGTCTTCCCCGCATTAGAATTATTCAATTCTGGTGCATCCCTTATTTGTTGTTGTCTTGGGAATGGTTTTCCTCGGCACTTTCCATGCTCACATTGATTGTGGGGCAAAGAAAGTGATTTTCCAGATTCCCGGACATCCGGAGTTGTTTTGCTGGAGGTAGCAGTTCTGTCGGGCTAGTCGAGTTTAGGGCTAGGCCGACAAGCAATGTTCTTTCATCAATGAAAGTTGATAAGGAGGAAGCGCCGGATATATTTCGAGAGTTCATGGACGTGTTCGAGGACATCTCGGGTTTACCGCAAAACGAGATGTGGAGTTCGTGATTGATCTTGTTCCTGATGCAGCGCCAATCTCAAAGGCGTATTATCCAATGGCACCAGTGGAGTTGGAAGAAGTCAAGAAGCAGGTTGCTGAATTACTTGAGAAGGGTTGGATTTGCAGAAGTAACTCACCTTGGGGAGCTCCAGTTCTTCTAGTCAAGAAGGAAGATGGCACAAGAAGGATGTGCATCGATTATCGAGAATTAAACCGGGTGACTATTAAGAACAAGTACCCGATCCCTCGCATTGGCGAATTGTTCGAGCAGCTTAGTGGCGCGAGGGTATTCTCGAAGTTGGATTTGCGGTCCGGATATCATCAGGTCCGAGTTAAATCAGAAGATATTTGCAAGATTGCGTTCCGAACTCGGTATGGACATTACAAGTATTTAGTGATGCCATTCGGAGTCACGAATGCACCGGCGATATTTACGGACTTTTGATGAACCGAATCTTTTCACCGTTCTTGGACCAGTTTACAGTGGTGTTCATCGATGATATTCTGGTCTACTCGAGGAGCAATGAAGAGCATGCGGAACACTTGAAGATCACACTGCAGACATTGAGGCAAGAAAGATTATATGCAAAGATGAGCAAGTGCAAGTTTTGGCTTGAAGAAGTGAAGTTTTTGGGGCACGTCGTATCCGGATATGGAATCGCCGTTGATCCCGAGAAGATTGCAGCAGTTCAAAATTGGCTGATTCCGAAGAACGTGGCAGAGATTAGAAGTTTTCTTGGACTTGCCGGCTACTACAGAAGGTTCGTGGAGAATTTTGCCCGTTTGGCTAAGCCTTTGACCAAGCTTACGTGCAAAGAAGTACCATTTGTGTGGACGGATAAGTGTGCGTCAGCTCTTGAGGCGCTGAAGCAGAAATTGATAACCGCTCCTATCTTGACCGTACCAGACAGTTCCGGAGGATTGGTGATTCATAGCGACGCATCTGGGAAAGGATTAGGATGTGTTTTGATGCAGCATGGGAAGGTTATAGCATACGCAGCGAGACAGTTGAAGACCCATGAGAAGAAATACCTAACTCATGACTTGGAGCTAGCAGTTGTGATTTTCGCTTTGAAGATTTGGAGACACTACTTATTGGGCGAAAGGGTCGAGGTTTTCACCGATCACAAAAGCCTAAAGTATGTGTTCACGCAGAAGGAGCTTAATATGAGGCAGCGTAGATGGTTGGAGCTGATGGCTGACTACGATCTTGATGATAAGTACCATCCGGGAAAAGTTAATATAGTGCCGAATGCGCTTAGTCGGTTGCCAGCAATTTGGATGTTGACTGCACAGAAGGAGCTTATCGAAGATTTTCAAAGATTCGAGTTGGAGACTGTGCTACCGCATTCTTCGGGACAGTTGATGTAGCTGCAAGTACAGTCGTCATTGATCGATAATATTAAAGCAGCGCAGCCACAGGACTTAAGATTGCAGAAGTTTCGAGAACAGGTTGAAGCTGGACTTCGAACGGACTTGTTGATTCATGAAAATGGTTCGTTGCGTTATGGTAGCCGTTTGTGTGTGCTAAATGGAGACATTCGCGAAGAACTTATGAAGGAGGCACACAGTTCCGCATATTCCGTACATCCAGGAGGCACGAAGGTGTACCGAGATCTACGACAGCATTTCTGGTAGGAAGGCATGAAAAGGGAGATTGCTCACATTGTAGCGAAGTGCTTGGTGTGTCAGCAAGTTAAGGCTGAACATCAAAGGGTAGCTGGTTTATTGCAACCACTTCCGATTCCTCAATGGAAGTGGGAACATATAACCATGGATTTCGTAACGGCTTTACCACGAAGTCCAAAGGGCAACAATGCAGTTTGGGTGATTGTTGAATTATTGACCAAGGAAGCTCATTTCATACCATTTCGAGTTGGTCAGTCAACGGAAGCATTGGCAGAACGGTACATGGAGGAGATTGTAAGATTGCATGGAGTACCGGTGAGCATCTTGTCCGACCGTGACACCCGTTTCTTATTACACTTCTGGAGGAGCTTACAAGAAAGTTTAGGGACTCGATTGAAGTTTAGCACAGCTTATCATCCTCAGACAGATGGCCAGTCGGAGAGAACGATCCAAATTCTTGAAGACATGTTGAGAGCTTGCATGTTAGACTTCAAGGGTTCATGGGAGGATCATCTACTTTTGGTGGAGTTTTCTTACAATAACAGTTTCCAGGCGACTATTCAGATGGCTCCATTCGAAACTTTATATGGTCGTAAGTGTCGTTCACCAGTTTGTTGGGACGATGTTGGAGAACGAAGATTGTTGGGACCGGATTTGATCGTGCAAACAGTTGAGAAGGTTAATACTATCCGGAATCATATGAAAGCAGCACAAGACCGACAAAAGAGTTGGGCTAATACGTCGAGAAGACCTCTAGAGTTCACCGTTGGTGATTTGGTGTTCTTGAAGATATCACCGACTAGAGGAGTGATACGTTTCGGAAGTCGAGAAAAGCTTAGTCCTTAATTCGTTGGACCTTTTGAGATTTTGGAGCGTGTTGGAGAAGTGGCGTATCGATTGGCGTTACCGCAATCCTTGGCAAATGTTCATGACGTGTTTCACGTATCTCAACTCCGTAAGTATGTTCGAGATGAAACACACGTGCTGGATCATTTGGAGCTGACTGTACGTGAAGTTTTGACCTTTGAGGAGCGACCAATATCGTTTATGGATCGAAGAGAAAAGATTCTTAAAAAACAAGGTTATCCCTCTCGTGCTTGTTTCTTAGATAATCGCTCGCGTGGAGAATCAACTTGGGAACGAGAAGATGAAATCCGACAGAAATTTCCATATCTATTCTTGTAGTTTCTTGATCGTTTATCCTTCCTTGTTCTTGGAATTTCGAGAACGAAATTCTTTTTGTAGTTGGGTATAATGTAACAACCGAGTTCATTTATACCAATTCCAGTTCCCGTATTTATCATATCTGTGGTATTTTATTGATTTATCGTGTTTGGATGCGAATGGTATTTTACCTTCTACATTGCATTCGACCCGACCCGCTTGCTTGAACTGGTTGATTCATATTTATAGATTACCCTGGCTTGTAACATAGACACGTGTATCTAGTGTAAACTGCATATTGGCATTTCATCTAGCATCACATATTTTACATATAACATTTTAAGTCACGTAAAATAATTTAAAATTTCATAACTTGGCCTGCATGATACCCCTAACCCCGTGGTAGCATCCGCACATCTTGTTCTCGTCCCGTTCAGTGAAATGGACGTGTTTGGATGGCTACGCGCACGTACGTGCATCCGTTCTTGGGGGTATGCATTTTCGTTACCTGAGCATTCATTTTGAAATTTGGTCATTGCACATATTTTTCATATTTTAAAACCGGATTTTTAGACCCGGCCCGGGCGTGTTTTGGAGTAAATTTGTATTTGCCAAAATCTCAAAACGTATTAACATTATATTAATATATTTTTCTAACTGTTTATATGTTACGTTTAAAATTTTTTATATAACTAAATTATTATTTTTTATATAAATCCTAACAGTTCTTATCTCTCTCTCTCTCTTTCTCTCCCCCCTCCCTCTCTCTCACTGTTCCTCTCTCTCTCTCTCTCTCTCTCTCTCTGCATTATATATACTTTTAAAATCCTACCTAATCAAACCGCCTTTCTCTCTCTCCCCCTACATAAATATATTCTTTTTAACCAAACCTAGTTTAAAACCACGTCATTCTCTCTCCACTCATCTTCTCAAATTTTCCCGCCGCCTTCTTCGTCGCTCGAACCTATGGCTTCGCCCGCGCCTCGCCGTCGCAGCCTCTACCCTCGACCCCGTCTCTCCTCCTTCGCCTCCTCATCTCACTCAATCACCTCCACTTCCTTTCTCCTCTCACCCCGAGCCCCACAACCCACGCACCCATCACCCATGACCCGACCTCGCCTGTGTTCCCGTCGCTGACCGCTCATCGTTACCTCCACCTTCCATATCTCGCCTCCTTTCTCCCATCACCACAACCACCACCATCAGCTCTCTCCTCTTCTTTTCCCTTCAACACAGAAACCCCTGCGAGAACTCGAGCCCTTGCAATCCTCGCTGCACCCTCACGTCGCCTGAGCTCTAACCCCGTCGGTCTTACCCCATCACCATCATCTCCCTCCTCTCTCCTCTCCTCACCTGAGTACCCATAAAACCCTACATACCCCAACAATCAAGAGCCCGAGAAACCCTGGCAGCCACTTGCCTCACCTTGCCTCGCCGGAAAACACCCGTCGACGCCCCCTCGCCTCCTCTGTCCCTGACCCGAGCCGTACCAAACCACAGAACTGCCACAACCCTCATCTTCTCTCTTCCTCTTCTTCTTCTTGTTTTCTCTTCTCTTCCTCTTTCTTGATCTTGTTTTTCCGGTAATCGCCGAAGACCCATTGCCGACGTCACCCCAGTACCGCCTCCTCCAACCCCAGTGCAACCTTCATCTCTTCTTTCTTCTTCTTCTTCTATTTCTTCTTCTTTCTTTCTTGTTCTCGATCTTGCTTTTTTCCGGTCATTGCCGGAGCCGTACCGTCGCCGACGATCCGGACGACCCAGAGGACGTTCTCGTGCGGTGTGGTCACTTCTTTCATTGGCTGGTTCCGTTCCGCGCACGTGTGTGTGCACCGCAGCTTTTACCGACATTGGACATTGCAGCGCGTATCCGTATCGCGATCCATCTGTAGGGTTCCTAGGCACGCTAGTGAGGTCTCCCAAGCCATCAACCATGGCAATTTCAAAAATTATGGTGCCGAGAAACCCTAAACTACGGATCGATAACTAGATGTCTAGGCGAAAAAGAACTAGGTAACACTTAACTAAAAGTTTAACGGAAATACAACCTTTGTAGATCCGGTCCTCCACCTCCACGGCTCCGCAACGAGGTCGTCTCCGCTGTCCAAATCAAATCCGGGCTCTAGAGTCGGCTTCGTCGGAGAATGGGCAAGCTAGGTCGTCGATGTCCATGCCGAAAATGATCTACGTCGAGGCATCGCTAAATCAAGCTCCGACTTCACCAAGTCATGAAACTTGTGAAGTAAACACACTCTACTACTTGGCAAGAGGTAGAGGATGAAGAAATAGGAGTTGGGTTAACTTTAGAATTGGATTTCTCACTCTAATTCATCAATCACCATTGATGAGGTAAGCTTTCTTCTTCAAGTTCAAGGAAGAAGAAGAAGGAAATAGTTATGATAAGAATTATAAAAAGAAAAGAATAAACCAATCTTTATCATAACTTAACCATGGTTATGTGTAGAGATTGAACTAGGGTTAAAACAAATGGTTAGGTTAAGCATGAGATAAGAATGGTGGACAAAGTCAAAGGTTCATGAATCTTCATGAAAAAAACAAAGAAAGCCTCCATTCTTCTCATTTCATTTTCCAAAAAGAAAATAAATAAATAAATAAATAAATAGATATGAAAAACAAAACCCTAACCATTTGAATAACCATGGTTTAATCTTTACACAAACTCAAGTTAGCATGCATCATCAAACATGATACATACAAGTGCACAAAAACATATCGCATATGCAATGCGCACGAACCAAGTGAGAAAATCCGTCTAAAGTGAACCGATACTAGTTAATGCAAAGTAATATATCAAATATATAATTATACATTAAATCACTAAATCAACACTTGATTCAATGATCCGGTCATGCGCACATTACCGACTGGTATCATTAGTAACATCTTATCGAATCAACACTTGATCCGATAACCCGGCTATATCGCATATAACCGATCAATGTCACATCGCGAGAATCGAATACAGTATCACATACTCGTATTATTCTCGGTCCCGCACATATCTCATATGCGCTCCTATTTCGTTTCGCTTGAGCCAGGAAACCTCTGTGTAGGACTCTAAAGACTCGTCAATACACCGGCAGCAGATGATGATCATATCAAGCATCCACAAGCCGCAAGCGGTCTGCTAAACGTAACGGCCATCCGGGTATTGATCGATCTGAAGATCGACGAGCAAGCCCGCTCACACTCCAGTGAATCCGACCAGTAACACTACCGTACAGTCCGGTCTGATCGTCTGATATGTTGCATATCTCGCCTAGGGGTGGTAAACGTCAGACCCCAATAGCTCGATAAGTCGTGTCGATATGAGGTCTATAACTGTTCGAGAAACTACTGGTAACACTTACCAGTAAATCTCAGCAACCCTGGCCAGGGATTTCCTGTTATAGCCAATCGAACACAGCGCAACATCAACCCCCTATACCGGGAGAGACGAATCCCCTCCTATCGCTCATTGCCTCCATGTGACTCGGGACTGTACCCAAAAACCACCGTTTTGCACGCCCTCTTGGACGTGGTAAGATGGAAATCAAAGCACAGTGGGAACCACACAAGACTCTATGACGATCTCGGGTCAACAGACTACTCTGTACCAGTGTCACCAGAGAACTGCCATCTGACGTGAGGTATAATACCATCTGGGAGTTCTCGGCGAGTCCGTCCAGTGTACCCAGTCTCTACTGAGCACCCGTATATCATCTCCGATGTCAAACACCAATGGATATGGGATCATCCATCGCCCATCTGTATGGGTCGAGAAGGTATACGCTAGTCTACTCTGGTATATCGATGCCCCGTCTCGATACACCCACGACTAGGGACTTTGAAGGATGTACTTATGGACTACCATGTCCCCACTAGTATGATCCGCATCATAGTCCAGGTAGTCAAGTACAGATCCTAAGGGCTTTACCAACATGTAACAGAGAGACAATCAGTATACACGTTAAGGTAAAGTTCAACCAGATAGCATACTATCATGTCGAGCAAGAAAGTCCCCCCTATATATGTCCCAGCATCCACTACAATATACATCATATGTACAGTAATGGCCTCTAGGGCATACATATAACTAACAATCTCCCACTTGCACTAGGGCCATCTGTAGCAGTGGTTGCAGTATCTCATACTCAACCATCCCATGAAAGTCTCTCTCTGGGAACAGGCCTTTGTGAGTGGATCCGCTGTGTTGTCCTCTGAGTCTACTCTCCAAACCTCGATCACCCTGGAGATCAACCATCTCCATGATCAAGTGATACTGCCTTAGAATATGTCTGGATCATTGATGGGACCGGCGTTCCTTGGCATAAGCCACAACTCCATTGTCACACAATAGGAGGAACATAGTTCATCTCATGAACCAATATACACCCAAACAGCCTCTTTGGTAGCATCTTAAGTAGCGATGTATCCTGCCTTTATCGTCTAGTATGTCACGGTATCTAGCTTGGAACTCTTCCAACATACCGTCCCTTTACTGAGGGTAAAGACAATGCCTGCGACAGACACTCAGTCGTCATTATCACCCTGGAACCCTTCCAGTGATTCTCCCCAGGATCGGTTGATACCGTCTCACTACAACTAGTGAGAGTCCTAACATCCAATTAGATCTATCTCATAGATCCAAAATCCAGGATTTAGTAGGTATCACTTTGATCCTATGTAGAGAATTTTGGTGATAAACGGAGATTGACCGAGCGTAGCATAGGAAACTCCTTCCCTATCAAGAGTATGTCATCCACGTACTCTACGAGGATCGTCACCATACTCCCTACTACCTTCTTGTTTATACAAGGTTCATCTACCATTTTGATGATGTCAACTTCTTTGACTGCTTTATCAAAATAGATGTTCCAACTCCGCGATGCCTGCTTTATCCTATAAAGCATCTTGCACACGTTTCCGCTGCTCCCACTGTCTATGAAGCCCTCTGGCTGTGTACTTATAGACGTTCTCTTCTAAAACATCATTTAGAAAAGCTGTCATGACACCCAACCACCGATATCGTAGTCATGGTATGTAGCCGTGGTAAGTAGGATCTGGATGGACTTAAGCATAGCTACTTGAAAAGGTTTCATCATTATCCACGCCTGGTTGATGATGAAAACCTTTAACAAGTCTAGCTTTGAAAGTCTCAACCTTTCCATGTACACCAAGTAATCTTCTCAAGATATACTTGCTCCTGATGGGGATTTAACCCTTCAGATATAGCAACCAAAGTCCATACTTCGTTGGTGTATAAGGATTCCATCTCAGATCGATAAGCATCCAGCCATTCTTACAGAGTCTTACTCCTGATGGCCAGCTCGAAACTAGTTGGGTCATCATCTCATGATGCAATCCTCGCTCCCACTGTCATAGAGAAACCGAAGTATCTCTCAGGTGGGTGAGGAACCCTACTAGATCGGCGGAGAGGCTGAGGTTCGTTGGTAACTATCGAATCCTTTGGTTCTTTCAAATCATCAGCTGCAGTTTGTATAGCTGGAACCTTTCCAGTTCTACATTACAGACTTTGCCTCGAGCTTGTCCGGATTCTGCTTTTAGACATAGGCCGGACAACCCCAAATCTTAACTGACTTAAGACATGGGTTCTTCCCATTCCATATCACATATGAAGCGGTAGGCAACTGATTTGATTGGAACCCTATTCAATAGGTATGCAGCTTCTCAAGTGCATAACTCCCAAAAGGAAATGGGTAACTCAGTAGTACTCATCATAGAGCACACCTTATCATATAGGGTGTTATTGCTCCGCCCCGATGTACCATCGTGGTATGGTGTATACGGAGGAGTGATGCTGAGAGAGAATCTCATTCTCCTTTAGAATAGTCCAGGAATTCCGTGCTCAAGTATTCTCCTCCTTGATCTCATCAAAGGACATAATACTTATACCCGTATCGGTTCTCTACTTCTCGCTTATATTCTGTGAATATCTCAAAAGGTTCGGACTTATGTTTCAACAGGAACATAGGTCTGAATCTTGAAAGATTATCAGAGAATGTAATGAAGTATAAAGAACCAGTCTTAGCATGTGTAGACAGGGGACCTACATACATCAACATGTATCATCCCAAGAGTTCACTAACTCTTTCTCTGTTTCCAATAAACGGAGCTATGGTCATCTTATCTTTGTGACATGACTAGCGAGTTTCACAAGATGTAAATTCAAACTGATTTAAATATGCATCTAAATGTAACTCTAGCTAGTCGAGTCGCATTGATATGACCTAGTCTACAATGCCTCAAGAAGGATTCGTTCATTTCTGAACTCTTCCTCTTGTGTGTGTTCCATATACTAAGAACTGTAGTTTGATTTAGAACATCAATGCTTTTAGATAACGTGCCTGAACCGATCAACTTTTGATATAGGAAATGTTCAAAACATTATCCAACTATACAAAATTTTATCATTTCTTTACTAATAAAGAGATAGATATGATTTTGTATATCAGGTTCGGTATCTAACAACATTCGTTCAGAATCAATGTATTGGTAATACAGGGTGACAGTGACCAACAGACTTGGCTGCAACACTTGCCCCGTTTTCTGTCTCATGAAACTTATCACCCGTTCTCAGTTCTCTACCTTTCTGTAGCCCTATGTAACAGATTACATATCTGGGATCCTGATCCGGTATCATATACCCAGGACGTAAAGGATACTGAGAAATAGTTCTGTATAATGAACACACCCGAAGATGATGCATCAGCATGCACTCTCTTCGTTTGGGCGGCACGGGAATTCTGGTAATCCCCAATTTCCTGCTCTGTCTTATAACAATTATAAGTTGGAGCGGGACCAACGTTCCCCAGCTCAGTATAACAAGCGGGTTCGGTCAATAATCCGTATTATTATCTTGATTAAGGCGTGATATGGTCGCTACCTGGAGAGAGAGAGAAGAAAACACTCAGCGTGCGCTCTTGCAAGAATAGATTGGTTATTATTTTATCTAATCAGGATGGCTCCCACTGCTTTTTATCAAATCTTCCTTCAAACCCTAAAAGGAAAGACTAGCCGGGATTAATTACACACTACAAGTTCGCCAATCTTTCAGCCAGGCCAGTGTCGGTACTTTGAGGGAGGTCCCCCGTGCTTTCGCACGAACCTAATTACTGTAAACCTCGTTTTCCCAGAGGCGTAACCCCGTTGACACCTTTCTAGACACCTACTTGATCGGCTAATTGCAATGTATAAAACTCTCCCAGGAGTAACTCTTACTCGCAGCGGGTATCGGGATCCAACTATCTCATAGAAGGTATGCAATCTCATTGCAAATTTCAACACTTGAAATTCCCGATAATATTTTGCCCCTAGCTCGCTATGACCTTGACGCATGCCAAACAACCCATAGTCTGCTAGTCAAGTTCAACCCGTCATTTCCTGATTGAATTAAACCCACCCGCACGACCCTTGACGCATGCCAAACAACGCCGTACGAATACCCTAATCCAATCGCATCATATGCTAGCAGATAAGCACTAGTTAGCTACCGTACACTACGCCTTGACGCATGCCAAACAACCGCAGCACGAATACTAACTAGTACTTATCTGAAATGACGGAGGGCTACGACAGGTTTTTCTGAAAACCTATTGCATAATGAACTTGATATCGTTGTAGGATCGAATGATTTTAAAAATGGAGTGCTTTTGAGGCTTTTCTAGTTTTGCTAAAGGAGTCACTCCCGGTGAAGGGATCGTCGGTCCTTTCCTCGTCGAATGAGGTGCGGGATATATCACATATATCGCTGTGCAAAGCAAAAACTCTTAAAAGCAATCAAAAGACAAACCGAGTGTGTAGCATCTGCCAGTTATTGCTAAAGGAGTCACTCCCGGTGAAGGGATCTCGGTCCTTTCCTCGTCGGATGAGGTGCAGGATATATCACATATACCGCTGTGCAAAGCAAGAACTGTAGCTACCTGTTTTATTTTGAAATTCGATTCTACAACATCTTAGGTTTCTTTTATTTCATTAATCACATTAATGAAGTCCCATCATTTAAGTACCTAATCATCACAGATAAATACGACGTACACTTATGCCATCCGCATTCGCCTCGATGTCCCCTCGTGCACCGTTAGGTTAGGTAACTAACGGCAGAGCAGGGCAGGGCTAGCGCGGGTGTAAAACATAAGTAACGTCTATATAATATATCATATATACTATATAATGTATCTATCATAGAACATCATATGATCACATCACAGATATCGCAGCAGAAGAATCATATGAAATATTGGATATACTAGGACGTCCGTGTTTTCAATACGAGCCAGTATAAAACACGGATTCCACGGTCGTGATGAATAGCCAAACCCACACCCCTAGACCCCTACGAGAGCGGCAAGCAACCCTACCAATTCTGGAGTTAGGAGATCCGGACTCGACTCCTCGAGTTGGTCTCCCACTGGACTCCAGAACCCGGTTACTTGTGCTCCCCTCCTTGGGTCTATCCTAGTGCGGAAAAGTAAAAAATATACAACAGGTGACAACTCCCGCAACCTGGAAGCGCCCCAATAAAAGAATATTACATACAAGTTTTTACATGAATGAAAATGAAAAAACACTCATCTCACATAAAAACCCCCGGCTATTGAAACACGACGATCCAATATAACATATCCAGCAACACATAACATCACATGTCATCAACGTAAGTAAATATGCGCATCCCAATTGTCGTTGACATATAGCAACGAAACCGGCGATATCACATATTACACTTACGGTCACAGAAAAGAAAGTGTAAAACTACAACAGTTGGAATCCGCAATCTGTATAGACATCGCATGCCTAATCAAATGAATACCTTAGACATCACATGCCTAACAATTATAAACCTCGCATTTTAGTCTCAAAATTGAAAACTCTTTTCAATATCAAGTCGGGCAATTCAACAAGATTCCCGAAAAAACTGATCGAATGCTCGTCGCAAACTTCAGTAGACGGCCGCACTCCCGATACCGTCGACGAAGTGCACCAAGGCGGAACACCGTTACCGGGAGCACCCGAACGGATGCTTTCGGCGACGGGGTTCTCCTACAGTCACTTGGTCGGGGCTATGGAGCGAGGCTGTCTATTAAGTTTACCCGGCGAGTATCCGCGTACGCTACGTGATTGCGACGGACTTTTGATCACATCAAAATTCGGTGGCAACCGATCAAGTGAGACTAAACCGCTAGATTTATAACATTCATTCAGTTATCACATAACAATTTGTGAATTCCAATTATTGTATCCCATTCCAGATAAATAGAAAATGTTAAACTTTTCGATCGAACAATCAAACACCCAAGTTTTCCCGATACAGCTCAACACATGAAATAAGTCTAACAACATTCCGTTCGTGCCTCAGTACCAACGGTCCAGCCGTAGAAGGGTCAAGCCAACGCCTCACATGTGGCACGCCGTACTACCCCAAACCCGAAGGTTCAAAGGGCAGTTCAAGACGGTCACATAATCGAGTTAAGGTTTGTGTCTTCTAGAGGGATCATCGCGTTACTTGCACTACTTAGAACGTCGTTAAACTACGGAAAAATCCAACACTTGGAAATTTCCCGACAGGGGAAAAATTGGGTATTTATATCCGGTCGAACTTTTTAACATATTCTAAAATTTATCCGGAAAGCCACACAGACAAAATTTGATACCCCGATCGAAATACCGAATCCCCAAATCAACTCAGAAAAATTCAACTCTTGAAAATATATTAAAAATACCCAGGAATACCAGCAATGTTAAATAGGAGTTACTGTGGAATCAATACTTCACAACACGACAAACTGGCCGCGCTTCCGCCGCACGAGCTATGCTCCTGCCGCGGAAGCGCGGCGCTTTAATTGAATTAGGGTATACGACTTCACAGTAACTCTTAGATATTCCTGCTGATATTTCTACATATTTTTAATACTGAAAAATCCCTGTTTTTAGAAAAAGTACAGAGAGCTATTTTGGTTCGGGGTTTCGGGTTCGTTCGGACTTCAATTTCCGTCTGGACTTCGCCTAAGGCTCTAGCTAGACTCTGATACCACTGTAGGGTTCCTAGGCACGCTAGTGAGGTCTCCCAAGCCATCAACCATGGCAATTTCAAAAATTATGGTGCCGAGAAACCCTAAACTACGGATCGATAACTAGATGTCTAGGCGAAAAAGAACTAGTTAACACTTAACTAAAAGTTTAACGGAAATACAACCTTTGTAGATCCGGTCCTCCACCTCCACGGCTCCGCAACGAGGTCGTCTCCGCTGTCCAAATCAAATCCGGGCTCTAGAGTCGGCTTCGTAGGAGAATGGGCAAGCTAGGTCGTCGATGTCCATGCCGAAGATGATCTACGTCGAGGCATCGCTAAATCAAGCTCCGACTTCACCAAGTCATGAAACTTGTGAAGTAAACACACTCTACTACTTGGCAAGAGTTAGAGGATGAAGAAATAGGAGTTGGGTTAACTTTAGAATTGGATTTCTCACTCTAATTCATCAATCACCATTGATGAGGTAAGCTTTCTTCTTCAAGTTCAAGGAAGAAGAAGAAGGAAATAGTTATGATAAGAATTATAAAAAGAAAAGAATAAACCAATATTTATCATAACTTAACCATGGTTATGTGTAGAGATTGAACTAGGGTTAAAACAAATGGTTAGGTTAAGCATGAGATAAGAATGGTGGACAAAGTCAAAGGTTCATGAATCTTCATGAAAAAAACAAAGAAAGCCTCCATTCTTCTCATTTCATTTTCCAAAAAGAAAATAAATAAATAAATAAATAAATAGATATGAAAAACAAAACCCTAACCATTTGAATAACCATGGTTTAATCTTTACACAAACTCAAGTTAGCATGCATCATCAAACATGATACATACAAGTGCACAAAAACATATCGCATATGCAATGCGCACGAACCAAGTGAGAAAATCCGTCTAAAGTGAACCGATACTAGTTAATGCAAAGTAATATATCAAATATATAATTATACATTAAATCATTAAATCAACACTTGATTCAATGATCCGGTCATGCGCACATAACCGACTGGTATCATTAGTAACATCTTATCGAATCAACACTTGATCCGATAACCCGGCTATATCGCATATAACCGATCAATGTCACATCGCGAGAATCGAATACAGTATCACATACTCGTATTATTCTCGGTCCCGCACATATCTCATATGCGCTCCTATTTCGTTTCGCTTGAGCCAGGAAACCTCTGTGTAGGACTCTAAAGACTCGTCAATACGCCGGCAGCAGATGATGATCATATCAAGCATCCACAAGCCGCAAGCGGTCTGCTAAACGTAACGGCCACCCGGGTATTGATCGATCTGAAGATCGACGAGCAAGCCCGCTCACACTCCAGTGAATCCGACCAGTAACACTACCGTACAGTCCGGTCTGATCGTCTGATATGTTGCATATCTCGCCTAGGGGTGGTAAACGTCAGACCCCAATAGCTCGATAAGTCGTGTCGATATGAGGTCTATAACTGTTCGAGAAACTACTGGTAACACTTACCAGTAAATCTCAGCAACCCTGGCCAGGGATTTCCTGTTATAGCCAATCGAACACAGCGCAACATCAACCCCCTATACCGGGAGAGACGAATCCCCTCCTATCGCTCATTGCCTCCATGTGACTCGGGACTGTACCCAAAAACCACCGTTTTGCACGCCCTCTTGGACGTGGTAAGATGGAAATCAAAGCACAGTGGGAACCACACAAGACTCTATGACGATCTCGGGTCAACAGACTACTCTGTACCAGTGTCACCAGAGAACTGCCATCTGACGTGAGGTATAATACCATCTGGGAGTTCTCGGCGAGTCCGTCCAGTGTACCCAGTCTCTACTGAGCACCCGTATATCATCTCCGATGTCAAACACCAATGGATATGGGATCATCCATCGCCCATCTGTATGGGTCGAGAAGGTATACGCTAGTCTACTCTGGTATATCGATGCCCCGTCTCGATACACCCACGACTAGGGACTTTGAAGGATGTACTTATGGACTACCATGTCCCCACTAGTATGATCCGCATCATAGTCCAGGTAGTCAAGTACAGATCCTAAGGGCTTTACCAACATGTAACAGAGAGACAATCAGTATACACGTTAAGGTAAAGTTCAACCAGATAGCATACTATCATGTCGAGCAAGAAAGTCCTCCCTATATATGTCCCAGCATCCACTACAATATACATCATATGTACAGTAATGGCCTCTAGGGCATACATATAACTAACACCATCAGGCAAGTAAAACTTGCTACATGTTATTTTATTTATTACATGCTTATTTAATTGCATATTAAACCTGTAGTTTACATTTTTTAACATTTCGATGTTCCATTTATAACATTTTTTTAGATCTAGAACCTGAAATATATCGTGTTGCATATTAGATTACAATCCATTATACTCACGTCCATATTTTACATCACATGGTGCTTGGTTGCATAGCCCATAATACCCTTTAATAGTTTATACCCTATCGGACACCCGTTTGCATACATCTAGCCTAATATATATACAATTGCATCCCTGGATCCTTTAATACATAATAATGTGATTTTAACATTCCATATTTGATAAAGTGTATTTTAATTAATGTTGGAATTATAACCTTAACCCAAATCGATAACTGTGCATCCATATGTCTTAGTTTATACCTATTTTGCACACTACATCACAATGTTCCATTTTATTGTTCCATTAGTACCCTACACTTGTTTTGTATACCCATACTTATTTTATAGTTTGATTATGAGCACCCACTTGTTACTTGTGCACCCTAACATGACTTGATACACCTACTACTTGACACGACATGGTTCCGTACACTTCTTAACATGAGATGATACCTATATACTACCTGAGTTGACCTGATGTACTATGGCTTTATCTCTTATCTGATCTTGTTACTAATGCCAACAAACTTAACCTGTTGTCCCTACGGACATTTCCTGTTGTCGATCCAGACAAACATGTACGTGTTGATCCTGTGTTGGCATTAGCTTCAGATTTATTAATCCCTGACTTGAACATATATAACTTGGGGGTATGGGGAAATCAATGATGAAACCTGACTTGTAACTCGACAGTTCGATACCTTTTCTGATCAGTCTTACGGGCTAGGCCAGCCCCGGGGTGATGCTGCTGACATCACTCGTCATTACCTACTACCCTTTACTGCCTTGCGGCACGTCTCGGATTCAGCCCGAGAGTCATAGACCGTGATCCCGGGCATGCACGGGATACTATTGAGTTACATCGATGATTCATCAAATTGATTTTAAAGATTTGAGAGTAGTTAACCCAATAGACCAGTTTAGATTACTCACTACACGTTACCCTCGTTGTCCTCACTTATATCACTGTTATACATGTCTTACCAATTATACTCATACCTGCATATCTTACTACCCCTGTTAATATTATTGCTTGATATTATGACGCACTGACGTCTGGGTTTTGCATGGCCCAGATCCTCTACCTTTGTCGCAGGTTGATCAGGAGTACTGCCGCTGTTAGACCGAGCAGTGAGAATTCCGTTGGTATCTAGTTTTACTTTCCAGGTGTTTTATTTATTGGATCTTTTGCTTCCGCATATTATATTATTCTTGACTCATTTACTCTGGCTTATGGACATGTATTAGATAGTTTAGTTTACTTTACTGTTCTTGATATCTCTACAGCCGTAATGAGACTGTGGAGGGATATTTCCTATCCACAGGTAGCATGGTTGGCTATATCACGTGCCTATCTTAGCGTCCTCTGGGAAGCAGGGCGTGACAGAGTGCGGAAAGTTACCCACCAATCTCAGAAGCGAGTTAACCCCAATAAACAACGTGAATGGACCACCCAGCACTTCACGGAATCCGGTAACTTGAGCACCCCACCGTAGGTCAACCTATACCCCCTACGAGTGCGGCGAATAGCCTGCCAATTCTAGAGTAAGGCTCCGTCTCAACGCCATGAGATGCGGACACGTTGCCCTCTAGGACCCGGCTATTCGTGCACTCCGCCTTCGGGTAACCCTAATACAGAAAAGAAATATGTACAAGGGTGATATCGACCTCAACCCGATCGTGCCCCAAACAAATAATATACAAACTGGCAGAGACGGCAGTCCACATGTCGGACGCTCGTCCCGCAATATCAAATGTACAAATGAATCTATACTGTACTACTATCATTACACTACTGGCTATCCACCACGACAATCCAACCACAACCACAGCACAACACAGAACATCAACGTGAATGTCATGTCCGTAAACCCGTCTAAAAGAACATATAGCAGTTAGACGAGTTATACCGCTCTAATGACATTCACGGTCGCGGATAGTAATACATGTACTGAAATCAACGATGCAAGATTTCAAGTTTTGAAACTTTCCAAGTTCCCCCCAAAGCAAAGACAACACTAAGTGAAATCTGGGGAAAACAAACAAGACCAAAAACACCAATTTACAAAACCCAAGACACAAAATGAAAATGGGGCCCAAAAATGAATAGTAAAAAAGGTGAGATCGAGAATTTTGGAAATGTGGTCTGCCAAAATTTCATGAAAATGGCTCGTTTTCATTCTGTGTCATTCTCATGTCTAAACTAAGACCCTACAATTGTTTAAAAAATGTATAGAGATCAAAATATTTTCAGAACAGAGAGTGGGTTTTGAAATCGCAGTTTTTCGGTTTTGAAACTAATGCATAGTCTACTACTAGTTTAGGGTTTATAGGTTGGTTTTGATACCATGTTGGGTTTCGGCAGCGCCCCGGCCATCAGTCCGTGACCAAATACGGAACAAAAATTTATAAAACTGGCACATAACATCTGCCAATCTGCTGACGACTGCCTCTGCACTGCGCGCAAAAAGGATAGACTACCCCCGGGCCTCCTACTCAACGCATCCGCCACCACATTCGCCGTGCCTGGGTGATATAAGATCTCGCAGTCGTAGTCTTTCACCAACTCCATCCAACGACGCTGTCTGAGATTCAGGTCTCGCTGCTGAAATATGTATTTTAAGCTCTTGTGGTCTGTGAATATTTGGCACGACTCGCCATATAGGTAATGTCGCCAAATTTTCAATGCAAAGACCACTGCAGCTATCTCCAAATCGTGAGTGGGGTAGTTCTGTTCGTGCCTCTTCAACTGCCGAGAAGCATAAGCGATCACCCGGCCATGCTGCATCAATACACATCCTAATCCCACTCGCGAAGCATCACAGTAGACCACAAATCCGCCTGATCCCGAAGGCAAAGATAATACCGGCGCCGTAGTCAAACATGTCCGTAGCTGCTGAAAACTGTGCTCGCACTCCTCTGTCCAAACAAAAGGAACTCCCTTCCGGGTCAAACCGGTCAAAGGTGCAGCTATACGGGAGAAGTCCTGAACAAAATGCCTGTAGTAGCCCGCCAGGCCTAGAAAACTACGGATCTCAGTAACCGATGTAGGTCGGGGCCACTGCTGAACAGCCTCAATCTTCTTCGGGTCCACACATATGCCGTCTCTCGTAACCACGTGACCCAAGAATCCGACGCTGTCCAGCCAGAATGCATACTTGGAGAACTTTGCGAACAGCTGGTGCTCCCTCAGAGTCTGTAACGTAATCCGCAAGTGCTGCTCGTACTCCTCTCTGCTCCGGGAGTATACCAAGATATCGTCGATAAACACGATGATGAACAAGTCAAGATACGGTCTGAATGTACGGTTCATCAAATCCATGAATGCTGCTGGGGCGTTGGTGAGTCCGAACGACATCACCAAAAACTCTTAGTGGCCATAGCGCGTGCGGAAAGCTGTCCTCGGTATATCCTCCTGTCGAACTCGCAGCTGATGGTATCCTGATCGCAAGTCGATCCTCAAAAAATATCCCGCACCCTGAAGCTGGTCGAACAAATCATCAATGCGTGGCAACGGATATCTGTTCCGAACGGTAACTTTGTTCATCTGGCGGTAGTCGATACATAAGCGCAAACTTCCATCCTTCTTCTTGACAAACAGGACCGGAGCACCCCACGGAGAAACACTAGGTCGAATAAGCTCCTTATCTAACAATTCCTGCAACTGATCCTTCAGCTCTCGAAGCTCTGCCGGGGCCATCCGATAAGGCGGTATAGAAATAGACCCCGAGCCGCGAATCAAATCAATGCAGAACTCAACATCGCGCTCAGGCGGTAGCCCAGGTAGCTCATCAGGGAAAACATCAGGGAACTCACAAACAACCGGGACCCGGTCCAACGGAACCTCTGCAGCTCGAGTATCATAAATATACGCTAAGAATCCCCGACATCCCTTCCGCAAGAGCTGACCAGCGCGAAGAGACGAAATCAAGCTGGGAAGGGTGACGCTGCGGTCTCCCTGAATAACAAGGACTGGCTCTCCCGGAAAGCTAAATATGACTGCCTTCTCACGGCAGTCCACCGAAGCATAACAAGGGGCTAGCCAATCCATGCCCAAAAACACATCAAACTCCAACATATCGAGGAGAATCAAATCAACTGATGAATCCCTCTCCCCGATACGAACGGAACACAAATGAAATACAAAACGAGCGACAAACGACTCGCCTACCGGAGTAACAACAACAAGCGGAAGATCTAACGACGACGACTCACGGCCCAACATCGGTGCAAAGTGTGTAGAGACGTACGAATGTGTGGAACCTGGGTCGAATAATACCCGTGCGTCGAAAGAACAAACTGGTAAGGTACCTGTCACAACGGCATTGGATGCCTGCGCATCCTGCGGTGTCAAAGCAAATACTCGGGCCTGTCCTCCACCGATAGCGGGCTGACCTCGACCTCGGCCTCTGCCTCCTCGTCCTCTCTGAACAGGACCGCCGCGTCCACGTCCTCTAGGTGCACCTAACTGGCGTGGAGCATCGCCAGTGATAGGAAGTTGGGCTCTCTGAGGAGGGGGTGGTGATGGTGGTAGGGTCATATACGGAACTGTCGCTGCTCCCTGTCGTCTCGTCGGACAGTCTCTGACAAGATGGTGCGGACTCCCGCACCCAAAACACCCTGGCGACAGCGGGTGCCCCTGGGGATAAGAACCATATAACTGTCCCCGCCCCAATCCTCTTCCAGGCCTATCTCTCGGAAAGAATCTGGCGCGCTGCCTCTGAGACGGTACATCGATGCGAATCCTCTTCGGCCCAGAAACGGCCGAAGTCTGTGATATGCGTGCCTCCATCTGCAATGCCGTATCCATAGCAGCTGAATAAGTGTCGTAGTGCTGGGCACCAATGGCAAGATATAGCTGGGCATCAAGTCCCTGTACGAACCTCTTCACCATCTTCTCTTCGGTATCCACCAAATACTGAGCATATCGGGATAACTGTGTAAACTGGATGTCATACTCAGATACCGTCATCCCAGGTGTCTTGACTAAGGCCTCGAAGCTACGAGCTCTGGCGTCACGAACGCTCACTGGGAGGAAACGAGCTAGAAAGACCGCTGTAAACTCGGCCCAAGTCATAGACGGTAGACCTGCAGCTCGACCTCTCAAGACTGACTCCCACCATGTCTGCGCGAGACCCTCTAGTCGGAAACTCGCAAGCTCTACCCATCGATCATCCGAACATCTCAGCGAACCCAGATCCTGGCTAAACTGTCAAGGAACGTCTGTGGGTCCTCCGCTGCCTCGGTGCCGGTGAATACTGGAGGTCTCAGCCTCATGAAATCCTGTAGCGAAACCGGAATGGCCACGGTGGTAGTAGTAGGAGCAGGTATCATGGTCGTCTGTGATGTAGTAGGTACGTCATCCGGCCTCGGTGTACGACTGGCTGCAACTAGGGATCCTACCATCTGACGTAGCTCCTGCATACTCCCCATCATCTGTCGCAACTCCTCCATACCAGTCTCAAGCCTATCCATACGGCCTGGGGAAGGTGGATCAGTCTGTCCCTGCGGCATAGGCATACCACCCTGCTCAGTCCTAGTCTCGGACGAGCCAGCTCGAACTCGTCTCGGGCGGCAGCCCTCTGTGCCCTCGTAGCCTTCGGCGGCATAGTGGCTGTTACAGGAAAACGGATAGTAAGAACAGTGCAATAGGATCATAGGATACACGGAATTGAAGAAGGAATTTTCAAGCAAGTATATCCTAAAGTCACTTAGGCGGAGTACCGTATCGCAAGTATGCCGCGGACATACGCACGCTACGTTACCCTGCTTAAGTCACTTACTCCATCTACCAAGGGTCATCCTACACTCAAAAAGGTAAAACCTATCTCTCTGATACCAACTTTGTCACGACCCGCAGGGTACGGAACGTGACTGGCACTTAAGTTTACGAAACGTCTCAAGACGTCCGTAAAATAAGTAAGCCAAAGCCCAGAAACCAAAACCAAATAAGCAAAAGAGTGAAGAAAACCCAATCAATTGAAAGCGAGTTTATCAAATAAGTCATATAAAACCCTTTTTAAAAACAATACCAATTTTTCCGAAAATTTCGGCAGAGTCTCTTTTGTAAATACTGGCCCCCAAAATGGGTACAACAAGAATATATATGAATCCAACAAATAAGGCATCCCCAAGCGGGAGTTAGCTCTTCGCCACAAGGCGGTCACAAATCCCACGCAATATAAAGCAACAACATGCGAAATAATCATAATGAAGCATAAGAAAAACAGCATGTCGACTCAAGTGAGCTCGACCCCAAAATACAGCATAAAAGTCCACAAACCTCACAGTCTCATCTCTAGGTCAATATACAATAATACTGGTAGATACAGTAGATGGAGTACTCTAGATACAAAGAATATACAAGGTGGTGCAAAAATAATAATATAACCCACCTAAGAGCAAAACCTCGAGTCCAGGCAAAAGAAATAAGAGCGCCCGCCGCTACTGTACTGACGGAGCGGACCTGCAAAAGGCTATGGCACAACGGGGGTGAGTTGCCAACTCGTGAGTAATAAATAACATTTACACAGGCTATCGTATGCATGCACACAAGTATTCTAGCATCTCTAATACAGGTATGGCAGGACATAATAGCAGGTATGTATGCAATATGAATATACTAGCAGGTATGAATGTAATGCGAATCAACTCATGATCTGAATGTGTAATTATAAGAATCATGTTTTTTCTTTAGGAATCTCTTTTGAAATACCAGCACAATACCAATAGAATCAACAAGAACCTGTGTCCAGCAACGACACCTCAAAACTATCACAAATCTCATATATCCATGTCATGGTATCTCTGGCCTCAGCCATCCGGCTGACCCAGCTCAATATCAAAATCTCATCATCTCGCGGCCACGGTCGGTATCCTCTGGATATCCGCCGTGCCAAACAGTCACCGGTAGGTAATCCGTCCCCTGCCAGGCTCAACGTCAACACCACATTCATCTTGCCCCGGGGTACCATACCGGGCCCACATGTACCCGTGACGGTTCCTCCACTCCTCGACACGGATCTCGAAAACCACAGCAAACTCATGGTGGACGACACTTTACATCACTAGAAAACCGCAATTACATATTTTAAAAACATAATAAGTTTAGAAATTTTGCGGCTTTCCCCCGAAATCCAGAAATATCATAAAATCTCAAGAAATCCTCCTGAATGCATATATCAATGGTGATGAATGCATATGGTATCAATAATTAAGCTACGATGTATGATTAATAGACTAGGCATGAACAAATAATATGATGAGGTACATGCACATGAATAGCAATCCTACGATTTTCATTTTAAGGAATTAAAGGCAATAGCACAGGTTTAAGCATCAATTAATAAAAGGTTTCAAATTATAGGTTATCTAGTGTGGTGGCATGGCAATTACCAGGGCGTGTGTGTAAGCATGAATAGTGCCGTGCTGCATATAAAAACCCTGGCAATGGTGCAGGTGTCCTATAAAATGGTTTCGCATATGAATGTCAATATAAGGCATGGATGCAGCAAATAATCATATAAGTATTACACCCCTAATTACTAACATCACTAAGAATCTTTTAAGTTACTAAAACTATCGGGCGGCTTGCGCCATCCAACGATAGTCCCTCGTAGATGTTACATCTACTCACCGGAATCCCTAGCTAGTCACGTCCAATCACCGCTTTCCCCTTTCGTGCCGCGTCTGACGTCTCCGCGACCGAACCTGGAATTTACATCAATATCAAACATAAGGTTACATACAAGAACGACGCAAAACCCAAGCGAAAATACTAACGTTCACAAGCTAGGTACAACGTGCACAAAGTGCGCAGAACACACGCGAAAATCTACAAAAATGTCGATTTGGTCGCCCGGAAGAACTAAAACCCGATTACTCAAAAATCTGCACTCACACATCCTAAAAGTCATAGGATATGCCAACAATATAATCTAGATATCGCAATTAATTCGTCACAATAATAAAATAAAAACTAGTAAGCTAGAAGTTTGCAAATTTAGTGCAAACATCGACAATTTGCGACAAAGTGCACACATTATCACACAAATATCCAAATTAAACCATTAGAAAGCCACTACAATTAAATTAACCCCTTTACCATGCATCAAAACCCACATTCCATACACAAACCTTTTCTTGATTTTGGTAATTAGCAAAGCAAAGAAAATTTCACACAAGTTAACTTAGATTAGCAATACATCAAGCCACTTAAGCAAAGTAACCATATAGGTTGGTTAAGTAAACCACTAGATTAATTAACTAGATTTAATTAACTAAAACATGGTTTCAAGAAACCCTAGTTAACTCAACCATTAACTTTAAACAAAACTAGAATGAAAATAGCACTAAATTAACACTAAAACAATTTAATTAAAGGATTCTAACCATAAGAAATTAAAAGAGTAGAAATTATACCTCAAACCTATGGATCTAGCAAGAAGAAATTTGCCTCAATGATGGCCTCCTAGCACCATGATTCCAAGCAAGAGAGGTGAAGTGAAGGAAAAAGGGATGAAGAATGGGGTTTAATTTGTGAGTTTTTGCTTGAAATTTGGAGCAAACTTAATGAATTTTTTTGAAGAAAATGAAAAGAACAAAGAGATGAAGGGGGCTGCTGGAATTTCGGCCAGAAATGAGGGAGAGGGGATGGTGTGGGGTGTGGGAAAGAGGTCTTGGTCAACTCCTACCAACCACAAAAGACTATACCCAAAAACAAATTCAAACCTTTCTCAAAACAACCATCATTTCCACACAATAAAACAAGTCAAGGAGCATGGAATTTTTCTGGACCTGATGGTGGTGGGGCTGGCCTAGGGCTGAGGGATGAGTGAGAGAGAGTGCACAAAAAAATTTTATGCAAAAAGACCCCCTACAAGTCCAAAATTGCAAGTTTAAGCTTAAATTCAATAAATTTCGTTTTCTATAATAAAAATTAGTTAAAAATCAAAATAAAATACTAAAAATTTATGTTACAACTAGATTTTAATTAACATAATTTTAAAGATTAAAATTAGCCCAGAAAAATTTGTATTTATCGCTAATTTAATGTATTTTCTTACCGGCTTAAAATAATATAAAAAAATTGAAAAATAGGGAAAAAATTTTAAATGACCAAAATTTAATAAGTAACTCATTAGCTACTAAAAACAAGCAATTACCTATCCATTTTAGGTATAACTAGTCCTAAACTGCAAAATAACAAAAAGGACAGTTTTCGGAAAAATACCGAATTTTCACCGATTTTCAGGAAAACTCCAAAACGACTTTTCAAGACGCTACAATCTTCCCCCCTTAAGGAAATTCGGTCCCCGAATTTAAAAATATAACTACGCGTACCTTCAAAGAGATGGGGATATTTCTTCCTCATCTCGCCCTCGGTCTCCCAGGTAACCTCCTCGCTGCTCGGGCTATGCCAAAGGACCTTGACGGTTGGTATAACTTTTGATCTCAACTTCTTCACCTGCCAATCCAGGATGGCCACCGGCTGCTCTACAAAAGAAAGGTCGTGCTCTAGCTGGACTGTCGGGTGCTGAATCGCATGCGAAGGGTCGTGAAGGTACTTGCGGAGCATCGAAACATGGAAGACGGGGTGAACATCGGGAAAGCTGGGTGGAAGGGTCAAACGATATGCAACTGCGCCGACACGCTCGAGGATCTCGAAGGGACCTACGAATCTAGGGCTAAGCTTCCCCTTTCGCCCAAAACGCATCACGCCTTTCATCGGAGAGACCCTCAGAAAAACATGATCGCCAATTGCGAACTCTAACCTGCGACGGCGCCTGTCTGCATAGGATTTCTGCCTGCTCTGAGCCGCTCTCATCCGGTCTCGGATCAACTGTATCTTCGCTGTCTTCTCTTCAACAAGCTGCGGCCCCAAAATGCTGCTCTCGCTGAGCTCTGTCCAACAGACGGGCGATCTGCATCTCCTCCCATACAATGCCTCGAAAGGTGCCATCTGAATAGTATCCTGGAAGCTGTTGTTGTAGGAGAACTCCACTAGAGGTAAATGACGATCCCAGCTACCGCCGAAGTCTAAAATGCACGCTCTGAGCATGTCCTCGAGAGTCTGAATGGTCCGCTCTGACTGTCCGTCGGTCTGCGGATGAAATGCTGTGCTGAAGCTCAAACGAGTGCCTAAAGCTTCCTGGAGTCTCTGCCATAGTCGGCTGGTGAACTGGGTGCCTCGATCTGACACAATACAAGTCGGTACGCCATGTAGTCGCATGATCTCGTCAATGTAGAGCTGAGCATACTGAGCGAAGCTGAAAGTCGTCTTCACTGGCAGGAAGTGAGCCGCTTTCGTCAATCTATCCACGATCACCCAGATGGAGTCATACCCTCGACTGGTCCTGGGTAGACCCACAACGAAATCCATCGAAATCTGCTCCCATTTCCACTCCGGAATGGGTAACGGCTGCAGCTCTCCTGCGGGCCTCTGGTGCTCGGCCTTGACTTGCTGACAAGTCAGGCATCTCGATACAAACTCTGCAATGTCCCTCTTCATCCCGTCCCACCAGTAGGTCTCTCTCATATCATGGTACATCTTGGTGGAACCGGGGTGGACACTATATACTGATTGGTGTGCCTCCTCAAGAATGTCGCGGCGCAATCCATCAGCATCTGGTACGCACAGTCTAGATCCATAACGTAAAATCCCCTGATCGTCAATCACGAACTCGGAAAATCTGCCATGTCCCATCTGTGCCATGATCTCTGAGCAACGGTCGTCACTGCGCTGTGCCTCATATATACGGTCAAGCAACTGTGGGCGTGCACGAATATGCGCGAGCTGTCCCCCTGTCTGAGTGAACTCGAACTCAACTCGGCTGTCGCATAACATCTGCCAATCTGCTGACGACTGCCTCTGCACTGCGCGCAAAAAGGATAGACTACCCCCGGGCCTCCTACTCAACGCATCCGCCACCACATTCGCCTTGCCTGGGTGATATAAGATCTCGCAGTCGTAGTCTTTCACCAACTCCATCCAACGACGCTGTCTGAGATTCAGGTCTCGCTGCTGAAATATGTATTTTAAGCTCTTGTGGTCTGTGAATATTTGGCACGACTCGCCATATAGGTAATGTCGCCAAATCTTCAATGCAAAGACCACTGCAGCCATCTCCAAATCGTGAGTGGGGTAGTTCTGTTCGTGCCTCTTCAACTGCCGAGAAGCATAAGCGATCACCCGGCCATGCTGCATCAATACACATCCTAATCCCACTCGCGAAGCATCACAGTAGACCACAAATCCGCATGATCCCGAAGGCAAAGATAATACCGGCGCCGTAGTCAAACATGTCCGTAGCTGCTGAAAACTGCGCTCGCACTCCTCTGTCCAAACAAAAGGAACTCCCTTCCGGGTCAAACCGGTCAAAGGTGCAGCTATACGGGAGAAGTCCTGAACAAAACGCCTGTAGTAGCCCGCCAGGCCTAGAAAACTACGGATCTCAGTAACCGATGTAGGTCGGGGTCACTGCTGAACAGCCTCAATCTTCTTCGGGTCCACACATATGCCGTCTCTCGTAACCACGTGACCCAAGAATCCGACGCTGTCCAGCCAGAATGCACACTTGGAGAACTTTGCGAACAGCTGGTGCTCCCTTAGAGTCTGTAACGTAATCCGCAAGTGCTGCTCGTGCTCCTCTCTGCTCCGGGAGTACACCAAGATATCGTCGATAAACACGATGATGAACAAGTCAAGATACGGTCTGAATGTACGGTTCATCAAATCCATGAATGCAGCTGGGGCGTTGGTGAGTCCGAACGACATCACCAAAAACTCGTAGTGGCCATAGCGCGTGCGGAAAGCTGTCCTCGGTATATCCTCCTGTCGAACTCGCAGCTGATGGTATCCTGATCGCAAGTCGATCCTCGAAAAATATCCCGCACCCTGAAGCTGGTCGAACAAATCATCAATGCGTAGCAACGGATATCTGTTTCGAACGGTAACTTTGTTCAGTTGGCGGTAGTCGATACATAAGCGCAAACTTCCATCCTTCTTCTTGACAAACAGGACCGGAGCACCCCACGGAGAAACACTAGGTCGAATAAGCCCCTTATCTAACAATTCCTGCAACTGATCCTTCAGCTCTCGAAGCTCTGCCGGGGCCATCCGATAAGGCGGTATAGAAATAGGCCCCGAGCCGCGAATCAAATCAATGCAGAACTCAACATCGCGCTCAGGCGGTAGCCCAGGTAGCTCATCAGGGAAAACATCAGGGAACTCACAAACAACCGGGACCCGGTCCAACGGAACCTCTGCAGCTCGAGTATCACAAATATACGCTAAGAATCCCCGACATCCCTTCCGCAAGAGCTGACCAGCGCGAAGAGACGAAATCAAGCTGGGAAGGGTGACGATGCGGTCTCCCTGAATAACAAGGACTGGCTCTCCCGGAAAGCTAAATATGACTGCCTTCTCACGGCAGTCCATTGAAGCATAACAAGTGGCTAGCCAATCCATGCCCAGAAGCACATCAAAGTCCAACATATCGAGGAGAATCAAATCAACTGATGAATCCCTCTCCCCGATACGAACGGAACACAAACGAAATACAAAACGAGCGACAAACGACTCGCCTACCGGAGTAACAACAACAAGCGGAAGATCTAACGACGACGACTCACGGCCCAACATCGGTGCAAAGTGTGTAGAGACGTACGAATGTGTGGAACCTGGGTCGAATAATACCCGTGCGTTGAAAGAACAAACTGGCAAGGTACCTGTCACAACGGCATTGGATGCCTGCGCATCCTGCGGTGTCAAAGCAAATACTCAGGCCTATCCTCCACCGATAGCGGGCTGACCTCGACCTCGGCCTCTGCCTCCTCGTCCTCTCTGAACAGGACCGCCGCGTCCACGGCCTCTGGGTGCACCTAACTGGCGTGGAGCATCGCCAGTGATAGGAAGTAGGGCTCTCTAAGGAGGGAGTGGTGATGGTGGTAGGGTCACATGCGGAACTGTCGCTGCTCCCTGTCGTCTCGTCGGACAGTCTCTGACAAGATGGTGCGGACTCCCGCACCCAAAACACCCTGGCGACAGCTGCTGCCCCTGGGGATAAGAACCATATAACTGTCCCCGCCCCAATCCTCTGCCAGGCCTATCTCTCGGAAAGAATCTGGCGCGCTGCCTCTGAGACGGTACATCGATGCAAATCCTCTTCGGCCCAGAAACGGCCGAAGTCTGTGATATGCGTGCCTCCATCCGCAATGCCGTATCCATAGCAGCTGAATAAGTGTCGTAGTGCTGGGCGCCAATGGCAAGATATAGCTGGGCATCAAGTCCCTGTACGAACCTCTTCACCATCTTCTCTTCGGTATCCACCAAATACTGAGCATATCGGGATAACTGTGTAAACTGGATGTCATACTCAGACACCGTCATCCCAGGTGTCTTGACTAAGGCCTCGAAGCTACGAGCTCTGGCGTCACGAACGCTCTCTGGGAGGAAACGGGCTAGAAAGACCGCTGTAAACTCAGCCCAAGTCATAGGCGGTAGACCTGCAGCTCGACCTCTCAAGACTGACTCCCACCATGTCTGCGCGAGACCCTCTAGTCGGAAACTCGCAAGCTCTACCCATCGATCGTCCGAACATCTCAGCGAACGGCAGATCCTGGCTAAACTGTCAAGGAACGTCTGTGGGTCCTCCGCTGCCTCGGTGCCGGTGAATACTGGAGGTCTCAGCCTCATGAAATCCTGTAGCGAAACCGGAATGGCCACGGTGGTAGTAGTAGGAGCAGGTATCATGGTCGTCTGTGATGTAGTAGGTACGTCATCCGGCCTCGGTGTACGACTGGCTGCAACTAGGGATCCTACCATCTGACGTAGCTCCTGCATACTCCCCATCATCTGTCGCAACTCCTCCATACCAGTCTCAAGCCTATCCATACGGCCTGGGGAAGGTGGATCGGTCTGTTCCTGCGGCGTAGGCATACCACCCTGCTCAGTCCTAGTCTCGGACGAGCCAGCTCGAATCTCGTCTCGGGCGGCAGCCTTTTATGCCCTCGTAGCCTTCGGCGGCATAGTGGCTGTTACAGGAAAACGGATAGTAAGAACAGTGCAATAGGATCATAGGATACACGGAATTGAAGAAGGAATTTTCAAGCAAGTATATCCTAAAGTCACTTAGACGGAGTACCGTATCGCAAGTATGCCGCGGACATACGCACGCTACGTTACCCTGCTTAAGTCACTTACTCCATCTACCAAGGGTCATCCTACACTCAAAAAGGTAAAACCTATCGCTCTGATACCAACTTTGTCACGACCCGCAGGGTACGGAACGTGACTGGCACTTAAGTTTACGAAACGTCTCAAGACGTCCGTAAAATAAGTAAGCCAAAGCCCAGAAACCAAAACCAAATAAGCAAAAGAGTGAAGAAAACCCAATCAATTGAAAGCGAGTTTATCAAATAAGTCATATAAAACCCTTTTTAAAAACAATACCAATTTTTCCGAAAATTTCGGCAGAATCTCCTTTGTAAATACTGGCCCCCAAAATGGGTACAACAAGAATATATATGAATCCAACAAATAAGGCATCCCCAAGCAGGAGCTAGCTCTTCGCCACAAGGCGGTCATAAATCCCACGCAATATAAAGCAACAACATGTGAAATAATCATAATGAAGCATAAGAAAAACAGCATGTCGACTCAAGTGAGCTCGACCCCAAAATACAGCATAAAAGTCCACAAACCTCACAGTCTCATCTCTAGGTCAATATACAATAATACTGGTAGATACAGTAGATGGAGTACTCTAGATACAAAGAATATACAAGGTGGTGCAAAAATAATAATATAACCCACCTAAGAGCAAAACCTCGAGTCCAGGCAAAAGAAACAAGAGCGCCCGCCGCTACTGTACTGACGGAGCGGACCTGCAAAAGGTTATGGCACAACGTGTTGGAGATAGTGCCCTCAGAGTCAATTATTGGATCACAGGCACGTGATTGCAATGATTGAGGGAGGACCTATCCCGGTAGGACAGTCTTGCTCGAGATGATAGTATGCTATCTGGTTTATCTTTATCATCGTGTACTGCTTTAGGTGACCTGACATGTCGCTATTGCACGTTGATAGAGCCCCTGGGATTCTTGCTTGACGACCAGCAGTATGATGGCGATCATATACGTGGGAGCTGGGGTCTATAAGCACATCCTTAAAAGGTCCCTAGTCGTAGGAGTTTCGAGACAGGGTATCGATACTCCATTAGTAGACTAGTGTATACAGTCGAGACCCCGACGAGGGGCGGTGGCCGGTCTCACAAGCCACTGGTGTCAGATGGTTCACCTAAGATGTATACAGGTGCTCATTGGGTTATGAGTACACCGGACAGGACTCGCCGGGAACCTGCTAGTTGGTCTTATACCAGACGTCAGATAGCAGTTCCCAGGTGACATGTGTACAGGTTAGTTCATCGACCTGAGATCGTCATTTGTCTCGTGTGAGTTCCCACTGTGCTTTGATTACTACCCTACCACGGCTCAAAGGAGTCGTGCAAACAGGTTTTAGTTGGGTACAGTCCCGAGCCACATGGAGGCAGTGAGCGGATCTGCAGGGGTTCGTCTCTCCCGGTATTGGGGGTGAGGTCGCGCTGTGTCTAGGAGAGCCATTACGCAAAGCCCTCGGCCGAGGCAGGAGATTTACTGGTAGGTATTCCAGTAGTATCTCAGGGCGTTCTGGGCTACGCTCCGACACGACTTGTACCGCTTTTGGGGGTCTGACTTTTACCAACCCCCTAGGCCCGCCATGCGATACTCATAGACGAACGGACCGGACTGTACGGATATTGTCACTGACAGGCTCAGTAGGGTGTCGGGGTGAGCTTCCTCATCGACGTCCCTTTTGGTCAATAGCTGGTGGCCCGTCACGTATTGGCTTATACCTCTGACGTGCCAGTGGTTAAATCCACAGCCATAGTATTGACGAGTCTTTAGAGTCCACCACACTTTCAGTTACTCAGCTTTCGGGCGAAACGCTGTAGAGGCCGTATGGAGATATGGCAGGGTCCGATCAGATACGTGCGGTATTGCACGGATCAGGATCGGACAGTTTTGTACTAGTGGCCGTATAGATATATGGCAGGGTTCGATCAGATACGTGCGGTATTGCACGGATCAGGATCGAACGGATTTTACTAGCCGGCTTTGGTTTAAGCCGGTATTAGTTTAGTACAGTGTAGATTTTGTCTCATTGCATCTGTATCCGGTCGGAATACAGATGCGGGTGTGTATGCACAGTGTCGGGGTTTTCCTGTAATTTATTACGGGACCAGTTTTCTGGAGTTGCCAGTTTGCATTCCATTCCGGCCGGTTTTCCTTTGTTCTTTTCCGGCCGGACTTTTCCGATGGAGGGGGTAATTTGCAGTTTTGCAAATTACTCTTTGTGGAGGGGTTTTATGCAATTGTGTTGATTATGATGGCTTTCATATCTTGCACATTGACTTGATTTAAATGTGAATTGAAAGGGTATGGTTTTGATGGGATGTGAGTATGGTTGATGTTTTGTTGACCTTGGATGTGGTCACCTTTTCTTTGTTCCTACCATCACCTCCCTTGTATTAGATTTTCCCTTCACCATTTCCATAAGAGATAGGCCGGCCACATTTCATGGAGGATGATGGTTCATTTTCATTTTGGTGAGGGTGTGGAAAAATTATTGTTTCATATCATTTTTCATTGCCTTAAAAATCCCCAAGTTCATATCATCTTGATTCCTCCATCATGGCAACAAAAACCCCATTGAGACAAAGCGTATTCTACACTACACATTCTACAGCTAATCTTGGGCATGTCGAGTTGCCGGCTTCATGCTCGAGTTGCCTCGGTATTGAGGCGGGAGCCCGTAAAAGACGAAGGCGATGTGGTGCCCTTTCCGACGAGGAGGAGACGGACGGAGATCCCGCGAGGAGATCGGAGTGGAGATGAAGACCGGAGGACTCGGATCAGTCGGTACAACATTTCTACACTCTTTACTGTTTGTTAGTTTAGCAATAATGGCAGATCCGGGTTAAAGTATACGATAGCGCCAAGTTAAAAAGTTTTATTCCGCGATTGGCGTCTGTAGACTGCCGGGGCGCTAACGTAGACTTACAGTGGTATCAGAGCCTCACCATTTTGCTATGCTAACTTGTGCTACCGCGTTTAAAACTTCGATCCGACCGGAAATCGAAAACTGCAAAAATCCAAGCCGACAGTTTCTGTTGTTTTTAAACGGTCTCAAAAATGATTTATGGATGTCTTAAAAATCAGAGCAGGAACTTCTAAGAGTGACGGCAAAATTTGGGTTCGTGATCCCTCGAAGCCGCCGCGGAAGCGCGGCCAAACTCATGGTTTGGCCGCCCAACCGCGGCCACGTGGGGAGCACGTTGTTAGTGTTTATGCCCTAGAAGGCCATTACTGTATCATACTAGCTTGTATATTACTTAATGGAAGCTTGGGATATTCACAAGTATATAACAGTCTTGCTAAACATGGTAGTATGCTACTTGGTTTTTTCTATCTTAATATGTTAGTGTACGTATTGATAGAGCTCTTAGGATCTTGCTTGTCTACCAGCGTTGTGATGGCAGTCACACTAGTGGGGGCTGGGTAGTCTACAAGCACATCCTTATTCAGGTCCCTGGTCGTTGGATTATCGAGACAGAGCATCGATACTCCGGAGTAGACTGGTGTGTACGCTTCTCATCCCAGTTGGGGAGATGGTCTGTCCCACAGCCGTCAGTACGTCGTACTGGAGATAGTATGCAGGTGCTCGTTAGGTTACGGGTACACCGGACAGGACTCACAGGGAACTGTTGGTTGGTTTGATACCAGTCGTCAGTGAACAGTTCCCAGGTGACATGAGTACAGCGTAGTCCGCAGACTTGACACTGCTACTTCGCCTCGAGTGTGTCCCACTGTTCTTAGATTGCTACCCTACCACGGCTCAAAGGAGTCGTGCAAACAGGTAGCAGTTGGGTGCAGTCCCGAGCACTTGGAGGCAGTGGCGGTTAGATAGGATTCGTCCCTCCCGGTATTGGGAGTAGATATCGTGCTGTGTCAGAGAGCCATTACGCAAAGTCCCTGGCCAGGGCAAGCGAGATTTGCTGGTAGGTTCCAGTAGTTTCTCAGGGTGTAATGGGCTTCACTCCGACACGACTTATACCGCTATTAGGGGACTGACGCTTGCCGCCCCCCTAGGCCCGATATGCGATAGTCTTGGACGAACGGACCGGACTGTATGGAGATTGTCACATCAGACTCAGTAGGAGTTCGGATGGGTTTTCTCATCGGCCTTCTTATCGACAACTACCTGGGGACCGTTACGTACAGCTAGTGCCGCTTGCGGTCTGTGGTTAAACCCACTGCCAGCGTAGTAGTCGAGTCTCTAGAGTCCCACACAGAGAGTTTCCTACTCCAGGCGAAACGATATAGAGGTTGCATGGTTTTGCGACAAAGGGTTCGGACGCATACGTGCGTTTACGCACGTATGACTTTCGGACAGTTTTTACCAGTCGGCTTTGGTTTAAGCCAGTTGCTGGTATCCGGTTATTGGATTTTTACAGTCTAAAGTTTTTCCGTATTTTTACGGAATGGAGGGGCGTTCTCGTAATTGTACGAGAAGCTTCTAGAAGATGTGACTAAGGAGGTTTCTTTTGGATAAGAAAGTGAGTCATGGTGGTGATTCATTCATTTCATTAATGCACATTTATTGCTTAATGACTCATGCTAATGAATCACCACTAGATATTTCATGAAGCATGCTTATTCATTTCCTTTATTCATTTTTCTTAAAAAGAAATGCTTCATGATATATTATGATACACTCTCTCTCTTCTCTCATTATCTCATTCACATTCTCTCTCCTCAAGCTCTCATCTTCAAACCCTAATCCTTACACCTCATGAGTTGAGATCAAAGGATTAGTTAGACTAAACAATCCATAACCATCACTCTTTATCATCCTTTCATCTTTGATTAGCAATCAAAGTTGATTAGTTACCTCAAGTGAGAGGTTTAGCTTGGAGTTTTGCTCTCGGGTGGATCGTCTACTACCTAGAGAAGGTCGAGGAGAACAAGGAGGACACAAAGACGAAGGACTAGTATCGATAGGTATAATCCCTAATCACAAGTGATAAGAAAATCATTGTGTTTGGTTATTAGTTGTTTAGCTTCGATTTAAGCGGTTAGTCGATGTTCGTTCTTTAAATTTGATCGTTTTTGAAAATTCCGCCTCCCCACAAGTACTGGGGTGTACTACATCGACTTACAGTGGTATCAGAGCCTCGCTAAACACTAAATAACTTAATTGCAAATTTGTACGAATTTCGAACGGAAAAACGAAGCCGAAAAACCCTAATTCTGTCATGTTTCTGTCGAATTTAAAACGATGTCAGAAAATTTTTCAGGTGAGTTCAGAGAGCTTTACATGACACCAGAAGAACACCCAAGAAAAACAGTCGACTGAATCGACCATCTCGCCGCGGAAGCGCGGTCTCAGCCTACTGAGTCGCCGCGCTTCCGCCGCCGAGTTGGCGAGTCAGCGACCGATTTTTCTTCTGTTGCTTCTCTGTGAAATTTAGGGTTTTCTGGAATATTTAATTATTGCTCAGGTTACTGTTTAACAGAGCAGATTTTGGAGCAATATTGATGTTGTTTATTCGATCGAATTGTACAGTATTTGAGTATTGGATTATATCTGTGATTGTTTGATGTGTTCGTAAACCTCCCCCAACTGCTAGTATGTCGGTTGGCAGGGGGTTGCACATTTCTGAAATGGTTATATCTGTTTGTGCATATAAACTGTATTGGACTGTTGTGGTGTATAGCCGGGGTTTGCAATGGGTTATTGATTAATTCATTTATTGTAAATGTAATTTGTTGTAATATTATTTTTGCGGGGCACTTCCAGGTTGCGGTTGTAGCCACCGATGTATTATTTCATTTTACTGTTTTTGCTCCTAGGACTGACCCAAGGTGGGGTACACAAACTGCCGGGCGGGTAGTTTGCCGTACCCGTAGGGGTCGAGGGTGGGGTAACGGCTATTCATCACAACTGTGTAATCTGTCTTTTCTTGCAGGCTCGAAAGAAATACAGATTGCTTGCAAATCCAATATTGTTTATCTGTGTTCTGGAATGAATATCATTGCGTCAGACGAATGTAAAATATCTATATTTATGTAGCTATTTAGACGTCACTTATGTTTTACACCCGCGCTAGCCCAGCCCCCGCTCTGTCGTTAGTTAAGTAACCTAACGGGTGATGACGGGACCCAGTGGCGAATGCAGATGGCATAAGAGGACGTCATATTTTCGTTGTTTTCTGCAATGATAGGTTAATGATGGGACGCATTATCTATAATGCAAAGTAAAATAAACCAAGTTTAAATCGTTGGAACAATTTAAAAGAAAACCACTCGGTTATTTTTAAAACAGATATTTTTAAATGCGGAGCTTTAACCACTCCTTTTAAAAGCTATCAGGTTCCTTCGGTTATATCAAGTTCACTACGTTCACGGTTTCGCCAAAACCAGTCGTAGCCCTCCGTCATTTCTTATGAATGGTCAGTAGTATTCAAGCTATGTTTGTTTGGCCCTTAGTCAAGACATAGTGATTGGTAGCTGCTGAATATTCATTTGTTGCATAGATAGATGTGTTGGTTTGGGACAGTCGTATTACTTTGTTTGGCCCTTAGTCAAGAGTATATACGGATGGGTTCAAATCAACAGGATAATGATGGGCAGAACTTGACATGTAACTTATGATTTGTTGGCCCTTAGTCAAGATCATAAGAACATGGGGCAAAAATATATATCGGGAATTTCTAAAGAAACTGAAATTTGCAAAGAGATGCATACCATTTGGAGTTTGATGAATGTTGGTAGGATTCCTTCAACATTATCATACGATGATATTTGGATCCCGATCCTACTGTGAGTATATGCTACTTATCAGGATATTCGTCACTTAACGATCAATGCTATAAACCTAGTAGGTGTCCAGAAAAGTGTCAGCGGGGTTACGCCCCCAGAGAAAAGAGGTTATTTAATTAAGGAACTTCGCGAAAGCGTTGGAAAACCTCCCTCGAAGTACCGACACCAGCCTGGCTGAACGGTTAAGCAAGTATTGTACGGTGAGAATAGTCCTGGCTAATTCTTCTTTTATGGTTTGAGGAAGGATTCGAAAAACAGTGGGAGCCATCCAGTTTAGATAAACTAAAAACCACTCTAAACTTGCAAGAGCATCATGCTAAAGTGTTTTCTTCTCTCTCTCCTAATTGCAGCGACCCTGAAAATGACTGGACTTAAGTTACTTTTAGAAAAGAATATACTGACGGGGCCAAACTATAAAGATTGGCTGCGGAATGTCAAGATGGCCTTGACCTATGACAAATTGGGGTACGTCCTCACCGCTACGGCACCTGCTGTCCCTGGTCCCAAATCCAGCAATGCGGATAAGGAAATCCGCAAAACCTGGGATTTAGATTGCGCGAGAGCCAAGTGCATCGTGCTTGCCTCGATGAACAATGAACATCAGAGGAGGCACGAGGATATGTCCCTAGATGGCATATTTCTCCATACAAAGGAACTTTATGGAGAGCAATCTCGTATTGCAAGATACGAGACCTCGAAGAAATTATTTCGAGCGAGGTTGGCTGTCGGGTCATCGGTAGGTGAACATGTCCTACAGATGATCGGCTATATTGAGGAGCTCGCAGACCTTGGGACGACTTTGGATAATGAGCTCTATACAGACCTTATTCTCCAGTCCCTTCCTCCCACCTACGCCCAGTTTATCCTCAACTTCAATCTTCAAGGAAAAGAAGTTGAACTTGCGGAACTCCTGAACATGTTAAGGAGTGCGGAGGGCACCTTGCAGAAGGCAAGGGAAACACCCGCTATGTTTGTTGGCGGTTCATCTTCTTCAGGGTCCAAGGCTAGGGCCAAAGGAAGGAAGAAGAAGGCCGCACCCAAACCTAGAGGAGGTGTTAGTAAGGTGGGAAAGAAGGGAAAGAAAAAGATAGCAGTACCGATAGTTGGCCAGGATGAGTGCTTCCATTGTCACAGGAAAGGGCACTGGAAGAAAGATTGCAAGGCGTGGATCGCCAAGAACCAGGAACCGAAGCAAGCTGTGGCTTCGACTTCAGGTGTGTTTGTAATTGAGAATTGTCTGTCAATCAACTCTACTTCCAGGGTATTGGATACCGGATCAGGATCTCATATTTGCAATTCATTGCAGGCACTGAGAAACCGTAGGGTGCTGAAGGAAGGTGATATGATCCTCAGGGTTGCTAACGGAGCTAGCGTGGGAGCTGCGTCCGTCGGGGATTATCACCTAGGATTGACGAGTGGACATATTTTGGTTTTGCATAACTGTTATTTTGTACCAAGCTTAACGTGTAATATCATATCAGTTTCCTTGTTATCAAATAAAGGTTATGATTTCACGTTTGTAAGAGATGTTGTTAACATCCACCTTAATCATGGTTTGATTGGGTCCGGTACTCTAAATAACGGCATATATGTTTTAAACCAACTCCAAATTTTCAATGTCCAGAACACACTAAAAAGAAAGTCTCCAGATTTAAATAAAGCTTTCTTATGGCATTGTAGACTGGGTCACATCAATGAGAGAAGGTTGACTAAGTTGCATAGAGAAGGATATTTGGACACGTTCGAATATCAATCTTATGACACTTGTCAATCTTGTCTCAAAGGAAAGATGACAAAAACTCCATTTACTGGACAAGGAGTAAGAGCGAGCGAGCTCTTAGGACTCATACACAGTGATGTATGCGGTCCAATGTCTACACATGCGAGAGGTGGTTATTCCTACTTCATTACTTTTACAGATGATTTCTCTAGGTTTGGACATGTCTTCTTGATGAAGCATAAATCCGAAGCCTTTGAGAAATTCAAGGAATATAAGAGTGAAGCGGAAAACCAAACAGGCAAAAGTATTAAGACACTAAGATCTGATCGAGGTGGAGAATACTTAAGTGCCGAGTTCCTAGGTTACCTAAAAGAGAAAGGAATTCTCTCTCAACTTACTCCTCCATACACTCCACAGCATAACGGTGTATCGGAGAGACGGAATCGAACCCTATTGGATATGGTACGATCCATGATGAGTAATGCTGAGTTACCGCGATCTTTCTGGGGTTATGCGCTAGAATCAGCAGCATATCTTTTGAACCAGGTTCCAACCAAGACTGTGCCTACCACACCATATCAGATGTGGAGTGGGAAGAAACCCTGTCTAAAACATTTTAGGACATGGGGGTGTCCAGCTTTTGTAAAAAAGCAGCATGTGGACAAGCTCGAGGCACGCTCAGTACTGTGTAAGCTTGTGGGATATCCAAAGAACTCCAAGGGATATTATTTCTATTACGCAGAGGAACAAAAGGTTTTTGTTTCTCGTCATGCCCACTTCTTAGAAACTGAATTTTTAGAAAATCAGAAGAGTGGGAGCGAAGTAGAACTGGAAGAAATTCCAGAACCACAAGCTGTTACTGAAAGTTTGGTAGAACCAGAGGTTCAAGAAGAACAGAACATTCCCACACCCCTCCGCAGGAGTAGTAGGCCGTCTCATCCGCCTGAGAGATACTACGGTTTTCTCATAGATGGGGATAGAGAGGATTGCATCATAGATGATGATGAACCTACTGACTTCCAGCAGGCCATCCAGAGCGGCGACTCGGTACGATGGCTAGATGCAATGCGGACCGAAATGGAGTCCATGTACACCAACAAAGTATGGACTTTGGACTTTGCTCCAGATGGGGTAAAACCCATAGGATGCAAATGGATCTTCAAGAAAAAGATTGGTGTAGATGGACAGGTGGAAACCTATAAGGCTAGACTTGTTGCAAAGGGTTTTCGTCAAAGACCTGGTTTGGACTATGACGAAACTTTTTCTCCAGTGGCTATGCTCAAATCCATTCGGGTCCTTCTTGCTATTGCTGCCTTCCATGATTATGAAATCTGGCAGATGGACGTAAAGACGGCTTTTCTGAATGGAAATTTAGAAGAGAGCGTCTATATGGATCAGCCAGAGGGTTTCAATCAGAGTGGGAGCAGCGAGAAAGTATGCAAGCTGCTTAAGTCTATTTATGGACTAAAGCAGGCATCGCGGAGTTGGAACATCTGTTTTGATGAGACAGTCAAAGAATATGACTTTATCAAAAATCCAGATGAACCGTGCATATATAGTAAAGTTGTGGCCAGAAGTGTCGCATTCCTCGTCTTGTACGTGGATGACATTCTATTGATAGGAAATGACATTCCTATGCTACAATCTGTCAAAGGATTCTTGTCACACAGGTTCTCCATGAAAGACCTGGGTGATGCCTCTTACATTCTGGGGATCCGGATCTATCGTGATAGATCCAAGAGGATGTTGGGACTTTCGCAGTCCAGGTATATCGACACTGTACTGAAAAGATTCAGTATGGAAGATTCTAAGCGCGGTAATCTACCGGCTTGTCACGGAATCACCCTCTCCAAAGAGATGTCTCCCAAGACTGATTTGGAAAGGGAACGCATGTCTATTATACCCTACGCTTCTGCGGTAGGCTCTATAATGTATGCGATGTTGTGTACCAGACCAGATGTAGCTTACGCACTGAGCGTGGTAAGCCGGTATCAGTCAGACCCAGGGGAGAAACACTGGATAGCAGTAAAGAACATTCTCAAGTACCTGAGGAGGACTAAGGAGATGTTCTTGGTTTACGGCGCTAAAGACCTCAGGTTGGAGGCCTTTGCTGATTCCGGCTTCCAGAGTGATAAGGACGATTCCAAGTCCATGTCGGGTTATGTCTTTACCCTCAATGGAGGGGCGGTGTGCTGGAGGAGCTCCAAGCAGGACACCGTTGCTGACTCGACGATGGAAGCGGAGTATATAGCTGCTTGCGATGCCGCAAAAGAAGCAGTCTGGATGAAGAAGTTCCTAACAGAACTTCAAGTGGTTCCTACCATAGTTGATCCAATACCTCTGTATTGCGACAACAACGGAGCTATAGCTTTAGCGAAGGAACCAAGGTCCCATCAGAAATCCAGACACATCTTGAGGCGGTATCACCTGATCAGGGAGATCATTGATCGTCAGGAGATCGAGGTTCGGAGAGTTGCTTCAGAAGAGAACATTGCTGATCCATTCACGAAGGCCCTTCCTCAGATTCAGTTCGAGAGGCTGCTCGAGATCATTGGTCTACGATATGCCAGTACATGGCCCTAGTGCAAGTGGGAGATTGTTAGTGTTTATGCCCTAGAAGGCCATTACTGTATCATACTAGCTTGTATATTACTTAATGGAAGCTTGGGATATTCACAAGTATATAACAGTCTTGCTAAACATGGTAGTATGCTACTTGGTTTTTTCTATCTTAATATGTTAGTGTACGTATTGATAGAGCTCTTAGGATCTTGCTTGTCTACCAGCGTTGTGATGGCAGTCACACTAGTGGGGGCTGGGTAGTCTACAAGCACATCCTTATTCAGGTCCCTGGTCGTTGGATTATCGAGACAGAGCATCGATACTCCGGAGTAGACTGGTGTGTACGCTTCTCATCCCAGTTGGGGAGATGGTCTGTCCCACAGCCGTCAGTACGTCGTACTGGAGATAGTATGCAGGTGCTCGTTAGGTTACGGGTACACCGGACAGGACTCACAGGGAACTGTTGGTTGGTTTGATACCAGTCGTCAGTGAACAGTTCCCAGGTGACATGAGTACAGCGTAGTCCGCAGACTTGACACTGCTACTTCGCCTCGAGTGTGTCCCACTGTTCTTAGATTGCTACCCTACCACGGCTCAAAGGAGTCGTGCAAACAGGTAGCAGTTGGGTGCAGTCCCGAGCACTTGGAGGCAGTGGCGGTTAGATAGGATTCGTCCCTCCCGGTATTGGGAGTAGATATCGTGCTGTGTCAGAGAGCCATTACGCAAAGTCCCTGGCCAGGGCAAGCGAGATTTGCTGGTAGGTTCCAGTAGTTTCTCAGGGTGTAATGGGCTTCACTCCGACACGACTTATACCGCTATTAGGGGACTGACGCTTGCCGCCCCCCTAGGCCCGATATGCGATAGTCTTGGACGAACGGACCGGACTGTATGGAGATTGTCACATCAGACTCAGTAGGAGTTCGGATGGGTTTTCTCATCGGCCTTCTTATCGACAACTACCTGGGGACCGTTACGTACAGCTAGTGCCGCTTGCGGTCTGTGGTTAAACCCACTGCCAGCGTAGTAGTCGAGTCTCTAGAGTCCCACACAGAGAGTTTCCTACTCCAGGCGAAACGATATAGAGGTTGCATGGTTTTGCGACAAAGGGTTCGGACGCATACGTGCGTTTACGCACGTATGACTTTCGGACAGTTTTTACCAGTCGGCTTTGGTTTAAGCCAGTTGCTGGTATCCGGTTATTGGATTTTTACAGTCTAAAGTTTTTCCGTATTTTTACGGAATGGAGGGGCGTTCTCGTAATTGTACGAGAAGCTTCTAGAAGATGTGACTAAGGAGGTTTCTTTTGGATAAGAAAGTGAGTCATGGTGGTGATTCATTCATTTCATTAATGCACATTTATTGCTTAATGACTCATGCTAATGAATCACCACTAGATATTTCATGAAGCATGCTTATTCATTTCCTTTATTCATTTTTCTTAAAAAGAAATGCTTCATGATATATTATGATACACTCTCTCTCTTCTCTCATTATCTCATTCACATTCTCTCTCCTCAAGCTCTCATCTTCAAACCCTAATCCTTACACCTCATGAGTTGAGATCAAAGGATTAGTTAGACTAAACAATCCATAACCATCACTCTTTATCATCCTTTCATCTTTGATTAGCAATCAAAGTTGATTAGTTACCTCAAGTGAGAGGTTTAGCTTGGAGTTTTGCTCTCGGGTGGATCGTCTACTACCTAGAGAAGGTCGAGGAGAACAAGGAGGACACAAAGACGAAGGACTAGTATCGATAGGTATAATCCCTAATCACAAGTGATAAGAAAATCATTGTGTTTGGTTATTAGTTGTTTAGCTTCGATTTAAGCGGTTAGTCGATGTTCGTTCTTTAAACTTGATCGTTTTTGAAAATTCCGCCTCCCCACAAGTACTGGGGTGTACTACATCGACTTACACACGTGCTCCCAAATTTTGTCAGGTTGTTCTCACTGGGATTTTGGGGTTTTTGATATATATCGTTTTTGCCCAGATTTTGTTACTGTTCACCAGTAAGTCGTGGGGCCCACTTCTTGATATTTTGTCGATCGAAATTTAAACACGTTAGTTTTCACAGTATTTACATTATATCTGCGACCGTGAATGTCACTCGATCGGTAAATCCGGTCTAACTGCTATAACCCGGTTAGACGGATTTGCGAACGTGATTTTCACGTTGATGTTCTATGTATTTGCTGTGATGTTGCGGATCGGTCGTGGGGGATAGCCTGGATGCAATGCTAGTACTGTGTTGTTGTATTATGTACATTTGATTTTGCGGGGCGAGCGTCCGACATGTGGACTGCCGTCACTGCCTGATTGTATTATTCTTTTGGGGCACGACCTGGTTGCGGTCGATGTACCCGGTGTATGTATATTTTACTTTCTGTACTAGGGTTACCCCGCGGAGGGGTGCACGGATAGCCGGGTTCTGGAGGGCAACGGGCCCGCATCTCAGGGCATTGAGACGGAGGGGCTTCAGTCTGGAATTGGCGGGCTATTCGCCGCACTCGTAGGGGGTATAGGTTGACCCAGGAGGGGTGCCCAAGTTACCGGATTCCGTGAAGTGCTGGGTGGTCCATTCACGACACTGGAGGGGGCTGCCTCGCTTCAGGTTTTGGCGGGTGACTTGCCGCACCCGTAGGGGTCTAGGTTTTCATTGCACAGGCTATCCACACGACCAGGGGAACGTCGGGTTTCAGTAGTGGCTCTGTGAAACCCGGGGATCCCAGATATCTGTATTGTTCTGTGATGCTGTACATTTCTTTGATGTTGCATTTTATTCACGCCTTGAGCGAAATACTATATATTGGTATATATATTAGTAGATGTTTTATATGTTTTTCATCCGCGCTAGTCCAGTCCCCGCTCTGCCGTTAGTAAGCTAACCTAACGGGTGATGACGGGACCCAGTGGCGAATGCGGATGGCATATACGTACGTCAGTATATTTTCGTTCTTTGTGGTGTGATCAATTGATGGGACTGCATTGATTCGAATCAATGCAAGTTAAACAAACCTATTCTGATGTTGTTGGAACACTTTTCAAAAAACTGTTATTGCAAGGACGTTCACTTTTGTTTTGCATCGTGGTATTCATTTGGAATATCCTGCTCCTCAGTCGACGAGGCAAGGGCCGAGATCCCTTCACCGGGAGTGACCCCTTGGACAGAATTTTGCGTCAGGGCATTAACTTCACTATAGCCGATTACTTTTGCTTTGCACCGTGGTATTCAGTTGGAATATCCTGCACCTCATTCTACGGGGAAAGAGCCGAGATCCCTTCACCGGGAGTGACCTCTTTAGCAATGGTTTTTCGTCACTATATTTTCTAAAAAGCTATCCGTTCCTTCAACGATATCAAGTTCATTACGTTAAAGGTTTTCGCCAGAAACCATTCGTAGCCCTCCGTCGTTTCATATGGGTGGTCAATAGTATTCAAGCTGTGTATGTTGGCCAAAGTCAAGGCACAGTGATTGGTAGCTATTGGGGTATTCATATGCAGCATAGATAGATGCGTTGGTTTGGGCCAGTCGTGCTGCCATTTTGGCCAAAGTCAAGGGTATGTACGGGTGGACTCAAATTAACCTGGAGAATGACGGGTTGAACTTGACATGTGACTTATGATATGTTGGCCAAAGTCAAGGTCATAAGAGCATGGGGCAGAAATCACATCGGGAGTTTCAAAAGTACTGAAACTTGCCAGATATGCGCATACCTTCTGGAGTGTGATACCGTGAGCGGATTCCGTCACGTTATCATGCGATGATAGTTGGATCCCGATTTCCACTGATGAGTTGGTTTACTCCTCGGGTGATCCCCGACTAATTCTTCTTTCAGGTTTGGAGGAGAATTTGAGGTACAGTGGGAGGTTTCCAGATTAGACAAAGTGATAACCATTCTGATCTAGGTTAGAGTGCACGCTGAGTGTTTCTTTTCTCTCTCTCTGGCAGCGACCATTGACCCGACCCTGGACTATGACTCAGTGACCAAGTTGACCGAACCTTCTTAACACTGGCTTTTGGATTGTCAGAGTTGCAGACCTCATTGCCACTCCTACTTTTACCCTTTTCTCCAGGACACCCCGTATTACTACGAACGTCCACTTCCATTGGACAAAACCATCGTATGGTTATATACGAACTCGAAGGACTTCGAGGATGGTTTCTGGTTCTGGAGAAAACGGATAGGATTATTCAGTTGTCTTTTCTTTTCACCTTCTCTCAGGTTGCGAGTACTCCTTGGTTTAGGAGTAGTACACCTATTACGCAAATTGGATAGTCTTCTTCCAAACCTTAGGCTGGTGCCGACCGGTAGGGAATGAAGAAAACCAATTAGCATAACGATGGTGTGCAGAAGGTGTTAAGTTAAGACAAAGCAAGGGATTAGTAGGAGGGCAGAGTAAGTTGCGACTGATATTCACGACCAAATCAAGTATTTCTTCGCTAATCCTAAATCAACTTTGTATTTCTCCAGGACACTCCGTGTCACTACGAAGATCCACAGATTATTGGATACTCCATCGTATGGTTATATACGAACTCGAAAGGAACTTGTTCCAGTTCGGGGATGGATTCTGGTTCAGGAGAAATAGGAATAAAGTACATTCAGGTGTCTTTTATCTTCACCTTCTCTCGCATTGCGAGTGTTCCTAGGATTAGGACAGTACACCCTTTATGCTTTTTGGATAGTCTTCTTCCAAACCATAGGCTGGTGCCGAACGGTAGGGAAGGAAGAAAACCATTTGGCTTAAAGGGGTGTACAGAAGGTAATGACTAAAGACAAATAAAGGGATTTGGAGAGGTGGCAAAGAATTATACGGTTATAGTTGTGAATCTGGATAATGGTAGAGGCATTACTAGGAATACCAGGATACCCCATCGAAACATTACAATGTTTCAGTTTCAACTGTGTACTGTTAAAAGAAAACTGATTTCCCGATTAGACACTTACTCCAGGGTATGTATTTGCCAGGAATAATTCTCACATCTGTATGGTTTTACAGATGATGAGTGGGAGTAAGTTATTGGGAATTGGGTGATCATCCTCATTATATCGGGATTCGTTGTAATCGGTGATATTTGAGGAAGTCACCTGGGTTGTTTGCCGGTCGGCAAATATTTGGTTTTGAATATCCGCTGTTGTGCACCAATTTCAAATCGATATATCTGTACGTCTATTTTCATAGAGTGAGATATACCTTTTGATATCATGTCGATGACATTTACCTATATCAGTGGATGGTTAGGTAAGGAGCATTAAACAGCGGTGTAATTCTTCTTAACCATAAGTACAGTTTTCAACCTGCGACGCACAGTGAAAGAGTTGTTAGACTCAGCGGACTTATACAGAGTATTGTATGTTGTCCAGTGTCCATTAGGACAGAGGGGTTGGTCCTCATACTATATTCTGTTTACTTTTAACTTCTCAAGTTCTTAGACATGTGTTTCGTTGAAACACAGGGTCTAAGTTTTGAGGAGTTATAGGTATTTGAATACAGTAGAGAACCAGGTGTAGCAAGTATCGGGATTCTTCAAAGTGATCGAAGATGTAGATACTTGTCAATGGTATTCAGTCGATAGTAATGATAAAGAGAAATTGCTTCTCTTTCAGGTCACTCATAATTGGAAGTATTCCTAAGTTGAGTAACGCTGATCGGCCTCCTTCCATTTAGTTGACATGCGCTGGAGACAGTTGCATGATTTGGTTCTGGTTCAATTAAATCAGTGCCTCTGGTTCTATATTGGATATAGTACAGTTCATATCTTAACATTGTTAAGGTACGGGGAGTTGTCCGGCTTATGATTAAAACCAGACTCTGGATAACTCAAGGCACGTTTCTGTAATGGCTGTTTGTGGGTTGACCCAGGCTATGACGAGGGTTGACTTTCTACCATCTGGAAGATCAATAGTGATATTGTTCTTAACTCGCCACATTTTAAAAGAAATGGTTATTTTTCAGAAAACAGTAGTGGGAGTATGGTAGAACTGGAAGCGATTCCAGAACCGCAAACGATTACTGGAGATTTGATAAGGAACCTAAAGATTCAATGTGGATTGACATTCCATTGGCCACTCCGCAGATAAGGTGGGTAACTTCAGGCACCCGAGAGGTACTCCGGTAGCCTCAAGGACGGTGACAGGGAAGTTCTTGTTTACCCACACTTGCCATTGTTGTTGTTCCAGGCTGCGAGACCCGACAGGAGGATGAGTATAGCGTCGTTCTAAACTAGCTTTAGAAGTGCACGTCTATATGACTCTGGCAGAGGGTTGTCGTAGTCAGTGGGAGCAGCGGAAGCATTGGTGGACTTCATGCTTATGTCTATTTATAGACTAAAGTAGATATAGCGGAGTTAGATCATCTGTTTCTGATGTGACAGTCATGGGTTTGACGTCATCAGAATAGGGGATGGATCTGTTGAGAAGGTAGTAGGAAGTGATATTCCTATACTACGATCGGTTATACTTTGGTCGTCACACAGTATTTTCTCCACATGGGACTTGGACATTATATCAGACACACTGGTTACTGGATCTATGGTTTTAGATCTAGATTTGGGTGGTTTCCCAATCAGGGTACTTGACAGCATTCTAAGAGTATTTAGGATGGACGACTCCTGGCACGGTAGTGTACCTGCAGGTAATGGAGTCACCCTCTCCAAAGGTGTCTTACAGACTAAAGGGGAGAGGGACGTGCATGATTGGCAGATCGCTTGCTTAGGCAATTGAGTCAATCATGAGATGTCAAGTACCACACCAGATGTTGTTCTTGCACTAGATGCAATAAGTTGACATTAATCCAATCCTGGAGAAACGGTCGGAAGCAGTTTTAGAACATAAGTAGATGTTCTAGGGATATGATAACGACAGCCTTATTCAGGAGACAGTTATCATTCCAGGCTTCCAGGGTGACTTGGACGACAAGGAGGTTGTCAGAGTTTTAGTTCTCCCTCTGACGAGGGACAGTATTTTGGACAGATGGTCCAAGGCAATACTGAGGGTGGCATGGCGCAGGAGACTGATTAAGTTCAGTTGATGATACAGTCTAAGAAGTTTGGATTTGGTGTTCATTTATGAACTAGGTCCCATCAGACATCCAGACATTCTAAGACAGGTATTGCTCATTTCGGGAGATGGCTTTCTCCGCGAACTTGAGATATAGAGAGACATAGAAAGAAACTTCATAGCGGATCCACTCACTGAGGCTATTCCTCGAACGCAATAGTTTCGCAAACGGGTTTTGTGAGACTGACTAGTAGAGGAGTTGGGTGTTCGGTATCACACGGGCTGTGAGTATGCGACATCGCAATAATGAGACTGACTAGTAGAGGAGTTGGGTGTTCGATTTCCTCGTGCTCCATGTTGGCGACGAGGGCGCAATGCTGGAGGACGTGAGGAAAATGAAAGGAGGGGTTAAAAAGGTATCCGATCCTGCAAACAAAAAGGCTTAATGAAAAGCCGAACGGGAGACGGATACTAACCTGCACGACCTCCTGAGCTATGACCGCGATTTGGGCATTGATGGTCCCCCAAGGGATTCTGTCCCCGGCCGACCGCTCCATCTCGGAGAGCAAGCTATCGGCGACAGAAAGCCCCGAGGGCATCTCGTAGCGAAGATCCCCCTCCTACACGAAGATCGGGGAAGACAGGGCTCGGGACACCGTCCTCTTGCGCCGCTTGAGGGGGGCCACGGGAGGGCTGGCCTCATCTGCCACCTCCACAACCCGGGGTTCCTGCTCCCGAGCGTGTTTGCGGCTCTCCCCGTGGCTGGTCTCCGGAGCCCGAGGCGTAGTGGAACGCCTAGCCGAAGCGGCCGCCGGCGCCTCCGGCCTTCTTTCCCTTCTTCTCAGCCATCGCAGCCAGGAATTTAGAGCGGTCCATCGGTTTTGCAAAAGAGAAAAATACACAAAGGGAGTTAGCGATGCCAGAAAGAATAGAAGAAGAGTATGCGAGTCTAAACAGGTCGCCTAGACTCCTAACTTACCCACGAACTGAGCGGGGCTGAGCCCGGCCCAACTGAGGGCCTCCTCAGACAGCAATATATCGGCCCGTTGGACGGGCTCCCACGTCGACACTGCCATCGTTTCGAAATTGGACGACCGCCTCACCCGCGGGCAGTAGGTCTTGTGCCACTGAACAGGCACAGGCCAATCCTCACCCTCGGGCGGCCCGACAAAAAAGAATTTCTCCTTCCATTCATGGATGGAGGAAGGAACTGCTACGACCCCCGACCTGGCCGTCCCTCCCCTGTGTTTTCTAAAGGAAATGTATACCCAGCTCGGCTCGTCCTTACGGGTGCCGGGTGATTTTTATAATAGAGAGAGGAAAGGAGAAGGGTCAGGCTGAAGGGGATTTCTTGTAGTCTCAACCGGACCAGGAACCCGAGGAGAATCCTCCACGAGTTCGGCACTAGTTGGCCCGGAGCTAATTGAAAACAGCGCAGCGCCGCACTCACCTCGGGGGAGAAGGGCAGACGCATTCCAGCCTAAAAGGCATCCAGGTATAAGGCAATCTCGTTGCCCCGCACCTGGTCTGCCCTCTCTCCTTGCCCGGCCAAATGAAGCGAATGGCCGGGGGGAATGTGGAAACGAGCCCGGATTGTGGTAAGCTCGTCCACATTCCTCGAGAGAGAAGGCGCGTCGCGAGCACTCTTGATGCGCGCTTGGGGAACAGTTCCCGTCGCACGGCCCAGGGAAGCAGGTCTAACCCTAACTCCTCGAGGGGAATCCGACTCGAACGAGGCAGAGGAAAAAGCGGCAGAAGACTCCATAGACTCTACCTCAACTATCTCAACAGACACCCCAGAAAAAGACATCTAACCTGAGCAAAAGAAGGAGTCCTCCGAGAAAAAGAAGGAGTCCTCCGAGAAAAAGGAGCGAGAAATCCGAACTAAAGGGAAGAGCGTCGAGCTAACACACGCAGCGATGAGGAAATTATAGCGAAGTGTGAACCCTGGGGGATCCCACCTCTATTTATAGCATTCGGCAAGCGCATCCAACGGCGCCGATCGATTCCCGCCAAAGCAGACGCTTCGCGTTCGACGGCCATCAACTTTCCACGTGTCACAAGAGCATTGGATGCGTCCCTTCAAGCGCCAAGGACACCGGCGGCTCGTCACGTCAGCCAACCATCACCGGACGCCTGGCCTGGCTCCTCAACGAACGTACGATCGAATCGGCGCTTCCCCTTTAATGTACGATCTCTTTTCTGATCCGTTGACGTCATCAAAAAATACGACTAACTTCCCAGGAATCCGCGCCGACGATGTCTTCAACTAAGAACTTAGCCCGGATGACCGATCAGACCACTCTCGACCCGACCTATAAGTAGGCCGGGACGAGAGTGGGGGACTAATGATGATGCTCAGTACTGAAAACTCCCCAAATCATGACACGTGGCAGATGGCGTGTCCTAAGGCTTACGGGAAAGGAGCAAGAACGGTATATTGAAGGCATACCCCGGGCCTTCGACCCAAGAATGTTCTCGACCTTCGATGACCTCCCAGAACACTCCCATGCTCGTCCTACAAATAACTATTGGCTCACCTCCGAGCCCTCCTGCACACTGGGCTTCCTCAGCCCTCCCAGCTCGCCTCCGAGCTATCACAGAACCAAGCTTGCTCGGCCTCCCGCTCACCTCCGAGCCTCCCTCCGAGCTCAGATTCCTCGGTCTCATCGACCGACCCAGAGCACAGATCATAAGCGTCCTGGACATGGCTCCGCGAATCTCGCCACACGCGAGATATCCGCTGCCTCACGATCCCGCATCCCACGCCATCGTGTTCCCCCGTTAACGGGCATATCTCGCCGTTAATAGAGGATCCCGCCATTCGCGCAAGCGCTGCTCCAAGGGCATAAAGACCGGCGTAAATCTCGCGCCCGCCAGTCCATGGTTGCCACTATATAAACCCCCTCTCAGATGACTCAGGTAAGGCAATTCTTATCCAATAGGCCGCTACTCTGCCCAGATATCTCGACTAACTTGATCGTCGGAGGGTCCACGGTGGTACAACCACCCCAGGACTTCCTTGTAGATAGCTCGGGTTCACTCCAAACCAAGCCTACCGAGATCCACACGCTTCAAGAAGCAACCCTCAAATCCAATCTCCGCCGCTCATCAACGCCCGCGGCAGATCAACGGAAGACAATATCTGAAGGAGATCCAGACCTCCATCACATTTACTCAATCAAACAAAACCATAAATGCTTTGTTCCAATTAAAATGATACCAAATTTATTTAGGTCCAATTGATCCTAAGCCAAACAAAAAAAAACATTAGTTCAATCAAACCACAACCCAAGATTCATCTAATCAATCCAACCCAACCCAAAAAAAAATCCAAACCCACTACCTCTATAGATATATTAAAATTGCTAAATAGTTACTCTTGTGTTTACCTTCGTATATTATATTCGTTGAGCGTTAAAATTTTGATCAAAAATTGGAATTTTAAATTGCAGCTTTACTTTTTTCCAAAAAATTAACTTTTGAGATGCTTTTGGTTGAATTTAAACCAGTATGGTTCTAATAAAATAAATGTTCTAAAACTAGGATGTCCATGGTAGTCGAATGCTCTGGTTTTTTGCGCGACTAAGCGGCCTGGTATTGTCATCCCAATATATATATTGTTGCTCAGAGAGACCAAAACAGATCCTCTCATAATCTCTTCCTTAAATGTGTACTTTTACACTTTTCATGATGTGAGAACAACACAAGACTAAAAAAATCCTATTAGTATTTTTTCTTGTTTAGGCCTTTGATAATGATCATCCTGTCAGTAAAAAAACAAAGATTAGATTTAAAAACCCATTAGAATAAATGATCAACACCGGTACAAAGATGGCTTGTCTTTACGGATAAAAAAATCCGTAGGGACAATTAAAGAATGCACCTACGGATTAATCCATATGAACAACTAATGACCCTACGGATAACTTCGTAGGGGCATAAATAAACAAAATTTTCTTAAAATTTAACTTATGCAGTTGTCCCTACGGTGCCACAAGATAAGGCCCTACAAATATATCCGTCGGGGCAAATTTAAAGATTAAAAAAATAAAAACCAAAAGTTATCGTCCCCGTCACTATACCCTAATTCTCAATTCCCCCCAAAATTTCCACGCGCGTGCTCGTCGCCTCCTCCCTCATTGATCGTCGCCTCCGACCTCCTCTGCGCCTCCTCCGACATCTCGTCGCCTTCTAAGACATCTCAGCCCCACCTCCGACCTCGTCGCCTACTCCGACGGCGTCGCCTTTTCTCTCGCCGTCTTCTTCATCCTCCTACGACCTTCAGCGCCGCCTCCATCATCTCCAGTGCCACCCTCTTCATCATCGTCGAGCTCCTCCTCGGCTTATTCGTCACCGTCGAAATCGTCAATAGAATAATTAATTTATTGATAAATTTAAATTTTTATTTTCGTAAATTGAATTTGGTGGATAAGGCTTCAATTTGGGGATTTTGAATTGTGGTGGTCGGTGGGTGCTGTGGTGGTCGGTGGTGGGTAGCTATGGTGACTATGGGGCGGCTGTGGTGGTGGTAGTGGCTGCACTGTAATTAGGTCTAGGGTTAGGGTTAATTGGGTCTAGGGTTAGGGTTAAGATAATTATGGTTAATTAGGTCTAGAGTTAGGGTTAAAGTAGTTAGGGTTAAAGTTAAGGGTGGGGGTTATGGTTAGGGTATTTTAGTGTTAGTGTAAGTGTATGTGTGTGTGAGAGAGATAATGTTGATGATGATACGCGTGTGTTTGTGTGTGTGTTTATGATAATGATGATGTTGATCTCTCATATTAAACAAGGCCAAACCCTAATTTTAAACTTAACACTAGAACTAAATCCAAAATCTTAAACTTAACACCAGAACCAAATTCAAAATCTTAAATTTGATTAAGAAAACCCTTAACTTTAAAAAACTTTAACCTAAACAAAAAAATTAAAACCCTTGAAATTGAAACATAAACGTAAAACTAATTTAAGTTAAATCTTATAATAAGTGTATATAAGATAATCGGTGATAATATGAAATTTTCATATGCTCATCGATCATTATATGTGAAAATCAAAGCGCGGCTTAGTCCCTGTCTATCGGTTAACATACGTTCGATATTCGTCATGACATAAAACTATACGAAAATTGTTAAATATCAGACGGTATCGTTCGATACTAACAACCGTCGTATAGTCTATGTAACAAGAAAATTCAATCGTATGATAACCGATAAATTTGTCCAGTTTGGACAAGTTAGGAATGTATAAAGCAAACACCTGCATTCACTTATGTTTTCATTCGTTTCAAGTTATTTCGTCGGTACTTTTCCGCTGGTTCTCCATTTACAAGAATAGATTAGATGTTCATTTCAATACTGTTTCACAACAGTATTGAAATGATTATATATTCTATTACAGTGTATTCGGAGAACAGCGGGGAGGTGTTACCAAAATTTACTCGAAACGGATGAAAGCACAAGTGAATGGGTGTCTACTCTATACATTCTTAATGAGACAGAAGCCTTAACCTCGACAGCCGAAACACACATACAACATGAATACACAACACACGCACACACAAAGCACATACACACTAACAATTCTACATCTAAGCGAAATCATAAATTGAAACACGTATCTACAGAATACAACTCATACTTTGGTTTCTTCAAACCTAAGTTTGTTAATCGATAATTTATCCTTTTCAACGACAAATTTTGCCCCTGCGGATTTTCTTCTTTGTCAATAACCATCTCGTTCTTAGATTTTTCAATATAGTCAACATTACTTACAATTTATATGTTATACCGTCTAACATGGCCCATGAGTACATCAGATTTAAGAACTGGATGTATGTGGATTAGCAATAACGTATGCAATCTAAGTTTGTCGCAGGAGTTGCTGTTTTCATTGAATTTGCACGCGCACATAATAAGATCGTGTTAGAGAAGATTCTTTGTCCGTGTGATGGATATGGGAATAAGTTCTGGCAGAAGGTAGAAATCGTAGAGCTTCATATCGTTAAACATAGTTTTATTAGACTTTATACAACTTGGCTATATCACGAGGAAGGACAAAAAGAAGACGGTAATACGACGGAAGGAGAAGACGGTAATGCGGCGGAAGAAGAAGACGGTAATTTCTTTTCAAAAAAAGAAATTGAGGATATGGTAGAGGCTGCCCTCGGTGATAGTAATCCTACCGAAAAAGACATTCCTTCCGGTCAAGGACCGCGTGCGGATAAGTATGAAAAGTTCATAAATGATACTAGAAGACCAATTTATGATAATACAAAGTATTCCATCCTATCATGGTTCGTTCACGTCCGGATCACCGGCTGTTCCTCACTAGAGGAACTATTGTCCCGCTCATGCTATTGCCCGGGCCCAGGCTCGTGCTGCTATCGCCGGAGGTATATATCGCACTTCAATTTTCGTTATTCTTGATTTCTAAATACTGTTTTGTCTTGATATTTTTGTAGATGCAGAGCAGCCCCATCCCGGAGGGGGACTTGAGGGCCGAATCAGTCCCACAGACTGAGGCCCGATAAAGCTAGGGGGAGGCAACATTCCTCCTCTTCTTTATCCCCAATTATCGCTATACCGAGGTTCGGCCGGTATATGGGGGATGAGAGCAACATCTAAAAGAAATATGCTCTTCACATTGAGTGGGACGATCAGCACCGGCGCTCCTTTACCCTCTTTTGGGATCAGACTCGGGTATTAATATATATTTTCATTTGACTTGTCAAATTAAATTTTTTTATTATTTTAACACTAATAATTTAAATACGTTATTTTCTTGTATTTGCAGTTGGATTACGACTTTCAGCCTGTATCCGATCCTGATCATCCTGACAGAGTGCTCGATCTTCACGCTCTTTATCTGGGCCTCATGAAGAACATGCAATCTAAGGTCCGATATAATAGAAATGAGCTAAAGATCGATTGCTATATGCTATAGCAGGTGATCCCTTAGGCGGTGAGAGCGGCTTTCCTATATTCTCCGGCCTTTGCCAGAGTTGACGTAAATACATGGTCTCTCTTGTGCCGGTATTATGAGTGTGAGCGTAAACAGATTTGTAATTTAAATGTAATTTATTGTTTAATATATAATTTATTTTTTATATTGCTTAATTAAAAAACTAAATCTAATTGTGATGTGCAGAAACAGGCCAATCAAAACAAGAAGAATAGGAAGTCGGCGAAGAGAGGTCACCCCACTTACACAGGTGGCTCGAGGAACATTACTCGTACCATAAAGACATTGGTAAATTATAATAGATCTAGTTTAATATAATGCAATATTAAGAGTTATTCTATAATATATGTAAATTTTTTGCGAATTGCAGAGAGCTCAGACCCTAACGTAGGGTGGTACACCGAGAGTGTTCACCGCGTATCTTGCTGTCCACGGCATCTCGACAGATCCCGCCACGGACGAGCTTCGATTCCCCGACACTGCTATCCAGGAGTATTGCATAAGTGTTAATATTTATTCTAATTCGAATGAAATTTTTTTGGGGATAAGTTCAAATTTAAATGATATATATACTTATATTTTAATGCTTAACGTGGGTGTAGGAGCGGGTGGTAGAGCAGGCGGAGGCATCGGGGATCGATTTCAGTGGACAGACTGATCCGATCATACAGACCCCAGTCCTAGACGCCGCACACGGAAAGCACCGTGGAGGTTGGGAGAGAGGCCGAGGACTTGGTCCTAGCAGGGCACATATGAAGTTGTTCTTCACTCCGACGGTTACTTCTCCTACCCCCGTGAGTGACGTCTGGATCATGATGTTTCCGCATTGAAAACCACCGTCAGAGTTGAAGGAGATATTAGTACGTATATTACTTATTAGTAAAATATTATATCACATTATAGATAGTAGCATATGCAATATTAGTAGCTTGAGCTTATTTGATTGTAGACTTAAGTTTGATTAATCAAGCTTACATAAAACTATCTAATTAAACTGAACTCTATAATCATAATCATGCCACATCTTTCTTCATTTTGGAGTTTAAAAAGTTATGATTATCCAAACTCAAAACTTGAGAAGAAAACATTGCTTTATAAATTGATAACTCCAAAACCAAGCATCCAATTAAAGCTAAACAATTAAGGAGAGATACGGCTTACAAATTAGAGTAAGTATCATTTCTACCTCCACTTAAAATAAACTACGGTTTTCCAAACTATATACCCAAATTAGGTCCAAGTCCCTAAGTATTCTTAAATTAGGAGAAAAAAGCATAGCCCTGAATGTATGGAATTTCAATATGTATAAATTCTCATACATAACATATGAATTTCAACAGAATGTGTGGAATCTCAACAAAACATATATAAATTCACGGTTCCGCAATAATCCGATAATGATACGAATTCGACTAAAATCTAATACACCGTTCTTAGTCATTTATTACAGAAACACAAAATTTTACAGATTCGAGGGGCTATTTCGGTTGCGGCTCCATATGCCTCTCCTTCGGCTGCGGCTCCGCAAGCCACTATCTTGGCTGCGGCTGCACAGGCCATTCGTATAGCTCCACAGCCCACTCAGACTCCTGCACAGACTACTCAGACTCTTGCACAGACCGCTCTTCATTAGTCAAGTTTTTGACGACCCAGAGCTGCACCGAGAAGCAGATGCGCCAGATTACGGTGATTATTAAATGTGGAGGAGCTGGATCGAGCTAGGATAGGTTTATTTATATTTTTGACGATGGATATACTTATTTGATACATATTGTATGTATTGGACGATATCGGTGGTTGTTTGGAAGTTTACGATGATTTTGTATTCTGTTTGTTTATTTCTTTTAAATATTATGCGTGAGATGTTGTTTATGAATAATTTTGTATTTGGCTATATATATATATATATATATATATATATATATATATATATATATATATATATATATATTATTGTGCACCTGGCGGAGAAAAAACGGGAAGCCCATTTAAAAAAAACAGATATAATATCCTTACGGATTAATCTGTAGGGAAAACAGTTACCCCTACGGATTACTCCGTAGGGGCACGTTTTGTCCCTACATATTTATCCGTAAGGACAAAATATCAGAATATCTGATATTTTGTCCCTATGGATTCAGTAACATGAGCAAAACTTGCACCTACGGTGTAATCCGTAGGGGCATTTATAAGGCCCTACGGATAACTCCGTAGGCACAATTATTTTATTTTATAAAAAGATAAATTTAAAAAAATTATGTCCCTACGGAATAATCCGTAGGGCTAATTGTCCATACAGATTACGCAATAGAAGCAAATATTTACTTCGTAGGGGTATGTTCAAGGCAAATACTTTTGCCTGCGGCCTTTGGATCTATGAAGCTATTTTATGTCCTTAAGGATTAATCCGTAAGGCCTACGGTTTGCCATGCCCCTACGGCTAAATCCATAGGGGAAAGTGGGTATTATAGTAGTGCAACATAGATATATGAATTAACATGACTAGACAAAGAAGCAAGGTTTTTAGCGGACTAAGCAACCGCAAAGGCTTCTTGGCCCCCTTTTCGCTTCGCTTTTTTCTCCCGTGTTGAAGATATTGCATATAGAATCGTTAGTCCCATTATCATTGCACCATAGCTTCAAAATTAGGGCGATGATTGTTGTAAAAATAATATATATATATATATATGGTTTGGAGATAAGATGGTGGAGAGACAAAACTTGATTGCTTGAGTCGAGAATCACTTTATTCTTAAGACAATATTTGCACCCTATACCGTAACGAGTTACAACAAATTTGCCTTCCAAGATAAAACAGGCTCCAGAATAATTTTGTTGTTAAGTATTTATTTACAGAAAAAATTACTTAACCAGAACTACACTAGAACACAAAAAAAAAAAAAAAAGAGAAAAAGAGAGATGAGGAAATTCTCTTGGAATTCTTGTACTTGAGAGTAACCTGGACCTTTTATTTATACATCTTGGATTACCCTTTCGGGCTTGAATCAAAGGGGACATCCGTTGCCTTTTCGGTTCAAACCAGATCTGGCTGCATTTTTTCATTTGAATCCTCGACTATTCGGATACTCGCACCCGTTGGTTCAAACCGAACCAGTCATATCCGCACAAAGAACGAACTGTTGCGACCATTCAAGTCCAAACCTCCTCATTTTCTCTCATATTTCTTAACTACTAGGCTATACAAGCCTTGTTCAAAGAAGTATATAATATATGACTATATACTAGATAAATTAAATATTTAGAAATTTAGAAAATTCCAACAATTTCCCCCTATTTTCTAAATTATTTAAGTTTCTTAAATAACCTTTCTGTGTTCTTTGGTAGGCTATACATCAATAAAAATAGCATTAGCTTTCAATCTTTACGTAGTTTAAACTATATCATGGGTTATCAGGGTACAGAGTAGCCATAGCTTTGAACTAAGGACCCTTTAGTGACAAACCGGACATAGTAAACATATAGTTTACCCAGCGTATGTTCTTTTAAAAACCCCGCACATTTAATAGCCTTGTGCGCTATCTTAGGTTTCATAAGCGTCTTTAAAGAAAAGCTTTCAATTTTTGCAGAAGCGGCCTTACTTCCCATACTTATATAGGTGAATCTAAAATCAATCCACTTGTATGATTTGGATATTGCATAGATTCCTTAAGGAAATATTTTTCAACCCCTGATATTCTCCTTACAAGTATGCACTTTTCTTGAAATGGTCTTGGTAATTAGTTATTTCCAAGCATGTAAGTGCATAACTGGTTACAACTACATGTGATTTTCTATTGAACCATAAGACTAGATGTTATTCCAGTGAATGATTGGGTTCCACACATAGGCTGCCTTTTATTCTAAAAGCTTTAAACCCATCTCTCTGGAAGTTCCATATTACATTCCTGCCTATGCCTTTTGTGAAAGGATCCGCCAAATTTTTCTTTGACTTCACATAGTTAACAGTCACAATTCCTTTTTTAATTTCTTCCCTTACATAATTTTGTCTTATACTTATATGTCTTAACTTCTCTTTATATACCTTATTATACGTGTTAGTGGATGTTGCACACCACCACAACTCTTGTAGGGAGGCGGAATTAGCAAACAATAATTTTGAAGCATGCAACATCGACTTTTGAACCCGGATCGTATCCTAAACCATAACTAGTACCCCATCTAGGAGTTTTAGCTAATATGATAGGGATTATACCTTCTTGAAACCGGTCCGTTCGGGTCTTCTTTCCGCCGCGTTTCTGAGCTCCTTGGGTGCTTGGAATGATCTCGATCTCCGGTCACCGCTAAACCATAGATGATCCACCCGAGAGCTTTGGATCAGGCTTCAACCTCCACTAAAGAGGCAACTAAGAAGTCAAGCTTGCTAAGAGAGACTACTTAGATGATATAGAGATAATCAAGTAGATTATTTGATCTCAAAACCTATGTTTTACAACTCATGTGATGGATTAAGGTTGAGCTTGAGGGAGGAGATAATTTGGAGAGAGAATGTGAGAGTGAGAATGAGCTAGGTCAAGTATGAACCAAATAATATGGCTAAGCTTCTAATTATTGAAGCATGGATTATTTTTCTCAAAAAATAATCAACCGTGCTTCAATAGTGAAGCCAAATGAATATAATATTCATTAGCCATGCTTTCATCCATGCTTTGAAAAAGTCTCCAAATTCCACCTCATTTATTTTATTTTCACAAAATAAAAATTCATATATGAGGTGTCTCCTTCTAGAAGCCTTTTCTTGTACAATTATAAGAATGCCCCTCGCCGTATACCGTATAAATATACCCGTATTCGTATTCCGAAAAATACGAATACAATGAGATACCAATAATCCAATAATATAATGCTGGTATCCGGCTTAAACCAAAGCCTATCAGTATTATCCTTCCGAACATCATTCGTGTAGCCAGTACACGTACATGATCGAAACCCTGTCGTAACACCTTACGGCCTCTATATCGTTTCTCCTGAACCAGGAAAACCCTCTGTGTGGGACTCGAAAAACTCGACAGTACGCTGGCAGTGGGTTTAACCACAAGTCCGTCAGCGGCACTAGCTGTGCGTAACGGCTACCCAGGTACATGTCGAAAAGGTGGTTGACAAGCGAACTCATTCTAACCCCAACGAGCCTATAAGTAACACTTACCATACAGTCTGGTCTCTTCGTCTGATACGTCGCATATCGAGTTTAGGGGTGGTAAACGTCAGACCCCAGTAACTTGATAAGTCATGCCGATGTGTGTCTTATAACGGTTTGAGAAACTACTGATAACTCTTATCAGTAAATCTCAACCCTGGCCAGGGAATTGCTGTTATAACCAATCGAGCATAGCGCAACATCAACTCGCTATACCGGGAGAGACGAACCCCTCCTATCGCTCACCGCCTCTATGTGATTCGGGACTGTACCCAAAATCCATCTATTTGCACGACTCTGAAGAGCCGTGGTAGGGAGGAAATCAAAGCACAGTGGGAACCACACAAAATACTATGACAATCTCGGATCTACAGACTAACATGTACAAGTGTCACCAGAGAACTACTATCTGACGATAGGTATGATAGCATCTAGGAGTTCTCGGAGAGTCCTGTTCGGTGTAACCATTCTCTAATGAGCACCTGTGTACAATCTTTAATGTCAAACACCAATGGTTATGAGATCAACCATCGCCCCCATACATGGTCAAGAAACGTACACGCTAGTCTACTCTGGAATATCGATACCCTGTCTCGATATTCCCTCGACTAAGAACTGTTAAAGGATTTGCTTACTGACTACGCAAGCCCCACTAGTATGATCTGCATCCTAGTCCTGGTAGTCAAACAAACATCCTAAGGGCTTTATCAACATGTATATAAGATATGAAATACTAAGTAGAACACATCACATGTTAAGATAAAGGTAAACCAAATAGCGTACTATCATATTGAGCAAGATTGTTTCTGTACATACATATCCCTAATATCCTATACAATAAAGGCCTCTAGGGTATATATATCCAACAATCTCCCACTTGCACTAAGTCCTTTAGTTGGTGCAATAAGTACCCACTGTCTGCACTATAGTCAGTTGCTGGCGTACCGCATGCCCAACATCTCGAACAGTCTCTCGAACTGGACTTAAGAGATGACTTTGGTGAATAAATCAGCCGTGTTATCTTTTGTGTCCACTCTCCGCGCCTCGATCTCCTGGCGCCACGATCTCCCTGATGAGGTGATACCGTCTCAAGATATGTCTGGATTTCTGATGTGACCGTGTTTCTTTTGCCAAAGCCATGGCTCCATTGTTATCACAATACAAAGGTATTGGATTAGCAATAGATGGAACCATCTGAAGTTCAGAAATGAACTTTTTCATCCAGACTGCCTCTTTTGCGGCATCATTAGCAGCGATATACTCAGCTTCTATCGTAGAGTCAGCGACGGTATCTTACTTGGAACTCTTCCAACATACCGCCCCTCCATTGAGAGTAAATATAAATCCTGAGATGGACTTGCTATCATCCTTATCGCTCTGGAAACTGGAATCGGTAAAGGCCTCCATTTGGAGATCTCCGTTACCATACACCAAGACCATTTCTTTAGTCCTTCACAAGTACTTAAGAATGTTCTTCACAGCCATCCAGTGTTTCTCTCCTGGATTGGATTGATATCTGCTTACTATACTCAGTGCGTAAGCTACATCTGGGCTAGTACATAATATTACATACATTATAGATCCTACCGCCGAAGCGTAGAGTATAATGCTCATGCGAGCCCTCTCATTATCAGTCTTTGGAGACATCTCTTTGGAGAGGGTGATCTCGTGACAAGCGGGTAAATTACCTCGCTTGGAATCTTCCATACTAAACCTCTTTAGTATGGTGTCTATATATCTTGATTGGGATAATCCCAACAATCTCTTAGACCTATCTCTATAGATCTTAATGCCCAGAATGCATGAGGCATCATCCAGGTCCTTCATGGAGAACCTTTGCGATAAGAATAGTTTGACCGATTGTAGCATAGGAACATCATTTCCTATCAGGAGAATGTCATTCACGTACAATACGAAGAATGTGACTGTACTCCCTACAATATTTTTATAAATGTAAGGTTCATCTAAATTTTTGATAAAATCAAACTCTTTGATTGTATCATCAAAGCATATGTTCCAACTCTATGACGCCTGTTTTAATCCATAGATGGATTTAAGCAACCTGCATTCCTTCTCGCTGCTCCCACTATCAATGAAGCCTTCCGGCTAATCTATAAACACGTTCATCTAAAATGCCATTTAGAAATGTTGTTTTAACATCCATCTGCAAGATTTCATAGTCGTAGTAAACAGCAATAACAAGCAGGATCCGAATGGATTTAAGCATTGCAACTGGAGAAAAAGTATCATCATAGTCCAATCCTGGTCTTTGACGAAATTCTTTCACCACAAGCCTAGCTTTATAGGTCTCTACCTGTCCATCCACACCAATCTTTTTTTTAAAGATCCACTTGCACCCTATGGGTTTTACTCCAGAAGGTGCAACCTCCAAAGTCCATACTTTGTTGGTGTGCATGAATTCCATTTCGGATCGTATGGCATCCAGTCATTTCACTGAGTCACTACTCGTGATAACTTGCTGAAAACTAGTAGGGTCATCATCATCTATGATGCAATCTTCTCTATCACCATCAATTAGAAAACCATAGTATCTATCCGGTGGACGAGAAGTTCTGCTAGATCTACGGAATGACTGAGACTCGTTGGGTTCTATTAAAACTTCAGGCTCAACCAAATCGTTAGTATTTGTTTATGGATCTGAAATTTCTTCCAGCTCTACCGTATTGCTAACAATATCATTTGTAAAAAACTTATTTTCCAAAAATGTGGCATAGTAAGAAACAAACACTCTTTGTTCCTCTTTATGGTAGAAAAGATACCCATATGAATGTTTGGGATACCCCACAAATTTACACAAAACCGATCGTGTCTCGAGTTTGTCTAGATTATGCTTTTTAACAAAAGAAGAACAACCGCATATCTTAACTCGTTTAAGAGATGGTCTCTTCACATACCATATCTCATATAGAGTGATAGGCACGGTTTTGGTCGGAACCCTGTTTAATAGATATATTGCAGTCTCCAATGCATGCCCCCAGAACGAAAGTGGTAACTCAGCATCACTCATCATCAAACGTACCATATATAATAAGGTACGATTTCTCCGTTCTGACACACTGTTGTGCTGTGGTGTGTACGGAGGAGTGAGCTGAGAGAGAATCCCATTCTCTTTCAGGAAATATAGAAACTATATACTTAGGTACTCTCCTTCTCGATCTGATCGAACTTTCTTGATACTCAACCCAGTTTGTTTTTCTAATTCAAGTTTATACTCCTTGAATTTTTCGAAAGCTTTAGACTTATTTTTCAACAAGAATACGTGTCCAAATCTTGAGAAATCATCAGTAAAAGTTATGAAGTATGAAAAACCACTTCTTGCATGTGTAGACATTGGTCCACATACATCACCATGTATGAGGCCTAAAAGTTCAGTAGCTCTATCTCCGTGTCCAGTAAACGGTGTTTTGGTCATTTTACCTTCGATGCAAGATTGACAAGTCGCATAAGATTTATATTCAAACGGATTTAAATATCCATCTTTGTGTAGTTTAGTTAGTCTTGTTTCGTTAATATGATCAAGTCTACAATGCCAAATGAAAGCTTCATTTATCTCTGAAATTTTTCTTTTGTTTGTGTGTTGTATGTTAAAAACTGTGTGTTGATTCAGGACGTAGATTCCGTTATTTAATGTACCATACCCAATCAACTGTTGATTTAGATTAATGTTCATAACATTACTTTGTAACACAAAATTATATTCTTCATTGTCCAACAGAGATACTGATATTATGTTGCATATCATAGATGGCACAAAATAACACGGGTTCAAAACCAATATACACCGTAACCCCAGATGATACTCTCCCATGGATACAGCATGAACATTTGATCCATTTCCAACACGGAGAGTATGGTCACCTTTCTTCAAAACCTTGCTATTTCTCAATCCCTGCACACAATTGCAGATGTGAGATCCTAACCCGGTATCTAATACCAGGAAGCAGAGTTTATTGAAAAACTGTTTTCGGTAACAAACACACATGAAGCGGAAGCATCAGCATGCTTCTTCTTCTTGAGATCGGCGAGGTACCAACGCAGTTTCTCTTCCAGTGCCCAGTCTTGTGGCAATAGAAGCATTCCCCTTTTCCCGATACCGCAGCCCCTGTCTTGTCTTTCCCTTGTGCCTTTCTAACTCCACCTCTCGTTTGATGGGTTTCTTCTTCTTTCCTTTAGTTTTACCTTTTGGGACAGAGGAGGAAGATGGCCCAGCAACAAGAGATGGAGTTTTCGCTACTGTTAGCGTGCTCTCTGCACTCCTCAACATATTGAGAAGTTCAGGAAGTGACTTCTTCAGATTGTACATGTTGAAGTTCACTATAAACTGAGCATAGGCAGGAGGGAGAGACTGTAGAACTATATCAACATATTGTTCATTCTCCATCGTCCATCTCAGGTCCTCTAGTTCTTCAATAAGTTCTATCATCTTCAGTACATGATCACCTACAGATGTACCAGCAGCCATCCTCATGTGAAACAACTTTCTTGAGGCCTCGTAACGCAGGGCATGAGATTGCTCCCCATACATGTCCTTTGTATGGAGAAAGATGGATTGCACATCCATCTTCTCATGCTGCTTCTGATGTTTGTTGTCCATCGAAGTAAGCGCGAGGCATTTGGCTGTGGCGCAATCTATATCCCATGTTTTGCGGATCTCCTTATCCACAATAGAGAAATCAGGACCTGGGAGGGGAAGGGCTGGAGCAGTAAAGACGTATGCAACCTTGTAATATGTAAGGGCAATATTTACGTTCATCATCCAGTCTTTATAATTTGGTCCCGTAAGTTTATTTTTGTCTAATAGAGAAGCTTAAATCCCGACATTGGTATCTACCATTAGGAGAGAGAAAAGAAAACACTCGGCGATTGCTCTTGTATAATTAGATTGGTTATTAATCTTATCTAATCGATGTCTCCCACTGCTTTTTATCAAATTTTCCTTCAAACCATAAAAAGAAAATTAGCCAGGATTGATTATATTCTACAAGTTCGCTAACCGGTCAGCCAGGCTAGTGTCGGTACTCCGAGGGAGGTTCCCCGTGTTTTCGCACGGACCTAATTAAAATAAACCTCGTTTCCCTACAGGCATAACCCCGTTGATACCTTTCTAGACATCTACTGGATTAGCGAATTGTAAAGTGTAAAACTCTCCTGAGAGTAACTATTACCCACAGTGGGATCGGGATTCAACTATCAAATAGAAGGTATGCAATCTCATTGCAAATTTCAACACTTAAAATTCCCGATATGGTTTTTACCCCTGGCGTCTTATGACCTTAACTATGCTCAACAAATCATAAGCGCTAGTCAAGTTCTATCCGTCATTTCATGATCGATTTAGACCCACCCGTATGACCCTTAACTATGGTCAACAAAGTCATACGAATGTCCTAATCGATCACATCATATGCATTGTAGGAAGACATCACTTAGTTACCGTACACTGCGTCTTAACTATAGTCAACAAACGTAGCACGAATACCAAGTACTCTACTTCCTAAAATGGCGGAGGGCTACGAATGGTTTTGATGAAAACCTTTAACGTAATGAACTTGATATCGTTGTAGAATCTAGTGATTTGAAAAGGAGTGGTTTAAACTTCGCTTAAAAATCGAATAGTTTTTCAAAAACAAACCAAATAGCTTTTTCTAAAGAGGTCACTCCCGGTGAAGGGATCTCGGCTCTTTTCTCATCGAATGAGGTGCTGGATATTCATCAAGGAATACCATTATGCAAAGCAATAACTAGGGAGGCTATCATGATAAACCGAGTGGGTTGTAGCATTTGCTAGTTTTGCTAAAGAGGTCACTCCCGGTGAAGGGATCTCGGCTATTTCCTCGTCGAATGAGGTGCTGGATATTCATCAAGAAATACCACTATGCAAAGCAATAACTAGAGCTACTCTTTTTGAAAAATTCGATTCTACAATATCTTTAGCTTTCTTTTCTTAACATTAATCTCATCAATGTTGTCCCATCATTTAACTTATCATTGCAGAAAAAGAAACGAAAATAGAACGTACGCTTATGCCATCCGCATTCGCCACGGGGCCCCATCATACACCGTTAGGTTACTTAACTAACGGCTGAGCGGGAGCTGGACTAGCGCGGGTGCAAAACATAAACAACGTTTATTATATAGCCATTCGTCTCACGCAATAATAAGCATTCCAGATCACAGATGAATACATTGGATATACTAGGAATTCCGTGTTTCGTTTAAGCCCTGAACGAAAGACGGATTCCACGGTCGTGATGAATAGCCAAACCCCCCTAGACCCCAACGGGTGCGGCAAACTACCCGCCAAATTCCCGAAGTGAAGCAACCTCTCTCAATAAAATGAGTAGGCCACTCGGCACTTCAAGAACCCGGTAGTTTGTGCACCCCACCTTGGGTCTATCCTAGGAGCAAAAACAGTAAAAAGAAATAATACAACGGTGGCTACAACCTCAATCCGGATGTGCCCCACAAAATAATATTGCATCGCTTTTACAAATTACAAGAATGAAAAAAAGAAAACACTCTTCTCACATCCCCGGCTATTCATCCACGACGATCCAATACATCCATATACACATAGCATCACATGATACTAATATGTGCAACCCCCACTGATCGACGTATAGCAATTAGTAGACGTTTCATAACACATATCAAATGGAGAAAAAAAACCGATTGGCCAAGTAACTTAGAATTTCGATCGATATGCTAAAACCGTGTTTACCCTTTGCACAATCCTATACAGAAACAACTTTGGGTAGAAACCGCATATTCCAGAAACCATAATTCCACATTTAAGACCCACTGGAGAAAAACGAGTCAACACGGCCTCGACTCGGCCGCGGAACGGCGGCTAAACAATGAGTTTGGCCGCGGTTCCGCGGCGGTCTTGGTGAGTTAGATCCTTTTTTTTCTCTATGTTCTTAGAAAACCCTGTTTGTATTTTTAAGGCCTATGAAATGATTTTTTGAACACTTTAAAAAATCAACAACAAGCATGGTTTGAAAAATGATTTTAGGCAAAAAATCCGTCGTCCGAAGTTCTAACTACTTGCTAACAATCTAGTTAAGGTTTAGTTGGGCCCTGATACCATGTTAGTGGATGTTGCACACTACCACAATTCTTGTAGGGAGGCCGAATTAGCAAACAATAATTTTGAAGCATGCAACATCGACTTTTGAACCCGGATCGTATCCTAAATCATAACTAGTACCCTATCTAGGAATTTTAGCTACTATGATAGGGATTTTACCTTCTTGAAACCGGTCCTTCGGGTCTTCTTTCCGCTGCGTTTCTGAGATCCTTGGGTGCTTGGAATGATCTCGATCTCCGGTCACCGCTAAGCCATAGATGATCCATCCAAGAGCTTTGGATCAAGCTTCAACCTCCACTAAAGAGTTAACTAAGAAGTCAAGCTTGCTAAAAGAGACTACTTAGATGATGTTGAGATAGTCAAGTGGATTATTTGATCTCAAAACCAATGTTTCACAACTCATGTGGAGGATTAGGGTTGAGCTTGAGGGAGGAGATAATCTGGAGAGAGAATGTGAGAGTGAGAATGAGCTAGGTCAAGTATGAACCAAATAATATGGCTAAGCTTCCAATTATTGAAGCATGGATTATTTTTCTCAAAAAATAATCAACTATGCTTCAATAGTGAAGCCAAATGAATATAATATTCATTAGCCATGCTTTCATCCATGCTTTGAAAAAGTCTCCAAATTCCACCTCATTTATTTTATTTTCACAAAATAAAAATTCATATATGAGGTGTCTCCTTCTAGAAGCCTTTTCTTGTACAATTACAAGAATCCTCTCACCGTATATCATATAAATGTACCCGTATTCGTATTCCGAAAAATACGAATACAATGAGATACTAATAATCCAATAATATAATACTGGTATCCGGCTTAAACCAAAACCTACCAATATTATCCTTCCGAATATCATTCGTGTAGCCAGTACACGTATATGATCGAAACCCTGCCGTAACACCTTACGGCCTCTACATCCTTTCACCTGAACCAGGGAAATCCTTTGTGTGGGACTCTAAAGACTCGACAGTACGCTGGCAGTGGTTTTAACCACAAGCCCGTCAGCGGCACTAGCTATGTGTAACGGCTACCCAGATACATGTCGAAAAGGTAGCCGACGAGCGAACTCATCCTTACCCCAACGATCATATAAGTAACACTTATCGTACAGTCCAGTCTCTTCGTCTGATATGTCGCATATCGAGTCTAGAAGTTGTAAACATCATACCCCAGTAATTTGATAAGTCATGTCGATGCGTGGCTTATAACGGTTCGAGAAACTACTGATAACTCTTATCAGTAAATCTCAACAACCCTAACCAAGAAATTGTTGTTATAGCCAATCGAGTATAGCGCAACATCAACTCTCTATACCGGGAGAGACGAAACCCCTCTTATCGCTCACCGTCTCTAAGTGATTCGGGGCTGTACCCAAAATCCACCTATTTGCACGACTCTGAAGAGCCGTGGTAGGGAGGAAATTAAAGCACAGTAGGAACCACATAAGTCACTATGACGATCTCAGGTCTACAGACTAACATGTCCAAGTGTCACCAGAGAACCGCTATCTGACGATAGGTATGGTACCATCTAAGAGTTCTCGGCTAGTCCTGTTCGGTGTACCCATTCTCTAATGAGCACATGTGTACAATCTTTGATGTTAAACACCAATGGTTATGGGATCAACCATCGCCCCTATACAGGATCAAGAAACGTACACACTAGTCTACTCTGGAATATCGATGCCCTGTCTCGATATTCCCTCGACTAGGAACTGTTAAAGGATCTGCTTACGGACTACGCAAGCCCTACTAGTATGATCTGCATCATTTTCCTGATAGTCAAGCAAACATCTTGAGGGTTTTATTAACATGTATACAAAATATGAAATACTAAGTAAAACACATCACATGTTAAGATAAATGTAAACCAAATAGTGTACTATCATATTGAGCAAGATTGTTTCTGTACATACATATCTCTAGCATCATATACAATAAAGGCCTCTAGGGCATACATATCGAACAGTATGCTCTTGAAAATACAGCCTCATTATCACATGAAATCAAAATAGCAGACATTGGTTTAGACCATAGAGGAATCTCTAATAGTAAATCCCTAAGACATTCTGCTTTCGGTCGCTAATAAGGAGACACATGGACATCCTAACGAATTTAACTGTTTCCTAATATCAGTAAACGGTCTAAGCCATATTAGAGACCGTATGAAACGGTCTCCAAAAAATAATGAATGGTCGCTAATAGCGACCGTTTATACTTTAAACGGTCGCTAAAATACGGTCGCTGATTGGATGGTCGCTAATACATATATTAGCGACCGTTTTTTAATGGTCTCTAATAAGAACGGTCGCTAATATATGTATTAGCGACCGTTTGTTCCGATCGCTAATAAGGAGACACGTGAACATCCCAATGAATTTTATACGGGTTGTGATAAGTAACTACCAAATTCTTTGAAATTTACCAAAAACTAACAAAGTGAACCAAATCAATAGGAAAAAAACAAGAGCTAAGCATGGGGAAGTAATGAAGGAAAAAACTGAAACGAAGGAAAAACATTATAAGTACGCATGTAATGTAATGAAGGAAAAATAAAAGGAAATGAAGACAGATACTAATTAAGAAGGTTGGGGGTAGTGAACCAAATCATTGGAAGAAGAGCTAAGGATTCCTAGGTTGGCACCCATGCAAGAGAACCCTCGCTGCTTTGTTGTTGCTGCTTCTTTTCCAACACTTTCATTTCCAAGACCAGAAGTGCGGTTAACTTAAGATCATCCCCCCACCATGTATTATTAAAATATATAATAGCCATTGGCAAATGCGTTGGTGGATTCATTGTCCTCCCTATAATTAGTTTTTTTTCCCCGCTATTTTATTTATATTTGCTTCTGAAGATATCTAGAATTTTTTTTGAGTATCATTCTAATTAATTACCTGGATTCAAAAAAAAAAGTAAAAAGACAGCAGTCAAACGCGATGGTGATGAATGATTTCTTAAGATGATCAAAACTGATTACTTACATGAAATGCCATAGCTATCGTGGCTAATATTATTTTCTGTGTGGCTACAAAAGTATATACCAAATAGGCTTAGCTCAGTCGGTATCAATTTCCTTTTTCCAATGTAATAGGTCACAAGTTTGATCACCGAAGAGGCTTCATTTCAACCAAAAAAAAAAGCTTGAAGAAAATCCTATACGGTCGGTGTTTATTTATGTCTGTTATATTGTATAGTGATCCTGGAAAGAACAAAAATTTAATTGTTATACTTTATGTGAATTTTAGATGATTTATTTTTTATTTGCCCAATTTACTTCAGGGAAAAGAATCTGAACGGTCCTGATTACCCAAAAACAAAAAATAAAATAAAATTAGAGATTAAAATCCCTATGCTTTCAAGAAAACAGCCATGGAATCCACAATATTTTTTAGATTTTATTAGCTAATTAATCAAGACCATCTTCACGATAGACAACATTTCAAATTCAAATCAGAATCAGAATTAATTAAACAAATCAATCTCCAGAGAGTATTAGTACAAATAAAGGGTTTTTTTTTTTCTTATAAAATTTTTTGCCAGACATTCAAAAGAACCCATTTGACCGGAATTGTTGAAGAGCTTCCTATTATCTTGTATCATGTATTTGTTTGTTTGTTTCTCTCTCTCTCTTTCTCTCTCTCCCTCTCCAAAAGGCAGAGGCAAGGACCCAGTACAGCGATTCTATAACAGTAAAGTAGGGGAAAAAAGAGAAAGGACCGCTCATTTTGCAGCGGGCCGGGGGTTGCAGTCTTGCAGAAGGGCATGGGTCCATTCCTAGCTATCACATTCCAATACTCTTAAAAACTCTCCTTTTTGTTTCTTTCTGCATTTTAGCGTAAACGAGTACTGATAAGGATGGATCGAAAGCTACACCTACATACACACATAGAATTATATAGGGATGTTTATAGAGATACAGAGTGAGAGAGTGAGTCAAAAAGGGTCCCTCTCTCTTATCTCTCTCTACAGATTCTGAGAAACATAGCAGATCCGAGTCAAAAAGGGGCTCTCTCTCCTCTCTTTCTACAGATGCTGAGAAACATAGCAGATCCTGCCTGCCTTTTGCAGCAGAGAGATGTCTCCATGAAAAAAGAAGGAAGAAAGATAGCGCCCAAACCCTAACTTATATATATATTGCCGATCTGTTAGGACGCGTTTTTAAATTCACAAATTTTTCTGTGTAACGTACTTCCAACGATCCGCTCCGTTCAATTTGTTCTACACGTTTTAAAGAGTGTATGGATGAAAAGTCACGTTGATCGGAGGTATTTTGCATGTACAAAATCAAGTTTTAAAATCTTAAAAACTGCAAGGCTAAATTAAACTTACAAATTTTGCGCATGCAGAACACCTCCGATCAACGTGATGTTTCATCCATACATCGTCTAAGACGTGCTGAACGGAGCGGATCGTTGGAACGACATCACACGAAAAAGTTCGTGAATTTGAAAAAACGCGAACCCGCTTTAACGGATACACACTTTATATATTTATACTACTATATAATGCAAATGACATCGATTAGAGTCCACCTTCCCCATTTTTTTTAAAAATAAAGGAAAAAGAAGAAAATTTCTCAACTCTTATAGTTTCCGCATCATCAATAAAAAAGACAAATGATTAATTGTTTTATTAATTTAAATTTCAAATTCACTCCACATTTTCTAAAACTTGAGGCAGAAAAGAGCTTTTTCGAAATTAGTTTGCATTCCAAATTCAATCTGCATTATCCTCAAATTTAAGACAAAAAAGAACTTTATATAAGTTATTTTAATCTTATTATTTTTCAAATTCTATTTTCATATACTTATAACTATCTTCGTTTACTTAAATATGATAAATAACATATTATAATATCTTCTAAAATACATCCAAGTTAATAAAATAACTATTTTCTTCACTTATTAACATTCAAAATATTTTTAAACCAAAATCCCCTTATTTTATATTTATTCATGGGCTCAACAAATTTTTTTACTCTAAATAGGATAAAGCAATATAGTTCATTCAAATTTATATAAGTATTACACATCTATGTAAAACGTGCATCACCCGTGCAAAATGCTTGCGTGTGTCATAAAAAATGTATTTATATTATTTATTCATTTATTTAAAAAGAAGAGACTTTGAATTCTAGCTACAGCTGCACAGAATATAGATTTGATGAAACTATAGATCGAAACCCTAGGGAGTGTTACCTTGAAGATGTTTGCGAGCGCAGGAGCAGCGGCGAGGCGGCCGTGAGTTTCGGCAGCGTCAATGGCGACACGAGCCGCCACGGCCTCCAAGAAATGCTCGGGCCACACGGCTTCCGCCGACGACCTCGATCGAGACGAGGATGGATCTTGGCTCCTCAGATCTGCTACTGGAACGCCCTCCTCTCCTTCACCGGACGAAGACGAAGGTGATTCTGACATGGATCCAACTGTAGCTACTCTCAACACTCACTCACGGGGTAGAAGGAGAATGATGATGATGATGATAACGGATGACAATGACAATGGTGATGGATATATATTGGCCACGCTCAAAATGCCTTCTTTATATCATTACTTTATTATTTATTCATTCTCTCTCTTCATTCTTTTGCGTTTTTTGGGATTTTAAAGAGCTGAGACGGCGTTGCAGCACATAGTGACTGCATCGTCCGCATGCGAGGTTTTGAACGCTGGCCGTTGGATTTCCATCATCATCCGCCCCTTTATTTGCTGTCGACCAATGAATAATTAAATCAGAACATTGATACACAGAAAGGTTACGGTCACGTTGAGGTCAAAAAGGAGGGGACCATAAGAGATTGGCACGTGAGTGGGTGGTGCTCGTGATCGTGTATTTGGTATTTGTATATTCCCTGAATCGCTTCTTATCCCAAAAGGGATGAGTCATGTACAAAATAAAACATGGGAAATACACGTATATCTCACGTGAGGCCAGGTTCGTTTGCTCTTATGACCTGTAACTTCACTAGAGTACTCAAAACTCAACCCAAGAAAACTTTTTTAATTTACTGTGGTAGCTTCCCCACCACCCCACACCACAAAAAAAGGTAAATTGTCAAAAAGCATCCTGTCGGATCCAGACCTATGCGATAACCCTTAGTTTTTTCAGAAAAGGATGAAAGGGCTTACTATTAAAGAAGTTTGTAAGAAAACCCTGGGCTTGCTCAGAATCAAAACAGGCTTAGTAGTATTTTTGAGATGGAATGGCAAAAATACCCCTCGCCTCACGGCTGCCTTCCAAACTTTCACATTTTCTTTCTCGCTAAAAAAAAGCCCTTACGAAGCTATCACAACCCAGGAAAAGGCACGTGACTGACACGTGAATCATGTGAAGTTTATAGGACCCAGTCTAATTCAAGTAAGCCAAAAGCCCAGAAATCTAAAACTTTTTAGGGAAAAATAGTGGATGTGAAGTTTTGAGATAAAGGTTTAATGAAATCAGATTCTTTCTTTAAAACATAAGTAATATTATATGAAATACAATGTATTGTAACCATTTTGAAAACATTTTTCGTCATTTGAAATTTGGGCAGCACCTCATGTGTATATTTTAACCCGAAAGCAAAACAAGCAGTAATAATAATAGGCATCCCCAAGCGGGGGCTAGCTCGTCGTCATTTGATGTCTTGTAGAACCTTGTCCTACTGCCTAATAACCTTACAGGAAGCAAGCGGATGTTCTTACTCTGCCAGTTTTGGGCGCACATACATTTTTCGATATTGTAGGAGGTGTACCTCAATATCATTTTTTGCGATTTGCGATTTGCGATTCAAGTATCACGCTTATATCGCTTGTATTTGAGTTTTGATGATTGAGTTTCATAATATTGATTTCGTGCACCATGGTTGCACCTGCTGAGTATTTATATTTTGTGCATAATTATTGCACTTGATTTATATTTATGCACCGCTACATCGGTTTGCGATTTGTGCATACCTATTGCACTTTATATTGATTTTGTACCTTGGCTGCGCGTGTTTATGATTTCGTGGATTTTCATACAGTTGATTTGATTTTGTGTATATGGTCCGCACTCGATTTGATTTTTTACACTCGGTATAGCTCACATGTGCTTGCAGTGCATTGATATGTGTTTTGTGCACGCAGTTGCACGCATTTATGATTTTATACACCTTGGTACACTCGGTATTGCTTTTTATACGCATTTGAGTTATTAATGAGTCTTCGTGCATTTGTTACACTAGATTTTCATTTCGTGCATTTGTTGCACTGTATTTGTATTTCATGCACCGGAGTTGTATTTCATGCACTGGATGCACCGGATTTGTATTTCGTGCACTAGATGCACCGGATTTGTATTTCATGCATTTGTTGCACTACATTGTTATTTCGTGCATTAGTTGTACCGGATTTATACTCCGTACCTTTCTTGCACCCGATTTATATTTTTGAGCATTTGTGTTACCAGATTTATGTTTTTGTGCGCGTTGGCACTTGACGTTCGTTTTCATGCATGTTACTGTACTGGATTCTTTATACGGACCTGACGCGCTTGGTATTGGATTTGGTGCGCATCAGATGCATTTGACTAAGATTTTATTCATGCATGTTGGATGCACTTGATTTAGATTATAATCGTGCATGTTGGATGCACTTGATTTAGATTTCATTCGTGCATGACGGATACACTTGATTTGGATTTGGCGCATGTTGGGCGCATGATATGAGATGTGATTTTGTGCACACCAGATGCACTCGATTGAGATTTTCATTGTGCAGGCTAGTTGCACTGGGATTGAGATTTTCGTGCACAATAGATACACTAGATGTTGTTGTCGTGCACACCCGTTGCATTGGACAGATAATTTCGTACACACCCGTTGCACTTAGTTTGGTTTTGTGCACATTGGTAGCACTTGTATTTGGCTTTGGTTTCCGTGCGCACCAGACGCACGTGATTGTTGGATACGCCTTTCGAGCCTGATTTTGCTCTTGAGCGCTTTGTTTTCATGATGGGCACTATACTATGTAGTAGCCGAACATGACTGATCTGAGAACAGTACCTGAGTACTTTGCATGCATTAAAAGTTTAACAAGAGGTTTTAAAAAAGGAGTTATAATCTCGCTATTTCCTACGTGTCCGCGAGCGACACGAACGTTTATAAAGAAAAAAAACCTCTGGGATATTTTCAAAAAGGGCGAAACGTATATTTTAGCAAAACATATATGAACGTATATTATTACTTTACCAATGAGCGTCCGTCACTTGTGCCGTGAGTTACGCATCACACGGCAATTTAGAAAAGATTTTGCATGTGTTTTATTGTAATATTTCAGAAAAATAAAATATTATTTTTGGGAATTTTTATAATTAAATAATAAATATTGTGAATATTTTAATAATGCGGTATAATTAAATACCGATAAATTGGGAAAAATTTGGAAAATTATAGAAATTACTGAAATGAGGGTGTTTTATGTGAATTATGCAAATTACAATTTTTATAATTAATTATACTCTATTTTTAATGCTAATCGCGATTAAATATCACTAATCACGCATTAAGCCGTATTTATACACATAACATGCACCATGTCACATTTTAACACTGGTTACATTTTTATCATGGCTTTTTCTTATTTTTCATGAATGGTTTGTGTTTAAATGAGAAAGAAAAGAAAACAAAACAAAACAAAACAAAAAGGAAAATAATAAAATATAGAGTAGGGCAAGAGAGAGAGAGAGGTGAGGGGTCAACCTTGGACCATATCACATTGTTCCCTTCATCATCTTCCTCATTCTCTCTTCTCTCTTCATCTCCATGGCAGTACACATCATCCCCCTCCTCTATCTCTTCATTACAACACCAAAAACAACTTAAAACTTCATCTCCATTTCACAAAAAACATGCACAGGCTTCCTACAAGCACTTTGGACCAAGAAAGGATGGATTTTGAGCACTTGGGGCTACTCAAGAATTTTTTTGAGTTGCCAAATAAGATATTTCCTGCACCCCTAGTATTGTATTATTTTCACTTTAGTATCCTTACAAGTTTGGAAGTGTTTTAATGCGGTTTAGTGAACTTAGAAATTCTAGAAGAGGTTTTGATGGATTCTTGAGTTGTGATTGTGCTAATGAGCCTTATTGGTGACCCTAAACCCCCTTTGTAACAACTCCATTTTTAATGTACAAAGAATTGATTTAAATTCAAAGTATACTTAGAGTATTTAATGTTTCTGATATCTCTTTAAGTATTTATTTCACACCATAATTACAAGAAGGAGCTTGTAGCTCATTAGTAATACCTTGCACTGCTGAACCAAGCCACCAGAGTTCAAATCTCATACCCCACATTATTTTTAATATTATTTTGTTTAAAAATTTCTAGAATACCAACAGTCAACATGTGTTTTCTCACAAAAACCCCACTACCCATGAAAAGTTAAATGTTCCAGTAGCTACCCCCAACGACCCCCCAGATTCCGGCACCTCGACTCGTCCGGACTTGGCCGGTCGGCCGAGTCGTCAACATCAAAAACCTGTCTTTTGGAATTCCCTACCTCACTGCATACTCTAAATTCTGTAATAATTTCCAGAGAACCCATTAACTCTCATTCAATCCATTTTTAATACATTTTTCCTATTATTTTTACATTTTTAATTAAAAAAAACCCCACACCTACCCTAACCCTAGCCTAACCCTATAAATACACCCCTACCTCCTACCCTCTCATCCAAAAATTCTGAGCCCACTCTCTGAAAATCTGAAGAAAACCTTGTGTACTTTGGAAACGAGCGAAAGGCGAAGCGTCGACGAAAACGACGGCGAACTTCCGGTGATCGTGCTAGGAAACTCTTGGCGACGAATCGACGCACCGGCGAATCCCCTACTTCCCTCTCACTCTCTAGTGTTGTCCAAAACCGTAAGTCCCCATTCTATCCCTCTTTCTTATTCTCTAAAATACGAAATTACAAAACCCGACGGAATCGGAACAAATCCGATTTCCGATTCGGTTTTCTATAAAATTTCACTTCTCACCAATTCAATCATGCTTAAACATCTTATTGTTGACTATTAAACATTTAACAAATAATTTGAACAAGTTTCATCATATGAAATGATAGCCTTTCCAATTTATCGTATTTTTCACTTAAATACCACAATGTTTCGATTTCACATTTAACCCCCTTAACCTTGCTATACATTTAAAGTAGAGCATGAGGTAATGACCCACCTCCCCACACACGCAAATACAACCCTAAACGATATCATCAAAACTTAGAGTACGATAAAACAATACTTTCATTTAAATACCATATTCTTAATAAAACCATTTCTAAAAGTTTTAGTTTTGATACACTTTTAAATAAATACCTCTTATTAAGAAAACACGATAAGTTGTGGACATCGATCGTTTATCTAAATCTGACTTTGTGGTGTCTAGGCTAGGCAAGTGAGAAAGGTAACTTTAAAAGGCCCGTCTCACGGTGATTCGTGAGCGGATCCCTCCTTTCCTCATTTGTACTTACCTGTCCACAATTGGCGGTGAAGAGACGATTTGAGCTATCTAACGACTTGTCGTTTAGACCATTTAGAAATAGGCTAGTTGACTTAGGAAACCCTAGAATCTAAAATACGGAAAACTGAAATTTTTACAAATAAATATCTTTTACTTTATAAAACCGTTTTCTAAAGGATTTAGTATTTTACAATCTTTGTAAAGCGCCGCTACAACCCATTTTTGGGGAACCCGTTCGGGATGGTGCGGATTATCGCACATCCTCGGTCTTAGTAGTGTGAGATTCAGACCTCCGCAAGGAGCATTCGGTCTCGAAAGGTTTAAAATACGACATCTTAAGAAAAATGAGATTTTTTGGAATATAAAATATTTATTAAAATTATTTTTGTATAAATATATGTATATTTATTATTTAAATATCTATTTTATTATAATATAAATATTCCATCTTTTTTCTAAAAATCACAAGAATAAATTTTACATTAAAATACCATGAACTTCAAATAAATCAATATTATAGATAAATACCTTTATTTATAAAAAACTAGGATATTTTCACTAGAAATATCACAATATAAAATCCACACTCATTACAACTCTAAATACGAATAATAAATACTTGGGGTGTATCTTGAAAACTATACAAAAGTATTTTTACGTAAAACCCCCTCAAGTTTTATAAATTATCCTAAGGACCCTAGTAAATATAGGACTTCGATTTACATTTCTACTGTCTGACTCGGATTTGAGTCTGATCATAATCCGACTTGAATATGATTCAAGTACCATATAAATCTACAATATTATAATTCAATATGAACACACGAATCCATGAATCCAGTTATCAATCTATTCAACTTGACTGAACCAAACCATGGATATACTTTCCATTCACATAATTCCAGTTTACATCCATTACATCCGTTACTGATATCATGGTTTCGGTCAGTCATCCAACTATACAACTTATACAATATAATATAACAATACAATCAAAACACTACGGGGTTTAAGGGGTAGATTGGTACGGAAGGTGTTAAAAGTGGCACGAGACAGTAAGATTAAGACACCTAACATGAATCATGTTGCTGTTGTACCGTGGCATAACGGTTCCTTGTACTTTCAGTTTGCCCTGGTCTCTAGCATATAGAGACCCCTCTCGTATACACTGGCATCCTTCTGTACCAAACTACAAACAACAGCGTTAACACAATATTCTACAACTTTAAAAGATACATTCTTATTCTGTCTTTTCTATTTCTCCCTTAACTTTGGGACTTACCGAGCGACCTGTTCGCTGACGACATTTTATTTCTTTCTTCTTTGAATGTCGTCAGGTGATCTGGACACAGCGGAGATCGAGCCCACCAGTGAAGACTTGGATCAGTTTCTCGAAGACCCTGAGCTCTAAACATTGTACTTTTCCTATTCAGTATTCTTTTTTCATTTCCTGTTATGCCATTGTTTAGGCATCGCTTTTTATTCCAGTTGTATTTACTTTTCATGCATTGTACAAAAGAATGTTAATAAATAAAGTTGCTGTTACTTTTATCTCTTGTCTCTTGTGATTATTTTTTTATTGCTTAGATACGCTTAGCGTATTTACTTCACAGTAAATACATAGCGGACCAGTCGCGTCCCCTTCGCCGTATACCGGGAAGCGGGGCGTGACAGGTTTTGTTGGTGGCCCATGCAGGCCAGAGCTGTATAGAATCATACTATGCAGTTCTGTTCTGCGTGAACAAACTAAGCAATATAACACAAGAACTAGCAACTAAAACATTCTTTACAATTCATGTTCTTTGAATCTTACAATTTCATATTCATTGAATCTTATCATTTCAAATATTTTGAATCTGTCCTAACCCAAATTTTTCTTCAAGGTTATGGATTCCTCGAACAACACCAACACCAATGTCAACAACACACCTCCAGCCCTACCACTCACACATGTCGTCCCTGCTCCGATCAACGAACAGACGGTTCTGCTTGAGGCAATCCGAAGCCTCCTAGAGGGACAGCAGTAGCAGACTGCTCTTTTAATGAACAGTCCCGAGGCAGACGCACCTGGGGTAAAGCAATTTAGGGCTTTACACCCCAAACAGTTCTCCGGAAAGAGAAGCCCACTTGAAGCTGAGGAATGTGCACAGAGCATAGAGGATGATCTGGCGGCAGTACAGGTGTCAGACATAGCTTGGGTTCGTGTGGCGAAACTGCAGCTCACGGACAATGCTCGCAACTGGTGGAAGGCGGAAGAAAGCCGTCTTGAACATCCTATCGAATGGAAGACTTTCCGCGACATGTTCGACGCTAAGTACTTCCCTGAGACTGCCAGGTTCGACATGGAACAGCAGTGCATCCATCCGCAATAAGGTTCGATGTGGACCAAGACAGTAGATGAGTATGACGCTGAGTTCACCATGCTCAGTCGGTAAGATATGTCTCAATAATTCGAAATTTTTATACCACAAATTACACAGCTAACACAATATTTTAACAGATTTGCGACACACCTGATACCGACGTATGAGATCAGAGCCCGTCGCTTTCAACAAGGTTTGGATTCGGAAATCCAGGCTGCACTGGCCACAGGAGATTTTCCGACTCATGAATCGGCTCTGAAAGCTGCCCGCCGTTATGAGGCAGTGGTAAAGGCGAGGGGAAGACCTCAATCTGCTGGATTTAAGCGTCCTGCCAACCAGATGACAGGAGGAGCCTCATCCAGGCCATCTTTTGTGCCAAGGCGACCCGGAGTACAGAACAACCGTTCCAGCCCAGCCTTTTGTACCTACTGCAAGAGAACTGGACATATGATGAAAGACTGCCGGGGAGCCAACCATCTTTGCTTGATCTGCGGCTCAGCTGCTCATGATATTGGGTCTTGTCCCTAAAAGCAAAACCCAGTTGCTACACCCAGGCCAGCAGTTACCTATCCCCAGTGACCAGCTCTTCAAACACCTGCTCCAAGACTTGCACCACCTGCACCACCCAGAGGACCACAAGCTGCACCACCTCCTCGTCAGTTCCATCAAGCTCAAAGGAACGTTCTGAGGAATGCTCCTTAGGCCAGGAGGAATGTACCACTATGTCAGTGGAAGAAGCTGAGGCCACTGGCCAAGCCATCACTGGTACAATCTTAGTAGCCTCACTACCTGCACTAGCACTGTTTGATACTGGAGCATCGCTTGCTTTATGTCGCAACGGTTTGTCCGAACCCATGCGATTCCAGTCTCACCGCTTGTATCCAGCTGGAATGTCAGTTCAGGAAATAGTGTTCTAAAGGTAACCATGGGATACCGTTTGTGTCCAGTCGCCGTCTGCAGCAGAGAGTTTTATGCTGACTTCAAAGTGCTGGACATACCGAACTTCGATGTGGTTCTAGGAATGGATTGGCTTAGAACTTTTTATGCTACCATTGACTGTCGTCAAAGGAGGGTAGTATTCGAGATTCCAGACCATCCGGTCTTCTATTTCAAAAGCAGAGACCGTACACTGGAGCCAAGTACCTACAAAGCGAAGCCAAGAGAAGCAGTAGTTGCAGCAGCTCAAGCGGAGGAAGAATTAAGACCAGATGTGGTTCGAGAGTTCGACGATGTATTTCCTGACGATATATTGTTGGAGATAGTGCCCTCAGAGTCAATTATTGGATCACAGGCACGTGATTGCAATGATTGAGGGAGGACCTATCCCGGGTAGAACAGTCTTACTCGAGATGATAGTATGCTATCTGGTTTACCTTTATCATCGTGTACTGCTTCAGGTGACCTTACAGGTCGCTATTACACGTTGATGGAGCCCCTAGGATTCTTGCTTGACTGCCGGCCGTATGAGGGCGATCATATACGTGAGAGCTGGGGTCTACAAGCATATCCTTAAAAGTCCCTAGTCGTGGGAGTTTCGAGACAGGGCATCGATTCTCCAGAGTAGACTAGTGTATACAGTCGAGACCCCGACGAGGGGCGGTGGCCGGTCTCACAAGCCACTGGTGTCAGTTGGATCACCTAAGATGTATACAGGTGCTCATTGGGTTATGAGTACACCGGACAGGACTCGCCGGGAACATGCTAGTTGGTCTTATACCTGACGTCAGATAGCAGTTCCCAGGTGACATGTGTACAGGTTAGTTCATCGACCTGGGGATCGTCATTTGTCTCGTGTGAGTTCCCACTGTGCTTTGATTACTACCCTACCACGGCTCAAAGGAGTCGTGCAAACAGGTTTTAGTTGGGTACAGTCCCGAGCTACATGGAGGCAGTGAGCGGATCTTCGGGGGTTCGTCTCTCCCGGTATTGAGGGTGAGGTCGCGCTGTGTTTAGGAGAGCCATTACACGAAGTCCTTGGCCAAGGCAGGAGATTTACTAGTAGGTATTCCAGTAGTATCTCAGGGTGTTCTGGGCTACACTCCGACACGACTTGTACCGCTTTTGGGGGTCTGACTTTTACCCACCCCCTAGGCCCGACATGCGATGCTCATAGACGAACGGACCGGACTGTACGGATATTGTCACTGACAGGCTCTGTAGGGTGTCAGGATGAGTTCGCTCATCGATGTCCCTTTTAGTCAATAGCTGGTGGCCCGTCACGTATTGGCTTATACCTCTGACGTGCTAGTGGTTAAATCCACAGCCATAGTGTTGACGAGTCTTTAGAGTCCACCACACTTTCAGTTACTCAGCTTTCGGGCGAAACGTTGTAGAGGCCGTATGGAGATATGGCAGGGTCCGATCAGATACGTGCGGTATTGCACGGATCAGGATCGGACGGTTTGTACTAGAGGCCGTATAGTTATATGGCAGGGTTCGATCAGATTCGTGCGGTATTGCACGGATCAGGATCGGACGGACATTACTAGCCGGCTTTGGTTTAAGCCGGATCCTAGTTTAGTACAGTGTAGATTTTGTCTCATTGCATTTGTATCCGGACGGAATACAGATGCGGGTGTGTATGCACAGTATCGGGGTTTTCCTGTAATTTATTACGGGACCAGTTTTCTGGAGTTGCCAGTTTGCATTCCGTTCCGGCCGGTTTTCCTTTGTTCTTTCCCGGCCGGACTTTTCCGATGGAGGGGGTTATTTGCAATTGTGCAAATAACATTTGTGGAGGGGGTTTCTTGCAAATGCTTTGATTATGATAGCTTCATTTCTTTTGCACCATCACTTGCATTTAATGAGATTAGAAAGGGTATGGTTTGGATGTGCTTTTATCATGATGATGTTTATGTTGTGGTCACCTCTTGCTTCATCCTACACTCACCTCCCTTCATGATTTGTTTTTGCCCTCCACCATTTCCTCATATCAAAGAGTGGCCGGCCACTTCTTGGATTGAGAATGAGAGAATTTCATTTTTGAGCTTGTGGCATTCTTGATCTCATTTGATGCTAGAAAAATGCAAGCACCATTTTTCTTCTTGATTCCTCCATCATCTTTCAAAGGCAACATAACCCCAAAGTGAGACATAGCCTCTACACTACACATTCTACAGCACTTCTTGGGCATGTCGACTTGCCGGCTTCATGCCCGAGTTGCCTCGGTATTGAGGTGGGAGCCCGTAAAAGATGCAGGTGATGTGGTGCCCTACCGGCAAGGAGGCGACGACCTGATTTTCCGCGAGAGATCGGGATGACGACGAGAAGACCGGAGGACTCGGATCACTCGGTATATCTCTAACCCGTCTTGTTTTTAGCTAGACCTAGTTTAATGGCCCGATCCGGGGTTTAGTGCGCGGTGGTGCCGGTTTGCTAAGTACGCAAAATTAAAGTTTATCACCGTTTCCGTATTTGGCGGTCGGTTTGACGGCCGGGGCGCCGCCGTGCACTTACAGTGGTATCAGAGCCTCGCCATTAACTTCGTCTAGCTTCGTTTGATGTGTTTTTCAGTTCCGATCGACCAAAATTCCAAAAACCCAATTTTAGTTCACGACAGTTTTCTGTTGAAATTTTTTGGTCTCCTAAAATTTTTCAGGTTGTATAATATTGATGTACTGGAAACCACTAGGCTACTGTAGAAATTCGACAGGGTGAATCGACAGTGGAGGCGCGGAACCGCGGCCAAAACCCCCTTTGGGCCGCGGTTCCGCCGCGTACTGTGTAGATCCCTGCACCAAATTTCTACAGTGTCTTTGTGGGCTTAAAATATGGGTTTTGGAATATTAATATTGGGCCCAGAATTTCTTGATGTGCTACAGTAGTACTTTGGGGCCCACTTGTTAAAGTTTGATCGATCGGATATTTTAAACACATTTTTCACAGTATTTACATTATATCTGCGACCGTGAATGTCACTCGATCGGTAAATCCGGTCTAACTGCTATAGCCCGGTTAGACGGATTTGCGAACGTGACTTTCACGTTGATGTTCTGTGTTTTGCTGTGATGTTGCGGATCGGTCGTGGGGATAGCCTGGATGCAATGCTAGTACTGTTGTGGTTGTATTATGTACATTTGATATTGCGGGGCGAGCGTCCGAAATGTGGGCTGCTGTCACTGCCTGTTTGTATTATTCTTTTGGGGCACGACCTGGTTGCGGTCGATGTACCCGTTGTATGTATATTTTACTTTCTGTACTAGGATTGCCCCGCGGTGGGGTGCACGGATAGCCGGGTTCTGGAGGGCAACAAGCCCGCATCTCATGGCATTGGGATGGAGGGGGCTTCAGTCTGGAATTGGCGGGCTATTCGCCGCACTCGTAGGGGGTACAGGTTGACCCAGGAGGGGTGCCCAAGTTACCGGATTTCGTGAAGTGCTGGGTGGTCCATTCACGGTGCTGAAGGGGGCTGCCTCGCTTCAGGTTTTGGCGGGTGACTTGCCGCGCCCGTAGGGGTCTAGGATTTCATTGCACAGGCTATCCACACGACCAGGGGAACGTCGGGTTTCAGTAGTGGCTCTGTGAAACCCGGGGATCCCAGATATCTGTATTGTTCTGTGATGCTGTACATTTCTGTGATGTTGCATTTTATTCACGCCTTGAGCGAAATACTATATATTGGTATATATATTAGTAGATGTTGTATATGTTTTTCATCCGCGCTAGTCCAGTCCCCGCTCTGCCGTTAGTTAGCTAACCTAACGGGTGATGACGGGACCCAGTGGCGAATGCGGATGGCATATACGTACGTCAGTATATTTTCGTTCTTTGTGGTGTGATCAATTGATGGGACTGCATTGATTCGGATCAATGCAAGATAAACAAACCTAATCTGATGTTGTTGGAACACTTTTCAAAAAGCTGTTATTGCAAGGACGTTCACTTTTGTTTTGCATCGTGGTATTCATTTGGAATATCCTGCTCCTCAGTCGACGAGGCAAGGGCCGAGATCCCTTCACCGGGAGTGACCCCTTGGACAGTAGTTTGCGTCAGGGCATTAACTTCACTATAGCCGATTACTTTTGCTTTGCATCGTGGTATTCAGTTGGAATATCCTGCACCTCATTCTACGGGGAAAGAGCCGAGATCCCTTCACCGGGAGTGACCTCTTTAGCAAAGGTTTTCGTAACTATATTTTCAAAAAGCTATCCGTTCCTTCAACGATATCAAGTTCTTTACGTTAAAGGTTTTCGCCAGAAACCATTCGTAGCCCTCCGTCATTTCATATGGATAGTCAATAGTATTCAAGCTGTGTTTGTTGGCCATAGTGAAGGCACAGTGTTTGGTAGCTATTGGGTGTTCATATGCTGCATAGATAGATGCGTTGGTTTGGGACAGTCGTATAGCCTTGTTGGCCCTAGTCAAGGGCTTGTACGGGTGGGTTCAAATCAACCTGGACAATGACGGGTAGAACTTGACATGTGACTTATGATTTGTTGGCCTTAGTCAAGGTCATAAGAGCATGGGGCAGAAATCACATCGGGAGTTTCAAAAGAACTGAAACTTGCCAGATATGCGCATACCTTCTGGAGTGTGATACCGTGAGCGGATTCCGTCACGTTATCATGCGATGATAGTTGGATCCCGATTCCCACTGATGAGTTGGTTTACTCCTCGGGTGACCCCGACTAATTCTTCTTTCAGGTTTGGAGGAGAATTTGAGGTACAGTGGGAGGTTTCCAGATTAGATAAAGGGATAACCATTCTGATCTAGGTTAGAGTGCACGCTGAGTGTTTCTTTTCTCTCTCTCTCTGGCAGCGACCATTGACCCGACCCTAAGACTATGACTCAGTGACCAAGTTAACCGAACCTTCTTTACACCGGCTTTTGGATTGTCAGAGTTGCAGACCTCATTGCCACTCCTATTTTTACCCTTTTCTCCAGAACACCCCGTATTACTACGAACGTCCACTTCCATTGGACAAAACCATCGTATGGTTAGATACGAACTCGAAGGATTTCGAGGATGGTTTCTGGTTCTGGAGAAAACGGATAGGATTATTCAGTTGTCTTTTCCCTTTTACCTTCTCTCAAGTTGTGAGTACTCCTTGGTTTAGGAGATAGTACACCTATTATGCAAATTGGATAGTCTTCTTCCAAACCTTAGGCTGGTGCCGACCGGTAGGGAATGAAGAAAACCAATTAGCCTAAAACGGTGTGCAGAAGGTATTAAGATTAAGACAAAGCAAGGGATTAGTAAGAGGGCAAAGTAAATTGCGACCGATATTCACGACCAAACCAAATATTTCTTCGCCAATCCTAAATCACCTTTGTATTTCTCCAGGACACTCCGTATCACTACGAAGATCCGCAGTTTATTGGATACTCCATCGTATGGTTATATACGAACTCGAAAGGAACTTGTTCCAGTTCGGGGATGGATTCTGGTCCAGGAGAAATAGGAATAAGGTTTTATTCGGTTGTCTTTTATCATCACTTTCTCTCGCATTGCGAGTGCTCCTAGGATTAGGACAGTACACCCGTTATGCTTATTGGATAGTCTTCTTCCAAACCATAGGCTGGTGCCGAACGGTAGGGAAGGAAGAAAACCAATTGGCCTAAAGGGGTGTGCAGAAGGTAACGACTAAAGACATATAAAGGGATTTGGAGAGGTGGCAAAGAATTATACGGTTATAGTTGTGAATCTGGATAATGGTAGAGGCATTACTAGGAATACCAGGATACCCCATCGAAACATTTTTATGTTTCAGTTCAACTATGTACTGTTAAAAGAAAACTGATTTCCCGATTAGACACTTGCTCCAGGGTATGTATTTACCAGGTTTGATTCTCACATCAGTATGGTTTTACAGATGATGAGTGGGAGTAAGTTATTGGGAATTGGGTGATCATCCTCATTATATCAGGATTCGTTGTAATCGGTGATATTTGAGGAGATCACCTGGGCTGTTTGCCGGTCGGCAAATATTTGGTTTTGAATATCCGCTGTTGTGCACCAATTTCAAATTGATATATCTGTACGTCTATTTTCATAGAGTGAGATATACCTTTTGATATTATGTCGATGACATTTACCTATATCAGTGGATGGTTAGGTAAGGAGCATTAAACAGTGGTGTAATTCTTCTTAACCATAAGTACAGTTTTCAACCTACGACGCACAGTGAAAGAGTTGTTAGACTCAGCGGACTTATACAGAGTATTGTATGTTGTCCAGTGTCCATTAGGACAGAGGGGTTGGTCCTCATACTATATTCTGTTTACTTTTAACTTTTCTAGTTCTTAGACATGTGTTTCGTAGAAACACAGGGTCTAAGCTTTGAGGAGTTATAGGTATTTGATTAGAGTAGAGAACCAGGTGTAACAAGTATCGGGATTCTTCAAAGTGATCGAAGATGTAGATACTTGTGTATGGTATTCAGTTGATAGTAATGACAAAGAGAAATTGCTTCTCTTTCAGGATACTCATAATTGGAAGCATTCCTAAGTTGAGTAACGCTGATCGGCCTCCTTCCATTTAGTTGACATGCACTGGAGATAGCTGCATGATTTGAATCTGGTTCAATTAAATCAGTGCCTCTGGTGCTATATTGGATATAGTACAGTTCATATCTTAACATTGTTAAGGTACGGGGAGTTGTCCGGCTTATGATTAAAACCAGACTCTGGATAACTCAAGGCACGTTTCTGTAATGGCTGTTTGTGGGTTGACCCAGGCTATGACGAGGGTTGATTTTCTACCATAAGAAAGATCAATAGTGATATTGTTCTTGACTCGCCACAGTTTTAATAAAAATGGATTTTTTCAAAAACAGTAGTGGGAGTATGGTAGAACTGGAAGTGATTCCAGAACCGCAAACGATTACTGAAGATTTGATAAGGAACCTAAAGATTCAATCTGATTTGACATTCCATTGGCCACTCCGCAGATAAGGTGGGTAACTTCAGGCACCCGAGAGGTACTCCGGTAGCCTCAAGGACGGTGACAGGGAAGTTCTTGTTTACCCACACTTGCCATTGTTGTTGTTCCAGGCTGCGAGACCCGGCAGGAGGATGAGTATAGCGTCGTTCTAAACTAGATTTAGAAGTGCACGTCTATATGACTCTGCCAGAGGGTTGTCGTAGTCAGTGGGAGCAGCGGAAGCATTGGTGGACATCTGGCTTATGTCTATTTATAGACTAAAGCAGATATAGCGGAGATAGATCATCTATTTCTGATGTGACAGTCATGGGTTTGACGTCATCAGAATAGGGGATGGATCTGTTGAGAAGGTAGTAGGGTGTGACATCCTGGTATTTGGATGACATACACAAAGTAGGAAGTGATATTCCTATACTACGATCGGTTATACTTTGGTCGTCACACAGTGGTTTCTCCACAAGGGACTTGGACATTATATCAGACATACTGGTTACTGGATCTATGGTTCTAGATCTAGATTTGGGTGGTTTCCCAATCAGGGTACTTTGACAGCATTCTAAGAGTATTTAGAATGGACGACTCCTGGCATGGTAGTGTACCTGCAGGTAATGGAGTCACCCTCTCTAAAGGTGTCTTATAGACTAAAGTAGAGAGGGATGCGCATGTTTGGCAGATCACTTGCTTAGGCAATTGAGTCAATAATGAGATGTCAAGTACCACACCAGATGTTGTTCTTGCACTAGATGCAATAAGTTGACATTGATCCAATCCTGGAGAAACAGTCGGAAGCAGTTTTAGAACATAAGTGGATGTTCTAGGGATATGATAACGACAGCCTCATTTGGGAGACAGTTATCATTCCAGGCTTCCAAGGTGACATGGACGACAAGGAGGTTGTCAGAGTTATAGTTTTCCTTCTGACGAGGGGCAGTATTTTGGACAGGTGGTCCAAGGAAATACTGAGGGTGGCATGGCGCAGGATACTGATTAAGTTCAGTTGACGATACAGTCTAAGAAGTTTGGATTTGGAGTTCATTTATGAGCTCGATCCCATCAGACATCCAGACACTCTAAGACAGGTATTGCTCATTTCGGGAGATGGCTTTCTCCGCGAACTTGAGATATAGAGAGACATAGAAAGAAACACCAGAGCGGATCCACTCACTGAGGCTATTCCTCGAACGCAATAGTTTCGCAAACGAGCTTTGTGAGACTGACTAGTAGAAGAGTTGGGTGTTCGGTATCACACGGGCTGTGAGTATGCGACATCGCAATAATTAGCCTTGAGTGCAAGTGGGAGATTGTTGGAGATAGTGCCCTCAGAGTCAATTATTGGATCACAGGCACATGATTGCAATGATTGAGGGAGGACCTATCCCGGGTAGAACAGTCTTACTCGAGATGATAGTATGCTATCTGGTTTACCTTTATCATCGTGTACTGCTTCAGGTGACCTTACAGGTCGCTATTACACGTTGATAGAGCCCCTAGGATTCTTGCTTGACTGCCGGCAGTATGAGGGCGATCATATACGTGAGAGCTGGGGTCTACAAGCATATCCTTAAAAGTCCCTAGTCGTGGGAGTTTCGAGACAGGGCATCGATTCTCCAGAGTAGACTAGTGTATACAGTCGAGACCCCGACGAGGGGCGGTGGCCGGTCTCACAAGCCACTGGTGTCAGTTGGATCACCTAAGATGTATACAGGTGCTCATTGGGTTATGAGTACACCGGACAGGACTCGCCGGGAACATGCTAGTTGGTTTTATACCTGACGTCAGATAGCAGTTCCCAGGTGACATGTGTACAGGTTAGTTCATCGACCTGGGGATCGTCATTTGTCTCGTGTGAGTTCCCACTGTGCTTTGATTACTACCCTACCACGGCTCAAAGGAGTCGTGCAAACAGGTTTTAGTTGGGTACAGTCCCGAGCTACATGGAGGCAGTGAGCGGATCTTCGGGGGTTCGTCTCTCCCGGTATTGGGGGTGAGGTCGCGCTGTGTCTAGGAGAGCCATTACACGAAGTCCTTGGCCAAGGCAGGAGATTTACTAGTAGGTATTCCAGTAGTATCTCAGGGTGTTCTGGGCTACACTCCGACACGAATTGTACCGCTTTTGGGGGTCTGACTTTTACCCACCCCCTAGGCCCGACATGCGATGCTCATAGACGAACGGACCGGACTGTACGGATATTGTCACTGACAGGCTCTGTAGGGTGTCAGGATGAGTTCGCTCATCGACGTCCCTTTTAGTCAATAGCTGGTGGCCCGTCACGTATTGGCTTATACCTCTGACGTGCTAGTGGTTAAATCCACAGCCATAGTGTTGACGAGTCTTTAGAGTCCACCACACTTTCAGTTACTCAGCTTTCGGGCGAAACGTTGTAGAGGCCGTATGGAGATATGGCAGGGTCCGATCAGATACGTGCGGTATTGCACGGATCAGGATCGGACGGTTTGTACTAGAGGCCGTATAGTTATATGGCAGGGTTCGATCAGATTCGTGCGGTATTGCACGGATCAGGATCGGACGGACATTACTAGCCGGTTTTGGTTTAAGCCGGATCCTAGTTTAGTACAGTGTAGATTTTGTCTCATTGCATTTGTATCCGGACGGAATACAGATGCGGGTGTGTATGCACAGTATCGGGGTTTTCCTGTAATTTATTACGGGACCAGTTTTCTGGAGTTGCCAGTTTGCATTCCGTTCCGGCCGGTTTTCCTTTGTTCTTTCCCGGCCGGACTTTTCCGATGGAGGGGGTTATTTGCAATTGTGCAAATAACATTTGTGGAGGGGGTTTCTTGCAAATGCTTTGATTATGATAGCTTCATTTCTTTTGCACCATCACTTGCATTTAATGAGATTAGAAAGGGTATGGTTTGGATGTGCTTTTATCATGATGATGTTTATGTTGTGGTCACCTCTTGCTTCATCCTACACTCACCTCCCTTCATGATTTGTTTTTGCCCTCCACCATTTCCTCATATCAAAGAGTGGCCGGCCACTTCTTGGATTGAGAATGAGAGAATTTCATTTTTGAGCTTGTGGCATTCTTGATCTCATTTGATGCTAGAAAAATGCAAGCACCATTTTTCTTCTTGATTCCTCCATCATCTTTCAAAGGCAACATAACCCCAAAGTGAGACATAGCCTCTACACTACACATTCTACAGCACTTCTTGGGCATGTCGACTTGCCGGCTTCATGCCCGAGTTGCCTCGGTATTGAGGTGGGAGCCCGTAAAAGATGCAGGCGATGTGGTGCCCTACCGGCAAGGAGGCGACGACCGGATTTTCCGCGAGAGATCGGGATGACGACGAGAAGACCGGAGGACTCGGATCACTCGGTATATCTCTAACCCGTCTTGTTTTTAGCTAGACCTAGTTTAATGGCCCGATCCGGGGTTTAGTGCGCGGTGGTGCCGGTTTGCTAAGTACGCAAAATTAAAGTTTATCACCGTTTCCGCATTTGGCGGTCGGTTTGACGGCCGGGGCGCCGCCGTGCACTTACATATATCAGGTTTGCCTCCCGATCGAGCTCTTGAATTCAGTATTGATTTAGCACCAGGAGCACAACCGATGATCAAAGCACCCTATCGTTTAAGTCCGGAAGGTTTGAAGGAAGTCCGAACACAGTTGGACGAATTACTGGCGAAAGGATAGATTCGTCCCAGCACTTCAAGTTGGGGATCACCTGTACTACTTGTGAAGAAGAAGGAAGGTTCATATAGAATGTTCATCAATTACAGAGCCTTGAATGAAGTCACTATAAAGAACAAGAATCCACTTCCGCGCATCGACGATTTATTCGATCAGCTAAGTGGATCTTGTGTTTTCTCTAAATTGGATCTTCTTTCAGGTTATCATTAGGTGAAGGTCAAGAAAACTGATATTCACAAAACAGCTTTCAGAACTCGCTATGGATATTACGAATTTCTAGTGATGCCATTTGGAGTGACCAATGCACCAGCAATATTCATGAACCTAATGAATCAAGTTTTCCGGGAGTACTTAGACCGGTTTGTTGTCATATTCATCGACGACATCCTGGTGTATTCTAAGAATCGGAATGAGCATGCAAAACATCTACGAATTGTCCTGGAAACTCTTCGACAACATCAGCTCTATGCCAAGTACAGCAAGTGCGAGTTTTGGCTAAAGCAAGTTGGTTTTCTTGGACATATCGTATCAGGAGAAGGAATCTCGGTGGATCCAGCAAAAGTTTCAGCAGTTAGCGAATGGCCTACACCAAAGTCAGTGTAACGTTTTGAAAATCGTTTCGGTGAAATTTCGGAAAATCGGTAAAATAAGGAGGTTTTCCGTAAAAAGTCAAAATACAAATATCTTTATTATAAAATTAAATATACATATTCTAGCTATGTAATTGCTATTAATTGGTGTTTATTGAGCCACCGGTGAAATTTCAAATTTTCTGAAATTTTTTCCGAAATTAATTATTTTAATATTATTTTAAGCCGTCACTAATACATTTAATTAGGAAAAATTACAAATTGGAATGAGTTGGAACAAATTTTGTGCATCATAACACATTAAAAAAATTTTATCATGTGGTTTTTGAAATGAAATGGTTAGCCAAAACGGTTTAAAAAATATCGAAGAAAAATGGTTTTTTCGGTGAAATTAGTGTTATTGGGAATTGGGGTAATACATTTATCTTTTTTCCTAACCCACACACCCACACCTCACCCTCTCTCCCCCTCCCCATGTGGCCGGCCCCACTTTGACAGCCCCTCCCTCTTTTTCTCTCTCCAATCACCTCCTTTTGAATAGAAAAGAAAAGAAAATAAAAGAAAGTGATAAAAGTAAAAGGGTGGACTTTGACTTTCCCCCACTTTCTCCACCTCACTCTCTCTCCTCCCTTACCCCTCCCCACAATTCTGGCGCTATCGCGTACTATAACCCGGATCTTCCATTAAAGCTAAACTAACAAACTACAAAGTGGGTAGAATAGTTATACCGAACGATCCGAGTCCTTCGGTCTTCAACCATCATCCCACGCTTGTTGCGGCTGCTTCGATCTCCTCAATCTCCAGTCTTCTTGTCCAGGTGGCACCACGTCGACGGATCTTTAAACGGACTCCCGCCTCTGAACCGAGGCAACTCGATCGTCAAGTTTGCTAAAAGAGACGACCAAGATGAAGTAGAAAATGAGTAGAACACTTTGTCTCGTTACGTCCAAGGCAATGGACGAACGGTTAATGAAGTTGCCTTTTGGATCGATACGAAATGAGAAATGGAGTATATCAATTTCCATGAACCAAAATCCTTAATCTTTTCAAAACAACAACCATGCTTCTCACCAAGGGGTGGCCGGCCATTTATAGGAGAGGAGGGAGGTGAGTGTAGGAGCTAGGAGGTGACCACATTAAGAGAAATATCTAGTGTGAACACAAAGTGTGAACACAAAGTCTGAACACAATAAATGCACCATTAATGAACAAGTGAGTCACAAGTCTAATCACCCTCTCTAGAACCTTCTAGAATACTGACTCACCTCATCAAGAAAAGATAAATCCGTATTTAACCAAATGTTAAATATGGCTGATAGAAAACTGGAAACTGGCAACTTCCAAAAGTGATCCTGAAACGAATTTCAGGATAACCCCGTAATGTATAAACATACCCGCATTTATATTACGACCGAATACAAATGCATCTGAGACAAAGATATTATATCTACACAGTATAATACTCGGATCCGGCTTAAACCAAAGTCGACCAGTATTATCTGTCCGAAAAAAGACACGTGCGAAAACGCACGTGCTTTTTCTGAACCTTGCCATAAACCCATACGGCCTCTACAACGTTTCGCCCGAACTTGGGAAAGTGTCTATGGGGGACTCTAATGACTCATCAACATATTGGCACTGGATATAACCACTAGCACGTCAGAGGTACAAGCTGTACGTAACGGTTTGCCTATGTATTGATTGGAAGGGAAGCTGACGAGCGAACTCATCCATAAACCCTACTGAGCCTAATAGTGACAATATACATACAGTCCGGTCCGTTCGTCTATGAGTATCGCATATCTGGCCTAGGGGGCTAGTAACGTCAGATCCCCAATAGCGGTATAAGTCGTGTCAGAGAGTAGCCCAGAACACCCTGAGATACTACTGGAGTACCTACCAGTAAATCTCCTGCCTCGGCCGAGGGCTTTGTGTAATGGCTCTCCTAGACACAGCGCGATCTCGCCCCCAATACCGGGAGAGACGAATCCCCTGCCGATCCGCTCACTTGCCTCCAATGTGGTTCGGGACTGTACCCAACTAAAACCTGTTTGCACAACTCTTTTGAGCGTGGTAGGGTAGTAATCTAAGCACAGTGGGAATTCATATGAGACAAATGACGACATCAGGTCGATGAACTAACCTGTACACATGTCACCAAGGAACTGCTATCTACGATATGTATAATACCAACTAGCATGTTCCCGGCGAGTCCTGTCCGGTGTACTCATAACCTAATGAGCACCTGTATACATCTTAAGTGATCAAACTGATACCAGTGGCTTGTGAGACCGGCCACCGCCCCTCGTCGGGGTCTCGACTGTATACACTAGTCTACTCTGGAGTATCTATGCCCTGTCTCAAAACTCCCACGACTAGGGACACTTTAAGGATGTGCTTACAGACCCCAGCTCCCACGTATATGATCGCCATCTGCTGGTAGTGAAGCATGAATCCTATGGGCTCTATCATCATGCAATAGTGAACTAAAGCATGTAAACGATGATAAAGACAAACCAGATAACAAACTATCATCTCGAGCAAGACTGTCATATCGGTATAGGTCCTGTCTCAATCATTGTAATCACGTACCTACGATCCAATAATTGACTTTGAGGGCACTATCTCCAACAATCTCCCACTTGCACTTAAGGCTAATTATTGGGATGTCGCATACTCACAGTCCGTGTGATACCGAACACCCAACTCCTCTACTAATCAGTTTCACAAAGCTAGTTTGTAAAACTCTTGTGTTCGAGAAATAGCCTCAGTGAGTGGATCCGCTCTGATGTTTCTTTCTATATCTCTCTAAATCTCAAATTCGCGGAGAAAGCCATCTCCCGAATCGAGTAATACCTGTCTTAGAATATGTCTGAAGATCTGATGGGACCTAGTTCATAAATGAACTCCAAATTCAAACTTCTTAGACTGTATCGACAACTGAACCTAATCAGTTTCCAGCACCATGCCTCCCACAGTATCCTCTTGGACCACCTGTCCATAATACTGTCCCTCATTAGAGGGAAAACTACAACTCTGACAATCACTCTGTCATCCAGGTCACCTTGGAAGCCTGGAATGATAACCGTCTCCCGAAGGAGGCTGCCGTCATCAAATCCGTAGAACATGCACTTATGTTCTAAAACTGCTTCCTTATGTTTCTTCAGGATTGGATTAATATAAACTTATCGCATCAAGTGCAAAAACTACATCTGGTCTGGTACTTGACATCTCATGATTGAATCAATTGCCTAAGCAAGTGATCTGCCAATCATGCACATCCCTCTCTCCTTTAGTCTCTAAGACACTTTTAGAGAGGGTGACTCCATCACCTGCAGGTACACCACCATGCCAGGAGTCATCTATTCTAAAATACTATTAGAATATTGTCAAAGTACCCTTATTGGGAAACTACCCAAATCTAGATCTAAAACCATAGATCTAGTAACCAGAATGTTTGATATTATATCCATATCCTTTGTGGAGAAACAACTGTGTGATAACCACAGTACAGCCGATCGTAGTATAGGAATTTTACTTCCTACTCTGTGTATGTCATCCAAATACCAGGACATCACACCCTACTACTACCTTCTCAACAGATCCATCCCCTATTCTGATGAAGTCAAACCTATGACTGTCACATCAAAATTAGATGATCTTATCTCCGCTATATCTGCTCAAATCTATAAATAGACATAAGCTACTTGTCCACTATGCTTCTGCTGCTCCCACTGACCACAACAACCCTCTGGCAGAATAATATATACGTGTACTTCTAAAGCATGTTTAGAACGACGCTATACTTATCCTCCTGCCGAGTCTCATAGTCTGGAACAACAGTAGTGTCAAGTCTGGGTAAACAAGAACCTCCCTGTCACCGTCCTTGAGGCTACCGGAGTACCTCTCGGGTGTCTGAGGTTACCCACCATATCTGCGGAGGGGCTATTGAAATGTCAAACCTGATTGAATATATAGGTCCTATTAAATTTTTCCGTAATCGTTTGCGGTTCTGGAATCACTTCCAGTTCTACCATACTCACACTACTGCTTTCTGAAAAAATCCATTTTTACTAAAACTGTGGCGAGTCAAGAACAATATCACTATTGATATTCCAGATGGTAGAAAAATCAACCCTCGTCGAAGCCAGGGTCAACCCACAAACAGCCATTACAGAATCGTGCCTTGAGTTATCCAGTGTCTGGTTTTAAGCATAACCTGGACAACTCCCCGTATCTTAATATCGTTAAGATATGAACCATTCTATATACAATATAGAACTAGAGGCACTAATTTAATTGGAACCATATTCAAATCATGCAACTGTCTCCAGTGCATATCAACTTAATGGAGAGAGGCTAATCAGCATTACTCAACTTAGGATTCCATCCAATTGTGAGTAATCTGAAAGAGAAACAAGTTTCTCAAAACCATTACTATCATCTGAATACCGATCACAAGAATCTACATCTGCGATTTCTTTGAAGAATCCCGATACTTGCGATACCTGGTTCTTTACTTTATTCTTATACCCATAACTTCTCAAAACTTAGACATTGTATTTCTGCGAAACACTTGTCTAAAAACTAGAGAAGTCATAAGTAAACAGAACATAGTACGAGGACCTACCCCTTTGTCCTGATGGACACTGGACAACATACAATACTCTGTATAAGTCCACTGAGTTGAATAACTCAAAAACCTGTGCATCGTAGGTTGAAAACTGTACCCTGGCGATTTCCTCAAATATCACCAATTACAACGAATTCCGATATAATGAGGATGATCACCTAATTCCCAATAACTTACTCCCACTCATCATCTGTAAAACCATACAGATATGAGAATGAAACCTGGTAAATACATACCCTGGAGTAAGTATCTAATCGGGAAATCAGTTTTCTTTTAACAATGTACAGTGTAACTGAAACATGAAAATGTTTCGTAGGGGTATCCTGGTATTCCTTGTAATGCTTCTTCCATAATCCAATTCATGACTATAACCGTATATCTCTTTGCCATCTCTCCAAAATCCCTTTATTTGTCTTTAGTCGTTACCTTCTGTACACCATCATTAGGCTAAATGGTTTTCTTCCTTCCCTACCGTTCGGCACCAGCCTATGGTTTGGAAGAAGACTATCCAGTAAGCATAATAGGTGTACCCTCCTAATCCTAGGAGTACTCGTAACTTGAGAGAAGGTGATGACAAAAGACAACTGAATAATACCTTATTCTATTTCTCCTGAACTGGGGAAAAAGCAAAGGTGAAATAGGAGTGGCGATGAAGTACGCGGTTTGGTCGTGAATGATAACAGTCGAAATTTACTTTGCCCTCTTTCTAATCCCTTTATTTTATCTTTACATATTACCTTCTGCACACCTCTGCTTAAGCTAATTGGTTTTCTTCATTCCCTACCTTTCGGCACCTGCCTATGGTTTGGAAGAAGACTATCCAATAAGCGTAATAGGTGTACTCTCCTAAACCAAGGAGTACTCGCAACCTGAGAGAAGGTGATAACAAAAGACAACTGAATAAACTAATTCTATTTCTCCTGAACCTGGATCCATCCTCGAAGAAGTCCCTTCGAGTTCGTATATAACCATACGATGGATTTATCCAATGGAAGTGGATATCCGTAGTAATACGGGGTGTTCTGAGAAATGCAAAGGGTAAATAGAAGGAATGGCAATGACTTATGCAACTCAGACAATCCAAAAGCCAGTATTTTAAGAAGGTTCGGTCAACTTGGTCACTGAGTCATAATCTAGGGTCGGTCAAAGGTCGCTGTCAAAGAGAGAGAAAAGAAACACTCTGCGTGCACTCTAACCTAGATCAGAATGGTTATCATTTTATCTAATTAGGAAACCTCCCACTGTTATCTCAAATTCTCCTCCAAACCTGAAAGAAGAATTAGTCGAGATTACCCGAAGAGTAAACCAACTCATCAGTGAGAATCGGGATCCAACTATCATCGCATGATAACTTGATGGAAGCCACTCAAGTTATCACACTCCAGAAGGTATGCGCATTCCTGGCAAGTTTCCTGTATGTTTGAAACTCCCGATGTTATTTTTGCCCCATGCTCTTATGATCGTGACTTTGGCCAACCCATCATAAGTCACATGCCAAGTTCTACCCGTCATTGTCCAGGTTAATTTGAACCCACCCGCACATGCCCTTGACTTTGGCCAACAAGGCAGAACGACTGTCCCAAACCAACGCATCTATCTACACAACAGATGAATACCCAGCAACTACCAAACACTATGCCTTGACTTTGGCCAAACAAACATAGCTTGAATACTACTGAATACCCAAAAGAAATGACGTTGGGCTACGGCTGGTTTTTGGCGAAAAACCTTTAACGTAATGAACTTGATCTCGTTGAAGGAACCTGATAGCTTTTTATAAAAATATAGTGGCGAAAAACCTTTGCTAAAGAGGTCACTCCCGGTGAAGGGATCTCGGCTCTTTCCTCGTGGAATGGGGTGCAGGATATTCCAACTGAATACCGCGATGCAAAGCAACTTGTAATCGACTATATTGAAGTTATTACCCTGACGTAAACTTATGCCCAAGGGGTCACTCCCGGTGAAGGGATCTCGGCCCTTGCCTCGTCGAATGAGGTGCAGGATATTCTAACTGAATATCACTATGCAAAACAAAAGGAAACATCTTTGTAATAACACCTTTTAAAATTTGTTCCAACAACATCAAATATAGGTTTGTTTTATCCTTGCATTGATAAGAATCAATGCAGTCCCATCAATCAATCACACCAGAAAAGAACGAAAATAAAATGTACGTATATGCCATCCGCATTCGCCACTGGGTCCCGTCATCACCCGTTAGGTTACTTAACTAACGACAGAACGGGGGCTGGACTAGCGCGGGTGTAAAACATATACAACATCTAATATTATATATCAATATACAATAATCGCTCCAGACGTGATAATATGCAACATTACAGAAAAGTAATAAGTATCACAGAACAATACAGATAATCTGGGATCCCCGGGTTTCACAGAGCCGCTGCTGAAACCCGACGTTCCCCTGGTCGTGTGGATAGCCTGTGCAATGAAACCTAGACCCCTATGTGTGCGACAAGTTACCCGCAAAAACCTGAAGCGAGGTAGTCCCCACAGCATAGTGAATGGAACACCCGGCACTTCACGGAATCCGGTAAATTGAGCACCCCTCCTTGGGTCAACCTGTACCCCCTACAAGTGCGGAGAACAGTCTGCCAATTCTAGAGTGAGGTCCCTTTGCCTCTCAAAGCCATGAGATACGGACCCGTTGCCCTCAAGAACCCGGCTATCCGTGCACTCCTTCGCGGGATAAACCTAGTATAGAAATAAAAATATACAACGGGTACATCGACCTCGACCCGGTCGTGCCCCAAAAGAATATTATACAAACAGGCAGTAACGACAGTCCACAAGTTGGACGCTCTCCCCGCAATATCAAATGTACAAATAAATCCAAACTGCACTATCATTGCACCCTGCTATCCACCACGACAAATCCGCAACATTACAGCACAACACAGAACATCAACGCGAATGTCACGTTCGCAAACCCGTTTAAAAGAACTATAGCAATTAGACGCGGTTTACCGATCAAATGACATTCCCGGTCGGAGATATAAAGTAAGTACTGTATACTAACATGTTTAAAGTTCGATCGACAAAATATCCTAAAGTGGGCCCCACAAACATCTGCTGTACAGTAACAAAATCTGGGCCCAAAAGATATATTCCAAAACCCACAATTTCCCAAATTCAGCTCACTGTGAAAAATTGATGCACTATTCCCACTAAAGCGCCGCGGTTCCGCGGTCAAACCCTATGTTGGACCGCGGATCCGCGGTGCACTTGTGGGATCACGTGTCCAATTTTCATACGTAGGCTTAAAAAACCCTGCTTTGTTTTCTGCAGTATGCAAAATAATTTTTAGACACTGTTTAAAATCGACAGAAACTTAAGCATTTGAAAATTGTGATTTCGGAAATTCCGTTCGATCGATCTTTTAAACGCGTTAGCATAAATTAGTATAGCTTAATGGTTAGGCTCTGATACCACTGTAAGTCCACGGTAGCGCCCCGGCCGTCTAACAGACGCCAAATGCGGAACAAAAACTTTTTACAACCGGCGCTATCGCGTACTATAACCCGGATCTGCCATTAAAGCTAAACTAACAAACTACAATGTGGGTAGAAGAGTTATACCGAACGATCCGAGTCCTTCGGTCTTCAACCATCATCCCACGCTTGTTGCGGCTGCTTCGATCTTCTCGATCTCCAGTCTTCTCGTCCAGGTGGCACCACGTCGACGGATCTTTAAACGGGCTCCCGCCTCTGAACCGAGGCAACTCGATCGTCAAGTTTGCTAAAAGAGACGACCAAGATGAAGTAGAGAATGAGTAGAACACTTTGTCTCGTTACGTCCAAGGCTATGGACGAACGGTTAATGAAGTTGCCTTTTGGATCGATACGAAATGAGAAATGGAGTATATCAATTTCCATGAACCAAAATCCTTAATCTTTTCAAAACAACAACCATGCTTCTCACCAAGGGGTGGCCGGCCATTTATAGGAGAGGAGGGAGGTGAGTGTAGGAGCTAGGAGGTGACCACATTAAGAGAAATATTTAGTGTGAACACAAAGTGTGAACACAAAGTATGAACACAATAAATGCACTATTAATGAACAAGTGAGTCACAAGCCTAATCACCCTCTCTAGAACCTTCTAGAACACTGACTCACCTCATCAAGAAAAGATAAATCCGTATTTAACCAAATGTTAAATACGACTGATAGAAAACTGGAAACTGGCAACTTCCAAAAGTGATCCTGAAACGAATTTTAGGATAACCCCGTAATGGTATAAACATACCCGCATTTGTATTACGACCGAATACAAATGCATCTGAGACAAAGATATTATATTTACACAGTATAATACTCGGATCCGGCTTAAACCAAAGTCGACCAGTATTATCTGTCCGAAAAATGACACGAGCGAAAACGCACGTGCTTTTTCTGAACCTTGCCATAAACCCATACGGCCTCTACAACGTTTCGCCCGAACTTGGGAAAGTGTCTGTGGGGGACTCTAATGACTCATCAACACATTGGCACTGGATATAACCACTAGCACGTCAGAGGTACAAGCTGTACGTAACGGTTTGCCTATGTATTGATTGGAAGGGAAGCTGACGAGCGAACTCATCCATAAACCCTACTGAGCCTAATAGTGACAATATACATGCAGTCCGGTCCGTTCGTCTATGAGTATTGCATATCTGGCCTAGGGGGCTAGTAACGTCAGACCCCCAATAGCGGTATAAGTCGTGTCAGAGAGTAGCCCAGAACACCCTGAGATACGACTGGAGTACCTACCAGTAAATCTCCTGCCTCGGCCGAGGGCTTTGTGTAATGGCTCTCCTAGACACAGCGCGATCTCGCCCCCAATACCGGGAGAGACGAATCTCCTGCCGATCCGCTCACTTGCCTCCAATGTGGCTCGGGACTGTACCCAACTAAAACCTGTTTGCACAACTCCTTTGAGCGTGGTAGGGTAGTAATCTAAGCACAGTGGGAGCTCACATGAGACAAATGACGACCTCAGGTCGATGAACTAACCTGTACAATGTCACCAGGGAACTGCTATCTGACGATATATATAATACCAACTAGCATGTTCCCGGTGAGTCCTGTCCGGTGTACTCATAACCCAATGAGCACCTGTATACATCTTAGGTGATCAAACTGACACCAGTGGCTTGTGAGTCCGGCCACCGCCCCTCGTCGGGGTCTCGACTGTATACACGAGTCTACTCTGGTGTATTGATGCCCTGTCTCAAAACTTTCACGACTAGGGTCACTTTAAGGATGTGCTTACAGACCCCAGCTCCCACGTATATGATTGCCATCATACTGCTGGTAGTCAAGCAAGAATCCTATGGGCTCTATCATCATGCAATAGTGAACTAAAGCATGTAAACGATGATAAAGACAAATCAGATAGCAAACTATCATCTCGAGCAAGACTGTCATATCGGTATAGGTCCTGCCTCAATCATTGTAATCACGTACCTGCGATCCAATAATTGACTTTGAGGGCACTATCTCCAACAACTCTAAGTCTGAAAGAATATACAATAAAGGTTCTAAGACTGCAAATATACAAGGTCTGGTTGATGAAGCCTTTAACTAAATACAACTGAAATAAATATACAAGTACAACGGTGGTCACGATGCAAGTGAAGCCCACCTACCAAAGCAGTCACCCGTAAGAAAAGCAGTGTGCCAGCAAAGCCGCTACGAAAACTTGTTCGGTCAAACCTGCAAGAAACTGTGGCACAACAGGGGTAAGTTGCCAACTCGTGAGTAGAAAATACCAACAGGTAGAAATCGAATAAACAGTGATCTCTAGGTCCTAGTGTAATATGAAGGTAATACTATGGTATCTAGGGTGACCATATATGCATGCGTATCAACAATAAAATCAATGCCAACGATAACATGTAAAAACCAATCATTTGTATCATATGCCTGTATATATGAAAATCAATCAACGTGTGTCCATCAACGACACATAAATATCATGGAATCTGAGTGTCCAACATCGACACTCGAAACATTATGAAACCCGTATCCAGTATCGACACGTAATCCTCATATCTCAGGCGCCGCATCCTTAGATCGGCCCCTATATCCATCTCACGACTCTGGCCGGAATCCTCCGGATAACCGCCGAGTCCAAACTATCACCGGTAGGTAGCACATCTCCTGCCAGGCTCATCGTCTACTCCACGATCTTCTTACCCCGGGTACCTTACCGGGTCCACCATATACCCGCAGACGGCTCAGCCAACTCTTCGAATCGGGTATGCTCATAACTCAGAACAGAGAAAACTCATGGTGGACACGAAATATCATATCATGAGAAACCGCGTTTTTAAAACAATACATAATTTTCTTTGAAATGTAACCGCGGTTTTCAAATCCAAAAATCTCATGAAAACAACATCTCAATGCATGTAACCATAAAGTACAATATATGCAAATGTAGAACAGTAATGTGAGCATATCAAGTATATCATGCAAGCATGTCATATGATAATATTGAACAATGAATGTACTTTATAGTTAAGAATAATGCCATGATATAGCAGTTCTACTGTGTAAGTGGCATAGCAATTGCCGATGATGAATGTGTCACGACCCGAAATTTGGCACGTGACGGCCCTTAAACCACGTAACGTCTACAGGCGTAATGCAATTTAAGTAAGCCGAAAACCTAGCAATCTAGACCATCAAAAGTAGTAAGTGAATGAACATTGTTAAAACTTTTGGAATCTCAAGTAAAAATCTTTAAAGTCCAAATTTACTTTCTTTAAAATTTGGCAGGACCTCCTTTGTAAAAACTAGCCCCAAAAATGGTACAAACAAAAGATATAAGTAAAGCATCCCCAACGGGAGCAAATCCACGCCCAAAGGCGGAAAACAACCACCACAAGCAAATATACGACGCCGTAGCGAAGAAATGGACGATATAAAGTGACAACAGCATAAAAGACATTCAAAATCACAAAATAATATACAATATCGTCCTCACACCTCGTCTCTAAGTCAATACATGAAGTAGTAGATGGATTGTACTAGATACAAAAAGATATACAATGAGCATCATCAGATAACCGCAAAACCCACCTATAACAAAATTGCTCACAGTCAGCCGTAGCGGTATCCGCTGCAAAAGATGATATGATAAGAAGAAGCCCTGCCGCTACCACTCTGAGGGACACTTGCAAAACACTGTGGCACAACGGGGATGAGTTTCCAACTCGTGAATAGTAAATAACATATGTAGGTAATCGCAGGTATGCACGTACTGCGATTAGCTATCACATGCAAAATAATAGTATAATATGAAAATATGTATATGCAACAGTCATGAAAGGTACTTTATCAGGTATTACTAATACATGAAGCAATGCATATCAAATAAATGCTGAGTATGGGATAAAACATATTATCCTCACGGAATCCTCATCGTGGCAGGACCAGTGTCCATCAAGACAATCTAAATCCCAATACCAAAGGCACCGCATTCTCAGATCGGCCCTCATATCCTGTAAGTCTTATGGAACCCGAGTGTCCAACATCGACACGTAAATCCTCATATCTCAGGCTCCGTCACCAGGACCGGCCCTGATGTCCGTACATAACTTCGGTCGGTATCCCCATGATAACCGTCGAGTCCAAATACTATCACCGGTAGGTACTAGCCCTCCTGCCAGGCTCATCGTCTACACCACGAAATCACCTCACGCTCCGGAGAACCATACCGGGTCCACCATATACCCGCAGACGGTGCCCCTCGCTCCTCGAATCGGGTATCACATGCCAATCTCAAAATCGAGAAATCACATGGTAGACGCATCAAAATATCATATCAAGAGAAACCGGGTTTTTCAAACAATGCATAGTTTCATGAAGTACCACGGTCCTCAAATCCAGAAAACATCAAGTAATGAATAAGAATACTTGCATAGATCATTATGATGATATATATTATATATATATATATATACATACATATATAACAGCATCCCATACCACTGATATATATCATCAGGAGTAAAACATCCAGAAAGTATCATATGAAATCCATATCTCAATGCATAAATCCATGAAATATAATATATGCAACATAAAACGGTAATATGAGCATATAAAGGAAGAACCGCTATTTAAATGCAACAAGTTATTAAGTACATCATACGGTTCCTAATTTCTCCAAAATCCAACACAACATCATATAAGGGTGAACATGTAGCTATAACAAGGTATATGTGTGTACATGTAAGTATGTATGCAAGATGTACAGGTAGCTATATCTCATATATGTATATACCTGTCAATAATGATACAATACCCTATAGGTATATGTGTAGCTATAGCAAGATATGTGTCTATACTTGTCAATAATGATACAATACCCTATAGGTATATGTGTAAGCATGTAGATATATAGGTATGCTATATTTCATATGCAAAATGGAAATAAGGATCATGTCTCAATGTCCCTGACCAATACAATATTACGTATGTATAGGTGTGTTACCCTCCGAACACAGAGACGCGACCGCGCAGGTTCGTCTTGCCTGAAATTCGGGGCAGATGCTAATTGGTGCTATCCGTCCACCCCTCCGAAGATGCCAAGTTGATTTATGACACCATGTATCGAAGGTTTAAACGGATGCGGCCGAGGTAGCAGACTTCGTCAGATTCCCCCTCATTTGAGGGGTTTTTGATTGTGGGGACGCTCTTTCCTGCAGGCGCAAGCCCCTGCAGTTAATTACGCTACCGCATCGCGGTAACAACTTTCTCCTTCTCCAGATGGTCACTTCGTGTTGTGGGTGTTTGTTTTGTTTTTGGTTGCCCGTGGATTATTTATGGAGACTAATTTATGTTGTCACCCGTAGGGCGTGGATTAGTCCAAATCCGTATCTTCTTAGATTTGGGTTTGGAGGTTGGGTTTAAAGATACGTTAGTCTCTTTTGAGATTAAGATCAACTTAAACGTTTGTTAAGGATACGTTAGCCCAATTTTTAGATTAAGATCAACTTAACAGGGTCGTTTAGATCCGACAAGAGAGCAATTGGGCTCTATTGTTTAGTTTAGGGACATTGCGGTCGATTACCAGTTTAAGGACATGGTGGTCCTGTAGGACTACGGTAGCGCCCCAGCCGTCTATCCGAGGCCAAAATGCGGAAACGAAAATTTTTCTTATCTTTAAACCGGCACTACCGCATCCTAAAACCCCGGATCGTAACCATTAACCTAATGCTAGCTAACATGAAAATGGGTAGGAAGCTATACCGAGCGATCCGTGTCCTTCGGTCTTCGGCCTCCACTCCGATCTCCTCGCGGAATCTCCGGTCTTCATCTCCTCGTCGGAAAGGGCACCACATCGAGAAGTCTTTTTACGGGCTCCCGCTTCATCCGAAGCAACTCGGGCGCAAAGTGTGCTAGCCGACGCGTCTAAGGTGTTGTAGAGAATGTTTGTGATCACTTTGTCTCTTGTATCCATGGCTTTGGATGGAGGTTGAAGTGTTGCCATTGATGGAAGCAAAAAGCTAGAGGAAGAAGAAGAAGAACAAGAGCTTTTCTTTTTCTTTTCTTTTCTCTTGTTGTAATGAGAGTGAGAGTGTGAGATTATGAAAATACAAGACCAAAAATAACTACCATGGCAGCCCCTTTCTCTCTCCAACTCATTTCAACACATAAAACAATTCATTAATGTGACACATTTGCTAAAATAGAGACCATGACTCATGATACAAGTCCATGTCACATTAATGCATTGTCATGATGATTTCTAGCTCATTATTTTCTTAAGCAAACATTAATCCAAATGTTTGCCATAACAACGAAAAACAGGCAACATCTAAAGTAAACTCGTGACGGATCACAAGGATACCCCTCACCTGTATATACATACCTGCATCCGCATTCCGACTAAATGCGAATGCGATGAGACTAAAGTAATCCAACAAATCTAATACTAGGATCCGGCTTAAACCAAAGCCCACTAGTATGATCCGTTCGATCAAGATCCGTGCAATACCGCGCGTATAAGATCGAACCCTGCCATATAGCATACCGCCTCTACAACGTTTCGCCCGAAACTTGAGAAACTGTCTGTGGGGGACTCTAAAGACTTGTCAATACTTTGGCTGTGGATTTAACCACTAGCACGTCAGAGGTATTAGCCGTACGTAACGGGCTATCAAGTATTGACTAAAAGGGAGGTCGATGAGCGAATTCATCCTGACATCCTACTGAGCCTGTCAGTGACAATATCCGTATAGTCCGGTCCGTTCATCTATGAGCATCGCATGGCGGGTCTAGGGGGTTGGCAAAAGTCAGACCCCCAAAAGCGGTACAAGTCGTGTCGGAGTGTAGCCCAGAACACCCTGAGATACTACTAGAATACCTACCAGTAAATCTCCTGCCTCGGCCGAGGGCTTTGTGTAATGGCTCTCTTAGACACAGCGCGACCTCACCCCCAATACCGGGAGAGACGAACCCCTGCAGATCCGCTCACTGCCTCCATGTGGTTCGGGACTGTACCCAACTAAAACCTGTTTGCACGACTCCTTTAAACCGTGGTAGGGTAGTAATCAAAGTACAGTGGGAACTCACACGAGACAAATGACGATCTCAAGTCGATGAACTAACCTGTACACATGTCACCAGGGAACTGCTATCTGACGTCAGGTATAAGACCAACTAGCATGTTCCCGGCGAGTCCTGTCCGGTGTACTCATAACCCAATGAGCACCTGTATACATCTTAGGTGAACCAACTGACACCAGTGGCTTGTGAGACCGGCCACCGCCCCTCGTCGGGGTCTCGACTGTATACACTAGTCTACTCTGGAGTGTCGATGCTCTGTCTCGAAACTCCTACGACTAGGGACCTTTTAAGGATGTGCTTATAGACCCCAGCTCCCACGTATATGATCGTCCTCATACTGCTGGCAGTCAAGCAAGAATCTTAGGGGCTCTATCAACGTGCAATAGTGACCTGTAAGGTCACCTAAAGCAGTACACGATGATAAAGATAAACCAGATAGCATACTATCATCTTGAGTAAGACTGTCCTACCGGTATAGGTCCTCCCTCAATCATTGCAATCACGTGCCTGTGATCCAATAATTGACTCTGAGGGCACTATCTCCAACAATCTCCCACTTGCACTCAAGGCTAATTATTGCGATGTCGCATACTCACAGCCCGTGTGATACCGAACACCCAATTCCTCTACTAGTCAGTCTCACAAAGCTCGTTTGCGAAACTATTGCGTTCGAGGAATAGCCTCAGTGAGTGGATCCACTGTGATGTATCTTTCTATGTCTCTCTTTATCTCAAGTTCGCGGAGAAACCCATCTCCCGAAATGAGCAATACTTGTCTTAGAATATGTCTGGATATTTGATGGGACCTAGTTCATAAATGAACTCCAAATCCAAACTTCTTAGACTGTATCATCAACTGAAACCAATCAGTATCCTGGGCCATGCCTCCCTCAGTATCCGCTTGGACCTCCTGTCCAAACTACTGCCCCTCGTCAGAGGAAAAACTATAACTCTGACAGCCACTCTGCCATCCAGGTCACCTTGGAAGCCTGGAATGATAACTGTCTCCCGAAGGAGGATGCCGTTATCATATCCCTAGAACATCCACTTATATTCTAAAACTGCTTCCGAATGTTTCTCCAGGATTGGATAAATATCAACTTATTGCATCTACTGCAAAAACAACATCTGGTGTGGTACTTGACATCTCATGATTGACTCAATTGCCTAAGCAAGTGATCTGCCAATCATGCACATCCCTCTCCCCTTTAGTCTGTAAGACACCTTTAGAGAGGGTGACTCCATCACCTGCAGGTACACTACCATGCTTGGAGTCGTCCATTCTAAATACCTTTAGAATGCTGTCTAAGTACCCAGATTGGGAAACTACCCAAATCTAGATCTAAAACCATAGATCTAGTAACCAGAATGTCTAATATGATATCCAAGTCCTATGTGGAGAAACCACTGTGTGACAACCAAAGTATAACCAATTTTAGTATATGAACATCACTTCCTACTCTGTGTATGTCATCCAAATACCAGGACATCACACCCTACTACCTTCTTAACAGATCCATCCCCTATTCTGATGAAGTCAAACCTATGACTGTCACATTAGAAATAGATGATCTATCTCCGCTATATCTGCTTTAGTCTATAAATAGACATAAGCTACCTGTCCACTTTGCTTCCGCTGCTCCCACTGACTACGACAACCCTCTGGCAGAGTCATATACACGTGCACTTCTAAAGCCAGTTCAGAACGACGCTATACTCATCCTCCTGCCGGGTCTCACAGTCTGGAACAACAGCAAGGGCAAGTCTGGGTAAACAAGAACATCCATGTCACCGTCCTTGAGGCTACCGAAGTACCTCTCGGGTGCCTGAGGTTACCCACCATATCAGCGGAGTGGCCAATGGAATGTCAAGCCAGATTGAATCTTTAGGTTCTTATCAAATTTTCAGTAATCGTTTGCGGTTCTGGAATCACTTCCAGTTCTACCATACTCCCACTACTGTTTTATGAAAAAATCCATTTTTATTAAAACTGTGGCGAGTCAAGAACAATATCACTATTGATCTTCCAGATGGTAGAAAATCAACCCTCGTCATAGCCTGAGTCAACCCATAAACAACCATTACAGAAACATGCCTTGAGTTATCCAGAGTCTGGTTTTAAGCATAAGCCGGACAACTCCCCGTACCTTAACATCGTTAAGATACGAACTGTTCTATATCCAATACAGAAACAGAGGCACTGATTTAATTGAACCAGATTCAAATCATGCAGCTGTCTCCAGTGCATGTCAACTAAATGGAGAGAGGCCGATCAGCATTACTCAATTTAGGAGTGCTTCCAATTATGAGTAACCTGAAAGAGAAGAAAGTTCTCCTAAGCATTACTATCAACTGAATACCATTCACAAGTATCTACATCTTCGATCACCTTGAAGAATCCCGATACTCGCAACATCTGGTTCTCTACTTTACTCTTATACCTATAACTTCTCAAAACTCAGACCTTGCATTTCAACGAAACACATGTTTAGGAACTAGAGAAGTCACAAGTAAACAGAATATAGTACGAGTACCAACCCCTCTGTCCTAATGGACACTGGACAACATAAAATACTCTGTATAAGTCCCCTGAGTCTAATAACTCAATCGCTGGTTTGGAAGAAGACTATCCAATAAGCATAATGGGTGTACTGTCCTAATCCTAGGAGCACTCGCAACGCGAGAGAAGGTGAAGATAAAAGACAACTGAATAAAACCTTATTCCTATTTCTCCTGAACCAGAATCCATTCCCAAACTGGAACAAGTTCCTTTCGAGTTCGTATATAACCATACGATGGAGTATCCAAATAACTGTGGATCTTCGTAGTGATACGGAGTGTCCTGGAGAAATACAAAGGTGAAGTGGGAGTGGTAATGAAATGCTTGGTTTGGTCGTGAATAGCAGTCGCAGTTTACTTTACCCTCTTACTAATCCCTTTATTTGTCTTTACATAATACCTTTTGTACACCATCGTTAGGCTAATTGGTTTTCTTCATTCCCTACCGGTCGGCACCTGCTTATGGTTTGGAAGAAGACTATCCAATAAGCGTAATAAGTGTACTGTCCTAATCCAAGGAGCACTCGCAACCTGAGAGAAGGTAAAAGGAAAAGACAACTGAATAGTCCTATTCGTTTTCTCCAGAATCGGAAACCATCCTCGAATAAATTCCTTCGAGTTCGTATATAACCATACGATGGTTTTATCCAATGGAAGTGGACGTTCGTAGTAATACGGGTGTCCTGGAGAAAAAGGTAAAAGTAGGAGTGGCAATGAGGTATGCAACTCAGACAATCCAAAAGCCAGTGTTATAAGAAGGTTCGGTCAACTTGGTCACTGAGTCATAGTCAAGGATCGGGTCATGGTCGCTGCCAAAGAGAGAGAGAAAAGAAACACTCAGCGTGCACTCTAACCTAGATCAGAATGGTTATCATTTTATCTAATCAGGAAACCTCCCACTGTAACGTCAAATTCTCCTCCAAACCTGAAAGAAGAATTAGTCGGGATCACCCGAGGAGTAAATCAACTCATCAGTGGGAATCGGGATCCAACTATCATCGCATGATAACGTGGCGGAATCCACTCACGTTATCACACTCCATAAGGTATGCACATGCCTGGCAAGTTTCAATTTCTTTAGAAACTCCCGTTGTGTATTTTTACCCCTAGGACCCAAGTGACCTTGACGGAGTCAACAAATCAAAGAGTCCTAGTCAAGTTAAACCCGTCATTATCTGGATTGCATTAAACCCACCCGTACGTGCCCTTGACGGAGTCAACAAGGCCGCACGACTGTCCTAACCAATCCTATTTATGCAACAAACAAGCACCACTTAGCTACCGTACACTACTCCTTGACGGAGTCAACAAACGCAGCACGAATACTAAACAATACCCGTAAGAAATGACGGAGGGCTACGGCTGGTTTTTGGCGAAAAACCTTTAACGTAATGAACTTGATATCGTTGAAGGAACTGCATAACTTTTTATAAAAATATAGTGACGAAAACTTTCGCTAAAGAGGTCACTTCCGGTGAAGGGATCTCGGCTCTTTCGCCGTAGAATGAGGTGCGGGATATTCCAACTGAATGCCACGATGCAAAGCAAAAGGCAATCGGCTATAGTGAAGTTATTACTCTGACGCAAACTTCTGTCCAAGGGGTCACTCCCGGTGAAGGGATCTCGGCCCTTGCCTCGTAGACTGAGGTGCTGGATATTCATAACCGAATACCACTGTGCAAAACAAAAGAGAACGTCTTTGCAATAACAGCTTTTTGAAAAGTGTTCCAACAACATCAGAATAGGTTTGTTTAGCTTGCATTTATCCGAATCAACGCAGTCCCATCAATTGATCATACCAATAAAGAACGAAAATAATGATGTACGCATATGCCACCTGTTCAGTTGATAAAACTGCACATTTGTATTACATTTTTCCTACAATTTTCATATTTAAAAAGGTCTTTATTATAATATATCATACATATGAGGGTTTATCTGTAAAAATACTATTTTCCATGTGTTGATATATTATAATTAGCATTTGGTAGGAAAATGTTTGCAAATAAATTCATTGACCTAATCCTAATAGAACTAAGTCTACTAAATATTATTTGAGTTGTTGTGCAAAAGATTTCCAAGTGTGCAGAATTTTTCAAAGACTAGAATCAAGCAAATCAAGTTGTTGAAGAAGACTTGTCTAATTAAGAATAAAAACTTGAAGACCAAGTCTAGCAGCAACCACGAGAAGATTTCTAAATTCTGAAGGTTCCTAGGATTGCCACATGTCACTACGAGACATCCCCAGAAGTTTGACCAACGGCTGTGATCATCAAGCCGCGGATCCGCGGCAATATCCCCTTTATGCCGCGGATCCGCCGCAGGTATAGTGAGTTGGGAGTTGAGGATTTTTGGGGAAAATCTTTTCTATATTTTACCTAATTTTGAAGTAAATGATTCTGGCTTTGCACTATAAATGTTAGTTATATGTATGCCCTAGAGGCCATTACTATACATAGGATGTATATTGTTGTGGGTGCTTGGACATATATAGGGAGGACTTTCTTGCTCGATATGATAGTATGCTATCTGGTTGATCTTTACCTTAACGTGTACACTGATTGTCTCTCTGTTACATGTTGGTAAAGCCCTTAGGATGTGTACTTGACTACCTGGACTATGATGCGGATCATACTAGTGGGGACATGGTAGTCCATAAGTACATCCTTCAAAGTCCCTAGTCGTGGGTATATCGAGACGGGGCATCGATATACCAGAGTAGACTAGCGTATACCTTCTCGACCCATACAGATGGGCGATGGATGATCCCATATCCATTGGTGTTTGACATCAGAGATGATATACGGGTGCTCAGTGGAGACTGGGTACACTGGACGGACTCGCCGAGAACTCCCAGATGGTATTATACCTTACGTCAGATGGCAGTTCTCTGGTGACACTGGTACAGAGTAGTCTGTTAACCCGAGATCGTCATAGAGTCTTGTGTGGTTCCCACTGTGCTTTGATTTCCACCTTACCACGTCCAAGAGGGCGTGCAAAACGGTGGTTTTTGGGTACAGTCCCGAATCACATGGAGGCAATGAGCGATAGGAGGGGATTCGTCTCTCCCGGTATAGGGAGTTGATGTTGCGCTGTGTTCGATTGGCTATAACAGGAAATCCCTGGCCAGGGTTGCTGAGATTTACTGGTAAGTGTTGCCAGTAGTTTCTCGAATTGTTATGACCTCATATCAACACGACTTATCGAGCTATTGGGGTCTGACGTTTACCACCCCTAGGCGAGATATGCGACATATCAGACGATCAGACCGGACTGTACGGTAAGTGTTACTGGTTGGATTCACAGGAGTGTGAGCGGGCTTGCTCGTCGATCTTCTGATCGCTCAATACCCGGGTGGCCGTTACGTTTAGCAGACCGCTTGCGGCTTGTGGGTGTTTGATATGATCATCACCTACTGCCGGCGTATTGACGAGTCTTTAGAGTCCTACACAGAGGTTTCCTGGCTCAAGCGAAACGAAATAGGAGCGCATATGAGATATGTGTGGGACCGAGAATAATGCGTGTATGTGATACCGTATTCCATTCTTGCGATTTGTGACATTAATCGGTTATATGCGCTATAGCCGGGTTATCGGATCAAGTGTTGATTCGATAAGTTGTTACTGTTAATATTAGTCGGTTATATGCGATATGACCGGATCATTAAATCAAGTGTTGATTTAATGATTTAATGCATAATTATATATTTGATATATTACTTTGCATTTACTAGTATTGGTTCACTTTAAATGGATTTTCTCACTTGGATTGTGCACATTGTATATGTGATATACTTTTGTACACAAGTTTGTATCATATTTGATGATACATGCTAACTTGAGCATGTGTAAAGATTAAACCATGGTTGTGTAATGGTTAGGGTTTTCCTTTCATTTTCTTATTCATTTATTTATTGATTTATTCTTTATGGAAAATGAAAAGCATAAAGAGAAAAATGGTTGCTAACTTTGTTTGTATTATGAAGCTTCATGAAGCTTTGACTTAGTGACCATTTTGTCTCATGCTTAACCCTAACCATTCCCACTAACCCTAGTTTAGTCTCTACACTTGACCATGGTTGGTAGATGATAAGTATTATTATTATTTTGATTTTACTAAATACTCATCATATTATCTTCTTCTTCTTCTTCATCTTCTACTTGAAGAAAACCTTGCCTCCATCAATGGCAAAGTGAGAAAATGAGTGAGAAATCCAATTCTAAAGTGAACTCACTTCCTATTTCTTCATCCTCTACCTCTTGCCAAGTAGTATAGGGTGTTTTCTTCACAAGTTTCATGACTTGGTGAAGTGGGAGCTTGATCTTGTGATGCCTCGACGTAGATCATCTTCGGCATCGTTGTCGATGACCTAGCCCGTCCATTTCTCCGATGAAGCCGACGCTAGAGCCCGGGATTAGATTTGACAGCGAGGAGACTTCATTGCGGAGCTATGGAGGTGGAGGACCGGATCTACAAAGGTTGTATTTCCGTACTTTTAGTTAAGTTGTTAACTAGTTGCTTTTGTCGCCTAAACTTCTAGCCAACGATCCGTATTTGGGTTTCTCGGCACATGTAAATTTTGAAATTGGCATGGTTGATGCCTTGTGAGACCTCATTAGAGTGCCTAGGAACCCTGCAGTGGTATCAGAGCCTAGCTAGAGCCTTAGGCGATGCGTAGACGACGTTTGAAATCCGAACGAATCGAAACCCTAAATCTAAATTGCTCTCTGTACATTTTTCGTAAAATAGGTTTTTTCCAGATTAAAAATATGCAGAAAAACCAGCAGGGAATTCTAAGAATTACGATGCAAAAATATTTTCATGATACCTCTAAAGAGCGGCGGAACCGCGGCCACTTGACTTGATTGGCCTTCAAACTTTGCACAGTAATTCATTCTTTCTGGTGCTGGTTTTCCTGGGTATTTTTAAATATTATTCAAGAGTTGAATTTTCTGGGATTGTTTTGGGGATTCGATGATTCGATCGGATTATCAGATTTTGTCTATGTGGATTCCGGATAATTTTTTGAATATGTTAAAAAGTTCGACCGGATATAAATACCCAATTTTTCCCCTGTCGGGAAATTGCCAAGTGTTGGATTTTTCCGTGGTTTAAAGACGTTCTAAGTAGTGCAAGTAACGCGATGGTCCCTCTAGAAGACAACAAACCTTAACTCGATTATGTGACCGTCTTGAACCGCCCTTTGAACCTTAGGGTTTAGGGCAGTACGGTGTGCCACATGTGAGGCGTTGGCTTGACCCTTCTACGGCTGGACCGTTGGTACTGAGGCACGAACTGAATGTTTTTAGACTTATTTCATGTGTTGAGCTGTATCGGGAAACCTTGGGTGTTTGAATGTTCGATCGGAAAGTTTAACATTTTCTATTTATCTGGAATGGGATACAATACTTGGAATTCACAATAAGTTATGAGATAACTGAATGAATATTATAAACATAGCAGTTTAGTCTCACTTGATCGGTTGCCACGGAATTTTGATGTGATCAAAAGTCCGTCGCAATCACGTAGCGTACGCGGATACTCGCCGGGTAAACTTAATAGACAGCTACACCCCTTAGCCCCGGCCAAGTGACCGTAGGAGAACCCCGTCGCCGAAAGCATCCGTTCGGGTGGTCGCAGTAGCGGTGTTCCGCCTTGGTGCACTTCGTCGACGGTATCGGGGGTGCGGCCGTCTACTAAAGTTTGCGACGAGCATTCGATCAGGATGTCGGGAATCTTGTTGAATTGCCCGACTTGATATTGAAAAGAGTTTTCGATAATGAGACTAAAATGCGGGGTTTATAATTGTTAGGCATGTGATGTCTAAGGAATTCATTTGATTAGGCATATGATGTCTATGTAGGTTGCGGATTCCTACTGTTGTAGTTTTACACTTTCTTTTCTGTGACCGTAAGTGTAATATGTGATATCGCCGGTTTCGTTGCTATATGTCAACGACAATTGGGATGCGCATATTTACTTACGTTGATGACATGTGATGTTATGTGTTGCTGGATATGTTATATTGGATCGTCGTGTTTGAATAGCCGTTTTTTTTTTATGTGAGATGAGTGTTTTTCATTTTCATTCATGTAAAAACTTGTATGTAATATTATTTTATTGGGGCACTTCCAGGTTGCGGAAGATGTCACCCTCTGTATATTATTTACTTTTCCGCACTAGGATAGACCAAAGGAGGGGAGCACAAGTAACCGGGTTCTGGAGTCCAGTGGGAGACCAACTCGAGGAGTCGAGTCCGGGTCTCCTAACTCTAGAATTGGTAGGGTTACTTGCCGCTCTCGTAGGGGTCTAGGGGTGTGGGTTTGGCTATTCATCATGACCGTGGAATCCGTGTTTTATACTGGCTCGTATTGAAAACACGGACGTCTTATTATATCCAATGTTTCATATGATTCTTCTGCTGCGATATCTGTGATGTGATCATGAGATGTTCTGTGATGGATACTATATATAGTATATATGATATATTATATAGACGTTACTTATGTTTTACACCCGCGCTAGCCCTGCCCCGCTCTGCCGTTAGTCACCTAACCTAACGGTGCACGAGGGGACATCGAGGCGAATGTGGATGGCATAAGTGTACATCGTATTTATCTGTGATGTTTAGGTACTTAAATGATGGGACTTCATTAATGAGATTAATGAAATAAAAGAAACCTAAGATGTTGTAGAATCGAATTTCAAAAACAAAACAGGTAGCTACAGTTCTTGCTTTGCATATAGGTATATATGATATATCCTGCACCTTATTCGATGAGGAAAGGACCGAGATCCCTTCACCGGGAGTGACTCCTTTAGCAATAACTGGCAGATGCTAGACACTCGGTTTGTCTTTTGATTGCTTTTAAGTGTTTTTGCTTTGCACAGTGATATATATGATATATCCCGCACCTCATTCGACGAGGAAAGGACCGATGATCCCTTCACCGGGAGTGACTCCTTTAGCAAAACTAGAAAAGCCTCAAAAACACTCCATTTTAAAATCATTTGATTCTACAACGATATCAAGTTCATTACGCAATAGGTTTTCAGAAAAACCTGTCGTAGCCCTCCGTCATTTCAGATAAGTTGTATATAGTATTCGTGCTGCATTTGTTGGCTTTCATCAAGGTGCAGTGTGCGGTAGCTATATGCTGCTTATCTGCTGCATACGATGCGATTGGATTAGGGTAGTCGTGCGGCTTTGTTGGCTTTCGTCAAGGGTCGTGCAGGTGGGTTTAATTCAATCAAGAAATGTACGGGTTGAACTTGACTAGCGGGCTATGGTTTGTTGGCTTTCGTCAAGGTCATAGCACGTTAGGGGCAAAATATTATCGGGAATTTCAAGTGTTGAAATTTGCAATGAGATTGCATACCTTCTATGAGATAGTTGGATCCCGATACCCACTGCGAGTAAGAGTTACTCCTGGAAGAGTTTTATACATTACAATTAGCCGATCAAGTAGGTGTCTAGAAAGGTGTTAACGAGGTTACGCCTCTGGGAAAATGAGGTTTATATTAATTAGGTTCGTGCGAAAGCACGGGGGACTTCCCTCAAAGTACCGACACTGGCCTGGCTGAAAGATTGGCGAACTTGTAGCGTGTAATTAATCCCGGCTAGTCTTTCCTTTTAGGGTTTGAAGGAAGATTTGATTAAAACAGTGGGAACCATCCTGATTAGATAAAATAATAACCAATCTATTCTTGCAAGAGCGCACGCTGAGTGTTTTCTTCTCTCTCTCTCCAGGTAGCGACCATATCACGCCTTAATCAAGATAATAATACGGATAATTGACCGAACCCGCTTGTTATACTGAGCTGGGGAACGTTGGTCCCGCTCCAACTTATAATTGTTATAAGACAGAGCAGGAAATTGGGGAATACCAGAATTCCCGTGCCGCCCAAACGAAGAGAGTGCATGCTGATGCATCATCTTCGGGTGTGTTCATTACAGAGAACTGTTTCTCAGTATCCTTTACGTCCTGGGTATGTGATACCAGATCAGGATCCCAGATATGTAATATGTTACATAGGGCTACAGAAAGGTAGAGAACTGAGAACGGGTGATAAGTTTCATGAGGCAGAAAACGGGGCAAGAGTTGCAGCCAAGTCTGTTGGTCACTGTCACCCTGTATTACCAATACATTGATTCTGAACGAATGTTATTAGATACCGAACCTGTTATGCAAAATCATATCTGTCTCTTTATTAGTAAAGAAACGATAAAATTTTGTATTGTTGGATAATGTTTTGAACATTTCCTATATCAAAAGTTGATCGGTTCAGGCACGTTATCTAAAAGCATTTATGTTCTAAATCAAACAACAGTTCTTTAGTATACGGAACACACACAAGATGAAGAGTTCAGAAATGAACGAATCCTTCTTGAGGTATTGTAGACTAGGTCATATCAATGCGACCCGACTAGCTAAGTTGCACATAGATGCATATTTAAATCAGTTTGAATTTACATCTTGTGAAACTTGCCAGTCATGTTACAGAGATAAGATGACCATAGCTCCGTTTACTGGAAACAGAGAAAGAGTTAGTGAACTTTTGGGATGATACATGTTGATGTATGTAGGTCCCCTGTCTACACATGCCAAGAATGGTTCTTTGTACTTCATTACGTTCTCTGATAATCTCTCAAGATTCAGACATATGTTCCTGTTGAAACACAAGTCTGAACCTTTTGAGATATTCACAGAATATAAGCGAGAAGTAGAGAACCAAAATACGGGTATAAGTATTATGTCCTTTGATGTGATCGAGGAGGAGAATACTTTAGCACGGAATTCCTGGATGATTCTAAAGGAGAATGAGATTCTCTCTCAGCATTACTCCTCCGTATACACCATAGCACGATGGTATATCGGGGCGGAGCAATCACACCCTATATGATAAGGTGTGCTTTATGATGAGTACTACAGAGTTACCTGTTTCCTTTTGGGAGTTATGCACTTAAGAAGCTGCATACCTATTGAATAGGGTTCAAATCAAATCAGTTGCCTACCATTTCATATGTGATATGATAAGGGAAGAGCCCATCTCTTAAGTTAGTTAAGATTTGGGGCTGTCCGGCCTATGTCTAAAAGCAAAATCCGGACAAACTCGAGGCAAGGTCTGTTATGTAGAACTGGAAAGGTTCCAGCTATACAAACTGCAGCTGATGATTTGAAAGAACCAAAGGATTCAATAGTTACCAACGAACCTCAGCCTCTCCGCCGATCTAGTAGGGTTCCTCACCCACCTGAGAGATACTTCGGTTTCTCTATGACAGTGGGAGCGAGGATTGCATCATAAGATGATGACCCAACTAGTTTCGAGCTAGCCATCAGGAGTAAGACTCTGTAAGAATGGCTGGATGCTTAGAGATCTGAGATGGAATCCATGTACACCAACAAAGTATGGACTTTGGTTGCTATATCTGAAGGGTTAAATCCCCATCAGGAGCAAGTATATCTTGAGAAGATTACTTGGTGTAGATGGAAAAGTTGAGACTTTCAAAGCTAGACTTGTTAAAGTTTTTCGTCATAGACCAGGCGTGGATTATGATGAAACCTTTTCAAGTGGCTATGCTTAAGTCCATCCAGATCCTACTTGCCACAGCTACTTACCATGACTACGATATCTGGCGGTTGGGTGCCATGACTGCTTTTCTAAATGATGTTTTAGAAGAGAGCGTCTATAAGTACACAGCCAGAGGGCCTCGTAGACAGTGGGAGCAGCGGATAGGTGTGCAAGATGCTTTATAGGATAAAGCAGGCATCGCGGAGTTGGAACATCTGTTTTGATGGATTAGTCAAAGAAGTTGACATCATCAAAATGGTAGATGAACCTTGTATAAACAAAAAGGTAGTAGGGAGTATGATGACGATCCTCGTAGAGTACGTGGATGACATACTCTTGATAGGGAAGGAGTTTCCTATGCTACGCTCGATCAATCTCAGCTTATCACAAGGATTCTCCATATAGGATCAAAGTGATACCTCCTAAATCCTGGGTTTTGGACCTATGTGATAGATCTAAATGGATGTTAGAATACTCACTAGCTGTAGTGAGATGGTATCAATTGATCCTGGGAAGAATAACTGGAAGTGTTCCAGGGTGATAAAGACGACTGAGTGTCAGTCACAGGCATTGTCTTTACCCTCAGTAAAGGGACGGTATGTTGGAAGAATTCCAAGCTAGATACCGTGACATACTAGACGATAAAGGCTGGATACATCGCTACTTAAGATGCTACCAAAGAGGCAGTCTGGATGTATGTTGGTTCATGACATGAACTACGTTCCAACCATTGTGAGACAATGGAGTAGTGGCTTATGCCGAGGAACGACGGTCCCATCAGTGATCCAGACATATTCTAAGGCAGTGTCACCTGATCATGGAGATGGTTGATCTCCAGGGTGATCGAGGTTTGGAGAGTAGACTCAGAGGACAACACAGCGGATCCACTCACAAAGGCCTTTTCCCAGAGAGAGACTTTTATGGGATGGTTGTGTATGAGATACTACAACCACTGCTATCAGATGGCCCTAGTGCAAGTGGGAGATTGTTAGTTATATGTATGCCCTAGAGGCCATTACTATACATAGGATGTATATTGTAGTGGGTGCTTGGACATATATAGGGAGGACTTTCTTGCTCGACATGATAGTATGCTATCTGGTTGATCTTTACCTTAACGTGTACACTGATTGTCTCTCTGTTACATGTTGGTAAAGCCCTTAGGATGTGTACTTGACTACCTGGACTATGATGCGGATCATACTAGTGGGGACATGGTAGTCCATAAGTACATCCTTCAAAGTCCCTAGTCGTGGGTATATCGAGACGGGGCATCGATATACCAGAGTAGACTAGCGTATACCTTCTCGACCCATACAGATGGGCGATGGATGATCCCATATCCATTGGTGTTTGACATCAGAGATGATATACGGGTGCTCAGTGGAGACTGGGTACACTGGACGGACTCGCCGAGAACTCCCAGATGGTATTATACCTTACGTCAGATGACAGTTCTCTGGTGACACTGGTACAGAGTAGTCTGTTGACCCGAGATCGTCATAGAGTCTTGTGTGGTTCCCACTGTGCTTTGATTTCCACCTTACCACGTCCAAGAGGGCGTGCAAAACGGTGGTTTTTGGGTACAGTCCCGAATCACATGGAGGCAATGAGCGATAGGAGGGGATTCGTCTCTCCCGGTATAGGGAGTTGATGTTGCGCTGTGTTCGATTGGCTATAACAGGAAATCCCTGGCCAGGGTTGCTGAGATTTACTGGTAAGTGTTGCCAGTAGTTTCTCGAATTGTTATAGACCTCATATCGACATGACTTATCGAGCTATTGGGGTCTGACGTTTACCACCCCTAGGCGAGATATGCGACATATCAGACGATCAGACCGGACTGTACGGTAAGTGTTACTGGTTGGATTCACAGGAGTGTGAGCGGGCTTGCTCGTCGATATTCTGATCGCTCAATACCCGGGTGGCCGTTACGTTTAGCAGACCGCTTGCGGCTTGTGGGTGTTTGATATGATCATCACATACTGCCGGCGTATTGACGAGTCTTTAGAGTCCTACACAGAGGTTTCCTGGCTCAAGCGAAACGAAATAGGAGCGCATATGAGATATGTGTGGGACCGAGAATAATGCGTGTATGTGATACCGTATTCCATTCTCGCGATTTGTGACATTAATCGGTTATATGCGCTATAGCCGGGTTATCGGATCAAGTGTTGATTCGATAAGTTGTTACTGTTAATATTAGTCGGTTATATGCGATATGACCGGATCATTAAATCAAGTGTTGATTTAATGATTTAATGCATAATTATATATTTGATATATTACTTTGCATTAACTAGTATTGGTTCACTTTAAATGGATTTTCTCACTTGGATTGTGCACATTGTATATGTGATATACTTTTGTACACAAGTTTGTATCATGTTTGATGATACATGCTAACTTGAGCATGTGTAAAGATTAAACCATGGTTGTGTAATGGTTAGGGTTTTCCTTTCATTTTCTTATTCATTTATTTATTGATTTATTCTTTATGGAAAATGAAAAGCATAAAGAGAAAAATGGTTGCTAACTTTGTTGGTATTATGAAGCTTCATGAAGCTTTGACTTAGTGACCATTTTGTCTCATGCTTAACCCTAACCATTCCCACTAACCCCAGTTTAGTCTCTACACTTGACCATGGTTGGTAGATGATAAGTATTATTATTATTTTGATTTTACTAAATACTCATCATATTATCTTCTTCTTCTTCTTCATCTTCTACTTGAAGAAAACCTTGCCTCCATCAATGGCAAAGTGAGAAAATGAGTGAGAAATCCAATTCTAAAGTGAACCCACTTCCTATTTCTTCATCCTCTACCTCTTGCCAAGTAGTATAGGGTGTTTTCTTCACAAGTTTCATGACTTGGTGAAGTAGGAGCTTGATCTTGTGATGCCTCGACGTAGATCATCTTCGGTATCGTTGTCGATGACCTAGCCCGCCCATTTCTCCGATGAAGCCGACGCTAGAGCCCGGGATTGGATTTGGACAGCGAGGAGACTTCATTGCGGAGCTATGGAGGTGGAGGACCGGATCTACAAAGGTTGTATTTCCGTACTTTTAGTTAAGTTGTTAACTAGTTGCTTTTGTCGCCTAAACTTCTAGCCAACGATCCGTATTTGGGTTTCTCGGCACATGTAAATTTTGAAATTGGCATGGTTGATGCCTTGTGAGACCTCATTAGAGTGCCTAGGAACCCTGCAATAAAAAGGCACCGAGAGCCTCTTGGAAAATTATCAAGTCGACGAGATCACGAAGTCCAAGACGGCTCACGCATCCAGACTGATCATCAACTGTTCGTCTATCTCCTTGGAAGAGATCGAGAAGCAAACTAGTCTTTGTAATCATTTTCTAAGGAATCAAAGTGTAATGAATGTTGTTGATTAATAAAGGTAGCTTTCTTATTCTATTTCTTCGTAGTTTAATTATGCATTTTCTCTCCATCTCTTTTTCTCCCAACATGCGCGAGTAATTCTCCGCTTGTTAGGGTTCGTAGTATTAGGGTAGGCTAATGGATGATGAACATCTCTAAACTCTTTTTAAGTTCTATAAAGTTTATAAACTTTATCAAAAGAATCATTAACATCCTAATCGGGTGCGCTAACAATTCATTGTTAGTCTCGACCGCGATTAGAGATTAGATTAATGATTTTTTTGGTAAAGGCTAGATATGAACAGAGTTCCGTGTCGAGATAAGGGTTAAGAGCGGGATTACTTTTTCCTCCAGAAACCCTAATCTACATGCATCACCGTCGTTCTAGTTTTAAATCTATTAAAGGATAAAAAGAGTAATTTTTAATTAATCGTCCATAACTACTAAATCCTAACGAACCCTACAAGCCCCCTTATTATATTAACTACATCCTTAAATAATCTAGATCTATATTTTGCATTAGTGCTTAACGTAGATCTAGAAACCATTTCACAATATTCTTTATTTCTTCCTCCTTTCTCAACATATCTAAAGTAAGAGTAAAAGGTTTCACGTTTTCCAGAGGACGACCCGTACTCATCTCGGTCTAGCTACACGCGACACCGTTCTGATTACGGTTATTCTACAAACACAATTTTTCGAACCAATCAAATGGCGCCGTTGCCGGGGATACGTGCGTAATTTTTTATTCTTATTATTTGTGTTAAATTCTTAGACGATTCATATCATTATTAAAACAAAACTGCAAATTGCATATTTAACGATTTGTGTGTGAATTTTGCGAGGGAATCTGGAGTCACGGACTTGAGGAAACAGGAGATCTAGGGTTCCGAACTTCTCTGGTATCTTTCTTAACTCTTTCTCTCTTCTCTCAAATCCAATAAAATCTATTTTCTGCAGGATTCTTTGCAAAACAGCGCCGCTCAAAAATCTTTTTGCAAAAGTTTTGTGATTGGTTTTGTTTTGCATATTTTAATACGGACTTTAAGGGGCAAAGACCAAATCAAGATTAGGTGGGGATTTCATCACCTTTCCTAAGCCCCACAAATCACAAACCGAGCATCTGCATCAACCCTACAATAATTTAAAAAATATCTAGACCAGACTCTAAGGACTGTCGCGCTCATTAAGGACAGAGGAAGGTCGTGGGTAATCTATCGTTTATCCGCATTACTTTTGTAGTGCCTAGGCAAGTGTGTCAAAGGCTAGTGGTTTTTAATTAGGCCTACTACTGTGGTTCCTTCCCACTTACCTGGCACTTATCTGGCTACAAGGGTAGTACGGAGGCGGTAGAGGATTGATCCTGCGGCTTGTCATTTGGAAGTCTAGGAGCGGTCTAGAGACTGGACCTAGGTGACCTTAGTTCTAGGGTTGCTTGTGCATCTTAGGGAGATTTGTCTTGAGTCCCACTTTTTCAAAATAAGCCAATTTTAAATCACACACACACTGCCACTTGCACTAAACCCGCTTAGTGCATGCTCGGCTGGACACGGGATCCTAGTGCCCGTCTTGTCCGCATTCCTTCTATCGACACCGAAGTCGGTACTTCTTCATCTTCTTTTCCCCCACCACACACCACATCAACCGAGATGGACGGCACTCCATCAAATTATAACACCATGCTGCCACCGCCCGAAGGTGCGCAGAATCCACCGCGCATCTCTCTCCAAGAGAGATGCTATCCTATCCGTGGTCCTCTTCCCACTTGTCTATCTCTTCCACCACCTAACAGGGATAATTTCGAAATTAAACCCCACTACATCAATCTGCTGCCCAAATTTCACGGGCTTGAGTCAGAAGACGCGTACGTTTTCATCACCAAATTCGAAAACGTATGCGCAATGATGGGTACTTCACAATTGACTTTAGATGCTATACGCTTACGTCTTCTCCCATTCACACTGTGCGACTTGGCAGAAAAATGGCTTTACAATACTGCCGCACATTCTATCACTAATTGGGATGAATTCGTCATAGCATTTCTTAAGAAGTTTTACCCAAACCATAAGACTGCACGTGTTAGGAGCGAGATCAACCAGTTCACCCAGCTTCCTAATAAACCATTTTAGAAGTGCTTTGAATGTTTCAAAGATCTGCTTGTCCAATGTCCTCATCATGGAATCAATAGATGGGATTTATGTCGGATTATATATGAGGGCATTAATTTAGCGACAAAGCAGATGCTTGAAACAATGTGTCAATGCAATTTCATGTCTAAAGATGACGGTGAAGCTTGGAAGTATCTGGAAGATCTCGCTGAACACACTTTGCAGTGGGAAAGCGTAAGACCACCTTCATCTAGGGGAGGAGTTCACCAGCTCGATATTTCCATCGCAGTGAAAGCCGAAATGGCAGCGATGCAGAAGAAACTCGACGCTATTGAGAGCAGATTCTCATCAGTCTCCCTAAATCAGGTTACGCTTTCTAAGACCGTCTGTGGTTGCTGTTCGGATCCTTCACACTTAACAGAAGAATGTCCTATGAATGCATTGTTTCAAGCTAATGCTGCTTTTCAGCAGCGACCTAGAAACGACCCTTATTCTTCCACGTACAATCAAGGATGGAGGAATCATCCTAACTTTGCTTGGAATCAAAACCAACAAAACAATTATCAAAGACCTCCTCCACAGCAACCACAACCACAGAATCAGCCCCCCTTTCAGTCACAGAATTTCCAAAATCCGGCCAACATTTTTACACCACAAGTAGCCGGTACTGACAACTCACTTGCACAAACTTTGGATATGTTCATGAAACAATCCATGCAATTGTCGGCTGAGATGAAGTCTTCTATTGATACCATAACGAAAAACTCCGCCTCCCATGGTGAGAGTATTAAATCATTAGAAAACCAAATCGCATAGTTAAACGCCGCAATGAGTGCGAGAGAAAAAGGGAAACTCCCATCTCAACCCATACCTAATCCTGGCCACTCACAAAGTTATAATGTGAGTACTGTTACCACGTTGAGATCGGGAAAACTGCTGAATAACTGAGTGGGTGAGCAATGTGATGATAGTGACACCAATGATACCCCAGCTTCTTCTTCTTCCCCTAATTCGTCCAGTCTCCCACCTTCACCCGAGCCTATTCTCCGTTTTCCCCAAAGCTCGAACCCTTCGCCCATTTCGCCAAATCTATCTAAGACGATCCCCACTCCAATTCTGGGATCCACTCCATCCCCACAATCCTCTCCAATGTTGGACCAAACCCTTATTGATAAAGCACCTTATCCAAACAGGTTAAGGGGCAACAGACCAAGTCCACAAATGGAGAAGATTGTGGAAATTTTTAAGCAAGTTAACATAAACATTCCTCTCCTAGATGCTATTCAACAAGTTCCGTCATTGCGAAAATCCTAAAGGACTTGTGCACTAGGAAGAGAAAAGTTCAAGTACCTAAAAAAGTTTTCCTTGCGAGTAATGTGAGCACAGCTTTTACACAACAACTTCCCAAGAAACGAAAGGACCTGGGAAGTTCTACAATTTCAATTTCTATTGGGGGTAAAAATATCAATCGTGCTCTACTCGATTTAGGTGTTAGTGTTAACTTGCTTCCGTATTCTGTTTATGAGCAATTAGGGATCGAAGAGTTAAAGCCGGCGCATTGCACTCTTCAGATGGCCGATCTATCTATCACCCAACCTAGGGGTGAGCTAGAGGATGTGTTAATCTGTTAGTGTATATGCCCTAGAGGCCATTACTGTATCATACTAGTTTGTATATTACTTAATGGAAGCTTGGGATATTCACCTTGTATATACAATCTTGCTCAAAATAGTAGTATGCTACTTGGTTTGTTTCTGCTTCAATGTGTACATGTGTTTATTTTTGTATATCACTTATGCACATTAGTGGAGCCCTTAGGATCTTTGCTTGATTACCAGCATTGTGATGGCTGTCACACTAGTGGGGCTGGGTAATCTATAAGCACATCCTTATGCAGGTCCCTAGTCGCAGGACTATCGAGACAGGGCATCGATACTCCGGAGTAGACTAGCGCATGCGCTTCTCATCCCAGTGTAGGAGACGGTCGGTCCCACAGCCGTCAGTACGTCGTACTTGAGATAGTATGCGGGTGCTCGTTGGGTTACGAGTACACTGGACAGGACTCGTCGGGAACTGACTAGTTGGTATTATGCCTATCGTCAGTTATCAGTTCCCAGGTGACATGAGTACAGCTTAGTCCGCTGACTTGACACTGTCACTTCGCCTCGAGTGTGTTCCCACTGTACTTTGATCACTACCCTACCACGGCTCAAAGGAGTCGTGCAAACAGGTAGTGGTTGGGTGCAGTCCCGAAGCACTTGGAGGCAGTGACGGTTAGACAGGATTCGTCTCTCCCGGTATTGGGGGTTGACATCGCGCTGTGTCTAGGAGAGCCATTACACGAGTAGTCCCTGGCCAGGGCAAATGAGATATACTAGTAGGCTTCCAGTGTTATCTCAGGGTGTTTTGGGCTTCACTCCGACACGACTTGTACCGCTATTGGGGGACTGACGTTTACCGCCCCCTAGGCCCGCCATGCGATGTATCAGACGAACAGACCGGACTGTACGGAGAATGTCACATTCAGGCTCAGTAGGAGTTCAGATGGGTTTCGCCTCGTCGGTCTTCTTGTCGGCACTACCTGGGGACCGTTACGCACAGCTAGTGCCGCTTGCGGTCTGTGGTTAAACCCACTGCCAGCGTAGTGTCGAGTCTTTAGAGTCCCACACAGAAAGCTTTTAGCCTTTAGGCAAAAGAGTAGAGGTCGCATGGTTTTGCGACAGGTCGCATGGTTTTGCGACAGGGTTCGGTCATATCCGTGCACTTGTGCACGTACAGTGTCCGGACAGTTTACACTAGCGGGCTTTGGTTTAAGCCAGATCCTAGTGTACCTTTTTGGGATTGGATTTATCCAGTATGTATTCGTGTTCCTCGGAGCGCGGATGCGGGTGTGTATGCACAGTTGACGGAGAGACAGAGGCAGAGGATTCTCATTAGGGTTGCTGACCGTTGACCGTTGACTATTGACTTTTTGCTCAACCCTAATGAGAATATGATATGTGATTAACAATTATATTAATTAAGTATTATGGTGACATGGTTGTTGACTTGTTGACTTTTGTTGACCGGTTGACTTTGTTGACCGGTTGACTAGGCTTGACTAGTTGACCATCATGATAACCATAGCTATCATTTCATGGCAAAGACTTTTGCTTGCTTGCTCTTTTGTGCAAAATGAGTGCATGAAATGATATGGCTATGGTTGCTTAAACCATCACATAACACTTGATTGATATGATATGTTATCATTGTTTTGGATTATGAGAGGGTGAAAGACAAAAGAGAGGCTCATTCTTACTTGCTCATTCTCTCTCTTGTTCTTGAGCTCTCATACTCTTGCTCTCACCTTCTTCCTCTTGCTCTCTCTCTTGATTCTATGGTTCACTTGTCTCATGAGTTGAGAACCAAGAACCATAGATAAAATCCTATACAAACTCTTCTCTACTCACTCTAGTTCATAAGGTTTAGCAAACCGAGTGAACTAGTTTCTTCAAAGTTCGAAGAAGGAGCCAAAGGTTGGAGCTTTCAGGTGGATCTATCTTCGGCGTAAGGAGACGACGGGAAGAAGCCGATCCGGACCACCATCGGAGTTTGAAGACGAAGGAGTTCAAGACAAGCAAGGTATAAACCCCCTAACCGAGTAGTTAACGACTCCTAGTTAGGTTGTTAGTTAGATGTTTAACAAAGATCCGGGTTTTAAGTCCATGTTACCACCTCTAAGAAAATCGTTTTTTATCAAATTCCGCATGCCCGAAAGTACCGGGAGAGGTAGCATTGACTTACAGTGGTATCAGAGCCTAGTTAAACTCTATCTAACATGTTAGCAAGTAACTAGAAGATCGATCAAAGAAAAAGTCACGAAAACGAACCCGAGAATTTCAAGTTTCTGCCGATTTTTATTCTGTTCAAAAGTTGATAATTTTCATCTTAAAAATCGGCTCAGGCTTTTGTGTGAACACCCACCAAATTTGGTCCAACGATCGAGTCAAAGCGCCGCGGAAACGCGGCGGGAGCATGCTCCCGCCGCGGTTCCGCGGCCGAGTTGACTCGGCCGAGGTCCATCTTTGGTGCAGTGTATTTCTGGGGTTGTTTTGGGATTTTTGGAATATGTATTTTCTGCCCAGATTTTCCAGAACGAAAATTTTGTTTTTAGGGTCCCGAAAATCCGTATTTTTGATCGAACTTCTAAAAGACTTAAGCTAACGGGTTTTTCTGGAATGTGATATTTGTATTGAACGTTTGCTAATCACTATATGTCGATTAGTGGGGGTTATACAAATCTGTGATCTGTAATGTTGCTGGAATGTGTATATGAATATGTTGGATTGTCGCGGGTGAATAGCCGGGGGGTTGTGAGACGAGAGTTTTTCTTTTCTTTCAATTCATGTAAATTTGTAAATTGATGTAATATTATTTGTATGGCCGCACAACCGGGTCGGGGTTGTAGCCGTCATTGTATAATTTCTTTTTACTGTTTTTGCTCCTAGGATAGACCCATGGAGGGGGTGCACAAACTACCGGGTATGCCGAAGTGCCGAGTGGCCTACTCACGGGGATGAGGGAGGTTGCTTCGCTTCGGGTACTTGGCGGGTAGTTTGCCGCACCCGTAGGGGTCTTGGGTGGGGTTTTGGCTATTCACCGCGACCGTGTAATCTGCTTTTCGTTACAGGCTCGTACGAATTGCGGATTCCTAGTATATCCAATATGTTCATCTGTGATCTGAAATGTCTATCATTGCAATATATCTATATATGATATTAATTAGGCGTTGCTTATGTTTTACAGACGCGCTAGCCCAGCCCCCGCTCTGTCGTTAGTTAAGTAACCTAACGGGTAATGACGGGGCCCAGTGGCGAATACGAATGGCATAAGCGTACGTCATATTTTGGTTGTTTTCTGCAATGGTAGGATTAAATGATGGGACGCATTAAAAGAACTAATGCAAGAATATCACGCATTAAAAGAACTAATGCAAGATAATAAACCAAGTTAAAGTCGTTGGAACACTTTCGAAAAACCACTCGGTTCTTTTCAAAACCAACTTTTAAATGCGGAGCTTGAGCCACTCCTTTTAAAAGCTATCCGTTCCATAGACTATATCAAGTTCACTACGTTCACGGTTTAGCCAAAACCATTCGTAGCCCTCCATCATTTCAGTTAAATATTCGGTAGTATTCAAGCTATGTATTTTGACCTCACGCCAAAGCATAGTGATTGGTAGCTGCCGGATATTTATCTGTTGCATAGATAGAATGCGTTGGTTTGGGACAGCCGTACTACCATTTTGGCCTACGTCAAGGGTAGGTACGGGTGGATTCAAATTAACCTGGACAATGATGGGAAGAACTTGACATGTGACTTATGACATTTTGACCTCACGCCAAGGTCATAAGAGCATGGGGCAAAATTCCACATCGGGAGTTTCATAAGTACTGAAACTTGCTAGATTTGCATACCATTTGGAGTGTGATGATTCTGGTAGGATTCCTTCAGTTTCGTCACGCGATGATATTTGGATCCCGATCCTACTGTGAGTATATGCTACTCCTCGGGAAATTTCTCACTAATCGATCAATGCTATAAACCTAGTAGGTGCCTAGAAAGGTGTTAGCGGGGCTACGCCCCCAGGGAAAAGAGGTTCTTGAATTAAGGAACTTCGCGAAAGCGTTGGAAAACCTCCCTCGAAGTACCGACACTGGCCTGGCCGAACGGTTAAGCAAGTATTGTGCGGTGGGATTGATCCCGACTAATTCTTCCTTTATGGTTTGAGGAGGGATTCGAGAAACAGTGGGAGCCATCCTGTTTAGACAAACTAAAAACCACTCTAAACTTGCAAGAGCATCATGCTGAGTGTTTCTTCTCTCTCCTAATTGCAGCGACCAATCGACATGACTGGACTTAAGTTACTCCTAGATAAAAACATACCGACAGGGCCAAACTACAAAGATTGGCTCATGAATGTCAAAATGGCAATCACTTACGACAAGCTGGGGTATCTTCTTACCACCAAAGCTCCCCCTGTCCCTGGTCCCACTTCCAGCGTCGCGGATAAGGAAATCCGTAAGACTTGGGAGATTGATAGCGCGAAGGACAAATGCCTCGTACTTGCCTCTATGGACAATGAACATCAGAGGAGGCACGAGAATATGGACTTGGAATCCATATTTCTTCATACAAAAGAACTGTATGGAGAGCAATCTCGTATCGCAAGATACGAAGCGTCGAAAAAAGTTATTTTCGGCAAGGATGGCCGTCGGATCATCAGTAGCAGAGCACGTGCTAAAGATGATCAGCTACACTGAGGAGCTCGCGGACCTAAGGACCACATTGGAGAGTGAGCTCTATACGGACTTAGTTCTCCAGTCCCTTCCTTCCACTTACGCCCAGTTTATACTGAACTTCAACTTACAAGAAAAGGAAGTTGAACTTTCAGAGCTCCTCAACATGCTGAGGAGCGCAGAGGGCACCCTACAGAAAGGTAGGGAAACATCCACTTTGTTTGTAGGAGGATCATCTTCTTCTAGGTCCAAGGCGAAAGCCAAGGGAAAGAAGAAGAAAGCCCCCGCCAAACCAAGGGGCGGTGTTAGTAAAGTGGATACGAAGAGAAAAGCAAAAGCAACAAAGAAAGCGGGGAAGCTTGTGGATAAGGAAGAATGCTTCTATTGTCATAAGAAAAGACAATGGAAGAATGATTGCAGGGCCTGGAAGGCCAGAACACAGGAATTGAAGCAGGTTGCAGCTTCAGCTTCAGGTGTGTATGTTATTGAAAACTGTCTTTCAATAAACTCTACTTCCTGGGTATTGGATACCGGATCAGGATCTCATATCTGTAATTCTTTGCAGGCATTGAGAAACCGTAGGGTTTTGAAGGCAGGTGACATGACCCTCAGAGTTGTGAACGGAGCTAGCATGGATGCTAAAGCCGTGGGGGACTATCACCTGGGAATGTCAGATGGACATGTTTTGGTTTTGCGTAATTGCTTTTTTGTACCCAACGCAACTTGTAATATCATTTCTGTATCTTTAGTTTCTAAAGAAGGTTATGAATTTGCGTTTGTAAGTAATGTTGTAAACATTCACCTTAATCAAGTTTTGATTGGGTCAGGTACATTGAGTAATGGTATATACGTATTAAACCAACCACAGATTTTCAACGTCCAGAATACACACAAAAGAAAGTCTCCGGAAGTAAATCAGACTTTCTTGTGGCATTGTAGACTGGGTCACATCAATGAAAGAAGGTTGACGAAGTTACATACAGAAGGATATTTGAATCCGTTCGAATATCAATCTATGCCACTTGTCAATCCTGTCTCAAAGGAAAGATGACAAAGACTCCGTTCACTGGACACGGAGTAAGAGCGAGCGAGCTCTTGGGACTCGTACACAGTGACGTGTGCGGTCCAATGTCTACACATGCGCGAAGCGGTTATTCTTACTTCATTACTTTCACGGATGACTTTTCAAGGTACGGTTATGTCTTCTTAATGAAACATAAGTCCGAAGCCTTTGGAAAGTTCCAGGAATATAAGAATGAAGTAGAAAAACAAACCGGCAAAAGTATCAAGATTCTAAGATCGGATCGAGGTGGCGAATACTTAAGTGCCGAGTTCCTGGACTATTTAAAAGAGAACGGAATTCTCTCTCAGCTTACTCCTCCATACACTCCGCAACATAACGGTGTATCGGAGAGACGGAACCGAACCCTATTGGATATGGTTCGGTCCATGATGAGTAACGCTGAGTTACCGCGATCATTCTGGGGGTATGCGCTAGAATCAGCTGCGTACCTTTTGAACCGAGTTCCTACTAAGACTGTGCCTACCACACCTTATGAGTTATGGAGTGGGAAGAAACCCTATCTTCAATATCTGAAGATCTGGGGATGTCCAGCTTTTGTCAAAAAGCAGCATGCGGACAAACTCGAGGCACGCTCAGTACTGTGCAAGTTTGTGGGATACCCAAAGAACACCAGGGGGTATCTTTTCTACCACGCAGAAGAACAAAAAGTCCTTGTTTCTCGTAATGCCCACTTTCTAGAACACCAGTTCTTGGAAAAGGAAATTAGTGGGAGCGCAGTAGAACTGGAAGAAATTCCAGAACCACAGACTATTACTGAAAGCTTAGTGGAACCAGAGGGTTCAAAAGAACAGGATATTCCTACGCCGCTCCGCAGGAGTAGTAGGCAGTTTCATCCGCCCGAGAGATACTACGGTTTTCTCATAGACGGGGATAGAGAGGATTGCATCATAGATTATGATGAGCCTACTAGCTTCCAGCAGGCCGTTCAGAGCGTTGACTCAGTAAAATGGCTGGATGCAATGCGGACCGAAATGGAGTCCATGTACACCAACAAAGTATGGACGTTGGACATTGCTCCAGACGGGGTAAAACCCGTAGGATGCAAGTGGATCTTCAAAAGGAAGATTGGTGTAGATGGACAGGTTGAGACCTATAAAGCTAGACTTATAGCAAAGGGTTTCCGTCAAGGACCTGGCTTGGACTATGACGAAACCTTTTCTCCAGTGGCTATGCTGAAATCCATTCGGATCCTTCTTGCCATTGCTGCCTTCCGCGATTATGAGATCTGGCAAATGGACGTAAAGACCGCTTTTCTAAATGGAAATTTAGAGGAGTGTGTCTATATGGACCAGCCAGAGGGTTTCATTCAGAGTGGGAGCAGCGGAAAGGTGTGCAAGTTGCTTAAGTCCATCTATGGACTAAAGCAGGCATCGCGTTGTTGGAACATCTGTTTTGATGAGACAGTCAAGGAATTTGGCTTTATCAAAAATCCAGATGAACCATGCATCTACAGTAGATTTATAGCGAGAACTGTAGTATTCCTCGTTTTATACGTGGATGACATTCTCTTAATAGGAAATGACATTCCTATGCTACAATCTGTCAAAGGGTTCTTGTCGCACAGGTTCTCCATGAAAGACCTGGGTGATGCCTCATACATCCTGGGGATCCGGATCCATCGTGATAGATCCAAGAGGATATTAGGACTTTCACAGTCCAAGTACATCGACACCATACTGAAAAGATTCAGTATGGAAGATTCCAAGCGCGGTAACCTACCGGCTTGTCACGGGATCACCCTCTCTAAAGAGATGTCTCCCAAGACTGATTTGGAGAGGGATCGCATGTCTATTATACCCTACGCTTCTGCGGTAGGCTCTATAATGTATGCGATGTTGTGTACCAGACCAGATGTAGCTTATGCACTGAGTGTGGTAAGCCGGTATCAGTCAAACCCTGGGGAGAAACACTGGATAGCGGTAAAGAACATTCTCAAGTACCTGAGAAGGACTAAGGAGATGTTCTTGGTGTATGGCGGAAAAGACCTCCAGATCGAGGCCTTTGCTGACTCCAGCTTCTAGAGTGACAAGGATGATTCCAAGTCCATGTCGGGGTTTGTCTTTACCCTCAATGGAGGGGCGGTGTGTTGGAAGAGTTCCAAACAGGAAACCGTTGCAGACTCGACGATGGAAGCGGAATACATCGCTGCATTTGATGCCGCAAAAGAAGCCGTCTGGATGAGGAAGTTCTTGAAAGAACTTCAGGTGGTTCCGTCCATTGTTGATCCAATACCTCTGTATTGTGACAACAACGGGGCTATAGCTTTAGCGAAGGAACCCAGGTCCCATCAGAAATCCAGACACATCTTAAGGCGGTATCACCTGATCAGGGAGATCGTGGATCGCCAGGAGATCGAGGTTCGGAGAGTCGCTTCAGAAGATAACACTGCAGATCCATTCACCAAGGCCTTGCCCCAGACTCAGTTCGAGCGGCTGATCGAGATGATAGGTCTTCGATACGCCAGTACATGGCCTTAGTGCAAGTGGGAGATTGTTAGTGTATATGCCCTAGAGGCCATTACTGTATCATACTAGTTTGTATATTACTTAATGGAAGCTTGGGATATTCACCTTGTATATACAATCTTGCTCAAAATAATTGTATGCTACTTGGTTTGTTTCTGCTTCAATGTGTACATGTGTTTATTTTTGTATATCACTTATGCACATTAGTGGAGCCCTTAGGATCTTTGCTTGATTACCAGCATTGTGATGGCTGTCACACTAGTGGGGCTGGGTAATCTATAAGCACATCCTTATGCAGGTCCCTAGTCGCAGGACTATCGAGACAGGGCATCGATACTCCGAAGTAGACTAGCGCATGCGCTTCTCATCCCAGTGTGGGAGACGGTCGGTCCCACAGCCGTCAGTACGTCGTACTTGAGATAGTATGCGGGTGCTCGTTGGGTTACGAGTACACTGGACAGGACTCGTCGGGAACTGACTAGTTGGTATTATGCCTATCGTCAGTTATCAGTTCCCAGGTGACATGAGTACAGCTTAGTCCGCTGACTTGACACTGTCACTTCGCCTCGAGTGTGTTCCCACTGTACTTTGATCACTACCCTACCACGGCTCAAAGGAGTCGTGCAAACAGGTAGTGGTTGGGTGCAGTCCCGAAGCACTTGGAGGCAGTGGCGGTTAGACAGGATTCGTCTCTCCCGGTATTGGGGGTTGACATCGCGTTGTGTCTAGGAGAGCCATTACACGAGTAGTCCCTGGCCAGGGCAAACGAGATATACTGGTAGGCTTCCAGTGTTATCTCAGGGTGTTTTGGGCTTCACTCCGACACGACTTGTACCGCTATTGGGGGACTGACGTTTACCGCCCCCTAGGCCCGCCATGCGATGTATCAGACGAACAGACCGGACTGTACGGAGAATGTCACATTCAGGCTCAGTAGGAGTTCAGATGGGTTTCGCCTCGTCGGTCTTCTTGTCGGCACTACCTGGGGACCGTTACGCACAGCTAGTGCCGCTTGCGGTCTGTGGTTAAACCCACTGCCAGCGTAGTGTCGAGTCTTTAGAGTCCCACACAGAAAGCTTTTAGCCTTTAGGCAAAAGAGTAGAGGTCGCATGGTTTTGCGACAGGTCGCATGGTTTTGCGACAGGGTTCGGTCACATCCGTGCACTTGTGCACGTACAGTGTCCGGACAGTTTACACTAGCGGGCTTTGGTTTAAACCAGATCCTAGTGTACCTTTTTGGGATTGGATTTATCCAGTATGTATTTGTGTTCCTCGGAGCGCGGATGCGGGTGTGTATGCACAGTTGACGGAGAGACAGAGGCAGAGGATTCTTATTAGGGTTGTTGACCATTGACCGTTGACTATTGACTTTTTGCTCAACCCTAATGAGAATATGATATGTGATTAACAATTATATTAATTAAGTATTATGGTGACATGGTTGTTGACTTGTTGACTTTGTTGACTTGTTGACTTGTTGACTTTGTTGACCGGTTGACTAGGCTTGACTAGTTGACCATCATGATAACCATAGCTATCATTTCATGGCAAAGACTTTTGCTTGCTTGCTCTTTTGTGCAAAATGAGTGCATGAAATGATATGGCTATGGTTGCTTAAACCATCACATAACACTTGATTGATATGATATGTTATCATTGTTTTGGATTATGAGAGGGTGAAAGACAAAAGAGAGGCTCATTCTTACTTGCTCATTCTCTCTCTTGTTCTTGAGCTCTCATACTCTTGCTCTCACCCTCTTCCTCTTGCTCCCTCTCTTGATTCTATGGTTCACCTGTCTCATGAGTTGAGAACCAAGAACCATAAATAAAATCCCATACAAACTCTTCTCTACTCACTCTAGTTCACAAGGTTTAGCAAACCGAGTGAACTAGTTTCTTCAAAGTTCGAAGAAGGAGCCAAAGGTTAGAGCTTTCAGGTAGATCTATCTTCGGCGTAAGGAGACGACGGGAAGAAGCCGATCCGGACCACCATCGGAGTTTGAAGACGAAGGAGTTCAAGACAAGCAAGGTATAAACCCCCTAACCGAGTAGTTAACGACTCCTAGTTAGGTTGTTAGTTAGATGTTTAACAAAGATCCGGGTTTTAAGTCCATGTTACCACCTCTAAGAAAATCGTTTTTTATCAAATTCCGCATGCCCGAAAGTACCGGGAGAGGTAGCATGGACTTACATAATCAAAGTCGGGGAATTCATATTTTCTGTGGACTTTATCGTTATTGATACACAACCTGTGGCAAACCCACGCAATCAAATCCCGGTGATACTCGGTCGATCCTTTTTGGCCACTTCCAACGCAGTAATCAATTGTAGAAATGGCTCTATGACCCTATCCTTTGGAAAGAAGTCAATTGAGCTTAACATTTACAAGTTGGGAAGTGAACCCTCCGAACCCTATGCTCATGTGTGTTCTGTCGAATTAATGGATGACGACAGCAGCGAATTTGATCAACCTCATAATTCTGACTCTTTTCATATGTTGTTGCTTGACACGAACTCTTCCACCGAGTTGTCCGGGTCAACATCTAACGCTGATGAGGAACTTTTTATAGAGTCTGACGATCATCCTGTTTTTCTTGATGACATTATTCTTCGGGGTATCGATGAAAGGTTTGAGGAAATTTTCGCTGATGAACTCGCATATTTAAAAGACTCGGGTGTTGAAATGAATCAACTCCAAGATAAAAAAATTGAACCTCCACCCCTTCTTCTTGACAATCACGATAATGCGAGTAATCCATCATCACTATCATTGTGTCGTCTTTCAAAATTGAGACGTAATCCTTTTCCATTACACCTCTTATCACCTCCCCACTTCTTCACGTCGAAAGGTGACATGTTCTTCCACCAGCCTTGGTGCTTCATCGATAAATTTTTTGAATGGTTGGTGTTGACTTTTGGTCTTTGTAAGGCTTTACTTTGACCAATAACCTTGACCCCCTCGTGTGATTTTAAAAGAAAGATTAAAATTGTTTAACTCATGTTTGGGGGAGGTGGTATATTTTGGCTCTTGAAAGAAAATGATTTTACAAAATTGTGAGCCTAAAATAAGTTTGGGGGAGGATTTTCACTTTCATATATTCTTGCCCCTATTAATAATTTCCTCCCAAGTCTACAGGTTTTTGAGCTTAACGGATGTCATCAGTGAGGACACTGCTATAAACAGGTTTGGGGGAGGTTTGTGCTTATTTACACATCAATTTGCATCATACTTTGCATAAGCACAACGTTTTCAAAAATTTAAATAAAAAAAAATTCTTTTATAACAAAAGAGTAGAAAGTGAAAAATTACATTCAAAAGATAGGAATAGTTTAAGAAAACAAAGAAAATTAGAAGTTTTCTTAAACGAACTAGTAATAAGTAGTTATGAGCTGTTGTCCCAAGGGTTAGTAAAATGAAGGAAATCACTAATCTGAGGATAAAAATAAGTCTGAAAAATAGTTTCTATTCTGGAAGCCAAACATTTGAATGTTGATACCCTACTATATGCACTTACACACGTCTTGAAACTCGGGATAGTAAAGGATACCTTGAAATGCTCTTGTCTAAAAGCCAAAGTATGAAGGAAATAAAAAAATGAAGAAAATATAAAAATAGTGAAAAGAAAAAAAATGAACACTGGTTTTGTTATCGCCAAGGCAGCAATAAAAAAATATAGCGAGGGTGCCTCTTCACCTAGTGCCCTAAGGCCAACTGGTCTGGGAGTCACTGCTAAGCCTTAGGTGGTACAAGACGAGGAAAATATTATCACCTAAACAACAAGCACATGAGTAATCGGTCAGTTAGTACCTCAAGAAGTATTAATGGTCGCATGAAAAGGTGTGAGCAACCCTAAATATTTATCAAATTAAAAAGTACTAAGGTAGATGGACAAGAGTATGATAGCTTGAATTGAATTCTCCGAGTGTAGGGATGTTCTTTACACACACGTGGGGTTATGTGATCAATGTTTGGATGAAAGGTAGGAACGAAAAATAAAGACGATGTTTTATTGAGGGATGATGTGATTTGTAACATTTTTTCATGACTATTAAGATATGGCTCATGACAACTGAAAAGCTAGTATAGTTGGAAACTCTTATTTTCAAAGTCTTTCTTTTATGGTTCTTATCTTTATATGTAAATTTCACCATCTCTCTTTTGTTATTGGATTTTGTGGGTGTAATCCGCTGAAAACCCTCAGGAGACAACACTCCTCCTACTAGGAACACCTAGAGGTTTAACGGCTTGTTGCACGTGCTCAGTGCAATCGTGTCTGCCTACGCGTTTTCTCCTTTCTTTTTCGCCTCTTGAATAAACTAGTTTGCTCGGGACGATCAAAGATAAGTTTGGGGGTATTTGTTCAGTTGATAAAACTGCACATTTGTATTACATTTTTCCTACCATTTTCAAATTTAAAAAGGTCTTTATTATAATATATCATACATATGAGGGTTTATCTGTAAAAATACTATTTTCCATGTGTTGATATATTATAATTAGCATTTGGTAGGAAAATGTATGCAAATAAATTCATTGACCTAATCCTAGTAGAACTAAGTCTACTAAATATTATTTGAGTTGTTGTGCAAAAGATTTCTAAGTGTGCAGAATTTTTCAAAGACTAGAATCAAGCAAATCAAGTTGTTGAAGAAGACTTGCCTAATTAAGAATCAAAACTTTAAGACCAAGTCTGGCAGCAACCACGAGAAGATTTCTAAATTCTGAAGGTTCCTAGGATTGCCACATGTCACTACGAGACATCCCCAGAAGTTTGACCAACGGCTGTGATCATCAAGCCGCGGATCCGCGGCAATATCCCCTTTATGCCGCGGATCCGCCGCAGGTATAGTGAGTTGGGAGTTGAGGATTTTTGGGGAAAATCTTTTCTACATTTTACCTAATTTTGAAGCAAATGATTCTGGCTTTGCACTATAAAAAGGCACCGAGAGACTCTTGGAAAATTATCAAGTCGACAAGATCACGAAGTCCAAGACGGCTCACGCATCCAGACTGATCATCAACTGTTCGTCTACCTCCTTGGAAGAGATCGAGAAGCAAACTAGTCTTCGTAATTATTTTCTAAGGAATCAAAGTGTAATGAATATTGTTGATTAATAAAGGTAGCTTTCTTATTCTATTTCTTCGTAGTTTAATTATGCATTTTCTCTCCATCTCTTTTTCTCCCAACATGCGCGAGTAATTCTCCACTTGTCAGGGTTCGTAGTATTAGGGTAGGCTAATGGATGATGAACATCTCTAAACTCTTTTTAAGTCCTATAAAGTTTTTAAACTTTATCAAAAGAATCATTAACATCCTAATCGGGTGCGCTAACAATTAATTGTTAGTCTCGACCGCGATTAGAGATTAGATTAATGATTTTTTTGGTAAAGGCTAGATATGAACAGAGTTCCGTGTCGAGATAAGGGTTAAGAGTGGGATTCCTTTTTCCTCCAGAAACCCTAATCTACACGCATCACCGTTGTTCTAGTTTTAAATCTATTAAAGGATAAAAAGAGTAATTTTTAATTAATCGTCCATAACTACTAAATCCTAACGAACCCTATAAGCCCCCTTATTATATTAACTACATCCTTAAATAATCTAGATCTATATTCTGCATTAGTGCTTAACGTAGATCTAGAAACCATTCCACAATATTCTTTATTTCTTCCTCCTTTCTCAACATATCTAAAGTAAGAGTAAAAGGTTTCACGTTTCCCAGAGGACGACCCGTACTCATCTCGGTCTAGCTACACGCGACACCGTTCTGATTGCGGTTATTCTACAAACACAATTTTTCGAACCAATCACCATCCGCATTCGCCACTGGGTCCCGTCATCACCCGTTAGGTTACTTAACTAACGACAGAGCGGGGACTGGACTAGCGCGGGTGCAAAACATATACAACATCTACCAGTATATATATCAATATATAATATTCGCTCAAGGCGTGATAAAATGTAACATCACAGAAATGTAATAAGCATCACAGAACAATACAGATATCTGGGATCCCCGGGTTTCATAGAGCCGCTATTGAAAACCGACGTTCCCCTGGTCGTGTGGATAGCCTGTGCAATGAAATCCTAGACCCCTACGGGCACGGCAAGTTACCCGCCAAAACCTGAAGTGAGGCAGCCCCCTTCAGCAACGTGAATGGACCACCCAGCACTTCACGGAATCTGATAACTTGGGCACCCCTCCTTGGGTCAACCTGTACCCCCTACGAGTGCGGCGAATAGCCTGCCAATTCTAGAGTAAAGCCCCCTCCGTCTCAACGCCATGAGATGCGGGACTGTTGCCCTCTAGAACCCGGCTATCCGTGCACCCCACCGCGGGGCAATCGTAGTACAGAAAGTAAAATATATACAACGGGTACATCGACCTCAGCCCGGTCGTGCCCCAAAACAATAATATACAAACAGGCAGTGACGGCAGTCCACATGTCGGACGCTCGCCCCGCAATATCAAATGTACATAATAAACCAAACTGTACTAACATTGCATCCAGGATATCCCCCACGACCAATCCGCAACATCACAGCACAACACAGAACATCAACGTGAATGTCACGTTCGCAAATCCGACTAAAAGGGCTATAGCAGATAGACTGGATTTACCGATCGAGTGACATTCACGGTCGCAGAAATAAAGTAAATACTGTGAACTAACATGTTTAAAATTTTCGATCGATTAAATTTACCGAATTGGGCCCCAAGCACAACTGTAGCACTCAAAAACATCTGGGCCCAAAAAGAATATACCAGAAACCCTATTTCTATGTCATTAAACCACTGTAGAAATTTGGTACGGTTTGGCCACAAAACGGCGGCGGTTCCGCGGCCAAACGTGGTTTTGGCCGCTAAACCGCCGCGCTACAGTAATATCAACCGATCAAATTTTCAAAGAATGCATAAAAAACCCTGCACGTATTTTTCCAATATACCAAATAATTTTTAGACCAAGGAAAAATTCGACAGAAAGTGCGACATGGAAATGTGGTTTTTGGAAAATCCGATCGATCGAACTTGTAAACACGTTAGAGCAAGCTAGACTAGGTTAATGGCGTGGCTTTGATACCATGTAGGACTACGGTAGCGCCCCAGCCGTCTATCCGAGGCCAAAATGCGGAAACGAAAATTTTTCTTAACTTTAAACCGGCACTACCGCATCCTAAAACCCCGGATCGTAACCATTAACCTAATGCTAGCTAACATGAGAATGGGTAGGAAGCTATACTGAGCGATCCGTGTCCTTCGGTCTTCGGCCTCCACTCCGATCTCCTCGCGGAATCTCCGGTCTTCATCTCCTCGTCGGAAAGGGCACCACATCGAGAAGTCTTTTTACGGGCTCCCGCTTCATCCGAAGCAACTCGGGCGCGAAGTGTGCTAGCCGACGCGTCCAAGGTGTTGTAGAGAATGTTTGTGATCACTTTGTCTCTTGCATCCATGGCTTTGGATGGAGGTTGAAGTGTTGCCATTGATGGAAGCAAAAAGCTAGAGGAAGAAGAAGAAGAACAATAGCTTTTCTTTTTCTTTTCTTTTCTCTTGTTGTAATGAGAGTGAGAGTGTGAGATTATGAAAATACAAGACCAAAAATAACTACCACAGCAGCCCCTTTCTCTCTCCATCTCATTTCAACACATAAAACAATTCATTAATGTGACACATTTGCTAAAAAAGAGACCATGACTCATGATACAAGTCCATGTCACATTAATGCATTGTCATGATGATTTCTAGCTCATTATTTCCTTAAGCAAACATTAATCCAAATGTTTGCCATAACAACGAAAAACCGGCAACATCTAAAGTAAACTCGTGATGGATCACAAGGATATCCCTCACCTGTATATACATACCTACATCCGCATTCCGACTGAATGCGAATGCGATGAGACTAAAGTAATCCAACAAATCCAATACTAGGATCCGGCTTAAACCACAGTCCACTAGTATGATCCGTTCGATCAAGATCCGTGCAATACCGCACGTATAAGATCGAACCCTGCCATATAGCATACCGCCTCTACAACGTTTTGCCCGAAACTTGAGAAACTGTCTGTGGGGGACTCTAAAGACTCGTCAATACTTTGGCTATGGATTTAACTACTAGCACGTCAGAGGTATTAGCCGTACGTAACGGGCTACCAAGTATTGACTAAAAGGGAGGTCGATGAGCGAACTCATCCTGACACCCTACTGAGTCTGTCAGTGACAATATCCGTATAGTCCGGTCCGTTCGTCTATGAGCATCGCATGGCGGGCCTAGGGGGTTGGCAAAAGTCAGACCCCCAAAAGCGGTACAAGTCGTGTCAGAGTGTAGCCCAGAACACCCTGAGATACTACTGGAATACCTACCAGTAAATCTCCTGCCTCGGCCGAGGGATTTGTGTAATGGCTCTCCTAGACACAGCGCGACCTCACCCCCAATACCGGGAGAGACGAACCCCTGCAGATCCGCTCACTGCCTCCATGTGGCTCGGGACTGTACCCAACTAAAACCTGTTTGCACGACTCCTTTGAGCCGTGGTAGGGTAGTAATCAAAGTACAGTGGGAACTCACACGAGACAAATGACGATCTCAGGTCGATGAACTAACCTGTACACATGTCACCAGGGAACTGCTATCTGACGTCAGGTATAAGACCAACTAGCATGTTCCCGGCGAGTCCTGTTCGGTGTACTCATAACCCAATGAGCACCTGTATACATCTTAGGTGAACCAACTGACACCAGTGGCTTGTGAGACCGGCCACCGCCCCTCGTCGGGGTCTCGACTGTATACATTAGTCTACTCTGGAGTGTCGATGCCCTGTCTCGAAACTCCCACGACTAGGGACCTTTTAAGGATGTGCTTATAGACCCCAGCTCCCACGAATATGATCGCCCTCAAACTGCTGGCAGTCAAGCAAGAATCCTAGGGGCTCTATCAACGTGCAATAGTGACCTGTAAGGTCACCTAAAGCAGTACACGATGATAAAGATAAACCAGATAGCATACTATCATCTTGAGTAAGACTGTCCTACCGGTATAGGTCCTCCCTCAATCATTGCAATCACGTGCCTGTGATCCAATAATTGACTCTGAGGGCACTATCTCCAACAGGTCCAACATTAGTTTAAGGACATTACGGTCCATGGGCTTAAGGACCCCACAGACCGAGGTTAAGGACATCATAGTCCGTGGTTTATAGGGACCCCACAGTCCAGGTTAAGGACATCATAGTCCATGGGCTTAAGGACCCCACAGTCCAGGTTAGGGACATCGTAGTCCATGAGCTTAAGGACGCCACAGTCCTGGTTAGGGACATCGTAGTCAGTGAGTTTAAGGACCCCACAGTCCAGGTTAGGGACATCGTAGTCCATAAGTTTAAGGACCCCACAGTCCGGTTTAAAGACATCATAGTCTATGGAATATATGGTTGTCGGGACCCGTCACCTCTCTGAAGACGTTGAAGGATTACAACGACAAATATCAGAGGAGTAAAGAGATGTACCCTCGAACCGGTGTGAGTTGGTTGGAAAATCTGTAGTCCAATTTGGGACTAAGATTTGTTGAAATATTCATGAGCAGATGTGCTCAATTAAATATGAGTTAAGGACTTATGGCCAGAATTAGGCTAAGTCCAATAATATTAAAATGTTTAACATTTTATTGTTCTGGGCTGTTGAGCCTTTACTTGGGCTTGGCCCTTTTAATAATGCTGAGCATTAGATCCTGACATTTTGTCTTGTATTGAATGCATAACATTCATTAGAACGATGTGTGTTCTGACAGCGCCCCACGTGGCGTGCCAGGCGCTTTGCGCCAATTAAAGAGCGCATTGCGTTTCTGCCAAGCAGCGCACACGAAAAGGACACGTGTCGCGCTTAGCGCTAAACGCTAGTTTATGAGCGCATTGCGCTTCTGCTGAGTAGCGCACACGTAAGTGACACGTGGCGTGCTTGGCGCTGAGCGCCAGATGATGAGCATATTGCGCTTCTGCATGAGTAGCGCACACGTGAGTGACACGTGGTGCGTTTGGCGCTTTGCGCCAGATGATGAGCACAGTGCGCTATTTCAGAAGCGCAGAGCGCAAATTGCATACGTGGTTGACACGTGGCGCGTTTTGGCGCAGAGCGCAGAAGCGCAGTTCATGAGTGCAAGGCACTTTTCAATAGCGCAAAGTGCATTTGATCAATATTTATGATCAGAGAACAAGTTTATGTTCTATTTAAAGAAGGCTTTGCCTCAAGATTCAAGAACAAAAGTTCTTATTTATAAAAAGGCGCTACCTTTGCAGATCAATGATCTGTGAATGAAATAAATACTTCTTTTGTTTTTTATGATGGGATCTTTTGATCTCTTTTTATGGAAGACTTTGGTCTTTGTAGATCTATAATCTTTTAAGAAGATAATTCTTCTTTTTTTAATGAGATGATTTCATCTCTTTGTTCAAGAATCATTCTTTTTACCTTAAAGAAATGATCTTCTTTCAAGAGCTTGCTCTCTTTCTTTTTGAGTTTTCTCAAAGTTTGTAGGGGGGTTTCTCTTTTTTAGACTTGAAGCCTTGGGGCCTTTATATAGTGAATGTTGATTTGTTAAATCAGTTAAAGAGATCTTTCTCTGATTGATTTGGGGATGTTTCCTCACCGTTGGATCTCTGATCCTAGTGCTTCTGTTTTACAGAAGGCAATTTTCTTGTTTTTAACAAGATCGAGAAAATCTTTCCATAACAGAATTTTAATTCTGATTAATGATTTATCATTATTAGATCTTTTGATCTAACGGTGGGGAATTTTTAATTCCAGCACTGCCGCACCCGAGCTTTGCACGTGGTGCGCTGCTCAGAGCGCAGCGCACTTTGCGCTAGCGCACCCGTGTTTGACACGTGGCGCGTAGCGTAGAGCGCAGCGTAACTGCGTTAGCGCATCCATGTTTGACATGTGGCGCGCAGCGCAGAGCGCTGGATCTGAAGCGTTTCTTCAACTTTTGAATTTTGAAATTTTAAAATAGAGCTTTGCTCTGATTGGGGGAAGCAGAAGCGTCGCTTCATTTCCAATCTTGGAATTTGAACAGAGCTTTGCTCTGATTGGGGAAACAAATGCCCCCCCACCGTTGCGCTTACATGGCCCATACGTGAGTGCGGCGGGGGTAGCATCTTATCCGTTGAATCAACTTTTGGAAGTTGAAACGGCTCCTAATGCCTATAAATAGGGCCTTTGGCCCTCTGAGATGACCATTGTTCATCACCTTGTTGTTTTCTAAGAATTTCATTCTCCCACAGAGCATAGCTCTTTTGTTTAAGAACTTTTTAAGTGTCAGAACTCTGTCAGAAATTAGGTAAAATTTTAAAACTTTAAATAAATTAGGCTTTTACCCATTAATAGAGCCTTGCTCTTTATAAATCTTTGATCTAAAGAAGACCCATTTAGGGTTTCAACAATAGAGCTTTGCTCTCTTCAGATCATGAGCCTGTAGATCTAAGAAGATCTTTTCTTGGGGTTTCTTAGCCCATGAATAGAGCTTTGCTCTTTTGAATCATGTTGATTTGTTAATTTTTGATGAAGAACTCTTAAGAGTTTGTTCATGGATCTTGAAGGTCCCAGAATTTTTTAGTTCATTAATTTTAATTAATTTTCTTTTCCGATAGGTTTTTCCATCATCATTACAGAGCAGGGCTCTTGACCTTCTCCGGAAATTTCTTTAAATTCTCTTCATAATTGACTTTGACAGGTGTCATTCCTGTCTGTAGAGCATTGCTCTCGAGGAGTTTAACTCCTTGACCCGAAGGGTCGCTTATTAAATGAGATTCCCTTTTAGGATTTCTTACAAATTCGAATTTATTAGGTATCATAATTAGATTTTTTTTTCTCCATGGGGGTATCAAGAGTCGTATAAATCCCGTATCTGTTTTTTCTCATTTTTAATCTTTGAGTGATGTTTCTTTTCAGGCATTATGGCTGTTCATTTATACAGTCTGAACGAGTTCATTACTTATGAGGATATCCGCGTACAGAGTCGTCGCCAAAACCAAGAGTTTACAGATGCCCAGTGTGCGGAGATTATGGGTCGTCTGTATGCACGCGTCGGTTGGTTGCTTCCTCGCCGTTCTGCTCTCTTGAAAGTCGTATTGGGAGCAATTTAGAGAGCACTTCCGGTTGGTTGCTTCCTCGCCGCTTAATGCGCTGGATGATGCCGAAGACAAGGTGCATTCACTGTATCTGTCGGGGCCGATCTCGAAGAAACGGCGAGACAGCCTCATTGATATTCTGCATCAAATTTTTCAGCAGACGACGATAATCGCTTCTTATCAAAGGGTAGGGGGCATTGCCGAAGATCTAGACACTCGTGAGCGCGAGAGGATGCACACGAGAATGGTCAGAAAGGCCAAAAAGACTCTAGAGGGCCTTACTTTCGAATTCCTCAATCCATGCCCTGGATCCCAGGTTTTGCCATTGTAATCATCTTGATGATGTTTTCGTTTATTGCTTTCATAATTGTAAGAGCTTTTTCGAAGTATGAATGGCAAATTTCTCATTTCATCGTGTTTTATTTTATGTACTAAATCTTTTGTACATGCATGAACAGGTATGCCTCGAACGCTTAATTAAATGCGAATCAAATATTCTCCTTGTCGCTTTCTTCTCTTTGCTGTGTTGTTGGTATGTTACTCTGGCAAGTGTGGCCTATAGATAATAAAGAACATTTCATCTTGAATCTCCGAGAGGCAGCGATGGCTTAGGAAGCAGGTTCAGATCTGCTACCTAAGACTCTTCAATTTCATGGGCTGTGAGGGTCTCATAAAGACTTTTCTCCCTACGAGTCGAGAGGATCTCGTAGGTGTATTTTCTCCCTAGGAGTCGTGAGGACTCCTAAGTGCGTTTTCTCTTAAGAGTCGTAAAGATCTCATAAGAGAATTTTCCCTCTTACAAGTAGAGAGGACCCGTAAGCGGTTGTTTCCCTCCTTGTCGAGATTCGACTTTAGAGAGTGTGGCCCGTGAATAGTATGCAAGAGTCCATTTTGGACCGACTTGCAGGGCCCCAGTGCTTAGGAAACCGGTTCTTATCCCGATTGCCTAAGGCTTTTCCCTACGAGTCGAGACGAATCGAGCATTTCTCGCAAGGATATCCTAACGTCACAGTTAACCTCTGTTCTTTACAATAAAGGTCCGTTAGGGTTTGTGGTACTAGCGTTTTGTCCATCGTACCGTCGCGTTGGCTGATGTATTCCTCGATAGGCAATCTTTCTTGTTCGAGTTGCCTTGCGACTGTTGTGTCTCTAATCCTTTCGGGGGCTCAAGCGTTAGGAATTTTGCCATGCCGCTTTTTACTTAAGGTTAGGCCCATTTTGGAGAGCCCCGATGAGTCATAACCACTCCGCGCTGGTATGGGATGATCTCCGATAGTCTTTCAGGTTTTATATGAGTTGCCATCAAGACCCTGAAGCTAGGAATTTGGCTTTTGCTTCGTTCGCTGGTACCACGTCTGCTGTATCGAGACGAATGTCGCGGTTGTCTCTAGGTTGCTGGTGAACCGTTGAGGTTTGGAACTAGGGATTTTGCCGTGGCTCCGTTTGTTTGATTGTCGCGTCTGAATCCTGCGGGAGGAAGAACGCTGTGGTGACATTTCGTCTGCTGTATCGAGACGAACGTGGAGGTGGTGACCACTCCGTGCTGATGTGGGATGATCTTCGATAGCCCTTCAGGTTTTATTTGAGTCACTGTCAAGACCCTGAAGCTAGGAGTATGGCCTTCGCTTCGTTTGCTTTGGCGTGTCCGAATCCTGTTGGAGGAAGGACGCTGTGGTGACATCTCGTCTGCTGTATCGAGACGAATGTCGAGGTGGTGACCACTCCGCACTGGTATGGGATGATCTCCGATAATCTTTCAGGTTTTATATGAGTTACCGTCAAGACCCTGAAGCTAGGAGTATGACCTTCGCTTCGTTTGCTTTGGCGTGTCCGAATCCTGTTGGAGGAAGGACGCTGTGGTGACATCTCGTCTGCTGTATCGAGACGAACGTCGAGGTGGTGACTACTCCGCACTGGTGTGGGATGATCTCCGATAGTCCTCCAGGTTTTATATGAGTTACCATCAAGACCCTGAAGCTAGGAATTTGGCCTTTGCTTCGTTTGCTGGCATTGCGTCTGCTGTATAAAGACAAATGTCGTGGTTTTCTCTAGGTTGCTGGTGAATCGTTGAGGTTTGGAACTAAGGATTTTGCCGTGGCTCCGCTTGGTGATGTGGCGTCTGAGTCCTACTGGAATGAGGAAGAACGCTGTTGTGGGTCTCCAGGCTGTAGATGTGGCCGTCGGGACTTGGAACTAGGTACTTTCGCCATGGCTCCGTTGTTTTGACCGTGAAGTCTTTTGTTGACTTTGTACCTGCATCATGCTGGACTGCGAAGGAACGCCGTTGTTGACATTGCGTCTGCTGTAGCGAGAAGAATGCTGAGATGGAGTTGAGATTTTGCCGTCACTCCGCTTTGTTTTGACCATGAGGTCTTTCATTGACGTCACATCTGCACCCTGCTGGACTGCGAAGGAACGCCGTTGTTGGCATTGCGTCTGGTGTAACGAGACGAATGCTGAGATGGAGTTGAGATTTTGCCGTCACTCCGCTTTGTTTTGACCGTGAGGTCTTTCGTTGACGTTGCATCTGCATCCTGCTGGACTGAGAAGGAACGTCGTTGTTGACATTGCGTCTAGTGTAACGAGACGAATGCTGGGATGGAGTTGGGATTTCGCCATCACTCCGCCTTGCTGACGTTGCGTCTGCTGTAACGAGACGAATGTTGAGGTGGTCTCTAGGTTGTCTGGGAACTATCGAGATTTGGAGTAGGGGCTTTGCCGTAGCTCCAGGGTTGATTACAGTGTCTGAATCCTGCTGGAATGGGGAGGAACGCTGTTGATGATCTCTAGGCTATCCCTGAACCGTCGAGATTTGGCTTTGTTTTCTAATGAAGCCTGGGGAGGGAAGGCGTGATTCCTTCTTTGTTTGCGCCCCTGAATTGTATACAGGGATTGATGTGATATCACCTGTAGGACAAAAAGTTTTACTTTTTTCATTTTCTTTTTATTTCTTTCCGCGATGCTCCATCATTTCAGCTTTTATATCGCAAAAGTCGCGATTGCCCAATCATTTCGGCTATTTTTCGTGGTGCCCAATCATTTCGGCTATTTATTTTATTTTTACTCGCTGCTTTTTATTGCGAGTTGCCCAATCATTTCGGCTATTTTGCATGCATACATTTTTACTTGCTGATTTTGTTGCAAGTTGCCCCATCGTTTCGGCTATTTCGTATGCATGTGTGGCTAGCTAGTTTCTTGCTGCAAGCTTAGAATTAGACACTGATTTTGGCATCAGCACCGCTACAACTGGGATATTGCCAGGAGCGAATCATTATTTGCCTCTGTCGGTATTGAACAAAGGTGGCTTAGTAAACAGGGTTAGGATCCTGCTGACTAAGGCTTTTGACTTCACGAGCCGTAAGAGTCTCATAAAGGTATTTCTCCCTACAAGTCGTGAGGATCTCGTAGGTGTAATTTCTCTTTGGGAATCGTGAGGACTCCAAAGTGTATAGTTTCTTATAAGTCGTAAGGATCTTACAAGAGTATTTTCTCCTTCTAAGTCGAGAGGACTTATAAGAGATGTTCACCGTATAGACATATCTCTAGTCACGGATGGGACTTCGTTAGGGAAATGTTTATTCGCGTCCGTGGATTGTATATAAGGGTCAGCATTGAGCCGCTTGTAGGGCAGTATCGGAGGTTGTGGGGGCTGCTTAAGAACAGGTTCAGATCCCTGTAGCTTAAGACTTTCAAATCTTATGAGCCGTGAGGGTCTCATAAGAGGATTCTCCTTACGGGTCGTGAGGATCTCGCAAGTGTAATTTCTCCTTAGGAATCGTGAGGATTCCTAAGTGTGTTGCTCCCTTGTGAGTCGTAAGGCTCTCACGCAGGTGGTTTCTCCTCATAAGGTCGAGAGGACCTTGCAAGTGTCTTTTAATGAGATTGCGCCCTTTCGGGTTTTCACAAAACTCGCCGGTAGCCCTGCTGTTTTTACTCACGGAGCCCTCTCGAGTTTTCATCCGTGCTCTTTTCGCTTATAGACGTACCATTTTCTTTTTTCTCTTTTCTCTTTCTTTTTTTTTATTCTAACGAGGTTGCGCCCTTTCGGGTTTTCACAAAGCTCGCCGGTAGCCCTGCTGTTTTTACTCACGGAGCCCTTTCGGGTTTTCATCCGTGCCCATTTTGCTTATGGACATACCATTTTCTTTTTTCTCCTTTTTTTATTGTCTCTTTTTTTGTATCAGCTTTGGGATGCTGCGGTCTGTAGTAGTTTATCGACGTCTCGGTCAATATCCAGTTTCAGGACATAGTGGTCCATTGTTAGTTTAACGACGTTTCGGTCATACGTTCATAGGTCGGACATGTTTGAAGATCTTTCAGCACTCTTTTAGATTTTTGCCGAAAAAACAATTTCTCATGGAGCTTCCCCTATAAAAAAGCATGATGCCCCCGGCGTGTCTGTCTTCTTGGGAGCGTGTGGCTGTGGTGGGTTCACCTTCCAATTCTCGGACAGGGCAAATTTTCCATGTTGGTATTGATCTTCAATCCAGCCTTTAAAGACGAAGCAATCCTCAATTGGATGGCTTACCGTTTGATGGTAAGGGCAATAATTGGGACTATTAGCCTCGCTGGGTTGCAATGGTCATTTTGGATCCGGCAGATTGATGAGTCTGTTGCGCACTGCCAGCTCGAACAGTCTTCTCGTTTTATCCTGGGGAAACGAGTAAGGACGTCCCAGTCTCTCCTCGGGGGATGGGCATGAACGCACGTTGTTTTGGCGAACAACCGGCTTTAAGTTGCTCGGCTTTTGTTGAGTGTTGGCGACGAAGGATGCTTTTCCTTTCCCTTTTTCATTTCGAGAGTCCGTCTTTGGAGGAGATGGTTTATGTCCCATCTGGTCCATTTGGGCCAACTTGTCAATCAAGGCCTGGAACGTGGTCGGCTTGAAGAACATCATGAATTGTGAAATAGTTGCATGAGGGTCTAGGGTGCCCACGAACATGCCCACCGCCGGTGCTTCTTCAATGCGCTGTTCGCATTTCGACCACAGATTCCGCCGGATTGCGTATTGAACCCACGTCTCGCCTGGCTTTACTCTGGCGTTGATCAATGCCGTGATCGGGGTGCGTTCACTGGCGCTTGTGAACCGTTGAGTGAATAGCAACTCCATTTCTGTAAACGTTTTGACGGAGTCGTCGGGAAGCTCCGAGTACCATTCAAAAGCTGTGTCTGCTAAACTACCGACGAATTGACGAAGCAAAAGTTTATCATCGCCCCCGGTGTTACCGCAAAGAGCCCTGAACTGGGCGACGTGCTGGTGAGGATTGCCAGTCCCTTTGTATACATGAAATTTAGGGATCGTATATCTCGGTGGATACTTTATTTGATCATACCATCCTGGATATGGTCGCCCAGTTTTAACGACTTGGCCGGCCGCTTCATTCGCCTGGTGAGCTCGTATTTGCTGAGCAATATAGTCATCCAGAGCGGCCTTGGAAATGGTTTCCTCCTTGGCTGCTGAAAGAGCCGAAGGAGGGTTCGATGTCTCCCCTCTGTCGTCTTCAATAATGATCGGAGGGTCTTCAGCTGGAGGATCCGGCTGTAACATCATCCTGACCATGTCTTGGAAGAGAAGCGTCATTCATTTTATGTTGGCAGCTTGTTCTGCAGTTTCTCTGTCCTTCTTTTCGAGGACTCTGCGTAGGAAGTCAGCATCAGTTTCTTGTTCGTGACGCTGCTCCGATGACGCCTCCGGGCTCTCTTTTGGTCCGGTGAGTGCGGCCATCGCAGTCAGCATCTCTTGAAGCTTCTGCTGTTGTTGTTCCTGGGCTTTTGTTATTGATCGGGTGAGCGGTCGGTGGCCCGTCGAAGTGCGGTTTTCCTCTTTTCCGGAAGCCATGTAAACAGTATGCACCGTTGTGCCCCCAGACTTGGGGCGTTTGGGCTTAGCGTCTTTGTGGTCTGCCGTAGACACAGGGGCTTTCTCTGGCCTCCTTCTCTTTTGAGCAGTTGACGTTGAGGGGGCCGTCGCAGCGGGCACCCAGACAGCTGTTGCCTTTTATGGCTTGGCCAGACGGTTCTCTTCCTGTTGAACCTTCACCTTTTTCTGTCGGCGAGGGTAATCTTGATCAATCACCGACTCCTGGACCTGTCGCCAGACTTTGTAGATTTTGGAGGATAGCCGCTGAGGGGGCTACTCCGGCTTTATTTCTGTGGCTGTCTCCACCGGTGGAGGAGATCTTTTCAGTACGGCGGTAGGGGAGTTCCTGCGCCCCTTGTTCAGCAATTCAAAGCTGTTCCCGGTTGGAACAGCAGCATTGACTTCCATCGTTGGGGCTGGTGGAGTTACCCCAGAGGGGGAGTTGCCCTCAGCCTTCCTTACTCGGCGCCAGTGGCGACATCGAGCGTGTCGAGCCGATGGTGTTGGTGCAGTGACGGGGATGGCTTTGTCTTGCCCCCTGTTCAGGTGAGGCGCCGCCGGTACCAGCCTCTTGAAGACCGAGGTCCGTCGAGCAGCAGTGTCTAATCGGTCAAAGACAGACCTCTGGGCGGGGGAAGTAACTTTGAGGACTTCGACTGGAGCGGGAGCCGGAACAATCAGTCTTGTGAAGACCGATCCTTTGGCAGGAGAAGCCGCCTTGACGACTTCGGGAGCAGGGATGGCTATCCTCTTCGGAATAACCTTTTCTAGAATCGCAGGCTTCATCATGGGCCAACATGAACTTTGGCCCAATCTGGCGAAGACTGAGGCGCTGGAGCTGGACGACCCATTGAGAGGGGCCGCGATAGTAGCAAGCCAATCAAAGACCGACTTCTTGGGAGCTTCTGTTGTTGGTACAGGGGTGCTGAAGCTCATCGGAGGGAGTATAGTCGCAAAGAACAATCCGGTGGTGGCCTGAGTCACCTGGTCCACCGGCATCGTGAACAAGGAGGCCGCTTGGGGCTCGTAGGCTATGCCTCCAGATGAGGCGGGGCGCGAGTTGCAATTGCAGTTGGAACATTTTACGCAAGTAGACGCCATTGTTTTCTGCACCCAGCAAGACACAAAATCTTAGTACCTCGAACCCAAGGGCAATCATATCAAACCGCGATTCGTTCGCGAACACGACACACGAAGTGTGGAGTGGAAAGAGGAAAAGGTCCCACCGGGCGTACCAGAATCTGTTCCCCTCCGAACACAGAGACGCGACCGCGCAGGTTCGTCTTGCCTGAAATTCGGGGAAGATGCTAATTGGTGCTATCCGTCCACCTCTCCGAAGATGTCAAGTTGATTTATGACACCATGTATCGAAAGTTTAAACGGATGCGGCCGAGGTAGCAAACTTCGTCAGATTCCCTCTCATTTGAGGGGTTTTTGATTGTGGGGGCGCTATTCCCTGCAGGCGCAAGCCTCTGCAGTTAATTACGCTACCGCATCGCGGTAACAACTTTCTCCTTCTCCAGATGGTCACTTCGTGTCGTGGGTGTTTGTTTTGTTTTTGGTTGCCCGTGGATTGTATACGGAGACTAATTTATGTTGTCGCCCGTAGGGCGTGGATTAGTCCAAATCCGTATCTTCTTAGATTTGGGTTTGGGGGTTGGGTTGAAGCATACATTAGTCTCTTTTGAGACTAAGATCAACTTAAACGTTTGTTAAGGATACGTTAGCCCAATTTTTAGACTAAGATCAACTTAACAGGATCGTTTAGATTCGACAAGAGAGCAATTGGGCTATATTGTTTAGTTTAGGGATATTGCGGTCGATTACCAGTTTAAGGACATGGCGGTCCAACATTAGTTTAAGGACATTACGGTCTTGTTTCCCCCAATCAGAGCAAAGCTCTGTTTGAATTTCAAAATTCAAAATTCAAAATTCGAAGCAACGCTTCAGATTCTTTGCGTTGCGCGCAACGCGCCACATGTCAAAAGCTGATACATCAGTGCAGCGCCCGAGGCAGCGCGCCCAATCAGAGCAAAGCTCTATTTAAACCAAAATTAAAGGAAGCAACGCTTCAGTTGCGCAAGCACTGCGCTGCGCGACACGTGTCAGCGCAGATGCGCTAGCGCAGTTGCGCCGCGCTTTGCGCTGCGCGACACGTGTCAGCGCAAATGCGCTAGCGCAGTTGCGCCGCGCGTTGCGCTGCGCGACACGTGTCAGCGCAGTTACGCTGCGCTGTGCGCTGCTTGACACGTGTCACGCGCTGGGGCGTTTGCGCCAAACAGAATTAAATTCGAGTAAGATTTTTCTGTTCTTATTAAAACAAGAAGATTGCCTTCTGTAAAACAGAAAACCTTGGATCAAAGATCCAACGGTGGGAAAAATTCCCCAAAACACTCAGAGAAAGATCTCTTTAACTAATTTATGGGCACTATAAAAAGGACCCTAGACCTCAATTCAAGAGGAGGAACATTTTTTTTGAGAAATCAAGAGGTTCAAACAGAGAGAACTCTGAAAAAGTTTCAAGAAAAAGGTAAAAAACCTTCATAGAAGAAATTTCTTCTAATAGATCATTGATCTAAGAACAAGATCAATGATCTTCACATAATAAACAGTGCTTTGCACTTTTTTATGAACCTCTGGTTCCTGAAATAAGAAAAAACTTGTTTTTCTTTGATCTAAATTAGATCAAGAAATCAAATAGTGCTTTGCACTTCTTTTATGAACCATTGGTTCTTGAATCTAAAAGATTCTCAAATTAATAGTGCTTTGCACTTATAAATCTGCACTGTTGCGCTCTTGGGCTGGCGCAAGCCACCAGAGAGCGCCACGTGTCGGCATCTGAACCATTTGCGCTATGCGTTTTTAAAATAGAGCTTTGCTCTCTGAAATTGGCGCAACTCACCATAGCGCGCCACGTGTCAGCAGCGCAAGCGTAGTGCACTAGCGCACTGCGCTTGCATGACACGTGTCATCACTACAAGCGCTTGCGCTCTTTGATTGGTGCAAAGCGCCTGAAAAATGCAATGCATTTCTTTTGTTAAAGGGCGAGGCCTAAGTCAAAAAAAACTAGCAGACCAAAGTAAATTGCAAATCAATAAAAAGGGCAGAGCCCAAGTAAAATTGATGCTCTGCATCATTTATAAATGGGCAGAGCCCAAAACAAATTGATGCTCTGCATCCTTTATGGGCGAGCCCAAATAAAAATAAAAAGAAATGCAATGCAAAAACAAATAAAAATGATGAGTATTTTCCAACTGGCCTTAACCCAATCATAGCTGTAAGCCCTCAAATTAAATTGACTGAGCAAGGCTGCTCCCTAAATCAATTTACGACCGGTTTGAGAGTACATCTCCGAACTCCTCTGACACCCATCGTTGTAATCCTTCAACGACGTCAGAGAGGTGACGGGTCCCGACGACCACACATCGATATGGACTGCGGGGTCCTTAAACTCATGGACCGAAACGTCCTTAAACTAATGTCGGACCGAAACGTCCTTAAACTAATGATGGACCACCACGTCCCTAAACTGGAACATGGACCACCACATTCCTAAACTGGCGATGGACCACCACATCCCTAAACTGGAATATGGACCACCACGTCCCTAAACTGGAATATAGACCACTATGTCCCTAAACTGGAACAATAGAGTCTCCAAACGCTTTTTTGTCGGATCTAAACGGTCCCGTTTAAGTTGATCTTAGCCCCAAATACGGCTAACATATCCTTAAACATTTAAATGGACTATAAAACTCCAAATCGACTTTGGTTCAAGGGCATATCTCTGAACTCCTCTGACACCTATCGTCGTAATCCTTCAACGACGTCAGAGAGGTGATGAGTCCTGACGGCTATATATTAAAAGGATCACCACGTTAAGTTGATCTTAGTCTCAAATAGGGCTAACGTATCTTTAACGAATGTTTAAGTTGATCTTAGCCTCAATACGTCTAATGTATCCTTAAACTAAAAACACCAAACCCAAATCTAAGTAAGTACGGATTTGGACTAATCCACGTCCTACGGGCGACGATATCGCTTAGTCTCCGTATACAATCCACGGGCAACCACAAACAAAACAAACACACACGACACGAAGTGAAATTCTGGAGAAGGAGAAAGTTGTTACCGTGATGCGGTAGCGTAATTAACTGTAGGGGCTTGCGCCTGCACGGAAGAGCGTCCCCACAATCAAAAACCCCTCAAGCGAGGGGGAATCTGACGAAGTCTGCTACATCGGCCGCATCCGTCTAAACCTCCGATACACGGTGCCATAAATCAACTTGGCATCTTCGGAGAGGTAGACGGATAAAACAAAATAGCATCTGCCCCAAACCTCAGGCAAGACGCCCTCGCGTCGTCGGCCGCCGTTCGGAGGGGAACAGATTGTGGCACGCCCGGTTGGACCTTTTCCTCTTTCCACTCCACACTTCGTGTACCGTATTCGCGAACAAATCGCGGTTTGCTGTGGTTGCCTGTGGATTCGAGGTACTAAGATTTGGTGTCTTGCTCCGTGCAGAGAACTGAAGATCAATAGCTTCAAATTGCACTGCCTGCAACTGCAACTCCCGCTCCGTCCGCGCTAGAGGGGTGGCTTATGGGCCCCAAGCGGCCTCCCTTTTCAAGATGCCAGTGGAGCAGATAACTCAAGCCACCGCTAGGTTATTCTTCGGGACCATGCTCCCGCCGCCGAGCTTCAATGCCACAATGACGTTGCAAGAAGCCCCGGAGAAGCCAGTCTTTGATCGACTTACCACTGCCGTGACCCCTCTCAACAGGTCGCCCAGTTTCAATACCTCAGTTTTCAACAAACTGGGCCAGAACGTCCGCAAACCTGCGATACCCGAAGCTGCCATCCCAAAGCGGATAGCCATCCCGACACAAACGGACGAAATCATTGGAAAGGCTCCTCCTTCCGAGAAGTCAGTTTTTACAAGGCTGGCCATTCCGGTCGCTGCTCCAGGCGAGGTCCTCAAAGCTGCTTCCCCTATCCAGGGCAGGGGCACGAAGAAGCTTATCCAACAACGGAAGTGACTCCATCCGCAAGACACGCTCAACGTCGCCACGGGCGTCGAGTAAGAAAGGCTGGGGGCAACTCCCCCTCTGGATTTACGCCACCAGCTCCGATGGTAGGGATCGATGCTGCTGTTCCGACCGGAAACAACTTTGAATTGCTGAATACGGTGCGCAGAAACTCTCCTACGGCGATGTTGAAGCGAACTCCTTCATCTGTGGAGAATACTCCAGAGAAAAAGCTAGAGCAGCCCCCTCAACGGCTGTCCTCTAAAATTTACAAAATCTGGCGACAGGTCCAAGAGTCGGTGATTGATGAAAACTATCTCCGCCGACAGAAAAAGATGAAGGTTCAGCAGGAGAAGGGCTACTCTGTCAAGCCACAAAAAGCAAAAGCTACTTGGATGCCCACTACAACGGCCCCCTTAACTCCAATCACTCAAAAAAGGAGGCCGCAAAAAGCCCCTGTGTCTTTAGCAAATCGCAAAGACACCGAACACAAACGCCCCAAGTCTGGGGGCATAGTGGTGCACACCGTTTATATAGCTTTCGGAAAGGAGGAAAGCCGTGCTTCGACGGGTCACCGACCACTCACCCGATCTGTGACGAAAGCCCAGGAGCAGCAACAGAAGCTTCAGGAAATGATGGCTGTGATGGCTGCACTTACCGAACCGAAAGAAAATTTGGAAGTATCATCAGAGCAGCATCACGAACAAGAAACTGATGCTGACTTCTTATGTAGAATCTTCGAGAAGAAGGTCAGAGAAGCCGCAGAACAAGCGGCTAACATAAAAAAAATTACACTCCTATTCCAAGACATGGTAGGGATGATGTTATAGCCGGACCCTCCAGCTGAAGACCTTCCAGTCATTGTCGGAAATGACGGAGGGGAAACATCTGATCCTCCTCCGGCTCTTTCAGCAGCCAAGGAAGAAACCATTTCCAAGGCCGCGCTTGATGACTATATAGCTCAGCAAATATGAGCTCATCAGGCGAGTGAAGCGGCTGGGCAAACTGTTAGAACCGGACGACCCTATCCAAGCTGGTATGACCAAATTAGTTACCCACCGGGATACACGATCCCTAAATTCCACGTATATAAAGGGACAGGGAATCCGCATCAACACGTCGCTCAATTCAGGGCCTTGTGCGGCAATACTGGAGGCGATGACAAATTGTTGCTTCGCCAATTCGTTGGCAGCTTAGCAGAAACAGCCTTTGAATGGTATTCGGAGCTACCTAACGACTCTGTCAAAACATTTGTAGAGATGGAGCTACTGTTTACACAAAGATTCGCGAGTGCTAGTGGACACACCCCGATAACAGCACTGATAAATGCCAGGATAAGGCCAGGCCAAACGTGGGTCCAATACGCAACACGATGGCGGAACCTATGGTCGAAAGACGAACAACGCATAGAAGAGGCACCTGCGGTAGGCATGTTCGTGGGCACTTTTGATCCGCAAATGACCATCTCACAATTCATGATGTTCTTCAGGCCGACCACCTTCCAGGCCTTGATTGACAAATTAGCCCAAATGGACCAGATGGGTCACGGACCGTCTCTTCCAAAACCAGACTCTCGAAATGAGAAAGGAAAAGGGAAAGTGATCGTCATCGCCAATGCTCAACAGCATCCGAGCAACTCAAAGCCGGTCGTTCGCCAAAATAACGCGCATCCATGCCCGTCCCTCGAGGAGAGACTAGGACGTCCTTACTCGTTTCTTCAGAATAAAACGAGAAGACTGTTTGAACTGGCAGTACGCAACAGACTCATCAATCTGCCAAGACCAAAACGTCCATTGCAGCCAGGCGATCTCAATAATCCCGATTACTGCCCTTACCACCAAACGGTAAGTCACCCGATCGAGGATTGTTTCGTCTTTAAGGGATGGATCGAGGATCAGTACCTACAAGGCAAGTTTGCGCTGTCTGAAAAGTGGAAGGTAAACCCACCACAGCCGCATACTCCAAAGAAAACGGACGCGCCGGGGGCAACTTGTCATGTGATCTCTCACTTATTGGCGGATGATAAAGAGGTTCCTTGCGCCGAGAAACCGAGGGCAGACCCTGAACCAGGAATTCCGCGGCCATCAGACGAGTTGATCGATGCCTTCCTGAATGAGATTCGTCTGAAAGTTAAAGCCGATCAAGAGCGTGAGATGTCCATACTGGAAGGAGCCAAACGCCGACTACTAGACCAAAGAGTCGAAGCACTTCCAGCAAATCAAAAGCCATCCACTGCGGATAAAAACAAATTCAAGACGAGGAAAAGGTTCGCTAATGCCCTGTCAGCAGGAATGAAGCTACCGCCCTCTGAAGAGAAAACTCTCGGTAGAGTAGATATGCATCCTAACTTCTGCTTATATCATCAGAAGATCATACATCCTACCGAAGACTGCGAATCCTTTAAGTGTTGGTGGCAAGGATATGTTGCTCAAAAGCAACACTTCAACAGGACAAAGTATGAAGCTCGTAGACATCGGAAAAATACAATAGATGAGCGCAAAAGAGCCGCCGACGACTGTCACATAGCCGACTCCAAGGGATCGCTAATTATCACCTTTGGAAGCGACTCTGACGAAGAAGTTGCCCTCAACCCTCTCCTCAAGGAATCCATTTCAAAAATGAAAGAATTAAGGAGTTGCGTGAACATTCAGCCGTGCAATCGCCCGCTACTTGAAAAAAATCTCGGCCCCGCAAACAAAGGATCGAGCAGAAAGGATAAAGGAAAAGGGAAAATGACCTTCGTCGCCAACACTCGACAACAGTCGAGTGGCCCTAGACCGAACGTTCGTCAAAACAATATGCGTCCACGCATATCCCTCGAGGAAAGGCTAAGACGTCCTTACTCATTTCCCCAGGATGAAACAAGGAGGCTGTTCGAAGTGGCAGTGCATAACAAGCTTATCACTCTACCGGAGCCAAAACACCAACTACAACTGGATGATGTCAACAGTTCTAATTATTGCCCTTACCACCAAACAGTAGGTCATCTGATCGAGAATTGCTACGTCTTCAAAAACTGGGTTGAAGACCAATACCTACAGGGCAAGTTCGCGCTCTCCGAAAACTGGAAGGTGAACCCGCCACAACCGCACGCTCTGAGAAAGACGGATACGCCGGGGGCATCATGCTCAGTCATAGAGAAAGCCTCATAGACCGAAAAGTCAGTAAACTAGAGATTCGCCTCAAATATGGCGACAATGGACCGAAACGTCCTTAAACTAATGACGGACCGAAACGTCCTTAAACTAATAGCGGACCGAAACGTCCTTAAACTAATACCGCAGCATCCGTAGGCTGACGAGATAAAAAAAAGAAGAAAAATATCATAAATAAAAACGGTATGTCCATAAGCAAAAAGGGCACGGATGTAAACCCGAAAGGGCTCCGTGAGTAAAAACAGCAGGGCTACCGGCGAGTGTTCGTGAAAACCCGAAAGGGCGCGACCTCGTAAAAAAAAAAGAGATAAGAAAATAAAAAGAATAAAAAAAAACGGTATATCCATAAGCAAAATGGGCACGGATGAAAACCCGAAAGGGCTCCGTGAGTAAAAACAGCAGGACTACCGGCGAGTGTTTGTGAAAACCCGAAAGGGCGCAACCTCGTTAAAAGACACTTATAGGGTCCTCTCGACCTTGTAAGGAGAAACCACCCGCGTGAGATCCTTATGACTCACAAAGGAGCAACACACTTAGGGATCCCCACGATTCCTAAGGAGAAAATACACTTGTGAGAGCCTCACGACTCGTAAGGAGAACTCTCTTATGGGACCCACACGGCTCATAAGATTTGAAAGTCTTAAGTTACAGAGACCTAAACCTGTGCTTAAGCAACCCCCACAACTTCCAATATTGCCCTACAAGTGGTTCAATACTGACTCTTGTATACAATCCACGGGTGCGAATAAACATTTCCCTAACCAAGTTTCATCCGTGACTGGGGATATGTTCGCATGAACCTTATGAGTCCTCTCGATTTACAAGGAGAAAACCCTCCTGTAGGATCCTTACGACTTACAGAGGAACATACACTTAGGCATCCTCACGATTCCTAAGGAGTAAATACACCTACAAGATCCTCACGACTCGTAGGGAGAAATACCTTTGTGAGACCCTTACGGCTCATGAAGTTAAAATCCTTAGTCAACAGGATCCTAACCCTGTTTACTAACCCACCTTTGTTCAACATTGACAGAGGCAAATGATGATTCGCTCCTGACAACATCCCAGTTGTAGCGATGCTGATGCTGAAATCAGTGTCTAATTCCAGGTTTACGTCGGAAAAGCCGGTAGGCCGCACGTGCATACGAAATAGCCGAAATAATAGGGCAGCTTGCAATAAAAAGCAGCAAGTAAAGAAGATGTATGCATACAAAATAGCCGAAATGATAGGGTAACTTGCAATAAAAAGCAGCAAGTAAAGAAGACGTATGCATACGAAATAGCCGAAATGATTGGGCAACTCGCAATAAAAGAACAGCGAGTGAAAAATAAAATAAATAGCCGAAATGATTGGGCACCATGAAAAATAGCCGAAATGATTGGGCAATCGCGACCTTCGCGATATAAAAGCTGAAATGATAGAGCATCGCGGAAAGAGAATAAAAAAAAATTGAATGAAACTTTTGCCCTACAGGTTGGATCACATCGATTCCTGTATACAATCCAGGGGCACAAACAAAGAGGGAACCATACCTTCCCAACAGGCTCCATAAAAAAGCGAAGCCAAATCTCGACGATTCACAGACAACCTAGAGACCATCTAAGCATTCGTCTCGTTACAGCAGATGAGATGTCAATAAAGGCGTTCCTTCGCAGTCCATCATGATGCAGATACAACGCCAACAAAAGACCTTGCGGTCGAAACAAAGCGAAGCGACGGCAAAATCCCAGCTTCATTTCGACGTTCGTCTCGATACGGTAGACGCAATGTCAGCCCCAACGTTCTTCCTCCCACAGGATTTGGACACACCAAAGCAAACGAAGCGAAGGCCACATTCCTAGCTTTTACGTCTTGACGGTAACTCATATAAACCCGGAAAGACAATCGGAGATCATCTCGCACCAGCACAGAGTGGTCACCACCTCGACGTTCGTCTCGATACAGCAGACAAGATGTCACCCCAGCGTTCTTCCTCCAGCAGGGTTCGGACGTGACAAAGCAAACAAAGCAAAGGCCAAATTCCTAGCTTCAAGGCCTTAAAGGCGAGTCATATAAAGCCTGAAAGACAACTGGAGATCGTCTCACCCCAGACGAGATGTCACCCCAATGTTCGTCTCGACACAGCAGACGCAACATCATCAAACAAATGGAGCCACGGCAAAATCCCTAGTTCCAAACCTCAACGGTTCACCAGCAACCTAGAAACAACCTCGACGACCGTCTCGATACAGCAGACGAGATGTCACTCCAACATTCATCTCGACACAGCAGACGCAACATCATCAAACAAATGGAGCCATGGAAAAATCCCTAGTTCCAAACCTCGACGGTTCGCCAGCAACCTAGAGATAACCGCGACATTCGTCTCGATACAGCAGACGAGATGTCACTCCAGCGTTCTTCCTCCAGCAAGGTTCAGACACGACAATCAAACAAACGGAGCCACGGCAAAATCCTTAGTTCCCACCGCAACATTCGACGAGATGGACCACTACGTCCCTAAACTGGCGATGGACCACCACGTCCCTAAACTGGAATATGGACCACCACGTTCCTAAACTGGAATATAGACCACTATGTCCCTAAACTGGAACAATAGTGTCTCCAAATGCTCTTTTGTCGGATCTAAACGGTCCCGTTTTAGTTGATCTTAGCCCTAAATACGGCTAACGTATCCTTAAACATTTAAATGGGCTATAAAACTCCAAATCGACTTTGGTTCAAGGGCATATCTCTGAACTCCTCTGACACCTATTGTCGTAATCCTTCAACGACGTCAGAGAGGTGATGAGTCCTGACGGCCATATATTAAACGGATCACCACGTTAAGTTGATCTTAGTCTCAAATAGGGCTAACGTATCCTTAACGAAGTTTAAGTTGATCTTAGCCTCAATACGGCTAATGTATCCTTAAACTAAAAACACCAAACCCAAATCTAAGTAAGTACGGATTTGGACTAATCCACGTCCTACGGGCGACGATATCGCTTAGTCTCCGTATACAATCCACGGGCAACCACAAACAAAACAAACACACACGACACGAAGTGAAATTCTGGAGAAGGAGAAAGTTGTTACCGCGATGCGGTAGCGTAATTAACTGCAGGGGCTTGCGCCTGCAGGGAAGAGCGTCCCCACAATCAAAAACCCCTCAAGCGAGGTGGAATCTGACGAAGTCTGCTACATGCCGCATCCGTCTAAACCTCCGATACACGGTGCCATAAATCAACTTGGCATCTTCGGAGAGGTAGACGGATAAAACCAAATAGCATCTGCCCCGAACCTCAGGCAAGACGCCCTCGCGTCGTCGGCCGCCGTTGGGAGGGGAACAGGTCCATAGGCTTAAGGACCCCACAGTCCGAGGTTAAGGAAATCATAGTCCGTGGGTTTTTAGGGACCCCACAGTCCAGGTTAAGGACATCATAGTCCATGGGTTTAAGGATCCCACAGTCTAGGTTAAGGACATTGTAGTCCGTGAGCTTAAGAACCCCACAGTCCAGGTTAGGGACATGGTAGTCCGTGAGTTTAAGGACCCCACAGTCCAGGTTAGGGACATCGTAGTCCATGAGTTTAAGTACCCCACAGTCCAGGTTAGGGACATTGTAGTCCGTGAGTTTAAGGACCCCACAGTCCAGGTTAGGGACATCGTAGTCCATGAGTTTAAGGACCCCACAGTCCGGTTTAAAGACATCGTAGTCTATGGAATGTATGGTTGTCGGGACCCGTCACCTCTCTGAAGACGTTGAAGGATTACAACGACAAATATTAGAGGAGTAAAGAGATGTACCCTCGAACCGGTGTGAGTTGGTTGGAAAATCTGTAGTCTAATTTGGGACTAAGATCTGTTGAAATATTAATGAGTAGATGTGCTCAATTAAATATGAGTTGAGGAATTATGGCCAGAATTGGGCTAAGTCCAATAATATTAAAATGTTTAACATTTTATTGTTCTGGGCTGTTGAGCCTTTACTTGGGCTTGACCCTTTTAATAATGCTGAGCATTAGATCCTGACATTTTTTGTTTTGTATTGAATGCATTGCATTCGTTAGAACGATGTGTGTTCTGACAGCGCACCACGTGGCGTGCCAGGTGCCTTGCGCCAATTAAAGAGCGCATTACGCTTTTGCCAAGTAGCGCACACGAAAAGGACAAGTGTCGCGCTTAGCGCTAAACGCCAGTTTATGAGCGCATTGCGCTTCTGCTGAGTAGCGTACACGTAAGTGACACGTGGCGCGCTTGGCGCTGAGCGCCAGATGATGAGCGCATTATGCTTCTGCATGAGTAGCGCACACGTGAGTGACACGTGGCGCGTTTGGCGCTTTGCGCCAGATGATGAGCGCAGTGCGCTATTTCAGAAGCGCAGAGCGCAAATTGCATACGTGGTTGACACGTGGCGCGTTTTGGCACAGAGCGCCGGTCCAGAGAGCGCAGAAGCGCAGTTCATGAGTGTAAGGCACTTTTCAATAGCGCAAAGTGCATTTGATCAATATTTATGATCATAGAACAAGTTTATGTTATGTTTAAAGGAGGCTTTGCCTCAAGATTCAAGGACAAAAGTTCTTATTTATAAAAAGGCGCTGCCTTTGCAGATCAATGATCTGTGAATGAAGTAAATACTTCTTTTGTTTTTTATGATGGGGTCTTTTGATCTCTTTTTATGAAAGATTTTGGTCTTTGTAGATCTATGATCTTTTAAGAAGATAATTCTTCTTTTTTTACTGAGATGATTTCATCTCTTTGTTCAAGAATCATTCTTTTTACCTTGAAGAAATGATCTTCTTTCAAGAGCTTGCCCTCTTTCTTTTTGAGTTTTCTCAAAGTTTGTACAGGGGTTTCTCTTTTTTAGACTTGAAGTCTTGGGGCCTTTATATAGTGAATGTTGATTTGTTAAATCAGTTAAAGAGATATTTCTCTGATTGATTTGGGGATGTTTCTCCACCGTTGGATCTCTGATTCTAGGGCTTCTGTTTTACAGAAGGCAATTTTCTTGTTTTTAACAAGATCGAGAAAATCTTTCCATAACAGAATTTTAATTCTGATTAATGATTTATCATTATTAGATCTTTTGATCTAACGGTAGTGAATTTTTAATTCCAGCGCTGGCGCACCCGTGCTTTGCACGTGGTGCGTTGCTCAGAGCGCAGCGCACTTTGCGCTAGCGCACCTACGTTTGACACGTGGCGCGCAGCACAGAGCGCAGCGTAACTGCGCTAGCGCAGCGCACAGACACGTGGCGCACAGCGCAGGGCGAAGTGCAACTGTGCTAGCGCACCCGTGTTTGACACGTGGCGCGCAGCGCAGAGCGTTGGATCTGAAGCGTTGCTTCAACTTTTGAGTTTTGAAATTTTAAAACAGAGCTTTGCTCTGATTGGGGGAAGTAGAAGCGTCGCTTCATTTCCAATCTTGGAATTTGAACAGAGCTTTGCTCTAATTGGGGAAACAAGGTGTTGTGCGTGTCATAACAATTATTGACGGTGTGGGTGTAGCATACAATTTGTGCTCGTGCAACACGAACCGTCAATAATAGTGGTGTCTCATTAATACTATGTCCATATGCAATAGGCAAATGAGGTATAGAACAATTGTACACATGCACAATCAATGTTCATATACTTATAACTAATAGTCATGTCATATAATCTAGCCCAGACGCATAACTCCATGCGGGCGATTCCCCTGTAAATGTTAAATCTACTCACTGATGATCTTAGGCTAAGTAAAGCCAACCACTTGCTTTCCCTTCTTCGCAGCGTCAGAAGTCCTCACCTGCGATCCTAAAATCATATAACAACATAACAAGTTCATATTAGCAATCGACCAATAACACGTACAAACTACGTTTGACCGACGCACCAACTCCAAACATACTCTCAAGTGTTCGTCTAGTGGCTAACGTGCGTAGCGACACTACGAAACCAACCCAACAGCCAAAGCTACACAAGGTACACGTACCGTGTCGGATAACGTAACGTGCGTAGTCGTAACACTAGAAACAAGAAAAGTGATCCCAGATTTTGTATACTGTCAAAACATAAAAATCAAACAGTACCAAACACTTCTAAACAACTGCAGACAGCTACCCTACAAAAACCAAGTCCAAACTTTACCAATTGGCCGAGGTCGGCGGAATTTGCCTATGTGTCGCCGGCCAAATCCGAGCCTATGGGGTTCGTGCTTCAGGTTAATGCTTAGGGTCTCTGGTACAACACTACTGCATTGCTAGATTTTCCAGTATACACTCGGGGTCACAGCAGATCACAGATATCCTATAATGACACTAAAAATACGATATGTGCACAAAACGATATTTTAAGTGTTCTAAACTGAAACTACAGGGCTACACAACAATAAAACACCTATTTAACAGTTTAGAGGTTATACTTATCCACACTTGCTCAAAAGATCCTACCTTTCCAAGCTATAATGGATCCTCAAGGCAAAACAGGACTTATGAAGTGATTTGGTGAAGTTTAATGAAGGTTTTGTGAAGGTTTAGTGAAAGAATTGGTAAGGGTTCAGTTGAGAGAAAAGGAGATGAAGAAATAATGAGAAAGAGATAGAGTGAGAAAGAATGAGAGTGTGAGGTGAGATAGAGATGAGTGAGGTGAGTGTAGGGTAAGTGCACCTTGCATTTACTCTCTCCCTCCATCATCAATAAATGCAAGCCATGACTCCTCCATGAGTCACCTTGCCACCTCCTCTCAATCCAAAATACAAGGAAAATATCTCTCACAAATATCTAGGGCAAGGTTAACAAGGCATGGATTAGCTTAAGGTTGTCATGGTCACAAACAAGATTAACACTAACTAACCCTCACATTAACATGCACAAGTGTGTGCAAGCCATAACAAATAATAATAAAATATTAATTAATTGTTATAAACTGTGAGAAAACCAATTTGGTAAACTTTTTACAGAAAACCCGCATTATCGCTTAATTAACACTAATCGCAAACTAAGGTGTTACAGAATGTGTGTGAGCCGGCAGATCTGTGTAAGTGTAACATGCGCATCATCGGTAATGGTGCATGTGTTCTAGTAGACGAGATCATAACCACTAATGAAAGTACATGTATATATATAAAATGCAATGATTGTAATATGTGTTGGGTTACCTTAACGCCCGAGCCATCGAACACGGCTGTTGGGGTAAAAATTTACACCCCGGTTGACCAAGTCAAAATCCAAGTCAACCCCAAGCCAAGTGGGCCCAAGCCCAGACCCAGTAGGCCCATGCCCGGGTCGAGCCCGAACATGAAGCGGCCGGCCTCCCCCCACGCCAAGATAAAATTTTTGTAATAAACAATTTTGTTGTATTTCTTTTATTTCATTTTTATGGATAAATGTAAGAAAAATAGGCATAAAGCCAAATTTTTGTAAAGCCCATGGCTTATGTGCAAAAAGAAATGACACATGAGCCATGAGATAGGCAAAATGCCATTTTGTGAAGCCCAAGGGGCTATGTGTAAAGTGTATAGCCTATAAAGGCAAAGATAATGAAATATCTCAACAACTTTTTGATCTCTCCCCAAAAAAGAATCCAGATCTGCCACTTTCTCCTTCCTCAAGGTTCTAAAACCTTCTTTTTTCTTTTGAATTAAATCAAGAGTTTAACTCTTCCTTTTTCTCAAAATAAATAGATTTCCACCACAAAACCTACGAAGGGGAGCTCGGATCTCCAATCAGATCTCGAAAAGGGGGGACTTTTAAGGCTCATCCCCTTTTCTCCACGATCCCGTCGGTCAAGAGCAAGAAGAAGGAAACCCATCTCCCAAAAATCTAACTTTGGACAGACCCAAGGCTCAAAAGAAGAGCAATAAATCCCCAGGAGTTTAACTCCTTTCTAAATCTGCTGGAGTTTAACTCCATAAATTAATTTCTGTTGGAGTTTAACTCCATAAATCTGTTTCTGTTAGGAGTTCAACTCCAAAAATCCCCTTGGGAGTTCAACTCCCCAGCTTAGGGGCTAGGCCTCCCTTTCCGCGGGTTTTCCCCGCGGTCACGTGTGCGCACGTGACCCCGGGGCGCCAAGGCGCCCATCGGTCACGTGTGCGCCCGTGACCCCTGGGGCGCCAAGGCGCCCATAGGTCACGTGTGCCCACGTGACCCCGGGGGGCGCCAAGACGCCCATCGGTCACGTGTGCGCACGTGACCCTGGGGCGTCAAGGCCCCCTTCGGTCACGTGTGCCCACGTGACCCTGGGGGCGCCAAAGTGCCTATCGGTCATGTGCGCGCACGTGACCCCGGGCATTAAAGCGCCCACCTGCCTTGCGAGTCCTTTAGACGCCATTTTGTTTTCTTCCCCCTTCGTTTTACGTGCACTCCCCAACAAAATCCCTTCTGGAGTTTAAACCTTTTTTTTAAAAAAAAATTCTTTGGAGTTTAACTCCACAATAAAGTTCTGCTTTGGGGGTTTAACTCCGCATAAAATTCTTTTAGGAGTTTAACTCCATCTAAAATTCTTTGGAGTTTAACTCCACAACAAAATTCCTTTTGAAATTAAACTCCACTTTTAAAAAAAAGGGGGGGGGGAAAGAAAACACACACAGACTCCACGACACTGTCTTCCGTTAGAAATTTTTTTTAACGGGGCGCTGACCCGCACCCCGCAAGGGGGATGCTAGCCCCCTTGACCCCAGCCCGCTATCTGGGTAGCGGGACCCCCGTAAAAAATATGCAGAGCCCCCGATATTTCCAAAACCCCTTCAAAACACGATACTGCACATTGAGTTCGCATGACCAGTTTAACCCGTCAATCGGAGGTTCCTTCGCTCCAAATGCGAGGGGTAATTAACGGCAGTTTAGTTCGCGGCTGTCGGAGATTCGGATCCCCACAATCAATAAACCCCAGCCTACCCTAGGCAGGGGGAATCTGTAATGCGCCTGACAAGCGTGCGCGTATTCCCATCTCAATGGGGTGACGAAAAACACCCTACAGATTCTGGCACGCCCGGTGGGACCTATCTCTCCTCCCATATTTCGGGTTAAACGTTCTTGCGAACTCAATCAATATACATATCGATTGCCTATACTGAAATGATGTTTGTTTTTTTCCGTGCAGCGATCAACCTTCGACGACAATGTCTCCCCAGACGAATTCAGCTTCCAGCGTGACCCCGATTCCGTACGTGGTCAAGATCAACGCTCGTGTGGTTCTCCCCGCAAGCCTCAGTCGACAGTGGGAAGAACCGCCCCGCCAGTTTGGTTCCGTCATCATCTACCCTGCCGGAAGCGCTCATCTGGCGGAAATTCCGGCGAAATAGGTGGCCAAGCCGGTCCCAAGGGGTAAGAGGCCGAATGTTGTGATTACTAAGGCACCACAACCGAAACTTAAGAGGGTGTCTGAACGACTCCCTGGCGCTCCAGCTGGGGGCAAGACTTCCGGTGCGAAGGGCAACATCAAATGTCGCGGACGAGCTCAGGCGATGACTCCAACAAATGCATAATCGAGCGTATCTCCAAGACCCTCCATTGCCCGGTCTGCGGCGTCTTCCCAAAGAGCCGAAGTCTGCCTGGCTCTTAGAACAGAAAAGTTAAGGGAGAAGCGGCTCAGGTATCGAGCCAACAAGAGGGCCAAGGCTTCGGCCAAATAGAATCGTGTGAAGTTCCAAGTGCAGGGTTGCCCTGCGACGACGGCTGAGTCGGACGTAAGAATCAGCAATTCCTTCGAACCTCTGAAGTGGGTTCAGAAAAATGCCATGACCGCCAGAATCAAGAAGACAGCGGTCCGAACAGTTCTACAAAGAGACGTGTCCTGGTCCCAACAGAAAAAGTATGACACTGTCTCTTCAAGGGTCTATGAGGCACTCTGTGCCGCACGAAAGCAGCGGGGCAAATCTAGAAAAGAAGCGCCAGCACCATTCAAGAAGCTGTCTAGGCCAGCCGCCTTCAAATGACTACCAGCTACCGAAGCAAGGGGGTCAAGACAGCGATCCGTGAAATCAGCCGCCAATGATCAAAAGACGGCCGGATATATCATCCATACGGTCTATATGGCGGGCGGGCGCCCCAGCGACAACCTTCACAGCAAAAGCAAGGATGGGGCCACTACATCCCAAGCCCAATCTAGCCTGAATGTGGTTGCCGCCGCCCAAGAACATCCGCCCCCGCTGGATGAAGAAAACCCTCTCGATGAGGATGATAGGCAGAAAGACCCCTTGGTCCATGCAGAGTCAAGCTCGGACAGCGAGGAAGAGCCGACTTTCCGCCCCAGGACCGCGGAGCAAGAGCTGCTTCAAGAGCTTCGAAAACAGCTCAGGAGCAAAGATAAAGAGATGGCCAATCTCTATTCGAAGATTGACGACTTAACGAACGTGGTGATGCAGCTTACGGCTCAAATTGCTGGAGCGCCCCCCAATCAAGCACAAGCCGCTACTAATCAGCCGGGTGATGACAATCCGAGGCAGCCAATGCCTGTTCCTTTAGGACCAAGGCTTGTCGAGCCGCATGAAAGCCGGCCACACTCCGCTTCTGGGGATGCCTTGGCCCAAGATAGCACTATCCCGCTAACACAGGATCGAATAATGGATTTGGTCACCAGCAAGGTTAAAACATTGGTGGCCGAAGCTGAAGCTCAGAAAGAAATCGGCAGTAGTGGGCGGCCATATCCCGCGCAGTACGATCTGATTGAGTTCCCAAGCGGCCACGTCATTCCTAAGTTCGGAAGATTTGATGGAACGGGGAATGCAAATCAACACGTCGCTCACTTCAAAGCATCGTGCGGAAATACAGGGGGCAATGACGCGCTCCTTCTTCGTCAGTTTGTCAACAGCCTGACCGGCGTCGCCTTCGACTGGTATGCGAGTATACCGGACGGGTCCATCATTACCTTTGCCCAAATGGAGTCCCTGTTTCGGCAAAGGTTCATAAGTGTCAGTGATAAAATCTCCATTGCCGACCTTGTGAGGACCAAGCCGGGGAAGAATGAAAGCAACACCGACTTTATCGCTCGATGGCGTAATCTCACAGTCAAGTGCGAACCGCCGCTGGAGCAGGACCAGTCCGTCAGCCTTCTCATTGGGAACCTCAGCAATTGGATGGTCCTATTCTTGTGTACGGCGGGCCTTAAGACATTTCAGGAGCTAACCAAGAAAGTCCAAATGCTAGAACGCTCAAAGCAGGAGTCCCCGCCGGATTCTCAGAGAGACAAAACTTGGAAAAGCAAGCGGGACGACAACCGTAGAAGCAGGAGTTCCAGCAGTACCAATGTCTTCAATGCGTCCGACAATGAAGAAAAGCGAAGGGCGGCCGAATCCAAAACTAACCGGTCTCGAAATCCATTGCTGGGAGGAGATGGGCCCTCCCTAGAGGAGAAAAAGAACAAGGTTTACTCTTTCAGAAGGGACAAGGTCCGCAAGATATTTAAAGATGCCTTGAACAACGGCCTACAATTGCCGGAGTCGAAAAGACCCCAAGAAGCAAAAATGACCGACAATCCTCTGTATTGCCCGTACCACCGAGTAGTGAGCCATGCGATCGAGGATTGCTATATCTTCAAAGACTGGGTCGAGAAGCAGTACAAGGCTGGAGAGATAGAGCTGTCCAAAAGTGTGTTGGTGAACAATCAAGTTGCAACCACCAACTTTATACAGACAGAAGTTGAAGCCTTCTGGGAGCAGACAGCCGAACCCGCTGCCCTGAGGGATGAAACAGACTCATCGCGGTCTCCGTGGAGTACGCACATATCTGACAAGACGAAGAAGATGATAAAGCTACTTCGGAAAGAGCCCAGGACAGAATGGGAAGGGCAGAAGAAGCCTACCAGTCCAACTACCAATGCGGCTCCATCACGCTCAACATCCAAGAAGCTCAAGAAGAAGAAAAGTGTGTCTCGGCGCGAAAAGGAGTCTGCAGGGAGATCGGAAATTCAAAAATATATCGATTCCCTCGAAGAATATGAACAGAAGGAAAGAACTTTGGTTCAATTAAAAGAGTTCCTCCCTGTACAAGCGGATGAAATTCTGGAGGAGTTAGAAGAAGACTCCAATGAAGAGATCCCAGTAGTGACCTACTACGCCATCCATCTTGGTAGCGACTCTGAGGATGAGTTCTGTTTTCCTGAAGAGGAAGAGGAGCTCGCCACAAAGGCCAACCAAATTCAGCTCAGAAGCGGCAGGGCTCTACCGCCAAATCAGGGCAATGCCCCAAAAGGAAAGGGAAAACAGGTGGCTAATGATGAAGATGGCGGAGAACTGGCTGATGAAAACTCGAGTCCTTCCCCAGTAGACTATAATTTCTTGGCTCACCTTCGAAGGCTTCCGTCTCTCCTGAGCATCTACGACGCCTTGGTCCTATCTAAGGAGCTTAGAGATGTTCTTATTCACGCTCTACAAAACCCCGAGCGGTATCAGGCTCACTTTGCGGAAATTAATATGAAAGAAGCTTAGCACGCTTTGCATGCCGCCGCAGTCACATTTAAGGATGAAGACTTGCTACTGGGAACAGCTGAGCACAATCGGCCGCTTTACGTGACCGGGTACAGCGACGGAGATCGAATTAATCGCATATTGATTGATCCGGGGTTCTCAGTGAACATCATGAACTTGCGAACTCTGAAGAGTTTGTTAATGGACGTCCGACACCTGTCAAGGGAAATGATTGTCATTCAAGACTTCAACCAAAATTGCCAGCAAGTTCTGGGGTCTATAGCTTTGCTAATCAAATTCGGGGATCTGCAAACTGAAGCTAAGATATACGTGATCGACGCAGACACGTCTTATAAGATCCTCTTGGGGCGGCCGTGGCTCCACGATTATGGCATCATTCCGTCAACTCTCCATCAATGCATGAAGTATACTAAAAATGGCGAAGAAAGACGCATTGACGGAGACATCCAGCCGTTCGGTGTGCATGAAGTCCGCTATGAAGATTCTCGATACTTTATGAACCACCAAAATGCTAAGCCACAACTGACTGAGGATAGACCGGCCCCAAGACCCAAAAGCAAATCTGCGCCGGCTGTCACTTTCAAAAGCAAAAACGCCCAAGTGCGCCCGCATTTCGGCAGCGACACTGATGAGTCCGACGCTGGAAGCCCGTCCTTCCGTAAAACTCGCCCTCGTTTTGGCAGCGATACGGACGAATCTGTTAGTGAAGGCCTATCTAGCAGCAAAGTCCGCCCTCATCTCGGCAGCGACACTGAAGAGTCAGAAGAAGAGGACCTGCTGTGCAACAGCTGTGCAGATTGGACCCCCATGCAGCAAGCGAAACTACGAGAGACCTTCGAAGTCGCAGAAGGATCCCTGGCCATCACAAGGGTACCGGAACGGATGTGCAAAGAGCTCGATGCATTGTCAGTCTCTACCGTGGACCAGCTGAAAAATTTCTACGTGCCTGGGAGGAAAAATGGACAGAAGGGCATCCTGTTTTATGGGTCAAACCCCGTTGTGCACCCGGACGATTTGTCTGTCTCGTGCCTTCCATATGAGAGAGGCATAAGAGCCGTCCTCAATCCCAGATACTATGTGCCCGAGATGCGGGAATACTTTAAGAAGTGCGGATGCCGGTTATATCAAACGGAGTCCGAAGCAAAGTTTTACGAAGGGCTATGGTATCCGCCCCAGGTCCGAGCACTCATCGTTGGACGAATTCCAGATGGACGGGGCATAGGCTACATTCAACCTGATTCTAAAGCGTGCTACATGGTCCATGTGGGCAAGGCCAGCGAAAGATCAAATGATGATGATGAGATAGCCGAGCCAGAAGAAGCTCCTCAAGAGCTCGAAGATGGCGGACAAGCAACCTTTGACGAGCTAACCGAGATTGACTTAGGAACGCTCGATAATCCAAGGCCGACCTACATCAGCTCGCTCTTATCAGAGGAAATGAAAGCGCAGATAATTGCCCTACTGCATGAGTTCGTCGACTGTTTCGCGTGGACATACAAAAAAATGCCTGGCCTTTCCCCTGAAGTGGTCGTACATAAGTTGGCTATATCTCCTGATGCTAAGCCAGTCAAACAAGCTCCTCGAAGAATGAGAAGGGAACTAGAAGAAAAGGTCATCGAGGAAACTAAGAAGCTCATCGATGCCGGCTTCATCAGGGAAGAGAAATATGCGGACTGGATCGCATGCATAGTCCCAGTGAAGAAGAAAAATGGGCAGATCCGAGTTTGTGTCGATTTCAGGGACCTCAACAAGGCATGTCCTAAAGACGACTTCCCGCTACCGGTCATAGAAATGATGGTCGATGACACCTCAAATTACGAGCTGTTCACCTTTATGGATGGCTCGTCTGGATACAATCAGATCAAGATGTCGCCTGAGGATGAGAAGCACACAGCATTTCGAACCCCGATCGGAATGTATTGCTACAAGGTGATGCCGTTCGGATTGAAGAACGCAGGTGCTACACATCAAAGGGCAATGACCAATATCTTCGATGACCTAATTCATAAAGTCGTCGAATGTTATGTTGATGATCTGGTCGTTAAGATTAAAACCAAGGCCGATCATATCCAGGATCTTAGGACCGTTCTCACCAGACTGAGGGAATTTAACCTGAAGATGAACCCTCTGAAATGCGCTTTTGGCGTGTCATCGGGAAAATTCCTGGGCTTCATAGTCCGACATCGAGGGATCGAAGTTGACCCATCAAAGATAAAGGCCATCATGGAGATGCCCCCTCCGAAGAGTCTGACGCAGCTAAGATCTTTTCAAGGCAAGCTTGCTTATATACGGAGGATTATCTCAAATTTATCGGGGAGATGTAGGCCCTTCTCAAAGCTCATGAAGAAAGGAGCTCCTTGTATCTGGGATGCCGAATGTCAAGCAGCGTTCGAAAGCATCAAACAATACTTGTTGCACCCTCCAGTGCTGGCCGCTTCCATTCCAAATAAACCACTGATTCTCTACACTGCCGTGCTAGATGAGTCACTCGGTGCGCTCCTTGCCAAGAATAACGAGGAGGGAAAGGAAAATGCCCTCTACTACCTCAGTCGAACTCTAGTCGGGGCGGAACACAACTATTCCCCAATCGAAAAGCAATGCTTGGCTCTAATATTTACCGTGAAGAAGCTGAGGCACTATCTGCTGGCTCATCGGGTTATGCTGATCTCCAAGGTCGACCCGCTCAAACACTTGATGACCAAAGCCAGCCTAGCCGGCAGAATGGCAAGGTGGGCTGTCATGCTACTTGAGTTTGACATAGTTTATCCCCCTCAGAAAGCAGTAAAAGGGCAAGGTCTTGCAGACTTTCTCGCTGCTCATCCCATACCAGAAGGGTCGCCGCTAAATTGTGAGTTACCCGAAGAACAAGTGCTGCACCTCGAGGAAGATGGGCCATGTTGGGAGCTCTACTTCGATGGAGCCTCATCAATAAGGACCTCCAGTAAATCAAGCGTCCCGGAGATAAAGGCGGGGATAGGATTGGTGTTCATCACGCCATCAATGGGAACCCTACGGCGCTCTTTTGCTCTCACCGAGCCTCGCACAAACAATGAGGCCGAGTATGAAGCTCTGATAGTTGGTTTGGAGCTCGCCATAGAAATGGAAATCCTTTGGCTACGGGTTTACGGTGACTCCCAGCTTGTCGTCAACCAAGTAAGCGGCAACTATAAGATATACAAACCTGAGTTAGCTCGGTACAGAAGCCGGGTGGTGGAACTCATGAAACGGTTCACTCACATTGAATTAACAAGAGTCCCTAGAGCATTGAACGGAAAAGCCGATATACTCGCTCGCCTAGCCAAGGAGCTGGCTGATCCTGACATGGACGAAATTCTGATCACAGTCAGGAGCCGACAAATTCTACCCCCAGTCTCTCTACGAGAAGAGGAAAGCGCGGAACAGGAGAGCAGTCCTGCCGAAGAAGCTTCGATCATCCAAGACGAGCCCGATTGGAGAGAACCCTTCATAGAGTACCTCCGATACGACAAGCTGCCCGAAGAAAAATCTGCGAGGATTCAGCTGAAGAAAAGAGCTCTCCGATACGTGTTTGTAAATGATACGTTATACCGCAGGTCATATGACCAACTCTGGCTCAGGTGTTTGTCATTGGCCGAAGCCCAAAAGGTCATGAAAGATGTTCACTCGGACGTTTGCGGTGCTCACCAATCTGGCCCCAAGATGCGACTTCAAATCAAACGGCTTGGGTATTACTGGCCCACCATGATACGGGATTATGGAGAGCATGCAAAGAAATGTCAGATCTGCCAAATCCATGGTGATTTCATTCACAAGCATCCCAATCCGTTGCATCCTACGGTGGCGTCGCGGCCCTTCGAAGTCTGGGCACCGACATTGTTGGCCCAATTGATCCTCCATCATCCAAAGGCCACCGGTTCATACTGGCCGCGACAGACTACTTCTCCAGATGGGCTGAAGCTGTCCCGCTAAAAGAAGTCAAGACAAAAGATATTCTGACATTCTTCCAGCATAATATTCTATACCGCTTCGGTACACCAAGAAGAATCATTTCTGACAACGGGCCTTCTTTCAAGAGCTTCAATGTCTCAAGGTTCGCTACTCAGCATAAGATAGACTGAAGATATTCCTCCATCTATAATCCAAGAGCCAATGGGCTCGCCGAAGCCTTCAATAAGACTCTATGCAAGCTCCTGAGGAAAAATGCTTCAGCCAACAAGAGGGACTGGAATCTCAAGCTTCACGAGGCGCTGTGGGCATATCGTACCACGCACCGTACTCCAACTCAATCCACTCCATACTCATTGCTCTTCGGAGTGGAGGCGGTCCTCCCCCTCGAAGTCGAAGTTCCAAGCTTAAGAATGGCCATTAAGCATGAGTTGACGGAGGAGGAAAACGTGCTCCTTCGACTTGAGGAACTCGTTGCCCTCGAAGAAAAGAGGCTCGCGGTGCAGCAAAGTCTGGAACTATACCGAGCCCAAATGTCACGGGCCTATGACAAGATAACCCGTCTCCGCGCTTTCAAGAAAGGTGAATTTTGGTCCTCAAAAGACCGATCATCCCCAATCGACATGCCAAGGGAAAATTCAAGCCAAACCGGGAAGGACCATACGTCATCGAGAAAGTGTTTGACGGAGGATCCTACCAACTAATAAGCGCCGAGGGAGAAAGGCCCATGCCACCCATCAATGGCCGATATCTCAAGAAATACTACACGTGAATGCTCCAAGTCGCAGGCGAATTGAGCACATCAGCCCTACGGTCTGGATCATACATCCTGCAAAACCGTATACAATCCACGGGCGTAAATGACCCCTATCTCTCCCAAATCCTGCCGGTGAGACTACTTTTAAAGTCCCACCAGCGGCAAAAAAACCAAAAAACGGTATGTCCACAAGCAAAACGGGCACGGATGAAAACCCGAAAATGCTCCGTGAGTAAAAACGGCAGGACTACCGGCGGGTCTGTGAAAACCCGAAAGGGCGCAAACTCGTGAAAAGAGATGAAATACACTCGCAAAGTCCTCTCGACCTTGTGAGGAGAAAACCCTGCGGGAGATCCTTACGACTCACAAAGGAGCAACACACTTAAGAATCCTCACGATTCTTAAGGAGAAAATACACCTGCGGGATCCTTACGACTCGTAGGGAGAAAATGCTTTTATGGGACCCTCGCGGCCCATAAAATTGAAAAGCCTTAGGTGATAGGGACCCAAACCTGTCTCCTAAGCCATCCTTCCCCAACGAGCAATGGCAAATAATGAGTCGCTCCTGGCATTTCGCTTTAGTGTTAGCGGTGCTGATGCCGACCAAAAACCCAAATCCCAAGTCCGCCCAAGGCAAATGATGAGTTGCTCCTGGCATTATTCCAGTGCAGCAATGCTGATGCCAAACAAGATCCAAATTCCAAGTCCCCAAACGGCGAATGATGAGTCGCTCCTGGTACCATATTGCAGTGTAGCGATGCAGACGCCAACCAAAATCCAATTTCTCAAAATCCGCCAGCCCTACGGCCAGTCCCCAAGTTGACTGCCGTATACAATCCACGGGCTCAAATAATTCTCGTCATACCCATGCCCCACCACAATCACCAGTTACGCGGCTGGTCTCCGCCTTTGGAATGATTCCCCATTGAGAAGACCCACTCATGTATCCTCACGATACATGAGGAGAACAAACCTTTGTGGGATCCATACGACTCATAAAGGAAGAACAAACTTAGGAGTCCTCACGACTCCTAAGTAGAAAATACACCTGCGGGATCCTTACGACTCGTAGGGAGAAAATGCTTTTATGGGACCCTCACGGCCTGTAAAATTGAAAAGCCTTAGGCGATAGGGACCTAAACCTGTCTCCTAAGACATCGCTCCCCCAACAGGAATAGGCAAATGATGAATCGCTCCTGGCACGTGTGCTTCAGTGTTAGCAACGTTGATGCCTGTCCTACCCCCAAAATCCCAAACTCCAATCCAATAGACCCCTAAGTCTTTAAACTGGGAACAGATGACCCCCTAAGTCGTTTAACTGGGAACAGATGACCCCTAAGTCGTTAAACTGGGAACGAGGGAAATCTCCTCATGGCAAATGATGATTCGCTCCTGGTACCATATTCTAGTGCAGCGATGCTGATGCCAAACCAAAACCAATCCCCAGATCCTCTCATAACAAATGATGATTCGCTCCTGGTACCATATTCCAGTATGGCGATGCTGATGTCAATCCAAATCACAATCAACAACTCAACTTCAACTCCGACACCGCAGAAAGCGGAGCAAGTCAGAATCCAATCTCGACACCGCAAGAAGCGGAGCAAGTCAAGTTCACCCCTGACACTGCAAGAAGCAAAGAAAGTCAAATCAAGCATTGACCGTCAATGTCGTAAAAAGGGCAGCGCAGGATTCCTACAAAGCAGGAGCCAGATCACTCCGGACTAGGGAAAATTCTACCACGGACACTCCGTCTCGGAGACGCATCGAGCATCGACCGTCCACGTCGCTAAAATGGCAGCATCGACCGTCCACGTCGCTAAAAGGGCAGCACCGACCGTCCACGTCGCTAAAAGGGCAGCACCGACCGTCCACGTCGCTAAAAGGGCAGCACCGACCGTCCAAGTTGCAAAAAGGGCAGCATCGACCGTCCATGTCGCTAAAATGGCAGCACCGACCGTCCACGTCGCAAAAAGGGCAGCACCGACCGTCCACATCGCAAAAAGGGCAGCACCGACCGTCCATGTCGCTAAAATGGAAGCACCGACCGTCCACGTCGCAAAAAGGGCAGCACCGACCGTCCACGTCGCTAAAATGGCAGCACCGACCGTCCACGTCGCAAAAAGGGCAGTATCGACCATCCAAGTCGCTAAAAGGGCAGCATCGACCGTCCAAGTCGCAAAAAGGGCAGCGCAGGATTTCTACAAAGCGGGAACCAAATCGCTCCGGGTCAGGGAAACGTCTATCACGGACATTCCGTCTCGGAGACATGTCAAGCAATGACCGTCCATGTCATAAAAAGGGCAGTGCCAGCTTCCCAAAAAGCGGGAACCAAATCAGGTTGCCTCCAAGTAAAAGAAGATCCATCAATTTCATGCACACGACCCACATATGTGGTGTGCATTTATTGATGGGGGGCAATTTGTTGGGGTAAAAATTTACACCCCGGTTGACCAAGTCAAAATCCAAGTCAACCCCAAGCCAAGTGGGCCCAAGCCCAGACCCAGTGGGCCCATGCCCGGGTCGAGCCCGAACATGAAGCGGCCGGCCTCCCCCCACGCCAAGATAAAATTTTTGTAATAAACAATTTTGTTATATTTCTTTTATTTCATTTTTATGGATAAATGTAAGAAAAATAGCCATAAAGCCAAATTTTTGTAAAGCCCATGGCTTATGTGCAAAAAGAAATGATACATGAGCCATGGGATAGGCAAAATGCCATTTTGTGAAGCCCAAGGGGTTATGTGTAAAGTGTATAGCCTATAAAGGCAAAGATAATGAAATATCTCAACAACTTTTTGATCTCTCCCCAAAAAAGAATCCAGATCTGCCTCTTTCTCCTTCCTCAAGGTTCTAAAACCTTCTTTTTTCTTTTGAATTAAATCAAGAGTTTAACTCTTCCTTTTCTCAAAATAAATAGATTTCCTCCACAAAACCTACGAAGGGGGAGCTCGGATCTCCAATCAGATCTCGAAAAGGGGGGCTTTTAAGGCTCATCCCCTTTTCTCCACGATTCCGTCGGTCAAGAGCAAGAAGAAGGAGACCCATCTCCCAAAAATCTAACTTTGGACAGACCCAAGGCTCAAAAGAAGAGCAATAAATCCCCAGGAGTTTAACTCCTGTCTAAATCTGCTGGAGTTTAACTCCATAAATTAATTTCTGTTCGAGTTTAACTCCATAAATCTGTTTCTGTTAGGAGTTCAACTCCAAAAATCCCCTTGGGAGTTCAACTCCCCAGCCTAGGGGCTAGGCCTCCCTTTCCGTGGGTTTTTCCCGCGGTCACGTGTGCCCATGTGACCCCGGGACGCCAAGGCGCCCATCGGTCACGTGTGCGCACGTGACCCCGGGGCGCCAGGGCGCCCATCGGTCACGTGTGCGCACGTGACCCCCGGGGCGCGAAGGCGCCCATCGGTCACGTGTGCCTACGTGACCCTGGGGGGGAGGGGGCGCCGAGGTGCCCATCGGTCACGTGTGCGCATGTGACCCCGGGGCGTCAAGGCCCCCTTCGGTCACGTGTGCCCACGTGACCCTGGAGGCGCCAAAGTGCCTATCGGTCACGTGCGCACACGTGACCCCGGGCATTAAAGCGCCCACCTGCCATGCGAGTCCTTTAGACGCCATTTTGTTTTCTTCCCCCCTCGTTTTACATGCACTCCCCAACAAAATCCCTTCTGGAGTTTAAACCTTTTTTAAAAAAAATATTCTTTGGAGTTTAACTCCACAATAAAGTTTTGCTTTGGGAGTTTAACTCCGCTTAAAATTCTTTTAGGAGTTTAACTCCATCTAAAATTCTTTGGAGTTTAACTCCACAACAAAATTCCTTTTGAAATTAAACTCCACTTTTAAAAAAAGGGGGGAAAAGAAAACACACACAGACTCCACGACACTGTCTTCCGTTAGAAATTTTTTTTAACGGGGCGCTGCCCCGCACCCCGCTAGGGGGCTGCTAGCCCTCTTGACCCCCAGCCCGCTATCCAGGTAGCGGGACCACCGTAAAAACTATGCAGGGCCCCCGATATTTCCAAAACCCTTTCAAAACACGATACTGCACATTGAGTTCGCATGACCAGTTTAACCCGTCAATCGGAGGTTCCTTCGCTCCAAATGCGAGGGGTAATTAACGGCAGCTTAGTTCGCAGCTGTTGGAGATTCGGATCCCCACAATCAATAAACCCCAGCCTACCCTAGGCAGGGGGAATCTGTAATGCGCCTGACAAGCGCGCGCGTATTCCCATCTCAATGGGGTGACGAAAAACACCTTACAGCGGCGGTTTGCGAAACCAAAATTTTCTAGGGCTTCAAAAAAGGCGCTATGATAACCCAATAAACCCGGATCTTACCATTAACCTATCTAGCTAAACTAGTAGCGCTATCTACTATGAAAGAAGTCTCACCAAACGATCCAAGTCCTTCGGTCTTCTTTCCTCATCATATGCTCCTAGTGGCCACCTTGAACATGCTTGATCTTCTTTTTCCGCTCCATTGGTTCTCTGGGATCGAGCTTGTTCTCTGGTCCTCCTTTGTCGTAGATGATCCACCCGAGGGATATGATCCATGGATCTAGCTCCTAACTAAGTGTCAATAGGAGCAACTAGAGAACTTGTGTTGCTAATCCAAGTTGTCTAGGATGTAGTATGGAGTTCTATGTGTTCTACTATCTCTATTTTGCCTCTTCACTTGTTTCTTAACTCATGAGAGGGTAGTGAAGAGGAAGATGATGAAGGTGGAGGAAACTCAAGAGGAGGGAGGAGGGTGAAGCAAAAATGGGAGCTCAAGAATAATGAAGCATTCATGTGAGAGAAAAATCAACACAATGGTTTTGTGTATGAATTTTCATAATAAAAAACTAGCAACCATACTTCAATAGTTGATCCAAATGAATAAATAATCCATTTGTCAACTATTGAAGTCATGTCTCTTACCATTCCTCCCTCTCCTTCAATTTCCACCTCATTTCCATTTATCAATAAATGGAAAAATACATGATGAGGTGTCCACCTTCTAAAAGGTAGTCTGTAATAAAATATGAATTACAGTCTGCTGTATATACATACATGCCTTCGGATAAAAACACGAATGCCCAAAGAGATAGAATAACACAAAGAATGTAATACTAGAATATACATATCGAAATATATATATGTAAATTATCAAGTCAATACTTAATATTATAATCCGGCTCAAACCCGAGCCGGCTAGTATTACCAACTATCCGATCGATAGTCCGGGTACAAAATACATCAATCGATCAGAACCCTGCACGTATCCAATACGGCTACTACATCATTTCGCCTGAACCAGGGAAAACCTCTGTGTAGGACTCTAAAGACTTGACAGTACGCCGGCAGTGAGTTACTGGATAAATCCATAACCACAAGCACGTCAGCGGCACTAGCTGTACGTAACGGCTACCCGGGTACCTGTCGAAAAGGAAGGCCGACGAGCAAACTCATCCGGATCCCTACTGAGCTTATCTGTGACAATCTCCGTACAGTCCGGTCTCTTCGTCTAAGAGTATCGCATACCGGGTCTAGGGGTGGTAAACGTCAGACCCTAATAACCCGGTAATTCGTGCTGATGTGGCTCAGGACCAATCCGAGAAACTACTGATCAGCCTATCAGTAAATCCCAACTGCCCTGGCCAAGGTCTTATGGTCCTGACCAATTGAACACGGTGCGATATCGACTCCCTATACCGGGAGAGACGAATCCCCGACAATCGCTCACTGCCTCCATGTGGCTCGGGACTGTACCCAACCAAAACCTGTTTGCACAACTCAGTAGAGTCGTGGTAGGGTAGTGATCAAAGCACAGTGGAAACTCATGCGAGACAAGTGCCGATCTCAGGTCTAAAGACTAACATGTACTCATGTCACCAGAGAACTTCCACCCGACGATAGGTATAGTACCATCTGGAAGTTCTCGGCGAGTCCGTCCGGTGTACTCACCCCCAGTGAGCACCTGTATACGATCTTAGGTGCGAAAGGCCAATGGTTGCGGGACCAAACCATCGCCCTTCGTCGGGGTTTAGAAACGTATACACTAGTCTACTCCGGAATATCGATGCCCAGTCTCGATACTCCCACGACTATGGACCATTTAAGGATGTGCGTACTGACTACCCAGCTCCCATAAGTATGATCGCCATCACAACGCAGGTAGCCTAGCAATGATCCTACGGGCTTTATCAACATGTAATTCCAAATATGTAATAGCAAGTAAAACATACACATGTTAAGATAAAGACAAACCGGATAGCATACTATCATATCGAGCAAGACTGTTCTGTACATATATATGTCCAAGCATCCAAATGTATACATATACAATAATGGCCTCTAGGGCAGACATATCCAACAATATGAACATAGCAGAAAGGTAAATAGTAATTGCAACAAGATATGATATGTATCGATATACGAATCACACAATTATCGTATTTAAAATAGCACGAATCGTTGTTTTTAGAAAACTAGGGACTACAGCGTTTTGAGAAAAGAATTACCTTTTGAAAATCTGTAGCGTCTCTCGATTTGTCCTTTGAAAATGCACACGATTCGTTAGTTTTAAAAATAGGTATGACTCATATCTACATAAGTAATTAAAAGACAAAAAGGCTAAGCTAATCCCGAGTCAAAAAGTTAATAGAAAACGAACGCATTTCCGAGTCGATATATCTAATAGTCGGCGATTCAGCCTCATAGCATGTCGGTTGAAAATGTTTGTTGTTTTGTTGAACTCCGAATGTCTTAATGACATCACATGAAGGGTATGAATAATGAGATAAGGAAATTTAAGGAGCATAACGATGAACGAAAGGCGAGTTGAACCATTGATTTTGTTACAATGTTGGATGCATGAACTATATGATTCATATCTATGCATATACGGAATCTACAAGTAAGTTCAGTTTTGTTTTTTATACCCAAAATTTTCATATTTCTAAATTTCACCCCTAAAAATCTGTAAATTGTTTATAAATCCCCCCTTGGTCCATTTCACAAAGTATCTTATATGAATATTCCGGTACTATAATTAACATACCGTTAAGTGATCGTTAAAAGACAAAAATACCCTCAAAGTCATCTTCATCCATATCAATTTTGGGTTAGGGTTAGGCTTTCTCTTCAATTTCAAATTAAGAATTGTCTTTACATAAAAAAATTAGGGCTTTCCTCTTTTTAATAGATGATTGATCCATACCCTTGACTAGAGGATGCCGATTGATAGATTCACCGACTCGGTCATGTTAGATACGTATACCTTATCGCTTTTAGCTGATGATTTACCTTATGTTGCATTCATATTATTCTTATTTCATCGCATATACCTGTGCTAGTACACCTACACCATTATCGATGATGCGCATGTTACACTTACACAGATTTGCCGGCTCGCACACTTCATCATCGATAATTGCCATGTCACTACACAGTAGGATTGCTGCATCATGATATGACTCCTTGCATAATATACTTGCTATAGTTGCATAGGCACTTTTATATGATGTTGTATTGGACTTTGGAGAATTTGGGTACCGCAGGATATATTTTAAAAACTGAATTTATTTAAAAGAGCGGTTTCCCCCTGATATGTGCATATTGCTGTTCCATGTTGCATGATATACGGATATGCTTAGATTTCTGTTATATGTCGCATACATCATACTTTACGATTATACGCATTGAGATATGCTGTTTTCATGAGATTTCTGGATTTGAGAACCGTGATCATTTTAAAAGAAAGTATATATTGTTTTAAAAACCCGGTTTCTCTTGATATGATATTTCAGTCCGTCCACCATGCATTTTCTCGGTTCTGAGACGTGTGATATATGAAACCCGATTCGAGGAGGAGGTGGAACCGTCTGCGGGTGATGGTGGACCCGGTGAGGTACCCCGGGGCAAGATGGTCGCGGATGATGGCGTTGAGCCTGGCAGGGGAGCACTACCTACCGGTGATAGTATTTGGACTCAGCGGTTTATCCGGAGGATACCGACCGGAGCAGAGAGATGGATATGAGGGTCGATCTGAGGATGCGGCGCCTGAGATATGAGGATTTACGTGTCGATGCTGGACACGGGTTTCATGATGTTTTGAGCGTCGGTGTTGGACACTCAGGTTCCATGATTTGATGTGTCATTGATGGACACACATTCTTTGATATCCTCATTTATTTACATGCATACAGGCATTCATTATATTGTTGGATGATATCCACATGCATACTGGCATTCATTATATTGTTGGATGATATCCACTTGCATACAGACATTTATTATATTGTTGGCACACATTTACGTACGGTCACCCTAGATATCATAGTATTACCTTCATGATATAGTTGACCTAGGAAATCGTTATTTTATTCGATTTCTACCCGTTGATGTTTTCTACTCACGAGTTGGCAACTCACCCACGTTGTGTCACAGTTATTGTAGGTTGACTGCATGGATCTGTAGCGGCATCGTTGGCACACAACTTGCATCGGGTGACATGCTTTGGTAGGTGGGACAGTTGTTTCGTGCTTACTCTTGTACTTATTATTCATATTGTATCTAGTCAACTCCATCAATCAAAACTAGTATTTGTATATTAAGTAAAGACTTAGTGAGACTTGTAGTTGCGAGATTTGAGCGATGGGTTTTATGTTCTCTTTTTGGGTTGATGTTTTGCCTTATTCATTATCTTTTGTGTTGAACTTCGCCGTTGGGCGTCATATACTTATATTTATGCTTTGCGTGGTTGTAGATCCGCCGATTGGCGAAGAGGTAGCTCCCGCTTGGGGATGCCTTTATATTATCATGTATTTTGGTTTTGGATCAAAAAATACAAAGGAGGTGCTGCCCAAATTTTTAAAAGACGAACATGTTTTACTACTAGTAAGATAAACTTGCATTTTTCATGTTCCCTTTTCTATGAATTTAAGAAAACACTTTTCTTCATTATACCTTATTTCAAAACTGCACCTCTTTTATTTTTTTAAAAGGTTTAGATTTCTGGGTTTCAGCTTACTTGGATTACGTTACGCCTTTAGACGTTGCGTGATTTAAGTGTTGGTCACGAGTTAATATTTCGGGTCATGACAAAAGTTAGTATCAGAGCGCTAGGTTTAACCTTTGTTCGAGTTTAGGTTTGACTATGTGGAGTCTGGGGCGTAAATATTTTGGAACCTAGGCTTGACCTTACAGAACTTAGATTTGGACATGGGGGTATTAGACCCGAACTTTCATTACTTAGGCTGACCCCTGATTGATGGAGTAGGTAGCTTGAGTAGAGTAACGTACCGTACGTATGTTCCGCGACATATTTACGATACGATACTCCGCTTAAGAAACCTTAGGATGTACATATATTGAGATCTTTCATTCTATTTGTTTCCATGATCAAACTCTTATTGATTCCATTCCTCATTATGATCATGTATCTATTTTGGGATCTGTTGATTCCTTTTATTCCATTGTTATGGTTTCATCGATACATGCTTGAGGTTCTTGTCACCATGGTTTGAGTGCAGATTGAGCTGCTGCTAGTGTTGCGGTCAAGGCGAGCTCGTCATGGACGAGGACTAACCATCGTGTTTTCTGGTGACACGAGAACGTCTCGATTTTTGTATTGGAGTTGTGACTTCTCGTTTGAGGCGAGTGTTCGGCTTTGCACCGTATGATCGGGATGTTGATAGAGGCTGCCGGTTGTGAGAGGACGGTTGATGTACAGCATACCTCAGAGATTGTGATGTCGTCTACCGTGCAGACAGATGACCCAGCTGTTGCTGAGATTGATAGGATGTCGCCTCCATACTTTACGAGCTGAGATCGCTGGAGCTTTCAGGCAGAGCTGCGACAGATGATAGATAGTCTACCTTGAGTTAAGGGACAAAGGGTATTCACATGTTGACTAGGCAAAGTTAAAAAGTTCGAAACGAATGTCAGAAACCCGTTTTTCCAAGTTTAAGGTATTCGGAGGCACATGCAAGTAATTCTGTGGACCCTCTAGAAGAATGGAAACCCTAACTCGATATAATGACCATGGGAACGCTTTTGAACCTTAGGATTTGCGGCAGTTCCGCGGTGCCATTAATGAGGCTTGGGTTTGCCTTCTACGGTTGGTCCATAGGTACTGTGGCATATACCGGATATTATTAAATTGTACTCAAGAGTTGAGCTTTCGGGGAATTATGGGATTTTAACAAATCGATCGAAAGTATAACGTCGTCCGGATATCATATGATAGGAGACCAGTAAGTGGACCGGCTTCAGATAGAGGACCTCACCCAGATGCGTTGTGAGTTGATCGAGAACGGACGAGTATTGAGTATTCCTCCGATGGTATGGACGAGTTCCCGAGGACGTGTTCGGCTAGAGATCTTCTACAGAGTGATGAAGATACCGAGTTCGTGATTTCGATTCCGTGTAAGAGATTCCAAATTTACTGTAGCTGAGACAATTGCAGTACGCAAATAGCATGACGTGACGTCGAAGGAGATGATAATAAAGACGAGCGAAATAAGAGGTTCGTGCGAGATGTCAAACGAGCTGTTGTTACTCCCCGTTGAGATTAGAGATCTAATATGTATACAGAGGCGTGAGATACGACCAGTTCCTGAGGAAAAGTTGTGCTGAGAACGCAGATGTCCAGAAAGCGAGAAAAGATTAGGCAAGAGTACCAGCCTCCGTATAGTTCGGCATAGGCAAGATCGGAAGAGACCCTGAGCAGGTTCCTTCCAGGACACTGCTGCAATAAGATTTGCACTGATGATCAGATGTGTGACGGGTATTCAGAGGATCCGAGGACGACGCCAGTAACGTGCTGCTTTATGAGTGGTCATACTAATTGGCCAAGAGTTTACCAGAGAAGTGCCAGAGTGGAATCGTTTCCGTTAGCACACCTGACTGAACCGATGAGCCGATGGATTGCGAGATTGGTAATCCATAGAGAAATAAGGACCCAGAAACAGAGGACGCCAGATCGTGAGCAGGAGGCAAGCAGATGTTCTTGCTCTGCCAGTTTTGGGTGCACCGATATTTTTCGACATTGTAGGAGGTGTACCTCAATGTCATTTGCTGCGATTTGCGTTGTGATCCGAGTATCACGCTTATATCACTTGGATTGAGTTTTGATGATGAGTTTTATGATATTGATTTCATGCACCATTGCTGCACCTACTGAAAGGTTAGTGTGGCACCCTATGAAGTGTTTTGAAGCATCACATGACCTAAAGTTATAATTTTTAAGGGGCTAAACTAACATGCAAAGGGATCGATCCTAGAAAATTAGGGTTTCGAAATAAAAAGCGAACTAATCTAGGGTTTCGAGACTACAACCTTTGTAGCTCCCTTTCGCTGGACTCCTTGGTCTCTAGGGTGTTGAACGAAGGTCCTCTTGAAGTCCCCTTGTGTCCACGACGATCCACCACGGAGATCTCCGTCCAAGCTCGCAACTTCGTCAAACCGAAGATAACACTCTAAACAAAACGGCTAAGCTTGTGTAGAATGATGTTGTGGTTATGTTTCTCACTTCAAAAACCTATCTTTAAGTGGTATTTGCTCACTAGAAAAAACTAGAGAGCAAAAGAGCAAGAGGAAGAAGATGGTGGCAATTTTTGAGAAGAGGTAAAAAGATAACTCTTATGAAGAAAAAGAAATATATCAATATATATTTTATTCCTTCATGCTATGAACCATGGTTAAAGTGATGGAGACATTATTTAACTTTGGTTTGGAATGATAAAGAGAAGGATAACCATAGGTTAGTGGTAGTTGAGCATGGTTAGGTCAAAGGAAGAATGTAGAAGCATGAATGATTATCCTTTCCTTTTTCATTTTCTTTTAAATCCAAAATTAAATAATAATCCATAATATAATCCATGGTGTGAGTCTTATATTGCCACCATTTTCATATGCTAACAACCATGATGGATGAGTGTATGTATGTGTGCATGTATGCACATCCACATGTGCATGAAACTAGCATGAAAGAAAGAAAGAAAAGCACACATGCATGCACACATCCATCATCCAAGAAAAGGTTTTAAGTGAGAAAACTAATGGTTAAATGATAAATCAACACTTGATTTATCAATCCGGTCATATCTCATATGACCCCACCAAAAGTAGTTCACCCGATCAATGTTCGGTATCATATACGCACATTTCAATCGGGTGCATGCGCATATCGCATACGCGCACCACAACGTTTCGCCTGGACTGGGTAACTCCTTTGTGGGACTCTAAGACTCGTCAATACGCCGGCAGAGGGTGATGATCATATCAGGTACCCTCAAGCCGCAAGCGGTCAGCTAAACGTAACGGCCACCCGGGTATTGAGCGATCAGAAGACAACAAGCGAACCTGCTACAACTCCCGTCGAGCCATCCGGCAACACTACCGTACAGTCCGGTCTCTTCGTCAGATATGCTGCATATCGAGCCTAGGGATGGTCACGTCGACCCCAATAACTCAATAAGTCGTGTCGGTGAATGGTCTATAACAGATCGAGAAACTACTGATAACACTTATCAGCAAATCTCAGCAGCCCTGGCCAGGGACTTGCTGTTATAACCAGTCGAGCACAGCACAGCATCAACTCCCAATACCGGGAGAGACGAAACCCCTCCTATCGCTCATTGCCTTCGTATGTCTCGGGACTGTACCCAACGGCCACCTGTTTGCACGACTCAGTAGAGCCGTGGTAGGGTGGCAATCAAAATATAGTGGGAGAACACACAAGACTCCATGACGATCTCGGGTCTACAGACTAACCTGTACCAGTGTCACCTGAGAACTGCTATCCGACGATAGATATAATTCCATATAGGAGTTCTCGGTGAGTCCGTCCAGTGTACCCAGTCAGCACTGAGCACCCGTATATGATCTTGATGTCAAACATCGATGAATGTGGGAACATCCATCGCCCATCACATGGGTCTAGTATCATATACGCTAGTCTACTCTGGTATATCGATGCCCCGTCTCGATACACCTCCGACTAGGGACATTTCAGGATATGCTTATAGACTACAAATGTCCCACTAGTATGATCTCTATCATAATCAGAGTAGTCAAGCAGATATCCTTGGGGCTTTATCAGCATGTATGAATGAATAAAAGCATGATCAAATCAACATGTCAGATAAAGAATAACCAGATAGCATACTATCATGTCGAGCAAGAATGCAAACTGAATATATATACATGTATAGATACATCCACTATCACATAATGGCCTATAGGGCATACATATATCCAACAATCTCCCACTTGCACTAAGGCCAGTTATTGGCGTATCTCATACCCAACATCTCAAAAAGTCGCTCATGCTGTGGCTGAGGGAGGGCCTTGGTGAGTGGATCCGCGGCGTTGTTCTTTGTGTCAACTCTCTTAATCTCGATCTCGCGGCGATCTACAATCTCCCGGATCAAATGAAAGCGCCTCAGGATGTGTCTGGACCGCTGATGGGATCTGGGCTCCTTGGCTAACGCCATCGCCCCATTATTGTCACAATACAAAGGTATTGGATCAATAATGGTTGGAACTACTCCTAGCTCCGAGACGAACTTCTTCATCCAGACGGCTTCCTTGGCGGCATCATTTGCAGCAATGTACTCAGCTTCCATCGTAGAGTCTGCAACGGTATCCTGTTTGGAACTCTTCCAACTTACCGCCCCTCCATTGAGGGTAAATACAAACCCTGAGATAGATTTGCTGTCATCCTTATCGCTCTGGAAGCTCGAATAGGTAAAGGCCTCCATTTGGAGATCTGTATTACCATACACCAAGAACAATTCTTTAGTCCTTCGTAAGTACTTAAGAATGTTCTTCACAGCTGTCCAGTGGTTCTCCCCTGGGTTGGATTGATACCTGCTTACAACACTAAGTGCATAAGCTACATCTGGGCGTGTATATAACATCGCATACATTATAGACCCTACTGCCGAAGCATAAGGTATAATGCTCATGCGAGCTCTCTCTTCATCGGTCTTTGGACAAGAATCCTTGGAGAGAGTGACTCCATGGCAAGCGGGTAAGGCACCCCGCTTGGAGTCTTCCATACTAAACCTCTTTAGGATGGTGTTGATGTACCTGGTTTGGGACAATCCCAATAACTTTTTGGATCTATCCCTATAGATCCTTATGCCCAGGATGTATGTGGCATCACCCAGGTCCTTCATGGAGAACCTTAGTGATAAGAATGATTTGACCGACTGTAGCATAGGAATATCATTTCCTATCAGAAGAATGTCATCCACGTACAATACGAGGAATGTGACAGCTCTTCCTACAGCCTTCTTATAAACACAAGGTTCATCTGGATTTTTGATGAAATCAAACTCTTTGATAACATCATCGAAACAGATGTTCCAACTCCGAGATGCCTGCTTCAACCCATATATGGATTTAAGCAATCTACATGCTTTCTCGCTGCTCCCACTGTCAATGAAGCCCTCTGGCTGATCCATATAAACGCATTCTTCTAAATCTCCATTTAGAAATGCTGTTTTAACGTCCATCTGCCAGATTTCATAGTCGTAGTGAGCAGCAATAGCAAGTAGGATCCGAATGGATTTAAGCATGGCTACGGGCGAAAAAGTTTCGTCATAGTCCAAACCTGGTCTTTGACGAAAACCTTTCGCCACAAGTCTTGCCTTATAGGTCTCTACCTGCCCATCCACACCAATCTTTCTTTTAAAGATCCATTTGCACCCTACAGGTTTTACCCCAGGGGGTACAACGTCTAAAGTCCATACTTTGTTGGTGTACATAGACTCCATTTCGGATCTCATGGCATCCAGCCACTTCACAGAGTCACCACTCGTGATAGCCTGCTGAAAACTGGTAGGATCATCATCATCCATGATGCAATCTTCTCCGTTACCATCAATGAGGAAACCGTAGTACCTCTCCGGTGGGCGAGAAGTCCTACCAGACCAACGGAGTGGCCGAGGTTCTTCAGTTTCTGTTGCAACAGCCGGTTCACCCAAATCGTCATTTGTAGCTTGTGTCTCCAGAACCTCTTCTAGATCTACCACCTTGCCATCATCTTTATCTGTGAAAAACTCTTTTTCCAAGAATGTGGCATACTGAGAAACAAACACTTTTTGTTCCTCTTTGTGGTAGAACAGATATCCATAAGAATTCTTTGGATATCCCACAAAGTTACACATGACTGACCGTGTCTCGAGTTTGTCCGGATTCTGTTTTTTAACATAGGCCGGGCAACCCCAAATCTTAATTCTCTTAAGAGATGGTCTCTTCCCATTCCATATCTCATATGGCGTGGTAGACACGGCTTTGGTTGGAACCCTGTTTAGCAGAAACGCTGCAGTCTCCAATGCATGCCCCCAAAACGAGACAGGTAACTCAGCGTCACTCATCATGGACCGGACCATATCTAATAGGGTCCTATTCCGTCGTTCTGACACACCGTTGTGCTGTGGTGTGTAAGAAGGAGTGAGCTGAGAGAGAATCCCATTCTCTTTTAGGAAGTTTGCAAATTCTGTACTGAGATACTCTCCACCTCGATCTGATCGAAGCATCTTAATACTCAAGCCGGTTTGTTTTTCTACTTCTTGTTTATATTCAACGAATTTCTCGAAAGCGTCGGACTTGTGCTTTAATAAAAATACATGACCGAATCTTGAGAAATCATCGGTGAATGTAATGAAGTATGAAAAACCGCCTCTAGCCTGTGTAGACATTGGTTCACATACATCACTATGTATGAGGCCAAGGAGCTGAGTAGCTCTTTCTCCGTGTCCGGTAAACGGAGTTTTGGTCATTTTACCCTTGATACAAGACTGGCAAGTCGCATAAGATTTATATTCAAAAGAGTTTAAATATCCATCTTTGTGTAACCTGTTTAGTCTTGTTTCGTTAATATGATCAAGTCTACAATGCCAAAGAAAAGCTTCATTTAATTCTGAAAGTTTTCTTTTATTAGTGTGTTGTATACTGAAAACTGTGTGTTGATTTAGGACATATATTCCGTTATTAAGCGTACCATACCCAACCAAAATTTGATTTAGGTGAATGTTCATAACATTGTTCTGCAACACAAAATTATATCTTTCATTGTCCAACAAAGAAACGGATATTATATTACATAGCATACTTGGTACAAAATAACATGGATTCAAAATCAAAATACATCCAGATGGCAACCCCAAGTGATACTCTCCCACTGCGACTGTATGTACATTGGAACCATTTCCAACGCGGAGAGTATGGTCACCTGTCCTCAAAACCTTGCTATTTCTCAGCCCCTGCATAGAATTGCAAATGTGAGAACCTGAACCGGTATCCAATACCTAGGAAGCAGAGTTTATAGAAAAACAGTTTTCAGTCACAAACGCACCTGAAGCAGAAGCATCACCATGCTTCTTCTTGAGACTTAGGTACTCCGTGCAATTGCGCTTCCAATGTCCTGTCTTGTGGCAATGAAAACACTCGCCTTTCCCCGGGTCTCCAGCCGTGGACTTTCCCTTTCCCTTCACCTTTTTGACTCCGCCCTTAGGATTAGTAGGTTTCTTCTTTTTCTTTCCCTTGGCCTTAGCTTTTGGGCGAGAAGAAGAAGACTGTCCAATGGTCATAACGGGAGTCTTTGCTGACTTCATAGTGCTCTCTGCACTCCTTAACATATTAAGGAGTTCAGGGAGGTCCTTCTCCATGCCATGCATGTTGAAGTTCACTATGAACTGAGCAAAGGTGGAGGGGAGGGACTGCAGAATAATATCTATATATTGTTCATTGTCCATTGTCCATCCAAGGTCCTCAAGCTCTTCTATAAGAGCTATCATCTTCAACACATGGTCTCCTACTGGTGTGCCAGGGGCCATTCGCATCTGAAACAGTTTCTTTGATGCTTCGTATCGTAATACACGGGATTGCTCCCCATACAACTCCTTTTTATGGAGCAGTATCCCGTGAATGTCCATGTCCTCGTGCTGCTTTTGATGTGTGTTATCCATCGATGCAAGCGCGAGGCATGTGGCCGTGGCACAGTCAGCGTCCTATGTCTTGCGGACTTCAATGTCCGCAACTGAGGATTTTGGACCTGGGACGGGGGGCTGAAGCCGTGAGGACATATGATACTTTATCATAAGTCAAGGCGATCTTCAGATTCCTTAGCCAGTCTTTATAGTTGGTCCCATTCAGTTTGTTTTTATCTAGTAGAAGCTTAAGTCCAGTCATTGGTATCTGCCATTAAGAGAGAGAAAAGAATACACTCAGCGAAAGCTCTTGCATAGATTAGAATGGTTTATTATCTTGTCTAATCGATGTTTCCCACTGCTTTTTATCAAGTTTTTCTTTCAAACCTTAAAAAGAAAAACTAGCCAGGATTAATTACAGTCTACAACTTCGTTAACCGTTCAGCCAGGCCAGTGTCGGTACTTTGAGGGAGGTTCCCCGTGCTTTCGCACGGACCTAATTAGAGTAAACCTCGTTTTCCCAGAGGCGGAGCCCCGTTAACACCTTTCTAGACACCTAATGAGTTAGCTAATTGTAAACTGTAAAACTCTCCTAGGAGCAACTATTGCCCACAGTGGGATCGGGATCCAACCATCACATGGAAGGTATGCAATCTCATTGCAAATTTCAACACTTGAAATTCCCGATGTAATTTTTACCCCTAGTACTTATGACCTTAACTATAGTCAACAAATCATAAGTGCCAGTCAAGTTCTATCCGTCATTTCTTGATCAATTAGACCCACCCATATGACCCTTAACTATGATCAACAAAGTCGCATGAATGTCCTAATTAATCTGCATCATATGCAGTGTAGGAAGACATCACTTAGCTACCGTACACTACGCCTTAACTAAAGTCAACAAACATAGCACGAATACTAAGTACTCTACTTCCTAAAATGACGGAGGGTTGCGAATGATTTTTAAGAAAATCTTTAACGCTTTGAACTTGATATCGTTGTAGAATCAAACAGTTTTCAAAAGGAGTGGCTTAAGCTCCGCAGTTTTGAAATGTAGCTTTTTCACAAATAGCCGAGTAGTTTTTAAATCCGATTCTACAACATCTTTTTAGGTTTATTTTCTTTACATTAATCACATTAATGTAATCCCATCATTTAAGTCCTTAAGCCAATCATAGAAAAGAAACGAAAATAACACGTACGCTTATGCCATCCGCATTCGCCGCAATGTTCCGTTATGCACCGTTAGGTTACTTAACTAACGGCATACCGGGACGGGACTAGCGCGGGTGTAAAACATAAGCAACGTCTACTATATATCATATATATAATATGTCATTCGTCTCAGATATCACAGAACACAGGCAGCAGAAACATAGATATAACGTGGGATATCCTAGGACGTCCGTATTTAGTATTTAGCCAGAATAGAAAATACGGATTCCACAGTCGCGATGAATAGCCAAGCCCACACCCTGGACCCCTACGAGAGCGGCAAGTGACCCTACCAATCCTGGAGTTTAGGAGACCCGGTCTCGACTCCTCGAGATGGCCTCCCACTGAACCCCAGAACCCGGTCACCTGTGCTCCCCTCTTTGGGTCAACAATGGTGACACAACCGCAACCTGGAAGTGCCCCAAATAAATGAATATTACATTACATTTGAATTTACATGAATGAAAATATAAAACTCTCATCTCACAAAAACCCCCCGGCTATTCGATCGCGACAATCCTGCACATCATATCTCAGCAACACATAATATCACATATCATCAACGTAAGTAAGTATGCGTACCCCGATTGTCGTTGATGTATAGCAACGAAACCGGCGATATTGTAAATACTACACTTACGGTCACAGAAAAGAAAGTGTAAAACTACAATATTTGGAATCCAGATTCTCTTTAGACATCATAAATGCGAAATATCACATATTTCGTATTTCATGCCTAAACTATATGAATTCCACATATTGTATCATATTCCAGACAAACAGACAGTATTAAAGTTTTCGAACGAACGATCAAGCACCCAAGATTCACTAAAGCTCAACACTTGAGCAGGGTTCAAAAATCCGGAGTGTGACACAGTAGTAGCGGTCCAGCCGTAGAAGGGTCAAGCCAACGCCTCACATGTGGCACGCCGTACTGCCCCAAACCCTAAGGTTCAAAGGGCAGTTCGAGACGGTCACATAATCGATTTAAGGTTTGTTGTCTTCTAGAGGGACCACCGCAAAAAGACTTGCACGTATCTCCAAAGTATTTAAACCCCGTGAATAGTGAGTAAATGGTACTCGTTCAAACACTTCAATACTTTCTAATTTACCCGGAAAAGCTACGAAATGAAAGTCCCGATCGAATTGACGAGTCCAACACCATCTCCAGAATTTTTCAAAACCAAATACAGATTAAAAATATCCAAAAATTTATACAGTCAGATTCATGAATTACTGTGCAAACAATATCCATCAATTCATATGTACGGCCGCGGAACAGCGGCCTAAGCAAGCTTAGGCCGCGTTTCCGCGGCGATAATCACTGTTCACTGAAAACATTTTGTACCGTAACTCTTATATTTTCCTGCTGTAGTTTTCACATATTTTTAATTCTGCAAATTATCAAATTTTAGAAAATTTCCAGAGAGCACCCAAAAATACCGTATTTTTTTCCGATCGGGGTTTTCACTTCGTAAAAACGTCGCCTAATGTTCTAGGTTGGCTCTGATACCAATGAAAGGTTAGTGTGGCACCCTATGAAGTGTTTTGAAGCATCACATGACCCAAAGTTATAATTTTTAAGGTGCTAAACTAACATGCAAAGGGATCGATCCTAGAAAATTAGGGTTTCGAAATAAAAAGCGAACTAATCTAGGGTTTCGAGACTACAAGCTTTGTAGCTCCCTTTCGCTGGACTCCTTGGTCTCTAGGGTGTTGAACGAAGGTCCTCTTGAAGTCCCCTTGTGTCCACGACGATCCACCACGGAGATCTCCGTCCAAGCTCGCAACTTCGTCAAACCGAAGATAACACTCTAAACAAAACGGCTAAGCTTGTGTAGAATGATGTTGTGGTTATGTTTCTCACTTCAAAAACCTATCTTTAAGTGGTATTTTCTCACAAGAAAAAACTAGAGAGCAAAAGAGCAAGAGGAAGAAGATGGTGGCAATTTTTGAGAAGAGGTAAAAAGATAACTCTTATGAAGAAAAAGAAATATATCAATATATATTTTATTCCTTCATGCTATGAACCATGGTTAAAGTGATGGAGACATTATTTAACTTTGGTTTGGAATGATAAAGAGAAGGATAACCATAGGTTAGTGGTAGTTGAGCATGGTTAGGTCAAAGGAAGAATGTAGAAGCATGAATGATTATCCTTTCCTTTTTCATTTTCTTTTAAATCCAAAATTAAATAATAATCCATAATATAATCCATGGTGTGAGTCTTATATTGCCACCATTTTCATATGCTAACAACCATGATGGATGAGTGTATGTATGTGTGCATGTATGCACATCCACATGTGCATGAAACTAGCATGAAAGAAAGAAAGAAAAGCACACATGCATGCACACATCCATCATCCAAGAAAAGGTTTTAAGTGAGAAAACTAATGGTTAAATGATAAATCAACACTTGATTTATCAATCCGGTCATATCTCATATGACCCCACCAAAAGTAGTTCACCCGATCAATGTTCGGTATCATATACGCACATTTCAATCGGGTGCATGCGCATATCGCATACGCGCACCACAACGTTTCGCCTGGACTGGGTAACTCCTTTGTGGGACTCTAAGACTCGTCAATACGCCGGCAGAGGGTGATGATCATATCAGGTACCCTCAAGCCGCAAGCGGTCAGCTAAACGTAACGGCCACCCGGGTATTGAGCGATCAGAAGACAACAAGCGAACCTGCTACAACTCCCGTCGAGCCATCCGGCAACACTACCGTACAGTCCGGTCTCTTCGTCAGATATGCTGCATATCGAGCCTAGGGATGGTCACGTCGACCCCAATAACTCAATAAGTCGTGTCGGTGAATGGTCTATAACAGATCGAGAAACTACTGATAACACTTATCAGCAAATCTCAGCAGCCCTGGCCAGGGACTTGCTGTTATAACCAGTCGAGCACAGCACAGCATCAACTCCCAATACCGGGAGAGACGAAACCCCTCCTATCGCTCATTGCCTTCGTGTGTCTCGGGACTGTACCCAACGGCCACCTGTTTGCACGACTCAGTAGAGCCGTGGTAGGGTGGCAATCAAAATATAGTGGGAGAACACACAAGACTCCATGACGATCTCGGGTCTACAGACTAACCTGTACCAGTGTCACCTGAGAACTGCTATCCGACGATAGATATAATTCTGTAAGTCGATGTACTACACCCTAGTACTTGTGGGGAGGCGGAATTTTCAAAAACGAACTTGTTTAGTGAACGAACATCAACAAACCGCTTGAATCGAAGCTAAACTATAAATAAGCAAACACAAAGTGTTTCAAAACTACTGTGTTTAGGGATTATACCTAATGAACCAACTCCTTCGTCTTTACGATCTCCTTGTCCTCCTCGGCCTTCTCTAGGTAGTAGACGATCCACCCGAGAGCAAAACTCCAAGCTAAACCTCTAAACTTGAGGCAACTAACCTTCTTGGATTGCTAATCAAATAAGCTAGGTGTAATATAGAGATGGTTATGGATTAATTAGTCTTACTAACCCTTGTACTCAACTCATGAGAGGGGAGGATTAGTCTTTTGAAGAGGGAGAGCTTGAGGAGAGAGAATGTGAGAATGATCATATGATAAAGTTATGAGTATCATAATATATATGAAGCATTTTCTAATAAGAAGAAAAGAATAAAGAGTGATGAATAATCATGCTTCATAAAATATCAAGTGGTGATTCATTAGCATGAGTCATTAAGCAATAAATGTGCATTAATGAGATGAATGAATCACCCTCATGACTCATATAACTCATTCAATGTATATGACACATAACCCTCCTTAGTCACCATCTTCTAGAAGCTTCTCGTACAATTACGAGAACGCCCCTCCAATCCGCAAAAATACGGAAAAACTTTAGACCGTATAAATCCAATAACCGGATACCAGTAACTGGCTTAAACCAAAGCCGACTGGTAAAAACTGTCCGAAAGTCGTACGCGCGTAAACGCACGTATGTGTCCGAACCCTTTGTCGCAAAACCATGCGACCTTTATATCGTTTCGCGTGGAATAGGAAACTCTCTGTGTGGGACTCTAGAGACTCGACTACTACGCTGGCAGTGGGTTTAACCACAGACCGCAAGCGGCACTAGCTGTACGTAACGGTCCCCAGGTAGTTGTCGATAAGAAGGCCGATGAGGAAACCCATCCGAACTCCTACTGAGTCAGCCGTGACAATCTCCATACAGTCCGGTCCGTTCGTCCAAGACTATCGCATATCGGGCCTAGGGGGCGGCAAGCGTCAGTCCCCTAATAGCGGTATAAGTCGTGTCGGAGCGAAGCCCATTACACCCTGAGAAACTACTGGAACCTACCAGCAAATCTCGCTTGCCCTGGCCAGGGACTTTGCGTAATGGCTCTCTGACACAGCACGATATCTACTCCCAATACCGGGAGGGACGAATCCTGTCTAACCGCCACTGCCTCCAAGTGCTCGGGACTGCACCCAACTGCTACCTGTTTGCACGACTCATTTGAGCCGTGGTAGGGTAGCAATCTAAGAACAGTGGGACACACTCGAGGCGAAGTAGCAATGTCAAGTCTGCGGACTATACTGTACTCATGTCACCTGGGAACTGCTCAATGACGACTGGTATCAAACCAACCAACAGTTCCCTGTGAGTCCTGTCCGGTGTACCCGTAACCTAACGAGCACCTGCATACTATCTCCAGTACGACGTACTGACGGCTGTGGGACAGACCATCTCCCCAACTGGGATGAGAAGCGTACACACTAGTCTACTCCGGAGTATCGATGCTCTGTCTCGATAATCCAACGACCAGGGACCTGAATAAGGATGTGCTTGTAGACTACCCAGCCCCCACTAGTGTGACTGCCATCACAACGCTGGTAGACAAGCAAGATCCTAAGAGCTCTATCAATACGTACACTCACATATTAAGATAGAAAAACCAAGTAGCATACTACCATGTTTAGCAAGACTGTTATACACATATGAATATCCCAAGCTTCCATTAAGTAATATACAAACTAGTATGATACAGTAATGGCCTTCTAGGACATAAACACTAACAATCTCCCACTTGCACTAGGGCCATTTACTGGCATATCGTAGACCGATGATCTCGAGTAGCCTCTCGAACTGAATCTGAGGTAGGGCCTTTGTGAATGGATCAGCAATGTTCTCTTCAGAAGCAACTCTCCGAACCTCGATCTCCTGACGATCAATGATCTCCCTGATCAGGTGATACCGCCTTAAGATGTGTCTGGACTTCTGATGGGACCTTGGTTCCTTCGCTAAAGCTATAGCTCCGTTGTTGTCGCAATACAGAGGTATTGGATCAACTATGGTAGGAACCACCTGAAGTTCTGTTAGGAACTTCTTCGTCCAGACTGCTTCTTTTGCGGCATCGCAAGCAGCTATATACTCCGCTTCCATCGTCGAGTCAGCAACGGTGTCCTGCTTGGAGCTCTTCCAGCACACCGCCCCTCCATTGAGGGTAAAGACATAACCCGACATGGACTTGGAATCGTCCTTATCACTCTGGAAGCCGGAATCAGCAAAGGCCTCCAACCTGAGGTCTTTTCCGCCGTAAACCAAGAACATCTCCTTAGTCCTCCTCAGGTACTTGAGAATGTTCTTTACTGCTATCCAGTGTTTCTCCCCTGGGTCTGACTGATACCGGCTTACCACGCTCAGTGCGTAAGCTACATCTGGTCTGGTGCACAACATCGCATACATTATAGAGCCTACCGCAGAAGCGTAGGGTATAATAGACATGCGTTCCCTTTCCAAATCAGTCTTGGGAGACATCTCTTTGGAGAGGGTGATTCCGTGACAAGCCGGTAGATTACCGCGCTTAGAATCTTCCATACTGAATCTTTTCAGTACAGTGTCGATATACCTGGACTGCGAAAGTCCCAATATCCTCTTGGATCTATCACGATAGATCCGGATCCCCAGAATGTAAGAGGCATCACCCAGGTCTTTCATGGAGAACCTGTGTGACAAGAATCCTTTGACAGATTGTAGCATAGGAATGTCATTTCCTATCAATAGAATGTCATCCACGTACAAGACGAGGAATACGACACTTCTGGCTACAACTTTACTATATATGCACGGTTCATCTGGGTTTTTGATAAAGTCATATTCTTTGACTGTCTCATCAAAACAGATGTTCCAACTCCGCGATGCCTGCTTTAGTCCATAAATAGACTTTAGCAGCTTGCATACTTTCCCGCTGCTCCCACTCTGATTGAAACCCTCTGGCTGATCCATATAGACGCTCTCTTCTAAATTTCCATTCAGAAAAGCCGTCTTTACGTCCATCTGCCAGATTTCATAATCATGGAAGGCAGCAATAGCAAGAAGGACCCGAATGGATTTGAGCATAGCCACTGGAGAAAAAGTTTCGTCATAGTCCAAACCAGGTCTTTGACGAAAACCCTTTGCAACAAGTCTAGCCTTATAGGTTTCCACCTGTCCATCTACACCAATCTTTTTCTTGAAGATCCATTTGCATCCTATGGGTTTTACCCCATCTGGAGCAAAGTCCAAAGTCCATACTTTGTTGGTGTACATGGACTCCATCTCGGTCCGCATTGCATCTAGCCATCGTACCGAGTCGCCGCTCTGGATGGCCTGCTGGAAGTCAGTAGGTTCATCATCATCTATGATGCAATCCTCTCTATCCCCATCTATGAGAAAACCGTAGTATCTCTCAGGCGGATGAGACGGCCTACTACTCCTGCGGAGGGGTGCGGGAATGTTCTGTTCTTCTTGAACCTCTGGTTCTACCAAACTTTCAGTAGCAATTTGTGGTTCTGGAATTTCTTCCAGTTCTATTTCGCTCCCACTTATTTCCTTTTCTAAAAACCGATATTCTAGAAAATGGGCATTACGAGAAACAAACACCTTTTGTTCCTCTGCATAATAGAATAGATACCCCTTGGAGTTCTTTGGATATCCCACAAACTGACACTTTACTGATCGTGCCTCGAGCTTGTCCACATGCTTCTTTTTAACAAAAGCTGGACATCCCCATATTTTTAGATACTGAAGATAGGGTTTCTTCCCACTCCACATCTGATATGGTGTGGTAGGCACAGTCTTGGTAGGAACCATGTTCAAAAGATATGCCGCTGATTCTAGCGCATAACCCCAGAAAGATCGCGGTAACTCAGCATTACTCATCATGGATCGTACCATATCCAATAGGGTTCGATTCCGTCTCTCCGATACACCGTTATGCTGTGGAGTGTATGGAGGAGTAAGCTGAGAGAGAATTCCTTTCTCTTTTAGGTAACCAAGGAACTCGGCACTCAAGTATTCACCACCTCGATCAGATCTAAGTGTCTTGATACTTTTGCCGGTTTGGTTTTCTACTTCATTCTTATACTCTCGGAATTTCTCAAAAGCCTCGGATTTATATTTCATCAGATAAATGAATCCGTATCTTGAGTAATCATCCGTGAAAGTAATGAAATAGGAAAAACCACCTCTCGCATGTGTAGACATTGGACCGCATACATCACTGTGTATGAGTCCTAAGAGCTCGCTCGCTCTTACTCCTTGTCCAGTAAATGGAGTCTTTGTCATCTTTCCTTTGAGACAGGATTGACAAGTGTCATAAGTTTGATATTCGAACGAGTCCAAATATCCTTCTCTATGAAACTTAGTCAACCTTCTCTCATTGATGTGACCCAGTCTACAATGCCATAAGAAAGCTTTATTTAAATCTGGAGACTTTCTTTTAAGTGTGTTCTGGACATTGAAAATTTGGAGTTGGTTTAAAACATATATGCCGTTATTTAGAGTACCGGACCCAATCAAACCATGATTAAGGTGGATGTTAACAACATCTCTTACAAACGTGAAATCATAACCTTTATTTGATAACAAGGAAACTGATATGATATTACACGTTAAACTTGGTACAAAATAACAGTTATGCAAAACCAAAATATGTCCACTCGTCAATCCTAGGTGATAATCCCCGACGGACGCAGCTCCCACGCTAGCTCCGTTAGCAACCTTGAGGATCATATCACCTTCCTTCAGCACTCTACGGTTTCTCAGTGCCTGCAATGAATTGCAAATATGAGATCCTGATCCGGTATCCAATACCCAGGAAGTAGAGTTGATCGACAGACAATTCTCAATTACAAACACACCTGAAGTCGAAGCCACAGCTTGCTTCGGTTCCTGGTTCTTGGCGTTCCACGCCTTGCAATCCTTCTTCCAGTGCCCTTTCCTGTGATAATGGAAGCACTCATCCTGGCCAACTACCGGTGCTGCAAACTTTTTCTTTCCCTTCCCTCCCATCTTACTAACACCTCCTCTAGGTTTGGGTGCGGCCTTCTTCTTCCTTCCTTTGGCCCTAGCCTTGGACCCGGAAGAAGATGCACCGCCAACAAACATAGCGGGTGTTTCCCTTACTTTCTGCAAGGTGCCCTCTGCACTCCTTAACATGTTCAGGAGTTCCGCAAGTTCAACTTCTTTTCCTTGAAGGTTGAAGTTGAGGATAAACTGGGCGTAGGTGGGAGGAAGGGACTGGAGAATGAGGTCTGTATAGAGCTCATTATCCAAAGTCGTCCCAAGGTCTGCGAGCTCTTCAATATAGCCGATCATCTTTAGGACATGTTCACCTACTGATGACCCGACAGCCAACCTCGCTCGAAACAAGTTCTTAGAGGTCTCGTATCTTGCTATACGAGATTGCTCTCCATAAAGTTCCTTTGTATGGAGAAATATGCCATCTAGGGACATATCCTCGTGCCTCCTCTGATGTTCATTGTTCATTGAGGCAAGCACGATGCACTTGGCTTTCGCGCAATCTAAATCCCAGGTTTTGCGGATTTCCTTATCCGCATTGCTGGATTTGGGACCAGGGACTGCAGGTGCCGTAGCGGTGAGGACGTACCCCAGTTTGTCATAGGTCAAAGCCATTTTGACATTCCGCAGCCAATCTTTATAGTTTGGCCCTGTCAGTATATTTTTCTCTAAAAGTAACTTAAGTCCAGTCATTTTCAGGGTCGCTGCAATTAGGAGAGAGAGAAGAAAACTCTTTAGCATGATGCTCTTGCAAGTTTAGAGTGGTTTTTAGTTTATCTAAACTGGATGGCTCCCACTGTTTCTCGAATCCTTCCTCAAACCATAAAAGAAGAATTAGCCAGGACTATTCTCACCGTACAATACTTGCTTAACCGTTCAGCCAGGCCAGTGTCGATACTTCGAGGGAGGTTTTCCAACGCTTTCGCGAAGTTCCTTAATTAAATAACCTCTTTTCTCTGGGGGCGTAACCCCGCTAACACCTTTCTGGACACCTACTAGGTTTATAGCATTGATCGTTAAGTGACGAATATCCTGATAAGTAGCATATACTCACAGTAGGATCGGGATCCAAATATCATCGTATGATAATGTTGAAGGAGTGCTACCAACATTCATCAAACTCCAAATGGTATGCATCTCTTTGCAAATTTCAGTTTCTGTAGAAATTCCCGATATATATTTTTGCCCCATGCTCTTATGACCTTGACGTTGGTCAAAATATCATAAGTCACATGTCAAGTTCTGCCCATCATTATCTTGTTAATTTGAACCCATCCGTACATATCCTTGACGTTGGCCAAAATGATCATACGACTGTCCCAAACTAACTCATCTATCTATCCAACAAATGAATACCCAGCAGCTACCAAACACTATGCCTTGGCGTTGGTCAAAATACATAGCTTGAATACTACTGAATACCCAGATGAAATGACGGAGGGCTACGACCGGTTTTGGCGAAACCGTGAACGTAGTGAACTTGATATAACCGAAGGAACCTGATAGCTTTTAAAAGGAGTGGTTAAAGCTCCGCATTTAAAAATATCTGTTTTTAAAATTAACCGAGTGATTTCTTTTAAAATGTTCCAACGATTTAAACTTTGGTTTGTTTTTCTTTGCATTATAGATAATGCGTCCCATCATTAACCTATCATTGCAGAAAACAACGAAAATACAACGTCCTCTTATGCCATCCGCATTCGCCACGGGGTCCCGTCATCACCCGTTAGGTTACTTAACTAACGACAGAGCGGGGGCTGGGCTAGCGCGGGTGTAAAACATAAGTGACGTCTAAATAGCTATCATATATATAGATATTTTACATTCGTCTGACGCAATGATATACATTCCAGAACACAGATAAACAATATTGGATTTGCAAGCAATCTGTATTTCTTTTGAGCCTGCAAGAAAAGACAGATTACACAGTTGTGATGAATAGCCGTTACCCCACCCTCGACCCCTACGGGTACGGCAAACTACCCGCCCGGCGGTTTGTGTACCCCACCTTGGGTCAGTCCTAGGAGCAAAAACAGTAAAATGAAATAATACAACGGTGGCTACAACCGCAACCTGGATGTGCCCCGCAAAAATAATATTACAACAAATTACATTTACAACAAATGAATTAAACAATAACCCATTACAAACCCCGGCTATACACCACAACAGTCCAATACAGTTTATATGCACAAACAGATATAACCATTACAGAAATGTGCAACCCCCTGCCAACCGACATACTAGCAGTTAGGGGAGGTTTACGAACACATTAACAATCACAGATATAATCCAATATGCAAATACTGTACAATTTCGATCGATTAAACATCATTAATATTGCTCCAAAAACTGCTCTGTAAAACTGAAACCTGAGCAAATATTAAATATTCCAGAAAACACCAAATACCAGAGAGGACCCACACATGAAAGATGAGTCCATGACTTGGCAACTCGGCCGCGGAACCGCGGCGGATCGGTGGGATCCGCCGCGCTTCCGCGGCGCTTTAGTCGATTCATGGGCTCAAATTTCATGGGTGTTCTCCTGGACTCTTTTCAAGCTTTCTGAGCTTACCTGAAAAATTTTTAGACTTCATTTTAATTTCGATAGAAACTTGACAGATTTAGGGTTTTCCGGCTTCGTTTTTCCGTTCGAAATTCGTACAAATTTGCAATTAAGTTATTTATTGTTTAGCGAGGCTCTGATACCACTGTAAGTCGATGTACTACACCCCAGTACTTGTGGGGAGGCGGAATTTTCAAAAACGAACTTGTTTAGTGAACGAACATCGACAAACCGCTTGAATCGAAGCTAAACTATAAATAAGCAAACACAAAGTGTTTCAAAACTACTGTGTTTAGGGATTATACCTAATGAACCAACTCCTTCGTCTTTACGATCTCCTTGTCCTCCTCGGCCTTCTCTAGGTAGTAGACGATCCACCCGAGAGCAAAACTCCAAGCTAAACCTCTAAACTTGAGGCAACTAACCTTCTTGGATTGCTAATCAAAGAAGCTAGGTGTAATATAGAGATGGTTATGGATTAATTAGTCTTACTAACCCTTGTACTCAACTCATGAGAGGGGAGGATTAGTCTTTTGAAGTGGGAGAGCTTGAGGAGAGAGAATGTGAGAATGATCATATGAATAAAGTTATGAGTATCATAATATATATGAAGCATTTTCTAATAAGAAGAAAAGAATAAAGAGTGATGAATAATCATGCTTCATAAAATATCAAGTGGTGATTCATTAGCATGAGTCATTAAGCAATAAATGTGCATTAATGAGATGAATGAATCACCCTCATGACTCATATAACTCATTCAATGTATATGACACATAACCCTCCTTAGTCACCATCTTCTAGAAGCTTCTCGTACAATTACAAGAACGCCCCTCCAATCCGCAAAAATACGGAAAAACTTTAGACCGTATAAATCCAATAACCGGATACCAGTAACTGGCTTAAACCAAAGCCGACTGGTAAAAACTGTCCGAAAGTCGTACGCGCGTAAACGCACGTATGTGTCCGAACCCTTTGTCGCAAAACCATGCGACCTCTATATCGTTTCGCGTGGAATAGGAAACTCTCTGTGTGGGACTCTAGAGACTCGACTACTGCGCTGGCAGTGGGTTTAACCACAGACCGCAAGCGGCACTAGCTGTACGTAATGGTCCCCAAGTAGTTGTCGATAAGAAGGCCGATGAGGAAACCCATCCGAACTCCTACTGAGTCAGCTGTGACAATCTCCATACAGTCCGGTCCGTTCGTCCAAGACTATCGCATATCGGGCCTAGGGGGGCGGCAAGCGTCAGTCCCCTAATAGCGGTATAAGTCGTGTCGGAGCGAAGCCCATTACACCCTGAGAAACTACTGGAACCTACCAGCAAATCTCGCTTGCCCTGGCCAGGGACTTTGCGTAATGGCTCTCTGACACAGCACGATATCTACTCCCAATACCGGGAGGGACGAATCCTGTCTAACCGCCACTGCCTCCAAGTGCTCGGGACTGCACCCAACTGCTACCTGTTTGCACGACTCATTTGAGCCGTGGTAGGGTAGCAATCTAAGAACAGTGGGACACACTCAAGGCGAAGTAGCAGTGTCAAGTCTGCGGACTATACTGTACTCATGTCACTTGGGAACTGCTCACTGACGACTGGTATCAAACCAACCAGCAGTTCCCTGTGAGTCCTGTCCGGTGTACCCGTAACCTAACGAGCACCTGCATACTATCTCCAGTACGACGTACTGACGGCTGTGGGACAGACCATCTCCCCAACTGGGATGAGAAGCGTACACACTAGTCTACTCCGGAGTATCGATGCTCTGTCTCGATAATCCAACGACCAGGGACCTGAATAAAGATGTGCTTGTAGACTACCCAGCCCCCACTAGTGTGACTGCCATCACAACGCTTGTAGACAAGCAAGATCCTAAGAGCTCTATCAATACGTACACTCACATATTAAGATAGAAAAACCAAGTAGCATACTACCATGTTTAGCAAGACTGTTATACACATGTGAATATCCCAAGCTTCCATTAAGTAATATACAAACTAGTATGATACAGTAATGGCCTTCTAGGGCATAAACACTAACAAATTCCATATAGGAGTTCTCGGTGAGTCCGTCCAGTGTACCCAGTCAGCACTGAGCACCCGTATATGATCTTGATGTCAAACATCGATGAATGTGGGAACATCCATCGCCCATCACATGGGTCTAGTATCATATACGCTAGTCTACTCTGGTATATCGATGCCCCATCTCGATACACCTCCGACTAGGGACATTTCAGGATATGCTTATAGACTACAAATGTCCCACTAGTATGATCTCTATCATAATCAGAGTAGTCAAGCAGATATCCTTGGGGCTTTATCAGCATGTATGAATGAATAAAAGCATGATCAAATCAACATGTCAGATAAAGAATAACCAGATAGCATACTATCATGTCGAGCAAGAATGCAAACTGAATATATATACATGTATAGATACATCCACTATCACATAATGGCCTCTAGGGCATACATATATCCAACACCTACTGGGTAATTACATCTTGTGCATAGTTATTGCACTCGATATATGATTTTATACACCGTGTATCGGTTTATGATTTGTGCATATCTATTGCACTTGATATTGATTTTGTGCCTTGGCTGCACATGTTTATGATTTCCTGGATTTCATACAGTTGATTTGATTTTGTGCATGTGGTATGCATTCGATTTGATCTTGCACTCGGTATAGCTAATATGTGCTTGCAGTGCATTAATACATGTTTTGTGCACGCAGTTGCACACGTTTATGATTTTATACACCTTAGTACACCCGGTGTTGCTTTTTATGCACTTGAGTTATTGATTGGTATTTTTTGCATTTGATGCACCAGATTTGTATTTATGTGCATTAGTTACATCAGACTTATATTTTTCGTACATGCTATTGCACTAGATGCTTTTTAAGGACCTGACGCGTTGATTTGGATTTTCACGCATGATATGAGATGTGATTTTGTGCACACCAGATGCACTCGATTGAGATTTTCGTGTACAATAGATGCACCAAATATTGTTGTCATGCACACCCGTTGCACTGGACAGATACTTTCGTGCACACCCGTTGCACTTAGTTTTGCTTTGTGCATATTGTGGCACCTGTGTTTGGATTTGATTTCCGTGCACACCAGACGCACATGATTGTTGGATACGCCTTCTGAGGCTGATTTTTGCTTTTGAGCACCTTATTTTCACGTTGAGCACTGTATTGTGTAGTAGCCAAACATGACTGATCTGGGGACAGTACCTGAGTATTTTGCATGCACTAAAAAGTTAACAAGAGGTTTTCAAAAAAAAAAGAGCTATAGTCTCACTATTTCCTACGTGTCCGCGAGCAGCACGAACGTTTATAAAGGAAAACCTTTTGGGATATTTCAAGACGGCGGAACGTATAATTCGAGCAAAAACATATATAAGTATATTTACTACTTTACAATGAGCGTCCGCCCCTTGTGCCGTGAGTTACGCATCACACGGCAATTCAGAAAAGATTTTGCATGTGTTTTATTCGGTTTTAAGATTTTCCCAAGGATGCGTGCTATATATATATGTATTATATTATTTGACTAGTGTATATTGAATTTTAGTAGGGATTTCGAGATCTGTATCTCCATTGTAACTCCGGTGATATGCGTGCAAATCCGATGATATACGAAACGCTTGACGGAGTTCGATTTTGAGTTTTGTATTCGTTTTCAGTCGCACGCGATACGCTGCGGCTTTTCTATACCTTCCATGATTTCGGAGCCCCGTCGATTTAAGTTAATTATTGAAATGTTTTAGTATTTGGGGGTTTAAATTTAAATTTAGGGACCGAATTTCTTTAAGGGGGAAGATTGTAACTTTTCAGAAAAAATAAAATATTATTTTTGGAATTTAATATTAAAATAATATATTTCGCGAAAACTACCCGATTTGCGAAATTGGAGTTTTCATAAAATGGTATAAATATATACCAATAATTGTGAAATAATTGAAAATTAAAATGATTTATTCATTTAAAAATATTTTTATCGGATTTGGTATTTTTAAAAGTTTATTATATGCAGTTTGGACAAAACCCGATTAGTGCACTGCTAATCGCGATTAGGCCAAATCCGTATTTCTACAGTGTTCCATGGCTAGTGCACCATGTCATGTTGCATTTTTTTGCAATTGTGTTATTTGGTTTCATTATTGTGAGAAGAAAAAAGAAAAAAAGGAAAAAAGAATGAAATATTGAAGAGAGAGAGTGTGTGAGACATGAGTGTGAGGGATGAGAATAAAAGAGAGTGAGGGTAGGAGAGAGAGGGCAGCCATATTTTCCCCTCCCCATTTTCTTTTCTTCACCTCCTTCCTCCTCAAGCTTCCCTCCACCTTCACCCTATGAAATCATCTGAAAATCCTTATCAAAACCCTAAACCCTTTTCATTAAAAATGATCCCCATTTCATCCTCTACACTTTGGACCAAGAAAAGTTGGATTTTGATGACTTGGAACAACTAGGGTTTTTCTTGAGTTGCCCAAATGAGGTATGAATTCTTCCATCTGGTTTAGTTTAAAGTCTAATAGCACCCTATAGTAGTTTAGAGTTAAATTGGTATCGATTAGTGATGTTTTGAAATTCAAGAGAAGGATTAGGGTTTGAATTGTATTGTGGTGATGGAAGTGGCTGTTGTAAGACCCTTAGTGCTGTTTTTACTGACCAAGACCCGGATTAGAAACCAAGATACAAACTTTAGATTTGTCGATATCGGATTTTTGGGGATTTAGCGATGGTATTTAGAGATCTGGGATGACCCGAGACCTTAGTAAATAAAGTTCCCTTGACAGTGAGACGTGCAAGTAACCATGAATCACCCCTGGAAACTTGAGCCCCTCCCTTCATTTTCTGGCCGCAGATATATTCGTGGTGGCCGCAAATTGTGGCCGTATCAGGAGAAAAAGTTGTGATTTTTGGTGTGTGGCCTTGCTTTGTGATATCTAGACTGACCCCATGTGCAAAATCCCTTAGTTTGGCCTAAGGTAGAATCTGGAAGTGGTTTTCCTTAGATGCAGTTTTCGGGTTTTTGCTAATTATGAACTTGGGATTTGATATTGATATTGTATTTTGGTTGTTGGGCGTTTGTACGTCAACAACAAGGATTTGTTTGATTGTTTTGCATGCGTAGGCTATATGTTCTAACCTATGGACGAACCGTGTGCCGTATTAGTTTTCCGAACTCGATTTTAATAAGCATTGCGATATGTGTTGATATTATAGGTACCTTCGCGTGGATTCCGAGACGATGGAGCACGGTGTCATCGACTTCGGCGAGCAAAGATCAATGTGAGTAGATCTATATCTACGGGGGAAGTCGGGTGGATGGAGTATAGCACCCCCGCAAATTATTAAATAGAAATCGATCCATAGGATGCAGTCGTAGAAACCTAGATTAGAAAACTTGGGACATGGTTATATTAAGATAGTTAGAGATGATAGGAATATAAGATAGTTAGAGATGTTAGGAATATAAGGATATGAAAGGTTAATGCGAATCACGACTTATAGATAGGTAATTACACTAGAACAAGCATTGAGTTTTAGCGTAACATGAAACTAGATTAATAAGGTAGAATGTATATAAAAAATTTGACTTATTATGATGAAAAGAATACGGTGTGATGTGATAACTTGATGGATATGTCGGTATACGGATGCGAGTCGATAAGAGAGGATTGATACCTTTGCCGGTCCCCTGATTTGAGATGGTTATGGATGTAACCTGGGATATAGGTATACAGAGATATAAAATGTTGTGAATCATGAGTGATAAGCCGTATGAGACGTTAGGTTCATACCCTCTTTGTCATATAGGTTGATAGGATCCCTAATTGTTTAATGACGTCGTACGATGATTTACCGTACGTGACGAGTTTAATAGATGATTGATCCATACCCTTGACTAGGAGATGTCGATTGATAGATTCACCGACTCGGTCATGTTAGATACGTATACCTTATCGCTTTTAGCTGATGATTTACCTTATGTTGCATTCATGTTATTCTCATTTCATTGCATATACCTGTGCTAGTACACCTACACTATTATCGATGATGCGTATGTTACACTTACACAGATTTGCCGGCTCACACACTTCATCATCGATAATTGCCATGTCACTACACAGTAGGATTGTTGCATCATGATATGACTCCTTGCATAATATGTAGGGTTACTAGGCACTGTCACAAGGGTCTATAAGGCATCAACCATGCCCGATTTAAATTTTAGACGTGCCGAATAACCCAAAGCGAGGATCTTTGCTAGATAATTAGGGTTAAACATGCAAGTAAATATCTTTACAAGTAAGAGAGAAGGATTATAACCTTTGTAGTCCGCTCCTTCGCTTCATAAGCTCCGAGTAGTAGTCCCTTTGCCGCGATCCATGATCTCCCGGACTCAAGAGAAGCTCCACAACCCGAATGATCCATGCTTGCTTGAAGTCTTCCTTTTCGAAGATGATCTACCTTGAAGTTTCTTTAACTCAAGCTCTCACTTACTAATCAAGTATTAATGAAATGAACACCCTAATCTAATTGGCTAGATTAGATGAGGATGATGAAGTATGATTTATGCTCTCTTTTATTATCAAATTCTCACACTAATCCATCATAAAAGAAAAACCTAGAAAGCTTTTTCAAGAGCTCAAGGAAGAAGAAGAAGAATGATTAATTCTTTTGTGATGAATAATGAAAATGTTATATCATTACAATTGCAACCACGGTTAAGTCAAGAAAGACTTAACCATTGTAGAGATTTAACTAGGGTAAAGGGTGTGGTTGGGTTAAGAAAATATCGCCAAAAATATCAACACATAATATCTTTGCAAGAAACAAAACAAAAGCTTCTAGAAAAGATTAACCCAAATCAAACCCTAACCATGTTTAATCTCCACTAATCATGTTGCATTTGTAATCATAACTTGTTACAATATTATATATCACATATATAATATATTTTTGTAACAAAAGAAAATAATACAATTAACATATATCACATATATATCAATGTATTATCCGGTGAGAAAATGAAATAATAAAGCGAGCCAATATTAGATGATGTAATGTAATATATCACATATATAATTATACATTAAATTATCGAATCAACACTTGATCCGACAATCCGGCTATATAGAATATAACCGACTAAAATATCATGTACCGATTTATCGAATCAACACTTGATCCGATGACCCGGCTGATGTCAAATATCGCCGGCCGATATCATATATCGCGAGAATAGAATACGGTATCTCATATCGTATTATTCTCGATCCCGCACATATCACATATGTGCTACTACTCCGTTTTGCCTGAGTCAAGAAACCTCTGTGTAGGACTCTAAAGAATCGTCAATACGCCGGTAGCAGGTGATGATCATATCAAACACCCACAAGCTGCAAACGGTCAGCTAAACGTAACAGCCACCCAGGTATTGAGAGATTAGAAGATCAACAAGCAAGCCTGTACATTCTCCTGTGAATCCAATCAGTAACACTCCCGTACAGTCCGGTCTCTTCGTCTGATATGTTGCATATCTAGTCTAGGGGTGGTATACGTCAGACCCCAGTAACCGATAAGTCGTGTCGATGTGAGGCTCATAACAGGTCGAGAACCTACTGATAACACTTACCAGTAGTACTCAATATCCGCCCTGGCCAGGGACTTCCAGCTATAGCCAATCGAACACAGCACAGCATCAACTCCCTATACCGGGAGAGACGAAACCCCTCCTATCGCTCATTGCCTCCATGTGATTCGGGACTGTACCCAAAAACCACCGTTTTGCACGCCCTCTTGGACGTGGTATGATGGAAATCAAAGCACAGTGGGAATCACACAAGACTCTATGACGATCTCGGGTCTACAGACTAACCTGTACCAGTGTCACCAGAGAACTGCCATCTGACGTGAGGTATAATACCATCTGGAAGTTCTCGGCGAGTCCGTCCAGTGTACCCAGTCTCTACTGAGCACCCGTACACCATCCTTGATGTCAAACACCGATGGATAAGGGATCATCCACCGCCCATCATATGGGTCAAGATGCGTATACGCTAGTCTACTCTGGTGTATCGATGCCCTGTCTCGACACACCCTCGACTAGGAATATTTATAGGATGTACTCGTTGACTACCCTGGCCCCACTAGTATGATCTCATCATAATCCCAGTAGTCGAGTACATATCCTAAGGGCTTTATCAACATGTGAGAACAAGACAGTAAACTAATACAAGTCAACATGTTAAGATAAAGTGAAACCAAATAGCATACTATCATGACGAGCAAGAAAGTCATCTCTATATATATCCAAGCATCCATTATAATATAAATCATATGTACAACAATGGCCTCTAGGGCATATACATAACTGACATAATATACTTGCTATAGTTGCATAGGCACCTTTATACGATATTGCGTTGGACTTTGGAGAATTTGGGAACCGCAGGATATATTTTAAAAACTGAATTCATTTAAAAGAGCGGTTTTCCCCTGATATGTGCATATTACTATTCCATGTTGCATGATATACGTATATGCTTAGATTTCTGTTATATGTCGCATACATCATGCTTTACGATTATACGCATTGAGATATGTTGTTTTCATGAGATTTCTGGATTTGAGAACCGTGGTCATTTTAAAAGAAAGTATGTATTGTTTTAAAAATCCGGTTTCTCTTGATATGATATTTCAGTGCGTCCACCATGCGTTTTCTCGGTTCTGAGACGTGTGATATATGAAACCCGATTCAAGGAGGAGGAGCCGTCTGCGGGTGCATGGTGGACCCGGTGAGGTACCCTAAGGTAAGATGGTCGCAAATGATGGCGTTGAGCCTGGCAGGGGAGCACTACCTACCAGTAATAGTATTTAGACTCGGCGGTTTATCCGGAGGATACCGACTGGAGTAGAGAGATGGATATGAGGGCTAATCTGAGGATGCAGCGCCTGAGATATGAGGATTTACGTGTCGATGCTGGACACGGGTTTCATGATGTTTTGAGTGTCGGTGTTGGACACCCAGGTTCCATGATTTGATGTGTCATTGATGGACACACATTCTTTGATATCCTCATTTATTTACATGCATACAGGCATTCATTATATTGTTGGATGGTATCCACATGTATACAGGCATTCATTATATTGTTGGATGATATCCACTTGCATACAGACATTTATTATATTGTTGGCACACATTTACGTACTGTCACCCTAGATATCATAGTATTACCTTCATGATATAATTGACCTAGGAAATCGTTATTTTATTCGATTTCTACCTGTTGATTTTTTCTACTCACGAGTTGGCAACTCACCCCCGTTGTGCTACAGTTATTGCAGGTTGACCGTATGGATCGGTAGTGGCATCGTTGGCACACAGCTTGCAACGGGTGACTTGCTTTAGTAGGTGGGACAGTTGTATCATGCCTACTCTTGTACTTATTATTCATATTGTATCTAGTTAACTCCATCAATCAAAACTAGTATTTGTATATTAAGTAAAGACTTAGTGAGACTTGTAGTTGCAAGATTTGAGCAATGGGTTTTATGTTCGCTTTTTGGGTTGATATCTTGCCTTATTCATTATCTTTTGTGTTGAAGTTCGCCGTTGGGCGTCGTATACTTATATTTATGCTTTGCGTGATTGTGGATCCTCCGATTGGCGAAGAGCCAGCTCCCGCTTGGGGATGCCTTTATATTATCATGTATTAAAAATTTGGGGGTGACAGAAACTGGCGAAGAGCTAGCTCCCGCTTGGGGATGCCTTTATATTATCATGTATTAAAAATTTGGGGGTGACAGAAACACACTATACCAAAGAGCTAATCTAGTGTAGGATGGTGAAGTAGGGGTGTTATTTGCTCACTAGGGTTCTCACAAGCTCAAGGGTTCACAACTCATGTGAGGGATTGAGCTTGGAGGTGGAAGTGAAGAAGATGGAGAGAGCTAGAGAGCAACTCATCACATGAGCTCTTAAGTGATGAAAATAACTCGTGAAGAATGAAGTGTTGAATGGCTTTGATAAAACCCACACATTATTAAAGCAACCCAATTTAAATCAATATTCAATTGTAACCATGCTTCAATAGCGTAGTGAGATGAATAAAATAATCACCAAGCCATGCTACACTCATTCCTCCAAAGTCTCCCCATTTTCCACCTCACCATTTCTATTTTCCAAAAATAGAAAATGCCATGCCATGCTTCTTAAATTATATATATATATATATATATATATATATATATATATTAAGATAAGAAAATAATTAGTGAGCTAATAATATTAGTTAATACATAATTATACCAAATATAAATATATATCATATTATTAAATCAACACTTGATTTAATAATCCGGTTATATCACATATAACCGACTAATATCATTTATCTGTATATCGCATTATCAAATCAACACTTGATTCGATAATCCAGTTATATTACATACATCCAGACCGATAATAGATAACCGCCAGATTAGAATACGGTATCACATACATGTATTTAATCAAGCCCCAGCACATATCAACATATGTGCCCTACTTTGTTTCGCTTGAACCAGGAAACTTCTATGTGGGATTTTAAAGACTCGTCAATACGTCAGCAGTAGGTAATGATCACATCAGTTATCCACAAGCCGTCAGCGGTACTAGCTGGACGTAACAGCTACCCAGGTATTGAGAGAATAGAAGATCAACAAGCAAGCTTGTCCAAATTTCCATAAAGCCTATAGGTAACACTTACCGTACAGTCCGGTCTTTTCGTCTGATATGTCGCATATCGAGTCTGGGGGTGGTATCGTCAGACCCCAATAACTTGATAAGTCATGCCGATATGTGGCCTATAACGATATGAGAAACTACTGATAACACTTACCAGTAAATCTCATCAACAACCCTGGCCAGAAACTTCCTGTTATAGCCAATCGAGCATAACGCAACATCAACTCCCTATACCAGGAAAGACGAAACCACTCCTATCGCTCATTGCCTTCATGTGACTCGGGACTGTACCCAAAATCCACCTGTTTGCAAGACTCCTTTGAGCCGTGGTAGGGAGGAAATCAAAGCACAGTGGGAACCACACAAGACATTATGACGATATCGGGTCTACAGACTAACCTGTACCAGTGTCACCAGAGAACTGCTATCTGACGATAAGTATAGTACCATCTAGGAGTTCTCGGCGAGTCCTGTTCGGTGTACCCATTCTCTAATGAGCACCTGTGTACAATCTTTGATGTCAAACACCAATGGATATGGGATCAACTATCGTCCCATATAAGGTCAAGAAACATACACACTAGTCTACTCTGGAATATCGATGCCATGTCTCGATATTCCCTCGACTAGGAACAATTGAAAGATGTGCTAGTGGACTACCCAGGTCCCAGTAGTATGATCCGTATCATAGTCCTGATAGTCAAGACAACATCCTAAGGACTTTATAAACATGTATATGAGAGACGGTATAATAATACAAATGAACATGTTAAGATAAACACAACCAGATAGCATACTATCATTTCGAGGAAGAAAGTCCTCCATATATATGTCCAGGCATCCACTATATCATTCAATAATGGCATTTAGGGCATACATATCACTAACAATTATCTTTTTCTTCTTCCTCCTCCTCCTCCATCACCTCCAACGCTTTTCCATCCGTGACACCGCCACCCTCCACCCCATACGCCAGCCTCTACTCCTTCTCCCCCTATCGCCACCCTTGCCTCCCACCTCTGCTCTGCTGGCGTCCCCCTCACCCCATGTCTCTCTCCAGCCGAGATGGCCCATGTCGAGGTCACCCTTGAAAGGTTTGCCTAGCACCCTATAATGAGTTTTGAAGCATCACATGTCTCAAAGTTTGGATTTTGATGGTGCTAAACAAGCATGCAAAGGAATCGATCCTAGAAACTTAGGGTTACAAAACTTAAAGCTAATAAAATTAGGGTTTCGAGACTACAACCTTTGTAGCTCCCTTTTGCTGGACTCCTTGGTCTCTTGGGTGTTGGAAGAAGGTCCTCTTGAAGTCCTCTCACGTCCACGACGATCCACCCGGAGTTCCCCGTCCAAGCTCGCAACTTCGAGAATCGAAGAGAACACTCTAAACAAGTTGGCTAAACTTGTGTAGAATGATGTTGTGGTTAAGATTCTCACTTCAAAAACCTTTCTTTATGTGTATTTTACTCACTAGAAGAAACTAGAGAGCAAATATTGAAGGAGGAAGAAGATAGACGCTTTCTTTTAACAAGAGTTAGAATGATAACCATGAAAAGAAAATGAAATATATCTTTATATATTTTATTTCTTCTCACTACAAACCATGGTTAAAATGATGGAGACATTATTTAACTTGAGTTTTAGAACATAAAGAGAAGGATAACTCAAGGTTAGAGGTAGGTGAGAATGGTTAGGTTAAAGAAGAGTGTAGAAACAACTCAAGAATTATCCTTTCCTTTTCTATTTTGTTTTAAACATAAAATTAAATAATAATCCATATATTTATCCATGGTGTGAGTCTTATATTGCCACCATTTCCATGTGTAAACAACCATGATAGATGGGTGTATGTATGTATGTATGTATGCACATCCATATGTGCATGAAACTAGAAAGAAAGAAAGAAACACATACATGCATTCATACATCCATCATATCCAAGAAAGGTTTTAAGTGAGAAAACTAATGGTTAAATGATAAATCAACACTTTATTTATCAATCCGGCCATATCACATATGACCCTACCAAAAGCAAGCCGCCCGATCAATGTTCGGTATCCCATACGCGCATTTTGATCGGGTCCATGCGCATATCGCATACGCGCACCACAACGTTTCGCCTGGACTGGGTAACTCCTTTAAGGGACTCTAAGACTCATCAATACGCCGGCAGAGGGTGATGATCATATCAAACACCCCCAAGCCGCAAGCGGTCAGCTAAACGTAACGGCCATCCGGGTATTGAGGGATCAGAAGAAAACAAGCGAACCTGCTACAACTCCCGTCGAGCCAACCGGCAACACTACCGTACAGTCCGGTCTCTTCGTCAGATATGCTGCATATCGAGCCTAGGGATGGTCACGTCGACCCTAATAACTCAATAAGTCGTGCCGGTGAATGGTCTATACCAGATCGAGAAACTACTGATAACACTTATCAGCAAATTTCAGCAGCCCTGGCCAGGGACTTACTGATATAACCAGTCGGGCACAGCACAGCATCAACTCCTAATACCGAAAGAGACGAAATCCCTCCTATCGCTCATTGCCTTCGTGTGTCTCGGGACTGTACCCAACAGCCACCTGTTTGCACGACTCAGTAGAGCCGTGGTAGGGTGGCAATCAAAGTACAGTAGGAGAACACACAAGACTCTATGACGATCTCGGGTCTACAGACTAACCTGTACCAGTGTCACCTGAGAACTGCCATCCGACGATAGATATAATTCCATACAGGAGTTCTCGGTGAGTCCGTCCAGTGTACCCAGTCACCACTGAGCACCCGTATACGATCTTGATGTCAAACATCGATGAATGTAGGAACATTTATCGCCCATCGTATGGGTCTAGTATCATATACGCTAGTCTACTCTGGTATATCAATGCCCCGTCTCGATATACCTACGACTAGGGACTTTCCAGGATATGCTTATAGACTACAGATGTCCCACTAGTATGATCTCCATCATAATCAGAGTAGTCAAGCCGATATCCTCAGGGCTTTATCAGCATGTATGAATGAATAAAAGTATGATCAAATCAACATGTCAGATAAAAAAGAACCAGATAGCATACTATCATGTCGAGCAAGAATACATACTGAATATATATACATGTACAAATACATCCACTATCATATAATGGCCTCTAGGGCATACATATATCCAACAATCTCCCACTTGCACTAAGGCCAGTTATTGGCGTATCTCATACCCAACATCTCAAAAAGTCGCTCATGCTGCAGCTGAGGGAGGGCCTTGGTGAATGGATCCGCGGCGTTATTCTTTGTGTATACTCTCCTAATCTCGATCTCGCGGCGATCTACAATCTCCCGGATCAAATGAAAACGCCTCAGGATGTGTCTGGACCGCCGATGGGATCTGGGCTCCTTGGCTAACGCCATAGCCCCATTATTATCACAATACAAAGGTATTGGATCAATAATGGTTGGAACTACTCCTAGCTCCGAGACGAACTTCTTCATCCAGACGGCTTCCTTGGCGGCATCATTTGCAGCAATGTACTCAGCTTCCATCGTAGAGTCTGCAACGGTATCTTGTTTGGAACTCTTCCAACTCACCGCCCCTCCATTGAGGGTAAATACAAACCCAGAGATAGATTTGCTATCGTCCTTATCGCTCTGGAAGCTCGAATCGGTAAAGGCCTCCATTTGGAGATCTTCATTACCATACACCAAGAACAATTCTTTAGTCCTTCATAAGTACTTAAGAATGTCCTTCACAGCTGTCCAGTGGTTCTCCCCTGCGTTGGATTGATACCTGCTTACAACACTAAGTGCATAAGCTACATCTGGGCGTGTACATAACATCGCATACATTATAGATCCTACTGCCGAAGCATAGGGTATAACGCTCATGCGAGCTCTCTCTTCATCAATCTTTGGACAAGAATCCTTGGAGAGAGTGACCCCATGGCAAGCGGGTAAGGCACCCCGCTTGGAGTCTTCCATACTAAACCTTTTTAGGATGGTGTCAATGTACCTGGTTTGGGACAATCCCAATAACCTTTTGGATCTATCCCTATAGATCCTTATGCCCAGGATGTATGTGGCATCACCCAGGTCCTTCATGGAGAACCTTAGTGATAAGAAATATTTGACCAACTGTAGCATAGGAATATCATTTCCTATCAGAAGAATGCCATCCACATACAATACGAGGAATGTGACAGCTCTTCCTACAGCCTTATTATAAACACAAGGTTCATCTGGATTTTTGATGAAATCAAACTCTTTGATAATATCATCGAAACAGATGTTCCAACTCCGAGATGCCTGCTTTAACCCATATATGGATTTAAGCAATCTACATGCTTTCCCACTGCTCCCACTGTCAATGAAACCTTCTGGCTGATCCATATAAACGCATTCTTCTAAATCTCCATTTAGAAATGCTGTTTTAACGTCCATCTGCCAGATTTCATAGTCGTAGTGAGCAGCAATAGCAAGTAGGATCCGAATAGATTTAAGCATGGCTACGGGCGAAAAAGTTTCGTCATAGTCCAAATCTGGTCTTTGACGAAAGCCTTTCGCCACAAGTCTTGCCTTATAGGTCTCTACCTGCCCATCTACACCAATCTTTCTTTTAAAGATCCATTTGCACCCCACAGGTTTTACCCCAGGGGGTACAACGTCCAAAGTCCATACTTTGTTGGTGTACATAGACTCCATTTCGGATCTCATGGCATCCAGCCACTTCACAGAGTCTCTACTCGTGATAGCTTGCTGAAAACTGGTAGGATCATCATCATCTATGATACAGTCTTCTCTGTCACCATCAATGAGGAAACCGTAGTACCTCTCCGGTGGGCGAGAAGTCCTACCAGACCTACGGAGTGGCCGAGGTTCTTCAGTTTCTGTTGCAACAGCCGGTTCAACCAAATCGTCATTTCTAGTTTGTGTCTCTAGAACCTCTTCTAGATCCACCACCTTGCCATCATCTTTATCTGTGAAAAACTCTTTTTCCAAGAATGTGGCATGTTGAGAAACAAATACTTTTTGTTCCTCTTTGTGGTAGAATAGATATCCATAAGAATTCTTTGGATATCCCACAAAGTTACACATGACTGACCGTGTCTCGAGTTTGTCCGGATTCTGCTTTTTAACATAGGCCGGGCAACCCCAAATCTTAATTCTCTTAAGAAATGGTCTCTTCCCATGCCATATCTCATATGGTGTGGTAGATACGGTTTTGGTTGGAACCCTGTTTAGCAGAAATGCTGCAGTCTCCAATGCATGCCCCCAAAACGAGACGGGTACTCAGCGTCACTCATCATGGACCGAACCATATCTAATAGGGTCCTATTCCGTCGTTCTGACACACCGTTGTGCTGTGGTGTGTAAGGGGGAGTGAGCTGAGAGAGAATCCCATTCTCTTTTAGGAAGTTTGCAAATTCTGTACTGAGATACTCACCACCTCGATCTGATCGAAGCATCTTGATACTCAAGCCGGTTTGTTTTTCTACTTCTTGTTTATATTCAATGAATTTCTCGAAAGCTTCGGACTTGTGCTTTAATAAAAATACATGACCGAATCTTGAGAAATCGTCAGTGAATGTAATGAAGTATGAAAAACCGCCTCTAGCCTGTATAGACATTGGCCCACATACATCACTATGTATGAGGCCTAGGAGTTGAGTAGCTCTTTCTCCGTGTCCGGTAAATGGAGTTTTGGTCATTTTACCCTTGATACAAGACTGGCAAGTCGCATAAGATTTATATTCAAAAGAGTTTAAATATCCATCTTTGTGTAACTTGTTCAGTCTTGTTTCGTTAATATGACCAAGTCTATAGTGCCAAAGAAAAGCTTCATTAAATTCTGAAAGTTTTCTTTTATTAGTGTGTTGTATACTGAAAACTGTGTGTTGATTTAGGACGTATATTCCGTTATTAAGCGTACCATACCCAACCAACATTTGATTCAGGTGAATGTTCATAACATTGTTCTGCAATACAAAATTATATCCTTCATTGTCCAACAAAGAAACGGATATTATATTACATAGCATACTTGGTACAAAATAACATGGATTCAAAACCAAAATACATCCAGATGGCAACCCCAAGTGATACTCTCCCACTGCGACTGTATGTACATTGGAACCATTTCCAACGCGGAGAGTATGGTCACCTGTCTTCAAAACCTTGCTATTTCTCAGCCCCTGCATAGAATTGCAAATGTGAGAACCTGAACCGGTATCTAATACCCAGGAAGCAGAGTTTATTGAAAAACAGTTTTCTATCACAAACGCACCTGAAGCAGAAGCATCCCCATGCTTCTTCTTGAGACTTAAATACTCCGTGCAGTTGCGTTTCCAATGTCCTGTCTTGTGGCAATGAAAACATTCGCCCTTCCCCGAGTCTCCAGCCTTGGACTTTTCCTTTCCCTTCACCTTTTTAACTCCACCTTTAGGATTGGTGGGCTTCTTCTTTTTCCTTCCCTTGGCCTTAGCTTTCGGGCGAGAAGAAGAAGATTGTCCAACAGTCATAACGGGAGTTCTTGCTGACTTCATAGTGCTCTCTGCACTCCTTAACATGTTAAGGAGTTCAGAGAGTTCCTTCTCCATGCCATGCATGTTGAAGTTCACTATGAACTGAGCAAAGGTGGAGGAAAGGGACTGCAGAATAATATCTATATATTGTTCATTGTCCATCGTCCATCCAAGGTCCTCAAGCTTTTCTATAAGAGCTATCATTTTCAGAACATGGTCTCCTACTGGTGTGCCAGAGGCCATTCGCATCTGAAATAATTTCTTTGATGCTTCGTATCGTAATACGCGGGATTGCTCTCCATACAACTCCTTTGTATGGAGCAATATACCGTGAATGTCCATATCCTCGTGCTGCTTTTGATGTGTGTTATCCATCGATGCAAGCGCCAGGCATTTTGCCGTGGCACAGTCAGCGTCCCATGTCTTGCGGACTTCAATGTCCGCAACTGAGGATTTTGGACCTGGGACGGGCGGGGCTGAAGCCGTGAGGACATATGATACTTTATCATAAGTCAAGGCGATTTTCAGATTCCTCAGCCAGTCTTTATAGTTGGTCCCATTCAGTTTGTTTTTATCTAGTAAAAGCTTGAGTCCAGTCATAGGTATCTGCCATTAAGAGAGAGAAAAGAATACACTCAGCGAAAGCTCTTGCATAGATCAGATTGGTTATTATCTTATCTAATCGATGTTTCCCACTGCTTTTATCGAGTTTTTCTTTCAAACCTTAAAAAGAAAAACTAGCCAGGATTAATTACAGTCTACAACTTCGCTAACCGTTCAGCCAGGCCAGTGTCGGTACTTGAGGGAGGTTCCCCGTGCTTTCGCACAGACCTAATTAAAGTAAACCTCGTTTTCCCAGAGGCGGAGCCCCGTTAACACCTTTCTAGACACCTAATGAGTTAGCTAATTTGTAAACTGTAAAACTCTCCTAGGAGCAACTATTGCCCACAGTGGGATCGGGATCCAACCATCACATGGAAGGTATGCAATCTCATTGCAAATTTCAACTATTGAAGTTCCCGTTGTGGTTTTTACCCCTAATACTCGTGACCTTGGCTAAGATCAACAAATCACGAGTACTAGTCAAGCTCAACCCGTCATTTCTTGATTAATTAGACCCGTTCACATGACCCTTGGCTAAGGTCAACAAAGTCATATGCCCGTCCTAATTAATCTGCATCATATGCATTTATAGGAAGACATCACTTAGCTACCGTACACTACGCCTTGGCTAAGGTCAACAAACGTAGCACGAATACTAAGTACTCTACTTTCTAAAATGACGGAAGGTTGCGGATGATTTTTAAGAAAATCTTTAACGCTTTGAGCTTGATATCGTTGTAGAATCAAATGGTTTTAAAAAAGGAGTGGCTTAAGCTCCGCAGTTTTGAAATATTGCTTTTTCATAAATAGCCGAGTGGTTTTTAAATCCGATTCTACAACATCTTTTTAGGTTTATTTTCTTTACATTAATCACATTAATGTAATCCCATCATTTAAGTCCTTAAGCCAATCACAGAAAAGAAACGAAAATAACACGTACGCTTATGCCATCCGCATTCGCCGCAATGTTCCGTTATGCACCGTTAGGTTACTTAACTAACGGCATACCGGGACGGGACTAGCGCGGGTGTAAAACATAAGCAACGTCTACTATATATCATATATATAATATGTCATCCGTCTCAGATATCACAGAACACAGGCAGCAGAAACATAGATATAACGTGGGATATACTAGGACGTCCGTATTTAGTATTTAGCCAGAATAGAAAATACGGATTCCACAGTCGCGATGAATAGCCAAGCCCACACCCTGGACCCCTACGAGAGCGGCAAGTGACCCTACCAATTCTGGAGTTTAGGAGACCCGGTCTCGACTCCTCGAGATGGCCTCCCACTGAATCCCAGAACCCGGTCACCTGTGCTCCCCTCCTTGGGTCCGTCCTAATGCGGAAAAGTAAATAATATACAACACTGGTGACACAACCTCAACCCGGAAGTGCCCCAAATAAAAGAATATTACATTACATTTGAATTTACATGAATGAAAATATAAAACTCTCATCTCACATAAAAAAAACCCGGCTATTCAATCGCGACAATCCTGCACATCATATCTCAGCAACACATAATATCTCATATCATCAACGTAAGTAAGTATGCATACCCCAATTGTCGTTGATGTATAGCAACGAAACCGGCGATATCGTGCATACTATACTTACGGTCACAGAAAAGAAAGTGTAAAACTACAATATTTGGAATCCACATTCTCTTTAGACATCATAAATGCGAAATATCACATATTTTGTATTTCATGCCTAAACTATATGAATTCCACATATTATATCACATTCCAGATAAACAGACAGTATTAAAATTTTCGAACGAACGATCAAGTACCCAAGATTCACTAAAGCTCAACACTTGAGCAGCGTTCAAAATTCCGGAGTGTGACACAGTAGTAGCGGTCCAGCCGTAGAAGGGTCAAGCCAACGCCTCACATGTGGCACGACGTACTGCCCCAAACCCTAAGGTTCAAAGGGCAGTTCAAGACGGTCACATAATCGAGTTAAGGTTTGTTGTCTTCTAGAGGGTCCACCAAAAAAAGACTTGCACGTATCTCCAAAGTATTTAAACCCCGTGAATAGTGAGCAAATGACACTCGTTCAAACACTTCAATACTTTCTAATTTACCCGGATAAACAATGAAATGAAAATTCTGATCGAATCTACACGTCCAAAACCATCTCCAGAAAATACAGTACTATATTCAGATTAAACATACCTAAAACATTATACTAGCAGACATAAGAATTATAGTGTAATTTTCATGCAATGATACCACTGTACGGCCGCGGAGCCGCGGCCTAAGCAAGGAATTGCCGCGGTTCCGCGGCCATTTGAACTGTTCATGGCATCGAATTTCACCATATTTCTTAGTTTTCCCTGCTGTATTTTTTAAGTATTTTTAATTCTGAAAAAGGTCAGATTTTAAAATTTGTCCAGAGAGGGTCTAAAAAAGGCGTATTTTTATCCGATCGGGATTTTTACTTCGTAAAAGCGTCGCCTAATATTCTAGGTCGGCTCTGATACCAATGAAAGGATTGCCTAGCACCCTATAATGAGTTTTGAAGCATCACATGTCTCAAAGTTTGGATTTTGATGGTGCTAAACAAGCATGCAAAGGAATCGATCCTAGAAACTTAGGGTTACAAAACTTAAAGCTAATAAAATTAGGGTTTCGAGACTACAACCTTTGTAGCTCCCTTTTGCTGGACTCCTTGGTCTCTTGGGTGTTGGAAGAATGTCCTCTTGAAGTCTTCTCACGTCCACGACGATCCACCCGGAGTTCCCCGTCCAAGCTCGCAACTTCGAGAATCGAAGAGAACACTCTAAACAAGTTGGCTAAACTTGTGTAGAATGATGTTGTGGTTAAGATTCTCACTTCAAAAACCTTTCTTTATGTGTATTTTACTCACTAGAAGAAACTAGAGAGCAAATATTGAAGGAGGAAGAAGATGGAGGCTTTCTTTTAACAAGAGTTAGAATGATAACCATGAAAAGAAAATGAAATATATATTTATATATTTTATTTCTTCTCACTACAAACCATGGTTAAAATGATGGAGACATTAATTAACTTGAGTTTTAGAACATAAAGAGAAGGATAACTCAAGGTTAGAGGTAGGTGAATGGTTAGGTTAAAGAAGAGTGTAGAAACAACTCAAGAATTATCCTTTCCTTTTCTATTTTGATCGGGTCCATGCGCATATCGCATACGCGCACCACAACGTTTCGCCTGGACTGGGTAACTCTTTTATGGGACTCTAAGACTCGTCAATACGCCGGCAGAGGGTGATGATCATATCAAACACCCCCAAGCCACAAGCGGTCAGCTAAACGTAACGGCCACCCGGGTATTGAGGGATCAGAAGAAAACAAGCGAACCTGCTACAACTCCCGTCGAGCCAACCGGCAACACTACCGTACAGTCTGGTCTCTTCGTCAGATATGCTGCATATCGAGCCTAGGGATGGTCACGTCGACCCTAATAACTCAATAAGTCGTGCCGGTGAATGGTCTATAACAGATCGAGAAACTACTGATAACACTTATCAGCAAATCTCAGCAGCCCTGGCCAGGGACTTACTGATATAACCAGTCGGGCACAGCACAGCATCAACTCCCAATACCGGGAGAGACGAAACCCCTCCTATCGCTCATTGCCTTCGTGTGTCTCGGGACTGTACCCAACAGCCACCCGTTTGCACGACTCAGTAGAGCCGTGGTAGGGTGGCAATCAAAGTACAGTGGGAGAACACACAAGACTCTATGACGATCTCGGGTCTACAGACTAACCTGTACCAGTGTCACCTGAGAACTGCCATCCGACGATAGATATAATTCCATACAGGAGTTCTCGGTGAGTCCGTCCAGTGTATCCAGTCACCACTGAGCACCCGTATACGATCTTGATGTCAAACATCGATGAATGTGGGAACATTCATCGCCCATCGTATGGGTCTAGTATCATATACGCTAGTTTACTCTGGTATATCAATGCCCCGTCTCGATATATCTACGACTAGGGACTTTCCAGGATATGCTTATAGACTACAGATGTCCCACTAGTATGATCTCCATCATAATCAGAGTAGTCAAGCCGATATCCTCAAGGCTTTATCAGCATGTATGAATGAATAAAAGCATGATCAAATCAACACGTCAGATAAAGAAGAACCAGATAGCATACTATCATGTCGAGCAAGAATGCATACTGAATATATATACATGTACAAATACATCCACTATCATATAATGGCCTCTAGGGCATACATATATCCAACAACCCTCTCCTCCTTCCTCTTGACCTCACCGCCCTCCTCTCCCTCCTTCGTAATCCTACACTTATCCGTCTAATTCTCTAGCTAGGCTCTGATACCACTGTTGGGTTACCTACAACGGCAGCAAGGTTTTGGGAGACATCGTCCATGCCAAATTCAAAAATTTGCCGTTCTAGCTAATCCAAACCATGAATCGTTAACTAGAAATAGTACGGAAAACATATGCAAACACTTTGCAACTAAAAGTGAGCAAGGAATACAACCTTTGTAGACCGGTCCTTCACTTCAAATAGCTCCATGTAGTAGTCCCCTTCGCTGCGATCGTGATCTCCGGACTTTAGAGAGGCTTCCTTGAAGAAACGAACATACTTACTTCGAAGATTTCGAGGCCGAAGATGATCTACGTCGAGGAGACACTAATTCAAGCTATCTCTTCACTAATCATGTAATTAGTGAAGTAAACACACTCTACTAAATTGCAAGTAGTAAAGGATGATGAAATAGGAAGTGGGCTCACTTTAGATTTCATTTTCTCACACTTTTTCTCAAACCTCCATTGAAGCTAGTAAGCTTTTTATGAAGAAGAAGAAGATGAAGAAGAAACTCATATGAATAATTCATGCATGTGAATTATTGCAACCATGGGTGAGTTAAAGCCATCATGCTTAACTCATGTAGAGAATAAACCACACACTATGGTTAAGGGTTGGGTTTGATAAATATTTTTAATTAGACAAAAGAGTTGACTTTGTCAAAGTTTATCCAAAAGCTTTTGTCCAAGCTTTACCATGAAAAACTCAATCTCTTTTGAATTAGCTTAACATAAATAGAAACCCTAACTTAACCCTAGTATGGTATTAATCTCATACACCCATCTTGTATGTATCATCAAATATGACACAATACATGCACACAAATATACATATCACATATATACAATGTGTACATCTAGTGAGAAAAGAAATCATAAGTGAGCTAATACTAGTTAATGTAATGTAATATATCACATATATAATTATACATTAAATTATCAAATCAACTATTGATTTAATAATCCGGCTATATCATATACAACCGACTAATACTATATGAATCAACTTATCGAATCAACACTTGATCCAATAACCCGGCTATATCATATATAACTGACCGATATCACATATCACGAGAATAGAATACGGTATCATATATCGTATTAATCTTGGTCCCGCACATATCACATATGCGCTCCTACTCTGTTTCGCTTGAGCCAGGAAACCTCTATGTAGGACTCTAAAGACTCGTCAATACGCCGACAGTAGGTGATGATCATATCAAACACCCACAAGCCGCAAGCGGTCTGCTAAACGTAACGGACACCCGGGTATTGAGCGATCAGAAGATCAACAAGCAAGTCTGCCCGTACTCCTGCGAATCCAATCAGTAACACTACCGTACAGTCCGGTCTCTTCGTCTGATATGTCGCATATCACAGCCTGTGGTTGGTGTAACGTCAGACCCCAATAGCCTGATAAGTCATGCCGATGCAAGGTCCATAACGGTTTGAGAAACTACTGATAACACTTACCAGTAGATCTCAACAACCCTGGCCAGGGATTTCCTGGTATGGCCAATCGAGCACAACGCAATATCAACTCCCAATACCGGGAGAGACGAAACCCCTCCTATCGCTCATTGCCTCCATGTGATTCGGGACTGTACCCAAAAGCCACCGTTTTGCACGTTCTCTTGAACGTGGTAAGGTGGAAATCAAAGCACGGTGGGAATCACACAAGACTCTATGACGATCTCGGGTCTACAAACTAACCTGTACCAGTGTCACCAGAGAACTGCTATCTGACGATAGGTACTATACCATCTAGGAGTTCTCAGCGAGTCCGTTCAGTGTACCCAGTCTCCACTGAGCACCCGTATACTTTCTCTGATGTCAAACACCAATGGATATAGGATCATCCATCGCCCATCTACATGGGTCGAGAAGCTATACGCTAGTCTACTCTGGTATATCGATGCCCTGTCTCGATACACCTACGACTAGGAACATTTGAAGGATGTACTTAGCGACTACACTGTCCCCATTAGTATGATCTGCATCATAGTCCTGGTAGTCAAGTACTCATTCTAAGGGCTTTATCAATATGTAACATAGAAACAATAAGAGTACATGTTAAGATAAAGAGCAACCTGATAGCATACTGTCATGTCGAGCAAGAAAGTCATCCCTATATATGTCCAAGCATCCGCTACAATATACATCGCATGTACAGTAATGGCCTTTAGGGCATACATATAACTAACACTAGGTTTCGGTGAATTTTGGACGTAGGTTCAATTGGTCGTTGCAAGGTTATTTATATTATCTTCATTTCGAAGTATTATGTCGGGTTTGCGAGATCGGTACAATCGGAGTCTAGACTTGGTGGTTGTGTAGTTTAGCGGCCCTAGCTAGGGTTTTTGCCAATGTCGTGCGCGTTTTGTGCACTAGGTGCGCAGTGTATTTTTCTGGGCGTTATCCTTGCGTTTCGTTATCTTTGTGTCGGCGTAGGATATTTAGCCTATGTGATGTGTTTGTGAAATTTTAGAGTCGCAAGCGGGGACTTCGGACGCTGCGAATAAAGGGAAGCAGGTGGTCGGATTTTCGTAGCTCGAGATCATCGGTGAGTAGATTTAACATCTACGGGAAAATCGCCCGTATGGCGTTATGCGTCAGGGCTGGATATGATATGATAGATGCATGTTATTCGCATATGAGTTGATTGCATATGAACTTCATTACATATAGTTACTTTTTGTGCCTGAACCTGTACCTATTATACACTGCACTATTATTGACAGTCCATGTTGCACGAGCACCTATTGTATGCAACACACACACTGTCGGTAATTGCCATGATACGCATAACATAGATATTCATATGATATGCCTTGCTATACCTACATGCTTACACATTTGTCTTGCTATACCTACATGCTCATACATATACTTTGCTATTGTTACATGTTCAGTTTTATACAATATATATATATCGGTGGTATGGGACGCTGTTATATATGTATATGGGATTCGGATACTAGGGAAAACGCGTGATATATTTAATGACTTGATGCATTTAAATAGCGGACTTTTCCCGTGATATGCTCATATTGTTGTTTTGTGTTGTATATGTTATATTACATGGATTTACGCATTTGAGATATGTTTTCATGCGATTTGGGGATTTCTTGTGTCGATGTTAGGCACATATATTTCGAGATTTATGGATATTGGAAACCGATACGTGGAACACAAGTGTAGAGGTTGGACACTTAGGTTTCGAGGAATGTATGTATATCAGAGCAACCGATACGTGGAACACGAGTGTCGAAGTTGGACACTTGTGTTTCGAGGAACGTATGGATATCAGCGGATCGATACGTGGATCACAAGTGTCGATATTGGACACTTAGGATTCGAGAAACGTATAGATACGAGTAATTAGGTGTCAATGCTGGGCACTAGTTTTCATGATATTTCGGGTGTCGATGTTTGACACTCAGGTTACATGAGATTTACAGGGCCGATCTAAGGATTTTGGGATTTGGGGTGTTGTTGATTTACACCGGGTTTTTCATGCTTATGATTTCTGCATGAGATTATTTATATCATTCCACACTCAGGATTTATTTTGATATGCATTGCTTCATGTAGTTGTAGTACCCTGATGATGTACCTTTACATGATTGTTGCATATTCATATTGCCATACTTATGCTATCAGATTACATATGATAGATTTATCGCTGTTCATGCATACTTGCGATTACAGTATGATATTATTTACTATTCATGAGTTGGCAACTCACCCCCGTTGTGCCACAGTGTTTTGCAGGACTTACCCTCAGAGTAGTCGTGACAGGGCACCTTTTTATCTCTACTTTTACGGATACCGCTACGGTTTGCTGTGAGGCCTTTGCTATTATGGGTTCGCGGTTATCCGTTTTGTACATTGGGTATCTTTTTGTTGATCTAGTATTCTCCATCTACCACTTCATGTATTTGACTTAGAGACGAGTTGTGAGAATTCGGTTTTGTATATATTTTGGTGACTTTTGGGTGTCGTGCTCATGGGAGCCGGTCTTGTTATAAAGATTTACCTCCTTATACCATTTTCATTTATATTTCTTCGCTTCGACGTCATATATATGTTGTGGTGGTTGTCTCCACCGTTGGGCTTGATTTGCTCCCGTTTGGGATGCTTTTATTTGTTTTCTATGTTGTATCTGTTTTTGGGGTTGGTTTTTACAAAGGAGGTGCTGCCGAAATTTTCAAGAAAGAAAACTAAAGTTAAAGATTTTACTTGAGATTTTCCGAATGTTTTAAGCTATGTTTTTTCTCCACTTATCCATTTTTTGGTGGTTTAGATTTCTGGGTTTCGGTTTACTTAAGTTGCGTACGCCTGTTGACATTACGTAGTTTTATTCTACCTAGTTAGGAGCGGGGAATAGAAAAAGAGTCTTACCTTGCTCCGAATACCCTATCGTTCCGCTCCGTCAGTCAAGTGCCGGTTACGGGCCAAATTTTGGGTCGTGACACCTCTCCTCCTTCCTCTTGACCTCGCCGCCCTCCTCTCCCTCTCCCTCCATTCCGCCGCCGTCTTCCCCAACCGACGCCTCCCCCTCCCCTCCCCATCTTCTTCTTCATCTCCTCCTTCTCATCATCATCTTCATCTTCTTCTTCTCCACCCTTGCCCCCTCCTAGGACACCGCCCCCTTCCCCTTCCTCCGACGACCTCTATCCCTACCCAACCTCGCCTCCCTGCGACCACCGCCTGGCTTCCCTCCCAATTTTTTTAATAATTATTTGATTAATATTTAATAATTATTAAAATTATTTAAAATATAATTTATAATTAATTAATTATATTATAAAAAGGGTAAAATGCTCATTTAACATGAACAATAGTATTGACCAACATTGATCGTCAACGGATAATAGTTTTTGATAGTTTCAAAGGTATTAATAGTTTTGCCCAAAATTGCAGACAGTTTTAGTAAATAAGTGTTGTTATATATAAACACTTTCTTTTTACATGCATATATATACATGCATGTGTTTAATAATAGGGGTGAGCAAGAACCCTCCGAACCCAAAAACTAACAAAAAATAAACGAAACCGAATCGAAGCTATCTTGATTCGGTTTCGATTTGGAAATTTTGGAGTCGGTTTAACCGAACCGAACCGGGGATGAAAATTAGCACAATTTTGGAGTCGGTTTAAACAAATCTAGCGGCCGCAATATCCACTCAATATCATAACCAAGTCATATAAACCATTCCAATAATTTATTCACATCAAAATATATATATATTTACAAAACCTAGTTAATAAAATTAGCACAATTTTCCATTTTAGCTCAAAACTTGGTGTTTTAATCAACTTTAAATAATTTAACAATTCTAGTGGCCATAATTCTCATTAAAACACATTAACTAAGCCACACAACCATTAACTAGATTTTAATCTCACTACTTTATATTAATTACAAAAATCTAGTTTGCAAAACAAACATAATTAGGACAATTTAAATTTAACAATTAACAAATTAGCAACTAGATTAGGTTTTGTAAATCTTAAGATGTTAGACTACTCATTGTAAACATGATTAAGAGATAAAATCCTAACCTTAATTTAATCCTCCTCTTGAAAATTAAATTTGAAATTAGAGCCATAATTACACACCTAGTTAAGTTGATTCAAAGTAATTAACTAACAATTAAACAGTAGGGTTAGGATTTACCTCCACAAATCAAGAGATCAAACTTGAAATTTTAGCCTCCAAAACTTGCTTCCATGCTCCGAGATCCAAGCTAGATTGGTTAAAGAAAAATGGGTAATTGTTGGATTTGGGATTTGTGAGGTTTTATTTTGATTTTTGTTGAATTTGTGAGGAATTTTGTGTGGAAATGAAGTGGGAAAATTGGGTGGAGGGGCTGCTCATGGGGAGCTCTCGGCCAGGATAGGGAGGGAATGAGTGAGGAGAGAGAGTGAGAATGGGGTGTTCCCCTCCGAACGGCGGCCGACGACGTTAGGACGTCTGGCCTAAGATTCGGGGCAGATGCTATTTGGTTTTATCCGTCCACCTCTCCGAAGATGCCAAGTTGATTTATGGCATCGTGCATCGGATGTTTAGACGGATGCGGCCGATGTAGCAGATTTCGTCAGATTCCCCCTCGCTTGAGGGGTTTTTGATTGTGGGGACGCTTTTCCCTGCAGGCGCAAGCCCCTGCAGTTAATTACGCTACCGCATCGCGGTAACAACTTTCTCCTTCTCCAGAATTTCAGTTCGTGTCGTATGTGTTTGTTTTGTTTGTGGTTGCCCGTGGATTGTATACGGAGACTGAGTAATGCCGTCGCCCGTAGGACGTGGATTAGTCCAAATCCGTGTTTACTTAGATTTGGGTTTGGTGTTTTTAGTTTAAGGATACATTAGCCGTATTGAGGCTAAGATCAACTTAAACGTTCGTTAAGGATACGTTAGTCTGATTTGAGACTAAGATCAACTTAACGTAGTGATCCGTTTAATATATGGCCGTTGGGACCCGTTACCCTTCTGACGTCGTTGAAGGATTACAACGATAGGTGTCAGAGGAGTTCAGAGATCCACCCTTGAACCAAAGTTGATTTAGAGTTTTATAGTCCATTTGAATATTTAAGGATGCGTTAGCCGCGTTTGGGGCTAAGATCAACTTAAACGGGATCGTTTAGATCCGGCAAAAGAGCATTTGGAGGCTCTATTGTTCCAGTTTAGGACGTGGTGGTCCATCGCCAGTTTAGGGACATAGTGGTCCATATTCCAGTTTAGGGATGTGATGGTCCATATTCCAGTTTAGAGACGTGGTGGTCCATCGCCAGTTTAGGGACGTGGTGGTCCATCGTCAGTTTAGGGACGTGGTGGTCCATCATTAGTTTAAGAACGTTTCGGTCCGACATTAGTTTAAGGACGTTTCGGTCCAATATTAGTTTAAGGACGTTTCGGTCCAATATTAGTTTAAGGACATTTCGGCCAGAATCTGTTCCCCTCCGAACGACGGCCGACGACGTTAGGACGTCTAGCCTGAGATTCGGGGAAGATGCTATTTGGTTTTATCCGTCCACCTCTCCGAAGATGCCAAGTTGATTTATGGCACCGTGCATCGGAGGTTTAGACGGATGCGGCCGATGTAGCAGACTTCGTCAGATTCCCCCTCGCTTGAGGGGTTTTTGATTGTGGGGACGCTTTTCCCTGCAGGAGCAAGCCCCTGCAGTTAATTACGCCACCGCATCGCGGTAACAACTTTCTCCTTCTCCAGAATTTCAGTTCGTGTCGTGTGTGTTTGTTTTGTTTGTGGTTGCCCGTGGATTGTATACGGAGACTGAGTAATGCCGTCGCCCGTAGGACGTGGATTAGTCCAAATCCGTGTTTGCTTAGATTTGGGTTTGGTGTTTTTAGTTTAAGGATACATTAGCCGTATTGAGGCTAAGATCAACTTAAACGTTCGTTAAGGATATGTTAGTCTGATTTGAGACTAAGATCAACTTAACATAGTGATCCGTTTAATATATGGCCGTTGGGACCCGTTACCCCTCTGACGTCGTTGAAGGATTACAACGATAGGTGTCAGAGGAGTTCAGAGATGTACCCCTGAACCAAAGTTGATTTAGAGTTTTATAGTCCATTTGAATATTTAAGGATGCGTTAGCCGCGTTTGGGGCTAAGATCAACTTAAACGGGATTGTTTAGATCCGGCAAAAGTGCATTTGGAGGCTCTATTGTTCCAGTTTAGGGACGTGGTGGTCCATCGCCAGTTTAGAGACATAGTGGTCCATATTCCAGTTTAGGGACGTGATGATCCATATTCCAGTTTAGGGACGTGGTGGTCCATCATCAGTTTAGGGACGTGGTGGTCCATCATTAGTTTAAGGACGTTTCGGTCCGACATTAGTTTAAGGACGTTTCCGTCCAATATTAGTTTAAGGACGTTTCGGTCCACGAGTTTAAGGACCCCGCAGTCCATATTCATATGTGTGTGGTCGTCGGGACCCGTCACCTCTCTGACGACGTTGAATGATTACAACGACATGTGTCAGAGGAGTTCGGAGATGTACCCTCGAACCGGATATAAATTGATTTAAGAGAGCAATCTTGCTCAGTCAATTTAATTTGAGGACTTACGGCCAAAATTGGGCTAAGTCCAGTTGAAAATGTTCAACATTTTATTTGCTTTTGCATTGCATTTCTTTTTATTTTTATTTGGGCTCTGCCCAGAAAGGATGCAGAGTATCAATTTATTTTGGGCTCTGCCCATTTATAAATGATGCAGAGCATCAATTTTATTTGGGCTCTGCCCTTTATAAATGATGCAGAGCATCAATTTTATTTGGGCTATGCCCTTTTATTGCTTTGCAATTTATTTTGGCCTGCTAGGTCTTTTGATTTGGGCCTGTACCTTTAGGAAATGCATTGCATTTATCAGGCGCTTTGCGCCAATCAGAGAGCGCAAGCGCTTGTAGTGTTGACACGTGTCGCACAAGCGCAGTGCGCTGCGCTAATGCGCTGCGTCTGCGTTGCTGACACGTGGCGCGCTCCGGTGGCTTGCGCCAATCTAGGAGCGCAACAGCGCAGTTTGCAAGTGCAAGGTACTATGATTCGAGAATCTTTTAGATTCAAGAACCAATGGTTCATAAAAGAAGTGCAAAGCACTATTCGTTTCCTTGATCTAATTTAGATCAAAGAAAAACAAGTTTTTTCTTATTTCAGGAACCAAAGGTTCATAAAAAAGTGCAAAGCACTGTTCTTTATTTTGTTTTTCTTGTTTTAAAGAACCAGTGGTTCATAAGAAGTGCAAAGCACTGTTTATTATGTGAAGATCATTGATCTTGTTTTTAGATCAATGATCTATTAGAAGAAATTTCTTCTATTTCATGAAGGTTCTTTACCTTTTTCTTGAAACTTTTTCAGAGTTCTCTCTATTTGAAGCTGTTGATTTTTCAAGAAAAAATGTTCATCCCTTTGAATTGAGATCTAGGGTCCTTTTTATAGTGCCCATAATTTAGTTAAATTTGTTAAAGAGATTTTTCTCTGAGTGATTTGGGGAATTTTCCCCACCGTTGGATCTTTTGATCCAAGGGCTTCTGTTTTACAGAAGAAAATCTTCTTATTTTAACAAGAACAGAAAAGATTTCTTTAAAATCTCAATTCTGTTTTGCGCAAACGCCTCAGCGCGTGACACGTGTCGCGCAGCGCAGCGCTTGCGCAGCTGTGCTTGCGCAACTGCGCAGACACGTGTCGTGCAGCGCAGCGCTTGCGTAGCTGTGCTTGCGCAGTTGTGCTTGCGCAACTGCGCAGACACATGTCGCGCAGCGTAGCGTTTGCGCAGCTGTGCTTGTGCAACTGCGCCGACACGTGTCACGCAGCGCAGCGCTTACGCAGTTGTGCTTGCGCAACTGAAACGTTGCTTCCTTTACTTTTTGTTTTAAAAGAGCCTTGCTCTGATTGGACGCACTGCCTTGGGCGCTGTGCTGACGCATCAACTTCTGACACGTGGCATCCTCCGCACAGCGGAGGGGATCTGAAGCGTCGCTTCATTTATTAAAATTTAGATTTTCAAGGTAGAGCTTTGCTCTGATTGGGGGAATCAGAAGCGTTGCTTCACCTGAGATATCTTTTCATCTCCTCTTTTCAAGTCAAACTTGTATTTCCCCGAAATTTCGATTTCCCGGGTCTTGGGAATAATTCCATTGTGCACAGAATCTTCTATGCTTGGGTCTATATATAACTCAAGGCCGAGCCTTTTCTTTTCTCATCTTCAGAGAACTTCTTCGATCATGGCTTGCAACCGCCCTCATGCCCGCCGACAACCATGGGAGGTGCCGATCCGGGACACCGTTCCCCGTTTTGCTGCGCGCTTGGTGGACCCTTCTTTTACGGACGAGCAGTGCGATGCTGCAATGTACGAGCTTTTGACTCGTGTGGGGTCTTCTCTTCCTCCGCACTCCATTTGGCTCCGGATGATCCTTGCCTCGGTGCTCGCCGATTTTCCTCCTCCTCCAGTAGAGATGTCCTCGGCAATGCTTGACGCCGCCGAGGATAAGATCGAGTGCTTCTTTGAAGCGCACTTGATCACCAAAGCCGTGAGGGACTGTTCTTTCCACTTGCTGAGCCAGATACGGGCTCGCCGGGTTGTCATCGCCACCTTTTCTGACGAATGTGGTGATGATCGTTGGGCGTCTACTTCTCGGGAGGACCGACGCTTCAACGTGGTGGAGAAGACAGAAAGGGAACTGGAGAATCTTCTTCTTATTTTTGCGAACCCTTGTCTTTCCGATCCCATATTTGGTGATCTTTTTTAAATATAATAATAATAATAACGAACAAGTATCTTTCTTTTTAATCAAGTACTTCATTATCTGTTAAGGGTTCTTTTTATTTTAGTTCTCTATTATGCTTGTGCATCGTATGATTTAATTTGCATGTGATTCTTGCAAGGATAAATTGCCTTTGGTGTTTAGCCTCTTTCATGAAGCGGTGCTTTACTTTTCAGTCTTAGAAATAGAGTTTCGTTCTGATTGGGGGAAACAAATGCCCCCCCACCGTTGCACTTGCATGGTTCCAAATGCGAGCGCAACGGTGGCAGAATTCCAACCGTTATGGCAACCTTTGGAAGTTGAAAGAGCACTTGATGCCTATAAATAGGACCTTTGGTCCTGCACAGACGATTATCATCTTTAAAATTTTTATTTTCAGAAACTTCAGAGCTTTGCTCTCGCCTTCAAGAACTCTTCGAGTTATATTTTCCTAAACAGCAACTATTTAAGTAAGAATTAGTCTTGAATTAAATCAATCTTAATTAATAGAGTTTTGCTCTCTAGAAGTTTAACTCTCTGTGTATTTTTTTATCGCTAATCTTCCTGTGATGTTTCCTCCAGGCATAATGGTGGTGCGTCTATACAGTTTGCACGAGTTCATCACCTACGAGGATATCCGTGCACAGGGCCATCATCAGAACCAGGAGTTTACGGATGCCCAGTGTTCGGAGGTCATGGGTTGTCTGAACGCACGTCTCGGTTGGTTGCTCCCCCGCCGCTCTGCTCTCTTGAAAGTCATGTTGGGAGCGATTTGGAGGGCACTCCCGGGGTTCCATGAGGCCCTACCGCTCAATGCGCTGGATGATGCCGAAGACAAGGTGCATTCAGTGTACCTGTCGGGTCTGATCTCGAAGAAACGGCGAGATAGCCTCATCGACATTCTGCATCAAATTTTCCGGCAGACGACGATAGTTGCTGCTTACCGAAGACCGGGTGGACTTGCTGAGGATCTTGACACACAGGAGCGCGAGAGGTTGCGCACGAGTATAATCCGAAAGGCTAGAAGAACTCTGAATGGCCTTACTTTTGAATTCCTCAACCCGTGCCCTGTATCTGAGGTTATTCCATTGTAATAATGTTTTTCGTCTATTGCTTTTATGATTGTAAGAACTTTGGCAATATTAATGGAAAATTTTTATCCCAGCTTGTCTTTATTTTTCGTTCTGAGTCTTTTGCTTATGCATGAATGAGTGTGTCTCGAACGCTTGATCAAATGTAAATCGGATGCTCTTTCTGTTGCTTTATTCTTTCTCTTATTATCGGCATGTTGTCTTGATAAACACATTTGACCGATACTAAAGTAAGCGTCTAGATTTTTCCAAGAGATAGCAATGGCTTAAACCGCAGGTTCAGATCTGCCGCCTAAGACTTTTCAACTCTATGAGCCATGAGGGTCTCATAGAGATTTTTCTCCCTACTGATCGAGAGGATCTCGCAGGTGTATTTTCTCCTTAGGAATCGTGAGGATTCCTAAGTGTGCTTTTCTCTTATAAGTCGTAAGGATCCTATAAGAGAATTTTTCCCTCTTACGAGTCGAGAGGACCCGTAAGCGGTTGTTTCCCTCCTTGTCGAGATTCGACTTTGGAGAGTGAGACCCGTGAATAGTATGCAAGAGACCTTTTAGATCGACTTGCAGGGTCCTATTGTTCAGGAAGCAAGTTTTTTTTAGTCCCTGCTGCCTGAGGCTTCATCTTATAAGTTGAGACGAATCGGGAATTTTCCCGCGGAGACACTGGTTTCTCTGCGAGCCGACGCAAATCAGGAGGCTCTCATCAAGGATTGTTTGTTTCCCTCAGTTGAGGTATCTGCTAAGGATTATTTGTTTCCCTAGCGCCAAGGATTATTTGTTTCCTTGGTGTTGAAACGGATCGAGAATTTCCCACGGAGGCACTGGTTTCTCTGCGAGTCGATGCGAATCAGGAGGCTCTCGTCAAGGATTGTTTGTTTCCTTGAGTTGAGGTATTTGCTAAGGATTATTTTTTTCCCTAGCGCCAAGGATTATTTGTTTCCTTGGTGTTGAAACGAGTCGAGAATTTCCCACGGAGGCACTGGTTGCTCTGCGAGTCGACGCGGATCAGGAGGCTCTCGTCAAGGATTGTTTGTTTCCTTGAGTTGAGATATTTGCTAAGGATTATTTGTTTCCCTAGAGCCAAGGATTATTTGTTTTCTTGGTGTTGAAACGAGTCGAGAATTTCCCACGGAGGCACTGGTTGCTCTGCGAGTCGACGCGGATCAGGAGGCTCTCATCAAGGATTGTTTGTTTCCCTGAGTTAAGATATTTGTCGGGGATTATTTGTTTCCCTGGTGTTGAAACGAGTCGAGAATTTCCCACAGAGGCACTGGTTGCTCTGCGAGTCGACGCGGATCAGGAGGCTCTTGTCAAGGATCGTTTGTTTCCCTGAGTCGAGGTATTTGCCGAAGACACTGGTTTCTTTGGAGTTGGGATGAACCGTCGAGATTTGGCTTCATTTTCTGGCGGAGCCTGTTGGGAAAGTATGGTTCCCTCTTCGTTTACGCCCTTGGATTGTGTATAGGGATCGATGTGGTCTCAGCTGTAGGACCAAAGTTTTATCATCTTTTTTATTTCCGCGATGCTCTATCATTTCAGCTTTCATATCGCGAAGATCGCGATTGCCCAATCATTTCGGCTATTTTTCGCGGTGCCCAATAATTTCGGCTATTTATTTTATTTTTACTCGCTGCTTTTTATTGCGAGTTGCCCAATCATTTCGGCTATTTTGCATGCATACATTTTTACTTGCTGCTTTTTATTGCAAGTTGCCCTATCATTTCGGCTATTTTGTATGCATACATTTTTACTTGCTGCTTTTTATTGCAAGTTGCCCTATCATTTCGGCTATTCCGTATGCATGTGTGGCCTACTGGCTTTCCGCCGTAAACCTGGAATTAGACACCGATTTCGGCATCAGCACCGCTACAACTGGGATATTTCCAGGAGCGAATCATCATTTGCCTCCGTCGATGTCGAACAAAGGTGACTTAGCGAACAGGGTTAAGGCGCTGTCGACTAAGGCTTTTAACTTCATGAGCCGTAAGGGTCTCATAAAGGTATTTCTCCCTACAAGTCGTGAGGATCTTGTAGGTGTATTTTCTCATTAGGAATCGTGAGGATCCCTAAGTGTATGTTCCTCTGTAAGTCGTAAGGATCCTACATGAGGGTTTTCTCCTTGTAAATCGAGAGGATTTACAAGGGTCGTTCACTATACGAACATATCCCTAGTCACGGATGGGACTTCGTTAGGGGAATGTTTATTCGCGTCCGTGGATTGTATACAAGGGTCAGTATTGAACCACTTGTAGGGCAATAACGAAAGTTGTGGGGGGTGCTTAAGCACAGGTTTAGATCTCTGTAACTTAAGACTTTCAAATCTTATGAGCCGTGAGGGTCCCATAAAAGAGTTCTCCTTACGAGTCGTGAGGATCTCGCAAGTGTATTTTCTCCTTAGGAATCGTGGGGATCCCTAAGTGTGTTGCTCCCTTGTGAGTCGTAAGGATCTCACGCGGGTGGTTTCTCCTTACAAGGTCGAGAGGACCTGATAAGTGTCTTTTAACGAGATTGCACCCTTTCGGGTTTTCACAAACACTCGCCGGTAGTCCTGCTGTTTTTACTCACGGAGCCCTTTCGGGTTTTCATCCGTGCCCATTTTGCTTATGGACATACCGTTTTTATTTTATATATTTTTTTTCTTTTATTTATTTTTTCTTCTCTCTTTTTTTTACGAGGTCGCGCCCTTTCGGGTTTTCACGAACACTCGCCGGTAGTCCTGCTGTTTTTACTCACGGCGCGCTTTCGGGTTTTCATCCGCGCCCCTTTTTTTTGCTTATGGACATACCGTTTTTATTTATTTATATTTTTTTACATTTTTTTTTATTTTGGCAGCCTACGGATGCTGCGGTATTAGTTTAAGCACGTTTCGGTCCGCTATTAGTTTAAGGATGTTTCGGTCCGGCATTGAGAAAGCTGGCTACTGCTTATAAAGCTTGAGCTGAGGAAGATAGCGAGCGGACATAGTCGTCGTCATCTATCATTGACCTAGGCTGTGGCTCATTAAGCGTAGTATTTCTTTAGGAAGTGACCGTTTATTGGCCTGAAAGGCCTTTCACCGTGCATATCCATAAGTAGATAGGCTCCACCTTGGTAGACCTTGTCTATGATGTACGGGCCTTCATAGTTTGGCTCAAATTTTCCCCGCTTGGCGCGATTGGGAATCATAGGCCTTTTGACCACTAGCTTAAGTTCGCATTGGCGGAATGTCCTTGGTCGGGTCAATCTTTCATATGAGCGCGTCATCTTTGCTTTATAGGCCTCCAAATTTTGTTGAGCTATGAGCCGGGTTTCATCAAGGGCATCGAGCTCCTCAAGCCGAAGGTGAGCATTTTCTTCGTCCGTCGGCTCGTAGTGGACCGCCACTCGTAGAGAGGGTAACTCTATTTCGAGGGGGAGTATTGCTTCTGTACCGAATACCAACGCGTACGGCGTTGTGTTTGTGGCCGTCTTGAACGTAGTTCGATACGCCCAGAGAGCTTCTTGCAGTCTTTCGTGCCAGTCTTTCTTATTTCGTGACACCGTTTTCTTCATGATCTTTGTCAAGGTTTTGCTGAAGGCTTCAGCTAGACCATTAGCTCGTGGATTATAAACCGAGGAATATCTCCAGTCTATATTGTGTTGCTGCGCGAAGTGACTGATCTTGTGGCTTCTGTAAGCTGGCCCGTTATCGGAGATGATCCGTCGTGGAGTTCCAAACCGATATAGGACGTGCGTCTTGAAGAAATGGAGGATATTCTCCGTCTTCACTTCCCTCAATGGTACTGCTTTTGCCCATTTGGAGAAATAGTCAGTCGTTGCCAGGATGAAACGGTGTCCCCTGGATGATGCTGGTTCGATGGGGCCGACTATGTCAGTTCCCCACATTTCGAATGGCCAGCTAGCCACCGTTGGATGGAGCGGATTTGGATACTGGTGGATGAAATCCCCATGAATTTGGCACGAGTGTCACTGCTTCGCATACTCGAGGCAGTCCTGGATCATCGTGGGCCAGTAGTAGCCCATTCGTTTAATCTTCAACTTCATCTTCGGGCCCGCTTGGTGAGAACCGCAGAGTCCGCCGTGAACTTCCTGAACGACTCTTTTCGCTTCGTCAGGTCCTAAGAATCTCAGCCACAGAGAATCAAATGACCTCTTGTACAGAGTATCATTGACGAAGGCGAAAGATAGAGCTCGTTTCATGAGCTGATGTCTTGTGGATGCTTCTTTAGGCATTCGGTGGGACTTAAAGTAGTCTATGAAGACTTCCCTCCAATCCTCAGCCTTTTCCAGGTCTTCTATTTGCAAGGTCGTCTGTTCAGTCGCTCCCTCCTCTTCGGGTGATTCCGGAGATATTTCCGCTGGGGCGAGCACCCGACGGCTTTGTACCACGATTCTTACGTCATCGAGGTTCTCATCGGCCAGTTCCTTGGCGAGCTTAGCCAATACGTCCGCTTTGCTGTTTTCCGTGCGCGGTATGTTTTCCAAAGTATAGGAAGGAATTTAGGTCAACAGTTGTTGCACCCTTTCACCATACTTCACCAACTTTGGTTTGCATGTTTGATAGTCGCCGTTTACTTGACTAACGACTAGCTGGGAATCTCCATATATGAGGAGGTTTTCAATTCCTATGTCAATGGCGATCTCAAGACATGCTATCAAGGCTTCATATTCGGCTTCGTTGTTTGTCCTCGGATCTATTTGTAGGGTTCCTAGGCACCCTAATGAGGTCTCACAAGGCATCAACCATGCCAATTTCAAATTCACGGTGCCGAGAAACACTAGACTACGGATCGTTAGCTAGAATTCTAGGCGAAAAGTAACTAGTTTACATCTAAACTAAAGGAACAGGAAATACAACCTTTGTAGATCCTGTTCTCCACCTCCATAGCTCCGCAACGAAGTATCCTCGCTGTCCAAATCGAGATCCGGGCTCTTGCGTCGGCTTCATCGGAGAAGAAGCGGGCTAGGTCATCGACGACGTGCCGAAGATGATCTACGTCGAAGCATCACTAGATCAAGCTCCACCTTCACCAAGCCATGAAAACTTGTGAAGGAAACACATTCTACTACTTGGCAAGAGGTAGAGGATGAAGAAATAGGAAGTGGGTAAACTTTAGAATTGGATTTCTCACTCTAACTCATCAATCACCATTGATGATGTCATGGTTTCTTCAAGTAGAAGATGAAGAAGAAGAAGATAAGTGTTATGATAAGAAAAAATCAAAAAGAAAAGAAAATGAATTCTTATCATAAGCTAACCATAGTTAGGTGTAGAGAATTAATTAGGGTTAAGTGGAATGGTTAGGTTTAAGCATGAGACAAAATGATCACAAAGTCAAAGTATTCATGAAGCTTCATGAAAGAACAAAAGAATGCCACCATTTTTCTCATGCCATTTTATTTTTCCAAAAAAGAAAAAGATTACTAAATGAATAAGGAAATCAAAAACCCTAATCATCCACTTAACCATAGTTTAATTCTTTACACTTAACCAAAAGGCATGTATCATCAAACATGATACAAGCAAGTGCACAAAATCATATCGCATATGCAATGCGTACATCCGAGTGAGAAAATCCATCTTAAAGTGAACCAATACTAGTCAATGCAAAGTAATATATCAAATATATAATTATGCATTAAATCATTAAATCAACACTTGATTTAACGATCCGGTCATATTGCATATAACCGACTAGTATTCTATGTATCGGCTTATCGAACCAACCCTTGATTCGATAACTAGGTTATATCGCATACAACCTTTCGATACATTCATCGCGAGAATGGAATACGGTATCAGATACACGCATTATTCTCGGTCCCGCACATATCTCATATGCGCTCCTATTTCGTTTCTCTTGAGCCAGGAAACCTCTGTGTAGGACTCTAAAGACTCGTCAATACGCCGGCAGCAGATGATGATCATATCAAACACCCACAAGCCGCAAGCGGTCTGCTAAACGTAACGGCCACCCGGGTATTGAGCGATCTGAAGATCGACGAGCAAGCCCGCTCACACTCCAGTGAATCCAACCAGTAACACTACCGTACAGTCCGGTCTGATCGTCTGATATGTCGCATATCTTGCCTAGGGGTGGTAAACGTCAGACCCCAATAGCTCGATAAGTCGTGTCGATATGAGGTCTATAACAATTCGAGAAACTACTGGTAACACTTACCAGTAAATCTCAGCAACCCTGGCCAGGGATTTCCTGTTATAGCCAATCGAACACAGCGCAACATCAACCCCCTATACCGGGAGAGACGAATCCCCTCCTATCGCTCATTGCCTCCATGTGACTCGGGACTGTACCCAAAAACCACCGTTTTGCACGCCCTCTTGGACGTGGTAAGATGGAAATCAAAGTACAGTGGGAACCACACAAGACTCTATGACGATCTCGGGTCAACAGACTACTCTGTACCAGTGTCACCAGAGAACTGCCATCTGACGTGAGGTATAATACCATCTGGGAGTTCTCGGCGAGTCCGTCCAGTGTACCCAGTCTCCACTGAGCACCCGTATATCATCTCTGATGTCAAACACCAATGGATATGGGATCATCCATCGCCCATCTGTATGGGTCGAGAAGGTACACGCTAGTCTACTCTGGTATATCGATGCCCCGTCTCGATACACCCTCGACTAGGGACTTTGAAGGATGTACTTATGGACTACCATGTCCCCACTAGTATGATCCGCATCATAGTCCAGGTAGTCAAGCACACATCCTAAGGGCTTTACCAACATGTAACAGAGAGACAATCAGTATACACGTTAAGGTAAAGTTCAACCAGATAGCATACTATCATGTCGAGCAAGAAAGTCCTCCCTATATATGTCCCAGCATCCACTACAATATACATCCTATGTACAGTAATGGCCTCTAGGGCATACATATAACTAACAATCTCCCACTTGCACTAGGGCCATCTGATAGCAGTGGTTGTAGTATCTCATACTCAACCATCCCATAAAAATCTCTCTCTGGGAACAGGCCTTTGTGAGTGTATCCGCTGTGTTGTCCTCTGAGTCTACTCTCCAAACCTCGATCCCCTGGAGATCAACCATCTCCATGATCAGGTAATACTGCCTTAGAATATGTCTGGATCACTGATGGGACCGGCGTTCCTTGGCATAAGCCACAACTCCATTGTCACACAATGGGAGGAACAAAGTTCATCTTATGAACTAATATACACCCAGACTGCCTCTTTGGTAGTATCTTAAGTAGTGATGTATCCCGCCTTTATCGTCTAGTATGTCACGGTATCTAGCTTGGAACTCTTCCAACATACCGTCCCTTTACTGAGGGTAAAGACAATGCCTGCGACTGACATTCAGTTGTCTTTATCACCCTGGAACCCTTCCAGTGATTCTCCCCAGGATCAACTGATACCATCTCACTATAACTAGTGAGTATTCTAACATCCATTTAGATCTATCTCATAGATCCAAAACCCAGGATTTAGTAGGTATCACTTTGATCCTATGTGGAGAATCCTTGTGATATGCGGAGATTGATCGAGCGTAGCATAGGAAACTCCTTTCCTATCAAGAGTATGTCATTCACGTACTCTACGAGGATCGTCACTATACTCCCTACTACCCTTTTGTTTATGCAAGGTTCATCTACCATTTTGATGATGTCAAACTCTTTGACTAATCCATCAAAACAGATGTTCCAACTCCGCGATGCCTGCTTTAATCCTATAAAGCATCTTGCACACGTTTCTGCTGCTCCCACTGTCTACGAGACCCTCTGGCTGTGTACTTATAGACGCACTCTTCTAAAACATCATTTAGAAAAGCTGTCATGACACCCAACCACCAGATATCGTAGTCATGGTATGTAGCCGTGGCAAGTAGTATCTGGATGGAGTTAAGCATAGGTACTGGAAAAGGTTTCATCATTATCCACGCCTAGTCGATGACGAAAACCTTTATCAAGTCTAGCTTTGAAAGTCTCAACTTTTCCATCTACACCAAGTAATCTTCTCAAGATATACTTGCTCCTGATGGGGATTTAACCCTTTAGATATAGCAACCAAAGTCCATACTTTGTTGGTGCAGAAGGATTCCATCTCAGATCACTAAGCATCCAGCCATTCTTACAGAGTCACACTCCTGATGGCCAGTCCGAAACTAGTTGGGTCATCATCTCATGATGCAATCCTCGCTCCCACTGTCATAGAGAAACCGAAGTATCTCTCAGGTGGGTGAGGAACCCTACTAGATCGGCGGAGAGGCTGAGGTTCGTTGGAATCTACTGAATCCTTTGGTTCTACCAAATCATCTGCTGTTATTTGTATAGCTGGAACCTTTCCAGTTCTACATAACTGACCTTGCCTCGAGCTTGTCCGGATTATGCTTTTAGACATAGCCCGGATAACCCCAAATCTTAACCAACTTAAGAGATGGGCTCTTCCTTTTCCATATCACATATGAAGTGGTAGGCAACTGATTTGATTTGAACCCTATTCAATAGGTATGCAGCTTCTCAAGTGCATAACTCCCAAAAAGGAAATAGGTAACTCAGTAGTACTCATCATAGAGCACACCTTATCATATAGAGTGTTATTGCTCCACCCCGATATACCATCGTGCTATGGTGTATACGGAGGAGTAATGCTGAGAGAGAATCTCATTCTCCTTTAGAATAGTCCAGGAATTTCGTGCTCAAGTATTCTCCTCCCTGATCACATCAAAGGACATAATACTTATACCTTTTATTGGTTCTCTACTTCTAACTTATATTCTGTGAATATCTCAAAAGGTTCGGACTTGTGTTTCAACAGGAACATAGGTCTGAATCTTGAGAGATTATCAGAGAATGTAACGAAGTACAAAGAACCAGTCTTGGCATGTGTAGACAGGGGACCTACATACATCAACATGTATCATCCCAAGAGTTCACTAACTCTTTTTCTGTTTCCAATAAACAGAACTATGGTCATCTTATCTTTGTGACATGACTGGCGAGTTTCATAAGATGTAAATTCAAACAGATTTAAATATGCATCTAAATGTAACTTCAGCTAGTCAGGTCGCATTGATATGACCTAGTCTACAATGCCTCAAGAAGGATTCGTTCATTTCTGAACTCTTCCTCTTGTGTGTGTTCCGTATACTTAGAACTGTAGTTTGATTTAGAACATCAACGCTTTTAGATAACGTGCCTGAACCAATCAACTTTTGATATAGGAAATGTTCAAAACATTATCCAACTATACAAAATTTTATCATTTCTTTACTAATAAAGAGATTGATATGATTTTGTATATCAGGTTCGGTATCTAACAACATTCGTTCAGAATCAATGTATTGGTAATACAGGGTGACAGTGACCAACAGACTTGGCTGCAACACTTGCCCCATTTTCTGTCTCATGAAACTTATCACCCGTTCTCAGTTCTCTACCATTCTGTAGCCCTATGTAACAGATTACATATCTGGGATCCTGATCTGGTATCACATACCCAGGACGTAAAGAATACTGAGAAACAGTTCTGTATAATGAACACACCCGAAGATGATGCATCAGCATGCACTCTCTTCGTTTGGGCGGCACGGGAAATCTGGTATTCCCCAATTTCCTGCTCTGTCTTATAGCAATTATAAGTTGGAGCGGGACCAACGTTCCCCAGCTCAGTATAACAAGCGGGTTCGGTCAATATTCCGCATTATTATTTTGATTAAGGCGTGATATGGTCGCTACCTGGAGAGAGAGAGAAGAAAACACTCAGCGTGCGCTCTTGCAAGAATAGATTGGTTATTACTTTATCTAATCAGGATGGCTCCCACTGCTTTTTATCAAATCTTCCTTCAAACCCTAAAAGGAAAGACTAGCCAGGATTAATTACACACTACAAGTTCGCCAATCTTTCAGCCAGGCCAGTGTCGGTACTTTGAGGGAGGTCCCCCGTGCTTTCGCACGAACCTAATTAATGTAAACCTCGTTTTCCCAGAGGCGTAACCTCGTTAACACCTTTCTAGACACCTACTTGATCGGCTAATTGTAATGTTTAAAACTCTCCCAGGAGTAACTCTTACTCGCAGCGGGTATCGGGATCCAACTATCTCATAGAAGGTATGCAATCTCATTGCAAATTTCAACACTTGAAATTCCCGATAATATTTTGCCCCTAGCTCGCTATGACCTTGACGCATGCCAAACAACCCATAGTCTGCTAGTCAAGTTCAACCCGTACATTTCTTGATTGAATTAAACCCACCCGCACGACCCTTGACGCATGCCAAACAACGCCGTACGAATACCCTAATCCAATCGCATCGTATGCTAGCAGATAAGCACTAGTTAGCTACCGTACACTACGCCTTGACGCATGCCAAACAACCGCAGCACGAATACTAACTAGTACTTATCTGAAATGACGGAGGGCTACGATAGGTTTTTCTGAAAACCTATTGCGTAATGAACTTGATATCGTTGTAGAATCAAATGATTTTGAAATGGAGTGCTTTTGAGGCTTTTCTAGTTTTGCTAAAGGAGTCACTCCCGGTGAAGGGGTCGTCGGTCCTTTCCTCGTCGAATGAGGTGCGGGATATATCACATATATCTCTGTGCAAAGCAAAAACACTTAAAAGCAATCAAAAGACAAACCGAGTGTGTAGCATCTGCCAGTTATTGCTAAAGGAGTCACTCCCGGTGAAGGGATCTCGGTCCTTTCCTCATCGAATAAGGTGCAGGATGTTCTATAATGAACACCGCGATGCAAAGCAAGAACTGTAGCTACCTGTTTTTATTTTGAAATTCGATTCTACAATATCTTAGGTTTCTTTTATTTCATTAATCACATTAATGAAGTCCCATCATTTAAGTACCTAAACATCACAGATAAATACGACGTACACTTATGCCATCCGCATTCGCCTCGATGTCCCCTCGTGCATCGTTAGGTTAGGTAACTAACGGCAGAGCGGAGCAGGGCTAGCGCGGGTGTAAAACATAAGTAACGTCTATATAATATATCATATATACTATATACTGTATCTATCACAGAACATCACATGATCACATCACAGATATCGCAGCAGAAGAAACATATGAAACATTGGATATACTAGGACGTCCGTGTTTTCAATACGAGCCAGTATAAAACACGGATTCCACGGTCGTGATGAATAGCCAAACCCACACCCCTAGACCCCTACGAGAGCGGCAAGCAACCCTACCAATTCTGGAGTTAGGAGACCCGGACCCGACTCCTCGAGTTGGTCTCCCACTGGACTCCAGAACCCGGTTACTTATGCCCTCCTCCTTGGGTCTATCCTAGTGCGGAAAAGTAAATAATATACAAAGGGTGACAACTTCCGCAACCTGGAAGTGCCCCAAATAAAAGAATATTACATACAAGTTTTTACATGAATGAAAATGAAAAACACTCATCTCATATAAAAACCCCCGGCTATTCAAACACGACGATCCAATATAACATATCCAGCAACACATAACATCACATGTCATCAACGTAAGTAAATATGTCCATCCCAATTGTCGTTGACATATAGCAACGAAACCGGCGATATCACATATTACACTTACGGTCACAGAAAAGAAAGTGTAAAACTACAACAGTTGGAATCCGCAATCTGCATAGACATCACATGCCTAATCAAATGAATACCTTAGACATCGCATGCCTAACAATTATAAACCCCGCATTTTAGTCTCATTATCGAAAACTCTTTTCAATATCAAGTCGGGTAATTCAACAAGATTCCCGACATGCTGATCGAATGCTCGTCACAAACTTCAGTAGACGGCCGCACCCCCTGATACCGTCGACGAAGTGCACCAAGGCGGAACACCGCTACCGCGAGCACCCGAACGGATGCTTTCGGCGATGGGGTTCTCCTACAGTCACTTGGTCGGGGCTATGGAGTGAGGCTGTCTATTAAGTTTACCCGGCGAGTATCCGCGTACGCTACGTGATTGCGACGGACTTTTGATCACATCAAAATTCCGTGGCAACCGATCAAGTGAGACTAAACTGCTATGTTTATAACATTCATTCAGTTATCACATAACTACTTGTGAATTTCAATTATTGTATCCCATTCCAGATAAATAGAAAATGTTAAACTTTCCGATCGAACAGTCGAACACCCAAGTTTTCCCGAAACAGCTAAACACATGAAATAAGTCTAACAACATTCAGTTCGTGCCTCAGTACCAACGGTCCAGCCGTAGAAGGGTCAAGCCAACGCCTCACATGTGGCACGCTGTACTGCCCCAAACCCGAAGGTTCAAAGGGCAGTTCAAGACGGTCACATAATCGAGTTAAGGTTTGTTGTCTTCTAGAGGGACCATCGCGTTACTTGCACTACTTAGAACGTCGTCAAACTACGGAAAAATCCAACACTTGGAAATTTCCCGGCAGGGGAAAAATTGGGTATTTATATCCGGTCGAACTTTTTAACATATTCTAAAATTTATCCGGAAATACACAAAAGACGAAATTTGATAATCCGGTCGAAACACCGAAGCTCTAAAACAGCCCAGAAAATTAAACTCTGGAATAATTATTAAAAATACCCATAAAACTCAGCTGCAGAAACTATGAATTACTGTACAGAGGAGGAGGGATGACGTCATCAAGCCGCCGCGGAACCGCCGCCTAAGCTGGCTTAGGCCGCGGTTCCGCCGCGCTTATCACTGTTCATTGAAAATAATTTGCATCGTAATTCTTAGAATTCCCTGCTAAATTTTTTAAGCATTTTTAATATTGAAAAATCCCAGAATTTAGAAAATGTACAGAGAGCATGTTACGTTTAGGGTTTCGGGTTCGTTCGGGCTTCAAATTGCGTCGGGACTTCGCCTAAGGCTCTAGCTAGGCTCTGATGGCACTGTAGGATTCCTAGGCACCCTAATGAGGTCTCACAAGGCATCAACCATGCCAATTTCAAATTCACGGTGCCGAGAAACCCTAGATTACGGATCGTTAGCTAGAATTCTAGGCGAAAAGTAACTAGTTTACATCTAAACTAAAGGAACCGGAAATACAACCTTTGTAGATCCGGTTCTCCACCTCCATAGCTCCGCAACGAAGTATCCTCGCTGTCCAAATCGAGATCTGGGCTCTTGCGTCGGCTTCATCGGAGAAGAAGCGGGCTAGGTCATCGACGACGTGCCGAAGATGATCTACGTCGAAGCATCACTAGATCAAGCTCCACCTTCACCAAGCCATGAAAACTTGTGAAGGAAACACACTCTACTACTTGGCAAGAGGTAAAGGATGAAGAAATAGGAAGTGGGTAAACTTTAGAATTGGATTTCTCACTCTAACTCATCAATCACCATTGATGATGTCATGGTTTCTTCAAGTAGAAGATGAAGAAGAAGAAGATAAGTGTTATGATAAGAAAAAATCAAAAAGAAAAGAAAATGAATTCTTATCATAAGCTAACCATAGTTAGGTGTAGAGAATTAATTAGGGTTAAGTGGAATGGTTAGGTTTAAGCATGAGACAAAATGGTCACAAAGTCAAAGTATTCATGAAGCTTCATGAAAGAACAAAAGAATGCCACCATTTTTCTCATGCCATTTTATTTTTCTAAAAAAGAAAAAGATTACTTAATGAATAAGGAAATCAAAAACCCTAATCATCCACTTAACCATAGTTTAATTATTTACACTTAACCAAAAGGCATGTATCATCAAACATGATACAAGCAAGTGCACAAAATCATATCGCATATGCAATGCGCACATCCGAGTGAGAAAATCCATCTTAAAGTGAACCAATACTAGTCAATGCAAAGTAATATATCAAATATATAATTATGCATTAAATCATTAAATCAACACTTGATTTAACGATCCGGTCATATTGCATATAACCGACTAGTATTCTATGTATCGGCTTATCGAACCAACCCTTGATTCGATAACTAGGTTATATCGCATACAACCTTTCGATACATTCATCGCGAGAATGGAATACGGTATCAGATACACGCATTATTCTCGGTCCCGCACATATCTCATATGCGCTCCTATTTCGTTTCGCTTGAGCCAGGAAACCTCTGTGTAAGACTCTAAAGACTCGTCAATATGCCGGCAGCAGATGATGATCATATCAAACACCCACAAGCCGCAAGCGGTCTGCTAAACGTAATGGCCACCCGGGTATTGAGCGATCTGAAGATCGACGAGCAAGCCCGCTCACACTCCAGTGAATCCAACCAGTAACACTACCGTACAGTCCGGTCTGATCGTCTGATATGTCGCATATCTTGCCTAGGGGTGGTAAACGTCAGACCCCAACAGCTCGATAAGTCGTGTCGATATGAGGTCTATAACAATTCGAGAAACTACTGGTAACACTTACCAGTAAATCTCAGCAACCCTGGCCAGGGATTTCCTGTTATAGCCAATCGAACACAGCGCAACATCAACCCCCTATACCGGGAGAGACGAATCCCCTCCTATCGCTCATTGCCTCCATGTGACTCGGGACTGTACCCAAAAACCACCGTTTTGCACGCCCTCTTGGACGTGGTAAGATGGAAATCAAAGCACAGTGGGAACCACACAAGACTCTATGACGATCTCGGGTCAACAGACTACTCTGTACCAGTGTCACCAGAGAACTGCCATCTGACGTGAGGTATAATACCATCTGGGAGTTCTCGGCGAGTCCGTCCAGTGTACCCAGTCTCCACTGAGCACCCGTATATCATCTCTGATGTCAAACACCAATGGATATGGGATCATCCATCGCCCATCTGTATGGGTCGAGAAGGTACACGCTAGTCTACTCTGGTATATCGATGCCCCGTCTCGATACACCCTCGACTAGGGACTTTGAAGGATGTACTTATGGACTACCATGTCCCCACTAGTATGATCCGCATCATAGTCCAGGTAGTCAAGCACACATCCTAAGGGCTTTACCAACATGTAACAGAGAGACAATCAGTATACACGTTAAGGTAAAGTTCAACCAGATAGCATACTATCATGTCGAGCAAGAAAGTCCTCCCTATATATGTCCCAGCATCCACTACAATATACATCCTATGTACAGTAATGGCCTCTAGGGCATACATATAACTAACACTGTTAGGGAGAAGGCAAAACGCATTATCCCACCTTGTAGAGTTATAAAGATGAGTCCTACCCCCGATTTGATTATAGGGGCACTTTGTTTGCGTTTCTTCATGGAAGATGCTCCATCAAAATAAAGCTCCCATTGGGTATCACCACCGTCGATCGCATCAAACGCATGTTCCTCTGGAAGATCACAATTCAAAGGAGAATCGGCGGGTATCGGATGCTCAGCGAGGAAGTCGGCGATGGCCTGGCCTTTCACTGCCTTAAGAGGTTGATACGTTATCGAGAACTCCATCAAGAGCAGGGCCCATTTAGCGAGTCGTCCCGTCAATATGGCTTTCAACATCAAAGATTTAAGGGGGTCCACCTTTGAAATGAGACGGACTTCATGTGCCAACGCATAGTGCCTGAGCTTTGTTATCGCGAAGATCAACGCCAGGCAGTGTTTTTCAATGGGGGAGTAGTTGCTTTCTGCCCCAGCAGAACTCGACTTAAGTAGTAGAGTGCTCTTTCCTTCCCTTGATCGTTCTCTCGTGCCCATAATGCGCCCAAGGAGCCTTCGAGAGCGGTTGTATAAAGAATGAGGGGCTTTCCCTTGACCGGAGCAGCCAACACCGGCGGGTTCTGCAGGTATTGTTTGATCTCGTCTAGCGCGCTTTGGCATTTTTGGTCCCAGACGAACGGGGTTCCCTTCTTCATCAGGTGGCTGTAAGGACGGCACTTTCCTGAAAGGTTGGCTATAAATCGCCGTATATACGCGAGCTTCCCTTGGAGAGACCGCAACTGTTTGAAAGTCCTTGGCGGAGGCATTTCCATGATCGCTTTGATCTTTGACGGATCTATCTCAATACCTCGATGTCGGACGATGAATCCCAGGAATTTGCCCGAGGAAACTCCGAATGCACATTTGAGGGGGTTCATCTTCAAGTTGTATTGTCGAAGACGTTTAAATACGGTCTTCAGATACTCGAGATGTTCCTCGTATGATTTGCTTTTAACCACGAGGTCGTCGATATAGCATTCGACGATTTCGTTTATAAGGTCATCGAAGATCTTCATCATGGCCCTTTGGTAGGTGGCACCGGCATTCTTTAAACCGAAGGGCGTCACCTTGTAGCAGAATATACCCAAAGGAGTCCTGAAGGCGGTGTGCTTCTGGTCTTCGGGATGCATCTTTATCTGATTATACCCTGACGAGCCGTCCATGAAGGAGAAAACTTCATGAGTGGACATATTGTCTATCATCAGTTCGGTGACTGGTACTGGGAAATCGTCCTTCGGGCAGGCTTTATTGAGATCCCGGAAGTCTACGCATATGCGCACTGTCCCATTTTTCTTCATCACCGGGATGATATTGGCGATCCATTTAGGGTATTGAACTTCCTGGATGAAGCCAGAGTCGATCAGCTTTTTGACTTCAGCATTGATACTCATTTCAAGCTCGAGCCGCATTCTTCTCGGCGCCTGTTTGACTGGCTTGACATCCGGAGATATCGCCAATCTGTGCACAGCAATTTCTGGATCTAGTCCTGGCATTTCGAAATAGTTCCACGCGAAGCAATCTCTATGCTGTAGAAGCACGTCCTTTAACGCAGCCACCCTTTCTTCAGATAGCAGCTCGCTGATGAATGTCGGTCACGGGTCATTCGCCGTTCCCAACTCAATTTTCTTAAGGTTATCTGCAGTGGTATGGATTCCATCTTCCAGCTCTTTTGGCGCTGGTGGGAATTCTGAGATCACCTCATCATTGTTGTTTTTAAAGCACCAGGGAAGGCTGTCCATGTTCTCGGGCTCTTCTTTTAATATCGTTATCACGTGACAAGTACGAATTCGCTTCCAATCCCAATGCGGAACTGGTTCTTCTTCCGTGGCCTTGGGTTCGTGCTTCTGTGGCGGCGCTACCCTCCAGTTGTCGGACAGAGCGAACTTGCCAAGCTGATACTTATCTTCAACCCAATTCTTGAAGGTGAAGCAGTCCTCGAGAGGGTACCCTATCACTCGGTGATAAGGGCAATAGTCCGGGTGTGAGACCTCGTCCGCTTGTTCGGGCTGTTTAGACTCCGGCAGTGTAAGCATCTGATGTTTTAGAGCGAGGTCAAGTATCTTCTTCGTATTGTCCCGAGGAAATGAGTACGCTCGACCCATTTTCTTCATAAGGGATAGATCAATAATGCTCGACTCCCGTTTGCGTGGCTTCTTAGCCCTGCTTTGTTGCTGTTGAGTGCCTTTTTGGCCTTTCGACTTATTTCTGCTTTTGCGTCGAGCCTTCTTTATAACAGGTTGACAAGGAGCGGCATTTTCATCTTTCACGGCCTGTTGGAGAAGGCGTTGCGTTTTGGCTTTCTCATAAATGGCCATTTCACGGTTATGATCGTCCCGGACTTTTTGACCCGCTTCCTTTATAAGCTTGTCCATTTGTTCTTCGAACGACGGACTGGGCTCCTTTGCATCTGGGACTTTGACTGGCTCAGGATTAGCGTCCTCCCATTGAGCATCATCTTCTTCATCGAAGTCATACACGACGTAGCAGCCGTGTAGTAGCTCTCGTTTCTTTGACCGGATGTATCCAAGCCCTTTTGTCTCCATTCTCCCATTAGGCAGTTTGCGTTGGGTCCCGGGAACGTTCCAGACTTTGTCATAGAACTTGGTTTTTCGAACGGTCTGCTTGAAGGATATCCCCTGGCATCTCAGCAGCTTTTTCAAACCTTCCATATAATATCTGGGAAGACGGATAGGCTGAAGCCTGTCGAGCGTAGGATCCGCGCCATGCCAAATTTCTTTCTCCACTTTGGTTTCTTCAGAGCGGTAGAATAGAATCGCTTTTTCGCTTTCTCGCCTGGGATGGATATAGAACGTTTGTAGCTCTTCTACATTGTAAATATCAAGTGCATCCAGTTCTTTACGGTGTTTAAGCGGCACCATGGCGACTTGTAGACTTTGCTCTTCGCCAACGGATGTTTGTATTGAAGGTCGAGCAGAGAATATAGTATGGACCTCGTCCTCCGAGTCACTACCAAAGATCAACGTAGGTGCGGACGGTCCTGGCTTGTTGTGTTGGAGCGGACCTGAATACACTATCTCCTCTTCCTCCTCGGTATCACTGTCGAAGACAGGGATGGTGGCATTAGCCTTGTTCTCCGGCTTGTGGCACCTTTCCGTGTCTTCGAAATCCGGTAAGAAGTATTTGGCATCTTCATATTTATGGACTTCGTTCACGGAAAACGGATTCAGTTCTCCCGCAACGGTATACTCGAGACCATCCTTAGCATACTTCATACACTGATGTTGTGTAGAAGGGATGACGTTGTACTCGTGTAACCACGGTCGACCGAGCAAAGCATTGTAGCATGTTTTGGCGTCTATGATGTGGAATTTAATATCCGTGACGAGTAGCCTAAAGCGTAGCGTCAGTATCACAGACCCAAGAGTTCTTGATGACTGGGAGTCGAACCCGGAGATGATGATCTTGTCCCGAGCAAGGTGCTGGACGCTCATGCAGATTTCTTTTAAAACCCGCACATTGAGGAGATTAACGGAGGATCCATTGTCGATCAGGATCTTGCCTATTTTTATATCGTGGCAATATCCTGAGACGTAAAGGGGACGATTGTGTTCGCATGTCCCAAGGAGAAGATCTTCATCACCAAAAGCGACATTGGACGTGTGCACTTCCTCTAATTCATCATTCATCTTTTCTTCAGCCAAGAAAGCTTGGAATTGCTGCGGATCCTGTAGTGCCTTGATTAATGAATCTCTCGCTTCCTTTGATAGCAAAAGGGCATCAAGAATGCTGAGCTGTGACGGTAGCTTCCTCAGATGCGCTAAGACGTTGTAATCCATCTTATTCCTCTTTGGCGGGTCCTTGGCACTTAGCTCCTCCACCACTTGGTCATCTAAGACGATATCTTCAGAGACCTTTTCCTTCCCTTTATCTTTTCTGTTTGAGGGTCCGAGATTCTTTTCAGGCAGCGTCCGATTCCGCAGTCGAATATTTTCGCAAACCTTCGGCTCTTCTTCTTTTCCCGAAGTGGACTCTTTAAAGAGAGGGGCAAGTTCCAGCTCCTCATCAGAATCGCTTCCGAATGTAGACACTTGTGACCCGCCGGTGTTAACCACGCGACAATCGCCGGTGGTTCTTTTAAACCCTTCGGTCGTATTTCTTTGCTCCCGACGAGTTTTGCGCTTTTCCCGCTTAAAGCGTTGTCGATGAGCAACGTATCCTTGCCACCATCTATCAAAAGCTTTGCACTCTTGAGTGGGGTGCGAAACCTTCTGATGATATAAGCAATAGGAAGGGTGCATTTCTATTTCACTGGTAATTTTTCCTTCGGAGGATGGTAGTTTCATACCCATTGATATGGCCTTAGCAAATCTTTTCCTCATCTTGAATTGGCTTTTGTCGGTAGTGGAGGTATTTTTCTCCAGCGGGATCGTCTCAGCTCTTTCATCAAGTCGCTGGCGCTTGGCCCTTTCAAATATAGCCGTCTCGCGTTCTCGATCAGCTTTACTTTTCAATCGAGCTTCGTTGAGGAATGCGTCGATTACTTCATCTGATGGCCCCAGAATTTTTGATTCAGGGTCTGCCCCCTGCTTTTCAGTGCAAGGAGTCTCCTCATCGTCCATGAACGAATGAGAAATCACATGACAGCTCGCCACGCATTCTTCAGATTCATCAGATGAACTTTCTCCCTCATCTCCCTCTTGAAAGACATGATTGAGGAACTCTTGGAGCGTAATGGGAGTCCGTGCCTTCTGGTTGTATTCCTCCAGCGCGTCAATTTGTTTTTGCAAGTCCGTGCGCTCGTCGCCAGGCTTCACGGGCTTCATTGATTTCTTTTTCTTTTTCTTTGAAGATTTTGACGGCTGGTTGCGAGTACTTGAGCCACCACCATCGGTCTTTAGAGTTGGACGTAGTTTCAACATCCCTTCAATGACCTGCGGTTCTAACGGGTTCTTCCACTTGATCGCTGGGCACATCTGAAGATCGTTCAGCATTCTCTTTGTCTTAGCTGATAGTACAACCTCCCAAGGAGCTTCTTCAACGACGGAGCATGTTGCCCCCGGCGTATTCGTCCCCTTAGAGGTGTGGGGTTGCGGGGGATTCACCTTCCATTTGTCAGATAACGCGAATTTGTCCTGTCGGTACTGGTTTTCAAGCCAATTTTTGAAAACGTAGCAATCTTCGATCGGATGGCCCAGTACTCGATGATAAGGACAGTAGTTGGGCTCATTGACATCACTTGGTTGCAACGGACGTTTTGGATCCGGCAGATTTATGAGTCTGTTGCGCAACGCCAGCTCGAATAACCTTCTCGTTTTATCGTGGGGAAAAGAGTAAGAACGTCCTAGCCTCTCTTCAAGGGCTACGTACGGACGCATATTATTTTGACGAACAACCGGCTTCGAGTCGCTCGGTTGTTGTTGAGCATTAGCGGCAACGATCGCTTTTCCCCTTCCTTTTTCATTTCGGGAGTCCAGCTTTGGAAGAGAGGGTTTATGGCTCATCTGATCCATTTGCGCTAGCTTGTCAATCAAGGCTTGGAAGGTAGTCGGCTTGAAAAACATCATAAATTGCGAGATGGTTGCTTGCGGATCAAGGGTTCCCACAAACATACCCACTGCGGGAGCTTCTTCAATGCGTTGCTCGCACTTCGACCATAAGTTCCGCCACCCTATAGCATATTGAACCCACGTCTCACCTGGCTTTACCCTGGCGTTAATCAGTGCCGTCATCGGGGTGCGTTCACTGGCGCTTGCAAAACGCTGAGTAAACAACAGCTCCATCTCCGCGAAGGTCTTGATAGAGTCGTTCGGGAGCTTAGAGTACCACTCGAACGCCGTATCTGATAAACTTCCAATAAACTGGCGAAGCAAAAGCTTGTCATCACCGCCGGTGTTGCCGCAGAGTGCCCTGAACTGGGCAACATGCTGGTGAGGATTGCCCGTTCCCTTGTAGACATGGAACTTGGGAATTGTGTAACCCGGCGGGTACTTGATTTGATCGTACCAACTTGGATATGGCCGTCCTGTTTTTACGACCTGGCCGGCTGCTTCGGTCGCATGATGAACCCATATTTGTTGGGCTATGTACTCGTCCAAATCAGCTTTGGAGATTGTATCCTCCTTAGCCGTCGACAGAGCTGGCGGAGGATTTTATGTCTCTCCCCTATCGTCTCCAAGGACGATCGGGGGCTCTTCGGCCGGAGGATCTTGTTGTATCATCATTCCTACCATGTCTTGGAAGAGGAGGCCCATACGTTGTATGTTGGCTACTTGTTCAGCAGCCTCTTTGTCCTTCTTCTCCAATATTCGACGAAGGAATTCGGCGTCGGTTTCTTCTTCCTGGCATTCATCCGAGGACGTTTCAGGGTTTTCTTTTGGCCCGGTAAGTGCGGCCATAGCGTTCATCATCTCTTGGAGCTTCTGCTGCTGCTCCTGGGCTTTGGTCACTGATCGCGTAAGCGGTCGATGACCCGTAGATATGCAACTGTCCTCTTTACCAGACGCCACATAGACGGTATGAACTACAATACCCCCTGACTTAGTGTTAGTGTATATTCCCTAGAGGCCATTACTGTATCATACTAGTTTGTATATTACTTGATGGAAGCTTGGGATATTCACCTTGTATAAACAATCTTGCTCAATATAGTAGTATGCTACTTGGTTTGTTTCTACTTCAATGTGTACTTGTGTTTATTTCAGTATATCACTTATACGCATTAGTGGAGCCCTTAGGATCTTTGCTTGATTACCAGCGTTGTGATGGCAGTCACACTAGTGGGGGCTGGGTAATCTATAGGCACATCCTTATACAGGTCCCTAGTCGTAGGACTATCGAGACAGGGCATCGATACTCCGGAGTAGACTAGCGTATGCGCTTCTCATCCCAGTATGGGAGATGGTCTGTCCCATAGCCATCAGTACGTCGTACTGGAGATAGTATACGGATGCTCGTTGGGTTACGAGTACACTGGACAGGACTCGTCGGGAACTGACAGGTTGGTATTATACCTATCGTCAGTTATCAGTTCCCAGGTGACATGAGTACAGCTTAGTCCGCTGACTTGACACTGGCACTTCGCCTCGAGTGTGTTCCCACTGCACTTTGATCACTACCCTACCACGGCTCAAAGGAGTCGTGCAAACAGGTGGTGATTGGGTGCAGTCCCGAAGCACTTGGAGGCAGTGACGGTTAGACAGGATTCGTCTCTCCCGGTATTGGGGGTTGACATCGCGCTGTGTCTAGGAGAGCCATTACACGAGTAGTCCCTGGCCAGGGCAAGCGAGATATACTGGTAGGTTCCAGTGTTATCTCAGGGTGTTTTGGGCTTCACTCCGACACGACTTGTACCGCTATTGGGGGACTGACGTTTTACCGCCCCCTAGGCCCGACATGCGATGTATCAGACAAACAGACCGGACTGTACGGAGAATGTCACATTCAGACTCAGTAGGAGTTCAGATGGGGTTTTCACCTCGTCAGCCTTCTTGTCGACATCTACCTGGGGACCGTTACGCACAGCTAGTGCCGCTTGCGGTCTGTGGTTAAACCCACTGCCAGCGTAGTGTCGAGTCTTTAGAGTCCCACACAGAGGGTATTCGCCTCTGGGCAAAACAGAGTAGAGGTCGCATGGTTTTGCGACAGGGTTCGTTCTCATCCGCGCACTTGTGCACGTTTGGAGTCCGGACGGATTATACTGGCAGGCTCTGGTTTGAGCCAGATACTGGTATATGTTTTGGGGTTGCTTTTATATCTTGGTATTCTTGTTCCTCAGAACGAGAATGCAGGTGTGTATGCACAGTTGCTTGAGGCGGAGGATGAGGTATTTCATTAGGGTTTCGGAACGGGTGCGTATGCACAGTTGACAGTTATCATTTTCCAAACCCTAATGGATTTATGAATTATCTATTAATAATAGTAATTAAATGAGAATTATTTTATGGTTGATTTTGTTGACTTGTTGACCATAGTTGACTTGTTGACCATGGTTGAATGTTGACCACCATCGTGCTTTGAAAGATCCTCCTTGATTCATGCTTACATTTCATTAAATGAAGCATGGTAGTGGTCATTCCAAATTGCCATCAACTATTCTTATTTTGAATTATTATTATTTAGATAATTGTTTTTCTTTTGGCATTATGGTTGCAAGAAAGAAAAACATAGCTCATTATCTCATTTAGCTTCTCTCTCCTCTCTTCATCTTCTTCTTCCTCTAGCAAAAGAGAACCCTTCTCATGTGTTGAGAATCCTTCTCTTTAAAAAGAAAAGCAAACCCTAGTCACTCTCTACTCATTCTAGGTTAAAGGTTTAGCAAGCCGGAAACCCTAGTTCACTCAAAGATCGAGGAAGAGCCCAAAGGTCGAACCTTCGAGGTGGATCCATCTTCGACGGAAGAAGGCGACGAGAAGAGAACCATCAACCTCTACAAGATTTCAAGAAGAAGGAGTTCAAGTTTAGGTATAACCTTCATCCGAGTAGCTAACTCTCTTTAGCGTATTTGCTAGTTTAGTTTAGACACGATCCCGACCTTGTTTAGTCCATGTTGCCTCTTGCGATAAAAATTTGTTTTTTATACCGTTTCCGCCTCCCCGTAAGCACCGGGGGTCGCAATATGGACTTACATTGGTATCAGAGCCTAACTAAACTTAAACTAGCTTGGTAGCGAAGTGTATGGAAGTTCGAAACCGAAAAATCGCAAAACCGGAAAAACCAAAACCCTAAGTTTCTGTTGATTTTTTTTCTGCTCTAAATGAAAAAATTTATACTTGTAAATTCGGCTCAGGGTTTTGTTTGAACAGCCAAGAAAAACGATGCACTAATTCACTTAAACCGCCGCGCTTCCGCGGCACGAGGTAGGCATGTGCCGCGGAAGCGCCGCAGTTTGTTTTCCTCTCTGCATCGTTTTTCGTGCAGTGTTCTTCTGGTGGTGTTTTGGGATTTTTCAGATGTATTATATGTACCCAGATTTTCCAGAACAGAAATTCACTTTTGGGGTCCTATAATTCCGTATTTTTTCCGAACTTCACTGCACTTTGGCTATGTTGGTTATATCTGTGATGTTTGCATGTATTGAACGTCGGCTAATCGCTATAAGTCGATTAGTCGGGGTTATACATGATCTGTGTTTGATATTGGAATGTGTATATGAATGTGTTGGACTGTCGCGGGTGAATAGCCGGGGTGGATGTGAGATGAGCTTTTGTTTTTCTTTCATTCATTGTAAATGTAAATTGATGTAATAATATTATTTGTTTGGCCGCACAACCGGGTCGGGGTTGTAGCCGTCATTGTATAATTCTTTTTACTGTTTTTGCTCCTAGGATAGACCCATGGAGGGGTGCACAAACTGCCGAGTACTTGGCGGGTAGTTTGCCGCACCCGTAGGGGTCTTGGGTGGGGTATTTGGCTATTCACCGCGACCGTGTAATCCGCTTTTCATTGCAGGCTCGAAAGGATTGCGGATTGCTAGTATATCCAATGTATTCATCTGTGATCTGTAATGTCTATCATTGCTTTCTATTTAGGCGTTGCTTATGTTTTACAGCCGCGCTAGCCCAGCCCCCGCTCTGTCGTTAGTTAAGTAACCTAACGAGTGATGACGGGACCCCGTGGCGAATGCGAATGGCATAAGCGTACGTCATATTTTGGTTGTTTTCTGCAATGGTAGGATTTAATGATGGGACGCATTAAAAGAACTAATGCAAGAATATCACGCATTAAAAGAACTAATGCAAGATAATAAACCAAGCTAAAATCGTTGGAACACTTTCGAAAAACCACTCGGTTCTTTTCAAAACTAACTTTTAAATGCGGAGCTTGAGCCACTCCTTCTAAAAGCTATCTCGTTCCATCGATTATATCAAGTTCACTACGTTCACGGTTTTACCAAAACCATTCGTAGCCCTCCGTCGTTTCGCATGAATAGGCAATAGTATTCAAGCTGTGTATTTTGGCCAAAGTCAAGGCTCAGTGATTGGTAGCTATTGGGTATTCATGTGTAGCATAGATAGATGCGTTGGTTTGGGACAGTCGTGCTGCCATTTTGGCCAAAGTCAAGGGTATGTACGGATGGATCCAAATTAACCTGGAAAGTGACGGGTAGAACTTGACATGTGACTTATGATATTTTGGCCAAAGTCAAGGTCATAAGAGCATGGGGCAAAAATCCACATCGGGAGTTTCATAAGTACTGAAACTTGCTAGATTTGCATACCATTTGGAGTGTGATGATTATGGTAGGATTCCTTCATTTTCGTCACGCGATGATATTTGGATCCCGATCCTACTGTGAGTATATGCTACTCCTCGGGAAATTTCTCACTAAACGATCAATGCTATAAACCTAGTACGTGCCTAGAAAGGTGTTAGCGGGGCTACGCCCCCAGGGAAAAGAGGTTCTTAAATTAAGGAACTTCGCGAAAGCGTTGGAAAACCTCCCTCGAAGTACCGACACTGGCCTGGCTGAACGGTTAAGCAAGTATTGTACGGTGGGATTGATCCCGGCTAATTCTTCCTTTATGGTTTGAGGAGGGATTCGAGAGACAGTGGGAGCCATCCTGTTTAGACAAATTAAAAACCATTCTAAACTTGCAAGAGCATCGTGCTAAGTGTTTCTTCTCTCCCCCTGCAGCGACCAAATCGAAATGACTGGACTTAAGTTACTTCTAGATAAAAACATACTGACAGGGCCAAACTACAAAGATTGGCTCAGGAATGTCAAATTGGCAATCACTTACGACAAGCTAGGGTATCTTCTTACCACCAAAGCTCCCCCCGTCCCAGGTCCCACCTCCAGCGTCGCGGATAAGGAAATCCGTAAGACTTGGGAGATTGATTGCGCGAAGGCCAGGTGCCTCGTGCTTGCCTCTATGGACAACGAACATCAGAGGAGGCATGAGAATATGGACCTTGAGTCCATATTTCTCCATACAAAAGAACTGTATGGAGAGCAGTCTCGTATCGCAAGATACGAAGTGTCGAAGAAGTTGTTTTCGACAAAGTTGGCCGTCGGATCATCGGTAGCGGACCACGTGCTTAAGATGATTGGCTACACTGAGGAGCTCGCAGAACTTGGGACCACGTTGGATAGTGAACTCTATACAGATTTAATTCTCCAGTCCCTTCCATCCACTTACGCCCAGTTCATACTGAATTTCAACTTGCAAGAAAAGGAAGTTGAACTTTCAGAACTCCTCAACCTGCTGAGGAGCGCAGAGGGCACCCTACAGAAGGGTAGGGATACACCCGCTTTGTTTGTAGGAGGATCTTCTTCCTCTAGGTCCAAGGCGAAAGCCAAGGGAAAGAGGAAGAAAGCCCTCGCCAAACCAAGAGGCGGTGTTAGTAAAGTGGGTACGAAGGGAAAGGAAAAGGCAACAAAGATAGAGGGGAAGCTTGTTGGTAAAGAGGAATGCTTCTATTGTCACAAAAGTGGACACTGGAAGAAAGATTGCAGGGCTTGGAAAGCCAGGACACAGGAACTGAAGCAGGTTGCGGCTTCAGCTTCAGGTGTGTATGTTATTGAAAACTGTCTTTCTATAAACTCTACTTCCTGGGTATTGGATACCGGATCAGGATCTCATATCTGTAATTCTTTGCAGGCGTTGAGAAACCGTAGGTTTTTGAAGGCAGATGACATGACCCTCAGAGTTGCGAACGGAGCTAGCATGGATGCTAAAGCCGTGGGGGACTATCACCTGGGAATGACAGATGGGCATGTTTTGGTTTTGCGTAATTGCTTTTTTGTACCCAACGCAACTTGTAATATCATTTCTGTATCTTTGGTTTCTAAAGAAGGTTATGAATTTGCGTTTGTAAGTAATGTTGTAAACATTCACCTTAATCAAGTTCTGATTGGGTCAGGTACACTGAGCAATGGTATATACGTATTAAACCAACCACAGATTTTCAATGTCCAGAATACACACAAAAGAAAGTCTCCAGATATTAATCAGACTTTCTTATGGCATTGTAGACTGGGTCACATCAATGAGAGAAGGTTGACTAAGTTACATACAGAAGGATATTTGGATCCGTTCGAATATCAATCATATGCCACTTGTCAATCCTGTCTCAAAGGAAAGATGACAAAGACTCCGTTCACTGGACAAGGAGTAAGAGCGAGCGAGCTCTTGGGACTCGTACACAGCGACGTGTGCGGTCCAATGTCTACACATGCGCGAAGCGGTTATTCTTACTTCATTACTTTTACGGATGATTTTTCAAGATACGGTTATGTCTTCTTAATGAAACATAAGTCCGAAGCTTTTGAAAAATTCCAGGAATTTAAGAATGAAGTAGAAAAACAAACCGGCAAAAGTATCAAGATTCTAAGATCGGATCGAGGTGGAGAATACTTAAGTGCCGAGTTCCTGAATTATTTAAAAGAGAACGGGATTCTCTCTCAGCTTACTCCTCCATACACTCCGCAACACAACGGTGTATCGGAGAGACGGAACCGAACCCTATTGGATATGGTACGGTCCATGATGAGTAACGCTGAGTTACCGCGATCATTCTGGGGGTATGCACTAGAATCAGCTGCGTACCTTTTGAACCGAGTTCCTACTAAGACTGTGCCTACTACACCATATGAGATGTGGTGTGGGAAGAGACCCCATCTCAGTCACATTAAGACTTGGGGAAGTCCAGCTTTTGTTAAAAAGCAGCATGCGGACAAGCTCGAGGCGCGCTCAGTACTGTGTAAGTTTGTGGGATATCCAAAGAATTCCAAGGGATATCTCTTCTACTACGAAGAGGAACAAAAAGTTCTTGTTTCTCGTCATGCCCACTTTCTAGAACATCAGTTCTTAGAAAAAGAATTAAGTGGGAGCGCAGTAGAACTGGAAGAAATTCCAGAACCGCAGACTATTACTGAAAGCTTAGTGGAACCAGAGGGTTCAAATGAACATGACATTCCTACGCCGCTCCGCAGAAGTAGTAGGCAGTCTCATCCGCCCGAGAGATACTACGGTTTTCTCATAGACGGGGATAGAGAGGATTGCGTCATAGATTATGACGAGCCTACTAGCTTCCAACAGGCCGTTCAGAGCGTTGACTCGGTAAAATGGCTGGATGCAATGCGGACCGAAATGGAGTCCATATACACCAACAAAGTATGGACGTTGGACATTGCTCCAGACGGGGTAAAACCCGTAGGATGCAAGTGGATCTTCAAAAGGAAGATTGGTGTAGATGGACAGGTTGAGACCTATAAAGCTAGACTTGTAGCAAAGGGTTTCCGTCAAAGACCTGGCTTGGACTATGACGAAACCTTTTCTCCAGTGGCTATGCTGAAATCCATTCGGATCCTTCTTGCCATTGCTGCCTTCCACGATTATGAGATTTGGCAGATGGACGTAAAGACCGCTTTTCTAAATGGAAATTTAGAGGAGTGTGTCTATATGGATCAGCCAGAGGGTTTCATTCAGAGTGGGAGCAGCGGAAAGGTGTGCAAGTTGCTTAAGTCCATCTATGGACTAAAGCAGGCATCGCGGAGTTGGAACATCTGTTTTGATGAGACGGTCAAGGAATTTGACTTTATCAAAAATCCAGATGAACCGTGCATCTATAGTAGATTTGTAGCGAGAACTGTAGTATTCCTTGTTTTATACGTGGATGACATTCTCTTAATAGGAAATGACATTCCTATGCTACAATCTGTCAAGGGTTTCTTGTCACACAGGTTCTCCATGAAAGACCTGGGTGATGCCTCATACATCCTGGGGATCCGGATCCATCGTGATAGATCCAAGAGGATATTAGGACTTTCACAGTCCAGGTACATCGACACCGTACTGAAAAGATTCAGTATGGAAGATTCCAAGCGCGGTAACCTACCGGCTTGTCACGGGATCACCCTCTCTAAAGAGATGTCTCCCAAGACTGATTTGGAGAGGGATCGCATGTCTATTATACCCTACGCTTCTGCGGTAGGCTCTATAATGTATGCGATGTTGTGTACCAGACCGGATGTAGCTTATGCACTGAGTGTAGTAAGCCGGTATCAGTCAAACCCTGGGGAGAAACATTGGATAGCAGTAAAGAACATTCTCAAGTACCTGAGAAGGACTAAGGAGATGTTCTTGGTGTATGGCGGAAAAGACCTCCAGATTGAGGCCTTTGCTGACTCCAGCTTCCAGAGTGACAAGGATGATTCCAAGTCCATGTCGGGTTTTGTCTTTACCCTCAATGGAGGGGCGGTGTGTTGGAAGAGTTCCAAACAGGAAACCGTTGCAGACTCGACTATGGAAGCGGAATACATCGCTGCATCTGATGCCGCAAAAGAAGCTGTCTGGATAAGGAAGTTCTTAAAAGAACTTCAGGTGGTTCCGTCCATTGTTGACCCAGTACCTCTGTATTGCGACAACAACTGGGCTATAGCTTTAGCAAAGGAACCCAGGTCCCATCAGAGATCCAGGCACATCTTGAGGCGGTATCACCTGATCAGGGAGATCGTGGATCGCAAGGAGATCGAGGTTCGGAGGGTTGCTTCAGAAGAGAACACTGCAGATCCATTCACCAAGGCCTTACCCCAGACTCAGTTCGAGCGGCTGATCGAGATGATAGGTCTTCGGTACGCCAGTTCATGGCCTTAGTGCAAGTGGGAGATTGTTAGTGTATATGCCCTAGAGGCCATTACTGTATCATACTAGTTTGTATATTACTTGATGGAAGCTTGGGATATTCACCTTGTATAAACAATCTTGCTCAATATAGTAGTATGCTACTTGGTTTGTTTCTACTTCAATGTGTACTTGTGTTTATTTCAGTATATCACTTATACGCATTAGTGGAGCCCTTAGGATCTTTGCTTGATTACCAGCGTTGTGATGGCAGTCACACTAGTGGGGGCTGGGTAATCTATAGGCACATCCTTATACAGATCCCTAGTCGTAGGACTATCGAGACAGGGCATCGATACTCCGGAGTAGACTAGTGTTGGAGATAGTGCCCTCAGAGTCAATTATTAGGTCACAGGTACGTGATTGTAATGATTGAGGGAGGACCTATCCCGGTAGGACAGTCTTACTCGAGATGATAGTATGCTATCTGGTTTACCTTTATCATCGTGTACTGTTTTAGGTGACCTGACATGTCGCTATTACACGTTGATAGAGCCCCTAGGATTCTTGCTTGACCACCAGCAGTATGAGGGCGATCATATAAGTGGGAGCTGGGGGTCTACAAGCATATCCTTAAAAGGTCCCTAGTCGTGGGAGTTTCGAGACCGGGCATCGATACTCCATTAGTAGACTAGTGTATACAGTCGAGACCCCGACGAGGGGCGGTGGCCGGTCTCACAAGCCACTGGTGTCAGTTGGATCACCTAAGATGTATACAGGTGCTCATTGGGTTATGAGTACACCGGACAGGACTCGCCGGGAACATGCTAGTTGGTCATATACCAGACGTCAGATGGCAGTTCCCTGGTGACATGTGTGCAGGTTAGTTCATCGACCTGGGGATCGTCATTTGTCTCGTGTGAGTTCCCACTGTACTTTGATTACTACCCTACCACGGCTCAAAGGAGTCGTGCAAACAGGTTTTAGTTGGGTACAGTCCCGAGCCACATGGAGGCAGTGAGCGTATCTTCAGGGGTTCGTCTCTCCCGGTATTGGGGGTGAGGTCGTGCTGTGTCTAGGAGAGCCATTACACAAAGTCCTTGGCCAAGGCAAGGAGATTTACTGGTAGGTATTCCAGTAGTATCTCAGGGTGTTCTGGGCTACACTCCGACACGACTTGTACCGCTTTTGGGGGTCTGACTTTTACCAACCCCCTAGGCCCGCCATGCGATACTCATAGACGAACGGACCGGACTGCACGGATATTGTCACTGACAGGCTCAGTAGGGTGTCAGGATGAGTTCGCTCATCGACGTCCCTTTTAGTCAATAGATGGTGGCCCGTTACGTATTGGCTTATACCTCTGACGGGCTAGTGGTTAAATCCACAGCCATTGTATTGACGAGTCTTTAGAGTCCACCACACTTTCAGTTACTCAAGTTTCGGGCGAAACGCTGTAGAGGCCGTATGGAGATATGGCAGGGTCCGATCAGATACGTGCGGTATTGCATGGATCAGGATCGGACGGTTTGTACTAGTAGCCGTATAGGTTTATGGCAGGGTTCGATCATATACGTGCGGTATTGCACGGATCAGGATTGAACGGATAATACTAGCCGGCTTTGGTTTAAGCCGGTCCTAGTTTAGTACAGTGTAGATTTTGTCTCTTTGCATTTGTATCCGGACGGAATACAGATGCGGGTGTGTATGCACAGTATCGGGGTTTTCCTGTAATTTATTATGGGACCAGTTTTCTGGGGTTGCCATTTTACATTCCGTTCCGGCCGGTTTTCTCTTTTTCCTTCCCGGCCGGACTTTTCCGATGGAGGGGGTAATTTGCAGTTTTGCAAATTACATTTGTGGAGGGGTTTTCTTGCATAAAGATCTATTATGATAGCTTTCTTTTCTTGCACCATGACTTTCTTTATTTGTGATTTGATAAGGGTATGGGTTTGATGTGAGTTGAAGCATGCTTGCATGTTTCTTTGTCTTGGTTGTGGTCACCCCTTCTTCACTCCTACACTCACCTCCCTTCATCATATATATCCATTCTTTCCTCCACCAATTTCCTTGATGATTTTGGCCGGCCACTTCATGGTGGAGAAGAAAAATGAGAGATTGATTTATGTGCTTCATTTGTTCATCTCATTTGGCTTGCAAAATTGATAGCATCATTTGCCTCCAAAGTTTCATTCTTCCCTCCATCTAAAGGCAACTCCAAGACCCCAAAAAGAGACTACGATTCTACACTACACTTCCTACAGCAAATCTTGGACGCGTCGATTCGCCAGCTTCGCGTCCGAGTTGCCTCGGTATTGAGGTGGGAGCCCGTAAAAGCTACAGGCGATGTGGTGCCCTTTCCGACGAGGAGGAGACGGACGGAGATCCCACAAGGAGATCGGAGTGGAGATGAAGACCGGAGGACTCGGATCAGTCGGTACATCTCTAACCCGTATTCTAGTTAGCTTAGACTTGTTAATGGTTACGATCCGGAGTTTAGTGCGCGGTGGTGCCGGTTTGCAAAGTCCGCAAAAATTAAGTTATTCACCGCTTCCGCATTCCGGCGTCGGATTGACGGCCGGGGCGCCGCCGTGCACTTACAGTGGTATCAGAGCCTCGCCATTAACTTAGTCTAGCTTTGTGTAATGTGTTTGCAGTTCCGATCGACCAAAATTCCAAAAACCGTATTTTTCCTTCACATCAGTTTCTGTTGAATTTTTTTGAAGTCTAAAAATTTTTCAGGTTGTAAAATATTGATGTACTGGAAAAGCTAAGAGCTCTGTAAAAATTCGATGAAGTGACTCCACAGTTGGAGCGCGGAACCGCCGCGAAAACCACCTTTGTGCGGCCCTTCCGCCGCGCACTATTCACATCACTTCACCATTTTTTTACAGAGGCCTTCTGGGCTTAAAATATGGGCTTTGGAATATTAAAGTTGGGCCAATTGTTTCTGTGAGTGCTACAGTTTTCTTTGGGGCCCACTTGTTAATTGTTTGATCAATCGGAAATTTTTTAAACACATTTTTCACAGTATTTACATTATATCTGCGACCGTGAATGTCACTCGATCGGTAAATCCGGTCTAACTGCTATAGCCCGGTTAGACGGATTTGCGAACGTGACTTTTACGTTGATGTTCTATGTATTTGCTGTGATGTTGCGGATCGGTCGTGGGGGATAGCCTGGATGCAATGCTAGTACAGTTTTGTTGTATTATGTACATTTGATATTGCGGGGCGAGCGTCCGACATGTGGACTGCCGTCACTGCCAGTTTGTATTATTATTTTGGGGCACGACCTGGTTGCGGTCGATGTACCCGTTGTATGTATATTTTACTTTCTGTACTAGGTTTACCCCGCGGAGGGGTGCACGGATAGCCGGGTTCTAGAAGGCAACAAGCCCGCATCTCATGGCATTGGGACGGAAGGGGGCTTCACTCCAGGATTGGCTGGCTATTCGCCGCACTCGTAGGGGGTATAGGATTTCATTGCACAGGCTATCCACACGACCAGGGGAACGTCGGGTTTCAGTAGTGGCTCTGTGAAACCCGGGGATCCCAGATATCTGTATTGTTCTGTGATGCTGTACATTTCTGTGATGTTGCATTTTATTCACGCCTTGAGCGAAATACTATATATTGGTATATATATTAGTAGATGTTGTATATGTTTTTCATCCGCGCTAGTCCAGTCCCCGCTCTGCCGTTAGTTAGCTAACCTAACGGGTGATGACGGGACCCAGTGGCGAATGCAGATGGCATATACGTACGTCAGTATATTTTCGTTCTTTGTGGTGTGATCAATTGATGGGACTGCATTGATTCGGATCAATGCAAGTTAAACAAACCTATTCTGATGTTGTTGGAACACTTTTTCAAAAGCTGTTATTGCAAGGACGTTTACTTTTGTTTTGCATCGTGGTATTCATTAGAATATCCTGCTCCTCAGTCGACGAGGCAAGGGCCGAGATCCCTTCACCGGGAGTGACCCCTTGGACAGAAGTTTGCGTCAGGGCATTAACTTCACTATAGCCGATTACTTTTGCTTTGCACCGTGGTATTCATTTGGAATATCCTGCACCTCATTCTACGGGGAAAGAGCCGAGATCCCTTCACAGGGAGTGACCTCTTTAGCAACGGTTTTCGTCACTATATTTTTTAAAAGCTATCCGTTCCTTCGACGATATCAAGTTCATTACGTTAAAGGTTTTCGCCAGAAACCATTCGTAGCCCTCCGTCGTTTCAAATGGGTGGTCAATAGTATTCAAGCTGTGTATGTTGGCCAAAGTCAAGGCACAGTGATTGGTAGCTATTGGGGTATTCATATGCAGCATAGATAGATGCGTTGGTTTGGGACAGTCGTGCTGCCATTTTGGCCAAAGTCAAGGGTATGTACGGGTGGATTCAAATTAACCTGGAGAATGACGGGCAGAACTTGACATGTGACTTATGATATGTTGGCCAAAGTCAAGGTCATAAGAGCATGGGGCAGAAATCACATCGGGAGTTTCAAAAGTACTGAAACTTGCCAGATATGCGCATACCTTCTGGAGTGTGATACCGTGAGCGGATTCCGTCACGTTGTCATGCGATGAGAGTTGGATCCCGATTCCCACTGATGAGTTGGTTTACTCCTCGGGTGACCCCGACTAATTCTTCTTTAAGGTTTGGAGGAGAATTTGAGGTACAGTGGGAGGTTTCCAGATTAGATAAATTGGTAACCATTCTGATCTAGGTTAGAGTGCACGTTGAGTGTTTCTTTTCTCTCTCTCTTTGGCAGCGACCATTGACCCGACCCTAAGACTTTGACTCAGTGACCAAGTTGACCGAACCTTCTTAAACACCGACCTTTGGATTGTCAGAGTTGCAAACCTCATTGCCACTCCTACTTTTACCCTTTTCTCCAGGACACCCCGTTTTACTACGAACGTCCACTTCCATTGGACAAAACCATCGTATGGTTAGATACGAACTCGAAGGGATTCGAGGATGGTTTCCGGTTCTGGAGAAAACGGATAGGATTATTCAGTTGTCTTTTCTTTTCACCCTCTCTCAGGTTGCGAGTACTCCTTAGTTTAGGAGTAGTACACCTATTATGCAAATTGGATAGTCTTCTTCCAAACCATAGGCTGGTGCCGACTGGTAGGGAATAAAGAAAACCAGTTAGCTTAAACGGTGTACAGAAGGTATTAAGTTCAGACAAAGCAAGGGATTAGTAAGAGGGCAAAGTAAATTGCGACTGCTATTCACGACCAAACCAAGTATTTCTTCGCCAATCCTAAATCACCTTTGTATTTCTCCAGGACACTCCGTATCACTACGAAGATCCCATTTTATTGGATAATCCATCGTATGGTTATATACGAACTCGAAAGGAACTTGTTCCAGTTCGGGGATGGATCCTGGTTCAGGAGAAATAGGAATAAAGTACATTCAGGTGTCTTTTATCTTCACCTTCTCTCGCGTTGCGAGTGCTCCTAGGATTAGGACAGTACACCCTTTATGCTTATTGGATAGTTCTCTTCCAAACCATAGGCTGGTGCCGAACGGTAGGGAAGGAAGAAAACCATTTGGCCTAATGGGTGTGCAGAAGGTAATGACTAAAGACATATGAAGGGATTTGGAGAGGTGGCAAAGAACTATACGGTTACAGTCGTGAATCTGGAAGAGGCATTACTAGGAATACCAGAATACCCCATCGGAACATTTCGATGTTTCAGTTTCACTGTGTAATATTAAAGGAAAACTGATTTCCCGATTAGATACTTACTCCAGGGTATGTATTTACCAGGTACGATTCTCACATCTGTATAGTTTTACAGATGATGAGTGGGAGTAAGTTATTGGGAATTGGGTGATCATCCTCATTATATCGGGATTCGTTGTAATCGGTGATATTTGAGGAAATCACCTGGGTTGTTTGCCGGTCGGCAAATATTTGGTTTTGAATATCCGCTGTTATGCACCAATTTCAAATTGATATATCTGTACGTCTATTTTCATAGAGTGAGATATACCTTTCTGAAATTATGTCTACGACATTTACCTATATCAGTGGATGGTTAGGTAAGGAGCATTAAACAGCGGTGTAATTCTTCTTAACCATAAGTACAGTTTTCAACCTACGACACACAGTGAATGAGTAATCAGACTCAAGGGACTTTTACAGAGTATTGTATGTTGTCCAGGGTCCATCAGGACAGAGGGGATGGTCCTCGTACTATATTCGGTTTACTTATGACTCCTCTATTTTTTAGACAGGTGTTTCGTGGAAACACAGGGTCCGAATTTGGAGAAGTTATATGTATTTGAATAGAGTAGAGAACCAGGTATAGCAAGTATCGGGATTCTTCAAAGAGATCGAAGATGTAGATACTTGTGTATGGTGTTCAGTTGATAGTAATGATTAAGAGAAATTGCTTCTCTTTCAGGTTACTCATAATTGGAAGCATTCCTAAGTTGAGTAACGCTGATCGGCCTTCTTCCATTTAGTTGACATGCACTGGAGACAGCTGCATGATTTGAATCTAGTTCAATTAAATCAGTGCCTCTGGTTCTATATTGGATATAGAACAGTTCATATCTTAACGATGTTAAGGTACGGGGAGTTGTCCGGTTTATGATTAAAACCAGACACTGGACAACTCAAGGCACGTTTCTGTAATGGCTGTTTGTGGGTTGACCCAGGCTATGACGAGGGTTGACTTTCTACCATCTGGATGAACAATAGCGATATTGTTCTAGACTCGCCACAGTTTTATTAAAAATGGATTTTTTCAGAAAACAGTAGTGGGAGTATGGTAGAACTGGAAGTGATTCCAGAACCACAAACGATTACTGAAGATTTGATAAGGAACCTAAAGATTCAATCTGGATTGACATTCCATTGGCCACTCCGCAGATAAGGTGGGTAACTTCAGGCACCCGAGAGGTACTACAGTAGCCTCAAGGACGGCGACAGGGAAGTTCTTGTTTACCCACAATTGCCATTGCTGTTGTTCCAAGTTACGAGACCCGGCGGGAGGATGAGTATAGCGTCGTTCTAAACTAGTTTTAGAAGTGTACGTCTATATGACTCTGCCAGAGGGTTGTCGTAATCAGAGGGAGCAGCGGAAGCATTGGTGGACAGGGAGCTTATGTCTATTTATAGACTAGAGCAGATGTAGCGGAGATAGATCATCTATTTCTGATGTGACAGTCATGGGTTTGACTTCATCAGAAAATGGGATGGATCTGTTGAGAAGGTAGTAGGGTGTGATATCCTGGTATTTGGATGACATACACAGAGTAGGAAAAGAAACTCATATACTACGATCGGTTATACTTTGGTCGTCACACAGTGGTTTCTCCACAAAGGAAGTGGATTTTATATCTGACATACTGGTTACTGGATCTATGGTTTTAGATCTAGATTTGGGTGGTTTCCCAATCAGGGTACTTGACAGCATTCTAAGAGTATTTAGGATGGACGACTCCTGGCACGGTAGTGTACCTGCAGATAATGGAGTCACCCTCTCCAAAGGTGTCTTACAGACTAAAAGGGAGAGGGACGGGCATGATTGGCAGATCACTTGCTCAGGCAATTGAGTCAATCGTGAGATGTCAAGTACCACACTAGATGTTGTTCTTGCACAAGATGCAATAAGTTGACATTAATCCAATCCTGGAGAAACAGTCGGAAGCAGTTTTAGAACATAAGTGGATGTTCTAGGGATATGACAACGACAGCCTCATTCAGGAGACAGTTATCATTCCAGGCTTCCAAGGTGACATGGACGACAAGGAGGTTGTCAGAGTTATAGTTTTCCTTCTGATGAGGGGCAGTATTTTGGACAGGTGGTCCAAGGCAATACTGAGGGAGGCATGGCGCGCAGGATACTGATTAAGTTCAGTTGACGATACAGTCTAAGAAGTTTGGATTTGGAGTTCATTTATGAGCTAGGTCCCATCAGACATCCAGACATATTCTGAGACTGGTATTACTCTTTTCGGGAGATGGCTTTCTCCGTGAACTTGAGATATAGAGAGACATAGAAAGAAACAACTAAGCGGATCCACTCACTGAGGCTATTCCTCGAACGCAATAGTTCCGCAAACGAGCTTTGTGAGACTGACTAGTAGAGGAGTTGGATGTTCGGTATCACACGGGTTGTGAGTATGCGACATCGCAATAATTAGCCTTGAGTGCAAGTGGGAGATTGTTGGAGATAGTGCCCTCAGAGTCAATTATTAGATCACAGGTACGTGATTGTAATGATTGAGGGAGGACCTATCCCGGTAGGACAGTCTTACTCGAGATGATAGTATGCTATCTGGTTTACCTTTATCATCGTGTACTGTTTTAGGTGACCTGACATGTCGCTATTACACGTTGATAGAGCCCCTAGGATTCTTGCTTGACCACCAGCAGTATGAGGGCGATCATATAAGTGGGAGCTGGGGGTCTACAAGCATATCCTTAAAAGGTCCCTAGTCGTGGGAGTTTCGAGACCGGGCATCGATACTCCATTAGTAGACTAGTGTATACAGTCGAGACCCCGACGAGGGGCGGTGGCCGGTCTCACAAGCCACTGGTGTCAGTTGGATCACCTAAGATGTATACAGGTGCTCATTGGGTTATGAGTACACCGGACAGGACTCGCCGGGAACATGCTAGTTGGTCATATACCAGACATCAGATGGCAGTTCCCTGGTGACATGTGTGCAGGTTAGTTCATCGACCTGGGGATCGTCATTTGTCTCGTGTGAGTTCCCACTGTACTTTGATTACTACCCTACCACGGCTCAAAGGAGTCGTGCAAACAGGTTTTAGTTGGGTACAGTCCCGAGCCACATGGAGGCAGTGAGCGTATCTTCAGGGGTTCGTCTCTCCCGGTATTGGGGGTGAGGTCGTGCTGTGTCTAGGAGAGCCATTACACAAAGTCCTTGGCCAAGGCAAGGAGATTTACTGGTAGGTATTCCAGTAGTATCTCAGGGTGTTCTGGGCTACACTCCGACACGACTTGTACCGCTTTTGGGGGTCTGACTTTTACCAACCCCTTAGGCCCGCCATGCGATACTCATAGACGAACGGACCGGACTGCACGGATATTGTCACTGACAGGCTCAGTAGGGTGTCAGGATGAGTTCGCTCATCGACGTCCCTTTTAGTCAATAGATGGTGGCCCGTTACGTATTGGCTTATACCTCTGACGGGCTAGTGGTTAAATCCACAGCCATTGTATTGACGAGTCTTTAGAGTCCACCACACTTTCAGTTACTCAAGTTTCGGGCGAAACGCTGTAGAGGCCGTATGGAGATATGGCAGGGTCCGATCAGATACGTGCGGTATTGCATGGATCAGGATCGGACGGTTTGTACTAGTAGCCGTATAGGTTTATGGCAGGGTTCGATCATATACGTGCGGTATTGCACGGATCAGGATTGAACGGATAATACTAGCCGGCTTTGGTTTAAGCCGGTCCTAGTTTAGTACAGTGTAGATTTTGTCTCTTTGCATTTGTATCCGGACGGAATACAGATGCGGGTGTGTATGCACAGTATCGGGGTTTTCCTGTAATTTATTATGGGACCAGTTTTCTGGGGTTGCCATTTTGCATTCCGTTCCGGCCGGTTTTCTCTTTTTCCTTCCCGGCCGGACTTTTCCGATGGAGGGGGTAATTTGCAGTTTTGCAAATTACATTTGTGGAGGGGTTTTCTTGCATAAAGATCTATTATGATAGCTTTCTTTTCTTGCACCATGACTTTCTTTATTTGTGATTTGATAAGGGTATGGGTTTGATGTGAGTTGAAGCATGCTTGCATGTTTCTTTGTCTTGGTTGTGGTCACCCCTTCTTCACTCCTACACTCACCTCCCTTCATCATATATATCCATTCTTTCCTCCACCAATTTCCTTGATGATTTTGGCCGGCCACTTCATGGTGGAGAAGAAAAATGAGAGATTGATTTATGTGCTTCATTTGTTCATCTCATTTGGCTTGCAAAATTGATAGCATCATTTGCCTCCAAAGTTTCATTCTTCCCTCCATCTAAAGGCAACTCCAAGACCCCAAAAAGAGACTACGATTCTACACTACACTTCCTACAGCAAATCTTGGACGCGTCGATTCGCCAGCTTCGCGTCCGAGTTGCCTCGGTATTGAGGTGGGAGCCCGTAAAAGCTACAGGCGATGTGGTGCCCTTTCCGACGAGGAGGAGACGGACGGAGATCCCACAAGGAGATCGGAGTGGAGATGAAGACCGGAGGACTCGGATCAGTCGGTACATCTCTAACCCGTATTCTAGTTAGCTTAGACTTGTTAATGGTTACGATCCGGAGTTTAGTGCGCGGTGGTGCCGGTTTGCAAAGTCCGCAAAAATTAAGTTATTCACCGCTTCCGCATTCCGGCGTCGGATTGACGGCCGGGGCGCCGCCGTGCACTTACAACTAGCGTATGCGCTTCTCATCCCAGTGTGGGAGATGGTCTGTCCCACAGCCATCAGTACGTCGTACTGGAGATAGTATACGGGTGCTCGTTGGGTTACGAGTACACTGGACAGGACTCGTCGGGAACTGACAGGTTGGTATTATACCTATCGTCAGTTATCAGTTCCCAGGTGACATGAGTACAGCTTAGTCCGCTGACTTGACACTGGCACTTCGCCTCGAGTGTGTTCCCACTGCACTTTGATCACTACCCTACCACGGCTCAAAGGAGTCGTGCAAACAGGTGGTGATTGGGTGCAGTCCCGAAGCACTTGGAGGCAGTGACGGTTAGACAGGATTCGTCTCTCCCGGTATTGGGGGTTGACATCGCGCTGTGTCTAGGAGAGCCATTACACGAGTAGTCCCTGGCCAGGGCAAGCGAGATATACTGGTAGGTTCCAGTGTTATCTCAGGGTGTTTTGGGCTTCACTCCGACACGACTTGTACCGCTATTGGGGGACTGACGTTTTACCGCCCCCTAGGCCCGACATGCGATGTATCAGACGAACAAACCGGACTGTACAGAGAATGTCACATTCAGACTCAGTAGGAGTTCAGATGGGGTTTTCACCTCGTCAGCCTTCTTGTCGACATCTACCTGGGGACCGTTACGCACAGCTAGTGCCGCTTGCGGTCTGTGGTTAAACCCACTGCCAGCGTAGTGTCGAGTCTTTAGAGTCCCACACAGAGGGTATTCGCCTTTGGGCAAAACAGAGTAGAGGTCGCATGGTTTTGCGACAGGGTTCGTTCTCATCCGCGCACTTGTGCACGTTTCGAGTCCGGACGGATTATACTGGCAGGCTCTGGTTTGAGCCAGATACTGGTATATGTTTTGGGGTTGCTTTTATATCTTGGTATTCTTGTTCCTCGGAACGAGAATGCAGGTGTGTATGCACAGTTGCTTGAGGCGGAGGATGAGGTATTTCATTAGGGTTTCGGAACGGGTGCGTATGCACAGTTGACAGTTATCATTTTCCAAACCCTAATGGATTTATGAATTATCTATTAATAATAGTAATTAAATGAGAATTATGTTATGGTTGATTTTGTTGACTTGTTGACCATAGTTGACTTGTTGACCATGGTTGAATGTTGACCACCATCGTGCTTTGAAAGATCCTCCTTGATTCATGCTTACATTTCATTAAATGAAGCATGGTAGTGGTCATTCCAAATTGCCATCAACTATTCTTATTTTGAATTATTATTATTTAGATAATTGTTTTTCTTTTGGCATTATGGTTGCAAGAAAGAAAAACATAGCTCATTATCTCATTTAGCTTCTCTCTCCTCTCTTCATCTTCTTCTTCCTCTAGCAAAAGAGAACCCTTCTCATGTGTTGAGAATCCTTCTCTTTAAAAAGAAAAGCAAACCCTAGTCACTCTCTACTCATTCTAGGTTAAAGGTTTAGCAAGCCGGAAACCCTAGTTCACTCAAAGATCGAGGAAGAGCCCAAAGGTCGAACCTTCGAGGTGGATCCATCTTCGACGGAAGAAGGCGACGAGAAGAGAACCATCAACCTCTACAAGATTTCAAGAAGAAGGAGTTCAAGTTTAGGTATAACCTTCATCCGAGTAGCTAACTCTCTTTAGCGTATTTGCTAGTTTAGTTTAGACACGATCCCGACCTTGTTTAGTCCATGTTGCCTCTTGCGATAAAAATTTGTTTTTTATACCGTTTCCGCCTCCCCGTAAGCACCGGGGGTCGCAATATGGACTTACACTTAGGGCGTTTGGGTTCACCACCTCTGATATTTGTCGCCGGCGCGGGGGTTTTCTCCGACCTTCTTCTTTTGTGGGCCGTTGAAGTTGAAGGGGCCGTTGCAGTGGGCACCCTAGCGATTGTTGTCCCCTGCTGTTTAATAGGACGGTCTTTTTCTTTTTGCACCTTCGTCTTCTTTTGTCGACGAGAGTGATCTGGGTCGATCACGGAGTCTTGAACCCTTCGCCAAACCTTGTATATTTTTGAGGACAGCCGTTGAGGGGGCTGTTCTTGCTTTGTTTCCGGAACTCTCTCCGCGGGCGGAGGAGATCTTTTCAATGTAGCGGTTGGAGAATTCTTACGTACCCTCCTCAGCAGTTCAAAGATGTTCCCAGTTGGAACAGCAGCGTTGACTTCTACCACTGGAACCGGTGGAGTTAGCCCTGAGGGGGAGTTGCCCCCTGCCTTCCTCACTCGTTGCCAATGGCGACGTCGAGCATGACGAGCCGTTGGGACTGGCTCGGAGATAGAGATAGCTTCTTTTTGCCCCCTGTCTGAATGAGGCGTCGCTAGTGTTAACCTCTTAAAGACTGAAGTTGTCTTTTGAGGGATGATATTCAACCTGTCGAAGACAGATCCTCGAACAGGGGCATGAGCAGGAATCGTCAGTCTTGAAAAGACTGACTCTTTGACAGGGGAAGCCGTCTTGACGACTTCTGGAGCAGCAGTTATTGCCTTCTTTGGGACAGCCAATTTAGAGTTCTGATCCAGCCTGGCGAAAACAGAGGCTGTTGGTTTGGTAGTGGGCGACCCGCTGACAGGGGCTGTCGTAGCAGTGAGCCGGTCGAAGACCGACTTCTTGTTCGCTTCTGGTGCAGGTATTGGCGTAGAGAAGCTTGCAGGTGGGATCATAGTCCCGAAAAACAGGTCGGTGGTGGCCTGGATCACCTGTTCTACCGGCAGAGCGAGGAAGGAGGCCGCTTGAGGCCCATATGCTACACCTCCGGGTGAGGTGGAGCGTCCGTTGCAGTGGCACTTTGAGCAGTTCGTGCAGTTAGATGCCATTGATACTTGAGTTCTGCGCCAGGAAAAAGACCAAATCTTAGTAACTTGAAATCCAAAGGCAACCATTAACAAACCGCGATTCGTTCGCGAATACGACACACGAAGTGTGGAGTGGAAAGAGGAAAAGGTCCCACCGGGCGTGCCAGAATCTGTTCCCCTCCGAACGGCGGCCGACGACGTTAGGACGTCTGGCCTGAGATTCAGGGCAGATGCTATTTGGTTTTATCCGTCCACCTCTCCGAAGATGCCAAGTTGATTTATAGCACCGTGCATCGGAGGTTTAGACGGATGTGGCCAATGTAGCAGACTTCGTCAGATTCCCCCTCGCTTGAGGGGTTTTTGATTGTGGGGACGCTTTTCCCTGCAGGCGCAAGCCCCTACAGTTAATTACGCTACCGCATCGCGGTAACAACTTTCTCCTTCTCCAGAATTTCACTTCGTGCCGTATGTGTTTGTTTTGTTTGTGGTTGCCCGTGGATTGTATACGGAGACTGAGTAATGCCGTCGCCCGTAGGACGTGGATTAGTCCAAATCCGTATTTACTTAGATTTGGGTTTGGTGTTTTTAGTTTAAGGATACATTAGCCGTATTGAGGCTAAGGTCAACTTAAACGTTCGTTAAGGATACGTTAGTCTGATTTGAGACTAAGATCAACTTAACGTAGTGATCAGTTTAATATATGGCCGTTGGGACCCGTTACCCCTCTGACGTCGTTGAAGGATTATAACGATAGGTGTCAGAGGAGTTCAGAGATGTACCCTTGAACCAAAGTTGATTTAGAGTTTTATAGTCCATTTGAATATTTAAGGATGCGTTAGCCGCGTTTGGGGCTAAGATCAACTTAAATGGGATCGTTTAGATCCGGCAAAAAAGCATTTGGAGGCTCTATTGTTCCAGTTTAGGGACGTGGTGGTCCATCGTCAGTTTAGGGACATAGTGGTCATATTCCAGTTTAGGGACGTGATGGTCCATATTCCAGTTTAGAGACGTGGTGGTCCATCGCCAGTTTAAGGACGTGGTGGTCCATCATTAGTTTAAGGACGTTTCGGTCCGACATTAGTTTAAGGACGTTTCGGTCCAATACTAGTTTAAGGACGTTTCGGTCCACGAGTTTAAGGACCCCGCAGTCCATATTCATATGTGTGTGGTCGTCGGGACCCGTCACCTCTCTGACGACGTTGAATGATTACAATGACATGTGTCAGAGGAGTTCGGAGATGTACCCTCGAACCGGATATAAATTGATTTAAGGGAGCAATCTTGCTCAGTCAATTTAATTTGAGGGCTTACGGCCAAAATTGGGCTAAGTCCAGTTGAAAATGTTCAACATTTTATTTGCTTTTGCATTGCATTTATTTTTATTTTTATTTGGGCTCTGCCCAGAAAGGATGCAGAACATCAATTTATTTTGGGCTCTGCCCATTTATAAATGATGCAGAGCATCAATTTTATTTGGGCTCTGCCCTTTATAAATGATGCAGAGCATAAATTTTATTTGGGCTCTGCCCTTTTATTGCTTTGCAATTTATTTTGGCCTGCTAGGTCTTTTGATTTGGGCCTGGACCTTTAGGAAATGCATTGCATTTATCAGGCGCTTTGCGCCAATCAGAGAGCACAAACGCTTGTAGTGTTGACACGTGTCGCGCAAGCGCAGTGCGCTGCGCTAATGCGCTGCGCCTGCGCTGCTGACACGTGGCGCGCTCCGGTGGCTTGCTCCAATCCAGGAGCGCAACAGCGCAATTTGCAAGTGCAAGGCACTATGATTCGAGAATCTTTTAGATTCAAGAACCAATGGTTCATAAAAGAAGTGCAAAGCACTATTCGTTTCCTTGATCTAATTTAGATCAAAGAAAAACAAGTTTTTTCTTATTTCAGGAACCAAAGGTTCATAAAAAAGTGCAAAGCACTGTTCTTTATTTTGTTTTTCTTGTTTTAAAGAACCAGTGGTTCATAAGAAGTGCAAAACACTGTTTATTATGTGAAGATCATTGATCTTGTTTTTAGATCAATGATCTATTAGAAGAAATTTCTTCTATTTCATGAAGGTTCTTTACCTTTTTCTTGAAACTTTTTCAGAGTTCTCTCTATTTGAAGCTCTTGATTTTTCAAGAAAAAATGTTCATCCCTTTGAATTGAGATCTAGGGTCCTTTTTATAGTGCATATAAATTAGTTAAATTTGTTAAAGAGATCTTTCTCTGAGTGATTTGGGAAATTTTCCCCACCGTTGGATCTTTTGATCCAAATGCTTCTGTTTTACAGAAGAAAATCTTCTTGTTTTAAAAAGAACAAAAAAGATTTCTTTAAAATCTCAATTCTGTTTTGCGCAAATGCCTCAGCGCGTGACACGTGTCGCGCAGCGCAGCTATGCTTGTGCAACTGCGCAAACACGTGTCGCGCAGCGCAGCGCTTGCGCAGCTGTGCCTGCGCAGCTGTGCTTGCGCAGCTGTGCAGACACGTGTCGCGCAGCGCAGCGCTTGCGCGGCTGTGCTTACGCAACTGCGCAGCGCTTGCGCGGCTGTGCTTGCGCAACTGCGCAGACACGTGTCGCGCAGCGTAGTGTTTGCGCAACTGAAACGTTGCTTCCTTTACTTTTTTTTTAAAAGAGCCTTGCTCTGATTGGAAGCACTGCCTTGGATGCTGTGCTGATGCATCAATTTCTGACACGTGGTATCCTGCGCACAGCGTAGGGGATCTGAAGCATCGCTTCATTTATTAAAATTTAGATTTTCAAGGTAGAGGTTTGCTCTGATTGGGGGAATCGGAAGCGTTGCTTCACCTGAGATATCTTTTCATCTCCTCTTTTCAAGTCAAACTTGTATTTCCCCGAAATTTCGATTTCCCGGGTCTTGGGAATAATTCCATTGTGCACAGAATCTTCTATGCTTGGGTCTATATATAACTCAAGGCCGGGCCTTTTCTTTTCTCATCTTCAGAGAACTTCTTCGATCATGGCTTGCAACCGCCCTCATGCCCGCCGACAACCATGGAAGGTGCCGATCCGGGACATCGTTCCCCGTTTTGCTGCGCGCTTGGTGGACCCTTCTTTTACGGACGAGCAATGCGATACTGCAATGTACGAGCTTTTGACTTGTGTGGGGTCTCCTCTTCCTCCGCACTCCATTTGGCTCCGAATGATCCTTGTCTCGGTGCTCGCCTATCTTCCTCCTCCTCCAGTAGAGATGTCATCGGCAATACTTGACGCCGCCGAGGATAAGATCGAGTGCTTCTTTGAAGCGCACTTGATCACCAAAGCCCTGAGGGACTGTTTTTTCCACTTGCTGAGCCAGATACGGGCTCGCCGGGTTGTCATCGCCACCTTTTCTGACGAATGTGGCGATGATCGTTGGGCGTCTACTTCTCGGGAGGACCGACGCTTCATCGTGGTGGAGAAGACAGAAAGGGAACTGGAGAATTTTCTTCTTATTTTTGCGAACCCTTGTCTTTCCGATCCCATATTTGGTGATCTTTTTTAAATGTAATAATAATAATAATAATGAACAAGTATCTTTCTTTTTAATCAAGTACTTCATTATCTGTTAAGGGTTCTTTTTATTTTAGTTCTCTGTTGTGCTTGTGCATCGTATGATTTAATTTGCATGTGATTCTTGCAAGGATAAATTGCCTTTGGTGTTTAGCCTCTTTCATGAAGCGGTGCTTTACTTTTCAGTCTTAGAAATAGAGTTTCGTTCTGATTGGGGGAAACATGGGGTTTGTGGCAAAAGTCAAACAAAACCCATACTTCTTTAATTATAGTTTCTTGTTCATTCTTTTCTTTTCTTTTTTCCAATCACCTTTCTTTTTATCATTAAATGTGAGGTGTGCGTGTGTGTGGCAGCCATAGGCTCGGCCAAGCTGAAATTGGTGGTGTGTGAGTGTAGGTGGGTGAGTGGGTGCACACACAAGAAGATAAATACCAAAGCTCAATTCTATTTAACTTATTTTCACAGAAAAAACATTTTTCTTTTATATTTTCAAAACCGTTTAACAGCTTAATTCCATTCCAAAAACAACATGTTAAAATTTTGTTTAATGTTTTATGATGCACAAAATTTGTTTCAACTCATTCCAATTTGTAATTTTCCCTAATTAAATTTATTAATGACGGCTTAAAATAATATTAAAATAATTAATTTCGGAAATTTTTTCAGAAATTTAGAAATTTTACGGGGCTCAATAAACACCAAATACTAGCATTTATATAGATAGAATATGAATATTTAATTTTATAATAAAGATATTTGTATTTTGGTTTTTTACAGAAAACCTCCTTATTTTACCGATTTTTCGAAATTTCACCGAGACGATTTTCAAAACGTTACAGCTAGCTTTTTAATTTGAAATTTATGAAAATTAAGAAGTTTTTTTTTAATCATTTTAAAGATAGAGATTAAACCGAAACCGAAAGGAGAGATTCGATTCCATTTCAGTACGGCTTTCATGGAAAAGTTGGGTTTGAAATTTTTATTGAAACCAAACCGAACCATAATCACCTTGTGAATACTCACACTACACATGACTTTTTACGAGCCATTCGCGCAAAAAAGTTCCCTTTGCACGCATGGTCATTTTTCACATGTATACCTGTACCGTTCAATATGCACCTAGCACTTCGAGATAACGATTAATGTACGGGGTATGTCCCCTAGTCTTGACATAATGCAGCCACATGGAGCAAAGAAAGGAAAGCAACCTAATTGCAAACCGCCAGCAGCATCCACACTTTTCTAGAATCACACACATCATCGGCCAGCAGGTTAGCAATCTAGAAACTAGCGGTCCTAACATTACAACATGTTACACGCCCGAATCACAGAAACATGGACACGCCAGCAAACATGAATATTTACACCGAGCAAAGACAGGAGGAGCTTTTACACATGATGCCCAAAATCCCACACATGCAAGCCAGTGTCTCCACCCCAGGCTGCCACGTACCTATCGCCAGCAACGATGACACTATTTGTCGTTGCTGTTGAGGCCTCATCAATGTTGTTATCATCGTCTCCTAATTCAAAACCTGAACCAACCCTCTCCCTGAATATGTACAGAAACTCCCCTGTCATCGCATCCCACATCCTAATCTCACCGCCTGAGGACACCACTGCTGCATATCCCCACTTGTTCAAGCACGCAGCAACACCACCACCATCTCTCTCACTCCCCCCTCTTCTTCCTCCTCCTCCTCTTCTTCTCCCTGCTGCGCTGAACCTGCATACCTCCTCTAGCGTTCGTGCCGTTCGCACGGTAGCCACCCTCCGCTGCTGATCCACCACCATCACTCTGCCATCACAACCATCAAACATGTCCACAATCGCCCTCCGTCTCAAGTCGAGGTACCTCACAACTCTCTCTGTATTTGTATCAGCATCAGCATCAGCATCAGCATCCAGATTGATGACGTGGATTCTTGTACCGGTGCATCCAACCGCTATCCCCGGCTCGACGATCCGAACCCTGCCTAACGCCAGCCCCCTCAAGTCGGTCAGCATGCGCCACCCCATCACGGAATCCGGATCCGTAAGAGACCCGCCCACATACACCAGCTGCTCCGTCACGGCATCCCACACGTGCCACGACCGGCCCGGCAACCCTGCAAACAGCCCCACCCACCACCGTGCATCGCCAGTGAAGTCCACCATCGGTCCGTTCTCGACCGGGCTCCCCACGTTAACTCGACGCACCTGATGGTCGTATGATAGAGATGCTAAATGCACATCTCCGTCTTGAAAGGCGAAGACGAGGCGGTCGCTACCTGTACCATCATTAGTGGAGCCGGAGGCTAGGAGGACGAGGCCGGAGATGGATTGAGAGTAGAGGCCGAGGCGGGCCTGCTGAGAGTGGGGCCCAAAGGACATGAGATGTTGGCCCATGGGCAGATGGAAGAGGTGGACGGTACCGTTGCTGAAGCCGGCGGCTATGTGGTAGTCCGACAGCGCGAGCCGGCGACAGGAGACAATGTTGTTGCCAGCAGAGGAGGGTAAGAGGTGGGCGTGGGTCAAGCGGCGGATGCGGAAGTTGAGGGCGGTGCGGTGGACGCGCCGGAACTCTTCACGCCACGAAGGAAGGCGCGTGTGGTGGTGGGACCACACACGGTGACTGACATCCTTCCATAGCAGCTCCGACCGGGAGACGGATCGCCACGTGGAGCATACCTGCACCAATAGACATCACTTATTCAGTAAAGGGCGCTGGTATTTTCTTCTCAAGAGTTAAACCTTTAGCTAGCTTTTGACCTGTTCACTATTAATTAGATATCAGGTCTACAAGGCTTACTTGCTAGCATAGAAAACAAACGCAACTTTAGCACATGAACTTTCAGTGCACGCGCGCACAAACACGAACACAAATCCTCGCCTGCATGCACATATATGCACATACACTAACACAATTGTGCACACGAATGCACCTACACGTGAATGTACATACACAACCGCACGTGAGACCCAGACACAAATGCGCATAGACCTGAGAGTATGTCATGACCGATATACCACACTGTTCGACGGTTGACCGCCCGTCTTGATCTTCATGTTCTATAATACGGGACACCACCTTCTATATGATTTGGACACTTTTTATGCATAGTGCAAGTTTGTAAAATGCTCTATGTAGAGAAACCGTTAACTTCCCGACCAACCGGTCAAAAGCAAAAAAGTGCCCAAATGATATTGTAATCTGTGTAAATGTTCAAAAGGTGTGAAAAAGTGTCCAAATGATATCATAATTTGTGTACCCATGTTTTAATCCATGGAGTTGAAGATGGACGGTGTCGAACATACAATCTATTGTTAGAATATATTGTTATAAACATTGTGTTTCCATGTGTGTGGGCCCCACACACACACAGAGAGCGACTGCGATGCAGTGTGTAGCCTAACACCCTTCCATATATTGAACATACATTGTGACACTCCATTGTACATGGCCACTATTAATTTGATGCGGCTACATATTTTATTTTAAAAATACCTTAATGCCATGTCAAATTACATGACAATGGGTGTTTTCAACCTCGGTGTAACATAGTCGCTGTAGATACTGGTCCAATGGTGGACCACAGAATGTCCATCAAAATCTTCATCGTCCAGGTATCGGTTAATGGACATTTTCACCAATTGGTTGCGAAATGAATATAATTTGCTTCATGTATGGATGGATCATACTCGACTTACATAATTCTAAGCAAAAAGCCTTGAAGCATAATCAGTAGTACAAATCCAATGACTCTTAAGGTGCAACACATGAACTTTCCAACAATGACTACCCATTCTGCGTCTCTTTTTTCCCTTTTAATAGCGTAGCACCAGCATAGCACCGCACCATCAACATATATGTGTTGAGCTGTGTTATGTCGGGATGGGCTCCTCAGACTTAAAATTGCATGATCAGATTGTAGATCCACTGTTGTTTCTTCCCTAGATAGTTATTATCGAGTAGATGGTGTGGTTATTTAATTTGGTGCACTTGTCATTTAACAAGTAATTAGTATGTCAGCATGCCTAAGGTTATTTTTCCCTAGGCTCCCTGTGTAAAATCTTATGATGACTCTATGAGAATAATCCATGGTGTTAATCAAGGTCTTTATGCCCTAAAACGAATATTAGGGGAATTGAATGTAACACCCTAGTTCATTTATACCAGTTCTAGTTCATATATTTCTTTATCTATGGTATTTTCCTGATTTACTGTGTTTTGGGTACAAATAGTATTTTGACATCTGTATTTGCATCCAACCTGCATGCTTGAAATCTGTCTTGATTCATGGTTATGATTTATCCCGACTTGTTACGTGGACTCGTGGACTTACATTATTGCATACTGTATATTGGCATTTATCTGGCATCTGCATTTTAAATACAACATTTAAAGTCAATTAAAATATTTTAAAAATATCTAGCATGACTTGAATAATATCCCTGACCCTGTGGTAGCATCCGCACCTCGTGTTCTCGTCCCGTTTGGTGAAACGGACTCGTTTGGATAGCTACGTGCACGCTGCGTGTATCCGTTCTTGGGGGTATGCATTTTCGTTATCCGGATATCCTATTTTGGTTTCGATTGATATGTATATTGTCCGTATTTTCAAACCATAATTTTAGACCCAACCCGGGCGTGTTTTGGAGTAATTTTGTATTAGCCCAAAAAACTCAATTTATTTAATATTATATTCTAATATATCTAAAATAGTTAATATATGATTTTATAACAAAAATATTTTTTTAATATTTAAAGAAAAGATCAAATCTAGACCTAACATCCTGCACACACAGATCACTTACTCTGCCTCTCTCTCTATCTAAATATATATTAATTTATTCTTTATATTTTAAACCCAATACTACAAAACCAACAACGGATCTCTCTCCTCTTCATTTTTTTTTCATATTTCTTCCCGCTTCCGAGCTCGCGTGAACCCACGCCTGCGACCCTCGTCGCCTCGTCGCCGCCACCACCCTCGCCCAACTTCCGACCATCTCGTCATCCTCGTCAACACACTCTTCTCTCCTCACCTTCCTCTCCTACTCGACCTCACCCCGGTCTCACCTGCGACCCAGCCCCTGTGTTCGTCGTCGTCGTCGTCCTCGCCGTCGACCTCCTCTCCACCTTCCTCCACTCCACTTCTCGCCCTCTCTCTTTCCCGAACCCAAGAACACTCGAGCATTCCTCACCCGACTTCGACAACCCTAACAACCCTCACCTGCATCTTTTCTGTCGACGTCGCTCTATCGCCGGCGACCCCACTTCGTCGTCGCCTCTGACCTCACACACCCATCACCCACAGCCCCGACTTCAAGAAACCCAGAACAACCTTCTTCTACTTCTTCTTGGTTTTCTTGATTTCGCGTTTTTCCGGTGATCGCCGGAGACCCGTTGCCGTCATCACCCTATCTGTATGCGCCTGTGTTCCAAACCCCAGAGGCACCCCTTCTTCTCCTTCTTCTTTTTCTTTTTTCTTCTCTTTCTTTCTCTCTCTTTCTTGATCCGTATTTCCCGACGATCACCGAAGCCGTGCCGCTGCCAACGATCCGAGCAACCCAGTGGACGTTCCCAGCCAGCATGGTTACTCTCTTGCATTGCCTGGTCCTGTTCCGTACGCGCGAGCATGCATCGAGACTTTTACCGACATTGGACGTTGAGTATGCATTCCGTTTCATGATCCGTCTAGGCAAGTTTATCTTGCTACATACTACATTACTTTATATAAATCTATTTTAATAAATATAATACTGGTATTTCAAATTATGCACCCCATGTTTGCTTTTACAGTTTTTCGACATCCGTCTGCATGCGTACTTGTTACTTTACATCTAACGCATGCAAACTTATCTTGTTACATAATATACTACAATATCCTGCATCCAATGGAATATTTACATCTCATATTGCTTAGTTGTACATCCCATATTACCATTTTACAGTTTACTATTTTCGGATACCCGTTTGCATCCATCTCATTTAAAATATATATAACTGCATCTATAGATCACATTAACACATAATACTGCGATATTAACACCCCATGTTTAATAAAGTGTATCCTAATTAGTATTGGAACTATAAATGTAACTCTAATCGATAATTGTGCATCCATATCATTGATTTTATATCGATTTGCATACCATGTCACATTATTCCATTTTATTGTTATATTAGTACCCCATACTTGATTTTGTGCACCCATACTTATTACAGATCGATTATGAGCACCCACTTGACACTTGTGCACTACCTGACATGACCTGATACACTACTACTGACATGACTTGATACCTGTGCACTACTTGACATGACTTGATACATATACACACCTGACATGCCCTGATGTACCACAGCTTGATATGTTACCATATCCTGTTACTAATGCCGACAATCTTGACATGTTGTCCCTACGGACATATCCTGTTGTCTATTCAAACAAACATGTACCTGCTTGATCCTGTATTGGCATTAGCTCCAGATTTATCAATACCCGACTTGAACACATAACCCTGGGGTATGGGAAAATCAAAAGTGTAAACTAAAGTGTAACTTAAAAGGGTATTACTTGATCCGTGGTCCCGAGGGGGTAACGGGACAGAGCTATTCGTGACTCTTACATATTCTTGATCCGTGGTCTCGGGGGATAACGGGACATATCCTTTGAGTTATATGGAGAATTACTCTAATTGATTTCAATAATTTTAGAGTTGGCACAGTTTAGGCTACTCACTGCACTTCACCTGTATATATTCTGTCCACTGATCTATATTCATGTTACTGTTACTGTTTATACTTCATGCCTGCATATTTCATCACATCCTGCTTGCTTAGAGTTATTGTTATTATGACGCACTGACGTCTGGGTTTTGCATGGCCCAGATCCCTTATCTTTATCGCAGGCTGTCCAGGAGTATTTTGATCAACAGGCCGAGCAGTGAGGATCTGTTATTAGTTTAGTTTAGTTTCCTTTCAGTATTTTCATTCCTGATGTGAGACCGCATTATGGGACGTACATTCCAGTTTATTATTGTATTGGATCTTTTTGCTTCCGCATTATTTTATTCTTGACTCGTTATTCTGGCTCATGGACATGTATTAGATAGTTGTTTATTATTTCTACCGTTCTTGATATCCCTAGACAGCCATAAGGTGACTGTGGAGGGATTTTTCCTAGCCACAGGGAGCATGGTTGGCTCTGTCATATGCCAATCTTAGCGTACTTTGGGAAGCGGGGCGTTACAGGGTTTGTTTGGTATCAGAGCCATAGGATTTAGGTTAATCGGGTTTGATTCTTTTGTAGTTGGGTATTGGACCCAATACACGAATCAGAATACTCATGATTAGGAACATGTCCTGCCACATTGTTATCGTGATTCTTGAATCATCTTTCTCTTGACCCTTGTCTGACGATATGCAAACAATTTTGCATCTCGGCTTGAAATCTTCTTGATTCCTTACTGTTTATCCCGTCTTATTCCTTCGATTCTGATGCTAGGATTTGGGCGACTTGGACGGAGTTATGTGATTGTAACTATGAACTGCAGCATGGTTACAATGCGGTACTCTATTTAAGTAACTTGGAGTCCTGGTCTTGATTCATTTCCTTGATTCATGGTCGTGAAATTTCCTTGGTTCTCTCAATTTCATTGCTTACCAGTTCATGTTTTGCAGATTTTTTGGTGATCGATACCGGCAGTTATGATGTTTGTCTTGGGAATGGATTTTCTCGGAACTTTCCACGCTCACATTGATTGTAGGGCAAAGAAAGTGATTTTCCAGATTCCCGGACATCCGGAGTTTGTTTTTGCTGGAGGTAGCAGTTCTGTCGGGCTAGTCGAGTTTAGGGCTGGGCCGACAATCAGTGTTATTTCGTCAATGGAATTTGATAAGGAGGAAGCGCCAGTTGTAGTTCGAGAGTTCATGGATGTGTTCGAGGACATCTCGGGTTTACCGCCAAACGAGATGTAGAGTTCGCAATCGATATTGTTCCTGGTGCAGCGCCAATCTCAAAGGCGTACTATCCAATGGCACCAGTGGAGTTGGAAGAAGTCAAGAAGTAGGTTACCGAATTACTTGAGAAGGGTTGGATTCACAGCATCAATTCATCATGGGGAACTCCAGTTCTTCTAGTCAAGAAGAAAGATGGCACAAGGAGAATGTGCATCGATTATCGAGAATTGAACAGGGCGACTGTTAAGAACAAGTACCCGATCTCTCGCATTGGCGAATGATTCAAGCAACTCAGTGGCGCGAGGGTATTCTCGAAGCTGGGTTTGCTATCCGGATATCATCAAGTCCGAGTTAAATCAGAAGATATTTGCAAGACTGCATTCCGAACTCGGTATGGACATTACGAGTATTTACTGATGCCCTTCGGAGTAACAAATGCACCGGCGATATTTATGGACTTGATGAACCGAATCTTTTCACCATTCTTGGACCAGTTTATGGTGGTGTTCATTGATGATATTCTGGTTTACTCGAGGAGCATAGAAAAGCATGCAGAACACTTGAAGATCGCACTGCAGACATTGAGGCAAGAAAGATTGTATGCAAAGATGAGCAAGTGCGAGTTTTGGCTTGAAGAAGTGAAGTTTTTGGGGCATGTCGTATCTGGAGATGGAATCGCCGTTGATCCCGAGAAGATTGCAGCAGTTCGAGATTGACCGATTCCCAGAGATCAGAAGCTTTCTTGGACTTGCCGGGTATTACAGAAGGTTCGTGGAGAATTTTGCTCGTTTAGCTGAGCCTCTGACCAAGCTTACGCGTAATGAAGTACCATTCGTATGGACGGATAAATGTGCGTCAGCTTTTGAGGCATTGAAGCAGAGATTGATAACCGCTCCTATTTTAACCGTACCAGACAGTTCCGGAGGTTTAGTGATTCACAGCGACGCATCTGGGAAAGGTTTGGGATGTGTTTTGATGCAGTATGGGAAGGTTATAGCTTACGCATCAAGACAGTTGAAGACCCATGAGATAAATTACCCAACTCATGATTTGGAGCTAGCGACTGTGATTTTCGCTTTGAAGATTTGGAGACACTACTTATTGGGCGAAAGAGTCGAAGTATTCACCGATCACAAAATCCTGAAATATGTGTTCACACAGAAAGAGCTTAATATGAGGCAGCGTAGATGGTTGGAGCTGATGGCTGACTATGATCTTGACCTCAAGTACCATCCGGGGAAAATTAATGTTGTGCCGGACGCGCTTAGTCGGTTGCCAGCAATTCAGATATTGACTGCACAAAAGGAACTTATCGAAGACTTTCGGAGATTCGAATTGGAGATCGTGTTACCGCATTCTTCGGGACAGTTGATGCAGCTGCAAGTACAGTCGTCGTTGATCGAGAATATTAAAGAAGCGCAGTCACAGGACCCAAGATTGCAGAAGTTTCGAGAACAGGTTGAAGCCGGACTTCGAACGGACTTATTGATTCATGAAGATGGTTCGTTGCGATATGGTAGCCGTTTGTGTATGCCAAAAGGAGACATTCGTGAAGAAGTTATGAAAAAGGCGCACAATTCCGCGTATTCCGTACATCCTGGAGGCACGAAGATGTATTGTGATGTTAGACAGCATTTCTGGTGGGAAGGCATGAAACGGGAGATTGCCCACTTTGTAGTGAAGTGCTTAGTGTGTCAGCAAGTTAAGGCTGAATATCAAAGGGTTGCTGGTTTATTGCAACCACTTCCGATTCCTCAATGGAAGTGGGAACATATAACCATGAATTTCGTGACGGCTTTACCGCGGAGTCCAAAGGGCAACAATGCAGTTTGGGTGATTGTTGATCGATTGACCAAGGCGGCTCATTTCATACCGTTTCGAGTTGGTAAGTCGACGGAAGCGTTAGCAGAACGGTACATGCAGGAGATTGTGAGATTGCATGGAGTACCTGTGAGCATCGTTTCCGACCGCGATACCCAATTCTTATCGCACTTCTAGAGAAGTTTACAGGAAAGTTTGGGGACGCGATTGAAGTTTAGCACAGCTTATCATCCTCAGACAGATGGCCAGTCCGAGAAAACAATCCAAACTCTTGAAGATATGTTGAGAGCTTGCATGCTGGATTTCAAGGGTTCATGGGAGGATCATCTACACTTGGTGGAGTTTCGTACAATTACAGCTTCCAGGCGACTATTCAGATGGCTCCATTCGAAGCGTTGTATGGTCGCAAGTGTCGCTTACCTGTTTGTTAGGAAGATGTTGGAGAGCGAAAATTGTTGGGACCGGATTTGATCGTGCAAACAGTAGAAAAGGTTAATACTATCCGGAATCACATGAAGGCAGCACAAGATCAGCAGAAGAGTTGGGCCGATATATCGAGAAGACCTCTAGAGTTCGCTGTTGGTGATCTGGTATTCTTGAAGATATCACCGACTAGAGGAGTGATTCGTTTTGGGAGTCGAGGCAAGCTTAGTCCTCGATTCGTTAAGCCTTTCGAGATTATTGGGTGTATTGGAGAAGTGGCTTATCAATTAGCTTTACCACCATCTTTGGCAAGTGTTCATGACGTGTTTCATGTATCTCAACTCCGTAAGTATGTTCGAGATGAAACACACGTATTAGATCATTCGGAGCTGACTGTAAGTGAGGATTTGACCTATGAAGAATGACCAATGTCGATTGTTGATCGAAGAGAAAAAGTCCTCAAGAACCAGATTATCTATCTCGTACTTGTTTCTTGGGGAAATCGCTCGTACGGAGAATCGACTTGGGAACGAGAAGACGAGATTCGACAGAAGTTTCCACACCTATCCTTGTAGATTCATGTTTGTTTATCTTTCTTGTCTTGGGAATTTCGAGAACGAAATTCTTTTTGTAGTTGGGTATAATGTAACACCCTAGTTCATTTATACCAGTTCTAGTTCATATATTTGTTTATCTATGGTATTTTCCTGATTTACTGTGTTTTGGGTACAAATAGTATTTTGACATCTGTATTTGCATCCAACCTGCATGCTTGAAACCTGTCTTGATTCATGGTTATGATTTATCCTGACTTGTTACGTGGACTCGTGCACTTACATTATTGCATACTGCATATTGGCATTTATCTGGCATCTGCATTTTAAATACAACATTTAAAGTCAATTAAAATATTTTAAAAATATCTAGCATGACTTGCATAATACCCCTGACCCTGTGGTAGCATCTGCACCTCGTGTTCTCGTCCTGTTTGGTGAAACGGACTCGTTTGGATAGCTACGTGCACGCTGCGTGTATCCGTTCTTGGGGGTATGCATTTTCGTTACCCGAATATCCTATTTTGGTTTTGATTGATACGTATATTGTCCGTATTTTCAAACCATAATTTTAGACCCGGCCCGGGCGTGTTTTGGAGTAATTTTGTATTAGCCAAAAAAACTCAATTTATTTAATATTATATTCTAATATATCTAAAACAGTTAATATATGATTTTATAACAAAAATATTTTTTTAATATTTAAAGAAAAGATCAAATCTAGATCCTAACATACTGCACACACAGATCACTTACTCTGCCTCTCTCTCTATCTAAATATATATTAATTTATTCTTTATATTTTAAACCCAATACCACAAAACCAACCACGTATCTCTCTCTTCTTCATTTTTTTTTCACATTTCTTCCCGCCTCCGAGCTCGCGTGAACTTACGCCTGCAACCCTCGTCGCCGCCGCCACCCTTGCCCAAATTCCGACCATCTCATCATCCTAGTCAACAGACACTCTTCTCTCCTCACCTTCCTCTCCTACTCGACCTCACCCCGACCTCGCCTGGGACCCTACCCTGGCCTCGCCTGCGACCCAGCCCCTGCGTTCGTCGTCGTCGTCACCTCGCCGTCGACGACCTCATCGTCACCTCCTCTCCACCTTCCTCCACTCCACTTCTCGCCCTCTCTCTTTCCCGAACCCAAGAACACCCGAGCATTCCTCACCCGACTTCGACAACCCTAACAACCCTCACCTGCACCTCTTCTGTCGACGTCGCTCCACCGCCGGCGACGCCACTTCGTCGTCGCCTCTGACTTCACACCCATCACCCACAGCCCCGACTTCAAGAAACCCACAACAGCCTTCTTCTTCTACTTCTTCTTCTTCTTGTTCTTCTTGGTTTTCTTGATTTCGCGTTTTTCCGGTTATCGCCGGAGACCCGTTGCCTTCGTCACCCTATATGTCCTCGCCTGTGTTTCAAATCCCAGAGGCACCCCTTCTTCTTTTTCTTCTTTCTTCTTCTTTTTCTTTCTCTCTCTTTCTTGGTTCATATTTCCCGACGATCGCAGGAGCCGTGCCGCTGCCGACGATCCGAGCAACCCAGTGGACGTTCCCAGCCAACATGGTTACTCTCTTGCATTGCCTGGTCCTGTTCCGTACGCACGAGCATGCATCGAGACTTTTACCGACATTGGACGCTGAGTATGCATTCTGTTTCGTGATCCGTCTAGGCAAGTTTATTTTAGTACATGCTACATTACTTTATATAAATCTATTTTAATAAATATAATACTGGTATTTCAAATTATGCACTCCATATTTACTTTTACAGTTTTTTGACATCCATCTGCATCCGTACGTGTTACTTTACATCTAGCGCATGCAAACTTATCTTGTTACATAATATACTACAAAATCCTGCATCTAATGGAATATTTACATCTCATATTGCTTAGTTGTACATCCCACATTACCATTTTACAGTTTACTGTTTTCGGATACCCGTTTGCATCCATCTCGTTTAAAATATATATAACTGCATCTATAAATCACATTAATACATAATACTGCGATATTAACACCCCATTTTTAATAAAGTGTATCCTAATTAGTATTGGAACTATAAATGTAACCCTAATCGATAATTATGCATCCATATCATTGATTTTATATCGATTTGCATACCATGTCACATTATTCCATTTTATTGTTATATTAGTACCCCATACTTGATTTTGTGCACCCATACTTATTACAGTTCGATTATGAGCACCCACTTGACACTTGTGCACTACCTGACATGACCTGATACACTACTACTGACATGACTTGATACCTGTGCACTACTTGACATAACTTGATACATGTACACCACCTGACATGCCCCGATGTACCACAGCTGGACATGTTACCATATCCTGTTACTAATGCCGACAATCTTGACCTGTTGTCCCTACGGATATATCATGTTGTCTATTCAGACAAACAAGGATGAAAGGGCTTACTATTAAAGAAGTTTGTAAGAAAACCCTGGGCTTGCTCAGAATCAAAACAGGCTTAGTAATATTTTTGAGATGGAATGGCAAAAATACCCCTCGCCTCACGGCTGCCTTCCAAACTGTCACATTTTCTTTCTCGCTAAAAAAAGCCCTTACGAAGCTATCACAACCCAGGAAAAGGCACGTGACTGACACGTGAATCATGTGAAGTTTATAGGACCCCGTCTAATTCAAGTAAGCCAAAAGCCCAGAAATCTAAAACTTTTTAGGGAAAAATAGTGGATGTGAAGTTTTGAGATAAAGGTTTAATGAAATCAGATTCTTTCTTTAAAACATAAGTAATATTATATGAAATACAATGTATTGTAACCATTTTGAAAACATTTTTCGTCATTTGAAATTTGGGCAGCACCTTATGTGTATATTTTAACCCGAAAGCAAAACAAGCAGTAATAATAATAGGCATCCCCAAGCGGGGGCTAGCTCGTCGTCATTTGATGTCTTGTAGAACCTTGTCCTACTGCCTAATAACCTTACAGGAAGCGAGCGGATGTTCTTACTCTGCCAGTTTTGGGCGCACATACATTTTTCGATATTGTAGGAGGTGTACCTCAATATCATTTTTTGCGATTTGCGCTTTGCGATTCAAGTATCACGCTTATATCGCTTGTATTTGAGTTTTGATGATTGAGTTTCATGATATTGATTTCGTGCACCATGGTTACACCTGCTAAGTATTTACATTTTGTGCACAGTTATTGCACTTGATTTATATTTATGCACCGCTATATCAGTTTGCGATTTGTGCATACCTATTGCACTTTATATTGATTTTGTGTCTTGGCTGCACGTGTTTATGATTTCGTGGATTTTCATACAGTTGATTTGATTTTGTGCATATGGTTCGCACTCGATTTAATTTTTTGCACTCGGTATAGCTCACATGTGCTTGCAGTGCATTGATATGTGTTTTGTGCACGCAGTTGCACGCATTTATGATTTTATACACCTTGGTACACTCGGTGTTGCTTTTTATACGCATTTGAGTTATTAATGAGTTTTCGTGCATTTGTTACACTAGATTTTCATTTCGTGCATTTGTTGCACTGTATTTGTATTTCGTGCACCGGATGCACTATATTTGTATTTCATGCACTGGATGCACCGGATTTGTATTTCGTGCACTGGATGCACCGGATGCACCGGATTTGTATTTCATGCATTTGTTGCACTACATTGTTATTTCGTGCATTAGTTGTACCGGATTTATACTCCGTACCTTTCTTGCACCCGATTTATATTTTTGAGCATTTGTGTTACCAGATTTATGTTTTTGTGCGCGTTGGCACTTGACGTTCGTTTTCATGCATGCTACTGTACTAGATTCTTTATACGGACCTGACGCGCTTGGTATTGGATTTGGTGCGCATCAGATGCATTTGACTAAGATTTTATTCATGCATGTTGGATGCACTTGATTTAGATTATAATCGTGCATGTTGGATGCACTTGATTTAGATTTCATTCGTGCATGACGGATGCACTTGATTTGGATTTGGCGCATGATATGAGATGTGATTTTGTGCACACCAGATGCACTCGATTGAGATTTTCATTGTGCAGGCTAGTTGCACTGGGATTGAGATTTTCGTGCACAATAGATACACTAGATGTTGTTGTCGTGCACACCCGTTGCATTGGACAGATAATTTCGTGCACACCCGTTGCACTTAGTTTGGTTTTGTGCACATTGGTAGCACTTGTATTTGGCTTTGGTTTCCGTGCGCACCAGACGCACGCGATTGTTGGATACGCCTTTCGAGCCTGATTTTGCTCTTGAGCGCTTTGTTTTCATGATGGGCACTATACTATGTAGTAGCCGAACATGACTGATCTGAGAACAGTACCTGAGTACTTTGCATGCATTAAAAGTTTAACAAGAGGTTTTAAAAAAGGAGTTATAATCTCGCTATTTCCTACGTGTCCGCGAGCGACACAAACGTTTATAAAGAAAAAAAACCTCTGGGATATTTTCAAAAAGGGAGGAGCGTATATTTTAGCAAAACATATATGAACGTATATTATTACTTTACCAATGAGCGTCCGTCACTTGTGCCGTGAGTTACGCATCACACGGCGATTTAGAAAAGATTTTGCATGTGTTTTATTGTAATATTTCAGAAAAATAAAATATTATTTTTGGGAATTTTTATAATTAAATAATAAATATTGTGAATATTTTAATAATGCGGTATAATTAAATACCGATAAATTGGGAAAAATTTGGAAAATTATAGAAATTACTGAAATGAGGGTGTTTTATGTGAATTATGCAAATTACAATTTTTATAATTAATTATACTCTATTTTTAATGCTAATCGCGATTAAATATCACTAATCACACATTAAGCCGTATTTATACATATAACATGCACCATGTCACATTTTAACACTGGTTACATTTTTATCATGGCTTTTTCTTATTTTTCATGAATGGTTTGTGTTTAAATGAGAAAGAAAAGTAAAGAAAAGAAAAGAAAACAAAAAGGAAAATGATAAAATATAGAGTAGGGCAAGAGAGAGAGAGAGGTGAGAGGTCAATCTAGGACCATATCACATTGTTCCCTTCATCATCTTCCTCATTCTCTCTTCTCTCTTCATCTCCATGGCAGTACACATCATCCTCCTCCTCTGTCTCTTCATTACAACACCAAAAACAACTTAAAACTTCATCTCCATTTCACAAAAAACATGCACAGGCTTCCTACAAGCACTTTGGACCAAGAAAGGATGGATTTTGAGCACTTGGGGCTACTCAAGAATTTTCTTGAGTTGCCAAATGAGATATTTCCTGCACCCCTAGTATTGTATTATTTTCACTTTAGTATCCTTACAAGTTTGGAAGTGTTTTAATGCGGTTTAGTGAACTTAGAAATTCTAGAAGAGGTTTTAATGGATTCTTGAGTTGTGATTGTGCTAATGAGCCTTATTGGTGACCCTAAACCCCCTTTGTAACAACTCCATTTTTAATGTACAAAGAATTGATTTAAATTCAAAGTATACTTAGAGTATTTAATGTTGCTGATATCTCTTTAAGTATTTATTTCACACCATAATTACAAGAAGGAGCTTGTAGCTCATTAGTAATACCTTGCACTGCTGAACCAAGCCACCAGAGTTCAAATCTCATACCCCACATTATTTTTAATATTATTTTGTTTAAAAATTTCTAGAATACCAACAGTCAACATGTGTTTTCTCACAAAAACCCCACTACCCATGAAAAGTTAAATGTTCCAGTAGCTACCCCCAACGACCCCCCAGATTCCGGCACCCCGACTCGTCCGGACTTGGCCGGTCGGCCGAGTCGTCAACATCAAAAACCTGTCTTTTGGAATTCCCTACCTCACTGCATACTCTAAATTCTATAATAATTTCCAGAGAACCCATTAACTCTCATTCAATCCATTTTTAATACATTTTTCCTATTATTTTTACATTTTTAATTAAAAAAAAACCCCACACCTACCCTAACCCTAGCCTAACCCTATAAATACACCCCTACCTCCTACCCTCTCATCCAAAAATTCTGAGCCCACTCTCTGAAAATCTGAAGAAAACCTTGTGTACTTTGGAAACGAGCGAAAGGCGAAGCGTCGACGAAAACGACGGCGAACTTCCGGTGATCGTGCTAGGAAACTCTTGGCGACGAATCGACGCACCGGCGAATCCCCTACTTTCCTCTCACTCTCTAGTGTTGTCCAAAACCGTAAGTCCCCATTCTATCCCTCTTTCTTATTCTCTAAAATACGAAATTACAAAACCCGAAGGAATTGGAACAAATCCGATTTCCGATTCGGTTTTCCATAAAATTTCACTTCTCACCAATTCAATCATGCTTAAACATCTTATTGTTGACTATTAAACATTTAACAAATAATTTGAACAAGTTTCATCACATGAAATGATAGCCTTTCCAATTTATCGTATTTTTCACTTAAATACCACAATGTTTCGATTTCATATTTAACCCCTTTAACCTTGCTATACATTTAAAGTAGAGCATAAGGTAGTGACCCATCTCCCCACACACGCAAATACAACCCTAAACGATATCATCAAAACTTAGAGTACGATAAAACAATAGTTTCATTTAAATACCATATTCTTAATAAAACCATTTCTGAAAGTTTTAGTTTTGATACACTTTTAAATAAATACCTCTTATTAAGAAAACACGATAAGTTGTGGATATCGATCGTTTATCTAAATCTGACTTTGTGGTGTCTAGGCTAGGCAAGTGAGAAAGGTAACTTTAAAAGGCCCGTCTCACGGTGATTCGTGAGCGGATCCCTCCTTTCCTCATTTGTACTTACCTGCCCACAATTGGCGGTGAAGAGGCGATTTGAGGTATCTAACGACTTGTCGTTTAGACCATTTAGAAATAGGCTAGTTGACTTAGGAAACCCTAGAATCTAAAATACGGAAAACTGACATTTTTACAAATAAATACCTTTTACTTTATAAAACCGTTTTCTAAAGGATTTAGTATTTTACAATCTTTGCAAAGCGCCGCTACAACCCATTTTTGGGGAACCCGTTTGGGATGGTGCGGATTATCACACATCCTCGGTCTTAGTAGTGCGAGATTCAGACCTCCGCAACGAGCATTCGGTCTCGAAAGGTTTAAAATACGACATCTTAAGAAAAATGAGATTTTTTGGAATATAAAATATTTATTAAAATTATTTTTGTATAAATATATGTATATTTGTCATTTAAATAGCTATTTTATTATAATATAAATATTCCATCTTTTTTCTAAAAATCACAAGAATAAATTTTACATTAAAATACCATGAACTTCAAATAAATCAATATTATAGATAAATACCTTTATTTATAAAAAACTAGGATATTTTCACTAGAAATATCACAATATAAAATCTACACTCATTACAACTCTAAATACGAATAATAAATACTTGGGGTGTATCTTGAAAACTATACAAAAGTATTTTTACGAAAAAACCCCTCAAGTTTTATAAATTATCCTAAGGACCCTAGTAAATATAGGACTTCGATTTACATTTCTACTGTCTGACTCGGATTTGAGTCTGATCATAATCCGACTTGAATATGATTCAAGTACCATATAAATCTACAATATTACAATTCAACATGAACACACGAATCCATGAATCCAGTTATCAATCTATTCAACTTGACTGAACCAAACCATGAATATACTTTCCATTCACATAATTCCAGTTTACATCCATTACATCCGTTACTGATATCATGGTTTCGGTCTGTCATCCAACTATACAACTTATACAATATAATATAACAATACAATCAAAACACTACGGGGTTTAAGGGATAGATTGGTACGAAAGGTATTAAAAGTGGCACGAGACAGTAAGATTAAGACACCTAACATGAATCATGTTGCTGTTGTACCGTGGCATAACGGTTCCTTGTACTTTCAGTTTGTCCTGGTCTCTAGCATATAGAGACCCCTCTCATATACACTGGCATCCTTCTGTACCAAACTACAAACAACAACGTTAACACAATATTCTACAATATTATACAACTTTAAAAGATACATTCTTATTCTGTCTTTTCTATTTCTCCTTTAACTTTGGGACTTACCGAGCGACCTGTTCGCTGACGACATTTTATTTCTTTCTTCTTTGAATGTCGTCAGGTGATCTGGACACAGCGGAGATCGAGCCCACCAGTGAAGACTTGGATCAGTTTCTCGAAGACCCAGAGCTCTAAACATTGTACTTTTCCTATTCAGTATTCTTTTTTCATTTCCTGTTATGCCATTGTTTAGGCATCGCTTTTTATTCCAGTTGTATTTACTTTTCATGCATTGTACAAAAGAATATTAATAAATAAAGTTGCTGTTACTTTTATCTCTTGTCTCTTGTGATTATTTTTTTATTGCTTAGATACGCTTAGCGTATTTACTTCACAGTAAATACATAGCGGACCAGTCGCGTCCCCTTCGCCGTATACCGGGAAGCGGGGCGTGACAGGTTTTGTTGGTGGCCCATGCAGGCCAGAGCTGTATAGAATCATACTATACAGTTCTGTTCTGCGTGAACAAACTAAGCAATATAACACAAGAACCAGCAACTAAAACATTCTTTACAATTCATGTTCTTTGAATCTTACAATTTCATATTCATTGAATCTTATCATTTCAAATATTTTGAATCTGTCCTAACCCAAATTTTTCTTCAAGCTTATGGATTCCTCGAACAACACCAACACCAATGTCAACAACACACCTCTAGCCCTACCACTCACACATGTCGTCCCTGCTCCGATCAACGAACAGACGGTTCTGCTTGAGACAATCCGAAGCCTCCTAGAGGGACAGCAGTAGCAGACTGCTCTTTTAATGAACCGTCCCGAGGCAGACGCACCTGGGGTAAAGCAATTTAGGGCTTTACACCCCAAACAGTTCTCCGGAAAGAGAAGCCCACTTGAAGCTGAGGAATGGGCACAGAGTATAGAGGATGATCTAGCGGCAGCACAAGTGTCAGACATAGCTTGGGTTCGTGTGGCGAAACTGCAACTCACGGACAATGCTCGCAACTGGTGAAAGGCGGAAGAAAGCCGTCTTGAACATCCTATCGAATGGAAGACTTTCCGTGACATGTTCGACGCTAAGTACTTCCCTGAGACTGCTAGGTTCGACATGGAACAGCAGTTCATCCATCCGCAACAAGGTTCGATGTGGACCAAGACAGTAGATGAGTATGACGCTGAGTTCACCATGCTCAGTCGGTAAGATATGTTTCAATAATTCGAAATTTTTATACCACAAATTACACAGCTAACACAATATTTTAACAGATTTGCGGCACACCTGATACCGACGTATGTGATCAGAGCCCGTCGCTTTCAACAAGGTTTGGATTCGGAAATCCAGGCTGCACTGGCCACAGGAGATTTTCCGACTCATGAATCGGCTCTGAAAGCTGCCCGCCGTTATGAGGCAGTGGTAAAGGCAAGGGGAAGACCTCAATCTGCTGGATTTAAGCGTCCTGCCAACCAGATGGCAGGAGGAGCCTCATCCAGGCCATCTTTTGTGCCAAGGCGACCCGGAGTACAGAACAACCGTCCCAGCCCAGCCTTTTGTACCTACTGCAAGAGAACTGGACATATGATGAAAGACTGCTGGCGAGCCAACCATCTTTGCTTGATCTGCGGCTCAGCTGCTCATGATATTGGGTCTTGTCCCCAAAAGCAAAACCCAGTTGCTACACCCAGGCCAGCAGTTACCTATCCCCAATGACCAGCTCTTCAAACACCTGCTCCAAGACTTGCACCACCTGCACCACCCAGAGGACCACAAGCTGCACCACCTCCTCGTCAGTTCCATCAAGCTCAAAGGAACGTTCCGAGGAATGCTCCTTAGGCCAGGAGGAATGTACCAAGGCGCCAGGCTTTCACTATGTCAGTGGAAGAAGCTGAGGCCACTGGCCAAGTCATCACTGGTACAATCTTAGTAGCCTCACTGAGGATGCGGTGAGCCTGGCAAGTGAAGCACTACCTACCGGTGATTGTATAGAACTCGGCGGATATCTGGAGGATACCGTTTTGGAGTTATGATATGAGATGAATATGAGGGCCGATATGAGGATGCGGTGCCTGAGATGAGATAGATATGAGGGCCGATCTGAATATGCGGCGACTGAGATATGAGGATTTACGTGTCGATGCTGAACACGAGTTTTCATGATGTTTCGAGTGTCGGTGTTCAACACTCAGGTTCCATGATTTTGATGTGTCGTTGATAGACACACGTGGTTGATATTCTCATATATATATACAGGCTTATGTTTTCATGATGTTCGAGTGTCGGTGTAGGACACTCAGGTTCCATGATATTGTTTGTGTCGTTGATGGACACGTGGGTGATATCCACATGCTTACAGGCATATGATGTCAGACGTTTATTTATATATGTCATTGCATTGACTCGATTGTTGACATATATGCATACATGGTCACCCTAGATATCATAGTATTACCTTCAGGAAATGGTGACCTAGGAAATCGTTGTTTTATTCGATTTCTACTTACTGATGTTTTCTACTCACGAGTTGGCAACTTACCCCCGTTGTGCCACAGTTCTTGCAGGTTTGACCGCTTAGGATCAGTTGCGGTATTGCTGGCAAACAGCTTCATCCAGGATGTTTTGCTTTGGTAGGTGGGACACACATTGGATCGTGCCCACTCTCGTACTATTATATTCTATTGTATCTAGATAAACTCCATCAGATCAAATCAAATCAGAACTAGAAATTGTATATTGGTAGGCCTAGTCAGACTTGGATTTTGTGCGAGAATTAGAGCGATGGGTTTATGATCGCTTTTCTTGAGTTTTGATGTCTTGCTTATTTATTTGTTTTTTCTGGGTTGATCTTCACCGTTGGGCGTTGTATATATGTTATTGCGTGGTTGTGATTCTGCCAGTTGGCGAAGTGCTAGCTCTCGCTTGGGGATGCCTATATATTGTTGTGTATATGGTTTTGGATCAAAATATACAAGGGAGGTGCTGCCCGAAATTTTAAAATACGAAACATGTTTTCAACTCTAGTATAATCCACCTGTATTTTCATGTTTCTTTAGCTATGCATTTAAAGAAAAACATAATTCATTATACCTTTATTTCAAAACCGCACCACATTATTTTCCGCAAAAAGGTTTAGATTTTTCTGGGTTTCGGCTTACTTGATTTACGTCACGTCTTTTGACGTTGCGTAATTTAAGTGTTGGTCACGTGCTAAATTATAGGTCGTGATAAAGTTGGTATCAGAGCGTTAGGTTTAACCTTGGTTTGAGTCTGGGTTTGACTATGCGGAGTTTAGGGCGTATATATTTCGGAACTTAGACTTGACCTTACGGAACTTAGACTTAACGGGAGGTATTAGATTCGGACTTTCATTTCATAGGTTGATCTTGATTGATGGAGTAGGTAGCTTTAGTAGAGTGACGTACCGTACGTATGTTCCGCGGCATACTTACAATACGATACTCCACTTAAGAAACTTTAGGATGTACTTATCTTGAAATCTGTGATACTATTCATTCCTTCATCTAACCTCACTAAACCCTTCAAATATCATGTTTAACCCTCTTGTGGTGACTTGGAGCTTGGAAAGCTAGGGTTTTTTTTCCCAAGTCTTGGTGAGGTATTGATGTTAAACTCTTTGTTAGGCTCGAAGGAAATTTTTTTGTTATATAGTTTCAGTTAGATACCTTAAAGTTATAGTTTTGTGCTATATATCGTATTTTTTGTTAAGTTTTGAGTCTCTGTGAATCTGCTATCACTTCGTTGACCCACAATAAAATTTAACACAGTAGTTTGATGTTAGAGCCCTAAAAATACCCTAGAAACCCGGACCCCACCCCTCACCAATGGACCGGCGACATTCCCTATATAGCCGGCGCCGCCGGTTTTTCAAAAGCCTGGGAAGTTGGGTTTTGTGGGTAGCTCTCTGTGGGTCACTTGGGACTTTTGGTATTCTTTTTTTTCCTATATTATATGTAGGAAAAATCTAGGACCGTTTAGCTAATTCTCGCGTTTCGATGTCGTGCGATATGGTTTTATCTGACTTCTTTAAGTGTTTCGTATAGCTTGCAGCCATAGGTGTGGTTAGGGCGTCGTTGCACGCGTTAACCCGCTAAGCTAACACTTAGTAACTTGCGGGAGTCGATTCGTTAATTTGGCGTTGTGTCCGTGTTTGATTTGAAAGTTTACTAATTTTATGAGTATTGGTTTTATATGATATTAGGATCACAGGCAGGGACTTCGGACGCAACTAAGAAAGGGAAGGAGGTGATCGGATACACCTAGCTCGAGATCGTCCGGTGAGTAGATTTAACATCTACAGGGAAATCGCCTGTATGGCGTTAACCGCCGAAGGCTAGATTCAAATGATATATTATTGTGTGAAATGCTTATATATGTGTTGTGTTTGTGCATGAATAGCATTTTGCAAACCCTATTGCCTGTTGTACTTTCACATATCATTAATTACCATTACTGACGGTTCATGTTGCACGAGCACTGATTTATATGTCACACGCACCGTTGGAAATTGCCATGCCACGCACACTATTGAAATTACCATGAATAAATATATGTTATATCACATTCATTATTGACAGCTAGACGTGGATTTTGTACTAGTACACATCATGATTTGCATCGTGCATACATTGCTATAGTGTTATATCTCATATGATGTTTTCATGAGAATTCTGCTTCGTGGATTTAGGAAACCGCAAGGCACGTTTTGAAAACTTGGAATATTTAAAAAGTGCAGTTTTCCCTTAATATGATATTTCGTGTCCACCATGAGTTTTCTCGGTTCTGAGCTAAGAGCATACCCGACTCGAGGTAGGGAGGAACCGTTTGCGGGTATATGGTAGACCCGGTGAGGCACCCCGAGGCAAGAAGCTCGTAGAGTTAGGCGGTGAGCTTGGCGGAGGAAGGACTATCCACCGGTGATTGTATGGAAATCCGGGATTTTGGGGTGTCGTTGATGGACACCGGATTTCTATGATGATTTTGTTAGTTATATGTATGCCCTAGAGGCCATTACTGTACATAGGATGTATATTGTAGTGGATGCTGGGACATATATAGGGAGGACTTTCTTGCTCGACATGATAGTATGCTATCTGGTTGATCTTTACCTTAACGTGTACACTGATTATCTCTCTATTACATGTTGGTAAAGCCCTTAGGATGTGTGCTTGACTACCTGGACTATGATGCGGATCATACTAGTAGGGACATGGTAGTCCATAAGTACATCCTTCAAAGTCCCTAGTCGTGGGTGTATCGAGACGGGGCATCGATATACCAGAGTAGACTAGCGTGTACCTTCTCGACCCATACAGATGGGCGATGGATGATCCCATATCCATTGGTGTTTGACATCAGAGATGATATACGGGTGCTCAGTAGAGACTGGGTACACTGGACGGACTCGCCGAGAACTCCCAGATGGTATTATACCTCACGTCAGATGGCAGTTCTCTGGTGACACTGGTACAGAATAGTCTGTTGACCCGAGATCGTCATAGAGTCTTGTGTGGTTCCCACTGTGCTTTGATTTCCATCTTACCACGTCCAAGAGGGCGTGCAAAACGGTGGTTTTTGGGTACAGTCCCGAGTCACATGGAGGCAATGAGCGATAGGAGGGGATTCGTCTCTCCCGGTATAGGGGGTTGATGTTGCGCTGTGTTCGATTGGCTATAACAGGAAATCCCTGGCCAGGGTTGCTGAGATTTACTGGTAAGTGTTACCAGTAGTTTCTCGAATTGTTATAGACCTCATATCGACACGACTTATCGAGCTATTGGGGTCTGACGTTTACCACCCCTAGACGAGATATGCAACATATCAGACGATCAGACCGGACTCTACGGTAGTGTTACCGGTCGGATTCACTGGAGTGTGAGCGGGCTTGCTCGTCGATCTTCAGATCGCTCAATACCCGGGTGGCCGTTACGTTTAGCAGACCGCTTGCGGCTTGTGGGTGTTTGATATGATCATCATCTGCTGCCGGCCTATTGACGAGTCTTTAGAGTCCTACACAGAGGTTTCCTGGCTCAAGCGAAACGAAATAGGAGCGTATATGAGATATGTGCGGGACCGAGAATAATGCGTGTATGTGATACCGTATTCTATTCTCGCGATGAATGTGTCGAATGGTTGTATGCGATATAACCTAGTTATCGAATCAAGGATTGATTCGATAAATCGATACATTGGATATTAGTCGGTTATATGTGATATGACCGGATCGTTAAATCAATTGTTGATTTAATGATTTAATGCATAATTATATATTTGATATATTACTTTGCATTAACTAGTATCGGTTCACTTTAGATGGATTTTCTCACTCGGATGTGCGCATTGAATATGCGATATGATTTTGTGCACATGTTTGTATCATGTTTGATGATACATAGTTTTTTGGTTAAGTGTATAGAATTAAACATTGGTTAAGATGATGATTAGGGTTATGTTTATTCTTTTAGTTATTTGCTTATTCATTTATTCTTTTATTCTTTTAGAAAAAGAAAAAGAAATGAGATAAATGGTGGCATTCTTTTTCATTCATGAAGCTTCATGAATACTTTGACCATGTCACCATTTTTGTCTTCTTTTTAAACCCTAACCATTCTCATTAACTCAAGTTAGCTCTCTACACTTTACCATGGTCATGATTATGATAAGAATTATTATTCTAATATATTTCATTATTCTTATCATAACAATATTCATCTTCTTCATCTTCTTCTTCCTTGAAGAAGCTTGCTTCATCAATGGTGATTGATGAAAACAAGTGAGAAATCCAATTCTAAAGTCTACCCACTTCCTATTTCTTCATCCTCTACCTCTTGCCAAGTAGTAGAGTGCGTTTTCTTCACAAGTTTTTGGACTTGGTGAAGTCGGAGCTTGATTTAGCGATGCCTCGACGTAGATCATCTTCGGCACGTCGTCGATGACCTAGCCCGCTTCTTCTCCGATGAAGCCGATGCAAGAGCCTGGATTTCGGATTTGTACAGCGGAGATGACTTCTTCATGGAGCTATGGAGGTGGACAAACGGATCTACAAAGGTTGTATATCCGTATCCCTTAGTTAAGTGTTAACTAGTTTGCTTTTTCGCCTAGAATTCTAGCCGACGATCCGTAGTCGGGTTTCTCGGCACCTTGATTTTTTGAAATTGGCATGGTTGATGCCTTGTGAGACCTTATTAGGGTGCCTAGGAACCCTACAGATTTATTGAGGATGGCTCTGTTATTATCCCACACTCAGGACTTTTATGACATATTCTGTACATATGGTTGTTGTACCTTGATGTAGTACCTGGATTTGATTTATGCTGCATCTCATATTATTGTACATGTACTGTCATGACAGCATATGTAGGATTGATCGTTTATCGTGCATACATGTGACTACCTGTATGATATTATTTACTTCTTACGAGTTGGCAACTCACCCCCGTTGTGCCACAGTGTTTTGCAGGTTTGACCCTCAGCGTAGCCGCGGCAGGCTCTTTATTGCTTTTTTTTAGTGGATACCGCTACTGTTGGGTGTGAGACCCTTTTGGAGTAGGTGGGTTTTTGCGAGTATCTGTATGATTCCATTGTATAACTTATTTTGTATCTTGTACTCTCCATCCACCACTTTTATGTATTTGACTTAGAGACGAGGCTGAGAGATTTGATATTTGTATTTTACTTGTGACTCTGGGTGTCGTGCTCATGTGAGCCGGCTTTTATTTCACATTGCGTTGTTGTTTTACTTCTTGTTTGCTTGTTTCTTCGCTACGGCGTCGTATATTTATACCTTGTGGTTGTGTTCCGCTTTTAGGGGTGGGTTGCTCTCGTTTGGGGATGCCTTTTATATATTCTATGTTTGTACCCGTTTGGGGCTATTTTTTCAAAGGAGATGCTGCCGAAATTTTTAAGAAAAACATGAATTTAAAATTTGAGAATTTAACTTAAGTTTCTAAATGTTTTTAACAAATGTTTTAACTGTTTTTACCACTATACCTTTTCTTGGTTTAGATTTCTGGGTTTTCGGTTTACTTGAACTACGTTGCGCATTTAGACGTTGTGTAATTTAAGTGTCGGTCGCGTTCTTAATCTGGGTCGTAACACCCTTTCCCTACGGCTAAATCCGTAGGGGCAAGTGGATATTGTAGTAGTGCAACATAGATATATGAGTTAACACGACTAGGCAAAGAAGCAAGGTTTTTAGCGGACTAAGCAGCCGCCAAGGCATCTTGGCCCCCTTCTCACTTCGCTTTTTTCTCCCGTGTTGAACACATTGCATATAGAATCGTTAGTCCCATTATCATGGCACCATAGCTTCAAAATTATGGCGATGATTGTTATAAAAATAATATATATATATATAGGATTATTTGGTTTGGAGATAAGATGGTAGAGAGATAAAACTTGATTGCTTGAGTCAAGAATCACTCTTAAGACAATATTTGCACCCTATACCATAACGAGTTACAACAAATTTTCCTTCCAAGATAAATCAGGCTCCAGAATAATTCTGTTGTTAAGTATTTATTTGCAGAAAAAATTACTTAACCAGGACTACACTAGAACACGGAAAAAACAGAAGAGAAAAAGAGAGAGATGAGAAAATTCTCTGGGAATTCTTGTACTTGAGAGTAACCTGGACCTTTTATTTATACATCTTGGATTACCCTTTCGGACTTGAATCAAAGGGCACATCCGATGCCCTTTCGATTCAAACCAGATCGGCTGCATCTGTCCGTTTGAATCCGTGACTATTCGGATACTCGCACCCGTTGGTTCAAACCGAACCAGTCATATCCGCACAAAGAACGAACTGTTGCAACCATTCGAGTCCAAACCTCTTTATTTTCTCTCATATTTCTTAACCACTAGGCCATACAAGCCTTGTTCAAAGAAGCATATAATATATGACTATATACTAGATAAATTAAATATTTAAAAATTTAGAAAATTCTAACAATTTCCCCTATTTTCTAAATTATTTAAGTTTCTTAAATAACCTTTCTGTGTTCTTTGGTAGACTATACATCAATAAACATAGCCATAGCTTTGAATCTTTACGTAGTTTAAACTATATCAAGGTTTATCAGGATACAGAGTAGCCATAGCTTTGAATTAAGGACCCTTTAGTGACAAACCGAACATAGTAAACATATAGTTTACCCAGCGTATGTTCTTTTAAAAACCCAGCACATTTAATAGCCTTGCGCACTATCTTAGGTTTCATAAGTGTCTTTAAAGAAAAGCTTTCAATCTTTGCAGAAGTGGCCTCACTTCCCACACTTATATAGGTGAAACTAAAATAAATCCACTTGTATGATCTGGATGCTGCATAGATTCATTAAGGAAATATTTTTCAACCCATGTTATTCTCCATACAAGTATGCACTTTTCATGAGATGGTCTTGGTAATTAGTTATTTCCAAGCATGTAAGTGCATAACTGGTTACAACTACATGTGATTTTCTATTGAACCATAAGACTAGAAGTTATTCTAGTGAATGATTGGGTTCCACACATAGGCTACCTTTTATTCTAAAAGCTTTAAACCCATCTCTTTGGAAGTTCCATATTATATTCCTGCCTAGGACTATTGTGAAAGGATCTGCCAAATTTTCCTTTGACTTTACATAGTTAACGGTCACAATTCCTTTTTTAATTTGTTCCTTTACATAACTATGTCTTATACTTATATGTCTTAACTTCTCATTATATACCTTATTATTCGCTCGTGATAATACAGCCTCATTATCACATGAAATCAAAATAGCAGACATTGGTTTAGACCATAGAAGAATCTCTAATAGTAAATCCCTAAGCCATTCTGCTTCCGGTCGCTAATAAGGAGACACATGGACATCCCAACGAATTTAACTGTTTTCTAATATCAGTGTTAGTTATATGTATGCCCTAGAGGCTATTACTATACATAGGATGTATATTGTAGTGGATGCTTGGACATATATAGGGAGGACTTTCTTGCTCGACATGATAGTATGCTATCTGGTTGCTCTTTACCTTAACGTGTACACTGATTGTCTCTCTGTTACATATTGGTAAAGTCCTTAGGGTGTGTACTTGACTATCTGGACTGTGATGCGGATCATACTAGTGGGGACATGGTAGTCCATAAGTACATCTTTCAAGGTCCCTAGTCGTGGGTGTATCGAGACGGGGCATCGATATACCAGAGTAGACTAGCGTATACCTTCTCGACCCATACAGATGGGCGATGGATGATCCCATATCCATTGGTGTTTGACATCAGAGATGATATACGGTTGCTCAGTGGAGACTGGGTACACTGGACGGACTCGCCGAGAACTCCCAGATGGTATTATACCTTACGTCAGATGGCAGTTCTCTGATGACACTGGTACAGATTAGTCTGTAGACCCGAGATCGTCATAGAGTCTTGTGTGATTCCCACTGTGCTTTGATTTCCACCTTACCACGTCCAAGAGGGCGTGCAAAACGGTGGTTTTTAGGTACAGTCCCGAATCACATGGAGGCAATGAGCGATAGGAGGGGCTTCGTCTCTCCCGGTATAAGGAGTTCATGTTGCGCTGTGTTCGATTGGCTATAACCGGAAATCCCTAGCCAGGGTTGCTGAGATTTACTGGTAAGTGTTACCAGTAGTTTCTCGAACCGTTATAGACCTCATATCGACACGACTTATCGAGCTACTGGGGTCTGACGTTTACCACCCCTAGGCGAGATATGCGACATATCAGACGAACAGACCGGACTGTACGGTAAGTGTTACTGGTTGGATTCACAGGAGTGTGAGCGGGCTTGCTCGTTGATCTTCTGATCGCTCAATACCTAGATGGCCGTTACGTTTAGCAGACCGCTTGCGGCTTGTGGGTGTTTGATATGATCATCACCTGCTGCCGGCGTATTGACGAGTCTTTAGAGTCCTACACAGAGGTTTTCTGGCTCAAGCAAAACAAAATAGGAGCGCATATGAGATATGTGCGGGACCGAGAATAATGCGTGCATGTGATACCGTATTCTATTCTCGCGATGAATGTATCGATTGGTTGTATGCGATATAACCTAGTTATCGAATCAAGGATTGATTCGATAAGACGATACATTGGATATTAGTCGGTCTTATGCGATATGACCGGATCGTTAAATTAAGTGTTGATTTAATAATTTAATGTATAATTATATATTAGATATATTACTTTACATTAACTAGTATTTGTTCACTTAAAGATAGATTTTCTCACTTGATGTGCACATTGTATATGTGATATAGTTTTGTGCACTTGTTTGTATCATGTTTGATGATACATGCAAACTTGGGTGTATGTTTGAATTGAACCATGTTTAGTAAATGGTTAGGGTTTCATATCATTTGCTTTATTTACTTATTCATTTATTTATTTATTCATTTAGGTAAGAAATAAAATGGTGACTTTATTTGGATTTCACTTGAAGCTTCATGAAGCTTTGAAAGTCAAACCATTTTATTTCTTTCCTAAACCCTAACCCTTTAACTAAACCCTAGTTCATTCTCTACACTTAACCATGGTTGCAAATATGATAAGAATCACTTTATTTTTCTATTTTCATTATTTTTATCATATTCTTTTTCTTCTTCTTCTTCTTCAAGAAGAAAGAAGCTTGCTAGCTTCAATGATGACTTGAGAAAAAGAGTGAGAAATCCAATTCTAAAGTGAACCCATTTCCTATTTCTTCATCCTTTACCACTTGCCAAGTAGTATAGGGTGTTTTCTTCACAAGTTTCATGACTTGGTGAAGTTGGAGCTTGATCTTGTGTTGCCTCGACGTAGATCATCTTCGGCATCGAAGTCGACGACCTATCCCGATCATTTCTTCGATGAAACCGACGCTAGAGTCCGGGATCCGATGATCGCAGCGAGGGGACATCTTCACGGAGCTAAGGAAGTGGAGGACCGGATCTACAAAGATTGTAGTCACTTCCCTTTTAGCAGTAAAGTTGTTTACTACTTGATGTTTCGCCTAATCTCTAGTTAACGATCTATATTAGGGTTTCTCGGCACCGGAAAAATTTGAAATTGGTATGGTTGATGCCATGTGAGACCTCCTTAGAGTGCCTAGGAACCCTACAGTGGTATCAGAGCCTAACTAGAGCTTTAGGCGATGTGTTGACGAAGCTAGAAACCCGATCGAACCCGAAACCCTAACCCGAGACCACTCTTTGTATATTTTCTGAAAATGTGGATTTTTCCAAATTAAAAATAGCCAAAAAATTCAGCAGGGTTTTCTAGGAATTACTGTGAAATTCGTGGACCCAATTCGACTAAACCGCCGCGAAACCGCGGCCGTACCCTAATTTGGGCAGCGGTTCTGCGGCAATACAGTGAGCTTATTCACTTTTGTTTGCACAGTAATCTCTATCTTCAGTTGCTGTATTTTATGGGAATTTTTAATTGATACTCAACAGTTGGGTTTTCTGGGATGTATTGGGGACTCGGTGTTTCGATCGGAAAGTTTAAACTCCGTCTATGTGTTTTCCGGATAATTTTTGAATATATTAAAAAGTTCGACTGGATATAAATACCCACTTTTTCCCCTGCCGGGAAATTTCCAAGTGTTGGATTTTTCCGTAGTTTAATGACGTTCTAAATAGTGCAAGTAACGCGATGGTCCCTCTAGAAGACAACAAACCATAACTCGATTATGTGACCGTCTTGAACCACCCTTTGAACCTTAGGGTTTGGGGCAGTACGGCGTGCCACATGTGAGGCGTTGGCTTGACCCTTCTACGGCTGGACCGTTGGTACTGAGGCATGAAGTGAATGTTTTTAAACTTGTTTCATGTGTTGAGCTGTTTGGGAAAACTTGGGTGTTCGATTGTTCGATCGGAAAGTTTGATATTTTCTATTTATCCGGAATGTGATACAATAATTGGAATTCACAAGTTGTTATGAGATAACTGATATGAATGTTATAAACATAGCACTTTAGTCTCAAATGATCGGTTGCTACGGAATTTTGATGTGATCAAAAGTCCGTCGCAATCACGTAGCATACGCGGATACTCGCCAGATAAACTTAATAGACAGCTACACCCCTTAGCCCCGACCAAGTGACTGTAGGAGAACCCCGTCGCCGAAAGCATCCATTCGGGTGCTTGCGGTAGCGGTGTTCCTCCTTGGTGCACTTCGTCGACGGTATCGGGGGTGCGGCCGCCTACTAAAGTTTGCGACGAGCATTCGATCAGGATATCGGGAATCTTGTTGAATTAACCGACTTGATATTGAAAAGTGTTTTCGATATAGAGACTAAAATGCGCGGTTTATAATTGTTAGGCATGTGATGTCTAAGGAATTCATTTGATTAGGCATGCGATGTCTAACCAGGTTGCAGATTCCAACTGTTGTAGTTTTACACTTTCTTTTCTGTGACCGTAAGTGTAATATGTGATATCGCCGGTTTCGTTGCTATATGTCAACGACAATTGGGATACGCATGTTTACTTACGTTGATGACATGTGATGTTATGTGTTGCTGGATATGTTATATTGGATCGCCGTGTTTGAATAGCCGGGGTTTTTTATGTGAGATGGGTGTTTTTCATTTTCATTCATGTAAAAACTTGTATGTAATATTCTTTTATTGGGGCACTTCCAGGTTGCGGAAGATGTCACCATTTGTATATTATTTACTTTTCAGCACTAGGATAGACCCAAGGAGGAGGGCACAAGTAACCGGGTTCTGGAGTCCAGTGGGAGACCAACTCGAGGAGTCGAGTCCGGGTCTTCTAACTCTAGAATTGGTAGGGTTGCTTGCCGCTCTCATAGGGGTCTCGGGGTGTGGGTTTGGCTATTCATCGCGACCGTGGAATCCGTGTTTTATACTGGCTCGTATTGAAAACACGGACGTCCTAGTATATCCAATATTTCATATGTTTCTTCTGCTGCGATATCTATGATATGATCATCTGATATGCTGTGATGGATACTGTATATAGTATATATGATATATTATATTATATAGGCGTTACTTATGTTTTACACCCGCACTAGCCCTGCCCCACTCTGTCGTTAGTCACCTAACCTAACGGTGCACGAGGGGATATCGAGGCGAACACGGATGGCATAAGTGTACGTCGTATTTATCTGTGATGTTTAGGTACTTAAATGATGGGACTTCATTAATATGATTAATGAAATGAAAAAGAAACCTAAAGATGTTGTGGAATCGAATTTACAAAACCAGGTAGCTACAGTTCTTGCTTTGCATCGCGGTGTTCCTTGTAGAACATCCTGCACCTTATTCGATAAGGAAAGGACCGAGATCCCTTCACCGGGAGTGACTCCTTTAGCAATAACTGGCAGATGCTACAACTCTCGGTTTGTCTTTTGATTGCTTCTATAGTTTATGCTTTGCACAGTGATATATATGATATATCTCGCACCTTATTCGATAAGGAAAGGGCCGACGATCCCTTCACCGGGAGTGACCCCTTTAGCAAAACTAGAAAAGCCTCAAAAACACTCCATTTTAAAATCATTTGATTCTACAACGATATTAAGTTCATTACGCAATAGGTTTTCAGAAAAACCTGTCGTAGCCCTCCGTCATTTCAGATAAGTACTAGTTAGTATTCGTGCTACGTTTGTTGACTATGTTAAGGCGTAGTGTGCGGTAGCTAATTAGTGCTTATCTGCATAAGCATATGATGCGATTGGATTAGGGTAGTCGTGCGACTTTGTTGACTATGTTAAGGGTCGTGCGGGTGGGTTTAATTCAATCAGGAAATGACGGGTTGAACTTGACTAGCACTTATGATTTGTTGACTATGTTAAGGTCATATAGCTGCTAGGGGCAAAATATTATCGGGAATTTCAAGTGTTGAAATTTGCAATGAGATTGCACACCTTCCATGAGATAGTTGGATCCCGATACCCGCTGCGAGTAATTGTTACTCCTGGGAGAGTTTTACACTTTACAATTAGCCGATCAAGTAGGTGTCTAGAAAGGTGTCAACGGGGTTACGCCTCTGGGAAAACGAGGTTTACTGTAATTAGGTCCATGCGAAAGCACGGGGAACCTCCCTCAAAGTACCGACACTGGCCTGGCTGAAAGATTGGCGCACTTGTAGCGTGTAATTAATCCCAGCTAGTCATTCCTTTTAGGGTTTGAAGGAAGATTTGATAAAAACAGTGGGAGCCATCCTGATTAGATAAAATAATAACCAATCTATTCTTGTAAGAGCGCACGCTGAGTGTTTTCTTCTCTCTCTCCAGGTAGCGACCATATCACGCCTTAATCAAGATAATAATATGGAATATTGACCGAACCCGCTTGTTATACTGAGCTGGGGAACGTTGGTCCCGCTCCAACTTATAATTGTTATAAGACAGAGCAGGAAATAGGGGATTACCAGAATTCCCGTGCCGCCCAAACAAAGAAGGTGCATATGATGCATCTCCTTCGGGTGTGTTCAATACAAAGAACTGTTTCTCTGTATACTCTACGTCCTGGGTATTTGATACCAGATCAGGATCCCCGATATGTAATCTGTTACATAGGGCTACAGAAAAGTAGAGAACTGAGAACGGGTGATGAGTTTCATGAGGCAGAAAACGGTGCAAGTGTTGCAGCCAAGTCTGTTGGTCACTGTCACCCTGTATTCCAAATACATTGATTCTGAACAAATGTTATTAGATACCAAACCTGATATACAAAATCATATCAGTCTCTTTTAGTAAAGAAATGATAAAATTTTGTATTGTTGGATAATGTTTTGAACATTTCCTATATCAAAAGTTGATCAGTTCAGGCACGTTATCTAAAAGCATTGATATTCTAAATCAAACTACAGTTCTTAGTATACGGAACACACACAAGAGGAATAGTTCAGAAATGAACGGATCCTTCTTGAGATATTATAGACTAAGTCATATCAATGTGACCCGACTAGCTTAAGTTACATAGAAGATGCATATTTAAATCAGTTTGAATTTACATCTTATGAAACTTGCGAGTCATGTCACAAAAATATAATGACCTCAGCTCTGTTTATTGGAAACAGAGAAAGAGTTGGTGAACTCTTGGGATGATACATGTTAATGTATGTAGGTCCCCTGTCTACACATACCAAGACCGGTTCTTTGTACTTCACTACATTCTCTGATGATCTCTCAAGATTCAGTCATATGTTCCTGTTGAAACATAAGTCCGAACTTTTTGAGATATTCACAGAATATAAGCTAGAAGTAGGGAACCAATACGGGTATAAGTATTATGTCCTTTGATGTGATCAGCGAGGAGAATACTTGTGCATAGAATTCCTGGATTGTTCTAAAGGAGAATGAGATTCTCTCTCAGTGTTACTCCTCTGAATGCACCACAGCACAACGGTGTATCGGGGTGGAGCAATCGCACCATATTGGATATAGTGTGCTCTATGATGAGTACTACTGAGTTACCTATTTCCTTTTGGGGTTGTGCACTTGAGAAGCTGCATACCTATTGAATTAGGTTCGAATCAGATCACTGCCTACCACTCCATATAAGATATGGTATGGGAAGAGCCTATCTCTTAAGTAAGTTAAGATTTAGGGTTGTCCGGCCTATGTCAAAAGCAAAATCCGGACAAAATCGAGGCAAGGTCAGTTATGTAGAACTGGAATGGTTCCAGCTATACAAACTACAGCTGATGATTTGATAGAACCAAAGGATTCAATAGTCACCGACGAACCTCAGCCTCTCCGCCGATCTAGTAGGGTTCCTCACCCACCTGAGAGATACTTCAATTTCTCTATGACAGTAGGAACGAGGATTGCATCGTGAGATGATGACCCAACTAGCTTCGAGCTGGCCATCAGGAGTGGGACTCTGTAAGAATGGCTGGATGCTTAGCGATCTGAGATGGAATCCTTATACACCAACAAAGTATGGACTTTGGTTGCTATATCTGAAGGGTTAAATCCCCATAAGGAGCAAGTATATCTTGAGAAGATTACTTAGTGTACATGGAAACGTTGAGACTTTCAAAGCTAGACTTGTTAAAGGTTTGCATCATTGACCAGGTATGGATCATGATGAAACTTTTTCTAAGGAGCTATGCTTAAGTCCATCCAGATCCTACTTGCCACGGCTACATACCATGACTACAATATCTGGCGGTTGGGTGTCATGACTGCTTTTCTAAATGATGTTTTAGAAGAGAAAGTCTATAAGTACACAGTCAGAAGGCTTCGTAGACAGCGGGAGCAGCGGAAACATGTGCAACATGTTTTATGTGATGAAGCAGGCATCGCAGAGTTGGAACATCTGTTTTGATGAGTTAGTCAAACAGTTTGACATCATCAAAATGGTAGATGAACCTTGTATATACAAAAAGGTAGCAGGAAGTATGGTAGTGATCCTCGTAGAGTACGTGGATGACATACTCTTGACAAGGAAGGAGTTTCCTATGCTACGCTCGGTCAATCTCCGCTTATCACAAGGATTCTCCATATAGGATCAAAGTGATACCTCCTAAATCCTGTGTTTTCATCTATGAGATAGATGTAATTGGATGTTAGTATACTCACTAGATGTAGTGAGACAGTATCAATCGATCCTGGGGAGAATCACTGGAAGGGTTCCAGGGTGATAAAGACAACTGAATGTCAGTCACAGGCATTGTCTTTACCCTCAGCAAAGGGACGGTATGTTGGAAGAGTTCCAAGCTAGATACCGTGGCATACTAGACGATAAAGGCTGGATACATCGCTACTTAAGATGCTACCAAAGAGGCAGTCTGGATGTATATTAGTTCATGAGATGAATCTCGTTCCTACCATTGTGAGACAATGGAGTTGTGGCTTATGCCAAGGAACGTTCGTCCCATCAGTGATCCAGATATATTCTAAGGCAGTGTCACCTGATCATGGAGATGATTGATATCCAGGGTGATCGAGGTTGGGAGAGTAGACTCAGAGGATAACACGGCGGATCCACTCACAAAGGCCTATTCCCAGAGAGAGACTTTTATGGGATGGTTGAGTATGAGATACTGCAACCACTGCTACAGATGGCCTAGTGCAAGTGGGAGATTGTTAGTTATATGTATGCCCTAAGGCCATTACTATGCATAGGATGTATATTGTAGTGGATGCTTGGACATATATAGGGAGGACTTTCTTGCTCGACATGATAGTATGCTATCTGGTTGCTCTTTACCTTAACGTGTACACTGATTGTCTCTCTGTTACATGTTGGTAAAGCCCTTAGGGTGTGTACTTGACTACCTGGACTGTGATGCGGATCATACTAGTGGGGACATGGTAGTCCATAAGTACATCCTTCAAGGTCCCTAGTCATGGGTGTATCGAGACGGGGCATCGATATACCAGAGTAGACTAGCGTATACCTTCTCGACCCATACAGATGGGCGATGGATGATCCCATATCCATTGGTGTTTGACATCAGAGATGATATACGGGTGCTCAGTGGAGACTGGGTGCACTGGACGGACTCGCCGAGAACTCCCAGATGGTATTATACCTTACGTCAGATGGCAGTTCTCTGATGATACTGGTACAGGTTAGTCTGTAGACCCGAGATCGTCATAGAGTCTTGTGTGATTCCCACTGTGCTTTGATTTCCACCTTACCACGTCCAAGAGGGCGTGCAAAACGGTGGTTTATGGGTACAGTCCCGAATCACATGGAGGCAATGAGCGATAGGAGGGGATTCGTCTCTCCCGGTATAGGGAGTTCATGTTGCGCTGTGTTCGATTGGCTATAACCGGAAATCCCTGGCCAGGATTGCTGAGATTTACTGGTAAGTGTTACCAGTAGTTTCTCGAACTGTTATAGACCTCATATCGACACGACTTATCGAGTTATTGGGGTCTGACGTTTACCACCTCTAGGCGAGATATGCGACATATCAGACGAACAGACCGGACTGTACGGTAAGTGTTACTGGTTGGATTCACAGGAGTGTGAGCGGGCTTGCTCGTTGATCTTCTGATCGCTCAATACCCGGGTGGTCGTTACGTTTAGCAGACCGCTTGCGGCTTGTGGGTGTTTGATATGATCATCACCTGCTACCGACGTATTGACGAGTCTTTAGAGTCCTACACAGAGGTTTTCTGGCTCAAGCAAAACTAAATAGGAGCGCATATGAGATATGTGCGGGACCGAGAATAATGCGTGCATGTGATACCGTATTCTATTCTCGCGATGAATGTATCGATTGGTTGTATGCGATATAACCTAGTTATCGAATCAAGGATTGATTCGATAAGACGATACATTGGATATTTGTCGGTCTTATGCGATATGACCGGATCGTTAAATCAAGTGTTGATTTAATGATTTAATGTATAATTATATATTAGATATATTACTTTACATTAACTAGTATTTGTTCACTTAAAGATGGATTTTCTCACTTGATGTGTACATTGTATATGTGATATAGTTTTGTGCACTTGTTTGTATCATGTTTGATGATACATGCAAATTTGGGTGTATGTTTGAATTGAACCATGTTTAGTAAATGGTTAGGGTTTCATATCATTTGTTTTATTTACTTATTCATTTATTTATTTATTCATTCATTTAGGTAAGAAATAAAATGGTGACTTTATTTGGATTTCACTTGAAGCTTCATGAAGCTTTGAAAGTCAAACCATTTTGTTTCTTTCCTAAACCCTAACCCTTTAACTAAACCCTAGTTCATTCTCTACACTTAATCATGGTTGCAAATATGATAAGAATCACTTTATTTTCTATTTTCATTATTCTTATCATATTCTTTTTCTTCTTCTTCTTCTTCAAGAAGAAAGAAGCTTGCTAGCTTCAATGGTGACTTGAGAAAAAGAGTGAGAAATCCAATTCTAAAGTGAACCCACTTCCTATTTTTTCATTCTCTACCACTTGCCAAGTAGTATAGGGTGTTTTCTTCACAAGTTTCATGACTTGGTGAAGTTGGAGCTTGATCTTGTGTTGCCTCGACGTAGATCATCTTCGGCATCGAAGTCGATGACCTATCCCGATCATTTCTTCGACGAAACCGACGCTAGAGTCCGGGATCCGATGATCGCAGCGAGGGGACATCTTTACGGAGCTAAAGAAGTGGAGGACCGGATCTACAAAGGTTGTAGTCACTTCCCTTTTAGCAGTAAAGTTGTTTACTACTTGTTGTTTCGCCTAATCTCTAGTTAACGATCTATATTAGGATTTCTCGGCACCGGAAAAATTTGAAATTGGCATGGTTGATGCCATGTGGGACCTCCTTAGAGTGCCTAAGAACCCTACAATCAGTAAACGGTCTAAGCCATATTAGAGACCGTATGGAACGGTCTCCAAAAAATAATGAATGGTCGCTAATTTCTATTAACGACCGTTTATACTTTAAACGGTCACTAAACTATGGTCGCTGATTGGGTGGTCGTTGATACATATATTAGCGACCGTTTTTGAACGGTCTCTAATAAGAACGGTCGCTAATATATGTATCAGCGACCGTTTGTTCCGGTCGCTAATAAGGAGACACGTGGACATCCCAATGAATTTTATACGGGTTGTGATAAGTAACTACCAAATTCTTTGAAATTTACCAAAATATAACAAAGTGAACCAAATCAATAGGAAAAAAACAAGAGCTAAGCATGGGGGAAGTAATGAAGGAAAAAACAGAAACGAAGGAAAAACATTATAAGTACGCATGTAATGTAATGAAGGAAAAATAAAAGGAAATGAAGACAGATACTAATTAAGAAGGATGGGGGTAGTGAACCAAATCATTGGAAGGAGCTAAGCATTCCTAGGTTGGCACCCATGCAAGAGAACCCTCGCTGCTTTGTTGTTGCTGCTTCTTTTCCAACACTTTCATTTCCAAGACCAGAAGTGCGGTTAACTTAAGATCATCCCCACCCCATGTATTATTAAAATATATAATAGCCCGTATAAAATGCGTTGGTGGATTCATTGTCCTCCCTATAATTAGTTTTTTTTTTCCCGCTATTTTATTTATATTTGCTTCTGAAGATATCTAGAAATTTTTTTGAGTATCATTCTAATTAATTAGCTGGATTCAAAAAAAAAAAAAGTAAAAAGACAGCAGTCAAACGCGATGGTGATGAATGATTTCTTAAGATGATCAAAACTGATTACATACATGAAATGCCATAGCTATCGTGGCTAATATTATTTTCTATGTGGCTACAAAAGTATATACCAAATGGGCTTTAGCTCAGTCGGTACCAATTTTCTTTTTCCATGTAATAGGTCACAAGTTTGATCACCGAAGAGGCTTCATTTCAACCACAAAAAAAAGCTTGAAGAAAATCCTATACGGTCGGTGTTTATTTAAAAAAAGCTTGAAGAAAATCCTATACCGTCGGTGTTTATTTATGTCTGTTATATTGTATAGTGATCCTGGAAAGAACAAAAATTTAATTGTTATACTTTATGTGAATTTTAGATGATTTATTTTTTATTTGCCCAATTTACTTCAGGGTTAAGAATCTGAACGGTCCTGATTACCCAAAAACAAAAAATAAAATAAAATTAGAGATTAAAAATCCCTATGCTTTCAAGAAAACAGCCATGGAATCCACAATATTTTTTAGATTTTATTAGCTAATTAATCAAGACCATCTTCACGAGAGACAACATTTCAAATTCAAATCAGAATCAGAATTAATTAAACTAATCAATCTCCAGAGAGTATTAGTACAAATAAAGGGTTTTTTTTTTCTTATAAAATTTTTTGCCAGACATTCAAAAGAACCCATTTGACCGGAATTGTTGAAGAGCTTCCTATTATCTTGTATCATGTATTTGTTTGTTTGTTTCTCCCTCTCTCTCTCTCTCTCCCTCTCCAAAAGGCAGAGGCAAGGACCTAGTACAGCGATTCTATAACAGGAAAGTAGGGGAAAAAAAAGAAAGGACCGCTCATTTTGCAGCGGGCCGGGGGTTGCAGTCTTGCAGAAGGGCATGGGTCCATTCCTAGCTATCACATTCCAATACTCTTAAAAACTCTCCTTTTTGTTTCTTTCTGCATTTTAGCGTAAACGAGTGCTGATAAGGATGGATCGAAAGCTACACCTACATACACACATAGAATTATATAGGGATGTTTATAGAGATACAGAGTGAGAGAGTGAGTCAAAAAGGGTCCCTCTCTCTTATCTCTCTCTACAGATTCTGAGAAACATAGCAGATCCTGCCTGCCTTTTGCAGCAGAGAGATGTCTCCATGGCAAAAGAAGGAAGAAAGATAGCGCCCAAACCCTAACTTATATATATATTGCGAATCTGTTAGGACGCGTTTTTAAATTCGCGAACTTTTTCGTGTGACGTACTTCCAACGATCCGCTCGGTTCAATTTGTTCTACATATCTTAAAGAGTGTACGGATGAAAAGTCACGTTGATCGGAGGTATTTTGCATGTACAAAATCAAGTTTTAAAATCTTAAAAGCTGCAAAGCTAAATTAAACTTACAAATTTTGCGCATGCAGAACACCTCCGATCAACGTGATGTTTCATCCATACATTGTCTAAGACGTGCAGAACAAGTTGAACGGAGCGGACCGTTGGGATGACGTCACATGAAAAAGTTCGTGAGTTTGAAAATAAAGGAAAAAGAAGAAAATTTATCAACTCTTATAGTCTCCACATCATCGATGAAAAAGACAAATGATTAATTGTTTTATTAATTTAAATTTCAAATTCACACCATCTTTTCTAAAACTTGAGGCAAAAAAGAACTTCTTAGAAATTAGTTTGCATTCTAAATTCAATCTACATTATCCTCACAAAAAAGAACTTTATATAAGTTATTTTAATCTTACTATTTTTTAAATTCTATTTTCATATACTTATAACTACCTTCGTTTACTCAAATATGATAAATAACATATTATAGTATCTTCTAAAATACATCCAAGTTAATAAAATAACTCTTTTCTTTACTTAATTATTAACATTCAAAATATTTTTAAACCAAAATCCCCTTATTTTATATTTATTCATGGGCTCAACAATTTTTTTTTACTCTAAATAGGATAAAACAATATAGTTCATTCAAATTTATATAAGTATTACACATCTATGTAAAACGTGCATCACGCGTGCAAAATGCTAGTGTGCCTCACAAATTTTTTATTTATATTATCTATTCATTTATTTAAAAAGAAGAGACTTTGAATTCTAGCTACAGCTGCACAGAATATAGATTTGATGAAACTATAGATCGAAACCCTAGGGAGTGTTACCTTGAAGATGTTTGCAAGCGCAGGAGCAGCGGCGAGGCGGCCGTGAGTTTCGGCAGCGTCAATGGCGACACGAGCCGCCACGGCCTCCAAGAAATGCTCGGGCCACACGGCTTCCGCCGACGACCTCGATCGAGACGAGGATGGATCTTGGCTCCTCAGATCTGCTACTGGAACGCCCTCCTCTCCTTCGCCGGACGAAGACGAAGGTGATTCTGACATGGATCCAACTGTAGCTACTCTCAACACTCACTCACGGGGGAGAAGGAGAATGATGATGATGATGATGATGATGATGGTGATGGATATATATTGGCCACGCTCAAAATGCCTTCTTTATATCATTACTTTATTATTTATTCATTCTCTCTCTTCATTCTTTTGCGTTTTTTGGGATTTTAAACAGCTGAGACGGCGTTGCAGCACATAGTGACTGCATCGTCCGCATGCGAGGTTTTGTACGCTGGCCGTTGGATTTCCATCATCATCCGCCCCTTTATTTGCTGTCGACCAATGAATAATTAAATCAGAACATTGATACACAGAAAGGTTACGGTCACGTTGAGGTCAAAAAGGAGGGGACCATAAGAGATTGGCACGTGAGTGGGGGCTGCCCGTGATCGTGTATTTGGTATTTGTATATTCCCTGAATCGCTTCTTATCCCCAAAGGGATGAGTCATGTACAAAATAAAACATGGGAAATACACGTGTATCTCACGTGAGGCCAGGGTCGTTTGCTCTTATGACCTGTAACTTCACTAGGGTACTCAAAACTCAACCCAAGATAACTTTTTTAATTTACTGTGGTAGCTTCCCCACCACCCCACACCACAAAAAAGGATAAATTGTCAAAAAGCATCCTGCCGGGTCCAGACTTGTGAGATTAACGCCTGGTGTTTTCAGAATAGGATGAAAGGGCTTACTGTCAAAGAAGATTGTAAGAAAACCCTGGGCTTGCTCAGAATCAAAACAGGCCTGGTAGTATTTTTGAGATGGAATGACAAAAATACCCCTCCCCTCACGACTGCCTTCCGAACTTTCACATTCTCTTTCTTGCTAAAAAAAAGCCCTTACGAAGCTGTCACGACCCGGGAAGAGGCACGTGACGGGCACGTGAATCATGTGAAGTTTATAGGACCCCACCTAATTCAAGTAAGCCAAAAGCCCAGAGATCTAAACATTTTTAGGGAAAAATAGTAGATGTGAAGTTTTGAGATAAAGATTTAATGAAATCAGATTCTTTCTTTAAAACAAAAGTAATATCATATGAAATACAATGTATTGTAACCATCTTGAAAACATTTTTCGTCATTTAAAATTTGGGCAGCACCTACTTTGTATATTTTAACCCGAAAACAAAACAAACAGTAATAATAATATGCATTCCCAAGCGGGAGCTAACTCTTCGTCATTTGATGTCTTGTGGAACCTTGTCCTAGTGCCTAATAACCTTACAGGAAGCAAGCGGATGTTCTTGCTCTGCCAGTTTTGGGCGCACCGAAATTTTTCGATATTGTAGGAGGTGTACCTCAATGTTATTTTTTGCGATTTGCGTTTGTGATCCGAGTATCACGCTTATATCGCTTGTATTTGAGTTTTGATAATTGAGTTTCATGATATTAATTTCGTGCACCATGGTTGCATCTGCTAGGTATTTACATTTTGTGCACAATTATTGCACTTGATTTATGTTTATGCACCGCTATATCAGTTTGCGATTTGTGCATGCCTATTGCACTTTATATTGATTTTGTGTCTTAGCTGCACGTGTTTATGATTTCGTGAATTTTCATACAGTTGATTTGATTTTGTGTATACGGTTCGCACTCGATTTAATTTTTTGCACTCGGTATAGCTCACATGTGCTTGCAGTGCATTGATATGTGTTTTGTGCATGCAGTTGCACGCATTTATGATTTTATACACCTTGGTACACTCGGTGTTGCTTTCTATACGCATTTGAGTTATTAATGAGTTTTCGTGCATTTGTTACACTAGATTTTCATTTCATGCATTTGTTGCACTGTATTTGTATTTCGTGCACTGGATGCACTATATTTGTATTTCGTGCACCGGATGCACCGGATTTGTATTTCGTGTACTGGATGCACTAGATTTGTATTTCATGCATTTGTTGCACTAGATTGTTATTTCGTGCATTTGTTGTACCAGCTTGGCATTTCGTGCATTAGTTGTACCGGATTTATACTCCGTACCTTGCTTGCACCCAATTTATATCTTTGAGCATTTGTGTTACCAGGTTTGTGTTTTTGTGCGCGTTGGCACTTGACGTTCGTTTTCGTGCATGCTACTGCACTAGATTCTTTATACAGACCTAACGCGCTTGGTATTGGATTTGGTGCGCATCAGATGCACTTGACTGAGATTTTATTCATGCATGTTGGATGCACTTGATTTAGATTATAATCGTGCATGTTGGATGCACTTGATTTAGATTTCATTCGAGCATGACGGATGCACTTGATTTGGATTTCGCGCATGTTGGGCGCATGATATGAGATGTGATTTTGTGCACACCAGATGCACTCGATTGAGATTTTCATTGTGCAGGCTAGTTGCACTGGGATTGAGATTTTCGTGCACAATAGATACACTAGATGTTGTTGTCGTGCACACCCGTTGCATTGGACAGATAATTTCGTGCACACCCGTTGCACTTAGTTTAGTTTAGTGCACATTGGTAGCACTTGTATTTGGCTTTGGTTTCCGTACGCACCAGACGGACGTGATTGTTGGATACGCCTTTCGAGCCTGATTTTGCTCTTGAGCGCTTTGTTTTCATGATGGGCACTATACTATGTAGTAGTCGAACATGACTGATCTGAGAACAGTACCTGAGTACTTTGCATGCATTAAAAGTTTAACAAGAGATTTTGAAAAAGGAGTTATAGTCTCGCTATTTCCTACGTGTCCGCGAGCGACACGAACGTTTATAAAGAAAAAACCTCTGGGATATTTTCAAAAAGGGCAGAACGTATATTTTAGCAAAACATATATGAACGTATATTATTACTTTACCAATGAGCGTCCGTCACTTGTGCCGTGAGTTACGCATCACACGGCGATTTAGAAAATATTTTGCATGTGTTTTATTGTAATATTTCAGAAAAATAAAATATTATTTTTGGGAATTTTTATAATTAAATAATAAATATTGTGAATATTTTAATAATGCGGTATAATTAAATACCGATAAATTGGGAAAAATTTGGAAAATTATAGAAATTACTGAAATGAGGGTGTTTTATGTGAATTATGCAAATTACAATTTTTATAATTAATTATACTCTATTTTTAATGCTAATCGCGATTAAATATCACTAATCACACATTAAGCCGTATTTATAGTTATAACATGCACCATGTCACATTTTAACACTGGTTACATTTTTATCATGGCTTTTTCTTATTTTTCATGAATAGTTTGTGTTTAAATGAGAAAGAAAAGTAAAGAAAAGAAAACAAAACAAAAAGGAAAATGATAAAATATAGAGTAGGGCAAGAGAGAGAGAGGTAAGGGGTCAACCTTGGACCATATCACATTGTTCCCTTCATCATCTTCCTCATTCTCTCTTCTCTCTTCATCTCCATGGCAGTACACATCATCCCCCTCCTCTATCTCTTCATTACAACACCAAAAACAACTTAAAACTTCATCTCCATTTCACAAAAAACATGCACAGGCTTCCTACAAGCACTTTGGACCAAGAAAGGATGGATTTTGAGCACTTGGGGCTACTCAAGAATTTTCTTGAGTTGCCAAATGAGATATTTCCTGCACCCCTAGTATTGTATTATTTTCACTTTAGTATCCTTACAAGTTTGGAAGTGTTTTAATGCGGTTTAGTGAACTTAGAAATTCTAGAAGAGGTTTTGATGGATTCTTGAGTTGTGATTGTGCTAATGAGCCTTATTGGTGACCCTAAACCCCCTTTGTAACAACTCCATTTTTAATGTACAAAGAATTGATTTAAATTCAAAGTATACTTAGAGTATTTAATGTTGCTGATATCTCTTTAAGTATTTATTTCACACCATAATTACAAGAAGGAGCTTGTAGCTCATTAGTAATACCTTGCACTGCTGAACCAAGCCACCGGAGTTCAAATCTCATACCCCACATTATTTTTAATATTATTTTTTTTAAAAATTTCTAGAATACCAACAGTCAACATGTGTTTTCTCACAAAACCCCCACTACCCATGAAAAGTTAAATGTTCCAGTAGCTACCCCCAACGACCCCCCAGATTCCGGCACCCCGACTCGTCCGGACTTGGCCGGTCGGCCGAGTCGTCAACATCAAAAACCTGTCTTTTAGAATTCCCTACCTCACTGTATACTCTAAATTCTGTAATAATTTCCAGAGAACCCATTAACTCTCATTCAATCCATTTTTAATACATTTTTCCTATTATTTTTACATTTTTAATTAAAAAAAAACCCACATCTACCCTAACCCTAGCCTAACCCTATAAATACACCCTTACCTCCCACCCTCTCATCCAAAAATTCTGAGCCCACTCTCTGAAAATCTGAAGAAAACCTTGTGTACTTTGGAAACGAGCGAAAGGCGAAGCGTCGACGAAAACGACGGCGAACTTCCGGTGATCGTGCTAGGAAACTCTTGGCGACGAATTGACGCACCGGCGAATCCCCTACTTCCCTCTCACTCTCTAGTGTTGTCCAACACCGTAAGTCCCCATTCTATCCCTCTTTCTTATTCTCTAAAATACGAAATTACAAAACCCTCCGGAATCGGAACAAATCCGATTTCCGATTCAGTTTTCTATAAAATTTCACTTCTCACCAATTCAATCATGCTTAAACATCTTATTGTCGACTATTAAACATTTAACAAATAATTTGAACACGTTTCATCACATGAAATGATAGCCTTTCCAATTTATCGTATTTTTCACTTAAATACCACAATGTTTCGATTTCACATTTAACCCCCTTAACCTTGCTATACATTTAAAGTAGAGCATGAGGTAATGACCCACCTCCCCACACACGCAAATACAACCCTAAACGATATCATCAAAACTTAGAGTACGATAAAACAATACTTTCATTTAAATACCATATTCTTAATAAAACCATTTCTAAAAGTTTTAGTTTTGATACACTTTTAAATAAATACCTCTTATTAAGAAAACACGATAAGTTGTGGACATCGATCGTTTATCTAAATCTGACTTTGTGGTGTCTAGGCTAGGCAAGTGAGAAAGGTAACTTTAAAAGGCCCGTCTCACGGTGATTCGTGAGCGGATCCCTCCTTTCCTCATTTGTACTTATCTGTCCACAATTGGCGGTGAAGAGGCGATTAGAGGTATCTAACGACTTGTCGTTTAGACCATTTAGAAATAGGCTAGTTGACTTAGGAAACCCTAGAATCTAAAATACGGAAAACTGACATTTTTACAAATAAATACCTTTTACTTTATAAAACTGTTTTCTAAAGGATTTAGTATTTTACAATCTTTGCAAAGCGCCGCTACAACCCATTTTTGGGGAACCCGTTCGGGATGGTGCGGATTATCGCACATCCTCGGTCTTAGTAGTGCGAGATTCAGACCTCCGCAAGGAGCATTCGGTCTCGAAAGGTTTAAAATACGACATCCTAAGAAAAATGAGTTTTTTTGGAATATAAAATATTTATTAAAATTATTTTTGTATAAATATATATATATTTATCATTTAAATATCTATTTTATTATAATATAAATATTCCATCTTTTTTCTAAAAATCACAAGAATAAATTTTACATTAAAATACCATGAACTTCAAATAAATCAATATTATAGATAAATACCTTTATTTATAAAAAAAACTAGGATATTTTCACTAGAAATATCACAATATAAAATCTACACTCATTACAACTCTAAATACGAATAATAAATACTTGGGGTGTATCTTGAAAACTATACAAAAGTATTTTTACGTAAAACCCCCTCAAGTTTTATAAATTATCTTAAGGACCCTAGTAAATATAGGACTTCGATTTACATTTCTACTGTCTGACTCGGATTTGAGTCTGATCATAATCCGACTTGAATATGATTCAAGTACCATATAAATCTACAATATTACAATTCAACATGAACACACGAATCCATGAATCCAGTTATCAATCTATTCAACTTGACTGAACCAAACCATGGATATACTTTCCATTCACATAATTCCAGTTTACATCCATTACATCCGTTACTGATATCATAGTTTCGGTCAGTCATCCAACTATACAAGTTATACAATACAATATAACAATACAATCAAAACACTACGGGGTTTAAGGGGTAGATTGGTACGAAAGGTGTTAAAAGTGGCACGAGACAGTAAGATTAAGACACCTAACATGAATCATGTTGCTGTTGTATCGTGGCATAACGGTTCCTTGTACTTTCAGTTTGCCCTGGTCTCTAGCATATAGAGACCCCTCTCGTATACACTGGCATCCTTCTGTACCAAACTACAAACAACAGCGTTAACACAATATTCTACAATATTATACAACTTTACAAGATACATTCTTATTCTGTCTTTTCTATTTCTCCCTCAACTTTGGGACTTACCGAGCGACCTGTTCGTTGACGACATTTTATTTCTTTCTTCTTTGAATGTTGTCAGGTGATCTGGACACAGCGGAGATCGAGCCCACCAGTGAAGACTTGGATCAGTTTCTCGAAGACCCTGAGCTCTAAACATTGTACTTTTCCTATTCAGTATTCTTTTTTCATTTCCTGTTATGCCATTGTTTAGGCATCGCTTTTTATTCCAGTTGTATTTACTTTTCATGCATTGTACAAAAGAATGTTAATAAATAAAGTTGCTGTTACTTTTATCTCTTGTCTCTTGTGATTATTTTTTTATTGCTTAGATACGCTTAGCGTATTTACTTCACAGTAAATACATAGCGGACCAGTCGCGCCCCCTTCGCCGTATACTGAGAAGCGGGGCGTGACAGGTTTTGTTGGTGGCCCATGCAGGCCAGAGCTGTATAGAATCATACTATGCAGTTCTGTTCTGCGTGAACAAACTAAGCAATATAACACAAGAACCAGCAACTAAAACATTCTTTACAATTCATGTTCTTTGAATCTTACAATTTCATATTCATTGAATCTTATCATTTCAAATATTTTGAATCTGTCCTAACCCAAATTTTTCTTCAAGGTTATGGATTTCTCGAACAACACCAACACCAATATCAACAACACACCTCCAGCCCTACCACTCACACATGTCGTCCCTGCTCCGATCAACGAACAGACGGTTCTGCTTGAGGCAATCCGAAGCCTCCTAGAGGGACGGCAGTAGCAGACTGCTCTTTTAATGAACCGTCCCGAGGCAGACGCACCTGGGGTAAAGCAATTTAGTGCTTTACACCCCAAACAGTTCTCCGGAAAGAGAAGCCCACTTGAAGCTGAGGAATGGGCACAGAGCATAGAGGATGATCTGGCGGCAGCACAAGTGTCAGACATAGCTTGGATTCGTGTGGCGAAACTGCAGCTCACGGACAATGCTCGCAACTGGTGGAAGGCGGAAGAAAGCCGTCTTGAACATCCTATCGAATGGAAGACTTTCCGCGACATGTTCGACTCTAAGTACTTCCCTGAGACTGCCAGGTTCGACATGGAACAGCAGTTCATCCATCTGCAACAAGGTTCGATATGGACCAAGACAGTAGATGAGTATGACGCTGAGTTCACCATGCTCAGTCGGTAAGATATGTCTCAATAATTCGAAATTTTTATACCACAAATTACACAGCTAACACAATATTTTAATAGATTTGCGGCACACCTGATACCGACGTATGAGATCAGAGCCCGTCGCTTTCAACAAGGTTTGGATTCGGAAATCCAGGCTGCACTGGCCACAGGAGATTTTCCGACTCATGAATCGGCTCTGAAAGCTGCCCGCCGTTATGAGGCAGTCGTAAAGGCGAGGGGAAGACCTCAATCTGCTGGATTTAAGCGTCCTGCCAACCAGATGGCACGAGGAGCCTCATCCAGGCCATCTTTTGTGCCAAGGCGACCCGGAGTACAGAACAACCGTCCCAGCCCAGCCTTTTGTACCTACTGCAAGAGAACTGGACATATGATGAAAGACTGACGGCGAGCCAACCATCTTTGCTTGATCTGCGGCTCAGCTGCTCATGATATTGGGTCTTGTCCCCAAAAGCAAAACCCAGTTGCTACACCCAGGCCAGCAGTTACCTATCCCCAGTGACCAGCTCTTCAAACACCTGCTCCAAGACTTGCACTACCTGCACCACCCAGAGGACCACAAGCTGCACCACCTCCTCGTTAGTTCCATCAAGCTCAAAGGAACGTTCCGAGGAATGCTCCTTAGGCCAGGAGGAATGTACCAAGGCGCCAGGCTTTCACTATGTCAGTGGAAGAAGCTGAGGCCACTGGCCAAGTCATCACTGGTACAATCTTAGTAGCCTCACTACCTGCACTAGCACTGTTTGATACTGGAGCATCGCATGCTTTATGTCGCAACGGTTTGTCCGAACCCATGCGATTCCAGTCTCACCGCTTGTATCCAGCTGGAATGTCAGTTCAGGAAATAGTGTTCTAAAGGTAACCATGAGATACCGTTTGTGTCCAGTCGCCGTCTGCAGCAGAGAGTTTTATGCTGACTTCAAAGTGCTGGACATACCAAACTTCGATGTGGTTCTAGGAATGGATTGGCTTGGAACTTTTTATGCTACTATTGACTGTCGTCAAAGGAGGGTAGTATTCGAGATTCCAGACCATCCGGTCTTCTATTTCAAAAGCGGAGACCGTACACTGGAGCCAAGTACCTACAAAGTGAAGCCAAGAGAAGCAGTAGTTGCAGCAGCTCAAGCGGAGGAAGAATCAAGACCAGATGTGGTTCGAGAGTTCGACGATGTATTTCCTGACGATATATCAGGTTTGCCTCCCGATCGAGCTCTTGAATTCAGTATTGATTTAGTACCAAGAGCACAACCGGTGATCAAAGCACCCTATCGTTTAAGTCCGGAAGGTTTGAAGGAAGTCCGAACACAGTTGGACGAATTACTGGCGAAAGGATGGATTCGTCCCAGCACTTCAAGTTGGGGATCACCTGTACTACTTATGAAGAAGAAGGAAGGTTCATACAGAATGTTCATCGATTACAGAGCCTTGAATGAAGTCACTATAAAGAACAAGAATCCACTTCCGCGCATCGACGATTTATTCGATCAGCTAAGTGGATCTTGTGTTTTCTCTAAATTGGATCTTCTTTCAGGTTATCATTAGGTGAAGGTCAAGGAAACTGATATTCACAAAACAGCTTTCAGAACTCGCTATGGATATTACGAATTTCTAGTGATGCCATTTGGAGTGACCAATGCACCAGGAATATTTATGAACCTAATGAATCAAGTTTTCCGGGAGTACTTAGACAGGTTTGTTGTCATCTTCATCGACGACATCCTGGAGTATTCTAAGAATCAGAATGAGCATGCAAAACATCTACGAATTGTCCTGGAAACTCTTCGACAACATCAGCTCTATGCCAAGTACAGCAAGTGCGAGTTTTGGCTAAAGCAAGTTGGTTTTTTTGGACATATCGTATCAGGAGAAGGAATCTCGGTGGATCCAGCAAAAGTTTCAGCAGTTAGCGAATGGCCTACACCAAAGTCAGTGTAACGTTTTGAAAATCGTTTCGGTGAAATTTCGGAAAATCGGTAAAATAAGGGGGTTTTCCGTAAAAAGTCAAAATACAAATATCTTTATTATTAAATTAAATATACATATTCTAGCTATGTAATTGCTATTAATTGGTGTTTATTGAGCCACTGCTGAAATTTTAAATTTTCTGAAAATTTTCGGAAATTAATTATTTTAATATTATTTTAAGCCGTCACTAATACATTTAATTAGGGAAAATAACAAATTGGAATGAGTTGGAACAAATTTTGTGCATCATAACACATTAAAAAAAATTTTATCATGTGGTTTTTGAAATGAAATGGTTAGCCAAAACGGTTTAGAAAATATCGAAGAAAAAGGCTTTTTTCGGTGAAATTAGTGTTATTGGGAATTGGGGTAATACATTTATCTTTTTCTCTAACCCACACACCCACACCTCACCCTCTCTCCCCCTTCCCAAGTGGCCGGCCCCACTTTGACAGCCCCTCCCTCTTTTTCTCTCTCCAATCACCTCCTTTTGAATAGAAAAGAAAAGAAAAGAAAGTGATAAAAGTAAAAGGGTGGACTTTGACTTTCCTCCACTTTCTCCACCTCACTCTCTCTCCTCCCTCACCCCTCCCCACAATTCTGGGGCTATCGCGTACTATAACCCGGATCTGCCATTAAAGCTAAACTAACAAACTACAAAGTGGGTAGAATAGTTATACCGAACGATCCGAGTCCTTCGGTCTTCAACCATCATCCCACGCTTGTTGCGGCTGCTTCGATCTCCTCGATCTCCAGTCTTCTCGTCCAGGTGGCACCACGTCGACGGATCTTTAAACGGGCTCCCGCCTCTGAACCGAGGCAACTCGATCGTCAAGTTTGCTAAAAGAGACGACCAAGATGAAGTAGAGAATGAGTAGAACACTTTGTCTCGTTACGTCCAAGGCTATGGACGAACGGTTAATGAAGTTGCCTTTTGGATCGATACGAAATGAGAAATGGAGTATATCAATTTCCATGAACCAAAATCCTTAATCTTTTCAAAACAACCACCATGCTTCTCACCAAGGGGTGGCCGGCCATTTATAGGAGAGGAGGGAGGTGAGTGTAGGAGCTAGGAGGTGACCACATTAAGAGAAATATCTAGTGTGAACACAAAGTGTGAACACAAAGTATGAACACAATAAATGCACCATTAATGAACAAGTGAGTCACAAGTCTAATCACCCTCTCTAGAACCTTCTAGAACACTGACTCACCTCATCAAGAAAAGATAAATCCGTATTTAACCAAATGTTAAATACGGCTGATAGAAAACTGGAAACTGACAACTTCCAAAAGTGATCCTGAAACGAATTTCAGGATAACCCCGTAATGGTATAAACATACCCGCATTTGTATTACGACCGAATACAAATGCATCTGAGACAAAGATATTATATCTACACAGTATAATACTCGGATCCGGCTTAAACCAAAGTCGACCAATATTATCTGTCCGAAAAACGACACGTGCGAAAACGCACGTGCTTTTTCTGAACCTTGCCATAAACCCATACGGCCTCTACAACGTTTCGCCCGAACTTGGGAAAGTGTCTGTGGGGGACTCTAATGACTCATCAACACATTGGCACTGGATATACCCACTAGCACATCAGAGGTACAAGCTGTACGTAACAGTTTGCCTATGTATTGATTGGAAGGGAAGCTGACGAGCGAACTCATCCATAAACCCTACTGAGCCTAATAGTGACAATATACATGCAGTCTGGTCCGTTCGTCTATGAGTATCGCATATCTGGCCTAGGGGGCTAGTAACGTCAGACCCCCAATAGCGGTATAAGTCGTGTCAGAGAGTAGCCCAGAACACCCTGAGATACTACTGGAGTACCTACCAGTAAATCTCCTGTCTCGGCCTAGGGCTTTGTGTAATGGCTCTCCTAGACACAGCGCGATCTCGCCCCCAATACCGGGAGAGACGAATCCCCTGCCGATCTGCTCACTTGCCTCCAATGTGGCTCGGGACTGTACCCAACTAAAACCTGTTTGCACAACTCCTTTGAGCGTGGTAGGGTAGTAATCTAAGCACAGTGGGAACTCACATGAGACAAATGACGACCTCAGGTCGATGAACTAACCTGTACACATGTCACCATGGAACTGCTATCTGACGATATGTATAATACCAACTAGCATGTTCCCGGCGAGTCCTGTCCGGTGTACTCATAACCCAATGAGCACCTGTATACATCTTAGGTGATCAAACTGACACCAGTGGCTTATGAGACCGGCCACCGCCCCTCGTCGGGGTCTCGACTGTATACACTAGTCTACTCTGGAGTATCGATGCCCTGTCTCGAAACTCCCATGACTAGGGACACTTTAAGGATGTGCTTACAGACCCCAGCTCCCACATATATGATCGCCATCTGCTGGTAGTCAAGCAAGAATCCTATGGGCTCTATCATCATGCAATAGTGAACTAAAGCATGTAAACGATGATAAAGACAAACCAGATAGCAAACTATCATCTCGAGCAAGACTGTCATATCGGTATAGGTCCTGCCTCAATCATTGTAATCACGTACCTGCGATCCAATAATTGACTTTGAGGGCACTATCTCCAACAATCTCCCACTTGCACTTAAGGCTAATTATTGGGATGTCGCATACTCACAGTCCGTGTAATACCGAACACCCAACTCCTCTACTAATCAGTTTCACAAAGCTAGTTTGTAAAACTCTTGTGTTCGAGAAATAGCCTCAGTGAGTGGATCCGCTCTGATGTTTCTTTCTATATCTCTCTAAATCTCAAATTCGCGGAGAAAGCCATCTCCCGAATCGAGTAATACCTGTCTTAGAATATGTCTGAAGATCTGATGGGACCTAGTTCATAAATGAACTCCAAATTCAAACTTCTTAGACTGTATCGATAACTGAACCTAATCAGTTTCCAGCACCATGCCTCCCACAGTATCCTCTTGGACCACCTGTCCATAATACTGTCCCTCGTCAGAGGGAAAACTACAACTCTGACAATCACTCTGTCATCCAGGTCACCTTGGAAGCCTGGAATGATAACCGTCTCCCGAAGGAGGCTGCCGTCATCAAATCCGTAGAACATGCACTTATGTTCTAAAACTGCTTCCTTATGTTTCTTCAGGATTGGATTAATATAAACTTATCGCATCAAGTGCAAAAACTATATCTGGTGTGGTACTTGACATCTCATGATTGACTCAATTGCCTAAGCAAGTGATCTGCCAATCATGCACATCCCTCTCTCCTTTAGTCTCTAAGACACTTTTAGAGAGGGTGACTCCATCACCTGCAGGTACACCACCATGCCAGGAGTCATCTATTCTAAAATACTATTAGAATATTGTCAAAGTACCCTTATTGGGAAACTACCAAAATCTAGATCTAAAACCATAGATCTAGTAACCAGAATGTTTGATATTATATCCATATCCTTTGTGGAGAAACAAATGTGTGATAACCACAGTACAGCCGATCGTAGTATAGGAATTTTACTTCCTACTCTGTGTATGTCATCCAAATACCAGGACATCACACCCTACTACTACCTTCTCAACAGATCCATCCCCTATTCTGATGAAGTCAAACCTATGACTGTCACATCAAAATTAGATGATCTTATCTCCGCTATATCTGCTCAAATCTATAAATAGACATAAGCTACTTGTCCATTATGCTTCTGCTGCTCCCACTGACCACAACAACCCTCTGGCAGAATAATATATACGTGTACTTCTAAAGCATGTTTAGAACGATGCTATACTTATCCTCCTGCCGAGTCTCATAGTCTGGAACAACAGTAGTGTCAAGTCTGGGTAAACAAGAACCACCCTGTCACCGTCCTTGAGGCTGCCGGAGTACCTCTCGGGTGTCTGAGGTTACCCACCATATCTGCGGAGTGGCTATTGAAATGTCAAACCTGATTGAATATATAGGTCCTATTAAATTTTTCCGTAATCGTTTGCGGTTCTAGAATCACTTCTAGTTCTACCATACTCCCACTACTGTTTTCTGAAAAAATCCATTTTTACTAAAACTGTGGCGAGTCAAGAACAATATCACTATTGATATTCCAGATGGTAGAAAAATCAACCCTCGTCGAAGCCAGGGTCAACCCACAAACAGCCATTACAGAATCGTGCCTTGAGTTATCCAGTGTCTGGTTTTAAGCATAAGCTGGACAACTCCCCGTATCTTAATATCGTTAAGATATGAACCATTCTATATACAATATAGAACTAGAGGCACTAATTTAATTGGAACCATATTCAAATCATGCAACTGTCTCCAGTGCATATCAACTTAATGGAGAGAGGCTAATCAGCATTACTCAACTTAGGATTCCATCCAATTATGAGTAATCTGAAAGAGAAACAAGTTTCTCAAAACCATTACTATCATCTGAATACCGATCACAAGAATCTACATCTTCGATTTCTTTGAAGAATCCCGATACTTGCGATACCTGGTTCTTTACTTTATTCTTATACCCATAACTTCTCAAAACTTAAACATTGTATTTCTGCGAAACACTTGTTTAAAAACTAGAGAAGTCATAAGTAAACAGAACATAGTACGAGGACCTACCCCTTTGTCCTGATGGACACTGGACAACATACAATACTCTGTATAAGTCCACTGAGTTGAATAACTCAAAAACCTGTGCATCGTAGGTTGAAAACTGTACCCTGGCGATTTCCTCAAATATCACCAATTACAACGAATTCCGATATAATGAGGATGATCACCTAATTCCCAATAACTTACTCCCACTCATCATCTGTAAAACCATACAGATATGAGAATGAAACCTAGTAAATACATACCCTGGAGTAAGTATCTAATCGGGAAATCAGTTTTCTTTTAACAATGTACAGTGTAACTGAAACATGAAAATGTTTCGTAGGGGTATCCTGGTATTCCTTGTAATGCCTCTTCCATAATCCAATTCATGACTATAACCGTATATCTCTTTGCCATCTCTCCAAAATCCCTTTATTTGTCTTTAGTCGTTACCTTCTGTACACCATCATTAGGCTAAATGATTTTCTTCCTTCCCTACCGTTCGGCACCAGCCTATGGTTTGAAAGAAGACTATCCAGTAAGCATAATAGGTGTACCCTCCTAATCCTAGGAGTACTCGTAACTTGAGAGAAGGTGATGACAAAAGACAACTGAATAATACCTTATTCTATTTCTCCTGAACTGGGGAAAAAGCAAAGGTGAAATAGGAGTGGCGATGAAATACGCGGTTTGGTCGTGAATGATAACAGTCGCAATTTACTTTGCTCTCTTTCTAATCCCTTTATTTTGTCTTTACATATTACCTTCTGCACACCTCTGCTTAAGCTAATTAGTTTTCTTCATTCCCTACCTTTCGGCACCTGCCTATGGTTTGGAAGAAGACTATCCAATAAGCGTAATAGGTGTACTCTCCTAAACCAAGGAGTACTCGCAACCTGAGAGAAGGTGATAACAAAAGACAACTGAATAAACTAATTCTACTTCTCCTGAACCTGGATCCATCCTCGAAAAAGTCCCTTCGAGTTCGTATATAACCATACGATGGATCTATCCAATGGAAGTGGATATCCGTAGTAATACGGGGTGTTCTGAGAAATGCAAAGGGTAAATAGAAGGAATGGCAATGACTTATGCAATTCAGACAATCCAAAAGCCAGTATTTTAAGAAGGTTCGGTCAACTTGGTCACTGAGTCATAATCTAGTGTCGGTCAAAGGTCGCTGTCAAAGAGAGAGAAAAGAAACACTCTGCGTGCACTCTAACCTAAATCAGAATGGTTATCATTTTATCTAATTAGGAAACCTCCCATTGTTATCTCAAATTCTCCTCCAAACCTGAAAGAAGAATTAGTCGGGATTACCCGAAGAGTAAACCAACTCATCAGTGAGAATCGGGATCCAACTATCATCGCATGATAACTTGATGGAAGCCACTCAAGTTATCACACTCCAGAAGGTATGCGCATGCCTGGCAAATTTCCTGTATGTTTGAAACTCCCGATGTTATTTTTGCCCCATGCTCTTATGATCGTGACTTTGGCCAACCCATCATAAGTCACATGCCAAGTTCTACCCGTCATTGTCCAGGTTAATTTGAACCCACCCGCACATGCCCTTGACTTTGGCTAACAAGGCAGAACGACTGTCCCAAACCAACGCATCTATCTACGCAACAGATGAATACCCAGCAGCTACCAAACACTATGCCTTGACTTTGGCCAAACAAACATAGCTTGAATACTACTGAATACCCAAAAGAAATGACGGAGGGCTACGGCTGGTTTTTGGCGAAAAACCTTTAACGTAATGAACTTGATCTCGTTGAAGGAACCTGATAGCTTTTTATAAAAATATAGTGGTGAAAAACCTTTGCTAAAGAGGTCACTCCCGGTGAAGGGATCTCGGCTCTTTCCTCGTGGAATGGGGTGCAGGATATTCCAACTGAATACCGCGATGCAAAGCAACTTGTAATCGACTATATTGAAGTTATTACCCTGACGTAAACTTATGCCCAAGGGGTCACTCCCGGTGAAGGGATCTCGGCCCTTGCCTCGTCGAATGAGGTGCAGGATATTCTAACTGAATATCACTATGCAAAACAAAAGGAAACATCTTTGTAATAACACCTTTTTAAAATTTGTTCCAACAACATCAAATATAGGTTTGTTTTATCCTTGCATTGATAAGAATCAATGCAGTCCCATCAATCAATCACACCAGAAAAGAACAAAAATAAAATTTACGTATATGCCATCCGCATTCGCCACTGGGTCCCGTCATCACCCGTTAGGTTACTTAACTAATGACAGAGCGGGGGCTGGACTAGCGCGGGTGTAAAACATATACAACATCTAATAGTATATATCAATATACAATAATCGCTCCAGGCGTGATAATATGCAACATTACAGAAAAGTAATAAGTATCATAGAACAATACAGATAATCTGGGATCCCCGGGTTTCACAGAGCCGCTGCTGAAACCCGACGTTCCCCTGGTCGTGTGGATAGCCTGTGCAATGAAACCTAGACCCCTATGTGTGCGGCAAGTTACCCGCAAAAACCTGAAGCGAGGTAGTCCCCACAGCATAGTGAATGGAACACCCGGCACTTCACGGACTCCGGTAAATTGAGCACCCCTCCTTGGGTCAACCTGTACCCCCTACAAGTGCGGAGAACAGTCTGCCAATTCTAGAGTGAGGTCCCTTTGCCTCTCAAAGCCATGAGATACGGACCCGTTGCCCTCAAGAACCCGGCTATCCGTGCACTCCTTCGCGGGATAAACCTAGTACAGAAATAAAAATATACAACGGGTATATCGATCTCGACCCGGTCGTGCCCCAAAAGAATATTATACAAACAGGCAGTAACGACAGTCCACAAGTTGGACGCTCGCCCCGCAATATCAAATGTACAAATAAATCCAAACTGCACTATCATTGCACCCTGCTATCCACCACGACAAATCCGCAACATTACAGCACAACACAGAACATCAACGCGAATGTCACATTCGCAAACCCGTTTAAAAGAACTATAGCAATTAGACGCGGTTTACCGATCAAATGACATTCCCGGTCGGAGATATAAAGTAAGTACTGTATACTAACATGTTTAAAGTTCGATCGACAAAATATCCTAAAGTGGGCCCCACAAACATCTGCTGTACAGTAACAAAATCTGGGCCCAAAAGATATATTCCAAAACCCATAATTTCCCAAATTCAGCTCACTGTGAAAAATTGATGCACTGTTCCCACTAAAGCGCCGCGGATCCGCGGTCAAACCCTATGTTGGACCGCGGATCCGCGGTGCACTTGTAGGATCACGTGTCCAATTTTCATACGTAGGCTTAAAAAACCCTGCTTTGTTTTCTGCAGTATGCAAAATAATTTTTAGACACTGTTTAAAATCGACAGAAACTTAAGCATTTGAAAATTGTGATTTCGGAAATTCCGTTCGATCGATCTTTTAAACGCGTTAGCATAAATTAGTATAGCTTAATGGTTAGGCTCTGATACCACTGTAAGTCCACGGTAACGCCCCGGCCGTCTAACAGACGCCAAATGCGGAACAAAAACCTTTTACAACTGGCACTATCGCGTACTATAACCCGGATCTGCCATTAAAGCTAAACTAACAAACTACAAAGTGGGTAGAAGAGTTATACCGAACGATCCGAGTCCTTCGGTCTTCAACCATCATCCCACGCTTGTTGCGGCTGCTTCGATCTCCTCGATCTCCAGTCTTCTCGTCCAGGTGGCACCAAGTCGACAGATCTTTAAACGGGCTCCCGCCTCTGAACCGAGGCAACTCGATCGTCAAGTTTGCTAAAAGAGACGACCATGATGAAGTAGAGAATGAGTAGAACACTTTGTCTCGTTACGTCCAAGGCTATGGACGAACGGTTAATGAAGTTGCCTTTTGGATCGATACGAAATGAGAAATGGAGTATATCAATTTCCATGAACCAAAATCCTTAATCTTTTCAAAACAACAACCATGCTTCTCACCAAGGGGTGGCCGGCCATTTATAGGAGAGGAGGGAGGTGAGTGTAGGAGCTAGGAGGTGACCACATTAAGAGAAATATCTAGTGTGAATACAAAGTGTGAACACAAAGTATGAACACAATAAATGCACCATTAATGAACAAGTGAGTCATAAGCCTAATCACCCTCTCTAGAACCTTCTAGAACACTGACTCACCTCATCAAGAAAAGATAAATCCGTATTTAACCAAATGTTAAATACGGCTGATAGAAAACTGGAAACTGACAACTTCCAAAAGTGATCCTGAAACGAATTTCAGGATAACCCCGTAATGGTATAAACATACCCGCATTTGTATTACGACCGAATACAAATGCATCTGAGGCAAAGATATTATATCTACACAGTATAATACTCGGATCCGGCTTAAACCAAAGTCGACCAGTATTATCTGTCCGAAAAACGACACGTGCGAAAACGCACGTGCTTTTTCTGAACCTTGCCATAAACCCATACGGCCTCTACAACGTTTCGCCCGAACTTGGGAAAGTGTCTGTGGGGGACTCTAATGACTCATCAACACATTGGCACTGGATATAACCACTAGCACGTCAGAGGTACAAGCTGTACGTAACGGTTTGCCTATGTATTGATTGGAAGGGAAGCTGACGAGCGAACTCATCCATAAACCCTACTGAGCCTAATAGTGACAATATACATGCAGTCCGGTCCGTTCGTCTATGAGTATCGCATATCTGTCCTAGGGGGCTAGTAACGTCAGACCCCCAATAGCGGTATAAGTCGTGTCAGAGAGTAGCCCAGAACACCCTGAGATACTATTGGAATACCTACCAGTAAATCTCCTGTCTCGGCCGAGGGCTTTGTGTAATGGCTCTCCTAGACACAGCGCGATCTCACCCCCAATACCGGGAGAGACGAATCCCCTGCCGATCTGCTCACTTGCCTCCAATGTGGCTCGGGACTGTACCCAACTAAAACCTGTTTGCACAACTCCTTTGAGCGTGGTAGGGTAGTAATCTAAGCACAGTGGGAACTCACATGAGACAAATGACGACCTCAGGTCGATGAACTAACCTGTACACATGTCACCAGGGAACTGCTATCTGACGATATGTATAATACCAACTAGCATATTCCCGGTGAGTCCTGTCCGGTGTACTCATAACCCAATGAGCACCTGTATACATCTTAGGTGATCAAACTGACACCAGTGGCTTGTGAGTCCGGCCACCGCCCCTCGTCGGGGTCTCGACTGTATACACTAGTCTACTCTGGTGTATCGATGCCCTGTCTCGAAACTCCCACGACTAGGGTCACTTTAAGGATGTGCTTACAGACCCCAGCTCCCACGTATATGATCGCCATCATACTGCTGGTAGTCAAGCAAGAATCCTATGGGCTCTTTCATCATGCAATAGTGAACTAAAGCATGTAAACGATGATAAAGACAAACCAGATTGCAAACTATCATCTCGAGCAAGACTGTCATATCGGTATAGGTCCTGCCTCAATCATTGTAATCACGTACCTGCGATCCAATAATTGACTTTGAGGGCACTATCTCCAACAACTCTAAGTCTGAAAGAATATACAATAAAGGTTCTAAGACTGCAAATATACAAGGTCTGGTTGATGAAGCCTTTAACTAGATACAACTGAAATAAATATACAAGTACAACGGTGGTCACGATGCAAGTGAAGCCCACCTACCAAAGCAGTCACCCGTAAGAAAAGCAGTGTGCCAGCAAAGCCGCTACGAAAACTTGTGCGGTCAAACCTGCAAGAAACTGTGGCACAACAGGGGTAAGTTGCCAACTTGTGAGTAGAAAATATCAACAGGTAGAAATCGAATAAACAGTGATCTCTAGGTCCTAGTGTAACATGAAGGTAATACTATGGTATCTAGGGTGACCATATATGCATGCGTATCAACAATAAAATCAATGCCAACGACAACATGTAAAAACCAATCATTTGTATCATATGCCTGTATATATGAAAATCAATCAACGTGTGTCCATCAACGACACATAAATATCATGGAATCTGAGTGTCCAACATCGACACTCGAAACATTATGAAACTCGTGTCCAGTATCGACACATAATCCTCATATCTCAGGCGCCGCATCCTTAGATCGGCCCTTATATCCATCTCACGACTCTGGCCGGAATCCTTCGGATAACCGCCGAGTCCAAACTATCACCGGTAGGTAGCACATCTCCTGCCAGGCTCATCGTCTACTCCACGATCTTCTTACCCCGGGTACCTTACCGGGTCCACCATATACCCGCAGACGGCTCAGCCAACTCTTCGAATCGGGTATGCTCATAACTCAGAACAGAGAAAACTCATGGTGGACACGAAATATCATATCATGAGAAACCGCGTTTTTAAAACAATACATAATTTTCTTTGAAATGTAACCGCGGTTTTCAAATCCAAAAATCTCATGAAAACAACATCTCAATGCATGTAACCATAAAGTACGATATATGCAAATGTAGAACAGTAATGTGAGCATATCAAGTATATCATGCAAGCATGTCATATGATAATATTGAACAATGAATGTACTTTATAGTTAAGAATAATGCCATGATATAGCAGTTCTACTGTGTAAGTGGCATAGCAATTGCCGATGATGAATGTGTCACGACCCGAAATTTGGCATGTGACGGCCCTTAAACCACGTAACGTCTACAGGCGTAATGCAATTTAAGTAAGCCGAAAACCTAGCAATCTAGACCATCAAAAGTAGTAAGTGAATGAACATTGTTAAAACTTTTGGAATCTCAAGTAAAAATCTTTAAAGTCCAAATTTACTTTCTTTAAAATTTGGCAGCACCTCCTTTGTAAAAACTAGCCCAAAAAATGGTACAAACAAAAGATATAAGTAAAGCATCCCCAACGGGAGAAAATCCATGCCCAAAGGCGGAAAACAACCACCACAAGCAAATATACGACGCCGTAGCGAAGAAATGGACGATATAAAGTGACAACAGCATAAAAGACATTCAAAGTCTCAAAATAATATACAATATCGTCCTCACACCTCGTCTCTAAGTCAATACATGAAGTAGTAGATGGAGAGTACTAGATACAAAAAGATATACAATGAGTATCATCGGATAACAACAAAACCCACCTATAACAAAACTGCTCACAGTCAGCCGTAGCGGTATCCGCTGCAAAAGATGATATGATAAGAAGAAGCCCTGCCGCTACCACTCTGAGGGACACTTGCAAAACACTGTGGCACAACGGGGGTGAGTTTCCAAATCGTGAATAGTAAATAAAATATGTAGGTAATCGCAGGTATGCACGTACTGCGATTAGCTATCACATGCAAAATAATAGTATAATATGAAAATATGTATATGCAACAGTCATGAAAGGTACTCTATCAGGTATTACTAATACATGAAGCAATGCATATCAAATAAATGCTGAGTATGGGATAAAACATATCATCCTCATGGAATCCTCATCGTGGCAGGACCAGTGTCCATCAAGACAATCTAAATCCTAATACCAAAGGCACCACATTCTCAGATCGGTCCTCATATCCTGTAAGTCTCATGGAACCCGAGTGTCCAACATCGACACGTAAATCCTCATATCTCAGGCTCCGTCACCAGGACCGGCCCTGATGTCCGTACATAACTCCGGTCGGTATCCCCACGATAACCGTCGAGTCCAAATACTATCACCGGTAGGTACTAGCCCTCCTGCCAGGCTCATCGTCTACACCAAGAAATCACCTCACGCTCCAGAGAACTATACCGGGTCCACCATGTACCCGCAGACGGTGCCCCCCGCTCCTCGAATCGGGTATCACATGCCAATCTCAAAATCGAGAAATCAAATGGTAGACGCATCAAAATATCATATCAAGAGAAACCGGGTTTTTCAAACAATGCATAGTTTCATGAAGTACTACGGTCCTCAAATCCAGAAAACATCAAGTAATGAATAAGAATACTTGCATAGATCATTATGATGATATATATTATATATATATACATATACATATATAACAGCGTCCCATACCACTGATATATATATATATATACATATATAACAGCGTCCCATACCACTGATATATATCATCAGGAGTAAAACATCCAGAAAGTATCATATGAAATCCACATCTCAATGCATAAATCCATGAAATATAATATATGCAACATAAAACGGTAATATGAGCATATAAAGGAAGAACCGCTATTTAAATGCAACAAGTTATTAAGTACATCATACGGTTCCTAATTTCTCCAAAATCCAACACAACATCATATAAGGGTGAACATGTAGCTATAACAAGGTATATGTGTGTACATGTAAGATGTATGCAAGATGTACAGGTAGCTATATCTCATATGTGTATATACCTGTCAATAATGATACAATACCCTATAGGTATATGTGTAGCTATAGCAAGATATGTGTCTATACTTGTCAATAATGATACAATACCCTATAGGTATATGTGTAAGCATGTGGATATATAGGTATGCTATATTTCATATGCAAAATGGAAATAAGGATCATGTCTCAATGTCCCTGACCAATACAATATTACGTATGTATAGGTGTGTTACCCTCCGAACACAGAGACGCGACCGCGCAGGTTCGTCTTGCCTGAAATTCGGGGCAGATGCTAATTGGTGCTATCCGTCCACCCCTCCGAAGATGCAAAGTTGATTTATGACACCATGTATCGAAGGTTTAAACGGATGCGGCCGAGGTAGCAGACTTCGTCAGATTCCCCCTCATTTGAGGGGTTTTTGATTGTGGGGACGCTCTTCCCTGCAGGCGCAAGCCCCTGCAGTTAATTATGCTACCGCATCGCGGTAACAACTTTCTCCTTCTCCAGATGGTCACTTCGTGTCGTGGGTGTTTGTTTTGTTTTTGGTTGCCCGTGGATTATATATGGAGACTAATTTATGTTGTCACCCGTAGGGCGTGGATTAGTCCAAATCTGTATCTTCTTAGATTTGGGTTTGGAGGTTGGGTTTAAAGATACGTTAGTCTCTTTTGAGATTAAGATCAACTTAAACGTTTGTTAAGGATACGTTAGCCCAATTTTTAGATTAAGATCAACTTAACAGGGTCGTTTAGATCCGACAAGAGAGCAATTGGGCTCTATTGTTTAGTTTAGGGACATTGCGGTCGATTACCAGTTTAAGGACATGGTGGTCCTGTAGGACTACGGTAGCGCCCCAGCCGTCTATCCGAGGCCAAAATGCGGAAACAAAAATTTTTCTTAACTTTAAACCGGCACTACCGCATCCTAAAACCCCGGATCGTAACCATTAACCTAATGCTAGCTAACATGAAAATGGGTAGGAAGCTATACCGAGCGATCCGTGTTTTTCGGTCTTCGGCCTCCACTCCGATCTCCTCGCGGAATCTCCGGTCTTCATCTCCTCGTCGGAAAGGGCACCACATCGAGAAGTCTTTTTACGGGCTCCCGCTTCATCCGAAGCAACTCGGGCGCGAAGTGTGCTAGCCGACGCGTCCAAGGTGTTGTAGAGAATGTTTGTGATCACTTTGTCTCTTGCATCCATGGCTTTGGATGGAGGTTGAAGTGTTGCCATTGATGGAAGCAAAAAGCTAGAGGAAGAAGAAGAAGAACAAGAGCTTTTCTTTTTCTTTTCTTTTCTCTTGTTGTAATGAGAGTGAGAGTGTGAGATTATGAAAATACAAGACCAAAAATAACTACCATGGCAGCCCCTTTCTCTCTCCATCTCATTTCAACACATAAAACAATTCATTAATGTGACACATTTGCTAAAATAGAGACCATGACTCATGATACAAGTCCATGTCACATTAATGCATTATCATGATGATTTCTAGCTCATTATTTTCTTAAGCAAACATTAATCTAAATGTTTGCCATAACAACGAAAAACCGGGAACATCTAAAGTAAACTCGTGACGGATCACAAGGATACCCCTCACCTGTATATACATACCTGCATCCGCATTCCGACTGAATGCGAATGCGATGAGACTAAAGTAATCCAACAAATCTAATACTAGGATCCGGCTTAAACCAAAGCCCACTAGTATGATCCGTTCGATCAAGATCCATGCAATACCGCGCGTATAAGATCGAACCCTGCCATATAGCATACGGCCTCTACAACGTTTCGCCCGAAACTTGAGAAACTGTCTGTGGGGGACTCTAAAGACTCGTCAATACTTTGGCTGTGGATTTAACCACTAGCACGTCAGAGGTATTAGCCGTACGTAACGGGCTATCAAGTATTGACTAAAAGGGAGGTCGATGAGCGAACTCATCCTGACATCCTACTGAGCCTGTCAGTGACAATATCCGTATAGTCCGGTTCGTTCATCTATGAGTATCGCATGGCGGGCCTAGGGGGTTGGCAAAAGTCAGACCCCCAAAAGCGGTACAAGTCGTGTCGGAGTGTAGCCCAGAACACCCTGAGATACTACTGGAATACCTACCAGTAAATCTCCTGCCTCGGCCGAGGGCTTTGTGTAATGGCTCTCCTAGACACAGCGCGACCTCACCCCCAATACCGGGAGAGACGAATCCCTGCAGATCCGCTCACTGCCTCCATGTGGTTCGGGACTGTACCCAACTAAAACCTGTTTGCACGACTCCTTTAAGCCGTGGTAGGGTAGTAATCAAAGTACAGTGGGAACTCACACGAGACAAATGACGATCTCAAGTCGATGAACTAACCTGTACACATGTACCATGGAACTGCTATCTGACGTCACGTATAAGACCAACTAGCATGTTCCCGGCGAGTCCTGTTCGGTGTACTCATAACCCAATGAGCACCTGTATACATCTTAGGTGAACCAACTGACACCAGTGGCTTGTGATACCGGCCACCGCCCCTCGTCGGGGTCTCGACTGTATACACTAGTCTATTCTGGAGTGTCGATGCCCTGTCTCGAAACTCCTACGACTAGGGACCTTTTAAGGATGTGCTTATAGACCCTAGCTCCCATGTATATGATCGCCCTCATACTACTGGCAGTCAAGCAAGAATCCTAGGGGCTCTATCAACGTGCAATAGTGACCTGTAAGGTCACCTAAAGCAGTACACGATGATAAAGATAAACCAGATAGTATACTATCATTTTGAGTAAGACTGTCCTACCGGTATAGGTCCTCCCTCAATCATTGCAATCACGTGCCTGTGATCCAATAATTGACTCTGAGGGCACTATCTCCAACAATCTTCCACTTGCACTCAAGGCTAATTATTGCGATGTCGCATACTCACAGCCCGTGTGATACCGAACACCCAATTCCTCTACTAGTCAGTCTCACAAAGCTCGTTTGCGAAACTATTGCGTTCGAGGAATAGCCTCAGTGAGTGGATCCGCTGTGATGTATCTTTCTATGTCTCTCTTTATCTCAAGTTCGCGGAGAAACCCATCTCCCGAAATGAGCAATACTTGTCTTAGAATATGTCTGGATATTTGATGGGACCTAGTTCATAAATGAACTCCAAATCCAAACTTCTTAGACTGTATCATCAACTGAAACCAATCAGTATCCTGCGCCATGCCTCCCTCAGTATCCGCTTGGACCTCCTGTCCAAACTACTGCCCCTCGTCAGAGGAAAAACTATAACTCTGACAGCCACTCTGCCATCCAGGTCACCTTGGAAGCCTGGAATGATAACTGTCTCCCGAAGGAGGATGCCGTTATCATATCCCTAGAACATCCACTTATGTTCTAAAACTGCTTCTGAATGTTTCTCCAGAATTGGATAAATATCAACTTATTGTATCTACTGCAAAAACAACATCTGGTGTGGTACTTGACATCTCATGATTGACTCAATTGCCTAAGCAAGTGATCTGCCAATCATGCACATCCCTCTCCCCTTTAGTCTGTAAGACACCTTTAGAGAGGGTGACTCCATCACCTGCAGGTACACTACCTGCTTGGAGTCGTCCATTCTAAATACCTTTAGAATGCTGTCTAAGTACCCAGATTGGGAAACCACCCAAATCTAGATCTAGAACCATAGATCTAGTAACCAGAATGTCTAATATGATATCCAAGTCCTATGTGGAGAAACCACTGTGTGACAACCAAAGTATAACCAATTGTAGTATAGGAACATCACTTTCTACTCTGTGTATGTCATCCAAATACCAGGACATCACACCCTACTACCTTCTTAACAGATCCATCCCCTATTCTGATGAAGTCAAACCTATGGCTGTCACATCAGAAATAGATGATCTATCTCCGCTATATCTGCTTTAGTCTATAAATAGACATAAGCTACCTGTCCACTTTGCTTCCGCTGCTCCCACTGACTATGACAACCCTCTGGCAGAGTCATATACACGTGCACTTCTAAAGCCAGTTCAGAACGACGCTATACTCATCCTCCTGCCGGGTCTCACAGTCTGGAACAACAGCAATGGAAAGTCTGGGTAAACAAGAACCTCCATGTCACCGTCCTTGAGGCTACCGAAGTACCTCTCGGGTGCCTGAGGTTACCCACCATATCAGCGGAGTGGCCAATGGAATGTCAAGCCAGATTGAATCTTTAAGTTCTTATCAAATTTTCAGTAATCGTTTGCAGTTCTGGAATCACTTCCAGTTCTACCATACTCCTACTACTGTTTTCTGAAAAAATCCATTTTTATTAAAACTGTGGCGAGTCAAGAACAATATCACTATTGATCTTCCAGATGGTAGAAAATCAACCCTCGTCATAGCCCAAGTCAACCCACAAACAGCCATTACAGAAACGTGCCTTGAGTTATCCAGAGTCTGGTTTTAAGCATAAGCCGGACAACTCCCCGTACCTTAACATCGTTAAGATACGAACTGTTCTATATCCAATACAGAAACAGAGGCACTGATTTAATTGAACCAGATTCAAATCATGCAACTTTCTCCAGTGCATGTCAACTAAATGGAGAGAGGCCGATCAGCGTTACTCAATTTAGGAGTGCTTCCAATTATGAGTAACCTGAAAGAGAAGAAAGTTCTCCTAAGCATTACTATCAACTGAATACCATTCACAAGTATCTACATCTTCGATCACCTTGAAGAATCCCGATACTCGCAACATCTGGTTCTCTACTTTACTCTTATACCTATAACTTCTCAAAACCCAGACCTTGCATTTCAACGAAACACATGTTTAGGAACTAGAGAAGTCACAAGTAAACAGAATATAGTACGAGTACCAACCCCTCTGTCCGAATGGACACTGGACAACATAAAATACTCTGTATAAGTCCCCTGAGTCTAATAACTCAATCGCTGTGTGTCGTAGGTTGAAAATTGTACTAAGGTTATGAAGAATTACACCGCTGTTCAATGCTCCTTACCTAACCATCCACTGATATAGGTAAATATCATAGACATAATTTCAAAAAGATATATCTCACTCTATAAAAATAGACATACAGATATATCAATTTGAAATTGGTGCATAACAACGGATATTCAAAACCAAATATTTGCCGTCCGGCAAAGAACCCGGGTGATTTCCTCAAATATCACCAATTACAATGAATCTCGATATAATGAGGATGATCACCCAATTCCCAATAACTTACTCCCACTCATCATCTGTAAAACCATACAGATGTGAGAATCAAACCTGGTAAATACATACCCTGGAGTAAGGACTAATTGGGAAATCGGTTTTCTTTTAACAATACACAGTGAAACTGAAACATGTAAATATTTCGAAGGGGTATGCAGGTATTCCCAGTAATGCCTCTTCCATTATCAGATTCACAACTGTAACAGTATATTTCTTTGCCATCTCCAAATCTCTTTATATATCTTTAGTCATTACCTTCTGTACACCCTCTTAGGCTAAATGGTTTTCTTCCTTCCCTACCGTTCGGCTCTAGCCTATGGTTTGGAAGAAGACTATCCAATAAGCATAATGGGTGTACTGTCCTAATCCTAGGAGCACTCGCAACGCGAGAGAAGGTGAAGATAAAAGACAACAGAATAAAACCTTATTCCTATTTCTCCTGAACCAGAATCCATCCCCGAACTGGAACAAGTTCCTTTCGAGTTCGTATATAACCATACGATGGAGTATCCAAATAACTGTGGATCTTCGTAGTGATACGGAGTGTCCTGGAGAAATACAAAGGTGAAGTGGGAGTGGTAATGAAATACTTGGTTTGGTCGTGAATAGCTGTCGCAGTTTACTTTGCCCTCTTACTAATCCCTTTATTTGTCTTTACATAATACCTTTTGTACACCATCGTTAGGCTAATTGGTTTTCTTCATTCCCTACCGGTCGGCACCTGCCTATGGTTTGGAAGAAGACTATCCAATAAGCGTAATAGGTGTACTGTCCTAATCCAAGGAGCACTCGCAACCTGAGAGAAGGTAAAAGGAAAAGACAACTGAATAGTCCTATTCGTTTTCTCCAGAACCGGAAACCATCCTCGAATAAATTCCTTCGAGTTCGTATATAACCATACGATGGTTTTATCCAGTGGAAGTGGACGTTCGTAGTAATACGGGTGTCCTGGAGAAAAAGGTAAAAGTAGGAGTGGCAATGAGGTATGCAACTCAGACAATCCAAAAGCCAGTGTTATAAGAAGGTTCGGTCAACTTGGTCACTGAGTCATAGTCAAGGGTCGGGTCATGGTCGCTGCCAAAGAGAGAGAGAAAAGAAACACTCAGCGTGCACTCTAACCTAGATCAGAATGGTTATCATTTTATCTAATCAGGAAACCTCCCACTGTAACGTCAAATTCTCCTCCAAACCTGAAAGAAGAATTAGTCGGGATCACCCGAGGAGTAAATCAACTCATCAGTGGGAATCGGGATCCAACTATCATCGTATGATAACGTGGCGGAATCCACTCACGTTATCACACTCCATAAGGTATGCGCATGCCTGGAAAGTTTCAATTTCTTTAGAAACTCCCGTTGTGTATTTTTACCCCTAGGACCCAAGTGACCTTGACGGAGTCAACAAATCAAAGAGTCCTAGTCAAGTTAAACCCGTCATTATCTGGATTGCATTAAACCCACCCGTACGTGCCCTTGACGGAGTCAACAAGACCGCACGACTGTCCTAACCAATCCCATTTATGCAACAAACAAGCACCACTTAGCTACCGTACACTACGCCTTGACGGAGTCAACAAACGCAGCACGAATACTAAACAATACCCGTAAGAAATGACGGAGGGCTACGGCTGGTTTTTGGCGAAAAACCTTTAACGTAATGAACTTGATATCGTTGAAGGAACTGCATAAATTTTTATAAAAATATAGTGACGAAAACTTTCGCTAAAGAGGTCACTCCCGGTGAAGGGATCTCGGCTCTTTCCCCGTAGAATGAGGTGCAGGATATTCCAACTGAATGCCACGATGCAAAGCAAAAGGCAATCGGTTATAGTGAAGTTATTACTCTGACGCAAACTTCTGTCCAAGGGGTCACTCCCGGTGAAGGGATCTCGGCTCTTGTCTCGTCGACTGAGGTGCTGGATATTCATAACCGAATACCACTGTGCAAAACAAAAGAGAACGTCTTTGCAATAACAGCTTTTTGAAAAGTGTTCCAACAACATCAGAATACGTTTGTTTAGCTTGCATTGATCCGAATCAACGCAGTCCCATCAATTGATCACACCAATAAAGAACGAAAATAATGATGTACGTATATGCCATCTGTTCAGTTGATAAAACTGCACATTTGTATTACATTTTTCCTACCATTTTCATATTTAAAATGGTCTTTATTATAATATATCATATATATGAGGGTTTATCTGTAAAAATACTATTTTCCATGTGTTGATATATTATAATTAGCATTTGGTAGGAAAATGTTTGCAAATAAATTCATTGACCTAATCCCAGTAGAACTAAGTCTACTAAATATTATTTGAGTTATTGTGCAAAAGATTTCCAAGTGTGCAGAATTTTTCAAAGACTAGAATCAAGCAAATCAAGTTGTTGAAGAAGACTTGCCTAATTAAGAATCAAAACTTGAAGACTAAGTCTGGCAGCAACCACGAGAAGATTTCTAAATTCTGAAGGTTCCTAGGATTGCCATGTAAGTGCACGGCGGCGCCCCGGCCGTCAATCCGACGGCCAAATGCGGAAGCGGTGATAAACTTTAAATTTTTGCGAACTGGCAAACCGCCGCGCACTACTACCCGGATCGAACCATTAACTAGTCCTAGCTAACAATAAGATGAGAAAGAGAGATATACCGACGATCCAAGTCCTCCGGTCTTCTCATCATCGTCCCGATCTCCTGCGGAATGTCCCCTCTCCTCCTCATCGCCGGAAGTGCACCACATCGCCTACTTCTTTTACGGGCTCCCACCTCAATGCCGAGGCAACTCGGGCACGAAGCCGGCTACTCGACGTGCCCAAGATTTGCTGTAGAATGTGTGAAGAACCATGTCTCACTTTTGGGGATTGTGGAATTGCCATTGGTGGAGGAAAAGAGAACAACTTTAGGAAATGAGCTAGAGGACTTTTCTAGCAAACATGAGAAGCAAAAATACCACACCTCAAAATGAACCCCATTCCATTCCCTTCCAAAGGAATGGCCGGCCCCCCTTCTCAAGTGTGATTGGAGAGAGAAAAAAAAGTCAAGGGGGTGGGTGGAAGCAATCATGAAAAGAGATGATGAGAGAACAAAACCCAACACTCCAAAAGCCAATCATAACCTACAATGGTCAAGCCATCATCATAAAGCTAGAAGTCAAAAGATGGGCTCCATCATGAAACCATCATGATATAAATATATGCAAAGAACCCCCTCCACTAATGCCTATTTGCAACAATGCAAATAAACCCTCCTCCACCACACTTCGGCCAATGAACGGAACAAAGGAAATTGGCCGAAACGGAAAGCAAACTGGCAACTCCAGAAAACTGATCCCGTAATAAATTACAGGAAAACCCCGATACTGTGCATACACACCAGCATCTGTATTTCGACCGAAATACAAATGCAAAGAGACAAAATCTACACTGTACTATACTAGGATCCGGCTTAAACCAAAGCCGGCTAGTAATATCTGTTCGATCCTGATCCGTGCAATACCGCACGTATCTGATCGAACCCTGCCATATAACCATACGGCCTATAGTACAAACTGTCCGATCCTGATCCGTGCAATACCGCACGTATCTGATCGGACCTTGCCATATCTCCATACGGCCTCTACAACCTTTCGCCCGAAAGCTGAGTAACTGAATGTGGGGGACTCTATAGACTCGTCAACACCTCGGTTGTGGATTTAACCATTAGCACGTCAGAGGTATAAGCCAATACGTAACGGGCTACCAAGTATTGACTAAAAGGGACGTCTGTGAGTGAACTCAGCCTGACAACCCTACTGAGCCTGTCAGTGACAATATCCGTACAGTCCGGTCCGTTCGTCTATGAGTATCGCATGGCGGGCCTAGGGGGTTGGTAAAAGTCAGACCCCCAAAAGCGGTACAAGTCGTGTCGGAGTGTAGCCCAGAACACCCTGAGATACTACTGGAATACCTACCAGTAAATCTCCTTGCCTTGGCCAAGGACTTTGTGTAATGGCTCTCCTAGACACAGCACGACCTCACCCCCAATACCGGGAGAGACGAACCCCTGAAGATACGCTCACTGCCTCCATGTGGCTCGGGACTGTACCCAACTAAAACCTGTTTGCACGACTCCTTTGAGCCGTGGTAGGGTAGTAATCAAAGTACAGTGGGAACTCACACGAGACAAATGACGATCCCCAGGTCGATGAACTAACCTGCACACATGTCACCAGGGAACTGCCATCTGACGTCTGGTATATGACCAACTAGCATGTTCCCGGCGAGTCCTGTCCGGTGTACTCATAACCCAATGAGCACCTGTATACATCTTAGGTGATCCAACTGACACCAGTGGCTTGTGAGACCGGCCACCGCCCCTCGTCGGGGTCTCGACTGTATACACTAGTCTACTATGGAGTATCGATGCCCTGTCTCGAAACTCACACGACTAGGGACCTTTTAAGGATATGCTTATAGACCCCCAGCTCCCACTTATATGATCGCCCTCATACTGCTGGTGGTCAAGCAAGAATCTTAGGGGCTCTATCAACGTGTAATAGCGACGTGTCAGGTCACCTAAAACAGTACACGATGATAAAGGTAAACCAGATAGCATACTATCATCTCGAGTAAGACTGTCCTACCGGGATAGGTCCTCCATCAATCATTGCAATCACGTACCTGTGATCTAATAATTGACTCTGAGGGCACTATCTCCAACATGCCACATGTCACTATGAGACATCCCTAGAAGTTTGACCAACGGCTGTGATCATCAAGCCGCGGATCCGCGGCAATATCCCCTTTATGCCGCGGATCCGCCGCAGGTATAGTGAGTTGGGAGTTGAGGATTTTTGGGGAAAATCTTTTCTATATTTTACCTAATTTTGAAGCAAATGATTCTGGCTTTGCACTATAAAAAGGCACCGAGAGCCTCTTGGAAAATTATCAAGTCGACGAGATCACGAAGTCCAAGACGGCTCACGCATCCAGACTGATCATCAACTGTTCGTCTACCTCCTTGGAAGAGATCGAGAAGCAAACTAGTCTTTGTAATCATTTCTAAGGAATCAAAGTGTAATGAATATTGTTGATTAATAAATGTAGCTTTCTTATTCTATTTCTTCGTAGTTTAATTATGCATTTTCTCTCCATCTCTTTTTCTCCCAACATGCGCGAGTAATTCTCCGCTTGTTAGGGTTCGTAGTATTAGGGTAGGCTAATGGATGATGAACATCTCTAAACTCTTTTTAAGTCCTATAAAGTTTATAAAATTTATCAAAAGAATCATTAACATCCTAATCGGGTGCGCTAACAATTCATTGTTAGTCTCGACCGCGATTAGAGATTAGATTAATGATTTTTTTGGTAAAAGCTAGATATGAACAGAGTTCCATATCGAGATAAGGGTTAAGAGTGGGATTCCTTTTTCCTCCAGAAACCCTAATCTACACGCATCACCGTCGTTCTAGTTTTAAATCTATTAAAGGATAAAAAGAGTAATTTTTAATTAATCGTCCATAACTACTAAATCCTAACGAACCCTACAAGCCCCCTTATTATATTAACTACATCCTTAAATAATCTAGATCTATATTCTGCATTAGTGCTTAACGTAGATCTAGAAACCATTCCACAATATTCTTTATTTCTTTCTCCTTTCTCAACATATCTAAAGTAAGAGTAAAAGGTTTCACGTTTCCCAGAGGACGACCCGTACTCATCTCGGTCTAGCTACACGCGACACCGTTCTGATTACGGTTATTCTACAAACACAATTTTTCGAACCAATCAAATGGCGCCGTTGCCGGGGATACGTGCATAATTTTTTATTCTTATTATTTGTGTTGAATTCTTAGACGATTCATATCATTATTAAAACAAAACTGCAAATTGCATATTTAACGATTTGTGTGTGAATTTTGCGAGGGAATCTGGAGTCACGGACTTGAGGAAACAGGAGATCTAGGGTTCCGAACTTCTCTGGTATCTTTCTTAACTCTTTCTCTCTTCTCTCAAATCCAATAAAATCTATTTTCTGCAGGATTCTTTGCAAAACAGCGCCGCTCAAAAATCTTTTTGCAAAAGTTTTGTGATTAGTTTTGTTTTGCATATTTTAATACGGACTTTAAGGGGCCAAAGACCAAATCAAGATTAGGTGGGGATTTCATCACCTTTCTTAAGCCCCACAAATCACAAACCGAGCATCTGCATCAACCCTACAATAATTTAAAAAATATCTAGACTAGACTCTAAGGACTGTCGCGCTCATTAAGGACAGAGGAAGGTCGTGGGTAATCTATCGTTTATCCGCATTACTTTTGTTGTGCCTAGGCAAGTGTGTCAAAGGCTAGTAGTTTTTAATTAGACCCACTACTGTGGTTCCTTCCCACTTACCTGGCACTTATCTGGCTACAAGGGTAGTACGGAGGCGGTAGAGGATTGATCCTGCGGCTTGTCCTTTGGAAGTCTAGGAGCGGTCTAGAGACTGGACCTAGGTGACCTTAGTTCTAGGGTTGCTTGTGCATCCTAGGGAGATTTGTCTTGAGTCCCACTTTTTCAAAATAAGCCAATTTTAAATCACACACACGCTTCCACTTGCACTAAACCCGCTTAGTGCATGCTCGGCTAGACACGGGATCCTAGTGCCCGTCTTGTCCGCGTTCCTTCTATCGACACCGAAGTCGGTACTTCTTCATCTTCTTTTCCCCCACCACACACCACATCAACCGAGATGGACGTCACTCCATCAAATTATAACACCACGCTGCCACCGCCCGAAAGTGCGCAGAATCCACCGCGCATCTCTCTCCAAGAGAGATGCTATCCTATCCGTGGTCCTCTTCCCACTTGTCTATCTCTTCCACCACCTAACGGGGATAATTTCGAAATTAAACCCCACTACATCAATCTGCTGCCCAAATTCCACGGGCTTGAGTCAGAAGACGCGTACGTTTTCATCACCAAATTCGAAAACGTATGCGCAATGATGGGTACTTCACAATTGACTTTAGATGCTAGGCGTTTACGTCTTCTCCCATTCACACTGTGCGACTTGGCAGAAAAATGGCTTTACAATACTGCCGCACATTCTATCACTAATTGGGATGAATTCGTCATAGCATTTCTTAAGAAGTTTTATCCAAACCATAAGACTGCACGTGTTAGGAGCGAGATCAACCAGTTCACCCAGCTTCCCAATGAACCATTTTGGAAGTGCTTTGAACGTTTCAAAGATCTGCTTGTCCAATGTCCTCATCATGGAATCAATAGATGGGATTTATGTCGGATTATATATGAGGGCATTAATTCAGCGACAAAGCAGATGCTTGAAACAATGTGTCAATGCAATTTCATGTCTAAAGATGACGGTGAAGCTTGGAAGTATCTGGAAGATCTCGCTGAACACACTTTGCAGTGGGAAAGCGTAAGACCACCTTCATCTAGGGGAGGAGTTCACCAGCTCAATGTTTCCATCGCAGTGAAAGCCGAAATGGCAGCGATGCAGAAGAAACTCGACGCTATTGAGAGCAGATTCTCATCAGTCTCCCTAAATCAGGTTACGCTTCCTAAGACCATCTGTGGTTGCTGTTCGGATCCTTCACACTTAACGGAAGAATGTCCTATGAATGCATCGTTTCAAGCTAATGCTGCTTTTCAGCAGCGACCTAGAAACGACCCTTATTCTTCCACGTACAATCAAGGATGGAGGAATCATCCTAACTTTGCTTGGAATCAAAACCAACAAAGCAATTATCAAAGACCTCCTCCACAGCAACCACAACCACAGAATCAGCCCCCCTTTCAGTCACAGAATTTCCAAAATCCGGCCAACATTTCTACACCACAAGTGGCCGGTACTGAAAACTCACTTGCACAAACTTTGGATATGTTCATGAAACAATCCTGTTTACCCCAATCAGAGCAAAGCTCTGTTCAAATTCCGAGGCGGGAGATGTAACAACGCTTCATCTCCCTTCCAATCAGAACAAAGCTCTGCTTGGAAAATTTAAACTTTAATAACTGAAGCAACGCTTCAGATTCTTCGCGCTGCGCGCAGAGCGCCACGTGTCAAAATCAGACACGTTAGCGCAGGGAGCGCAGCGCCCAAGAAGGCGCGCCCAATCAGAGCAAAGCTCTATTTTTATGAAGCAACGCTTCAGTTGCGCTGCGCTCTGCGCTGACACGTGTCAGCGCAGATGCGCTAGCGCAGTTGCGCTGCGCTCTGCGCTGCGCGTCACGTGTCAAATGCTGTCCATTGGACCTTTCACTTCCTGAAGGGCTAGGCCCAATTAAAAGGCTTAACAGGCCTAATAAATAAAATGCTGTGCATTGTTTGAAAGGGCAGAGCCCAATTGAAAGGTCCAATGGACCAAAACAAATGATCTGCATCATAATAAAAAGGGCAGAGCCCAGTCAAAATAGGCATAAACGGCCTGAAGTAATGCAATGCATTATTTAAGTGGGGGCAAAGCCCTAACACAGGTCTAATAGACCAAAAATAAATAAGGGTGTTGAACATTTACAACTGGACTTAGCCCAATTTTGGCCGTATGTCCTTAAATTAAATCGGTCGAGCAAAGATTGCTCTCTTAAATCAATCTATATCCGGTTCAAGGGTACATCTCCGAGCTCCTCTGACACTTGTCGTTGTAATCCTTCAACGACGTTGGAGAGGTGACGGGTCCCGACGACCACATACATGAATCTGGACTGCGGGGTCCGTAAACTCGTGGACCGAAACGTCCCTAAACTAATATCGGACCGAGACGTCCCTAAACTAATATCGGACCGAGACGTCCTTCCCTAAACTAATATTGGACCGAAACGTCCCTAAACTAATATTCAGACCGAAATGTCCTTAAACTAATATCGGACCACTACGTCCCTAAAACTGGAACAATAGAGCCTCCAAATGCTCTTTTGCCGGATCTAAACGATCCCGTTTAAGTTGATCTTAGCCCCCAAACACGGCGAATGTATCCTTAAACATTTAAAGGAACGATAAAATTCCAAATCAACCTTGGTTCAAGGGTACATCTCTGAACTCCTCTGACATCCGCCGTTGTAATCCTTTAACGACGTCAGAGAGGTGACGAGTCCTAACGGCCATATATTAAATGGATCACCACGTTAAGTTGATCTTAGTCTTAAATCAGACTAACGTATCCTTAACGAACGTTTAAGTTGATCTTAGCCGCAACGCGACTAACGTATCCTTAAACTAAAAAACACCAAACCCAAATCTAAGTAAATACGGATTTGGACTAATCCACGTCCTACGGGCGACGGTACTACTCAGTCTCCGTATACAATCCACGGGCAACCACAAACAAAACAAACACCCACGACACGAAGTGAAATTCCGGTCCTGTGCGCCGTCTTTCGGAGGGGAACAGATTCCTGTTCCCCTCCGAAAGACGGCGCACAGGACCGCGATGGCCTGACGCTGAGATTCGGAGGCAGATGCTATTTGGTTTTATCCGTCCACCTTTCCGAAGATGCCAAGTTGATTTATGGCACCGTGTATCGGAGGTTTAGACGGATGCGGCCGATGTAGCAGACTTCGTCAGATTCCCCCTCGCTAGAGGGGTTTTTGATTGTGGGGACGCTCTTCCCTGCAGGCGCAAGCCCCTGCAGTTAATTACGCTACCGCTTCGCGGTAACAACTTTCTCCTTCTCCAGAATTTCACTTCGTGTCGTGTGTGTTTGTTTTGTTTGTGGTTGCCCGTGGATTGTATACGGAGACTGAGTAGTACCGTCGCCCGTTAGGACGTGGATTAGTCCAAATCCGTATTTACTTAGATTTGGGTTTGGTGTTTTTAGTTTAAGGATGCCTTAGTCGCGTTGCGGCTAAGATCGACTTAAACGTTCGTCAAGGATACGTTAGTCCTGTTTGAGACTAAGATCAACTTAACGGGATCGTTTAAATCCGACAAAAGAGCATTTGGGCTCTATTGTTCCAGTTTAGGGACATAGTGGTCCATTGCATGTATGGTCGTCGGGACCCGTCACCTCTCTGACGACGTTGAAGAATTACAACGACAAATGTCAGAGAAGTTCAGAGATGTACCCTTGAGCCAAAGTTGATTTGGGGAATTTATAGTCCAATTTGGGACTAAAGTTTGTTTGAAGATTTAAGGATACGTTAGCCATATTTGAGGCTAAGATCAACTTAAACGGTTGTTAAGGATACGTTAGTCTAGTTTGGGACTAAGATCGACTTAACGGGATCGTTTAGATCCGACAAAAGAGCATTTGGGCTCTATTATGCCAGTTTAGGGACATGGTGGTCCAATACCAGTTTAAAGGACATAGTGGTCCACCGTTAGTTTAGGGATGTTTCGGTCCGATATTAGTTTAGGGACGTTTCGGTCCGATATTAGTTTAGGGACGTTTCGGTCTAACATTAGTTTAAGGACGTTCCGGTCCATTGTCAGTTTAAGGACATAGTGGTCCATCATTAGTTTAGGGACGTTTCGGTCCACCATTAGTTTAGGGACGTTTCGGTCCAACATTAGTTTAAGGACGTTCCGGTCCATCGCCAGTTTAAGGACGTAGTGGTCCATCATTAGTTTAAGGACGTTTCGGTCCGATATTAGTTTAGGGACGTTTCGGTCCACCATTAGTTTAGGGACGTTTCGGTCCACGAGTTTAAGGACCCCGCAGTCCATATCCATGTGTGGTCGTTGGGACCCGTCGCCTCTCTAACGTCATTGAAGGATTACAACGAGAAGTGTTAGAGGAGTTCGGAGATGTACCCTCGAACCGGAGGTAAATTGATTTAAGAGAGCATTTGCGCTCAGTTCAATTTAACTTAAGGACTTACGGCCAGAACTGGGCTAAGTCCAGTTGAAAATGTTCAACATTTTATTTGCATTTGACCTGTTAGGCCTTTACTGGGGCTCCGCTCTTGTTTAATAATGCATGGCATTTTTGTTTGGTTTATTAGACCTTTAGTTGGGCTCTGCCCTTTTATAAATGATGCGCAGCATCTGTTTTTTATTTGGGCTCTGCCCCTTTTAAAGTAATGCATTGCATTTAATGTGGCCTGTTAGGCACTTTTTAATTGGGCTTGGCCCTTCTGTAAATAATGCAGTGCATTAATCATCTGATAGTGGCTTGTCAGGCGCTTTGCGCCAATTATTGAGCGCAAGCGCTTATGATTAGGACACGTGTCCTGCTCTGGTGAGCGCAAGCGCAATAGCGCAGTGCGCTGCGCTAATGCGCTGCGCTATTGCGCTGCTGACACGTGGCGCGCTCTGGTGAGTTACGCCAATTCCAGAGAGCAAAGCTCTATTTCAAGAGCGCAAGTTGTTTTGTAGCTGACACGTGGCGCTCTCTCAAGAGCGCAACAGCGCAGTTTGGAAGTGCAAAGCACTAAGAATCTTTTAGATTTAAGAACAGGAGTGCAGAGCACTATTTGATTTCTTGATCTAATTTAGATCAAAGAAAATAAATTTTTCTTTTTTGTTTCAAGAACCAGAGGTTCATAAAAAAGTGCAAAGCACTATTATTACTTATTTTTCTTTTTATTTAAAATTATTGATCTTTTTCTTAGATCAATAATCTGTCCATAAGAGAATTTTCTCTTTTTCCTAAAGGTTTTTTTTTACTTTCTGTTGTTCTTGAGGAGTTCTCAAGAGTTCTCTTCTCTCTCTCTTTTTTTTTTGGAAAGATGTTGATGCCTTTGAATTGAGGCCTAGGGTCCTTTTTATAGTGCCCATAAATTAGTTAAATTTGTTAAAGAGATCTTTCTCTGAGTGATTTGGGGAATTTTCCCCACCGTTGGATCTTTGATCCAAGGGCTTCTGTTTTACAGAAGAAAATCTTCTTGTTTTAACAAGAACTGAAAAGATTTCTTGGAAATTTAATTCTGTTTGGCGCAGATGCCCCAGCGCGTGACACGTGTCGCGCAGCGCAGAGCGCAGCGCAACTGCGCTAGCGCATCTGCGCTGACACGTGTCGTGCAGCGCAGAGCGCAGCGCAACTGAAGCGTTGCTTCATAAAAATAGAGCTTTGCTCTGATTGGGCGCGCCTTCTTGGGCGCTGCGCTCCCTGCGCTAACGTGTCTGATTTTGACACGTGGCGCTCTGCGCGCAGCGCGAAGAATCTGAAGCGTTGCTTCAGTTATTAAAGTTTAAATTTTCCAAGCAGAGCTTTGCTCTGATTGGGAGGGAGATGAAGCGTTGTTACATCTCCCGCCTCGGAATTTGAACAGAGCTTTGCTCTGATTGGGGTAAACAAATGCCCCCCCACTGTTGCGCTTACGTGGCCCCAAACGTGAGCGCAACGGTGGCGGAGCATTTGTTTACCCTAATCAGAGCAAAGCTCTGTTCAAATTCCGAGGCGGGAGATGTAACAATGCTTCATCTCCCTCCCAATCATAGCAAAGCTCTGCTTGGAAAATTTAAACTTTAATAACTGAAGCAACGCTTCAGATTCTTCACTCTGCGCGCAGAGCGCCACGTGTCAAAATCAGACACGTTAGAGCAGGGAGCGCAGCGCCCAAGAAGGCGAGCCCAATCAGAGCAAAGCTCTATTTTTATGAAACAACGCTTCAGTTGCGCTGCGCTCTGCGCTGCGCGACACGTGTCAGCGCAGATGCGCTAGCGCAGTTGCGCTGCGCTCTGCGCTGCACGACACGTGTCAGCGCAGTTGCGCTGCGCAGTGCGCTGCGCGACACGTGTCACGCGCTGGGGCATCTGCGCCAAACAGAATTAAATTTCTAAGAAATCTTTTCAGTTCTTGTTAAAACAAGAAGATTTTCTTCTGTAAAACAGAAGCCCTTGGATCAAAGATCCAACGGTGGGGAAAATTCCCCAAATCACTCAGAGAAAGATCTCTTTAACAAATTTAACTAATTTATGGGCACTATAAAAAGGACCCTAGGCCTCAATTCAAAGGCAACAACATCTTTCCAAAAAAAAGAGAGAGAGAGAAGAGAACTCTTGAGAACTCCTCAAGAACAACAGAAGGTAAAAAAAAACCTTTAGGAAAAAGAGAAAATTCTCTTATGGATAGATTATTGATCTAAGAACAAGATCAATAATTTTAAATAAAAAGAAAAATAAGTAATAATAGTGCTTTGCACTTTTTTATGAACCTCTGGTTCTTGAAATAAAAAAGAAAAATTTATTTTCTTTGATCTAAATTAGATCAAGAAATCAAATAGTGCTCTGCACTCCTGTTCTTGAATCTAAAAGATTCTTAGTGCTTTGCACTTCCAAACTGCGCTGTTGCGCTCTTGAGAGAGCGCCACGTGTCAGCTACAAAACAACTTGCGCTCTTGAAATAGAGCTTTGCTCTCTGGAATTGGCGCAACTCACCAGAGCGCGCCACGTGTCAGCAGCGCAACAGCGCAGCGCAACAGCGCAGCGCACTGCGCTATTGCGCTTGCGCTCACTAGAGCAGGACACGTGTCCTCATCATAAGCGCTTGCGCTCAATAATTGGCGCAAAGCGCCTGACAAGCCACTATCAGATGATTAATGCACTGCATTATTTACAGAAGGGCCAAACCCAATTAAAAAGTGCCTAACAGGCCACATTAAATGCAATGCATTACTTTAAAAGGGGCAGAGCCCAAATAAAAAACAGATGCTGCGCATCATTTATAAAAGGGCAGAGCCCAACTAAAGGTCTAATAGACCAAACAAAAATGCCATGCATTATTAAACAAGAGCGGAGCCCCAGTAAAGGCCTAACAGGTCAAATGCAAATAAAATGTTGAACATTTTCAACTGGACTTAGCCCAGTTCTGGCCGTAAGTCCTTAAGTTAAATTGAACTGAGCGCAAATGCTCTCTTAAATCAATTTACCTCCGGTTCGAGGGTACATCTCCGAACTCCTCTAACACTTCTCGTTGTAATCCTTCAACGACGTTAGAGAGGCGACGGGTCCCAATGACCACACATGGATATGGACTGCGGGGTCCTTAAACTCGTGGACCGAAACGTCCCTAAACTAATGGTGGACCGAAACGTCCCTAAACTAATATCGGACCGAAACGTCCTTAAACTAATGATGGACCACTACGTCCTTAAACTGGCGATGGACCGGAACGTCCTTAAACTAATGGTGGACCGAAACGTCCCTAAACTAATGGTGGACCGAAACGTCCCTAAACTAATATCGGACCGAAACGTCCTTAAACTAATGATGGACCACTACGTCCTTAAACTGGCGATGGACCGGAACGTCCTTAAACTAATGTTAGACCGAAACGTCCCTAAACTAATATCGGACCGAAACATCCCTAAACTAACGGTGGACCACTATGTCTTTTAAACTGGTATTGGACCACCATGTCCCTAAACTGGCATAATAGAGCCCAAATGCTCTTTTGTCGGATCTAAACGATCCCGTTAAGTCGATCTTAGTCCCAAACTGGACTAACGTATCCTTAACAACCGTTTAAGTTGATCTTAGCCTCAAATATGGCTAACGCATCCTTAAATCTTCAAACAAACTTTAGTCCCAAATTGGACTATAAATTCCCCCAATCAACTTTGGCTCAAGGGTACATCTCTGAACTCCTCTGACATTTGTCGTTGTAATTCTTCAACGTCGTCAGAGAGGTGACGGGTCCCGACGACCATACATGCAATGGACCACTATGTCCCTAAACTGGAACAATAGAGCCCAAATGCTCTTTTGTCGGATCTAAACGATCCCGTTAAGTTGATCTTAGTCTCAAACAGGACTAACGTATCCTTGACGAACGTTTAAGTCGATCTTAGCCGCAACGCGACTAAGGCATCCTTAAACTAAAAACACCAAACCCAAATCTAAGTAAATACGGATTTGGACTAATCCACGTCCTACGGGCGACGGTACTACTCAGTCTCCGTATACAATCCACGGGCAACCACAAACAAAACAAACACCCACGACACGAAGTGAAATTCTGGAGAAGGAGAAAGTTGTTACCGCGAAGCGGTAGCGTAATTAACTGCAGGGGCTTGCGCCTGCAGAGAAGAGCGTCCCCACAATCAAAAACCCCTCTAGCGAGGGGGAATCTGACAAAGTCTGCTACATCGGCCGCATCCGTTTAAACCTTCGATACACGGTGCCATAAATCAACTTGGCATCTTCGGAGAGGTGGACGGATAAAACCAAATAGCATCTGCCCCGAATCTCAGCGTCAGGCCATCGCGGTCCTGTGCGCCGTCTTTCGGAGGGGAACAGATTCTGGCACGCCCAGTGGGACCTTTTCCTCTTTCCACTCCACGCTTCGTGTGTCGTCTTCGCGAACCATTCGCGGTTTGTTAATGGTTGCCTTCGGATTTCAAGTTACTAAGATTTGGTCTTTTGACTGGCGCAGAACTCAAGATTCAATGGCCTTTAATTGCACCAACTGCTCGAAGTGCCACTGCAACGGACGCTCCACCTCACCAGGAGGTGTAGCATATGGGCCCCAAGCGGCTTCCTTCCTCACTCTGCCGGTAGATCAGGTGACCCAAGCCACCACTGGTCTGTTCTTTGGGACTATGATCCCACCTACAAGCTTCCCTATGCCAATACCTGCACCGGAAGTGAACAAAAAGTCGGTCTTTGACCGGCTCACTGCTACGACGGCCCCTGTCGACGGGTCGCCCGCTACCAAACCGACAGCCTCTGTTTTCACCAGGCTAAATCTGAACTCTAAAATGGCTGTCCAAAGGAAGGCAATAACTGCTGCCCCAGAAGTCGTCAAGGCGGCTTCCCCTATCAAAGAGTCAGTCTTTTCAAGACTGACGATTCCTGCTCCTGCATCTGTTCAGGGATCCGTCTTCGGCAGGTTGAATATCACCCCTCAGAAGACAACCTCAGTCTTTAAGAGGTTAACACCGACGGCGCCTCATTCAGACAGGGGGCAAAAAGAAACTATCTCAATCTCTGAGCCAATCCCAACGGCTCGCCGTGCTCGACGTCGCCATTGGCAACGAGTGAGGAAGGCAGGGGGCAACTCTCCCTCGGGGCTGACTCCACCGGCTCCAGTGGTGGAAGTCAACGCTGCTGTCCCAACCGGGAACAGCTTTGAACTGCTGAGGAGGGTACGGAAGAACTCTCCAACCGCTACACTGAAGAGATCTCCTCCACCTGCGGAGAGAGTTTCAGAAACGAAGAAAGAACAGCCCCCTCAACGGCTGTCCTCAAGAATTTATAAAGTTTGGCGAAGGGTTCAAGACTCCGTGACTGACCCAGGTCACTTTCGTCACCAGAAAAAGGCGAAGGTGGAAAAAGACAAGGACTGCCCTATTAAACAGTAGGGGACAGCAGCTGCAAGGCTGCCCCCTTCACCGGTTCCTTCAATCTCAACGGCCCACAAAAGAAGGAGGCCAGAGAAAACTCCCGCGTCAGCGGCAAAAGTTAAAAATGGTGAACCTAAATGCCCCAAGTCAGGGGGCATAACAGTTCATACGGTTTACATGGCATCGGGAAAAGAAGACAGCCGTACGTCCACGGGTCATAGACCGCTTACACGGTCAGTGACCAAGGCTCAGGAGCAGCAACAGAAGCTCCAGGAGATGATGAACGCCATGGCTGCACTTACAGGGCCAAACGAAAGCCCTGGAACCTCTTCAGAAGAACGTCAAGAACAAGAAACGGACGCCGAATTCCTTCGGCGCATACTAGAGAAGAAAGATAAAGAAGCTGCGGAGCAGGCAGCCAACATAAAGAAAATGGCCCTCCTGTTCCAGGATATGGTGGGTATGATGATTCAACAAGATCCACCTGCTGGAGATCTCCCGATCATTCTTGAAGACAATAGGGGAGAGACATCAAATCCTCCACCGGCTTTATCCGCAGTTAAGGAGGATACCATATCAAAAGCTGATTTGGATGAATACATCGCCCAGCAAATACGGGTGCATCAGGCGACTGAAGCAGCCGGTCAGGTCGTAAAGACGGGGCGACCATATCCGGGTTGGTACGATCAGATTAAGTACCCGACAGGTTATACAATTCCTAAGTTCCATGTCTACAAGGGGACGGGCAATCCTCATCAGCATGTTGCCCAGTTCAGGGCGCTCTGCGGCAACACCGGCGGTGATGACAAGCTGTTGCTTCGCCAATTTGTTGGAAGCTTATCAGATACGGCGTTCCAGTGGTATTCTGAGCTCCCCAATGACTCTATTAAAACCTTCGCGGAGATGGAGCTGCTGTTTACCCAACGTTTTGCAAGTGCCAGTGAACGTACCCCGATGACGGCACTGATTAACGCCAGGGTAAAACCCGGCGAGACATGGGTCCAGTACGCTATACGATGGCGTAATCTATGGTCAAAGTGCGAGCAGCGCATAGAAGAGGCTCCTGCGGTGGGAATGTTTGTTGGAACCCTTGATCCACAAGCAACCATCTCACAGTTTATGATGTTCTTCAAGCCGACTACCTTCCAGGCTTTGATTGACAAACTAGCGCAGATGGACCAGATGGGCCATAAACCCCCTCTCCCAAAGCCAGACTCCCGAAATGACAAAGGAAAGGGAAAAGCGATCGTTGTCGCTAATGCTCAACAACAACCGAGCGACTCGAAGCCGGTTGCTCGTCCAAACAATACGCGCCCGTACGTACCCCTTGAGGATAGGATGGGACGTCCTTATTCCTTCCCCCGCGATAAAACGAGGAGGCTATTCGAGCTGGCGTTGCGCAACAGACTCATAAATCTGCCAGATCCAAAACGTCCGTTGCAACCGAATGACGTCAACGAGCCCAACTACTGCCCTTACCATCGAGTGCTAGGCCATCCCATTGAGGATTGCTACGTTTTCAAAAATTGGCTTGAGAACCAGTACCGTCAGGGAAAATTTGCGCTATCTGACAAATGGAAGGTGAATCCCCCGCAGCCCCACACCTCTAAGGGGACGAATACACCGAGGGCAACATGCTCCGTCATTGAAGAAACTCCTTGGGAGGTCGTATTATCAGCCAAGACAAAGAGGATGCTAAATGATCTTCAGACATGTCCAGCGGTCAAGTGGAAGAACTCATTGGAGCCGCAAATTATGGAGGGAATGCTAAAACCTCGTCCAACTCCAAAGACCGATGGTGGCGGTTCAAGCACTTGCAGCCAGCCGTCAAAATCTTCGAAAAAGAAGAAGAAGAAATCTAAGAAGCCCGTGAAGCCTGGCGACAAGCGCACGGACTTACAAAAGCAAATTGACGCTCTGGATGAATACAACCAAAGGGCACAGACTCCCATTACGCTTCAAGAGTTCCTCAATCACGTCTTTCAAGAAGAAGGTGAGGGAGAAAGTTCATCGGATGAATCCGAGGAACATGTAGTGAGCTGTCATATGATCTCCCATTCGATCACGAAGGATGAAGAGACTTCTGGCACTAAAACGCTGGGGGCAGATACCGAATTAAAAATTCCGGAGCTATCAGCCGAAATGATTGACGCGTTCCTTGACGAAGCTCGATTGAAAAGTAAGGCTGATCGAGAACGCGAGACGGCTATATTTGAAAGGGCCAAGCGTCAGCGACTTGAGGAAAGAGCTGAGATGATCCCGCTGGAGCAAAATGCCTCCACCGCTGACAAAAGCCAATTCAAGATGAGGAAAAAGTTTGCTAAGGCTATATCAATGGGCATGAAGCTGCCATCCTCCGAAGAAGAAATTACTGGTGAAGCGAAAATGCACCCGTCTTATTGCTTATATCATCAGAAGATTTCGCACCCCACTCAGGAATGCAAAGCTTTCGATAGATGGTGGCAAGGATACGTTGCTCATCGACAACGCTTTAAGCGGGAAAAGCGTAAAACTCTCCGAGAGCAAAGAAATACGACCGTAGGGCTTAAAAGAACTACTGGCAATTGTCGCATGGTTAACACTGGCGGGTCACAAGTGCCTACATTCGGGAGCGATTCTGATGAAGAGCTGGAACTTGCCCCTCTCTTTAAAGAGTCAACTTCGGGAAAAGAAAAAGAACCAATGGTTTGCGAAAATTTCCAGCTACGCAATCGGACGCTACCTGAAAAGAATCTCGGACCCTCAAACAGAAAAAATAAAGGGAAAGAAAAGGTCTCTGAAGATATCGTCTTAGATGACCAAGTTCTGGAGGAGCTAAGCGCCAACAACCCGCCGAAGGAAAATAAGGTGGATTACAATGTCCTAGCGCACCTGAGCAAACTACCCTCACAGCTCAGTATTCTCGACGCCCTTTTGTTATCAAAGGAGGCGAGAGATTCATTGATCAAGGCACTACAAGATCCGGAACAATTCCAAGCTTGCCTAGCAGAGGAAAAGATGAAGGATGAATTGGAGGAAGTGCGCATGGCCGATGTCACTTTCGGCGACGGGGACCTTCTCCTTGGGACGTGTGAACACAACCGCCCCCTTTATGTCTCAGGATACTGCCACAATATTAAGATAGGCAAAATCCTGATCGACAATGGATCCTCCGTCAATCTTCTCAACGTGCGAGTGTTAAAAGAAATCTGCATGAACGTCCAGCACCTTGCTCGTGACAAGATCACCATCTCCGGGTTCGATTCCCAGTCATCAAGAACTCTTGGGTCTGTGATACTGACGCTACGCTTCGGGCTACTCGTCACAGACATTAAGTTCCATGTCATAGACGCCAAGACATGCTACAACGCTTTGCTCGGCCGACCATGGTTACACGAGTACAACATCATCCCTTCTACACAACATCAGTGTATGAAGTATTTTAAGGATGGTTTCGAATATACCGTGACGGGAGAACTGAACCCGTTTTCTGTGAATGAAGTCCGCAAATACGAAGATGCCAAATACTTCTTGCCAGATTTCGAAGATACGGAGAAGTGTCACAAACCAGAGAACAAAACTAACGCAACCATCCCTGTCTTCGGCAGTGATACCGAGGAAGAAGAGGACGTAATTTATTCGGGTCCGCCCCAATACACCAAGCCGGGACCATCCGCCCCTTTACTGATCTTTGGTAGTGATTCGGAGGACGAAGTCCATGCTGTATTCCCTGCTCGGCTTTCAATACGAGCTTCTGCTGATGAAGAGCGAAGTCTGCAGATAGCCATGGTGCCGCTTGAACATTATAAAGAACTAGATGCGCTCGCCAACGACAGCGTGGAAGAATTGCAGACATTTTATATCCCTCCCGGACGAAAAGGCGAGAGGGCAATCCTATTCTACCGTTCCGAAGAAAACAAGGTGGAAAAGAACTTTGGCACGGTGCGGATCCAACGCTGGACAGACTTCAGCCCATCCGTCTTCCCAGATATTATACAGAGGGTTTGAAGAAGCTGCTGAAACGCCAGGGGATATCCTTCAAACGGACCGTTAGATAGGCCAAATTCTATGACAGGGTCTGGAACATTCCCGGGACCCAACGCAAACTGCCTAATGGGAGAATGGAAACAAGAGGGCTTGGATACATCCGGTCAAAGAAACGAGAGTTACTACCCGGCTGCTACGTCGTGTATGACCTTGATGAAGAAGCGGATGCTCAATGGGAGGACGCTAATCCTAAGCCAGTGAAAGTTCCAGATGCAAAAGAGCCCAGTCCGTCGTTCGAGGAACAAATGGACAGACTTGTAAAGAAAGCTGGTCAAAAGGTCCGAGATGATCACAACCGTGAGACGGCCATCTACGAGAAAGCCAAGACGCAACGCCTTCTCCAGCAGGCCGTAAAGGATGAAAATGCCGCTCCTTGTCAACCCGTTATAAAGAAGGCTCAGCTCAAAAGCAGAAATAAGTCGAAAGGCCAAAAAGGCACTCAACAACAACAAAGTAGGGCTGAGAAGCCACGCAAACGGGAGTCGAGCGTTATTGTTCTATCCCTTATGAAAAAAATGGGGCGAGCATACTCGTTTCCTCGGGACAAGACGAAGAAAATACTTGATCTCGCCCTGAAACATCAAATGCTTATATTGCCGGAGTCTAAACACCCTGAACAAGCAGGCGAAGCCTCACACCCGGACTATTGCTCTTACCATCGAGTAGTAGGTCATCCTCTTGAAGATTGCTGCACCTTCAAGAATTGGGTCGAAGATCAATATCAGCTTGGTAAATTCACTCTGTCCAACAACTGGAGGGTATCACCACCACAAAAGCACGAGCCTAAGGCCACGAAAGAAAAACCAGTTCCACATCGGGATTGGAAGCGAATTCGTACCTGTCACATGATAACAATACTACAAGAAGAATCTGAGAACATGGACAGCCTTCCCTGGTGCCTCGAAAACAGCAATGATGAGGTGATCTCAGAATTTCCCCCAGCTCCGAATGAACTGGAGGATGGAATACATACCACTGCAGATAACCTCAAGAAAATTGAGTTGGGGACGATAAACAATCCGCGACCGACATTCGTCAGCGATCTGCTGTCTGAAGAGAGGGTGGCTGCGTTAAAAGACGTCCTTGTACAGCATAAAGATTGCTTCGCATGGAACTATTCCGAGATGCCGGGACTAGCTCCAGAAGTTGCTGTACATAGACTGGCGATATCCTCGGATGTCAAGCCAGTCAAACAAGCGCCGAGAAGAATGCGGCTCGAGCTCGAGATGAGCATCAACGCTGAAGTCAAAAAGCTGATAGACTCCGGCTTTATCCAGGAGGTTCAATACCCTGAATGGATTGCTAATATCGTCCCGGTGATGAAGAAAAATGGGACGGTACGCATATGCGTGGACTTTCGGGATCTCAACAAAGCCTGCCCGAAGGATGATTTCCCAGTACCAGTCACCGAACTGATGATAGACAATACATCCACGCATGAGATTTTCTCATTCATGGACGGCTCATCAGGATATAATCAAATAAAAATGCATCCTGAAGACCAGAAACATACGGCTTTCCGGACTCCTTTGGGAATATTCTGTTACAAGGTGATACCCTTCGGTTTAAAGAACGCCGGTGCCACCTACCAAAGGGCCATGACGAAGATCTTCGATGACCTTATTCACGAAATCGTCGAATGCTATATCGACGACCTCGTTGTTAAAAGCAAATCATATGAGGAACATCTCGAGCATCTGAAGACCGTATTTCAACGTCTTCGGCAATACAACTTGAAGATGAATCCGCTCAAGTGTGCATTCGGAGTTTCCTCAGGAAAATTCCTGGGATTCATTGTTCGACACCGGGGTATCGAAATAGATCCGTCCAAGATCAAGGCAATCATGGAAATGCCTCCGCCGAGAACTCTCAAACAGCTGCGGTCTCTCCAAGGGAAGCTCGCGTACATACGGCGATTTATAGCCAACCTCTCAGGAAAGTGCCGTCCTTACAGCCACCTGATGAAGAAGGGAACCCCATTCGTCTGGGATCAAAAGTGCCAAAGCACACTGGACGAGATCAAGCAGTATCAGCAAAACCCTCCAGTGTTGGCTGCTCCAGTTAAGGGAAAGCTTCTCATTCTTTACACGGCCGCCCTTGAAGGTTCTTTAGGCGCATTATGGGCACAAGAGAATGACCAGGGGAAAGAAAGAGCACTCTACTACTTAAGTCGAGTGCTGCTGGGGGCAGAAAGCAATTACTCCCCCATTGAAAAACACTGCCTGGCGTTGATCTTCGCGATGACAAAGCTCAGGCACTATGCGTTGGCGCACGAAGTCCGTCTCATTTCAAAGGTGGACCCCCTTAAATACTTGATGTCGAAGGCCATATTGACGGGACGACTCGCTAAATGGGCTCTGCTCTTAATGGAAGTATCGACCCCTCAAGGCAGTGAAGGGTCAGGCCATAGCCGACTTCCTTGCTGAACACCCGATACCTGCCGATTCTCCCCTGAATTGCGATTTTCCAGACAAGCATGCGTTTGACGCAATCGACGGTGGTGATACCCGTTGGGAGCTTTATTTCGATGGAGCATCTTCCATGAAGAAGCACAAACAAAGTACGTCAATAATCAAATCGGGAGTGGGCCTTATCTTCGTGACCCCTCAAGGAGGAGTAATGCGTTTCGCCTTCTCCTTAACAGAACCGAGAACGAATAATGAAGCTGAATATGAAGCTTTGATAGCAGGCCTCGAGATCGCCATCGACATGGGAATCGAAAGCCTCCTCATATATGGGGACTCCCAGCTAGTCGTCAGTCAAGTGAACGGAGATTACCAAACATGCAAACCGTAATTGGTAAAATACGGTGAAAAGGTGCAACAACTGCTAACCCAAATTCCCTCCTATACTTTGGAGAGTATACCGCGCGCGGAAAACAGCAAAGCAGACGCGTTGGCCAAACTTGCTAAAGAGCTGGCTGACGAGAACCTCGATGACGTCAGAATCATGGTACAAAGCCGTCGGGTGCTTGCCCCAGCAGAAATATTTCCGGAATCATCCGAAGAAAAAGGAGCGAACGAGCAGGCTACCCTGCAAGTAAAAGATTGGGAAAATACTGAGGATTGGAGAGAAGTCTTCATAGACTACTTTAAATCCAACCAAATGCCCGAAGAAGCGTCCACAAGACATCAGCTCATGAAACGAGCTCTATCTTTCGCCTTCGTCAATGATACTCTATACAAGAGGTCATTTGATTCTCTGTGGCTGAGATGCCTAGGACCTGACGAAGCGAGAAGGGTCGTCCAGGAAGTTCACGACGGACTCTGCGGTTCTCATCAAGCGGGCCTAAAGATGAAGTTGAAGATAAAACGGATGGGCTACTACTGGCCCACGATGATTCAGGACTGCATCGAATATGTGAAGCAATGCCACTCATGCCAAATTCATTGGGATTTCATCCACCAGCATCCAAATCCGCTACACCCAACAGTGGCTAGCTGGCCATTCGAAATGTGGGGAACTGATATAGTTGGCCCCATTGAACCAGCATCGTCTAGAGGACATCGTTTCATCCTGGCAACGACTGACTACTTCTCCAAATGGGCAGAGGCAGTACCGTTAAGAGAGGTGAAGACGGAGAATATCCTCCATTTCTTCAAGACGCATGTCATATATCAGTTTGGAACTCCGCGACGGATCATCTCCGATAACGGGCCAGCCTACAGAAGCCACAAGATCAGTCGCTTTGCGCAACAGCATAATATAGACTGGAGATATTCCTCAGTTTATAATCCGCAAGCTAACGGTCTAGCTGAGGTCTTCAACAAAACCCTGACGAAGATCATGAAGAAAACAGTGTCACGAAATAAGAAAGATTGGCACGAAAGACTGCAAGAAGCGCTTTGGGCATATCGAACTACATTTAAGACGGCCACAAACACAACGCCGTACGCGTTGGTATTTGGGACGGAAGCAGTACTCCTCCTCGAGATAGAATTACCCTCTCTGCGAGTGGCAGTTCACCACGAGCTGACGGATGAAGAAAATGCTCACCTACGGTTTGAAGAGCTGGATGCTCTTGATGAAACCCGGCTACTAGCACAACAAAATCTGGAAGCTTATAAAGCAAAGATGACGCGCTCATATGAAAGATTAACCCGACCAAGGACATTCCGCCAAGGCGAACTCGTGCTGGTGGTCAAAAGGCCTATGATCCCTAATCGCGCCAAGCGGGGAAAATTCGAGCCAAACTATGAAGGCCCGTACATCATAGATAAGGTCTACCAGGGTGGGGCCTACCTACTCATGGACATGCACGGTGAAAGGCCTTTCAGACCAATAAACGGTCGCTTCCTAAAGAAATACTACGCTTAATGAGCCATAGCCTAGGTCAATGATAGATGACGACGACTATGTCCGCTCGCTATCTTCCTAAGCTCAAACTCTATCAGCAGTAACCAGTCTTCTTAAAGTTGGACCGAAACGTCCTTAAACTAATAGCAGACCGAAACATCTTTAGGCCAGCGAGATAAAAAAAATATATATATATAAAAATAAAATAAAAGAAAGAACGGTATGTCCATAAGCAAAAAAGGGGCACGGATGAAAACCCGAAAGGACGCCGTGAGTAAAAACAGCAGGACTACCGGCGAGTGTTCGTGAAAACCCGAAAGGGCGCGACCTCGTAAAAAAAAAAGAGAAGAAGAAAATAAAAAAGAAAAAAAAACGGTATGTCCATAAGCAAAAAGGGCACGGATGAAAACCCGAAAGGGCTCCGTGAGTAAAAACAGCAGGACTACCGGCGAGTGTTTGTGAAAACCCGAAAGGGCACAACCTCGTTAAAAGACACTTACAAGATCCTCTCGACCTTGTAAGGAGAAAGCACCTGCGTGAGATCCTTACGACTCACAAGGGAACAACACACTTAGGGATCCTCACGATTCCTAGGGAGAAAATACACTTGCGAGATCCTCACGGCTCGTAAGGAGAACTCTCTTATAGGACCCTCATGGCCCATAGGATTTGAAAGTCTTAAGTTACAGAGACCTAAACCTGTGCTTAAGCAATCCCCACAATTTCCGATATTGCCCTACAAGTGGTTCAATACTGACCCTTGTATATAATCCACGGACGCGAATAAACATTTCCCTAATCGAGTCTCATCCGAGACTGGGGATATGTTCGCATGATGAACAACCCTTATAAGTCCTCTCGACTTACAAGGAGAAAACCCTCTTGTAGGATCCTTACGACTTACAGAGGAACATACACTTAGGAATCCTCACGATTCCTAAGGAGAAAATACACCTACAAGATCCTCACGACTTGTAGGGAGAAATACCTTTGTGAGATCCTTACGGCTCATGAAGTTAAAAGCCTTAGTCGACAGCGCCTTAACCCTGTTCACTAAGCCACCTTTGTTCGATATCGATGGAGGCAAATGATGATTCGCTCCTGGCAATATCCCAGTTGTAGCGGTGCTGATGCCGAAATTGGTGTCTAATTCCAGGTTTACGGCGGAAACCCAGTAGGCCGCACATGCATACGGAATAGCCGAAATGATTGGGCAACTTGCAAGAAAAAGCAGAAAGTAAAAATATATGCATGCAAAAGTTGTCGCGGCGGTTGGAATTCCGCCACCGTTGCGCTCACGTTTGGGGCCACGTAAGCGCAACAGTGGGGGGGCATTTGTTTACCCCAATTAGAGCAAAGCTCTGTTCAAATTCCGAGGCGGGAGATGTAACAACGCTTCATCTCCCTCCCAATCAGAGCAAAGCTCTGCTTGGAAAATTTAAATTTTAATAACTGAAGCAACGCTTCAGATTCTTCGCGCTGCACGCAGAGCGCCACGTGTCAAAATCAGACACGTTAGCACAGGGAGCGCAGCGCCCAAGAAGGCGCGCCCAATCAGAGCAAAGCTCTATTTTTATGAAGCAACGCTTCAGTTGCGCCGCGCTCTGCGCTGACACGTGTCAGCACAGATGCGCTAGCGCTCTGCGCTGCGCGACACGTGTCAGCGCAGATGCGCTAGCGCAGTTGCGCTGCGCTCTGCACTGCGCGAGCGCAGCGCGACACGTGTCAGCGCAGATGCGCTAGCGCAGTTGCGCTGCGCTCTGCGCTGCGCGACACGTGTCAAATGCTGTCCATTGGACCTTTCACTTCCTGAAGGGCTAGGCCCAATTAAAAGGCTTAACAGGCCTAATAAATAAAATGCTGTGCATTGTTTGAAAGGGCAGAGCCCAATTGAAAGGTCCAATGGACCAAAACAAATGATCTGCATCATAATAAAAAGGGCAGAGCCCAGTCAAAATAGGCATAAACGGCCTGAAGTAATGCAATGCATTATTTAGGTGGGGGCAAAGCCCTAACACAGGTCTAATAGACCAAAAATAAATAAGGGTGTTGAACATTTTCAACTGGACTTAGCCCAATTTTGGCCGTAAGTCCTTAAATTAAATCGGTCGAGCAAAGATTGCTCTCTTAAATCAATCTATATCCGGTTCAAGGGTACATCTCCGAGCTCCTCTGACACCTGTCGTTGTAATCCTTCAACGACGTTGGAGAGGTGACGGGTCCCGACGACCACATACATAAATCTGGACTGCGGGGTCCCTAAACTCGTGGACCGAAACGTCCCTAAACTAATATCGGACCGAGACGTCTTTAAACTAATATCGGACCGAAACGTCCCTAAACTAATATTGGACCAAAACGTCCCTAAACTAATATTCGGACCGAAATGTCCTTAAACTAATATCGGACCACTACGTCCCTAAAACTGGAATAATAGAGCCTCCAAATGCTCTTTTGCCGGATCTAAACGATCCCGTTTAAGTTGATCTTAGCCCCCAAACACGGCTAATGTATCCTTAAACATTTAAATGAACGATAAAATTCCAAATCAACCTTGGTTCAAGGGTACATCTCTGAACTCCTCTGACATCCGCCGTTGTAATCCTTCAACGACGTCAGAGAGGTGACGAGTCCCAATAGCCATATATTAAATGGATCACCACGTTAAGTTGATCTTAGTCTTAAATCGGACTAACGTATCCTTAACGAACGTTTAAGTTGATCTTAGCCGCAACGCGACTAACGTATCCTTAAACTAAAAAACACCAAACCCAAATCTAAGTAAATACGGATTTGGACTAATCCACGTCCTACGGGCGACGGCATTACTCAGTCTCCGTATACAATCCACGGGCAACCACAAATAAAATAAACACACACGACACGAAGTGAAATTCTGGAGAAGGAGAAAGTTGTTACCGCGATGCGGTAGCGTAATTAACTGCAGGGGCTTGCGCCTGCAGGGAAGAGCGTCCCCACAATCAAAACCCCCTCAAGCCAGGGGGAATCTGACGAAGTCTGCTACATCAGCCGCATCCGTCTAAACCTCCGATACACGGTGCCATAAATCAACTTGGCATCTTCGGAGAGGTGGACGGATAAAACCAAATAGCATCTGCCCCGAATCTCAGCGTCAGGCCATCGCGGTCCTGTGCGCCGTCTTTCGGAGGGGAACAAATCCATGCAATTGTCGGCTGAGATGAAGTCTTCTATTGATACCATAACGAAAAACTCCGCCTCCCATGGTGACAGTATTAAATCATTAGAAAACCAAATCGCATAGTTAAACGCCGCAATGAGTGCGAGAGAAAAATGGAAACTCCCATCTCAACCCATACCTAATCCTGGCCACTCACAAACTTATAATGTGAGTGCTGTTACCACGTTGAGATCGGGAAAAGTGCTGAATAACTGAGTGGGTGAGCAATGTGATGATAGTGACACCAATGATACCCCAGCTTCTTCTTCTTCCCCTAATTCGTCTAGTCTCCCACCTTCACCCGAGCCTATTCTCCGTTTTCCCCAAGGCTCGAACCCTTCGCCCATTTCGCCAAATCTATTTAAGTCGATTCCCACTCCAGTTTTAGGATCGAATCCATCCCCACAGTCTTCTCCACAAACGTTGGACCCAAAACTTATTGATCAAGCACCTTATCCAAACAGGTTAAGGGGCAACAGACCAAGTCCACAAATGGAGAAGATTGTGGAAATTTTTAAGTAAGTTAACATAAACATTCCTCTCCTAGATGCTAAGTTCCGTCATATGCGAAAATCCTAAAGGACTTGTGCACTAGGAAGAGAAAAGTTCAAGTACCTAAAAAAGTTTTCCTTGCGAGTAATGTGAGCACAGCTTTTACACAACAACTTCCCAAGAAACGAAAGAACCCGGGAAGTCCTACAATTTCAATTTCTATTGGGGGTAAAAATATCAATCGTGCTCTACTCGATTTAGGTGCTAGTGTTAACTTGCTTCCGTATTCTGTTTATGAGCAATTAGGGATCGGAGAGTTAAAGCCGGCGCATTGCACTCTTCAGATGGCCGATCTATCTATCACCCAACCTAGGGGTGAGCTAGAGGATGTGTTAATCAAAGTCGGAGAATTCATATTTTCTGTGGACTTTATCGTTATTGATATACAACCTGTGGCAAACCCACGTAATCAAATCCCGGTGATACTCGGTCGACCTTTTTGGCCACTTCCAACGCAGTAATCAATTGTAGAAACGACTCTATGACCCTATACATTGGAAAGAAGTCAATTGAGCTTAACATTTACAAGTTGGGAAGTGAACCCTCCGAACCCTATGCTCATGTGTGTTCTGTCGAATTAATGGATGACGACAGCAACGAATTTGATCAACCTCATAATTCTGACTCTTTTCATATGTTGTTGCTTGACACGGACTCTTCCACCGAGTTGTCCGGGTCAACATCTAACGCTGATGAGGAACTTTTTATAGAGTCTGACGATCACCCTGTTTTTCCTGATGACATTATTCTTCGGGGTATCGATGAAAGGTTTGAGGAAATTTTCGCTGATGAACTCGCATATTTAAAAGACACGGGTGTTGAGATGAATCAACTCCAAGATAAAAAAATTGAACCTCCACCCCTTCTTCTTGACAATCACGATAATGCGAGTAATCCATAATCACTATCATTGTGTCGTCTCTCAAAATTGAGACGCAATCCTTTTCCATTACACCTCTTATCACCTCCCCACTTCTTCACGTCGAAAGGTGACATGTTCTTCCACCAGCCTTAGTGCTTCATCGATAAAATTTTTGAATGGTTGGTGTTGATTTTTGGTCTTTGTAAGGCTTTACTTTGACCAATAACCTTGACCCCCTCGTGTGATTTTAAAAAAAAGATTAAAATTGTTTAACTCATGTTTGGGGGAGGTGGTATATTTTGGCTCTTGAAAGAAAATGATTTTTACAAAATTGTGAGCCTAAAATAAGTTTGGGGGAGGATTTTCACTTTCATATATTCTTGCCCCCATTAATAATTTCCTCCTAAGTCTACAGGTTTTTGAGCTTAACGGATGTCATCAGTGAGGACACTGCTGTAAACAGGTTTGGGGGAGGTTTGTGCTTATTTACACATCAATTTGCATTATACTTTGCATAAGCACAACGTTTTCAAAAATTTAAATAAAAAAAAATTCTTTTATAACAAAAGAGTAGAAAGTGAAAAATTACATCCAAAAGATAGGAATAGTTTAAGAAAACCAAGAAAATTAGAAGTTTTCTTAAACGAACTAGTAATAAGTAGTTATAAGCTGTTGTCCCAAGGGTTAGTAAAATGAAGGAAATCACTAATCTGAGGATAAAAATAAGTCTGAAAAATAGTTTCTATTCTGGAAGCCAAACATTTGAATGTTGATACCCTACTATATACACTTACACACGTCTTGAAACTCGGGATAGTAGAGGATACCTTGAAATGCTCTTGTCTAAAGGCCAAAGTATGAAGGAAATAAAAAAATGAAGAAAATATAAAAATGGTGAAAAGAAAAAAAATGAAAACTGGTTTTGTTATCGCCAAGGCAGCAATAAAAAAATATAGCGAGGGTGCCTCTTCACCTAGTGTCCTAAGGCCAACTGGTCTGGGAGTCACTGCTAAGCCTTAGGTGGTACAAGACGAGGAAAATATTATCACCTAAACAGCAAGCACATGAGTAATCGGTCAGTTAGTACCTCAAGAAGTATTAGTGGTCGCATGAAAAGGTGTGAGCAACCCTAAATATTCATCAAATTAAAAAGTACTAAGATAGATGGACAAGAGTATGATAGCTTGAATTGAATTCTCCGAGTGTAGGGATGTTCTTTACACACACGTGGGGTTATGTGATCAATGTTTGGATGAAAGGTAGGAACGAAAAATAAAGACGATGTTTTATTGAGGGATGATGTGATTTCTAACATTTTTTCATGACTATTAAGATAGGGCTCATGACAACTGAAAAGCTAGTATAGTTGGAAACTCTTATTTTCAAAGCCTTTCTTTTATGGTTCTTATCTTTATATGTAAATTTCACCGTCTCTCTTTTGTTATTGGATTTTGTGGGTGTAATCCGCTGAAAACCCTCAGGAGACAACACTCCTCCTACTAGGGACACCTAGAGGTTTAACGGCTTGTTGCACGTGCTCAGTGCAATCGTGTCTGCCTACGCGTTTTCTCCTTTCTTTTTCGCCTCTTGAATAAACTAGTTTGCTCGGGACGATCAAAGATAAGTTTGGGGGTATTTGTTCAGTTGATAAAACTGCACATTTGTATTACATTTTTCCTACCATTTTCATATTTAAAAAGGTATTTATTATAATATATCATACATATGAGGGTTTATCTGTAAAAATACTATTTTCCATGTGTTGATATATTATAATTAGCATTTGGTAGGAAAATGTATGCAAATAAATTCATTGACCTAATCCTAGTAGAACTAAGTCTACTAAATATTATTTGAGTTGTTGTGCAAAAGATTTCCAAGTGTGCAGAATTTTTCAAAGAATAGAATCAAGTAAATCAAGTTATTGAAGAAGACTTGCCTAATTAAGAATCAAAACTTGAAGACCAAGTCTGGCAGCAACCACGAGAAGATTTCTAAATTCTGAAGGTTCCTAGGATTGCCACATGTCACTACGAGACATCCCCAGAAGTTTGACCAACGGCTGTGATCATCAAGCCGCGGATCCGCGGCAATATCCCCTTTATGCCGCGGATCCGCCGCAGGTATAGTAAGTTGGGAGTTGAGGATTTTTGGGGAAAATCTTTTCTACATTTTACCTAATTTTGAAGCAAATGATTCTGGCTTTGCACTATAAAAAGGCACCGAGAGCCTCTTGGAAAATTATCAAGTCGACGAGATCACGAAGTCCAAGATGGCTCACGCATCCAGACTGATCATCAACTGTTCGTCTACTTCCTTGGAAGAGATCGAGAAGCAAACTAGTCTTTGTAATCATTTTCTAAGGAATCAAAGTGTAATGAATATTGTTGATTAATAAAGGTAGCTTTCTTATTCTATTTCTTCGTAGTTTAATTATGCATTTTCTCTCCATCTCTTTTTCTCCCAACATGCGCGAGTAATTCTCCGCTTGTTAGGGTTCGTAGTATTAGGGTAGGCTAATGGATGATGAACATCTCTAAACTCTTTTTAAGTCCTATAAAGTTTATAAACTTTATCAAAACAATCATTAACATCCTAATCGGGAGCGCTAACAATTCATTGTTAGTCTCGACCGCGATTAGAGATTAGATTAATGATTTTTTTGGTAAAGGCTAGATATAAACAGAGTTCCGTGTCGAGATAAGGGTTAAGAGTGGGATTCATTTTTCCTCCAGAAACCCTAATCTACACGCATCACCGTCGTTCTAGTTTTAAATCTATTAAAGGATAAAAAGAGTAATTTTTAATTAATCGTCCATAACTACTAAATCCTAACGAACCCTACAAGCCCCCTTATTATATTAACTACATTCTTAAATAATCTAGATCTATATTCTGCATTAGTGCTTAACGTAGATCTAGAAACCATTCCACAATATTCTTTATTTCTTCCTCCTTTCTCAACATATCTAAAGTAAGAGTAAAAGGTTTCACGTTTCCCAGAGGACGACCCGTACTCATCTCGGTCTAGCTACACGCGACACCGTTCTGATTGCGGTTATTCTACAAACACAATTTTTCGAACCAATCACCACCCGCATTCGCCACTGGGTCCCGTCATCACCCGTTAGGTTACTTAACTAACGACAGAGCGGGGACTGGACTAGCGCGGGTGCAAAACATATACAACATCTACCAGTATATATATCAATATATAATATTCGCTCAAGGCGTGATAAAATATAACATCACAGAAATGTAATAAGCATCACAGAACAATACAGATATCTGGGATCCCCGGGTTTCATAGAGCCGCTATTGAAAACCGCGTTCCCTGGTCGTGTGGATAGCCTGTGCAATGAAATACTAGACCCCTACGGGCACGGCAAGTTACCCGCCAAAACCTGAAGCGAGGCAGCCCCCTTCAGCAACGTGAATGGACCACCCAGCACTTCACGGAATCCGGTAACTTGGGCACCCCTCCTTGGGTCAACCTGTACCCCCTACAAGTGCGGCGAATAGCCTGCCAATTCTAGAGTAAAGCCCCCTCCGTCTCAACGCCATGAGATGCGGGACTGTTGCCCTCTAGAACCCGGCTATCCGTGCACCCCACCGCGGGGCAATCCTAGTACAGAAAGTAAAATATATACAACGGGTACATCGACCTCAGCCCGGTCGTGCCCCAAAAGAATAATATACAAACAGGCAGTGACGGCAGTCCACATGTCGGACGCTCGCCCCGCAATATCAAATGTACATAATAAACCAAACTGTACTAACATTGCATCCAGGATATCCCCCACGACCAATCCGCAACATCACAGCACAACACAGAACATCAACGTGAATGTCACGTTCGCAAATCCGTCTAAAAGGGCTATAGCAGATAGACTGGATTTACCGATCGAGTGACATTCACGGTCGCAGAAATAAAGTAAATACTGTGAACTAACATGTTTAAAATTTTCGATCGATTAAATTTACCGAAGTGGGCCCCAAGCACAACTGTAGCACTCAAAAACATCTGGGCCCAAAAAGAATATACCAGAAACCCTATTTCCATGTCATTAAACCACTGTAGAAATTTGGTACGGTTTGGCCACAAAACGGCGGCGGTTCCGCGGCCAAAACGTGGTTTTGGCCGCTAAACCGCCGCGCTACAGTAATATCAGCCGATCAAATTTTCAAAGAATGCATAAAAAACCCTGCACGTATTTTTCCAATATACTAAATAATTTTTAGAGCAAGGAAAAATTCGACAGAAAGTGCGACATGGAAATGTGGTTTTTGGAAAATCCGATCGATCGAACTTGTAAACACGTTAGTGCAAGCTAGACTAGTTTAATGGTGTGGCTTTGATACCATGTAGGACTACGGTAGCGCCCCAGCCGTCTATCCGAGGCCAAAATGCGGCAACGAAAATTTTTCTTAACTTTAAACCGGCACTACCGCATCCTAAAACCCCGGATCGTAACCATTAACCTAATGCTAGCTAACATGAAAATGGGTAGGAAGCTATACCGAGCGATCCGTGTCCTTCGGTCTTCGGCCTCCACTCCGATCTCCTCGCGGAATCTCCGGTCTTCATCTCCTCGTCGGAAAGGGCACCACATCGAGAAGTCTTTTTACGGGCTCCCGCTTCATCCGAAGCAACTCGGGCTCGAAGTGTGCTAGCCGACGCGTCCAAGGTGTTGTAGAGAATGTTTGTGATCACTTTGTCTCTTGCATCCATGGCTTTGGATGGAGGTTGAAGTGTTGCCATTGATGGAAGCAAAAAGCTAGAGGAAGAAGAAGAAGAACAAGAGCTTTTCTTTTTCTTTTCTTTTCTCTTGTTGTAATGAGAGTGAGAGTGTGAGATTATGAAAATACAAGACCAAAAATAACTACCATGGCAGCCCCTTTCTCTCTCCATCTCATTTCAACACATAAAACAATTCATTAATGTGACACATTTGCTAAAATAGAGACCGTGACTCATGATACAAGTCCATGTCACATTAATGCATTATCATGATGATTTCTAGCTCATTATTTTCTTAAGCAAACATTAATCTAAATGTTTGCCATAACAACGAAAAACCGGGAACATCTAAAGTAAACTCGTGACGGATCACAAGGATACCCATCACCTGTATATACATACCTGCATCCGCATTCCGACTGAATGCGAATGCGATGAGACTAAAGTAATCCAACAAATCTAATACTAGGATCCGGCTTAAACCAAAGCCCACTAGTATGATCCGTTCGATCAAGATCCATGCAATACCGCGCGTATAAGATCGAACCCTGCCATATAGCATACGGCCTCTACAACGTTTCGCCCGAAACTTGAGAAACTGTCTGTGGGGGACTCTAAAGACTCGTCAATACTTTGGCTATGGATTTAACTACTAGCACGTCAGAGGTATTAGCCGTACGTAACGGGCTACCAAGTATTGACTAAAAGGGAGGTCGATGAGCGAACTCATCCTGACACCCTACTGAGCCTGTCAGTGACAATATCCGTACAGTCCGGTCCGTTCGTCTATGAGCATCGCATGGCGGGCCTAGGGGGTTGGCTAAAGTCAGACCCCCAAAAGCGGTACAAGTCGTGTCAGAGTGTAGCCCAGAACATGTTAGTGTATATGCCCTAAAGGCATTACTGTATCGTACTAGTTTGTATATTACTTGATGGAAGCTTGGGATATTCACAGTTGTATATACAATCTTGCTCGAAATGGTAGTATGCTACTTGGTTTGTCTCTACTTCAATATGTGCATGTGTTTCTTTTAGCATATTGCTGATATACATATTAGTAGAGCCCTTAGGATCTTTGCTTGATTACCAGCGTTGTGATGGCGCTCGCACTCGTGGGAGCTGGGTAATCTATAAGCACATCCTTATACAGGTCCCTGGTCGTTGGACTATCGAGACAGGGCATCGATACTCCGGAGTAGACTAGCGTATGCGCTTCTCATCCCAGCGTGGGAGACGGTCTGTCCCACAGCCGTCAGTACGTCGTACTTGAGATAGTATACGGGTGCTCGTTAGGTTACGAGTACACTGGACAGGACTCGTCGGGAACTGTTGGTTGGTATTATACCTATCGTCAGTTATCAGTTCCCAGGTAACATGAGTACAGCTTAGTCCGCTGACTTGACACTGTCACTTCGCCTCGAGTGTGTTCCCACTGCACTTTGATTACTACCCTACCACGGCTCAAAGGAGTCGTGCAAACAGGTAGTTTTTGGGTGCAGTCCCGAAGCACTTGGAGGCAGTGACGGTTAGACGGGATTCGTCTCTCCCGGTATTGGGGGTTGACATCGCGCTGTGTCCAGGAGAGCCATTACACGAGTAGTCTCTGGCCAGGGCAAGCGAGATATACTGGTAGGTTTCCAGTGTTATCTCAGGGTGTTCTGGGCTACACTCCGACACGACTTGTACCGCTATTAGGGGACTGACGTTTCACCGCCCCCCTAGGCCCGCCATGCGATGTATCAGACGAACAGACCGGACTGTACGGAGATTGTCACATACAGGCTCAGTAGGAGTTCAGATGGGGTTCACCTCGTCAGTCTTCTTATCGACATCTACCTGGGGACCGTTACGTACAGCTAGTACCGCTTGTGGTCTGTGGTTAAACCCACTGCCAGCGTAGTGTCGAGTCTTTAGAGTCCCACACAGAGAGCTATTCGCCTTCAGGCAAAATGAGTAGAGGTCGCATGGTTTTGCGACAGGGTTCGTTCGCATCCGCGCACTTGTGCACGTTTGCTGTCCGGACAGTTTATACTAGCGGGCGTTGGTTTAAGCCGGATCCTAGTATATGATTGGGGATTGGTTTTTCTCATTGTATTCGTGTTCCTCGGATCACGAATGCGGGTGCGTATGCACAGTTGTTTGAGACAGAGGGAGAGGACCTTGATTAGGGTTAATGACTATTGTCATTTTATTAACCCTAATGCTTATGTGTGTATTATAGTTAATTAATAATTAGTTTAATAATTGTGCATGGTTATGGTTGTTGACCATTTGACCTCCTTGACTTGTTGACCTAGGTTGACACTTTGACCATCATCATTTCTTTTGGAAAATGCTTTTTGATCCTTGCAAGTTGAAATGATAATGGTCATGTCATAATTAGCCATGACAATTATCTAGCTAATTATTCAATTAAAATAATATACACATATTAGTGAGAATGGTTCACATAATTCTCATTCTATCATTTTCATTTCTCTCTCTTGTTCTTCCTCTCCCTCAAGCTCTCCCCTCTCATGTGTTGAGAAACACTTGAGCTTGAGAAAAACCCTCTCTTGATCATCTCTACTCTCATCTAGGGTTGAAGGACTAGCACTTCTTGAACCCTAGTTACTTCTAGCTTGGAGTTAAAGCCAAAGGTTGAGGCTTTCGGGTGGATCTTTCTTTGACGGGAGAAGACGACAAGGTGATCTCCTTCCACTACTCCAAGGAGCAAGGAGAGAAGGACATAAAGCCCAAGCTATAACCTTTCTAGCACTTAGCTAGTTTTTAGTTAGCTTTAGCTTGTTTTTGTTTAGCAAAGATCCTTTAATGTCTAGTCCATGTTGCCTAAGCTCATAAAAATCCGATTTTTATTCCGTTTCCCGCCTCCCCGCAAGTACCGGGGTGGGCAACGTGGACTTACAGTGGTATCAGAGCCTAACTAAACATGAACTAGCTAGGTAGTAGAGTGTATCGAAGTTCGAATCAGAAAAATCCAAAAACCGAGTTTTCAAAAACCCTAGTTTCTGTTAAAAAATTTTCTGGTCAAAACAAAATTTGTTATACTCCAAAAATCGTCTCAGGGTTTTTTAAAGATAACCACCAAACCCGGTCCAGTGACTCGACCAAGGAGCCGCGGTTCCGCGGCAATAGCAAGCTATTGCTGCGCAACCGCGGCCAAGTTGGCTCTTCACTGGGTCGAGTTTGGTGCAGTGTATCTCTGGCTTGGTTTTAGGATTTTTAAGATATGTTATATGTGCCCAGATTTTCCAGAATAGAAATTTATTTTTGGGGGCCTATAAATCCGTATTTTTTCCCCGAACTTCACTACACTTTGACTATGACGGTTATATCTGTGATGTTTGTATGTATTGAACGTCGGCTAATCGCTATATGTCGATTAGTCGGGGTTATACATATCTGTGATCTGTGTTTGATATTGGTATGTGTATATGAACGGGTTGGATTGTCGCGGGTGAATAGCCGGGGTGGATGTGAGATGAGTGTTGTTTTTCCTTTCATTCATTGTAACATGTAAATTGATGTAATATTATTATTTGTATGGCCGCACAACCGGGTCGGGGTTGTAGCCGTCATTGTATAATTCTTTTTACTGTTTTTGCTCCTAGGATAGACCCATGGAGGGGGTGCACAAACTACCGGGTATCTCGAAGTGCCGAGTGGCCTACTCACGGTGGTGAGGGAGGTTGCTTCGCTTCGGGTACTTGGCGGGTAGTTTGCCGCACCCGTAGGGGTCTTGGGTGGGGTATTTGGCTATTCACCGCGACCGTGTAATCCGCTTTTCGTTGCAGGCTCGAACGGATTGCGGATTCCTAGTATATCCAATGTATTCATCTGTGATCTGTAATGTCTATCATTGCTATATATTTATATATGATAACTATTTAGGCGTTGCTTATGTTTTACAGCCGCGCTAGCCCAGCTCCCGCTCTGTCGTTAGTTAAGTAACCTAACGGGTGATGACGGGGCCCCGTGGTGAATGCGAATGGCATAAGCGTACGTCATATTTTGGTTGTTTTCTGCAATGGTAGGATTAAATGATGGGACGCATTAAAAGAACTAATGCAAGAAAATAAACCAAGTAAAAGTCGATTGGAACACTTTGAAAACCACTCGGTTCTTTTCAAAACTAAACTTTTAAACGCGGAGCTTGAACCACTCCTTTTAAAAGCTATCTCGTTCCATCGATTATATCAAGTTCACTACGTTCACGGTTTCGCCAAAACCATTCGTAGCCCTCCGTCATTCCACATGAATGGTCAAAAAGTATTCAAGCTATGTATTTTGGCCAAAGTTAAGGCATAGTGATTGGTAGCTATTGGGTATTCATGTGCAGCATAGATAGATGCGTTAGTTTGGGACAGTCGTGCTGCCATTTTGGCCAAAGTCAAGGGTAGGTACGGGTGGGTCCAAATTAACCAGGAGAATGACGGGTAGAACTTGACATGTGACTTATGATATTTTGGCCAAAGTCAAGGTCATAAGAGCATGGGGCAAAAATCCACATCGGGGGTTTCATAAGTACTGAAACTTGCTAGCGCTGCATACCATTTGGAGTGTGATAATTCTGGTAGGATTCCTTCGGTTTTATCACGCAATGATATTTGGATCCCGATCCTACTGTGAGTATATGCTACTCCTCGGGAAAACTCTCACTTAACGATCAATGCTATAAACTTAGTAGGTGTCTAGAAAGGTGTTAGCGGGGCTACGCCCACAGGGAAAAGAGGTTACTTAATTAAGGAACTTCGCGAAAGCGTTGGAAAACCTCCCTCGAAGTACCGACACTGGCCTGGCTGAACGGTTAAGCAAGTATTGTACGGTGAGATTGATCCTGACTAATCCTTTCTTTACGGTTTGAGAAGGGATTCGAGAGACAGTGGGAGCCATCCAGTTTAGACAAACTAAAAACCACTCTAAACTTGCAAGAGCATCATGCTAAAGTGTTTCTTTTCTCTCTCCTAATTGCAGCGACCATTCAACATGACCGGACTTAAGTTATTACTAGATAAAAACATATTGACAGGGCCAAACTACAAAGATTGGCTCAGGAATGTCAAGATGGCAATCATTTACGACAAGTTGGGGTATATCCTTACCACCAAAGCTCCCCCTGTCCCAGGTCCCACTTCCAGCGTCGCGGATAAGGAAATCCGTAAGACATGGGAGATAGATTGCGCGAAGGCCAAATGCCTCGTACTTGTCTCGATGGACAACGAACATCAGAGGAGGCACGAGAATATGGACCTAGAGTCCATATTTCTTCATACAAAAGAACTGTATGGAGAGCAGTCTCGTATCGCAAGATACGAAGTGTCGAAGAAGTTATTTTCGGCAAGGTTGGCCATCGGATCATCGGTAGCGGAACACGTGCTTAAGATGATTGGCTACATTGAGGAGCTCGCGGACCTTGGGACCACGTTGGAGAATGAACTCTATACTGATTTGATTCTCCAGTCCCTTCCTTCCACTTACGCCCAGTTCATTCTTAACTTCAACATGCAAGGAAAGGAGGTTGAACTTTCCGAGCTTCTGAACATGTTGAGGAGTGCCGAGGGCACCCTACAGAAGAGTAGGGAGACATCCACTTTGTTTGTAGGAGGATCTTCCTCTTCTAGGTCCAGGGCGAAAGCCACGGGCAAGAAGAAGAAAGCCCCCGCCAAACCAAGAGGCGGTGTCGGTAAAGTGGATACGAAGGGAAAAGGAAAAGCAACAAAGGTAGCGGGAAAGCTGGTGGGAAAGGAAGAATGCTTCTATTGTCACAAAAGTGGTTACTGGAAACAGGATTGCAAGGCTTGGAAGGCCAGAACACAGGATTTGAAGCGAGTTGCAGCTTCAGCTTCAGGTGTATATGTTATTGAAAACTGTCTATCAATAAACTCTACATCCTGGGTATTGGATACCGGATCAGGATCTCATATCTGTAATTCTTTGCAGGTGTTGAGAAAGCATAGAGTTTTGAAGGCAGGTGACATGACCCTCAGAGTTGCAAACGGTGCTAGCATGGATGCTGAGGCCGTGGGGGACTATCACCTGGGATTGTCTGATGGACACTTTTTGGTTTTACGTAGTTGTTATTATGTACCAAATGCAACCTGTAATATCATTTCTGTATCTTTATTATCTAAAGAAGGTTATGAATTTGCATTTGTAAGTAATGTAGTGAACATTCACCTTAATCAAGTTTTGATTGGGTCAGGTACATTGAACAATGGTATATACGTATTAAACCAACTACAGATTTTCAATGTCCAGAATACACACAAAAGAAAGTCTCCAGAAATCAATAAAACTTTCTTATGGCATTGTAGACTGGGTCACATCAATGAGAGAAGGTTGACTAAGTTACACACAGAAGGATATTTGGATCCGTTCGAATATCAATCGTATGCAACTTGTCAATCCTGTCTCAAAGGAAAGATGACAAAGACTCCGTTCACTGGACAAGGAGTAAGAGCGAGCGAGCTCTTGGGACTCGTACACAGCGACGTGTGCGGTCCAATGTCTACACATGCACGAAGCGGTTATTCTTACTTCATTACTTTTACGGATGACTTTTCAAGGTACAGTAATGTCTTCTTAATGAAACATAAATCCGAGGCTTTTGAAAAATTCCAGGAATATAAGAATGAAGTAGAAAAACAAACAGGCAAAAGTATCAAGGCACTGAGATCTGATCGAGGTGGTGAATACTTGAGTGCCGAGTTCCTGGGTTACTTAAAAGAGAATGGAATTCTCTCTCAGCTTACTCCTCCATACACTCCGCAACATAACGGTGTATCGGAGAGACGGAACCGAACCCTATTGGATATGGTACGGTCCATGATGAGTAACGCTGAGTTGCCGCGATCGTTCTGGGGATATGCGCTAGAAACAGCTGCATACCTTTTGAACCGAGTTCCCACTAAGACTGTGCCTACTACACCATATCAGGTGTGGTGTGGGAAGAGACCTTATCTTAATCACATTAAGACATGGGGATGTCCAGCTTTTGTAAAAAAGCAGCATGCGGACAAGCTCGAGGCACGCTCAGTACAGTGCAAGTTTGTGGGATATCCAAAGAGCTCCAAGGGATATTACTTCTATTGCGAATAGGAACAAAAAGTCCTTGTTTCTCGCCATGCCCACTTTCTAGAACACCAGTTCATAGAAAAAGAATTAAGTGGGAGCGCAATAGAACTGGAAGAAATTCCAGAACCACGAGCTATTACTTAAAGCTTAGTAGAACCAGAGGGTTCGAAAGATCAGGACATTCCCACGCCACTCCGCAGGAGTAGTAGGCAGTCTTATCCGCCCAAGAGATACTACGGTTTTCTCATTGACGGGGATAGAGAGGATTGCATCATAGACTGTGATGAGCCTACTAGCTTCCAGCAAGCCATTCAGAGCGTCGACTCGGTAAAATGGCTGGATGCAATGCGGACCGAGATGGAGTCCATGTACACCAACAAAGTATGGACGTTGGACATTGCTCCAGATGGGGTAAAACCCGTAGGATGCAAGTGGATCTTCAAAAGGAAGATTGGTGTAGATGGACAGGTTGAGACCTATAAAGCTAGAATGGTAGCAAAGGGTTTTCGTCAGCGACCTGGTTTGGACTATGACGAAACCTTTTCTCCTGTGGCTATGCTGAAATCCATTCGGATCCTTCTTGCCATTGCTGCCTTCCACGATTATGAGATTTGGCAGATGGACGTAAAGACAGCTTTTCTAAATGGTCATTTAGAGGAGTGTGTCTATATGGACCAGCCAGAGGGTTTCATTCAGAGTGGGAGCAGCGGAAAGGTATGCAAGTTGCTCAAGTCCATTTATGGACTGAAGCAGGCATCGCGGAGTTGGAACATCTGTTTTGATGAGACGGTCAAGGAATTTGGCTTTATCAAAAATCCAGATGAACCATGCATCTATTGTAGATTTGTAGCAAGAACTGTAGTATTCCTCGTTTTATACGTGGATGACATTCTCTTAATAGGAAATGACATTCCTATGCTACAATCTGTCAAGGGGTTCTTGTCACACAGGTTCTCCATGAAAGACCTGGGTGATGCCTCATACATTCTGGGTATCCGGATCTACCGTGACAGATCCAAGAGGATATTAGGACTTTCGCAGTCCAGGTACATCGACACCATACTGAAGAGATTCAGTATGGAAGATTCCAAGCGTGGTAATCTACCGGCTTGTCACGGGATCACCCTCTCCAAAGAATGTCTCCCAAGACTGATTTGGAGAGGGATCGCATGTCTATTATACCCTACGCTTCTGCGGTAGGCTCTATAATGTATGCGATGTTGTGTACCAGACCGGATGTGTCTTATGCACTGAGTGTGGTAAGCAGGTATCAGTCAAACCCTGGGGAGAAACATTGGATAGCAGTAAAGAACATTCTCAAGTACCTGAGAAGGACTAAGGAGATGTTCTTGGTGTATGGCGGAAAAGACCTGCAGATTGAGGCCTTTGCTGACTCCAGCTTCCAGAGTGACAAGGATGATTCCAAGTCCATGTCGGATTTTGTCTTTACCCTCAATGGAGGGGCGGTGTGTTGGAAGAGCTCCAAACAGGAAACCGTTGCCGACTCGATTATGGAAGCGGAATACATCGCTGCATCTGATGCCGCAAAAGAAGCTGTCTGGATAAGGAAGTTCTTGAAAGAACTTCAGGTGGTTCCGTCCATTGTTGACCCAATACTTCTGTATTGCGACAACAACGGGGCTATAGCTTTAGCGAAGGAACCCAGGTCCTATCAGAAATCCAGACACATCTTAAGGCGGTATCACCTGATCAGGGAGATCGTAGATCGCCAGGAGTTCGAAGTCCGGAGAGTTGCATCAGAGGATAACACAGCAGATCCATTCACCAAGGCCTTGCCCAAGACTCAGTTCGAGCGGCTGATCGAGATGATAGGTCTTCGATACGCCAGTACATGGCCTTAGTGCAAGTGGGAGATTGTTAGTGTATATGCCCTAGAGGCCATTACTGTATCGTACTAGTTTGTATATTACTTGATGGAAGCTTGGGATATTCACAGTTGTATATACAATCTTGCTCGAAATGGTAGTATGCTACTTGGTTTGTCTCCACTTCAATATGTGCATGTGTTTCTTTTAGCATATTGCTGATATACATATTAGTAGAGCCCTTAGGATCTTTGCTTGATTACCAGCGTTGTGATGGCGCTCGCACTCGTAGGAGCTGGGTAATCTATAAGCACATCCTTATACAGGTCCCTGGTCGTTGGACTATCGAGACAGGGCATCGATACTCCGGAGTAGACTAGCGTATGCGCTTCTCATCCCAGCGTGGGAGACGGTCTGTCCCACAGCCGTCAGTACGTCGTACTTGAGATAGTATACGGGTGCTCGTCAGGTTACGAGTACACTGGACAGGACTCGTCGGGAACTGTTGGTTGGTATTATACCTATCGTCAGTTATCAGTTCCCAGGTGACATGAGTACAGCTTAGTCCGCTGACTTGATACTGTCACTTCGCCTCGAGTGTGTTCCCACTGCACTTTGATTACTACCCTACCACGGCTCAAAGGAGTCGTGCAAACAGGTAGTTTTTGGGTGCAGTCCCGAAGCACTTGGAGGCAGTGATGGTTAGACAGGATTCGTCTCTCCCGGTATTGGGGGTTGACATCGCGCTGTGTCCAGGAGAGCCATTACACGAGTAGTCCCTGGCCAGGGCAAGCGAGATATACTGGTAGGTTTCCAGTGTTATCTCAGGGTGTTCTGGGCTACACTCCGACACGACTTGTACCGCTATTAGGGGACTGACGTTTCACCGCCCCCCTAGGCCCGCCATGCGATGTATCAGACGAACAGACCGGACTGTATGGAGATTGTCACATACAGGCTCAGTAGGAGTTCAGATGGGGTTCACCTCGTCAGTCTTCTTATCGACATCTACCTGGGGACCGTTACGTACAGCTAGTACCGCTTGCGGTCTGTGGTTAAACCCACTGCCAGCGTAGTGTCGAGTCTTTAGAGTCCCACACAGAGAGCTATTCGCCTTTAGGCAAAATGAGTAGAGGTCGCATGGTTTTGCGACAGGGTTCGTTCGCATCCGCGCACTTGTGCACGTTTGCTGTCCGGACAGTTTATACTAGCGGGCTTTGGTTTAAGCCGGATCCTAGAATATGATTGGGGATTGGTTTTTCTCATTGTATTCATGTTCCTCGGATCACGAATGCGGGTGCGTATGCACAGTTGTTTGAGACAGAGGGAGAGGACCTTGATTAGGGTTAATGACTATTGTCATTTTATTAACCCTAATGCTTATGTGTGTATTATAGTTAATTGATAATTAGTTTAATAATTGTGCATGGTTATGGTTGTTGACCATTTGACCTCCTTGACTTGTTGACCTAGGTTGACACTTTGACCATCATCATTTCTTTTGGAAGATACTTTTTGATCCTTGCAAATTGAAATGATAATGGTCATGTCATGATTAGCCATGACAATTATCTAGCTAATTATTCAATTAAAATAATATACACATATTAGTGAGAATGGTTCACATAATTCTCATTCTATCATTTTCATTTCTCTCTCTTGTTCTTCCTCTCCCTCAAGCTCTCCCCTCTCATGTGTTGAGAAACACTTGAGCTTGAGAAAAACCCTCTCTTGATCATCTCTACTCTCATCTAGGGTTGAAGGACTAGCACTTCTTGAACCCTAGTTACTTCTAGCTTGGAGTTGAAGCCAAAGGTTGAGGCTTTCGGGTGGATCTTTCTTTGACGGGAGAAGACGACAAGGTGGCCTCCTTCCACTACTCCAAGGAGCAAGGAGAGAAGGACATAAAGCCCAAGGTATAACCTTTCTAGCACTTAGCTAGTTTTTAGTTAGCTTTAGCTTGTTTTTGTTTAGCAAAGATCCTTTAATGTCTAGTCCATGTTGCCTAAGCTCATAAAAATCCGATTTTTATTCCGTTTTCCGCCTCCCCGCAAGTACCGGGGTGGGCAACGTGGACTCACAGAACACCCTGAGATACTACTAGAATACCTACCAGTAAATCTCCTGCCTCGGCCGAGGGCTTTGTGTAATGGCTCTCCTAGACACAGCGCGACCTCACCCCCAATACCGGGAGAGACGAACCCCTGCAGATCCGCTCACTGCCTCCATGTGGCTCGGGACTGTACCCAACTAAAACCTGTTTGCACGACTCCTTTGAGTAATCAAAGTACAGTGGGAACTCACACGAGACAAATGTCGATCTCAGGTCGATGAACTAACCTGTACACATCTCACCAGGGAACTGCTATCTGACGTCAGGTATAAGACCAACTAGCATGTTCCCGGCGAGTCCTGTTCGGTATACTCATAACCCAATGAGCACCTGTATACATCTTAGGTGAACCAACTGACACCAGTGGCTTGTGATATCGGCCACCGCCCCTCGTCGGGGTCTCGACTGTATACACTAGTCTACTCTGGAGTGTCGATGCCCTGTCTCGAAACTCCTACGACTAGGGACCTTTTAAGGATGTGCTTATAGACCCCAGCTCCCACGTATATGATCGCCCTCATACTGCTGGCAGTCAAGCAAGAATCCTAGGGGCTCTATCAACGTGCAATAGTGACCTGTAAGGTCACCTAAAGCAGTACACGATGATAAAGATAAACCAGATAGCATACTATCATCTTGAGTAAGACTGTTCTACCGGTATAGGTCCTCCCTCAATCATTGCAATCACGTGCCTGTGATCCAATAATTGACTCTGAGAGCACTATCTCCAACTGGTCCAACATTAGTGTAAGGACATTACGGTCCATGGGCTTAAGGACCCCACAGTCCGAGGTTAAGGACATCATAGTCCGTGGGTTTATAGGGACCCCACAGTCCAGGTTAAGGACATCATAGTCCATGGGCTTAAGGACCCCACAGTCCAGGTTAGGGACATCGTAGTCCGTGAGCTTAAGGATGCCACAGTCCTGGTTAGGGACATCATAGTCCGTGAGTTTAAGGACCCCACAGTCCAGGTTAGGGACTTCGTAGTCCATGAGTTTAAGGACCCCACAGTCCGGTTTAAAGACATCGTAGTCTATGGAATATATGGTTGTCGGGACCCGTCACCTCTCTGAAGACGTTGAAGGATTACAACGACAAATATCAGAGGAGTAAAGAGATGTACCCTCGAACCGGTGTGAGTTGGTTGGAAAATCTGTAGTCCAATTTGGGACTAAGATATGTTGAAATATTCATGAGCAGATGTGCTCAATTAAATATGAGTTAAGGACTTATGGCCAGAATTAGGCTAAGTCCAATAATATTAAAATGTTTAACATTTTATTGTTCTGGGCTGTTGAGCCTTTACTTGGGCTTGGCCCTTTTAATAATGCTGAGCATTAGATCCTGACATTTTGTCTTATATTGAATGCATAGCATTCATTAGAACGATGTGTGTTCTGACAGCGCCCCACGTGGCGTGCCAGGCGCTTTGCGCCAATTAAAGAGCGCATTGCGTTTCTGCCAAGCAGCGCACACGAAAAGGACACGAGTCGCGTTTAGCGCTAAACGCTAGTTTAAGAGCGCATTGCGCTTCTGCTGAGTAGCGCACATGTAAGTGACACGTGGCGCGCTTGGCGCTGAGCGCCAGATGATGAGCATATTGCGCTTCTTCATGAGTAGCGCACACGTGAGTGACACGTGGCGCGTTTGGCGCTTTGCGCCAGATGATGAGCACAGTGCGCTATTTCAGAAGCGCAGAGCGCAAATTGCATACGTGGTTGACACGTGGCGCGTTTTGGCGCAGAGCGCAGAAGCGCAGTTCATAAGTGCAAGGCACTTTTCAATAGCGCAAAGTGCATTTGATCAATATTTATGATCAGAGAACAAGTTTATGTTCTGTTTAAAGAAGGCTTTGCCTCAAGATTCAAGAACAAAAGTTCTTATTTATAAAAAGGCGCTACCTTTGCAGATCAATGATCTGTGAATGAAGTAAATACTTCTTTTGTTTTTTATGATAGGATCTTTTGATCTCTTTTTATGGAAGACTTTGGTCTTTGTAGATCTATAATCTTTTAAGAAGATAATTCTTCTTTTTTTAATGAGATGATTTCATCTCTTTGTTCAAGAATCAGTCTTTTTACCTTAAAGAAATGATCTTCTTTCAAGAGCTTGCTCTCTTTCTTTTTGAGTTTTCTCAAAGTTTGTAGGGGGGTTTCTCTTTTTTAGACTTGAAGCCTTGGGGCCTTTATATAGTGAATGTTGATTTGTTAAATCAGTTAAAGAGATCTTTCTCTGATTGATTTGGGGATGTTTCCTCACCGTTGGATCTCTGATCCTAGTGCTTCTGTTTTACAGAAGGCAATTTTCTTGTTTTTAACAAGATCGAGAAAATCTTTTCATAACAGAATTTTAATTCTGATTAATGATTTATCATTATTAGATCTTTTGATCTAACGGTGGGGAATTTTTAATTCCAGCACTGCCGCACCCGAGCTTTGCACGTGGTGCGCTGCTCAGAGCGCAGCGCACTTTGCGCTAGCGCACCCGTATTTGACACGTGGCGCGTAGCGCAGAGCGCAGCGCAACTGCGTTAGCGCACCCCAACTGCGTTAGCGCACCCATGTTTGACATGTGGCGTGCAGCGCAGAGCGCTGGATCTGAAGCGTTTCTTCAACTTTTGAACTTTGAAATTTTAAAATAGAGCTTTGCTCTGATTGGGGGAAGCAGAAGCGTCGCTTTATTTCCAATCTTGGAATTTGAACAGAGCTTTGCTCTGATTGGGGAAATAAATGCCCCCCCACCGTTGCGCTTACGTGGCCCATACGTGAGTGCGGCGGGGGTAGCATCTTATCCGTTGAATCAACTTTTGGAAGTTGAAACGGCTCCTAATGCCTATAAATAGGGCCTTTGGCCCTCTGAGATGACCATTGTTCATCACCTTGTTGTTTTCTGAGAATTTCATTCTCCCACAGAGCATAGCTCTTTTGTTTAAGAACTTTTTAAGAGTCAGAACTCTGTCAGAACTTAGGTAAAATTTTAAAACTTTAAATAAATTAGGCTTTTACCCATTAATAGAGCCTTGCTCTTTATAAATCTTTGATCTAAAGAAGACCCATTTAGGGTTTCAACAATAGAGCTTTGCTTTCTTCAGATCATGAGCCTGTAGATCTAAGAAGATCTTTTCTTGGGGTTTCTTAGCCCATGAATAGAGCTTTGCTCTTTTGAATCATGTTGATTTGTTAATTTTTGATGAAGAACTCTTAAGAGTTTGTTCATGGATCTTCAAGGTCCCAGAATTTTTTAATTCATTAATTTTAATTAATTTTCTTTTCCGATAGGTTTTTCCATCATCATTACAGAGCAGGGCTCTTGACCTTCTCCGGAAATTTCTTTAAATTCTCTTCATAATTGACTTTGACAGGTGTCATTCCTGTCTGTAGAGCATTGCTCTCGAGGAGTTTAACTCCTTGACCCGAAGGGTCGCTTATTAAATAAGATTCCCTTTTAGGATTTCTTACAAATTCAAATTTATTAGGTATCACAATTAGAATTTTTTTTCTCCATGGGGGTATCAAGAGTCGTTTAAATCCCGTATCTGTTTTTTCTCATTTTTAATCTTTGAGTGATGTTTCTTTTCAGGCATTATGGCTGTTCATTTATACAGTCTGAACGAGTTCATTACTTATGAGGATATCCGCGTACAGAGTCGTCGCCAAAACCAAGAGTTTACAGATGCCCAGTGTGCGGAGATTATGGGTCGTCTGTATGCACGCGTCGGTTGGTTGCTTCCTCGCCGTTCTGCTCTCTTGAAAGTCGTATTGGGAGCAATTTAGAGAGCACTTCCGGTTGGTTGCTTCCTCGCCGCTTAATGCGCTGGATGATGCCGAAGACAAGGTGCATTCACTGTATCTGTCGGGGCTGATCTCGAAGAAACAGCGAGACAACCTTATTGATATTCTGCATCAAATTTTTCAGCAGACGACGATAATCGCTTCTTATCAAAGGGTAGGGGCATTGCCGAAGATCTAGACACTCGTGAGCGTGAGAGGATGCACACGAGAATGGTCAGAAAGGCCAAAAAGACTCTAGAGGGCCTTACTTTCGAATTCCTCAATCCATGCCCTGGATCCCAGGTTTTGCCATTGTAATCATCTTGATGATGTTTTCGTTTATTGCTTTCATAATTGTAAGAGCTTTTTCGAAGTATGAATGGCAAATTTCTCATTTCATCGTGTTTTATTTTATGTACTAAATCTTTTGTACATGCATGAACGGGTATGCCTTGAACGCTTAATTAAATGCGAATCAAATATTCTCCTTGTCACTTTCTTCTCTTTGTTGTGTTGTTGGTATGTTACTCTGGCAAGTGTGGCCTGTAGATAATAAAGAACATTTCATCTTGAACTCTCCGAGAGGCAGCGATGGCTTAGGAAGCAGGTTCAGATCTGCTACCTAAGACTCTTTAATTTCATGGGCCGTGAGGGTCTCATAAAGAATTTTCTCCCTACGAGTCGAGAGGATCTTGTAGGTGTATTTTCTCCCTAGGAGTCGTGAGGACTCCTAAGTGCGTTTTCTCTTGAGAGTCGTAAGGATCTCATAAGAGAATTTTCCCTCTTACAAGTAGAGAGGACCCGTAAGCGGTTGTTTCCCTCCTTGTCGAGATTCGACTTTGGAGAGTGTGGCCCGTGAATAGTATGCAAGAGTCCATTTTGGACCGACTTGCAGGGCCCCAGTGCTTAGGAAACCAGTTCTTATCCCGATTGCCTAAGGCTTTTCCCTACGAGTCGAGACGAATCGAGCATTTCTCGTAAGGATATCCTAACGTCACAGTTAACCTCTGCTCTTTACAATAAAGGTCCGTTAGGGTTTGTGGTACTAGGGTTTTGTCCATCGTACCGTCGCGTTGGCTGATGTATTCCTCGATAGGCAATCTTTCTTGTTCGAGTAGCCTTGCGACTGTCGTGTCTCTGATCCTTTCGGGGGCTCAAGCGTTAGGAATTTTGCCGTGCCGCTTTTTACTTGAGGTTAGGCCCATTTTGGAGAGCCCCGATGAGTCATAACCACTCCGCGCTGGTATGGGATGATCTCCGATAGTCTTTCAGGTTTTATATGAGTTGCCTTCAAGACCCTGAAGCTAGGAATTTGGCTTTTGCTTCGTTCGCTGGTATCGCGTCTGCTGTATCGAGACGAATGTCGCGGTTGTCTCTAGGTTGCTGGTGAACCGTTGAGGTTTGGAACTAGGGATTTTGCCGTGGCTCCGTTTGTTTGATTGTTGCGTCTGAATCCTGCGGGAGGAAGAACGCTGTGGTGACATTTCGTCTGCTGTATCGAGACGAACGTGGAGGTGGTGACCACCCCGTGCTGATGTGGGATGATCTCCGATAGCCCTTCAGGTTTTATTTGAGTCACCGTCAAGACCCTGAAGCTAGGAGTATGGCCTTCGCTTCGTTTGCTTTGGCGTGTCCGAATCCTGTTGGAGGAAGGACGCTGTAGTGACATCTCGTCTGCTGTATCGAAACGAATGTCGAGGTGGTGACCACTCCGCACTGGTGTGGGATGATCTCCGATAATCTTTCAGGTTTTATATGAGTTACCGTCAAGACCCTGAAGCTAGGAGTATGGCCTTCGCTTCGTTTGCTTTGGCATGTCCGAATCCTGTTGAAGGAAGGACGCTGTGGTGACATCTCGTCTGCTGTATCGAGACGAACGTCGAGGTGGTGACTACTCCGCACTGGTGTGGGATGATCTCCGATAGTCCTCTAGGTTTTATATGAGTTACCATCAAGACCCTGAAGCTAGGAATTTGGCCTTTGCTTTGTTTGCTGGCATCGCGTCTGCTGTATAAAGACAAATGTCGCGGTTGTCTCTAGGTTGCTGGTGAACCGTTGAGGTTTGGAACTAAGGATTTTGCCGTGGCTCCGCTTGGTGATGTGGCGTCTGAGTCCTACTGGAATGAGGAAGAACGCTGTTGTGGGTCTCCAGGCTGTAGATGTGGCCGTCGGGACTTGGAACTAGGTACTTTCGCCATGGCTCCGTTGTTTTGACCGTGAGGTCTTTTGTTGACTTTGTACCTGCATCATGCTGGACTGCGAAGGAACGCCGTTGTTGACATTGCGTCTGCTGTAGCGAGACGAATGCTGAGATGGAGTTGAGATTTTGTCGTCACTCCGCTTTGTTTTGACCATGAGGTCTTTCATTGACGTCACATCTGCATCCTGCTGGACTGCGAAGGAACGCCGTTATTGGCATTGTGTCTGGTGTAACGAGACGAATGCTGAGATGGAGTTGAGATTTTGCCGTCACTCCGCTTTGTTTTGACCGTGAGGTCTTTCGTTGACGTTGCATCTGCATCCTGCTGGACTGAGAAGGAACGTCGTTGTTGACATTGCGTCTAGTGTAACGAGACGAATGCTGGGATGGAGTTGGGATTTCGCCATCACTCCGCCTTGCTGACGTTGCGTCTGCTGTAACGAGACGAATGTCGAGATGGTCTCTAGGTTGTCTGGGAACCATCGAGATTTGGAGTAGGGGCTTTGCCGTAGCTCCAGGGTTGATTACATCGTCTGAATCCTGCTGGAATGGGGAGGAACGTTGTTGATGATTTCTAGGCTATCCCTGAACCGTCGAGATTTGGCTTTGTTTTCTAATGAAGCCTGGGGAGGGAAGGCGTGATTCCTTCTTTGTTTGCGCCCCTGAATTGTATACAGGGATTGATGTGATATCACCTGTAGGGCAAAAAGTCTTACTTTTTTCATTTTCTTTTTATTTCTTTCCGCGATGCTCCATCATTTCAGCTTTTATATCGCAAAAGTCGCGATTGCCCAATCATTTCGGCTATTTTTCGCGGTGCCCAATCATTTCGGCTATTTATTTTATTTTTACTCGCTGCTTTTTATTGCGAGTTGCCCAATCATTTCGGCTATTTTGCATGCATACATTTTTACTTGCTGATTTTGTTGCAAGTTGCCCCATCGTTTCGGCTATTTCGTATACATGTGTGGCTCGCTAGTTTCTTGCTGCAAGCTTAGAATTAGACACTGATTTTGGCATCAGCACCGCTACAACTGGGATATTGCCAGGAGCGAATCATCATTTGCCTCTGTCGGTATCGAACAAAGGTGGCTTAGTAAACAGGGTTAGGATCCTGCTGACTAAGGCTTTTGACTTCACGAGCCGTAAGGGTCTCATAAAGGTATTTCTCCCTACAAGTCGTGAGGATCTCGTAGGTGTAATTTCTCCTTGGGAATCGTGAGGACTCCAAAGTGTATAGTTTCTTATAAGTCGTAAGGATCTTACAAGCGTATTTTCTCCTTCTAAGTCGAGAGAACTTTAAGAGATGTTCACCGTATAGACATATCTCTAGTCACGGATGGGACTTCGTTAGGGAAATGTTTATTCGCGTCCGTGGATTGTATACAAGGGTCAGCATTGAGCCGCTTGTAGGGCAGTATCGGAGGTTGTGGGGGCTGCTTAAGAACAGGTTCAGATCCCTGTAGCTTAAGACTTTCAAATCTTATGAGCCGTGAGGGTCTCATAAGAGGATTCTCCTTACGGGTCGTGAGGATCTCGCAAGTGTAATTTCTCCTTAGGAATCGTGAGGATTCCTAAGTGTGTTGCTCCCTTGTGAGTCGTAAGGCTCTCACGCAGGTGGTTTCTCCTCACAAGGTCGAGAGGACCTTGCAAGTGTCTTTTAACGAGATTGCGCCCTTTCGGGTTTTACAAAACTCACCGGTAGCCCTGCTGTTTTTACTCACGGAACCCTCTCGAGTTTTCATCCATGCCCTTTTCGCTTATGGACGTACCGTTTTCTTTTTTCTCTTTTCTCTTTCTTTTTTTTTATTCTAACGAGGTTGCGCCCTTTCGGGTTTTCACAAAGCTCGCCGGTAGCCCTGCTGTTTTTACTCACGGAGCCCTTTCGGGTTTTCATCCGTGCCCATTTTGCTTATGGACATACCATTTTCTTTTTTCTCCTTTTTTTATTGTCTCTTTTTTTGTATCAGCCTTGGGATGCTGCGGTCTGTAGTAGTTTATCGACGTCTCGGTCAATATCCAGTTTCAGGACATAGTGGTCCATTGTTAGTTTAACGACGTTTCGGTCATACGTTCATAGGTCGGACATGTTTGAAGATCTTTCAGCACTCTTTTAGATTTTTGCCGAAAAAACAATTTCTCATGGAGCTTCCCCTATAAAAAAGCATGATGCCCCTGGCGTGTCTGTCTTCTTAGGAGCGTGTGGCTGTGGTGGGTTCACCTTCCAATTCTCAGACAGGGCAAATTTGCCATGTTGGTATTGATCTTCAATCCAGCCTTTAAAGACGAAGCAATCCTCAATTGGATGGCTTACCGTTTGATGGTAAGGGCAATAATTGGGACTATTAGCCTCGCTGGGTTGCAATGGTCATTTTGGATCCGGCAGATTGATGAGTCTGTTGCGCACTGCCAGCTCGAACAGTCTCCTCGTTTTATCCTGGGGAAACGAGTAAGGACGTCCCAGTCTCTCCTCGAGGGATGGGCATGAACGCACGTTGTTTTGGCGAACAACCGGCTTTAAGTTGCTCGGCTTTTGTTGAGTGTTGGTGACGAAGGATGCTTTTCCTTTCCCTTTTTCATTTCGAGAGTCCGTCTTTGGAGGAGATGGTTTATGTCCTATATGGTCCATTTGGGCCAACTTGTCAATCAAGGCCTGGAACGTGGTCGGCTTGAAGAACATCATGAATTGTGAAATAGTTGCATGAGGGTCTAGGGTGCCCACGAACATGCCCACCGCCGGTGCTTCTTCAATGCACTGTTCGCATTTCGACCACAGATTCCACCGGATTGCGTATTGAACCCACGTCTCGCCTGGCTTTACTCTGGCGTTGATCAATGCCGTGATCGGGGTGCGTTCACTGGCGCTTGTGAACCGTTGAGTGAATAGCAACTCCATTTCTGTAAACGTTTTGACGGAGTCTTCGGGAAGCTCCGAGTACCATTCAAAAGCTGTGTCTGCTAAACTACCGACGAATTGACGAAGCAAAAGTTTATCATCGCCCCCGGTGTTACCGCAAAGAGCCCTGAACTGGGCGACGTGCTGGTGAGAATTGCCAGTCCCTTTGTATACATGAAATTTAGGGATCGTATATCTCGGTGGATACTTTATTTGATCATACCAGCCTGGATATGGTCGCCCAGTTTTAACGACTTGGCCGGCCGCTTCATTCGCCTGGTGAGCTCGTATTTGCTGAGCAATATAGTCATCCAGAGCGGCCTTGGAAATGGTTTCCTCCTTGGCTGCTGAAAAAGCCGAAGGAGGGTTCGATGTCTCCCCTCTATCGTCTTCAATAATGATCGGAGGGTCTTCAGCTAGAGGATCCGGCTGTAACATCATCCTGACCATGTCTTGGAAGAGAAGCGTCATTCATTTTATGTTGGCAGCTTGTTCTGCAGTTTCTCTGTCCTTCTTTTCGAGGACTCTGCGTAGGAAGTCAGCATCAGTTTCTTGTTCGTGACGCTGCTCCGATGACGCCTCCGGGCTCTCTTTTGGTCCGGTGAGTGCGGCCATCGCAGTCAGCATCTCTTGAAGCTTCTGCTGTTGTTGTTCCTGGGCTTTTGTTATTGATCGGGTGAGCGGTCGGTGGCCCGTCGAAGTACGGTTTTCCTCTTTTCCGGAAGCCATGTAAACAGTATGCACCGTTGTGCCCCCAGACTTGGGGCGTTTGGGCTTAGCGTCTTTGTGGTCTGCCACAGTCACAGGGGCTTTCTCTGGCCTCCTTCTCTTTTGAGTAGTTGACGTTGAGGGGGCCGTCGCAGCGGGCACCCAGACAGCTGTTGCCATTTATGGCTTGGACAGACGGTTCTCTTCCTGTTGAACCTTCACCTTTTTCTGTCGGCGAGGGTAATCTTGATCAATCACCGACTCCTGGACCTGTCGCCAGACTTTGTAGATTTTGGAGGATAGCCGCTGAGGGGGCTACTCCGACTTTATTTCTGTGGCAGTCTCCACCGGTGGAGGAGATCTTTTCAGTACGGCGGTAGGGGAGTTCCTGCGCACCTTGTTCAGCAATTCAAAGCTGTTCCCGGTTGGAACAGAAGCATTGACTTCCATCGTTGGGGCTGGTGGAGTTACCCCAGAGGGGGAGTTGCCCCCAGCCTTCCTTACTCGGCGCCAGTGGCGACATCGAGCGTGTCGAGCCGATGGTGTTGGTGTAGTGACGGGGATGGCTTTGTCTTGCCCCCTGTTCAGGTGAGGCGCCGCCGGTACCAGCCTCTTGAAGACTGAGGTCCGTCGAGCAGCAGTGTCTAATCGGTCAAAGACAGACCTCTGGGCGGGGGAAGTAACTTTGAGGACTTCTACTGGAGCGGGAGCCGGAACAATCAGTCTTGTGAAGACCGATCCTTTGGCAGGAGAAGCCGCCTTGACGACTTCGGGAGCAGGGATGGCTATCCTCTTCGGAATAACCTTTTCTGGAATCGCAGGCTTCATCATGGGCCCACATGAACTTTGGCCCAATCTGGCGAAGACTGAGGCGCTGGAGCTGGACGACCCATTGAGAGGGGCCGCGATAGTAGCAAGCCAATCAAAGACCGACTTCTTGGGAGCTTCTGGTGTTGGTACAAAGGTGCTGAAGCTCATCGGAGGGAGTATAGTCGCAAAGAACAATCCGGTGGTGGCCTGAGTCACCTGGTCCACCGGCATCGTGAACAAGGAGGCCGCTTGGGGCTCGTAGGCTATGCCTCCAGATGAGGCGGGGCGCGAGTTGCAATTGCAGTTGGAACACTTTACGCAAGTAGACGCCATTGTTTTCTGCACCCAGCAAGACACAAAATCTTAGTACCTCGAACCCAAGGGCAATCATATCAAACCGCGATTCGTTCGCGAACACGACACACGAAGTGTGGAGTGTAAAGAGGAAAAGGTCCCACCGGGCGTGCCAGAATCTGTTCCCCTCCGAACACAGAGATGCGACCGCGCAGGTTCGTCTTGCCTGAAATTCGGGGCATATGCTAATTGGTGCTATCCTTCCACCTCTCCGAAGATGCCAAGTTGATTTATGACACCATGTATCGAAAGTTTAAACGGATGCGGACGAGATAGCAGACTTCGTCAGATTCCCCCTCATTTAAGGGGTTTTTGATTGTGGGGGTGCTCTTTCCTGCAGGCGCAAGCCCCTGCAGTTAATTACGCTACCGCATCGCGGTAACAACTTTCTCCTTCTCCAGATGGTCACTTCGTGTCGTGGGTGTTTGTTTTGTTTTTGGTTGCCCGTGGATTGTATACGGAGACTAATTTATGTTGTCGCCCGTAGGGCGTGGATTAGTCCAAATCCGTATCTTCTTAGATTTGGGTTTGGGGGTTGGATTGAAGGATACATTAGTCTCTTTTGAGACTAAGATCAACTTAAACGTTTGTTAAGGATACGTTAGCCCAATTTTTAGACTAAGATCAACTTAACAGGATCGTTTAGATTCGACAAGAGAGCAATTAGGCTATATTGTTTAGTTTAGGGATATTGCGGTCGATTACCAGTTTAAGGACATGGTGGTCCAACATTAGTTTAAGGACATTACGGTCCTGTTTCCTCCAATCAGAGCAAAGCTCTGTTTGAATTTCAAAATTCAAAATTCGAAGCAACGCTTCAGATTCTTTGCGCTGCGCACAACGCGCCACATGTCAAAAGCTGATACATCAGTGCAGCGCCCGAGGCAGCGCGCCCAATCAGAGCAAAGCTCTATTTAAACCAAAATTAAAGGAAGCAACGCTTCAGTTGCGCAAGCACTGCGCTGCGCGACATGTGTCAGCGCAGATGCGCTAGCGCAGTTGAGCCGCGCTTTGCGCTGCGCGACACGTGTCAGCGCAGATGCGCTAGCGCAGGTGCGCCGCGCTTTGCGCTGCGCGACACGTGTCAGCGCAGTTGCGCAAGCGCAGTTACGCTGCGCTGTGCGCTGCTTGACACGTGTCATGCACTGGGGCGTTTGTGCCAAACAGAATTAAATTCGAGTAAGATTTTTCTGTTCTTATTAAAACAAGAAGATTGCCTTCTGTAAAACAGAAGTCCTTGGATCAAAGATCCAACGGTGGGAAAAATTCCCCAAATCACTCAGAGAAAGATCTCTTTAACTAATTTATGGGCACTATAAAAAGGACCCTAGACCTCAATTCAAGAGGAGGAACATTTTTTTTGAGAAATCAAGAGCTTCAAACAGAGAGAACTCTGAAAAAGTTTCAAGAAAAGGGTAAAAAACCTTCATTGAAGAAATTTCTTCTAATAGATCATTGATCTAAAAACAAGATCAATGATCTTCACATAATAAACAGTGCTTTGCACTTTTTTATGAACCTCTGGTTCCTGAAATAAGAAAAAACTTGTTTTTCTTTGATCTAAATTAGATCAAGAAATCAAATAGTGCTTTGCACTTCTTTTATTAACCATTGGTTCTTGAATCTAAAAGATTCTCAAATTAATAGTGCTTTGCACTTATAAATTTGCACTGTTGCGCTCTTGGGCTGGCGCAAGCCACCAGAGAGCGCCACGTGTCGGCATCTGAACCATTTGCGCTATGCGCTTTTGAAATAGAGCTTTGCTCTCTGAAATTGGCGCAACTCACCAGAGCGCGCCACGTGTTAGCAGCGCAAGCGTAGTGCACTAGCGCAGCGCACTGCGCTTGCATGACACGTGTCATCACCACAAGCGCTTGCGCTCTTTGATTGGCGCAAAGCGCCTGAAAAATGCAATGCATTTCTTTTGTTAAAGGGCCAGGCCCAAGTCAAAAAAAACTAGCAGGCCAAAGTAAATTGCAAAGCAATAAAAAGGGCAGAGCCCAAGTAAAATTGATGCTCTGCATCATTTATAAATGGGCAGAGCCCAAAACAAATTGATGCTCTGCATCCTTTATGGGCAGAGCCCAAATAAAAATAAAAAGAAATGCAATGCAAAAACAAATAAAAATGATGAGTATTTTCCAACTGGACTTAGCCCAATCATGGCTGTAAGCCCTCAAATTAATTGACTGAGCAAAGCTGCTCCCTAAATCAATTTACGACCGGTTTGAGGGTACATCTCCGAACTCCTCTGACACCCATCGTTGTAATCCTTCAACGACGTCAGAGAGGTAACGGGTCCCGACGACCACACATCGATATGGACTGCGGGGTCCTTAAACTCGTGGACCGAAACATCCTTAAACTAATGTCGGACCGAAACGTCCTTAAACTAATGATGGACCACCACGTCCCTAAACTGGAACATGGACCACCACATCCCTAAACTGGCGATGGACCACCACATCCCTAAACTGGAATATGGACCACCACGTCCCTAAACTGGAACAATAGAGTCTCCAAACGCTCTTTTGTCGGATCTAAACGGTCCCGTTTAAGTTGATCTTAGCCCCAAATACGGATAACGTATCCTTAAACATTTAAATGGACTATAAAACTCCAAATCGACTTTGGTTCAAGGGCATATCTCTGAACTCCTCTGACACCTATCGTCGTAATCCTTCAACGACGTCAGAGAGATGATGAGTCCTGACGGCCATATATTAAACGGATCACTACGTTAAGTTGATCTTAGTCTCAAATAGGGCTAACGTATTCTTAACGAATGTTTAAGTTGATCTTAGCCTCAATACGGCTAATGTATCCTTAAACTAAAAACACCAAACCCAAATCTAAGTAAGTACGGATTTGGACTAATCCACGTCCTACGGGCGACGATATCGCTTAGTCTCCGTATACAATCCACGGGCAACCACAAACAAAACAAACACACACGACACGAAGTGAAATTCTGGAGAAGGAGAAAGTTGTTACCGCGATGCGGTAGCGTAATTAACTGCAGGGGCTTGCGCCTGTAGGGAAGAGCGTCCCCACAATCAAAAACCCCTCAAGTGAGGGGGAATCTGACGAAGTCTGCTACATCGGCCGCATCCGTCTAAACCTCCGATACACAGTGCCACAAATCAACTTGGCATCTTCGGAGTGGTAGACGGATAAAACCAAATAGCATCTGCCCTAAACCTCAGGCAAGACGCCCTCGCGTCGTCGGCCTCCGTTCGGAGGGGAACAGATTCTGGCATGCCCGGTGGGACCTTTTCCTCTTTCCACTCTACACTTCGTGTGCCGTGTTCGCGAACAAATCGCGGTTTGCTGTGGTTGCCTGTGGATTCGAGGTACTAAGATTTGGTGTCTTGCTCCGTGCAGAGAACTGAAGATCAATGGCTTCAAACTGCACTGCCTGCAACTGCAACTCTCGCTCCGTCCGTGCTAGAGGGGTGAGTTATGGGCCCCAAGCGGCCTCCCTTTTCAAGATGCCAGTAGAGCAGGTAACTCAGGCCACCGCTAGGTTATTCTTCGGGACCATGCTCCCGCCGCCGAGCTTCAATGCCACAATGACGTTGCAAGAAGCCCCGGAGAAGCCAGTCTTTGATCGACTTACCACTGCCGTGACCCCTCTCAACGGGTCGCCCAGTTTCAATACCTCAGTTTTCAACAAACTGGGCCAGAACGTCCGCAAACCTGCGATACCCGAAGCTGCCATCCCAAAGCGGATAGCCATCCCGACACAAACGGACGAAATCATTGGAAAGGCTCCTCCTTCCGAGAAGTCAGTTTTTACAAAGCTGGCCATTCCGGTCGCTGCTCCAGGCGAGGTCCTCAAAGCTGCTTCCCCTATCCAGGGCAGGGGGCACGAAGAAACTTATCCAACAACGGAAGTGACTCCATCCGCAAGACACGCTCGACATAGCCACTGGCGTCGAGTAAGAAAGGCTGGGGGCAACTCCCCCTCTGGATTTACGCCACCAGCTCCAATGGTAGGGATCGATGCTGCTGTTTCGACTGGAAACAACTTTGAATTGCTGAATATGGTGCGCAGAAACTCTCCTACGGCGATGTTGAAGCGAACTCCTTCACCTGTGGAGAATACCCCAGAGAAAAAGCTAGAGCAGCCCCCTCAACGGCTGTCCTCTAAAATTTACAAAGTCTGGCGACAGGTCCAAGAGTCGGTGATTGATGAAAACTATCTCCGCCGACAGAAAAAGATGAAGGTTCAGCAGGAGAAGGGCTACTCTGTCAAGCCACAAAAAGCAAAAGCTACTTGGATGCCCACTACAACGGCCCCCTCAACTCCAATCACTCAAAAAAGGAGGCCACAAAAAGCCCCTGTGTCTTTGGCAAATCGCAAAGACACCGAACACAAACGCCCCAAGTCTGGGGGCATAGTGGTGCACACCGTTTATATGGCTTCCAGAAAGGAGGAAAGCCGTGCTTCGACGGGTCACCGACCACTCACCCGATCTGTGACGAAAGCCCAGGAGCAGCAACAGAAGCTTCAGGAAATGATGGCTGTGATGGCTGCACTTACCGAACCGAAAGAAAATTTGGAAGTATCATCAGAGCAGCGTCACGAACAAGAAACTGATGCTGACTTCTTACGTAGAATCTTCGAGAAGAAGGACAGAGAAGCCGCAGAACAAGCGGCTAACATAAAACAAATGACACTCCTATTCCAAGACATGGTAGGGATGATGTTACAGCCGGACCCTCCAGCTGAAGACCTTCCAGTCATTGTCGGAAATGACGGAGGGGAAACATCTGATCCTCCTCCGGCTCTTTCAGCAGCCAAGGAAGAAACCATTTCCAAGGCCGCGCTTGATGACTATATAGCTCAGCAAATATGAGCTCATCAGGCGAGTGAAGCAGCTGGGCAAACTGTTAGAACCGGACGACCCTATCCAAGCTGGTATGACCAAATCAGTTACCCGCCGAGATACACGATCCCTAAATTCCACGTATATAAAGGGACAGGGAATCCGCATCAACACGTCGCTCAATTCAGGGCCTTGTGCGGCAATACTGGAGGCGGTGACAAATTGTTGCTTCGCCAATTCGTTGGCAGCTTAGCAGAAACAGCCTTTGAATGGTATTCGGAGCTACCTAACGACTCTGTCAAAACATTTGCAGAGATGGAGCTACTGTTTACACAAAGATTCGCGAGTGCTAGTGGAATCCCGATAACAGCACTGATGAATGCTAAGCCAGTCAAACAAGCTCCTTGAAGAATGAGAAGGGAACTAGAAGAAAAGGTCATCGAGGAAACTAAGAAGCTCATTGATGCCGGCTTCATCAGGGAAGAGAAATATGCGGACTGGATCGCATGCATAGTTCCAGTGAAGAAGAAAAATGGGCAGATCCGAGTTTGTGTCGATTTCAGGGACCTCAACAAGGCATGTCCTAAAGACGACTTCCCGCTACCGTCATGGAAATGATGGTCGATGACACCTCAAATTACGAGCTGTTCACCTTTATGGATGGCTCGTCTGGATACAATCAGATCAAGATGTAGCCTGAGGATGAGAAGCACACAGCATTTCGAACCCCGATCGGAATGTATTGCTACAAGGTGATGCCGTTCGGATTGAAGAACGCAGGTGCTACATATCAAAGGTCAATGACCAATATCTTCGATGACTTAATTCATAAAGTCGTCGAATGTTATGTTGATGATCTGGTCGTTAAGACTAAAACCAAGGCCGATCATATCCAGGATCTTAGGACCGTTCTCACCGGACTGAGGGAATTTAACCTGAAGATGAATCCTCTGAAATGCGCTTTTGGCGTGTCATCGGGAAAATTCCTGGGCTTCATAGTCCGACATCGAGGGATCGAAGTTGACCCATAAAAGATAAAGGCCATCATGGAGATGCCCCCTCCGAAGAGTCTGACGCAGCTAAGATCTTTTCAAGGCAAGCTTGCTTATATACGGAGGTTTATCTCAAATTTATCGGGGAGATGTAGGCCCTTCTCAAAGCTCATGAAGAAAGGAGCTCCTTTTATCTGGGATGCCGAATGTCAAGCAGCGTTCGAAAGCATCAAACAATACTTGTTGCACCCTCCAGTGCTGGCCGCTCCCATTCCAAATAAACCACTGATTCTCAACACAGCCGCGCTAGATGAGTCACTCGGTACGCTCCTTGCCCAGAATAACGAGGAGGGAAAGGAAAATGCCCTCTACTACCTCAGTCGAACTCTAGTCGGGGCGGAACACAACTATTCCCCAATCGAAAAGCAATGCCTAGCTCTGATATTTGCCGTGAAGAAGCTGAGGCACTATCTGCTGGCTCATCGGGTTATGCTGATCTCCAAGGTCGACCCGCTCAAACACTTGATGACCAAAGCCAGCCTAGCCGGCAGAATGGCAAGATGGGCTATCATGCTACTTGAGTTTGACATAGTTTATACTCCTCAGAAAGCAGTAAAAGGGCAAGCTCTTGCAGACTTTCTCACTGCTCATCCCATACCAGAAGGGTCGCCGCTCAATTGTGAGTTACCCGACGAACAAGTGCTGCACCTCGAGGAAGATGGGCCATGTTGGGAGCTCTACTTCGATGGAGCCTCATCAATAAGGACCTCCAGTAAATCAAGCGTCCCGGAGATAAAGGCGGGGATAGGATTGGTGTTCATCACGCCATCAATGGGAACCCTACGGCGCTCTTTTGCTCTCACCGAGCCTCGCACAAACAATGAGGCCGAGTATGAAGCTCTGATAGCTGGTTTGGAGCTCGCCATAGAAATGGAAATCCTTCGGCTACGGGTTTACGGTGACTCCCAGCTTGTCGTCAACCAAGTAAGCGGCAACTATAAGATATACAAACCTGAGTTAGCTCGGTACAGAAGCCGGGTGGTGGAACTCATGAAACGGTTCACTCACATTGAATTAACAAGAGTCCCTAGAGCATTGAACGGAAAAGCCGATATACTCGCTCGCCTAGCCAAGGAGCTGGCTGATCCTGACATGGACGAAGTTCTGATCACAGTCAGGAGCCGACAAATTCTACCCCCAGTCTCTCTATGAGAAGAGGAAAGCGCGGAATAGGAGAGCAGTCCTGCCGAAGAAGCTTCGATCATCCAAGACGAGCTCGATTGGAGAGAACCCTTCATAGAGTACCTCCGATACGACAAGCTGCCCGAAGAAAAATCTGCGAGGATTCAGCTGAAGAAAAGAGCTCTCCGATACGTGTTTGTAAATGATACGATATACCGCAGGTCATATGACCAACTCTGGCTCAGGTGTTTGTCATTGGCCGAAGCCCAAAAGGTCATGAAAGATGTTCACTCGAGCATTTGCGGTGCTCACCAATCTGGCCCCAAGATGCGACTTCAAATCAAACGGCTTGGGTATTACTGGCCCACCATGATACGGGATTGCGGAAAGCATGCAAAGAAATGTCAGATCTGCCAAATCCATGGTGATTTCATTCACAAGCATCCCAATCCGTTGCATCCTACGGTGGCGTCGTGGCCCTTCGAAGTCTGGGGCACCGACATTGTTGGCCCAATTGATCCTCCGTCATCCAAAGGCCACCGGTTCATACTGGCCGCGACAGACTACTTCTCCAGATGGGCTGAAGCTGTCCCGCTAAAAGAAGTCAAGACAAAAGATATTCTGACATTCTTCCAGCATAATATTCTATACCGCTTCGGTACACCAAGAAGAATCATTTCTGACAACGAGCCTTCTTTCAAGAGCTTCAATGTCTCAAGGTTCGCTACTCAGCACAAGATAGACTGGAGATATTCCTCCATCTATAATCCAAGAGCCAATGGGCTCGCCGAAGCCTTCAATAAGACTCTATGCAAGCTCCTGAGGAAAAATGCTTCAGCCAACAAGAGGGACTGGAATCTCAAGCTTCATGAGGCGCTGTGGGCATATCGTACCACGCACCGTACTCCAACTCAGTCCACTCCATACTCATTGCTCTTCGGAGTGGAGGCGGTCCTCCCCCTCGAAGTCGAAGTTCCAAGCTTAAGAATGGCTATTCAGCATGAGTTGACGGAGGAGGAAAACGTGCTCCTTCGACTTGAGGAACTCGATGTCCTCGAAGAAAAGAGGCTCGCGGTGCAGCAAAGTCTGGAGCTATACCGAGCCCAAATGTCACGGGCCTATGACAAGATAACCCGTCTCCGCGCTTTCAAGAAAGGTGAATTTTGGTCCTCAAAAGACCGATCATCCCCAATCGACATGCCAAGGGAAAATTCGAGCCAAACTGGGAAGGACCATACGTCATCGAGAAAGTGTTTGACGGAGGATCCTACCAACTAATAAGCGCCGAGGGAGAAAGGCCCATGCCACCCATCAATGGCCGATATCTCAAGAAATACTACACGTGAATGCTCCAAGTCGCAGGCGAATTGAGCACATCAGCCCTACGGTCTGGATCATACATCCTGCAAAACCGTATACAATCCACGGGCATAAATGACCCCTATCTCTCCCAAATCCTGCCGGTGAGACTATTTTTAAAGTCCCACCAGCGGCAAAAAAAACGGTATGTCCACAAGCAAAACGGGCACGGATGAAAACCCGAAAGGGCTCCGTGATAAAAACGGCAGGACTACCGGCGGGTCTGTGAAAACCCGAAAGGGCGCAAACTCATGAAAAGAGTTGAAATACACTCGCATAGTCCTCTCGACCTTGTGAGGAGAAAACCCTGCGTGAGATCCTTACGACTCACAAAGGAGCAACTGTAAGGTTCCTAGGCACACTCTAGAGGTCTCACAAGACATCAACCATGCCAATTTCAAATTTTACAAGTGCCGAGAAACCCTAATACGGATCGTTAACTAGAATTTTAGGCGAAAGATGCAACTAGTTAACAACTTAATTAAGTGAACGGAAATACAACCTTTGTAGATCCGGTTCTCCACCTCCATAGCTCCATGATGAAGTCTCCTTGCTGTCCAAATCAAATCCTGGGCTCTAGCGTCGGCTTCATCGGAGAAATGGGCGGGCCAGGTCATCGACTACGATGCCGAAGATGATCTACGTCGAGGCATCACAAGATCAAGCTCCCACTTCACCAAGTCATGAAACTTGTGAAGAAAACACCCTATACTACTTGGCAAGAGGTAGAGGATGAAGAAATAGGAGGTGGGTTCACTTTAGAATTGGATTTCTCACTCATTTTCACTAGTTGCCATTAAAGGAAGCAAGCTTTCTTCTTTTTGTCAAGATGAAGAAGAAGAAGAAAGAATATCATAAGTTTTTTAAAAATGGAAAAGAAAATGAATACTTATCATATTCAAACCATGGTTAAGTGTAGAGAATGAATCATGGTTAAGTGGAATGGTTAGGGTTAAGCATGAGACAAAAGTGATCAAACTTTCAACACTTCATGAAGCTTCATGAAAGATACAAAGAAAGCCACCATATCAATTTATCCTTTTAATTTCCAAAAAGAATAAATAAATAAATGAATGATTAAGCAAAACCCTAATCATCAATTTAACCATGGTTTAATTCTTTACACCTAACCAAATAAGCATGCATCATCAAACATGATACAATCATGTGCACAAAAGTATATCACATATACAACTTGCACAATCCAAGTGAGAAAATCCATTTAAAGTGAACCAATACTAGTTAATGCAAAGTAATATATCAAATATATAATTATACATTAAATCATTAAATCAACACTTGATTTAACGATCCGGTCATATCGCATATAACCGACTAGTATCCAATGTATCGGCTTACCGAATCAATCCTTGATTCGATAACTAGGTTATATCGCATACAACCATTCGATACATTCATCGCGAGAATGGAATATGGTATCACATACACGCATTATTCTCGGTCCTGCACATATCTCATATGCGCTCCTATTTCGTTTCGCTTGAGCCAGAAAACCTCTGTGTAGGACTCTAAAGACTCGTCAATACGCCGGAAGCAGATGATGATCATATCAAGCACCCACAAGCCGCAAGCGGTCTGCTAAACGTAACGGCCACCCGGGTATTGAGCGATCAGAAGATCGACGAGCAAGCCCGCTCACACTCCTGTGAATCCAACCAGTAACACTTACCGTACAGTCCGGTCTGATCGTCTGATATGTCGCATATCTCGCCTAGGGGTGGTAAACGTCAGACCCCAATAGCTCGATAAGTCATGCCGACGTGAGGTCCATAACATGTGTGAAACTACTGATAACACTTACCAGTAGATCACTGCAACCCTGGCCAGGGATTTCCTGTTATGGCCAGTCGAGCATAGCGCAACATCAACCTCCACTACCGGGAGAGACGAATCCCCTCCTATCGCTCATTGCCTTCATGTGATTCGGGACTGTACCCAAAAGCCACCGTTTTGCACGCCCTCTTGGACGTGGTAAGGTGGAAATCAAAGCACAGTGGGAATCACACAAGACTCTATGACGATCTCGGGTCTACAGACTAACCTGTACCAGTGTACCAGAGAACTGCCATCTGACGTAAGGTATAATACCATCTGGGAGTTCTCGGCGAGTCCGTCCAGTGTACCCAGTCTCTACTGAGCACCCGTACATCATCTCTGATGTCAAACACCAATGGATATGGGATCATCCATCGCCCATCTGTATGGGTCGAGAAGGTATACGCTAGTCTACTATGGTATATCGATGCCCCGTCTCGATACACCCACGACTAGGGACCTTGAAGGATGTACTTATAGACTACCATGTCCCCACTAGTATGATCCACATCATAGTCCAGGTAGTCAAGTACACATCCTAAGGGCTTTACCAACATGTAACAGAGAGACAATCAATGTACACGTTAAGGTAAAGAGCAACCAGATAGCGTACTATCATGTCGAGCAAGAAAGTCCTCCCTATATATGTCCCAGCATCCACTACAATATACATCCTATGTATAGTAATGGCCTCTAGGGCATACATATAACTAACAATCTCCCACTTGCACTAGGGCCATCTGATAGCAGTGGTTGTAGTATCTCATACTCAACCATCCCATAAAAGTCTCTCTCTAGGAAAAGGCCTTTGTGAGTGGATCCGCCGTGTTGTCCTCTGAGTCTACTCTCCTAACCTCGATCCCCTGGAGATCATCCATCTCCATGATCAGGTAATACTGCTTTAGAATATGTCTGGATCACTGATGGGACGGACGTTCCTTGGCATAAGCCACAACTCCATTGTCACACAATGGCAGGAACTAAGTTCATCTCATGAACTAATATACACCCAGACAGCCTCTTTGGTAGCATCTTAAGTAGCGACATATTCAGCCTTTAATCTTCTAGTATGCCACGGTATCTATCTTGGAACTCTTCCAACATACCGTCCCTCCACTGAGGGTAAAGACAATGCCTGTGACTGACATTCAGTCGTCTTTATCACCCTGGAACCCTTCCAGTGATTCTCCCCAGGGTCAATTGATACCATCTCACTACTACTAGTGAGATTCCTAGCATCCAATTACATCTATCTCATAGATGAATACTTAGGATTTAGGAGGTATCACTTTGATCCTATATGGAGAATCCTTGTGATAATCGGAGATTGGCCGAGCGTAGCATAGGAAACTCCTTCCCTATCAAGAGTATGTCATCCACGTACTCTACGAGGATCACTACCATACTCCCTACTACCTTTTCGTTTATACAAGGTTCATCTACCATTTTGATGATGTCAAACTCTTTGACTAACACATCAAAACAGACGTTCCAACTCCGCGATGCCTGTTTTATCACACAAAACATCTTGCACACGTTTCCGCTGCTCCCACTGTCTACGAGGCCCTCTGGCTATGTACTTATAGATGCTCTCTTCCAAAATATCATTTAGAAAAGCAGTCATGGCACCCAACCGCCAGATATCGTAGTCATGGTATGTAGCCGTGGCAAGTAGGATCTGGATGGACTTAAGCATAGCCACCGGAAAAAGGTTTCATCATTATCCACGCCTGGTCGATGACGAAAAACCTTTAACAAGTATAGTTTTGAAAGTCTCAACTTTTCCATATACACCAAGTAATCTTCTCAAGATATACTTGCTCCTGATGGGAATTTAACCCTTCAGATATAGCAACCAAAGTCCATACTTTGTTGGTGTATAAGGATTCCATCTCAGATTGCTAAGCATCCAGCCATTCTTACAGAGTCCCTACTCTCGATGGCCTGCTTGAAACTAGTTGGGTCATCATCTCATGATGCAATCCTCGCTCCCACTGTCATAGAGAAACAGAAGTATCTCTCAGGTGGGTGAGAAACCCTACTAGATCGGCAGAGAGGCTGAGGTTCTTTGGTAACTATTGAATCCTTTGGTTTTATCAAATCATCTGCTGTAGTTTGTATAGCTGGAACCTTTCCAGTTCTACATTACAGACCTTACCTCGAGCTTGTCTGGATTTTGTTTTTAGACATAGGCCGGACAACCCCAAATCTTAACTAACTTAAGATATGGGCTCTTCCCTTTCCATATCACATATGAAGCGGTAGGCATAGATTTGATTCGAATCCAATTCAATAGGTATGCAGCTTCTCAAGTGCATAACTCCCAAAAAGGAAATAGGAAACTCAGTAGTACTCATCATAGAGCACACCATATCGAATAAGGTGCTATTGCTCCGCCCCGATATACCATCGTGCTATGGTGTATACGGAGGAGTAATGCTGAGAGAGAATCTCATTCTCCTTTAGAATAGTCCAGGAATTCTATGCACAAGTATTCTCCTCCTTGATCTCATCAAAGGACATAATACTTATACCCGTATTGGTTCTCTACTTCTAACTTATATTCTGTGAATATCTTAAAAGGTTCGGACTTGTGTTTCAACAGGAACATATGTCTGAATCTAAAAAGATCATCAGAGAATGCAATGAAGTACTAAGAACCGGTCCTGGCATTTGTAGACTGGGGACCTTTATACATCAACATGTATCATCCCAAGAGTTTACTAACTCTTTTTCTGTTTCCAGTAAACAGAGCTATAGTCATCTTATCTTTGTGACATGACTGGCGAGTTTCACAAGATGTAAATTCAAACCAATTTAAATATGCATCTTTATGTAACTCTAGCTAGTCGGGTCACATTGATCTGACCTAGTCTACAATACCTCAAGAAGGATCCGTTCATTTCTGAACTCTTCCTCTTGTGTGTGTTCTGTATACTAAGAACTGTAGTTTGATTTAGAACATCAATGCTTTTAGATAACGTGCCTGAACCGATCAACTTTTGATATAGGAAATGTTCAAAACATTATCCAGCAATACAAAATTTTATCATTTCTTTACTAATAAAGAGACTGATATGATTTTGTATATCAGGTTCGGTATCTAATAGCATTTGTTCAGAATCAATGTATTGGTAATACAGGGTGACAGTGACCAACAGACTTGGCTGCAACACTTACCCCGTTTTCTGTCTGATGAAACTTATCACCCGTTCTCAGTTTTCTACCCTTTTGTAGCCCTATGTAACAAATTACATATCTGGGATCCTGATCCGGTATCATATACCAAGGATGCAGAGGATACTGAGAAACAGTTCTGTATAATGAACACACCCGAAGATGATGCATCAGCATGCACTCTCTTCGTTTGGGCGGCACGGGAATTCTGGTAATCCCCAATTTCCTGCTCTGTCTTATAACAATTATAAGTTGGAGCGGGACCAACGTTCCCCAGCTCAGAATAACAAGCGGGTTCGGTCAATAATCCGTATTATTATCTTGATTAAGGCGTGACATGGTCGCTACCAGGAGAGAGAGAGAAGAAAACACTCTGCGTGCGCTCTTGCAAGAATAGATTGGTTATTATTTTATCTAATCAGGATGGCTCCCACTGTTTTTATCAAATCTTCCTTCAAACCCTAAAAGGAAAGACTAGCCGGGATTAATTACACACTACAAGTTCGCCAATCTTTCAGCTAGGCCAGTGTCGGTACTTTGAGGGAGGTCCCCCGTGCTTTCGCACGAACCCAATTAATGTAAACCTCGTTTTCCCAGAGGCTTAACCTCGTTGACACCTTTCTAGACACCTACTTAATCGGCTAATTGTAATGTGTAAAACTCTCCCAGGAGTAACTCTTACTCGCAGCGGGTATCGGGATCCAACTATCTCATAGAAGGTATGCAATCTCATTGCAAATTTCAACACTTGAAATTCCCGATAATATTTTTCCCCTAGCGTCCTATGACCTTGACGCAGGCCAACAAACCATAGTGCGCTAGTCAAGTTCAACCCGTCATTTCCTGATTGAATTAAACCAACCCGCACGACCCTTGACGCAGGCCAACAAAGTCGCACGACTACCCTTGATCACTACCCGCACGACCCTTGACCCTTTCCGCTCCATTGGTTCTCTGGGATCGAGCTTGTTCTCCGGTCCTCCTTTGTCGTAGATAATCCACCCGAGGGATATGATCCATGGATCTAGCTCCTAACTAAGTGTCAATAGGAGCAACTAGAGAACTTGTGTTGCTAATCCAAGTTGTCTAGGATGTAGTGTGGAGTTCTATGTGTTCTACTATCTCTATTTTGCCTTTTCATTTGTTTCTTAACTCATGAGAGGGTAGTGAAGAGGAAGATGATGAAGGTGGAGGAAACTCAAGAGGAGGGAGGAGGGTGAAGCAAAAATGGGAGCTCAAGAATAATGAAGCATTCATGTGAGAGAAAAATCAACACAATGGTTTTGTGTATGAATTTTCATAATAAAAAACTAGCAACCATATTCAATAGTTGATCCAAATGAATAAATAATCCATTTGTCAACTATTGAAGTCATGTCTCTTACCATTCCTCCCTCTCCTCCAATTTCCACCTCATTTCCATTTATCAATAAATGGAAAAGTCCATGATGAGGTGTCCACCTTCTAAAAGGTAGTCTGTAATAAAATACGAATTACAGTCTGCTGTATATACATACATGCCTTCGGATAAAAACACGAATTCCCAAAGAGATAGAATAACACAAAGAATGTAATACTAGAATATACATATCGAAATATATATATGTAAATTATCAAGTCAATACTTAATATTATAATCCGGCTCAAACCCGAGCCGGCTAGTATTACCAACTATCCGATCGATAGTCCGGGTACAAAATACATCAATCAATCAGAACCCTGCACGTATCCAATACGGCTACTACATCATTTCTCCTGAACCAGGGAAAACCTCTGTGTGGGACTCTAAAGACTTGACAGTACGCCGGCAGTGAGTTACTGGATAAATCCATAACCACAAGCACGTCAGCGGCACTAGCTGTACGTAACGGCTACCCGGGTACCTGTCGAAAAGGAAGGCCGACGAGCAAACTCATCCGGATCCCTACTGAGCTTATCTGTGACAATCTCCGTACAGTCCGGTCTCTTCGTCTAAGAGTATCGCATACCGGGTTTAGGGGTGGTAAGCGTCAGACCCTAATAACCCGGTAATTCGTGCTGATGTGGCTCAGGACCAATCCGAGAAACTACTGATCAGCCTATCAGTAAATCCCAACTGCCCTGGCTAAGGTCTTATGGTCCTGACCAATTGAACACGGTGCGATATCGACTCCCTATACCGGGAGAGACGAATCCCCGACAATCGCTCACTGCCTCCATGTGGCTCGGGACTGTACCCAACCAAAACCTGTTTGCACAACTCAGTAGAGCCGTGGTAGGGTAGTGATCAAAGCACAGTGGAAACTCATGCGAGACAAGTGCCGATCTCAGGTCTAAAGACTAACATGTACTCATGTCACCAGAGAACTTCCACCCGACGAGAGGTATAGTACCATCTGGAAGTTCTCGGCGAGTCCGTCCGGTGTACTCACCCCCAGTGAGCACCTGTATACGATCTTGAAAGGTTCCTTGGCACTCTAGTAAGGTCTCACAAGGCATCGAACATGCCATTTTAAAATTTTTGGTGCCGAGAAACCCTAGACTACGGATCGTCGCTAGAATTCTAGGCGAAACTAAAAGCTAGTTAACACTTAACTACTAGGATACGGAAATTACAACCTTTGTAGATCCGGATATCCACCTCCACGGCTCCGCAATGAAGTCTTCTCGCTGTCCATCTTGAAGCTTGGACTCTCGTGACGGCTTCATCGGAGAAACGTGCGGAATAGGTCGTCGGCTTTGTGTAAAAGACGATCTACGTCGAGGTTGCACAAACTCAAGCTCCGACTTCACAAACTTGTGAAACTTGTGAAGTAAACACCCAAAACAACTTGGCAAGAGGTAGAGGGTGAAGAAATAGGAGGTGGGTTCACTTTAGATTTGGATTTCTCTCACTAAAACTCAAGTTGCCATTGGAGTAGCAAGCTTGAAGAAGAAGAAGAAGATGAGCTCAAGAAAAGAATATGATAAGTCTTATGTTAAAAATAAATTTAAATCAAATACTTATCATAACTTGAACTAGGGTTAAGTGTAGAGAATTAACCATGGTCAATTGGATGGGTTAGGGTTAAGCATGAAGATAAGGATGGTTAGCAAAGTCAAAGCTTCATGAAGCTTCAACTTAAAACAAAAAGAGCCACCATTCTTATCTTAACTCATTTCAAATAAATAAACAAACAAATAAATAATTAAATGAATATGCAAAACCCTAATTATCAAATTAACCATGGATTAATTCTATAAACTTAACTATATGATCAAGTATCATCAAACATGATACAAAGTAGTGCACTAAAGCATATCACATATACAATGTGCATCAAGTGAGAAAAATCCGTTTAAAGTGAACCAACACTAGTTAATGCAATGCAATATATCAAATATATAATTATGCATTAAATCATTAAATCAACATTTGATTCAATGATCCGGTCATGTCGCACATGACCGACTAGAATGTAATGTATCGATTCATCGAATCAATGATTCGATAACTAGGTCATATCGAATATAACCAATCGAAACATATATCGTGAGAATGAAATGCGGTATCACCTACACGCATTATTCTCAGTCCTGCACATATCTCATATGCGCTCCTATTTCGTTTCGCTTGAGCCAGGAAACCTCTGTGTAGGACTCTAAAGACTCGTCAATACGCCGGTAGCAGATGATGATCATATCAAGCACCCACAAGCCGCAAGCGGTCTGCTAAACGTAACGGCCACCCGGGTATTGAGCGATCAGAAGATCGACGAGCTAGCCCGCTCACACTCCTGCGAATCCGACCAGTAACACTTACCATACAGTCCGGTCTCTTCGTCTGATATGTCGCATATCAAGTCTAGGGGTGGTATACGTCAGACCCCAATAACCCGATAAGTCGTGCTGATGTGAGGCTCGTAACGGGTCGAGAAACTACTGGTAACACTTACCAGCAAATCTCTGATCAGCCCTGGCCAGGGACTTCCCTGTTACGGCCAATCGAGCACAGCGCAACATCAACCCCCAATACCGGGAGAGACGAAACCCCTCCTATCGCTCATTGCCTCCATGTGACTCGGGACTGTGCCCAAAGACCACCATTTTGCACGCCCTCATGGACGTGGTAAGGTGGAGATCAAAGCACAGTGGGAATCACACAAGACTCTATGACGATCTCGAGTCTACAGACTAACCTGTACAAGTGTCACCTGAGAACTGCCATCTGACGTGAGGTATAATACCATCTGGGAGTTCTCGGCGAGTCCGTCCAGTGTACCCAGTCTCCACTGAGCACCCGTATACCATCTCTGATGTCAAACACCAATGGATATGGGATCATCCATCACCCATCTCATGGGTCGAGAAGCGTATACGCTAGTCTACTCTGGTATATCGATGCCCCGTCTCGATACACCCATGACTAGGGACCTTGAAGGATGTACTTATGGACTACCATGTCCCCACTAGTATGATCTGCATCATAGTCCAGGTAGTCAAGTACAAATCCTAAGGGCTTTACCAACATGTAACTATAAGACAGTATAAAGAGACTAGTGTACATGTTAAGATAAAGAGTAACCAGATAGCATACTATCATGTCGAGCAAGAAAGTCATCTCTATATATGTCCAAGCATCCAATATAATATACATAATCTGTACAATACTGGCCTCTAGGGCATACACACAACTAACAATCTCCCACTTGCACTAGGGCCAGCTGCTGTAGTATCTCATACCGAGCATCCCGAAGAGTCTCTCAAACTGTATCTGGGGAATGGCCTTCGTGAGTGGATCCGCCGTGTTGTTCTTCGTGTCAACTCTCCTGACCTCGATCTCCCGGCGATCAACTATCTCCCGGATCAGGTGATACCGCCTCAGAATATGCCTGGATCGCTGATGGGATCTGGGTTCCTTGGCCAAAGCCATCGCTCCATTGTTATCGCAATACAAAGGTATTGGATGCTCAATGGATGGAACCACTCCAAGTTCAGTAATGAACTTCTTAATCCAGACAGCCTCTTTGGCAGCATCGTTGGCAGCGATGTATTCAGCCTCCATCGTCGAGTCTGCCACGGTTTCCTGCTTGGAACTCTTCCAGCTAACCGCCCCTCCGTAAAGGGTAAAGACAAAGCCCGACTGCAACTTAGAGTCGTCCTTATCACTCTGGAAGCTCGAATCGATAAAGGACTCCACTTGGAGTTCTCCGTTACCATACACCAAGAACATATCTCTAGTCCTTCGCAAGTACTTGAGAATGCTCTTCACAGCTGTCCAGTGACTCTCTCCAGGATCAGCTTGATACCTGCTCACTACACTTAGTGAGTATGCTATATCGGGTCTGGTACATAGCATCGCATACATGATAGAGCCTACTGCCGAAGCATAGGGTATCCCTTGCATGCGAGCTCTCTCCAAATCAGTCTTAGGAGACATCTCTTTGGAGAGAGTGACTCCAGAGATCGTGGGCAAGTTCCCACGCTTGGACTCTTCCATACTAAACCTCTTTAGTATGGTGTCAATGTACCTGGATTGGGACAATCCCAAAATCCGTTTGGATCTATCTCTATAGATCCTGATCCCCAATATGCAGGAGGCATCACCAAGATCTTTCATTGAGAATCTTTGTGATAAGAAGAGCTTGACCGATTGCAGCATAGGAATATCATTTCCTATCAAGAGTATGTCGTCCACGTACAATACGAGGAAGACAACCTTACTCTCTGCCACCTTCTTGTAGATACAAGGTTCATCTGGATTTTTGACGAAATCAAACTCTTTGATAACGACGTCAAAGCAGATGTTCCAACTCCGCGATGCTTGCTTTAATCCATAAATGGATTTAAGCAGCTTGCACACCTTCCCGCTGCTCCCACTATCTACGAAGCCCTCTGGCTGAGTCATGTACACGCACTCTTCTAAATCACCATTTAGAAAGGCGGTCTTAACATCCATTTGCCAGATTTCGTAGTCATGAAAAGCAGCAATGGCAAGCATGATTCGGATGGATTTAAGCATAGCCACTGGAGAAAAGGTCTCGTCATAGTCCACACCTGGTCTTTGACGAAAACCCTTTGCTACAAGTCTAGCTTTGAAACTCTCCACTTTCCCATCTACACCAAGTTTCTTCTTGAAGATCCACTTGCTCCCAATGGGTTTTACCCCTTCAGGAGCAACTTCCAAAGTCCATACTTTGTTGGTGTACATGGATTCCATCTCGGACCGCATAGCATCCAGCCATTTCACTGAGTCCCTACTCGTGATGGCCTGCTCGAAGCTAGTTGGGTCATCATCCTCCATGATGCAATCCTCGCTCCCACCGTCCATGAGAAAACCGTAGTATCTCTCAGGTTGGCGAGGAACCCTACTAGATCGGCGGAGTGGCTGGGGTTCATCGGGAACTATGGAATCCTCTGGTTCCACCAGATCTTCTGTTGTAGCTTCTGCAGCTGGAACCTCTTCCAGTTCTACCTCATGACCACTAATTTCTTTTTCAAGAAATTCCTTTTCTAAAAAGGTGGCATGCCGAGAAACAAACACTCTTTGTTCCTCAGGGTGGTAGAAGATATACCCTTGAGAATTCTTGGGATATCCTACAAATTTGCATAGAACAGACCGTGCCTCGAGTTTGTCCGGATTTTGTCGTTTGACATAGGCTGGACAACCCCATATCTTAACATAGTTAAGACATGGTCTCTTCCCTTTCCATATCTCATATGGAGTGGTAGGCACAGATTTGGTGGGGACCATATTCAATAGATGTATGGCTGTCTCAAGCGCATACCCCCAGAAGGAAATAGGTAACTCAGCTGTGCTCATCATAGAGCGCACCATATCTAATAGGGTGCGGTTCCTCCGTTCTGATACACCGTTGTGCTGTGGTGTATATGGAGGAGTCAGCTGAGAGAGAATCCCATTCTCTTTTAGGAATTCCAGGAACTCATTGCTCAAGTATTCACCTCCTCGATCAGATCGAAGGATTTTAATACTTTTTCCGGTTTGGTTTTCGACTTCTTGTTTATATTCTCTAAATTTCTCAAAAGCTTCAGACTTGTGTCTTATTAAGTACACATGTCCGTATCTTGAGAGATCGTCAGTGAATGTAATGAAGTACGAAGAACCATCCCTGGCATGTGTAGACATGGGACCACATACATCACTATGTATCAGTCCTAAGAGTTCGGTAACTCTTTCTCCGTGTCCCGTAAACGGAGTCTTGGTCATCTTGCCTTTGAGACATGACTGGCAAGTGTCATAAGATGAAAATTCGAAAGGTTTCAAATATCCATCTTTATGCAACTTAGCCAGTCGTGTCACATTGATGTGACCCAGTCTACAATGCCACAAGAAGGATTCGTTGAGTTCAGAACTCTTCCTCTTGTGTGTGTTTGTTATGCTCAGAACTGTTGATTGATTTAGAACATAAATACCATTGCACAACGTGCCTGATCCAACCAACTTTTGGTCACGGAAAATGTTCATAACATTGTCCTGTAATACAAAATTATATCCCTCTTTACTTAATAAAGAAACCGATATAATGTTGCATATCAGGTTCGGCATGTAATAGCATTCGTTCAGAACCAATGTATTACCAGTTGGTAATACAAGGTGATATTCCCCGACAGTCTTAGCTGCAACAATTGCACCATTTCCAACTCTAATGTCTTTATCACCTTCTCCAAGTTCTCTACCTTTCCTTAGCCCATGTAACTGATTACATATATGGGATCCCGACCCGGTATCCAATACCCAGGACGTAGAGCAAATGGAGAAACAGTTCTCAGTAACGAACACACCCGAAGAAAATGCATCAACATGTACTTTCTTCATTCGGGTGGCATGGGAATCCTGGTATTCCCCAATATCCTGTTCATTCCTATAACTCTTATAAGAAAGAACGGAACCAACGTTCCCCAGCACAGTATAACATGCGGGTTCGGTCAATACATCCATATTATTATCTTTATTAAGGCATGAAATGGTCGCTACCTGGAGAGAGAGAGAAGAAAACACTTTAGCGTATGCTCGTGCAAGATCAGATTGGTTATTATCTTATCTAATCAGGATGGCTCCCACTGCTTTTTATCAAATCTTCCTCCAAACCCTAAAAGGAAAGACTAGCCGGGATTAATTACACACTACAAGTTCGCCAATCTTTCAGCCAGGCCAGTGTCGGTACTTTGAGGGAGGTCCCCCGTGCTTTCGCACGAACCTAATTAATGTAAACCTCGTTTTCCCATAGGCGTAACCTCGTTAACACCTTTCTAGACACCTACTTGATCAGCTAATTGCAATGTGTAAAACTCTCCCAGGAGTAACTCTTACTCACAGTGGGTATCGGGATCCAACTATCTCATAGAAGGTATGCAATCTCATTGCAAATTTCAACACTTGAAATTCCCGATATGCTTTTGCCCCTAGCGTGCTATGACCTTGACGAAAGCCAACAAACCACAGCCCGCTAGTCAAGTTCAACCCGTACATTTCTTGACTGAATTAAACCCACCCGCACGACCCTTGACGAAAGCCAACAAAGCCGTACGACTACCCTAATCCAGTCGCATCATATGCAGCAGATAAACAGCACATAGCTACCGCACACTACACCTTGACGAAAGCCAACAAATGTAGCACGAATACTATATGTAATTTATCTGAAATGACGGAGGGCTACGCAGGTTTTTCATAAAAACCATGAGCGTAATGAACTTGATATCGTTGTAGAATCAAATAAAGTTTTGAAATGGAGTGATTTTGAGGCTTTTCTAGTTTTGCTAAAGGAGTCACTCCCGGTGAAGGGATCTCGGTCCTTTCCTCGTCGAATGAGGTGCGGGATATATCATATATATCGCTGTGCAAAGCAAAAACGCAAAAGCAGTCAAAAGCAAACCGAGTGTGTAGCATCTGCCAGTTATTGCTAAAGGAGTCACTCCCGGTGAAGGGATCTCGGTCCTTTCCTCGTCGAATGAGGTGCGGGGTATATCATATATACCGCTATGCAAAGCAAGAACTGTAGCTACCTGTTTTATTTAAAATCTGATTCTATAACATCTTAGGTTTCTTTCCTTTCATTAATCACATTAATGAAGTCCCATCATTTAAATACCTAAACATCACAGATAGATATGACGTACACTTATGCCATCCGCATTCGCCTCGATGTCCCCTCGTGCACCGTTAGGTTAGGTAACTAACGACAGAGCAGGACAGGGCTAGCGCGGGTGTAAAGCATAAGTAACGTCTATATAATATATCATATATACTATATACTATATCCATCACAGAGTCACAACACAGATATCGCAGCAGAATAAACATATGAAATATTGGATATACTAGGACGTCCGTGTTTTCAATACGAGCCAGTATAAAACACGGATTCCACGGTCGTGATGAATAGCCAATCCCACACCCCTAGACCCCTACGAGAGCGGCAAGCAACTCTGCCAATTCTAGGGTTAGGAGACCCGGACTCGACTCCTCGAGTTGGTCTCCCACTGGACCCCAGAACCCGGTTACTTGTGCTCCCCTCCTTAGGTCTATCCTAATGCGGAAAAGTAAATAATATACAAAGGGTGACAGCTTCCGCTACCTGGAAGTGCTCCAAATAAAAGAATATTACATACAAGTTTTTACATGAATGAAAATGAAAAACACTCATCTCACATAAAAAACCCCGGCTATTCGAACACGACGATCCAATATAACATATCCAGCAACACATAACATCACATGTCATCAACGTAAGTAAGTATGCATACCCCAATTGTCGTTGACGTATAGCAACGAAACCGGCGATATGAACATACTACACTTACGGTCACAGAAAAGAAAGTATAAAACTACAACAATTGGAATCCGCAACGGTTTTAGACATCACATGCCTAATCAGATATAAATCCCGCATTTTAGTCTCATTATCGAAAACTCTTTTCAATATCATATGGGACTAAATTGCTAGATTTATAACATTCATTCAGTTATCTCATAATTACTTGTGAATTCCAATTATTGTATCACATTCCAGATAAACAGAAAATGTTAAACTTTCCGATCGAACAATCGAACACCCAAGTTTTCCCAATACAGATCAACACATGAAATAAGTCTAACAACATTCAGTTCGTACCTCAGTACCAACGGTCCAGCCGTAGAAGGGTCAAGCCAACGCCTCACATGTGGCACGCCGTACTGCCCCAAACCCGAAGGTTCAAAGGGCAGTTCAAGACGGTCACATAATCGAGTTAAGGTTTGTTGTCTTCTAGAGGGACCATCGAGTTACTTGCACTACTTAGAACGTCGTTAAACTACGGAAAAATCCAACACTTGGAAATTTCCCGACAGGGGAAAAATTGGGTATTTATATCCGGTCGAACTTTTTAACATATTCTAAAATTTATCCGGAAAGCCAAATAGACAAAATTTGATACCCCGATCGAAACACCGAATCCCCAAAACAATTGCAGAAAATTCAACTCTTGAATCAATATTAAAAATTCCCAGAAAACTCAGCAGAATTTATCAGGAGTTACTATGCAAACAAAGTGGGCTGACGTCACCAATTGGCCGCTGATCAGCCGCAGAAGCCATGCTTCTGCCGCTGATCCGCCGCGAAAAACACTGTTCACCAGAAACTTTTTGCACCGTAATTCTTATTTTTTCCTGCTGAATTTTTTAGCAATTTTTAATTTGGAAAAATCCACTGTTTTCAAAAAAGTACAGAGAGCATATTTTAGGTTTCGGTTTTGGGTCGTTCGGACTTCAAATTCCGTCTACGCTTCGCCTAAGGCTCTAGCCAGGCTCTGATACCAGTGAAAGGTTCCTTGGCACTCTAGTAAGGTCTCACAAGGCATCGAACATGCCATTTTAAAATTTTTGGTGCCGAGAAACCCTAGACTACGGATCGTCGCTAGAATTCTAGGCGAAACTAAAAGCTAGTTAACACTTAACTACTAGGATACGGAAATTAAAACCTTTGTAGATTCGGATATCCACCTCCACGGCTCCGCAACGAAGTCTTCTCGCTGTCCATCTTGAAGCTTGGACTCTCGTGACGGCTTCATCGGAGAAACGTGCGGAATAGGTCGTCGGCTTTGTGTAAAAGACGATCTACGTCGAGGTTGCACAAACTCAAGCTCCGACTTCACAAACTTATGAAACTTGTGAAGTAAACACCCAAAACAACTTGGCAAGAGGTAGAGGGTGAAGAAATAGGAGGTGGGTTCACTTTAGATTTGGATTTCTCTCACTAAAACTCAAGTTGCCATTGGAGTAGCAAGCTTGAAGAAGAAGAAGAAGATGAGCTCAAGAAAAGAATATGATAAGTTTTATGTTAAAAATAAATTTAAATCAAATACTTATCATAACTTGAACTAGGGTTAAGTGTAGAGAATTAACCATGGTCAATTGGATGGGTTAGGGTTAAGCATGAAGATAAGGATGGTTAGCAAAGTCAAAGCTTCATGAAGCTTCAACTTAAAACAAAAAGAGCCACCATTCTTATCTTAACTCATTTCAAATAAATAAATAAACAAATAAATAATTAAATGAATATGCAAAACCCTAATTATCAAATTAACCATGGATTAATTCTATAAACTTAACTATATGATCAAGTATCATCAAACATGATACAAAGTAGTGCACTAAAGCATATCACATATACAATGTGCATCAAGTGAGAAAAATCCGTTTAAAGTGAACCAACACTAGTTAATGCAATGCAATATATCAAATATATAATTATGCATTAAATCATTAAATCAACATTTGATTCAATGATCCGGTCATGTCGCACATGACCGACTAGAATGCAATGTATCGATTCATCGAATCAATGATTCGATAACTAGGTCATATCGAATATAACCAATCGAAACATATATCGCGAGAATGAAATGCGGTATCACATACACGCATTATTCTCGGTCCTGCACATATCTCATATGCGCTCCTATTTCGTTTCGCTTGAGCCAGGAAACCTCTGTGTAGGACTCTAAAGACTCGTCAATACGCCGGTAGCAGATGATGATCATATCAAGCACCCACAAGCCGCAAGCGGTCTGCTAAACGTAACGGCCACCCGGGTATTGAGCGATCAGAAGATCGACGAGCTAGCCCGCTCACACTCCTGCGAATCCGACCAGTAACACTTACCATACAGTCCGGTCTCTTCGTCTGATATGTCGCATATCAAGTCTAGGGGTGGTATACGTCAGACCCCAATAACCCAATAAGTCGTGCTGATGTGAGGCTCGTAACGGGTCGAGAAACTACTGGTAACACTTACCAGCAAATCTCTGATCAGCCCTGGCCAGGGACTTCCCTGTTACGGCCAATCGAGCACAGCGCAACATCAACCCCCAATACCGGGAGAGACGAAACCCTTCCTATCGCTCATTGCCTCCATGTGACTCGGGACTGTGCCCAAAGACCACCATTTTGCACGCCCTCATGGACGTGGTAAGGTGGAGATCAAAGCACAGTGGGAATCACATAAGACTCTATGACGATCTCGGGTCTACAGACTAACCTGTATAAGTGTCACCTGAGAACTGCCATCTGACGTGAGGTATAATACCATCTGGGAGTTCTCGGCGAGTCCGTCCAGTGTACCCAGTCTCCACTGAGCACCCGTATACCATCTCTGATGTCAAACACCAATGGATATGGGATCATCCATCGCCCATCTCATGGGTCGAGAAGCGTATACGCTAGTCTACTCTGGTATATCGATGCCCCGTCTCGATACACCCACGACTAGGGACCTTGAAGGATGTACTTATGGACTACCATGTCCCCACTAGTATGATCTGCATCATAGTCCAGGTAGTCAAGTACAAATCCTAAGGGCTTTACCAACATGTAACTATAAGACAGTATAAAGAGACTAGTGTACATGTTAAGATAAAGAGTAACCAGATAGCATACTATCATGTCGAGCAAGAAAGTCATCTCTATATATGTCCAAACATCCAATATAATATACATAATCTGTACAATACTGGCCTCTAGGGCATACACACAACTAACAGATCTTAGGTGCGAAAGGCCAATGGTTGCGGGACCAAACCATCGCCCCTCGTCGGGGTCTAGAAACGTATACACTAGTCTACTCTGGAATATCGATGCCCAGTCTCGATACTCCCACGACTAGGGACTATTTAAGGATGTGCGTACTGACTACCCAGCTCCCATAAGTATGATCGCCATCACAACGCAGGTAGCCTAGCAATGATCCTACGGGCTTTATCAACATGTAATTCCAAATATGTAATAGCAAGTAAAACATACACATGTTAAGATAAAGACAAACCGGATAGCATACTATCATATTGAGCAAGACTGTTCTGTACATATATATGTCCAAGCATCCAAATGTATACATATACAATAATGGCCTCTAGGGCATACATATCCAACAATATGAACATAGCAGAAAGGTAAATAGTAAATGCAACAAGATATGATATGTATCGATATACGAATCACACAATTATCGTATTTAAAATAGCACGAATCGTTGTTTTTAGAAAACTAGGGACTACAGCGTTTTGAGAAAAGAATTACCTTTTGAAATCTGTAGCGTCTCTCGATTTGTCCTTTGAAAATGCACACGATTCGTTAGTTTTAAAAATAGGTATGACTCATATCTACATAAGTAATTAAAAGACAAAAAGGCTAAGCTAATCCCGAGTCAAAAAGTTAATAGAAAACGAACGCATTTCCGAGTCGATATATCTAATAGTCGACGATTCGGCCTCATAGCATGTCGGTTGAAAATGTTTGTTGTTTTGTTGGACTCCGAATGTTTTAATGACATCACATGAAGGGTATGAATAATGAGATAAGGAAATTTAAGGAGCATAACGATGAACGAAAGGCGAGTTGAACCATTGATTTTGTTACAATGTTGGATGCATGAACTATATGATTCATATCTATGCATATACGGAATCTACAAGTAAGTTCAGTTTTGTTTTTTATACCCAAAATTTTCATATTTCTAAATTTCACCCCTAAAAATCTTTAAATTGTTCATAAATCCCCCCTTGGTCCGTTTCACAAAGTATCTTATATGAATATTCCGGTACTATAATTAACATACCGTTAAGTGATCGCTAAAAGACAAAAATACCCTCAAAGTCATCTTCATCCATATCAATTTTGGGTTAGGGTTAGGCTTTCTCTTCAATTTCAAATTAAGAATTGTCTTTACATAAAAAAATTAGGGCTTTCCTCTTTTTAATAGATGATTGATCCATACCCTTGACTAGAGGATGCCGATTGATAGATTCACCGACTCGGTCATGTTAGATACGTATACCTTATCGCTTAGAGCTGATGATTTACCTTATGCTGCATTCATGTTATTCTTATTTCATTGCATATACCTGTGCTAGTACACCTACACCATTATCGATGATGCGCATGTTACACTTACACAGATTTGCCGGCTCGCACACTTCATCATCGATAATTGCCATGTCACTACACAGTAGGATTGCTGCATCATGATATGACTCCTTGCATAATATACTTGCTATAGTTGCATAGGCACTTTTATATGATGTTGCATTGGACTTTGGAGAATTTGGGAACTGCAGGATATATTTTAAAAACTGAATTTATTTAAAAGAGCGGTTTTCCCCTGATATGTGCATATTACTGTTCCATGTTGCATGATATACGGATATGCTTAGATTTCTGTTATATGTCGCATACATCATACTTTACGATTATACGCATTGAGATATGCTGTTTTCATGAGATTTCTGGATTTGAGAACCGTGATCATTTTAAAAGAAAGTATATATTGTTTTAAAAACCCGGTTTCTCTTGATATGATATTTCAGTCCGTCCACCATGCATTTTCTCGGTTCTGAGACGTGTGATATATGAAACCCGATTCGAGGAGGAGGTGGAACCGTCTGCGGGTGATGGTGGACCCGGTGAGGTACCCCGGGGCAAGATGGTCGCGGATGATGGCGTTGAGCCTGGCAGGGGAGCACTACCTACCGGTGATAGTATTTGGACTCAGCGGTTTATCCGGAGGATACCGACCGGAGCAGAGAGATGGATATGAGGGTCGATCTGAGGATGCGGCTCCTGAGATATGAGGATTTACGTGTCGATGCTGGACACGGGTTTCATCATGTTTTGAGTGTCGGTGTTGGACACTCAGGTTCCATGATTTGATGTGTCATTGATGGACACACATTCTTTGATATCCTCATTTATTTACATGCATACATGCATTCATTATATTGTTGGATGATATCCACATGCATACTGGCATTCATTATATTGTTGGATGATATCCACTTGCATACAGACATTTATTATATTGTTGGCACACATTTACGTACGGTCACCCTAGATATCATAGTATTACCTTCATGATATAGTTGACCTAGGAAATCGTTATTTTATTCGATTTCTACCCGTTGATGTTTTCTACTCACGAGTTGGCAACTCACCCCCGTTGTGTCACAGTTATTGTATGTTGACTGCATGGATCTGTAGCGGCATCGTTGGCACACAACTTGCATCGGGTGACATGCTTTGGTAGGTGGGACAGTTGTTTCGTGCTTACTCTTGTACTTATTATTCATATTGTATCTAGTCAACTCCATCAATCAAAACTAGTATTTGTATATTAAGTAAAGACTTAGTGAGACTTGTAGTTGCGAGATTTGAGTGATGGGTTTTATGTTCGCTTTTTGGGTTGATGTTTTGCCTTATTCATTATCTTTTGTGTTGAACTTCGCCGTTGGGCGTCATATACTTATATTTATGCTTTGCGTGGTTGTAGATCCGCCGATTGGCGAAGAGGTAGCTCCCGCTTGGGGATGCCTTTATATTATCATGTATTGTGGTTTTGGATCAAAAAATACAAAGGAGGTGCTGCCCAATTTTTTAAAAGACGAACATGTTTTACTACTAGTAAGATAAACTTGCATTTTTCATGTTCCCTTTTCTATGAATTTAAGAAAACACTTTTCTTCATTATACCTTATTTCAAAACTGCACCTCTTTTATTTTTTTAAAAGGTTTAGATTTCTGGGTTTCAGCTTACTTGGATTACGTTACGCTTTTAGACGTTGCGTGATTTAAGTGTTGGTCACGAGTTAATATTTCGGGTCATGACAAAAGTTAGTATCAGAGCGCTAGGTTTAACCTTTGTTCGAGTTTAGGTTTGACTATGTGGAGTCTGGGGCGTAAATATTTTGGAACCTAGGCTTGACCTTACAGAACTTAGACTTGGACATGGGGGTATTAGACCCGAACTTTCATTACTTAGGCTGACCCTGATTGATGGAGTAGGTAGCTTGAGTAGAGTAACGTATCGTACGTATGTTCCACGACATATTTACGATACGATACTCCGCTTAAGAAACCTTAGGATGTACATATATTGAGATCTTTCATTCTATTTGTTTCCATGATCAAACTCTTATTGATTCCATTCCTCATTATGATCATGTATCTATTTTGGGATCTGTTGATTCCTTTTATTCCATTGTTATGGTTTCATCGATACATGCTTGAGGTTCTTGTCACCATGGTTTGAGCGCAGATTGAGTTGCTGCTCGTGTTGCGGTCAAGGCGAGCTCGTCATGGACGAGGACTGACCATCGTGTTTTCTGGTGACACGAGAACGTCTCGATTTTTGTATTGGAGTTGTGACTTCTCGTTTGAGGCGAGTGTTCGGCTTTGCACCGTATGATCGGGATGTTGATAGAGGCTGCCGGTTGTGAGAGGACGGTTGATGTACAGCATACCTCAGAGATTGTGATGTCGTCTACCGTGCAGACAGATGACCCAGCTGTTGCTGAGATTGATAGGATGTCGCCTCCATGCTTTACGAGCTGAGATCGCTGGAGCTTTCAGGCAGAGCTGCGACAGATGATAGATAGTCTACCTTGAGTTAAGGGACAAAGGATATTCACATGTTGTCTAGGCAAAGTTAAAAAGTTCGAAACGAATGTCAGAAACCCGTTTTTCCAAGTTTAAGGTATTCGGAGGCACATGCAAGTAATTCTGTGGACCCTCTAGAAGAATGGAAGCCTAACTCGATATAATGACCATGGGAATGCTTTTGAACCTTAGGGTTTGCGGCAGTTCCGCGGTGTCATTAATGAGGCTTGGGTTTGCCTTCTACGGTTGGTCCATAGGTACTGTGGCATATACCGGATATTATTAAATTGTACTCAAGAGTTGAGCTTTCGGGGAATTATGGGATTTTGACAAATCGATCGAAAGTATAACGTCGTCCGGATATCATGTGATAGGAGACCGGTAAGTGGACCGGCTTCAGATAGAGGACCTCACCCAGATGCGTTGTGAGTTGATCGAGAATGGACGAGTATTGAGTATTCCTCTGATGGTATGGACGAGTTCCCGAGGACGTGTTCGGCTAGAGATCTTCTACAGAGTGATGAAGATACCGAGTTCGTGATTTCGATTCCGTGTAAGAGATTCCAGATTTACTGTAGCCGAGATAATTGCAGTACGCAGATAGCATGACGTGACGTCGAAGGAGACGATAATAAAGACGAGCGAAACAAGAGGTTCGTGCGAGATGTCAAACGAGCTGTTGTTACTCCCCATTGAGATTAGAGATCTAATATGTATACAGAGGCGTGAGATACGACCAGTTCCTGAGGAAAAGCTGTGCTGAGAACGCAAATGTCCAGAAAGCGAGAAAAGATTAGGCAAGAGTACCAGCCTCCGTATAGTTCGGCATAGGCAAGATCGGAAGAGACCCTGAGCAGGTTCCTTCCAGGACACTGCTGCAATAAGATTTGCACTGATGATCAGATGTGTGACGGGTATTCAGAGGATCCGAGGACGACGCCAGTGACGTGCTGCTTTATGAGTGGTCATACTAATTGGCCAAGAGTTTACCAGAGAAGTGCCAGAGCGGAATCGTTTCCGTTAGCACACCTGACTGAACCGATGAGCCGATGGATTGCGAGATTGGTAATCCACAGAGAAATAAGGACCCAGAAACAGAGGACGCCAGACCGTGAGCAGGAGGCAAGCAGATGTTCTTGCTCTGCCAGTTTTGGGTGCACTGATATTTTTCGACATTGTAGGAGGTGTACCTCAATGACATTTGCTGCGATTTGCGTTGTGATCCGAGTATCACGCTTATATCGCTTGGATTGAGTTTTGATGATGAGTTTTATGATATTGATTTCGTGCACCATTGCTGCACCTACTGGGTAATTACATCTTCGTGCATAGTTATTGCACTCGATATATGTTTTTATACACCGTGTATCGGTTTATGATTTATGCATATCTATTGCACTTGATATTGATTTTGTGCCTTGGCTGCACATGTTTATGATTTCCTGGATTTCATACAGTTGATTTGATTTTGTGCATGTGGTACGCACTCGATTTGATCTTGCACTCGGTATAGCTAATATGTGCTTGCAGTGCATTGATACATGTTCTGTGCACGCAGTTGCACACGTTTATGATTTTATACACCTTAGTACACTCGGTGTTGCTTTTTATGCACTTAAGTTATTGATTGGTATTTTGTGCATTTGATGCACCAGATTTGTATTTATGTGCATTAGTTACATCAGACTTATATTTTTCGTACATGCTATTGCACTAGATGCTTTTTAAGGACCTGACGCGTTGATTTGGATTTTCACGCATGATATGAGATGTGATTTTGTGCACACCAGATGCACTCGATTGAGATTTTCGTGTACAATAGATGCACCAGATATTGTTGTCATGCACACCCGTTGCACTGGACAGATACTTTCGTGCACACCCGTTGCACTTAGTTTTGCTTTGTGCATATTGTGGCACCTGTGTTTGGATTTGATTTCCGTGCACACCAGACGCACATGATTGTTGGATACGCCTTCTGAGGCTGATTTTTGCTTTTGAGCACCTTATTTTCACGTTGAGCACTGTATTGTGTAGTAGCCAAACATGACTGATCTGGGGACAGTACCTGAGTATTTTGCATGCACTAAAAAGTTAACAAGAGGTTTTCAAAAAAAAAAGAGCTATAGTCTCACTATTTCCTACGTGTCCGCGAGCGGCACGAACGTTTATAAAGGAAAACCTTTTGGGATATTTCAAGACGGCGGAACGTATAATTCGAGCAAAAACATATATAAGTATATTTACTACTTTACAATGAGCGTCCGCCCCTTGTGCCGTGAGTTACGCATCACACGGCAATTCAGAAAAGATTTTGCATGTGTTTTATTCGGTTTTAAGATTTTCCCAAGGATGCGTGCTATATATATATGTATTATATTATTTGACTAGTGTATATTGAATTTCAGTAGGGGATTTCGAGATCTGTATCTCCATTGTAACTCCGGTGATATGCGTGCAAATCCGATGATATACGAAACGCTTGACGGAGTTCGATTTTGAGTTTTGTATTCGTTTTCAGTCGCACGCGATGCGCTGCGGCTTTTCTATACCTTCCATGATTTCGGAGCCCCGTCGATTTAAGTTAATTATTGAAATGTTTTAGTATTTGGGGGTTTAAATTTAAATTTGGGGACCGAATTTATTTAAGGGGAAGATTGTAACTTTTCAGAAAAAATAAAATATTATTTTTGGAATTTAATATTAAAATAATATATTTCACGAAACTACCCGATTTGCGAAATTGGAGTTTTCATAAAATGGTATAAATATATACCAATAATTGTGAAATAATTGAAAATTAAAATGATTTATTCATTTAAAAATATTTTTATCGGATTTAGTATTTTTAAAAGTTTATTATATGCAGTTTGGACAAAACCCGATTAGTGCACTGCTAATCGCGATTAGGCCAAATCCGTATTTCTACAGTTTTCCATGGCTAGTGCACCATGTCATGTTGCATTTTGTTGCAATTGTGTTATTTGGTTTCATTATTGTGAGAAGAAAAGAGAAAAAAAGGAAAAAAGAATGAAATATTGAAGAGAGAGAGTGTGTGTGAGACATGAGTGTGAGGGGTGAGAATAAAAGAGAGTGAGAGTAGGAGAGAGAGGGCAGCCATATTTTCCCCTCCCCATTTTCTTTTCTTCACCTCCTTCCTCCTCAAGCTTCCCTCCATCTTCACCCCATGAAATCATCTGAAAATCCTTATCAAAACCCTAAACCCTTTTCATTAAAAATGATCCCCATTTCATCCTCTACATTTTGGACCAAGAAAAGTTGGATTTTGATGACTTGGAACAGCTAGGGTTTTTCTTGAGTTGCCCAAATGAGGTATGAATTCTTCCATCTGGTTTAGTTTAAAGTCTAATAGCACCCTATAGTAGTTTAGAGTTAAATTGGTATCGATTAGTGATGTTTTGAAGTTCAAGAGAAGGATTAGGGTTTGAATTGTATTGTGGTGATGGAAGTGGCTGTTGTAAGACCCTTAGTGCTGTTTTTACTGACCAAGACCCGGATTAGAAACCAAGATACAAACTTTAGATTTGTCTATATCGGATTTTTGGGGATTTAGCGATGGTATTTAGAGATCTGGGATGACCCGAGACCTTAGTAAATAAAGTTCCCTTGACAGTGAGACGTGCAAGTAACCATGAATCACCCCTGGAAACTTGAGCCCCTCCCTTCATTTTCTGGCCGCAGATATATTCGTGGTGGCCGCAAATTGTGGCCGTATCAGGAGGAAAAGTTGTGATTTTTGGTGTGTGGCCATGCTTTGTGATATCTAGACTGACCCCATGTGCAAAATCCCTTAGTTTAGCCTAGGGTAGAATCTGGAAGTGGTTTTCCTTAGATGCAGTTCTCGGGTTTTTGCTAATTATGAACTTGGGATTTGATATTGATATTGTATTTTGGTTGTTGGGCATTTGTACGTCAACAACAAGGATTTGTTTGATTGTTTTGCATGCGTAGGCTATATGTTCTAACCTATAGACGAACCGTGTGCCGTATTAGTTTTCCGAACTCGATTTTAATAAGCATTGCGATATGTGTTGATATTATAGGTACCTTCGCGTGGATTCCGAGACGATGGAGCACGGCGTCATCGACTTCGGCGAGCAAAGATCAATGTGAGTAGACCTATATCTACGGGGAAAGTCGGGTGGATGGAGTATAGCACCCCCGCAAATTATTAAATAGAAATTGATCCATAGGATGCAGTCGTAGAAACCTAGATTAGAAAACTTGGGACATAGTTATATTAAGATAGTTAGAGATGATAGGAATATAAGATAGTTAGAGATGTTAGGAATATAAGGATATGAAAGGTTAATGCGAATCACGACTTATAGATAGGTAATTACACTAGAACAAGCATTGAGTTTTAGCGTAACATGAAACTAGATTAATAAGGTAGAATGTATATAAAAAATTTGACTTATTATGATGAAAAGAATACAGTGTGATGTGATAACTTGATGGATATGTCGGTATACGGATGCGAGTCGATAAGAGAGGATTGATACCTTTGCCGGTCCCCTGATTTGAGATGGTTATGGATGTAACCTGGGATATAGGTATACAGAGATATAAAATGTTGTGAATCATGAGTGATAAGCCGTACGAAACGTTAGGTTCGTACCCTCTTTGTCATATAGGTTGATAGGATCCCTAATTGTTTAATGACGTCGTATGATGATTTACCGTACGTGACGAGTTTAATAGATGATTGATCCATACCCTTGACTAGGAGATGTCGATTGATAGATTCACCGACTCGGTCATGTTAGATACGTATACCTTATCGCTTTTAGCTGATGATTTACCTTATGTTGCATTCATGTTATTCTCATTTCATTGCATATACCTGTGCTAGTACACCTACACTATTATCGATGATGCGTATGTTAGACTTACACAGATTTGCCGGCTCACACACTTCATCATCGATAATTGACATGTCACTACACAGTAGGATTGCTGCATCATGATATGACTCCTTGCATAATATGTAGGGTTACTAGGCACTGTCACAAGGGTCTATAAGGCATCAACCATGCCCGATTTAAATTTTAGACGTGCCGAATAACCCAAAGCGAGGATCTTTGCTAGATAATTAGGGTTAAACATGCAAGTAAACATCTTTACAACTAAGAGAGAAGGATTATAACCTTTGTAGTCCGCTCCTTCGCTTCATAAGCTCCGAGTAGTAGTCCCATTGCCGCGATCCATGATCTCCCGGACTCAAGAGAAGCTCCACAACCCGAATGATCCATGCTTGCTTGAAGTCTTCCTTTTCAAAGATGATCTAGCTTGAAGTTTCTTTAACTCAAGCTCCCACATACTAATCAAGTATTAATGAAATGAACACCCTAATCTAATTGGCTAGATTAGATGAGGATGATGAAGTAGAATTTATGCTCTCTTTTATTATCAAATTCTCACACTAATCCATCACAAAAGAAAAACCTAGAAAGCTTTTGGCATGTGATTCGGGACTGTACCCAAAAACCACCATTTTGCATGCCCTCTTGGACGTGGTATGATGGAAATCAAAGCACAGTGGGAATCACACAAGACTCTATAACGATCTCGGGTCTACAGACTAACCTGTACCAGTGTCACCAGAGAACTGCCATCTGACGTAAGGTATAATACCATCTGGAAGTTCTCAGCGAGTCCGTCCAGTGTACCCAGTCTCTACTGAGCACCCGTATACCATCCTTGATGTCAAACACCGATGGATAAGGGATCATCCACCGCCCATCATATGGGTCAAGATGCGTATACGCTAGTCTACTCTGGTGTATCGATGCCCTGTCTCGACACACCCTCGACTAGGAACATTTATAGGATGTACTCGTTGACTACCCTGGCCCCACTAGTATGATCTCATCATAATCCCAGTAGTCGAGTATATATCCTAAGGGCTTTATCAACATGTGAGAACAAGACAGTAAACTAATACAAGTCAACATGTTAAGATAAAGTTAAACCAAATAGCATACTATCATGACGAGCAAGAAAGTCATCTCTATATATATCCAAGCATCCATTATAATATACATGATATGTACAACAATGGCCTCTAGGGCATATACATAACTAACATAATATACTTGCGATAGTTGCATAGGCACCTTTATACGATATTGCGTTGGACTTTGGAGAATTTGGGAACCGCAGGATATATTTTAAAAACTGAATTCATTTAAAAGAGCGGTTTTCCCCTGATATGTGCATATTACTATTCCATGTTGCATGATATACGTATATGCTTAGATTTCTGTTATATGTCGCATACATCATGCTTTACGATTATACGCATTGTGATATATTGTTTTCATGAGATTTTTGGATTTGAGAACCGTGGTCATTTTAAAAGAAAGTATGTATTGTTTTAAAAATCTGGTTTCTCTTGATATGATATTTCAGTGCGTCCACCATGCGTTTTCTCGGTTCTGAGACGTGTGATATATGAAACCCGATTCAAGGAGGAGGAGCCGTCTGCGGGTGCATGGTGGACCCGGTGAGGTACCCCAAGGCAAGATGGTCGCAGATGATGGCGTTGAGCCTGGCAGGGGAGCACTACCTACCGGTAATAGTATTTGGACTCGGCGGTTTATCCGGAGGATACCGACTGGAGTAGAGAGATGGATATGAGGGTTGATCTGAGGATGCAGCGCCTGTGATATGAGGATTTACGTGTCGATGCTGGACACGGGTTTCATGATGTTTTGAGTGTCGGTGTTGGACACCCAGGTTCCATGATTTGATGTGTCATTGATGGACACACATTCTTTGATATCCTCATTTATTTACATGCATACAGGCATTCATTATATTGTTGGATGGGATCCATATGTATACAGGCATTCATTATATTGTTGGATGATATCCACTTACATACAGACATTTATTATATTGTTGGCACACATTTACGTACGGTCACCCTAGATATCATAGTATTACCTTCATGATACAGTTGACCTAGGAAATCGTTATTTTATTCGATTTCTACCTGTTGATGTTTTCTACTCACGAGTTGGCAACTCACCCCCGTTGTGCTATAGTTATTGCAGGTTGACCTCATGGATTGGTAGTGGCATCGTTGGCACACAGCTTGCAACGGGTGACTTGCTTTAGTAGGTGGGACAGTTGTATCGTGCCTACTCTTGTACTTATTATTCATATTGTATCTAGTTAACTCCATCAATCAAAACTAGTATTTGTATATTAAGTAAAGACTTAGTGAGACTTGTAGTTGCGAGATTTGAGCGATGGGTTTTATGTTCGCTTTTTGGGTTGATATCTTGCCTTATTCATTATCTTTTGTGTTGAAGTTCGCCGTTGGGCGTCGTATACTTATATTTATGCTTTGCGTGATTGTGGATCCGCCGATTGGCGAAGAGCCAGCTCCCGCTTGGGGATGCCTTTATATTATCATGTATTAAAAATTTGGGGGTGACAGAAACTGGCGAAGAGCTAGCTCCCGCTTGGGGATGCCTTTATATTATCATGTATTAAAAATTTGGGGGTGACAGAAACACACTATACCAAAGAGCTAATCTAGTGTAGGATGGTGAAGTAGGGGTGTTATTTGCTCACTAGGGTTCTCACAAGCTCAAGGGTTCACAACTCATGTGAGGGATTGAGCTTGGAGGTGGAGGTGAAGAAGATGGAGAGAGCTAGAGAGCAACTCATCACATGAGCTCTAAAGTGATGAAAATAACTCGTGAAGAATGAAGTGTTGAATGGCTTTGATAAAACCCACACATTATTAAAGCAACCAAATTTAAATCAATATTCAATTGTAACCATGCTTCAATAGCGTAGTGAGATGAATAAAATAATCACCAAGCCATGCTACACTCATTCCTCCAAAGTCTCCCCATTTTCCACCTCACCATTTCTATTTTCCAAAAATAGAAAATGCCATGCCATGCTTCTTAAATTTTATATATATATATATATATATATATATATTAAGATAAGAAAATAATTAGTGAGCTAATAATATTAGTTAATACATAATTATACCAAATATAAATATATATCATATTATTAAATCAACACTTGATTTAATAATCCGGTTATATCACATATAACCGACTAATATCATTTATCTGTATATCGCATTATCAAATCAACACTTGATTCGATAATCCAGTTATATTACATACATCCAGACCGATAATAGATAACCGCCAGATTAGAATACGGTATCACATACATGTATTTAATCAAGCCCCAGCACATATCAACATATGTGCCCTACTTTGTTTCGCTTGAACCAGGAAACTTCTATGTGGGATTCTAAAGACTCGTCAATACGTCAGCAGTAGGTAATGATCACATCAGTTATACACAAGCCGTCAGCGGTACTAGCTCGACATAACAGCTACCCAGGTATTGAGCGAATAGAAGATCAACAAGCAAGCTTGTCCAAATTTCCATAAAGCCTATAAGTAACACTTACCGTACAGTCCGGTCTTTTCGTCTGATATGTCGCATATCGAGTCTGGGGGTGGTATCGTCAGACCCCAATAACATGATAAGTCATGCCGATATGTGGCCTATAACGATATGAGAAACTACTGATAACACTTACCAGTAAATCTCATCAACAACCCTGGCCAGGAACTTCCTGTTATAGCCAATCAAGCATAGCGCAACATCAACTCCCTATACCAGGAAAGACGAAACCCCTCCCATCGCTCATTGCCTCCATGTGACTCGGGACTGTACCCAAAATCCACCTGTTTGCAAGACTCCTTTGAGCCGTGGTAGGGAGGAAATCAAAGCACAGTGGGAACCACACAAGACATTATAACGATATCGGGTCTACAGACTAACCTGTACCAGTGTCACCAGAGAACTGCTATCTGACGATAAGTATAGTACCATCTAGGAGTTCTCGGCGAGTCCTGTTCGGTGTACCCATTCTCTAATGAGCACCTGTGTACAATCTTTGATGTCAAACACCAATGGATATGGGATCAACTATCGCCCCATATAGGGTCAAGAAACATACACACTAGTCTACTCTGGAATATCGATGCCATGTCTCGATATTCCCTCGACTAGGGACAATTGAAGGATGTGCTTGTGGACTACCCAGGTCCCAGTAGTATGATCCGTATCATAGTCCTGATAGTCAAACCAACATCCTAAGGGCTTTATCAACATGTATATGAGAGACGGTATAATAATACAAATGAACATGTTAAGATAAACACAACCAGATAGCATACTATCATTTCGAGCAAGAAAGTCCTCCATATATATGTCCAGGCATCTACTATATCATACAATAATGGCATTTAGGGCATACATATCACTAACAATTATCTTTTTCTTCTTCCTCCTCCTCCTCCATCACCTCCAACGCTTTTCCATCCGTGACACCGCCACCCTCCACCCCATACGCCAGCCTCTACTCCTTCTCCCTCTATCGCCACCCTTGCCTCCCACCTCTGCTCCGCTGGCGTCCCCCTCACCCCATGTCTCTCTCCAGCCGAGATGGCCCATGTCGAGGTCACCCTCTCCTCCTTCCTCTTGACCTCGCCGCCCTCCTCTCCCTCCTTCGTAATCCTACACTTATCCGTCTAATTCTCTAGCTAGGCTCTGATACCACTGTTGGGTTACCTACAACGGCAGCAAGGTTTTGGGAGACATCGTCCATGCCAAATTCAAAAATTTGCCGTTCTAGCTAATCCAAACCATGAATCCTTAACTAGAAATAGTACGGAAAACATATGCAAACACTTTTGCAACTAAAAGTGAGCAAGGAATACAACCTTTGTAGACCGGTCCTTCACTTCAAATAGCTCCATGTAGTAGTCCCCTTCACTGCGATCGTGATCTCCGGACTTTAGAGAGACTCCCTTGAAGAAACGAACATGCTTGCTTCAAAGACTTCGAGGCCGAAGATGATCTACGTCGAGGAGACACTAATTCAAGCTATCTCTTCACTAATCATGTAATTAGTGAAGTAAACACACTCTACTAAATTGCAAGTAGTAGAGGATGATGAAATAGGAAGTGGGCTCACTTTAGATTTCATTTTCTCACACTTTTTCTCAAACCTCCATTGAAGCTAGTAAGCTTTTTATGAAGAAGAAGAAGATGAAGAAGAAACTCATATGAATAATTCATACATGTGAATTATTGCAACCATGGGTGAGTTAAAGCCATCATGCTTAACTCATGTAGAGAATAAACCACACACTATGGTTAAGGGTTGGGTTTGATAAATATTTTTAACTAGACAAAAGAGTTGACTTTGTCAAAGTTTATCCAAAAGCTTTTGTCCAAGCTTTACCATGAAAAACTCAATCTCTTTTGAATTAGCTTAACATAAATAGAAACCCTAACTTAACCCTAGTATGGTATTAATCTCATACACCCATCTTATATGTATCATCAAATATGACACAATACATGCACACAAATATACATATCACATATATACAATGTGCACATCTAGTGAGAAAAGAAATCATAAGTGAGCTAATACTAGTTAATGTAATGTAATATATCACATATATAATTATACATTAAATTATCAAATCAACTATTGATTTAATAATCCGGCTATATCATATACAACCGACTAATACTATATGAATCAACTTATCGAATCAACACTTGATCCGATAACCCGGCTATATCATATATAACTGACTGATATCACATATCGCGAGAATAGAATATGGTATCACATATCGTATTGATCTCGGTCCCGCACATATCACATATGCGCTCCTACTCCGTTTCGCTTGAGCCAGGAAACCTCTATGTAGGACTCTAAAGACTCGTCAGTACGCCGGCAGTAGGTGATGATCATATCAAACACCCACAAGCCGCAAGCGGTCTGCTAAACGTAACGGACACCCGGGTATTGAGCGATCAGAAGATCAACAAGCAAGTCTGCCCGTACTCCTGCGAATCCAATCAGTAACACTACCGTACAGTCCGGTCTCTTCGTCTGATATGTCGCATATCACAGCCTGTGGTTGGTGTAACGTCAGACCCCAATAGCCTGATAAGTCATGCCGATGCAAGGTCCATAACGGTTCGAGAAACTACTGATAACACTTACCAGTAGATCTCAACAACCCTGGCCAAGGATTTCCTGGTATGGCCAATCGAGCACAACGCAATATCAACTCCCAATACCGGGAGAGACGAAACCCCTCCTATCGCTCATTGCCTCCATGTGATTCGGGATTGTACCCAAAAGCCACCGTTTTGCACGTTCTCTTGAACGTGGTAAGGTGGAAATCAATGCACGGTGGGAATCACACAAGACTCTATGACGATCTCGGGTCTACAGACTAACCTGTACCAGTGTCACCAGAGAACTGCTATCTGACGATAGGTACTATACCATCTAGGAGTTCTCAGCGAGTCCGTTCAGTGTACCCAGTCTCCACTGAGCAACCGTATACTTTCTCTGATGTCAAACACCAATGGATATAGGATCATCCATTGCCCATCTACATGGGTCGAGAAGCTATACGCTAGTCTACTCTGGTATATCGATGCCCTGTCTCGATACACCTACGACTAGGAACATTTGAAGGATGTACTTAGCGACTACACTGTCCCCACTAGTATGATCTGCATCATAGTCCTGGTAGTCAAGTACTCATTCTCAGGGCTTTATCAACATGTAACATAGAAACAATAAGAGTACATGTTAAGATAAAGAGCAACCTGATAGCATACTATCATGTCGAGAAAGAAAGTCATCCCTATATATGTCCAAGCATCCACTACAATATACATCGCATGTACAGTAATGGCCTTTAGGGCATACATATAACTAACACTAGGTTTCGGTGAATTTTGGACGTAGGTTCAATTGGTCGTTGCAAGGTTATTTATATTATCTTCATTTCGAAGTATTATGTCGGGTTTGCGCGATCGGTACAATCGGAGTCTAGACTTGGTGGTTGCGTAGTTTAGCGGCCCTAGCTAGGGTTTTTGCCGATGTCGTGCGCGTTTTGTGCACTAGGTGCGCAGTGTATTTTTCTGGGCGTTATCCTTGCGTTTCGTTATCTTTGTGTCGGCGTAGGATATTTAGCTTATGTGATGTGTTTGTGAAATTTTAGAGTCGCAAGCGGGGACTTCGGACGCTGCGAATAAAGGGAAGCAGGTGGTCAGATTTTCGTAGCTCGAGATCATCGGTGAGTAGATTTAACATCTACGGGGAAATCGCCCGTATGGCGTTATGCGTCAGGGCTGGATATGATATGATAGATGCATGTTATTCGCATATGAGTTGATTGCATATGAACTTCATTGCATATAGTTACTTTTTGTGCCTGAACCTGTACCTATTGTACACTGCACTATTATTGACAGTCCATGTTGCACGAGCACCTATTGTATGCAACACACACACTGTCGGTAATTGCCATGATACGCACAACACAGATATTCATATGATATGCCTTGCTATACCTACATGCTTACACATTTGTCTTGCTATACCTACATGCTCACACATATACTTTGCTATTGTTACATGTTCAGTTTTATACAATATATATATATATCGGTGGTATGGGACGCTGTTATATATGTATATGGGATTCGGATACTGGGGAAAACGCGTGATATATTTAATGACTTGATGCATTTAAATAGCGGACTTTTCCCATGATATGCTCATATTGTTGTTCTGTGTTGTATATGTTATATTACATGGATTTACGCATTTGAGATATGTTTTCATGCGATTTGAGGATTTCTTGTGTCGATGTTAGGCACATATATTCCGAGATTTATGGATATTGGAAACCGATACGTGGAACACAAGTGTAGAGGTTGGACACTTGGGTTTCGAGGAATGTATGTATATCAGAGCAACCGATACGTGGAACACGAGTGTCGAAGTTGGACACTTGTGTTTCGAGGAACGTATGGATATCAGCAGACCGATACATGGATCACAAGTGTCGATATTGGACACTTAGGATTCGAGAAACGTATAGATACGAGTAATTAGGTGTCGATGCTGGGCACTAGTTTTTATGATATTTCGGGTGTCGATGTTTGACACTCAGGTTACATGAGATTTACAGGGCCGATCTAAGGATTTTGGGATTTGGGGTGTTGTTGATTTACACCGGGTTTTTTCATGCTTATGATTTGTACATGAGATTATTTATTTCATTCCTCAGGATTTATTTTAATATGCATTGCTTCATGTAGTTGTAGTACCCTGATGATGTACCTTTACATGATTGTTGCATATTCATATTGCCATACTTATGCTATCAGATTACATATGATAGATTTATCGCTGTTCGTGCATACTTGCGATTGCAGTATGATATTATTTACTATTCATGAGTTGGCAACTCACCCCCGTTGTGCCACAGTGTTTTGCAGGACTTACCCTCAGAGTAGTCGCGACAGGGCACATTTTTATCTCTACTTTTGCGGATACCGCTACGGTTGGCTGTGAGGCCTTTGCTATTATGGGTTCGCGGTTATCCGTTTTATACATTGGGTATCTTTTTGTTGATCTAGTATTCTCCATCTACCACTTCATGTATTTGACTTAGAGACGAGTTGTGAGAATTCGGTTTTGTATATATTTTGGTGACTTTTGGGTGCCGTGCTCATGGGAGCCGGTCTTGTTATAAAGATTTACCTCCTTATACTGTTTTCATTTATATTTCTTCGCTTCGACGTCGTATATATGTTGTGGTGGTTGTCTCCACCGTTAGGCGTGATTTGCTCCCGTTTGGGATGCTTTTATTTGTTTTCTATGTTGTATCTGTTTTTGGGGTTGGTTTTTACAAAGGAGGTGCTGCCGAAATTTTCAAGAAAGAAAACTAAAGTTAAAGATTATACTTGAGATTTTCCGAATGTTTTAAACTATGTTTTTTCTCCACTTATCCATTTTTTGGTGGTTTAGATTTCTGGGTTTCGGTTTACTTAAGTTGCGTACGCCTGTTGACATTACGTAGTTTTATTCTACCTAGTTAGGAGCGGGGAATAGAAAAAGAGTCTTACCTTGCTCCGAATACCCTATCGTTCCGCTCCATCAGTTCAAGTGCCGGTTACGGGCCAAATTTTGGGTCGTGACACCTCTCCTCCTTCCTCCTGACCTTGCCGCCCTCCTCTCCCTCTCCCTCCATTCCGCCGCCGTCTTCCCCAACCGACGCCTCCCCCTCCCCTCCCCATCTTCTTCTTCATCTCCTCCTTCTCATCATCATCTTCTTCTTCTTCTTCTCCACCCTTGCCCCCTCCTAGGACACCGCCCCCTTCCCCTTCCTCCGACGACCCCTATCCCTACCCAACCTCGCCTCCCTACGACCACCGCCTGGCTTCCCTCCCAATTTTTTAATAATTATTTGGTTAATATTTAATAATTATTAAAATTATTTAAAATGTAATTTATAATTAATTAATTATATTATAAAAAGGGTAAAATGCTCATTTAACATGAACAATAGTATTGACCAACATTGATCGTCAACGGATAATAGTTTTTGATAGTTTCAAAGGTATTAATAGTTTTGCCCAAAATTGCAGACAGTTTTATTAAGTAAGTGTTGTTATATATAAACACTTTCTTTTTACATGCATATATATACATGCATGTGTTTAATAATAGGGGTGAGCAAGAACCCTCCGAACCCAAAAACTAACAAAAAATAAACGAAACCGAATCGAAGTTATCTTGATTTGGTTTCGATTTGGAAATTTTGGAGTCGGTTTAACCGAACCGAACCGAACCGGGGATGAAAATTAGCACAATTTTGGAGTCGGTTTAAACAAATCTAGCGGCCGCAATATCCACTCAATATCATAACCAAGTCATATAAACCATTCCAATAATTTATTCACATCAAAATATATATATATTTACAAAACCTAGTTAACTAAATTAGCACAATTTTCCATTTTAGCTCAAAACTTGGTGTTTTAATCAACTTTAAATAATTTAACAATTCTAGTGGCCATAATTCTCATTAAAACACATTAACTAAGCCACACAACCATTAACTAGATTTTAATCTCACTACTTTATATTAATTACAAAAATCTAGTTTGCAAAACAAACATAAATAGGACAATTTAAATTTAACAATTAACAAATTAGCAACTAGATTAGGTTTTGTAAATCTTAAGATGTTAGACTACTCATTGTAAACATGATTAAGAGATAAAACCCTAACCTTAATTTAATCCTCCTCTTGAAAATTAAATTTGAAATTAGAGCCATAATTACACACCTAGTTAAGTTGATTCAAAGTAATTAACTAACAATTAAACAGTAGGGTTAGGATTTACCTCCACAAATCAAGAGATCAAACTTGAAATTTTAGCCTCCAAAACTTGCTTCCATGCTCCAAGATCCAAGCTAGATTGGTTAAAGAAAAATGAGTAATTGTGGGATTTGGGATTTGTGAGGTTTTATTTTGATTTTTGTTGAATTTGTGAGGAATTTTGTGTGGAAATGAAGTGGGAAAATTGGGGGGGGCTGCTCATGGGGAGCTCTCGGCCAGGATGGGGAGGGAATGAGTGAGGAGAGAGAGTGAGAATGGGGTGTTCCCCTCCGAACGGCGGCCGACGACGTTAGGACGTCTGGCCTAAGATTCGGGGCAGATGCTATTTGGTTTTATCCGTCCACCTCTCCGAAGATACCAAGTTGATTTATGGCACCGTGCATCGGAAGTTTAGACGGATGCGGCCAATGTAGCAGACTTCGTCAGATTCCCCCTCGCTTGAGGGGTTTTTGATTGTGGGGACGCTTTTCCCTGCAGGCGCAAGCCCCTGCAGTTAATTACGCTACCGCATCGCGGTAACAACTTTCTCCTTCTCCAGAATTTCACTTCGTGTCGTGTGTGTTTGTTTTGTTTGTGGTTGCCCGTGGATTGTATACGGAGACTGAGTAATGTCGTCGCCCGTAGGACGTGGATTAGTCCAAATCCGTGTTTACTTAGATTTGGGTTTGGTGTTTTTAGTTTAAGGATACATAGCCGTATTGAGGCTAAGATCAACTTAAACGTTCGTTAAGGATACGTTAGTCTGATTTGAGACTAAGATCAACTTAACGTAGTGATCCGTTTAATATATGGCCGTTGGGACCCGTTACCCTTCTGACGTCGTTGAAGGATTACAACGATAGATGTCAGAGGAGTTCAGAGATGTACCCTTGAACCAAAGTTGATTTAGAGTTTTATAGTCCATTTGAATATTTAAGGATGCGTTAGCCGCGTTTGGGGCTAAGATCAACTTAAACGGGATCGTTTAGATCCGGCAAAAGAGCATTTGGAGGCTCTATTGTTCCAGTTTAGGGACGTGGTAGTCCATCGCCAGTTTAGGGACATCGTGGTCCATATTCCAGTTTAGGGACGCGATGGTCCATATTCCAGTTTAGAGACATGGTGGTCCATCGCCAGTTTAGGGACGTGGTGGTCCATCGTCAGTTTAGGGACGCGGTGGTCCATCATTAGTTTAAGGACGTTTCGGTCCGACATTAGTTTAAGGACGTTTCGGTCCAATATTAGTTTAAGGACGTTTCGGTCCAATATTAGTTTAAGGACATTTTGGCCAGAATCTGTTCCCCTCCGAACGGCGGCCGACGATGTTAGGACGTCTAGCCTGAGATTCGGGGCAGATGCTATTTGGTTTTATCCGTCCACCTCTCCGAAGATGCCAAGTTGATTTATGGCACCGTGCATCGGAGGTTTAGATGGATGCGGCCGATGTAGCAAACTTCGTCAGATTCCCTCTCGTTTGAGGGGTTTTTGATTGTGGGGACGCTTTTCCCTGCAGGCGCAAGCCCCTGCAGTTAATTACGCTACCGCATCGCGGTAACAACTTTCTCCTTCTCCAGAATTTCAGTTCGTGTCGTGTGTGTTTGTTTTGTTTGTGGTTGCCCGTGGATTGTATACGGAGACTGAGTAATGCCGTCGCCCGTAGGACGTGGATTAGTCCAAATCCGTGTTTACTTAGATTTGGGTTTGGTGTTTTTAGTTTAAGGATACATTAGCCGTATTGAGGCTAAGATCAACTTAAACGTTCGTTAAGGATACGTTAGTCTGATTTGAGACTAAGATCAACTTAACATAGTGATCCGTTTAATATATGGCCGTTGGGACCCGTTACCCCTCTGACGTCGTTGAAGGATTACAACGATAGGTGTCAGAGGAGTTCAAAGATGTACCCTTGAACCAAAGTTGATTTAGAGTTTTATAGTCCATTTGAATATTTAAGGATGCGTTAGCCGCGTTTGGGGCTAAGATCAACTTAAACGGGATCGTTTAGATCCGGCAAAAGAGCATTTTGAGGCTCTATTGTTCCAGTTTAGGGACGTGGTGGTCCATCGCCAGTTTAGGGACATAGTGGTCCATATTCCAGTTTAGGGACGTGATGATCCATATTCCAGTTTAGGGACGTGGTGGTCCATCGTCAGTTTAGGGACGTGGTGGTCCATCATTAGTTTAAGGACGTTTCGGTCCGACATTAGTTTAAGGACGTTTCCGTCCAATATTAGTTTAAGGACGTTTCGGTCCATGAGTTTAAGGACCCCGCAGTCCATATTCATATGTGTGTGGTCGTCGGGACCCGTCACCTCTCTGACGACGTTGAATGATTACAACGACATGTGTCAGAAGAGTTCGGAGATGTACCCTCGAACCGAATATAAATTGATTTAAGAGAGCAATCTTGCTCAGTCAATTTAATTTGAGGACTTACGGCCAAAATTGGGCTAAGTCCAGTTGAAAATGTTCAACATTTTATTTGCTTTTGCATTGCATTTCTTTTTATTTTTATTTGGGCTCTGCCCAGAAAGGATGCAGAGCATCAATTTATTTTGGGCTCTGCCCATTTATAAATGATGCAGAGCATCAATTTTATTTGGGCTCTGCCCTTTATAAATGATGCAGAGCATCAATTTTATTTGGGCTCTGCCCTTTTATTGCTTTGCAATTTATTTTGGCCTGCTAGGTCTTTTGATTTTGGCCTGGACCTTTAGGAAATGCATTGCATTTATCAGGCGCTTTGCGCCAATCAGAGAGCGCAAGCGCTTGTAGTGTTGACACGTGTCGCACAAGCGCAGTACGCAGCGCTAATGCGCTGCGCCTGCGCTGCTGACACGTGGCGCGCTCCGGTGGCTTGCGCCAATCTAGGAGCGCAACAGCGCAGTTTGCAAGTGCAAGGCACTATGAATCGAGAATCTTTTAGATTCAAGAACCAATGGTTCATAAAAGAAGTGCAAAGCACTATTCGTTTCCTTGATCTAATTTAGATCAAAGAAAAACAAGTTTTTTCTTATTTCAGGAACCAAAGGTTTATAAAAAAGTGCAAAGCACTGTTCTTTATTTTGTTTTTCTTGTTTTAAAGAACCAGTGGTTCATAAGAAGTGCAAAGCACTGTTTATTATGTGAAGATCATTGATCTTGTTTTTAGATCAATGATCTATTAGAAGAAATTTCTTCTATTTCATGAAGGTTCTTTACCTTTTTCTTGAAACTTTTTCAGAGTTCTCTCTATTTGAAGCTCTTGATTTTTCAAGAAAAAATGTTCATCCCTTTGAATTGAGGTCTAGGGTCCTTTTTATAGTGCCCATAAATTAGTTAAATTTGTTAAAGAGATATTTCTCTGAGTGATTTGGGGAATTTTCCCCACCGTTGGATCTTTTGATCCAAGGACTTCTGTTTTACAGAAGAAAATCTTCTTGTTTTAACAAGAACAGAAAAGATTTCTTTAAAATCTCAATTCTGTTTTGCGCCAACGCCTCAGCGCGTGACACGTGTCGCGCAGCGCAGCGCTTGCGCAGCTGTGCTTGCGCAACTGCGCAGACACGTGTCGTGCAGCGCAGCGCTTGCGTAGCTGTGCTTGCGCAGTTGTGCTTGCGCAACTGCGCAGACACGTGTCGCGCAGCGTAGCGTTTGTGCAGCTGTGCTTGCGCAACTGCGCAGACACGTGTCACGCAGCGCAGCGTTTGCGCAACTGAAACGTTGCTTCCTTTACTTTTTGTTTTAAAAGAGCCTTGCTCTGATTGGACGCACTGCCTTGGGCGCTGTGCTGACGCATCAACTTCTGACACGTGGCATCCTCCGCACAGCGGAGGGGATCTGAAGTGTCACTTCATTTATTAAAATTTAGATTTTCAAGGTAGAGCTTTGCTCTGATTGGGGGAATCGGAAGCGTTGCTTCACCTGAGATATCTTTTCATCTCCTCTTTTCAAGTCAAACTTGTATTTCCCCGAAATTTCGATTTCCCGGGTCTTGGGAATAATTCCATTGTGCACAGAATCTTCTGTGCTTGGGTCTATATATAACTCAAGGCCGAGCCTTTTCTTTTGTCATCTTCAGAGAACTTCTTCGATCATGGCTTGCAACCGCCCTCATGCCCGTCGACAACCATGGGAGGTGCCGATCCGGGACATCGTTCCCCGTTTTGCTGAGCGCTTGGTGGACCCTTCTTTTACGGACGAGCAGTTCGATGCTGCAATGTACGAGCTTTTGACTCGTGTGGGGTCTTCTCTTCCTCCGCACTCCATTTGGCTCCGGATGATCCTTGCCTCGGTGCTCGCCGATCTTCCTCCTCCTCCAGTAGAGATGTCCTCGGCAATGCTTGACGCCACCGAGGATAAGATCGAGTGCTTCTTTGAAGCGCACTTGATCACCAAAGCCCTGAGGGACTGTTCTTTCCACTTGCTGAGTCAGATACGGGCTCGCCGGGTTGTCATCGCCACCTTTTCTGACGAATGTGGCGATGATCGTTGGGCGTCTACTTCTCGGGAGGACCGACGCTTCAACGTGGTGGAGAAGACAGAAAGGGAACTGGAGAATCTTCTTCTTATTTTTGCGAACCCTTGTCTTTCCGATCCCATATTTGGTGATCTTTTTTAAATGTAATAATAATAATAATGAACAAGTATCTTTCTTTTTAATCAAGTACTTCATTATCTGTTAAGGGTTCTTTTTATTTTAGTTCTCTATTGTGCTTGTGCATCGTATGATTTAATTTGCATGTGATTCTTGCAAGGATAAATTGCCTTTGGTGTTTAGCCTCTTTCATGAAGCGGTGCTTTACTTTTCAGTCTTAGAAATAGAGTTTCGTTCTGATTGGGGGAAACAAATGCCCCCCACCGTTGCACTTGCATGGTTCCAAATGCGAGCGCAACGGTGGCAGAATTCCAACCGTTATGGAAACCTTTGGAAGTTGAAAGAGCACTTGATGCCTATAAATAGGACCTTTGGTCCTGCACAGACGATTATCATCTTTAAAATTTTCATTTTCAGAAACTTCAGAGCTTTGCTCTCGCCTTCAAGAACTCTTCGAGTTATATTTTCCTAAACAGCAACTATTTAAGTAAGAATTAGTCTTGAATTAAATCAATCTTAATTAATAGAGTTTTGCTCTCTAGAAGTTTAACTCTCTGTGTATTTTTTTATCGCTAATCTTCCTGTGATGTTTCCTTCAGGCATAATGGCGGTGCGTCTATACAGTTTGCACGAGTTCATCACCTACGAGGATATCCGTGCACAGGGCCATTATCAGAACCAGGAGTTTACGGATACCCGGTGTTCGGAGGTCATGGGTCGTCTGAACGCACGTCTTGGTTGGTTGATCCCCCGCCGCTTTGCTCTCTTGAAAGTCGTGTTGGGAGCGATTTGGAGGGCACTCCCGGGGTTCCATGAGGCCCTACCGCTCAATGCGCTGGATGATGCCGAAGACAAGGTGCATTCAGTGTACCTGTCGGGTCTGATCTCGAAGAAACGGCGAGATAGCCTCATCGACATTCTGCATCAAATTTTCCGGCAGACGACGATAGTTACTGCTTACCGAAGACCGGGTGGACTTGCTGAGGATCTTGACACACAGGAGCGCGAGAGGTTGCGCACGAGAATAATCCGAAAGGCTAGAAGAACTCTTAATGGCCTTACTTTTGAATTCCTCAACCCGTGCCCTGTATCTGAGGTTATTCCATTGTAATAATGTTTTTCGTCTATTGCTTTTATGATTGTAAAAACTTTGGCAATATTAATGGAAATTTTTTATCCCGGCTTGTCTTTATTTTTCGTTCTGAGTCTTTTGCTTATGCATGAATGAGTGTGTCTCGAACGCTTGATCAAATGTAAATCGGATGCTCTTTCTGTTGCTTTCTTCTTTCTCTTATTATCGGCATGTTGTCTTGATAAACACATTTGACCGATACTAAAGTAAGCATATAAATTTTTCCAAGAGATAGCAATGGCTTAAACCGCAGGTTTCAGATCTGCCGCCTAAGACTTTTCAACTCTATGAGCCGTGAGGGTCTCATAGAGATTTTTCTCCCTACGGATCGAGAGGATCTCGCAGGTGTATTTTCTCCTTAGGAATCGTGAGGATTCCTAAGTGTGCTTTTCTCTTATAAGTCGTAAGGATCCTATAAGAGAATTTTTCCCTCTTACGAGTCGAGAGGACCCGTAAGCGGTTGTTTCCCTCCTTGTCGAGATTCGACTTTAGAGAGTGAGACCCGTGAATAGTATGCAAGAGACCTTTTAGATCGACTTGCAGGGTCCCATTGTTCAGGAAGCAAGTTTTTTGTTAGTCCCTGCTGCCCGAGGCTTCATCTTGTAAGTTGAGACGAATCGGGAATTTTCCCGCGGAGACACTGGTTTCTCTGCGAGCCGACGCAAATCAGAAGGCTCTCATCAAGGATTGTTTGTTTCCCTGAGTTGGGGTATCTGCTAAGGATTATTTGTTTCCCTAGCGCCAAGGACTATTTGTTTCCTTGGTGTTGAAACGGATCGAGAATTTCCCACGGAGGCACTGGTTTCTCTGCGAGTCGATGTGAATCAGGAGGCTCTCGTCAAGGATTGTTTGTTTCCTTGAGTTGAGGTATTTGCTAAGGATTATTTGTTTCCCTAGCGCCAAGGATTATTTGTTTCCTTGGTGTTGAAACGAGTCGAGAATTTCCCACGGAGGCACTGGTTGCTCTGCGAGTCGACGCGGATCAGGAGGCTCTCGTCAAGGATTGTTTGTTTCCTTGAGTTGAGGTATTTGCTAAGGATTATTTGTTTCCCTAGCGCCAAGGATTATTTGTTTCCTTGGTGTTTAAACGAGTCGAGAATTTCCCACGGAGGCACTGGTTGCTCTGCGAGTCGACGCGGATCAGGAGGCTCTCATCAAGGATTGTTTGTTTCCCTGAGTTAAGATATTTGTCGGGGATTATTTGTTTCCCTGGTGTTGAAACGAGTCGAGAATTTCCCACAGAGGCACTGGTTGCTCTGCGAGTCGATGCGGATCAGGAGGCTCTTGTCAAGGATCGTTTGTTTCCCTGAGTCGAGGTATTTGCCGAAGACACTGGTTTCTTCGGAGTTGGGATGAACCGTCGAGATTTGGCTTCATTTTCTGGCGGAACCTGTTGGGAAAGTATGGTTCCCTCTTCGTTTACGCCCTTGGATTGTGTACAGGGATCGATGTGATCTTAGCTGTAGGACTAAAGTTTTATCATCTTTTTTATTTCCGCGATGCTCTATCATTTCAGCTTTCATATCGCGAAAATCGCGATTGCCCAATCATTTCGGCTATTTTTCGCGGTGCCCAATCATTTCGGCTTTTTATTTTATTTTTACTCGCTGCTTTTTATTGCGAGTTGCCCAATCATTTCGGCTATTTTGCATGCATACATTTTTACTTGCTGCTTTTTATTGCAAGTTGCCCTATCATTTCGGCTATTTTGTATGCATACATTTTTACTTGCTGCTTTTTATTGCAGGTTTCACTATCATTTCGGCTATTCCGTATGCATGTGCGGCTTACTGGCTTTCCGCCGTAAATCTGGAATTAGACACCGATTTCGGCATCAGCACCGCTACAACTGGGATATTTCCAGGAGCGAATCATCATTTGCCTCCGTCGATGTCGAACAAAGGTGGCTTAGCGAACAGGGTTAAGGCGCTGTCGACTAAGGCTTTTAACTTCATGAGCCGTAAGGGTCTCATAAAGGTATTTCTCCCTACAAGTCGTGAGGATCTTGTAGGTGTATTTTCTCATCAGGAATCGTGAGGATCCCTAAGTGTATGTTCCTCTGTAAGTCGTAAGGATCCTACAGGAGGGTTTTCTCCTTGTAAATCGAGAGGATTTACAAGGGTCGTTCACCATACGAACATATCCCTAGTCACGGATGGGACTTCGTTAGGGGAATGTTTATTCGCGCCCGTGGATTGTATACAAGGGTCAGTATTGAACCACTTGTAGGGCAATAACGAAAGTTGTGGGGGTTGCTTAAGCACGGGTTTAGATCTCTGTAACTTAAGACTTTCAAATCTTATGAGCCGTGAGGGTCCCATAAAAGAGTTCTCCTTACGAGTCGTGAGGATCTCGCAAGTGTATTTTCTCCTTAGGAATCGTCGGGATCCCTAAGTGTGTTGCTCCCTTATGAGTCGTAAGGATCTCACGCGGGTGGTTTCTCCTTACAAGGTCGAGAGGACCTTATAAGTGTCTTTTAACGAGGTTGCGCCCTTTCGGGTTTTCACAAACACTCGCCGGTAGTCCTGCTGTTTTTACTCACGGAGCCCTTTCGGGTTTTCATCCATGCCCATTTTGCTTATGGACATACCGTTTTTATTTTATATATTTTTTTCTTTTATTTATTTTTTTCTTCTCTCTTTTTTTTACGAGGTCGCGCCCTTTCGGGTTTTCACGAACACTCGCCGGTAGTCCTGCTGTTTTTACTCACGGCGCCCTTTCGGGTTTTCATCCGCGCCCTTTTTTTTTGCTTATGGACATACCGTTTTTATTTATTTATATTTTTTTAATATTTTTTTATTTTGTCAGCCTACGGATGCTGCGGTATTAGTTTAAGGACGTTTCGGTCCGCTATTAGTTTAAGGATGTTTCGGTCCGGCATTGAGAAAGCTGGCTACTGCTTATAAAGCTTGAGCTGAGGAAGATAGCGAGCGGACATAGTCGTCGTCATCTATCATTGACCTAGGCTGTGGCTCATTAAGCGTAGTATTTCTTTAGTAAGCGACCGTTTATTGGCCTGAAAGGCCTTTCACCGTGCATATCCATAAGTAGATAGGCTCCACCTTGGTAGACCTTGTCTATGATGTACGGGCCTTCATAGTTTGGCTCAAATTTTTCCCGCTTGGCGCGATTGGGAATCATAGGCCTTTTGACCACTAGCATAAGTTCGCCTTGGCGGAATGTCCTCGGTCGGGTCAATCTTTCATATGAGCGCGTCATCTTTGCTTTATAGGCCTCCAGATTTTGTTGCGCTATGAACCGGGTTTCATCAAGGGCATCGAGCTCCTCAAGCCGAAGGTGAGCATTTTCTTCGTCCGTCAGCTCATAGTGGACCGCCACTCGTAGAGAGGGTAACTCTATTTCGAGGGGGAGTATTGCTTCCGTACCGAATACCAACGCGTACGGCGTTGTGTTTGTGGACGTCTTGAACGTAGTTCGATACGCTCATAGAGCTTCTTGCAGTCTTTCGTGCCAGTCTTTCTTATTTCGTGACACCGTTTTCTTCATGATCTTTGTCAAGATTTTGCTGAAGGCTTCAGCTAGACCATTAGCTCGTGGATTATAAACCGAGGAATATCTCCAGTCTATATTGTGTTGCTGCGCGAAGCGACTGATCTTGTGGCTTCTGTAAGCTGGCCCGTTATCGGAGATGATCCGTCGTGGAGTTCCAAACCGATATAGGACGTGCGTCTTGAAGAAACGGAGGATATTCTCCGTCTTCACTTCCCTCAATGGTACTGCTTCTGCCCGTTTGGAGAAATAGTCAGTCGTTGCCAGGATGAAACGGTGTCCCCTGGATGATGCTGGTTCGATGGGGCCGACTATGTCAGTTCCCCACATTTCGAATGGCCAGCTAGCCACCGTTGGATGGAGCGGATTTGGATGCTGGTGGATGAAATCCCCATGAATTTGGCACGAGTGGCACTGCTTCGCATACTCGAGGCAGTCCTGGATCATCATGGGCCAGTAGTAGCCCATTCGTTTAATCTTCAACTTCATCTTCGGACCCGCTTGGTGAGAACCGCAGAGTCCGCCGTGAACTTCCTGAACGACTCTTTTCGCTTCGTCAGGTCCTAAGCATCTCAGCCACAGAGAATCAAATGACCTCTTGTACAAAGTATTATTGACGAAGGCGAAAGATAGAGCTCGTTTCATGAGCTGATGTCTGTAGGGTTCCTAGGCACACTAATGAAGTCTCACAAGGCATCAACCATGCCAATTTCTGCTAAATTACAAGTGCCGAGAAACCCTAATACGGATCGTTAACTAGATGTCTAGGCGAAAGATGCAACTAGTAAACTACTTTACTAAGAGAACGGAAATACAACCTTTGTAGATCCGGTCCTCCACCTCCATAGCTCCGCAATGAAGTCTCCTCGCTGTCCAAATGGAAACCCGGGCTCTAGCGTCGGCTTCATCGGAGAAATGGACGGGCAAGGTCGTCGGCTTCGTGCCGAAGATGATCTACGTCGAGGCATCACTAGATCAAGCTCCAACTTCACCAAGTCATGAAACTTGTGAAGAAAACACACTCTACTACTTGGCAAGAGGTAGAGGATGAAGAAATAGGAAGTGGGTAGACTTTAGAATTGGATTTCTCACCCTTTTTCATCAATCACCATTGATGAAGTCTAGGTTTTCTTCTTGAAGAAGAAGAAGAAGAAGATAGAAATATTATGATAAGTTCATTTAAAATGAAAAGGAAAATCAATACTTATCATAATACTAACCTTAGTTTAGTGTAGAGAATAGACCATGGTTAGATATAATGGTTAGGGTTAAGCAAGAGACAAGAATGGTGGACTAGGTCAAAGTTTCATGAAGTTTCAACTAAACTATAAAACTAGCAACCATTCTTTTCTCATCTATTCAAAATAAATAAATAAATAAAAAAGTAAGAAAAGAAAACCCTAATCATTAGTTTAACCATGGCTTAATTCTTTACACTTAACCAAGTAAACATGTATCATCAAACATGATACAATCAAGTGCACAAAAGTATATCACATATACAACTTGCACAATTCAAGTGAGAAAATCCATTTAAAGTGAACCAATACTAGTTAATGCAAAGTAATATAACAAATATAAAATTATGCATTAAATCATTAAATCAACACTTGATTTAACAATCCGGTCATATCGCATATAACCGACTAGTATCCAATGTATCGGCTTATCGAATCAACCCTCGATTCGATAACTAGGTTATATCGCATATAACTATATCGATACATTCATCGCGAGAATAGAATACGGTATCACATACACGCATTATTCTCGGTCCCGCACATATCTCATATGCGCCCCTATTTCGTTTCGCTTGAGCCAGGAAACCTCTGTGTAGGACTCTAAAGACTCGTCAATACGCCGGAAGCAGATGATGATCATATCAAACACCCACAAGCCGCAAGCGGTCTGCTAAACGTAACGGCCACTCGGGTATTGAGCGATCAGAAGATCGACGAGCAAGCCCGCTCACACTCCTGTGAATCCAACCAGTAACACTTACCGTACAGTCCGGTCTGATCGTTTGATATGTCGCATATCTCGCCTAGGGGTGGTAAACGTCAGACCCCAATAGATCGATAAGTCGTGTCGATATGAGGTCTATAACATTCGAGAAACTACTGGTAACACTTACCAGTAAATCTCAGCAACCCTGGCCAGGGATTTCCGGTTATAGCCAATCGAACACAGCGCAACATCAACTCCCTATACCGGGAGAGACGAATCCCCTCCTATTGCTCATTGCCTCCATGTGACTCGGGACTGTACCCAAAAAACACCGTTTTGCACGCCCTCTTGGACGTGGTAAGGTGGAAATCAAAGCACAGTGGGAACCACACAAGACTCTATGACGATCTCGGGTCAACAGACTACTCTGTACCAGTGTCACCAGAGAACTGCCATCTGACGTAAGGTATAATACCATCTGGGAGTTCTCGGCGAGTCCGTCCAGTGTACCCAGTCTCCACTGAGCACCCGTATATCATCTCTGATGTCAAACACCAATGGATATGGGATCATCCATCGCCCATCTGTATGGGTCGAGAAGGTATACGCTAGTCTACTCTGGTATATCGATGCCCTGTCTCGATATACCCACGACTAGGGACTTTGAAGGATGTACTTATGGACTACCATGTCCCCACTAATATGATCCGCATCATAGTCCAGGTAGTCAAGTACACATCCTAAGGGCTTTACCAACATGTATCAGAGAGACAATCAATGTACACGATAAGGTAAAGAGCAACCATATAGCATACTATCATGTCGAGCAAGAAAGTCCTCCCTATATATGTCCCAGCATCCACTACAATATACATCCAATGTACAGTAATGGCCTCTAGGGCATACATATAACTAACAATCTCCCACTTGCACTAGGGCCATCTGTAGCAGTGGTTGTAGTATCTCATACTCAACCATCCCATAAAAGTCTCTCTCTGGGAATAGGCCTTCGTGAGTGGATCCGCCGTGTTGTCCTCTGAGTCTACTCTCCTAACCCTGATCACCCTGGAGATCAACCATCTCCATGATCAGGCGATACTGCCCTAGAATATGTCTGGATCACTGATGGGATAGACGTTCCTTGGCATAAGCCACAACTCCATTGTCACACAATGGGAGGAACGCAGTTCATCTCATGAACCAATATACACCCAAACAGCCTCTTTGGTAGCATCTTAAGTAGCGATGTATCCTGCCTTTATCGTCTAGTATGTCACGGTATCTAGCTTGGAACTCTTCCAACATACCATCCCTTTACTGAGGGTAAAGACAATGCCTGTGACTGACACTCAGTCGTCATTATTACCCTGGAACACTTCCAGTGATTCTCCCTAGGATCAACTGATACCATCTCACTACAACTAGTGAGTGTCCTAATATCCAACTAGATCTATCTCATAGATCCAAATTCCAGGATTTAGTAGGTATCACTTCGATCTTATGTGGAGAATCATTGTGATAAGCGGAGATTGATCGAGCGTAGCATAGGAAACTTTTTCCCTATCAAGAGTATGTTATCCACGTACTCTACGAGGATCATCACCATACTCCCTACTACCTTTTTGTTTATACAAGGTTCATCTACCATTTTGATGATGTCAACTTCTTTGACTAATCATCAAAACAGATGTTCCAACTCCGCGATGCCTGCTTTATCTTATAAAGCATCTTGCACACGTTTCCGCTGCTCCCACTGTCTACGAAGCCCTCTGGCTGTGTATTTATAGACGCTCTCTTCCAAAACATCATTTAGAAAAGCAGTCATGACACCCAACCACCAGATATCGTAGTCATGGTATGTAGCCGTGGTAAGTAGGATCTGAATGGACTTAAGCATAGATACTGGAAAAAGATTTCATCATTATCCACGTCTGGTCAATGACGAAAACCTTTAACAAGTCTAGCTTTGAAAGTCTCAACTTTTCCATCTACACCAAGTAATCTTCTCAAGATATACTTGCTCCTGATGGGGATTTAACCCTTCAGATATAGCAACCAAAGTCCATACTTTGTTGGTGTATAAGGATTCCATCTCAGATCGATAAACATCCAGCCATTCTTACTGAGTCTTACTCTAGATGGCCAGCTCGAAGCTACTTGGGTCATCATCTCATGATGCAATTCTCGCTCCCACTGTCATAGAGAAACCGAAATATCTCTCAGGTGGGTGAGGAACCCTACTAGATCGGCGGAGAGGCTGAGGTTCGTTGGTAACTATTGAATCCTTTGGTTCTACCAAATCATCTACTGTTGTTTGTATAGCTGGAACCTTTCCAGTTCTACATTACAGACTTTGCCTCGAGCTTGTCCGGATTTTGCTTTCAGACATAGGCCGGTCAACCCCAAATCTTAACTAGCTTAAGACATGGGCTCTTCCCTTTCCATATCACATATGAAATGGTAGGCAACTGATTTGATTGGAACCCAATTCAATAGGTATGCAGCTTCTCAAGCGCATAACTCCCAAAAGGAAATAGGTAACTCAGTAGTACTTATCATAGAGCACACCTTATTATATAGGGTGTGATTGCTCCGCCCCGATACACCAACGTGCTATGGTGTATTCGGAGGAGTAATGCTGAGAGAGAATCTCATTCTCCTTTAGAATAGTCCAAGAATTCCGTGCTCAAGTATTCTCCTTCTTGATCTCATCAAAGGACATAATACTTATACCCGTATTGGTTCTCTACTTCTAACTTATATTCTGTGAATATCTCAAAAGGTTCGGACTTGTGTTTCAACAGGAACATATGTCTGAATCTTGAGAGATCATCAGAGAATGTAATGAAGTAAAAAGAACCGGTCTTGGCATGTGTAGACTGGGGACCTTCATACATCAACATGTATCATCCCAAAAGTTCAACTAACTCTTTCTCTGTTTCCAATAAACAGGGCTATGGTCATCTTATCTTTGTGACATGACTGGCGAGTTTCACAAGATGTAAATTCAAACTAATTTAAATATGCATCTTTATGTAACTCTAGCTAGTCGGGTCACATTGATCTGACCTAGTCTACAATACCTCAAGAAGGATTCGTTCATTTCTGAACTCTTCCTCTTGTGTGTGTTCCGTATATTAAAGAACTGTAGTTTGATTTAGAACATCAATGCTTTTAGATAACGTGCCTGATCCGATCAACTTTTGATATAGGAAATGTTCAAAACATCATCCAACAATACAAAATTTTATCATTTCTTTACTAATAAAGAGAGTGATATGATTTTGTATATCAGGTTCGGTATCTAATAACATTCGTTCAGAATCACTGTATTGGTAATACAGGGTGACAGTGACCAACAGACTTGGATGCAACACTTGCCCCGTTTTCTGCCTCATGAAACTTATCACCCGTTCTCAGTTCTTTACCTATCTGTAGCCCATGTAACATATTACATATGCGGGATCCTGATCCGGTATCATATACCCAGGACGTAAAGGACACTGAGAAACAGTTCTATATAATGAACACACCCGAAGATGATGCATCAGCATGCACTCTCTTCGTTTGGGCGGCACGGGAATTCTGGTAATCCCCAATTTCCTGCTCAGTCTTATAACAATTATAAGTTGGAGCGGGACCAACGTTCCCCAGCTCAGTATAACAAGCGGGTTCGGTCAATAATCCGATTATTATCTTGATTAAGGCGTGATATGGTCGCTACCTGGAGAGAGAGAGAAGAAAACACTCAGCGTGCGCTCTTGCAAGAATAGATTGGTTATTATTTTATCGAATCAGGATGGCTCCCACTGCTTTTTATCAAATCTTCCTTCAAACCCTAAAAGGAAAGACTAGCCGGGATTAATTACACACTACAAGTTCGTCAATCTTTCATCCAGGCCAGTGTCGGTACTTTGAGGGAGGTCCCCCCGTGCTTTCGCACGAACCTAATTAATGTAAACCTCGTTTTCCAGAGGCGTAACCTCGTTGACACCTTTCTAGACACCTACTTGATCGGCTAATTGTAATATGTAAAACTCTCCCAGGAGTAACTCTTACTCACAGCGGGTATCGGGATCCAACTATCTCATAGAAGGTATGCAATCTCATTGCAAATTTCAACACTTGAAATTCCCGATAATATTTTGCCCCTAGCGTCCTATGACCTTGACAGAGGTCAACAAACCATAGGCTGCTAGTCAAGTTCAACCCGTCATTTCCTGATTGAAGTAAACCCACCCGCACAACCCTTGACAGAGGTCAACAAGGTCGCACGACTACCCTAAATCAATCACATCATATGCTAATACAGATAAGCACTAATCAGCTACCGCACACTACGCCTTGACAGAAGTCAACAAACGCAGCACGAATACTAACCAGTACATATCTGAAATGACAGAGGGCTACGTCAGGTTTTTCTGAAAACCTATTGCGTAATGAACTTGATATCGTTGTAGAATCAAATGATTTTAAAATGGAGTGCTTTTGAGGCTTTTCTAGTTTTGCTAAAGGAGTCACTCCTGGTGAAGGGATCGTCGGTCCTTTCCTCGTCGAATGAGGTGCGGGATATATCATATATATCACTGTGCAAAGCAAAAACTCTTAAAAGCAATTAAAAGACAAACCGAGTGTGTAGCATCTGCCAGTTTTTGCTAAGGAGTCACTCCCGGTGAAGGGATCTCGGTCCTTTCCATATCGAATAAGGTGCAGGATATATCATATATACCGCTGTGCAAAGCAAGAACTGTAGCTACCTGTTTTATTTTGAAATTCGATTCTACAACATCTTAGGTTTCTTTTATTTCATTAATCACATTAATGAAGTCCCATCATTTAAGTACCTAAACATCACAGATAAATACGACGTACACTTATGCCATCCGCATTCGCCTCGATGTCCCCTCATGCACCGTTAGGTTAGGTAACTAACGGCAGAGCGGGGCAGGGCTAGCGCGGGTGTAAAACATAAGTAACATCTATATAATATATCATATATACTATATAAGTATCCATCACAGAACATATCACATGATCACATCACAGATATCGCAGCAGAAGAATCATATGAAATATTGGATATACTAGGACGTCCATGTTTTCAATACGAGCCAGTATAAAACACGGATTCCACGGTCGTGATGAATAGCCAAACCCACACCCCTAGACCCCTATGAGAGCGGCAAGCAACCCTACCAATTCTAGAGTTAGGAGACCCGGACTCGACTCCTCGAGTTGGTCTCCCACTGGACTCCAGAACCCGGTTACTTGTGCTCCCCTCCTTGGGTCTATCCTAGTGCGGAAAAGTAAATAATATACAAACGGTGACATCTTCCGCAACCTGGAAGTGCCCCAATAAAAGAATATTACATACAAGTTTTTACATGAATGAAAATGAAAAACACTCATCTCACATAAAAGCCCCCGGCTATTCAAACACGACGATCCAATATAACATATCCAGCAACACATAACATCACATGTCATCAACGTAAGTAAATATGTCCATCCCAATTGTCGTTAACATATAGCAACGAAACCGGCGATATCACATATTACACTTACGGTCACAGAAAAGAAAGTGTAAAACTACAACAGTTGGAATCCGCAACCTCTTTAGACATCGCATGCCTAATTAAATGAATTCCTTAGACATCGCATGCCTAACAATTATAAACCCCGCATTTTAGTCTCAAAATCGAAAACACTTTTCAATATCAAGTCGGGCAATTCAACAAGATTCCCGACATCCTGATCGAATGCTCGTCGCAAACTTAAGTAGGCGGCCGCACCCCCGACGCCGTCGACGAAGTGCACCAAGGCGGAACACCGCTGCCGCGAGCACCCGCACGGATGCTTTCGACGATGGGGTTCTCCTACAGTCACTTGGTCGGGGCTATGGGGTGAGGCTGTCTATTAAGTTTACCCGGCGAGTATCCGCGTACACTACGTGATTGCGACGGACTTTTGATCACATCAAAATTCCGTGGCAACCGATCAAGTGAGACTAAACTGCTATGTTTATAACATTCATTCAGTTATCTCATAACTCTTTGTGAATTCCAATTATAGTATCCCATTCCAGATAAATAGAAAATGTTAAACTTTCCGATCGTACAATCGAACACCCAAGTTTTCCCGATACAGATCAACACATGAAATAAGTTTTAAAAACATTCAGTTCATGCCTCAGTACCAACGGTCCAGCCGTAGAAGGGTCAAGCCAACGCCTCACATGTGGCACGCCGTACTGCCCCAAACCCTAAGGCTCAAAGGGCAGTTCAAGACGGTCACATAATTGAGTTAAGGTTTGTTGTCTTCTAGAGGGTCCATTGCGTTACTTGCACTACTTAGAACGTCTTTAAATCTCGGAAAAATCCAACACTTGGAAATTTTCTGGCAGGGGAAAAGTTGGGTATTTATATCCGGTCGAACCTTTTAACATATTCAAAAATTATCCGGAAAGCCACATAGACAAAATTAGACAATCCGATCGAAACAACGAGTCCCCAATACAACCCAAAAAACTCAACTCTTGAGTTCAGAAAAAAATATCCCAGGAAAACCAGCACTGCAAAATAGGAATTACTGTGCAAAATTCAATGGGAGAAGAGACAAAATGGCCGCGGAACAGCCGCATTAGCACGCTAATGCCGCGGTTCCGCCGCACTTTAGAAAGATCATTAGGTAATTTTTGCACCGTAATTCTTAGAATTTCCTGCTGAATTTTCTGCATATTTTTAATCTGGAAAAAACCCAATTTTTGGAAAAAGTCCAGAGAGCAAATTTGTGTTAGGGTTTCGGTTTAATCGGACTTCAAACTCCGTCTACGCATCGCCTAAGGCTCTAGCTAGGCTCTGATACCACTGTAGGGTTCCTAGGCACACTAATAAAGTCTCACAAGGCATCAACCATGCCAATTTCTACTAAATTACAAGTGCCGAGAAACCCTAATACGGATCGTTAACTAGATGTCTAGGCGAAAGATGCAACTAGTAAACTACTTTACTAAGAGAACGGAAATACAACCTTTGTAGATCCGGTCCTCCACCTCCATAGCTCCGCAATGAAGTCTCCTCGCTGTCCAAATGGAAACCCGGGCTCTAGCGTCGGCTTCATCGGAGAAATGGGCGGGCAAGGTCGTCGGCTTCGTGCCGAAGATGATCTACGTCGAGGCATCACTAGATCAAGCTCCAACTTCACCAAGTCATGAAACTTGTGAAGAAAACACACTCTACTACTTGGCAAGAGGTAGAGGATGAAGAAATAGGAAGTGGGTAGACTTTAGAATTGGATTTCTCACCCTTTTTCATCAATCACCATTGATGAAGTCTAGGTTTTCTTCTTGAAGAAGAAGAAGAAGAAGATAGAAATATTATGATAAGTTCATTTAAAATGAAAAGGAAAATCAATACTTATCATAATACTAACCTTAGTTTAGTGTAGAGAATAGACCATGGTTAGATATGATGGTTAGGGTTAAGCAAGAGACAAGAATGGTGGACTAGGTCAAAGTTTCATGAAGTTTCAACTAAACTACAAAACTAGCAACCATTCTTTTCTCATCTATTCAAAATAAATAAATAAATAAATAAGTAAGAAAAGAAAACCCTAATCATTAGTTTAACCATGGCTTAATTCTTTACACTTAACCAAGTAAACATGTATCATCAAACATGATACAATCAAGTGCACAAAAGTATATCACATATACAACTTGCACAATTCAAGTGATAAAATCCATTTAAAGTGAACCAATACCAGTTAATGCAAAGTAATATAACAAATATATAATTATGCATTAAATCATTAAATCAACACTTGATTTAACGATCCGGTCATATCGCATATAACCGACTAGTATCCAATGTATCGGCTTATCGAATCAACCCTCGATTCGATAACTAGGTTATATCGCATATAACTATATCGATACATTCATCGCGGGAATAGAATACGGTATCACATACACGCATTATTCTCGGTCCCGCACATATCTCATGTGCGCCCCTATTTCGTTTTGCTTGAGCCAGGAAACCTCTGTGTAGGACTCTAAAGACTCGTCAATACGCCGGCAGAAGATGATGATCATATCAAACACCCACAAGCCGCAAGCGGTCTGCTAAACGTAACGGCCACCCGGGTATTGAGCGATCAAAAGATCAACGAGCAAGCCTGCTCACACTCCTGTGAATCCAACCAGTAACACTTACCGTACAGTCCGGTCTGATCGTCTGATATGTCGCATATCTCGCCTAGGGGTGGTAAACGTCAGACCCCAATAGCTCGATAAGTCGTGTCGATATGAGGTCTATAACATTCGAGAAACTACTGGTAACACTTACCAGTAAATCTCAGCAACCCTGGCCAGGGATTTCCGGTTATAGCCAATCGAACACAGCGCAACATCAACTCCCTATACCGGGAGAGACGAATCCCCTCCTATCGCTCATTGCCTCCATGTGACTCGGGACTGTACCCAAAAACCACCGTTTTGCACGCCCTCTTGGACGTGGTAAGGTGGAAATCAAAGCACAGTGGGAACCACACAAGACTCTATGACGATCTCGGGTCAACAGACTACTCTGTACCAGTGTCACCAGAGAACTGCCATCTGACGTAAGGTATAATACCATCTGGGAGTTCTCGGCGAGTCCGTCCAGTGTACCCAGTCTCCACTGAGCACCCGTATATCATCTCTGATGTCAAACACCAATGGATATGGGATCATCCATCGCCCATCTGTATGGGTCGAGAAGGTATACGCTAGTCTACTCTGGTATATCGATGCCCCGTCTCGATATACCCATGACTAGGGACTTTGAAGGATGTACTTATGGACTACCATGTCCCCACTAGTATGATCCGCATCATAGTCCAGGTAGTCAAGTACACATCCTAAGGGCTTTACCAACATGTATCAGAGAGACAATCAATGTACACGATAAGGTAAAGAGCAACCAGATAGCATACTATCAAGTCGAGCAAGAAAGTCCTCCCTATATATGTCCCAGCATCCACTACAATATACATCCAATGTACAGTAATGGCCTCTAGGGCATACATATAACTAACAATGTCTTGTGGATGCTTCTTTAAGCATTCGGTGGGACTTAAAGTAGTCTATGAAGACTTCCCTCCAATCCTCAGCCTTTTCCCGGTCTTCTATTTGCAAGGTCGTCTGTTCAGTCGCTCCCTCCTCTTCGGGTGATTCCGGAGATATTTCCGCTGGGGCGAGCACCCGACGACTTTGTACCACGATTCTTACGTCATCGAGATTCTCATCGGCCAGTTCCTTGGCGAGCTTGGCCAATACGTCCGCTTTGTTGTTTTCCGCGCGCGGTATGTTTTCCAAAGTATAGGAAGGAATTTGGATCAACAGTTGTTGCACCCTTTCACCATACTTCACCAACTTTGGTTTGCATGTTTGATAGTCGCCGTTTACTTTACTAACGACTAGCTGGGAATCTCCATATATGAGGAGGTTTTCAATTCCTATGTCAATGGCGATCTCAAGACCTGCTATCAAGGCTTCATATTCGTCTTCGTTGTTTGTCCTCGGCTCTGTTAGGGAGAAGGCAAAACGCATTATCCCACCTTGTAGAGTTATAAAGATGAGTCCTACCCCCGATTTGATTATAGGGGCACTTTGTTTGCGTTTCTTCATGGAAGATGCTCCATCGAAATAAAGCTCCCATTGGGTATCACCACCGTCGATCGCATCAAACGCATGTTCGTCTGGAAGATCACAATTCAAAGGAGAATCGCCGGGTATCGGATTCTCAGCGAGGAAGTCGGTGATGGCCTGGCCTTTCACTGCCTTGAGAGGTTGATACGTTATCGAGAACTCCATCAAGAGCAGGGCCCATTTAGCGAGTCGTCCCGTCAATATGGCTTTCGACATCAAAGATTTAAGGGGGTCCACCTTTGAAATGAGACGGACTTCATGTGCCAACGCATAGTGCCTGAGCTTTGTTATCGTGAAGATCAACGCCAGGCAGTGTTTTTCAATGGGGGAGTAGTCGCTTTCTGCCCCAGCAGAACCCGACTTAAGTAGTAGAGTGCTCTTTCCTTCCCTTGATCGTTCTCTTGTGCCCATAATGCGCCCAAGGAGCCTTCGAGAGCGGTTGTATAAAGAATGAGGGGCTTTCCCTTAACCGGAGCAGCCAACACCGGCGGGTTCTGCAGGTATTGTTTGATCTCGTCTAGCGCGCTTTGGCATTTTTGGTCCCAGACGAACGGGGTTCCCTTCTTCATCAGGTGGCTGTAAGGACGGCACTTGCCTGAAAGGTTGGCTATAAATCGCCGTATATACGCGAGCTTCCCTTGGAGAGACCGCAACTGTTTGAGAGTCCTTGGCGGAGGCATTTCCATGACCGCTTTGATCTTTGACGGATCTATCTCAATACCTCGATGTCGGACGATGAATCCCAGGAATTTGCCCGAGGAAACTCCGAATGCACATTTGAGGGGGTTCATCTTCAAGTTGTATTGTCGAAGACGTTTAAATACGGTCTTCAGATACTCGAGATGTTCCTCGTATGATTTGCTTTTAACCACGAGGTCGTCGATATAGCATTCAACGATTTCGTGTATAAAGTCATCGAAGATCTTCGTCATGGCCCTTTGGTAGGTGGCACCGGCATTCTTTAAACCGAAAGGCGTCACCTTGTAGCAGAATATACCCAAAGGAGTCCTGAAGGCGGTGTGCTTCTGGTCTTCGGGATGCATCTTTATCTGATTATACCGTGACGAGCCGTCCATGAAGGAGAAAACTTCATGAGTGGACGTATTGTCTATCATCAGTTTGGTGACTGGTACTGGGAAATCGTCCTTCGGGCAGTTTTTATTGAGATCCCGGAAGTCTACGCATATGTGCACTGTCCTATTTTTCTTCATCACCGGGATGATATTGGCGATCCATTCAGGGTATTGAACTTCCTGGATGAAGTCAGAGTCGATCAGCTTTTTGACTTCAGCATTGATACTCATTTCAAGCTCGAGCCGCATTCTTCTCGGCGCCTGTTTGACTGGCTTGACGTCCGGAGATATCGCCAATCTGTGCACAGCAATTTCTGGATCTAGTCCTGGCATTTCGGAATAGTTCCACGCGAAGCAATCTCTATGCTGTAGAAGCACGTCCTTTAACGCAGCCACCTTTTCTTCAGATAGCAGCTCGCTGATGAATGTCGGTCACGGGTCATTCGCCGTTCCCAACTCAATTTTCTTAAGGTTATCTGCAGTGGTATGGATTCCATCTTCCAGCTCTTTTGGCGCTGGTGGGAATTCTGAGATCACCTCATCATTGCTGTTTTCAAAGCACCAGGGAAGGCTGTCCATGTTCTCGGGCTCTTCTTTTAATATCGTTATCACGTGACAAGTACGAATTCGCTTCCAATCCCAATGCGGAACTGGTTCTTCTTCCGTGGCCTTGGGTTCGTGCTTCTGTGGCGGCGCTACCCTCCAGTTGTCGGATAGAGCGAACTTACCAAGCTGATACTGATCTTCAACCCAATTCTTGAAGGTGAAGCAGTCCTCGAGAGGGTGCCCTATCACTCGGTGATAAGGGCAATAGTCCGGGTGTGAGACCTCGTCCGCTTGTTCGGGGTGTTTAGACTCCGGCAGTGCAAGCATCTGATGTTTTAGAGCGAGGTCAAGTATCTTCTTCATCTTGTCCCGAGGAAACGAGTACGCTCGACCCATTTTCTTCATAAGGGATAGATCAATAATGCTCGACTCCCGTATGCGTGGCTTCTTAGCCCTGCTTTGTTGCTGTTGAGTGCCTTTTTGGCCTTTCGACTTATTTCTGCTTTTGCGTCGAGCCTTCTTTATAACAGGTTGACAAGGAGCGGCATTTTCATCTTTCACGGCCTGTTGGAGAAGGCGTTGCGTTTTGTCTTTCTCATAAATGGCCATTTCACGGTTATGATCGTCCCGGACTTTTTGACCCGCTTCCTTTATAAGCTTGTCCATTTGTTCTTCGAACGACGGACTGGGCTCCTTTGCATCTGGGACTTTGACTGGCTCAGGATTAGCGTCCTCCCATTGAGCATCCGCTTCTTCATCGAAGTCATACACGACGTAGCAGCCGTGTAGTAGCTCTCGTTTCTTTGACCGGATGTATCCAAGCCCTTTTGTCTCCATTCTCCCATTAGGCAGTTTGCGTTGGGTCCCGGGAACGTTCCAGACTTTGTCATAGAACTTGGTTTTTCGAACGGTCTGCTTGAAGGATATCCTCTGGCGTCTCAGCAGCTTTTTCAAACCTTCCGTATAATATCTGGGAAGACGGATAGGCTGAAGCCTGTCGAGCGTAGGATCCGCGCCATGCCAAATTTCTTTCTCCACTTTGGTTTCTTCAGAGCGGTAGAATAGAATCGCTTTTTCGCTTTCTCGCCTGGGATGGATATAGAACGTTTGTAGCTCTTCTACATTGTAAATATCAAGTGCATCCAGTTCTTTACGGTGTTTAAGCGGCACCATGGCGACTTGTAGACTTTGCTCTTCGCCAACGGATGTTTGTATTGAAGGTCGAGCAGAGAATATAGTATGGACCTCGTCCTCCGAGTCACTACCAAAGATCAACGTAGGTGCGGACGGTACTGGCTTGTTGTGTTGGAGCGGACCTGAATACACTATCTCCTCTTCCTCCTCGGTATCACTGCCGAAGACAGGGATGGTGGCATTAGCCTTGTTCTCCGGCTTCTGGCACCTTTCCGTGTCTTCGAAATTCGGTAAGAAGTATTTGGCATCTTCATATTTGCGGACTTCGTTCACGGAAAACGGATTCAGTTCTCCCGCAACGGTATACTCGAGACCATCCTTAGCATACTTCATACACTGATGTTGTGTAGAAGGGATGACGTTGTACTCGTGTAACCACGGTCGGCCGAGCAAAGCATTGTTGCATGTTTTGGCGTCTATGACGTAGAATTTAATATCCGTGATGAGTAGCCCAAAGCGTAGCGTCAGTATCACAGACCCAAGAGTTCTTGATGACTGAGAGTCGAACCCGGAGATCGTGATCTTGTCCCGAGCAAGGTGTTGGACGCTCATGCAGATTTCTTTTAAAACCCGCACATTGAGGAGATTAACGGAGGATCCATTGTCGATCAGGATCTTGCCTATTTTTATATCGTGGCAATATCCTGAGACGTAAAGGGGACGATTGTGTTCGCATGTCCCAAGGAGAAGATCTTCATCACCAAAAGCGACATCGGCCGTGTGCACTTCCTCTAATTCATCCTTCATCTTTTCTTCAGCCAAGAAAGCTTGGAATTGCTCCGGATCCTGTAGTGCCTTGATTAATGAATCTCTTGCTTCCTTTGATAGCAAAAGGGCATCAAGAATGCTGAGCTGTGACGGTAGCTTCCTCAGATGCGCTAAGACGTTGTAATCCATCTTATTCCTCTTTGGCGGGTCCTTAGCACTTAGCTCCTCCACCACTTGGTCATCTAAGACGATATCTTCAGAGACCTTTTCCTTCCCTTTATCTTTTCTGTTTGAGGGTCCGAGATTCTTTTCAGGCAGCGTCCGATTCCGCAGCCGAATATTTTCGCAAACCTTCGGCTCTTCTTCTTTTCCCGAAGTGGACTCTTTAAAGAGAGGGGAAAGTTCCAGCTCCTCATCAGAATCGCTTCCGAATGTTGGCACTTATGACCCGCCGGTGTTAACCATGCGACAATCGTCGGTGGTTCTTTTAAGCCATTCGGTCGTATTTCTTTGCTCCCGACGAGTTTTGCGCTTTTCCCGCTTAAAGCGTTATCGATGAGCAACGTATCCTTGCCACCATCTATCAAAAGCTTTGCACTCTTGAGTGGGGTGCGAAACCTTCTGATGATATAAGCAATAGGAAGGGTGCATTTCTATTTCACTGGTAATTTTTCCTTCGGAGGATGGTAGTTTCATACCCATTGATATGGCCTTAGCAAATCTTTTCCTCATCTTGAATTGGCTTTTGTCGGTAGTGGAGGTATTTTGCTCCAGCGGGATCGTCTCAGCTCTTTCATCAAGTCGCTGGCGCTTGGCCCTTTCAAATATAGCCGTCTCGCGTTCTCGATCAGCTTTACTTTTCAATCGAGCTTCGTTGAGGAATGCGTCAATTACTTCATCTGATGGCCCCAGAATTTTTGATTCAGGGTCTGCCCCCTATTTTTCAGTGCAAGGAGTCTCCTCATCGTCCATGAACGAATGAGAAATCACATGACAGCTCGCCACGCATTCTTCAGATTCATCAGATGAACTTTCTCCCTCATCTCCCTCTTGAAAGACATGATTGAGGAACTCTTGGAGCGTAATGGGAGTCCGTGCCTTCTGGTTGTATTCCTCCAGCGCGTCAATTTGTTTTTGCAAGTCCGTGCGCTCGTCGCCAGGCTTCACGGGCTTCTTTGATTTCTTTTTCTTCTTCTTCGAAGATTTTGACGGCTGGTTGCGAGTGCTTGAGCCACCACCATCGGTCTTTGGAGTTGGACGTAGTTTCAACATCCCTTCAATGACCTGCGGTTCTAACGGGTTCTTCCACTTGATCGCTGGGCACATCTGAAGATCGTTCAGCATTCTCTTTGTCTTAGCTGATAGTACAACCTCCCAAAGAGCTTCTTCAACGACGGAGCATGTTGCCCCCGGTGTATTCGTCCCCTTAGAGGTGTGGGGCTGCGGGGGATTCACCTTCCATTTGTCAGATAACGCGAATTTGTCCTCTCGGTACAGGTTTTCAAGCCAATTTTTGAAAACGTAGCAATCTTCGATCGGATGGCCCAGTACTCGATGATAAGGACAGTAGTTGGGCTCATTGACATCACTTGGTTGCAACGGACGTTTTGGATCCGGCAGATTTATGAGTCTGTTGCGCAACGCTAGCTCGAATAACCTTCTCTTTTTATCGCGGGGAAAAGAGTAAGAACGTCCTAGCCTCTCTTCAAGGGCTACGTACGGACGCTTATTATTTTGACGAACAACCGGCTTTGAGTCGCTCGGTTGTTGTTGAGCATTAGCGACAACGATCGCTTTTCCCCTCCCTTTTTCATTTCGGGAGTCCGGCTTTAGAAGAGGGGGTTTATGGCCCATCTGATCCATTTGCGCTAGCTTGTCAATCAAGGCTTGGAAGGTAGTCGGCTTGAAAAACATCATAAATTGCGAGATGGTTGCTTGCGGATCAAGGGTTCCCACAAACATACCCACCGCGGGAGCTTCTTCAATGCGCTGCTCGCACTTCGACCATAAGTTCCGCCACCATATAGCATATTGAACCCACGTCTCGCCTGGCTTTACCCTGGCGTTAATCAGTGCCGTCATCGGGGTGCGTTCACTGGCGCTTGCAAAACGCTGAGTAAACAACAGCTCCATCTCCGCGAAGGTCTTGATAGAGTTGTTCGGGAGCTTAGAGTACCACTCGAACGCCGTATCTGATAAACTTCCAACAAACCGGCGAAGGAAAAGCTTGTCATCACCGTCGGTGTTGCCGCAGAGTGCCCTGAACTGGGCAACATGCTGGTGAGGATTGCCCGTCCCCTTGTAGACATGGAACTTGGGAATTGTGTAACCCGGCGGGTACTTGATTTGATCGTACCAACTTGGATATGGCCACCCTGTTTTTACGACCTGGCCGGCTGCTTCGGTCGCATGATGAACCCATATTTGTTGGGCCATGTACTCGTCCAAATCAGCTTTGGAGATTGTATCCTCCTTAGCCGTCGACAGAGCTGGCGGAGGATTTGATGTCTCTCCCCTATCGTCTCCAAGGACGATCGGGGGCTCTTCGGCCGGAGGATCTTGTTGTATCATCATTCCTACCATGTCTTGGAAGAGGAGGCCCATACGCTGTATGTTGGCTACTTGTTCAGCAGCCTCTTTGTCCTTCTTCTCCAATATTCGACGAAGGAATTCGGCGTCGGTTTCTTCTTCCTGGCGTTCATCCGAGGACGTTTCAGGATTTTCATTTGGCCCGGTAAGTGCGGCCATAGCGTTCATCATCTCTTGGAGCTTCTGCTGCTGCTCCTGGGCTTTGGTCACTGATCGCGTAAGCGGTCGATGACCCGTAGATATGCAACTGTCCTCTTTACCAGACGCCACATAGACGGTATGAACTACAATGCCCCCTGACTTAGGGCATTTGGGTTCACCACCTCTGATATTTGTCGCCGGCGCGGGGGTTTTCTCCGGCCTTCTTCTTTTGTGGGCCGTTGAAGTTGAAGGGGCCGTTGCAGTGGGCACCCTAGCGATTGTTGTCCCCTGCTGTTTAATAGGACGGTCCTTTTCTTTTTGCACCTTCGTCTTCTTTTGTCGACGAGAGTGATCTGGGTCAATCACGGAGTCTTGAACCCTTCGCCAAACCTTGTATATTTTTTAGGACAGCCGTTGAGGGGGCTGTTCTTTCTTTGTTTCCGGAACTCTCTCCGCGGGCGGAGGAGATCTTTTCAATGTAGCGGTTGGAGAATTCTTACGTACCCTCCTCAGCAGTTCAAAGCTGTTTCCAGTTGGAACAGCAGCGTTGACTTCTACCACTGGAACCGGTGGAGTTAGCCCTGAGGGGGAGTTGCCCCCTGCCTTCCTCACTCGTTGCCAATGGCGACGTCGAGCATGACGAGCCGTTGGGACTGGCTCGGAGATAGAGATAGCTTCTTTTTGCCCCCTGTCTGAATGAGACGCCGTTGGTGTTAATCTCTTAAAGACTGAAGTTGTCTTTTGAGGGATGATATTCAACCTGTCGAAGACAGATCCTCGAACAGGGGCAGGAGCAGGAATCGTCAGTCTTGAAAAGACTGACTCTTTGATAGGGGAAGCCGCCTTGACGACTTCTGGAGCAGCAGTTATTGCCTTCTTTGGGACAGCCAATTTAGAGTTCTGATCCAGCCTAGCGAAAACAGAGGCTGTTGGTTTGGTAGTGGGCGACCCGCTGACAAGGGCTGTTGTAGAAGTGAGCCGGTCGAAGACCGACTTCTTGTTCGCTTCTGGTGTAGGTATTGGCGTAGAGAAGCTTGCAGGTGGGATCATAGTCCCGAAAAACAGGTCGGTGGTGGCCTGAGTCACCTGTTCTACCGGCAGAGCGAGAAAGGAGGCCGCTTGAGGCCCATATGCTACACCTCCGGGTGAGGTGGAGCGTCCATTGCAGTGGCACTTTGAGCAGTTCGTGCAGTTAGAGGCCATTGATGCTTGAGTTCTGTGCTAGGCAAAAGACCAAATCTTAGTAACTTGAAATCCAAAGGCAACCATTAACAAACCGCGATTCGTTCGCGAATACGACACACGAAGTGTGGAGTGGAAAGAGGGAAAGGTCCCACCGGGCATGCCAGAATCTGTTCCCTTCCGAACGGCGGCCGACGACGTTAGGACGTCTAGCCTGAGATTCAGGGCAGATGCTATTTGGTTTTATCCGTCCACCTCTCCGAAGATGCCAAGTTGATTTATGGCACCATGCATCGGAGGTTTAGACGGATGCGGCCGATGTAGCAGACTTCGTCAGATTCCCCCTCGCTTGAGGGGTTTTTTATTGTGGGGACGCTTTTCCCTACAGGCGCAAGCCCCTGCAGTTAATTACGCTACCGCATCGCGGTAACAACTTTCTCCTTCTCCAGAATTTCACTTCGTGCCGTGTGTGTTTGTTTTGTTTGTGGTTGCCCGTGGATTGTATACGGAGACTGAGTAATGCCGTCGCCCGTAGGACGTGGATTAGTCCAAATCCGTATTTACTTAGATTTGGGTTTGGTGTTTTTAGTTTAAGGATACATTAGCCGTATTGAGGCTAAGATCAACTTAAACGTTCGTTAAGTATATGTTAGTCTGATTTGAGACTAAGATCAACTTAACGTAGTGATCCGTTTAATATATGGCCGTTGGGACCCGTTACCCCTCTGACGTCGTTGAAGGATTACAACGATAGGTGTCAGAGGAGTTCAGAGATGTACCCTTGAACCAAAGTTGATTTAGAGTTTTATAGTCCATTTGAATATTTAAGGATGCGTTAGCCGCGTTTGGGACTAAGATCAACTTAAACGGGATCGTTTAGATCCGGCAAAAGAGCATTTGGAGGCTCTATTGTTCCAGTTTAGGGACGTGGTGGTCCATCGTCAGTTTAGGGACATAGTGGTTCATATTCCAGTTTAGGGACGTGATGGTCCATATTCCAGTTTAGAGACGTGGCGGTCCATCGCCAGTTTAGGAACGTGGTGGTCCATCATTAGTTTAAGGACGTTTCGGTCCGACATTAGTTTAAGCACGTTTCCGTCCAATATTAGTTTAAGGACGTTTCGGTCCACGAGTTTAAGGACCCCGCAGTCCATATTCATATGTGTGTGGTCGTCGGGACCCGTCACCTCTCTGACGACGTTGAATGATTACAACGACATGTGTCAGAGGAGTTCGGAGATGTACCCTCGAACCGGATATAAATTGATTTAAGAGAGCAATCTTGCTCAGTCAATTTAATTTAAGGACTTACGGCCAAAATTGGGCTAAGTCCAGTTGAAAATGTTCAACATTTTATTTGCTTTTGCATTGCATTTCTTTTTATTTTTATTTGGGCTCTGCCCAGAAAAGATGCAGAGCATCAATTTATTTTGGGCTCTGCCCATTTATAAATGATGCAGAGCATCAATTTTATTTGGGCTCTGCCCTTTATAAATGATGCAGAGCATCAATTTTATTTGGGCTCTGCCCTTTTATTGCTTTGCAATTTATTTTGGCCTGCTAGGTCTTTTGATTTGGGCCCGGCCCCTTAGGAAATGCATTGCATTTATCAGGCGCTTTGCGCCAATAAAAGAGCGCAAGCACTTGTAGTGTCGACACGTGTTGCGCAAGCGCAGTGCGCTGCGCTAATGCGCTGCGCCTGCGCTGCTGACACGTGGCGCGCTCCGGTGGCTTGCGCCAATCCAGGAGCGCAACAGTGCAGTTTGCAAGTGCAAGGCACTATGATTCGAGAAGCTTTTAGATTCAAGAACCAATGGTTCATAAAAGAAGTGCAAAGCACTATTCGTTTCCTTGATCTAATTTAGATCAAAGAAAAACAAGTTTTTTCTTATTTCAGGAACCAAAGGTTCATAAAAAAGTGCAAAGCACTGTTCTTTATTTTGTTTTTCTTGTTTTAAAGAACCAGTGGTTCATAAAAAGTGCAAAGCACTGTTTATTATGTGAAGATCATTGATCTTATTTTTAGATCAATGATCTATTAGAAGAAATTTCTTCTATTTCAAGAAGGTTCTTTACCTTTTTCTTGAAACTTTTTCAGAGTTCTCTCTATTTGAAGCTCTTGATTTTTCAAGAAAAAATGTTCATCCCTTTGAATTGAGGTCTAGGGTCCTTTTTATAGTGCCCATAAATTAGTTAAATTTGTTAAAAAGATCTTTCTCTGAGTGATTTGGGGAATTTTCCCCACCGTTGGATCTTTTGATCCAAGGGCTTCTGTTTTACAGAAGAAAATCTTCTTGTTTTAACAAGAACAAAAAAGATTTCTTTAAAATCTCAATTCTGTTTTGCGCAGATGCCTCAGCGCGTGACACGTGTCGCGCAGCGCAGCGTTTGCGCAACTGAAACATTGCTTCCTTTACTTTTTTTTAAAAGAGCCTTGCTCTGATTGGACGCACTGCCTTGGGCGCTGTGCTGACGCATCAACTTCTGACACGTGGCATCCTGCGCACAGCGTAGGGGATCTGAAGCGTCGCTTCATTTATTAAAATTTAGATTTTCAAGGTAGAGCTTTGCTCTGATTGGGGGAATCGGAAGCGTTGCTTCACCTGAGATATCTTTTCATCTCCTCTTTTCAAGTCAAACTTGTATTTCCCCGAAATTTCGATTTCCCGGGTCTTGGGAATAATTCCATTGTGCACAGAATCTTCTGTGCTTGGGTCTATATATAACTCAAGGCCGAGCCTTTTCTTTTCTCATCTTCAGAGAACTTCTTCGATCATGGCTTGCAACCGCCCTCATGCCCGCCGACAACCATGGGAGGTGCCGATCAGGGACATCGTTCCCCGTTTTGCTGCGCGCTTGGTGGACCCTTCTTTTACGGACGAGCTGTTAGTTGTATGTATGCCCTAGAGGCCAGTATTGTACAGATGATGTATATTATATTGGATGCTTGGACATATATAGAGATGACTTTCTTGCTCGATATGATAGTATGCTATCTGGTTACTCTTTATCTTAACATGTACACTAGTCTCTTTAAACTGTCTTATAGTTACATGTTGGTAAAGCCCTTAGGATGTGTACTTGACTACCTGGACTATGATGAAGATCATACTAGTGGGGACAAGGTAGTCCATAAGTACATCCTTCAAGGTCCCTAGTCGTGGGTGTATCGAGACGGGGCATCGATATACCAGAGTAGACTAGCGTATACGCTACTCGACCCATGAGATGGGCGATGGATGATCCCATATCCATTGGTGTTTGACATCAGAGATGGTATACGGGTGCTTAGTGGAGACTGGGTACACTGGACGGACTCGCCGAGAACTCCCAGATGGTATTATACCTCACGTCAGATGGCAATTCTCAGGTGACACTTGTGCAGGTTAGTCTGTAGACCCGAGATCGTCATAGAGTCTTGTGTGATTCCCACTGTGCTTTGATCTCCACCTTACCACGTCCATGAGGGCGTGCAAAACGGTGGTCTTTGGGTACAGTCCCGAGTCACATGGAGGCAATGAGCGATAGGAGGGGTTTCGTCTCTCCCGGTATTGGGGGTTGATGTTGCGCTGTGCTCGATTGGCCATAACAGGGAAGTCCCTGGTCAGGGCTGATCAGAGATTTGCTGGTAAGTGTTACCAGTAGTTTCTCGACCCGTTATGAGCCTCACATCGGCATGACTTATCGAGTATTGGGGTCTGACGTTTACCACCCCTAGACTTGATATGCGACGTATCAGACGAACAGACCGGACTGTACGGTAAGTGTTATTGGTCGGATTCACAGGATTATGGGCGGGCTAGCTCGTCGATCTTCTGATCGTTCAATACCCGGATGGCCGTTACGTTTAGCAGACCGCTTGCGGCTTGTGGGTGCTTGATATGATCATCATCTGCTACCGGCGTATTGACGAGTCTTTAGAGTCCTACACAGAGGTTTCCAGGTTCAAGCGAAACGAAATAGGAGCGCATATGAGATATGTGCGGGACCGAGAATAATGCGTGTATATGATACCGCATTTCATTCTCGCGATAAATGTTTCGATTGGTTATATTCGATATGACCTAGTTATCGAATCATTGATTCGATAAATCGATACATTGTATACTAGTCGGTTATGTGCGACATGACCGGATCATTGAATCAAATGTTGATTTGATGATTTAATGTATAATTATATATTTGATATATTACTTTTCATTAGCTAGTATTGGTTCACTTTATATGGATTTTCTCACTTGATGTGCAAGAAGTATATGTGATATACTTTTGTGCACACATTTGTATCATGTTTGATGATACTTGATTATTTGGTTAAGTATATAGAATTAAACCATGGTTAATTTGATAATTAGGGTTTTGCATATTCATTTATTTATTTGAAAATGATTTAAAGAGAATGGTGGCTTTCTTTTGTCATTAGTTGAAGCTTCATGAAGCCTTGACTTTTTCAACCATTCTTGTCCTCATGCTTAACCCTAACTCTCCAAATGACCATGATTTATTCTCTACACTTAACCCTTGTTAGATTATGATAAGTATGCATTTTTCTTTTCATTTTAAAACAACTTATCATAAACTAGCTTCTTCTTCTTCTTCATCTTCAAGATAGAAACCTTGATGCCATCAATGTCAACTTGAGTTCTAGTGAGAGAAATCCAATTCAAAAGTGAACCCACCTCCTATTTCTTCACCCTCTACCTCTTGCCAAGTTGTTTTGGGTGTTTTCTTCACAAGTTTCACCACTTGATGAAGATGGAGCTTGAACTTGTACAACCTCAACGTAGATCATCTTCGGCACGAAGCCGACGACCTATTCCGCTCACTTCTCCAATGAAGCCGTCGCGAGAGTCCGAGATTCGAGATGGACAGCGAGAGGACGACCACGTGGAGCTAAGCAAGTGGATATCCGGATCTACAAAGGTTGTAGCATCTAACTTTTAGTTAAATAGTTAACTAGTTTAGTTTTACGCCTAGACTTCTAGCCAACGATCCGCGTTAGGGTCTCTCGGCACCATAAATTTTATAAATTGGCATGTTCTATGCCTTGTGAGACCTCTATAGGGTGCCTAGGAACCTTTCACTGGTATCGGAGCTTAGCTAGAGCCTTAGGCGAAGTCTAGACGGAGTTTGAAAGCCGGAAGAACCGAAAACCTAACCCCAAAATAGCTTTCTGGACTTTTTCTAAAAAATGGGATTTTTGTCAATTAAAAATATGCAGAAAATCAAGCAGGGTGTTATTTGAATTACTGTGAAATACGAGGGCCTAAGTCGACTTTTCCACCGCGGAACCGCGGCACGTGCTATGCATGCTGCGGCGGTTCCGCGGCCTTACTGTTCCCTTGTATGATGATTTCTGCACAGTAACTCATATAATTTAATGCTATATTTTCTGGGATATTTTTTTTGTGACTCTACAGAAGAGTATTCTGGGGTACTATAGGGAATCAAAGTTTCGATCGGATTATCAAATTTCGTCTTTGTGTTTTTCCGGATAATTTTTTTGAATATGTTAAAAAGTTCGACCGGATATAAATACCCAATTTTTCCCCTGTCGGGAAATTTCCAAGTGTTGGATTTTTCTGTAGTTTAACGACGTTCTAAGTAGTGCAAGTAACGCGATGGACCCTATAGAAGACAACAAACTTTAACTCGATTATGTGACCGTCTTGAACTGCCCTTTGAACCTTCGGGTTTGGGGCAGTACGGCGTGCCACATGTGAGGCGTTGGCTTGACCCTTCTACGGCTGGACCGTTGGTACTGAGGCACGAACTGCATGTTGTTAGACTTATTTCATGTGTTGAGCTGTATCGGGAAAACTTGGGTATTCGACTGTTCGATCGGAAAGTTTAACATTTTCTGTTTATCTGGAATGTGATACAATAATTGGAATTCACAAACAGTTATGAGATAACTGAATGAATGTTATAAATCTAGCAGTTTAGTCCCACATGATATTGAAAAGAGTTTTCGATAATGAGACTAAAATGCGGGATTTATATCTGTTAGGCATGTGATGTCTAAGTATTTCATTTGATTAGGCATGCGATGTCTAAAGAAGTTGCGGATTCCAATTGTTGTAGTTTTACACTTTCTTTTCTGTGACCGTAAGTGTAGTATGTTCATATCGCCGGTTTCGTTGCTATACGTCAACGACAATTGGGGTATGCATACTTACTTACGTTGATGACATGTGATGTTATGTATTGCTGGATATGTTATATTGGATCGTCATGTTTGAATAGCCGGGGGTTTTTATGTGAGATGAGTGTTTTTCATTTTCATTCATGTAAAAACTTGTATGTAATATTCTTTTATTTGGGGCACTTCCAGGTAGCGGAAGTTGTCACCCTTTGTATATTATTTACTTTTCCGCATTAGGATAGACCCAAGGAGGGGAGCACAAGTAACCGGGTTCTGGGGTCCAGTGGGAGACCATCTCGAGGAGTCGAGTCCGGGTCTCTTAACCCTAGAATTGGCAGGGTTGCTTGCTGCTCTCGTAGGGGTCTAGGGGTGTGGGATTGGCTATTCATCACGACCGTGGAATCCGTGTTTTATACTGGCTCGTATTGAAAATACGGACGTCCTAGTATATCCAATATTTCATATGTTTATTCTGCTGCGATATCTGTGATGTGATTCTGTGATGGATTTAGTATATAGTATATATGATATATTATATAGACGTTACTTATGTTTTACATCCGCGCTAGCCCTGCCCTGCTCTGTCGTTAGTTACCTAACCTAACGGTGCACGAGGGGACATCGAGGCGAATGCGGATGGCATAAGTGTACGTCATATCTATCTGTGATGTTTAGGTACTTAAATGATGGGACTTCATTAATGTGATTAATGAAAGAAAAGAAACCTAAGATGTTGTAGAATCAAATTTTAAACAAAACAGGTAGCTACAGTTCTTGCTTTGCATAGCGGTATATGTGATATATCCTGCACCTTATTCGATGAGGAAAGGACCGAGATCCGTTCACCGGGAGTGACTCCTTTAGCAATAACTGGCAGATGCTACACACTCGGTTTGCTTTTGACTGCTTCTATAGTTTCTGCTTTGCATAGTGATATATATGATATACCCTGCACCTCATTCGACGAGGAAAGGGCCGACGATCCCTTCACCGGGAGTGACCCCTTTAGCAAAACTAGAAAAGCCTCAAAATCACTCCATTTCAAAACTTCATTTGATTCTACAACGATATCAAGTTCATTACGCTCATGGTTTTTTCTGAAAGAACCCGCGTAGCCCTCCGTCATTTCAGATAGATATTATTTAGTATTCGTGCTATGTTTGTTGACTTAGTCAAGGCATAGTGTATGGTAGCTAAATTATGTTTATCTGTAACAACATGAGATGTGATTGGATTAGAGCATTCGCACGGCCTTGTTGACTCAGTCAAGGGTCGTACGGGTGGGTTTAATTCAATCGGGAAATGTACGGGTTGAACTTGACTTGCGATTTATGGTTTGTTGACTTAGTCAAGGTCATAGATCGCTAGGGGCAAAAGCATTATCGGGAATTTCAAGTGTTGAAATTTGCAATGAGATTGCATACCTTCTATGAGATAGTTGGATCCCGATACCCACTGCGAGTAAGAGTTACTCCTGGGAGAGTTTTACACATTACAATTAGCCGATCAAGTAGGTGTCTAGAAAGGTGTTAACGAGGTTACGCCTCTGGGAAAACGAGGTTTACACTAATTAGGTTCGTGCGAAAGCACGGGGGACCTCCCTCAAAGTACCGACACTGGCCTGGCTGAAAGATTGGCGAACTTGTAGTGTGTAATTAATCCCGGCTAGTCTTTCCTTTTAGGGTTTGAAGGAAGATTTGATAAAAAGCAGTGGGAGCCATCCTGATTAGATAAGATAATAACCAATCTGATCTTGCACAAGCTTACGCTAAAGTGTTTTCTTCTCTCTCTCTCCAGGTAGCGACCATTTCATGCCTTAATAAAGATAATAATATGGATGTATTGACCGAACCCGCATGTTATACTGTGCAGGGGAACGTTGGACCCGTTCTATCTTATAAATGTTATAAGACTGAACAGGAAACAGGAGAATATCTAGATTCTCACGCCGCCCAAACGGAGAACGTGCATGATGATGCACCTTCTTCGGGTGTGTTTGTTATTGAGAACTGTTTCTCAGTTCACCCTACGTCCTGGGTATTAGATACCGGATCAGGATCCTATATATGTAAGCAGTTACATGGGCTACGAAAAGGTAGAGAACTGGGAAAAGGTGATCATTCCGTTCAAGTAGGGAATGGGGCAAATGTTGCAGCCAAAGCAGTTGGCATATATCACCTGGTATTACCAAATGGTGATACACTAGTCCTGAATGAGTGCTATTATATACCGAACATGATGTGCAACATTATATCAGTTTCTTTATTAAGTAAAGAAGGATATAATTTTGTAGTAAAGGATAATGTTATGAACATATTCCTGGATCAAAGGTTGATTGCATCAGGCTCGCTACATAATGGCATATTCATTCTCAATCAAAATACAGTCTTCAATATACAAAACACACACAAAAGGAAAAGCTCAGAAATGAACGAATCCTTCTTGTGGCACTGTAGACTTGGCCATATCAATGAGACACGACTAGCTAAGTTGATATTTGAATTCATTCGAATTATCATCTTATGACACTTGCCATTCATGTCTCAAAGGAAAAATGACCAAAACTCCGTTTACGGGACACGGAGAAAGAGTTACTGAACTCTTGGGACTGGTGCATAGTGATGTATGCGGTCCAATGTCTACACACGCCAGAAATGGTTCTTCCTACTTCATTACATTCACTGACGATCTCTCTAGATACGGGCATGTGTTCCTGTTGAAACACAAGTCTGAAGCTTTTGAGAAATTCAAAGAATATAAGCACGAGGTAGAGAACCAAACGGGCAAAAGTATTAAGGTTCTTCGATCTGATCGAGGAGGTGAATACTTAAGCAGTGAATTCCTAGATTATTTAAAAGAGAATGGGATTCTCTCTCAGCTTACTCCTCCTTATACACCACAGCACAACGGTGTATCGGAACGAAGGAATCGCACCCTATTAGATATGGTGCGTTCAATGATGAGTAATGCTGAGTTACCTATTTCCTTTTGGGGGTATGCGCTTGAGACAGCCATATACCTATTGAATCTGGTTCCGTCTAAATCTGTACCTACCACACCATATGAGATATGGAGTGGGAAGAGACTATATTTTAAACGTATTAAGATATGGGGTTGTCCGGCCTATGTTAAAAAGCAAAATCCGGACAAACTCGAGGCACGATCAGTCCTTTGCAAGTTTGTGGGATATCCTAAAAATTCTCAAGGATATTTTTTCTACCAAGCTGAGGAACAAAGAGTGTTTGTTGCTCAACATGCCACCTTTTTGGAAAGGGAATTTCTTGCAAAAGAAATTAATGGCAAAGAGGTAGAGCTGGAAGAGGTTCCAGCACCACAAACTGCAACTAACGATTTAGTAGAACCAGAGGATTCAGTGGTGCCCGACGTACCCCAGCCTCTCCGCTGATCTAGTAGGGTTTCTCGTCCACCTAAGAGATACTATGGTTTTCTCATTGATGGTGGCAGTGAGGATTGCATCATGGAGGATGATGACCTAACTAGCTTCGAGCAGGCCATCACGAGTGGGGACTCAGTGAAATGGCTGGATGCTATGCGGTCCGAGATGGAATCCATGTACACCAACAAAGTATGGACTTTGGAAGTTGCTCCTGAAGGGGTAAAACCCATTGGGAGCAAGTGGATCTTCAAGAAAAAACTTAGTGTAGATGGGAAAGTGGAGACTTTCAAAGCTAGACTTGTAGCAAAGGGTTTTCGTCAAAGACCAGGTGTGGACTATGACGAGACCTTTTCTCCAGTGGCTATGCTTAAATCCATCCGGATCATGCTTGCCATCGCTGCATATCATGACTACGAAATCTGGCAAATGGATGTTAAGACCGCCTTTCTAAATGGTGATTTAGAAGAGTGCGTGTACATGACTCAGCCAGAGGGCTTCGTAAACAGTGAGAGCAGCGGGAAGGTGTGCAAGCTGCTTAAATCCATTTATGGATTAAACCAAGCATCGCGGAGTTGGAACATCTGCTTTGACGTCGTTATCAAAGAGTTTGATTTCGTCAAAAATCCAGATGAACCTTGTATCTACAAGAAGGTGGCAGAGAGTAAGGTTGTCTTCCTCGTATTGTACGTGGACGACATACTCTTGATAGGAAATGATATTCCTATGCTGCAATCGGTTAAGCTCTTCTTATCACAAAGATTCTCAATGAAAGATCTTGGTGATGCCTCCTGCATATTGGGGATTAGGATCTATAGAGATAGATCCAAACGGATTTTGGGATTGTCCCAATCCAGGTACATTGACACCATACTAAAGAGGTTTAGTATGGAAGAGTCCAAGCGTGGGAACTTACCCACGATCTCTGGAGTCACTCTCTCCAAAGAGATGTCTCCCAAGACTGATTTGGAGAGAGCTCGCATGCAAGGGATACCCTATGCTTCGGCAGTAGGTTCTATCATGTATGCGATGCTATGTACCAGACCCGATGTAGCATACTCACTAAGTATAGTGAGCAGGTATCAAGCCGATCCTGGAGAGAGTCACTGGACAGCTGTGAAGAGCATTCTCAAGTACTTGCGAAGGACTAAAGATATGTTCTTGGTGTATGGTAACGGAGAGCTCCAAGTGGAGTCCTTTACCGATTCGAGCTTCCAGAGTGATAAGGACGACTCTAAGTCGCAGTCGGGCTTTGTCTTTACCCTTTACGGAGGGGCGGTTAGCTGGAAGAGGTCCAAGCAGGAAACCGTGGCAGACTCGACGATGGAGGCTGAATACATCGCTGCCAACGATGCTGCCAAAGAGGCTGTCTGGATCAAGAAGTTCATTACTGAACTTGGTGTGGTTCCATCCATTGAGCGTCCAATACCTTTGTATTGCGATAACAATGGAGCGGTGGCTTTGGCCAAGGAACCCAGGTCCCATCAGCGGTCCAGGTATATTCTGAGGCGGTATCACCTGATCCGGGAGATAGTTGATCGCCGGGAGATCGAGGTCAGGAGGGTTGACACGAAGAATAACACGGCGGATCCACTCACGAAGGCCATTCCCCAGATACAGTTTGAGAGACTCTTCGGGATGCTCGGTATGCGATACTACAGCAGCTGGCCCTAGTGCAAGTGGGAGATTGTTAGTTGTATGTATGCCCTAGAGGCCAGTATTGTACAGATGATGTATATTATATTGGATGCTTGGACATATATAGAGATGACTTTCTTGCTCGATATGATAGTATGCTATCTGGTTACTCTTTATCTTAACATGTACACTAGTCTCTTTAAACTGTCTTATAGTTACATGTTGGTAAAGCCCTTAGGATGTGTACTTGACTACCTGGACTATGATGAAGATCATACTAGTGGGGACAAGGTAGTCCATAAGTACATCCTTCAAGGTCCCTAGTCGTGGGTGTATCGAGACGGGGCATCGATATACCAGAGTAGACTAGCGTATACGCTTCTCAACCCATGAGATGGGCGATGGATGATCCCATATCCATTGGTGTTTGACATCAGAGATGGTATACGGGTGCTCAGTGGAGACTGGGTACACTGGACGGACTCGCCGAGAACTCCCAGATGGTATTATACCTCACGTCAGATGGCAGTTCTCAGGTGACACTTGTGCAGGTTAGTCTGTAGACCCGAGATCGTCATAGAGTCTTGTGTGATTCCCACTGTGCTTTGATCTCCACCTTACCACGTCCATGAGGGCGTGCAAAACGGTGGTCTTTGGGTACAGTCCCGAGTCACATGGAGGCAATGAGCGATAGGAGGGGTTTCGTCTCTCCCGGTATTGGGGGTTGATGTTGCGCTGTGCTCGATTGGCCGTAACAGGGAAGTCCCTGGCCAGGGCTGATCAGAGATTTGCTGGTAAGTGTTACCAGTAGTTTCTCGACCCGTTATGAGCCTCACATCGGCACGACTTATCGAGTATTGGGGTCTGACGTTTACCACCCCTAGACTTGATATGCGACGTATCAGACGAACAGACCGGACTGTACGGTAAGTGTTACTGGTCGGATTCACAGGATTATGGGCGGGCTAGCTCGTCGATCTTCTGATCGTTCAATACCCGGATGGCCGTTACGTTTAGCAGACCGCTTGCGGCTTGTGGGTGCTTGATATGATCATCATCTGCTACCGGCGTATTGACGAGTCTTTAGAGTCCTACACAGAGGTTTCCTGGTTCAAGCGAAACGAAATAGGAGCGCATATGAGATATGTGCGGGACCGAGAATAATGCGTGTATGTGATACCGCATTTCATTCTCGCGATAAATGTTTCGATTGGTTATATTCGATATGACCTAGTTATCGAATCATTGATTCGATAAATCGATACATTGTATACTAGTCGGTTATGTGCGACATGACCGGATCATTGAATCAAATGTTGATTTGATGATTTAATGTATAATTATATATTTGATATATTACTTTGCATTAGCTAGTATTGGTTCACTTTATATGGATTTTCTCACTTGATGTGCAAGAAGTATATGTGATATACTTTTGTGCACACATTTGTATCATGTTTGATGATACTTGATTATTTGGTTAAGTATATAGAATTAAACCATGGTTAATTTGATAATTAGGGTTTTGCATATTCATTTATTTATTTATTTGTTCATTTATTTATTTGAAAATGATTTAAAGAGAATGGTGGCTTTCTTTTGTCATTAGTTGAAGCTTCATGAAGCCTTGACTTTTTCAACCATTCTTGTCCTCATGCTTAACCCTAACTCTCCAAATGACCATGGTTTATTCTCTACACTTAACCCTTGTTAGATTATGATAAGTATGCATTTTTCTTTTCATTTTAAAACAACTTATCATAAACTAGCTTCTTCTTCTTCTTCATCTTCAAGATAGAAACCTTGATGCCATCAATGGCAACTTGAGTTCTAGTGAGAGAAATCCAATTCTAAAGTGAACCCACCTTCTATTTCTTCACCCTCTACCTCTTGCCAAGTTGTTTTGGGTGTTTTCTTCACAAGTTTCACCACTTGATGAAGATGGAGCTTGAACTTGTACAACCTCAACGTAGATCATCTTCGGCACGAAGCCGACGACCTATTCCGCTCACTTCTCCAATGAAGCCATCGCGAGAGTCCGAGATTCGAGATGGACAGCGAGAGGACGACCACGTGGAGCTAAGCAAGTGGATATCCGGATCTACAAAGGTTGTAGCATTTAACTTTTAGTTAAATAGTTAACTAGTTTAGTTTTTCGCCTAGACTTCTAGCCAACGATCCGCGTTAGGGTCTCTCGGCACCATAAATTTTATAAATTGGCATGTTCTATGCCTTGTGAGACCTCTATAGGGTGCCTAGGAACCTTTCACGAGCAGTGCGATGCTGCAATGTACGAGCTTTTGACTCGTGTGGGGTCTCCTCTTCCTCCGCACTCCATTTGGCTCCGGATGATCCTTGCCTCGGTGCTCGCCTATCTTCCTCCTCCTCCAGTAGAGATGTCCTCGGCAATGCTTGACGCCGCCGAGAATAAGATCGAGTGCTTCTTTGAAGCGCACTTGATCACCAAAGCCCTGAGGGACTGTTCTTTCCACTTGCTGAGCCAGATACGGGCTCGCCGGGTTGTCACCGCCACCTTTTCTGACGAATGTGGCGATGATCGTTGGGCGTCTACTTCTTGGGAGGACCGACGCTTCAACGTGGTGGAGAAGACAGAAAGGGAACTGGAGAATTTTCTTCTTATTTTTGCGAACCCTTGTCTTTCCGATCCCATATTTGGTGATCTTTTTTAAATGTAATAATAATAATAATGAACAAGTATCTTTCTTTTTAATCAAGTACTTCATTATCTGTTAAGGGTTCTTTTTATTTTAATTCTCTGTTATGCTTGTGCATCGTATGATTTAATTTGCATGTGATTCTTGTAAGGATAAATTGCCTTTGGTGTTTAGCCTCTTTCATGAAGCGGTGCTTTACTTTTCAGTCTTAGAAATAGAGTTTCGTTCTGATTGAGGGAAACATGGGGTTTGTGGCAAAAGTCAAACAAAACCCATACTTCTTTAATTATAGTTTCTTGTTCATTCTTTTCTTTTCTTTTTTCCAATTACCTTTCTTTTTATCATTAAATGTGAGGTGTGTGTGTGTGTGTGGCAGCCATGGGCTCGGCCAAGCTGAAATTGGTGGTGTGTGAGTGTAGGTGAGTGAGTAGGTGCACACACAAGAAGATAAATACCAAACCTCAATTCTATTTAACTTATTTTCACAGAAAAAACATTTTTCTTTTATATTTTCAAAACCGTTTAACAGCTTAATTCCATTCCAAAAACAACATGTTAAAATTTTGTTTAATGTTTTATGATGCACAAAATTTATTTCAACTTATTCCAATTTGTAATTTTCCCTAATTAAATGTATTAATGACGGCTTAAAATAATATTAAAATAATTAATTTCGGAAATTTTTTCAGAAATTTAGAAATTTTACGGGGCTCAATAAACACCAAATACTAGCAATTACATAGATAGAATATGTATATTTAATTTTATAATAAAGATATTTGTATTTTGATTTTTTACAGAAAACCTCCTTATTTTACCGATTTTTCGAAATTTCACCGAGACGATTTTCAAAACGATACAGCTAGCTTTTTAATTTGAAATTTTTGAAAATTAAGAAGTTTTTTTTTAATCATTTTAAAGATAGAGATTAAACCGAAATCGAAAGGAGAAATTCGATTCCATTTCAGTACGGCTTTCATGGAAAAGTTGGGTTTGAAATTTTTATTGAAACCAAACCGAACCATAATCACCTTGTGAATACTCACACTACACATGACTTTTTACGAGCCATTCGCGCAAAAAAGTTCCCTTTGCACGCATGGTCATTTTTCACATGTATACCTGTACGGTTCCATATGCACCTAGCACTTCGAGATAACAATTAATGTACGGGGTATGTCCCCTTTGTCATAACATAATGCAGCCACATGGAGCAAAGAAAGGAAAGCAACCTAATTGCAAACCACCAGCAGCATCCACACTTCTCTAGAAGTACACACATCATCAGCAGGTTAAGCAATCTAGAAACTAGTGGTCCTAACATTACAACATGTTACACGCCCGAATCACAGAAACATGGACACGCCAGCAAACATGAATATTTACACCGAGCAAAGACAGGAGGAGCTTTTACACATGATGCCCAAAATCCCACACATGCAACCCAGTGTCTCCACCCCAGGCTGCCACGTACCTATCGCCAGCAACGATGACACTATTTGTCGTTGCTGTTGAGGCCTCATCAATGTTGTTATCATCGTCTCCTAATTCAAAACCTGAAGCAACCCTCTCCCTGAATATGTACAGAAACTCCCCTGTCATGGCATCCCACATCCTAATCTCACCGCCTGAGGACACCACTGCTGCATATCCCCACTTGTTCAAGCACGCAGCAACACCACCACCATCTCTCTCACTCCGCCCTCTTCTTCCTCCTCCTCCTCTTCTTCTCCCTGCTGCGCTGAACCTGCATACCTCCTCTAGCGTTCGTGCCGTTCGCACAGTAGCCACCCTCCGCTGCTGATCCACCACCATCACTCTGCCATCACAACCATCAAACATGTCCACAATCGCCCTCCGTCTCAAGTCGAGGTACCTCACAACTCTCTCTGTATTTGTATCTGTATCATCATCAGCATCAGCATCCAGATTGATGACGTGGATTCTTGTACCGGTGCATCCAACCGCTATCCCCGGCTCGACGATCCGAACCCTGCCTAACGCCAGCCCCCTCAAGTCGGTCAGCATGCGCCACCCCATCACGGAATCCGGATCCGTAAGAGACCCGCCCACATACACCAGCTGCTCCGTCACGGCATCCCACACGTGCCACGACCGGCCCGGCAACCCTGCAAACAGCCCCACCCACCACCGTGCATCGCCAGTGAAGTCCACCATCGGTCCGTTCTCGACCGGGCTCCCCACGTTAACTCGACGCACCTGAGGGTCGTATGATAGAGATGCTAAATGCACATCTCCGTCTTGAAAGGCGAAGACGAGGCGGTCGCTACCTGTACCATCATTAGTGGAGCCGGAGGCTAGGAGGACGAGGCCGGAGATGGATTGAGAGTAGAGGCCGAGGCGGGCCTGCTGAGAGTGGGGCCCAAAGGACATGAGATGTTGGCCCATGGGCAGATGGAAGAGGTGGACGGTGCCGTTGCTGAAGCCGGCGGCTATGTGGTAGTCCGACAGCGCGAGCCGGCGACAGGAGACAATGTTGTTGCCAGCAGAGGAGGAGGGTAAGAGGCGGGCGTGGGTCAAGCGGCGGATGCGGAAGTTGAGGGCGGTGCGGTGGACGCGCCGGAACTCTTCACGCCACGAAGGAAGGTGCGTGTGGTGGTGGGACCACACACGGTGACTGACATCCTTCCATAGCAGCTCCGACCGGGAGACGGATCGCCACGTGGAGCATACCTGCACCAATAGACATCACTTATTCAGTAAAGGGCGCTGGTATTTTCTTCTCAAGAGTTAAACCTTTAGCTAGCTTTTGACCTGTTCACTATTAATTAGATATCAGGTCTACAAGGCTTACTTGCTAGCATAGAAAACAAACGCAACTTTAGCATATATAGAGTTTTTAAAATTGGTCAAAAAGAGGGAATTTACCGATGCCGCTTCCGGTATAACTTTCAGTGTGCGCGCGCACAAACACGAACACAAATCCTCGCCTGCATGCACATATATGCACGTACACTAACACAATTGTGCACACGAATGCACGTGCACATGAATGTACATACACAACCGCACGCACGTGAGACCCAGACACAAATGCACATAGACGTGAGAGTATGTCACTGTTCGACGTCTCCTTTTTCCCTTTTAATAGCATAGCACCAGCATAGCACCGCACCATCAACATATATGTGTTGAGCTGTGTAATGTCGGGATGGGCTCCTCAGACTTAAAATTGCATGATCAGATTGTAGATCCACTGTTGTTTCTTCCCTAGATAGTTATTATGGAGTAGATGGTGTGGTTATTTAATTTGGTGCACTTGTCATTTAACAAGTAATTGGTATGTCAGCATGCCTAAGGTTAATTTTCCCTAGGCTCCCTGTGTAAAATCTTATGATGACTCTATGAGAATAATCCATGGTGTTAATCAAGGTCTTTATGCCCTAAAACGAATAGTAGTAGGGGGATTGAATAACTCAAAAAGGCATATACATCCCAAATAGAACTTTATAGGGCAGTTGATCGGCTTGACAAGTCTTATATACAGGAGAGTGTTCCATTGCAAATCAGTCCGCGTTTTTTAAAAATGAAAACTCTCGATTCACGACATATTTGAACGATCCGAACCGCTTAAGTTGATCTCCCTACCATCAAATATATACGTATGAAAAATTAAAGGATTTAAAAACTTCCAACTCATGCATCAAATGAGCGCAAAATGAACGCCTCTTTCAATGTAGCAACATAAACTCCATGTAATACATTAGTTAGAGGTCTTCAAATCCTTTGATTTTTCATACGCATAGATTTGAAGGTAGGGTGATTAAATTGAACGGTTCGGATCGTTCAAATATGTCGTGAATCGAGAGTTCTCGTTTTAAAAAAAAACACGGTCCGACTTGCAATAGAGCGCTCTCCCTTGGATATATAATCTAATGTACATCTCAGATTTATGCCCCTGCCCAAAATTTAAACCCAAAGTATTGTATGCTTATTGTATTTTACATTAAAGAAGTATAATTAAAATAATTATTCCAAATAGTATTTAAATACCCATTTAAATGATGAATTCAAACAATACTTAAAACCCAATTTACTCAATATGTGAATCAAATAGAATCATGAAATATCCGAATTATTATGGATTTATGCAATACAAAATTCGGAATTCGCGACTCTAATAACCAAATCAAAGAGAATCCACTCTTTCATGAATCACTGACGATAGTAAGAAGTTTTCATGAATATAGGCAGCAACAAAACAAGAATCTGTGGCTGATTAACAATGCCAAACCGGACTAAGAGTTAAGCAAAAGGTTCTCGCAGAGAAGTGAGATTTTGATGACGAGGGCGAAGAAGCTCATGTAGAAGAGAGAACGAGCGGTTGAGAGTAGCGGCGCAAATTTTAGGTTCCATGGATGATTTCCGTTGTTTTGGGGTCAATTGGTATTTATAATACTTTATTTACTTGACCTAGAAATTAATATTGAATATTATACGATACGCAAAGTAAATCATACAATGCACTTTTCTACAACACAATCCCACGCTATCTATCAACAAGCCTCCATATCATAACAATCCCATGATATCTATCAACAAGCCTCCATATCATATTGTATTATTGTATGATAACATGAATCCTTTATCGGACGATTTTGATAACTATTACTAGAGTATCATTATGTTCAACTGGTTAGTGGTAGTATTGTTAATTTCACCTCCGAAACCCTAGTTTTGATTCTAGCGCCATTCTATATCAACAACATCTTACCTCATTGTGTCTCTCTATTGGTTCAATTAGGTGTATTGGATTATGTTTTTCCTATTTGAGGACATTAGTACTTGTATCAACCGTAAAGTAAGCAACTATTAAAAAAATCACAACTTAGTACTTGTATCTCAAATGTTTTTTTGTTTATATATATACATACTAGACCTTGTCCATTCTGACATTTGCAACATGCTACTTTTGTTTCTATGAAATAATTAGTATATTAATTTATATATTTGACTTGACATTGTCCTGTCTAACATCTGGAACTTCTATTATTTGTGTTCTAAAAGCGAAATAAATAAATATTATTTTCAAACAAACAAATATGCACATTGTTTTAGTACAAAGTTGATTATTCGATAGTTCTAAATCTAACTTCTACCTTCTACATCTAACACTCAATTCAAAGCCAAAATAAGGAATTTTTACTTTTATATCGATGACGAGTCCATGTCTCGTAACTTTCACTTATGTCTGTTCTTTTTACGGAACTCTACAAATTAGGGGCCTTTTACTTCAATTTTATTGGTGAGTCCATGTCTCATTACTTTCATTACTGTCTAACTTCCACGGGACTAACTTATACTATCTTATATATACATGAATATGGTCACACCATTACAACACTTTGTACTCTAGTTGCTTAAAAATTCACTTAGTCGACCTTCTATATTTACCGCTCTTTTGCTAACTGTTTATTGCCTCCATAGTACATGATTTCCATCCGTTTGAATGCTCTTGTTATGTTAATATTCCTTATAATGTAGCGATTACGGTCATTTGAACCAAATGGTAAGAACTTCTAAATTTAGGTCACTGACATTTCATTTAATTGTCATCTTCTACCTAAGTTTTAGAGTTTGATATTGTTAATCATTATGACGATTTTTGGGATCGAAATTGGCCATCTTGACTGTCGACTCTATTAAAGTTTTGAATAGTTAGTGAAAATAATGATGTCCAATTTATCAAATGTTTCAGCTTTCAACAATGTTTTGTGTGGTAAATGCGTTGAGTATATAAATAAAATCCTTGGACAACTAATGATATCAAATAAACTAATAACCATTGATGACCCCAAATAATCCAACCAAGGTTTAAAATCTTAGAATTGGTATCGGGTTGTTAGTTTTCAAATCGGAATCGGTTACTTCGGCTGTTTCAACCGTCTCATATCGGAAATATCAGAGTTTATATCATTTGACAAAAAAAAATAAAAAAATATATTAGATAAATTGTAAAAGCAACTACAAAGAATTTGGCAAATTCTTAACTGATTACTAATGTCTAAATTGTGTAATAATACTTGGTAAAAATAACTTTAATATTTATGACATAATTTTTAGTAATTAATAATGCCAAATAAATGGTAATTCAATGATTATTATTTAACCCACTAACCAATTAATAAACTTAATACTAAAACCCTACTAATCAAATGGTGAACCGGTTATAACTCAGTATCGGACGGTATTGGTATCGAAGCTTGGATGGTCAATTTTTGGAGCAGAATCAGACATCTCGGATCGGGATCGGCCAAAATTTTAAACCACGAAACCAACCCTATTAACCTATTAATAAGCCTACTAATAGTATCGGACGACATCAGTATCGGAACTCGTAAAGTCAATTTTTAGATCACGAATCAGGAATGGTCGAAATTTTAAACCACGAAACCAACCCTATTAACCAATTAATAAGCCTGCTAACAGTGTTGGACGACATGAGTATCGGAACTCAGAGAGTCATTTCTTGGATCAGAATCGGCCTTCTCGGATCGGGATCGACCAAGATTTCAAACCATGAAAAGAACCCTATTAATTAACATATTAATAAGCCCACTGACCAACTTATTAGCTTAATACTAAAATCCCAATAATCAATTATTGTACCTAGTACGAAATTTCAAATTCTCTCTATCAATCACGTTGTAGGTACTAAGATGGTGATTTTTAAAATCAGCATGGACCATATCGGGTTAGTATCGGCTGAGGTTTAAAAACCATTATCTCCGTTTGAAAAATCTCTCCTGGCTAGGTAACATTTTATTTGCTACTTGGTGTTTGTTGCAGCCATTCCCTTTTTAGAAAATGTGCAGATCGTCTCTCTCTTGATAAACAGCTGCGGTAACAAACTTATTGATCTCTTGAAGCAGGAGGGTTTTAGGTTGGACATTCGGCTGAAGCGGTAGGGTTTTAGGTTGGACAGTCTAGTTTCAGCAAATCGGTTTCAGGGTATAGAACTTCGACAAGTTGGATAACTGTACTCTATTCTACCCTGTCTTGCATGATGTATCAAAATATATATTTCTCTCCTTAATCCTAAATCTCAAGCATACAAAGACCAACAAGGATGGAACGTAATTTGGCAATCACATAAAACAATGCTTAAGTTACTAACAAACACCCGAACACTCCTAGTTGTAAGTGCATGGTGCTCTTTCGTGACTACTATGGATTTGCGGAATCAAAAACTTTATAAAAAAAAACTTGAGCACTACACACTTGAAACCCTAGAATACCAGCCAAACATTAAACTAAACAACACCAACTAGAGTTTTAGCTACTAAGTTAGTGTAACAATCTTTGTAGACAGTCTTTCGGGTCTTAAAAGGTTCACTCCTTAAGCTCCTAAGGTTGATGGAACAAGTTCTTGAAGTCGTTCTCCCATGTCGGAGACGATTCACCCGAGAATGCCGATTCAAGAATATCTTCTACGAAGCAACTAAAGATCGAGTCTTGATAGGACAAAATACTTAAAGGGTGTGGTTTATAATTAAGATGCTCTCTTTTCTTTCTCAAAACTGAAGAAGAGAAGTGAGGAAGAAGATGAAGAAACATGGCAACTCAAGAAAATATCAATCATAATAAAATCCTAGACTCTCACAATTCTTATCTCTTCATACAAAAAACAAAACAAGTGGATGAGTGGATTGTAACTTACTAGTGTCAATCATAAGCCCACAAAGATGTGAGAATATAAAAGAGTGTAGAGAGAGGCCACATCACCATGATATACATACACATACAAATACTTGTATGTAAATAATCAAGTATACCAAATCCGTATTTATCGTATTTCTACCAAAATACGTATACCGTATTTCTACCAAAATACGAATACCGTATTTGTACCGAAAATACAAAATACGCATATTTATATTTAGAAAGAAATACATGTATTTGTATAAATACACAAATACCCGTATTCATACAAATAAACGTATTCATATAAATACTGTATTCGTGTTAAAATACAAATATCCAAGAAAGCAATATAATACTAGCATCAAAACTGACTGTATTTCAAACCTGTTAGTACTACTAAATAGTCCGATTAAAACATGTGTATAAATGCATGTGTTCAATCAAACACCCAAGCATATCGAAATACGCAAACTATACCATTTCGCCTGAATCGGAAAACCCTTTGTGTAGAACTCTATAAACTCGACAATACGCTGGCAGTTGGTTTAATCACAAGCACGCCAGTGGCACTAGCTGTACATAACGGCTGCCCGGGTATTTGTCGAAAGGAAGGTCGACAAGATAACTCATCCGAAAATCCTACCAAGCTTATAGGTGACATTCTCTGTACAGTCCGGTCTGTTCGTCTAAGAGTATTGCATATCGGGCCTAGGGGGATGGTAAATATCAGACCTCTAATAGCGATACAAGTCGTGTCGGTGTGGAACCCAATACAACCAGAAAAACTACTAATGTACCTACCAGTAAATCTCACTTGCCCTAGCCAGAGACTTTTAGTATCGGCCAACCGTACACAGCGCGATATCAACTCCCAATATCGGGAGAAACGAATCCCTTTTATCACCTACTGCCTCCAAATGCTTCAGAACTGCATCCAACTACTACCTGTTTGCACGATTCATTAAAGTCGTGGTAGGGTAGTAATCTAAGTACAGTGGGAACACAGTCAAGACTAATAGTGATGTTAAGTTATCGGACTAACATGTACTCATGTCACCGGAGAACAGCTATTCGACGATAAGTATAATACCAACCAGCAATTCCAAGCAAGTTCGTCCAGTGTAACTCGTAACCTAATGAGCACATGTATACTATCTTTGGTACCGTATACCAATGGCCACGGAACAGGCCATCTCTCCTGACGGAAATAAGAAACGTATATGTCAGTCTACTCTGAAATATCAATACTCGGTCTCGATAATCCAAGGACTAGGGGACAAGTTTAAGAATGTGCTTATAGACTACCCAACCCCCACAAGTGTGAATGCCATCACAACGCTGGTAGTCAAGCAAAGGATCCTATGGACTCTATCAACATGTATTAGCGATACGTTAAAAGAAACATATACACATGTTAAGATAGATACAAACTAAATAACATACTATCATATTGAGTAAGACTGTTATATATATGTATATATCATAAGCTTCCAAAATGTAATATACAATCATGTACTATACAATAATGGCCACTAGGGCATATATCACTGACACTAGTGAGGGTTTAATAATTACCAAACGTCGTATTGGAACCGGACCCGATGTACAGGACTACGACAAGTTGTATAAGCTTAATTTTACAATGTCAAGCATGAAGTATCAAGATATATATATTTCTCTTCTTTTTAATACTTAATCTCAAGCATATAAAAACCACATAATTTGGGCAATGCTCATAGACCTTCTGTTTTCTTTTCTTCACTGTTTACGAAGTATTTTTGTGGTTTTAACTAGGCAATCCATTATTTTTCAGCCCAGCTTGCATCACATTTTCAACCTGCCAAGCATACATCTTTCTTTCGTCCCAACAACCACACAATCTCACATTTTAATCCACTATACCTCCATTCCAATTTTTTCGAACCACCGCGCAAACTCTTACCGGTCATTTTAATACTTGGGAGAGAAAAAGATAGGTTATTTGTACCTTTCAATGCCACTCCTTCGCAAAAACACACTTGTTAATGTACACTTTAGGTGACGTAGTTTACGATATACCTGATCCGATTGATTAAATCGATCATCTTACCCACGTTAAATAGAAGATCTGATTTTTAACGCCTACAAGCAACGCCCGGAGGGAAGCCACATTTTGGTAGAAAACGAGAATCTCTCTCTTGATCATCCCGCAAACTAACCCAAAGTAGAAGAGAATGAGAAAAGGAGACGACGGCTCTCTCTTGTTTTTCTCTCTAGAAAAACTCTCTATTTCTCTTATATCTCATATATAATAATTCATATGAAACTCTAGCCCCCTATATATGAATATATAGGGTATCCATTCAAATGGGCGGATATTGGTCCGGATCGGGCCTAATGGTTAATATACTCCCACTCGCACATTCAAGTGGGTGCGGTCCATAGCTCCCTGAACTATTGATTTACTGAATCAATTGTCTCCCTGAGAATCTTTTCCTTCTCTTTCTCATTCCTACCTATACATAACATATTGGTATGGTGTAGACCGTTGAGAACCTGCAAGCGGGTAGTTTTACAGCCAGATCCGTTAGGACCGACACAAAGATCTCCCTAAAAGAAAATAACATAAACCAAAATATGTTAGGCTTGCGAAATCTCATAACCCAGATCCGATCAGACATATCTGCTCAAGTATCTTCGTTCCCTCTCAGAAGCGTACTCGAACACTTAGGTATACCTCTAGATTCATCACTCTTAAACTTCACCACCATAGCGTCAATAAGAGTTGGTCATGTGATGCAATTAGGAGACATTCCAATCAATTTTCCTCCGGCTCTGAATAGTTAGGTCTGTTATTCACCCTCTTTCCTAACACTGCCCCGTATGTGCGGTATATTGTCATCGCGGTAGGAAACAACAGCAAAAGTAGCAAAGGTTTATAACATGCCTACCCAGCCAACCCAGTGTCGCTAAGGGTATAGACTACTCATCCTTCCGTGAAGGATATCGTCATAAGGGCTCATACAGTGAGAGAGATAGGACTTATCCCTCAACCTTTTTATGTGCACGATCCAAGCGTACGACGTATGGCAACGTGCTACGGTATAAAATTCTCTTCCTAAAAGCGTATGCCATAAACTTATACCGTACGGACCCAAGTCCAATCACCCTGTGATTGACTTGCCCGGCCATATCATCCTGGGATCTCCCGACAAGCTCTCACCCCGTATGACGAGTCAAATCTCTAGTCCGACTATATGTAAACAGGCATGTGATAACTACTTCGGTCGCTCGGCCTATAGCATATGGCAACCTCATTCTGACCCACTCAGGACAACTCTATTAAATACTCCCACTGTCGCCATACCCAGTATGTAACAAAATACGGTCACTGCTCCGAGCAGATGACGTTTGGCACTTAATTTCACCTTCGTATGCTTCCCTAGTATAAAGAAGATCTCTCATGTTAGGGAGAGTTCCTACTTGCTGACGTATCTTTGTTAAATGTGTGTCTTACATACATCATGTACCCTGTACATTTGTACTCCATGCCTAAAATAGTCAAATAAAAATATAGATATATCCATTCCAGATCATAAAGAAAAAGCAACACACAATCAATCTCAAAATATGCATCTAAAAAAAGTCGACATCCATAATAAGAATGCCAAAACATAAGAGTAAGGCCTATCAAGTTATCTAAAATGCAATACGTCACTTAGGACGAAGCCTAAATGTATATGACGTTACGTAGCTATTTCCTTCGTCGCAGCTATTTCCTTCGTCATCGGATCTCCGATCGTCTGATCTGAAAGAAAACCTTATAGCTTAGACCACCTTCTTATGACACTTGCTCCTTAATGAAGTGTCATCAAATCTGTAAGTGTTTCAACTTCCTATATATAGAGGATCATTCAAGTATATTATCGTTGAAATGATGTCACAATAAAGAGAAACCATGTTCCCCTTGTGTATGAAATCACATGTAAACTCCTTGAGGAATTATCTTAGCCTAGCAGCCCTTTTGGCGCTATAGAGGTAGCCGCGTGTTCCACTTCCATGGTGAAAAAGCAAAATAGTTTGTTTCTTACCACTCTGAGTGATGGCCTTACCATTATGCAAAACACGTGCAGATGTGGATGTACGCATACCAAGATTGTCGGTCCAGTCGGCATTTGTATGTCCACATGACTACAAACCTGATTCCTCATAGAATTAGGTATTGTAGACCGTCCCACATAAATACTGAAAATCCTCATCATTTTATCCCAACAAGCAAACCCTAATAATAAGTCCAATCGGCAAAGATTATATGTCAGGTCAAGTACACATCTGCATACATCTGACCATTGACTAAGAAAAATGGAACCCACAAAATCCGTCTCTCTTCATCAAGAGTCTTATGGCAAATATTAAGGATATAATTATGTCCAGTGGTGACTGAAGTAATAAATCGGAGAGTGATCGTGCAGGCCAAACAATTTTAAGACATATTTCATGCGAGTCTCCGAAAAAAACATAAGATGCTCTTAAAAATGGCTACTCATGGATGCAATTCTCAAGTACAGACTCAACATCTCATGTGTTCTCTATAGCGAGAACAGCCGCTGCAAGTAGCATACATTGTCTCCAAGTCACTTTTGGTCATCACAACATCGTTTACAACAAAATCTCTGAACTTACAGATGTCACATTCAATTATCGTCAGTCTATATCCAATATAGATTGATGATATCAAACCAACAACTTCTTGGATAAGTGTTTCAAACCATAAATGGACTCTCTGAGTCAACTCAGGTCACCTTGGCTTTAAAACTCATAGGCAGATCTTCCAGATCTCCAAATCCAAATCTCCATCGACAATACAATCTAATTCCCCAAGACTAGTTCAAGATTTTTATGTGCAACGATGTGTAAAAGAAGACGAAATAGACGCAATCATCACCCTGAATGAAAAGTGTCTATTCGATGTCCCTTTAGGCTAGGTGAATCCTTTCGCCAATAAGCACGCTTTGTACTTCTCCACAACATCCTTCTCCTTTCACAAGATTTCGAAAAACTCGGCTTTTATCAATAGTTTTGCGTCTGGTAGGATAATTTGACCAAATCCCAGATTTGATCATCTAATGTTGACTCTTGCACCTCTTCCATTATCATTATTCACTCTTTCGCAATAAGCCCATAAATAGCGTCCTCATGTGACTTGGGTTCCACAACCAATGCGGAATTACCATAGATATCTCTCATTCGATATCGAAATATCGTTGGGTTGTCAATCCACAACACTATCTGCAAGTCTCTTGAGGATCCGTGATTGGATCTGAGCCATCAGCGGAAATATCGCTTCCACTGTCGCCAGTCGCTGAAGGAAATAATTCCTTCTGTATCGCTGACCGACTAGGGGTCTCTTAAATCTTGTAGAGTCCCAAATCCTGGCCTACTTCTGCCTTTTGTGAAATTTCCTTCCCGAGAAAATCGCTCGATGTTTCCTCCGTGAGAAAATCGTTCGTTGTTTCCTCTCAGAGAAAATCAACGTCGCACGACCAAATGTTAGTCACAATCTTATCACATACTCATGGACACAACTGACCTACTTGGTCTCTCATTCGTCCACTATTTATAAGATGTTGATTGTACTGTCTTTGAAAACACATGACCAACAATATAAGCAGCTGTCAACAGTGCATCTCCCAAACAACATGGAAGATTGGCCTTTACCATCATGTTCTTTATCACATCTAGCGGTTTCCTAATTCTTCTCTCCACAACATCATCTTGTTGTAGATTTTACGGTGTTGTCAGATATCTGACGATTCATTTTCTTTCATTCAGTTCTCTGAACTGCTAAAATAAATACTCATGCCTTACTTACAATTACCCAGAAGTGCTAAAAAAACACGCACAACCCTGTTTGCATGAGCCGACTCTACACTTTACTGATATAACGATTGATACAAATCAACACTTCAGTTCCGTGTGAGATCAGTAGCCTATCGAGTAATTATTAATGAAGGTGTTGAATTAGGAAACTGCACTATGTGTCTGCATGATTATTGATCTCTATCTATAAGAGTAAATTATCTGTAATGGATATCCAAATGATTTTACTCTGATAGTTTTGCCTCTAAGGAAACTCTCATAAGTAGATGGTTTGATTTTGGCTCAAATGCCAACTCATCCATCCCAGGTGATTAATTCATCCCATCTATCTATTGATCTAATCTATCATGATACTGATGACATTTATAAAAGGATCAATCCTCAAAATCATATGGAACTTATAAAACAGATTGTCCCATTAAACTATCCAAATATCCTAAACTGAAACTGAAACTGTAACCGATGGAAAGATAATTTGTGAATAGCTATCTGCATCCCAGATGCAGAATTGATTCATATGTTCTCGACACATTATTTGCTTCCACAAACTTTTCTGCTCTAACCAGAAGACTTACTTCCACTCAGTACCCTGATGAGTGGAGCGGTTCAAATTCCCACAGTCAAATGTTAGACTTATTAAATTCATTATTGCCAGCACATTTCTCCATGTCAGATCACGTAAGTTGTTGGCGCGTTATTCCTGTTTTCGTAGCTCGATTTAACTCTTCTTACGCTAGAACACCTGCTCATGTGTACTGTTGACCTCGTCAATATATCAGCAGTGCTCTTGGTTCTATCGCCCCTGGCGATTAAACCTTAAGCCTCAGTTACTCAAACGTACTAGCAAACGTCAACACATTCGCTTTCCGCATAACCGCTTCATGGATCGAGTAGAAAACATGTAACCGTCCACTGCTATCACTCGACACTAACTGGAGCAGCACTTTTTAGATCCCGGATTGATAAATATAACTCTTAAGTGTATCCACATTACTTGGTTCAACTCATTATATGAAAATAAGGTCAAAACCGAGGACTAATGTAACGTTACCACGTCGCATAAATTACTCCATAATCATTGCACGGCTTATCTCTTGGCGCGTAGATACCATGTAACTACCGCTCAGCATAAACTGCTCGTGCTCGACAATAAATCATATGATCGCTAATGAAATCGCTCTTCATTATGTCCAATACGTAGAGCGGTCCTAAATGCGTCTGTTTCCCTAATAAAAGAGCAAGGCTCTGTTCAAAATTTGAAAGGGCAGCGCCTCACGTGCCTTGCACGAGGGCGCCGACGCCAAGAGTTAAAAACTCCTAACCAGCTTCTCACACGCCTTGCACGAGGGCGCCATCGCCAGAACTAAAAACTCTATGTTAGACAGAGCCGTTGGATCAAAAGATCTAACGGAGATGATAAATCATCAAAATGCAGAATTAAATTCTGCTGAGAAAATATTTCTCAAATCTTTCTAAACAAGAAAGATTACTCTCTATAAAACAGAGCACCGTTGGAGTAAAAATCCAATAGTGATTAAAAATCACATATCTACATAATAATTTCTGTATGAGAAAATATTTCCCTAATCTTGTTAAAAACAAGAAAGATATCTTCTGTAAAACAGAAGTCCTTGGATCAAAAATCCGACGGTGGATAAAATCCCCAAATCAATTAAAGATCTCTCGATGAGAGATTTCTTTAACTAAATCAACAAACTTGCCTCTACTATATAAAGGACCCAAGACTTCAAGTCTTATACAGAGGAACCCGCATAAGCTTCAAACTTAAAGAAAAGAGCAAGCAAGAAGAAAGCTTTAAGAGAGAAGAAAGAATAATACCTCTCTTTGAGGTAAATAAAAATAATAGAGATCAGAGCATTTCATCTGCATATCCAAGGGTTTAACCCTAATAAAAGAACTTAGTTCTTTCTCTAGATCTGAGATTCATGAGACAAGTCTCCCACAAATAAGAATTTAATTCTCATCTGGGTGAACTTGTTTTTAGAGATCAAAGATCTAGAAAAGAACAGAGAATTGAACACTTCAGAACAGAATATGCGAAGAAAACCTAGCGTCAAGCGCCTCACGTGCCCCTCACGTGGGCGCTACTTAATAAGAAGTGCCTAGCACTCAGTGGTTGGCTGTAACATCCTAGTTCGATCATACATTTCTTTTTCTTTTCCTTTTCTATATATTGAGTTTTGTATTATTTTATTATTATAACTTGGAGTTTAATAATTTTAATCAAGATATATACATATAATTATGGGTTTTTTAAGTTTGTTAAATATGCATATTATTAGTATTTAAATATTTATTTGTCTAACACAATTTTATAACCATATTTATATTTTAGTATCACAGTTTAAACAAAAAATATTTTATTTGGTATTTCTTTAAACAATATATGTACATAAGATTTTACCCTTTTTTAAATTCCATTTATAAGATATTTTGTCTTACGATATTTATTTGGTTAAAATATTTAATTTTGAAAAGTCATGAGAGCCCCTGTTAAATCTTTTAACCATATAAATATTTTTCCTAAACTAACAACTCAATTTTCTCACTCCAATCACCATATATGTCTCACATGATAACTTTATTCTTTTAAAACAAATACTATTCTCTCTCTCCAAACAAATATCTTTTCTAACAGATTTCTTTCTCCCCATATTTTATTCTATCTACATATATTTTTCTATATCACTAACTATATTTCACCAAACCCCAGTTTTTTTCTATATATATTCCCTAACAAAATCGCTCTCTCTCCAATCTAATCTAATCACTCTCAGCAGATTCTCTTTATCAAATCTACTCTCTCGTTAATTATTTTTCTACAAACCTATATACATACATACATATATATAATTGAAGATATTTTGTTATGATAGTTTAACTGAAAATATATTTTAGTTGTTTGATATCATAAAATCCTATATATAAAACTAATTATATTTATTTTCATTAACCCATAACCATATACATATCTACATATATTTTCACTATAAACTAATATGTATATATACAACTTTTCTAATATCTTATAGAAGTATATAACAACCCATCATATCTCTCTTTTATAAAATCAAATCCAAATCTCATCTCATTAGAATATTTTTCTCTCTAATTATAATAATCTCTCCAACATCTCTCTTCCCTATAAATAACAACCTAATTATTATCATTTCTCCCCTTCTCATATAAATCAACCTTCTCTTTTTGCCATCACAATATTTTCTTCTTCTTCAAAATTAGCCAAGCAATCAAACCTTGGAGTTGTTCTTCGTGTCGTCGTGTTTATCTGTCTCCGAGACAAGTACTCTTACTCTTATTTTTTTAGTCGGTGCAATATCGGCAATTCTCTAAATAAATTATTAACTTACAACATTTAAATAAAATTGTAATATTTTGCCGCTTTATTAATATAACTTATAATACTTGTACATATGATGAAAACCCTAAGATCTAAAATACCTATTAATCCTTTCATCAAGTGAACAACTGTAAAAGTGCAAGCGTAATAAAATAACTTTTAACATGTAAATATGGTTTAATTTATAAAAGTTTTATAAGTAATTATATGTTTCTGTTGCAACAATATTGGTATACACAAGCATGCAAAATGTCAACACTTATATCCTAATCTAAAACATAAAAATATACCATTATTACTGTTAATCAATAAACGCTTTGGGCTTAACATTATATATATATATATATTAAACTTTCTACATTATCACTCCTTATAATATCGCTGCATTCTATGTGCCCTAGTCATATAAATTATTTTGATACTATAATTTGTATTAATATTTTCTATTATCACATGATTATAAAACTTATTATTAGCACTTACATGATGACTAGTCAATCTGTCATCTTACTATTATCTCGTAATTATACTATTACCACTATCCGCTTTATGCATCTGTAATTTGTCATTCCTATTTAACTATATTAACCCTTTAAAACCATATTTCAGTTTATTATTCTTTTCAATAAATAAACCCGGATGTTAAATACAGATGCTTGCATATTTATATTGAGTCTTGTTTACATTTTTAACCTTATCATATCCTATTGTCTATATTTAACATTTTACCTGAGACTATCATTGTCGGCATGCTTGAGAAACCTTAACATGTTATTCTTATTTATGGACACTATCATTTTATAAATATTGTACTTGACATGCCATGATTACTCATTGTTCCAGACTAGTCATATTAAAACGAGTTCTCTAATTTGAATGCTGAATTACATAACATGACACACCACTAATTACCAGCTTTATTTCCATACAATTACCATACTACAAGTTCATGTCTTTTCAGCATTCTTAATTGGCGATTTAGTCTTTACCATAATAGCTATAAATACGCGGGTGTTGGGGTAATTTGAGTGTGCGTTCGTACAACAGGATCTCAGGAGTCCTATGCCGACAACTCGTACCGGGCTATATCGGTCTCATGTTTACAGCTCGTACCGGGCTATATCGGTCTCATGTTTACAGCTTGTACCGGGCTATATCTGTCTCTTGTTCATTCTACAGTTGGGCCCGTATTTTCTAGCCCCTGGGGCACCACTCTTGGGTTAGGAATACTCCTGCAGAGGTTGACGCACACACTCGAGCTTACGATAGGATAGTTTATCTTTTAGTGACCAGTTAGGTTATGACTTAACCTCTTACATACATGTTTCGTAGTGTTAATGCATCTAATTATTTATATGTATGTTTTTCTTGCACACCGGGCTTCACTACTTTCATATATTCATGTTATTATACTACACACACCTTATACGTTGAGTACTTGCTGGGATGTTCTGACATCCCTAAGATTTGTCATCTCAGGTTTAGAGACAGATTTTCAGGATGAGCATGATCGCAGCGGCAACCAGGACATTACCGAAGATTAATAACCTGTAGGTTTATTTCCTTTCTGTTAGTATTTAGCATGTGCGCCCTTGTGGGACATTAGGACTTTTATATCTCTTTTGGATCTTATTTTATTTCGAACCTATTGTATCAGGGAGACCGAAGAAAACATGGATGGAGGTGATACGAAACGATATGGTTGCCAAAGGACTCAATGAAAGTATATTGTTCGATAGAAGTGAGTGGAGACAGAGGATTCATGTGCTGGACCCGGCGTGATTCTCATGTTGGTTCATGTAGCCTACCCCATATGCTTGGGATAAAAGGCTCAGTTGTTGTTGTTGTTGTTGTTGTATCAGATCTTTAATTGTATCAATTATCTAGTGGACCCATTTTTAGTATTCCTTGTGGTTTCATTGCAGCATGATTATCAGTATTATTCCTTTTGGTATTTGATTTTATTTTTGACAGGTTAATCTAGACAGCCTTATGTGACTATGGAAGGATCTTTCCTTACCGTGGGTAACACGGCTGGCCTTCGTCGCTCTCCATATTCCGTATTTTGGAAAGCGGGGCGTGACAAGGTTTTGTTGGTATCGGAGCCAGGCTAACGTCAAAAGTTAGTCTTGGTTCTACCGACTTTTTAGGTTAGAATCACATGTCTAGGTTTCTCTCGGTATGTCATGCTGCATATTCCGTTGACTCTGATTGTAGGATTCGGGCGACTGAGATAGAATTACATTATTGTACCCATGTACCGCGGCATGGTTTAAATACGTTATTCTGTTTGAATAACTTAGAGTTCAACCTGATTTGTTTCTACTGATTTGATTTCCTTTCACATGCCGATTTTTCGAGCCCAGACCGTGACTCTTAATACCCTCATTTGCTTTCTTGATCCTTAATTTTTCATACCCATCTATTTTCATTGATCCTTGTAATTTGTTCGCGATCTTGTATGTTTGTTCTTCAAATTTCGAGGACGAAAATTTTGTAAGGTGGGTAGGATGTAACATCCTAGTTCGATCATACATTTCTTTTTCTTTTACTTTTGGATATATTGGGTTTTGTTTTATTTTATTATTATAACTTGGAGTTTAATAATTTTAATCAAGATATATACATATAATTATGGTTCAAGTTTGTTAAATATGCATATTATTAGTATTTAAATATTTATTTGTCAAACACTATTTTATAACCATATTTATATTTTAGTATCATAGTTTAAACAAAAAATATTTTATTTGGTATTTCTTTAAACAATACATATACATAAGATTTTACCCCTTTTTAAATTCCATTTATAAGATATTTTGTCTTACGATATTTATTTGGTTAAAATATTTAATTTTGAAAAGTCATGAGAGCCCCTGTTAAAACTTTTAACCATATAAATATTTTTCTTAAACTAACAACTCAATTTTCTCTCTTCAATCACCATATATTTCTCACCTAATAACTTTATTCTTTTAAAACAAATATTATTCTCTCTCTCCAAATAAATATCTTTTCTAACAGATTTCTTTCTCTCTATATTTTATTCTATCTACATATATTTTTCTATATCACTAAGTATATTTCACCAAAGCCCCGCTCTTTTTCTATATATATTCCCTAACAAAATCGCTCTCTCTCCAATCTAATCTAATCTCTTTCAGCAGATTCTCTTTATCAAATCTACTCTCTCGTTAATTATTTTTCTACAAACCTATATACATACATACATATATATAATGGAAGATATTTTATTATGATAGTTTAACTGAAAATATATTTTAGTTGTTTGATATCATAAAATCCTATATATATAACTAATTATATTTATTTTCATTAATCCATAACCATATACATATCTACATATATCTTCACTATAAACTAATATGTATATATACAACTTTTCTAATATCTTATAGAAGTATATAACAACCCATCATATCTCTCTTTTATAAAATCAAATCCAAATCTCATCTCATTAGAATATTTCTCTCTAATTATAATAATCTCTCCAACATCTCTCTTCAATATAAATAACAACCTAATTATTATCATCTCTCCCCTTCTCATATAAATCAACATTTTCTTTTTCCCATCACAATATTTTCTTCTTCTTCAAAATTAGCCAAGCAATCAAACCTTGGAGTTGTTCTTCGTGTCGTCGTGTTTATCTGTCTCCGAGGCAAGTACTCTTACTCTTTTATTTTTTAGTCGATTCAACATCGGCAATTCTCTAAATAAATTATTAACTTACAACATTTAAATAAAATTGTAATATTTTGCCGCTTTATTAATATATCTTATAATACTTATACATATGATGAAAACCCTAGGATCTAGAATACCTATTAATCATTTCATCAAGTGAACAACTGTAAAAGTGCAAGCGTAATAAAATAACTTTTAACATGTAAATGTGGTTTAATATATAAAAAGTTTTATAAGTAATTATATATTTCTGTTGCAACAATATTGGTATACACAAGAATGCAAAATGTCAACACTTATATCCTAATCTAAAACATAAAAATATACCATTATTACTGTTAATCAATAAACACTTTGGGCTTAACATTATATATATATATATATATATATATATATATATATATAAATTAAACTTTCTACATTATCACTCCTTATAATATCGCTGCACTCTATGTGCCATAGTCATATAAATTATTTTGATACTATAATTTGTATTAATATTTTCTATTATCACATGATTATAAAACTTATTATTAGCACTTACATGATGACTAGTCAATCTGTCATCTTACTATTATCTCGTAATTATACTATTACCACTATCCGCTTTATGCATCTGTAATTTGTCATTCCTATTTAACTATATTAACCCTTTAAGACCATATTTCAGTTTATTATTCTTTTCAATAAATAAACCCGGATGTTAAATACAGATGCTTGCATATTTATGTTGAGTCTTGTTTACATTTTTGACCTTATCATATCCTATTGTCTATATTTAACATTTTACCTGAGACTATCATTGTCGATATGCTTGAGAAACCTTAACATGTTATTCTTGTTTATGGACACTATCATTTTGTAAATATTGTACTTGACATGCCATGATTATTCATTGTTCCAGACTAGTCATATTAAAACGAGTTCTCTAATTTGAATGCTGAATTATATGACATGATACACCACTAATTACCAGTTTTATTTCCATACAATTACCATACCACAAGTTCCTGTCTTTTCAGCATCCTTAATTAGCGATTTAGTCTTTACCATAATAGATATAAATACGCGGGTGTTGGGGTAATTTGAGTGTGCGTTCGTACAACAGGATCTCAGGAGTCCCATACCGACAACTCGTACCGGGCTATATCGGTCTCATGTTTACAGCTCGTACCGGGCTATATCGGTCTCATGTTTACAGCTTGTACCGGGCTATATCGGTCTCTTGTTCATTCCACAGTTGGGCCCGTGTTTTCTAGCCCCTGGGGCACTACTTTTGGGTTAGGAATACTTCTGCAGAGGTTGACGCACACTCGAGCTTACGATAGTGACCAGTTAGGTTATGACTTAAGCTCTTACATACATGTTTCGTAGTGTTAATACATCTAATTATTTATATATCTATTTTTCTTGCACACCGGGCTTCACTAGTTTCATATATTCATGTTATTATACTACACACACGTTATACGTTGAGTACTTGCTGGGATGTTCTGACATCCCTGAGATTTGCCATCTCAGGTTTAGAGATAGATTTTCAGGATGAGCAGGATCGCAGCGGCAACCAGGACATTACCGAAGATCAGTAACCTGTAGATTTATTTCCTTTCTGTTAGTATTTAGCATGTGCGGCCTTGTGGGACATTAGCACTTTTGTATCTCTTTTGGATCTTATTTTATTTCGAACCTATTGTATCAGATCTTTAATTGCATCAATTATCTAGTGGATCCATTTTTAGTATTCCTTGTGGTTTCATTGCAGCATGATTATCAGTATTATTCCTTTTGGTATTGGATTTTATTTTTGACAGGTTAATCTAGACAGTCTTATGTGACTATAGAAGGATCTTTCCTTACCGTAGGTAGCACGGCTGGCCTTCGTCGCTCTCCATATTCCGGATTTTGGGAAGCGGGGCGTGACAAGGTTTTGTTGGTATCAGAGCCAGGCTAACGTCAAAAGTTAGTCTTGGTTCTACCGACTTTTTAGGTTAGAATCACATGTCTAGGTTTCTCTCGGTATGTCATGCTGCATATTCCGTTGACTCTGATTGTAGGATTCGGGCGACTGAGATAGAATTACATTATTGTACCCATGTACCGCGGCATGGTTACAATACGTTATTCTGTTTGAGTAACTTAGAGTTCAACCTGATTTGTTTCCACTGATTTGATTTCCTTTCACATGCCGATTTTTCGAGCCCAAACCGTGACTCTTAATAACCTCATTTGCTTCCTTGATCCTTAATTTTTCATACCCATCTATTTTCATTGATCCTTGTAATTTGTTCGCGATCTTGTATTTTTGTTCTTCAAATTTCGAGGACGAAATTTTTATAAGGTGGGTAGAATGTAACATCCAAGTTCGATCATACATTTCTTTTTCTTTTACTTTTGGATATATTGGGTTTTGTTTTATTTTATTATTATAATTTGGAGTTTAATAATTTTAATCAAGATATATACATATAATTATGGTTCAAGTTTGTTAAATATGCATATTATTAGTATTTAAATATTTATTTGTCTAGCACTATTTTATAACCATATTTATATTTTAGTATCATAGTTTAAACAAAAAATATTTTATTTGGTATTTCTTTAAACAATACATATACATAAGATTTTACCCCTTTTTAAATTCCATTTATAAAATATTTTGTCTTACGATATTTATTTGGTTAAAATATTTAATTTTGAAAAGTAATGAGAGCCCCTACTAAATCTTTTAATCATATAAATATTTTTCCTAAACTAACAACTCAATTTTCTCTCTCCAATCACCATATATTTATCACCTGATAACTTTATTCTTTTAAAACAAATACTATTCTCTCTCTCCAAATAAATATCTTTTCTAACAGATTTCTTTCTCCCCATATTTTATTCTATCTACATATATTTTTCTATATCACTAACTATATTTCACCAAACCCCAGCACTTTTTCTATATATATTCCCTAACAAAATCGCCCTCTCCAATCTAATCTAATCTCTCTCAGCAGATTCTCTTTATCAAATCTACTCTCTCGTTAATTATTTTTCTACAAACCTATATACATACATACATATATATAATTGAAGATATTTTATTATGATAGTTTAACTGAAAATATATTTTAGTTGTTTGATATCATAAAATCCTATATATATAACTAATTATATTTATTTTCATTAACCCATAACCATATACATATCTACATATATCTTCACTATAAACTAATATGTATATATACAACTTTTCTAATATCTTATAGAAGTATATAACAACCCATCATATCTCTCTTTTATAAAATCAAATCCAAATCTCATCTCATTAGAATATTTTTCTCTCTAATTATAATAATCTCTCCAACATCTCTCTTCCATATAAATAACAACCTAATTATTATCATCTCTCCCCTTTTCATATAAATTAACCTTCTCTTTTTCCCATCACAATATTTTCTTCTTCTTCAAAATTAGCCAAGCAATCAAACCTTGGAGTTGTTCTTCGTGTCGTCGTGTTTATCTGTCTCCGAGGCAAATACTCTTACTCTTTTATTTTTTTAGTCGATGCAACATCGGCAATTCTCTAAATAAATTATTAACTTACAACATTTAAATAAAATTGTAATATTTTGCCGCTTTATTAATATATCTTATAATACTTGTACATATGATGAAAACCCTAGGATCTAGAATACTTATTAATCCTTTCATCAAGTGAACAACTGTAAAAGTGCAAGCGTAATAAAATAACTTTTAACATGTAAATGTGGTTTAATATATAAAAAGTTTTATAAGTAATTATATGTTTCTGTTGCAACAATATTGGTATACACAAGCATGCAAAATGTCAACACTTATATCCTAATCTAAAACATAAAAATATACCATTATTACTGTTAATCAATAAACGCTTTGGGCTTAACATTATATATATATATATATATATAAATTAAACTTTCTACATTATCACTCCTTATAATATCGCTGTATTCTATGTGCCCTAGTCATATAAATTATTTTGATACTATAATTTGTATTAATATTTTCTATTATCACATGATTATAAAACTTATTATTAGCACTTACATGATGACTAGTCAATCTGTCATCTTACTATTATCTCGTAATTATACTATTACCACTATCCGCTTTATGCATCTGTAATTTGTCATTCCTATTTAACTATATTAACCCTTTAAAACCATATTTCAGTTTATTATTCTTTTCAATAAATAAATCCGGATGTTAAATACAGATGCTTGCATATTTATATTGAGTCTTGTTTACATTTTTGAACTTATCATATCCTATTGTCTATATTTAACATTTTACCTGAGACTATCATTGTCGGCATGCTTGAGAAACCTTAACATGCTATTCTTGTTTATGGACACTATCATTTTATAAATATTATACTTGACATGCCATGATTACTCATTGTTCCAGACTGGTCATATTAAAACGAGTTCTCTAATTTGAATGCTGAATTACATGACATGACACACCACTAATTACCAGTTTTATTTCCATACAATTACCATACCACAAGTTCCTGTCTTTTCAGCATTCTTAATTCGTGATTTAGTCTTTACCATAATTGCTATAAATACGCGGGTGTTGGGGTAGTTTGAGTGTGCGTTCGTACAACAGGATCTCAGGAGTCCCATGCCGACAACTCTTACCGGGATATATCGGTCTCATGTTTACAGCTCGTACCGGGCTATATCGGTCTCATGTTTACAGCTTGTACCGGGCTATATCGGTCTCTTGTTCATTCCACAGTTGGGCCCGTGTTTTATAGCCCCTGGGGCACACTCTTGGGTTAGGAATACTCCTGCAAAAGTTGACGCACACACTCGAGCTTACGATAGGATAGTTTATCTTTTAGTGACCAGTTAGGTTATGACTTAACCTCTTACATACATGTTTCGTAGTGTTAATGCATCTAATTATTTATATATCTGTTTTTCTTGCACACCGGGCTTCGCTACTTTCATATATTCATGTTATTATACTATACACACCTTATACGTTGAGTACTTGTTGGGATGTTCTGACATCCCTGAGATTTGCCATCTCAGATTTAGAGACAGATTTTCAGGATGAGCAGGATCGCAGCGGCAACCAGGACATTACCGAAGATCAGTAACCTGTAGGTTTATTTCCTTTCTGTTAGTATTTAGCATGTGCGCCCTTGTGGGACATTAGGACTTTTGTATCTCTTTTGGATCTTATTTTATTTCGAACCTATTGTATCAGATCTTTAATTGCATCAATTATCTAGTGGACCCATTTTTAGTATTCTTTGTGGTTTCATTGCAGCACGATTATCAATATTATTCCTTTTGGTATTGGATTTTATTTTTGACAAGTTAATCTAGACAGCCTTATGTGACTATGGAATGATCTTTCCTTACCGTAGGTAGCCCGGCTGGCCTTCGTCGCTCTCCGTATTCCGGATTTTGGGAAGCGGGACGTGACATTGGCGTTCAGCGCCAAGCGCCTCACATGCCCTTCACGTGGGTGCTACTCAATAAGGAGTGCCTGGCACTCGGTGGTTGGCGCTCAGCGCCAAGTGCCTCACATGTCCTTCACGTGGGCGCTGCTCAATAAAGAGTGCTTAGCACTCAATGTTCGGCGCTCAGCGCCAAGCGTCTCATGTGCCCCTCACGTGGGCGCTATTCAACATAAAGCGCTTGGTGCTCATCAGCCAGAGCTCAGCGCCCAGTGCTTAGTACATGGCACCTTATGTGCTCCGCACGTGGGCGTCATAAAGAGCGTTTAACTCTCTATAAAAAAAGGGAAAGTAAAGTAAAGTATGAGTGTCAGAACCTGTATAAATGCTCAACATTGTTTGCACAGAAAGGGGACTGAGCCCAAGCAAGTGTTTAACACTTTATTTAAATGAAATGACAGACTGAGTGGGCTGAGCCCAAGTTGACCAGATCCCTAATTCAGATCAACCGAGCCCATATGCTCATTATTTTCTAAATTGGTTTTAGTCCCAAACACGACTACTGATCTTCCGACGGATAATTTCACATCATCCGGAAATTGGTTCAAAGGTACATCTCCTCACATCTCTGATACATGTTGTAATTCTTCAGCGTCTTCAGAGAGGTGGCGGGTCCCGATAACCAACAACTCTTTGGTGCACTCCCAAACATTTAAGTTGATCTTAATCTCAAACGAGATTAACGATTCTTAAATCAAACCAAACCCAAATCTAAGAATATACGGATTTGGACTAACCCACGCCCTACAGGCGACAACATAAATTAGTCTCCGTATACAATTCACGGGCAACCAAAAATAAAACAAACACACACGACACGAAGTGACCTTCTGGAGCAGGAGAAAGTGGTTACCGCGATACGGTAATGTTATTAACCGTAGGGGCTTACGCCTGTAGGGAAGAGCGTCCCCACAATCAAAAAACCCCTCGCATACGAGGGGGAATCTGACGAAGTCTGCTACAACGGCCGCATCCGTCCAAACCTCCTATACACGTTGCCATAAATCAACTTGGTATTTTCGGAGAGGTGGACGGATAAATCCAAATTGCATCTGCCCCCAAATTCAGGCAAGACGATCCTTCCCGGATCCGTCTCCATTTTCTGCGGTGAACAGCGTCAATCCTCCGAAGATCGCTGCATCATGATGGTGCTGCGTCTTGTAGCCCCGCTACATTGCTTCCACCTCGATGGTGTTGCGTCGTGTAGCCCTGCTACATCGTTGCCATCTTGTCACTGGCGTCTAAGTCTGTCAGCTTGTTCATATAACATTAAACTAATATTTCTATTTTGTTATCGTTATCTACTATCTCACCCCTACTAAGACTGATGATAATTGACTTTATTATGGATACATTAAGACAATGGCACAACATCTTTTAAAAGTATAAAATTTAAAATTTTCTTAAAATGATTGAAAAACGGATCATACATTTCTTAGAAATGGAGTAAATTGGGTAGTTGAATCTAGACCCACGTCTCCTCTTGAAATCTACTACTTGAAATTTGTTAGATTAATGCAGCATGTGTTTTATATATATAGTATGACATGCACATCACAAATGCAACAGCCAATTGTAAGGTTACTAGGCACTATCACAAGGGTCTATAAGACATCAACCATGCCGAATTTAAAATTTTCAAGTGCCGAACAACCTAAAGCAAGGATTTTTGCTAGAGTTTTTGGGTTAACCATGCATGTAAACAATTTTACATCTAAGAGAGAGAGGGATTACAACCTTTATAGTCCGTTCCTTCGCTTCATAAGCTCCGAGTAGTAGTCCCTTTGCCGCGATCTATGATCTCCCGAACTCAAGAGAGGCTCCACAAGTCGAATGATCCATTCATGCTTGAAGTCTTCCTTTTCGAAGATGATCTACCTTGAAAAATCTTTGACTCAAGCTTTCACTTCTCTAATCAAGTATTAGTGAAGTGAACACCCTAATCTAAGTGGCTAGAATAGATGAGGATGATGAAGTAGGAATTTAGCTCTTTTTTGTTTTCAATTTCTCACACTAAATCATCACATGTAAAAAGCTAGCAAGCTTTTTCAAGGAAGAAGAAGAAAAAAAGCTTTTTTGATGAATAATGAATTCATGTTTTGGTTACAAATCCAATCATGGATTAAGTATGAAGGCTTAACCCTTGTAGAGAATTAACTAGGGTAAAGGGTTTGGGTTGGGTTAAGAAATATCTTCACAAAATATCAATACAAAATATCTTAGCTAGAAAACAAAGAAAGCTTCTTGAAAAAGCTAACCCAAATGCTAACCCAAATCAAACCCTAACTAGTTTAATCTCCACAAATCATGTTGCATTTGTAATCATAACTTGTTACAATAATATATTTTTGTAACAAAAGAAAATAATACAGTTAACATATATCTCATATATATCAATGTATTAACCGGTGAGAAAATGAATCAATAAAGCGAGCTAATATTAGTTAATGTAATGTAATATATCACATATATAATTATACATTAAATTATTGAATCAACACTTGATCCGACAATCCGGCTATATCGCATATAACCGACTACTATAACATATACCGATTCATCGAATCAACACTTGATCCGATGACCCGGCTATATCATATATACTCGGCCGATATCATATATCGCGAGAATAGAATACGGTATCTCATATCGTATTATTCTCGGTTCCGCACATATCACATATGTGCTCCTACTCCGTTTTGCCTGAGTCAGGAAACCTCTGTGTAGGACTCTAAAGAATTGTTAATACGCCGGCAGTAGGTGATGATCATATCAAACACCCACATGCTGCAAGCGGTCAGCTAAACGTAACAGCCACCCAGGTATTGAGCGATCAGAAGATCAACAAGCAAGCCTGTACATTCTCCTGTGAATCCAATCAGTAAACACTACCGTACAGTCCGATCTCTTCGTCTGATATATTGCATATCTAGTCTAGGGGTGGTAAACGTCAGACCCCAGTAACCGATAAGTCGTGTCGATGTGAGGCTCATAACAGATCGAGAAACTACTGATAACTCTTACCAGCAGCACTCCATATCAGCCCTGACCAGGGACTTCCAGTTATAGCCAATCGATCCAAGACGATCCACCCGAGAGCTATCGAACAAGCTACAAACTCTTCACAAGAGTTCAACTTAGAGATCAAGTTTGCTAGAAGTGATCACTAAGATGATGTAGAGATTAAGTATTGGATTATGATTTTTGCTCTAAGCTTTTGATTCACAACTCATGTGAGGTTAAAGCAAACAGGAGAAAGGAGAGAATGAAGAGAGAGAATGTCAAAGTGATAATGAAAAGTTCAAGCATGGAAAAATATCATATGGCTCAAAATGAAATAATTGAAGCATGTAATAAAAAATTGTACCATACTTCAATAGTAACTCCAAATGAATAAAATATGAAATAAGCCATTCCTTCATCCATGCTTAGACTTTCCTAAATTCCACCACATTTATTTATTTTCACAAAATAAATATCTAATAATGAGGTGTCTCCTTCTAGAAGGTATTCATGTAACAATTACAAGAATACCCCTCCACTGTATACCGTATAAGTATACCCGTATTCGAATTCCGAAAAATACGAATACAATCAATCCAATAATATAATACCAGTATCCAGCTTAAATCAAAGACTACCAGTATTATCATTCCGATCATTACTCCTGTAACAATTACACGAACATGATCGAAACCCTGCCGTAACAACTTACGGCCTCTACATCTTTCGCCTGAACCAGGAAACTCTCTGTGTGGTACTCTAAAGACTCGACAGTACGCTGGCAGTGGGTTTAACCACAAGCACGTCAGCGGCACTAGCTGTGCGTAACGGCTACCCAGGTACATGACGAAAAAAAGAGGTGGCCGACTATCGAACTCATCCCAACCCTAACGAGCCTGTAAGCAACACTTACCGTACGGTCCGGTCTCTTCGTATGATATGTCGCATATGAAGTCTAGGGGTGGTAAATGTTAGACCCCAGTAACTTTATAAGTCATGCTGATTTACGGCCTATAACGGTTTGAGAAACTACTGATAACTCTTATCGGTAAATCTCGAGAACTCTGGCCAGGGATTTGCTGTTATGGCCGATCAAGCATAGCGCGACATCAACTCCCTATACCGGGAAAGACGAAACCCCTCCTATCGCTCACTGCCTCCATGCGATTCGGGACTGTACCCAAAATCCACCTGTTTGCATGACTCGGTAGAGCCGTGGTAGGGAGGAAATCAAAGCACGGTGGGAATCACACAAGACACTATGACGATCTCGGATCTACAGACTAAGCTATACAAGTGTCATCAGAGAACTGCTATCTGAAAATAGGTATATATAAGATCTAGGAGTTCTCGGCGAGTCCTGTTCGGTGTACCCATTCTTCAATGAGCACCTGTGTACAATCTTTGATGTCAAACACCAATGGTTGTGGGATCAACCATCACCCCCAGGGTCAAGAAACGTGCACACTAGTCTACTCTGGTAATATCGATGCCCTGTCTCGATATACCCTCGACTAGGAACAATTAAAGGATATGCTTATAGACTGCCCAGACCCACTAGTATGATCTCCATCATAATACCGGTAGTCAAGTATAATCCTAAGGGCTTCATCAACATGTATATAAAGATATGAAATACAACACATCACACGTCAAGATGAAAATAAACCAGATAACATACTATCATTTCGAGCAAAGATTGTTGATGTACATATACATGCCTAGCATCCTATACAATACAGGCCTCTAGGGCATACATATCTAACAATCTCCTACTTGCACTAAGACCTGTAGTTGATGCAATAAGTACCCATTGTCTACACTAGAACCAGTTGCCGGCGTACCGCATGCTCAACAGCTCGAACAGTTTCTCAAACTGGACTTAAGGATGGCCTTGGTGAATAGATCTGCTGTGTTGTCTTTCGTGTCTACTCTCCGCACCTTGATGTCCTGGCGATCCACTATCTTCCTGGTGAGGTGATACCGCCTCAAGATATATCTAGATTTCTGATGGGACCTTGGTTCCTTTGCCAAAGCCATGGCTCCATTGTTATCGCAATACAGAGGTATTGGATTAGCAATGGACGGAACCGCCTGAAATTCAGAAATGAACTTCCTCATCCAGACTGCATCTTTCGCGGCATCATTAGCAGCAATATACTCAGCTTCCATCGTGGAGTCAGCGACGGTATCTTGCTTGGAACTTTTCCAACATACCGCCCTCCATTTAGAGTAAATACAAACTCTGAGATAGACTTATTATCATCCTTGTCGCTCTAGAAGCTGGAGTCGGTAAAACCCTCCATTTGGAGATCTCCGTTACCATACACCAAGAACATTTCTTTAGTTCTTCTCAAGTACTTCAGAATATTCTTCACAACAGTCCAGTGTTTCTCTCCTGGGTTGAATTGATACCTGCTTACTGCACTTAGTGCATAAGCTACATCTGGGAGAGTACACAACATCGCATACATTATAGATCATACCGCCGAAGCGTAGGGTATAATGCTCATGCGAGCCCTGTCTTCATCAGTCTTTGGAGACATCTCTTTGGAGAGGGTGATCCAGTGACAAGCGGGTAAATTACCTCGCTTGGAATCTTCCATACTAAATCTCTTTAGTATGGTGTCTATGTATCTCGATTGGGACAATCCCAATAATTTCTTAGATCTATCTCTATAGATCTTAATCCCTAGAATGTACGAGGCATCACCGAGGTCTTTCATGGAGAACCTATGCGATAAGAATAGTTTGACCGATTGTAGCATAGGAATATCATTTCCTATCAAAAGAATGTCGTCCACGTACAATACGAGGAATGTAACAGTACTCTCTACAATCCTTTTATAAATACATGGTTTATGTACATTTTTTATAAAACCAAACTCTTTGATTATATCATCAAAGCAGATGTTCCAACTCCGTGATGCCTACTTTAATCCATAGATGGATTTAAGCAGCCTGCATGCTTTTCCGCTGCTCCCACTATCAATGAAGCCTTCTGACTGATCCATAAAAACGCATTCTTCTAAATCACCAATTAGAAATGTCGTTTTAACATCCATCTTCCAGATCTCATAATTATAGTGAGCAGCTATAGCAAGCAGGACCCGAATGGATTTGAGCATCGCGACTGGTGAAAAGGTTTCATCATAGTCCAAGCCTGGTCTTTGATGAAATCCTTTTGCGACCAGCCTAGATTTATAGGTCTCCACCTGACCATCCACACCGATCTTTCTCTTAAAGATCCATTTGCACCCTATGGGTTTTACTCCAGAAGGTGCAACCTCCAAAGTCCATACTTTGTTGGTGTGCATGGATTCCATTTCGGATCTCATGGCATTCAGCCACTTCACTGAGTCACCACTCGTGATAGCTTGCTGAAAACTAGTAGGATCATTATCATCCATGATGCAATCTTCTCTATCCCCATCAATTAGAAAACCGTAGTATCTATCAGGTGGGCGAGAAGTCCTACTAGATCTACGGAGTGGCTGAGGTTCGTCAGGTTCTATTGAAACCTCAGGTTCAACCAATCATCGGTAATTGTTTGTGTATCTGGAATTTCTTCCAGTTCTACCGCATTGCCAACAGTATCATTTGTAAAAAAATCATTTTCTAAAAATGTGGCATACTGAGAAACAAACACCCTTTGTTCCTCCTTGTGGTAGAAAAGATATCCATATGAGAGTTTTGGATATCCCACGAATTTACACAAAACCGATCGTGTCTCGAGTTTGTTCAGATTCTGTTTTTTCACATAAGCCGGACAACCCCGTATCCTAAATTTTTTAAGAGATGGTCTCTTCCCACACCATATCTCATATAGAGTGGTAGACACGGTTTTGATCGGAACCCTATTCAATAGATAAATCGCAGTCTCCAATGCGTGCCCCCAGAATGATATCGGTAACTCAGCATCACTTATCATAGATCGTACCAAATCTAATAGGGTACGACCCCTCCTTTCCGACACACCGTTGTGCTGTGGTGTGTACGGAAGAGTGAGCTGAGAGAGAATCCCATTCTCTTTTAGGAAATCCAGAAACTCTGAGCTTAGATACTCACCTCCTCGATCCGATGAAGTTTCTTGATACGTATGCCTATTTGTTTTTCTACTTCAGATTTATACTTTTTGAACTTTTCGAAGGCTTCAGACTTATGTTTCAACAAGAACACGTGTCCGAATCTCGAGAAGTCATTAGTAAGAGTTATGAAATAGGAAAAACCACCTCTTGCATGTGTAGACATTGGTTCACATACATCACTATGTATGAGGCCTAAGAGTTCAGCAGCTCTCTCTCCGTGTCCACTAAACGGAGTTTTGGTCATTTTACCTTTGATACAAGACTGGCAAGTCGCATAAGATTTATATTCAAACGGGTTTAAATATCCATCTTTATGTAGCTTAGTTAGTCTTGTTTCGTTAATATGACCAAGTCTACAATGCCAAATGAAAGCTTCATTTATGTCTGAAACCTTTCTTTTGTTTATGTGTTGTATATTGAAAATTGTATGCTGGTTTAGGACGTATATCCCGTTATTTAATGTACCAGACCCAATCAACTCTTGATTAAGATTAATGTTCATAACATTAGATTGTAATACAAAATTATATCCAGTATTGTCCAACAACAATACGGATATAATATTACATAATATCGAAGGTACAAAATAACATGGGTTCAAAACCAATATACAACCCGGCGGCAAACCAAGGTGACACTCTCCCACTGCTGTAGCATGTACTGAGGAACCGTTCCCAATCCGGAAAGTGTGATCACCTTTCTTCAAAAACCTGCTATTTCTCAGCCCCTGCACACAATTGCAGATGTGAGATCCTGACCCGGTATCTAATACCCAGGAAGTAGAGTTAATTGAAAAACAGTTTTCTGTTACAAACACACCTAAAGTGGAAGCATCACCATGCTTCTTCTTCTTGAGTCCGGCCAGGTATCCAACACAGTTTCTCTTCCAGTGCCCAGTCTGGTGGCAGTAGAAGCATTCCCCTCGTCCTGTCGCAGCAGCCCCTTTCTTGTCCTTTCCAGGTGCCTTTTTCATTCCGCCTTTCGACTTGATGGGATTCTTCTTTTTCTTTCCCTTGGCCTTGGCTTTCGGGGCGGAATAGGAAGATAGCCCAGCAATTAGAGCGGGAGTTTTCGCTACCTTTAGCGTGCTCTATGCACTCCTCAACATATTGAGGAGTTCAGTTAAGGACTTCTCCATGTTGTGCATGTTGAAGTTTACAATGAACTGAGCAAAGGCAGGGGGAAGGGACTGTAGAACAATATCAACATATTATTCGTTCTCCATGGTCCAACCCAGGTCCTCAAGTTCTTCTATAAGTCCAATCATCTTCAATACATGGTAACCTACAGGCGTGTCAGCATCCATCCACATCTGAAACAGCTTTCGAGATGCCTCGTTTCGGAGAGTACGAGATTGCTCTCCATACAACTCCTTTGTATGGAGAAAGATGGATTGTATATCCATCTTCTCGTGCTGCTTCTGATGTTCATTGTTCATAGAAGCTAGCGCGAGGCACTTGGCTGTTGCGCAGTCTATATCCTATGTCTTGCGGATTTCTTTATCCGCAATTAAAGAATCAGGGCCGGGCTAGGAGGGGCTGGAGTAGTCAGGATGTATCCGACCTTATCATAGGTCATGGCAATATTTACGTTCCTTAGCCAATCTTTGTAATTCGGTCCCGTGAGTTTATTCTTGTCTAATAAAAGCTTAAGTCCCATCATAGGTATCTGCCATTAGAAGAGAGAAAAGAAGACACTCAGCGATTGCTCTTGTATAATTAGATTGGTTATTAATCTTATCTAATCGATGTCTCCCACTGCTTTTTATCAAATTTTCTTTCAAACCTTTAAAAAGAAAACTAGCCAGGATTAATTGCAATCTACAAGTTCGCTAACCGGTCGGCCAGGCCAGTGTCGGTACTCCGAGGGAGGTTCCCATTGCTTTCGCACGGACCTAATTAAAATAAACCTCGTTTTCCTAGAGGCGTAACCACGTTGACACCTTTCTAGACACTTACTGGATTAGCTAATTGTAAAGTGCAAAACTCTCCCGGGAGTAATTTTTACTCACAGTGGGATCGGGATCCAACTATCATATAGAAGGTATGCAATCTCATTACAAATTTCAACTCTTGAAATTCCTGATATGATTTTTACCCCTAGTGTCTTATGACCTTAACTATGGTCAACAAATCATAAGCACTAGTCAAGTTCTACCCGCCATTTCAGGAGTGATTTAGACCCACCCGCATGACTCTTAACTATGGTCAACAAAGTCATACGAATGTCCTAATCGATCGCATCAAATGCTTTATAGGAAGACATCACTTAGCTACCGTACACCATGCCTTAACTATAGTCAACAAACGTGGCACGAATACTAAGTACTCTGCTTTTTAAAATGGCGGAGGGCTACGGATGGTTTTTATGAAAACCTTTAACGTTTTGAACTTGATATCGTTGTAGAATCGAGTGAGAAGGAGTGGTTTAAGCTCCAGTTTTAAAAGTCGAATGGTTTTATAACATCTTTCTAATCTTGCTAAAGAGGTCACTCCCGGTGAAGGGACATCGGCTCTTTCCTTATCGAATAAGGTGCCGGATATATAAATACAATGATGCAAAGCAAAAAATTAGATCAACTATAAAATCAAATCGAGTGCTTTGTAACATTTGCTAGTTTTGCTAAAGGGGTCACTCCCGGTGAAGGGATCTCGGCTCTTTCCTTATCGAATGAGGTGCAGGATATTCAAGAATACCACGATGCAAAGCAAAAGCTAAAGTTACCCATTTTAAAAAGTTTGATTTTATAACATCTTTAGGTTTCTTTTTCTTAACATTAATCACATTAATGTTATCTTGTCATTTACGTTTCCTAAACATCACAGAAAAGAAACGAAAATAAAACGTACGCTTATGCCATCCGCATTCGCCACTGGGCTCCGTCGTGCACCGTTAGGTTACTTAACTAACGGCAGAGCGGGGGCTGGACTAGCGCGGGTGCAAAACATAAGCAACGTTTATTATATATCTCATATATAAATATAGCCATTTCAGATCATAGATGAATACATTGGATATACTAGAAATTCCGTATTTCATTCAAGCCCTTAATGAAGGACGGGTTCCACGGTCGTGATGAATAGCAAAAACCCCACCCTAGACCCCTACGGGTGCGACAAACTACCCGCAAAATTCTTGAAGTGAAGCAACCTCTCTCAACAAAGTGAGTAGGCCACTAGGCACTTCAAGAACCCGGTAGTTTGTGCACCCCACCTTGGGTCTATCATAGGAGCAAAAACAGTAAAAAGAAATATACAACGGTGGCTACAACCTCAATCCAGATGTGCCCCACAAAATAATATTACATTGCTTTTTACAAATTACATGAATGAAAGAAAAGAAAAACGCTATTCTCACATCCCCGGCCATTCATCACGACGATCCAACATATTCATATACACATACCATCTCATGATATCAATACACCCGAACTAATCGACTTATAGAAATTAGTCGGCATTTCCAAAACACACATACACAAAGCAAGTAAAGAAGTCGCAACATTATACTTCTGCACAGGATTTACAAACTAAACCATTTTCCAACTCTTGAAAAAATCCAGTGACCAACCTTTTAAAAACCAATCTTTTGAGCCAATCCGGGAGTCGAAACGAACTTGAAACCCGCCCGAACTTCGCGGAGGCGAAGACCAACATATTAATGTTCGAATGGGGGGCCTTGAGGGGGTACCCTACACCCGAGGCCACCACGAGGTGGCCAGGAGGTGAGGCAGACCCGAAACTGCCTATGGTGGGGCAGTTTCGGGTCCCCACCGCCAAGAACACCTTGTGGTGGTCTTGGGGATTGGGCCCAGCCATTCGATCTCCCCGGGGTGTCGCTGGGGTTCGCGCGCTCCACCCCGCGGCTTCTCGGTTCAAACCGTGAGCCCGCGGCGTGTGCAAACATCTCAAAACTTTGATTTTCAAAACTGTTTTTCGGCAGTTTTTGCACGACGAAAACGGCGGAATTCTAACGTTGCTACAAACTATTTAAGATTTAAGATAGGCTCCGATACCATGTTAGTGGATGTTGCACACCCTCACAACTCTTGTGAGGAGGCGGAAGCGGTAAACAATAAAAATTCTTGCATACAACGCCCACATAACCCAAGATTAGTGCCTAAACCCTAACTAGCAAAAACCACCAAGAGATCTAATCTACTATGATAGTATTTATACCTAATGGAATCGGTCCTTCGGGTCTTCACATGGACGTGACTCCTAGGCTCCTTGTTGCAATGAGCTCGATCTCTGGCCAGCTCAAGATCCAAGACGATCCACCCGAAAGCTATCGAACAAGCTACAAACTCTTCATAAGAGTTCAACTTAGAGATCAAGTTTGCTAGAAGTGATCACTAAGATGATTTAGAGATTAAGTATTGGATTATGATTTTTCCACTAAGCTATTGATTCACAACTCATGTGAGGTTAAAGCAAAGAGGAGGAGGAAGGAGAGAATGAAGAGAGAGAATGTCAAAGCGATAATGAAAAGTTCAAGTATGGAAAAATATCATATGGCTCAAAATGAAATAATTGAAGCATGTAATAAAAAATTGCAACATGCTTCAATAGTAACTCCAAATGAATAAAATATGAATTAAGCCATTCCTTCATCCATGCTTAGACTTTCCTAAATTCCACCTCATTTATTTATTTTCACAAAATAAATATCTAGTAATGAGGTGTCTCCTTCTAGAAGGTATTCATGTAATAATTACAAGAATACCCCTTCACCGTATACCGTATAAGTATACGCGTATTCGAATTCCGAAAAATACAAATACAATCAATCCAATAATATAATACCAGTATCCAGCTTAAACCAAAGCCTACCAGTATTATCCTTCCGATCATTATTCCTTTAACAATTACACGAACATGATCGAAACTCTGCCGTAACAACTTACGGCCTTTACATCTTTCGCCTGAACCAGGGAACTCTCTGTGTGGTACTCTAAAGACTCGACAGTACGCTGGCAGTGGGTTTAACCACAAGCACGTCAGCGGCACTAGCTGTGTGCAACGGCTACCCAAATACATGACGAAAAAAAGGAGGCCGACGAGCGAACTCATCCCAACCCTAACGAGCCTGTAAGCAACACTTACCATACGGTCCGGTCTCTTCGTTTGATACGTCGCATATGAAGTCTAGGGGTGGTAAATGTTAGATCCCAGTAACTTTATAAGTCATGCTGATTTACGGCCCATAACGGTTCGAGAAACTACTGATAACTCTTATCGGTAAATCTCGAGAACCCAGACCAGGGATTTGCTGTTATGGCCGATCAAGCATAGCGCGACATCAACTCCCTATACTGGGAGAGACGAAACCCCTCCTATCGCTCACTGCCTCCATGCGATTCGGGACTGTACCCAAAATCCTCCTGTTTGCATGACTCGGTAGAGCCGTGGTAGGGAGGAAATCAAAGTACAGTGGGAATCACACAAGACACTATGACGATCTCGGGTCTACAGACTAACCTGTACAAGTGTCACCGGAGAACTGCTATCTGACAATAGATATATATACCATCTAGGAGTTCTCGGCGAGTCCTGTTCGGTGTACCCATTCTCCAATGAGCACCTGTGTACAATCTTTGATGTCAAACACCAATGGTTGTTGGATCAACCATCACCCAGGGTTAAGAAACGTACACACTAGTCTACTCTGGTAATATCGATACCCTGTCTCGATATACCCTCGACTAGGAACAATTAAAGGATATGCTTATAAACTGCCCAGGCCCCATTAGTATGATCTCCATCATAATACCGGTAGTCAAGTATAATCCTAAGGGCTTCATCAACATGTATATAAAGATATGAAATACAACACATCACACGTCAAGATGAACATAAACCAGATAGTATACTATCATTTCGAGCAAATATTGTTTCTATACATATACATGCCTAGCATCCTATACAATACAGGCCTCTAGGGCATACATATTTAACAGAGATGTACCGGATGATTGATCCGCACTAGTGATTTGAGGATGATGATCGAGAATTATTGTCATACCTATTTTCAAAATGACGATGTGTATCGTTTAAAAAGTGACCGTATGATTCTTGTATAGATTGATATACCCATTTATTGTTCATGTTGTGTAGGATATTACCCCTTGTAATGTACATACCATGTGCCCGTATTTAATGCTATATGATATCATTTGCTAGTACACCTGCACAATTACCATTGATGCGCATGTTACACATACATGGATTTGCCGGCTCACACACATTCTTCATCAGTAATTGCCATGTCACTTACACAGTAGAATTGCCATGTCACTTACATAGTAGAACTGCCATAATATAAGATAAATCTTAAAAGTAAAAGTACATTCATTGTTCAGTATTATCACTTGACATGCTTGCATGATATACTCGATATGCTCATATTACTACTCTATGTTGCATACATCGTACCTTATGGTCATATGCTTGAGATACTGTTTTCATGAGATCTCTGCATTTGAGAACCGCAATTATATTTCAAAGTGAATTATGTATTGTTTTAAAACGCGGTTTCTCTTGATATGATATTTCGAGGTGTCCACCATGAGTTTTCACGGTTCTGAGCAGTGAGTATACCCGATTCGAGGAGCGATAGACACCATCTGCGGGTACATGGTGGACCCTGTGAGATACCCCGGGTCAAGAAGACTTGTATTGTTAGGCGATGAGCCTGGCAGGGAAGCACTACCTATCGGTGATTATATAGAACTCGGCGGATATCCGGAGGATACCGTTTTGGAGTTATGATATGAGATGAATATGAGGGCCGATCTGAGGATGCGGTGCCTGAGATGAGATAGATATGAGGGCCGATCTGAGTATGCGGCGCCTGAGATATGAGGATTTACGTGTCGATGCTGGACACGAGATTTCATGATGTTTCGAGTGTCGGTGTTCGACACTCAGGTTCCATGATTTTGATGTGTCGTTGATAGACACACGTGGTTGATATTCTCATATATATATACAGGCTTATGTTTTCATGATGTTCGAGTGTCGGTGTGGGACACTCAGGTTCCATGATATTGTTTATGTCGTTGATGGACACGTGGTTGATATCCACATGCTTACAGGCATATGATGTCGGATATTTATTTATATATGTCATTGCATTGACTCAATTGTTGACATATATGCATACATGGTCACCCTAGATATCATAGTATTACCTTCAGGAAATAGTGACCTAGGAAATCGTTGTTTTATTCAATTTCTACTTACTGATGTTTTCTACTCACAAGTTGGCAACTTACCCCCGTTGTGCCACAGTTCTTGCAGGTTTGACCGCTTGGGATCAGTTGCGGTATTGCTGGCAAACAGCTTCATCCAGGATGTTTTGCTTTGGTAGGTGGGACACACATTGGATCGTGCCCACTCTCGTACTATTATATCTATTGTATCTAGATAAACTCCATCAGATCAAATCAAATCAGAACTAGAAATTGTATATTGGTAGACCTAGTCAGACTTGGATTTTGTGCGAGAATTAGAGCGATGGGTTTATGATCGCTTTTCTTGAGTTTTTATGTCTTGTTTCTTTATTTGTTTTTTCTGGGTTGATCTTCACCGTTCGGCGTCGTATATATGTTATTGCGTAGTTGTGATTCCGCCAGTTGGCGAAGAGCTAGCTCTCGCTTGGAGATGCCTATATATTGTTGTGTATATGGTTTTGGATCAAAATATACAAGGGAGGTGCTGTCCGAAATTTTAAAATACGAAACATGTTTTCAATTCTAGTATAATCCACTTGCATTTTCATGTTTCTTTAGCTATGCATTTAAAGAAAAACATAATTCATTATACCTTTATTTCAAAACTGCACCACACTATTTTCCGCAAAAAAGTTTAGATTTTTCTGGGTTTCAGCTTACTTGATTTACGTCACGCCTTTTGACGTTGCGTAATTTAAGTGTTGGTCACGTGCTAAATTATGGGTCGTGATAAAGTTGGTATCAGAGCGTTAGGTTTAACCTTGGTTTGAGTCTGGATTTGACTATGCGGAGTCTAGGGCGTATATATTTCGGAACTTAGGCTTGACCTTACGGAACTTAGACTTAACGGGAGGTATTAGACCCGGACTTTCGTTTCATAGGTTGATCTTGATTGATGGAGCAGGTAGCTTTAGTAGAGTGACGTACCGTACGTATGTTCCGCGGCATACTTACAATACGATACTCCACTTAAGAAATCTTAGGATGTACTTATCTTGAAATCTGTGATACTATTCATTCCTTCATCTAACCTCACTAAACCCTTCAAATATCATGTTTAACCCTCTTATGGTGACTTGGAGCTTGGAAAGCTAGGGTTTTTTCCCCAAGTCTTGGTGAGGTATTGATATTAAACTCTTTGTTAGGCTCGAAGGAAATTTTTTTGTTATATAGTTTCAGTTAGATACCTTAAAGTTATAGTTTTGTGCTATATATCGTATTTTTTTGTTAATTTTTGAGTGTCTGTGAATCTGCTATCACTTTGTTGACCCACAATAAAATTTAACACGGCGGTTTGATGTTAGAGCCCTAAAAATACCCTAGAAACCCGGACCCCACCCCTCACCAATGGACCAGCGACATTCCCTATATGGCCGGCGCCGCCGGTTTTTCAAAAGCCTGGGAAGTTGGGTTTTGTGGGTAGCTCTCTGTAGGTCACTTGGGACTTTTGGTATTCTTTTTTTCCTATATTATATGTAGGAAAAATCTGGGACCGTTTAGCTAATTCTCGCGTTTCGATATCGTGCGATATGGTTTTATCCGACTTCTTTAAGTGTTTCGTATAGCTTGCAGCCATAGGTGTGGTTAGGGCGTCGTTGCACGCGTTAACCCGCTAAGCTAACACTTGGTAGCTTGCGGGAGTCGATTCGTTAATTTGGCGTTATGTCCGTGTTTGATTTGAAAGTTTACTAATTTCATGAGTATTGGTTTTGTATGATATTAGGATCCCAGGCAGGGGCTTCGGACGCAACTAGGAAAAGGAAGGAGGTGATCGGATACACCTAGCTCGAGATCGTCCGGTGAGTAGATTTAACATCTACAGGGAAATCGCCTGTATGGCATTAACCGCCGAAGGCTAGATTCAAATGATATATTATTGTGTGAAATGCTTATATATGTGTTGTGTTTGTGCATGAATAGCATTTTGCAAACCCTATTACCTGTTGTACTTTCACATATCATTAATCACCATTACTGACGGTTCATGTTGCACGAGCACTGATTTATATGCCACACACACCGTTGGTAATTGCCATACCACGCACACTATAAAAATTACCATGGATAAATATATGTTATATCACATTCATTATTGACAGTTAGACGTGGATTTTGTACTAGTACACATCATGATTTGCATCGTGCATACATTGCTATAGTGTTATCTCATATGATGTTTTCATGAGAATTCTGCTTCGTGGATTTAGGAAACCGCAAGACACGTTTTGAAAACTTGGAATATTTAAAAAGTGCAGTTTTCCCTTGATATGATATTTCGTGTCCACCATGAGTTTTCTCGGTTCTGAGCTAAGAGCATACCCGCCTCGAGGTAGGGAGGAACCGTTTGCGGGTATATGGTGGACCCGGTGAAGTACCCCGGGACAAGAAGCTCGTAGAGTTAGGCGATGAGCCTGGCGGAGGAAGGACTATCCACGGGTGATTGTATGGAAACCCGGAGGTTATCCGGAGGATACCGTGCGGAGTTATGAGATGAGATGGATATGAGGGCCGATCAGAGTAACGACACCTGAGATATTGGGATTTTGGGGTGTCGTTGATGAACACCGGATTTCTATGATGATTTATTGAGGATGGCTCTGTTATTATCCCACACTCAGGACTTTTATAACATATTCTGTACATATGGTTGTTGTACCTTGATGTAGTACCTGGATTTGATTTATGCCGCATCTCATATTATTGTACATATACTGTCATGACAGGATATGTAGGATTGATCGTTTATCGTGCATACATGTGATTACCTGTATGATATTATTTACTTCTTACGAGTTGGCAACTCACCCCCGTTGTGCCACAGTGTTTTGCAGGTTTGACCCTCAGCGTAGCCGCGGTAGGCTCTTTATTGCTTCTTTTTAGTGGATACCGCTACTGTTGGATGTGAGGCCCTTTTGGAGTAGGTGGGTTTTTGCGAGTATCCGTATGATTCCATTGTATATCTTATTTTGTATCTTGTACTCTCCATCCACCACTTTTATGTATTTGACTTAGAGACGGGGCTGAGAGATTTGATATTTGTATTTTACTTGTGACTCTGGGTGTCGCGCTCATGTGAGCCGGCTTTTATTTCACATTGCGTTGTTGTTTTACTTCTTGTTTGCTTGTTTCTTCGCTACGGCGTCGTATATTTATACCTGTTGTGGTTGTGTTCCGCTTTTAGGGGTGGGTTGCTCTCGTTTGGGGATGCCTTTTATATATTCTATGTTTGTACCCGTTTGGGGCTATTTTTTCAAAGGAGATGCTGCCGAAATTTTTAAGAAAAACATGATTTTAAATTTTGAGATTTTAACTTAAGTTTCTAAATGTTTTTAACAAATGTTTTAACTGTTTTTACCACTCTACCTTTTCTTGGTTTAGATTTTTGGGTTTTCGGTTTACTTGAACTACGTTACGCATTTAGACGTTGTGTGATTTAAGTGTCGGTCGCGTTCTTAATTTGGGTAGTGACACCCTGTCCCTACGGCTAAATCCGTAGGGGCAAGTGGATATTGTAGTAGTGCAACATAGATATATGAATTAACACGACTAGACAAAGAAGCAAGGTTTTTTGCGGACTAAGCAGCCGCCAAGGCATCTTGGCCCCCTTCTCACTTCGCTTTTTTCTCCCGTGTTGAACACATTGCATATAGAATCGTTAGTCCCATTATCATGGCACCATAGCTTCAAAATTATGGCGATGATTGTTATAAAAATAATATATATATATATATATATATATATATATATATATATATATATATATATATATATATATAGGATTATTTGGTTTGGAGATAAGATGGTAGAAAGACAAAACTTGATTGCTTGAGTCAAGAATCACTCTTAAGACAATATTTGCACCCTATACCATAACGAGTTACAACAAATTTTCCTTCCAAGATAAATCAGGCTCCAGAATAATTCTGTTGTTAAGTATTTATTTACAGAAAAAATTACTTAACCAGGACTACACTAGAACACAGAAAAAACAGAAGAGAAAAAGAGAGAGATAAGAAAATTCTCTTGGAATTCTTGTACTTGAGAGTAACCTGGACCTTTTATTTATACATCTTGGATTACCCTTTCGGACTTGAATCAAAGGGCACATCCGATGCCCTTTCGATTCAAACCAGATCGGCTGCATCTGTACGTTTGAATCCGTGACTATTCGGATACTCGCACCCGTTGGTTCAAACCAAACCAGTCATATCCGCACAAAGAATGAACTGTTGCAACCATTCGAGTCCAAAGCTCTTCATTTTCTCTCATATTTCTTAACCACTAGGCTATACAAGCCTTGTTCAAAGAAGCATATAATATATGACTATATACTAGATAAATTAAATATTTAAAAATTTAGAAAATTCCAACAATTTCCCATATTTTCTAAATTATTTAAGTTTCTTAAATAACCTTTCTGTGTTCTTTGGTAGACTATACATCAATAAAGATAGACGTAGCTTTGAATCTTTACGTAGTTTAAACTATATCAAGGTTTATCAGGATACAGAGTAGCCATAGCTTTGAATTAAGGACCCTTTAGTGACAAACCGAACATAGTAAACATATAGTTTACCCAGCTTATGTTCTTTTAAAAACCCAGCACATTTAATAGCCTTGTGCGCTATCTTAGGTTTCATAAGTGTCTTTAAAGAAAAGCTTTCAATCTTTGCAGAAGTGGCCTCACTTTCCACACTTATATTGGTGAATCTAAAATAAATCCACTTGTATGATCTGGATGCTGCATAGATTCATTAAGGAAATATTTTTCAACCCATGTTATTCTCTATACAAGTATGCACTTTTCATGAGATGGTCTTGGTAATTAGTTATTTCCAAGCATGTAAGTGCATAACTGGTTACAACTACATGTGATTTTCTATTGAACTATAAGACTAGATGTTATTCTAGTGAATGATTGGGTTCCATACATAGGCTACATTTTATTCTAAAAGCTTTAAACCCATCTCTCTGGAAGTTCCATATTATATTCCTGCCTAGGACTATTGTGAAAGGATCTGCCAAATTTTCCTTTGACTTTACATAGTTAACGGTCACAAATCCTTTTTTTAATTTGTTCCTTTACATAACCATGTCTTATACTTATATGTCTTAACTTCTCATTATATACCTTATTATACGCTCGTGATAATACAGCCTCATTATCACATGAAATCAAAATAGCAGACATTGGTTTAGACCATAGAGGAATCTCTAATAGTAAATCCCTAAGCCATTCTGCTTCCGGTCGCTAATAAGGAGACACATGGACATCCCAATGGAACGGTCTCCAAAAAATAATGAATGGTCGCTAATTTCTATTAACGACCGTTTATATTTTAAACGGTCGCTAAAATATGGTCGCTGATTGGGTGGTCGTTGATACATATATCAGCGACCGTTTTTGAACGGTCTCTAATAAGAACGGTCGCTGATATATGTATCAGCGACCGTTTGTTTCGGTCGCTCATAAGGAGACACGTGGACATCCCAATGAATTTTATACGGGTTGTGATAAGTAACTACCAAATTGTTTGATATTTACCAAAAACTAACAAAGTGAACCAAATCAATAGGAAAAAAAACAAGAGCTAAGCATGGGGGAAGTAATGAAGGAAAAAACTGAAACGAAGGAAAAACATTATAAGGACACATGTAATGTAATGAAGGAAAAATAAAAGGAAATGAAGACAGATACTAATTAAGAAGGTTGGGGGTAGTGAACCAAATCATTGGAAGAAGAGCTAAGCATTCCTAGGTTGGCACCCATGCAAGAGAACCCTCGCTGCTTTGTTGCTGCTGCTTCTTTTCCAACACTTTCATTTCCAAGACCAGAAGTGCGGTTAACTTAAGATCATCCCCCCGCCATGTATTATTAAAATATATAATAGCCATTGGCAAATGCGTTGGTGGATTCATTGTCCTCCCGATAATTAGTTTTTTTTCCCGCTATTTTAATTATATTTGCTTCTGAAGATATCTAGAATTTTTTTAGAGTATCATTCTAATTAATTACCTGGATTCAAAAAAAAAAAGTAAAAAGACAGCAGTCAAAGGCGATGGTGATGAATGATTTCTTAAGATGATCAAAACTGATTACTTACATGAAATGCCATAGCTATCGTGGCTAATATTATTTTTTGTGTGGCTACAAAAGTATATACCAAATGGGCTTAGCTCAGTCGGTACCAATTTCCTTTTTCCAATATAATAGGTCACAAGTTTGATCACCGAAAAGGCTTTTGATTTCAACCAAGAAAATCAAAAAAAAAAAAAACTAGAAGAAAATTCTATACGGTCGGTGTTTATTTATGTCTGTTATATTGTATAGAGATCCTGGAAAGAACAAAAATTTAATTGTTATACTTTATGTGAATTTTAGATGATTTATTTTGATTTGCCCAATTTACTTCAGGGAAAAGAATCTGAACGGTACTGATTACCTAAAAACAAAAAATAAAATAAAATTAGAGATTAAAAATCCCTATGCTTTCAAGAAAACAGCCATGGAATCCACAATATTTTTTAGATTTTATTAGCTAATTAATCAAGACCATCTTCACGAGAGACAGCATTTCAAATTCAAATCAGAATCAGAATTAATTAAACTAATCAACCTCCAGAGAGTATTAGTACAAATAAAGGGGTTATTTTATAATAAAATTTTGTGCCAGACATTCAAAAGAACCCATTTGACTGGAATTGTGGAAGAGCTCCCTGTTATCTTGTATCATGTATTTGTTTGTTTGTTTCTCTCTCTCTCTCTCTTTCTCTCTCTCCCTCTCCAAAAGGCAGAGGCAAGGACCTAGTACAGCGATTCTATAACAGGAAAGTAGGGGGGAAAAGAGAAAGGACCGCTCATTTTGCAGCGGGCCAGGGGTTGCAGTCTTGCAGAAGGGCATGGGTCCATTCCTAGATATCACATTCCAATACTCTTAAAAACTCTCCTTTTTGTTTCTTTCTGCATTTTAGCGTAAACGAGTACTGATAAGGATGGATCGAAAGCTACACCTACATACACACATAGAATTATATAGGGATGTTTATAGAGATACAGAGTGAGAAAGAGAGTCAAAAGGGGTCTCTCTCTCTTATCTCTCTCTACAGATTCTGAGAAACATAGCAGATCCGAGTCAAAATGGGCCTCTCTCTCCTCTCTTTCTACAGATGCTGAGAAACATAGCAGATCCTGCCTGCCTTTTGCAGCAGAGAGATGTCTCCATGAAAAAAGAAGGAAGAAAGATAGCGCCCAAACCCTAACTTATATATATATATATATATATATATATAGATAGATATATAGATATATTGCGAATCTGTTAGGACGCGATATATATTGCGAATCTGTTAGGACGCGTTTTTAAACTCGCGAACTTTTTCGTGTGACGTACTTCCAACGATCTGCTCCGTTCAATTTGTTCTACATGTCTTAAAAAGTGTATGGATGAAAAGTCACGTTGATCGGAGGTATTTTGCATGTACAAAATCAAGTTTTAAAATCTTAAAAGCTGCAAAGCTAAATTAAACTTACAAATTTTGCGCATGCAGAACACCTCCGATCAACGTGATGTTTCATCCATACATTGACTAAGACGTGCAGAACAAGTTGAACGGCGCGGATCGTTGGAATGACGTCACACGAAAAAGTTCGTGAATTTGAAAAAACGCGAACCCGCTTTATCGGATATGCACTTTATATATCTATACTACTATATAATGCAAATGACATGGCTTAGAGTACACCTTCCCCATTTTTTTTAAAAATAAACAAAAAAAAAGAAAATTTCACTCTAGCCTCCACATCATCAATGAAAAAGACAAATGATTAATTGTTTTATTAATTTAAATTTCAAATTCACTCCATCTTTTCTAAAACTTGAGGCAAAAAAGAACTTTTTAGAAATTAGTTTGCATTCTAAATTCAATCTACATTATCCTCAAATTTAAGACAAAAAAGAACTTTATATAAGTTATTTTAATCTTATTATTTTTTAAATTCTATTTTCATATACTTATAACTATCTTCGTTTACTCAAATATGATAAATAACATATTATAATATCTTCTAAAATACATCCAAGTTAATAAAATAACTATTTTCTTCACTTATTAACATTCAAAATATTTTTAAACCAAAATCCCCTTATTTTATATTTATTCATGGGCTCACCAAATTTTTTACTCTAAATAGGATAAAGTTATATAGTTCATTCAAATTTATATAAGTATTACACATCTATGTAAAAGCGTGCATCACACTTGCAAAATGCCAGCGTGTGTCAAAAAAAATGCATATATATTATCTATTCATTTATTTAAAAAGAAGAGACTTTGAATTCTAGCTACAGCTGCACAGAATATAGATTTGATGAAACTATAGATCGAAACCCTAGGGAGTGTTACCTTGAAGATGTTTGCGAGCGCAGGAGCAGCGGCGAGGCGGCCGTGAGTTTCGGCAGCGTCAATGGCGACACGAGCCGCCACGGCCTCCAAGAAATGCTCGGGCCACACGGCTTCCGCCGACGACCTCGATCGAGACGAGGATGGATCTTGGCTCCTCAGATCTGCTACTGGAACGCCCTCCTCTCCTTCACCGGACGAAGACGAAGGTGATTCTGACATGGATCCAACTGTAGCTACTCTCAACACTCACTCACGGGGTAGAAGGAGAATGATGATGATGATGATAACGGATGACAATGACAATGGTGATGGATATATATTGGCCACGCTCAAAATGCCTTCTTTATATCATTACTTTATTATTTATTCATTCTCTCTCTTCATTCTTTTGCGTTTTTTGGGATTTTAAAGAGCTGAGACGGCGTTGCAGCACATAGCGACTGCATCGTCCGCATGCGAGGTTTTGAACGCTGGCCGTTCGATTTCCATCATCATCCGTCCCTTTATTTGCTGTCGACCAATGAATAATTAAATCAGAACATTGATACACAGAAAGGTTACGGTCACGTTGAGGTCAAAAAGGAGGGGACCATAAGAGATTGGCACGTGAGTGGGTGGTGCTCGTGATCGTGTATTTGGTATTTGTATATTCCCTGAATCGCTTCTTATCCCAAAAGGGTTGAGTCATGTACAAAATAAAACATGGGAAATACACGTATATCTCACGCGAGGCCAGGTTCGTTTGCTCTTATGACCTGTAACTTCACTAGGGTACTCAAAACTCAATACAAGATAACTTTTTTAATTTACTGTGGTAGCTTCCCACCATCCCACACCACAAAAAAGAGTAAATTGTCAAAAAGCATCCTGCCGGGTCCAGACTTATGAGATAACCCCTGGTATTTTCAGAATAGGATGAAATGGCTTACTGTTAAAGAAGATTGTAAGAAAACCCTGGGCTTGCTCAGAATCAAAATAGGCCCGGTAGTATTTTTGAGATGGAATGACAAAAATACCCCTCCCCTCACGACTGCCTTCCAAACTTTCACATTCTCTTTCTCGCTAAAAAAAAGCCCTTACGAAGCTGTCACGACCCGGGAAAAGGCACGTGAATGACACGTGAATCATGTGAAGTTTATAAGACCCCACCTAATTCAAGTAAGCCAAAAGCCCAGAAATCTAAACTATTTTAGGGAAAGATAGTGGATGTGAAGTTTTGAGATAAAGGTTTAATGAAATCAGATTCTTTCTTTAAAACATAAGTAATATCATATGAAATACAATGTATTGTAACCATCTTGAAAACATTTTTCGTCATTTGTAATTTGGACAGCATCTCCTTTGTATATTTTAACATGAAAACAAAACAAGCAGTAACAATAATAAGCATCCCCAAACGGGAGCTAGCTCGTCGTCATTTGATGTCTTGTAGAACCTTGTCCTACTGCCTAATAACCTTACAGGAAGCAAGCGGATGTTCTTACTCTGCCAGTTTTGGGTGCATATATATTTTTCGATATTGTAGGAGGTGTACCTGAATATTATTTTTTGCGATTTGCGTTTGTGATCCAAGTATCACGCTTATATCGTTTGTATTTGAGTTTTGATGATTGAGTTTCATGATATTGATTTCGTGCACCATGGTTGCACCTGCTGAGTATTTACATTTTGTGCATAATTATTACACTTGATTTATATTTATGCACCGCTACATCGATTTGCGATTTGCGCATACCTATTACACTTTATATTGATTTTGTACCTTGGCTGCGCGTGTTTATGATTTTGTGGATTTTCATACAGTTGATTTGATTTTGTTTATATGGTTCGCACTCGATTTGATTTTTTACTCGGTATAGCTCACATGTGCTTGCAGTGCATTGATATGTGTTTTGTACATGCAGTTGCACGCATTTATGATTTTATACACCTTGGTACACTCGGTATTGCTTTTTATACGCATTTGAGTTATTAATGAATTTCGTGCATTTGTTACACTAGATTTTCATTTCGTGCATTTGTTACACTGTATTTGTATTTCGTGCACCGGATACACCGGAGTTGTATTTCATGCACTGGATGCACCGGATTTGTATTTCGTATACTGGATGCACCGGATTTGTATTTCATGCATTTGTTGCACTACATTGTTATTTCGTGCATTAGTTGTACCGGATTTATACTCCGTACCTTTCTTGCACCCGATTTATATTTTTGAGCATTTGTGTTACCAGATTTGTGTTTTTGTGCGCGTTGGCACTTGACGTTCGTTTTCATGCATGCTACTGTACTAGATTCTTTATACGGACCTGACGCGCTTGGTATTGGATTTGGTGCGCATCAGATGCACTTGACTGAGATTTTATTCATGCATGTTAGATGCACTTGATTTAGATTATATTCGTGCATGTTGGATGCACTTGATTTAGATTTCATTCGTGCATGACGGATGCACTTGATTTGGATTTCGCGCATATTGGGCGCATGATATGAGATGTGATTTTGTGCACACCGGATGCACTCGATTGGGATTTTCATTGTGCAGGCTAGTTGCACTGGGATTGAGATTTTCGTGCACAATAGATACACTAGATGTTGTCGTGCACACCCGTTGCACTGGACAGATATTTTCGTGTACACCCGTTGCACTTAGTTTGGTTTTGTGCACATTGGTAGCACTTGTATTTGGTTTTGGTTTCCGTGCGCACCAGACGCACGTGATTGTTGGATACGCCTTTCGAGCCTGATTTTGCTCTTAAGCACTTTGTTTTCATGATGGGCACTATACTATATAGTAGCCGAACATGACTGATCTGAGAACAGTACCTGAGTACTTTGCATGCATTAAAAGTTTAACAAGAGGTTTTAAAAAAGGAGTTATAGTCTCGTTATTTTCTACGTGTCCGCGAGCGACACGAACGTTTATAAAGGAAAAAAACCCTCTGGGATATTTTCAAAAAGGACGGAACGTATATTTTAGCAAAACATATATGAACGTATATTACTATTTTACCAATGAGCGTCCGTCACTTGTGCCGTGTGTTATGCATCACACGGCGATTTAGAAAAGATTTTGCATGTGTTTTATTGTAACATTTTAGAAAAATAAAATATTATTTTTGGAAATTTTTATAATTAAATAATAAATATTGTGAATATTTTAATAATGCGGTATAATTAAATACCGATAAATTGGGAAAAATTTGAAAAATTATAGAAATTACTGAAATAAGGGTGTTTTATGTGAATTATGCAAATTACAATTTTTATAATTAATTATACTCTATTTTTAATGCTAATCGTGATTAAATATCACTAATCGCGCATTAAGCCGTATTTATACACATAACATGCACCATGTCACATTTTAACACTGGTTACATTTTTATCATGGCTTTTTCTCATTTTTCATGAATGGTTTGTGTTTAAATGAGAAAGAGAAGTAAAGAAAACAAAAGAAAAAAAAAATGATAAAATATAGAGTGGGGCAAGAGAGAGAGAGAGAGGTGAGGGGTCAACCTTGAACCATATCACATTGTTCCCTTCATCATCTTTCTCATTCTCTTTTCTCTCTTCATCTCCATGGCAGCACACATCATCCCCCTCCTCTATCTCTTCATTACAACACCAAAAACAACTTAAAACTTCATCTCCATTTCACAAAAAACATGCGCAAGCTTCCTACAAGCACTTTAGACCAAGAAATGATGGATTTTGAGCACTTGGGGCTACTTAAGAATTTTCTTGAGTTGCTAAATGAGCTATTTCCTGCACCCCTAGTATTGTATTACTTTCACTTTAGTATCCTTACAAGCTTGGAAGTGTTTTAATGCGGTTTAGTGAATTTAGAAATTCTAGAAGAGGTTTTGATGGATTCTTGAGTTATGATTGTGCTAATGAGCCTTATTGGTGACCCTAAACCCCCTTTGTAACAATTCCATTTTTAATGTACAAAGAATTGATTTAAATTCAAAGTATACTTGGAGTATTTAATGTTGCTGATATCTCTTTAAGTATTTATTTCACACCATAATTACAAGAAGGAGATTGTAGCTCATTAGTAATATCTTGCACTGCTGAACCAAGCCACCAGAGTTCAAATCCCATACCCCACATTATTTTTAATATTATTTTGTTTTAAAATTTCTAGAATACCAACAGTCAACACGTGTTTTCTCACAAAAAACCCACTACCCATGAAAAGTTAAATGTTCCAGTAGCTACCCCCGGCGACCCCCCAGATTCTGGCACCCTGACTCGCCCGAGTCGGCCGGTCGGCCAAGTCGTCAGCATCAAAAACCTGTCTTTTGGAATTCTCTACCTCACTGCATACTCTAAATTCTGTAATAATTTCCAGAGAGCCCATTAACTCTCATTCAATCCATTTTTACTATATTTTTCCTATTATTTTTACATTTTTAATTAAAAAAACCCTATACCTACCCTAACCTTAGCCTAACCCTATAAATACACCCCTACCTCCTATCCTCTCATCCCAAAATTCTGAGCCCACTCTCTCAAAATCTGAAGAAAACCTTGTGTACTTTGGAAACGAGCGAAAGGCGAAGCGTCGACGAAAACGACGGCGAACTTCCGGTGATCGTGCTAGGAAACTCTTGGCGACGAATCGACGCACCGGCGAATCCCCTACTTCCCTCTCGCTCTCTAGTGTTGTCCAAAACCGTAAGTCCCCATTCTATCCCTCTTTCTTATTCTCTAAAATACGAAATTACAAAACCCGACGGAATCGGAACAAATCCGATTTCCGATTCGGTTTTCTATAAAATTTCACTTCTCACCAATTCAATCATGCTTAAACATTTTATTGTTGACTATTAAACATTTAACAAATAATTTAAACAAGTTTCATCACATGAAATGATAGCCTTTCCAATTTATCGTATTTTTCACTCAAATACCACAATATTTCGATTTCACATTTAACCCCCTTAATCTTGCTATACATTTAAAGTAGAGCACGGGGTAATGACTTACCTCCCCACACACGCAAATACAACCCTAAACGATATCATCAAAACTTAGAGTACGATAAAACAATACTTTCATTTAAATACCATATTCTTAATAAAACTATTTCTAAAAGTTTTAGCTTTGATAAACTTTTAAATAAATACCTCTTATTAGGAAAACACGATAAGTTGTGGACATCGATCTTTTATCTAAACCTGACTTTGTGGTTTCTAGGCTAGGCAAGTGAGAGGTAACTTTAAAAGGCCCGTCTCACGGTGATTCGTGAGCGGATCCCTCCTTTCCTCATTTGTACTTACCTGGCCACAATTGGCGGTGAAGAGGCGATTTGAGGCATCTAACGACTTGTCATTTAGACCATTTAGAAATAGGCTAGTTGACTTAGGAAACCCTAGAATCTAAAATACGGAAAATTGACATTTTACAAATAAATACCTTTTACTTTATAAAACCGTTTTCTAAAGGATTTAGTATTTTACAATTTTTGCAAAGCGCCGCTACAACCCATTTTTGGGGAACCCGTTCGGGATGGTGCGGATTATCGCACATCCTCGGGCTTAGTAGTGTGAGATTCAGACCTCCGTAAGGAGCATTCGGTCTCGAAAGGTTTAAAATACAACATCTTAAGAAAAATGAGATTTTTTGGAATATAAAATATTTATTAAAATTATTTTTGTATAAATATATGTATATTTATCATTTAAATATCTATTTTATTATAATATAAATGTTCCACCTTTTTTCTAAAAATCACAAGAATAAATTTTACATTAAAATACCATGAACTTCAAATAAATCAATATTATAGATAAATACCTTTATTTATAAAAAACTAGGATATTTTCACTAGAAATATCACAATATAAAATCCACACTCATTACAACTCTAAAGACGAATAATAAATACTTGGGGTGTATCTTGAAAACTATACAAAAGTATTTTTACATAAAACCCCCTCAAGTTTTATAAATTACCCTAAGGACCCTAGTAAATATAGGACTTCGATTTACATTTCTACTGTCTGACTCGGATTTGAGTCTGATCATAATCCGACTTGAATATGATTCAAGTACCATATAAATCTACAATATTACAATTCAATATGAACACACGAATCCATGAATCCAGTTATCAATCTATTCAATATGACTGAACCAAACTATGGATATACTTTCCATTTACATGATTCCAGTTTACATCCATTACATCTGTTACTGATATCATGGTTTCGGTCAGTCATCCAACTATACAACTTATACAATACAATATAACAATACAATCAAAACACTACGGGGTTTAAGGGGTAAATTGGTACGGAAGGTGTTAAAAGTGGCACGAGACAGTAAGATTAAGACACCTAACATGAATCCTGTTGCTGTTGTACCGTGGCATAACGGTTCGTTGTACTTTCAGTTTGCCCTGGTCTCTAGCATATAGAGACCCCTCTCGTATACACTGGCATCCTTCTGTACCAAGCTACAAACAACAGCGTTAATACAATATTCTACAATATTATACAACTTTAAAAGATACATTCTTATTCTGTCTTTTCTATTTCTCCCTTAATTTTGGGACTTACCGAGCGACCTGTTCGCTGATGACATTCTATTTCTTTTTTCTTTGAATGTCGTCAGGTGATCTGGACACAGCGGAGATCGAGCCCACCAGTGAAGACTTGAATCAGTTTCTCGAAGACCCTGAGCTCTAAACATTGTACTTTTCCTATTTAGTATTTTTTTTCATTTCCTGTTATGCCATTGTTTAGGCATCGCTTTTTATTCCAGTTGTATTTACTTTTCATGCATTGTACAAAAGAATATTAATAAATAAAGTTGCGGTTACTTTTATCTCTTGTCTCTTGTGATTATTTTTATATTGCTTAGATACGCTTAGCGTATTTATTTCACAGTAAATACGTAGCGGACCAGTCGCGTCCCCTTCGCCGTATACCGGGAAGCGGGGCGTGACACCCTTAAAGTGTAAAACCTGGACCAAACCTGTAACTAAACCCAAATTACAAGTTTCATATCGCTATGTCGGTTTTCTTGGAAATTGATGGCCTACAGGGAATCTGGAGTGAACCGAGAGTTTTCCACGAAAAGCAAACAATACCATTGACATATTGGACACTAAGAGGCCACCTTACCAAGACGAACCCATTCTGATCTATAGGAATCGAGCAGGCCGGATTTATAGGGCTTGGGGCCGGCCACATTGATGAATTTGGTGCCCAGGTTCCTTCTGTAGGTCATATACACCCTATACATCACCCCAGTACTGTTTGTGCACCTAGTTTTGACCTGAACTAAAATCTGGGAACACTTTTATGGGTTGCTGCCTTATATTTCGTGATATTTATGGATTTAAGTTTTGATATTTGTGTTTGGTATCAGTCACTTGACGTTTGTACGTCGATATCGGGTGTTTTTGGGCTCTTTTGTGTGAGTAGACCATAGGTTTTGACCTATGTGAGATTCATGTGTCGTTTTGGTTTTGGATTGGACTTTAATGCGGCACGATATGTTATGATAGGTAGGTACCCTCGCGAAGACTTCAAGACGACAAGCGAGTGCGTGGCGACATCGGCATCGGCAAGCGAAGATCAAGCTGAGTAGATATATATTTTCGGGGGAAGTCGGGTGGATGGCATATAGCACCCCCGCAGTTTCGTAGTATAGAACGTGAATGCATTATGTTATATATATATATATATATGTTATTATCAGATGTGTATATATTACTAGAAATGCTTTAGTGGACTTTGGGTTAGTGTAAGCGTAATTGGTAGTTAATGGTATAGTTTAGTGTTAGTCGCGAAACCTTAGAATAAGGTTTACACCTATAAGCATACATATACACTTACATTGTTTTACTTGTGTGTATATGAGGATATGTATATATATATACACACACACACACACATAGGTATGGGACTATGTGTGTGTGTATATATATACATGGATGATGAGAATTGTACATGATACTTGGAGATGTGTCAATGAGATTAGGCATGATGCCATGAGATCGGTGATATGTTTAATTTGTATTATTAGATACGACATGAGATTATAGCGGGCTTTTAGGCGTGTGTTTTCATACACGCGTATATATATGCATATGATATCGGTTTGTACTAGACTTAGATCGGTACCCCTAATACAGGATATGATGATAAGGATACCAGATGAATAGTGAGATGGATGTGATATTTGACCCGTACCCAGATTTGGGATGCCGTACGATGGATTTACCGTACGAGCTATATTGATGATAGATCCACACTCTTGACTCGAGAATGCCATATCATATATTGTATCGTATGTGATATTATTGAGGCGGGATCACCGACTATTATATTTATATGTATCGACTCAGATTTAGGTGGCTTCCTTACCTTTTCGATTTGCCTGTTAGTTTAGTCCTGTAGTTACTTGTAGATGTTAGATTAGACTCGAGTCATACCTATTTCAAAAACTAACGAATCGTGAGTATTTTAAAGACAGGACAAGGGATCCTACGGATATTTCAAAGGACGTACTTTTTTTCTTAAAAACACCGTAGTCCCTATTTACCAAACACCATGATTCGTGTTATTTCAAATGTCAAAACTGTGTGACTCACATATATTGATGTAGATTCTTTATTGTTGCGTGTATTACTCATTTTCGGCATATTCTTGCTATTCGCATCGCAGTGCATATTTAAATGTGTTTATTGTTATATTAAACCCATGTTATCAGGACACCAGCACCATTACCGATGATGCGTATGTCTACGAACACTTGCCGGCTCACACACTTCATCATCGATAATTGCCATGTCACTACACAGTAGAATTTCTGCATCATGATATGACTCTTTGCATAAATTACTTGCTATAGTTGCATATACACCCTTATACGATGTTGCATTTGACCTTGGAGAAATTGAGAACCGCAGAATATATTTTAAAACTGGATTCATTTAAAAGAGCGGTTTTCCTTCGATATGTGCATATTACTGTTCCATGTTGCATGATATACGGCTATGCTTACATTTCTATTATATGTTGCATACATCATGCTTTACGATTATACGCATTGAGATATGCTGTTTTCATGAGATTTCTGGATTTGAGAACCGTGGTCATTTTAAAAGAAAGTATGTATTGTTTTAAAAACTTGGTTTCTCTTGATATGATATTTCAGTGCGTTCACCATGTGTTTTCTCAGTTCTGAGAGTGGCATGTGATACCCGATTCGAAGAGTTGGATGAGACCGATTGCGTGTACATGGTGGACCCGGTATGGTACCCCGGGGCGAGAACGGATTGCTGTGCAGTAGACGGTGAGCCTGGCAGAGGGACTACTATCTACCGGTGATAGTATTTGGACCCGTCGGTTATCCGGAGGATACCGACCAGAGTCATGAGATGGATATGAGGGTCGACCAGAGTAGGCGGCGCCTGAGACAAGATATATATGAGGGCCGATCTGAGTATGTGGCGTCTGAGATAGGAGGATTTACGTGTCGATGCTGGACATGGGTTTCATGATGTTTCGAGTGTCGATGCTGGACACTCTGGTTCCATAATTTTGAGGTGTCGTGAGGGACACACGTTGATTTATATCCTCATATTTTCATGCATATGCTTTTATGATATTTACAGGCATGATGTCGTGTCATTGGTTGACACGTGGACGAGATCCACATGCATACATGCATTGATTACATAGTTGGAGGATATCCACATACTTATAGACTTGAGCATATAGTTGGCACCTATACTGATACTGTCACCCTAGATATCATAGTATTACCTTCATGATATAGTTGACACTGATTTCATGTTGATTACATTAATCATACCTCATATTTATGATACGTTGCTACCTGAGGCACTGACACGAGCACTTGGTATTACACTTGTATAGATGATTACCCTTGCCACCCTATCATGCTTCAGACTTTATCATATTGAGGATATATATATTACTGATCGTATTGACCTAGGATTGAGTTATACATACGATTTCTGCTCTGTGATGTTTTCTACTCACGAGTTGGCAACTCACCCCCGTTGTGCCATAGTTTCTTACAGGTTTTGCCGTACATGTTCGTTGCGGCTTTGCTGGCACATTGCTCCTTTGCGGGTGATTGCTTTGGTAGGTGGGTTCACTTGCATCGTGACCACCATTGTACCTTTTATTTATATTCATTTGTATCTAGAAACTCCATCAACCACACTTGTATATCTATTTCAAACTTAGAAAACTAGTTGTATATTATTTCGACCTTAGAGTCGCGCGTTGCATTATTATGGTTTTCTTGATGTTTTTGAGTTTCCTTTTGAGTTTTGATCCTCGCCTTTGGCGTTGTATATTATATTGCATTACGTGGTTGTGACCGTCAATTGGTGAAGAGTTAGCTCCCTCTTGGGGATGCCTTTATTCATATTATGCATGTTGTACCCTTTTTGGGGCTAGTATTTACAAAGGAAACTCTACCGAAATTTTCAGAAAAGACTTGAGATTTTAAAAATGCAATACTTCGGCTTATGTTATTAAAATCACTTGCTTTTAAATAAGTTTTCTTTACTTCTTCTTTGAAATTGTTTAGATTTCTGGGATTTTTTTGACTTGCTTGAATTAGATGGGGTCCTATAGATTTCATATGATTCAAGTGCCAGTCACGTGTCATTTCGGGTCGTGACATTTATTCAGTTTTTGAAGGTTTTTCCAAGGATGCGTACTATACACGTATTATAGTATTTTGACTAGTGCATATTGGATTTCAGTAGTGGATTTCGAGATCTGTATCTCCATTGTAACTCCGATGATTTGCTTGCAAATCCAAAGATTTGCGTGACGCTTGACGGAGTTCGATATTGAGTTTCATACTCGTTTTCAGGCGCACAGGATGCGCTGTGGTATTTCTATATCTTCCGTGATTTCGGAGCCCCTTTGATTTGAGATGATTATTGAAATGTTTTAGTATTTGGGGGTTTAAATTTAAATTTGGGGACCGAATTTATTTAAGGGGGGAAGATTGTAACATTTCAGAAAATATAAAATATTATTTTTAGGATTTAATATTAAAATAATATATTTTGCGAAAACTACCCGATTTGCGAAATTGGGATTTTCGTAAAATGGTATAAATATATACCAATAATTGTGAAATAATTGGAGATTAAAATGATTTTTTCATTTAAAAATATATTTATTGGATTTGGTATTTTTATAATTAATTATATGCAGTTTGGATAAAAATTGATTAGTGCACTACTAATCGCGAATAAGCCAAATCCGTGTTTCTACAGTTTTCCATAGTTAGTGCACCATGTCATGTTAAATTTTAGTTACATATTGTTTTAATTGTGTTTGGTGTTATTTGTGAGAAGGGAAAAGAAAAGAAAAAGAGAAAAGGGTTAAAAAGGAGACAATAATTGGAGAGAGAGAAAGGGAGTGAGAAATGAGTTGAGAGTGGGTGGGAATAAGAAAGAGAGAGAGAGGGGGCAGCCATTCATCTCCTCCCCATTTGTTTGCTTCTCCTCTTTCATCCTCATCTCCCTCCACCTTCACCTCCAAGAATTATCTCCATTTCTTCACCAAAACCCCACACCCTCTTTATTAAAGTTGATCCTCACCTCATCCTCAACACTTTGGACTAATCAAAGTTGGATTTTGAAGACTTTGGGAAGCTATAGTTTTTCTTGAGTTGCCCAAATGTGGTATGATTCCTTTCATTTAGTTTATTTTTAAGTTTCCTAGCATCCTACTTTAGTTTAGAGTTAAACTTGTTAGATTAGTGATGTTTGGAAAATCCCAAGAGAGGATTTGGGTGATTGGGTGGATTTGTGATGTTTAGGGGCTGTTACAAGACCTTAGTGTGGGTTGTATGGCCTAGAACAGAGAATAGAACCCAAATTACGGACTTAAGAATTCACCCGTGTCGGTTTTGTGAGGTTATATTGGCCTACAGGGAATCTGGAGCAACCTGGGGTAATTTTGGGAAAAACAAACAATACCAGTGACCTAGATACACCACTAGAAACCCATTGTAGAAGTACGAGACCATTCCAACCTGTTTTGGCCGGCGAGCTTGGATCTAGGGGTAGTGTCGCTGGTTTTGTAGTGGGGTATGAGGTTTAGTTTTTGACTGTGGCCCCTAATCCCTATATACAACACCCTATACTTGCTAGTTTAGTCCCAATTTGACCTGAGATAAATCTGGGAGCATATTGCGGTGTTTTTTGGCTAAGTTTTCCCGATGTTTGAATGCTTGGTTTTGGTGGTTGGATTTGTATTTGGTTGTTGGGCGTTTGTATGTTAACAACAAGGATTTGTTTGTTTGTTTTGCTGCGTAGGCTATAGGTTCTAACCTATAGGCAACTCGTGTGCCGTATCGGTTTTCGGACATTGATTTTAATGGTATTGCGATATGTGTATTTATTGTAGGTACCTTCGCGTGGATTCCAAGACGACGAAGCACATCGACTACGGACAAGGAGTTCCGCAGGTGTGTAGATCTATATCTACGGGGGAAGTCGAGTGGATGGCGTATAACACCCCCGCAAGTTTTGATGGAAACCGATATATAAAATATGGTTAAGGAAACCTAGATTAGAAAACTATGAATATGGTTAATAAGATAGTTAGAGATGACAGGAATGATTGAATATATATATCGAGATATGAGATGAGAGTTATAAGGATATGACTCTTTGACATGATATGATAGAAATGATGTCTCGAACTGATATATAAGGATATGATAAGTGAACGTGAATCACGATATATAGATAGGTAGTGCACGAGAATAAGTAGGAGATTTAGAGTAGCATGACACGAGATTAATAAGGTAGAATGTATATATAAAAATTGACTTGATATAAGATGACTTAATGTGATGAAAAGAATTTACGATGTGATATGATGGCTTGATTGATATGTCGATATACGGATGCGAGTCGATATAACGCCTTAGATTTCGGTTAGTGTTCGTTTAGACGTTAATGCGGGTTTACTGAAAAAAGTTTACCAATTCGGGTTCATCACATTTTATAACATTTAATTAATAATTTAGTATTATTTGTTATAAGCATGCACGCACGTGTGCACGTAAATGTGAGTTTTGTTTGTGCTAATTTTGTTCTTAGCAACCATGACACTTAACCTTAATTCTAATCCCTTTGCTTAACCCTAGATCTTTTGTGAGTGAGAGAGAGAGAGATATTTTCTTTTGGAGTGATGAGTTGTATGAAAGCATTAAATGTGAAAGCATGGTTAGCATTTAATGCATTGGATACACTCACCCTCATCTCACACCCTACACTCACCTCCCTCTCTCATTTCCTCACACACTCTCTCATTTCTTATCTCTTTTCAATTATCCTTCATCTCTCCCTCATCAAACTGAACACTTTCCATTTCCTACACAAATCCATCACAAAACTTCACAAATCTCATCAAAATCACACCTTTTTCTTGGATTTGCCTCATGGATTCCTTGGAGTGTGCCAAGCTTGGATCTTTGAGTTATTTTGTGTAGGTAATGATTTCTTTCTGTTCTTTAAGTTAATTTTGTGTAGCTTAGCTTGGTAGTTTTAGTTTTTTTATCGCGTATCGTATCGTTTCGGGTAATATCGTATTTTAGTGTTTTGTTTGGGTCTCGGATGATCTGCTGTTAAACCAAGTATTTGTTGCAAAAGTTGGTATGACAGTAACCTAGTGTAGAGACCTAGAACCTACTCTCAAAATACGAGCCAATTCCTCCATGATCGGGCCGCAGTTTTGTTGGTTCTGGTCGCAAATTGCGGCCAGACTGGTGAGTTAGGGTTTGGGTTTTTGGTGTAGGGGTCTCTGGGGTTATTTGTAATCTCATGGTACTTGCAATTTTTACAAATTTTTGGTACAGAAAAATCTGGGACCACTTTGCATATTTCTAGTGTTTCGTTTCGCGCGATACGTTATCCGATACGGTGCGTGTTCCGTGTTGCTGTTGTTCTGAGTTGGTTTCGTAGTGTCGCTATACACGTTAGCTACAACACGAACCCTTTAGAGTACGTATGTGTGTCGTGTTGGTCCGTGTAGATTGTATGTGTTTTGGGTCTATTATTAATATATACTTGTTTTATTGTTTTAATATTGCAGGTTCGCAGGTGGGGACTTCGGACACTGCTACAAAGGGAAAACAGGTGGTAGACTTCACCTAGCTTGGAGCATTCGTGAGTAGATTTAACATCTACAGGGGAATCGCCTGCATGGCGTTATGCGTCTGGGCTAGAAATGACTTGACTTGTCGCATATTCTATGTCATATTTAGAATTGCGCATTTACCCTATTGCTTAGTTATTGTTGTGCTTGAACTAGTATCCTTAGGACACTGCATATATTATTGACGACTCATGTTGCACGAGCACTGATTGTATGCTACACACACCGTCAATAATTGCCATGACACGCACAACCCACTTATAGATATGACATGGTTTGGTTAGGAATATTGAGACATTGATTCATATTTCTTATCGCATATGACATTTAGCATACCTGTATATCCACATGCTTACACATATGCTTTCACATACTTACGTGCTAGATACCTGTATACCTGTAGAGTATTGTACCATTAGCGATAGGTACATACACACTTAATGCCATAGCTATAGGTATACCTGGCACACATATTTCACTTATACCCAGGGGGTATACTACATCATTACTTATAGGTATATACATATATCTTGCTATACCTTATTGTTTACACATATATCTGGTTATAGCTACATATTTACCTTTACTTGATGTTATTTAGACTTGGATAAATTAGGAACCGTATGATATTTATATTAACTTGTTGCAGTTAATTAGAGTTTTTTCCTTTATATGCTTACATTTCAGGTTTATGTTGCATATATTATATTCATGGATTTTTCGCATTGAGCTATGGATTTTTCATAATGTTTTCTGGATTTGGGGACTGTGGGAGTTCATGAAATTATCCATTATTTGAAAAACCCGGTTTCCCTTGATATGATATTTCAGCATCCACCATGAGATTTATCGGTTCTGATATATATATACCCCTGTGAGGAGGCGTTGAGACCGTATGAGGGTACATGGTGGGGCCCGGAGGTACCCCGGGGCAAGAAGATCGATGGACCACGCCGATGAGCCTGACAGGGGAACTATACCATCCGGTGACATTACCTATAACTCGGCGGTTATCATGGGGATACCGACGGGAGTCATGTATGTATGGATACGTCGAAAGGTAAGGGTCAGAGCTAGACACTCGAGCTTTCGGTATAGCGTATGGTACGTACCTATCAGGGTGCCAGTCTTGGTGACAGCACCTGATAGATCAGCATTTCTGTGTCGATACTTGACACATTGGTTTCATGATATTTCTACTCCTAGGTATATATAACAGTGAAATGAGACGCTGTTATATATGCATTTATGTATATATTAGTGGAATGGGACGCTAATATATATGTATACATATCAATTCATATACTTCACCATATTTATTCATGCAAATATACTTAGGTTATAAGAGATTCACTTGATATTGGATTTAGGACATATGATATTTACTTGATTTTGTACATTCAGGATTTAGGAGATTTATTCGATATTGTACATTAAGGATTTGTGAGACTTATATGATATGAGAGCCAATTTGGGGACTGATTTGAGGAATTGGGATTTGGATTGTCTTGATGGATTTTGATCCTACCACGATGTCAGGATTCCGTGGAAATGACACATTTCATTCCATACTCCACATTTATTGTTTATGCACTGTTTCATGTATTAGTAGTACCTGTTAGTGTACCTTTCATGACTGTTGCATTTACATACCTTTATTTATATGCATTGCTTCATGTGTAGTCGTACCTGTTAGTGTACCTTTCATGATTGTTGCATATATAAACTTTCATATCATTATTGCATGATTATTGCATACTGATTGTCATATTATTATTGCTTCATGTATTAGTTGTACCTGCTAGTGTACTTTTCATGATTATTGCATTCATATGACCTTTTATTGCTATTAATTGCATATGTTAGATTCACGCTGTACGTGCATACTTGCGATTACCTGCATATGTTATTTACTATTCACGAGTTGGCAACTCACCCCCGTTGTGCCGCAGTTGTTTTGCAGGGTGTTTCCCCAGAGTAATCGAGGCAGGCTATTCATCTATCTGATCATCTTTTGCTGCGGATACCGCTTCAGCTCATAATGTACAGTTTTGCTTAGGTGGGTTTTGTGGTTATCCGTATTATTGTATTGTATATTCGTTGTATTCTTGTACTCTCCATCTACTATATTTTGACTTAGAGACTTGGTGAGGACGATATTGTATATTATTTTGTAACTTGTTGTCTTTTATATAGTTTCCTTTTTTTGTCTTTTATTTCTTCGCTACGGCGTCGTATATTTGTTATGGTGGTTGTTTTCCGCCTTTGGGCGTGTATTTGCTCCCGTTTAGGGATGCTTTACTTATATTTATGTTGTACCCATTTTTGGGGCTAGTTTTTACAAAGGAGATGCTGCCAAAATTTTAAAGGAAATAAAGTTGGACTTTTTAAAGAATTTGGGTTGCGATTTCAAAGACTTTTAAACAATGTTTCTTATCTTGTCTTTTATTGGTTTAGATTTCTGGGTTTTGGCTTTCTTTTACTGCGTTACGCCTGAGACGTTGCGTAGTATTAGGGCCGTCACGTGCCAATTCCGGATCGTGACAGTCGATAAGAGATGATGGATACCTTTGCCGGTCCCATGATATGAGATTGTTATGGATGTGACCTGGGATATAGGCATATAGATATATATATAATGTTGTGACTCATGAGTTATATGCCGTACGAGACGTTAGTTCCGTGCCCTCATTGTCATATAGGTTGATAGGATCCTTAATGGTTTAATGCCGTCGTACGATGATTACCGTACGTGATGAGTTTTATGATGATTGATCCATACCCTTGACTAGAGGATGCCGTACGATGGATTATACCGTACGTAATGTTGTGAGGCTGGATACCGATGGATAGATTCACCGACTCGGATATATTGTAGATACGTATACCTGTGAGCATTTCGCGTACGATATACCTTATGCCACATTCATGTCATTCTCATTGCATTACATATACCTGTGCTAGTATACCTACACCATTATCGATGATGCATATGTTACACTTACACAGATTGGCCAGCTCACACACATCATCATCGATAATTGCTATGTCACTCACACAGTAGAATTGCTATATCATGCTATTATATTGCTATGCTCACATTATGATGATATGCCCATGCTCACATCACTGTTCCATATTGCATGATATACGGATATGCTTACATTCTGTTATATGTCGCATACATCATGCTTTACGATTATACGCATTGAGATATGCTGTTTTCATGAGATTTCTGGATTTGAGAACCGTGGTGATTTCAAAAGAAAGTATGTATTGTTTTAAAAATCCGGTTTCTCTTGATATGATATTTCAGTGCGCCCACCATGCGTTTTCTCGGTTCTAAGACGTGTGATATGTGAACCCCGATTCGAAGAGTTGGATGATCCGTTTGCGGGTTCATGGTGGACTTGGTATGGTACCCTGGGACGAGAATGGATGGTTGTGCAGTAGACGATAAGCCCGGCAGAGGGACTACTACCTACCAGTGATTGGTTCGACCTGGCGGTTATTCGGAGGATACCGACCGGAATCGAGAGATGGATATGGGCCGATCCGTTCTGCCGGAGTCCGAGGGCCTAGGAGCCTGTGGGCCGATCCGGACTGACGGAGCCCGATATATGAGGATTTACGTATCGATGCTGGACACGGGTTTCATGATGTTTCGAGTGTCGATGTTGGACACTTAGGTTCCATGATTTGATGTGTCACTGATGGACACACATTGATTTATACCCTCATATTCTCATGTATATGCTTTCATGATTTTACATGCATTATGTTGTTATGTCATTGACGAACACGTAGATGTTAGCCTCATGCAGATAGGCATTGATTATATTGTTGGCATATATGCAGATACGGTCACCCTAGATATCATAGTATTACCTTTATGATATAGTTGACCTAGGAGTCGTCGTTTATTTCGATTTCTACCTGATGATGTTTTCTACTCACGAGTTGGCAACTCACCCCCGTTGTGCCACAGTTCTTGCAGGTTGACCGCATGGATCAGTAGCGGCATTGCTGGCACACAGCTTGCATTCGGGTGACTTGCTTTGGTAGGTGGTATATATTAGATCGTACCACTATTGTATTTAATATTCCCGTTGTATCTAGTTAACTCCATCAATCAGAAACTAGTATTTGTATAAGCAGTAAGACTTAGTGAGACTTGTGATTAAGAGACTTAGAGCGAGGGTTTATGTTTGCTTATTGGGTTGATGTCTTGCTTTACTCATTATCCTTTGTGTTGATCTTCGCCGTTGGGTGTCGTATACATGTTTTATGACTTGCGTAGTTGTGATTCCGCCGTTTGGCGAAGAGCTGGCTCCCGCTGGGGGATGCCTTTTATATTATCATGTATTTGTGGTTTTGGATCAAAATAGACAAAGGATGTGCTGCCCAATTTTTAAAATGACGAAACATGTTTTTCAACTAGTAAATCCACTTGCATTTTTCATGTTCCCTTATCTATGCATTTAAGAAAAACTTTTGATTTCATTATACCTTTATTTCAAAACTTAACCTCTTTTATTTTCTTAAAAAGGTTTAGATTGCTGGGCTTCGGCTTACTTTATTTACGTTGCGCATTTAGACGTTGCGTGATTTAAGTGCCGGTCACGAACAATATTTTCGGGTCATGACACAGTGGGAACTCACATGAGACAAATGACGATCTCAGATCGATAGACTAACCTGTACACATGTCACCAGGGAACTGCTATCTGACAATAGGTATAATACCAACTAGCATGTTCCCGGCGAGTCCGTCCGGTGTACTCATAACCCAATGAGCACCTGTATACTATCTTAGGTGAACAGCCTGACACCAATGGCTTGTGAGATCGGCCACCACCCCTCGTCGGGCTCTCGATCCGTATACACTAGTCTACTCTCGGAGTATCGATGCCCAGTCTCGAAACTCCCGTGACTAGGGACACTTTAAGGATGTGCTTATAGACTACTAAACTCTCACGTATATGATCGCTATCATACTGCTGGTAGTCAAGCAAGAATCCTATGGGTTCTATCAACATGTAATAGTGATCTGTAATGTCACCTGAAGCATGTACACGATGATAAAGACAAACCAGATAGCATACTATCATCTCGAGTAAGACTATTCTACCGGTATAGGTCCTCCCTCAATCATTGCAATAAGGTGCCTGCGATCTAATAATTGACTTGAGGGCACTATAGCCAACAGTAACGGCTACCCGGGTATTAATCGATCAGAAGATCAACAAGCAAGCCTGCTCATAATCCTGTAAAGCATGTCAGTAACATTACCGTACAGTCCGTTCTCTTCGTCTGATATATCGCATATCTAGTCTAGGGCTGGCAAACGTCAAACCCCAGTAACCGATAAGTCATGCCGATATGAGGCTCATAATGGGTCGAGAAACTACTGATAACACTTACCAGTAGATCTCCGTATCAGCCCTGGCCAGGGACTTCCTGTTATGGCCAATCGAGCACAGCGCAACATCAACCCCCAATACCGGGAGAGACGAATCCCCTCCTATCGTTCATTGCCTCCATGTGATTCGGGAATGTACCCAAAAGCCACTGTTTTGTACGTTCTCTTGAACGTGGTAAGGTGGAAATCAAAGCACAGTGGGAATCACACAAGACTCTATAACGATCTCGGGTCTACTGACTAACTTATACCGGTGTCACTAGAGAACTACTATCTGACGATAAGTATAATACCAACTAGGAGTTCTCGGTTAGTCCGTTCAGTGTACCCAGTCTCCACCGAGCACCCATATACCATCTTTGATGTCAAACACCAATGGATGTGGGATCATCCATCGCCCATCATATGGGTCAAGAAGCGTATACGCTAGTCTACTCTGAAATATCGATGCCCTGTCTCGATACACCCTCGATTAGGAACAATTAAAGGATGTACTCGTGGACTACCCTGGCCCCACTAGTATGATCTCCATCATAGTCCTGATAGTCAAGTACACATCCTAAGGGCTTTATCAATATGTGAGAGCAAGACAGTATCACAATACAAGTCTACATGTTAACACAAAGAGCAACCAGATAACATACTATCATGTCGAGCAAGAAAGTCCTCTCTATATATGTTCAAGCATCTACTATAATATACATCATATATATAATAATGGCCTCTAGGGCATACATATAACTAACAATCTCCCACTTACACTAAGGCAAGTTGTTGTAGTATCTCATACCCAACATCCCGAAGAGTCTCTCAAATTGTATCTGGGGTATGGCTTTCGTGAGTGGATCCGCCGTATTGTTCTTCGTGTCAACTCTCCTGATCCCGATCTCCCGACGATCAACTATCTCCTGGATCAGGTGATACCGCCTCAGAATATGCCTGGATCGCTGATGGGACCTGGGTTCTTTGGCCAAAGCCACTGCTTCATTGTTATCGCAATACAAAGGTATTGGATGCTCGATGGACGGAACCACACCAAGTTCGTTTATGAACTTCTTCATCCAGACAGCCTCTTTGGAAGCATCGTTGGCAGCGATGTATTCATCCTCCATCATCGAGTCTGCTACGGTTTCCTGCTTGGAACTCTTCCAACAAACCGCCCCTCCATTGAGGGTAAAGACAAATCCCGAGACCGACTTAGAGTCGTCCTTATCACTCTGAAAGCTCGAATTGGTAAAGGACTCCACTTGGAGTTTACCGTTACCATACACCAAGAACATCTCTTTAGTCCTTCTCAAGTATTTGAGAATGTTCTTCATAGCTGTCCAGTGATTCTCTCCTGGATCTGCTTGATACCTACTAACTACACTTAGTGAGTATGCTACATCGGGTCTGGTACATAACATCGCGTACATAATAGAGCCTACTGCCGAAGCATAGGGTATCCCTTGCATGCGAGCTCTTTCCAAATCAGTCTTGGAAGACATCTCTTTGGAGAGAGTGAGTCTTGAGATCGTGGGTAAATTCCCACGCTTGGAATCTTCCATACTAAACCTCTTTAGTATGGTGTCAATGTACCTGGATTGGGACAATCCTAACATCCGTTTAGATCTATCTCTATAGATTTTAATCCCCAAGATGTAGGAGGCATCACCTAGATCTTTTATTGAGAATCTTTGTGATAAGAAGAGCTTGACCGAGTGCAGCATAGGAACATCATTTCCTATCAAGAGTATGTCATCCACGTACAATACGAGGAAGACGACCTTACTTTCTGCCACCTTCTTGTATATACAAGGTTCATCTACGTTTTTGATGAAGTCAAACTCTTTGACTACCACATCAAAATAGATGTTCCAACTCCGCGATGCCTGCTACAACCCGTAGATTGATTTAAGCAGCTTACACACCTTCCCGCTCCTCTTACTGTCCACGAACCCTCTGGCTGAGTCATGTATACGCTCTCTTCTAAATCACCATTTAGAAAGGCGGTCTTAATATCCATTTGCCAGATTTCGTAGTCATAGTATGCAGCGATGGCAAGTAGGATCCGGATGGACTTAAGCATAGCCACTGGAGAAAAGGTTTCATCATAATCCACACCTGGTCCTTGACGAAAACCTTTTGCAACAAGTCTAGCTTTTAAAGTCTCAACTTTTCCATCTACACCAAGTTTCTTCTTAAAGATCCATTTGCTCCTAATGGGTTTTACCCCTTCAGGAGCAACTTCTAAAGTCCATACTTTGTTGGTGTACATGGATTCCATCTCAGATCTCATTGCATCCAGCCATTTCACAGAGTCCCCACTCATGATGGCCTGCTCGTAACTAGTTGGGTCATCATCTTCCATGATGCAATCCTCGCTTCCACCATCAATGAGAAAACTGTAGCATCTCTCAAGTGGATGAGGAACCCTACTAGATCGACGGAGAGGCTGAGGTTCATCGAGGACTATTGAATCCTCTGGTTCTACCAAATCTTCTGTTGTAGTTTGTGCGGTTAGAACTTCTTCCAGCTCTACCTCTTTAGCACTAATTTCTTTTACAAGAAAATCCTTTTCTAAAAAGGTGGCATATTAAGAAACAAACACCTTTTGTTCCTCACCATGGTAGAAGATATATCCATAGGAATCCTTTGGATATCCCACAAACTTACACATAGCAGATCTTGCCTCGAGCTTGTTCGGATTTTTCTTTTTAACATAGGCCGGACAACCACATATCTTAATTCATTTAAGAGATGGTTTCTTCCCATTCCATATCTCATATGGAGTGGTAGGCATTGATTTGGTTAGAACTCTATTCAATAGGTATACTGCTGTCTCAAGCGGATAACCCCAAAAGGAAATAGGTAACTCAGCGGTGCTCATCATAGAGCGCACCATATCTAATAGGGTGTGATTCCTCCGCTCCGATACACCGTTGTGCTGTGGTGTATACGGAGGAGTAAGCTGAGAGAGAATCCCATTCTCTTTTAAATAGTCTAGGAACTCATTGCTCAAGTATTCTCCTCCCCGATCAGATCGAAGGATTTTAATACTTTTACCCGTTTAGTTCTTGACTTCGTGCTTATATTCTTTGAATTTCTCAAAAGCTTCAGACTTGTATTTCAACAAGAACACATGTCCGTATCTTGAGAGATCATCAGTGAATGTAATGAAGCACGAGGAACCATTCCTGGCATGTGTAGATATGGACCGCATACATCACTATGTATCAGTCCCAAGAGTTCCGTAACTCTTTCTCCGTGTCCAGTAAACGGAGTTTTGGTCATTTTGCCTTTGAGACATGACTGGAAAGATTCATAAGATGAAAATTTGAACGGATTCAAATATCCATCCTTATGTAACTTAGCTAGTCGTGTCGCATTGATATGACCTAGTCTACAATACCACAAGAAGGATTCGTTCATTTCTGAACTCTTACTCTTGTGTGTGTTTTGTACGTTAAGAACTATGGTTTGATTTAGAACGTATATGGCATTATTTAATGAGCCTGATCCAATCAACTTTTGATTCAGAAAAATGTTCATAACATTATCCTTTACTACAAAATTATATCCTTCTTTATATAAAATTGCATATCAGGTTCGGTATATAATAGCATTCGTTCAGAATCAATGTATTACCATTTGGTAATACAAGGTGATATTCGCCAACTGATTTGGCTGCAACATTTGCACCATTCCCTACTCTTACAGTATGATCACCCATTCCCACTTCTTTACCTTTCTTTAGCCCATGCAACATATTACATATATAGGATCCCGATCCTGTATCTAATACCCAGGACGTAGAGTGCACTGAGAAACAGTTCTCGGTATCTAACACATCCGAAGAAGATGCATCAACATGCTCATTCTTCGTTTGGGTGGCGTGGGAATCTTGATATTCTCCTATTTCCTGCTCGGACTTATAACAATTATAAGTTGGAGCGGAACCAACGTTCGCTAGCTCAGTATAATAAGCAGGTTCAGTCAATACTTCTATATTATTATCTTGATTAAGGTCTGACATGGTCGCTACCTGGAGAGAGAGAGAGAGAGAGAGAGAGAGAAGAAAACACTTAGCGTATGCTTTTGCAAGATTAGATTGGTTATTATCTTATCTAATCAGGATGGCTCCCACTTTTTTTATCAATTCTTTCTTCAAACCCTAAAAGGTGATACTAGCCAGGATTAATTACATCTTACAAGTTCGCTAATCTTTCAGCCAGGCCAGTGTCAGTACTTTGAGGGAGGTTCCCCATGCTTTCACACGGACTTAATTAAAATAAATCTCGTTTTCTCAGGGGCATAACCGCGTTAACACCTTTCTAGATACCTACTTGATTGGCTAATTGTGATGTGTAAAGCTCTCCTAGGTGTAACTCTTACTCACAGTGGGTATCGGGATTCAACTATCTCATAGAAGTTATGCAGTCTCATTGCAAATTTCAACTCTTGAAATTCCCGATATGGTTTTTATCCCTAGTGACTTATGACCTTAACTTTGGTCAACAAATCATAAGCACTACTCAAGTTCTACCCATCATTTCGTGACTAATTAGACCCACCCACATGACCCTTAATTATGGTCAACAAAGTCACATGACTGTCTTAATTAATCGTATCATATGCTATGTAGGAAGACATCACCTAGCTACCGAACACCGCGCCTTAACTATGGTCAACAAACGCAGCACGAATACTAAGTACTCTATTTCCTAAAATGTCGGAGGGTTGGGGATGGTTTTTAAGAAAACCTTTAACGCTTTGAACTTGATATAGTTGTAGAATTGAGTGATTTTGAAAAGGAGTATTTTTGAGGCTTTTACTAGTTTCGCTAAAGAGGTCACTCCCGGTGAAGGGATCTCGGCTTTTTCGTCATTGAATGAGGTGCAGGATATTCTGCAAGGAATACCGCTATGCAAAATAAGAACTAGAAAAGCAATCAAAAACAAAACCGAGTTGGTTGTAGTATCTGCTAGCTTTTGCTAAAGAGGTCATTCCCGGTGAAGGGATCTCGGCTTTTTCCTCATCGAATAAGGTGCAGGATATTCTACAAGGAATACGGCTATGCAAAGCAAAAACTAGAGCTACCTTTTTTGAAAATTTTGATTCTACAACATCTTTTTAAGTTTCTTTTCTTTCATTAATCTTATTAATGATGTCCCATCTTTATGCTTCCTAAGTATCACAGAAGAAACGAAAATACAACGTACTCTTATGCCATCCGCATTCGCCACAGTGTCCCGTTATGCACCGTTAGGTTACTTAACTAACGGCATAGCGGGGCGGGACTAGCGCGGGTGTAAAACATAAGCAACGTTTATTACATATCATATATATAATAATAAAGCATCCGTCTCAAACATATAAAGTGATCACATCACAGAATATCAGCAGCAGAAGACAATATATGAAATATTGGATATACTAGGATGTCCGTGTTTTATATCAAGCCAGTAAAAAACACAGATTCCACGGTAGCGATGAATAGCCAAACCCGCATCCCTAGACCCCTACGAGAGCAGCAAGCAACCCTACCAATTCTAGAGTTAGGAGATCCGGTCTCGACTCCTCGAGATGGTCTCCCACTGGACTTTAGAACCCGGTTACTTGTGCTCCCCACCTAGGGTCTATCCTAACGCGGAAAAGTAAATAATATACATCGATGGTGACATCATCCTCATCCCGGAAGTGCCCCAATAAAAAGAATATTACATATAAGTTTTTACACGAATGAAAATGAAAAACTCTCATCTCACATAAAACCCCCGGCTATTCAAAACACGGCGATCCAATATAACATATCCCAGTAACACATAACATCACATGTCATCAACGTAAGTAAATATGCGTATCCCAATTGTCGTTGATATATAGCAACGAAACCGGTGATACACCACATATTACACTTACGGCCGCAGAAAAGAAAATATCAAACTACAACATTTAGAATCCACAATTATTTTAGACATCATAAACCCGAAATATCACATACTTCGGATTTCATGCCTAACCAAATGAATTCCAAATATTGTACCACATTCCACATATAGCTAGACAATGTTAAACATTCCGATCAAATCAACAAATACCCAAAATTTCCCAAAGAGCTCAACACTTGAGCACAGTTTAAAAGTACCAAGAACATGCCACAGTGCCTATGGACCAACCGTAGAAGGGCCAACCCTTGCCCCACCTATGGCGCCGCGGAACTACCGCAAACCCTGGGATTTGGCGGTGGTTCTGACGGTCATAGAATCGAGTTAGGGTTTCGTTCTTCTAGAGGGTCCATCGAATTACTTGCATGATTTTTGAATGTTTTAAACTTGGAAAAAATCCAACTCTTGGAAAATTTCCATCGAGGGTAAAATGGGTTATTGATATTCGTTCGAATTTTTTAACGCCGTATAAATAACCCGAAATAATGTTAGAATTATGACTACGAAATATTCTGAATTGCCTTTACAGAAATTTAACATCACATACAATTTCAGTAAAACAAGCAACACCTAAAACACCAAAACCCAAAGACCAGAACACCAAAAGAAAAAGAACTTAGGAAAACAACTGGGGGCCGGCCAGGCCGGATTTTTAAGGCATCTCGCCGGGTGAAATCCGACCAATTGGGTTCGTGTTTGTCCAGTGTTCATGTTACATCTCATATAACATTCTGCAGTTGCTTAAAAAATTTTTAGAGGCTTTTAAAAAATCGACAGAAACTTAGTTTTTGTTTCGAGTGTTTTGGAGTTGTTTCGGTTTCGTAATTCTATAAACATCGTCTAATTATCTAGTTTGGCTCTGATACCACTGTAGGGTTACCTAGCACGACAACAAGGTTTCGGGAGGTATCGTCCATGCCATTTTCAAAAAATTGCCATGCTAAACAACCCTAACCCCAGAATCTTTAATTAGAAAATTAAACAATACAACATGTAAACAACTTTACATCTAAGTGAATATGGAATACAACCTTTGTAGACCGGTCCTTCACTTCAATAGTTCCGTGTAGTAGTCCCTTCGCTCTAACTAGTGATGTTCCGGACTCTAGAATGGCTCCACAAGATGAAAGGAACAAGTTTGCACGAAGTCTTCGAGGCCGAAAATAATCTACGTCGAGGAGACACTAACTCAAGCTACCTCTTCACTAATTGTAAAGCTAACACCCTAAACTAAATAACTAATCTAGTAGAGGATGATGAAGTAGGATTTTTACTCACTTTAGAAATATTTTTCTCACTAATTTTCTCCACCTCCTCAAAAGCTAGAGAGCTCACTCTTGATGAAGAAGAAGATGAAGAGGAAAATAGAATGAATGAATCTAGCAACCATGGGTGAGAAAATATCATATACTAACTCTTGTAGAGACTTAACCTTGGCTAATTACAATGGTTGGGTTAATAAATATCTTAAGTAAAACAAAATTAGTGGACTAAGTCAATGGTTCTACAAGCTTCCACAAGCTTCAACGATGAGCAAATTTCCAACAAATTTTTTTGATTTACTTTAAATAAATAAACCCTATATTATAATGAGCATGGTGTGAGTCTCATACACCCATGTTACATGTATGCTCAAGCATGACACAAAAAGAAACACAATTAATATATATCACATATATATATTAAGTGTGCACATGTGAGAAAAAGAAATGCACAAGTGAACAAATATTAGTTAATGTAAATTAATATATCAAATATATAATTATACATTAAATTATCAAATCAACACTTGATTCAATAATCCGGCTATATCACATATAACCGACTAATATCATATGTATCATCCTATCGAATCAACACTTGATTCGATAACCCGGCTATATCACATATAACCGACCGATATCACATATCGCGAGAATATAATACGGTATCACATACACGTATTAATCTCGGTCCCGCACATATCACATATATGCTCTTACTTCGTTTCGCCTGAGCCAGGAAACCTCTGTGTAGGACTCTAAAGACTCGTCAATACGCCGGCAGTAGGTGATGAACACATCAGTCACCCATAAGCCATCAGCGGTACTAGCTGGAATTAACGGCTACCCGGGTATTGAGCGATCAGAAGATCAATAAGCAAGCCTGCTCATAATCCTGTAAAGCCTGTCAGTAACACTACCGTACAGTCCGGTCACTTCGTCTGATATGTCGCATATTTAGTCTAGGGGTGGTAAACGTCAGACCCCAGTAATCGATAAGTCATGTCGACATGAGGCTCATAACGGGTTAAGAAACTACTGATAACACATACCAGTAGATCTCCGTATCATCCCTGGCCAGGGACTTCCTGTTGTGGCCCATCGAGCACAGCGCAACATCAACCCCCAATACCGGGAGAGACGAATCCCTTTCTATTGCTCATTGCCTCCATATGTTTCAGGACTATACCCAAAAGCCACCGTTTTGCACGTTCACTTGAACGTGGTAAGGTGAAAATCAAAGCACAGTAGGAATCATACAAGACTCTATGAAGATCTCGGGTCTACAGACTAACTTGTACCAGTGTCACCAGAGAACTGCTATCTGACGATAGGTATAATACCAACTAGGAGTTCTCGGCGAGTCCGTTTAGTGTACCCAGTCTCCACCGAGCACCCGTATACCATCTTTGATGTCAAACACCAATTGATGTGGGATCATCCATCGCCCATGATATGGGTCAAGAAGCGTATACATTAGTCTACTCTGGAATATCGATGCCCTGTCTCGATACACCCTCGACTAGGAACAATTAAAGAATGTACTCGTGGAGTACCCTGGCCCCACTAGTATGATCTCCATCATAGTCCTGATAGTCAAGTACACATCCTAAGGGCTTTATCTGTTAGTTATATGTATGCCCTAGAGGCCATTATTGTACATATGATGTATATTATAGTGGATGCTTAGACACATATAATGAGGGCTTTCTTGCTCGACATGATAGTATGCTATCTGGTTACTCTTTATCTTAATATGTACACTTGTACCGCCTCTCTGTTACATGTTGATAAAGCCCTTAGGATGTGGACTTGACTACCAGGACTATGATGTAGATCATATTAGTGGGGCCAGGGTAGTCCACAAGTACATCCTTTAATTGTTCTTAGTCGAGAGAGTATCGAGATAGGGCATCGATATTCCAGAGTAGAATAGTGTGTACGATTCTTGACCCTGTATAGGGCGATGGTTGATCCCACAACCATTGATGTTTGACATCAGAGAATGTGCACAGCTGCTCATTAGAGAATGGGTACACCGAACATGACTCACCGAGAACTCCTAGATGGTATTATACCTGACGTCAGATGGCAGTTCTCTGGTGACACTGGTACAGGTTAGTCTGTAGACCCGAGATCGTCATAGAGTCTTGTGTGATTCCTACTATGCTTTGATTTCCATTATACCACGTTCAAGAGAATGTGCAACCGGTGGCTTTTGGGTACAGTCCCAAATCACATGGAGGCAATGAGCGATAGTAGGGGTTTCGTCTCTCCTGGTATTTGGGGTTGATGTTGCGCTATGCATGATTGGCTATAACAGGAAGTCCCTGGCCAGGGCTGATGATGAGATTTACTGGTAAGTGTTATCAGTAGTTTCTCGACCCGTTATGAGCCTCACATCGGCATGACTTATCAAGTTACTGGGGTCTGACGTTTACAACCCCTAGATCCGATATGTGACATATCAGACGAAGAGACCGGACTGCACGGTAGTGTTACTGATTGAATTCGTAGGAGTATGAGCAGGCTTGCTCGATGATCTTCTGATCGCTCAATACCCGGGTGGCCGCTACATTTAGCAGACCGCTTGCGGCTTGTGGGTGTTTGATATGATCATCACCTACTGCCGGCGTATTGACGAGTCTTTAGAGTCCTACACAGAGGTTTCCTGGTTCATGCGAAAAGAAGTAGGAGCACATATGTGATATGTGTGGGACCAAGATTAATGCGTGTATGTGATACTGCATTCTATTCTCGCGATATGTGATATCGGTCGGTTATATATGATATATCCGGATTATTAAATCAAGTGTTGATTCAATAATTTAATGTATAATTATATATGAGATATATTAATTTACATTAACTAAGATTAGCTCACTTAAACATTTCTTTTTCTCACTTTGTGCTTTAGTATATATGTGATATATATTAATGTACATTTTATTGTGTCATGCTTGATGCCACATACTTCATGGGTGTATGAGACTCACACCATGCTTGGAATAATGAAGGGATTATATTTATTTTAGTAATTCATAAATTGGTGGAAAATGGATTAATGGTTGAAGCTTGGAGAAGCTTGTGGAACCATTGACTAAGTCCACTCATTTGTTTTTACTAAAGATATTTATTAACTTAACCATTATTCTTTTACCCATGGTTTATTCTCTACATGAGTTAGTGTATGACACTAACTCATCCATGGTTGCTATTCTCACCACATGAGTTCATTCTCATGTTCTTCAACTTCTTCTTCATTTTTAGAGAAAGCTTGCTAGCTATTCAAAAAGTGAGAAAATATTGTGAGAAAAATAAATCTAAAGTGAGCCCATTTCCTACTTCATCATCCTTTACTATATTAGCCATTTAGTTAAGGTGTTTGCTTCACTAATCTACCATTAGTGATGTAGGGTTCCTAGGCACTCTAGTGAGGTCTCACAAGGCATCGAACATGCCAATTTCAAAAAAATCTAGGTGCCGAGAGACCCGACTACGGATCGTTTGCTAGAAAACTAGGCGAAAAAGCTAACTAGTTAACACTTAACTATGAGATAACGGAAATACAACCTTTGTAGATCCGGTGCTCCACCTCCATAGCTCCGCAATGAAGTCCTCTCGCTGTCCTAAACAAATCCTGGGCTCTAGCGTCGGCTTCATCGGAGAATAGGCGAGCTAGGTCGTCGATGTCCATGCCGAAGATGATCTACGTCGAAGCATCGCAAGATCAAGCTCTCACTTCACCAAGTCAAGAAACTTGTGAAGGAAACACACTCTACTACTTGGCAAGAGGTAGAGGATGAAGAAATAGAAAGTGGGTAGACTTTAGAATTGGATTTCTCACTCTAATTCTCACTTTGCCATTAAAGCTTGTGAAGCTTTTTTCTTGAAGTGAAGAAGAAGAAGAAGATGAAGAATATGATAAGTTATTTAAAATAGAAAAATAAAACAATACTTATCATAATCTTTACCTTAGTTAAGTGTAGAGAATTGACTAAGGTTGGGTTGATGGTTACGGTTAAGGATGAGAACAAAAAAGTCATCAAGTCAAAGCTTCATGAAGCTTCAACTAAAAACAAATGAAGCCACCATTCATTTATCTTTCAATTTATTCAAAATGAATAAATAAATTGTAAGATAAATGAATAAGTAAAACCCTAATCAACAACTTAACCTTGGTTTAATTCTTTACACTTAACCATAAAGCATGTATCATCAAACATGATACAATCAAGTGCACAAAAGTATATCACATATACAACTTGTGAACTTCAAGTGAGAAAATCCATTTAAAGTGAACCAATACTAGTTAATGCAAAGTAATATATCAAATATATAATTATGAATTAAATCATTAAATCAACACTTGATTCAATGATCCGGTCATGTCGCACACAACCGACTAGTATACAATGTATCGGCTTATCGAATCAATCCTTGATTCGATAACTGGGTTATATCGCATACAACCATTCGACAGATTCAACGCGAGAATGGAATACGGTATCACATACACGCATTATTCTCGGTCCCGCACATATCTCATATGCGCTCCTATTTCGTTTCGCTTGAACCAGGAAACCTCTGTGTAGGACTCTAAAGACTCGTCAATACTCCGGCAGCAGATGATGATCATATTAAACACCCACAAGCCGCAAGCGGTCTGCCAAACGTAACGGCCACCCGGGTATTGAGCGATCTGAAGATCGACGAGCAAGCCCGCTCACTCTCCAGTGAATCCAACCAGTAACACTACCGTACAGTCCGGTCTGATCGTCTGATATGTCGCATATCTCGCCTAGGGGTGGTGAACGTCAGACCCCAATAGCTCGATAAGTCGTGTCGATATGAGGTCTATAACAATTCGAGAAACTACTGGTAACATTTACCAGTAAATCTCAGCAACCCTGGCCAGGAATTTCCTGTTATAGCCGATCGAACACAGCACAACATCAACTCCCTATACCGGGAGAGACAAATCCCCTCCTATCGCTCATTGCCTCCATGTGACTCGGGACTGTACCCAAAAACCACCGTTTTGCATGCCCTCTTGGACGTGGTAAGATGGAAATCAAAGCACAGTGGGAACCACACAAGACTCTATGACGATCTCGGGTCAACAGACTACTCTGTACCAGTGTCACCAGAGAACTGCCATCTGACGTGAGGTATAATACCATCTGGGAGTTCTCGGCGAGTCCGTCCAGTGTACCCAGTCTCTACTGAGCACCCGTATATCATCTCTGATGTCAAACACCAATGGATATGGGATCATCCATCGCCCATCTGTATGGGTCGAGAAGGTACACGCTAGTCTACTCTGGTATATCGATGCCCCGTCTCGATACACCCACGACTAGGGACTTTGAAGGATGTACTTATGGACTACCATGTCCCCACTAGTATGATCCGCATCATAGTCCAGGTAGTCAAGTACAGTTCCTAAGGGCTTTACCAACATGTAACAGGGAGACAATCAGTGTACATGTTAAGGTAAAGATTAACCAGATAGCATACTATCATGTCGAGCAAGAAAGTCCTCCCTATATATGTCCCAGCATCCACTACAATATACATCCTATGTAAAGTAATGGCCTCTAGGGCATACATATAACTAACAATCTCCCACTTGCACTAGGGCCATCTGATAGCAGTGGTTGTAGTATCTCATACTCAACCATCCCATAAAAGTGTCTCTCTCTGGGATCAGGCCTTTGTGAGTGGATCCGCTGTGTTGTCCTCTGAGTCTACTCTCTAAACCTCGATCTCCCTGGAGATCAACCATCTCCATGATCAGGTGATACTGCCTTAGAATATGTCTGGATCACTGATGGGACCGGCGTTCCTTGGCATAAGCCACAACTCCATTGTCACACAATGGGAGGAACATAGTTCATCTCATGAACCAATATACACCCAAACAGCCTCTTTGGTAGCATCTTAAGTAGCGATGTGTCCAGCCTTTATCGTCTAGTATGCCACGGTATCTAGCTTGGAACTCTTCCAATCATTCCGTCCCTTTACTGAGGGTAAAGACAATGCCTGCGACTGACATTCAGTCGTCTTTATCACCCTGGAACTCTTCCACTGATTCTCCCCAGGATCGGTTGATACCGTCTCACTACATCTAGTGAGAATTCTAACATCCATTTAGATCTATCTCATAGATCCAAAACCCAGGATTTAGTAGGTATCATTTTGATCCTATTGGAGAATCCTTGTGATAAGCGGAGATTGATCGAGCGTAGCATAAGAAACTCCTTTCTTATCAAGAGTATGTTATCCACGTACTCTACGAGGATCAACACCATACTCCCTACTACCTTTTTGTTTATACAAAGTTCATCTACCATTTTGATGATATCAAACTCTTTGACTAACACATCAAAACAGATGTTCCAACTCCGCGATACCTACTTTATCCTATAAAGCATCTTGCACACGTTTCCGCTGCTCCCACTGTCTACGAAGCCCTCTGGCTGTGTACTTATAGACTTTCTTATCTAAAACATCATTTAGAAAAGCAGTCATGGCACCCAACCGCCAGATATCGTAGTCATGGTATGTAGCCGTGGCAAGTAGGATCTGGATGGACTTAAGCATAGCCACTTGAAAAGGTTTCATCATTATCCACGCCTGGTCGATGACGAAAAGCTTTAACAAGTCTAGCTTTGAAAGTCTCAACTTTTCCATGCACACCAAGTAATCTTCTCAAGATATACTTTCTCCTGATGGGGATTTAACCCTTCAGATATAGCAACCAAAGTCTATACTTTGTTGGTGTATATGGATTCCATCTCAGATCACTAAGCATCCAGCCATTCTTACAGAGTCTCACTCCTGATGGCCAGGTCGAAGCTAGTTGGGTCATCATCTCATGATGCAATCCTCGCTCCCACTGTCATAGAGAAACAGAAGTATCTCTCAGGTGGGTGAGGAACCCTACTAGATCGGCGGAGAGGCTGAGGTTCGTTGGAATCTACTGAATCCTTTGGTTTTATCAAATCATCAGCTGTAGTTTGTATAGCTGGAACACTTCCAGTTCTACATAATAGATCTTGCCTCGAGCTTGTCCGGATTTTGCTTTTAGACATAGGCCGGACAACCCCAAATCTTAACTAGCTTAAGACATGGGCTCTTCCCATTCCATATCACATATGAAGTGGTAGGCAACTGATTTGATTTGAACCCTATTCAATAGGTATGCAGCTTCTCAAGCGCATAACTCCCAAAAAGGAAATAGGTAACTCAGTAGTACTCATCATAGAGCACACCTTATCATATAGGGTGTGATTGCTCCGCCCCGATATACCATCGTTCTATGGTGTATACGGAGGAGTAATGCTGAGAGAGAATCTCATTCTCCTTTAGAATAATCCAGGAATTCCGTGCTCAAGTATTCTCCTCCCTGATCTCATCATAGGACATAATACTTATACCCGTATTTTGGTTCTCTACTTCTAACTTATATTCTGTGAATATCTCAAAAGGTTCGGACTCATGTTTCAACAGGAACATATGACTGAATCTTGAGAGATTATCAGAGAATATAATGAAGTATAAAGAACCAGTCCTGGCATTTGTAGACTGGGGACCTACATACATCAACATGTATCATCCCAAGAGTTCACCAACTCTTTCTCTGTTTCCAATAAACAGAGCTAGTGTCATTATATCTTTGTGACATGACTGGCAAGTTTCACAAGATGTAGATTCAAACTGATTTAAATATGCATCTACATGTAACTTCAGCTAGTCGGGTCACATTGATCTGACCTAGTCTACAATACCTTAAGAAGGATCCGTTCATTTCTGAACTCTTCCTCTTGTGTGTGTTCTGTATAGTAAGAACTGTAGTTTGATTTAGAACATTAATGCTTTTAGATAACGTGCCTGAACCGATCAACTTTTGATATAGGAAATGTTCAAAACATTATCCAACAATACAAAATTTTATCGTTTCTTTACTAATAAAGAGACAGATATGATTTTGTATATCAGGTTCGGTATCTAATAACATTCGTTCAGAATCAATGTATTTGGAATACAGGGTGACAGTGACCGACAGACTTGGCTGCAACTCTTGCCCCGTTTTCTGCCTCATGAAACTTATCACCCGTTCTCAGTTCTCTACCTATCTGTAGCCTTATGTAACAGATTACATATCTGGGATCTTGATCTGGTATCACATACCCAGGACGTAGAGGATACTGAGAAACAGTTCTCTGTAATGAACACACCCGAAGATGATGCATCAACATGCACTCTCTTCGTTTGGGCGGCACGGGAATTCTGGTAATCCCTAATTTCCTGCTCTGTCTTATAACAATTATAAGTTGGAGCGGGACCAACGTTCCCCAGCTCAGTATAATAAGCGGGTTCGGTCAATAATCCGTATTATTATCTTGATTAAGGCGTGATATGGTCGCTACCTGGAGAGAGAGAGAAGAAAACACTCAGCGTGCGCTCTTGCAAGAATAGATTGGTTATTATTTTATCTAATCAGGATGGCTCCTACTGCTTTTTATCAAATCTTCCTTCAAACCCTAAAAGGAAAGACTAGCCGGGATTAATTATACACTACAAGTTCGCCAATCTTTCAGCCAGGCCAGTGTCGGTACTTTGAGGGAGGTCCCCCGTGCTTTCGCACGAACCTAATTAATGTAAACCTCGTTTTCCCAGAGGCGTAACCTCGTTAACACCTTTCTAGACACCTACTTGATCGGCTAATTGTAATGTATAAAACTCTCCCAGGAGTAACACTTACTCGCAGCGGGTATCGGGATCCAACTATCTCATAGAAAGTATGCAATCTCATTGCAAATTTCAACACTTGAAATTCCCGATAATATTTTGCCCCTAACGTGCTATGACCTTGACGAAAGCCAACAAACCATAGCCCGCTAGTCAAGTTCAACCCGTACATTTCTTGATCGAATTAAACCCACCCGCACGACCCTTGACGAAAGCCAACAAAGCCGCACGACTACCCTAATCCAATCGCATCGTATGCTAGCAGATAAGCAGCATATAGCTACCGCACACTGCACCTTGACGAAAGCCAACAAATGCTGCACGAATACTATATACAACTTATCTGAAATGACGGAGGGCTACGACAGGTTTTTCTGAAAACCTATTGCGTAATGAACTTGATATCGTTGTAGAATCAAATGATTTTAAAATGGAGTGTTTTTGAGGCTTTTCTAGTTTTGCTAAAGGAGTCACTCCCGGTGAAGGGATCGTCGGTCCTTTCCTCGTCGAATGAGGTGCGGGATATATCATATATATCACTGTGCAAAGCAAAAACACTTAAAAGCAATCAAAAGACAAACCGAGTGTGTAGCATCTGCCAGTTATTGCTAAAGGAGTCACTCCCGGTGAAGGGATCTCGGTCCTTTCCTCATCGAATAAGGTGCAGGATATATCTCATATACCGCTGTGCAAAGCAAGAACTGTAGCTACCTGTTTTATTTTGAAATTCGATTCTACAACATCTTAGGTTTCTTTTCTTTCATTAATCACATTAATGAAGTCCCATCATTTAAAGTACCTAAACATCACAGATAAATACGACGTACACTTATGCCATCCGCATTCGCCTCGATGTCCCCTCGTGCACCGTTAGGTTAGGTAACTAACGACAGAGCGGGGCAGGGCTAGCACGGGTGTAAAACATAAGTAACGTCTATATAATATATCATATATACTATATACTGTATCTATCACAGAATATCACATGATCACATCACAGATATCGCAGCAGAAGAAACATATGAAATATTGGATATACTAGGACGTCCGTGTTTTCAATACGAGCCAGTATAAAACACGGATTCCACGGTCGCGATGAATAGCCAAACCCACACCCCTAGACCCCTACGAGAGCGGCAAGCAACCCTACCAATTCTAGAGTTAGGAGACCCGGACTCGATTCCTCGAGTTGGTCTCCCACTGGACTCCAGAACCCGGTTACTTGTGCCCTCCTCCTTGGGTCTATCCTAGTGCGGAAAAGTAAATAATATACAAAAGGTGACAATTTCCGCAACCTGAAAGCGCCCCAATAAAAGAATATTACATACAAGTTTTTACATGAATGAAAATGAAAAACACTCATCTCACATAAAAACCCCCGGCTATTCAAACACGACGATCCAATATAACATATCCAGCAACACATAACATCACATGTCATCAACGTAAGTAAATATGCGCATCCCAATTGTCGTTGACATATAGCAACGAAACCGGCGATATCACATATTACACTTACGGTCACAGAAAAGAAAGTGTAAAACTACAACAGTTGGAATTCGCAACCTCCATAGACATCGCATGCCTAATCAAATGAAATTCTTAGACATCGCATGCCTAACAATTATAAACCCCGCATTTTAGTCTCATTATCGAAAACACTTTTCAATATCAAGTCGGGTAATTCAACAAGATTCCCGACATCCTGATCGAATGCTCATCGCAAACTTCAGTAGACGGCCGCACCCCCGATACCGTCGACGAAGTGCACCAAGGCGGAACACCGCTGCCGCGAGCACCTGAACGGATGCTTTCGGCGACGGGGTTCTCCTACAGTCACTTGGTCGGGGCTATGGAGTGAGGCTGTCTATTAAGTTTACCCGGCGAGTATCCGCGTACGCTACGTGATTGCAACGGACTTTTGATCACATCAAAATTCCGTGGCAACCGATCAAGTGAGACTAAACTGCTACGTTTATAACATTCATTTAGTTATCTCATAACTACTTGTGAATTCCAATTATTGTATCCCATTCCGGATAAATAGAAAATGTCAAACTTTCCGATCGAACAATCGAACACCCAAGTTTTCCCGATACAGATCAACACATGAAATAAGTCTAACAACATTCAGTTTGTGTCTCAGTAGCAACGGTCCAGCCGTAGAAGGGTCATGCCAACACCTCACATGTGGCACGCCGTACTGCCCCAAACCCGAAGGTTCAATGGGCAGTTCAAGACGGTCACATAATCGAGTTAAGGTTTGTTGTCTTCTAGAGGGTCCATCGCGTTACTTGCACTACTTAGAACGTCGTTAAACTTCGGAAAAATCCAACACTTGGAATTTTCCCGACAGGGGAAAAATTGGGTATTTATATCCGGTCGAACCTTTTAACATATTCTAAAATTTATCCGGAAAGCCACACAGACAAAATTTGAAACCCCGATCGAATCTCAGATTCCCAATACAACCCAAAAATGCTCAACTGTTTACTGCATATTAAAAATTCCCAGAAAACTCAGCATATTAAAATAGGAATTACTGTGCAAACAGGAGTCAACGAGTCAACAAAACGGCCGCGGAACCGCCGCTCCACGTGGGCTTAGGCCGCGGTTCCGCGGCGTTATGATAGAGTTAAGTCTCCGTTTTTCACAGTATTTCATAAAAAACCCTGCTTGATTTTCTGGATATTTTTAATCTTGAAAAATCCACATTTTTAAAATCTGGACAGAGAGCATTTTTGAATATGGGTTTCGGGTTCGTTCGGATTTCAAACTCCGTCGGGACTTCGCCTAAGGCTCTAGCTAGGCTCTGATACCACTGTAGGGTTCCTAGGCACTCTAGTGAGGTCTCACAAGGCATCGAACATGCCAATTTCAAAAAAATCTATGTGCCGAGAGACCCGACTACGGATCGTTTGCTAGAAAACTAGGCGAAAAAGCTAACTAGTTAACACTTAACTATGAGATAACGGAAATACAACCTTTGTAGATCCGGTGCTCCACCTCCATAGCTCCGCAATGAAGTCCTCTCGCTGTCCTAAACAAATCCTGGGCTCTAGCGTCGGCTTCATCGGAGAATAGGCGAGCTAGGTCGTCGATGTCCATGCCGAAGATGATCTACGTCGAAGCATCGCAAGATCAAGCTCTCACTTCACCAAGTCAAGAAACTTGTGAAGGAAACACACTCTACTACTTGGCAAGAGGTAGAGGATGAAGAAATAGGAAGTGGGTAGACTTTAGAATTGGATTTCTCACTCTAATTCTCACTTTGCCATTAAAGCTTGTGAAGCTTTTTCTTGAAGTGAAGAAGAAGAAGAAGATGAAGAATATGATAAGTTATTTAAAATAGAAAAATAAAACAATACTTATCATAATCTTTACCTTAGTTAAGTGTAGAGAATTGACTAAGGTTGGGTTGATGGTTACGGTTAAGGATGAGAACAAAAAAGTCATCAAGTCAAAGCTTCATGAAGCTTCAACTAAAAACAAATGAAGCCACCATTCATTTATCTTTCAATTTATTCAAAATGAATAAATAAATTGTAAGATAAATGAATAAGTAAAACCCTAATCAACAACTTAACCTTGGTTTAATTCTTTACACTTAACCATAAAGCATGTATCATCAAACATGATATAATCAAGTGCACAAAAGTATATCACATATACAACTTGTGAACTTCAAGTGAGAAAATCCATTTAAAGTGAACCAATACTAGTTAATGCAAAGTAATATATCAAATATATAATTATGAATTAAATCATTAAATCAACACTTGATTCAATGATCCGGTCATGTCGCACACAACCGACTAGTATACAATGTATCGGCTTATCGAATCAATCCTTGATTCGATAACTGGGTTATATCGCATACAACCATTCGACACATTCAACGCGAGAATGGAATACGGTATCACATACACGCATTATTCTTAGTCCCGCACATATCTCATATGCGCTCCTATTTCGTTTCGCTTGAACCAGGAAACCTCTGTGTAGGACTCTAAAGACTCGTCAATACTCCGGCAGCAGATGATGATCATATCAAACACCCACAAGCCGCAAGCGGTCTGCCAAACGTAACGGCCACCCGGGTATTGAGCGATCTGAAGATCGACGAGCAAGCCCGCTCACTCTCCAGTGAATCCAACCAGTAACACTACCGTACAGTCCGGTCTGATCGTCTGATATGTCGCATATCTCGCCTAGGGGTGGTGAACGTCAGACCCCAATAGCTCGATAAGTCGTGTCGATATGAGGTCTATAACAATTTGAGAAACTACTGGTAACATTTACCAGTAAATCTCAGCAACCCTGGCCAGGGATTTCCTGTTATAGCCAATCGAACACAGCACAACATCAACTCCCTATACCGGGAGAGACGAATCCCCTCCTATCGCTCATTGCCTCCATGTGACTCGGGACTGTACCCAAAAACCACCGTTTTGCACGCCCTCTTGGACGTGGTAAGATGGAAATCAAAGCACAGTGGGAACCACACAAGACTCTATGACGATCTCGGGTCAACAGACTACTCTGTACCAGTGTCACCAGAGAACTGCCATCTGACGTGAGGTATAATACCATCTGGGAGTTCTCGGCGAGTCCGTCCAGTGTACCCAGTCTCTACTGAGCACCCGTATATCATCTCTGATGTCAAACACCAATGGATATGGGATCATCCATCGCCCATCTGTATGGGTCGAGAAGGTACACGCTAGTCTACTCTGGTATATCGATGCCCCGTCTCGATACACCCACGACTAGGGACTTTGAAGGATGTACTTATGGACTACCATGTCCCCACTAGTATGATCCGCATCATAGTCCAGGTAGTCAAGTACAGATCCTAAGGGCTTTACCAACATGTAACAGGGAGACAATCAGTGTACACGTTAAGGTAAAGATTAACCAGATAGCATACTATCATGTCGAGCAAGAAAGTCCTCCCTATATATGTCCCAGCATCCACTACAATATACATCCTATGTATAGTAATGGCCTCTAGGGCATACATATAACTAACAAGTGAAGAGGTAGCATGAGCTTGAGTCTCCTCGGCGTAGATCATCATCGGCCTCGAAGATTTCGAGCAAGCTTGTTCATTTCTTCATGTGAACCCTTACTAGAGTTTGGGTGTTCACTACTTGGAGCGATGGGACTACTACATGGAGCTTTAGAAGTGAAGGACCGGTCTACAAAGGTTGTATTCCATATTCACTTAGTGTAATGTTTGATTACTTGCTCTTCAACCCTAATTCTCTAGTTCGATTCTAAGTTTGAGTTCATTATCACACTAATTTTTAAAATTGTATACTTGATACACCATGAAACCCTAGTAGATGTGCTAAGAAACTCCAACATATTATCAGAGCCAAGCTAAAGCATTAGGTGTCGTCTAGACGAAGTTAAAGTTTCCGAACGAACACCGAAAACCCTAATTTCCCTTGCTCTCTGGAAATTTTTCCAAACGTTGGAATTTTTGAGATTAAAAATATTCAAAAAATCATGCAGGTAATTCTATAGATCCTCTTGACGAACGAAACCCTAACTCGATTACTTGACCGTGGAACCACGGCCAAATAGTGGTATTTGCGGCGGTTCCGCGGCGCTAAGTGTGAGGCTTGGGTTGGCACTTCAATGGCTAGTCTATAGGTACTGTGGCATGTTCTGGGTATTTTTAACTGTGCTTAAGTGTTGAGTTTTCTGGGAATTTTGGAAATTCGTTGATTCGATCGAAATGTTTAATATCGGCTAGCTATTTATGATTTGTGATACAATATTTGGAATCCACAATAATTAGTTTTGTGAAAACTGGTTTAAATCTTATAAATTTAGCAATTTAGTCTCGAATCATCGGTTGCCACGAAGTTTCGATTTGGATCAAAACTCCGTCGCAATCGCGTAGTTTACGCGGATACTCGTCGGATAACATTACTAGATAGCCTCGCCCCATAGCCCCGACCAAGTGACTATAGGAGAACGCCGTTACCAAAAGCATCCGCTCGGGTGCCCGCGGCACGGTGTTCCGCCTAAGTGCACTTCATCGACGACATCGGGTGTGCGACTGTCTACTAAAGTTTCTGACGCGCATTCGATCATGTTGTCGGGAATCCTGTTGAATTACCCGACTAATTATTGAAAAGTGTTTTCAAGACGAGACTAAAATGCGGGGTTTATAAAGTTAGGCATGAAATTCGGAATATGTGATTTTCCGGGTTTATGATGTCTAAGGGATTTGTGGTGTTAGGCATGAAATTCGAAGTATGTGATATTTCGGGTTTATGATGTCTAAGGATGATTGCGGATTCTAATTATTGTAGTTCATATTTCTATTCTGCGACCGTAAGTGTAATATGTGGTGTATCGCCGTTTTCGTTGCTATATGACAACGACAATTGGGATACGCATATTTACTTACGTTGATGACATATGATGTTATGTGTTGCTGTGATATGATATATTGGATCGTCGTGATTGAATGGACGGGGTTTTTATGTGAGATGAGAGTTTTTCTTTTCATTCATGTAAAATTCATTGTATGTAATATTCTTTTATTGGGGCACTTCCGGGTTGAGGATGATGTCACTGTTGATATATATTATTTACTTTTCCGCATTAGGATAGACCCAAGATGCGGAGCACAAGTAACCGGGTTCTAGGGTCCAGTGGGAGACCATATCGAGGAGTCGAGTGTAAGTGCACGGCGGCGCCCCGGCCGTCAACCCGACGGCCAAATGCGGAAACGGTGATAAACTTTAATTTTGCGGACTTAGCAAACCGGCACCACCGCGCACTAAACACCCGGATCGAACCATTAACAAGTCTAAGCTAACTAGAAGAAGGGAAAGAGATGTACCGACTGATCCGAGTCCTCCGGTCTTCATCTCCACTCCGATCTCGTCGCGGGATCTCCGGTGGTCGCCTCCTCGCCGGAAGGGCACCACGTAGCCGGATTCTTTTACGGGCTCCCACCTCTATACCGAGGCAACTCGGGCGCGAAGTTGGCTAGCCGACGCGCCCAAGATTTGCAGTAGAATAATGTAGAATTGTTATCTCTTTGGGGTTTAGTGTAGTTGCCATGAAGGAGGAATTTTTCACAAGGATTTTTCATGAAGGCTTGAAGAAAAATGGAGCATGTGAAGAAAAGAGCTCGGCCACTACTGAAGGAAAAACTCACTGGAAAAGAAAATGTGAAGAGTGAATATATGTGTGGTCAATTAATCAAAAGCCATCAGCCATTTCTTTTTGCACTCAAAAGTGAATATATATATTAATATATCAACCCCCAAAAACCATTCCAGCACTCATATTTCATTCATTCCTTACCAAGTAAATTAATCCACTATACAAATCAAAACCCACTCCATTCCCCACAGTGGCCGGCCCAATTCCATATACCACTCAAACAGTGGCCGGCCCCACTCCAATTTCCAACACCAAAACACATCAAAACCCATACTCAATCAAGTCTTAATTAATGCAAGGGATGGAGCATGGCAATATGCAAAGAACCCCTCCACAAGATGTTATTTGCAAACTGCAAATAATCCCCTCCATCGGAAAAGTCCGGCCGGGAAAGAACAAAGGAAAACCGGCCGGAACGGAAAGCAAACTGGCAACTCCAGAAAACTGGTCCCGTAATAAATTACAGGAAAACCCCGATACTGTGCATACACACCCGCATCTGTATTCCGACCGGATACAAATGCAATGAGACAAAATCTACACCGTCTAATACTAGGATCCGGCTTAAGCCAAAGCCGGCTAGTAAAAACCGTCCGATTACGATCCGTGCAATACCGCACGTATCTGATCGAACCCTGCCATATCTCCATACGGCCTCTACAGCGTTTCGCCCGAAAGCTTGAGTAACTGAAAGTGTGGTAGACTCTAAAGACTCGTCAATACTATGGCTGTGGATTTAACCACTAGCCCGTCAGAGGTATAAGCCAATACGTAACGGGCCACCAGCTATTGACTAAAAGGGACGTCGATGAGCGAACTCATCCTGACACCCTACTGAGCCTGTCAGTGACAATATCCGTACAGTCCGGTCCGTTCGTCTATGAGCATCGCATGTCGGGCCTAGGGGGTGGGTAAAAGTCAGACCCCCAAAAGCGGTACAAGTCGTGTCGGAGTGTAGCCCAGAACACCCTGAGATACTACTGGAATACCTACCAGTAAATCTCCTGCCTTGGCCAAGGACTTCGTGTAATGGCTCTCCTAGACACAGCGCGACCTCACCCCCAATACCGGGAGAGACGAACCCCCGAAGATCCGCTCACTGCCTCCATGTGGCTCGGGACTGTACCCAACTAAAACCTGTTTGCACGACTCCTTTGAGCCGTGGTAGGGTAGTAATCAAAGCACAGTGGGAACTCACACGAGACAAATGACGATCCCCAGGTCGATGAACTAACCTGTACACATGTCACCTGGGAACTGCTATCTGACGTCAGGTATAAGACCAACTAGCATGTTCCCGGCGAGTCCTGTCCGGTGTACTCATAACCCAATGAGCACCTGTATACATCTTAGGTGAACCAACTGACACCAGTGGCTTGTGAGACCGGCCACCGCCCCTCGTCGGGGTCTCGACTGTATACACTAGTCTACTCCGGAGAATCGATGCCCTGTCTCGAAACTCCCACGACTAGGGACCTTTTAAGGATATGCTTGTAGACCCCAGCTCTCACGTATATGATCGCCCTCATACTGCTGGTCGTCAAGCAAGAATCCTAGGGGCTCTATCAACGTGCAATAGCGACCTGTCAGGTCACCTAAAGCAGTACACGATGATAAAGGTAAACCTGATAGCATACTATCATCTTGAGTAAGACTGTCGTACCGGGATAGGTCCTCCCTCAATCATTGCAATCACGTGCCTGTGATCCAATAATTGACTCTGAGGGCACTATCTCCAACAATCTCCCACTTGCACTCAAGGCTAATTATTGCGATGTCGCATACTCACAGCCCGTGTGATACCGAACACCCAACTCCTCTACTAGTCAGTCGCACAAAACCTGTTTGCGAAACTATTGCGTTCGAGGAATAGCCTCAGTGAGTGGATCCGCCTTGAAGTTTCTTTCTATGTCTCTCTATATCTCAAGTTCGCGGAGAAAGCCATCTCCCGAAATGAGCAATACCTGTCTTAGAATGTCTGGATGTCTGATGGGACCGAGCTAAAAAATGAACTCCAAATCCAAACTTCTTAGACTGTATCGTCAACTGAAATTAATCAGTATCCTGCGCCATGCCACCTTCAGTATTTCCTTGGATCACCTGTCCAAAATACTGCCCCTCGTCAGAAGGAAAACTATAACTCTGACAACCTCCTTGTCGTCCATGTCACCTTGGAAGCCTGGAATGATAACTGTCTCCCAAATGAGGCTGTCGTTATCATATCCCTAGAACATCCACTTATGTTCTAAAACTGCTTCCGACTGTTCCTCCAGGATTGGATCAATATCAACTTATTGCATCTAGTGCAAGAACAACATCTGGTGTGGTACTTGACATCTCATGATTGACTCAATTGCTTAAGCAAGTGATCTGCCAATCATGCGCATCCCTCTCTCCTTTAGTCTATAAGACACCTTTAGAGAGGGTGACTCCATCACCTGTAGGTACACTACCGTGCCAGGAGTCGTCCACTCTAAATACTCTTAGAATGCTGTCAAAGTACCCTGATTGGGAAACCACCCAAATCTAGATCTAAAACCATAGATCTAGTAACCAGTATGTCTGATATAATGTCCAAGTCCCTTGTGGAGAAACCACTGTGTGACGACCAAAGTATAACCGATCGTAGTATAGGAATGTCACTTCTTATTTTGTGTATGTCATCCAAAACCCGGATATCACACCCTACTGCCTTCTTAACAGATCCATCCCCTATTCTGATGACGTCAAACCCATGACTGTCACATCAGAAATAGATGATCTATCTCCGCTATATCTGCTTTAGTCTATAAATAGACATAAGCCAGATGTCCACCAATGCTTCCGCTGCTCCCACTGACTACGACAACCCTTTGGCAGAGTCATATAGACGTGCAGTTCTAAAGCTAGTTTAGAACGACGCTATACTCATCCTCCTGCCGGGTCTCACAGCCTGGAACAACAACAATGGCCAGTGTGGGTAAACAAGAACTTCCCTGTCACCGTCCTTGAGGCTACCGGAGTATCTCTCGGGTGCCTGAAGTTACCCACCTTATCTGCGGGGTGGCCAATGGAATGTCAAATCAGATTGAATCTTTAGGTTCCTTATCAAATCTTCAGTAATCGTTTGCGGTTCTGGAATCACTTCCAGTTCTACCATACTCCCACTACTGTTTTTGAAAAAATCCATTTTTATTAAAACTGTGGCGAGTCAAGAACAATATTTCTATTGATCTCCCAGATGGTAGAAAGTCAACCCTCGTCATAGCCTGGGTCAACCCACAAACAGCCATTACAGAAACATGCCTTGAGCTGTCCAGTGTCTGGTTTTAATCATAAGCCGGACAACTCCCCGTACCTTAACAATGTTAAGATATGAACTGTACTATATCCAATATAGAACCAGAGGCACTGAATCAATTGAACCAGATTCAAATCATGCAGCTGTCTCCAGTGCATGTCAACTAAATGGAAAGAGGCCGATCAGCGTTACTCAACTTAGGAATGCTTCCAATTATGAGTAACCTGAAAGAGAAGCAATTTCTCTTTATCATTACTATCAACTGAATATCATACACAAGTATCTACATCTTCGATCACTTGAAGAATCCCGATACTTGCTACACCTGGTTCTCTACTGTATTCAAATACCTATAACTCCTCAAAACTTAGACCCTGTGTTTCTACGAAACACATGTCTAAGAACTAGAGAAGTTAAAAGTAAACAGAATATAGTATGAGGACCAACCCCTCCGTCCTAATGGACACTGGACAACATACAATACTCTGTATAAGTCCGCCGAGTCTAACAACTCTTTCACTGTGTGTCGTAGGTTGAAAACTGTACTTATGGTTAAGAAGAATTACACCGCTGTTTAATACTCCTTACCTAACCATCTACTGATATAGGTAAATGTCATCGACATAATATCAAAAGGTATATCTCACTCTATGAAAATAGACATACAGATATATCAATTTGAAATTGGTGCACAACAGCGGATATTCAAAACCATATATTTGCCGACCGGCAAACAACCCAGGTGATCTCCTCAAATATCACCGATTACAACGAATCCCGATATAATGAGGATGATCACCCAATTCCCAATAACTTACTCCCACACACCATCTGTAAAACCATACAGATGTGAGAATCAAACCTGGTAAATACATACCTTGGAGCAAGTGTCTAATCAGGAAATCAGTTTTCTTTTAACAGTACACAGTGAAACTGAAACATTGAAATGTTTCGGTGGGGTATCCCGGTATTCTTTGTAATGCCTCTTCCATTATCCAGATTCACAACTATAACCGTATAATTCTTTGCCACCTCTCCAAATCCCTTCATATGTCTTTAGTCATTACCTTCTGCACACCCCTTTAGGCCAATTGGTTTTCTTCCTTCCCTACCGTTCGGCACCAGCCTATGGTTTGGAAGAAGACTATCCAATAAGCATAAAGGGTGTACTGTCCTAATCCTAGGAGCACTCGCAACGCGAGAGAAGGTGAAGATAAAAGACACCTGAATGTACTTTATTCCTATTTCTCCTGGACCAGAATCCATCCCCGAACTGGAACAAGTTCCTTTCGAGTTCGTATATAACCATACGATGGAGTATCCAATAAACTGTGGATCTTCGTAGTGATACGGAGTGTCCTGGAGAAATACAAAGGTGATTTAGGATTGGCGAAGAAATATTTGGTTTGGTCGTGAATGTCAGTCGCAATTTACTTTGCCCTCTTACTAATCCCTTGCTTTGTCTTAATCTTAATACCTTCTGTACACCGTTTAGGCTAATTGGTTTTCTTCATTCCCTACCGGTCGGCACCAGCCTATGGTTTGGAAGAAGACTATCCAATAAGCGTAATAGGTATACTATCCCCTAAACCAAAGAGTACTCGCAACCTGAGAGAAGGTAAAAGGAAAAGACAACTGAATAATCCCATCCGTTTTCTCCAGAACCAGAAACCATCCTCGAATAAATTCCTTCGAGTTCGTATTTAACCATACGATGGTTTTGTCCAATGGAAGTGGACGTTCATAGTAATAAGGGGTGTCCCGGAGAAAAGGGTAAAAGCAGGAGTGACAATGAGGTCTGCAACTCTGACAATCCAAAAGCCAGTGTTAAGAAGGTTCGGTCAACTTGGTCACTGAGTCATAGTCTTAGGGTCGGGTCAATGGTCGCTGCCAAAGAGAGAGAGAAAAGAAACACTCAGCGTGCACTCTAACCTAGATCAGAATGGTTACCAATTTATCTAATCTGGAAACCTCCCACTGTACCTCAAATTCTCCTCCAAACCTGAAAGAAGAATTAGTCGGGGTCACCCGAGGAGTAAACTAACTCATCAGTGGGAATCGGGATCCAACTATCATCGCATGATAACGTGACGGAATCCGCTCACGCTATAACACTCCAGAAGGAATGCGCATACCTGGCAAGTTTCAGTTCTTTTGAAACTCCCGATGTGATTTCTGCCCCATGCTCTTATGACCTTGACGAAGGTCAACAAATCATAAGTCACATGTCAAGTTCCACCCGTCATTGTCCAGGTTAATTTGAACCCACCCGTACAAGCCCTTGACGAAGGTCAACAAGGCTATACGACTGTCCCAAACCAACACATCTATCTATGCAGCAGAAAGGCAACAAGCAGCTACCATACACTATGCCTTGACGAAGGTCAACAAACATAGCATGAATACTACGTGCTACCCGTCTGAAACGACGGAGGGCTACGAATGGTTTCTGGCGAAAACCTTTAACGTAATGAACTTGATATCGTTGAAGGAACGGATAGCTTTTTAGAAAATATAGTGACGAAAAACCTTTACTAAAGAGGTCACTCCCGGTGAAGGGATCTCGGCTCTTTCCCCGTAGAATGAGGTGCAGGATATTCCAACTGAATACCACGATGCAAAGCAAAAGTAATCGGCTATAGTGAAGTTAATGCTCTGACGCAAACTTCTGTCCAAGGGGTCATTCCCGGTGAAGGGATCTCGGCCCTTGCCTCGTCGACTGAGGAGCAGGATATTCTAAATGAATACCACGATGCAAAACAAAAGTGAACGTCCTTGCAATAACAGCTTTTTGAAAAGTGTTCCAACAACATCAGAATAGGTTTGTTTAACTTGCATTGATCCGAATCAATGCAGTCCCATCAATTGATCACACCACAAAGAACGAAAATATACTGACGTACGTATATGCCATCCGCATTCGCCACTGGGTCCCGTCATCACCCGTTAGGTTAGCTAACTAACGGCAGAGCGGGGACTCGACTAGCACGGATGAAAAGCATATACAACATCTACTAATATATATACCAATATATAGTATTTCGCTCAAGGCGTGAAATAAATGCAACATCACAGAAATGAACAGCATCACAGAACAATACAGATATCTGGGATCCCCGGGTTTCACAGAGCCACTACTGAAACCCGACGTTCCTCTGGTCGTGTGGATAGCCTGTGCAATGAAATCCTAGACCCCTACGGGCGCGGCAAGTTACCCGCCAAAACCTGAAGCGAGGCAGCCCCCTTCAGCGCCGTGAATGGACCACCCAGCACTTCACGGAATCCGGCAACTTGGGCACCCCTCCTGGGTCAACCTGTACCCCCTACGAGTGCGGCGAATAGCCCGTCAATCCTGGAGTGAAGCCCCCTCCGTCTCAATGCCATGAGATGCGGGCTTGTTGCCTTCTAGAACCCGGCTATCCGTGCACCCCTCCGCGGGGCAATCCTAGTACAGAAAGTAAAATATACATACAACGGGTACATCGACCGCAACCAGGTCGTGCCCCAAAATAATAATACAAACTGGCAGTGACGGTAGTCCACATGTCGGACGCTCGCCCCGCAATATCAAATATACATAATACAACAAAACTGTACTAGCATTGCATCCAGGCTATCCCCCACGACCGATCCGCAACATCACAGCAAATACATAGAACATCAACGTGAAAGTCACGTTCGCAAATCCGTCTAACCGGGCTATAGCAGTTAGACCGGATTTACCGATCGAGTAACATTCACGGTCGCAGATATAATGTAAATACTGTGAAAAATGTGTTTAAAATTTTCCGATTGATTAAACATTAACAAGTGGGCCCCCAAACAAAACTGTAGCAACCACAGAAAACCTGGGCCCAATTTTAATATTCCAAAAACCACATTTATCACTCAGGAACACACTGCAAAAATTTGGGGGGGGTGAACAGTTACATCCGCGGCGGAAGCGCGGCCAAAACAGGGGTTTGGCCGCCCTTCCGCGGCGGTATGATGAGCTCGTTGAACCAAATTTTTACAGTGACCTTAAAATTCCCTGCACATCACTCTGAGACAACCTGAAAAATTTTTGGACTCAAAAAAAATTCGACAGAAACTGATGTGCAAAAATACGGGTTTTTGGACTTTTTGATCGATCGGAAATGCAAACACATTACACAAAGCTAGACTAAGTTAATGGCGAGGCTCTGATACCACTGTAAGTGCACGGCGGCGCCCCGGCCGTCAACCCGACGGCCAAATGCGGAAACGGTGATAAACTTTAATTTTGCGGACTTAGCAAACCGGCACCACCGCGCACTAAACACCCGGATCGAACCATTAACAAGTCTAAGCTAACTAGAAGAAGGGAAAGAGATGTACCGACTGATCCGAGTCCTCCGGTCTTCATCTCCACTCCGATCTCGTCGCGGGATCTCCGGTGGTCGCCTCCTCGCCGGAAGGGCACCACGTAGCCGGATTCTTTTACGGGCTCCCACCTCTATACCGAGGCAACTCGGGCGCAAAGTTGGCTAGCCGACGCGCCCAAGATTTGCAGTAGAATAATGTAGAATCGTTATCTCTTTGGGGTTTAGTGTAGTTGCCATGAAGGAGGAATTTTTCACAAGGATTTTTCATGAAGGCTTGAAGAAAAATGGAGCATGTGAAGAAAAGAGCTCGGCCACTACTGAAGGAAAAACTCACTGGAAAAGAAAATGTGAAGAGTGAATATATGTGTGGTCAATTAATCAAAAGCCATCAGCCATTTCTTTTTGCACTCAAAAGTGAATATATATATTAATATATCAACCCCCAAAAACCATTCCAGCACTCATATTTCATTCATTCCTTACCAAGTAAATTAATCCACTATACAAATCAAAACCCACTCCATTCCCCACAGTGGCCGGCCCAATTCCATATACCACTCAAACAGTGGCCGGCCCCACTCCAATTTCCAACACCAAAACACATCAAAACCCATACTCAATCAAGTCTTAATTGATGCAAGGGATGGAGCATGGCAATATGCAAAGAACCCCTCCACAAGATGTTATTTGCAAACTGCAAATAATCCCCTCCATCGGAAAAGTCCGGCCGGGAAAGAACAAAGGAAAACCGGCCGGAACGGAAAGCAAACTGGCAACTCCAGAAAACTGGTCCCGTAATAAATTACAGGAAAACCCCGATACTGTGCATACACACCCGCATCTGTATTCCGACCGGATACAAATGCAATGAGACAAAATCTACACCGTCTAATACTAGGATCCGGCTTAAGCCAAAGCCGGCTAGTAAAAACCGTCCGATTACGATCCGTGCAATACCGCACGTATCTGATCGAACCCTGCCATATCTCCATACGGCCTCTACAGCGTTTCGCCCGAAAGCTTGAGTAACTGAAAGTGTGGTAGACTCTAAAGACTCGTCAATACTATGGCTGTGGATTTAACCACTAGCCCGTCAGAGGTATAAGCCAATACGTAACGGGCCACCAGCTATTGACTAAAAGGGACGTCGATGAGCGAACTCATCCTGACACCCTACTGAGCCTGTCAGTGACAATATCCGTACAGTCCGGTCCGTTCGTCTATGAGTATCGCATGTCGGGCCTAGGGGGTGGGTAAAAGTCAGACCCCCAAAAGCGGTACAAGTCGTGTCGGAGTGTAGCCCAGAACACCCTGAGATACTACTGGAATACCTACCAGTAAATCTCCTGCCTTGGCCAAGGACTTCGTGTAATGGCTCTCCTAGACACAGCGCGACCTCACCCCCAATACCGGGAGAGACGAACCCCCGAAGATCCGCTCACTGCCTCCATGTGGCTCGGGACTGTACCCAACTAAAACCTGTTTGCACGACTCCTTTGAGCCGTGGTAGGGTAGTAATCAAAGCACAGTGGGAACTCACACGAGACAAATGACGATCCCCAGGTCGATGAACTAACCTGTACACATGTCACCTGGGAACTGCTATCTGACGTCAGGTATAAGACCAACTAGCATATTCCCGGCGAGTCCTGTCCGGTGTACTCATAACCCAATGAGCACCTGTATACATCTTAGGTGAACCAACTGACACCAGTGGCTTGTGAGACCGGCCACCGCCCCTCGTCGGGGTCTCGACTGTATACACTAGTCTACTCCGGAGAATCGATGCCCTGTCTCGAAACTCCCACGACTAGGGACCTTTTAAGGATATGCTTGTAGACCCCAGCTCTCACGTATATGATCGCCCTCATACTGCTGGTCGTCAAGCAAGAATCCTAGGGGCTCTATCAACGTGCAATAGCGACCTGTCAGGTCACCTAAAGCAGTACACGATGATAAAGGTAAACCTGATAGCATACTATCATCTTGAGTAAGACTGTCGTACCGGGATAGGTCCTCCCTCAATCATTGCAATCACGTGCCTGTGATCCAATAATTGACTCTGAGGGCACTATCTCCAACATCGAGACCGGGTCTCCTAATTCTAGAATTGGCAGGGTTGCTTGCTGCTCTCGTAGGGGTCTAGAGATGTGGGTTTGGCTATTCACCACCACCATGGAATCCGTGTTTTTTACTGGTTTGATTTAAAACACGGAAATCCTAGTATATCCAATATTTCATATGTTGACTTCTGCTGCAATGTTCTGTGATGAGATCATATTACTTCCTGAGACGAATGTTTTATTATTATATATATGATATATAATAGACGTTGCTTATGTTTTGCATCTGCGCTAGTCCCGCCCCGCTATGCCGTTAGTTAAGTAACCTAACGGTACATAACGGGACAAAGAGACGAATGCGGATGGCATAAGCGTACATTGTATTTTCGTTTCTTTATCTGTGATGTTTAGGAAGCATAAATATGATGGGACTTCATTAATGAGATTAATGAAAAGCAAAGAAACCTAAAGATGTTGTGGAATCAAATTTTTAAAAAAGGGTAGCTCTAGTTCTTGCTTTGCATAGTGGTATTCCTTGTAGAATATCCAGCACCTTATTCTATAAGGAAAGAGCCGAGATCCCTTCACCGGGAGTGACCTCTTTAGCGAAACTAGCAGATGATATAACCTACACAGTTTTGTTTTTGATTGCTTTTTTAGTTCTTGTTTTACATAGTGGTATTCCTTGTAGAATATCTAGCACCTTATTCGATAAGGAAAGAGCCGAGATCCCTTCACCGGGAGTGACCTCTTTAGTGAAACTAGTAAAAGCCTAAAAAACACTCCTTTTCAAAATCACTAGATTCTGCAACGATATCAAGTTCATTACGCAAAAGGTTTTCTTAAAAAACTGTCGTAGCCCTCCGTCATTTCATTTAAGTGCTATTTAGTATTCGTGCTGCGTTTGTTGGCCTCCGTCAAGGCACAGTGTGCGGTAGCTGATTTGCACTTATTTGCAAGCATGTGATGAGATTGGATTAGAGTAGTCGTGCGACTTTGTTGGCCTCCGTCAAGGATCATGCGGTGGGTTTAATTCAATCAAAAAATGTACGGGTTAAACTTGACTAGTGTCTTATAGTTTGTTGGCCTCCGTCAAGGTCATAGGACGTTAAGGGAAAAATATTATCGAGAATTTCAAGTGTTGAAATTTGCAATGAGATTGCATACCTTCTATGAGATAGTTGGATTCCGATACCCACTGCGAGTAAGAGTTACTCCTGGGAGAGTTTTGCACTATACAATTAGCTAACCCATTAGGTGTCTAGAAAGGTGTCAATGGGGTAATGTCTCTGGGAAAACGAGGTTTATTTTAATTAGGTCCGTGCGAAAGCACGGGGAACCCCCCTTAAAGTACCGACACTGGCCTGGCTGACCGGTTAGCAAACTTGTAGCGTGTAATTAATCCCGGCTAGTCTTACCTTTTTGGGTTTGAAGGAAAATTTGATAAAAAGCAGTGGGAGCCATCTTGATTAGATAAAATAATAACCAATCTAATCTTGAAAGAGCGCACGCAGAGTGTTTTCTTATTTCTCTCTCTAGGTAGCGACCATGACATACCTTAATCAAGATAATAATATGGATGTATTGACCGAACCTGCTTATTATACCGAGCTAGGGAACGTTGGTTCCGCTCTTCTTTATAACTGTTATAAGACTGAGCAGGAAATAGGGGAATACTAGGATTCCCATGCCACCCAATCGAGGAAAAAGCATGTTGATGCATATTCTTCGGGTGTATTTATTACCGAGAACCGTTTCTCAGTATTCTCTACGTCCTAGGTATGAGATACCGGATCAGGATCCCACATATGTAATCTGTTACATGGGTTACAGAAAGGTAGAGAACTGAGACTGTGTGATATGTCTCTAAGTGTTAGAGAATGGTGCAATTGTTGCAGTCAAATCAGTTGGCAAATATCACCTTATATTACCAAATGGTAAATACATTGATTCTGAACAAATGTTATTACATACCGAACCTGATATACAACATTATATCAGATTCTTTATTAAGTTGAAGAAGAATATAATTCTGTATTGGAGGACAATGTTGTGAACATTTTCCTGAATCAAGAGTTGATTCGATCAGGCACGTTATGTAATGGAATATACGTTCTAAATCAAACCACAGTTGAAAATATATAGAACATACACAAGAGCAATAGTTCAGAAATGAATGAATCCTTCTTGTGGTATTTTAGACTAGGTCATATCAATACGACACGGCTAGCTAAGTTACATAAGGATGTATATTTAAATTTGTTTAAATCTTCGTCTTATGAAGCTTGCCTGTCATGTCTCAAAGGTAAAATGACCAAAACTCCGTTTACTGGAAATAGAGAAAGGGTTATTGAACTCTTGGGACGGATACATGATGATGTATACGGTCCTATCTCTACAAATGCCAGGGTTGGTTCTTTGTACTTCATTACATTCATCGACGATCTCTCAAGATTCGGACATGTGTTCCTGTTGAAACACGAGTCTAAAACTTTTGAGAAATTCAAGGAATATAAGCTTGAAGTTGAGAACCAGACGGGTAGAAGTATTAAGTCTTTCGATGTGATCGAAGAAGAGAATACTTCCGCATAGAGTTCCTGGAGTTTCTAAAAGGAGAATAGGATTCTCTCTCAGCTTACTCCTTCGAGTACACTACAGCACAACGGTGTATCGGGATGGAGGTATCGCACCCTATGAGATATGGCACGCTCTATGATGAGTACTGCTGAGTTACCTGTTTCCTTTTTGGTGTTATGCACTTGAGAAGTTGCATACTTATTGAATGGGGTTCCGTCCAAATCAGTGCCCACCACTACATATGAGATATGTAATGGGAAGAGACTATGTCTTAAACATGTTAAGATATGGGGTTGTCCGGCCTATGTTGAAAGGCAGAATCTGGACAAGCTCGTGGTAACGTCAGTTCTGTAAGTTTGTTGGATATCCCAAACATTTGCGAGGTATATTTTCTACCTAACTGAGGAGAAAAAGGTGTTTTGTTTCTCAGCATGCTACCTTTTTAGAAAGGGAATTTCTTGTAAAGAAATTAGTAGACATGAGGTAGAACTGGAAGGAGTTCTAGCCGGACAAACTAACAGCTGATGATTTGGTGAAACCAAAGGATTCAATAGTCTCCAACGAGCCTTAGCCTCTCCGCGAATCTGGTAGGGTTCCTCATCCACATGAGAGATATTTTGGTTTTCTCAGTGACGGTAGGAGCGAGGATTGCATCATGGTAGATGATGACCCAACCAGGTTCAGGCAGGCCATCACGAGTGGGGACTCTATGAAATGGCTGGATGCAATGCGATCTGAGATGGAATCCATGCACACCAACAAAGTATGGACTTTGCATGTTGCACCTGAAGGGGTAAAACCCACCGGGAGCAAGAAGATCTATCATATACATACCTGGTGTAGATGGAAAAGTTGAGACTTTCAAAGCTAGATTTGTAGCTAAAGGTTTTCGTCATACAACCGGGTGTGGATTATGATGAAACCTTTCCTCCAGTCCTTATGCTTAAGTCCATCCGGATCCTACTTGCCATTGCTGCATACCATGACTACGAAATTTGGCAGTTGTACGTCATGACCGCTTTTCTAAATGGTGATTTAGAAGAGAGCGTGTACATGACAGTCAGAGGGCTTCGTAGACAGTGGGAGCAGCGGAAATGTGTGCAAACTGCTTAGTTGAAGCATGCATCGCGGAGTTGGAACATCTATTTTGACGGCAGTCAAAGAGTTTGACTTAATCAAAAAGGTAGATGAACCTTGTATAGACTAGAAGGTAATAGAGAATAAGATTGTTTTCCTCGTATTGTATGTAGATGACATATTCTTGATAGGAAATAGGTTTCCTATGCTACACTCGGTCAAGCTCCTCTTATCACAAGGGTTCTCCATCAAAGATCTGAATGATACCTACTACAACTTGGGGATTGAGATCTATAGAGATAGATCTAAACGGATGTTGGGAGTGTCCTAAATCCAGGTACATTAACACCATACTAAAGGGATTTAGTATGGAAGATTCTAAGCGTGTTGGTTCGCCCACTAACTCAGGAATCACTCTCTCCAAAAAGATGTCTCTCAAGACTGATTTCGAGAGAGCTCGCGTGCATGGGATAACCTATACTTTGGCAGTAGGCTCTATCATGTATGCGATGTTATGTACCAGACCAGATATAGCTGACTCACTAGGAGTAGTGATCAGGAATCAATCAGATTTTGGGAGAATCAATGGAAAGCTATGAAGGACATTCTTAAGTACTTGAGAAGCACTAAAGAAGTGTTCTTGGTGTATGGTAACGGTGAACTCCAGTAGGAGTACTTTACCGATTCAAGCTTTTATAGTGATAAGGTCGACTAAAAGTCAGTCACATGCTTTGTCTTTACCCTCAGTGGAGGGACGGTATGTTGGAAGAGTTCCAAGCTAGATACCATGGCAAACTAGAAGATAAAGGCTGAATACATCGCTACACTATGCTACCAAAGTGGATGTCTGTATAATTCTTGTTCATGAGATGAACATCGTTCCTACCATTGAGCATCCAATAACTGTTATTGTGACAACAATGGAGTTGTGGCTTTGGCCTAGGAACCCCGGTCCCATCAACGATCCAGATATATTCTAAGGCAGTATCACCTGATCAGGGAGATGGTGGATCTCCAAGGGATCAAGGTAAGGAGAGTTGAAGTGAAGGATAACACGCCAGATCCACTCACAGAGGCCTTTCCCTAGAGAGACTTTTATGGGACGTTGGGTATGAGATACTACAACAGCTAGCCTTAGTGTAAGTGGGAGATTGTTAGTTATATGTATGCCCTAGAGGCCATTATTGTACATATGATGTATATTATAGTGGATGCTTAGACATATATAATGAGGACTTTCTTGCTCGACATGATAGTATGCTATCTGGTTACTCTTTATCTTAACATGTACACTTGTACCGCCTCTTTGTTACATGTTGATAAAGCCCTTAGGATGTGGACTTGACTATCAGGACTATGATGTAGATCATACTAGTAGGGCCAGGGTAGTCCACAAGTACATCCTTTAATTGTTCTTAGTCGAGGGAGTATCGAGACAGGGTATCGATATTCCAGAGTAGACTAGTGTGTACGATTCTTGACCCTGTATAGGGCGATGGTTGATCCCACAACCATTGGTGTTTGACATCAGAGAATGTGCATAGCTGCTCATTAGAGAATGGGTACACTGAATAGGACTCGCCGAGAACTCCTAGATGGTATTATACCTGATGTCAGATAGTAGTTCTCTAGTGACACTGGTACAGGTTAGTCTGTGTAGGGTTCCTAGGCACCCCAAGGAGGTCTCACAAGGCATCGAACATGCCATATTAAAATTTTACAGTGCCTCCAAACCCTAAACTACGGATCGTTTGCTAGATTTCTAGGCGAACATTGAACTAGTTAACACTTAACTAATAAGAAAACGGAAATACAACCTTTGTAGATCCGGTGCTCCACCTCCATAGCTCCGCAACGAAGTCCTCTCCGCTGTCCAAGTCAAATCCGGGCTCTAGGATCGGCTTCGTCGGAGAATGGGCAAGCTAGGTCGTCGATGTCCATGCCGAAGATGATCTACGTCGAGGCATCGATGAATCAAGCTCCACCTTCACCAAGTCATGAAACTTGTGAAGGAAACACACTCTACTACTTGGCAAGAGGTAGAGGATGAAGAAATAGGAGTTGGGTTAACTTTAGAATTGGATTTCTCACTCTAAAACATCAATCACCATTGATGAGGTAAGCTTTTCTTCACTTGAAGCAAGGAAGAAGAAGAAGAAATGTTATGATAAGTTAAAATAAAAAGAAAAGAATAATCCAATCTTTATCATAACTTAACCATGGTTATGTGTAGAGATTGAACTAGGGTTAAATCAAATGGTTAGGTTAAGCATGAGATAAGAATGGTGGACAAAGTCAAAGGTTCATGAATCTTCATGAAAAAAACAAAGAAAGCCTCCATTCTTCTCATTTCATTTTCCATAAAGAAAATAAATAAATAAATAAATAAATAGATATGAAAAACAAAACCCTAACCATTTGAATAGCCATGGTTTAATCTTTACACAAACTCAAGTTAGCATGCATCATCAAACATGATACATACAAGTGCACAAAAACATATCGCATATGCAATGCGCACGAACCAAGTGAGAAAATCCGTCCAAAGTGAACGGATACTAGTTAATGCAAAGTAATATATCAAATATATAATTATACATTAAATCATTAAATCAACACTTGATTCAACGATCCGGTCATGCGCACATAACCGACTGGTATCATTAGTAACATCTTATCGAATCAACACTTGATCCGATAACCCGGCTATATCGCATATAACCGATCAATGTCACATCGCGAGAATCGATTACAGTATCACATACTCGTATTATTCTCGGTCCCGCACATATCTCATATGCGCTCCTATTTCGTTTCGCTTGAGCCAGGAAACCTCTGTGTAGGACTCTAAAGACTCGTCAATACGCCGGCAGCAGATGGTGATCATATCAAACACCCACAAGCCGCAAGCGGTCTGCTAAACGTAACGGCCACCCGGGTATTGAGCGATCTGAAGATCGACGAGCAAGCCCGCTCACACTCCAGTGAATCCGACCAGTAACATTACCGTACAGTCCGATCTGATCGTCTGATATGTCGCATATCTCGCCTAGGGGTGGTAAACGTCAGACCCCAATAGCTCAATAAGTCGTGTCGATATGAGGTCTATAACTGTTCGAGAAACTACTGGTAACACTTACCAGTAAATCTCAGCAACCCTGGCCAGGGATTTCCTGTTATAGCCAATCGAACACAGCGCAACATCAACCCCCTATACCGGGAGAGACGAATCCCCTCCTATCGCTCATTGCCTCCATGTGACTCGGGACTGTACCCAAAAACCACCGTTTTGCACGCCCTCTTGGACGTGGTAAGATGGAAATCAAAGCACAGTGGGAACCACACAAGACTCTACGACGATCTCGGGTCAACAGACTACTCTGTACCAGTGTCACCAGAGAACTGCCATCTGACGTGAGGTATAATACCATCTGGGAGTTCTCGGCGAGTCCGTCCAGTGTACCCAGTCTCTACTGAGCACCCGTATATCATCTCTGATGTCAAACACCAATGGATATGGGATCATCCATCGCCCATCTGTATGGGTCGAGAAGGTATACGCTAGTCTACTCTGGTATATCGATGCCCCGTCTCGATACACCCACGACTAGGGACTTTGAAGGATGTACTTATAGACTACCATATCCCCACTAGTATGATCCGCATCATAGTCCAGGTAGTCAAGTACAGATCCTAAGGGCTTTACCAACACGTAACAGAGAGACAATCAGCATACACGTTTAGGTAAAGGGTAACCAGATAGCATACTATCATGTCGAGCAAGAAAGTCCTCCCTATATATGTCCCAGCATCCACTACAATATACATCCTATGTACAGTAATGGCCTCTAGGGCATACATATAACTAACAATCTCCCACTTGCACTAGGGCCATCTGTAGCAGTGGTTGTAGTATCTCATACTCAACCATCCCATAAAAGTCTCTCTCTGGGAACAGGCCTTTGTGAGTGGATCCGCTGTGTTGTCCTTTGAGTCTACTCTCCATGCCTCGATCACCCTGGAGATCAACCATCTCCATGATCAGGTGATACTGCCTTAGAATATGTCTGGATCACTGATGGGACCGGCGTTCCTTGGCAAAAGCCACAACTCCATTGTCACACAATGGAAGGAACATAGTTCATCTCATGAACCATTATACACCCAAACAGCCTCTTTGGTAGCATCTTAAGTAGCGATGTATCCAGCCTTTATCTTCTAGTATGTCACGGTATCTAGCTTGGAACTCTTCCAACATACCGTCCCTTTACTGAGGGTAAAGACAATGCCTGTGACTGACACTCAGTCATCTTTATCACCCTGGAAACCCTTCCAGTGATTCTCCTCAGGATTGATTGACACCATCTCACTATATATAGTGAGTATCCTAACATCCATTTAGATCTATCTCATAAATCCAAAATCCAGGATTTAGTAGGTATCACTTTAATCCTATATGGAGAATCTTTGTGATAAGCGGAGATTGATCGAGCGTAGCATAAGAAACTCCTTCCCCATCAAGAGTATGTCATCCACGTACTCCACGAGGATCGTCACCATACTCCCTACTACCTTTTTGTTTATACAAGGTTCATCTACCATTTTGATGATGTCAAACTCTTTGACTAACACATCAAAACAGACGTTCCAACTCCGCGATGCCTGCTTTATCAGATAAAACATCTTGCACACGTTTCCGCTGCTCCCACTGTCTACGAAGCCCTCTGGCTGTGTACTTATAGACACTCTCTTCCAAAATATCATTTAGAAAAGCAGTCATGGCACCCAACCGCCAGATATCGTAGTCATGGTATGTAGCCATGGCAAGTAGGATCTGGATAGACTTAAGCATAGCCACTTGAAAAGGTTTCATCATAATCCACGCCTGGTCGATGACGAAAAGCTTTAACAAGTCTAGCTTTGAAAGTCTCAACCTTTCCATTTACACCAAGTAATCTTCTCAAGATATACTTGCTCCTGATGGGGATTTAACCCTTCAGATATAGCAACCAAAGTCCATACTTTGCTGGTGTATAAGGATTCCATCTCAGATCACTAAACATCCAGCCATACTTACAGAGTCTCACTCCTGATGGCCAGCTCGAAACTAGTTGGGTCATCATCTCATGATGCAATCCTCGCTCCCACTGTCATAGAGAAACCGAAGTATCTCTCAGGTGGGTGAGGAATCCTACTAGATCGGCGGAGAGGCCGAGGTTCGTTGGTAACTATTGAATCCTTTGGTTCTATCAAATCATCTTCTGTAGTTTGCATAGCTGGAACCTTTCCAGTTCTACATAACATACCTTGCCTCGAGTTTGTCCGGATTTTGCTTTTAGACATAGGTCGGACAACCCCAAATCTTAACTAACTTAAGACATGGGCTCTTCCCTTTCCATATCTCATATGGAGTGGTAGGCAACTGATTTGATTCGAACCCTATTCAATAGGTATGCAGCTTCTCAAGTGCATAACACCCAAAAGGAAAAAGGAAACTCAGCAGTACTCATCATAGAGCATACCATATCATATAGGGTGCTGTTGCTCCGCCCCGATATACCATCGTGCTATGGTGTATTCGGAGGAGTAATGCCGAGAGAGAATCTCATTCTCCTTTAGAATAGTCCAGGATTTCCGTGCTCAAGTATTCTCCTCCTTGATCACATCAAAGGACATAATACTTATACCCGTATTGGTTCTCTACTTCTAACTTATATTCTGTGAATATCTCAAAAGGTTCGGACTTGTGTTTCAACAGGAACATATGTCTGAATCTTGAGAGATTATCAGAGAATGTAATGAAGTACAAAGAACCGGTCTTGGCATGTGTAGACAGGGGACCTACATATATCAACATGTATCATCCCAAGAGTTCACTAACTCTTTCTCTGTTTCCAGTAAACGGAGCTATGGTCATCTTATCTTTGTGACATGACTGGCGAGTTTCACAAGATGTAAATTCAAACTAATTTAAATATGCATCTATATGTAACTCTAGCTAGTCAGGTCACATTGATCTGACCTAGTCTACAATGCCTCAAGAAGAATTCGTTCATTTCTGAACTCTTCCTCTTGTGTGTGTTCTGTATACTAAGAACTGTAGTTTGATTTAGAACATTAATGCTTTTAGATAACGTGCCTGAACCGATCAACTTTTGATATAGGAAATGTTCAAAACATTATCCAACCATACAAAATTTTATCACTTCTTTACTTATAAAGAGACTGATATGATTTTGTATATCAGGTTCGGTATCTAATAACACTCGTTCAGAATCAATGTATTGGTAATACAGGGTGACAGTGACCAACAGACTTGGCTGCAACACTTGCCCCGTTTTCTGCCTCATGAAACTTATCACCCGTTCTCAGTTCTCTACCTTTCTGTAGCCCTATGTAACAGATTACATATCTGGAATCCTGATCCGGTATCATATACCCAGGACGTAAAGGATACTGAGAAACAGTTCTGTATAATGAACACACCCGAAGATGATGCATCATCATGCACTCTCCTCGTTTGGGCGGCACGGGAAATCTGGTATTCCCCAATTTCCTGCTCTGTCTTATAACAATTATAAGTTGGAGCGGGACCAACGTTCCCCAGCTCAGTATAACAAGCGGGTTCAGTCAATATTCCGTATTATTATCTTGATTAAGGCGTGATATCGTCGCTACCTGGAGAGAGAGAGAAGAAAACACTCAGCGTGCGCTCTGTCAAGAATAGATTGGTTATTATTTTATCTAATCAGGATGGCTCCCACTGCTTTTTATCAAATCTTCCTTCAGATCCTAAAAGGAAAGACTAGCCGGGATTAATTACACACTACAAGTTCGCCAATCTTTCAGCCATGCCAGTGTCGGTACTTTGAGGGAGGTCCCCCGTGCTTTCGCACGAACCTAATTAATGTAAACCTCGTTTTCCCAGAGGCGTAACCCCGTTGACACCTTTCTAGACACCTACTTGATCGGCTAATTGTAATGTATAAAACTCTCCCAGGAGTAACACTTACTCGCAGCGGGTATCGGGATCCAACTATCTCATAGAAGGTATGCAATCTCATTGCAAATTTCAACACTTGAAATTCCCGATAATATTTTGCCCCATGCGATCTATGACCTTGACTAAGTCAACAAACCATAGACCGCAAGTAAAGTTCAACCCGTCATTTCTCAATTGAATTAAACCCACCCGCACGACTACCCTAATCCAATCGCATCATATGCTTTGCAGATAAGCAATAATCAGCTACCGCACACTACGCCTTGACTGAGTCAACAAACGCAGCACGAATACTAACTATTACCTATCTGAAATGACGGAGGGCTACGACAGGTTTTTAAGAAAACCTTTTGCGTAATGAACTTTATATCGTTGTAGGATCGAATGAATTTTAAAATGGAGTGCTTTTGAGGCTTTTCTAGTTTTGCTAAAGGAGTCACTCCTGGTGAAGGGATCGTCGGTCCTTTCCTCATCGAATGAGGTGCGGGATATATCATATATATCGCTGTGCAAAGCAAAAACACTTAAAAGCAATCAAAAGACAAACCGAGTGTGTAGCATCTGCCAGTTATTGCTAAAGGAGTCACTCCCGGTAAAGGGATCTCGGTCCTTTCCTCATCGAATAAGGTGCAGGATATATCACATACACCTCTGTGCAAAGCAAGAACTGTAGCTACCTATTTTATTTTGAAATTTGATTCTACAACATCTTAGGTTTCTTTTATTTCATTAATCACATTAATGAAGTCCCATCATTTAATTACCTCAACATCACAGATAGATATGACGTACACTTATGCCATCCGCATTCGCCTCGATGTCCCCTCATGCACCGTTAGGTTAGATAACTAACGGCAGAGCAGGGCAGGGCTAGCGCGGGTGTAAAACATAAGTAACGCCTATATAATATATCATATATACTATATACTGTATCTATCAAAGAACATCACATGATCACATCACAGATATCGCAGCAGAAGAATCATATGAAATATTGGATATACTAGGACGTCCGTGTTTTCAATACGAGCCAGTATAAAACACGGATTCCACGGTCGTTATGAATAGCCAAACCCACACCCCTAGACCCCTACGAGAGCGGCAAGCAACCCTACCAATTCTGGAGTTAGGAGACCCGGACTCGACTCCTCGAGTTGGTCTCCCACTGGACTCCAGAACCCGGTTACTTGTGCCCTCCTCCTTGGGTCTATCCTAGTGTGGAAAAGTAAATAATATACAAAAGGTGACATCTTCCGCAACCTGGAAGCGCCCCAATAAAAGAATATTACATACAAGTTTTTACATGAATGAAAATGAAAAACACTTATCTCACATAAAAACCCCCGGCTATTCAAACACGACAATCCAATATAACATATCCAGCAACACATAACATCACATGTCATCAACGTAAGTAAATATGTCCATCCCAATTGTCGTTGACATATAGCAACGAAACCGGCGATATCACATATTACACTTACGGTCACAGAAAAGAAAGTGTAAAACTACAACAGTTGGAATCCGCAACCACCTCAGACATCGCATGCCTGACCAAATGAATTACTTAGACATCGCATGCCTAACAATTATAAACCCCGCATTTTAGTCTCAAAATCGAAAACACTTTTCAATATCAAGTCGGGCAATTCAACAGGATTCCCGACATCCTGATCGAATGCTCGTCGCAAACTTTAGTAGGCGGCTGCACCCCCGATACCGTCGACGAAGTGCACCAAGGCAGAAAACCGCTACCGCGAGCACCCGTACGGATGCTTTCGGCGACGGGGTTCTCCTACAGTCACTTGGTCGGGGCTATGGAGTGAGGCTGTCTATTAAGTTTACCCGGCGAGTATCCGCGTACGCTACGTGATTGCGACGGACTTTTGATCGCATCAAAATTCCGTGGCAACCGATCAAGTGAGACTAAACTGCTATGTTTATAACATTCATTTAGTTATCTCATAACCATTGTGAATTCCAATTATTGTATCCCATTCCAGATAAACAGAAAATGTTAAACTTTCCGATCGAACAATCGAACACCCAAGTTTTCCCGAAACTGATCAACACATGAAACAAGTCTAACAACATTCCGTTCGTGCCTCAGTACCAACGGTCCAGCCGTAGAAGGGTCAAGCCAACGCCTCACATGTGGCACGCCGTACTGCCCCAAACCCGAAGGTTCAAAGGGCAGTTCAAGACGGTCACATAATCGAGTTAAGGTTTGTGTCTTCTAGAGGGACCATCGCGTTACTTGCACTACTTAGAACGTCGTTAAACTTCGGAAAAATCCAACACTTGGAAATTTCCCGTCAGGGGAAAAATTGGGTATTTATATCCGGTCGAACTTTTTAACATATTCTGAGATTTATCCGGAAAGCCAAACAGACAAAATTTGACACCCCGATCGAAACACCGAATCCCCAAAACAACTGCAGAAAAATCAACTCTTGAAAAAATATCAAAAATACCCAGGAAAACCAGCACAGCACAATATGAATTACTGTAGAAATTTGGGTGCCACAAACGACAAATTGGCCGCGCTTCCGCCGCACGAGCCATGCTCGTGCCGCGGAAGAGCGGCGCACTGATGGAATTAGGTAACCGAATTTTACAGTATCTCTTAGAATAGACTGCTGATTTTTCTGAATATTTTTAATGTTGAAAAATCCCAGATTTTAAAAATTGGACAGAGAGCAATATTGGTTCGGGGTTACGGGTTCGTTCGGACTTCAATTTCCGTCTGGACTTCGCCTAAGGCTCTAGCTAGGCTCTGATACCACTGTAGGGTTCCTAGGCACCCCAAGGAGGTCTCACAAGGCATCGAACATGCCATATTAAAATTTTACAGTGCCTACAAACCCTAAACTACGGATCGTTTGCTAGATTTCTAGGCGAACATTGAACTAGTTAACACTTAACTAATAAGAAAACGGAAATACAACCTTTGTAGATCCGGTGCTCCACCTCCATAGCTCCGCAACGAAGTCCTCTCCGCTGTCCAAGTCAAATCCGGGCTCTAGGATCGGCTTCGTCGGAGAATGGGCAAGCTAGGTCGTCGATGTCCATGCCGAAGATGATCTACGTCGAGGCATCGATGAATCAAGCTCCACCTTCACCAAGTCATGAAACTTGTGAAGGAAACACACTCTACTACTTGGCAAGAGGTAGAGGATGAAGAAATAGGAGTTGGGTTAACTTTAGAATTGGATTTCTCACTCTAAAACATCAATCACCATTGATGAGGTAAGCTTTTCTTCACTTGAAGCAAGGAAGAAGAAGAAGAAATGTTATGATAAGTTAAAATAAAAAGAAAAGAATAATCCAATCTTTATCATAACTTAACCATGGTTATGTGTAGAGATTGAACTAGGGTTAAATCAAATGGTTAGGTTAAGCATGAGATAAGAATGGTGGACAAAGTCAAAGGTTCATGAATCTTCATGAAAAAAACAAAGAAAGCCTCCATTCTTCTCATTTCATTTTCCATAAAGAAAATAAATAAATAAATAAATAAATAGATATGAAAAACAAAACCCTAACCATTTGAATAACCATGGTTTAATCTTTACACAAACTCAAGTTAGCATGCATCATCAAACATGATACATACAAGTGCACAAAAACATATCGCATATGCAATGCGCACGAACCAAGTGAGAAAATCCGTCCAAAGTGAACCGATACTAGTTAATGCAAAGTAATATATCAAATATATAATTATACATTAAATCATTAAATCAACACTTGATTCAACGATCCGGTCATGCGCACATAACCGACTGGTATCATTAGTAACATCTTATCGAATCAACACTTGATCCGATAACCCGGCTATATCGCATATAACCGATCAATGTCACATCGCGAGAATCGAATACAGTATCACATACTCGTATTATTCTCGGTCCCGCACATATCTCATATGCGCTCCTATTTCGTTTCGCTTGAGCCAGGAAACCTCTGTGTAGGACTCTAAAGACTCGTCAATACGCCGGCAGCAGATGATGATCATATCAAACACCCACAAGCCGCAAGCGGTCTGCTAAACGTAACGGCCACCCGGGTATTGAGCGATCTGAAGATCGACGAGCAAGCCCGCTCACACTCCAGTGAATCCGACCAGTAACACTACCGTACAGTCCGGTCTGATCGTCTGATATGTCGCATATCTCGCCTAAGGGTGGTAAACGTCAGACCCCAATAGCTCAATAAGTCGTGTCGATATGAGGTCTATAACTGTTCGAGAAACTACTGGTAACACTTACCAGTAAATCTCAGCAACCCTGGCCAGGGATTTCCTGTTATAGCCAATCGAACACAGCGCAACATCAACCCCCTATACCGGGAGAGACGAATCCCCTCCTATCGCTCATTGCCTCCATGTGACTCGGGACTGTACCCAAAAACCACCGTTTTGCACGCCCTCTTGGACGTGGTAAGATGGAAATCAAAGCACAGTGGGAACCACACAAGACTCTACGACGATCTCGGGTCAACAGACTACTCTGTACCAGTGTCACCAGAGAACTGCCATCTGACGTGAGGTATAATACCATCTGGGAGTTCTCGGCGAGTCCGTCCAGTGTACCCAGTCTCTACTGAGCACCCGTATATCATCTCTGATGTCAAACACCAATGGATATGGGATCATCCATCGCCCATCTGTATGGGTCGAGAAGGTATACGCTAGTCTACTCTGGTATATCGATGCCCCGTCTCGATACACCCACGACTAGGGACTTTGAAGGATGTACTTATAGACTACCATATCCCCACTAGTATGATCCGCATCATAGTCCAGGTAGTCAAGTACAGATCCTAAGGGCTTTACCAACACGTAACAGAGAGACAATCAGCATACACGTTTAGGTAAAGGGTAACCAGATAGCATACTATCATGTCGAGCAAGAAAGTCCTCCCTATATATGTCCTAGCATCCACTACAATATACATCCTATGTACAGTAATGGCCTCTAGGGCATACATATAACTAACAGTCTGTAGACCCGAGATCGTCATAGAGTCTTGTGTGATTCCCACCGGGCTTTGATTTCCATCATACCACGTTCAAGAGGACGTGCAAACCGGTGGCTTTTGGGTACAGTCCCGAAACACATAGAGGCAATGAGCGACACGAGGGGTTTCGTCTCTCCTGGTATTTGGGGTTGATGTTGCGCTATGCACGATTGGCTATAACAGGAAGTCCCTGGCCAGGGCTGATGATGAGATTTACTGGTAAGTGTTATCAGTAGTTTCTCGACCCGTTATGAGCCTCACATCGGCATGACTTATCAAGTTACTGGGGTCTGACGTTTACAACCCCTAGATCCGATATGCGACATATCAGACGAAGAGACCGGACTGCACGGAAGTGTTACTGATTGAATTCGCAGGAGTATGAGCAAGCTTGCTTGTTGATCTTCTGATCGCTCAATACCCGGGTGGCCGTTACGTTTAACAGATGGCTTGCGGCTTGTGTGTGTTTGATACGATCATCACCTACTGCCGGCGTATTGACGATACTTTAGAGTCCTACACAGAGGTTTCCTGGTTCATGCGAAAAGAAGTAGTAGCACACATGTGATATGTGCGGGACCGAGATTAATGCGTGTATGTGATACCGCATTCTAATCTCGCGATATGTGATATCGGTCGGTTATATATGATATAGCCGGATTATTAAATCAAGTGTTGATTTAATAATTTAATGTATAATTATATATGTGATATATTAATTTACATTAACTAAGATCAACTCACATAAACATTTCTTTTTCTCACTTTGTACTTTAGTATATATGTGATATATATTAATGTACATTTTATTGTGTCATGCTTGATGCCACATACTTCATGGGTGTATGAGACTCACACCATGCTTGGAATAATGAAGGGTTTATATTTATTTTAGTAATTCATAAATTGGTGGAAAATGGATTAATGGTTGAAGCTTGGAGAAGCTTGTGGAACCATTGACTAAGTCCACTCATTTGTTTTTACTAAAGATATTTATTAACCTAACCATTATTCTTTTGTTAGTGTATATGCCCTAGGGGCCATTATTGTATCATACTAGTTTGTATATTACTTAATGGAAGCTTGGGATATTCACATGTATATAACAGTCTTGCTAAATATGGTAGTATGCTACTTGGTTTTTTCTATCTTAATATATGAGTATACGTATTGATAGAGCTCTTAGGATCTTGCTTGACTACCAGCGTTGTGATGGCAGTCACACTAGTGGGGGCTGGGTAGTCTACAAGCACATCCTTATTCAGGTCCCTAGTCGTTGTATTATCGAGACAGGGCATCGATACTCCGGAGTAGACTAGTGTGTACGCTTCTCATCCCAGCTGGGGAGATGGTCTGTCCCACAGCCGTCAGTACGTCGTACTGGAGATAGTATACAGGTGCTCGTTAGGTTACGAGTACACCGGACAGGACTCACAGGGAACTGTTGGTTGGTTTTATACCAGTCGTCAGTGAACAGTTCCCAGGTAACATGAGTACAGCATAGTCCGCAGACTTGACACTGCTACTTCGCCTCGAGTGTGTCCCACTGTTCTTAGATTGCTACCCTACCATGGCTCAAAGGAGTCGTGCAAACAGGTAGCAGTTGGGTGCAGTCCCGAGCACTTGGAGGCAGTGGCGGTTAGACAGGATTCGTCTCTCCCGGTATTGGGGGTTGATATCGCGCTGTGTCAGAGAGCCATTACGCAAAGTCCCTGGCCAGGGCAAGCGAGATTTGCTGGTAGGTTCCAGTAGTTTCTCAGGGTGTAATGGGCTTCGCTCCGACACGACTTATACCGCTATTAGGGGACTGACGCTTGCCGTCCCCTAGGCCCGATATGCGATAGTCTTAAACGAACGGACCGGACTGTATGGAGATTGTCACATCAGACTCAGTAGGAGTTCGGATGGGTTTCCTCATCGGCCTTCTTATCGAAATCTACCTGGGGACCGTTACGTACAGCTAGTGCCGCTTGCGGTCTGTGGTTAAACCTATTGCCAGCGTAGTAGTCGAGTCTCTAGAGTCCCACACAGAGAGTTTCCCTACTCCAGGCGAAACGATATAGAGGTCGTATGGTTTTACGACAAGGGTTCGGACGCATACGTGTGTTTACGCACGTACGACATCCGGACAGTTTTTACTAGTCGGCTTTGGTTTAAGCCAGTTACTAGTATCCGGTTATTGGATTTATACAGTCTAAAGTTTTTCCGTGTTTTCACGGATTGGAGGGGTGTTCTCGTAATTGCGCGAGAATCTTCTAGAAGATGGTGACTAAGGAGGTTTAGGTGGCATATACATTGAATGAGATTAGTGAGTCATATGGATGATTCATCCATGTCATTAATGCTTCATAATTGCTTAATGACTCATGGAGATGAATCACCATAAGATATTTATCAAGCATGGTTGTAAATCATTTTCTTTTCTTTTCTTGAAAAACAATAATGCTTGATATATATTATGATAGCTCATTTTCTCATTTCATTATTATGTTCATCTTCTTTCTCCTCAAGCTCTCTCTCTTCAAACCCTAATCCTCCCCTCTCATGTGTTGAGTACAAGGATTAGTTAGACTAATTAAACCATAACCCTCTCTCTATATCATCTAGGTACTTTAATTAGCACTTAAAGAAACCTAGTTACCTCTAGTTTGAGGTGAAGCTTGTAGTAAAGCTCTCGGGTGGATCTTCTACTACTTAGAGAAGGCCGGAGAGGACGTGGAGAACGACAAGACGAAGGACTCGGATCTTTAGGTATAATCACTTCACATAGTAGTTTAGAACTTCTATGTTTGATGTTAGTTATCATTTAGCTTCGATTCATGCGGTTAGTCGATGTTTAAGCAAAGAACAAGATCGTTTTTCATATTTCCGCCTCCCCGCAAGTCGTGGGGTGTTGTACATCGACTTACAGTGGTATCAGAGCCTCGCTAAACAATAAATAACTCACTTGCAAAATTGTTTGAATTTCGAACGGAAAAAACAAAACCGGAAAACCCCGATATCATGAGTTTCTGTCGATTTTTAAATGAAGTCCAAAATTTTTTCAGGGAGATTCAGAAAGCCCTAATTGATAGTATTAGAACACCCAAGAAAACTGGGCTCATGAATCGGCTAAAGCGCCGCGGAACCGCGGCGGATCCCACCGATCCGCCGCGATTCCGCCGCCGAGTTGCCGATTCATCTGCCCAATTTTCCTGTGTTGGTTCTCTGTGATATTTGGTATTTTCTGGAATATTTTAATTTTTGCTCAGATTTCAGATTTACAGAGAAGTATTAGAGCAAAATTAAATGTGTTTAATTGATCGAAATTATACGGTATTTGCTTGTTGGATTATATCTGTGTTTGTATAATGTGTTCGTAAACCTCTCCTAACTGCTAGTATGTCGGTTGGCAGGGGGTTGCACATTTCTGTAATGGATTTTATCTGTCTGTGTATATGAACTGTGTTGGACTGTTGTGATGTATAGCCGGGGTTATGTGATGGGTTATTATTTAATTCATTTGATGTAAATGTAATTTGTTGTAATATTATTTTGTGGGGCACATCCAGGTTGCGGTTGTAGCCACCGTTGTATTATTTCATTTTACTGTTTTTGCTCCTAGGACAGACCCAAGGTGGGGTGCACAAACTGCCGGGCGGGTAGTTTGCCGTACCCATAGGGGTCTTGGGTGGGGTAAAGGCTATTCATCACAACTGTGTAATCCGTCTTTTGTTGCAGGCTCAAAACAAACACGGATTGCTTGCAAATCCAATAAAGTTCATCTGTGATCTGAAATGAATATTATTGCGTCCGACGAATGTACAATATCTATATATGATAGCTATTTAGACGTCACTTATGTTTTACACCCGCGCTAGCCCAGCCCCCGCTCTGTCGTTAGTTAAGTAACCTAACGGGTGATGACGGGACCCAGTGGCGAATGCGGATGGCATAAGAGGACGTTGTATTTTCGTTGTTTTCTGCAATGATAGGTTAATGATGGGACGCATTATATAATGCAAAGAAAATAAACCAAAAGTTTAATCGTTGGAACAATTTAAAAGAAACCACTCGGTTAATTTTAAAACAGATATTTTTTAAAAAATTGCGGAGCTTTAACCACTCCTTTTTTAAAAGGCTATCAGGTTCCTTCGGTTATATCAAGTTCACTACGTTCACGGTCTCGCCAAAACCATTCGTAGCCCTCCGTCATTTCATTTGGGTATTCAGTAGTATTCAAGCTATGCATTTTGGCCAAAGTCAAGGCATAGTGTTTGGTAGCTGCTGGGTTTTCATTTGTTGAATAAGATAGATGAGTTGGTTTGGGACAGTCGTATTATCATTTGACCAAAGTCAGGGGTATATACGGATGGGTTCAAATTGACAAGATAATGACGGGTAGAACTTGACATGTGACTTATGACATTTTGACCAAAGCCAAGGTCATAAGAGCATGGGGCAAAAACTTATATTGGGAATTTCTAAAGAAACTGAAATTTGCAAAGAGATGCATACCATTTGGAGTATGATGAATGTTGGTAGCATTCCTTCAACATTATCATACGATGATATTTGGATCTCGATCCTACTGTGAGTATATGCTACTCATCAGGATATTCGTCACTTAACGATCAATGCTATAAACCAAGTAAGTGTCAAGAAAGGTGTCAGCGGGGTTACGCCCCCAGAGAAAAGAGGTTATTTAATTAAGGAAGTTCGCGAAAGCATTGGAAAACCTCCCTCGAAGTATCGACACTAGCCTGGCTGAACGGTTAAGCAAGTATTGTACGGTGAGAATAGTCCTGGCTAATTCTTCTTTTATGGTTTGGGGAAGGATTCGAGGAACAGTGGGAGCCATCCAGTTTAGATAAACTAAAAACCACTCTAAACTTGCAAGAGCATCATGCTAAAGGGTTTTCTTCTCTCTCTCCTAATTGCAGCGACCCTGAAAATGACTGGACTTAAGTTACTTTTAGAGAAAAATATACCGACAGGGCCAAACTATAAAGATTGGCTGCGGAATGTCAAAATGGCTTTGACCTATGACAAATTGGGGTACGTCCTCACCGCTAAGGCACCTGCTGTCCTTGGTCCCAAATCCAGTAATGCGGATAAGGAAATCCGCAAAACCTGGGATTTCGATTGCACGAAAGCCAAGTGCATCGTGCTTGCCTCGATGAACAATGAACATCAGAGGAGGCACGAGGATATGGAACTTGATGCCATATTTCTCCATACAAAGGAACTTTATGGAGAGCAATCTCATATAGCAAGATAGGAGATCTTTAAGAACTTGTTTTGAGCGAGGTTGGCTGTCGGGTCATCGGTAGGAGAACATGTCCTAAAGATGATCGGCTATATAGAAGAGCTCGCAGACCTTGGGACGACTTTGGATAATGAGCTCTATATAGACCTTATTCTCCAGTCCCTTCCTTCCACCTACGCCCAGTTTATCCTGAACTTCAACATTCAAAGAAAAGAAGTTGAACTTCCGGAACTCCTGAACATGTTAAGGAGTGCAGAGGGCACCTTGCAGAAAGCAAGGGAAACACCCGCTATGTTTGTTAGCGGTGCATCTTCTTCCGGGTCCAAGGCTAGGGCCAAAGGAAGGAAGAAGAAGGCCGCCACCAAACCTAGAGGAGGTGTTAGTAAGGTGGGAGGGAAGGGAAAGAAAAAGTTTGCGGTACTGGTAGTGGGCCAGGATGAGTGCTTCCATTGTCACAGGAAAGGGCACTGGAAGAAAGATTGCAAGGCGTGGAACGCCAAGAATCAGGAACCGAAGCAAGCTGTGGCTTCGACTTCAGGTGTGTTTGTGATTGAGAATTGTCTGTCAATTAACTCTACTTCCTGGGTATTGGATACCGGATCAGGATCTCATATTTGCAATTCATTGCAGGCACTGAGAAACCGTAGAGTGCTGAAGGAAGGTGATATGACCCTAAAGGTTGCTAACGGAGCTAGCGTGGGAGCTGCGTCCGTCGGGGATTATCACCTGGGATTGACGAGTGGACACATTTTGGTTTTACATAACTGTTTTTTTGTACCAAGCTTAACGTGTAATATCATATCAGTTTCCTTGTTATCAAATAAAGGTTATGATTTCACGTTTGTAAGAGATTTTGTTAACATCCACCTTAATCATGGTTTGATTGGGTCCGGTACACTAAATAACGGTATATATGTTTTAAACCAACTCCAAATTTTCAATGTCCAGAACACACTAAAAAGAAAGTCTCCAGATTTAAATAAATTTTTCTTATGGCATTGTAGACTGGGTCACATCAATGAGAGAAGGTTGACTAAGTTGCATAGAGAAGGATATTTGGACTCGTTCGAATATCAAACTTATGACACTTGTCAATCTTGTCTCAAAGGAAAGATGACAAAGACTCCATTTACTGGACATGGAGCAAGAGCGAGCGAGCTCTTAGGACTCATACACAGTGATGTATGTGGTCCAATATCTACACATGCAAGAGGTGGTTTTTCCTATTTCATTACTTTCATGGATGATTACTCAAGATACGGATTCATTTATCTGATGAAACATAAATCCGAGGCTTTTGAGAAATTCCAAGAGTATAAGAATGAAGTAGAAAACCAAACCGGCAAAAGTATCAAGACACTTAGATCTGATCGAGGTGGTGAATACTTGAGTGCTGAGTTCCTAGGTTACCTAAAAGAGAAAGGAATTCTCTCTCAGCTTACTCCTCCATACACTCCACAGCATAACGGTGTATCGGAGAGACGGAATCAAACCCTATTGGATATGGTACGCTCCATGATGAGTAATGCTGAGTTACCGCAATCTTTCTGGGGTTATGCGCTAGAATCAGCGGCATATCTTTTGAACATGGTTCCTACCAAGACTGTGCCTACCACACCATATCAGATGTGGAGTGGGAAGAAACCCCATCTACAGTATATAAAGATTTGGGGATGTCCAGCTTTTGTCAAAAAGCAGCATGTGGACAAACTCGAGGTACGATCAGTAAAGTGTAAGTTTGTGGGATATCCAAAGAACTCCAGGGGATATCTATTCTATTACGCAAAGGAACAAAAGGTATTTGTTTCTCGTAATGCCCATTTTCTAGAACATCAGTTTTTAGAAAAGGAAACAAGTGGGAGCGAAATAGAACTGGAAGAAATTCCAGAACCACAAACTAATACTGAAAGTTTGGTAGAACCGGTAGTTCAAGAAGAACAGGACATTCCCGCACCCCTCCGCAGGAGTAGTAGGCCGTCTCATCCGCCTGAGAGACACTACGGTTTTCTCATAGATGGGGATAGAGAGGATTGCATCATAGATGATGATGAACCTACTGGCTTCCAGCAGGCCATCCAGAGCGGCGACTCGGTACGATGGCTAGATACAATGCGGACCGAAATGGAGTCCATGTACACCAACAAAGTATGGACTTTGGACTTTGCTCCAGATGGTGTAAAACCCATAGGATGCAAATGGATCTTCAAGAAAAAGATTGGTGTAGATGGACAGGTGGAAACCTATAAGGCTAGACTTGTTGCAAAGGGTTTTCGTCAAAGACCTGGTTTGGACTATGACGAAACTTTTTCTCCAGTGGCTATGCTCAAATCCATTCGGGTCCTTCTTGCTATTGCTGCCTTCCATGATTATGAAATCTGGCAGATGGACGTAAAGACGGCTTTTCTGAATGGAAATTTAGAAGAGTGCGTCTATATGGATCAGCCGGAGGGTTTCAATCAGAGTGGGAGCAGCGGGAAAGTATGCAAGCTGCTTAAGTCCATTTATGGACTAAAGCAGGCATCGCGGAGTTGGAACATCTGTTTTGATGAGACAGTCAAAGAATATGACTTTATCAAAAATCCAGATGAACCATGTATATATAGTAAAGTTGTAGCCAGAAGTGTCGTATTCCTCGTTTTATACATGGATGACATTCTATTGATAGGAAATGACATTCCTATGCTACAATCTGTCAAAGGATTCTTGTCACACAGGTTCTCCATGAAAGACCTGGGTGATGCCTCTTACATTCTGGGGATCTGGATCTATCGTGATAGATCCAAGAGGATGTTGGGACTTTCGCAGTCCAGGTATATCGACACTGTACTGAAAAGATTCAGTATGGAAGATTCTAAGCGGTAATCTACCGGCTTGTCACGGAATCACCCTATCCAAAGAGATGCCTCCCAAGACTGATTTAGAAAGGGAACGCATGTCTATTATACCCTACGCTTCTGCGGTAGGCTCTATAATGTATGCGATGTTGTGCACCAGACCAGATGTAGCTTACGCACTGAGCGTGGTAAGCCGGTATCAATCAGACCCAGGGGAGAAGCACTGGATAGCAGTAAAGAACATTCTCAAGTACCTAAGGAGGACTAAGGAGATGTTCTTAGTTTACGGCGGAAAAGACCTCAGGTTGGAGGCCTTTGCTGATTCCAGCTTCCAGAGTGATAAGGACGATTCCAAGTCCATGTCGGGTTATGTCTTTACCCTCAATGGAGGGGCGGTGTGCTGGAAGAGCTCCAAGCAGGACACCGTTGCTGACTCGATGATGGAAGCGGAGTATATAGCTTCTTGCGATGTCGCAAAAGAAGCAGTCTGGATGAAGAAGTTCCTAACAGAACTTCAGGTGGTTCCTACCATTGTTGATCCAATACCTCTGTATTGCGACAACAACGGAGCTATAGCTTTAGCGAAGGAACCGAGGTCCCATCAGAAGTCCAGACACATCTTAAGGCGGTATCACCTGATCAGGGAGATCATTGATCGTCGGAAGATCGAGGTTCGGAGAGTTGCTTCTGAAGAGAACATTGCTGATCCATTCACGAAGGCCCTACCTCAGATTCAGTTCGAGAGGCTACTCGAGATCATCGGTCTTCGATATGCCAGTACATGGCCCTAGTGCAAGTAGGAGATTGTTAGTGTATATGCCCTAGGGGCCATTATTGTATCATACTAGTTTGTATATTACTTAATGGAAGCTTGGGATATTCACATGTATATAACAGTCTTGCTAAACATGGTAGTATGCTACTTGGTTTTTTCTATCTTAAGTATACGTATTGATAGAGCTCTTAGGATCTTGCTTGACTACCAGCGTTGTGATGGCAGTCACACTAGTGGGGGCTGGGTAGTCTACAAGCACATCCTTATTCAGGTCCCTAGTCGTTGGATTATCGAGACAGGGCATCGATACTCCGGAGTAGACTAGTGTGTACGCTTCTCATACCAGTTGGGGAGATGGTCTGTCCCACAGCCGTCAGTACGTCGTACTGGAGATAGTATACAGGTGCTCGTTAGGTTACGAGTACACCGGACAGGGCTTACAGGGAACTGTTGGTTGGTTTTATACCAGTCGTCAGTGAACAGTTCCCAGGTGACATGAGTACAGCATAGTCCGCAGACTTGACACTGCTACTTCGCCTCGATTGTGTCCCACTGTTCTTAGATTGCTACCCTACCACGGCTCAAAGGAGTCGTGCAAACAGGTAGCAGTTGGGTGCAGTCCCGAGCACTTGGAGGCAGTGGCGATTAGACAGGATTCGTCTCTCCCGGTATTGGGGGTTGATATCGCGCTGTGTCAGAGAGCCATTACGCAAAGTCCCTGGCCAGGGCAAGCGAGATTTGCTGGTAGGTTCCAGTAGTTTCTCTGGGTGTAATGGGCTTCGCTCCGACACGACTTATACCGCTATTAGGGGACTGACGCTTGCCGCCCCCTAGGCCCGATATGCGATAGTCTTAGACGAACGGACCGGACTGTATGGAGATTGTCACATCAGACTCAGTAGGAGTTCGGATGGGTTTCCTCATCGGCCTTCTTATCGACATCTACCTGGGGACCGTTACGTACAGCTAGTGCCACTTGCGGTCTGTGGTTAAACCCACTGCCAGCGTAGTAGTTGAGTCTCTAGAGTCCCACACAGAGAGTTTCCCTACTCCAGGCGAAATGATATAGAGGTCGTATGGTTTTACGACAAGGGTTCGGACGCATACGTGTGTTTACGTACGTACGACATCCGGACAGTTTTTACTAGTCGTCTTTGGTTTAAGCCAGTTACTAGTATCCGGTTATTGGATTTATACAGTCTAAAGTTTTTCCGTGTTTTCACGGATTGGAGGGGCGTTCTCGTAATTGCGCGAGAAGCTTCTAGAAGATGGTGACTAAGGAGGTTTAGGTGGCATATACATTGAATGAGATTAGTGAGTCATATGGATGATTCATCCATGTCATTAATGCTTCATAATTGCTTAATGACTCATGGAGATGAATCACCATAAGATATTTATCAAGCATGGTTGTAAATCATTTTCTTTTCTTTTCTTGAAAAACAATAATTCTTGATATATATTATGATAGCTCATTTTCTCATTTCATTATTATGTTCATCTTCTCTCTCCTCAAGCTCTCTCTCTTCAAACCCTAATCCTCCCCTCTCATGTGTTGAGTACAAGGATTAGTTAGACTAATTAAACCATAACCCTCTCTCTATATCATCTAGGTACTTTGATTAGCACTTAAAGAAACCTAGTTACCTCTAGTTTGAGGTGAAGCTTGTAGTAATGCTCTCGGGTGGATCTTCTACTACTTAGAGAAGGCCGGAGAGGACGTGGAGAACGACAAGACGAAGGACTCGGATATTTAGGTATAATCACTTCACATAGTAGTTTAGAACTTCTATGTTTGATGTTAGTTATCGTTTAGCTTCGATTCATGCGGTTAGTCGATGTTTAAGCAAAGAACAAGATCGTTTTTCATATTTCCGCCTCCCCGCAAGTCGTGGGGTGTTGTACATCGACTTACATCTTTTACCCATGGTTTATTCTCTACATGAGTTAGTGTATGATACTAACTCACCCATGGTTGCTATTCTCACCACATGAGTTCATTCTTATGTTCTTCATCTTCTTCTTCATTTTTAGAGAAAGCTTGCTAGCTTTTCAAAAAGTGAGAAAATATTGTGAGAAAAATAAATCTAAAGTGAGCCCATTTCCTACTTCATCATCCTCTACTATATTAGCCATTTAGTTTAACGTGTTTGCTTCACTAATCTACCATTAGTGAAGAGGTAGCATGAGCTTGAGTCTTCTCGACGTAGATCATCTTCGGCCTCGAAGACTTCTAGCAAGCTTGTTCATTTTTTCATGTGAACCCTTACTAGAGTTCGGGTGTTCATTACTTGGAGCGAAGGGACTACTACATGGAGCTTTAGAAGTGAAGGACCGGTCTACAAAGGTTGTATTCCATATTCACTTAGTGTAATGTTTGATTACTTGCTCTTCAACCCTAATTCTCTAGTTCGATTCTGAGTTTGAGTTCATTAGCACACTAATTTTTAAAATTGTATACTTGATACACCATGAAACACTAGTAGATGTGCTAAGAAACTCCAACATTATCAACATGTGAGAGCAAGACAGTATCATAATACAAGTCTACATGTTAAGACAAAGAGCAACCAGATAGCATAGTATCATGTCGAGCAAGAAAGTCTTCTCTATATATGTGAAGCATCCACTATAATATATATCATATGTACCATAATTCCCTCTAGGGCATACATATAACTAACAATATACATTCTAAATCAAACAACAGTTCTTAACATACACAACACACACAAGAGGAAAAGTTCAGAAATGAACGAGTCCTTCTTATGGCATTGTAGACTAGGTCATATCAATGCGACACGACTAGCTAAGTTACATAAAGATGGATATTTTAATCAGTTTGAATTTACATCTTATGAAACTTGCTAGTCATGTTTCAAAGGAAAGATGACTAAAACTCCGTTTACTGGACACAGAGAAAGAGCCACAGAACTCTTGGGACTAATACATAGTGATGTATGCGGTCCCATATTTACACATGCCAGGAATGGTTCCTCATACTTCATTACATTCACTGACGATCTCTCAAGATACGAACATATTTTCCTGTTGAAACACAAGTCTGAAGTTTTTGAGAAATTCAAAGAATATAAGTGCGAAGTCGAGAACCAAACGGGTAAAAGTATTAAAATACTTCAATCTGATCGGAGAGGAGAATACTTGAGAAATGAGTTCCTGGACTATCTAAAAGAGAATGGGATTCTCTCTCAGCTTACTTCTCCGTATACACCACAGCACAACGGTGTATTAAAGCGGAGGAATCACACCCTATTGGATATGGAGCGCTCTATGATGAGCACCGCCGAGTTACCTATTTCCTTTTGGGTTATGCGCTTGAAACAGCTGCATACCTATTGAATCAAGTTCCATCTAAATCAGTGCCTACAACACCATATGAGATATGGCGTGGAAAGAGACCATATCTTAAACGAGTTAAGATATGGGGTTGTCCAGCCTATGTCAAAAGACAAAATCTGGACAAACTCGAGGCATGATCAGTTCTTTGCAAGTTTGTGGGATATCCAAAGAATTCATATGGATATCATTTGTACCACGGTGAGGAACAAAAGGTGTTTGTTTCTCAACATGCCACCTTTTTGGAAAAGGAATTTCTTGTGAAAGAAATTAGTGGTCATGAGGTAGAACTGAAAGAAGTTCCAGCTGCATAAACTACAACTGATGATTTAATGGAACCAGAGGATTCAGTAGTCTCCAACGAACCTCAGCCTCTCCACCGATCTAGTAGGGTTCCTCATCCACCTGAGAGATACTACGGTTTTCTCACTGATGGTGGGAGCGAGGATTGCATCATGAAAGATGATGGCCCAACTAGCTTCGAGCAGGCTATCACGAGTAGGGACTCTGTGAATTGGCTGGATGCAATGCGATATGAGATGGGATCCATGTACAAAAACAAAGTATGGACTTTAGAAGATGCTCCTGAATGGGTAAAACCCATCGGGAGCAAGTGGATCTTCAAGAAAAAACATGGTGTAGATGGAAAAGTTGAGACTTTCAAAACTAGACTTGTAGCAAAAGGTTTTCGTCAACGACCAGGTGTGGATTATGATGAAACCTTTTCTCCAGTGGCTATGCTTAAGTCCATCCGGATCCTACTTGCCATCGCTGCATACCATGACTACGAAATCTGGCAGATGAACGTCAAGACCGCTTTTCTAAATGATGATTTAGAAGAGAGCGTGTACATGACTCATCCAGAGGGCTTCGTAGATAGTGGGAGCAACGGAAAGGTGCAAGCTGCTTAAATCCATCTACGGGTTAAAGTAGGCATCACGGAGTTGGAATATCTGTTTTGATGTCGTAGTCAAAGAGTTTGACTTCTTCAAAAACATAGATGAACCTTGTATATACAAGAAGGTGGCAGAGAGTAAGGTTGTCTTCCTCGTATTGTACGTGGATGACATACTCTTGATAGGAAATGATGTTCCTATGCTGCACTCGGTCAAGCTCTTCTTATCACAAAGATTCTCCATGAAGGATTTGGGTGATGCCTCCTACATCCTGGAGATTAAGATCTATAGAGATAGATCTAAACGGATACTGGGATTGTCCCAATCCAGGTACATTGACACCATACTAAAGAGGTTTAGTATGGAGGATTCCAAGTGTGGGAATTTACCTACGATCTCAGGAATCACTCTCTCCAAAGAGATGTCCCCCAAGACTGATTTAGAGAGGGCTCGCATGCAAAGTATACCCTATGCTTTGGCAGTTGGGTCTATCATGTATGCGATGTTATGTACCCGATCAGATTTAGCATATGCACTGGGTGTTGTAAGCAGGTATCAATCAGATTCTGGGGAGAATCACTAGAAAGCTGTGAAGAACATTCTTAAGTACTTGGAAAGGACTAAAGAAATGTTCTTGATGTATGGTAACGGTGAACTCCAAGTGGAGTCCTTTACCGACTTGAGCTTCCAGAGTGATAAGGACGACTCTATGTCGGTCTAGGGTTTTGTCTTCACCCTCAATGAAGGGGAGGTTTGTTGGAAGAGTTCCAAGCAAGAAACCATGGCAGACTCGATGATGGAGGCTGAATACATCGCTGCCAATGATGCCGCCAAAGAGGCTGTCTGGATGAAGATGTTCATAACTGAACTTGGAGTGGTTCCATCCATCGAGCATCCAATACCTTTGTATTGTGATAACAATGGAGTTGTGGCTTTGGCCAAGGAATCCAGGTCCCATCAGCGATCCAGGCATATTCTGAGGCGGTATCACCTGATCCGGAAAATAGTTGATCGCCGGGAGATTGAGGTCAGGAGAGTTGACACGAAGAATAACACGACGGATCCACCCACAAAGGCCATTCCCCAGATACAATTTAAGTGACTCTTCGGGATGTTGGGTATGAGATACTACAACAACTGGCCTTAGTGCAAGTGGGAGATTGTTAGTTGTATGTATGCCTTGGAGGCCATTGTTGTACATGATTGTATATTATAATGGATGCTTGGACATATATAGAGAGGACTTTCTTGCTCGACATGATAGTATGCTATCTGGTTGCTCTTTATATTAACATGTAGACTTGTATTGTGATATTGTCTTGCTCTCACATATTGATAATGCCCTTAGGATGTGTACTTGACTACCAGGACTATGATGGAGATCATACTAGTAGGGCCAGGGTAGTCTACAAGTACACCCTTTAATTGTTCCTAGTCGAAGGTGTATCGAGACGGGGCATCGATATTCCAGAGTAGACTCGCGTATACGCTTCTTGACCCATATGACGGGCGATGGATAATCTCATATCCATTGGTGTTTGAAATAAAAGATGGTATACGGGTGCTCATTGGAGACTGGGTACACTGAACAGGACTCGCCGAGAACTCCTAGATGGTATTATACCTAATGCCAGATAGCAGTTCTCTGGTGACACTGGTACAAGTTAGTTTGTAGACCCGAGATCGTCATAGAGTCTTGTATGATTCCCACCGTGCTTTGATTTCCACCTTACCACGTTCAAGAGAGCGTGTAAAACGGTGGTTTTTGTTGGCTATAGTGCCCTCAAGTCAATTATTGGATCACAGGCACGCGATTGCAATGATTGAGGGATGACCTATACCGGTAGAAAAGTCTTACTCGAGATGATAGTATGCTATCTGGTTTGTCTTTATCATCGTGTACATACTTCAGGCAACATTACAGATCACTATTACACGATTGATAGAGCCCATAGGATTCTTGCTTGACTACTAGCAGTATGATGGCGATCATATACGCGATAGTTGGGTAGTCTACAAGCACATCCTTAAAGTGTCCCTAGTTGTGAGAGTTTCGAGACTGGGCATCGATACTCCGAGAGTAGACTAGTGTATACGGATCGAGATCCCGACGAGGGGCGGTGGCTGGTCTCACAAGCCATTGGTGTCCGTTGGTTCACCTAAGATAGTATAAAGGTGCTCATTAGGTTATGAGTACACTGGATGGACTCGCAGGGGCACTGCTGATTGGTACTATACCTATCGTCAAGAGTAGTTCCCAGGTGACATAAGTACAGCTTAGTCCATTGACTTGACACTGCTACATTGCCTCAAGTGTGTTCCCACTATTCTTTGATTGCTACCTTACCACGGCTCAAAGGAGTTGTGCAAACAGGAAGTAGTTGGGTGCAGTCCCGAAACACTTGGAGGCAGTAGCTGTTAGACAGAATTCGTCTCTCATAGTATTGGGGGTTGATATCACGCTGTGTCTGGAGAGCTATTACAAAAAGTCCTTGGCCAAGGCAAGTGAGATTTACTGGTAGGTATTCCAGTAGTTTCTCAAGGTGTTCTGGGCTACACTCCGACACGACTTATACCGCTTTTGGGGGTCTGACGTTTACCATCCCCCTAGGCCCGATATGCGATACTCATAGACGAACAGTCTGTACTGTACGAAGATTGTCACAGACAGGCTCAGTAGGGTTTCAGTATGAGTTCGCTCATCAGCTTCCCTTTCGCTTAATACATAGGCAGCCGTTACGTACAGCTAGTGCCACTGACGTGCTTGTGGTTACACCCACTGCCAGCGTATTGATGAGTCTTTAGAGTCCCCCACAGAAAGTTTCCTAAGTTCGGGAGAAACGTTGTAGAGGCCGTATGGTTTTATGGCAGGGTTCGATCATATACGTGCACTTGTGCACGGATTATGATCAGACGGATCATACTAATGGGCTTTGCTTTAAGCCGGATCCTAGTATTAGATTGGTTGGATTACTTTCTTCTCGTGGTATTCATATTCAGTAGGAATACGGATGCGGGTATGTATATACAGATGAGGAGTATTCTTGTGATCCGTCACGAGTTTACTTTAGTTGATGCCATATCTTTTTTTGTCGGATTAAACATTTAGTTTAAATGTTTAGTGGAGGAAAATGTGAGTGCAAGTTTTGTCCATTTGCATCATTTCATGTCACATAGTGACTCATGGTCTTGGTTTATGTGACCATTATTGTGACATGGATTGATTTTGGGGCTAATTATGATAAGTGGGGGATATTTTAGAGAGAGAGGGCAGCCAAGTAAGGGCTTGGGGTTTGTTTTTTTAGATATCTCTCTCTCTCTCTCTCAAAATAACACACATAACATACAAGCTATTTTACTTCTTCTTCTTCTTCTCTTGAGCTCACATCTTCCTCTAATGGTTTCTTCTTCAACCTCCATCCATACTATCTCATGTGTTGTGAATCAATGGATGTATTGAGACATAGTTATCACACACATTCTCTACTTCACCTTGGACATGTCAATAAGCAAACTTCATGTCTGAGTTGCTTCGGTTTGAAGCGGGAGCTCGTATAAAGATTCCTCGACGTGGTACCACTTCGACAAGCGAGACCAGAGAGCAAACTTCGTCGGGGCAGCCGCGACAAGCATAGGACGGAGATTGAAGACCGAAGGACACGGATCGATCGATATAAGCACTGAACTCTCTGAGTGTTATGTATGTAGGACTCTTTGATTTGTTGACTGTGTCAAGGTCACTTGGGTCCTGGGGGTAAAAACACACATCGGGAGTTTCTAAAGAAACTGAAACCTGTAGGGTTCCTAGGCACTCAAGTGAGGTCTCCCAAGCCATCAACCATGGTAATTTCAAAAAATATGGTGCCTACAAACCCTAAACTACGGATCGATAACTAGATTTCTAGGCGAAAAGGAACTAGTTAACACTTAACTAATGGGAATACGGAAATACAACCTTTGTAGATCCGGTGCTCCACCTCCATAGCTCCGCAACGAGGTCCTCTCCGCTGTCCAAGTCGAATCTGGGCTCTAGGATCGGCTTCGTCGGAGAATGGGCAAGCTAGGTCGTCGATGTCCATGCCGAAGATGATCTACGTCGAAGCATCGCAAGATCAAGCTCTCACTTCACCAAGTCATGAAACTTGTGAAGTAAACACACTCTACTACTTGGCAAGAGGTAGAGGATGAAGAAATAGGAAGTGGGTTAACTTTAGATTTGGATTTTGCTCACTAGAACACAAGTTGCCATGAATGGCATCAAGGTTGCTCACTTGAAGAAGAAGAAGAAGATGATGAGCATAGAATTATGATAAGTTCTTAGAAAATAGAAAAAATAGAATACTTATCATAATTCTAACTATGGTAAAGTGTAGAGAGTTAACCAAGGTTAGTTGTATGGTTAGGGTTAAGAATGAGATAAGAATGGTGGACTTAGGTCAAAGCTTCATGAAGTTTCAACTAAACAACAAAAGAAGCCACCATTCTTTTCTCATTTTCTTTTCTCACTTTCTTTTATTCATTTATCAAAAAGAATAAATGAATAATTAAGAAAATAAAACCCTAAACATAAACACAACCATGGTTCAAACTTTACACTTAACCAAAGTGGTATGCATCATCAAACATGATACAAACATGTGCACATAAACATATCGCATATACAATGCGCACACCCGAGCGAGAAAATCCATCTTAAGTAAACCGATACTAGTTGATGCAAAGCAATATATCAAATATATAAATATGCATTAAATCATTAAATCAACACTTGATTCAATGATCCGGTCATGTTGCACACAACCGACTAGTATACAATGTATCGGCTTATCGAATCAACGCTTGAATCGATAACTAGGTTATATCGCATACAACCATTCGATACATTCATCGCGAGAATGAAATACGGCATCACATACACGCATTATTCTCGGTCCCGCACATATCTCATATGCGCTCCTATTTCGTTTCGCTTGAGCCAGGAAACCTCTGTGTAGGACTCTAAAGACTCGTCAATACGCCGGCAGCGGATGATGATCATATCAAAACACCCACAAGCCGCAAGCGGTCTGCTAAACGTAACGGCCACCCGGGTATTGAGCGATCTGAAGATCGACGAGCAAGCCCGCTCACACTCCAGTGAATCCGACTAGTAACACTACCGTACAGTCCGGTCTGATCGTCTGATATGTCGCATATCTCGCCTAGGGGTGGTAAACGTCAGACCCCAATAGCTCAATAAGTCGTGTCGATATGAGGTCTATAACTGTTCGAGAAACTACTGGTAACACTTACCAGTAAATCTCAGCAACCCTGGCCAGGGATTTCCTGTTATAGCCAATCGAACACAGCACAACATCAACTCCCTATACCGGGAGAGACGAATCCCCTCCTATCGCTCATTGCCTCCATGTGACTCGGGACTGTACCCAAAAACCACCGTTTTGCACGCCCTCTTGGACGTGGTAAGATGGAAATCAAAGCACAGTGGGAACCACACGAGACTCTATGACGATCTCGGGTCAACAGACTACTCTGTACCAGTGTCACCAGAGAACTGCCATCTGACGTGAGGTATAATACCATCTGGGAGTTCTCGGCGAGTCCGTACAGTGTACCCAGTCTCAACTGAGCACCCGTATATCATCTCCGATGTCAAACACCAATGGATATGGGATCATCCATCGCCCATCTGTATGGGTCGAGAAGGTACGCGCTAGTCTACTCTGGTATATCGATGCCTCGTCTCGATACACCCACGACTAGGGACTTTGAAGGATGTACTTATGGACTACCATGTCCCCACTAGTATGATCCGCATCATAGTCTAGGTAGTCAAGTACAGATCCTAAGGGCTTTACCAACATGTAACAGAGAGACAATCAGTATACACGTTAAGGTAAAGATCAACCAGATAGCATACTATCATGTCGAGCAAGAAAGTCCTCCCTATATATGTCCCAGCATCCACTACAATATACATCCTATGTATAGTAATGGCCTCTAGGGCATACATATAACTAACAAAACTTGCCAGGCATGCACATACCTTCTGGAGTGTGATGACTTGAGTGGATTCCATCAGGTTATCATGAGATGATAGTTGGATCCCGATTCCCACTGATGAGTTGGTTTACTCCTCTGGTGATCCCGACTAATTCTTCTTTCAGGTTTGGAGGAGAATTTTAGGATATATTGGGAGACATCCTGATTAGATAAAGTGATTAACCATTCTGATCTAGGTTAGAGTATAATCAAAGTGTTTCTTTCTCTTTCTCTTAACTGCAACCATGACCCGACCCTACACTATAACTCAGTGACCAAGTTAACCGAACTTTCTTAAAACACTGGCTTTTGGATTGTCTGAGTTGCATACATCATTACCACTCCTTCTTTTACCCTTTGCATTTTTTCAGAATACCCCGTATCACTACGAACATCCACTTCTATTGGATAAATCCATCGTATGATTATATACGAATTCGAAGGAACTTGTTCCAGATTCGAGGATGGATTCCGGTTCTGGAGAAAATGAATAGAACTATTCAGTTGTCTTTTCCTTTTAGCTTCTCTCAGGTTGTGAGGGCTCCTAGGATTAGGAGAGGGTACACCTATTGCGCTTATTGGACAGTCTTCTTCCAAACCATAGGCAGGTGCCGAACTGTAGGGAATGAAGAAAACCAATTAGCCTAAGTGGGGTGTACAGAAAGTAATAAGTAAAGACAAAATAAAGGGATTAGAAAGAGGGCAATGTAAATTGCGACTGCTATCATTCACGACCAAACCGCGTATTTCATCGCCACTCCTACTTCACCTTTGCTTTTCTCCGGTTCAGGAGAAATAGAATAATGTTTATTCAGTTGTCTTTTATCATCACCTTTTCTCAGGTTGCGAGTACTCCTAGGATTAGGAGAGTACACCTATTATACTTATTGGATAGTCTTCTTCCAAACCATAGGCTGGTGCCGAACGGTAGGGAAGGAAGAAAACCATTTAGCCTAAGGGGGTGTACAGAAGGTAATCAGTAAAGACATATAAAGGGATTTGGAGAGATGGCAACGAAATATACGGTTACAGTCATGAATCTAATAATGGAAGAGGTATTAATAGGAATACCCAGATACCCTTTCGAAACATTTACATGTTTCAGTTTCACTGTGTATTGTTAATAGAAAACTGATTTTCCAATTAGCTCTTACTCCAGGGTATGTATTTACCAGGTATGATTCTCACATCTGTATGGTTTTACAGATGATAAGTGGGAGTAAGTTATTGGGAATTAGGTGATCATCCTCATTATATCGGAATTCGTTGTAATTGGTGATATTCGAGGAAATCAGCTGGGTTTTTGCCGGACGGCAAATATTTGGTTTTGAATATCCGTTGTTATGCACCAATTTCAAACTGATATATTTGTACGTTTATTTTATAAAGTGAGATATAACTTTTTAAATTTATGTCCATGACATTTACCTATATCAGTTGATGATTAGGTAAGGAGTATTAAATAGCGGTGTAATTCTTCATAACCATAGTACAATTTTCAACCTATGACGCACAGGGTTTGAGTTATTCAACTCAGGGGACTTATACAAAGTATTGTATGTTGTCCAGTGTCCATTAGGACAAAGGGGTTGGTCCTCGTACTATATTCTCTTTACTTGTGACTTCTCTAGTTTTTACACAAGTTTTTCGTAGAAATACAAGGTCTATGTTTTGAGAAGTTATAGGTATAAGAAAAAAGTAGAGAACCAAGTGATGCAAGTATCAGGATTCTTCAAGGTGATTGAAGATGTAGATACTTGTATTAGGTATTCAGTAGATAGTAATGGTTTTAAGAAACTTGTTTCTCTTTCAGATTACTCATAATTGGATGCACTCCTAAGTTGAGTAATACTGATCGGCCTCTTTCCATTTAGTAGACATGCACTGGAGACAGCTGCATGATTTGAATCTGGTTCCAATTAAATCAGTGCCTCTATTTCTATATTGTATATAGAATGGATCATATCTTAACGATGTTAAGGTATATGGAGTTGTCCGGCTTATGCTTAAAACCAAACTCTGGATAACTCAAGACACGTTTCTGTAATGGCAGTTTGTGGGTTAACACAGGTTATGACGAAGGTTAACTTTCTACCATCTGGAAGATCAATAGTGATATTGTTCTTGACTTGCCACAGTTTTAGTAAAATGGACTTTTTCAGAAAACAGTAGTGGGAGTATGGTAGAACTGGAAGAGATTCCAGAACCACAAACGATTACTGAAAATTTAATAGAACCTAAAGATTCAATCGGTTTTGACATTCCATTAGCCACTCCGTAGATATGGTGGGTAACCTCAGGCGCCCGAGAGGTACTTCGGTATCCTCAAAGACGGTGACAGGGAGGTTCTTGTTTACCCAGACTTGCCATTACTGCTGTTCTAGACTATGAGATCCAGCAGGAGGGTGAGTATAGCGTCGTTCTAAACTAGCTTTATAAGTGCACGTATATATGACTCTGCCAGAGGGTTGTTGTAGTCAGTGGGAGCAGCGGAAGTATAGTGGACAAGTAGCTTATGTCTATTTATAGACTAAAGCAAATATAGCGGAGATAGATCATCTATTTTTTGATGTGACAGTCATGGTCTTTGACTTCATCAGAATAGGAGATAGATCTGTTAAAAAGGTAGTAGGGTGTGATGTCCTGGTATATGGTGACATACACTTTGTAGGAAGTGAAATTCCTATACTACGATCGGTTATACTGACACAGTGGTTTCTCCATATAGGTTATGGATATAATATCAGACATTTTGGTTACTAGATCTAGATTTGGGAAGTGTCCCAATCTGGGTACTTAGACAGTATTCTAAAGTTTTTTTAGAATGGACGACTCCTGGCATGGTGGTAAACCCGCAGGTGATGGAGTCACCCCCTTTAAAGGAGTCTTACAGACTAAAGGAGAGAGGGATGTGCATGATTGGTATATCACTTGCTTAGGCAATTGAGTCAATCATGAGATGTCAAGTACCACACCAGATGTTGTTTTTGCACTAGATGCAATAAGTTGTTATATTAATTCAATCCTGGAGAAACGTTCGGAAGCAGTTTTAGAACATAAGTGGATGTTCTAGGGATTTGATAACGGCAGCCTCCTTTGGGAGACGGTTATCATTCTAGGCTCCTTTAAATTCCGTCTACGCTTCGCCTAAGGCTCTAGCTAGGCTCTGATACCACTGTAGGGTTCCTAGGCACTCTAGTGAGGTCTCCCAAGCCATCAACCATGGCAATTTCAAAAAATATGGTGCCTACAAACCCTAAACTACGGATCGATAACTAGATTTCTAGGCGAAAAGGAACTAGTTAACACTTAACTAATGGGAATACGGAAATACAACCTTTGTAGATCCGGTGCTCCACCTCCATAGCTCCGCAACGAGGTCCTCTCCGCTGTCCAAGTCGAATCTGGGCTCTAGGATCGGCTTCGTCGGAGAATGGGCAAGCTAGGTCGTCGATGTCCATGCCGAAGATGATCTACGTCGAAGCATCGCAAGATCAAGCTCTCACTTCACCAAGTCATGAAACTTGTGAAGTAAACACACTCTACTACTTGGCAAGAGGTAGAGGATGAAGAAATAGGAAGTGGGTTAACTTTAGATTTGGATTTTGCTCACTAGAACACAAGTTGCCATGAATGGCATCAAGGTTGCTCACTTGAAGAAGAAGAAGAAGATGATGAGCATAGAATTATGATAAGTTCTTAGAAAATAGAAAAAATAGAATACTTATCATAATTCTAACTATGGTAAAGTGTAGAGAGTTAACCAAGGTTAGTTGTATGGTTAGGGTTAAGAATGAGATAAGAATGGTGGACTTAGGTCAAAGCTTCATGAAGTTTCAACTAAACAACAAAAGAAGCCACCATTCTTTTCTCATTTTCTTTTCTCACTTTCTTTTATTCATTTATCAAAAAGAATAAATGAATAATTAAGAAAATAAAACCCTAAACATAAACACAACCATGGTTCAAACTTTACACTTAACCAAAGTGGTATGCATCATCAAACATGATACAAACATGTGCACATAAACATATCGCATATACAATGCGCACACCCGAGCGAGAAAATCCATCTTAAGTAAACCGATACTAGTTGATGCAAAGCAATATATCAAATATATAAATATGCATTAAATCATTAAATCAACACTTGATTCAATGATCCGGTCATGTTGCACACAACCGACTAGTATACAATGTATCGGCTTATCGAATCAACGCTTGAATCGATAACTAGGTTATATCGCATACAACCATTCGATACATTCATCGCGAGAATGAAATACGGCATCACATACACGCATTATTCTCGGTCCCGCACATATCTCATATGCGCTCCTATTTCGTTTCGCTTGAGCCAGGAAACCTCTGTGTAGGACTCTAAAGACTCGTCAATACGCCGGCAGCGGATGATGATCATATCAAAACACCCACAAGCCGCAAGCGGTCTGCTAAACGTAACGGCCACCCGGGTATTGAGCGATCTGAAGATCGACGAGCAAGCCCGCTCACACTCCAGTGAATCCGACTAGTAACACTACCGTACAGTCCGGTCTGATCGTCTGATATGTCGCATATCTCGCCTAGGGGTGGTAAACGTCAGACCCCAATAGCTCAATAAGTCGTGTCGATATGAGGTCTATAACTGTTCGAGAAACTACTGGTAATACTTACCAGTAAATCTCAGCAACCCTGGCCAGGGATTTCCTGTTATAGCCAATCGAACACAGCGCAACATCAACTCCCTATACCGGGAGAGACGAATCCCCTCCTATCGCTCATTGCCTCCATGTGACTCGGGACTGTACCCAAAAACCACCGTTTTGCACGCCCTCTTGGACGTGGTAAGATGGAAATCAAAGCACAGTGGGAACCACACGAGACTCTATGACGATCTCGGGTCAACAGACTACTCTGTACCAGTGTCACCAGAGAACTGCCATCTGACGTGAGGTATAATACCATCTGGGAGTTCTCGGCGAGTCCGTCCAGTGTACCCAGTCTCAACTGAGCACCCGTATATCATCTCCGATGTCAAACACCAATGGATATGGGATCATCCATCGCCCATCTGTATGGGTCGAGAAGGTACGCGCTAGTCTACTCTGGTATATCGATGCCCCGTCTCGATACACCCACGACTAGGGACTTTGAAGGATGTACTTATGGACTACCATGTCCCCACTAGTATGATCCGCATCATAGTCCAGGTAGTCAAGTACAGATCCTAAGGGCTTTACCAACATGTAACAGAGAGACAATCAGTATACACGTTAAGGTAAAGATCAACCAGATAGCATACTATCATGTCGAGCAAGAAAGTCCTCCCTATATATGTCCCAGCATCCACTACAATATACATCCTATGTATAGTAATGGCCTCTAGGGCATACATATAACTAACAATCTCCCGCTTGCACTAGGGCCATCTATAGCAGTGGTTGTAGTATCTCATACTCAACCATCCCAGAAAAGTCTCTCTTTGGGAACAGGCCTTTGTGAGTGGATCCGCTGTGTTGTCCTCTGAGTCTACTCTCCTAACCTCGATCTCCCTGGAGATCAACCATCTCCATGATCAAGTGATACTGCCTTAGAATATGTCTGGATCACTGATGGGACGGACGTTCCTTGGCATAAGCCACAACTCCATTGTCTCACAATGGTTGGAACGTAGTTCATCTCATGAACCAATATACACCCAGACTGCCTCTTTGGTAGCATCTTAAGTAGCGATGTATCCTGCCTTTATCGTCTAGTATGTCACGGTATCTAGCTTGGAACTCTTCCAACATACCGTCCCTTTACTGAGGGTATAGACAATGCCTGCGACTGACACTCAGTCGTCTTTATCACCCTGGAACACTTCCAGTGATTCTCCTCAGGATCGATTGACACCATCTCACTACATATAGTGAGTATCCTAACATCCATTTAGATCTATCTTATAGATCCAAAACCCAGGATTTAGTAGGTATCATTTTGATCCTATATGGAGAATCATAGTGATAAGCGGAGATTGATCGAGCGTAGCATAGGAAACTCCTTCCCTATCATGAGTATGTCATCCACGTACTCTACGAGGATCGTCACCATACTCCCTACTACCTTTTTGTATATACAAGGTTCATCTACCATTTTGATGATGTCAAACTCTTTGACCGCTTCATCAAAACAGATGTTCCAACTCCGCGATGCCTGCTTTATCATATAAAACATCTTGCATACGTTTCCGCTGCTCCCACTGTTTACGAAGCCCTCTGGCTGTGTACTTATAGACACACTCTTCTAAAACATCATTTAGAAAAGCAGTCATGACACCCAACCACCAGATATCGTAGTCATGGTATGCAGCCGTGGCAAGTAGGATCTGGATGGACTTAAGCATAGCTACTGGAAAAGGTTTCATCATTATCCACACCTGGTCAATGATGAAAACCCTTAACTAGTCTAGCTTTGAAAGTCTCAACTTTTCCATGTACACCAAGTAATCTTCTCAAGATATACTTGCTCCTGATGGGGATTTAACCCTTCAGATATAGCAACTAAAGTCCATACTTTGTTGGCGTATAAGGATTCCATCTCAGATCGCTAAGCATCCAGCCATTCTTACAGAGTCTTACTCTCGATGGCCAGCTCGAAACTAGTTGGGTCATCATTTCATGATGTAATCCTCGCTTCCACTGTCATAGAGAAACCGAAGTATCTCTCAGGTGGGTGAGGAACCCTACTAGATCGGCGGAGAGGCTGAGGTTCGTTGGAATCTACTGAATCCTTTGGTTCTATCAAATCATGTGCTGTAGTTTGTATAGCTGGAACCTTTCCAGTTCTACATTACAGGCTTTGCCTCGAGCTTGTCCGGATTTTGCTTTTAGACATAGGCCGGACAACCCCAAATCTTAACTAACTTAAGACATGGGCTCTTCCCTTTCCATATCGCATATGAAGTGGTAGATATTGATTTGATTCGAACCCTATTCAATAGGTATGCAACTTCTCAAGTGCATAACACCCAAAAGGAAAAAGGTAACTCAGTATTACTCATCATAGAGCACACCATATCAAATAGGGTGTATCTGCTCCGCCCCGATATACCATCGTGCTATGGTGTATACAGAGGAGTAATGCTGAGAGAGAATCTCATTCTCCTTTAGAATAGTCCAGTATTACCGTGCTCAAGTATTCTCCTCCTTGATCACATCAAAGGACATAATACTTATACCCATTTTGGTTCTCTACTTCTAACTTATATTCTGTGAATATCTCAAAAGGTTCGGACTCATGTTTCAGCAGGAACATATGACTGAATCTTGAGAGATTATCAGAGAACGTAATGAAGTATAAAGAGCCAGTCCTGGTATGTGTAGACAGGGGAGCTTACATACATCAACATGTATCATATCCCAAGAGTTCATTAACTCTTTCTCCGTTTACAGTAAACGGAGCTATGGTCATCTTATCTTTGCGACATGACTGGCGAGTTTCACAAGATGTAAATTCAAACTGATTTAAATATGCATCTATATGTAACTCTAGCTAGTCGGGTCACATTGATCTGACCTAGTCTACAATACCTCAAGAAGGATTTGTTCATTTCTGAACTCTTCCTCTTGTGTGTGTTCCGTATACTAAGAACTGTAGTTTGATTTAGAACATCAACGCTTTTAGATAACGTGCCTGAACCGATCAACTTTTGATATAGGAAATGTTCAAAACATTATCCATCTATACAAAATTTTATCATTTCTTTACTAATAAAGAGATGGATATGATTTTGTATATCAGGTTTGGTATCTAACAACATTCGTTCAGAATCAATGTATTGGTAATACAGGGTGACAGTGACCAACAGACTTGGCTGCAACACTTGCCCCGTTTTCTGCCTCATGAAACTTATCACCCGTTCTCAGTTCTCTACCTTTCTGTAGCCCTATGTAACAGATTACATATCTGGGATCCTGATGTGGTATCACATACCCAGGACGTAAAGGATACTGAGAAACAGTTCTTTGTAATGAACACACCCGAAGATGATGCATCAGCATGCACTCTCTTCGTTTGGGCGGCACGGGAAATCTGGTATTCCCCAATTTTCTGCTCTGTCTTATAACAATTATAAGTTGGAGCGGGACCAACGTTCCCCAGCTCAGTATAACAAGCGGGTTCGGTCAATATTCCATATTATTATCTTGATTAAGGCGTGATATGGTCGCTACCTGGAGAGAGAGAGAAGAAAACACTCAGCGTGCGCTCTGTCAAGAATAGATTGGTTATTATTTTATCTAATCAGGATGGCTCCCACTGCTTTTTATCAAATCTTCCTTCAAACCCTAAAAGGAAAGACTAGCCGGGATTAATTACACACTACAAGTTCGCCAATCTTTCAGCCAGGCCAGTGTCGGTACTTTGAGGGAGGTCCCCCGTGCTTTCGCACGAACCTAATTAATGTAAACCTCGTTTTCCCAGAGGCGTAACCCCGTTAACACCTTTCTAGACACCTACTTGATCGGCTAATTGTAATGTATAAAACTCTCCCAGGAGTAACACTTACTCGCAGCGGGTATCGGGATCCAACTATCTCATAGAAGGTATGCAATCTCATTGCAAATTTCAACACTTGAAATTCCCGATAATATTTTGCCCCTAGCTCGCTATGACCTTGACGGAGGCCAAACAACCCATAGTCCGCTAGTCAAGTTCAACCCGTCATTTCCTGATTGAATTAAACCCACCCGCACGACCCTTGACGGAGGCCAAACAACGCCGTACGAATACCCTAATCCAATCGCATCATATGCTAGCAGATAAGCATTAGTTAGCTACCGTACACCACGCCTTGACGGAGGCCAAACAACCGCAGCACGAATACTAACTAGTACGTATCTGAAATGACGGAGGGCTACGACAGGTTTTTCTGAAAACCTATTGCGTAATGAACTTGATATCGTTGTAGGATCGAATGAATTTTGAAATGGAGTGTTTTTGAGGCTTTTCTAGTTTTGCTAAAGGAGTCACTCCCGGTGAAGGGATCGTCGGTCCTTTCCTCGTCGAATGAGGTGCGGGATATATCACATATATCACTGTGCAAAGCAAAAACACTTAAAAGCAATCAAAAGACAAACCGAGTGTGTAGCATCTGCCAGTTATTGCTAAAGGAGTCACTCCCGGTGAAGGGATCTCGGTCCTTTCCTCATCGAATAAGGTGCAGGATATATCGCATATACCGCTGTGCAAAGCAAGAACTGTAGCTACCTGTTTTATTTTGAAATTCGATTCTACAACATCTTAGGTTTCTTTTATTTCATTAATCACATTAATGAAGTCCCATCATTAAAATGTACCTAAACATCACAGATAAATACGACGTACGCTTATGCCATCCGCATTCGCCTCGATGTCCCCTCGTGCACCGTTAGGTTAGGTAACTAACGACAGAGCGGGGCAGGGCTAGCGCGGGTGTAAAACATAAGTAACGCCTATATAATATATCATATATACTATATACTGTATCTATCACAGAACATCACATGATCACATCACAGATATCGCAGCAGAAGAAACATATGAAATATTGGATATACTAGGACGTCCGTGTTTTCAATACGAGCCAGTATAAAACACGGATTCCACGGTCGCGATGAATAGCTAAACCCACACCCCTAGACCCCTACGAGAGCGGCAAGCAACCCTACCAATTCTAGAGTTAGGAGACCCGGACTCGACTCCTCGAGTTGGTCTCCCACTGGACTCCAGAACCCGGTTACTTGTGCCCTCCTCCTTGGGTCTATCCTAGTGCGGAAAAGTAAATAATATACAACAGGTGACAACTCCCGCAACCTGGAAGCGCCCCAATAAAAGAATATTACATACAAGTTTTTACATGAATGAAAATGAAAAACACTCATCTCACATAAAAACCCCCCGGCTATTCAAACACGACGATCCAATATAACATATCCAGCAACACATAACATCACATATCATCAACGTAAGTAAATATGTCCATCCCAATTGTCGTTGACATATAGCAACGAAACCGGCGATATCACATATTACACTTACGGTCACAGAAAAGAAAGTGTAAAACTACAACAGTTGGAATCCGCAATCACCTCAGACATCACATGCCTGACCAAATGAATTACTTAGACATCGCATGCCTAACAATTATAAACCCCGCATTTTAGTCTCAAAATCGAAAACTCTTTTCAATATCAAGTCGGGCAATTCAACAAGATTCCCGAGATGCTGATCGAATGCTCGTCGTAAACTTCAGTAGGCGGCCGCACCCCCGATACCGTCGACGAAGTGCACCAAGGCGGAACACCGCTACCGCGAGCACCCTGACGGATGCTTTCGGCGACGGGGTTCTCCTACAGTCACTTGGTCGGGGCTATGGAGCGAGGCTGTCTATTAAGTTTACCCGGCGAGTATCCGCGTATGCTACGTGATTGCGACGGACTTTTGATCACATCAAAATTCCGTGGCAACCGATCAAGTGAGACTAAACCGCTAGATTTATAATATTCATTCAGTTATCTCATAACTTGTTGTGAATTCCAATTATTGTATCCCATTCCAGATAAATAGAAAATGTTAAACTTTCCGATCGAACATTCTAACACCCAAGTTTTCCCGATACAGATCAACACATGAAACTAGTCTAACAACATTCAGTTCGTACCTCAGTACCAACGGTCCAGCCGTAGAAGGGTCAAGCCAACGCCTCACATGTGGCACGCCGTACTGCCCCAAACCCGAAGGTTCAAAGGGCAGTTCAAGACGGTCACATAATCGAGTTAAGGTTTGTGTCTTCTAGAGGGACCATCGCGTTACTTGCACTACTTAGAACGTCGTTAAACTACGGAAAAATCCAACACTTGGAAATTTCCCGACAGGGGAAAAATTGGGTATTTATATCCGGTCGAACTTTTTAACATATTCTAAAATTTATCCAGAAAGCCACACAGACAAAATTTGATACCCCGATCGAAACACCGAATTCCCAAAACAACCGCAGAAAAAACAACTCTTGAAAATATATTAAAAATTCCCAGAAACACCAGCACAGTACAATAAGAATTACTGTAGAAAACAAGATGCGCAAAACGACAAAATGGCCGCTCTTCCGCCGCAAAAGCCAAGCTCGTGCCGCGGAAGCGCCGCGCTTTGAAGGAATTGGGTGCACGAATTTTACAGTATTTCTTAGAATTGCCTGCTGATTTTTCTGAATATTTTTAATGTTGAAAAATCCCAGATTTTAAAAATTGTACAGAGAGCATGTTTTGGGTTTCGGTTTTGTGTCGTTCGGACTTTAAATTCCGTCTACGCTTCGCCTAAGGCTCTAGCTAGGCTCTGATACCACTGTAGGGTTCCTAGGCACTCTAGTGAGGTCTCCCAAGCCATCAACCATGGCAATTTCAAAAAATATGGTGCCTACAAACCCTAAACTACGGATCGATAACTAGATTTCTAGGCGAAAAGGAACTAGTTAACACTTAACTAATGGGAATACGGAAATACAACCTTTGTAGATCCGGTGCTCCACCTCCATAGCTCCGCAACGAGGTCCTCTCCGCTGTCCAAGTCGAATCTGGGCTCTAGGATCGGCTTCGTCGGAGAATGGGCAAGCTAGGTCGTCGATGTCCATGCCGAAGATGATCTACGTCGAAGCATCGCAAGATCAAGCTCTCACTTCACCAAGTCATGAAACTTGTGAAGTAAACACACTCTACTACTTGGCAAGAGGTAGAGGATGAAGAAATAGGAAGTGGGTTAACTTTAGATTTGGATTTTGCTCACTAGAACACAAGTTGCCATGAATGGCATCAAGGTTGCTCACTTGAAGAAGAAGAAGAAGATGATGAGCATAGAATTATGATAAGTTCTTAGAAAATAGAAAAAATAGAATACTTATCATAATTCTAACTATGGTAAAGTGTAGAGAGTTAACCAAGGTTAGTTGTATGGTTAGGGTTAAGAATGAGATAAGAATGGTGGACTTAGGTCAAAGCTTCATGAAGTTTCAACTAAACAACAAAAGAAGCCACCATTCTTTTCTCATTTTCTTTTCTCACTTTCTTTTATTCATTTATCAAAAAGAATAAATGAATAATTAAGAAAATAAAACCCTAAACATAAACACAACCATGGTTCAAACTTTACACTTAACCAAAGTGGTATGCATCATCAAACATGATACAAACATGTGCACATAAACATATCGCATATACAATGCGCACACCCGAGCGAGAAAATCCATCTTAAGTAAACCGATACTAGTTGATGCAAAGCAATATATCAAATATATAAATATGCATTAAATCATTAAATCAACACTTGATTCAATGATCCGGTCATGTTGCACACAACCGACTAGTATACAATGTATCGGCTTATCGAATCAACGCTTGAATCGATAACTAGGTTATATCGCATACAACCATTCGATACATTCATCGCGAGAATGAAATACGGCATCACATACACGCATTATTCTCGGTCCCGCACATATCTCATATGCGCTCCTATTTCGTTTCGCTTGAGCCAGGAAACCTCTGTGTAGGACTCTAAAGACTCGTCAATACGCCGGCAGCGGATGATGATCATATCAAAACACCCACAAGCCGCAAGCGGTCTGCTAAACGTAACGGCCACCCGGGTATTGAGCGATCTGAAGATCGACGAGCAAGCCCGCTCACACTCCAGTGAATCCGACTAGTAACACTACCGTACAGTCCGGTCTGATCGTCTGATATGTCGCATATCTCGCCTAGGGGTGGTAAACGTCAGACCCCAATAGCTCAATAAGTCGTGTCGATATGAGGTCTATAACTGTTCGAGAAACTACTGGTAACACTTACCAGTAAATCTCAGCAACCCTGGCCAGGGATTTCCTGTTATAGCCAATCGAACACAGCACAACATCAACTCCCTATACCGGGAGAGACGAATCCCCTCCTATCGCTCATTGCCTCCATGTGACTCGGGACTGTACCCAAAAACCACCGTTTTGCACGCCCTCTTGGACGTGGTAAGATGGAAATCAAAGCACAGTGGGAACCACACGAGACTCTATGACGATCTCGGGTCAACAGACTACTCTGTACCAGTGTCACCAGAGAACTGCCATCTGACGTGAGGTATAATACCATCTGGGAGTTCTCGGCGAGTCCGTACAGTGTACCCAGTCTCAACTGAGCATCCGTATATCATCTCCGATGTCAAACACCAATGGATATGGGATCATCCATCGCCCATCTGTATGGGTCGAGAAGGTACGCGCTAGTCTACTCTGGTATATCGATGCCTCGTCTCGATACACCCACGACTAGGGACTTTGAAGGATGTACTTATGGACTACCATGTCCCCACTAGTATGATCCGCATCATAGTCTAGGTAGTCAAGTACAGATCCTAAGGGCTTTACCAACATGTAACAGAGAGACAATCAGTATACACGTTAAGGTAAAGATCAACCAGATAGCATACTATCATGTCGAGCAAGAAAGTCCTCCCTATATATGTCCCAGCATCCACTACAATATACATCCTATGTATAGTAATGGCCTCTAGGGCATACATATAACTAACAAAACTTGCCAGGCATGCACATACCTTCTGGAGTGTGATGACTTGAGTGGATTCCATCAGGTTATCATGAGATGATAGTTGGATCCCGATTCCCACTGATGAGTTGGTTTACTCCTCTGGTGATCCCGACTAATTCTTCTTTCAGGTTTGGAGGAGAATTTTAGGATATATTGGGAGACATCCTGATTAGATAAAGTGATTAACCATTCTGATCTAGGTTAGAGTATAATCAAAGTGTTTCTTTCTCTTTCTCTTAACTGCAACCATGACCCGACCCTATACTATAACTCAGTGACCAAGTTAACCGAACTTTCTTAAAACACTGGCTTTTGGATTGTCTGAGTTGCATACATCATTACCACTCCTTCTTTTACCCTTTGCATTTTTTCAGAATACCCCGTATCACTACGAACATCCACTTCTATTGGATAAATCCATCGTATGATTATATACGAATTCGAAGGAACTTGTTCCAGATTCGAGGATGGATTCCGGTTCTGGAGAAAATGAATAGAACTATTCAGTTGTCTTTTCCTTTTAGCTTCTCTCAGGTTGTGAGGGCTCCTAGGATTAGGAGAGGGTACACCTATTGCGCTTATTGGACAGTCTTCTTCCAAACCATAGGCAGGTGCCGAACTGTAGGGAATGAAGAAAACCAATTAGCCTAAGTGGGGTGTACAGAAAGTAATAAGTAAAGACAAAATAAAGGGATTAGAAAGAGGGCAATGTAAATTGCGACTGCTATCATTCACGACCAAACCGCGTATTTCATCGCCACTCCTACTTCACCTTTGCTTTTCTCCGGTTCAGGAGAAATAGAATAATGTTTATTCAGTTGTCTTTTATCATCACCTTTTCTCAGGTTGCGAGTACTCCTAGGATTAGGAGAGTACACCTATTATACTTATTGGATAGTCTTCTTCCAAACCATAGGCTGGTGCCGAACGGTAGGGAAGGAAGAAAACCATTTAGCCTAAGGGGGTGTACAGAAGGTAATCAGTAAAGACATATAAAGGGATTTGGAGAGATGGCAACGAAATATACGGTTACAGTCATGAATCTAATAATGGAAGAGGTATTAATAGGAATACCCAGATACCCTTTCGAAACATTTACATGTTTCAGTTTCACTGTGTATTGTTAATAGAAAACTGATTTTCCAATTAGCTCTTACTCCAGGGTATGTATTTACCAGGTATGATTCTCACATCTGTATGGTTTTACAGATGATAAGTGGGAGTAAGTTATTGGGAATTAGGTGATCATCCTCATTATATCGGAATTCGTTGTAATTGGTGATATTCGAGGAAATCAGCTGGGTTTTTGCCGGACGGCAAATATTTGGTTTTGAATATCCGTTGTTATGCACCAATTTCAAACTGATATATTTGTACGTTTATTTTATAAAGTGAGATATAACTTTTTAAAATTATGTCCATGACATTTACCTATATCAGTTGATGATTAGGTAAGGAGTATTAAATAGCGGTGTAATTCTTCATAACCATAGTACAATTTTCAACCTATGACGCACAGGGTTTGAGTTATTCAACTCAGGGGACTTATACAAAGTATTGTATGTTGTCCAGTGTCCATTAGGACAAAGGGGTTGGTCCTCGTACTATATTCTCTTTACTTGTGACTTCTCTAGTTTTTACACAAGTTTTTCGTAGAAATACAAGGTCTATGTTTTGAGAAGTTATAGGTACAAGAAAAAAGTAGAGAACCAAGTGATGCAAGTATCAGGATTCTTCAAGGTGATTGAAGATGTAGATACTTGTATTAGGTATTCAGTAGATAGTAATGGTTTTAAGAAACTTGTTTCTCTTTCAGATTACTCATAATTGGATGCACTCCTAAGTTGAGTAATACTGATCGGCCTCTTTCCATTTAGTAGACATGCACTGGAGACAGCTGCATGATTTGAATCTGGTTCCAATTAAATCAGTGCCTCTATTTCTATATTGTATATAGAATGGATCATATCTTAACGATGTTAAGGTATATGGAGTTGTCCGGCTTATGCTTAAAACCAAACTCTGGATAACTCAAGGCACGTTTCTGTAATGGCAGTTTGTGGGTTAACACAGGTTATGACGAAGGTTAACTTTCTACCATCTGGAAGATCAATAGTGATATTGTTCTTGACTTGCCACAGTTTTAGTAAAATGGACTTTCTCAGAAAACAGTAGTGGGAGTATGGTAGAACTGGAAGAGATTCCAGAACCACAAACGATTACTGAAAATTTAATAGAACCTAAAGATTCAATCGGTTTTGACATTCCATTAGCCACTCCGTAGATATGGTGGGTAACCTCAGGCGCCCGAGAGGTACTTCGGTATCCTCAAAGACGGTGACAGGGAGGTTCTTGTTTACCCAGACTTGCCATTACTGCTGTTCTAGACTATGAGATCCAGCAGGAGGGTGAGTATAGCGTCGTTCTAAACTAGCTTTATAAGTGCACGTATATATGACTCTGCCAGAGGGTTGTTGTAGTCAGTGGGAGCAGCGGAAGTATAGTGGACAAGTAGCTTATGTCTATTTATAGACTAAAGCAAATATAGCGGAGATAGATCATCTATTTTTTGATGTGACAGTCATGGTCTTTGACTTCATCAGAATAGGAGATAGATCTGTTAAAAAGGTAGTAGGGTGTGATGTCCTGGTATATGGTGACATACACTTTGTAGGAAGTGAAATTCCTATACTACGATCGGTTATACTGACACAGTGGTTTCTCCATATAGGTTATGGATATAATATCAGACATTTTGGTTACTAGATCTAGATTTGGGAAGTGTCCCAATCTGGGTACTTAGACAGTATTCTAAAGTTTTTTTAGAATGGACGACTCCTGGCATGGTGGTAAACCCGCAGGTGATGGAGTCACCCCCTTTAAAGGAGTCTTACAGACTAAAGGAGAGAGGGATGTGCATGATTGGTATATCACTTGCTTAGGCAATTGAGTCAATCATGAGATGTCAAGTACCACACCAGATGTTGTTTTTGCACTAGATGCAATAAGTTGTTATATTAATTCAATCCTGGAGAAACGTTCGGAAGCAGTTTTAGAACATAAGTGGATGTTCTAGGGATTTGATAACGGCAGCCTCCTTTGGGAGACGGTTATCATTCTAGGCTCCCAAGGTGACCTGGATGACAGAGTGACCGTCAGAGTTATAGTTTTCCCTCTGACGAGGGACAGTAGTTTGGACAGGTGGTCCAAGCAAATACTGAGGAGGCGTGGCGCTGGATACTGATTAAATTCAGTTGAAAATACAGTCTAAGAAGTTTACTGGATTTGGAGTTCATTAGTGAACTGGGTACCATCAGATATCCAGACATACTCTAAGACAGGTATTGCTCATTTCGGGAGATAGCTTTCTCCACGAACTTGAGATAAAGAGAGACATAGAAAGAAACATCAGAGCGGATCCACTTACTGAGGCTATTTTTCGAAAGCAATAGTTTCACAAACGAGCTTTGTGAAACTGATTAGTGGAGGAGTTGGGTGTTCTGTATCACACGGGCTGTGAGTATGCGACATCGCAATAATTAGCCTTAAGTGCAAGTGGGAGATTGTTGGCTATAGTGCCCTCAAGTCAATTATTGGATCACAGGCACATGATTGCAATGATTGAGGGAAGACCTATACTGGTAGAACAGTCATACTCGAGATGATAGTATGCTATCTGGTTTGTCTTTATCATCGTGTACATGCTTCAGGTGACATTACAGATCACTATTACACAATTGATAGAGCCCATAGGATTCTTGCTTGACTACCAGCAGTATGATGGCGATCATATACGTGAGAGTTGGGTAGTCTATAAGCACATCCTTAAAGTGTCCCTAGTCGTGGGAGTTTCGAGACTGGACATCGATACTCCGAGAGTAGACTAGTGTATACGGATCAAGACCCCGACGAGGGGTGGTGGCTGGTCTCACAAGCCATTGGTGTCAGTTGGTTCACCTAAGATAGTATACAGGTGCTCATTGGGTTATGAGTACACCGGACTGACTCGCAGGGGCACTGCTGATTGGTACTATACCTATCGTCAGGAGAAGTTCCCAGGTGACATGAGTACAACTTAGTCCGTTGACTTGACACTGCTACATTGCCTCAAGTATGTTTCTACTATTCTTTGATTGCTACCCTACCATGGCTCAAAGGATTCGTGCAAACAGGTAGTATTTGGGTGCAGTCCCGAAGCACTTGGAGGCAGTGGCGGTTAGACAGGATTCGTTTCTCCCGGTATTGGGGGTTGATATCGCGCTGTGTCTGGAGAGCTATTACACAAAGTCTTTAGCCAAGGCAAGTGATATTTACTGGTAGGTATTCCAGTAGTTTCTTAAGGTGTTCTGGGCTACACTCCGACACGACTTATACCGCTATTGGGGGTCTGACGTTTACCATCCCCTAGGCCTGATAGGCGATACTCATAGATGAATAGATCGGACTGTACGGAGATTGTCACAGATAGGCTCAGTAGGGTTCCAGGATGAGTTCTCTCGTCAGCTTCCCTTTCGCTCAATACATGGGCAGCCGTTACGTACAGCTAGTGCCACTGACGTGCTTATGGTTAAACCCACTGCCAGCGTATTGACGAGTCTTTACAGTCCCCCACAGAAAGTTTCCCAAGTTTGGACGAAACGTTGTAGAGGCTGTATGGTTTTATGGCAGGGTTCGATCATATACGTGCACTTGTGCACGGATCATGATCGGACGGATCATACTAGTAGGCTTTGGTTTAAGCCAGATCCTAGTATTAGATTGGTTGGATTACTTTCGTCTCGTGGTATTCGTATTCAGTAGGAATACGGATGCGGGTATGTGTAAGTCCATGTCACGCACCCCACGTGTTCGTGGGGAGGCGGAATATATGAAAAACAATTATTAAAGTTTCGTAACACGGACTTGAGCATACGGATCGTGTCTAAACCATTACTAGCAAACTACGAGAGGTTTAACTACTCGGATTCGAAGTTATACCTCACGTTACTTGTCCTTCGGGTCTTCATCGCTGTCCTCCACACCTCGTAGGCTCTATGGAACATGGGCACCTCAACGGCCTCCTCGAGCCAAAGACGGTCCACTCGAGAGTCTATAGTCCGAGCTCCTATCTCGAATCTGAGATAATTACGGCTTCTAGTTTACTAATCTAGAAGTCCTAGAGGGTGTAGAGTATTTAGATGGATTACTTAGTCACGTAAACCCTAGGATTCTCAACTCATGAGAGCTTTTAGGGTTTGAGGAAGAAGATGAAAACTTGAGTAGAGAGAAGTGTTTTTGTGATAATGAATTGAACCTTGACTCAATTTGAATTATTATGAAGCATCTAAAATATCTTGTACAAATATCTTGCACAAATATCATCCATGCTTCATTCAATTCTTGAGATGAACCATCTCATGAGTCATGGTGCAATTAATGATAATTACACCTCATTTCCTCCACCTCATTTAGTTTAAATCTAAAAAGAAATAAACACAAATGAGTCACCTCCTTCTAGAAGCTTCCTGACAAATTACGAGACTGCCCCTGCCATCCGTATTTCCGAAAAACACGGATAATCTTTGACTGAATAAATCCATTTGTATAATACTAGAATCTGGCTTAAACCAAAGCCCGCTAGTATTATTTGCCCGATTATAGTACGTGCATAAGTGTACGTAAGTGATCGCGGCTCTGCCGTAAAACCATACGGCCTCTACACCTTTTGCCCGGTGCAGGGAAACTCTCTGTGTGGGACTCAAAACACTCGACACTACGCTGGCAGTGGGTTTAACCACAGGCCGCTAGCGGTACTAGTTGTACGTAACGGTTCCCAGGTAGATGTCGATAAGAAGGTCGATGAGTAAACACATCCGAACTCCCACTGAGCCTGATGTGACAATCTCCGTACAGTCTGGTCTGTTCGTCTAGGACTATCGCATATCGGGCCTAGGGGGCGGTAAACGTCAGACCCCTAATAGCGGTATAAGTCTTGTCGGAGTGAAGCCCATTACACCTTGAGAAACTACTGGAACCTACCAGTAAATCTCGCTTGCCCTGGCCAGGGACTTTGCGTAATGGCTCTCCATACACAGCGTGATATCAACCCCCAATACCGGGAGAGACGAATCCTGTCTAACCGCCACTGCCCCCAAGTACTTTGAGACTGCACCCAACTACTACCTGTTTGCACGACTCCTTTAAGCTGTGGCAGGGTAGTAATCTAAGTACAGTGGGAACACACTTGAGGCGAAGTAGCAGTGTCAAGTCGACGGACTAAGCTGTACTCATGTCACCTGGGAACTGCTATCTGACGATGGGTATAGAACCAACCTGCAGTTCCAACGAGCACCTGCATACTATCTCTAGTACGATGTATTGATGGCTGTGGGATAGACTATCTCCCCAACTGGGATGAGAAGCGTATACACCAGTCTACTCCGGAATATCTACTGGAACCTACCAGTAAATCTCGCTTGCCCTGGCCAGGGACTTTGCGTAATGGCTCTCCATACACAGCGTGATATCAACCCCCAATACCGGGAGAGACGAATCCTGTCTAACCGCCACTGCCCCCAAGTACTTTGAGACTGCACCCAACTACTACCTGTTTGCACGACTCCTTTAAGCTGTGGCAGGGTAGTAATCTAAGTACAGTGGGAACACACTTGAGGCGAAGTAGCAGTGTCAAGTCGATGGACTAAGCTGTACTCATGTCACCTGGGAACTGCTATCTGACGATGGGTATAGAACCAACCTGCAGTTCCAACGAGCACCTGCATACTATCTCTAGTACGATGTATTGATGGCTGTGGGATAGACTATCTCCCCAACTGGGATGAGAAGCGTATACACCAGTCTACTCCGGAGTATCGATGCCCCGTCTCGATAATCCTACGACCAGGGACCTGTATAGGATGTTGCTTATAGACTACCCAACCCCCACTAGTGTGACTGCCATCACAACGCTGGTAATCAAGCAAAGATCCTAAGGGCTCTACTAATATGTATAAGCGATATGTTAAAAGAAACATATGCACATATTAAAGTAGAAACAAACCAAGTAGCATACTACCATTTTTAGCAAGACTCTCAATACAACTGTGAATATCCCAAGCTTCCATTAAGTAATATACAAACTAGTATGATACAGTAATGGCCTCTAGGGCATAAACACTAACAATCTCCCACTTGCACTAAGGCCATGTACTGACATATCGCAGACCTATCATCTCGAATAGCCTCTCGAACTGCGTCTGAGGAATGGACTTTGTAAATGGATCAGCAGTGTTATTCTCCGTATCTACTCTCTTCACCTCGATCTCCCGGCGATCTACGATCTCCTTGATCAGGTGATACCGCCTTAAGATGTGTCTGGACTTCTGATGGGACCTGGGTTCCTTCGCTAAAGCTATAGCGTTGCTGTTGTCGCAATACAGAGGTATTGGATCAACACTGGAAGTTCTGTGAGGAACTTCTTCATCCAGACAGTTTCTTTTGCGGCATCGCAAGCAGCTATGTACTCCGCTTCCATCGTCGAGTCAGCAACGGTGTCCTGCTTGGAACTCTTCCAACAGACCGCCCCTCCATTGAGGGTAAAGACATAACCCGACATAGACTTGGAGTCATCCTTGTCACTCTGGAAGCTGGAGTCGGCAAAGGCCTCGATCTGGAGGTCCTTTCCTCCATACACCAAGAACATCTCCTTAGTCCTCCTCAGGTACTTGAGAATGTTCTTTACTTCTATCCAGTGCTTCTCCCCTGGGTTTGCCTGATACCGGCTTACAACGCTCAATGTGTATGCTACATCTGGTCTGCTACATAACATCGCATACATTATAGAGCCTACCGCAGAAGCGTAGGGTATAATTGACATGCGGGCCCTTTCTAAATCAGTCTTGGGAGACATCTCTTTGGAGAGGGTGATTCCGTGACAAGCCGGTAGGTTACCGCGCTTAGAATCTTCCATACTGAATTTTTTCAATATGGTGTCTATGTACCTGGACTGCAAAAGTCCCAACATCCTCTTTGATCTATCACGATAGATTTGGATCCTCAGAATGTAGGTGGCATCACCCAGGTCCTTCATGGAGAACTTCTGTGATAAGAATCCTTTGACTGATTGTTGCATAGGAATATCATTTCCTATTTAGAGAATGTCATCCACGTACAAGACGAGGAATACTACAGTTCTCTCTACAATCTTATTATATATGCATGGTTCATCTGGATTTTTGATAAAGTTGAATTCTTTAACAGTATCATCAAAATAGATGTTCCAACTCCGCGATGCCTGCTTTAGTCCATAAATGGACTTAAGCAACTTGCACACTTTACCGCTGCTCCCACTCTGAATGAATCCCTCTGGCTGATCCATATAGACGCACTCTTTCAAATTACCATTTAGAAAAGCCGTCTTTACGTGCATCTTCCAGATCTCATAATCGTGGAAGGCAGCAATGGCAAGAAGGACCCGAATGGATTTGAGCATAGTCACTGGAGAAAATGTTTCGTCATAGTCCAAACCGGGTCTTTGACGAAAGCCCTTTGCAACAAGTCTAGCCTTATAGGTTTCAACCTGTCCATCTACACCAATCTTCTTTCTGAAGATCCATTTGCATCCTACGGGTTTTACCCCATCTGGAGCAATGTCCAAAGTCCATACTTTGTTAGTGTACATGGACTCCATTTCGGTCCGCATTGCATCCAGCCATCTTACTGAGTCGCCGCTCTGAATGGCTTGCTGGAAGCTAGTAGGGTCATCATTGTCAATGATGCAATATTCTCTATCCCCGTCTATGAGAAAACCGTAGTATCTCTCGGTCGGATGAGACTGCCTACTACTTCCGCGTATAGGCGCTGGGATGTCCCTTTCTTCTGAAACTTCTGGTTCTACCATATTTTCAGTAACAGCTTGTGGTTCTGGAATTTCGCACTCCCACTCTTCCAGTTCTATCGGGCGGATGTATTTATTTTTTATGTCACGCTAGATGTTACATTGGACATGGGTGTATGAGAATCACACCACACTTAAGATAATATAGGGTTTTATTTATTGAGGGAAAATCAAAATTAGGTGGAAATTATTCATGGTTGTGAAGCTTGTAGTAACCATTGCCTTAGTCTACTAATTTTATTTTACTCTAGATATTTATTAACATAACCATTTATTAACATAACCATTATCTTTAGTCATGGTTTAATCTCTACATGAGTTATATATGATATTTTCTCACCCATGGTTCACATAAGACCATTCTAGAGTTCATCTTCTTGATCTTCTCCATTGCTCTCTAGCTTTGAGTGAGAAGAGAGAGAGAGAGAGAGAGAGAGAGAGAGAGAGAGAGAAACGATTCTAAAGTGAGCAAAATTCCAACTTCACCAATCTACACTAGACTAGCCATTTAGTATAGGTTATTTGCTTCACTAATTCTCTATTAGTGAAGAGGTAGCTTGAGTTAGAGATTTTTCGACGTAGATCATCTTCGGCCTCGAAGATCCTTAAGCAAGCTCGTTCCTTTCACCTAGTGGAACCAATGGAGAGTCCGGGACACCACTACTTGGAGCAAAAATGACTACTACACGGAGCTTTAGAAGTGAAGGACCGGTCTATAAAGATTGTATTCCAAATTCACTTAGTGAAAAATAGTTTACATGTTAGTTAAACCCTAATCCTCTAGTTAGATCATTGGTTATGGGTTGCTTAGCACTCTAGTTTTTTAAAATTGCATACTTGATGCCGTAGAAAACTTAGTGAGGGTGCTAAAGAACCTTTCAGCCGGTATCCTCCGGATAACCGCCGAGTCCAAACTATCACCGGTAGGTAACAGATCTCCTGCCAGGCTCATCGTCTACTTCACGATCTTCTTGCCCCGGGTACCTTACCGGGTCCACCATGTACCCGCAGACGGCTCAGCCAACTCCTCGTATCGGGTATGCTCAGAACTCAGAACCGAGAAAACTCATGGTGGACATGAATTATCATATCTCGAGAAACCACGTTTTTAAAACAATACATAATTTCCTTTGAAATATAACCACGGTTCTCAAATCCAGAGATCTCATGAAAACAGTATCTCAATGCATGTAACCATAAAGTATGATATATGCAAATATAGAACAGTAATGCGAGCATATGTAATCATGCAAGCATGTCATGTAATAATATTGAATAATGAATGTATTTTATAGTTAAGAATAATACCATGATATAACAGTTCTACTGTGTAAGTGGCACAACAATTACCGATGATGAATGTGTGTGAGCCGGCAGATCTGTGTAAGTGTAACATGCGCATCATCGGTAATGGTGCATGTGTCCTAGTAGGCGAGATCATAATAACTAATGAAAGCACATGTATATATATAAAATGCAATGAGAGTAATATGAACGTAGCAGAAAGGTAAATAGTAAACGCAACAAGATAAGATATGTATCAATATACGAGTCACACAATTATCGTATTTAAAATAGCACGAATCGTTGTTTTTAGAAAAGTAGAGACTACCGTGTTTTGAGAAAAGAATTACCTTTTGAAAATACGTAGTGTCTCTCGGTTTGTCCTTTGAAAATGCACACGATTCGTTAGTTTTAAAAATAGGTATGACTCTAACTCTATTCTAACATCTACATAAGTAATTAAAAGACAAAAAGGCTAAGCTAATCTCGAGTCAAAAAGTAAATAGAAAACGAACGCATTTCCGAGTCGATATATCTAGTAGTCGGCGATCCGGCCTCATAGCATCACGTACGGTATAATCCATCGTAAGGCATTCTTGAGTCAAGAGTGCGGATCAATCATCATATATATATCTCGTACGGTATAGTCCGTTATACGGCATCCTCAAAATCGAGGGTACGGGCCAATATCATATATCCCATATTTCGTACGGTATCATCCGTCGTACGATATCATAATCAAGCGTACGAATCTAAGGTCAAGTACATTCTATTATATTATCAAATCATATGTTATCGCATGTTATGTGTATATCGCCCAACAATCCTTTAATATATCACATCATAAACGATGTCTCAACTCAATCATATATCATAATCTCTTGACACCCCGTTCGATCGTATCGACTTATATCCATATAACATATCATATCCTCATCTTACATGCATGCATGTGTGTGTGTGTATACATATAAAAACATACACATACTTATATATATATAGATATATATAGGTATATATATAAGTACCCTAATCTACGGTTGTAGGGGAGCTATACGCCATCCACCCGACTTCCCCCGTAGATATATATCTACTCACTTGCTAACCTCCTTACTTAGTCGAAGTCGATGAGCTTCTTGATCTCCTTCGTCGTTTCAAAAGTCCACGCGAAGGTACCTACAATCTGTTGGGTATAGTGCCCTTAAGGCAATTATCATAGTCGCGGACTTATGATTATGATGATTGAGTGAAGACCTATACCGATAAAACAGTCTTACTCAAGATGATAGTATGCTATCTGGTTTGTCTTTATCATCATGTTGATAAAACCCATAGGATTCTTGCTTGACTGCCAGCATTATGATGGCGATCATATATGTGGGAGCTGGGGTCTATAAGCACATCCTTAAATGTCCCTAGTAGAAGGAGTATCGAGACCGGGCATCGATACTCCAGTGTAAACTAGTGTATACTGATCGAGACCATGACGAGGGGCGGTGGCCAGGTCTCACAAGCCATTGGTGTTAGTTTGTTCACCTAAGATAGTATGCAGGTGCTCATTGGGTTATGAGTACACTGGACGGACTCGCCGGGAACCTGCTAGTTGGTATTATACCTATTGTCAGATAGCAGTTCCCAGGTGACATGTATGCAGGTTAGTCTGCCGAACTGAGATCGTTATTTGTCTCGTGTGAGTTCCCACTGTGCTTTGATTACTACCCTACCACGGTTCAAAGGAGTCGTGCAAACAGGTTTTAGTTGGGTACAGTCCCGAGCCACATGAAGGCAGTGATCGGATCGTCTGGGATTTGTCTTTCCCGGTATTGGGGGATGATGTCGCATTGTGTACGGGTGACCATCACCACAAATCCATGGCCATGGTAGACGAGAATTACCGATCCAGGATCGATAGTTTCTCAGGAGGTGATGGGTTACATGCCGACACTAAATATCGCGTTGTTAGGGGTCTGACTTTATCCACCCCCTAGACTCGATATGCGATACTCTTAGACGAACAGACCGGACTGTACGGATATTGTCACTGACAGGCTCAGTAGGGGTTCAGGATGAGTTTGCTCGTCGGCCTCCCTTTCGCTCAATACCTGGGCAGCCGTTACGTACAGCTAGTGCCGCTGACGTGCTTGTGGCTAAACCCACTGCCAGCGTATAGACGAGTCTTTAGAGTCCCACACAGAGGGTTTTTCACGGTTCAGGCAATATGGTGTACATGAGGTATGTTGATACATACAGGTGTCCGATTAAATATGTGCACATGCTGCGCAGACTTTAATCGGATGGTTGATAATACTAGCGGCTTAGGATTAAGCCGGATTATTAAATCGGGTTTTGATTTAATAATTTATATGTATTTGTATATACGTATTCTAGTATTATTGTTCACTATTCGTTTTCTCTCTCGGCTATTCGTATTTTGGTACGAATACGCGTATATGTATTTCGATACATGTACCGGGAAGTATTCCGTATTTTATATGGAATAGCTTCTAGAAGATGCTACCTCATTGTTGATTTTTTGGAAAATCATTTGCTTTTAAATGAGGTGGAAAAGGTGACATAAGTCAAGGCATGGGTCAAAGCATGGATACAAGGTATGGTTTGCTTTATTTAATTTGAAAAAGAAAATGATATTTTATTGTGTGGAGGGGAGAGAGGGGGGGAAGGCCACATTACGGCGGGGTTTGATTTTCATTTGGCTCATTTCAATTTTTACACACTAGCTCTCTCCCACTCTCTCATTCACACAAAAATACTTAGCCAATTCTTTGCTCATGCAAAAGCTTCATCACCTCTTTCTTCTTCTTCTATGGTTGCTCCATGGAGCACATGAGATGAGAGAAAATAATAGTGACATTTTCATACACCCCTACTCTCCATAGCTAGCAACTTTGGGGCGTCGGTTGCCTCGTTTGTCGAGGCTGGAGCTTGCACCGTTTCCCTCAGGTGGATCATCGGAGATGGAGGAAGACCGGCAACCAAACATCATCAAAGGACCGCAAGGAGCTTGGAATGAAGACCGAAGGACTCGGATCAACTCTGTATAACGATTCTAACTCTTAGTTAGCTTGCTAGTTTAGGGTTTAAGGTCGATCCGTAAATCGGGTAACGGTAGCGCCGGTTTTAGAAATTTTTGTTCCACATTTTGGCCGCGTTTCGAGGGCCGGGGCGCTGCCGGAACCCTTCATGGTATCAGAGCCACCTTTTAAACCCCTTACTAGCTTATTTAAACATGCTTAAAAGATCGATCGACGGAAATTGCCAAAATCACGTTTTCATTTTCTGTTTGCTGTCGATTTTCAAAAGTGGTCAAAAAATTATTTCAGGCATCTTAAAAATCCGTGCAGGCGATTTTAAGGCTACACAAAAAATTTGGGCTCGTGATGCCTCTACATTGCCGCGGATCCGATGCACTTACCCCCTATTGGCGGCGGTTCCGTGGCCATTTATTGGCGACGGGCCTTCAAATTTTCACTGTAGCTCATATACTTGGAAATGTGATTTTTGTGATATTCTGTTTTGGCCCAGTTTTATGTGCAGTGCTGTTTTTACTATTGGGGCCAATTTGGAACTTTGTCAATCGATATTTTAAGCGTGCGTTTGACAGTACATACTTTATACCTGCGACTGTGAATGTCATTTGATCGGTAAACCCGTCTAACTGCTATATGTTCTTTTAGACGGGTTTGCGAACGTGGCATTCACGTTGATGTTCTGTGTTGTGCTGTGATGTTGGTTGGATCATCGTAGTGGGTAGCTATGGTGCAATGTTAGTACAGTTTAATTTCATTTGTACATTTGATATTTCGGGGCGAGCGTCTGACATGTGGACTGCTGTCACTGCCAGTTTGTATATTATTCTTTTGGGGCACGACCGGGCTGAGGTCGATGTCACCCTTGTATATTATTTTATTTTCTGTACTAGGATTATCCCGAGGTGGAGTGCACGAATAGCCGGGTTCTAGAGGGCAACTGGTCTGCATCTCAAGGCATTCAGACATAGAGGACTTTACTCTAGAATTGGCGGGCTATTGGCCGCACTCGTAGGGGGTATAGGTTGACCCAGGAGGGGTGCTCAAGTTACCGGATTCCGTGAAGTGCTGGATGGTCCATTCACGTTGCTGAAGGGGGCTGCCTCGCTTCTGGTTTTGGCGGGTAACTTGCCGCGCTCGTAGGGGTCTAGGTTTCATTGCACAGGCTATCCACACGATAGGGAACGTCGGGTCTCACTTGCGGCTCAAGTGAAACCCGGGGCTCCAGATTATCCACCATTTTGTGTTGTTTCTGTGATGTTTCTGTGATGTTGCTTTATATCATGCCTGGGATGAATGTTATATATATATTTATATATACTAGTAGATGTTGTATATTTTTTGCACCCGCGCTAGCCCAGTCCCCGCTCTGTCGTTAGTTAAGTAACCTAACGAGTGATGACGGGACCTAGTGGCGAATGCGGATGGCATATACGTACATTTTATTTTCGTTCTTTTCTAGTGTGATTAATTGATGGGACTGCATAGATTCTTATCAAAGCAAGGATAAAACAAACCTATATATGATGTTGTTGGAACCAAGTTTTTTTAAAAACTGACATTACAGACATTCTCTTTTGCTTTGCATCGTGGTATTCATTTTGGAATATCCTGCACCTCATTCGACGAGGCAAGAGCCGAGATCCCTTCATCGGGAGTAACCCCTTGAGTAAAAGTTTGCGTCAACGTAATAACTTCACTATAGTTGATTATTTTTTGCTTTGCATCGTGGTATTCAGTTTGGGATATCCTGCACCCCATTCGATGGGGAAAGAGTCGAGATCCCTTCACCGGGAGTGACCTCTTTAGCAAAAGTTTTCACCACTATATATTTATAAAACCACTTAGATTCCTTTAACGAGATTAAGTTCATTACGTTAAAGGTTTTTCGCCAAAAACCAGCCGTAGCCCTCCGTCATTTCTTTCAGGTGGTACCTAGTATTCGTGCTGCGTTTGTTGGCCATTGTCAAGGCGTAGTGTGCGGTAGCTAGATATTGCTTGTCTGTTGCATTGAGTTGCGATTATCTAGGACAGTCGTATTGTAAGTCGATGTACAACACCCCACGATTTGCGGGGAGGCAGAAATATGAAAAACGATCTTGTTTTGTATGCAAATATCGACTAACCGAAGATCTTTTCTAAACGATAATTAACAACAAGCATAGAGTTCTAAGCTACTATGTAAAGAGATTATACCAAATGATTCTATTCCTTCGTCTTTATGATCTCTACGTCCTCCTATCCGTGATAGATGATCCACCCGAGAACCCTAATCCAAGCTATTACCTCTAAACTTGAGGTTACTTAGTTTCTCTAGTTGCTAATCAAAGTAACTAAGATGATGTAGAGTTAGGTTATGGAGTGATTATTCTTTTCTGATCCTTGTACTCAACTCATGAGTGATAGGATTAGGGTTTGAAGAAGAGAGTGGGCTTGAGGAGAGAGAAGGTGGAGATGATAATCATTTGAGAAAAGCTTCTCACTTGAATATATAAAGCAAAAATGAATTATCAAATAAAATCATTTAAATGATTATTCACCATGCTTCATTTATTCAACAAGAGTGATTCATCATGTGAGTCATTAGATCATTAATGATGCATTAATGATGCATTTAATGATATGATGAATCATACAAATGAGTCACTAAAGCAATTAATGAAGATGCCACCTTAACCCCTCATGTCACCATCCTTCTAGAAGCTTCTCGGAAAATTATGAGAACGCCCCTCGCATCCGTGAAAACACGGAAAAACTTTAGACTGTATAAATCCAATAACCTGATAATAGAATCTGGCTTAAACCAAAGCCGACTAGTAAAAACTGTCCGAATATCGTACGTGCGTTTAAACACGTATGCGTCCGAACCTTTGTCGTAAAACCATACGACCTCTATATCTTTTCGCCTGGGTTTGGGAAATCTCTGTGTGGGACTCTAAAGACTCGACTACTACGCTGGCAGTGGGTTTAACCACAGACCGCAAGCGGCACTAGCTGTACGTAACGGTCCCCAGGTAGATGTCGATAAGAAAGCCGATGAGGTAACCCATCCGAAATCCTACTGAGCCTGTCCGTGACAATATCCGCGCAGTCCGGTCTGTTCGTCTAAGAGTATCGCATGTATGGTCAAGGGAGGTGGTGGACGTCAGACCCCTAATAACCGTACAAGTCGTGTCGGCATGGCTCAAAACCATCCGAGAATCTACTGATCACTCCATCAGCAATTCTCAATCAGCCCTGGCCAGGAACTTATGGTAATGACCAACCGATCACCGTGCGATATCAACTCCCTATACCGGGAGAGACGAATCCCTAACAGTCGATCACTACCTCCACGTGGCTCGGGACTGTGCCCAACTAAAACCTGTTTGCACGACTCCTTTGAATCGTGGTAGGGTAGTAATCAAAGCACAGTGGGAACTCACACGAGACAAATGACGACCTTAAGTCAACGGACTATCTGCATACATGTCACCTGAGAACTGCTATCTGACGTTAGGTATAATACCATCCAGTCAGTTCTCGGAGAGTCCTGTCCGGTGTACTCATACCCAGTGAGCATCTGTATACAATCTTAGGTGCACTCCACCAATGGCTGCGGGACCAGTCCATCGCCCCTCCTCAGGGTCTAGATATGTATACACTAGTCTACTCCGGAGTATCGATGCCCAATCTCGATACTCCTGTGACCAGGGACATCTAAGGATGTGCCTATTGACTATCCAGCTCTCACAAGTATGACTGCCATCACAACGCCGGTAGTCAGGCAAACACCCTATGGGCTTTATCAACATATATATATAAATACCAAGTAAAATATATCATACGTTAAGACAAAGACAAACCAAATAGTGTACTATCATATCAAGCAAGACTATCATGTACATACATATCCCTAGCATCCTATACAATGAAGGCCTCTAGGGCATATATATCCAACAATCTCCCACTTGCACTAAGGCCTATAATTGGCGCAATGAGTACCCACTGTCTCTACCAGATCCAGTTGCTGGCGTACCGCATGCCCAACATCTCAAACAGCCTCTCAAACTGCACTTGAGGGATGGCCTTGGTGAATGGATCTGCCGTGTTGTCTTTTGTGTCCACTCTCCGTATCTCGATCTCCCGACGATCCACGATCTCCCTGATCAGGTGAAACCGCCTTAAGATATGCCTGGATTTCTGATGGGACCTTGGTTCCTTCGCTAAAACTACAGCGCCATTGTTATCACAATACAAAGGTATTGGATTGGTAATGGACGGAACCACCTGAAGTTCAGAAATGAACTTCCTCATCCCCTCTTTTGCGGCTTCACTAGCAGCTATATACTCAGCCTCCATAGTTGAGTCTGTGACGGTATCCTATTTGGAACTCCTCCAACATACCGCCCCTCCATTGAGGGTAAACACAAAACCCGAAATGGATTTAGAATCATCCTTGTCACTTTGGAAGCCGGAGTCGATAAAAACCTCTACCTGGAGGTCCTTATTACTGTAAACTAAGAACATCTCCTTAGTCCTTCTCAGGTACTTGAGAATGTTCTTCACCGCTATCCAATATTTCTCACCTGGGTCAGACTGATACCTGCTTACCACACTAAGTGCGTAAGCTACATCCGGTCTGGTACATAACATCGCATACATTATAGATCCTACCGCCGAAGCGTAGGGTATAATGCCCATGCGAGCCCTCTCTTCATCAGTCTTTGGAGACATCTCTTTGGAGAGGGTATTCCGTGACAAGCGGGCATATTACCGCGCTTGGAATCTTCCATACTAAATCTCTTTAGTATAGTATCAATATATATGGACCGTGAAAGTCCCAACATTCTATTAGATCTATCACGATGGATCTTAATGCCCAGAATGTATGATGCATCTCCCAAGTCTTTCATAGAGAATTTCTGTGACAAGAAGAGCTTTACTGATTGTAGCATAGGGATATCATTCCCTATCAGTAGTATGTCGTCGACGTACAAAACGAAGAAGACTAGTGCTCTTTCTACAATCTTCCTATAAATACACGGTTCATCTACATTTTTGATAAAGTCAAATTCTTTGACTGTCTCATCAAAGCAGATGTTCCAACTCCGCGATACTTGCTTTAATCCATAAATGGATTTAAGCAACTTGCAGACTCTTCCGCTGCTCCCACTTTCTAAGAAACCTTCTGGTTGATCCATGTAAACACTCTCTTCTAAATGTCTATTTAGAAAAGCTGTTTTTACGTCCATCTGCCAGATTTCATAGTCATGGAAGGCAGCAATCGCAAGCAGGATCCGAATGGATTTAAGCATAGCTACAGGTGAAAAGGTTTCATCATAGTCCAATCCTGGTCTTTAACGAAAACCTTTTGCTACGAGTCTAGCTTTGTAGGTTTCCACTTGTCTAAATGCACCAATCTTCTTTTTGAAGATCCATTTGCATCCAACTGGTTTTACTCCAGGAGGAGCAACTTCTAAAGTCCATACTTTATTGGTGTACATGTATTCCATTTCAGATCTCATAGCATCCAGCCATTTCATCGAGTCACTACTCGTAATAGCATGCTGAAAACTAGTAGGCTTATCATCATCGATGATGCAATCTTCTCGATCCCCATCTAGAAGAAAACCATAGTATCTTTCAGGAGGATGAGAAAGCCTACTAGATCTGCGGAGTGGCTTTGGTTCGTCATGTTCTATTGAAATCTGAGGTTCTACTAAGTCCTCGGTAGCAGTTTGAGGTTCTGGAATTTCTTCCAACTCTACCGCGCTCCCATTAATTTCTTTTGCAAGAAATTCGCTTTCTAAGAAGATAATGTGGCGAGCGATAAACACCTTTTGTTCTTCAGTGTGGTAGACCATATACCCCCTTGAATTCTTGGGGTATCCTACAAACTTGCATAAAACCGATCGTGCCTCGAGCTTGTCCGGTTTATGCTTTTTAACATATGCCGGACACCCCCATATCTTGATATACTTGAGATATGGTCTCTTCCCGCTCCACATTTCATATGGAGTGGTAGGTACAGACTTAGTTGGAACTCTATTCAATAGGTATGCGGCTGATTCTAGAGCAAATCCCCAGAAGGAAAGTAGCAACTCAGCACTACTCATCATTGAATGCACCATATCTAATAGCGTGCGATTCCTCCTTTCTGATACACCATTATGCTGAGGTGTATAAAGCGGAGTAAGCTGAGAGAGAATTCCATTCTCTTTTAAGTATTCAAGGAAACTGGTACTTAAGTATTCTCCACCTCGATCAGATCGAAGTGTCTTGATGCTTTTACCAGTTTGTTTCTCTACTTCATTTTTATACTCTTTAAACTTCTCAAAAGCCTCAGATTTATGTTTCATTAAGAACACATGTCCATACCTAGAGAAGTCATCAGTAAAAGTGATGAAGTAGGAGTGACCACTTCGTGTATGCGTAGACATCGGACCAACATACATCACTGTGTACTAGTCCCAAGAGTTCAGTGGCTCTTTCTCCGTGTCCGGTGAACGGAGATTTGGTCATTTTTCCTTTGATACATGATTGACAAGTTGCATATGATGAATATTCAAACGGGTCTAAATATCCATCTTTATGTAACTTAGTCAACCTTGTTTCATTTATATGACCAAGTCTACAATGCCATAGGAAGGCTTGATTTGAATCTGGAGCCTTTCTTTTACGCGTGTTTTGAATATTGAAAATTTGAGGTTGATTAAGTATGTATATGCCGTTTTCCAGTGTGCCAAACCCAATCAGTTCTTGATTTAGGTGAATGTTCATAACATTTCTTTCAAGCGCAAAACTATATCCTTCATTCGATAACAAAGATACTGATATAATATTACACAACATACTGGGAATACAAAAACAGCTGTACAATACCAAAATGTGCCCACTAGTCAACCCTAGGTGATATTCCCCTATTGCAATTGCATCTACATGCATTCTATTGCCCATCCGGAGAGTCATATCACCTGTCCCCAGCACTCTAGTATTTCTCAGATCCTGCAATGAATTACAGATATGAGAACCAGAACCGGTATCAAGTACCCATGATGTAGAGTTAACTGAAAGACAATTTTCGATTACAAACACACCTGAAGTAGAAGCAACTACTTGCTTCATGTCCTTGGCTTTGAAGGCCTGACAATCCTTCTTCCAGTGCCCTTGCTTGTGACAATAGAAGCACTCGTTCTTTTCTGTCTTCACCCTTCCTGCCTTGTTCGTTCCCTGCACCTTCTTGACCCCACCTTTCGGTTTGGTGGCTTTTATCTTCTTCTTCCCTTTAGCTTTCGCTTTAGATTTAGAGGAAGATGATTGGCCAACATATAGAACGGGGGTCTTCTCCTTTTTCAAGGAGGTCTCTACTACCCTCAACATATTGAGGAGCTTTGGAAGATCAGCTTCCATTTCGAGCATGTTGAAGTTCTGCACGAACTGAGAGAAGGTGTGGGGAAGGGACTGCAAAATCAAGTCGATATACAAATCATTCTCTAGCACGCATCCCAGGTTTGCGAGTTCCTCAATGAGGCTGATCATTTTGAGGACGTGCTCTCCTACAGGTGATCCTGGAGCTAACCTCATATGGAAGAGTTTCCTTGAGGTTTCGTACCTCGCGATACGGGAGTGCTCCCCATACAAATCTTTGCAATGGAGAAAGATGGACATAACATCCATACTTTCGTGCTGTTTCTGGTGTTCATCGTTCATAGACGCCAGCACGATACACTTAGCTCACTCACAATCTAGATCCCAGGTTTTTCGGACTTCCCTATCCACAACTGAGGAATCTGGTCTTGGGATAAGGGGAGGAACAACGGTGGTAACATATGCTACTTTGTCATAAGTCAGTGCAATATTGACGTTCCTTAGCCAATCTTTATAGTTCTGCCCGGTCAGTATATTTTTTTCAAGTAATGGTTTTAGTCCAGTCATGGTAGCTACCAGAGAGAGAGAAAAGAAAACACTCAGCATATGCTCTTGCAAGTTTAGATTGGTTTATTAATTTATCTAAATAGGATGGCTCCCACTGTTTCCTCAAATTCTTCTTCAAAACCTAAAAGAAGAACTAGTCAGGGTTTAATCACACGTCACAATACTTGCTTAACCTTTCAGCCAGGCTGGTGTTGGTACTTCGAGGGAGGTTTTCCAACGCTTTCGCGAAGTTCCTTAATTAAATAACCTCTTTTCCCTGGAGGCGTAGCCCCTCTAACACCTTTCTAGTCACCTACTTGGTTTATAGCATTGATTGTTAAGTGAGAAAAATTCCCGAGAGTAATCCTACTCATTAGTGGGATCGGGATCCAACTATCATTGCATGATGCCCTATATGGAAGCCACTCTAGTCACCACACTTCAGAAGGTATGCTAAATCTGCAAGTTTCCTTTATGTTTGAAACTCCCGATGTGATTTTTACCCCAAGCTCTTATGACCTTGACGTAGGCCAACAAATCATAAGACGCAAGTCAAGTTCTACCCGTCGTTGTCCTGATCAATTTAAGTACATCATACATGCCCTTGACGTAGGCCAACAAGGTGTACGTCTGTCTTAAACTAATGCATCTATCTATGCAACAAATAGGCACACCCACTGCTACCATACACTATGCCTTGACGTAGGCCAACAAGCATAGCATGAATACGATGTGCTGTCTATCTGAAACGACGGAGGGTTACGGCTGGTTTTTGGCAAAAAACCGTTAACGTAATGACTTGATATGATCGAAGGAACAAAGATAGCTTTTATTTAAAAGGAGTGGTTTAAGCTCCGCATTTAAAATTTGTTTTTTCAAGAAAACCGAGTGGTTTAGTAATTGTTCCAACGATTCAGTTTGGGTTTTATTTTCTTTGCATTAATAATAATGCGTCCCATCTATTAACCTATCATTACAGATAACAACGAAAATACAACGTCCTCTTATGCCATCCGCATTCGCCACTGGGTCCCGTCATCACCCGTTAGATTACTTAACTAACGACAGAGCGGGGGCTGGGCTAGCGCGGGTGTAAAACATAAGTGACGTCTAAATAGCTATCATATATAGATATTGTACATTCGTCAGACGCAATAATAGGCATTCTAGATCACAGATAAACAATATTGGATTTGCAAGCAATCCGCGTTTCTTTTGAGCCTGCAATGAAAAACGGATTACACAGTTGTGATGAATAGCCATTTACCCCACCCAGACCCCTACGGGTACGGCAAACTACCCGCCAAGTACCAGAAGTGAAGCGGTCTGCCTCAACACTTCAAAATACCCGGTAGTTTGTGCACCCCACCTTGGGTCTATCCTAGGAGCAAAAACAGTAAAAAGAAATAATACAACGGTGGCTACAACTGCAACCTGGATGTGCCCTGCAAAAAAAATTACAACTTATTACATTTACATCGAATGAATTAATACAATAACCCATCACATAACCCGGCTAATCATCACAACAGTCCAATACAGTTCATATCCATAAACAGTTAAAAAACATTACAGATATATGCAACCCCCTGCCAACCGACATACTAGCAGTTAGGGAAGGTTTACGAACACATAATACAGTTCACAGATATAATCAAACAAGCAAACATCGTATAATTTTGATCGATTAAACACATTAAATTCTACTCCAAATCTTCTCTGTAAATTTGAAACCTGAGTAGAAAATAAAAAATACCAGAAAATACAAAATATCACTGAAGATGCACAGAGGAAAACTGGGCTGAATCGGCCCCAACTCGGCCGCGGATCCGCGACGGATCGGTGGGATCGGGCGCGGTTCCACGGCTCAGTGGCCGATTCAGGGGCCCATTTTTCTTCTGTGTTCTTATAATTTCTTGTAGGGTAGTCTGCAGTCACCTGAAAAATTTTTGGACCACATTTAAAAATCGACAGAAACTATATGATATCCGTGTATTTTCAGATTTGTTTTGCGTTCGAAATTCATACGACTTTGCAAGTGAGTTAATTATTGTTTAGTGAGGCTCTGATACCACTATAAGTCGATGTACAACACCCCACGATTTGCGGGGAGGCGGAAATATGAAAAACGATCTTGTTTTGTATGCAAACATCGACTAACCGAAGATCTTTTCTAAACGATAATTAACAACAAGCATAGAGTTCTAAGCTACTATTGTAGGGTTCCTAGGCATCCTAGTGAGGTTTCACAAGGCATCAACCATGCAAATTTCAAAAAATCTAGGTGCCGAGAAACCCGACTACGGATCGTTGGCTAAAGTTTAGGCGAAACAAGAAACTAGTTAACAACTTAACTATAAGGAATACGGAAATACAACCTTTGTAGATCCGGTTCTCCACCTCCATAGCTCCGCAATGAAGTCTCCTCGCTGTCCATAACAAGTCCCGGGCTCTAGCGTCGGCTTCATCGGAGAATGGACGGGCTAGGTCATCGATGTCCATGCCGAAGATGATCTACGTCGAAGCATCGCAAGATCAAGCTCTCACTTCACCAAGTCATGAAACTTGTGAAGAAAACACACTCTACTACTTGGCAAGAGGTAGAGGATGAAGAAATAGGAAGTGGGTAGACTTTAGATTTGGATTTCTCACTCTTTTTCATCACTTGCCATTGATGGAGGCAAGCTTTCTTCACTTGAAGAAAATGAAGAAAAAGAAGGAAATTGTTATGATAAGTTATTTTGTAAAAAGAAATAAATATGAATACTTATCATTAACCAACCATAGTTTAGTGTAGAGAATAAATCATGGTTAGATTGAAGGGTTAGGGTTAAGCATCAAGACAAAATGGTGACTTAGTCAAAGTATCATGAAGCTTCATAATCCATCCAAAGAAAAGCCACCATTTAATCTTTATGCAAATCATTTTCCAAAAAGAATAAATAGTTAAACAAATGAATAAGGAAATAGTAAACCCTAACCATTTCATTAACCAAGGTTTAATTCTTTACACTTAACCAAAAGGCATGTATCATCAAACATGATACAAGCAAGTGCACAAAATCATATCGCATATGCAATGCGCACATCCGAGTGAGAAAATCCATTTAAAGTGAACCGATACTAGTTAATGCAAAGTAATATATCAAATATATATAATTATGCATTAAATAATTAAATCAACACTTGATTCAATGATCCGGTCATGTCGCACACAACCGACTAGTATACAATGTATCGGCTTATCGAATCAATCCTTGATTCGATAACTAGGTTATATCGCATACAACCATTCGATACATTCATCGCGAGAATGGAATACGGTATCACATACACGTATTATTCTCGGTCCCGCACATATCTCACATGCGCTCCTATTTCGTTTCGCTTGAACCAGGAAACCTCTGTGTAGGACTCTAAAGACTCGTCAATACGCCGGCAGCAGGTGATGATCATATCAAACACCCACAAGCCGCAAGCGGTCTGCTAAACGTAACGGCCACCCGGGTATTGAGCGATCTGAAGATCGACGAGCAAGCCCGCTCACACTCCAGTGAATCCAACCAGTAACACTACCGTACAGTCCGGTCTGATCGTCTGATATGTCTCATATCTCGCCTAGGGGTGGTAAACGTCAGACCCCAATAGCTCGATAAGTCGTGTCGATATGAGGTCTATAACAATTCGAGAAACTACTGGTAACACTTACCAGTAAATCTCAGCAACCATGGCCAGGGATTTCCTGTTATAGCCAATCGAACACAGCGCAACATCAACTCCCTATACCGGGAGAGACGAATCCTCTCCTATCGCTTATTGCCTCCATGTGACTCGGGACTGTACCCAAAAACCACCGTTTTGCACGCCCTCTTGGACGTGGTAAGATGGAAATCAAAGCACAGTGGGAACCACACAAGACTCTATGACGATCTCGGGTCAACAGACTACTCTGTACCAGTGTCACCAGAGAACTGCCATCTGACGTGAGGTATAATACCATCTGGGAGTTCTCGGCGAGTCCGTCCAGTGTACCCAGTCTCCACTGAGCACCCGTATATCATCTCCGATGTCAAACACCAATGGATATGGGATCATCCATCGCCCATCTGTATGGGTCGAGAAGGTATACGCTAGTCTACTCTGGTATATCGATGCCCCGTCTCGATACACCCACGACTAGGGACTTTGAAGGATGTACTCACGGACTACCATGTCCCCACTACTATGATCCGCATCATAGTCCAGGTAGTCAAGTACACATCCTAAGGGCTTTACCAACATGTAACAGAGAGACAACCAGTATACACGTTAAGGTAAAGAGCAACCAGATAGCATACTATCATGTCGAGCAAGAAAGTCCTCCCTATATATGTCCCAGCATCCACTACAATATACATCCTATGTATAGTAATGGCCTCTAGGGCATACATATAACTAACAATCTCCCACATGCACTAGGGCCATCTGATAGCAGTGGTTGTAGTATCTCATACTCAACCATCCCATAAAAATCTCTCTCTAGGAACAGGACTTTGTGAGTGGATCCGCTGTGTTGTCCTCTGAGTCTACTCTCCTAACCTCGATCTCCCTGGAGATCAACCATCTCCATGATCAAGTGATACTGCCTTAGAATATGTCTGGATCACTGATGGGACCGGCGTTCCTTGGCATAAGCCACAACTCCATTGTCACACAATGGGAGGAACAAAGTTCATCTTATGAACTAATATACACCCAGACAGCCTCTTTGGTAGCATCTTAAGTAGCGATGTATCCTGCCTTTATCGTCTAGTATGTCACGGTATCTAGCTTGGAACTCTTCCAACATACCGTCCCTTTACTGAGGGTAAAGACAATGCCTGTGACTGACATTCAGTCGTCTTTATCACCCTGGAACCCTTCCAGTGATTCTCGTCAGGATCGATTGATACCATCTCACTACATCTAGTGAGTACTCTAACATCCAATTATATCTATCTTATAGATAAATACTTAGGATTTAGGAGGTATCACTTTGATCCTGTATCGAGAATCCTTGTGATAAGCGAAGATTGACCGAGCGTAGCATAGGAAACTCCTTCCCCATCATGAGTATGTCATCCACGTACTCTACGAGGATCATCACCATACTCCCTACTACCTTTTTGTTTATACAAGGTTCATCAACCATTTTGATGATGTCAAACTGTTTGACTAACTCATCAAAACAGATGTTCCAACTCCGCGATGCCTGCTTTAATCCTATAAAGCATCTTGCACACGTTTCCGCTGCTCCCACTGTCTACGAAGCCCTCTGGCTGTGTACTTATAGACGCTCTCTTCCAAAACATCATTTAGAAAAGTTGTCATGACACCCAACCACCAGATATCGTAGTCATGGTATGTAGCCGTGGCAAGTAGGATCTGGATGGACTTAAGCATAGATACTGGAAAAAGGTTTCATCATTATCCATGCCTGGTCAATGACGAAAACCTTTAACAAGTCTAGCTTTGAAAGTCTCAACTTTTCCATCTACACCAAGTAATCTTCTCAAGATATACTTGCTCCTGATGGGGATTTAACCCTTCAGATATAGCAACCAAAGTCCATACTTTGTTGGTGTATAAGGATTCCATCTCAGATCGATAAACATCCAGCCATTCTTACAGAGTCTTACTCCTGATGGCCAGCTCGAAACTAGTTGGGTCATCATCTCATGATGCATTCCTCGCTCCCACTGTCATAGAGAAACCGAAGTATCTCTCGGGTGGGTGAGGAACCCTACTAGATCGGCGGAGAGGCTGAGGTTCGTTGGTAACCATTGAATCCTTTGGTTTTATCAAATCATCTGCTGTAGTTTGTATAGCTGGAACCTTTCCAGTTCTACATGACAGATCTTGCCTCGAGCTTGTCCGGATTTTGCTTTTAGACATAGGCCGGACAACCCCAAATCTTAACTAACTTAAGATATGGGCCCTTCCCTTATCATATCAAATATGAAATGATAGGCAACTGATTTGACTGAAACCCTATTCAATAGGTATGCAACTTTATAAGTGCATAACTCCCAAAAGGAAAAAGGTAACTCAGTAGTACTCATCATAGAGCACACCATATCAAATAGGGTGTATCTGCTCCGCCCCGATATACCATCGTGCTATGGTGTATACAGAGAAGTAATGCTGAGAGAGAATCTCATTCTCCTTTAGAATAGTCCAGGATTTTCATGCTCAAGTATTCTCCTCCTTGATCACATCAAAGGACATAATACTTATACCCGTATTGGTTCTCTACTTCTGCCTTATATTTTGTGAATATCTCAAAAGGTTCGGACTCATGTTTCAACAGGAACATATGTCTGAATCTTGAGAGATTATCAGAGAATGTAATGAAGTACAAAGAACCTGTCCTGGCATGTGTAGACAGGGGACCTTACATACATCAACATGTATTATCCCAAGAGTTCACTAACTCTTTCTCTGTTTCCAGTAAACGGAGCTATGGTCATCTTATCTTTGTGACATGACTGGCAAGTTTCACAAGATGTAAATTCAAACTGATTTAAATATGCATCTTTGTGTAACTTCAGCTAGTCGGGTCACATTGATATGACCTAGTCTACAATGCCTCAAGAAGGATTCGTTCATTTCTGAACTCTTCCTCTTGTGTGTGTTCTGTATACTAAAGAACTGTAGTTTGATTTAGAACATCAACGCTTTTAGATAACGTGCCTGAACCGATCAACTTTTGATATAGAAAATGTTCAAAACATTATCCAACTATACAAAATTTTATCATTTCTTTACTAATAAAGAGATTGATATGATTTTGTATATCAGGTTCGGTATCTAACAACATTCGTTCAGAATCAATGTATTTATAATACAGGGTGACAGTGACCAACAGACTTGGCTGCAACACTTGCCCCGTTTTCTGCCTCATGAAACTTATCACCCGTTCTCAGTTCTCTACCTTTCTGTAGCCCTATGTAACAGATTACATATCAGGGATCCTGATCCGGTATCATATACCCAGGACGTAAAGAATACTGAGAAACAGTTCAGTATAATGAACACACCCGAAGATGATGCATCAGCATGCACTTTGTTCGTTTGGGCGGCACGGGAAATCTGGTATTCCCAAATTTCCTGCTCTGTCTTATAACAATTATAAGTTGGAGCGGGACCAACGTTCCCCAGCTCAGTATAACAAGCGGGTTCGGTCAATAATCCGTATTATTATCTTGATTAAGGCGTGATATGGTCGCTACCTGGAGAGAGAGAGAAGAAAACACTCAGCGTGCGCTCTTGCAAGGATAGATTGGTTATGTTTTATCTAATCAGGATGGCTCCCACTGCTTTTTATCAAATCTTCCTTCAAACCCTAAAAGGAAAGACTAGCCGGGATTAATTACACACTACAAGTTCGCCAATCTTTCAGCCAGGCCAGTGTCGGTACTTTGAGGGAGGTCCCCCGTGCTTTCGCACGAACCTAATTAATGTAAACCTCGTTTTCCCCGAGGCGTAACCTCGTTAACACCTTTCTAGACACCTACTTGATCGGCTAATTGTAATGTGTAAAACTCTCCCAGGAGTAACTCTTACTCGCAGCGGGTATCGGGATCCAACTATCTCATAGAAGTATGCAATCTCATTGCAAATTTCAACACTTGAAATTCCCGATAATATTTTGCCCCTAACCTCCTATGACCTTGACAAAGGCCAACAAACCATAGGATGCTAGTCAAGTTCAACCCGTCATTTCCTGATTGAATTAAACCCACCCGCACGGCCCTTGACAAAGGCCAACAAGGTCGCACGACTACCCTAACTCAATCTGCATCATATGCATAAGCAGATAAGCACCAGTTAGCTACCGCACACTGCGCCTTGACAAAGGCCAACAAATGCAGCACGAATACTAACTACTACTTATCTGAAATGACGGAGGGCTACGACAGGTTTTTCTGAAAACCTATTGCGTAATGAACTTGATATCGTTGTAGGATCGAATGATCTTAAAATGGAGTGCTTTTGAGGCTTTTCTAGTTTTGCTAAAGGAGTCACTCCCGGTGAAGGGATCGTCGGTCCTTTCCTCGTCGAATGAGGTGCGGGATATATCACATATATCACTGTGCAAAGCAAAAACTCTTAAAAGCAATCAAAAGACAAACCGAGTGTGCAGCATCTGCCAGTTATTTCTAAAGGAGTCACTCTCGGTGAAGGGATCTCGGTCCTTTCCTCATCGAATAAGGTGCAGGATATATCATATATACCGCTGTGCAAAGCAAGAACTGTAGCTACCTGTTTTATTTTGAAATTCGATTCTACAACATCTTAGGTTTCTTTTATTTCATTAATCACATTAATGAAGTCCCATCATTTAAGTTACCTAAACATCACAGATAAATACGACGTACACTTATGCCATCCGCATTCGCCTCGATGTCCCCTCGTGCACCGTTAGGTTAGGTAACTAACGGCAGAGCGGGGCAGGGCTAGCGCGGATGTAAAACATAAGTAACGTCTATATAATATATCATATATACTATATACTGTATCTATCACAGAACATCACATGATCACATCACAGATATCGCAGCAGAAGAATGATATGAAATATTGGATATACTAGGACGTCCGTGTTTTTAATACGAGCCAGTATAAAACACGGATTCCACGGTCGGGATGAATAGCCAAACCCACACCCCTAGACCCCTACGAGAGCGGCAAGCAACCCTACCAATTCTAGAGTTAGGAGACCCGGACTCGACTCCTCGAGTTGGTCTCCCACTGGACTCCAGAACCCGGTTACTTGTGCTCCCCTCCTTGGGTCTATCCTAGTGCGGAAAAGTAAATAATATACAACAGGTGACAACTCCCGCAACCTGGAAGCGCCCCAATAATAGAATATTACATACAAGTTTTTACATGAATGAAAATGAAAAACACTCATCTCACATAAAAACCCCGGCTATTCAAACACGACGATCCAATATAACATATCCAGCAACACATAACATCACATGTCATCAACGTAAGTAAATATGCGTATCCCAATTGTCGTTGACATATAGCAACGAAATCGGCGATATCACATATTACACTTACGGTCACAGAAAAGAAAGTGTAAAACTACAACAGTTGGAATCCGCAACCTGCATAGACATCGCATGCCTAATCAAATGAATTCTTTAGACATCGCATGCCTAACAATTATAAACCCCGCATTTTAGTCTCCAAATCGAAAACACTTTTCAATATAAAGTCGGGCAATTCAACAAGATTCCCGACATCCTGATCGAATGCTCGTCGCAAACTGCAGTAGACGGCCGCACCCCCGATACCGTCGACGAAGTGCACCAAGGCGGAACACCGCTACCGCGAGCACCCGGACGGATGCTTTCGGCGACGGGGTTCTTCTACAGTCACTTGGTCGGGGCTATGGGGTGAGGCTGTCTATTAAGTTTTACCCGGCGAGTATCCGCGTACGCTACGTGATTGCGACGGACTTTTGATCACATCAAAATTCCGTGGCAACCGATCAAGTGAGACTAAAGTGCTATGTTTATAACATTCATTCAGTTATCTCATAACTATTTGCGAATTCCAAGTATTGTATCGCATTCCGGATAAATAGAAAATGTTAAATTTTCCGATCGAACAATCGAACACCCAAGTTTTCCCGATACAATCCAACACATGAAATAAGTCTAACAACATTCAGTTCGTGCCTCAGTACCAACGGTCCAGCCGTAGAAGGGTCAAGTCAACGCCTCACATGTGGCACGCCGTACTGCCCCAAACCCGAAGGTTCAAAGGGCAGTTCAAGACGGTCACATAATCGAGTTAAGGTTTGTTGTCTTCTAGAGGGACCATCGCGTTACTTGCACTACTTAGAACGTCGTTAAACTACGGAAAAATCCAACACTTGAAAATTTCCCGACAGGGGAAAAATTGGGTATTTATATCCGGTCGAACTTTTTAACATACTCTAAAATTTATCCGGAAAGCCAAATAGACAAAATCTGATAAACCCGATCGAATCATCGAAGCTCCAAAACATCCCAGATTATTCAACTCTTGAATAAATATTAAAAATATCCAGAGAACTCATCACAGTTAAATAGGAATTACTGTGCAAAAGAATTTAAATACTGTGGCCGTACGGCCGCGGATCCGCCGCATGAGCCTTGCTCATGCCGCGTAACCGCGGTGGAATAATTGAATTAGCTCCACGAAATTTACAGTAATTCCTAGAAAACCCTGCTTGATTTTCTGCATATTTTTAATGTGGAAAAATGCACTGTTTTGAAAAAAGGACAGAGAGCATGGGAAAAATGAGGTTTCGGGTTCGATCGGGATTCAAACGTTGTCTAGACTTCGCCTAAGGCTCTAGCTAGGCTCTGATACCACTGTAGGGTTCCTAGGCACCCTAGTGAGGTCTCACAAGGCATCAACCATGCCAATTTCAAAAAATCTAGGTGCCGAGAAACCCGACTACGGATCGTTGGCTAAAGTTTAGGCGAAACAAGAAACTAGTTAACAACTTAACTATAAAGAATACGGAAATACAACCTTTGTAGATCCGGTTCTCCACCTCCATAGCTCCGCAATGAAGTCTCCTCGCTGTCCATAACAAGTCCCGGGCTCTAGCGTCGGCTTCATCGGAGAATGGACGGGCTAGGTCATCGATGTCCATGCCGAAGATGATCTACGTCGAAGCATCGCAAGATCAAGCTCTCACTTCACCAAGTCATGAAACTTGTGAAGAAAACACACTCTACTACTTGGCAAGAGGTAGAGGATGAAGAAATAGGAAGTGGGTAGACTTTAGATTTGGATTTCTCACTCTTTTTCATCACTTGCCATTGATGGAGGCAAGCTTTCTTCACTTGAAGAAAATGAAGAAGAAGAAGGAAATTGTTATGATAAGTTATTTTGTAAAAAGAAATAAATATGAATACTTATCATTAACCAACCATAGTTTAGTGTAGAGAATAAATCATGGTTAGATTGAAGGGTTAGGGTTAAGCATCAAGACAAAATGGTGACTTAGTCAAAGTATCATGAAGCTTCATAATCCATCCAAAGAAAAGCCACCATTTAATCTTTATGCAAATCATTTTCCAAAAAGAATAAATAGTTAAATAAATGAATAAGGAAATAGTAAACCCTAACCATTTCATTAACCAAGGTTTAATTCTTTACACTTAACCAAAAGGCATGTATCATCAAACATGATACAAGCAAGTGCACAAAATCATATCGCATATGCAATGCGCACATCCGAGTGAGAAAATCCATTTAAAGTGAACCGATACTAGTTAATGCAAAGTAATATATCAAATATATATAATTATGCATTAAATAATTAAATCAACACTTGATTCAATGATCCGGTCATGTCGCACACAACCGACTAGTATACAATGTATCGGCTTATCGAATCAATCCTTGATTCGATAACTAGGTTATATCGCATACAACCATTCGATACATTCATCGCGAGAATGGAATACGGTATCACATACACGTATTATTCTCGGTCCCGCACATATCTCATATGCGCTCCTATTTCGTTTCGCTTGAACCAGGAAACCTCTGTGTAGGACTCTAAAGACTCGTCAATACGCCGGCAGCAGGTGATGATCATATCAAACACCCACAAGCCGTAAGCGGTCTGCTAAACGTAACGGCCACCCGGGTATTGAGCGATCTGAAGATCGACGAGCAAGCCCGCTCACACTCCAGTGAATCCAACCAGTAACACTACCGTACAGTCCGGTCTGATCGTCTGATATGTCGCATATCTCGCCTAGGGGTGGTAAACGTCAGACCCCAATAGCTCGATAAGTCGTGTCGATATGAGGTCTATAACAATTCGAGAAACTACTGGTAACACTTACCAGTAAATCTCAGCAACCCTGGCCAGGGATTTCCTGTTATAGCCAATCGAACACAGCGCAACATCAACTCCCTATACCGGGAGAGACTAATCCCCTCCTATCGCTCATTGCCTCCATGTGACTCGGGACTGTACCCAAAAACCACCGTTTTGCACGCCCTCTTGGACATGGTAAGATGGAAATCAAAGCACAGTGGGAACCACACAAGACTCTATGACGATCTCGGGTCAACAGACTACTCTGTACCAGTGTCACCAGAGAACTGCCATCTGACGTGAGGTATAATACCATCTGGGAGTTCTCGGCGAGTCCGTCCAGTGTACCCAGTCTCCACTGAGCACCCGTATATCATCTCCGATGTCAAACACCAATGGATATGGGATCATCCATCGCCCATCTGTATGGGTCGAGAAGGTATACGCTAGTCTACTCTGGTATATCGATGCCCCGTCTCGATACACCCACGACTAGGGACTTTGAAGGATGTACTCACGGACTACCATGTCCCCACTACTATGATCCACATCATAGTCCAGGTAGTCAAGTACACATCCTAAGGGCTTTACCAACATGTAACAGAGAGACAACCAGTATACACGTTAAGGTAAAGAGCAACCAGATAGCATACTATCATGTCGAGCAAGAAAGTCCTCCCTATATATGTCCCAGCATCCACTACAATATACATCCTATGTATAGTAATGGCCTCTAGGGCATACATATAACTAACAACTATGTAAAGAGATTATACCAAATGATTCTAGTCCTTCGTCTTTATGATCTCTACGTCCTCCTCGGCCTTCTATCCGTGATAGATGATCCACCCGAGAACCCTAATCCAAGCTATTACCTCTAAACTTGAGGTTACTTAGTTTCTCTAGTTGCTAATCAAAGTAACTAAGATGATGTAGAGTTAGGTTATGGAGTGTTTAGTCTTTTCTAATCCTTGTACTCAACTCATGAGTGGTAGGATTAGGGTTTGAAGAAGAGAGTGAGCTTGAGGAGAGTGAAGGTGGAGATGATAATCATTTGAGAAAAGCTTCTCACTTGAATATATAAAGCAAAAATGAATTATCAAATAAAATCATTTAAATGATTATTCACCATGCTTCATTTATTCAACAAGAGTGATTCATCATGTGAGTCATTAGATCATTAATGATGCATTAATGATGCATTTAATGATATGATGAATCATACAAATGAGTCACTAAAGCAATTAATGAAGATGCCACCTTAACCCCTCATGTCACCATCCTTCTAGAAGTTTCTCGGAAAATTACGAGAACGCCCCTCGTATCCATGAAAACATGGAAAAACTTTAGACTGTATAAATCCAATAACCTGATACTAGAATCTGGCTTAAACCAAAGCCGGCTAGTAAAAACTGTCCGAATATCGTACGTGCGTTTAAACACGTATGCGTCCAAACCTTTGTCGTAAAACCATACGACCTCTATATCTTTTCGCCTAGGTTTGGGAAATCTCTGTGTGGGACTCTAAAGACTCGACTACTACGCTGGCAGTGGGTTTAACCACAGACCGCAAGCGGCACTAGATGTACGTACGGTCCCTAGGTAGATGTCGATAAGAAAGCCGATGAGGTAACCCATCCGAAATCCTACTGAGCCTATCCGTGACAATATCCGCGCAGTCCGGTCTGTTCGTCTAAGAGTATCGCATGTATGGTCTAGAAAGGTGGTGGACGTTAGACCCCTAATAACCGTACAAGTCGTGTCGGCATGGCTCAAGACCATCCGAGAATCTACTGATCACTCCATCAGCAATTCTCAATCAGCCCTGGCCAGGGACTTATGGTAATGACCAACCGATCACCGTGCGATATCAACTCCCTATACCGGGAGAGACGAATCCCTAACAGTCGATCACTGCCTCCACATGGCTCGGGATTATGCCCAACTAAAACCTGTTTGCACGACTCCTTTGAATCGTGGTAGGGTAGTAATCAAAGCACAGTGGGAACTCACACGAGACAAATGACGACCTTAAGTCAACGGACTATCTGCACACATGTCACCTGAGAACCGCTATCTGACGTTAGGTATAATACCATCCATTCAGTTCTCGGCGAGTCCGTCCGGTGTACTCACACCCAGTGAGCATCTGTATACAATCTTAGGTGCACTCCACCAATGGCTGCGGGACCAGTCCATCGCCCCTCCTTAGGGTCTAGATATGTATACACTAGTCTACTCCGGAGTATCGATGCCCAATCTCGATACTCCTGCGACCAGGGACATCTAAGGATGTGCCTATTGACTATCCAGCTCCCACAAGTATGACTGCCATCACAACGCCGGTAGTCAGGAAAACACCCTATGGGCTTTATCAACATATATATATAAATACCAAGTAAAATATATCATACGTTAAGACAAAGACAAACTAAATAGCGTACTATCATATCAACCAAGACTGTCATGTACATACGTATCCCTAGCATCCTATACAATGAAGGCCTCTGGGGTATATATATCCAACACGTATAACCTTGTTGGCCTTTGTCAAGAGTTTGTACGGGTGGGTCTAGAGTAATCCAGGATAATGACGGGTTGAACTTGACTTGTGGTTTATGATTTGTTGGCCTTTGTTAAGGTCATAAACCGCTTGGGGAAAAATCATATCGGGAGTTTCAAACATACAGGAAACTTGCCAGGCTTGCGCATACCTTCTGGAGTGTGGTGACTTGAGTGGCTTCCATCAAGTTTTCATGTGATGATAGTTGGATCCCGATTCCTACTGATGAGTAGGATTACTCCTCGGGTAATTCCGACTAATTCTCCTTTTGGGTTTGGAGGAGAATTCGAGGAAACAGTGGGAGCCACCAAGATTAGATAAAGTGATTAACCATTCCGATCTAGGTTAGAGTGCACGCTGAGTGTTTCTTTTCTCTCTCTCTGGCTGCGACGATGACCCGACCTTTGACTAAAACTCATGAAACCAAGTTAACCGAAGCTTCTTTAAACACTTTGGCTTTTGGAATGTTACGGTGTCGCATACATCATTTCCACTACTATATCACCTTTGCGTTTCTCCAGAACACCTCGTATCACTACGAACGTCCACTTCCATTGGATAAATCCATCGTATGGTTATATACGAACTCGAAGGATCTGATTCGAGGATGGATTCTGGTTCTGGAGAGATTGAATAGGATTATTCGGTTGTCTTTTCTCTTTACCTTCTCTCAGGTTGTGAGGGCTCCTAGGATTAGGAGAGGGTACACCTATTGAGCTTATTGGATAGTCTTCCTCCAAACCATAGGCAGGTGCCGAAAGGTAGGGAAAGAAGAAAACTAATTAAGTTTAAGTGTGGTGTACAGAAGGTAATAAGTAAAGACATATAAAGGGGTTAGAATAATGGTAAAGGAAATGCGATCACCATCATTGACGACGAAACCAGGTATACCCCTGCCACTCCTACATCCACTTTGCATTTCTCTAGGATACTCCGTATCACTACGGATATCCACTTCCATTGGATAAATCCATCGTACAGTTACATACGAACTCGAAGGAACTTTTTCGAGGATGGATTCTGGTTCAGGAGAAATAGAATAGGATTATTCAGATGTCTTTTCCCATTACCTTCTTTTTGGTTGCGAGGGCTCCTAGGATTAGGAGAGTACACCTATTACGCTTATTGGATAGTCTTCTTCCAAACCTTAGGCTGGTGCCGAAGGGTAGGGAAAGAAGAAAACCAATTAGCCTAAAGGAGGTATACAGAAGGTAATAAGTAAAGGCATAATAAAGGGATTGGAGTGAGGGTAGGTTAAGTATATGGTTACTGTCATGATTCAGAATAATGGAAGAGGCGTTACTAGGAATACCAGTTGACCCTTTTTGAAACATTTTCATGTTTCGGTCTGACTGTGCGATATTAATTGAAAACTATTTTCCCAATTGGAATCTAACTTTAGGGTATGTATTTACCAGATCAGTTTCTCACATCTGTATGATATTATAGACGGTGAGTGGGAGTAAGATATTGGGAATTAGGTGATTAGATTCTCATTATATCGGAATTCGTTGTAATTGGTGATATTTGAGGAAATCATCTGGATTTTGCCGGATGGCAAATATTTGGTTTTGAATATCCGTTGTTATGCACCAATTTCAAACTGATATATCTGTACATTTATTTTATAAAGTGAGATGTAACTTTTTGATATTATGTCTATGACATTTACCTATATCAGTTGGTGATTAGGTAAGGTGCATTCAACAGCGGTGTAATCCTTCTTAACCATACTACAGTTTTTTCAACCTACGACGCACAGGGTTTGAGTTATTGAACTCATGGGACTTATACAAAGTATTGTATGTTGTCCAGTGTCCATTAGGACAATGGGGTTGGTACTCGCACTGCATTCTATTTACTCATAACTTCTCTGATTCTAGACATGTATTTCGTTGAAGCGCAAGGTTCAGATTTTGAGAAGTTATAGGTATAAGAATAAAGTAGAGAACCATTTGTTGGAAGTATCAGGATTCTTCGAGGAAGTCGAAGATGTAGATACTTGTGTTTGGTACTCCATTGATAGTGATGGTTTTGAGAACATACTTCTCTTTCAGGTTACTCATATATGGATGCACTCCTAGATGAGTAATGCTGATTGTCCTCTTTCCATTTGGTTGATATGCACTGGAGACAGCTGCATGATTTTGAATCTGGTTCAAATTAGATTAGTGCTTTTGTTTCTATATTAGATATATATAGAATCAATTTATATCTTAACGATGTTAAGGTATAGGGAGTTGTCCGGCTGATGCTTAAAACCAGAATCCGAATAAACTCAAGGCACGCTTCAGTAATGGCTGTTTGTGGGTTATCCCGGGCTTTGACGAGGGTTAACTTTCTACCATCAGGAAGATCAATATTTATATTGTTCTTGACTCGCCACAGTTTTAATAAAATGAATTTTTTCAGAAAACAGAAGTGGGAGTTGTTAGTTATGTATATGCCCTAGAGGCCATTGTTGTACATATGATGTATATTATGATGGATGCTTGGATATATATAGAGAGGACTTTCTTGCTCGTCATGATAGTATGCTATTTGGTTTCACTTTATCTTAACATGTTGACTTGTACTGGTTTACTGTCTTTCTCTCACATGTTGATAAAGCCCTTAGGATCTGTACTCGACTACTGGGACTATGATGAGATCATACAAGTGGGGCCACGGTAGTCGATGAGTACATCCTATAACTGTTCCTAGTCGAGGGTATATCGAGACAGGGCATCGATACACCAGAGTAGACTAGCGAATACGCATCTTGACCCATATGATGGGCGATGGATGATCCCATATCCATCGGTGTTGGACATCAAGGGTGGTGTACGGGTGCTTAGAGACGACTGGGTACACTGGACGGACTCGCCAAGAACTCCCAGATGGTGATATATACCACACGTCAGATGGCAGTTCTCCGGTGACACTGGTACAGGGTAGTCTGTAGACCCGAGATCGTCATAGAGTCTTGTGTGATTCCCACTGTGCTTTGATTTCCACCTTACCACGTCCAAGAGGGCATGCAAAATGGTGGCTTTTGGGTGCAGTCCCGAATCACATGGAGGCAATGAGCGATAGGAGGGGATTCGTCTCTCCCGGTATAGGGAGTTGATATTGTGCTGTGTTCGATTGGCTATAACTGGAAGTCCCTGGCCAGGGCTGATATAGAAATTTACTGGTAAGTGTTACCAGTAGTTTCTCGACCCGTTATAAGCCACACATCGACATGACTTATCGGTTACTGGGGTCTGACGTATACCACCCCTAGACTTGATATGCGACATATCAGACGAAGAGACCGGACTGTACGGGAGTGTTACTGATTGGATTCACAGGAGAACGTACAGGCTATCTTGTTGATCTTCTGATCACTCAATACCTGGGTGGCTGTTACGTTTAACTGACCGCTTGCAGCTTGTGGGTGTTAGATATGATCATCACCTGTTACCGGCGTATTGACGATTCTTTAGAGTCCTACACAGAGGTTTCTTGGCCTAGGAAAAACAGAGTAGTGGCACATATGTGATATGTGCAGGACCGAGGATAATGCGATATGAGATACCGTATTATATTCTCGTGATATTTAGATATGAACCGGGTCATCGGATCAAGTGTTGATTCGATGAATCGGTACATGATATATTAGTCGGTTATATTCGATATAGCCGGATTGTCGGATCAAGTGTTGATTCGATGATTTAATGTATAATAATATATATGATATATTGTATTACATTATCTAATATTGGCTCACTTTATTATTTCATTTTCTCACCGGATAATACATTGATATATATGCGATATATGTTAATTGTATTATTTTCTTTTGTTACAAATATATAATATATAAGTGATATATATTATAGTAACATGATATGATTAATAATGGAACATGTTTAGTAGAGATAAAGCAAGGTTAGGGTTTGATTAGGGTTAGCTCTTTCTTGCACATTCTAGAAAGAATTCCTTTTGTCATGAGAAAGATATTATGTTGATATTTATCCATGACTCACTCTTTAACCTAACCAAACCCTAGCCCTAGTTTATTCTCTACAAAGGTTATCCTTGTCATCCTTGACCATGGTTCCATGATTAATCATATATTCATTTCTATTATTCATCACAAAAGGATTATCTCATTATTCATCATCTTCTTCTCTTTTGAGCTTTGATAAAGCTTGCTAGAATTTCCTTTTGTGATGATTTCTTGTTAGAATATGATATAAAAAGATAGCATAAATACTACTCCATCATCCTCATCTAATCTAGCCCATTAGATTGGGGTGTTCACCTCATTCGAGTGAGAGAGCTTGAGCTATTGCAACTTCGACGTAGATCATCGGAGAAATGGAATACTACAAGCTAGCATGGATCGTTCGAGTCGTGGAGCCTCTCTTGAGTCCGGGAGATCGTGGATCGCGGCGAAGGGACTTCTACTCGGAGCTTATGAAGCGAAGGAGCAAACTACAAATGTTGTAATCCCTCACACTTAGTGGTAAAGATGTTTACTTGCATGTTAAACCCTAATAATCTAGCAAAGATCCCGGTTTTGGGTTGTTTGACACGTCTAAAATTTTATTCGGGCATGGTTGATGCCTTATGAACCCTCACAAGAGTGCCTAGGAACCCTACAGTGGTATCAGAGCCTAGCTAGAGCATTAGGCGACGTGTATACGAAGTTAAAACTCCGATCGAACCCCTCTCTGGATATTTTTTAAAACTGTGATTTTTTCTGAATTAAAAATGTTAGTTATATGTATGCCCTAGAGGCCATTACTATACATTGGATGTATATTGTAGTGGATGCTGGGACATATATAGGTAGGACTTTCTTGCTCGACATGATAGTACGCTATCTGGTTGCTCTTTATCTTAACATGTATACTTTCTGTCTCTCTGATTACATGTTGATAAAGCCCTTAGGATGTGTACTCGACTTCCAGGACTATGATGTAGATCATACTAGTGGGGCCTGGGTAGTCCATGAGTACATCCTTGAAATGTTCCTAGTCGTGGGAATATCGAGACGGGGCATCGATATTCCAGAGTAGACTAGCGCATATCTTCTCGACCCATGCGATGGGCGATGGATGATTCCATATCCATTGGTGTTTGACATCGAAGATGGTATGCGGGTGCTCAGTAGAGACTGGGTACACTGAACGGACTCGCCGAGAACTCCTAGATGGTATTATACCTCACGTCAGATGGCAGTTCTCTGGTGACACTGGTACCGCTTAGTCTGTTGACCCGAGATCGTCATAGAGTCTTGTGTGTCTCCCACTGTGCTTTGATTTCCACCCTACCACGGCTCTACTGAGTCGTGCAAACAGGTGGTTTTTGGGTACAGTCCCGATTCACATGGAGGCAATGAGCGATAGGAGGGGATTCGTCTCTCCCGGTATTGGGGGTTGATGTTGCGCAATGCACGAAATCCCTGGCCAGGGTTGCAGTGATATACTGGTAAGAGTTATCAGTAGTTTCACGAATGTTATGGACCTCAAGTCGGCATGACTTATCGAGCTACTGGGGTCCGACGTTTACCACCCCTAGGCGAGATATGCGACATATCAGACGAACAGACCGGACTGTACGGTAAGTGTTACTGGTTGGATTCACAGGAGTGTGAGCGGGCTTGCTCGTCGATCTTCTGATCGCTCAATACCCGGGTGGCCGTTACGTTTAGCAGACCGCTTGCGGCTTGTGGATGTTTGATATGATCATCATCTACTGCCGGCGTATTGACGAGTCTTTAGAGTCCTACACAGAGGTTTCCTGGCTCAAGCGAAACGAAATAGGAGCGCATATGAGATATGTGCGGGACCGAGAATAATGCGTGTATGTGATACCGTATTTCATTCTCGCGATGTATGTGTCGAATGGTTGTATGCGATATAACCTAGTTATCGAATCGTAGATTGATTCGATAAACCGATGCATAGGATACTAGTCGGTTATATGCGATATGACCGGATCGTTAAATCAAGTGTTGATTTAATAATTTAATGTATAATTATATATTTGATATATTACTTTGCATTAACTGGTATCGTTTCACTTAAAATAGATTTTCTCACTCGCATGTGCGCATTGAATATGCGATATGATTTTGTGCACATGTTTGTATCATGTTTGATGATACATGGTTTTTGGTTAAGTGTATAGAATTAAACAATGGTTAAGATGATGATTAGGGTTATGTTTATTCTTTTAGTTATTTGCTTATTCATTTATTCTTTTATTCTTTTAGAAAAAGAAAAAGGAATGAGATAAATGGTGGCATTCTTTTCATTCATGAAGCTTCATGAATACTTTGACCATGTCACCATTTTTGTCTTCTTTTTAACCCTAACCATTCTCATTAACTCAAGTTAGCTCTCTACACTTTACCATGGTCATTATTATGATAAGAATTATTATTCTAATATATTCATAATTCTTATCATAACAACTTCCTTCTTCTTCTTCTTCCTTTTCTTCAAGTGAAGAAAACTAGACTTCATCAATGGTGAATTGATGAAATGAGTGAGAAATCCAATTCTAAAGTGAACCCAACTCCTATTTCTTCATCCTCTACCTCTTGCCAAGTAGTAGAGTGTGTTTCCTTCATAAGTTTTCATGGCAAGGTGAAGGTGGAGCTTGATTTAGCGATGCCTCGACGTAGATCATCTTCGGCATGGAAATCGACGACCTAGCTCGCCTATTCTCCGACGAAGCCAACGCTAGAGCCCGGGAACTCACTTGGACAGCGAGGGGACTTCGTTGCAGAGCTATGGAGGTGGAGCACAGGATCTACAAAGGTTGTACTTCCGATTACCCATTAGTTAAATTGTTAACTAGTTTTTGTTTCGCCTAGTTTTTCTAGCCAACGATCCGTATTAGGGTTTCTCGGCACCTTGATTTTCGAAATTGGCATGTTTGATCACTTGTGAGACCTCACTAGGGTGCCTAGGAACCCTACAGTGGTATCAGAGCCTAGCTAGAGCCTTAGGCGAAGTCCCGACGGAATCAGAAGTCCGATCGACCCAAAACCCCGACTTTGAATATGCTCTCTGTACATTTTTTAATTTGGAGGATTTTTCCACATTAAAAATATCCAGAAAAATCAGCAGGCTAATTTAAGAATTACTGTGAATTTCGATGGAGTAATTCCATCAAAGAGCCGCGGATCCGCGGCACGAGCATGGCTCGTACGGCGGTTCCGCGGCCATTTTGTCGTTATGTGCATCCAATTTTGCACAGTAATTCTTAGTTGTCTGTGCTGGTTTTCCTGGGGTTTTTTAATAATTTTTCCCAGAGTTGCATTTTCTGAGTTGTATTGGGGACTCTGTATATTCGATCGGACTGTCTAATTTTGTCGGTGTGTTTTTCCGGGTATTTTTTAGAATATGTTAAAAAGTTCGATCGGATATAAATACCCACTTTTTCCCCTGCCGGGAAATTTCCAATTGTTGGATTTTTCCGTAGTTTAACGACGTTCTAAGTAGTGCAAGTAACGCGATGGACCCTCTAGAAGACAACAAACCTTAACTCGATTATGTGACCGTCTTGAACTGCCCTTTGAACCTTCGGGTTTGGGGCAGTACGGCGTGCCACATGTGAGGCGTTGGCTTGACCCTTCTACGGCTGGACCATTGGTACTGAGGCACGAACTGAATGTTGTTAGACTTATTTCATGTGTTGAGTAGTATCGGGAAAACTTGGGTGTTCGATTGTTCGATCGAAAAGTTTAGCATTTTCTATTTATCCGGAATGTGATACAATAATTGGAATTCGCAAATAGTTATGAGATAACGGAATGAATATTATAAACATAGCAGTTTAGTCTCACTTGATCGGTTGCCACGAAATTTTGATGTGATCAAAAGTCCGTTGCAATCACGTAGCGTACGCGGATACTCGCCGGGTAAACTTAATAGACAGCCTCACCCCATAGCCCCGACCAAGTGACTGTAGGAGAACCCCGTCGCCGAAAGCATCCGTCCGGGTGCTTGCGGCAGCGATGTTCCGCCTTGGTGCACTTCGTCGACGGTATCAGGGGTGCGGCTGCCTACTAAAGTTTGCGACGAGCATTCGATCAGTTTTTCGGGAATCTTATTGAATTGCCCGACTTGATATTGAAAAGTGTTTTCGATAATGAGACTAAAATGCGGGGTTTATAATTGTTAGGCATGCGATGTCTAAAGAATTCATTTGGTCAGGCATGCGATGTCTGAGGTGGTTGCGGATTCCAACTGTTGTAGTTTTACACTTTCTTTTCTGTGACCGTAAGTGTAATATGTGATGTCGCCGGTTTCGTTGCTATATGTCAACGACAATTGGGATGCGCATATTTACTTACGTTGATGACATGTGATGTTATGTGTTGCTGGATATGTTATATTGGATCGTCGTGTTTGAATAGCTGGGGTTTTTTTATGTGAGATGAGTGTTTTTTCATTTTCATTCATGTAAAAACTTGTATGTAATATTCTTTTATTGGGGCACTTCCAGGTTGCGGAAGTTGTCACCCATTGTATATTTTTTTCTTTTCTGCACTAGGATAGACCCAAGGAGGGGAGCACAAGTAACCGGGTTCTGGGGTCCAGTGGGAGACCAATTCGAGGAGTCGAGTCCGGGTCTCCTAACCCTAGAATTGGTAGGGTTGCTTGCCGCTCTCGTAGGGGTCTTGGGGTGTGGGATTGGCTATTCATCACGACCGTGGAATCCGTGTTTTATACTGGCTCGTATTGAAAACACGGACGTCCTAGTATATCCAATATTTCATATGTTTCTTCTGCTGTGATTTATCTGTGATGTGATCATATGATGTTCTGTGACAGATATTATATATAGTATATATGATATGTTATATAGACGTTGCTTATGTTTTACACCCGCGCTAGCCCTGCCTCGATCTGGCGTTAGTTACCTAACCTAACGGCGCAGACGGGACATCGAGGCGAATGCGGATGGCATAAGCGTCCGTTATATTTATCTGTAATGGTTAGGTGGACTTAAATGATGGGATATTCATTAATGAGATTAATGAAAGAAAATAAACCTAATTGATGTTGTGGAATCGAATTTCAAAATAAAACAGGTAGCTACAGTTCTTGCTTTGCATTGTGGTGTTCCTTGTAGAACATCCTGCACCTTATTCGATAAGGAAAGGACCGAGATCCCTTCACCGGGAGTGACTCCTTTAGCAATAGCTGGCAGATGCTACAACCCTCGGTTTGTCTTTTGATCGCTTCTATAGTTTCTGCTTTGCACAGTGATATATATGATATATCCCGCACCTCATTCGACGAGGAAAGGGCCGACGATCCCTTCACCGGGAGTGACCCCTTTAGCAAAACTAGAAAAGCCTCGAAAACATTCCATTTAAAAACCATTTGATTCCGCAACGAGATCAAGTTCAAAGCGTTAAAGGTTTTCACAAAAACCAGCCGCAACCCTCCGTCATTTTAGGAAGTAGAGTACTTAGTATTCGTGCTGTGTTTGTTGACCATAGTCAAGGCACAGTGTACGGTAGCTAAGTGATGTCTTCCTACACCGCATATGATGCGATTAGTTAGGACAGTCGCGTGACTTTGTTGACCTTAGTTAAGGGTCATGTGGGTGGGTCTAATTAATCACGAAATGACGGGTAGAACTTGACTAGTACTTATGATTTGTTGACCATAGTTAAGGTCATAGGTGCTAGGGGTAAAATCTTTATCGGGAGTTTCAAGTGTTGAAATTTGCAATGAGATTGCATACCTTCTATGTGATAGTTGGATCCCGATACCCACTGCGAGTAATTGTTACTCCTGGGAGAGTTTTGCATTTTGCAATTAGCCGATCAAGTAGGTGTCTAGAAAGGTGTCAACGGGGTTACGCCTCTGGGAAAACGAGGTTTTCTGTAATTAGGTCCGTGCGAAAGCACGGGGAACCTCCCTCAAAGTACCGACACTGGCCTGGCTGAAAGATTGGCGAACTTGTAGAGTGTAATTAATCCCGGCTAGTCTTTCCTTTTAGGGTTTGAAGGAAGATTTGATAAAAACAGTGGGAGCCATCCTGATTAGATAAAATACATAACCAATCTAATCTTGCAAGAGCGCACGCAGAGTGTTTTCTTCTCTCTCTCTCCTGGTAGCGACCATATCACGCCTTAATCAAGATAATAATACGGAATTTTGACCGAACCCGCTTGTTATACTGAGCTGGGGAACGTTGGTCCCGCTCCAACTTATAATTGTTATAAGGCAGAGCAGGAAATTGGGAATACCAGATTTCCTATGCCGCCCAAACGAAGAAAGTGCATATGATGCATCTTCTTCGGGTGTGTTCATTACAGAGAACTGTTTCTCTGTATCCTCTGCATCCTGGGTATATGATACCGGATCAGGATCCCAAATATGTAATCTGTTACATAGGGCTACAAAAGGGTAGAAAAACTGAGAACGGGTGATAAGTTTCATGAGACAGAAAACGGGGCAAGTGTTGCAGCCAAGTCTGTTGGTCACTGTCACCCTGTATTACGAATACATTGATTCTGAACAAATGCTATTAGATACCGAACCTGATATACAAAATCATATCAGTCTCTTTATTAGTAAAGAAAGGATATAATTTTGTATTGATGGATAATGTTTTGAACATTTCCTATATCAAAAGTTGATCGATTCAGGCACGTTATCTAAAAGCATTGAAGTTCTAAATCAAACTCCAGTTCCTAGTATACAGAACACACACAAGAGGAAGAGTTCAGAAATGAACGAATCCTTCTTGAGGCATTGTAGACTAGGTCATATCAATGCGACCCGACTGGCTGAAGTTACATTTAGATGTATATTTAAATCAGTTTGAATTTACATCTTGTGAAACTTGCTAGTCATGTCACAAAGATAAGATGACCATAGCTCTGTTTATTGGAAACAGAGGAAGAGTTGGTAAACTCTTGGGACTGATACATGATGATGTATGTAAGGTCTCCTGTCTACACATGCTAGGACTGGTTCTTTATACTTCATTATATTCTCTGATAATCTCTCAAGATTCAGTCATATGTTCCTGTTGAAACATAAGTCCGAAGCTTTTGAGGTATTCACAGAATATAAATTGGAAGTAGAGAACCAAAATACGGGTATAAGTATTATGTCCTATGATGAGATCAGGGAGGAGAATACTTGTGCATAGAATTCCTGGACTATTCTAAAGGAGAATGAGATTCTCTCTCAGCATTACTCCTCCGTATACACCATAGCACATGGTATATCGGGGCGGGGCAATCACACCCTATATGATAAGGTGTGCTCTATGATGAGTACTACTGAGTTACCTGTTTCCTTTTGGGGTTATGCACTTGAGAAGTTGCATACCTATTGAATTAGGTTTGAATCAAATCAGTGCCTACCACTCCATATGAGATATGGTATGGGAAGAACCCATCTCTTAAGTAAGTTAAGATTTGGGATTGTCCGGCCTATGTCAAAAGCAAAATCCGGACAAGATCAAGGCAAGGTCAGTTCTGTAGAACTGGAAATGTTCCAGCTATACGAAACTACAGCTGAAGATTTGACAGAACCAAAGGATTCTATAGTCCCCGATGAACCTCACCCTCTCCGCCGATCTGGTAGGGTTCCTCGCCTGCCTCAGAGATACCTCGGTTTCTCGGTGACAGTGGGAGCAAGGAATGCATCATGAGATGATGACCCAACTAGTTTCGAGCAGGCCATCGAGAGTAGGGACTCTGTAAGAATGGCTGGATGCTTAGTGATCTGAGATGGAATCCTTATACACCAGCAAAGTATGGACTTTAGCTGCTATATCTGAAGGGTTAAATCCCCATCAGGAGCAAGTATATCTTGAGAAGATTACTTGGTGTAGATGGAAAAGTTGAGACTTTCAAAGCTAGACTTGTTAAAGGTTTTCGTCATCGACCAGGCGTGGATAATGATGAAACCTTTTTCCAGTAGCTATGCTTAAGTCTATCCAGATCCTACTTACCACGGCTACATACCATGACTATGATATCTGGCGGTTGGGTGCCATGACTGCTTTTCTAAATACTGATTTAGAAGAGAACGTCTATAAGAACACAGCCAGAGGTCTTCGTAAACAGTGGGAGCAGCGGAAACGTGTGCAAGTTGCTTTACATAATGAAGCAGGCATCGCGGAGTTGGAACGTCTGTTTTGATGTGATAGTCAAAGTGTTTGACTTCATCAAAATGGTAGACGAACCTTGTATATACAAAAGGGTAGTAGAGAGTAAGGTGGTCATCTTCGTATTGTACGTAGACAACATACTCTTGATAGGAAAAGAGTTTCCTATACTACGATCGATCAATCTCCTATTATCACAAGGATTCTCCAAATAGGATAAAGATGATACCTCCTAAATCCTGAGATTTGGACCTATGAGATAGATCTAAAGGGATATTAGGGTTCTCACTAGGTATAGTGAGATTGTATCAATCGATCCTGGGGAGAATCACTGGAAGAGTTCCAGGGTGATAAAGACGACTGAATGTCAGTCACAGGCACTGTCTTTACCCTCAGTAAAGGGACGGTATGTTGGAAGAGTTCCAAGCTCGATACCGTGGCAAACTAGACGATAAAGGCTGGTAACATCGCTTTTAAAGATACTACCAAAGAGGCAGTTTGGGTGTATATTGGTTCATAGGATGAACTAGGTTCCTACCATTGTGTGACAATGGAACTGTGGCTTTGGCCCTGGAACCCTGGTCCCATCAGTGACCCAGAAATATTCTGAGGAAGCATCACCTGATCATGGAGATAGTTGATCTCCGGGGTGATCGAGGTTAGGAGAGTAGACTCAGAGGACAACACGGCGGATCCACTCACGAAGGCCTTTTTCCCAAAGAGAGACTTTTAGGGGATGGTTGAGTATGTGATACTGCAACCACTGCTACAGATGGCCCTAGTGCAAGTGGGAGATTGTTAGTTATATGTATGCCCTAGAGGCCATTACTGTACATTGGATGTATATTGTAGTGGATGCTGGGACATATATAGGTAGGACTTTCTTGCTCGACATGATAGTACGCTATCTGGTTGCTCTTTATCTTAACATGTATACTTTCTGTCTCTCTGATTACATGTTGATAAAGCCCTTAGGATGTGTACTCGACTTCCAGGACTATGATGTAGATCATACTAGTGGGGTCTGGGTAGTCCATGAGTACATCCTTGAAATGTTCCTAGTCGTGGGAATATCGAGACGGGGCATCGATATTCCAGAGTAGACTAGCGCATATCTTCTCGACCCATGCGATGGGCGATGGATGATTCCATATCCATTGGTGTTTGACATCGAAGATGGTATGCGGGTGCTCAGTAGAGACTGGGTACACTGAACGGACTCGCCGAGAACTCGCAGATGGTATTATACCTCACGTCAGATGGCAGTTCTCTGGTGACACTGGTACCGCTTAGTCTGTTGACCCGAGATCGTTATAGAGTCTTGTGTGTCTCCCACTGTGCTTTGATTTCCACCCTACCACGGCTCTACTGAGTCGTGCAAACAGGTGGTTTTTGGGTACAGTCCCGATTCACATGGAGGCAATGAGCGATAGGAGGGGATTCGTCTCTCCCGGTATTGGGGGTTGATGTTGCGCAATGCACGACTGGCCATAACAGGAAATCCCTGGCCAGGGTTGCAGTGATATACTGGTAAGAGTTATCAGTAGTTTCACGAATGTTATGGACCTCAAGTCGGCATGACTTATCGAGCTACTGGGGTCTGACGTTTACCACCCCTAGGCGAGATATGCGACATATCAGACGAACAGACCGGACTGTACGGTAAGTGTTACTGGTTGGATTCACAGGAGTGTGAGCGGGCTTGCTCGTCGATCTTCTGATCGCTCAATACCCGGGTGGCCGTTACGTTTAGCAGACCGCTTGCGGCTTGTGGATGTTTGATATGATCATCATCTACTGCCGGCGTATTGACGAGTCTTTAGAGTCCTACACAGAGGTTTCCTGGCTCAAGCGAAACGAAATAGGAGCGCATATGAGATATGTGCGGGACCGAGAATAATGCGTGTATGTGATACCGTATTTCATTCTCGCGATGTATGTGTCGAATGGTTGTATGCGATATAACCTAGTTATCGAATCGTAGATTGATTCGATAAACCGATGCATAGGATACTAGTCGGTTATATGCGATATGACCGGATCGTTAAATCAAGTGTTGATTTAATAATTTAATGTATAATTATATATTTGATATATTACTTTGCATTAACTGGAATCGGTTCACTTAAAATGGATTTTCTCACTCGCATGTGTGCATTGAATATGCGATATGATTTTGTGCACATGTTTGTATCATGTTTGATGATACATGGTTTTTGGTTAAGTGTATAGAATTAAACAATGGTTAAGATGATGATTAGGGTTATGTTTATTCTTTTAGTTATTTGCTTATTCATTTATTCTTTTATTCTTTTAGAAAAAGAAAAAGGAATGAGATAAATGGTGGCATTCTTTTCATTCATGAAGCTTCATGAATACTTTGACCATGTCACCATTTTTGTCTTCTTTTTAACCCTAACCATTCTCATTAACTCAAGTTAGCTCTCTACACTTTACCATGGTCATTATTATGATAAGAATTATTATTCTAATATATTCATAATTCTTATCATAACAACTTCCTTCTTCTTCTTCCTTTTCTTCAAGTGAAGAAAACTAGACTTCATCAATGGTGAATTGATGAAATGAGTGAGAAATCCAATTCTAAAGTGAACCCAACTCCTATTTCTTCATCCTCTACCTCTTGCCAAGTAGTAGAGTGTGTTTCCTTCACAAGTTTTCATAGCAAGGTGAAGGTGGAGCTTGATTTAGCGATGCCTCGACGTAGATCATCTTCGGCATGGACATCGACGACCTAGCTCGCCTATTCTCCGACGAAGCCAACGCTAGAGCCCGGGAACTCACTTGGACAGCGAGGGGACTTCGTTGCGGAGCTATGGAGGTGGAGCACAGGATCTACAAAGGTTGTACTTCCGATTACCCATTAGTTAAATTGTTAACTAGTTTTTGTTTCGCCTAGTTTTTCTAGCCAACGATCCGTATTAGGGTTTCTCGGCACCTTGATTTTCGAAATTGGCATGTTTGATCACTTGTGAGACCTCACTAGGGTGCCTAGGAACCCTACAAAAAATGCTTAAAAATACCAGCAGGAAATTATAAGAAATGCTGTGAAAAACGAAAGGCTAAATCGTACGGACCGCCGCTGTTCCGCGGCCAATACTTGCTTGGGCCGCGGATCCGCGGCCGTACAGTGGAAATTGTCCTATCTTTTTGCACAGTAATCTATATTTCTGTATGCTATATTTTCTGGGTATTTTTAATCTGACTCAAGTGTTGAGTGTTCTGGGGTTTATTTTGTAATCGTTGATTCGATCGGAAAATTTAATTTTGTTATGTTTTCCGGATATTTAGAAACTGTTAAATTGTTTGAGCGGATATCATTAACTCACTTTTTCCCGGCACGAAAAACTTTCAAGTGTTGAATTTTTATCGGGTTTAAATCTTTCGGGAAAAATGTGCAAGTAATGCGGTGGATCCTCTAGAAGAACACAAATCTTAACTCGATTATGTGACCGTCTTGAACTGCCTCTAAACCTTAGGGTTTGGGGCAGTACGGCGTGCCACATGTGAGGCGTTGGCTTGATCCTTCTACGGCTGGATCACCGGTACTGTGACATATTCTGCGATTATTTGAACTCCGCTCAAGTGTTGAGCTATTTAGGAAATCTTGGGTATTTGATTATCCGGTCGGAAAGTTTAATACTGTCTATTTATCTGGAATGTGATACAATATGTGGAATCCATATAGTTAGGCATGAAATGCGAAGTATGTGATATTTCGGATTTACGATGTCTAAAGTGATTGTGGATTCCAAATATTGTAGTTTTACAATTTCTTTTCTGTGACCATAAGTGCAGTATGTAGTTGTATTGCCAGTTTTCTTTGCTATACGTCAACGACGATCGGTGTATGCATACTTACTTACGTTGATGATATGTGATATTATGTGTTGCTGTGATATGTTATATTGGATCGTCGTGTTCTGAATAGCCGGGGGTTTTATGTGAGATGAGGGTTTTTATTTTCATTCATGTAAAATTCATTTGTATGTAATATTCTTTTATTGGGGCACTTCTGAGATGAGGTTGATGTCACCAGTGTATATTATTTACTTTTCCGCATTAGGTAGACCCAAGGAGGGGAGCACAAGTAACCGGGTTCTAGGGTCCAGTGGGAGGCCATCTCGAGGAGTCGAGACCGGGTCTCCTAACCCTAGAACTGGCAGTGTTACTTGCCGCTCTCGTAGGGGTCTAGGGATGTGGGTTTGGCTATTCATCACGACCGTGGAATCCGTGTTTTATACCAGCTCGTATTAAAAACACGGACATCCTAGTATATCCAATATTTCATATATGTTCTTCTGCTGCAATGTTCTGTGATGAGATCATATTACTGCCTGAGACGAATGCTTATACTATATATATATGCTTATATATAAATATTACTGCTTTCGTTTCTTCTGTGATGCTTAGGAAGCATAAGCTGATGGGATTTATTAATGAGATTAATAAAAAGAAAAGAAACCTAAAAGATGTTGTAGAATCAAAACTTTATAAAATGGGTAGCTACAGTTTTGCTTTGCATAGCGGTATATATGATATATCCTGCATCTTATTCGATAAGGAAAGAGCCGAGATCCCTTCACCAGGAGTGACCTCTTTAGCAAAACTGGCAGATGCTACAAACTCGCGGTTTAGTTTTTGACAGCTTGTATAGTTCTTGCTTTGCATAGCAGTATATATGATATACCCTGCACCTTATTCGATGAGGAAAGAGCCGAGATCCCTTCATCGGGAGTGACCTCTTTAGCGAAACTAGAAAAGCCTCAAAACACTCCTTTTCAAAAACCACTCGATTCTACGACGATATCAAGTTCATTACGCTCAAGGTTTTCTGAAAAACCTGCGTAGCCCTCCGTCATTTCAGATAGAAATTATTTAGTATTCGTGCTACGTTTGTTGACCTGCGTCAAGACGTAGTGTGCGGTAGCTAACTAATACTTATCTGCAACATGAGATGAGATTGGATTAGGGTAGTCGTACGACTTTGTTGGCCTGCGTCAAGGGTCGTGCGGGTAGGTTTAATTCAATCAAGAAATGTACGGGTTGAACTTGACTAGCGGACTATGGTTTGTTGGCCTGCGTCAAGGTCATAGAACGCTAAGGGTAAAAGCATTATCGAGAATTTTAAGTGTTGAAATTTACAATGAGATTGCATACCTCCTATGAGATAGTTGGATCCCGATACCCACTGCGAGTAAGAGTTACTCCTGAGAGAGTTTTACACAGGACAATTAGCCGATCAAGTAGGTGTCTAGAAAAGTGTTAACGGGATTATGCCTCTGGGAAAACGAGGTTTACTTTAATTAGGTCCGTGCGAAAGCCCGGGGAACCTCCCTCAAGTACCGACACTGATTTGGCTGAAAGATTGATGAAATTGTAGATTGTAATTAATCCCGGCTAATCTTACCTTTTAGGGTTTGAAGGAAGATTTGATAAAAACAGTGGGAGACATCCTGATTAGATAAGATAATAACCAATCTAATCTTGCAAGAGCATACGCTAAAGTGTTTTCTTCTCTCTCTCTCCAGGTAGCGACCATGTTAGGCCATAATCAAGATAATAATATGGATGTATTGACTGAACCCGCTTATTATACTGAGCAGGGGAACGTTGGACCCGTTCTTTCTTATAAGAGTTATAAGACTGAACAGGAAACAGGAGAATATCTGGATTCTCACGCCGCCCAAACGAAGAACATGCATGTTGATGCACCTTCTTCGGGTGTGTTAGTTATTGAGAACTGTTTCTCGGTTCACCCTACGTCCTGAGTATTAGATACAGGATCAGGATCCCACATATGTAAATTGTTACATGGGCTACGGAAAGGTAGAGAACTGGGAAAAGGTGATCATTCCGTTCAAGTAGGGAATGGTGCAAGTATTGCAGCCAAAGCAGTTGGCGAATATCACCTAGTATTACCAAGTCAGAATACACTGATTCTGAATGAGTGCTATTATATACCGAACATGATGTGCAACATTATATCAGTTTCTTTACTAAGTAAAGAAGGATATAATTTTGTAGTACATGATAATGTTATGAACATCTTCCTAAATCAAAAGTTGATTGCATCAGGCTCGTTACATAATGGCATATTCATTCTCAATCAAAATACAGTCCTCAATATACAAAACACACACAAGAGGAAAAGTTCAGAAATGAACGAATCCTACTTGTGGCATTGTAGACTTGGTCATATCAATGCGACACGACTGGCTAAGTTACATAAGGATAGATATTTGAATTCGTTCGAATTATCATCTTATGATACTTGCCATTCATGTCTCAAAGGAAAAATGACCAAAGCTCCGTTTAGTGAACACGGAGAAAGAGTTACGGAACTCTTAGGACTGGTACATAGTGATGTATGCGGTCCCATGTCTACGCATGCCAGGAACGGTTCTTTCTACTTCATTACATTCACTGACGATCTCTCTAGATACGGACATGTGTTTCTGATGAAACATAAGTCTGAAGCTTTTGAGAAATTCAGAGAATATAAGCACGAAGTAGAGAACCAAACGGGCAAAACTATTAAGATTCTTCGATCTGATCGAGGAGGTGAATACTTAAGCAATGAGTTCCTAGATTATCTAAAAGAGAATGGGATTCTCTCTCAGCTTACTCCTCCTTATACACCACAACACAACGGTGTATCGGAGCGGAGAAATCTTACCCTATTAGATATGGGTGCGCTCTATGATGAGTACAGCTGAGTTACCTATTTCCTTCTGGGGATATGCACTGGAGACAGCTGCAGACCTATTGAATATGGTTCCCACCAAATCTGTGCCAACCACTCCATATGAGATATGGAAAGGAAAGAGACCATATCTTAATTATGTTAGGATATGGGGTTGTCCGGCATATGTAAAAACACAAAATCCGGACAAACTCGGCGCAAGGTCTATTCTGTGCAAGTTTATTGGATATCCCAAACATTCGCGCGGGTATATCTTCTACCATACCGAAGAACAAAAGGCGTTTGTTTCTCGGCACGCCACCTTTTTAGAAAAGGAATTTCTTACAAAAGAAATTAGTGGCAATGAGGTAGAACTGGAAGAAGTTCCAGCAGAACAAACTACAACAGATGATTTAGTGGAACCAGAGGATTCAGTAGTACCCGACGAACCCTAGCCTCTCCGCCGATCTAGCAGGGTTTCTCATCCACCTGAGGGATACTACGATTTTCTCATTGATGGTGGAAGCGAGGATTGCATCATGGAAGATGATGACCCAACTAGTTTCGAGCAGGCCATCACGAGTGGTGACTCTGTGAAATGACTGGATGCAATGCGATCTGAGATGGAATCCATGTACACCAATAAAGTATGGACTTTGAAAATGCTCCTGAAGGGGTAAAATCCATTGGGAGCAAGTGGATCTTTAAAAAGAAATTTGGTGTAGATGGAAAAGTTGAGACTTTCAAAGCTAGACTTGTTGCAAAGGGTTTTCATCAATGACCAGGTATGGATTATGACGAAACCTTTTCTCCAGTAGCTATGCTTAAGTCTATTCGGATCTTACTTGCCATTGCTGCATACCATGACTACGAAATCTGGCAAATGGATGTTAAGACCGCCTTTCTAAACGGTGATTTGGAAGAGTGCGTGCACATGACTCAGCCAGAGGGCTTCATAGATAGTGGGAGCAGCGGAAAGGTGTACAAGCTGCTTAAATCCATTTATGGGTTAAAGCAAGTATCGCGGAGTTGGAACATCTGTTTTGATGTTGTAGTCAAAGAGTTTGACTTCATCAAAAATATAGATGAACCTTGTATCTATAAGAAGGTAGCAGAAAGTAAGGTTGTCTTCCTCGTATTGTACGTGGATGGCATACTCTTGATAGGAAATGATATTCGTATGCTGCAATCTGTCAAGCTCTTCTTATCACAAAAATTCTCAATGAAAGATCTAGGTGATGCCTCCTGCATATTGGGAATCATGATCTATAGAGATAGATCCAAACGGATAATGGGATTGTCCCAATCCAGGTACATTAACACCATACTAAAGAGGTTTAGTATGGAAGAATCCAAGCGTGGGAACCAACCCACGATCTCTGGACTCACTCTCTCCAAAGAGATATCTCCCAAGACTGATTTAGAGAGAGCTCGCATGCAAGGGATACCCTATGCTTCGGCAGTAGGCTCTATCATGTATGCGATGCTATGTACCAGACCCGATGTAGCATACTCACTAAGTGTAGTGAGTCGGTATCAAGCAGATCCTGGAGAGAGTCACTGAACAGCTGTGAAGAACATTCTCAAGTACTTGCGAAGGACTAGAGACATGTTCTTGGTGTATGGTAACGGAGAACTCCGGGTGGAGTCCTTTACCGATTCCAGCTTCCAAAGTGATAAGGACGACTCTAAGTCGCACTCGGGTTTTGTCTTTACCCTCAATGGAGGGGTGGTATGTTGGAAGAGTTCCAAACAGGATACCGTTGTAGACTCGACGATGGAGGCTGAATACATCGCTGCCAACGATACTGCCAAAGAGGCTGTCTGGATAAAGAAGTTCATTAGTGAACTTGGTGTGGTTCCATCCATTGAGCATCCAATACCTCTGTATTGCGATAATAATGGAGCTGTGGTTTTGGCCAAGGAACCCAGGTCCCATCAGAAGTCCAGACATATTCTGAGGTGGTATCACCTGATCAGGGAGATAGTTGATCGCCGGAAGATCGAGGTCAGGAGAGTAGTTATGAAGGACAACACTGCGGATCCACTCACGAAGGCCATTCCCCAGATACAGTTTGAGAGATTATTCGGGATTCTAGGTATGAGATACTACATCAGCTGGCCTTAGTGCAAGTGGGAGATTGTTAGTTATGTATATGCCCTAGAGGCCATTGTTGTACATATGATGTATATTATGATGGATGCTTGGATATATATAGAGAGGACTTTCTTGCTCGTCATGATAGTATGCTATTTGGTTTCACTTTATCTTAACATGTTGACTTGTACCGGTTTACTGTCTTTCTCTCACATGTTGATAAAGCCCTTAGGATCTGTACTCGACTACTGGGACTATGATGAGATCATACTAGTGGGGCCACGGTAGTCGATGAGTACATCCTGTAACTGTTCCTAGTCGAGGGTATATCGAGATAGGGCATCGATACACCAGAGTAGACTAGCGTATACGCATCTTGACCCATATGATGGGCGAAGGATGATCCCATATCTATCGGTGTTGGACATCAAGGGTGGTGTACGGGTGCTCAGTGAAGACTGGGTACACTGGACGGACTCGCCGAGAACTCCTAGATGGTGATATATACCACACGTCAGATGGCAGTTCTTCGGTGACACTGGTACAGGGTAGTCTATAGACCCAAGATCGTAATAGAGTCTTGTGTGATTCCCACTGTGCTTTGATTTCCATCTTACCACGTCCAAGAGGGCGTGCAAAACGGTGGCTTTTGGGTGCAGTCCCGAATCACATGGAGGCAATGAGCGATAGGAGGGGATTCGTCTCTCCCGGTATAGGGAGTTGATGTTGTGCTGTGTTCGATTGGCTATAACTGGAATTCCCTGGCCACGGCTGATATAGAGATTTACTGGTAAATGTTACCAGTAGTTTCTCGACCCGGTATGAGCCACACATCGACACGACTTATCGGTTACTGGGGTCTGACGTATACCACCCCTAGACTTGATGTGCGACATATCAGACGAAGAGACCGGACTGTACGGGAGTGTTACTGATTGGATTCACAGGAGAACGTACAGGCTAGCTTGTTGATCTTCTGATCGCTCAATACCAGGGTGGCTGTTACGTTTAGCTGACCGCTTGCAGCTTGTGGGTGTTAGATATGATCATCACCTGCTACCGGCGTATTGACGATTCTTTAGAGTCCTATACAGAGGTTTCTTGGCTCATGCAAAACGGAGTAGTGGCACATATGTGATATGTGCAGGACCGAGGATAATGCGATATGAGATACCGTATTATATTCTCGCGATATTTAGATATGAACCGGGTCATTGGATCAAGTGTTGATTCGATGAATCGGTATATGATATATTAGTCGATTATATTCGATATAGCCGGATTGTCGGATCAAGGGTTGATTCGATGATTTAATGTATAATAATATATATGATATATTGTATTACATTATCTAATATTGGCTTATTTTATTATTTCATTTTCTCACCGGATAATACATTGATATATATGCGATATATGTTAATTGTATTATTTTCTTTTGTTACAAATATATAATATATATGTCATATATATTATAGTAACATGATATGATTAATAATGGAACATGTTTAGTAGAGATAAAGCAAGGTTAGGGTTTGATTAGGGTTAGCTCTTTCTTGCACATTCTAGAAAGAATTCCTTTTGTCATGAGAAAGATATTATGTTGATATTTATCCATGACTCACTCTTTAACCTAACCAAACCCTAGCCCTAGTTTATGTAGGGTTCCTAGGCACTCTAATGAGGTCTCACAAGGCATCAACCATGCCAATTTCAGATTTTACAAGTGCCGAGAAACCCTAATTCGGATCGTTAACTAGAATTTTAGGCGAAACAAGCAACTAGTTAACAACTTAACTAAGTAAACGGAAATACAACCTTTGTAGATCTGGTTCTCCACCTCCATAGCTCCATGATGAAGTCCCCTTGCTGTCCAAATCGAATCCCGGGCTCTAGCGTCGGCTTCATTGGAGAAATGGGCGGGCTAGGTCGTCGACTTCGATGCCAAAGATGATCTACGTCGAGGCAACACTAGATCAAGCTCCAACTTCACCAAGTCAAGAAACTTGTGAAGAAAACACCCTATACTACTTGGCAAGAGGTAGAGGATGAAGAAATAGGAAGTGGGTTCACTTTAGAATTGGATTTCTCACTCTTTTTCTCTAGTTGCCATTGATGGAGCCAAGCTTTTCTTCTTTGAAGAAGAAGAAGAAGAAGAAGTTGATAATATCATAATAAGTTAATTAAATCCAAAAGAAAATGAATACTTATCATAATATTAACCATGGTTAGGTGTAGAGAATTGACTAAGGTTAGATGAATGGTTAGGGTTAAGCATGAAGACAAAATGGTCACTTTGGTCAAAGCTTCATGAAGCTTCAACAAGCTTCAAGAATGAAAGCAACCATTTTCTTTTCTTTTGCCATTTCTTTTTAATCCAAATTAAAAAGATAATAGAATGAATAAATAAAAACCCTAACCATTTACTTAACCAAGGTTTAATTCTTTACACAAACCCTAGCATTCATGTTTCATCAAACATGATACAATCAAGTGCACAAAAGTATATCACATATACAACTTGTGTACATCAAGTGAGAAAATCCTTTTAAAGTGAACCAATACTAGTTAATGCAAAGTAATATATCAAATATGTAATTATACATTAAATCATTAAATCGACACTTGATTCAATGATCTGGTCATATCGCATATAACCGACTAGTATCCAATGTATCGACTTATCGAATCAATCCTTGATTCGATAACTAGGTTATATCACATACAACCATTCGACACATTCATCGCGAGAATGGAATACGGTATCACATACACGCATTATTCTCGGTCCCGCACATATATCATATGCGCTCCTATTTCGTTTCGCTTGAGCCAGGAAACCTCTGTGTAGGACTCTGAAGACTCGTCAATACGCCGGCAGCAGGTGATGATCATATCAAACACCCACAAGCCGCAAGCGGTCTTCTAAATGTAACGGCCACCCGGGTATTGAGCGATCAGAAGATCGACGAGCAAGCCCGCTCACACTCCTGTGAATCCAACCAGTAACACTTACCGTACAGTCCGGTCTCGTCGTCTGATATGTCGCATATCTCGCCTAGGGGTGGTTAACGTCAGACCCCAACAGCTCGATAAGTCGTGTCGATATGAGGTCTATAACAGTTCGAGAAACTACTGGTAACACTTACCAGTAAATATCAGCAACCCTGGCCAGGGATTTCCGTTATAGCCAATCGAACACAGCGCAACATCAACTCCCTATACCGGGAGAGACGAATCCCCTCCTATCGCCATTGCCTCCATGTGATTCTGGACTGTACCCAAAAACCACCGTTTTGCACGCCCTCTTGGACGTGGTAAGGTGGAAATCAAAGCACAGTGGGAACCACACAAAACTCTATGACGATCTCGGGTCAACAGACTACTCTGTACCAGTGTCACCAGAGAACTGCCATCTGACGTAAGGTATAATACCCTCTGGGAGTTCTCGGCGAGTCCGTCCAGTGTACCCAGTCTCCACTGAGCACCCGTATATCATCTCTGATGTCAAACACCAATGGATATGGGATCATCCATCGCTCATCTGTATGGGTCGAGAAGGTATACGCTAGTCTACTCTGGTATATCGATGCCCTGTCTCGATACACCCGCGACTAGGGACCTTGAAGGATGTACTTATGGACTACCATGTCCCCACTAGTATGATCCGCATCATAGTCCAGGTAGTCAAGTACACATCCTAAGGGCTTTACCAACATGTAACAGAGAGACAATCAGTGTACACGTTAAGGTAAAGAGTAACCAGATAGCATACTATCATGTCGAGCAAGAAAGTCCTCCCTATATATGTCCAAGCATCCACTACTATATACATCCTATGTATAGTTGTAACACCCGAGCCCAATAATGCTATTTATATTACTAGTTGAGGGTTATATATTGCTCATTCCAATTTTCCTGATTTTCTGGTGTTTATTGATAAATTTTACCCGGTTAAGTCATTTTGGCACATAACAAATTTTAACTCCGAAAATGAAATTTAAGATGTCCATGTTGGCCTACTTGTCGCCACTAGTCGCGTGGTAGCGTCCGCGTGTCGAGATTCCGTTCCGTTTGGCTGAACGGGCCAGTTTGGGCGACTACGCGCGCGTGCAAGTGTCCGACTTAGGGGCATGCATTTTAATCACTAAACACCTCTTTTCAAAATTTGGAACCCGCTTAAAATCCTATAATTTGAATTTGGAATATTTGGGCGCAACCCGGGCGCGATTTGGAAATGTTTCATTTCGCGCCAAAAAGGGCCCGTTTCAATTTAATATCTAAAATATATATATATACGAATCTAAAATCCTTAACAGTTCAATCCCTAAAATCCTTTCCAAAATCTTTTAATTATTTTCCCCCGTACAACCACCCAACCAATCGCGAGCGTGGATTCCCTCACTCGTGGGCCCCTCCCCTTTCCCTATCTCTCTCTCTCTCTTCCCTCAATCTCTCTCTCAAATCTCTTTCTCTCTCTTCCTCTATTTATATTCATGCAGCCCCTGTTCATTTCCTCACCCCCGCGAGAACGTCCCCAGCGAACCCAACGAAACCCTAACCCTAGCCTCGCGATCTCACCGCCGACTTCCCCGCGACCTCGCCGTCGTCGCCCTCGCCACCACGAGACTCACCGCACCTTCATCCCTCCTTCCTCCTCTCTCTCCTGCGCCTGCACCCAACACCCCGACGCCTCCATCCCCTCACATACCTCGCCGTCGACGCCACCTCCTGTCGCCGACGACTCCCGCGACACCCTCTCACCCTACTCGACCCGACCTCGTCGTCGTTTCCCTCCTCCCCTCGCCGGACCACCAACCCGAGCACATAACCCCTCGCCTAACCTCCGCTGTTCGCCGGAGAAACGCGCCGGCGACCTCGTCGACGCCACCTCCGACCACCTCCCTTCCCCCTCGACCCCCAGAGTCGACTACCACCCTCACACTCGCTGCAGCACCCTCGTTCCAGCGAACTCAGGATTTTCCAGCCATCGTTCTTCGCCGTCGCTGTCTCGCCGGCGTTCTAGTGCCGTCGAGCAATCGTGTTTGCACCCTGTTTCTTCTCTGTGAGTTTTCCTTGTGCTTTCTTTTGGTACAATCCCTTCGCTGGTCGTTTGCGTGTATCGTATCTTTGTTGCTAACTTCGCTACTTTGTCGTTGCCGGAATCCGACCGTGCTGTCTTGGCGAACCCGACGCTCCAGCGAAGCTCCCTGGTCCGTGCGATTCCGTTGATCTCTGTTGGGACTCGATCCGTGGCCCGTGCTTTCATATCGTGTTTTTTGCCGACTTTGCATCCGTGTTCCAGTTTGCAGACCGTCGAGGCAAGTACCTGAATACTTGCTTGAACATGCTAGCGTGCGAGATCTAGTCTTGCCACGCAATTTAATTCACACTATTTAATACCGTAACTTAATGATGATAATTGATATCATATTATTGCAGTTATCTTTAACCTGGAATCGTTATAATAGTTCTCGTAATTATCAACCGACTATCAACCCACATTTCAACTAAATAAAACGACTGAATCATATCTGTTTAAACTGTTAAATCACTCATGAGACAATCATTATATTTAGTATAATTTCATGTAGTTTCCTTAATTTATAATTGTGGCTATTGCACCCTAAAGATGATTGAACCTGTTAATAAGAGAATACAAATATCATTGTGTTTACATGGATTATTATTGTTGTTTACTGTTTCCTGCTGCTGTTCATTATTGATTGTATACCGGTTGTGAGCACTTACCCGATTGCACGACATATTGGCCTGACCCTGCCACACCTGACATATACATACATACCGACTCATCCTGTCGTACCATGACATGACTTGTTCAATGATTTCATGCCTAATGCCGACAAACCTAACCATTCCTGCTGTCGATCCAGACAGACCTACTTTTACTTGACTTTGTTGGCATTAGTCCTTGACTACTGAATACCGGACCTGACATACATAGTTTGGGGGTATGGGGAAATCAAAGGTGAAACCGACTTGTAACTCAACAGTTCGATACATTGTTCTGATCAGTCTTACGGGCTTGGCCAGTCCGGGAGTGATGATGCTGACATCACTCGTCTATCCTACTACCTTTTACTGCTTAGCGGCACGTCTCGGACTCAGCCCCGAGGGTCATGACCGTGGTCCCGGGCACGCACGGGATACTATTGAGTTATATCGACGATTCATCAATTGGTTTCAAGGACTATAGAGTAGAAAACCTGATAGGACAGTTTGGACACCATTGCACATTACCCTGCTTGTTATTCCTTGTTACTGCTTTATTCATGTTCATACTTGCGTTGCTTATTACCATGTTTATGCTGTATACTTGATATCATGACGCGCTGACGTCTGGGTTTTGCATGGCCCAGATTCCGTACCACTGTCTACGACCGAGCAGGAGTACTTCAGCCAGCAGGCTGAACTGTGAGTTCCTTAGAGTTTAGTTTATTTATTTTCATTTCATTTCCAGATGTGAGCCCGCATTATGGGACGTACTGTTTATTCATTGTATTGGATCATTAGCTTCCGCACTTATTGTTTATTTGATTCTTGTTATTATGGATTTGGACATGTATTAGATTAGCTTTTTATCTTGTTCTTGATAACCTTACAACCGTAATGTGACTGTGGATGGATACTTCCTACCCACAGGTAGCATGGTTGGCTATGTCGCGTGCCCAATCTTGCGTACTCTGGGAAGCGGGGCGTGACATGGTTTTATGGTATCAGAGCCATAGGTTAGTTGGGTTGATTCTTTGTAGTTGGGTATTGTACCCAATACACGAATCAGAATACCCGTGTTTAGGAAACATGTCCAGCCACATTGACCGTTTTACCATTCTTGAATCACATTCTTCCTGATTATATCTTTTACGACGTGCAAACTTACTTTGCATGTCGACTCGGAAACCTGATTTCTTGTTATCCCTAGGACTTGGGCGACTTGGGTGGAGTTAAGTAATTGCGGCTATGATACCGCGGCATAGCTACAATGCAGTACTCTATTTAAGTATCTTGGAGTTCTAGCCTTGATCTATACTCGAAATCTATCATCATGCTAATGTTGGGTACTTTGATTTCCAGGAATATGGCCGGTCAGAATTTGGAGATGGACCCAGGGCGTGCGGTCCTAGCCGCCAGGCAAAGAGTGATAAGGGGATTGCTGGAGAAACTAAAGGAACAAATCGAGCTGGAACCAGCATTTGCACGGGACCCCACGTCCGTACGTAGAAGTATTCCAGTGAACAGGCGCAGCGTAGCGCCAATGAAGAAGCCTGTGATCGCTGATCGAAGAAAGAGCATAAGTTGTAACTACTGCAATTTACCGGGCCACATGAAAAAGGATTGTCGAAGGAGGCTGGGACTCTGTTTTAGATGTGGAGCGGCAGATCACACCGTTGATGCTTGTCCGTCGAAGCCTCGCACAAAGGATGATACACAGAAGCCTCCACAGGGACCGTTCTAAGGACAGGAACCGCTTACTCAAGGACCACAGCAGGCTCGAGCATTCACGTTGACAGCTGAAGAAGCTAAGGCATCGGGAGAAGTGGTTTCAGGTAATTTACTCGTTCATGGTTTTCCCGCTTTGGCATTACTTAATTTCAGAGCATCCCATTGTTCATGTCATCCAAGTTTATAACTATACACTCGATTACCTGCACGACCCTGTCTAGTTTTGGGACATACTCACTGGGAATGGGAAAATCATAGCTAGTAAGGAATGTAGAGATTGTACAGTTGTTGTTTGCGGACGAGAGCTTTTTGCAGATTTCTTGGTGATAGATACGGGCAGTTATGAGGTTGTCTTGGGGATGGATTTTCTTGGCACTTTCCACGCCCACATTGACTGTAGGGCAAGGAACGTAATTTTCCAGATTCCCGGACATCCTAAGTTTACTTTCATTGGAGAAAGCAGTTCTGTCGGGCCAGTCGAGTTTAGGGCTAGGCCGACGAACAATGTTCTTGCGGCTATGGTTGTGGATAGTAATGAAGAGCCGGCAGTTGTCCGCGACTTTATGGATGTGTTTGAAGATATTTCGAGCTTACCGCCGAAGCGAGATGTGGAGTTTGCGATTGACCTTATTCCTGGTGCAGCGCCAGTATCAAAATCTTATTATCCAATGGCACCGGTGGAATTGGAAGGAGTTAAGAAGCAAGTTGGTGGATTACTTGCGAAGGGTTGGATTCGAAACAGCAACTCGCCTTGAGAGCTCCAGTTCTTTTAGTAAAGAAGAAGGATGGCACGAGAAGGATGTGCATTGATTACCGAGAATTGAACCGGGTGACTATTAAGAACAAGTACCCGATCCCTCGCATTGGAGAACTCTTTGAGCAGCTTAGTGGCGCGAGGGTATTCTCGAAACTGGACTTGCGATCAGGATATCATCAGGTCCGAGTGAAGGCAGAAGACATTTGCAAGACGGCGTTTCGGACTCGGTATGGGCATTTCGAGTACTTAGTGATGCCCTTCGGAGTGACGAATGCGCCGGCAATATTTATGGACTTGATGAACAGGATCTTTTCACCGTTCTTGGACCAGTTTATTGCGGTATTCATTGACGATATTCTGGTGTACTCGAAGAGTCCGGAGGAGCATGCTGAGCACTTAAGGATCGCACTGCAAACGCTGAGACAGGAGAAATTATTCGCAAAGATGAGTAAGTGCGAATTCTGGCTGGAAGAAGTGAAGTTTCTGGGGCATGTCGTGTCGGGCGATGGAATCGCCGTTGATCCCGAGAAGATTACAGCAGTTCGAGATTGGCCTGTTCCAAGGAATGTTGCGGAGATAAGAAGTTTTCTTGGACTCGCCGGTTACTACAGAAGATTTGTGGAGAACTTCGCTCGTTTAGCTGAGCCGTTAACCAAGCTTACGCGTGAGGAGGTACCGTTTGCTTGGACGGATGGATGTGCATTGGCCTTCGAGACGTTGAAGCAGAAGTTGGTAACCGCCCCGATCCTGACCGTATCGGATAATTCAGGAGGACTGGTGATTCACAGCGACGCATCTGGAAAAGGACTGGGATGTGTTTTAATGCAGAACGGGAAAGTCGTCGCTTACGCATCGAGACAGCTGAAGACTCATGAGAAGAACTATCCGACTCATGACTTAGAGCTTGCAGCCGTGATCTTCGCCCTGAAGATTTGGAGACACTACCTATTGGGCGAGAGAGTCAAAGTCTTTACAGATCATAAGAGTTTGAAGTATGTGTTCACTCAGAAGGAGTTGAACATGAGACAACGCAGATGGTTGGAGCTGATGGCCGACTACGACCTCGATCTTAAGCACCATCCGGGAAAAGTTAACGTCGTGCCAGATGCGCTAAGTCGGTTACCAGCAATTCAGTTATTGACTGCACAGAGAGAGATCATTGAGGAGTTTCGGAGATTTGACTTGGAGGTTGTGCTACCGCGCGCTACAGGACAGTTGATGCAGTTGCAAGTACAGTTGTCCTTAGTTGAGAAGGTTAAAGCGACACAATCGCAGGATCCTAGACTGCAAAAGTTTCGAGAACAGGTTGGAGCCGGACTACGAACCGATTTACTGATCTATGAAGACGGTTCGTTGAGATATGGTAGCCGCGTGTGTGTGCCAAAAGGAGATGTGCGTGAAGAGCTTATGAAGGAGGCACACAGTTCAGCTTACTCTGTACATCCAGGAGGGACAAAGATGTACCGAGATATTCGACAGCACTTCTGGTGGGAAGGTATGAAACGGGAAATTGCTCGCTTCGTGGCTAAGTGCTTGGTGTGTCAGCAAGTCAAGGCGGAACACCAAAGGGTTGCTGGTTTGTTGCAACCACTTCCGATTCCTCAGTGGAAGTGGGAACATATAACCATGGATTTTGTGACGGCTTTACCGCGGAGTCCAAAGGGCAACAATGCAGTATGGGTGATTGTCGATCGGTTGACCAAGGCAGCTCACTTTATTCCTTTCCGGGTTGGTCAATCGACAGAGACTTTGGCAGAGCGGTACATGCAGGAGATTGTCAGATTGCATGGAGTACCGGTAAGCATCGTGTCCGATCGGGACACTCGGTTCTTGTCGCACTTTTGGAGGAGCTTACAAGATAGTTTGGGGACTCGATTGAAGTTTAGCACAGCTTATCATCCTCAGACTGATGGACAATCGGAGAGGACGATCCAGACCCTTGAAGATATGTTGAGGGCTTGCATGTTGGACTTCAAAGGTTCTTGGGAAGATCATCTACACCTGGTGGAGTTTTCGTACAACGATAGCTTCCAAGCAACTATTCAGATGGCCCCGTTTGAAGCACTGTATGGTCGTAAGTGCCGTTCACCTGTTTGTTGGGATGATGTTGGTGAACGAAGGTTATTAGGACCAGATTTGGGGGTACAGACAGTCGAGAAGGTGAATACAATCAGGAAGCATATGAAGGCAGCTCAAGACAGACAGAAAAGTTGGGCCGACACGTCAAGAAGACCTCTAGAGTTCGCCGTGGGTGATTTGGTATTCCTGAAGATATCACCGACTAGAGGAGTGATTCGCTTTGGAAGTCGGGGAAAGCTTAGTCCCCGATTCGTTGGACACTTCGAGATATTGGAGCGTGTTGGAGAGGTATCGTACCGGTTGGCGTTACCACAGTCATTAGCAGGAGTTCACGATGTGTTTCATGTGTCTCAACTACGGAAGTATGTTCGTGATGAGACTCATGTCTTGGATCATTCGGAGTTGACTGTGCGAGAGGACCTGACTTTTGAGGAGCGACCAGTTGAAATCAAGGATCGAAGAGAAAAGGTTCTTAAGAACAAGGTTATCCCCCTTGTGCTAGTTTCTTGGGGTAATCGATCACATGGAGAATCCACTTGGGAGCGAGAGGACGAGATCCGACAGAAATTCCCTCATCTTTTCCAGTAGTTAGCTATCTTGTATTCTTGGAATTTCGAGGACGAAATTCTTTTTGTAGTTGGGTATGATGTAACACCCGAGCCCAATAATGCTATTTATATTACTAGTTGAGGGTTATATATTGCTCGTTCCAATTTTCCTGATTTTCTGGTGTTTATTGCTAAATTTTACCCGGTTAAGTCATTTTGGCACATAACAAATTTTAACTCCGAAAATGAAATTTAAGATGTCCATGTTGGCCTACTCGTCGCCACTAGTCGCGTGGTAGCGTCCGCGTGTCGAGATTCCGTTCCGTTTGGCTGAACGGGCCAGTTTGGGCGACTACGCGCGCGTGCAAGTGTCCGACTTGGGGGCATGCATTTTAATCACTAAACACCTCTTTTCAAAATTTGGAACCCGCTTAAAATCCTATAATTTGAATTTGGAATATTTGGGCGCAACCCGGGCGCGATTTGGAAATGTTTCATTTCGCGCCAAAAAGGGCCCGTTTCAATTTAATATCTAAAATATATATATATACGAATCTAAAATCCTTAACAGTTCAATCCCTAAAATCCTTTCCAAAATCTTTTAATTATTTTCCCCCGTACAACCTCCCAACCAATCGCGAGCGTGGATTCCCTCACTCGTGGGCCCCTCCCCTTTCCCTATCTCTCTCTCTCTCTTCCCACAATCTCTCTCTCAAATCTCTTTCTCTCTCTTCCTCTATTTATATTCATGCAGCCCCTGTTCATTTCCTCACCCCCACGAGAACGTCCCCAGCGAACCCAATGAAACCCTAACCCTAGCCTCGCGATCTCACCGCCGACTTCCCCGCGACCTCGCCGTCGTCGCCCTCGCCACCACAAGACTCACCGCACCTTCATCCCTCCTTCCTCCTCTCTCTCCTGCGCCTGCACCCAACACCCCGACGCCTCCATCCCCTCACAGACCTCGCCGTCGACGCCACCTCCTGTCGCCGACGACTCCCGCGACACCCTCTCACCCTACTCGACCCGACCTCGTCGTCGTTTCCCTCCTCCCCTCGCCGGACCACCAACCCGAGCACATAACCCCTCGCCTAACCTCCGCTGTTCGCCGGAGAAACGCGCCGGCGACCTCGTCGACGCCACCTCCGACCACCTCCCTTCCCCCTCGACCCCCAGAGTCGACTACCACCCTCACACTCGCTGCAGCACCCTCGTTCCAGCGAACTCAGGATTTTCCAGCCACCGTTCTTCGCCGTCGCTGCCTCGCCGGCGTTCCAGTGCCTCGAGCAATCGTGTTTGCACCCTGTTTCTTCTCTGTGAGTTTTCCTTGTGCTTTCTTTTGGTACAATCCCTTCGCTGGTCGTTTGCGTGTATCGTATCTTTGTTGCTAACTTCGCTACTTTGTCGTTGCCGGAATCCGACCGTGCTGTCTTGGCGAACCCGACGCTCCAGCGAAGCTCCCTGGTCCGTGCGATTCCGTTGATCTCTGTTGGGACTCGATCCGTGGCCCGTGCTTTCATATCGTGTTTTTTGCCGACTTTGCATCCGTGTTCCAGTTTGCAGACCGTCGAGGCAAGTACCTGAATACTTGCTTGAACATGCTAGCGTGCGAGATCTAGTCTTGCCACGCAATTTAATTCACACTATTTAATACCGTAACTTAATGATGATAATTGATATCATATTATTGCAGTTATCTTTAACCTGGAATCGTTATAATAGTTCTCGTAATTATCAACCGACTATCAACCCACATTTCAACTAAATAAAACGACTGAATCATATCTGTTTAAACTGTTAAATCATTCATGAGATAATCATTATATTTAGTATAATTTCATGTAGTTTCCTTAATTTATAATTGTGGCTATTGCACCCTAAAGATGATTGAACCTGTTAATAAGAGAATACAAATATCATTGTGTTTACATGGATTATTATTGTTGTTTACTGTTTCCTGCTGCTGTTCATTATTGATTGTATACCGGTTGTGAGCACTTACCCGATTGCACGACATATTGGCCTGACCCTGCCACACCTGACATATACATACATACCGACTCATCCTGTCGTACCATGACATGACTTGTTCAATGATTTCATGCCTAATGCCGACAAACCTAACCATTCCTGCTGTCGATCCAGACAGACCTACTTTTACTTGACTTTGTTGGCATTAGTCCTTGACTACTGAATACCGGACCTGACATACATAGTTTGGGGGTATGGGGAAATCAAAGGTGAAACCGACTTGTAACTCAACAGTTCGATACATTGTTCTGATCAGTCTTACGGGCTTGGCCAGTCCGGGAGTGATGATGCTGACATCACTCGTCTATCCTACTACCTTTTACTGCTTAGCGGCACGTCTCGGACTCAGCCCCGAGGGTCATGACCGTGGTCCCGGGCACGCACGGGATACTATTGAGTTACATCGACGATTCATCAATTGGTTTCAAGGACTATAGAGTAGAAAACCTGATAGGACAGTTTGGACACCATTGCACATTACCCTGCTTGTTATTCCTTGTTACTGCTTTATTCATGTTCATACTTGCGTTGCTTATTACCATGTTTATGCTGTATACTTGATATCATGACGCGCTGACGTCTGGGTTTTGCATGGCCCAGATTCCGTACCACTTGTAGGGTGTTTTTCGTCACCCCATTGAGATGGGAATACGCGCACGCTGGTCAGGCGTACTACAGATTCCCCCTGCCCAGGGTAGGCCGGGGTTTAATGATTGTGGGGATCCGAATCTCCGGCAGCCGCGGACTAAGCTGCCGTTAATTACCCCTCGCCTTTGGGGCGAGGGAACCTCCGATTAATGGGTTAAACTGGTCATGCGAACTCAATGTGCGGTGTGCGTGTGTTTTGTTTTGAAAGGGGGGTTTTGGATATATCGGGAGCCACGCATAGTTTTTACGGGGGTCCCGCTACCCGGATAGCGGGCTGGGGGTCAAGGGGGCTAGCAGCCGCCTTGCGGGGTTCGGGGCAGCGCCCCGGCCCGAAATTTTTTTTGAGGGGGAGAATGTTGCGGAGTATGTGTATGTGTACATTTGTATACATATGTATATATATACATGTATATATGAATAAAGGGGAAAATGGCATCCAAAGGATGCGTGGGGCAGCACCTTGGGCGCTGTGTGCTTAGGTGCTGTGCGCTCAGGCGCAAGCGCGCCACGTGTCGGCACGCGGGCGCTTTGCGCACTTGCGCAAGCGCGCAGGTGCGCAGGTGCGCAAGTGCGCCAGCGCGCCACGTGTCGGCACGCGGGCGCTTTGCGCACTTGCGCAAACGCGCAGGTGCGCAAGCGCGCGCGCCACGTGTCGGCACGCGGGCGCTTTGCGCACTTGCGCAAGCGCGCAGGTGCGCAAGCGCGCGCGCGCGCCACGTGTCGGCACGAGGGCGCTTTGCGCACTTGCGCAGGCGCGCAGGTGCGCAAGCATGCACGCCACGTGTCGGCACGCGGGCGCTTTGCGCACTTGCGCTGCGCGCTGCTAAAACAAATTTCTCAGAAGAGAAATCAGAGAGGAGTTGGACTCCTGAGTGTGTGTGTTTTTTGTTTTTTTTTTTTTTTGGGTTTAGTGAACGATGTTCTTCTTCCTCCTGTTGCTTGCTGGATCTTGAAGATCAAGAGATGTGAAGTCTCAAAATCTCTACTTTTTCAGATCTAATGATAGATCCAAGTTCCCCTTTGTGGGTTTTGTGGTGAAAAACTAATTTGTTTTGAAAAAGGAAGAGTAAAACTCTTGATTTAATTCAAGAGAAAGAAGAAGGTTTTGGAACCTTAAAGGTGGAAGAAAGAGCTCAGCTCTGAGACTTTTTTGTGTTTTGAGAGAGAGAAAGTTATGAGATATTTTCATTATCTTTGCCTTTATAGGCCATACACTTTACAAATAGCTCCTTGGGCTTCACAAAATGGCATTTTGCCTATTTCATGGCTCATGTGCCATTTCTTTTTGCACATAAGCCATGGGCTTTACAAAAATTTGGCTTTATGCCTATTTTTCTTACATTTATCCATAAATAAAATAAAAGAAATGCAACAAAATTATTTATTACAAAATTTTTATCTTGGCATGGGGGAGGTCGGCCGCTTCATGTTCGGGCTCGACCCGGGCATGGGCCCACTGGGTCGGGGCCTGGGCCCACTTGGCTTGGGGTTGACTTGGATTTTGACTTGGTCAACCGGGGTATAAATTTTTACCCCAACAAATTGCCCGCCATCAATACATGCACACCACATATGTGGGTCGTGTGCATGAAATTGATGGATCTTCTTTTACTTGGAGGCGACCTGATTTGGTTCCCGCTTTTTGGGAAGCCGGCGCTGCCCTTTTTATGACATGGACGGTCATTGCTTGACATGTCTCCGAGACGGAATGTCCGTGATAGACGTTTCCCTGGCCCGGAGCGATTTGATTCCCGCTTTGTAGAAATCCCGCGCTGCCCTTTTTTGCGACTTGGACGGTCGATACTGCCCTTTTAGCGACGTGGACGGTCGATGGTGCCCTTTTTGCGACTTGGACGGTCGGTGCTGCCATTTTAGCGACGTGGACGGTCGATGCTGCCCTTTTTGCGACTTGGACAGTCGATGCTGCCCTTTTAGCGACTTGGACGGTCGATGCTGCCCTTTTTGCGACTTGGACAGTCGATACTGCCCTTTTTGCGACTTGGACGGTCGGTGCTGCCCTTTTAGCCACGTGGACGGTCGATGCTGCCCTTTTTGCGACTTGGACGGTCGATGCTGCCCTTTTAGCGACGTGGACGGTCGATGCTGCCCTTTTTGCGACTTGGACGGTCGATGCTGCCCTTTTAGCGACTTGGACGGTCGGTGCTGCCCTTTTTGCGACGTGGACGGTCGATGCTGCCCTTTTTGCGACTTGGACGGTCGATGCTGCCCTTTTAGCGACTTGGACGGTCGGTGCTGCCCTTTTAGCGACGTGGACGGTCGATGCTGCCCTTTTTGCGACTTGGACGGTCGATGCTGCCCTTTTAGCGACTTGGACGGTCGGTGCTGCCCTTTTTGCGACTTGGACGGTCGATACTGCCCTTTTTGCGACTTGGACGGTCGGTGCTGCCCTTTTAGCGACGTGGACGGTCGATGCTGCCTTTTTTGCGACTTGGACGGTCGATGCTGCCCTTTTAGCGACTTGGACGGTCGGTGCTGCCCTTTTTGCGACTTGGACGGTCGATACTGCCCTTTTTGCGACTTGGACGGTCGGTGCTGCCCTTTTAGCGACGTGGACGGTCGATGCTGCCCTTTTTGCGACTTGGACGGTCGATGCTGCCCTTTTAGCGACTTGGACGGTCGGTGCTTGATTTGACTTGCTCTGCTTCTTGCAGTGTCAGGGGTAGACTTGACTTGCCCCGCCTCTTGCGGTGTCGAGATTGGATTCTGACTTGCTCCGCTTTCTGCGGTGTCGGAGTGGAAGTTGACTTGTTGATTTCGATTTGGGTTGACGTCAGTATCGCTACGCCGGAACATGGTACCAGGAGCGAATCATCATTTGTCATGACAGGGTTTGGGAATTGGTTTTTGTTTGGCATCTGCATTGCTGCACTGGAATAATGCCAGGAGCAACTCATCATTTGCCCCGAGAGGATTTGGGATTTGGGTTTTTGGTCGGCATCAGCACCGCTAACACTGAAGCGAAATGCCAGGAGCGACTCATCATTTGCCGTCGCCCGTTGGGGAACGATGGCTTAGGAGATAGGTTTGGGTCCCTATCACCTAAGGCTTTTCAATTTTATGGGCCGTGAGGGTCCCATAAAGCATTTTCTCCCTACGAGTTGTAAGGATCCCGCAGGTGTATTTTCTCCTTAGGAATCGTGAGGATTCCTAAGTGTGTTGCTCCATTGTGAGTCGTAAGGATCTCACGCAGGTGTTTTCTCCTCACAAGGTCGAGAGGACTTTACGAGTGTTTTTCATCTCTTTTCACGAGTTTGCGCCCTTTCAGGTTTTCACAAACTCGCCGGCAGTCCTGCTGTTTTTACTCACGGAGCCCTTTCGGGTTTTCATCCGTGCCCGTTTTGCTTGTGAACATACCCTTTTTTTTTTTTTTGGACTTTGAATGTGGTCTCACCGGTTAGGACTTAGGAGATATTAGGATTGTTTTACGCCCGTGGATTGTATACGGTTTTGCAGGATGTATGATCCAGACCGTAGGGCCAGAAAAATTTCAGGGCTTTGTTGGCGTCTGCATCGCTGCACTGGAATGTGGTACCAGGAGCGACTCATCATTTGCCGTTGGGGTATGGGATTTGGAATTTGGTTGGCGTCTGCATCGCTACACTGGAATATGATACCAGGAGTGACTCATCATTCGCCACTTTGGGGTTGGGGACCTGGAATTTGGATCTTTTTTAGCATCAGCATTGCTGCACTGGAATAATGCCAGGAGCAACTCATCATTTGCCTTGGGAAGACTTGGGATTTGGGTTTTTGGTCGGCATCAGCACCGCTAACACTGAAGCGAAATGCCAGGAGCGACTCATCATTTGCCGTTTCCCGTTGGGGAACGATGGCTTAGGAGACAGGTTTGGGTCCCTATCACCTAAGGCTTTTCAATTTTATGGGTCGTGAGGGTCCCATAAAGCATTTTCTCCCTACGAGTCGTAAGGATCCCGCAGGTGTATTTTCTCCTTAGGAATCGTGAGGATTCCTAAGTGTGTTGCTCCATTGTGAGTCGTAAGGATCTCACGCAGGTGTTTTCTCCTCACAAGGTCGAGAGGACTTTGCGAGTGTTTTTCATCTCTTTTCACGAGTTTGTGCCCTTTCGGGTTTTCACAGACTCGCCGGTAGTCCTGCTGTTTTTACTCACGGAGCCCTTTCGGGTTTTCATCCGTGCCCGTTTTGCTTGTGGACATACCGTTTATTTCTTCTTCTTTTTTTTTCTTTTTCTTTCTTTTTCTTTTTTTTGCCGCTGGTGGGACTTTAAAAGTAGTCTCACCGGCAGGATTTGGGAGAAATATGGGTTATTTACGCCCGTGGATTGTATACGGTTTTGCAGGATGTCTGATCCAGACCGTAGGGCTGATGTGCTCAATTCGCCTGCGACTTGGAGCATTCATGTGTAGTATTTCTTGAGATATCGGCCATTAATGGGCGGCATGGGCCTTTCTCCCTCTGCACTTATTAGTTGGTAGGATCCTCCGTCGAACACTTTCTCAATGACGTATGGTCCTTCCCAGTTTGGCTCGAATTTTCCCTTGGTATGTCGATTGAGGATGATCGGTCTTTTGAGGACCAACACCAATTCACCTTTCTTGAAAGCACGGAGACGAGTTATCTTGTTATAGGCCCGTGACATTTGGGCTCGGTATAGCTCCAGATTTTGCTGCACCGCGAGCCTCTTTTCTTCGAGGGCATCGAGTTCTTCAAGTCGAAGGAGCACGTTTTCCTCTTCTGTCAACTCATGCTGAACGGCCATTCTTAAGCTTGGAACTTCGACTTCGAGGGGGAGGACCGCCTCCACTCCGAAGAGCAATGAGTATGGAGTGGACTGTGTTGGAGTACGGTGCGTGGTACGATATGCCCACAATGCCTCGTGAAGTTTGAGATTCCAGTCTCTCTTGTTGGCTGAAGCATTTTTCCTCAGGAGCTTGCATAGAGTCTTATTGAAGGCTTCGGCTAGCCCATTGGCTCTTGGATTGTAGATGGAGGAATATCTCCAGTCTATCTTGTGCTGAGTAGCGAACCTTGAGACATTGAAGCTCTTGAAAGAAGGCCCGTTGTCAGAAATGATTCTTCTTGGTGTACCAAAGCGGTATAAAATATTGTGTTGGAAGAATGTCAGAATATCTTTTGTCTTGACTTCTTTTAGCGGGATAGCTTCAGCCCATCTGGAGAAGTAGTCTGTGGCGGCCAGTATAAACCGATGGCCTTTGGATGACGGAGGATCAATTGGGCCAACAATGTCGGTGCCCCAGACTTCGAAGGGCCACGATGCCACCGTAGGATGCAATGGATTGGGATGCTTGTGAATAAAATCACTGTGAATTTGGCAGATATAACATTTCTTTGCATGCTCTCCGCAGTCCCGTATCATGGTGGGCCAATAATACCCAAGCCGTTTAATTTGCAGTCGCATCCTGGGGCTAGATTGGTGAGCACCGCAAACGCCCGAGTGAACATCTTTCATGACCTTTTGGGCTTCGGCCAATGACAGACACCTGAGCCAGAGTTGGTCATATGACCTGCGGTATAACGTGTCATTTACAAACACGTATCGGAGAGCTCTTTTCTTCAGCTGAATCCTCGCAGAATTTTCTTCGGGAAGCTTGTCATATCGGAGGTACTCTATGAAGGGTTCTCTCCAATCGGGCTCGTCTTGAACGATCGAAGCTTCTTCGGCGGGATTGCTCTTCTGTTCCGCGCTTTCCTCTTCTCGTAGAAAGACAAGGGGTAGGATTTGCCGGCTCCTGACTGTGATCAGAATTTCGTCCATGTCAGGATCAGCCAGCTCCTTGGCCAAGCGAGCGAGTACATCAGCCTTTCCGTTCAACGCTCTAGGGACTCTCGTTAGTTCAATATGAGTGAACCGTTTCATGAGTTCCACCACTCGACCTCTGTACCGAGCTAACTCAGGTTTGTATATCTTATAGTCGCCGCTTACTTGGTTGACGACAAGCTGGGAGTCACCGTAGACTCGTAGCCGACGGATTTCCATTTCTACGGCGAGCTCCAAACCAGCTATCAGAGCTTCATACTCAGCTTCGTTATTTGTGCGAGGCTCGGTGAGAGCAAAAGAGCGCCGTAGGGTTCCCATTGATGGCGTGATGAACACCAATCCTATCCCTGCCTTTATCTCCGGGACACTTGATTTACTGGAGGTCCTTATTGATGAGGCTCCATCGAAGTAGAGCTCCCAACTTGGCCCATCTTCCTCGAGGTGCAGAACTTGTTCATCGGGTAGCTCACAATTTAGCGGCGACCCTTCTGGTATGGGATGAGCAGCGAGAAAGTCTGCAAGAGCTTGCCCTTTTACTGCTTTCTGAGGAGTATAAACTATGTCAAACTCAAGTAGCATGACAGCCCATCTTGCCATTCTGCCGGCTAGGCTTGCTTTGGTCATTAAGTGTTTGAGCGGGTCGACCTTGGAGATCAGCATAACCCGATGAGCGAGCAAATAGTGCCTCAGCTTCTTCACAGCAAATATTAGAGCCAGGCATTGCTTTTCGATTGGGGAGTAGTTGTGTTCCGCCCCGACTAGAGTTCGACTGGGGTAGTAGAGGGCATTTTCTTTTCCCTCCTCGTTATTCTGGGCAAGGAGCGCACCGAGTGACTCGTCCAGCGCGGCAGTGTAGAGAATCAGCGGTTTATTTAGAATGGGAGCGGCCAGCACTGGAGGGTGCAACAAGTACTGTTTGATGCTTTCGAACGCTGCTTGACATTCGGCATCCCAGATAAAAGGAGCTCCTTTCTTCATGAGCTTTGAGAAGGGCCTACATCTCCCCGATAAATTTGAGATAAACCTCCGTATATAAGCAAGCTTGCCTTGAAAAGATCTCAGCTGCGTCAGACTCTTCGGAGGGGGCATCTCCATGATGGCCTTTATCTTTGATGGGTCAACTTCGATCCCTCGATGTCGAACTATGAAACCCAGGAATTTTCCCGATGACACGCCAAAAGCGCACTTTAAAGGATTCATCTTCAGATCGTATTGCCTCAGTCTGGTGAGAACAGTCCTGAGATCTTGGATATGATCGGCCTTGGATTTAGTCTTGATGACCAGATCATCAACATAGCATTCGACGACTTTATGGATTAGGTCATCAAAGATATTAGTCATTGCCCTCTGATATGTAGCACCCGCGTTCTTCAGTCCGAATGGCATTACCTTGTAGCAATATATCCCGATCGGGGTTCGAAATGCTGTGTGCTTCTCATCCTCAGGCGACATCTTGATCTGATTATATCCAGACGAGCCGTCCATAAAGGTGAACAGTTCATAATTTGAGGTGTCATCGACCATCATTTCCATGACCGGTAGCGGGAAGTCGTCTTTAGGACATGCCTTGTTGAGGTCCCTGAAATCGACACAAACTCGGATCTGCCCATTTTTCTTCTTCACTGGGACTACGCATGCGATCCAGTCCGCATATTTCTCTTCTCTGATGAAGCCGGCATCGATGAGCTTCTTAGTTTCCTCGATGACCTTTTCTTCTAGTTCCCTTCTCATTCTTCGAGGAGCTTGTTTGACTGGCTTAGCATCAGGAGATATAGCCAGCTTATGCACGGCTACCCCAGGGGAAAGGCCAGGCATTTCTTTGTATGTCCATGCGAAGCAGTCGACGAACTCATGCAGCAGGGAAATTATCTGCGCTTTCATTTCCTCTGACAAGAGCGAGCTGATGTAGGTCGGCCTTGGATTATCGGGCGTTCCTAAGTCAATCTCGGTTAGCTCGTCAAAGGTTGCTTGTCCGCCATCTTCGAGCTCTTGAGGAGCTTCTTCTGGCTCGGCTATCTCGTCGTCATCATTTGATCTTTCGCTGGCCTCACCAACATGGATCATGTAGCACGCTTTGGAATCAGGTTGAATGTAGCCTATGCCCCGTCTATCTGGAATTCGTCCATTGATGAGTGCTCGGACCTGGGGCGGATGCCATAGCCCTTCGTAAAACTTTGCTTCGGACTCCGTTTGATATAACCGGCATCCGCACTTCTTAAATTATTCCCGCATCTCGGGCGCATAGTATCTGGGATTGAGGATGGCTCTTATGCCTCTCTCATAGGGAAGGCACGCGACAGAAAGATCGTCCGGGTGCACAACGGGGTTTGACCCATAAAACAGGATGCCCTTCTGTCCACTTTTCCTCCCGGGAACGTAGAAAGTTTTCAGCTGGTCCACGGTGGAGATTGATAATGCATCGAGCTCTTTGCACATTTGCTCTGGTACCTTTGTAATGGCTAGGGACCCTTCTGCAACTTCAAAGGTCTCTCGTAGTTTCGCTTGTTGCGTGGGGGTCCAATCTGCACCGCTGTTGCACGACAGGTCCTCCTCCTCTGACTCTTCAGTGTCGCTGCCAAGATGAGGGCGGACTTTACTGCTAGATGGGCTTTCAGTAACAGATTCGTCCGTATCGCTGCCGAAATGAGGGCGAGTTTTGCGGAAGGACGGGCTTCCAGCGTCGGACTCATCAGTGTCGCTGCCGAAATGCGGGCGCACTTGGGCATTTTTGCTTTTGAAAGTGACAGCCGGCGCAGATTTGCTTTTGAGCCTTGGGGCTGGTCTATCCTCAGTCAGTTGTGGCTTAGCATTTTGGTGGTTCATAAAGTACCGAGAATCTTCATATCGGTCTTCATGCACACCGAATGGTTGGATGTCCCCGTCAATGCGTCTTTCTTCGCCATTTTTAGTATACTTCATGCATTGATGGAGAGTTGACGGAATGATGCCGTAATCGTGGAGCCACGGCCGCCCCAAGAGAATCTTATAAGACGTGTCAGCGTCGATCACGTATATCTTAGCTTCAGTTTGCAGATCCCCGAATTTGATTGGCAGAGCTATGGACCCCAGAACTTGCTGGCAATTTTGGTTGAAGCCTTGAATGACAATCCTTTCCCTTGACAGATGTCGGACGTCCATTGATAAACTCTTCAGAGTTCGCAAGTTCATGATGTTTACTGAGGACCCCGGATCAATCAATATGCGATTAATTCGATCTCCGTCGCTGTACCCGGTCACGTAAAGCGGCCGATTATGCTCAGCCGTTCCCAGTAGCAAGTCTTCATCCTTAAATGTGACTGCGGCGGCATGCAAAGCGTGCTGGGCTTCTTTCATATTAATTTCCGCAAAGTGGGCCTGATACCGCTCGGGGTCTTGTAGAGCGTGGATGAGAACATCTCTAAGCTCCTTAGATAGGACCAAGGCGTCGTAGATGCTCAGGAGAGACGGAAGCTTCCGGAGATGTGCCAAGACATTATAGTCCACCGAGGAAGGACTTGTGTTTTCATCAGCCGGTTCTCTGCCATCTTCTTCATTAGCTACTTGTTTTTCCTTCCCTTTTGGGGCGTTGCCCTGATTTGGCGGTAGAGCCCTGCCGCTTCTGAGCTGGATTTGATTGGCCGTTGTGGCGAGCTCCTCGTCCTCTTCGGGAAAACAGAGCTCATCCTCGGAGTCGCTGCCAAGATGGACGGCATAGCAGGTCACTACTGGGATTTCTTCATTGGAGTCTTCTTCTAACTCCTCCAGAATTTCAGCCGCTTGTACAGGGAAGAACTCATTCAATTGAATCAATGTTCTTTCCTTTTGTTCATATTCTTCAAGGGAATCGATATATTTTTGAATGGTCGATCTCCCTTCAGACTCTTTTTCGCGCCGAGCTGCACTTTTCTTCTTCTTGAGCTTCTTGGATTTCGAGCCTGATGGAGCCGCATTGGCGGCTGGACTGGTAGGCTTCTTCTGTCCTTCCCATTCCATCCTGGGCTCTTTCTGAAGCATCTTTAGCATCTTCTTCATCTTATTAGATATGTGTGTACTCCACGGAGGCCGCGATGAGTCAGTTTCGTTTGTCAGGGCAGCGGGTTCGGCTGTCTTCTCCCAGAAGGCTTCAACTTCTGTCTGTATAAAGTTGGTGGTTGCAACTTGATTGTTCACCAACACACTTTTGGACAGCTCGATCTCTCCAGCCTTGTACTGCTTCTCGACCCAATCTTTGAAGATATAGCAATCCTCGATCGTATGGCTCACTACTCGGTGGTACGGGCAATACAAAGGATTGTCGGTCATTTTTGCTTCCTGGGGTCTTTTCGACTCCGGCAATTGTAGGCCGTTGTTCAAGGCATCTTTAAATATCTTGCGGACCTTGTCCCTTCTGAAAGAGTAAACCTTGTTCTTTTTCTCCTCTAGAGAAGGCCCATCTCCTCCCAGCAATGGCTTTCGAGACCGGTTAGTTTTGGATTCGGCCGCCCTTCGCTTTTCTTCATTATCGGAGGCATTGAAGACATTGGTACTGCTGGAACTCCCGCTTCTACGGTTGTCGTCCCGCTTGCTTTTCCAAGTTTTGTCTCTCTGAGAGTCTGGCGGGGACTCTTGCTTCGAGCGTTCCAGCATTTGGACTTTCTTGGTTAGCTCCTGGAATGTTTTGAGGCCTGCTGTACACAAGAATGGGACTATCCAATTGCTGAGGTTCCCAATGAGAAGGCTAACGGACTGGTCTTGCTCCAGCGGCGGTTCGCACTTGACCGTGAGGTTACGCCATCGGGCGATAAAGTTAGTGTTACTTTCATTCTTCCCCGGCTTGGTCCTCACAAGGTCGGCAATGGAGATTTTATCACTGACGCTCATGAACCTTTGCCGGAACAGAGACTCCATTTGGGCAAAGGTAATGACGGACCCATCTGGTATGCTCGCGTACCAGTCGAAAGCAACACCGGTCAGGCTGTTGACAAACTGACGAAGAAGGAGCGCGTCATTGCCCCCTGTAATTCCGCATGATGCTTTGAAGTGGGCGACGTGCTGATTTGCATTCCTCGTTCCATCAAATCTTCCGAACTTAGGAATGACGTAGCCGCTTGGGAACTCAATCAGATCGTACTGCGCGGGATATGGCCGCCCACTACTGCCGATTTCTTTTTGAGCTTCGGCTTCGGCCACCAATGTTTTAACCTTGCTGGTGACCAAATCCATTATCCGATCCTGTGTTAGCGGGATAGTGCTATCTGGGGCCAAGGCGTCCCCAGAAGCGGAGTGTGGCCGGCTTTCATGCGGCTCGACCAGTCTTGGACCCAAAGGAACAGGCATTGGCTGCCTCAGATTGTCATCACCCGGCTGATTTGTAGCGGCTTGTGCTTGATTGGGAGGCGCTCGAGCAATTTGAGCCGTAAGCTGCATCACCACGTTCGTTAAGTCGTCTATCTTCGAATAGAGCTTGGCCATCTCTTTATCTTTGCTCCTGAGCCGTTTTCGAAGCTCTTGAAGCAGCTCTTGCTCCGCAGTCCTGGGGCGGAAAGTCGGCTCCTCCTCGCTGTCCGAGCTTGACTCTGCATGGATCGAGGGGTCTTTCTGCCTATCATCCTCATCGAGAGGGTTTTCTTCATCCAGCGGGGGCGGCTGTTCTTGGGCAGCGGCAACCACGTTCAGGCCAGATTGGGCTTGGGATGTGGTGGCCCCATCCTTGCTTTTGCTGCGAAGGTTGTCGCTGGGGCGCCCGCCCGCCATATAGACCGTATGGATGATATATCCGGCCGTCTTTCTATCACTGGAAGCTGATTTCACGGATTGCTGTCTTGACCCCCTTGTTTCTGTAGCTGGTAGTCGATTGAAGGCGGCTGACCTAACCAGGTTCTTGAATGGTGCTGGCGCTTCTTTTCTGGGTTTGCCCCGCTGCTTTCGTGCGGCATAGAGTGCTTGATAGACTCTTGAAGAGACAGTGTCATACTTTTTATGTTGGGGCTGGGACACCTCTTTTTGTAGCACTGTTCGGACCGCTGTCTTCTTGATTCTGGCGGTCATGGCATTTTTCTGAACCCACTTCAGAGGCTCGAAGGAATTGCTGATTCTTACGTCCGACTTAGCCGTCGTCGCGGGGCAATCCTGCACTTGGAACTTCACATGATTCCATTTGGCTGAAGCCTTGGCCCTCTTGTTGGCTCGATACCTGAGCCGCTTCTGCCTTAACTTTTCTGTTCTAAGCACCTGGCAGACTTCAGCTTTTTGGGAAGACACCGCGGACTGGGCGATGGAGGGCTTTGGAGATATGCTCGATTGTGCGTTTGTTGGAGTTATCGCTTGAGCTCATCCGCGACATTTGTTGTTGCCCTTCGCACCGGAAGTCTTGCCCCCAGCTAGAGCGTCAGGGAATCGTTCAGACACCTTCTTAAGTTTCGGTTGTGGTGCCTTAGCAATCACAACATTCGGCCTCTTGCCCCTTGGGACCGGCTTGACCACCTGTTCCGCCGGGATTTCCGCCAGATGAGCGCTTCCAGCAGGGTAGATGATGACGGAGCCAAACTGGCGGGGTGGTTCCTCTCACTGTCGACTGAGGCTTGCAGGGAGAACCACCCGAGCGTTGATCTTGACCACGTATGGAATCGGGGTCACGTTGGAAGCTGAATTCGTCTGGAGAGACATTGTCGTCGAAGGTTGATTGCTGCATAGAAAAGAAAATATCACTTCAGTATAGATAATAGATATGTATATTAATTGAGTTCGCATGAACGTTTAACCCGAAATATGGGAGGAGAGAAAGGTCCCACCGGGCGTGCCAGAATCTGTAGGGTGTTTTTCGTCACCCCATTGAGATGGGAATACGCGCACGCTGGTCAGGCGTACTACAGATTCCCCCTGCCCAGGGTAGGCCGGGGTTTAATGATTGTGGGGATCCGAATCACCGGCAGCCGCGGACTAAGCTGCCGTTAATTACCCCTCGCCTTTGGGGCGAGGGAACCTCCGATTAATGGGTTAAACTGGTCATGCGAACTCAATGTGCGGTGTGCGTGTGTTTTGTTTTGAAAGGGGGGTTTTGGATATATCGGGAGCCACGCAGAGTTTTTACGGGGGTCCCGCTACCCGGATAGCGGGCTGGGGGTCAAGGGGGCTAGCAGCCCCCTTGCGGGGTTCGGGGCAGCGTCTCGGCCCGAAATTTTTTTTGAGGGGGAGAATGTTGCGGAGTATGTGTATGTGTACATTTGTATACATATGTATATATATACATGTATATATGAATAAAGGGGAAAATGGCATCCAAAGGATGCGTGGGGCAGCACCTTGGACGCTGTGCGCTTAGGTGCTGTGCGCTCAGGCGCAAGCGCGCCACGTGTCGGCACGCGGGCGCTTTGCGCACTTGCGCAAGCGCGCATGTGCGCAGGTGCGCAAGCGCGCCACTTGTCGGCACGCGGGCGCTTTGCGCACTTGCGCAAGCGCGCATGTGCGCAGGTGCGCAAGCGCGCCACGTGTCGGCACGCGGGCGCTTTGCGCACTTGCGCAAGCGCGCAGGTGCGCAAGCGCGCGCGCCACGTGTCGGCACGCGGGCGCTTTGCGCTTGCGCAAGCGCGCAGGTGTGCAAGCGCGCGCGCGCAGGTGCGCAAGCGCGCGCGCGCCACGTGTCGGCACGAGGGCGCTTTGCGCACTTGCGCAGCGCGCAGGTGCGCAAGCGCGCACGCCACGTGTCGGCACGCGGGCGTTTTGCGCACTTGCGCTGCGCGCTGCTAAAACAAATTTCTCAGAAGAGAAATCAGAGAGGAGTTGGACTCCTGAGTGTGTGTGTTTTTTGTTTTTTTTTTTTTTGGGTTTAGTGAACGATGTTCTTCTTCCTCCTGTTGCTTGCTGGATCTTGAAGATCAAGAGATGTGAAGTCTCAAAATCTCTACTTTTTCAGATCTAATGATAGATCCAAGTTCCCCTTTGTGGGTTTTGTGGTGAAAAACTAATTTGTTTTGAAAAAGGAAGAGTAAAACTCTTGATTTAATTCAAGAGAAAGAAGAAGGTTTTGGAACCTTGAAGGTGGAAGAAAGAGCTCAGCTCTGAGACTTTTTTGTGTTTTGAGAGAGAGAAAGTTATGAGATATTTTCATTATCTTTGCCTTTATAGGCCATACACTTTACAAATAGCTCCTTGGGCTTCACAAAATGGCATTTTGCCTATTTCATGGCTCATGTGCCATTTCTTTTTGCACATAAGCCATGGGCTTTACAAAAATTTGGCTTTATGCCTATTTTTCTTACATTTATCCATAAATAAAATAAAAGAAATGCAACAAAATTATTTATTACAAAATTTTTATCTTGGCATGGGGAAGGTCGGCCGCTTCATGTTCGGGCTCGACCCGGGCATGGGCCCATTGGGTCGGGGCCTGGGCCCACTTGGCTTGGGGTTGACTTGGATTTTGACTTGGTCAACCGGGGTGTAAATTTTTACCCCAACACCACTGTCTACGACCGAGCAGGAGTACTTCAGCCAGCAGGCTGAACTGTGAGTTCCTTAGAGTTTAGTTTATTTATTTTCATTTCATTTCCAGATGTGAGCCCGCATTATGGGACGTACTGTTTATTCATTGTATTGGATCATTAGCTTCCGCACTTATTGTTTATTTGATTCTTGTTATTATGGATTTGGACATGTATTAGATTAGCTTTTTATCTTGTTCTTGATAACCTTACAACCGTAATGTGACTGTGGATGGATACTTCCTACCCACAGGTAGCATGGTTGGCTATGTCGCGTGCCCAATCTTGCGTACTCTGGGAAGCGGGGCGTGACAATAGTAATGGCCTCTAGGGCATATATATAACTAACAATCTCCCACTTGCACTAGGGCCATCTGATAGCAGTGGTTGTAGTATCTCATACTCAACCATCCCATAAAAGTCTCTCTCTGGGAAAAGGCCTTTGTGAGTGGATCCGCCGTGTTGTCCTCTGAGTCTACTCTCCTAACCTCGATCACCCTGGAGATCAACCATCTCCATGATCAGGTGATACTGCCTTAGAATATGTCTGGATCACTGATGGGACGGGTGTTCTTTGGCATATGCCATAACTCCATTGTCACACAATGGAAGGAACTAAGTTCATCTCATGAACAAATATACATCCAGACTGCCTCTTTGGTAGCATCTTATATAGCGATGTATCCAGCCTTTATCGTCTAGTATGCCACGGCATCTAGCTTGGAACTCTTCCAACATACCGTCCCTTTTGCTGAGGGTAAAGACAATGCCTGTGACTGACTCTCAGTCGTCCTTATCACCCTGGAACCCTTCCAGTGATTCTCCCTAGGATCAATTGATACCATCTCACTACAACTAGTGAGAATCCTAACATCCATTTAGATCTATCTCATAGATCCAAAATCCAGGATTTAGGAGGTATCATTTTGATCCTATATAGAGAATCATTGTGATAAGCGGAGATTGACCGAGCGTAGCATAGGAAACTCCTTTCTTATCAAGAGTATGTCATCCACGTACTCTACGAGGATCATCACCATACTCCCTACTACCTTTTTGTTTATACAAGGTTCATCTACCATTTTGATGATGTCAAACTCTTTGACTAACACATCAAAACAGATGTTCCAACTCCGCGATACCTGCTTTATCCTATAAAGCATCTTGTACACGTTTCCGCTGCTCCCACTGTCTACGAAGCCCTCTGGCTGTATACTTATTGACATCCTCTTCTAAAACATCATTTAGAAAAGCAGTCATGGCACCCAACCGCCAGATATCGTAGTCATGGTATGTAGCCGTGGCAAGTAGGATCCGGATGGACTTAAGCACAACCACTGGAAAAGGTTTTATCATTATCCATGCCTGGTCGATGACGAAAACCTTTAACAAGTCTAGCTTCGAAAGTCTCAACTTTTCCATCTACACCAAGTAATCTTCAAAAGATATACTTGCTCCTGATGGGGATTTAACCCTTCAGATATAGCAACCAAAGTCCATACTTTGTTGGTGTACATGGATTCCATCTCAGATCACTAAGCATCCAGCCATTCTTACAGAGTCTTACTCCTGATGGCCAGCTCGAAACTAGTTGGGTCATCATCTCATGATGCAATCCTCGCTCCCACTGTCATAGAGAAACAGAAGTATCTCTCAGGTGGGTGAGAAAACCCTACTAGATAGGCGGAGAGGCTGAGGTTCGTTGGTAACTATTGAATCCTTTGGTTTTATCAAATCATCTGCTGTAGTTTGTATAGCTGGAACCTTTCCAGTTCTACATTACAGACCTTGCCTCGAGCTTGTCCGGATTTTGTTTTTCAGACATAGGCTGGACAACCCCAAATCTTAACTAACTTAAGAGATGGGCTCTTCCCTTATCATATCAAATATGAAGTGGTAGGCAACTGATTTGATTTGAACCCTATTCAATAGGTATGCAGCTTCTCAAGCGCATAACTCCCAAAAAGGAAACAGGTAACTCAGTAGTACTCATCATAGAGCACACCTTATTACATAGGGTGTGATTGCTCCGCCCCGATATATCATCGTGCTATGGTGTATACGGAGGAGTAATGCTGAGAGAGAATCCCATTCTCCTTTAGAAAAGTCCAAGAACTTCGTGCTCAAGTATTCTCCTCCTTGATCTCATCAAAGGATATAATACTTTTACCCGTTTTGGTTTTCTACTTCTTGCTTATATTCTGTGAATATCTCAAAAGGTTTGGACTTGTGTTTCAACAGGAACATATGTCTGAATCTAAAGAGATTATCAGAGAATGTAATGAAGTACAAGAAACCGGTCTTGGCATGTGTAGACAGGGGACCTTTCATACATCAACATGTATCACCCCAAGAGTTCACTAACTCTTTCTCTGTTAACAGTAAACCGAGCTATGGTCATCTTATCTCTGTGACATGACTGGCAAGTATCACAAGAAGTAAATTCAAACTGATTTAAATATGCATCTAAAATGTAACTTCAGCCAGTCGGATCGCATTGATATGACCTAGTCTACAATGCCTCAAGAAAGATTCGTTCATTTCTGAACTCTTCCTCTTGTGTGTGTTCCGTATACTAAGAACTATAGTTTGATTTAGAACTTCAATGCTTTTAGATAACGTGCCTGAACCGATTAACTTTTGATATAGGAAATGTTCAAAACATTATCCAACTATACAAAATTTTATCATTTCTTTACTAATAAAGAGATGGATATGATTTTGTATATCAGGTTCGGTATCTAATAACATTCGTTCAGAATCAATGTATTGGTAATACAGGGTGACAGTGACCAACAGACTTGGCTGCAACACTTGCCCCGTTTTCTGCCTCATGAAACTTATCACCCGTTCTCAGTTCTCTACCTTTCTGTAGCCCTATGTAACATATTACATATCTGGGATCCTGATCTGGTATCAAATACCCAGGACGTAGAGGATACTGAGAAACAGTTCTTTGTAATGAACACACCCGAAGAAGATGCATCATATGCACTTCCTTCGTTTGGGCGACTAAGGAATTCTGGTAATCCCCTATTTCCTGCTCTGTCTTATAACAATTATAAGTTGGAGCAGGACCAACGTTCTCCAGCTCAGTATAACAAGCGGGTTCGGTCAATATTCCGTATTATTATCTTGATTAAGGCGTGATATGGTCGCTACCTGGAGAGAGAGAAGAAAACACTCAGCGTGCGCTCTTTGCAAGAATAGATTGGTTTTTATTTTATCTAATCAGGATGGCTCCCACTGTTTTAATCAAATCTTCCTTCAAACTCTAAAAGGAAAGACTAGCCGGGATTAATTACACACTACAAGTTCGCCAATCTTTCAGCCAGGCCAGTGTCGGTACTTTAAGGGAGGTCCCCCGTGCTTTCGCACGAACCTAATTAATGTAAACCCCGTTTTCCCAGAGGCGTAACCTCGTTAACACCTTTCTAGACACCTACTTGATCGGCTAATTGTAATGTATAAAACTCTCCCAGGAGTAACTTTTACTCGCAGCGGGTATCGGGATCCAACTAACTCATAGAAGGTATGCAATCTCATTGCAAATTTCAACACTTGAAATTCCCGATAATTTTGCCCCTAACGTGCTATGACCTTGACGAAAGCCAACAAACCATAGCCCGCCAGTCAAGTTCAACCCGTACATTTCTTGATTGAATTAAACCCACCCGCACGACCCTTGACGAAAGCCAACAAAGCCGCACGACTACCCTAATCCAATCGCATCGTATGCAGCAGATAAGCAGCATATAGCTACCGCACACTACACCTTGACGAAAGCCAACAAATGTAGCACGAATACTATATACAACTTATCTGAAATGACGGAGGGCTACGACAGGTTTTTCTGAAAACCTATTGCGTAATGAACTTGATATCGTTGTAGAATCAAATGATTTTAAAATGGAGTGTTTTTTAGGCTTTTCTAGTTTTGCTAAAGGAGTCACTCCTGGTGAAGGGATCGTCGGTCCTTTCCTCGTCGAATGAGGTACGGGATATATCATATATATCACTGTGCAAAGCAGAAACTATAGAAGCTATCAAAAGACAAACCGAGTGTGTAGCATCTGCCAGTTATTGCTAAAGGAGTCACTCCCGGTAAAGGGATCTCGGTCCTTTCCTCATCGAATAAGGTGCATGATATATCATATATACCGCTGTGCAAAGCAAGAACTGTAGCTACCTGTTTTATTTTGAAATTCGATTCTACAACATCTTTAGGTTTCTTTTATTTCATTAATCACATTAATGAAGTCCCATCATTTAATTACCTAAACATCACAGATAAATACGACGTACACTTATGCCATCCGCATTCGCCTCGATGTCCCCTCGTGCACCGTTAGGTTAGGTAACTAACGGCAGAGCAGGGCAGGGCTAGCGCGGGTGTAAAACATAAGTAACATCTATATAATATATCATATATACTATATACTGTATCTATCACAGAACATCACATGATCACATCACAGATATCGCAGTAGAAGAATCATATGAAATATTGGATATACTAGAACGTCCGTATTTTCAATACGAGCCAGTATAAAACACGGATTCCACGGTCGCGATGAATAGCCAAACCCACACCCCTAGACCCCTACGAGAGCGGCAAGCAATCCTACCAATTCTAGAGTTAGGAGACCCGGACTCGACTCCTCGAGCTGGTCTCCCACTGGACTCCAGAACCCGGTTACTTGTGCTCCCCTCCTTGGGTCTATCCTAGTGCGGAAAAGTAAATAATATACAAAGGGTGACAACTTCCGCAACCTGGAAGTGCCCCAATAAAAGAATATTACATACAAGTTTTTACATGAATGAAAATGAAAAACACTCATCTCACATAAAAACCCCCGGCTATTCAAACACGACGATCCAATATAACATATCCAGCAACACATAACATCGCATGTCATCAACGTAAGTAAATATGCGCATCCCAATTGTCGTTGACATATAGCGACGAAACCGGCGATATCACATATTACACTTATGGTCACAGAAAAGAAATTGTAAAACTATAACATTTGGAATCCGCAACTTCTTTAGACATCGCATGCCTAATCAAATGAATTACTTAGACATCACATGCCTAACAATTATAAACCCCGCATTTTAGTCTCATTATCGAAAACACTTTTCAATATCAAGTCGGGCAATTCAACAAGATTCCCGACATCCTGATCGAATGCTGGTCGCAAACTTTAGTAGACGGCCGCACCCCCGATGCCGTCGACGAAGTGCACCAAGGCGGAACACCGCTACCGCGAGCACCCGAACGGATGCTTTCGGCAACGGGGTTCTCCTACAGTCACTTGGTCGGGGCTAATGGGTGTAGCTGTCTATTAAGTTTATCCGGCGAGTATCCGCGTACGCTACGTGATTGCGACGGACTTTTGATCACATCAAAATTCCGTTGCAACCGATCAAGTGAGACTAAACCGCTAGATTTATAACATTCATTCAGTTATATCATAACTACTTGTGAATTCCAATTATTGTATCACATTCCAGATAAAATAGAAAATGTTAAACTTTCCGATCGAACATTCAAACACCCAAGTTTTCCCGAAACAGCTCAACACATGAAATAAGTTTAAAAACATCCAGTTCATGCCTCAGTACCAACGGTCCAGCTGTAGAAGGGTTAAGCCAACGCCTCACACGTGGCACGCCGTACTGCCCCAAACCTTAAGGTTCAAAGGGAGTTCAAGACGGTCACATAATCGAGTTAAGGTTTGTTGTCTTCTAGAGAGACCATCACGTTACTTGCACTACTTTGAACGTTCTTAAACTACGAAAAGATCCAACACTTGGAAATTTCCCGGCAGGGAAAAAAGTGGGTATTTATATCCGGTCGAACTTTTTAACAGTTTCTAAAATATCCGGAAAAACATAAACGAAGTTAAATTATCCGATCAAATTAACGAGTCCCCAATAAAACCCTAGAATACTCAACACTTGAGTGGAATTAAAATATTCCCAAAAAAAATTGCCAAGAAAGGACCTAAGAATAAATATATGAAATTTCAGGGACTAAGTCCAAATTTTGGCCGCGGAACCGCCGCAAAACACATGGTTTTGCCGCGGTTCCGCGGTCAAATTGTTGAATTAGGGGACCGTACTTCACAGTAATTCTTAGTTTGTCCTGCTTAATTTTTTGAGAATTTGTAATTCACAAAAATCCACTGTTTGAAAAATTGTACAGAGAGGGTTGAAATCGGGGAATATCGGGTTCGATCGGACTTCTAGCTTCGTCTACACATCGCCTAAAGCTCTAGCTAGGCTCTGATACCACTGTAGGGTTCCTAGGCACTCTAATGAGGTCTCACAAGGCATCAACCATGTCAATTTCAGATTTTACAAGTGCCGAGAAACCCTAATACGGATCGTTAACTAGAATTTTAGGCGAAACAAGCAACTAGTTAACAACTTAACTAAGTAAACGGAAATACAACCATTGTAGATCCGGTTCTCCACCTTCATGGCTCCGTGATGAAGTCCCCTTGCTGTCCAAATCGAATCCCGGGCTCTAGCGTCGGCTTCATCGGAGAAATGGGCGGGCTAGGTCGTCGACTTCGATGCCAAAGATGATCTACGTCGAGGCAACACTAGATCAAGCTCCAACTTCACCAAGTCAAGAAACTTATGAAAAAAACACCCTATACTACTTGGCAAGAGGTAGAGGATGAAGAAATAGGAAGTGGGTTCATTTTAGAATTGGATTTCTCACTCTTTTTCTCTAGTTGCCATTGATGGAGGCAAGCTTTTCTTCTTTGAAGAAGAAGAAGAAGAAGATGATAATATCATAAAAAGTTAATTAAATCCAAAAGAAAATGAATACTTATCATAATATTAACCATGGTTAGCTGTAGAGAATTGACTAAGGTTAGATGAATGGTTAGGGTTAAGCATGAAGACAAAATGGTCACTTTGGTCAAAACTTCATGAAGCTTCAACAAGCTTCAAGAATGAAAGCAACCATTTTCTTTTCTTTTGCCATTTCTTTTTAATCCAAATTAAAAAGATAATAGAATGAATAAATAAAAACCCTAACCATTTACTTAACCAAGGTTTAATTCTTTACACAAACCCTAGCATTCATGTATCATCAAATATGATACAATCAAGTGCACAAAAGTATATCACATATACAACTTGTGTACATCAAGTGAGAAAATTCTTTTAAAGTGAACCAATACTAGTTAATGCAAAGTAATATATCAAATATATAATTATACATTAAATCATTAAATCAACACTTGATTCAATGATCCGGTCATATCGCATATAACCGACTAGTATCTAATGTATCGACTTATCGAATCAATCCTTGATTCGATAACTAGGTTATATCACATACAACCATTCGACACATTCATCGCGAGAATGGAATACGGTATCACATACACGCATTATTCTCGGTCCCGCACATATATCATATGCGCTCCTATTTCGTTTCGCTTGAGCCAGGAAACCTCTGTGTAGGACTCTGAAGACTCGTCAATACGCCGGCAGCAGGTGATGATCATATCAAACACCCACAAGCCGCAAGCGGTCTGCTAAACGTAACGGCCACCCGGGTATTGAGCGATCAGAAGATCGACGAGCAAGCCCGCTCACACTCCTGTGAATCCAACCAGTAACACTTACCGTACAGTCCGGTCTCGTCGTCTGATATGTCGCATATCTCGCCTAGGGGTGGTTAACGTCAGACCCCAACAGCTCGATAAGTCGTGTCGATATGAGGTCTATAACAGTTCGAGAAACTACTGGTAACACTTACCAGTAAATATCAGCAACCCTGGCCAGGGATTTCCGGTTATAGCCAATCGAACACAGCGCAACATCAACTCCCTATACCGGGAGAGACGAATCCCCTCCTATCGCCATTGCCTCCATGTGATTCTGGACTGTACCCAAAAACCACCGTTTTGCACGCCCTCTTGGACGTGGTAAGGTGGAAATCAAAGCACAGTGGGAACCACACAAAACTCTATGACGATCTCGGGTCAACAGACTACTCTGTACCAGTGTCACCAGAGAACTGCCATCTGACGTAAGGTATAATACCCTCTGGGAGTTCTCGGCGAGTCCGTCCAGTGTACCCAGTCTCCACTGAGCACCCGTATATCATCTCTGATGTCAAACACCAATGGATATGGGATCATCCATCGCTCATCTGTATGGGTCGAGAAGGTATACGCTAGTCTACTCTGGTATATCGATGCCCTGTCTCGATACACCCGCGACTAGGGACCTTGAAGGATGTACTTATGGACTACCATGTCCCCACTAGTATGATCCGCATCATAGTCCAGGTAGTCAAGTACACATCCTAAGGGCTTTACCAACATGTAACAGAGAGACAATCAGTGTACACGTTAAGGTAAAGAGTAACCAGATAGCATACTATCATGTCGAGCAAGAAAGTCCTCCCTATATATGTCCAAGCATCCACTACTATATACATCCTATGTATAGTAATGGCCTCTAGGGCATACATATAACTAACAGTTTATTCTCTACAAAGGTTATCCTTGTTATCCTTGACCATGGTTCCATGATTAATCATATAGTCATTTCTATTATTCATCACAAAAGGATTATCTCATTATTCATCATCTTCTTCTCTCTTGAGCTTTGATAAAGCTTGATAGAATTTCCTTTTGTGATGATTTCTTGTAAGAATATGATATAAAAAGATAGCATAAATACTACTCCATCATCCTCATCTAATCTAGCCTATTAGATTAGGGTGTTCACCTCATTAGAGTGAGAGAGCTTGAGCTATTGCAATTTCGACGTAGATCATCGGAGAAACGGAATACTACAAGCCTGCATGGATCGTTCGAGTCGTGGAGCCTCTCTTGAGTCCGGGAGATCGTGGATCGCGGCGAAGGGACTTCTACTCAGAGCTTATGAAGCGAAGGAGCGGACTACAAAGGTTGTAATCCCTCACACTTAGTGGTAAAGATGTTTACTTGCATGTTAAACCCTAATAATCTAGCAAAGATCCCAGCTTTGGGTTATTCGGCACGTTTAAAATTTTATTCGGGCATGGTTGATGCCTTATGAACCCTCACAAGAGTGCCTAGGAACCCTACAGGAGTATGGTAGAACTGGAAGTTATTCCAGAACCACAAACGATTACTGGAAATTTAATAAAACCTAAGGATTCAATTGGATTTGATGTTCCATTAGCCACTCTGCAGATTTGGTGGGTAACCTCAGGCACCCGAGAGGTACTTCGGTCTTCTCAGAGACGGTGACAGGGAGGTTCTTGTTTACCCAGACGTGCCATTGCTACTGTTCTAGACTATAAGACCCGGCAGGAGGATGAGTATAGCGTCATTCTAAACTAGCTTTAGAAGTGCACATGTATATGACTCTGCCAGAGGGTTGTTGTAGTCAGTGGGAGCAGCGGAAGCATAGTAGGAAAGTAGCTTATGTCTATTTACAGACTAAAGCAGGTATAGCGGAAATAGATCATCTATTTTTGATGTAACATTCATAGGCTTTGACTTCATCAGAATAGGAGATGGATCTGCTAAGAAGGTAGTAGAGAGTGATGTCCAGGTATTGGGATGACATGGACTTGATAGGAAAGGATATTCCAATACTACGATCGGTTATACTTTGGTTGTTACAAAGTTGTTTCTCCACATAGAATATGGATATAATATCAGGTTTTCTGGTTACTAGATCTATAGTTTTAGATCTAGATTTGGGAAGTATCCTAATCTGGGTACTTTGATATTAAATGGATGACTCCTGACTTGGTGGTGTACCTGCAGGTGATGGAGTCACCCTCTCTAAAGGTGTCTTACAGACTAAAGGGGAGAGGGATCTACATGATTAGCATATCACTTGCTTAGGCAATTGAGTTAATCATGAAATGTCAAGTACCATACCGGATATTGCTTTTGTACTAGATGCAATAAGCAGATATATTAATCCAATCCTGGAGAAATATTGGGAAGTAGTTTATGAACATAAATGGATGTTCTATGGATATGGTGACGGCAGCCTCCTTCGGGAGACGATTATCATTTCAGGCTTCCAAGGTGACCTGGATGACAGAGTGACTGTCAGAGTTATAGTTTTTCCCTCTTTTGAGGGACAGTATGTTAGACAGGTGGTCCAAGCGAATACTAAGTAAAATCATGGCGCAGGATACTGATTAAATTCAGTGGACGATACAGTCTAAGAAGTTTGTTGGGTTTGGAGTTCATTTGTGAACTGGGTCCCATCTGATATCCAGACAAATTCTAAGACAGGTATTGCTCATTTCGGGAGATAGCATTCTCCGTGAAGTTGAGATTAAGAGAGATAAAGAAAGAAACATTGGAGCGGATCCACTCACTGAGGCTATTTCTCGAATGCAATCATTTTCGCAAACGGGTTTTGAGAAACTGATTAGTAGAGAAGTTGGGTGTTCGGTATCACACGGGCTGTGAGTATGCGATATCGCAATAATTGGCCTTAAATGCAAGTGGGAGATTGTTGGCTATAGTGCCCTCAAGGCAATTATCATAGTCGCGGACTTGTGATTATGATGATTGAGTGAAGACCTATACCGATAAAACAGTCTTACTCAAGATGATAGTATGCTATCTGGTTTGTCTTTATCATCATGTTGATAAAGCCCATAGGATTCTTGCTTGACTGCCAGCATTATGATAGCGATCATATATGTGGGAGCTGGGGTCTATAAGCACATCCTTAAATGTCCCTAGTCGTAGGAGTATCGAGACCGGGCATCGATACTCCAGTGTAGACTAGTGTATACTGATCGAGACCCCGACGAGGGGCGGTGGCCAGGTCTCATAAGCCATTGGTGTTAGTTTATTCACCTAAGATAGTATGCATGTGCTCATTGGGTTATGAGTACACTGGACGGACTCGCCGGGAACCTGCTAGTTGGTATTATACTTATTGTCAGATAGAAGTTCCCAGGTGACATGTGTGCAGGTTAGTCTGCCGACCTGAGATCGTCATTTGTCTCATGTGAGTTCCCACTGTGCTTTGATTACTACCCTACCACGGCTCAAAGGAGTCGTGCAAACAGGTTTTAGTTGGGTACAGTCTTGAGCCACATGGAGGCAGTGATCGGACGTCGGGGATTCGTCTCTCCCGGTATTAGGGGATGATGTCGCATTGTGTACGGGTGGCCATCACCACAAATCCATGGCCATGGTAGACGAGGATTACTGATCCAGGATCGATAGTTTCTCAGGAGGTGATGGGTTACATGCCGACACTAAATATCGCGTTGTTAGGGGTCTGACTTTATTCACCCCCTAGACTAGATATGCGATACTCTTAGACGAACAGATCGGACTGTACGGATATTGTCACTGACAGGCTCAGTAGGGGTTCAGGATGAGTTTGCTCTTCGCCCTCCTTTTCGCTCAATACCTAGGCAGCCGTTACGTACAGCTAGTGCCGCTGACGTGCTTGAGGTTAAACCCACTGCCAGCGTATTGACGAGTCTTTAGAGTCCCACACAGAGGGTTTTTCACGGTTCAGGCGATATGGTGTACATGAGGTATGTTGATACATACAGGTGTCCGATTAAATATGTGCACATGCTGCGCAGACTTTAATCGGACGGTTGATAATACTAGCGGCTTAGGATTAAGTCAGATTATTAAATCGGGTTTTGATTTAATAATTTATATATATATATTTGTATATACGTATTCTAGTATTATTGTTCACTATTCATTTTCTCTCTCAGCTATTCGTATTTTGGTACGAATACGCGTATATGTATTTCGATACATGTATCGGGAAGTATTCCGTATTTTATACAGAATAGGTTTTAGAAGATGCCACCTCATTGTTGATTTTTTGGAAAATCATTTGCTTTTAAATGAGGTGGAAAAGGTGACATAAGTCAAGGCATGGGTCAAAGCATGGATACAAGGAATGGTTTGCTTTGTTTAATTTGAAAAAGAAAATGATATTTTATTGTGTGGAGGAGAGGGGGGCACATTATGGTGGGGTTTGATTTTCATTTGGCTCATTACAATTTTTACACACTAGCTCTCTCCCACTCTCTCATTCACACAAAAATACTTAGCCAATTCTTTGCTCATGCAAAAACTTCATCACCTCTTTCTTCTTATTCTATGGTTGCTCCATGGAGCACATGAGATGAGAGAAAATAATAGTGACATTTTCATACACCCCCACTCTCCATTGCTAGCAATTTTGGGGCGTCGGTTGCCTCGTTTATCGAGGCTGGAGCTTGCACCGTTTCCCTCAGGTGGATCATCGGAGATGGATGAAGACCGGCAACCAAACATCATCAAAGGACCGCTAGGAGCTTAGAATGAAGACCGAAGGACTCGGATCAACTCGGTATAACGATTCTAACTCTTAGTTAGCTTGCTAGTTTAGGGTTTAAGGTCAATCCGTAAATCGGGTAACGGTAGCGCCGGTTTTAGAAATTTTTGTTCCGCATTTTTGCCGCGTTTCGATGGCCGGGACGCTACCGGAACCCTTCACAATCAATACACATTGTAACGTTATTAAAACCATGTCCGAAAACCGATACGGCACACGAATTGCTCATAGGTTAGAACCTATAACCTACGCATGCAAAAACAACCAAATAACCCTCGTCGTTGACGTACAAATGCCCAACGACTAAATCCAAACTCAAATACTAAAACCAAGTTTCAGAAACTGGTAAACCTGGAATCAGCATCAAAGGAAATTACTCCCAGATTTTAGCATAGGTAGTTTGGAACAAAACAAACAATATAGTAGATAAGTTATAAAGAGTGTGAGATACAGGCCAAACCCCAACATCAAATTCCAAAATTTGGCCGGCAAGAAATGCTACAGTAACCGGTGGTGACGGGTCGATTTTGGAGTTTGGGTCTCGTTCTTCTGTGGTAGTCTTCTAGTGGTCTAACTAGGTCAATGTAGTTGCTTGTTCTTCTTATAAGGACCCCAAGTTGCTCCAGATTCCATTTGAGCATCAAAAATCAACGAAAACCGACATCGGTAAAATTCTAAGTTCGTGTATTGGGTTCTAGTTTCTTGTCTTGGCCAGTAAACCATCACTAAGGTCTTATAAACACTCACTACACTCAATTACCACTTAACAAGTCCATTCATCCACTAACATCGACCTAGAAATTTCTACGATCACTAAACATGCATAAACGATCTTTAAATACGAATAGGAAGTAAAGAAACTAATTTACAAGATGGGAAGTAGAAGCTATACCTCTTGGAAACAACTCAAGAAAACCCTACATGGTTGAAGTCTTAAAAATCAAAACTTGAGCTTGTCATGGGGTGAAGGATGTGGTGGTGATCAATTTTAATGAAGGGAGTGTGGGGTTTTGATGATGATTTGGGGTGTTTATGGAGGAGGTAGAGGAGGTGAAAAAAGTGAAGAAGAAGTTGAAGAAGAGTTGAAGAAATGAAGTGAGGAATGAGCTGAAGAAAAGGCAAGTGTAGGAGCCATACCCCTCTCTCTCTCTCTCATGACCATGCTACATGTCATAGTTCGTCCCCCCTCTCTTTCATCAATAATCTTCTCTTTTTCTTTTCTTTTCCTTTTATCTCTCTCATCCAAAACCAATATCAACAAATGCAAATGAAATAACATACAACAAAAGGTAACATGTCATGGTGTACTAGCCATGGTTAGTTAAAAAGATGAATTTGACCTAATCGTGATTAGTAATGCACTAATCAAGTTTAACTTAAACTTGCATATAAATAATTGTATAATTATTTATAAAATGACCAAATCCAATAAATATCTTTTAAATAAGCAAACCATTTTAACCTCCAATTATTTTCCAAATATTGGTATATAATTATACTATTTTACGAAAAACTCTTATTCGCAAATCGAATAGTTTTCGTGAAATATATTATTTTATTATTTAAATTCCAAAAATAATATTTTATATTTCTGAAATGTTACAGAACCCCCTCCCTCTCTCTCACTTCCTCGCTACTGCCTCCACCGTCGATGATCCTCGCCGCCGCTCCGTCAATGATCCTTGCTCCATCAATGATCCTAGCTTGTTGTTTCCACCATTGAGCATCTCCACCATCCCGGGGGACTTTTTGACAATTTACCCTTTTGGATATCAGAGCCTTAGTACTTCATCATCATCATCTTCTTCTTCTTTCTGAGATAATAGGTGGGATAAATTAGCCATCCCTCATAAATGAGAGACCCCGGTTTCCCCCTTGGGCTACTCCAAGCCCCAATCGCCATCATCATCATCTTGTTCTTCTATCATCGAATAATCATCCGAAGCTAGAGAGAGAGAAACTCAAGCAATGTTGCGACGAGTGGGACGTGATTCGCATTCAAAGCGCCTCCACTCTCAATCAGATTGAGATCCAGGGTATTGAAACCCTAATTTTTTACTAGCTACAAAGCAGTGGAGTTGTTAAAATTTGATGTTTTGTTTCCATTTTAGGATTGTTATGTTTTTTTCTGGTAGAGTCTATGAACACGACTCCTACATCTCAATTTCTTGATGCATTTTCAATTCAATTTGCATTTTTTAATATTTGGATTAAAATGGAGGTGCGCTAGCAAATTTTCCGCAGTTTGATTTTCATTTCTTCATTTAGTAAGCTGCAACTGATATGTATTTGGGAGTCGTTGAGCACATGAACAACGAAAATGTCAGTTGTTTTGTTGCAACTCCGAATGTCTTAATGACCTCACATGAAGGGTATGACTAATGAGATGATGAAATTTAAGGAGCATAACATGAAGGAAAGGCGAGTTGAACCACTGATTTTGTTACAGTGTGGGATGCATGAACTATATGATTCATATCTATGCATATACGGAATCTACAAGTAAGTTCAGTTTTGTTTTTTATACCCAAAATTTTCATATTTCTAAATTTCACCCCTAAAATCCTTTAAATTGTTCATAAATCACCCCTTGGTCCGTTTCGCAAAGTATTTTATATAAATATTCCGGTACTCTAATTAACATACCGTTAAGTGATTGCTAAAAGAAAAAAATACCCTCAAAAGTCATCTTCATCCATATCAATTTTGGGTTAGGGTTAGGCTTTCTCTTCAATTTCAAATTAAGAATTGTCTTTACATAAAAAAAATTAGGGCTTTTCTCTTCACACATTCATCAGTAGCAGATATATAGATTAGATTATGCTTCTCTTTATCACCAATTTTGATAACTCCAAAATTAAAAATGATTTTAAGTTTCAAATTGTATGAAAAAGATAATACCTCATAATGAGGCTGAGGATGAGAACGAAAAAGAAGAAGTTTCATGATTTTTAAGGAAAATGATAGAGAAAACACATTTATAATTCAAGTTTTGATTTTAATAAACTAACCCCAGTTAGATTCGGATGGAATATAGATTAAATGGGCTTTTATAGTTAACGGTGAAGTTTTAGGGGTGAAATTTGGAAATACGAAATTTTATTTTAGGAGGTTAAATTTAGAAATATAGATGTTTTTGAGGGGGAGATTAAAAAAAACCCCTCTTATATTTATATAACACATCCTTAATCTATGTGACAGTTTTCTAACATACAGTAGACTTCAAGCGTTTGTTATCCTCAAATATTAAAAGCCATACTTGTTAAAAGTATTCGTTTCCTTTTAGTTCCATGAAATTCAAGGCTCATAGATTCATACAGAGACGTCAATTCAAATGCCTCCTAATGTCATGTTTGGATACCTATATTCCAATAGGGAAAAAAAAAGATTCCCTTTTTCCATTGGACCGGTCCATCTAAAAAATTGGATGTTTGGATAAGTATTTTATAAAGAATTCCGGAGGAAAAGATCCAAAAATATCCCCAATTCATTAGATTCTAAATATTGGCAAAGACCCAATTTTTTTTAATTCAAAACTGTTTCTCTCTCTCTCTTTTTAAATGACACATCATTACATCAATTTATCTTTCTCTTTTTCTCTCTTACTTTAATGTTATCCTTATTCCAATTATCCAAACATGTATAATGTTACCAAAATTCATCATAATTTTATTTTTGGAATGCATATGCATTCGAAAATATTTTAATCATAAAATCAATCATATGGAGTTTCACCCTAACCATCCAAACATGGTCTAAGAGGTGAGGAGCAAAAGATTTTATAAGAAATGCTTATTTATTGAAAACTCCAACAGGTTTGAGTCAAAATCACAAGATTCTCATTATCTTTAAAACTAATAAGAAACTACCTAATTTAATGGTGCCACGTCGGTGCCATGTCAACTAAATTGTCACGTCAGCATAAAAATTAAAAAATCCACAAACTACCTCTCTTTAATCCTAACCCTAATTTCAAATAAATAAATAAATAAAACCCCGCCGTCTTCCTTCTTCCTTTCCTTGGCCATCATCGCCGGCAATGGCTCCGGCACCGGCGCCACCACCACAACCACCACCACCGACTCCCATTATCATCATCTACTTCTTCATCTTCATCATCATCATCACCTCTCATTGCCATCATCCATCTCCTCCTCCTCCGCCATCCTACATTCCCTCTGCGGCCGCAACCACCACCAACATCACCGACTTCCATCATCATCATCATTATCCTCAACATCTTCTCCATCTTCATCTTCATAATCATCATCATCACCTCCCATCGTCGTCGTCATCCATCTCCTCCCACCACCTCCACCACTCTCCTCCTTCCGCTGCCGCAACCACCACCAACAGCTCCGATTGCGTCGTTTTGATCCCGGCAAAAAAAGGGTTGTAGCAAGGTGCAGCCTTTAAGCTTTTTCCTGAATTTAAGGGCCAAACAGTGTCGAAATTAGAGATGGTGTTTGTGAAGGGATCGGGCTTGGAGAGGAGCCATTTAAGGACAGACTCGACGGCGGAGAGGCGGGACAACTCCCACATCATCTTCATCATCTTATTCTTCTTCATCACCACCACCACCATCATCATCACCTCCCTTTCCCTATATCCGATTCCCCCTCCCCCTTAACCCACTAAAAAAACAACCAAGTTATTTAATTAATAGTTAATAATTATTATTTGTTTTATGAGAAGGGCAAAATGGTCTTTTACGGCAAAATGGTCTTTTACTGCAAAATTTAACACCGCTAACTCATGGTATTTTCTTGATAGTGTAACATTTCAAAAAATATAAAATATTATTTTTGGGAATTTAATATTAAAATAATATATTTCGCGAAAAGTATCCGATTTGCGAAATTGGGGTTCTTATAAAAGAGTATAAATATATACCAATAATTGTGAAATAATTAGAGATTAAAATGATTTATTCATTTAAAAATGTATTATCGGATTTGGGATTTTTATAAATTATTATATGCAGTTTAAAAATTAAGCCCGATTAGTGCACTGCTAATCGCGATTAGGCTAAATCCGTATTTCTACAGTTTTCCATGGCTAGTGCACCATGACATGTTGCATTTTGTTACATATTGTTTTCCTTTGTGTTCGTTCATTTCTTTTGGTTCTATTTTGTAAGAAAAGAAAGAAATGAGAGTGTATTATTGAGGAGAGAGAGGGCGGACCACATCATGACTTGAGGCATGGCTTATGAGAGAGAGTGAGGTGAGAATAAGAGAGAGAGAGAGAGGGCAGCCACATTCATATCCTCACCCCATTTGTTTCTTCATCTCCTTTTTCTTCCTCATCTCCTTCCACCTTCACCCCCAAACTTCATCTCAATTTCCTTTCCAAAACCCAAAACCCCTTTCATTAAAAATGATACCCACTTTATACTCAACACAATTAATGGACCAATCAAAGTTGGATTTTGGAGACTTTGGAGTTTTAGGGTTTTTCTTGAGTTGCCAAATGAGATATATTTCTTTTCATATTAGTTTAGTTTTTAGTTTCCTTGCATTCTAGTATAGTTTAGAGTTAGACAAGTGTGGATTTTGATCTTGGAATATTCCTAAGTTGTTGTTGAGGGATAAGTAGAGGTGTAGTGAGTGTTTTAAAACCTTAGAGATTGATTTCAAGACCTGGATATGAGATTAGAATCCGAAATACGAGCTTAGAATTTTCCCGACGTCAGAATTGTGACAGATTGTGATGGTGTATGAGAATCTGGGATGACCCGGGACCATTATAAATAAAGTTCCCTTGACAGTAAAACGAGCAGGCAACCTAGAAGCCACAGCTGAAACCCTAGCTACTAATGCATTAATCCGGCCGCAAATTTATTCATTGTGGCCGCAAATTGCGACCACATTTTGGTGGAATTCAATGATTTTTGGTTGGTGAGTCCCTTAGGTGATATCTAGAGCAACCCTATATGCAAAATTTTCTAGTTTAGCCTAGGGTGAAATCTGCGAGTGATTTCCTTTGTTACTGCATTTGGTATTTGCGATTTATGAACTTGGGTTTTGATATTGATATTGTATTTGGTTGTGGGGCGTTTGTACGTCAACAACAAGAATTTGTTTGATTGTTTTGCATGCGTAGGCTATAGGTTCTAAGCTATGAGTGCACCGTGTGCCGTATTGGTTCTCCGGACTTGATTTTAATAGCATTGCGACTATGTATTTATTATAGGTATTTTCGCGTGGATTCCGAGACGACAGAGCATAGCGTCATCGACTTCGGAAAACAAGGAGTTCCACAGGTGAGTAGATCTATATCTAAGGGAGAAGTCAGGTGGATGGCGTATAACACCCCCACAAGTTTTGATGAAAACCGATATATAGAATATGGTTAAGGAAACCTAGATTAGAAAACTATGGATAGGGTTAGAAACAAAGTTAGAGATGATATGAATGATTGAATAGATATATCGAGATAATAGATGGAAGCTATAGGGATATGAATGTTTGACATGATATATTAGAAATAATGTCTCGAATTGATATATAAGGATAAGAAAAGTGAATGTAAATCACAATATATATATAGATGTTAGTTTCACTAGATTAAGTATAAGATTTTAGTGGCATATAGTGAGATAAGATGATACGAGCGGATATGATTGATATAGGATATGAAACAAGATGTATAAGGACGTGGCATGAGATCGATGAATATGATGAGATTGAGATAAATGTGTTATGAGATCGGTCCAATAAGATAAATATATAAGATGACTTGATGTAAGATGACTTAATGTGATTAAAAAAATGTACGATGTGATATGATGACTTGATTGATATGTCGGTATACGGATGCGAGTCAATATGAGAGGATTGATACCTTTGCCGGTCCCCTGATATGAGATTGTTATGGATGCGACCTGGGATATAAGTATATAGATATATATAATGTTATGAATCATGAGTGTTATGCCGTATGGGACGTTAGGTTCGTACCCTCAGTGTCTTATATGTTGATAGGATCCCTGATGGTTTAATGCGCCGCACGATGATTTATCGTACGTGATAATTTTTATGATGATTGATCCATACCCTTGACTAGAGAATGACGTACGATGTCTTATACCATACGTGATGTTGTGAGGCTGGATGCCGATTGATAGATTTTCCGACTCGGATATGTTATAGAAATTGATAAACCCTGTCTACACTGCTTATCTCAGCCTTTATGTAGATGATAGACTAGATATGTATACCTGATAGCATTACGCTTACGATACACCTTATGCTATGTCCATGATATTATCATTTCACTACATATGCCTGTGCTAGTACATCTACACCATTTGTTAGTTATATGTATGCCCTAGAGGCCATTACTGTACATACGATGTATATTGTAATGGATGCTTGGACATATATAGGGAGGACTTTCTTGCTCGACATGATAGTATACTATCTGGCTGTACTTTATCTTAACATGTACTCTGATTGTCTTTATATTACATGTTGATAAAGCCCTTAGGATATGTACTCGACTACTGGGACTATGATGAGATCATACTAGTGGAGCCACGGTAGTCGACGAGTACATCCCATAACTGTTCCTAGTCGAGGGTGTATCGAGACAGGGCATCGATACACCAGAGTAGACTAGCGTATACGCATCTTGACCCATATGATGGGCGATGGATGATCCCATATCCATCGGTGTTTGACATTAAGGATGGTGTACGGGTGTTCAGTGGAGATTGGGTACACTGGACGGACTCGCCGAGAACTCCCAGATGGTATTATACCTCACGTCAGATGGCAGTTCTCCGGTGACACTGGTACAGAGTAGTCTGTTGACCCGAGATCGTCATAGAGTCTTGTGTGATTCCCACTGTGCTTTGATTTCCATCTTCCCACGTCCAAGAGGGCGTGCAAAAAGGTGGCTTTTGGGTACAGTCCCGAATCACATGGAGGCAATGAGCGATAGGAGGGGACTCGTCTCTCCCAGTATAGGGAGTTGATGTTGTGCTGTGTTCAATTGGCTATAACTGGAAATCCCTGGCCAGGGTTGCTGAGATTTACTGGTAAGTGTTATCAGTAGTTTCTCGAAATGTTATAGACCTTATATTAACACGACTTATCGAGCTACTGGGGTCTGACGTATACCACCCCTAGGCGAGATATGCAACATATCAGACGACGAGACCGGACTGTACGGGAGTGTTACTGATTGGATTCGCAGGAGAATGTATAGGTTTGCTTGTTGATCTTCTGATCGCTCAATACCTAGGTGGCTGTTACTTTTAGCTGACCGCTTGCAGCTTGTGGGTGTTTGATATGATCATCACCTACTGCCGGCGTATTGACAATTCTTTAGAGTCCTACACAGAGGTTTCTTGACTCAGGCAAAACGGAGTAGGAGCACATATGTGATATGTGCGGGACCGAGGATAATGCGATATGAGATACCGTATTCTGTTCTCGCGATATTTGATATCAGCCGGGTCATCGGATCAAGTGTTGATTCGATGAATCAGTAAATGAGATATTAGTCGGTTATATGCGATATAGCCGGATTGTCGGATCAAGTGTTGATTCGATAATTTAGTGTATAATAATATATATGATATATTAAATTACATTAACTAATATTAGCTCACTAAAAGATTCTTTTTCTCACTCGGGTAATACATTGATATATATGCGATATATGTTAATTGTATTATTTTATTTTGCTACAATAAATATTATATATGTGATATATAATATTGTAACATGATATGGTTATTAATGCAACATATTTAATGGAGATTAAACATGGTTAGGGTTTGATTAGGGTTAAGCTTTTCTAGAAGTTTCTAAAAACTTTGTTTTTTGTTTTGGAAAAGATATTTTATGAAGATATTTCCTTAACCCAACCGAACCCTTTAACCTTCGTCAATTCTCTACAATGCTTACTTGAAACATGGTTACATTTCTAACCTTATCATAACTATCATTATTCATCACAAAAGGATTAAGGGCTTCTTCTTCTTCCTTCTTCTCTTCATGGAAAAAGCTTTCTAGCTTTTTCTAAGTGATGATTATGTGTGAGAAAAAGATTATAATTGAGAGCAAAAATCCTACTTCATCATTCTCATCTATCCTTGCCCTTTAGATGAGAGTGTTCACTTCATTTAGTGAGTGTTAGCTTGTGTTAATGAAACTTCAAGGTAGATCATCTATGTTATCGAAGATCGGAAGCAAGACTGCATCTTTCTCTTCATGAAGCCTCTCGAGAGTCCGGAACACGATGATCGCAGCGAAGGGACCTCAACACAGAGCTTAAGAAGTGAAGGACCGGATCTACAAAGGTTGTAATCTCTCTCACTTAGTGTTAAAGAGTTTAACATGCTTGTTTTCGCCTAATCTCTAGTTTAAAGATCCGGCTTTGGGTTGTTCGGCACGACTAAATTTTAAATCGGGCATGGTTGATACCTCGTAGACCCTTGTGCGTGTGTCCGGCAACCCTACAGTGGTATCAGAGCCAAGCTAGAGCTTTAGGCGAAGTCTGGACGAAGTTTAAAGTCCGATCGAACCCGGATAACCCCGATTAAACCCTTCTTTGGATATTTTCTGAAATTGTGATATTTTTCATATTAAAAATTCTCAAAAATATAAGCAGGAAAATCTAAGAATTACTATGAAGTACGGTCCCACAATACGATCACGTGACCGCGGAACCGCGGCCAAACCACGCACGTGGCTGCGGATCCGCGGCTGAACAGTGACATTGGGGCCCCATCCTTCACAGTATTATTCTTGGGTTCTTTTTCTCTATTCTGGGAATTATTAATTCTTACTCAAGTGTTGAGTCTTCTGGGGTGTATTGGGGACTCGTTGATTCGATCGGATAATTTAATTTCATATAATTTTTCCGGATAATTTTAGAAACTGTTAAAAAGTTCGAACGGATATCAATAACTTACTTTTTCCCCTGTCGGAAATTTTTTCAAAAGTTGGATTTTTCTCGAGTTTAAGAACGTTCTAAGTCGTGCAAGTAACGCGGTGGACTCTTTAGAAGATAACAAACCTTAACTCGATTATGTGACCGTCTTGAACCGCCTTTAAACCTTAGGGTTTGGGGCAGTACGGCGTGCCACATGTGAGGCGTTTGCTTGACTCTTCTACGGCTGGACCATCGGTACTGTGGCATATGATGGATACTTTTTTGAATTCCGCTCAAGTGTTGAGCTATTTGGGAAAACTTGGGTGTTTGATTATTCTATCGGAAAGTTTAACACTGTCTTTTTATCTTCAATGTGATATAATATTTGGAATCCACATGTAGTTATGAGATAACTAATTTGAATGTTATAAATCTAGCAGTTCAGTCTCAATTGATCGGTTGCCACGGAATTTTGATGTGATCAAAATTCCGTCGCAATCACGTAGCGTACGCGGATACTCGCCGGGTAAACTTAACAGACAGCCACGCCCCATAGCCCCGACCAAGTGACTGTAGGAGAACCCCGTCGCCAAAAGCATCCGTTCGGGTGCTCGCGACAGCGGTGTTCCGCCTTAGTGCACTTCATCGACGGCATCCGGGAGTGCGGCCGTCTACTAAAGTTTGCGACGAGCATTCGATCAGGCTGTCGGGAATCTTGTTGAATTGCCCGACTTGATATTGAAAAGGCTTTTCGATAATGAGACTAAAATGCGGGGTTTATAATTGTTAGGCATGCGATGTCTAAGGAATTCAATTTGTTAGGCATGCGATGTCTAAGAAGGTTGCGGATTCCAACTGTTGTAGTTTTACACTTTCTTTTCTGTGACCGTAAGCATAGTATGTGGTGTATCGCCGGCTTCGTTGCTTTACATCAACGACAATCGGGATACGCATACTTGCTTACGTTGATGATATGAGATATTATGTGTTGCTGTGATATGTTGTATTGGATCGTCGCGTTTGAATAGCCCGGGGTTTTATATGAGATGAGAGTTTTTCTTTTTTATTCTTGTAAAATTCATTTGTATGTAATATTCCTTTATTAGGGCACTTCCGGGCTGAGGATGATGTCACCATTGTATATTATTTACTTTTCCGCATTAGGTAGACCCAAGGCGGGGAGCATAAGTAACCGGGTTCTAGGGTCCAGTGGGAGACTATCTCGAGGAGTCGAGACCGGGTCTCCTAACCCTAGAATTGGCAGTGTTGCTTGCCGCTCTCCTAGGGGTCTAGGGATGTGGGTTTGGCTATTCATCGCGACCGTGGAATCCGTGTTTTATACAGGCTCGTACTAAAACACGGACGTCCTAGTATATCCAATATTTCATATATGTTCTTTTGCTGCAATGTTCTGTGATGAGATCATATTACTGTCTGAGACGAATGTTTATATTATATATATGAGATATATGTTATATTGCAGATTTCGTTTCAAATGTGATGCTTGTGAAGCATATTAAAATGGGACTTCATTAATGAGATTAATGAAACTAAAAGAAAGCTAAGATGCTGTAGAAACTTGTTTAAAAACTGGTAGCTCTAGTTCTTGCTTTGCATAGCGGTGTTCCTTGTAGAACATCTAGCACCTTATTCGATAAGGAAAGAGCCGAGATCCCTTCACCGGGAGTGACCTCTTTAGTGAAACTAGCAGATGCTACAAACCCGGTTTGTCTTTTGACTGCTTCTATAGTTTTTGCTTTGCACAGCGGTATTTGTGAAATATCCTGCACCTTATTCGATGAGGAAAGAGCCGACGATCCCTTCACCGGGAGTGACCTCTTTAGCAAAACTAGAAAAGGCTTCAAAAACATTCCATTTAAAATCACTCGATTCTACAACGATATCAAGTTCATTACGCTCATGATTTTCTTAAAAACCTGCGTAGCCCTTCGTCATTTCAGATAAGTACTACTTAGTATTCATGATGTGGTAGTTTGGCATGCGTCAAGGCGTAGTGTACTGTAACGTTTTGAAAATCGTTTCGGTGAAATTTCGGAAAATCGGTAAAATCAGGGGGTTTTCTGTAAAAAGTAAAAATACAAATATCTTTATTATAAAATTAAATATATATATTCTAGCTATGAAATTGCTAGTATTTGGTGTTTATTGAGCCACTGGTGAAATTTCAAATTTTCTGAAAATTTTTCCGAAATTAATTATTTTAATATTATTTTAAGCCGTCACTAATACATTTAATTAGGGAAAATTACAAATTGGAATGGGTTGATACAAATTTTATAATTCATGAAACACTAAACTGACATGTAAAATATTGTTTCTGAAACTAAATGGTTTGCCAAAACGGTTTAGAAAATATCGAAGAAAAATGGCTTAATTAGTGAAATTAGTGTTAATGGGAATTGGGGTAATACATTTATCTTTTTCCCTAGCCCACACACCCACACCTTACCCTCTCTTCCCCATCCCAAGTGGTCGGCCCCCCTTGATCAGCCCAACATCTTGGGCCCCTCATCTCACAAAATCAAAGAAAAGAAAACAAAAGAGAGAAGGAAATTGGTAAAAGGAGTATGGGCTTTGACTTGGTGGACTTGGACTTTCCCCACTTGACCTTTCCCCACCTGACACACTCCCACACACACCCCCACCTGCACCTGGCTGAGCCCCATCCTTCAGCCCCTTCCATTTCTTCCTCTCTTTCCCCATCAAAAATCCCCCATTTTTGCCTCAAAATCCCTACAAAAAATTCCCAAAATCCAAATCAAGCTCCTACCCATTTTTCCTTAGCCCCTATAGCATGGATCTTGGTGCAAGGATTTCAATTTGGAGGTCTAGATTCTTGTTAGATCTCAAGATAATTGTGGGGTAAATTCTTAACCTTATAGCTAGATTGTTGTTTAATTATGATAAGCTAATGTATTCAAGTGTTAAAGTGGTTGAATTGCTAGTTATAAATTTTCAAGTTAGGGTTTGGAAATTCTAGAATTGGGTTTTAAAATCAAGTTTGGGTTTTATTAAAATGTTTATGTTTGCATAGGGTAGTTAACATGCTAAGTCATGCAAGTGTAACCTAAGTGCTAAAATTAATCTAGTTGCCAGTTTGCATTTTTGTTAAATTAAATTTGTAATAATTATATAAATTGCAAACTAGTTTTTTTTTAAATGTATATATTTTAGTGAGATAAAATAGTAGTGCATATTTGTATGACCTAATTAAGTTATTTAGTGAGCATTTTTGCCACAAAAAAGTTGTTGAAATGTTTTTGTTGGTTAAAACCCAAGTTTTGAGCTAAAATGGAAAATTGTGCTAATTTTGTTAACTAGGTTTTGTAAATATATATATTTATGGAGAATAAATTATTGGAATGGTTTATATGACTTGGTTATGATATTGAGTGGATATTGCGGCCGCTAGATTTGTTTAAACGTCGAGTCTTGTACTAAAACGGGTAATTTTTACTTGCTAGATTTTCGGAAAAATGGCTTTTAAAGTGAGTTTGAGGTTTTTGTGAATCTTAACTTATTTTATAGTATAATTAGTGCTTGTGATCGTGCAAATGAGTATGTTTTGGTTTTTTTCTTGATGGTTTGGCGTTTGTACGCCAACGTCGAGGGTTTTTGGGTTGATCTGTGAAAGCAACCGTAGGTTTTGACCTATGTGGGATTCGTGTGTCGTTTTGGTCATGAGTTGGATTTTAATGCGATACGGTGCGTTATGATATGCAGGTACCCCACGTGGACTTCGAGACGACAAGCAAGCGCGTGGCGACGTCGGCACCGGCGAGCGAGGACCAGGTGAGTAGATTTATATCTACGGGGAGAAGTCGGGTGGATGGCGTATAGCACCTCCGCAATTCGTGGAGATGTATACGAATACGTATACACACATATATATTGATTATATATTGTTAAGTTTATTGATGAGAAAGATAGATTTTAGGTGTGATTGGATAGGTTTAGTGTTGCGAGACCCTAGAGTAGAGGTTGCACCACACATACACGCACATACCCATACTGGCATACCTTCTTCTTTCATTGTGCTTATACGGGAATATGTATTTATGTGTTCACATGGGTATGGGACTATGTGTTCATATACTGGATTTGAGGATTGTATTTGGGATTTGAGGAGAGTCGATGGGATTGATTTGAGACCGTGAGATCGGTGATATGGCAGGATTCGTACTTGAGATACGTCCTGATATTATAGCGGATCTTGGGACGACGTTACATGTGAATAGTGTTATACATTAAATGGTTGACATGTGATCGTGATATGAGGTAAGATATATTAAGATATTTATAATAGGTCGCATTAGGCGATGTATATCTCTTTATGACGATATATGATGATGATATCGGTTTGTATGAGGCTGTAGATCAGCAGTCAGATCATGACTATATTGATGATATTAGTATCGTACTAGACGTAGATCAGTACCCAGATTATGATCTTGGATAAAGAGGATACCAGATGAATAATGTGATATTGACCCGTACCCAGATTTGGGGATGCCGTACGACGGATTTACGTACGAGCTATATATTGATGATTGATCCGCACTCTTGACTTGGGATGTCTGATTATAGATATGGTATCGGATATGATATTATTGAGGCGGGATCACCGACTATACATATACAGGTATGTATATGTATCGACTCAGATGTTAGGCGGTTTCCTTACCTGTAGTTCAGCTTGTGAGTTCAGCCGTATAGTTTAGTGTAGTTGTTAGACTAGATTAGACTCCTACCTATTTCAAAACTAATGGATCGTGGGTATTTTAAAAGACAGGTCAAGAGATTCTACGGATATTTCAAAAGGCGTATCTTTTCTTAAAAACACCATAGCCCTTATTTCCAAAACTCTACGATTTGTGTTATTTCAAATGGCACCATAGTATGACGTATATATATATATTAAATGTAGATTAGTTACCGTTGTGTCTAGTATTTAGCTCCCGCTCATTATTGCCGTTCGCCCCGCATCGCATACTTACATTGCTATTTCATATTGCATTGTTGATATTATACTGTTAGGACACCAGCACCATTACCGATGATGCGTATGTACCACGTACACTTACTTGCCGGCTCACACATATCTTCATCAGTAATTGCCATGTCACGTACACCTTAGAAAATATTATTGCTTGACTTAGCTTGTTAGTTAGTAGTTTGACATGATATTAGTGTATCTGCCTTCTATGCCAGTTTAGACATTGTAGTTATTACTTGTCACATCATGCATACTGTTATTCATTGTTATGCCGCATTCATAGATTTTCATGCTTATATTCATGGTTTTACGTGCTATTGATGATTTGGATTCGGATTTCATGAGATTTCTTGGATTTGGAGGAAAACCGCAAAAACATAAATAAACTTCTTCTCTCTCTTTTAAATAAAAAGTGCGGTTTTCCCATGATGTATGAGTCGTCCACCATGAGTTTGCTGATGGATTTCAAGACCCGAGTTCGAGGAGTGGAGGAACCGTTTTGGGTACATGGTGGACCCGGTGCGGTACCCCGGGGCAAGAGGATCGCAGATGATGGCGTTGAGCCTGGCAGGGGAGCACTACCGACCGGTGATTTTACCCGACGCGTCGGATATCCGGAGGATACCGTCGTAGTCTTGAGATGGATGGTAGGGGCCGGTCTGGACTGGCGGCGCCCTAGATATTGAGATTGAGATATTGAGATTTTGAGATATTGAGGTACTGAGATTTGATGATACAGGCCAGTCCGGATAGCCGGAGCCTGAGATTTTGAGACATTGAGATTTATGTTTTGTGTCGATGCTAGACACTGTTTATGCTGATTTCATTTATGATACCTCTTTTAAAAAGATACAGAAATCTCACTAAGTTATGAAAGCAGTTTTCTCCAGTACATGCATTCTGTTTCATGCATTCATACATCATCCATATGATACATTGCTACCTGAGGCACTGACACGAGCACTTGGTATTACCGTTGTTTAGAGGTATACCCTAGCCATTGTTATAGGCTGCTGGTTATATATTTGAGGGTATATTATGATTGTATGACTTAGGATTGCGCTGTTCATGCGATTTCTGTTCGTAGATGTTTCTATTCACGAGTTGGCAACTCACCCCCGTTGTGCCACAGTTTCCTGCAGGTTTTGCCGTACAGGTTTCATTACGGCTTTGCTGGCACTACTTCCATTTCCTGGTGATTTGCTAGTAGGTGGGTTTATTGTATCGTACCCATCAGTATACTTGGTATATATTATTATTCAGTTGTATCTAGAAGTTCCATTAACCAAACATGTATTTATTTTTGAGATAGAGACCAGTGATGTTATTCTTTCGACTTTAGAGTCACGCGTTATATTTCTGTGGATTTCTTGTTGTTTTGAGTTTCCTTTTGAGTTTTGATCCTCGCCCTTGGCGTTGTATATTATATTGCTTGTGTGGTTGTGACCGTCGTTTGACGAAGAGCTAGCTCCCGCTTGGGGATGCCTTTTATTGATTTCATATACTATTCATGTTGTATCCCGTTTGGGGGCCAGTATTTGCAAAGGAGACTCTGCCGAAATTTTCAGTAAATATTTGATGTTTTTGAAAACGCATAATTCGGCTTATGCTATTAAAACTACTTGATTTAAATTGGTTTTCCTTCAATCTACTACTTTTCTTGGTTTGGATTTCTGGGTTTTCAGCTTACTTAGATTACGTACGCCTCGAGACGTTTCGTAGTTTAAGTGCCGGTCATGTTCTGTACTTTCGGGACGTGACATGTACGGTAGCTAACTAGTGCTTATCTGCTAGCATACGATGCGATTGGATTATGGTATTCGTACGGCGTTGTTTGGCATGCGTCAAAGGTCATGCGGGTGGGTTTAATTCAATCAGGAAATGCACGGGTTGAACTTGACTAGTGGACTATGGGTTGTTTGGCATGCGTCAAGGTCATAGCACGCTAGGGGTAAAAATATTATTGGGAATTTCAAGTGTTGAAATTTGCAATGAGATTGCATACCTTCTATGAGATAGTTGGATCCCGATACCCGCTGTGAGTAAGAGTTACTCCTGAGAAAGTTTTACACATTACAATTAGCCGATCAAGTAGGTGTCTAGAAAGATGTCAACGGGGTTACGTCCCTGGGAAAACGAGGTTTACTTTAATTAGGTTCATGCGAAAGCACGGGGGACCTCCCTCAAAGTACCGGCATTGGCCTGGCTGAAAGATTGGCGAACTTGTAGCATGTAATTAATCCCGGCTAGTCTTTCCTTTTAGGATTTGAAGGAAGATTTGACTAAAACAGTGGGGGACATCCTGATTAGATAAATTGATAACCAATCTAATCTTGTAAAAGCGCACGCTGAGTGTTTTCTTCTCTCTCTCTCCAGGTAGCGACCATATCACGCCTTAATCAAGATAATAATACGGATGTATTGACCAAACTCGCTTATTATACTGAGCTGGGGAACGTTGGTCCTGCTCCAACTTATAATTGTTATAAGACAGAGCAGGAAATTGGGGAATACCAGATTTCCCGTACTGCCAAAACGAAGAAAGTACATGTTGATGCATCTTCTTCGGGTGTGTTCATTACAGAGAACTGTTTCTCAATATCCTTTATGTCCTGGGTATGAGATACCAGATCAGGATCCCACATATGTGATTTGTTACATGGGCTACAGATAGGTAGAGAACTGAGAACGGGTGATAAGTTTCATGAGATAGAAACGGTGCAAGTGTTGCAGCCAAGTCTGTTGGTCACTATCACCCTGTATTACCAGAATACATTGATTCTGAACGAATGTTATTAGATACCGAACCTGATATACAACATCATATCAGTCTCTTTATTAGTAAAGAAAGGATATAATTTTGTATTGTTGGATAATGTTTTGAACATTTCCTTTATCAAGAGTTGATCGGTTCAGGTACGTTATCTAAAAGCATAGACGTTCTAAATCAAACTACAGTTCTTAGTATACAGAATACACACAAGAGGAAGAGTTCAGAAATGAACGAATCCTTCTTGAGGTATTGTAGACTAGGTCATATCAATGCGACCCAGCTAACTGAAGTTACATATAGATACATATTTAAATTTGTTTGAATTTACATCTTGTGAAACTTGCCGGTCATGTCACAGAGATAAGATGACCATAGCTCTGTTTATTGGAAACAGAGAAAGAGTTAGTGAACTCTTGGGATTGATACATGCTGATGTATGAAGGTCCCCTGTCTACACATGCCAGGACCGGTTCTTTGTACTTCATTACATTCACCGATGATCTCTCAAGATTCAGACATATGTTCCTGTTGAAACACAAGTCCGAAACTTTTGAGATAATCACAGAATATAAGTCAGAAGTAGAGAACCAAAAACGGGTATAAGTATTATGTCCTTTGATGCGATCAAGGAGGAGAATACTTGAGCGCGGAATTCCTGGACTATTCTAAAGGAGAATGAGATTCTCTCTTAGCATTACTCCTCCGTATACACCACAGCACGTCGGTGTATCGGGACGGAGCAATCACACCCTATATGATATGGTGCGCTCTATGATGAGTACTACTGAGTTTCCTATTTCCTTTTGGGAGTTATGCACTTGAGAAGCTGCATACCTATTGAATAGGGTTCAAATCAAATCAGTTGCCTACCACTTCATATGTGATATGGAAAGGGAAGAGCCCATATCTTAAGTTTGTTAAGATTTGGGGTTGTCTGGCCTATGTCGAAAAGCATAATCCGGACAAGCTCGAGGCAAAGTTAGATCTGTGGAAGTTTGCTGGATATCCCAAGCATTCGCAAGGGAATATCTTCTACCAAACCGAGAAACAAAAGTGTTTTATTTCTCAGCATGCCACCTTTGTGAAAGGGAATTTCTTGTAAAGAAATTATTGGTCATGAGGTAGAACTGGAAGGAGTTCCAGCTATACAAACTGCAGCTGATGATTTGGTAGAACCAAAGGATTCAATAGTAACCAACAAACCTCAGCCTCTCCGCCGATCTAGTAGGGTTCCTCACCCACCCGAGAGATACTTCGGTTTCTCTATGACAGTGGGAGCGAGGATTGCATCATGAGATGATGACCGAGCTAGTTTCGAGCAGGCCATCAGGTGTGGAACTCTGTAAGAATGGCTGGATGCTTATCGATCTGAGATGGAATCCTTATACACCAACAAAGTATGGACTTTGGTTGCTTTATCTGAAGGGTTAAATCCCCATCAGGAGCAAGTATATCTTGAGAAGATTACTTGGTGTACATGGAAAAGTTGAGACTTTCAAAGCTATGCTTAAGTCCATCCAGATCCTACTTGCCACGGCTACGTACCATGACTACGATATCTGGTGGTTGGGTGTCATGACTGCTTTTCTAAATGATGATTTGGAAGAGAGCGTCTATAAGTACACAACCAGAGGGCTTCGTAGACAGTGGGAGCAGCGGAAACGTGAGCAAGATGTTTTATGTGATAAAACAGGCATCGCGGAGTTGGAACATCTGTTTTGATGTGGTAGTCAAAGAGTTTGACTTCGTCAAAATGGTAGATGAACCTTGTATATACAAAAAGGTAGTAGGGAGTATGGTGGTGATCCTCGTAGAGTATGTGGATGACATACTCTTGATAGGGAAGGAGTTTCCTATGCTACGCTTGGTCAATCTCCGCTTATCATAAGGATTCTCCATATAGGATCAAAGTGATACCTCCTGAATCCTGGGTTTTGGATCTATGAGATAGATCTAATTGGATGTTAGGATACTCACTAGTTGTAGTGAGTTGGTATCAATCGATCCTGGGGAGAATCACTAGGATACTCACTAGTTGTAGTAAGTTGGTATCAATCGATCCTGGGGAGAATCACTGGAAAGGTTCCAGGGTGATAAGGACGACTGAAAGTCAGTCGCAGGCATTGTCTTTACCCTCAGTGGAGGGACAGTATGTTGGAAGAGTTCTAAGCTAGATACCGTGACTTACTAGACGATTAAAGGCAAGATACATCGTTACCAAGGATGCTACCAAAGAGGCAGTCTGGATATATATAAGTTCATGAGATGAACTTTGTTCCTATCATTGTGTGACAATGGAGTTGTGGCTTTAGCCAAGGAACCACCGTCCCATCAGAAATCCAGATATAATTCTTAAGCAGTATCACCTGATCATGGAGATGGTTGATCTCCAGGGAGATCGAGGTTAGGAGAGTAGACACAGAGGACAACAGCGCGGATCCACTCACAAAGGCCTTTTTCCCAGAAGAGACTTTTATGGGATGGTTGAGTATGAGATACTTCAATCGCAGCTAATTGTTGGGTATGCAATACCACAACAGATGGACCTAGTGCAAGTGGGAGATTGTTAGTTATATGTATGCCCTAGAGGCCATTACCGTACATACGATGTATATTGTAATGGATGCTTGGACATATATAGGGAGGACTTTCTTGCTCGACATGATAGTATGCTAGCTGCTTGTACTTTATCTCTGATTGTCTCTATATTACATGTTGATAAAGCCCTTAGGATATGTACTTGACTACTGGGACTATGATGAGATCATACTAGTAGGGCCACGGTAGTCGACGAGTACATCCTATAACAGTTCCTAGTCAAGGGTGTATCGAGACAGGGCATCGATACACCAGAGTAGACTAGCGTATACGCATCTTGACCCATATGATGGGCGATGGATGATCCCATATACATCGGTGTTTGACATCAAAGATGGTGTATGGGTGCTCAGGGGAGACTGGGTACACTGGACAGACTCGCCGAGAACTCCTAGATGGTATTATACCTCACGTCAGATGGCAGTTCTCCGGTGACACTGGTACAGAGTAGTCTGTTGACCCGAGATCGTCATAGAGTCTTGTGTGATTCCCACTGTGCTTTGATTTCCATCATACCACATCCAAGAGGGCGTGCAAAAAGGTGGCTTTTGGGTACAGTCCCGAATCACATGGAGGCAATGAGCGATAGGAGGGGACTCGTCTCTCTCGGTATAGGGAGTTGATGTTGTGCTGTGTTCGATTGGCTATTGGAAGTCCACGTTGCCCACCCCGGTACTTGCGGGGAGGCGGAAGACGGAATAAAAATCGAATTTTTATGAGCTTAGGCAACATGGACTAGACTATGAAGGATCTTTGCTAAACAAAAACAAGCTAAAGCTAACTCGAAACTAGCTAAGTGCTAGAAAGGTTATACCTTGGGCTTTATGTCCTTCTCTCCTTGCTCCTTGGAGTGGTGGAAGGAGGTCACCTTAGTCGTCTTCTCACGTCGAAGAAAGATCCACCCGAAAGCCTCGACCTTTGGCTTCAACTCCAAGCTAGAAGTAACTAGGGTGCAAGAAGTGCTAATCCTTGAACCCTAGATGAGAGTAGAGATTATCAAGAGAGGGTTTTTCTCAAGCTCAAGTGTTTCTCAACACATGAGAGAGGAGAGCTTGAGGGAGAGGAAGAACAAGAGAGAGAATGTGAATAATAGAATGAGAGAATACTATGAAGCATACTCTCATATATGTGAATTATTGTAATTAGAAAATTAATGAGATAATTGTCATGGCTTAATCAAGACATGACCATTATCATTTCATTTTTAATGCAAATTGCAAGGATCAAAGAGCATCTTCCAAATGAAATGATGATGGTCAAAGTGTCAACAAGGTCAACAAGTCAAGATAGGTCAAATGGTCAACAACCATAACCATGCACAATTATTAAACTAATATCAATTAACAATAATACACACATAAGCATTAGGGTTAATAAAATGACAATAGTCATTAACCCTAATCAAAGTCCTCTCCCTCCGTCTCAAGCAACTGTGCATACGCACCCGTATTCGTGATCCGAGGAACACGAATACAATGAGAAAAAGCCAATCCCAAATCATATACTAGGATCCGGCTTAAACCAAAGCCCGCTAGTATAAGCTGTCCGGACAGCAAACGTGCACAAGTGCGCGGATGTGAACGAACCCTGTCGCAAAACCATGCGGCCTCTACTCATTTTGCCTAAAGGCGAATAGCTCTCTGTGTGGGACTCTAAAGACTCGACACTACGCTGGCAGTGGGTTTAACCACAGACCGCAAGCGGCACTAGCTGTACGTAACGATCCCCAGGTAGATGTCGATAAGAAGACTGACGAGGTGAACCCCATCTGAACTCCTACTGAGCCTGTATGTGACAGTCTCCGTACAGTCCGGTCTGTTCGTATGATACATCGCATGGCGGGCCTAGGGGGCGGTGAACGTCAGTCCCTTAATAGCGGTACAAGTCGTGTCGGAGTGTAGCCCAGAACACCCTGAGATAACACTGGAAACCTACCAGTATATCTCGCTTGCCCTGGCCAGGGACTACTCGTGTAATGGCTCTTCTAGACACAGCGCGATGTCAACCCCCAATACCGGGAGAGACGAATCCTGTCTAACCGTCACTGCCTCCAAGTGCTTCGGGACTGCACCCAAAAACTACCTGTTTGCACGACTCCTTTGAGCCGTGGTAGGGTAGCAATCAAAGTGCAGTGGGAACACACTCGAGGCGAAGTGACAGTGTCAAGTCAGCGGACTAAGCTGTACTCATGTCACCTGGGAACTGATAACTGACGATAGGTATAATACCAACCAACAGTTCCCGACGAGTCCTGTCCAGTGTACTCGTAACCTTACGAGCACCCGCATACTATCTCAAGTACGACGTACTGACGGCTGTAGGATAGACCGTCTCCCACACTGGGATGAGAAGCGCATACGCTAGTCTACTCTGGAGTATTGATGCCCTGTCTCGATAGTCCAACGACTAGGGACCTGTATCAGGATGTGCTTATAGATCACCCAGCTCCCACGAGTGTGAGCACCATCACCACGCTGGTAATCAAGCAAAGATCCTAAGGGCTCTACTAATATGTATAACAGCGATATGCTAAAAGAAACACATGCACATATTAAAGCAGAGACAAACCAAGTAGCATACTACCATTTCGAGCAAGATTGTATATACAACTGTGAATATCCCAAGCTTCCATCAAGTAATATACAAACTAGTATGATACAGTAATGGCCTCTAGGGCATATACACTAACAGCTGTTAGTTGTATGTATGCCCTAGAGGCCAGTATTGTACAGATGATGTATATTATATTGGATGCTTGGACATATATAGAGATGACTTTCTTGCTCGATATGATAGTATGCTATCTGGTTACTCTTTATCTTAACATGTACACTTGTCTCTTTAAACTGTCTTATGGTTACATGTTGGTAAAGCCCTTAGGATGTGTACTTGACTACCTGGACTGTGATGCGGATCATACTAGTGGGGACATGGTAGTCCATAAGTACATCCTTCAAGGTCCCTAGTCGTGGGTGTATCGAGACGGGGCATCGATATACCAGAGTAGACTAGCGTATACGCTTCTCGACCCATGAGATGGGCGATGGATGATCCCATTCCATTGGTGTTTGACATCAGAGATCGTGTACGGGTGCTCAGTGGAGACTGGGTACACTGGACGGACTCGCCGAGAACTCCCAGATAGTATTATACCTCACGTCAGATGGCAGTTCTCAGGTGACACTTGTGCAGGTTAGTCTATAGACCCGAGATCGTCATAGAGTCTTGTGTGATTCCCACTGTGCTTTGATCTCCACCTTACCACGTCCATGAGGGCATGCAAATCGGTGGTCTTTAGGTACGGTCCCGAGTCACATGGAGGCAATGAGCGATAGGAGGGGTTTCGTCTCTCCCGGTATTGGGGGTTGATGTTGCGCTGTGCATGATTGGCCGTAACAGGGAAGTCCCTGGCCAGGGCTGATCAGAGATTTGCTGGTAAGTGTTACCAGTAGTTTCTCGACTCGTTATGAGCCTCACATCGGCACGACTTATCGGTTATTGGGGTCTGACGTTTACCACCCCTAGACTTGATATGCGACATATCAGACGAACAGACCGGACTGTACGGTAAGTGTTACTGGTTGGATTCACAGGAGTGTGAGCGGGCTAGCTCGTCGATCCTCTGATCACTCAATACCCGGATGGCCGTTACGTTTAGCAGACCGCTTGCGGCTTGTGGGTGCTTGATATGATCATCATCTGCTACCGGAGTATTGACGAGTCTTTAGAGTCCTACACAGAGGTTTCCTGGCTCAAGCGAAAGGAAATAGGAGCGCATATGAGATATGTGCGGGACCGAGAATAATGGGTGTATGTGATACCGTATTTCATTCTCCCGATGAATGTTTCCATTGGTTGTATGCGATATAACCTAGTTATCGAATCATTGATTCGATAAATCGATACATTGTATACTAGTCGGTTATGTGCGACATGACCGGATCATTGAATCAAGTGTTGATTTAATGATTTAATGTATAATTATATATTTGATATATTAATTTGCATTAACTAGTATTGGTTCATTTTAAAAGGATTTTCTCACTTGAAGTGCACATTGTATATATGATATGCTTTTGTGTGCACTTGATTGTATCATGTTTGATGATACATACTTACTTGGGTTTGTGCAAAGAATTAAACCATGGTTTTGATAATGGTTAGGGTTTTGTGTTATTCATCTATTTATTTATCCATTCTTTATTTATTTAAAGAGATAAAAGAAAAGAAAATGGTTTCTTTTTATCATGAAGCTTGTTGAAGCTTCATGAAGCTTTGACTAAAGAGACCATTTGTCTTCATGCTTAACCCTAACCATTCCCACTTACCATGGTCTATTCTCTACACTTAACCTTAGTTAGCTTATGATAAGTATTGATTTATTTTCATTTTAATTCAACACTTATCATATTCTTTCTTTTTCTTCATCATCTTCTTCTTCAAGAAAAGCTTAAGTCCATCAATGGCAACATGAGCTAAAGTGAGAGAAATCCAATTCTAAAGTGAACCCACCTCCTATTTCTTCACCCTCTACCTCTTGCCAAGTTGTTTTGGGTGTTTTCTTCACAAGTTTCACAACTTTGTGAAGTCGGAGCTTGAACTTGTGATGCCTCGACGTAGATCATCTTCGGCACGAAGCCGACGACCTAGTCCGCCCATTTCTCCGATCAAGCCGACGATTGAGTCCGGGATTCGAGATGGACAGGGAGAGGACGCCTACGTGGAGCCAAGGAAGTGGATATCCGGATCTACAAAGGTTGTAGCTTCTTATCTTTTGTTAAGTTGTTAACTAGATTCATATATCGCCTAAACTTCTAGTCAACGATCCGTATTAGGGTTTCTCGGCACCCATAAAATTTGAAATTGGCATGGTTGATGCCTTGTGAGACCTCTATAGTGTGCCCAGGAACCCTACAGTGGTATCAGAGCTACTAGGCATTGGATGTCGACCTATGGGGGGTTCTCACTGTGTGACAGTGTGGCGAAGCATAGGCTCTTACCCCCACGGTGTCCCGAGACCGGAAGGTGTTCCGGCGGGTTGTAGTCCTCGCGAGGGGGCATGCGTAAAAAGTAGCGGCTGAGGGACCCGTTGGTGCCACGACGACCCCATTGGATGGGGTGGCTGCCTGACCTACAGTGGTATCAGAGCCTAGCTAGAGCCTTAAGCGATGTGTAGACGGAGTTAGAAGTCCGATCGAACCGAAACCCTAAAACAAAACATGCTCTCTGTACATTTTTGAAAATCTGGGAATTTTGTGAATTAAAAATATGCAGAAAAATCAGCAGGAATTTCTAAGAGTTACTGTGAAATTCGACAACTCAATTCCATCTATCCACCGCGGAACCGCGGCAGAAGCATGGCTTCTGCGGCGGTTCCGCGGCCGTATGGTCACAATGCCCTATAATTTTTGCACAGTAATTCCTATTTTCTGATGCTAGATTTTCTGGGAATTTTTAAATATCACTCAAGAGTTGAGTTTTCTGGGTTGTATTAGGGACTCGGTATTTCGATCGGATTATCAAACTTTTTCTTTGTGTTTTCCGGATATTTTTGAATATGTTAAAAAGTTCGACCGGATATAAATACCCACTTTTTCCCCTGTCGGGAAATTTCCAAGTGTTGGATCTTTCCGTGGTTTAAAGACGTTCTGAGTAGTGCAAGTAACGCGATGGTCCCTCTAGAAGACAACAAACCTTAACTCGATTATGTGACCGTCTTGAACTGCCCTTTGAACCTTCGGGTTTGGGGCAGTACGGCGTGCCACATGTGAGGCGTTGGCTTGACCATTCTACGGCTGGACCGTTGGTACTGAGGCATGAAGTGAATGTCTTTGAACCTATTTCATGTGTTGAACGGTTTCGGGAAAACTTGGGTGTTCGAATGTTCGATCGGAAAGTTTAATATATTCTATTTATCCGTAATGGGATACAATAATTGGAATTCACAAACAGTTATGAGATAACTGAATGAATGTTATAAATCTAGCGGTTTAGTTTCACTTGATATTGAAAAGTGTTTTCGATAATGAGACTAAAATGCGGGGTTTATAACTGTTAGGCATGTGATGTCTAAGTATTTCATTTTGATTAGGCATGTGATGTCTAAAGAGGTTGCGGATTCCAACTGCTGTAGTTTTACACTTTCTTTTCTGTGACCGTAAGTGTAATATGTGATATCGCCGGTTTCGTTGCTATATGTCAACGACAATTGGGATGCGCATATTTACTTACGTTGATGACATGTGATGTTATGTGTTGCTGGATATGTTATATTGGATCGTCGTGTTTGAATAGCCGGGGGTTTTTATGTGAGATGAGTGTTTTTCATTTTCATTCATGTAAAAACTTGTATGTAATATTCTTTTATTGGGGCACTTCCAGGTTGCGGAAGTCGTCACCTTTTGTATATTATTTTCTTTTCCGCATTAGGATAGACCCAAGGAGGGGAGCACAAGTAACCGGGTTCTGGGGTTCAGTGGGAGACCAACTCGAGGAGTCGAGTCCGGGTCTCCTAACCCTAGAATTGGTAGGGTTGCTTGCCGCTCTCGTAGGGATCTAGGGGTGTGGGATTGGCTATTCATCACGACCGTGGAATCCGTGTTTTATACTGGCTCGTATTGAAAACACGGACGTCCTAGTATATCCAATGTTTCATATGTTTCTTCTGCTGCTTTATCTGTGATGTGATCATGTGATGTTCTGTGATAGATACAGTATATAGTATATATGATATATTATATAGACGTTACTTATGTTTTGCACCCGCACTAGCCCTGACCTGCTCTGTCGTTAGTTACCCAACCTAACGGTGCACGAGGGGACATCGAGGCGAATGCGGATGGCATAAGTGTACGTCGTATTTATCTGTGATGTTTAGGTATTTAAATGATGGGACTTCATTAATGTGATTAATGAAATAAAAGAAACTAAATGATGTTGTAGAATCAAATTTTAAATAAAACAGGTAGCTACAGTTCTTTCTTTGCATAGCGGTATATATGATATACCCTGCACCTTATTCGATGAGGAAAGGACCGAGATCCCTTCACCGGGAGTGACTCCTTTAGCAATAACTGGCAGATGCTACATACTCGGTCTGCTTTTGATTGCTTCTATAGTTTCTGCTTTGCACAGTGATATATATGATATATCCCGCACCTCATTCGACGAGGAAAGGGCCGACGATCCCTTCACCGGGAGTGACCCCTTTAGCAAAACTAGAAAAGCCTCAAAATCACTCCATTTCAAAAACTTCATTTGATTCCACAACGATATCAAGTTCAATACGCTCATGGTTTTTTCTGAAAGAACCCGCGTAGCCCTCCGTCATTTCAGATAGATATTATTTAGTATTCGTGCTATGTTTGTTGACTTAGTCAAGGCATAGTGTATGGTAGCTAAATTATGTTTATCTGTAACAACGTGAGATGTGATTGGATTAGAGCATTCGCACGGCCTTGTTGACTCAGTCAAGGGTCGTACGGGTGGGTTTAATTCAATCGGGAAATGTACGGGTTGAACTTGACTTGCGATTTATGGTTTGTTGACTTAGTCAAGGTCATAGATCGCTAGGGGCAAAAGCATTATCGGGAATTTCAAGTGTTGAAATTTGCAATGAGATTGCATACCTTCTATGAGATAGTTGGATCCCGATACCCACTGCGAGTAAGAGTTACTCCTGGGAGAGTTTTGCACACTACAATTAGCCGATCAAGTAGGTGTCTAGAAAGGTGTCAACGGGGTTACGCCTCTGGGAAAACGAGGTTTACATTAATTAGGTTCGTGCGAAAGCACGGGGGACCTCCCTCAAAGTACCGACACTGGCCTGGCTGAAAGATCGACGAAGTTGTAGGGTGTAATTAATCCCGGCTAGTCTTTCCTTTTAGGATTTGAAGGAAGATTTGATAAAAACCAGTGGGAGCCCTCCTGATTAGATAAGATAATAACCAATCTGATCTTGCAAGAGCATACGCTAAAGTGTTTTCTTCTCTCTCTCTCCAGGTAGCGACCATTTCATGCCTTAATCAAGATAATAATATGGATGTATTGACCGAACCCGCATGTTATACTGTGCAGGGGAACGTTGGACCCGTTCTATCTTATAAATGTTATAAGACTGAACAGGAAACAGGAGAATATCTAGATTCTCACGCCGCCCAAACGGAGAACGTGCATGATGATGCACCTTCTTCGGGTGTGTTTGTTATTGAGAACTGTTTCTCAGTTCACCCTACGTCCTGGGTATTAGATACCGGATCAGGATCCCATATATGTAAGCAGTTATATGGGCTACGAAAAGGTAGAGAACTGGGAAAAGGTGATCATTCCGTTCAAGTAGGGAATGGGGCAAATGTTGCAGCCAAAGCAGTTGGCATATATCACCTGGTATTACCAAATGGTGATACACTAGTCCTGAATGAGTGCTATTATATACCGAACATGATGTGCAACATTATATCAGTTTCTTTATTAAGTAAAGAAGGATATAATTTTGTAGTAAAGGATAATGTTATGAACATATTCCTAGATCAAAAGTTGATTGCATCAGGCTCGCTACATAATGGCATATTCATTCTCAATCAAAATACAGTCTTCAATATACAAAACACACACAAGAGGAAAAGCTCAGAAATGAACGAATCCTTCTTGTGGCACTGTAGACTTGGCCATATCAATGAGACACGACTAGCTAAGTTGCATAAGAATGGATATTTGAATTCATTCGAATTATCATCTTATGACACTTGCCATTCATGTCTCAAAGGAAAAATGACCAAAACTCCGTTTACGGGACGCAGAGAAAGAGTTACAGAACTCTTGGGACTGGTGCATAGTGATGTATGCGGTCCTATGTCTACACACGCCAGAAATGGTTCTTCCTACTTCATTACATTCACTGACGATCTCTCTAGATACGGGCATGTGTTCCTGTTGAAACACAAGTCTGAAGCTTTTGAGAAATTCAAAGAATATAAGCATGAGGTAGAGAACCAAACGGGTAAAAGTATTAAGATTCTTCGATCTGATTGAGGAGGTGAATACTTAAGCAGTGAATTCCTGGATTATCTAAAAGAGAATGGGATTCTCTCTCAGCTTACTCCTCCTTATACACCACAGCACAACAGTGTATCAGAACGAAGGAATCGCACCCTATTAGATATGGTGCGTTCAATGATGAGCAATGCTGAGTTACCTATTTCCTTTTGGGGGTATGCGCTGGAGACAACCATATACCTATTGAATCTGGTTCCGTCTAAATCTGTACCTACCACACCATATGAGATATGGAGTGGGAAGAGACCATATTTTAAACGAATTAAGATATGGGGTTGTCCGGCCTATGTCAAAAAGTAAAATCCGGACAAACTCGAGGCACGATCAGTCCTTTGCAAGTTTGTGGGATATCCTAAGAATTCACAAGGATATTTTTTCTACCAAGCTGAGGAACAAAGAGTGTTTGTTGCTCAACATGCCACCTTTTTGGTAAGGGAATTTCTTGCAAAAGAAATTAATGGCAAAGAGGTAGAGCTGGAAGAGGTTCCAGCACCACAAACTGCAACTAATGATTTAGTAGAACCAGAGGATTCAGTGGTGCTCGACGTACCCCAGCCTCTCCGCCGATCTAGTAGGGTTTCTCGTCCACCTGAGAGATACTATGGTTTTCTCATTGATGGTGGTAGTGAGGATTGCATCATGGAGGATGATGACCCAACTAGCTTCGAGCAGGCCATCACGAGTGGGGACTCAGTGAAATGGCTGGATGCTATGCGGTCCGAGATGGAATCCATGTACACCAACAAAGTATGGACTTTGGAAGTTGTTCCTGAAGGGGTAAAACCCATTGGGAGCAAGTGGATCTTCAAGAAAAAACTTGGTGTAGATGGGAAAGTGGAGACTTTCAAAGCTAGACTTGTAGCAAAGGGTTTTCGTCAAAGACCAGGTGTGGACTATGACGAAACCTTTTCTCCAGTGGCTATGCTTAAATCCATCCGAATCATGCTTGCCATCGCTGCATATCATGACTACGAAATCTGGCAAATGGATGTTAAGACCTCCTTTCTAAATGGTGATTTAGAAGAGTGCGTGTACATGACTCAGCCAGAGGGCTTCGTAGACAGTGGGAGCAGCGGGAAGGTGTGCAAGCTGCTTAAATCCATTTATGGATTAAAGCAAGCATCGCGGAGTTGGAACATCTGCTTTGACGTCGTTATCAAAGAGTTTGATTTCGTCAAAAACCCAGATGAACCTTGTATTTACAAGAAGGTGGCAGAGAGTAAGGTTGTCTTCCTCGTATTGTACGTGGACGACATACTCTTGATAGGAAATGATATTCCTATGCTGCAATCGGTCAAGCTCTTCTTATCACAAAGATTCTCAATGAAAGATCTTGGTGATGCCTCCTGCATATTGGGAATTAGGATCTATAGAGATAGATCCAAAAGGATATTGCGATTGTCCCAATCCAAGTACATTGACACCATACTAAAGAGGTTTAGTATGGAAGAATCCAAGCGTGGGAACTTGCCCACGATCTCTGGAGTCACTCTCTCCAAAGAGATGTCTCCCAAGACTGATTTGGAGAGAGCTCGCATGTAAGGGATACCCTATGCTTCGGCTGTAGGCTCTATCATGTATGCGATGCTATGTACCAGACCCGATGTAGCATACTCACTAAGTATAGTGAGCAGGTATCAAGCTGATCCTGGAGAGAGTCACTGGACAGCTGTGAAGAGCATTCTCAAGTACTTACGAAGGACTAAAGAGATGCTCTTGGTGTATGGTAACGGAGAACTCCAAGTGGAGTCCTTTACCGATTCGAGCTTCCAGAGTGATAAGGACGACTCTAAGTCGCAGTCGGGCTTTTTCTTTACCCTTTACGGAGGGGCGGTTAGCTGGAAGAGTTCCAAGCAGGAAACCGTGGCAGACTCGACGATGGAGGCTGAATACATCGCTGCCAACGATGCCGCTAAAGAGGCTGTCTGGATCAAGAAGTTCATTACTGAACTTGGTGTGGTTCCATCCATTGAGCATCAAATACCTTTGTATTGCGATAACAATGGAGCGGTGGCTTTGGCCAAGGAACCTAGGTCCCATCAGCGATCCAGGCATATTCTGAGGCGGTATCATCTGATCCGGGAGATAGTTGATCGCCTGGAGATCGAGGTCAGGAGGGTTGACACGAAGAACAACACGGCGGATCCACTCACGAAGGCCATTCCCCAGATACAGTTTGAGAGACTCTTCGGGATGCTTGGTATGCGATACTACAGCAGCTGGCCCTAGTGCAAGTGGGAGATTGTTAGTTGTATGTATGTCCTAGAGGCCAGTATTGTACAGATGATGTATATTATATTGGATGCTTGGACATATATAGAGATGACTTTCTTGCTCGATATGATAGTATGCTATCTAGTTACTCTTTATCTTAACATGTATACTTGTCTCTTTAAACTGTCTTATGGTTACATGTTGGTAAAGCCCTTAGGATGTGTACTTGACTACCTGGACTGTGATGCGGATCATACTAGTGGAGACATGGTAGTCCATAAGTACATCCTTCAAGGTCCCTAGTCGTGGGTGTATCGAGACGGGGCATCGATATACCAGAGTAGACTAGCGTATACGCTTCTCGACCCATGAGATGGGCGATGGATGATCCCATTCCATTGGTGTTTGACATCAGAGATCGTGTACGGGTGCTCAGTGGAGACTGGGTACACTGGACGGACTCGCCGAGAACTCCCAGATGGTATTATACCTCACGTCAGATGGCAGTTCTCAGGTGACACTTGTGCAGGTTAGTCTGTAGACCTGAGATCGTCATAGAGTCTTGTGTGATTCCCACTGTGCTTTGATCTCCACCTTACCACGTCCATGAGGGCGTGCAAAACGGTGTTCTTTGGGTACATCCCGAGTCACATGGAGACAATGAGCGATAGGAGAGGTTTCGTCTCTCCCGGTATTGGGGGTTGATGTTGCGCTGTGCACGATTGGCCATAACAGGGAAGTCCCTGGCCAGGGCTGATCAGAGATTTGCTGGTAAGTGTTACCAGTAGTTTCTTGACCCGTTATGAGCCTCACATCGGCACGACTTATCGGTTATTGGGGTCTGACGTTTACCACCCCTAGACTTGATATGCGACATATCAGACGAACAGACCGGACTGTACGGTAAGTGTTACTGGTTGGATTCACAGGAGTGTGAGCTGGCTAGCTCGTCGATCCTCTGATCACTCAATACCCGGATGGCCGTTACGTTTAGCAGACCGCTTGCGGCTTGTGGGTGCTTGATATGATCATCATCTGCTACCGGAGTTTTGACGAGTCTTTTGAGTCCTACACAGAGGTTTCCTGGCTTAAGCGAAACGAAATAGGAGCGCATATGAGATATGTGCGGGACCGAGAATAATGCGTGTATGTGATACCGTATTTGATTCTCGCGATGAATGTTTCCATTGGTTGTATGCGATATAACCTAGTTATCGAATCATTGATTCGATAAATCGATACATTGTATACTAGTCGGTTATGTGCGACATGACCGGATCATTGAATCAAGTGTTGATTTAATGATTTAATGTATAATTGTATATTTGATATATTAATTTGTATTAACTAGTATTGGTTCATTTTAAAAGGATTTTCTCACTTGAAGTGCACATTGTATATATGATATGCTTTTGTGTGCACTTGATTGTATCATGTTTGATGATACATACTTACTTGGGTTTGTGCAAAGAATTAAACCATGGTTATGATAATGGTTAGGGTTTTGTGTTATTCATCTATTTATTTATCCATTCTTTATTTATTTAAAGAGATAAAAGAAAAGAAAATGGTTTCTTTTTATCATGAAGCTTGTTGAAGCTTCATGAAGCTTTGACTAAAGAGACCATTTGTCTTCATGCTTAACCCTAACCATTTCCACTTACCATGGTCTATTCTCTACACTTAACCTTAGTTAGCTTATGATAAGTATTGATTTATTTTCATTTTAATTCAACACTTATCATATTCTTTCTTTTTCTTCATCATCTTCTTCTTCAAGAAAAGCTTAAGTCCATCAATGGCAACTTGAGCTAAAGTGAGAGAAATCCAATTCTAAAGTGAACCCACCTCCTATTTCTTCACCCTCTACCTCTTGCCAAGTTATTTTGGGTGTTTTCTTCACAAGTTTCACAACTTTGTGAAGTCGGAGCTTGAACTTGTGATGCCTCGACGTAGATCATCTTCGGTACGAAGCCGACGACCTAGTCCCCCCATTTCTCCGATCAAGCCGACGATTGAGTCCGGGATTCGAGATGGATAGCGAGAGGACGCCTACGTGGAGCTAAGGAAGTGGATATCCGGATCTACAAAGGTTGTAGCTTCTTATCTTTAGTTAAGTTGTTAACTAGATTCATATATCGCCTAAACTTCTAGTCAACGATCCGTATTAGGGTTTCTCGGCACCCATAAAATTTGAAATTGGCATGGTTGATGCCTTGTGAGACCTCTATAGTGTGCCCAGGAACCCTACAACAGCTATAACTGGAAATCCCTGGCCAGGGTTGCTGAGATTTACTGGTAAGTGTTATCAGTAGTTTCTTGAAATGTTATAGACCTTATATCGACACGACTTATCGAGCTACTGGGGTCTGACGTATACCACCCCTAGGCGAGATATGCAACATATCAGACGACGAGACCGGACTGTACGGGAGTTTTACTGATTGGATTCGCAGGAGAATGTACAGGCTTGCTTATTGATCTTCTGATCGCTCAATACCTGGGTGGCTGTTACGTTTAGCTGACCGCTTGCAGCTTGTGGGTGTTTGATATGATCATCACCTACTGCCGGCGTATTGACGATTCTTTAGAGTCCTACACAGAGGTTTCTTGACTCAGGCAAAACGGAGTAGGAGCATATATGTGATATGTGCGGGATCGAGGATAATGCGATATGAGATACCGTATTCTGTTCTCGCGATATTTGATATCAGCCGGGTCATCGGATCAAGTGTTGATTCGATGAATCGGTAAATGAGATATTAGTCGGTTATATGCGATATAGCTGGATTGTCGGATAAAGTGTTGATTCGATAATTTAGTGTATAATAATATATATGAAATATTAAATTACATTAACTAATATTAGCTCACTAAAAGATTCTTTTTCTCACTCGGGTAATACATTGATATATATGCGATATATATTAATTGTATTATTTTATTTTGTTACAATAAATATTATATATGTGATATATAATATTGTAACATGATATGGTTATTAATGCAACATGTTTAGTGGAGATTAAACATGGTTAGGGTTTGATTAGGGTTAAGCTTTTCTAGAAGTTTCTAGAAGCTTTGTTTTTTGTTTTGGAAAAGATATTTTATGAAGATATTTCCTTAACCCAACCCAACCCTTTAACCTTGGTCAATTCTCTACAATGGTTACTTGAACCATGGTTACATTTCTAACCTTATCATAACTATCATTATTCATCACAAAAGGATTAAGGGCTTCTTCTTCTTCCTTCTTCTCTTCATGGAAAAAGCTTTCTAGCTTTTTCTAAATGATGATTATGTGTGAGAAAAAGATTATAAATAAGAGCAAAAATCCCACTTTATTATCCTCATCTATTCTTGCCCTTTAGATAAGAGTGTTCACTTCATTTAGTGAGTGTTAGCTTGTGTTAATGAAACTTCAAGGTAGATCATCTTTGTTATCGAAGATCGGAAGCAAGACTGCATCTTTCTCTTCACGAAGCCTCTCGAGAGTCCAGAACACGATGATCGCAGCGAAGGGAGCTCAACACGGAGCTTAAGAAGTGAAGGACCGGATCTACAAAGGTTGGAATCCCTCTCACTTAGTTTTAAAGAGTTTAACATGCTTGTTTTCGCCTAATCTCTAGTTTAAAGATCCGGCTTTGGATTGTTCGGCACGGCTAAATTTTAAATCGGGCATGGTTGATGCCTCGTAGACCCTTGTGCGTGTGCCCAGCAACCCTACACCATTATCGAAGATGCGTATGTTACACTTACACAGATTGACCGGCTCACACACTTTCATAATCGATAATTGCTATGCCACTACACAGTGGAATTTCCACATCATTACTCTATGTTGCATGATATACTTGCTCACCATTATGATATTGTCACATCACTGTTCCACGTTGCATGATATACGGATATGCTTACACTCTATTATATGTTGCATACATCATGCTTTACGATTATACGCATTGAGATATACTGTTTTTTTCATGAGATTTCTGGATTTGAGAACCGTGGTTATTTCAAAGAAAAATATTTATTGTTTTAAAAACCCGGTTTCTCTTGATATGATATTTCAGTGCGTCCACCATGTGTTTTCTCGGTTCTTAGATTGGCATGTGAAAACCGATTCGAGGAGCGCTAGGCACCGTCTGCGGGTACATGGTGGACCCGGTGAGGTACCCCGGGGCAAGAAAACTCGTATTTGTTAGACGGTGAGCCTGGCAGGGGGGCACTACCTACCGGTGATAGTATTTGGACCTTGAGGTTATCCGGAGGATACCGACCGGAGTCATGAGATGGATATGAGGGCCAACTGATTATGCGCCGCCTGAGGGCCGATCTGAGGATGCGGCGTTTGAGATATGAGGATTTACGTGTCGATGCTGGACACGGGTTTCATGATGTTTCGAGTGTCGATACTGGACACTCAGGTTCCATGATTTTGATGTGTCGCGAGGGACACACATTGATTGATATCCTCATACTTTCATGCATATGCTTTTATGATATTTACATGCATGACGTTGTTGTGTCATTGGTTGACATGTGGATGAGATCCACATGCATACAGGTATTGATTATATTGTTGGATGACATCCACATGCAGATAGGCATTGACTATATTGTTGGCACATATGTAGACACGGTCACCCTAGATATCATAGTATTATCTTTATGATATAGTTGATCTAGGAATCGTTGTTTATTTCGATTTCTACCTGTTGATATTTTCTACTCACGAGTTGGTAACTCACCCTCGTTGTGCCACAGTTCTTGCAGGTTGACCGCATGGATTAGTTGCGGCATCGCCGGCACACAGTTGCATTCGGGTGATTTGCTTTGGTAGGTGGTCCATATTGGATTGTACCCCTCTTATATTTATTATTCCTGTTGTATCTAGTTAACTCAATCAAATCAGAAACTAGTATTTGTATAAGTAGTAAGACTTAGCAAGACTTGTAGTTGCGAGACTTGAGTGATGGGTTATATGTTCGCTTGGTGGGTTTGATGTATTGCTTATTTCTTTATCTTTTGTGGTGATCTTCGCCGTTGGGCGTCATATACATATATATTGTCTTGCGTGGTTGTGAATCTGCCGTTTGGCGAAGAGCTACCTCCTACTCGGGGATGCCTTTTATATTATCATGTATTTGTGGTTTTGGATCAAAATATATAAAGGTGGTGCTGCCCAAATTTTTAAAAGACGAAACATGTTTTTCAACTAGTAAATCAACTTGCATTTTTCATGTTCCTTTATCTATGCATTTAAGAAAACATTTGATTATATCATATCTTTATTTCAAAACTTCACCTCTTTTATTTTCTTTAAAAAAAAGGTTTAGATTTCTGGGCTTCGACTTACTTAAGTTACGTCACGCTTTTAGACGTTGCGTGATTTAAGTGCCGACCACGAGCTAATATTTCGGGTCATGACAAAATTGGTATCAGAGCGCTAGGTTTAACCTTGGTTTGAGTTTAGGTTTGACTATGTCGAGTCTGGGGCGTAATTTATTTCGAAACCTAGGCTTGACCTTACGGAACTTAGACTTGAACATGGGGTGTATTAGACCCGAACTTTCGTTTCATAGGCTGACCCTGATTGATGGAGTAGGTCGCTTGAGTAGAGTGACGCACTGTACGTATGTTCCGCGGCATATTTACGATACGATACTCCACTTAAGAAACCTTAGGATGTGCATATTTTGAGATCTGTGATTCTCTTCGTTCTCTTGATCATACATCCATTTGAGATCTTTGATTCTATTTGTTTCCATGATCTTTCTCTCATTGATTCCGTTCCTTCTTATGATCATGTATCCATTTCAGGATATGTTCATTCCTTTCATTCCTTTGATCTACCTTCATCGATACAGGCTTGAGGTTCCTTTCACCATGGTTTGAGTGCAGATTGAGTTGCTGCTAGTGATGCGGTCAGGGCGAGCTCGTCATGGACGAGGACTGACTATCGTGTTTTCTGGTAACATGGGAACGTCTCGATTTAGTGTTTGTATTGTGCCTCTCGTTTGAGGCGAGTGTTCAGTTTTGTACCGGATGATCGGGACATTGTTAAGGGGCTGCCTATTGTGAGAGGACTGTTGATGTACAACCTACCTCAGAGATCGTGATGTCATCTACCGTGCAGACAGATGACCCAGTTGTTGCTGAGATTGATTGGATGTCGCTTCCAGACTTTACGAGCTGAGATCGCAGGACCTTTCAGGCAGAGATATGACAGACGAGAGCTAATCTATCTTGAGTTGAGAAACAGAGGTGATTCGTCAGATTTGATGCGCCGACGCAGGCCTAGTTGAGTTGAAGATTTCCATTGTGGAGAGTCATACTCAGATCTAGAGCAGATCGATCCAGAGATGACGTTTTTCGTTGGATGATCCGATAGGAGATCACTAAGTGGACCAGTTTCAGATAGAGGACCTCACCCAGATGCAGTGTGAGTTGATCAAGAATGGACGAGTATTGAGCATTACTCCGATGGTTGGGACGAGTTTCCGAGGACGTGTCCGGCTAGAGATCTTCTACAGAGTGATGAAGATACCGAGTTCGCGATTTTGAGTCCGTGTGAGAGATTCCGGATTGACTATAGCCGAGAACAATTGTAGTACGCAGATAGTATGACGTGACGTCGAAGAGGGCGATAATAAAGACGAGTGACACAAGAGGTTCGTGCGAGATGTTAACGAGCGGTTGTTACTCCCCGTTGAGATTAGAGATCTGATATGTATACAGAGGCATTGGGATACGGCTAGTTCCCGAGGAAATGATGTGCTGAGAACGCAGATGTCCAGAGACGAGAAAAGATTTTTCAAGAGTATCCGCCTCCGTATAGTTCGGTATAGGCGAAATCGGAAGAGACCCTGAGCAGGTTCCTTCCAGGACACTGCCGCGATAAGAGTTGCGCTGAGAATCAGTTATGTCATGTGTATTCAAAGGTGTAACATTTCAAAATAATAAAATATTATTTTTGGGAATTTTTATAATTTAATATTATTTTATTGATTATTTTAATATTAAATTTATAATTAAATACCGATAAATGGGAAAAATTTTGAAAATTTTTGGAAAATTCTAAAATGGGGTATTTGGTGCAATTATTCCATTTTTAAGTTTTTATGATTTATTATATGCTATTTTAGTGCTAATCGCGATTAAAAATCGCTAATTGGATTTTTAGCGCTTTTGGGCAAAACATGCACATATCATTTCTACATTTGTGTTTCATTTGTTTCTTTGCCTTCTCTTCATTTTAGCATGGTTGATTGGGGTTGACCTTTGAGTGAGAATGATAAGGAGAAAAGAAAAGAAAAAAGTAAAGAATGATTAGGAGAGAGAAAGGTAGGTGTGGGGTTTACTCTTTTGACTTGTTTGACCCTTCCCCCATCATTTTATCATCTCATTTCTCTCTCCCCTTTCCTTGTGCTGCTGCTGCCCCCTCCCTCTTCTTCCTCCTCCCTCTTCAAGCCTAGATCCACCATGAATACAACCCCGAAACCCCATTTCGATTTCACAAAAAGTGTGCACAAGCTCACAAGCTTTAGAATGGACCAAGAAAGATGGTGTTTTGGTGCTGTGGGAAGATTCATGAGTCTCTATGGAGGTAATTCTTTCACAATTGTTGTAGCAATTCAAGTGATTTAGCCTCTTTTAAAGTTTAGTGTCGTTTTGTCGAAGTTTTGGGCACTTTGGACAAACTTAGAAAGGGTTAGGGTAAATTTGAGTTGTGGCTATACAATTGGACTCTAATGGTGACCTTAGACCCTATTTTGACTAAAACCCTGACCTAGCATAACCTGAAACCCAAAAATACGGAATTATGGCACTTTCATGTCGGTTTGTGATGCCTTAGAGTGTGCAGAGAAATCTAGAATGGACTGGGACGTTTACTGGAAAAATAAACAAGTTCAGAGGCCCATTTGAGACCCTAGGAACACCCTGTAACCTGACGAACCCCATTGGATCACCCTGGGCCGGCTAGGTCGGTTTGGCCTGTAGGGGGGCTCGGCCACTTGGTGATGGTACGGGTCCAGGTTTTTACTGTAGGTTATATGCACCCTATACATCACTCTAGACTTGTTTGCTTGCCTTTGTTTGGCCTGAGACGAAATCTGGGATCATTTTCTTGGGTTGCTGCTTTGAATTTAGTGTTGGTTTTGCGTATTTTGATTTCCAGATTTTGGTATTTGTGCGTTATCTCGATCGTGTGACGTTTGTACGTTTATATCGAGTGATTTCGGGTTGTTTTGCGAAGGCTAACCATAGGTTCTAACCTACAGGCCTTTTAGCGTATCGTGTTGGTTTTCGCGTGTCGTTTTAAGTTTCGATTTGGTTTTGATGCGATGCGATATGTGTGATATGTAGGTACCCCCACGGCGATCCGAGACGATGAAGAAGATGAAGGCGACATCGACACCGACACACAGGATACAAGTGAGTAGATTATATCTACAGGGGAAAGTCGGGTGGATGGCGTATAGTACCCCCATAGTCCGATATTAGTATAGTATATATATATATATACTCATGATAGCTTATAGTGTCGTGGATATTTGAGATGTGTTAGGTGTACTATAGATAGATTAGGGTTGGAAGTAAACTAGTGTAGTTCCTAGTCGCGAACCCTAGAGCAGGTTTACACCTACACGCACACACGTACTTATTGCTATGCTTATACATTGATGATGAGGATAGCGGATGATATTTAGAGACGAGTTGATGACATTGGGCATAGTGCCACGAGATCAGTGATATGATGTGATTCGTATTTGGGATACGACATGTGATTGTTAGCGGGCCTTTAGACGTGTGTTTCATACACGCACTTATAATTATATAGATGGTATCGATTTGTACTAGATTTAGATCAGTACCCCAGATCATGTGATATGATGATAAGGATACAAGATAATTGATGAGATAATTGTGATATTGAGCCGTACCCAGCTATTGGGATGCCGTACGACGATTTACCGTACGAGCTTTATATTGATGATAGATCCGCACTCATGACTCGAGGATGTCATATGATATACTGTATCGTACGTGATACTATTGAGGCGGGATCACCGACTATTATATATATATATATATCGACTCAGATGTAGGTGGTTTCCATACCTGTCACGACCCGCAAAATACGGAACGCGACCGGCACTTAAGTTACGAAACGTCTCAAGGCGTCCGTGAACTAAGTAAGCCGAAGCCCAGAATACAAAACCCAATTAAAATTTTAAAGTGAAGGAAAACCAATTTATTTAAAGCATTTTACTCCATTACCACATCAAATTCCCTTTTTAAAATAACTTTCCCTTTTCCAAAATTCCTGCAGAATTTCCTTGTAAAATAAGCCCCAGACGGGTGCAAAGCAGAATATAAATGAATACATGAATATGGCATCCCCAAGCGGGAGCTAGCTCTTCGCCTCAAGGCGGTCACAAATCTCTTGCAATGTAAAATAACACTGTGCAAGAATAAGCATGAAGCATAAGAAATGACATGTCGACTCAAGTGAGCTCGACTCCAGATATATCATAAAATAAATCCCCAAGTCTCACAATCTCGTCTCTAAGTCAATATACAGTAATCCAAATAAGTCAGGTACAGTTGAAATAATAGTAGCAGTAGATGGAGTGTTCTAGATACAATGAATATATAAGGTGGTACAAAATGATAATAACCCACCTATGAGCAAAAGCCTCGAGTCCAGGCAAAAAGTGCAAAAGAGGCAAAAGTATCCGCCGCTACAGTGCTGACGGAACGGACCTGCAGAAAAGCTGTGGCACAATGGGGGTGAGTTGCCAGCTCGTGAGTAATAAATAACATCTACTAAGGCTATCGTATACATGCACACAAGTATCTTGGCATCCCTAAAACAGGTATGGCTACATGTACTAGCAGGTATGTATGCATCAACAGTGTACTAACAAGTATATATGTCACATGGATGTAATAACAGGTATGTATGCCACATGAAAGTACTATCATGTATGTATGCTATATGAGTCAACTCAAGATCTCATCATGTAGGTATAAGAATTGTTCTTTATCCTGTTTTTTTGAAACTCCTTTTAAACATTAGCATAATATCCATGAAATCAATAAAATCCGTGTCTAGTAACGACACCTCAAAACTGTCCAAATCTCATATGTCCCTGTCAAGTATCTCTGGCCTCAGCCATCCGGCTGATCCATGTCAAATATCAATATCTCAATCCAGCGGTCATAGTCGGTATCCTCTGGATATCCGCCGTGCCAAATGAAGTCACCGGTAGGTAATCCGTCCCCTGCCAGGCTCAATGCCATCTCCTGCGATCTTCTTACCCCGGGGTACCGTACCGGGCCCACCATGTACCCGAGACGGTTCATCCACCTCCTCGAAACGGGTCTCGAAAACCACAGCAAACTCATGGTGGACGACACTCTACATCACTAGAAAACCGCAACTTTTATATTTTAAAAGATTGAAAGTTTGAAATCTTGCGGTTTTCCCCCGAAATCCAGAAATATCATAAAACTCATGAAATCATCATGAATGCATATGTCAATGATAGTGAATACCTATGGTATCAATTTGCAATGTATGATTTATACTAGGCATGAGCAGATAATATGATAATACATATGCACGAGTATAGTAATTCTTATGATTTCATTTTAAATACTTATTGCAATATCACATTTCTAGGCAATTAACATGTTTCAGATTTATAGTTATCTAGTGTCGTGACATGGCAATTACCAGGGGGTGTGTGTCCACATGAATAGTGCTCGTGCTGCATATAAAAACCTGGTAATGGTGCATGTGTCCTACAAACGAGTTTGCGTATATGGAACATCATATAGATCCTAATTGCATCAATTATCATGCAAGTATTCTTATTCTAATGTCACAAGTAAATATCCAGTTTACTATTTTCAAGTTTTACTAATCTATCGGGCGACTCGCGCCATCCAAACGATCGTCCCCCTTAGATGTTAAATCTACTCACCCGTGATCCCGCGCTAGGTGTGTCCGACCACCTGCTTTCCTTTCTCCGCTGCGCTTGAAGTCCCCGCCGGCGATCCTAGAATTTACAAAAGTCACCATATAAGAAAAAATCCTGCAAAACGCGATATATCGATAAAAAGGATACGCGTGCGTGAAACTAAACGCGCGTGCACACGACACGACGCGACGCGCACAAACCCACCAGAACCTAAACTAACACGCTATGTCGCGCAGCGCGCCACAGAACCACGCGTATCACGCGCGTGTCGCACGAGACTTAAAAACATCGGAAACACGCAAATAGCTCCAGATTTTGCCTCTGGGCCCAACTGGAAAAGTTACAGGTACTAGAAGCCTAACCTACCCAGAAGGACCCTACACCCAAAATCTCCACACCCACCCCCCACTCTGGCCGCAATTTGCGGCCAGAAAGAATAAATCGGCGGCCGAGAGGGGGAGGTGGGTCCCCGTGCTCTGTGTGTGTGTTTCTACTAGTCTCACCATGTTACAGTTTTCACAATTTTAGTCTGAAGGGCTCGGGTCAATAGCAGATCCAATAGAGGCTAAAAAGTCACTAAAACTGCTAAATTACGCCAAGTCGGGTAAATCGGGTGTCTTTGTGAAATCTGGGGCAATCCTCTGGTTAACTGGCCTCATCAGTACCTAAAAGGGCTATTCTAACTAACACTACCATTAACTTGCCAAAATTCCCCTAATTTACCCAAAATTACCACTAAAACATGCAAGAAACACCAATCAAGCTAGATTACCATAATTTTAGCAATTTAGGGTTATCTATCCAATTTTAACGACACTACTATGCTAACACAGACTAACTAACACCAAAAAGGTTCTATTAAGCTACAAGCACTCTAATGAAACTAGATCTACCAACACTACACAAGACTAGTACTAAAATTATGATAAACACTAAACTAGCTAATCAAGCACATAATCAACACAATATGGAAAGAGTTTAGGAATTATACCCCCAAGGAACCTTGCAAACAAGGAGAAGGAGAAGAAGAGGAAGGAGAGTGCTGCCGTGCTGAACTGGTGCAGCTGCAGTCCTAAGGCTGATGCTGCAACTGCTGATGCTGATGCAGTGAAGGTTGGAGGTGTTGTGTTGATATTGTGTTGGGTTGATGTGGTGTGGTGTTGGGGATGATATGGTGTAGCTGGTGTGTGGTTTTGGAGCTTTGGGCTGTTTGCAGCAGCTGAGTTTGCTGTTGCAGCTATGGTGATGTGGGTGTTGTGTTGGTTTCAGGTGCTGCTGTTTTGAAGCAGCAGCAGCAGCAGGGGGTTTAGGAAATCTTGAGGGAAGGGTTAAGTGTTGTGAGGGGGTGTTATGTAAGGAGTTGGGGCTGAAACAGCTGCTGTTGTTGATGTTTTGAAGGAGGTTGAAGCTGATGTAACAGCTTATGTACAGGCTGATGTACAGGGGCTGATGTGCTGTTCTTGGTGGCTAATGCTGATGTTTATTCTGTTGGTATGGTGAGGTGTTGCAACTGTGGGTGTAGTAGTTGCTGAGCTAAGGGGTAGATAGCTGATACAATGATGTTGTTGGGGGCTGAAGTGTTGCTGCAGTTTTTTTGATGCATGGCTGATGTTTGGCTAAAGGAGTTATTTTGGTGGCTGAAAGGATGATAATTGGGCTGATGTGAGTGTGTGAGAGAGGGATTTGAGGTTGGGGATGTTTGTAATGATGTTAGGGGCTGAAGTGGCTGTTTGTGCAGCAGTTAAAGTGTTGCTTTATGAAGAACTGATGCTGGAAATGAGCTGAGAATGGCTGATGGTGAATCATCAGCTGCTGCTACAGCAAAGGGTGGTGGTTTCGATGGCTGATCTGTTGGTAAATGGGCTGATCTTGTTGTGAGAGTGAGAGAGAGGTGATAAAAGTTTTAAAGTGAGGTGATGAGACTTAACCTTAAACCATCATTCTCCCTTTCTCAAACCAAAAGCTATCATGACACATTACATCCCTCTCAAGTCAACCTTAAAACTCTCTAAATACTCATGGTCAAAGCCAACCATCCTCAATTTAAACTAATTAGCCCTAAACAACTTAATTAACTTAACCAAGGACCTAACCACCATGGTTAACTTAAACATAGTTAACCCACAAGCTCAATTATATGGCAAAATCCTAATCTTAGTCCTAGTTAACGTGCACAAGTGTGTGTGGTCGGGATAAAATTTTACAAAAATAACCATAAAATCAGATAAATTACTAGGATCCCGGTTTGATAAACCTTTTTACCAAAACCCCCCACATCGATACTCAATTACCACTAACCCTAATCTCAGGTGTTACAATACCCCTCATGCTTAGCTTGTTAGTTAGGTCTGTAGATTCCTTAGTAGACATTAGATTAGACCTGAGACATACCTATTTCAAAACTAACGAACCGGGAATATTTTAAAGATAGGCAAAAAGGGATTCTACGGATAATTTCAAAAGGCGCATTTTTTCTTAAAAACACCGTAGCCTTTATTTTACTAAAAACCACGATTCGTCTTATTTCAAAAGGCAAAACTACATGACACTTACATACTGATGTAGATTCTTCACTATTGCATTGATTAATTGATTCCGCATATTCATATTATTTGCATCGCATTACTTGTGTTTATTGCTATATTACCACCATGCTGTTAGGACACCAGCACCATTATCGATGATGCGTATGTTCCACGTACACTATTTGCCGGCTCACACACTTCATCATCGATAATTGCCATGTCACTACACTGTAGTACTGTTGCATTCATACTCGTGTACTTACATATTGTACACCCATACCTGTGCACATATTTATTGTACATTCATACTCGTGTACATACATAGCGTACACCCATAGTTTTGCACATACCTATTGTACATTCATACTCGTGTACCTACATAGCGTACACCCATACTTGTGCACATACCTATTGTACATTCATATTCGTGTACTCACATATTGTACACTCATACTCGTGCACCTACCTGTTGCACACTTATACTTGTACACTTACATATTGCGCATACATAGATGATTCTGGCTTGACTCGCAGATTGGGAACCGCAAGATACTTTTAAAAACTGATTCATTTTAAAGAAGCGGTCTTCCCTAATTATGTGCATATTGCTACTCCATGTTGTATGATATACCGATATGCTTACATTTTGGTTATATGTCGCATACATCATGCTTTTGATTTTACGCATTGAGGTATGTTGTTTCCATGATATTTTTGGATTTGGGAACCATGGGTATTTTAAAAGAGAATATATATATTGTTTTAAAAAACCCGGTTACCCTTGATATGATATTTTAGTGCGTCCACCATGTGTTTTCTCGGTTCTGAGAGTGGCATGTGAAACCCGATTCGAGGAGCGGTAGGCACCGTCTGGGGGTACATGGTGGACCCGGTGAGGTACCCCGGGGCAAGATGACTCGTATATGTTAGACGGTGAGCCTGGCAGGGGAGTACTACCTACCGGTGATAGTATTTGGACTCGGCGGTTATCGTGAGGAAACCGACCGGAGTTATGTACGTATGGATACGTCGGAATTCGAGGGTCGAAGCTGGGCACTCGGGATTTCGAGATAGCGTATGATGCATACTTATCAGGGCCAGTCGTGGTGACAGCGCCTGATAGATGAGGATTTACGTGCCGATGCTAGGCACAGGTTTCATGATGTTTTCGAGTGTCGATGCTAGGCACTCAGGTTCCATGATTTTTATTATATCCTCATACTTCTATGTATATGCTTTATGATATTTACATGCATGATGCTTATTGTCATTGGGTGACAGGTGGACGGGATCCACATACATACATACATACATTGATTACATAGTGGGATGATATCCACATACTCATAGTTTTCCTGATATAGTTGACATTGATGACTTTGATCACATAGTGGGATGATATCCACATACTTATAGACTTCATGACATGTTATTACCTGAGGCACTGGCATGAGCACTTGGCACTACACTCTTGTATAGATGTTACATTGCCATCTTATCATGCTTCAGACTTATTTATTTGAGGTTTATATATATTTGATCGTATTGACCTAGGATTAGGTCATGCATGCGATTTCTACTTGTAGATATCTTCTATTCACGAGTTGGCAACTCACCCCCGTTGTGCCACAGTTCTTGCAGGTTTTACCGTACAGGTTTCATTGCGGCTTTTCTGGCACACTGCTTCCATATGGGTGACTTGCTTTGGTAGGTGGGTTCTTTTGTATCAGAACCACCATTGTACATGTATTATTCAGTTGTATCTAGTAATTCCATCAACCAAAAACTTGTATATTGTTTCAGACTTAGAAATCAGTTATGTATTATTTCGACCTTAGAGTCGCGCGTTGTAGTATTACGCTTTTCATGCTATTTGAGTTTTCCTTTGAGTTTTGATCCTCGCCCTTCGGCGCTGTATATTATATTGCTTGCGTGGTTGTGACCGTCGATTGACGAAGAGCTAGCTCCCGCTTGGGGATGCCTTTTATCATTGCATATATATTATTTATGTTGTACCCCGTTCGGGGCCAGTATTTACAAAGGAAACTCTGCTGAAATTTTCAGAAAAGATATGTGATTTTTAAAATGCATATTCGGCTTAGTTATTTAAAAACTTTGATTTTCAAACATGTTTTCTTCACTTTTAAAAGCTATTTTCCTACTTCTTAAAAAACCAGTTTTCTCTATTTACTCCTTAAAATGGTTTTAGATTTTCTGGGCTTTTGGCTTACTTGGATCAGATGGGGTCCTATAGACTTCATATGATTCAAGTGCTAGTCACGTGCTCTTTCGGGTCGTGACAAGAGGGCCAGAGTCCAACGCCAGTGACGTACTGCTTTACGAGTGGTCATACTAATTGGCCGAGAGTTGGCCAGAGACCGACGCCAGTGACGTGCTGCTTTATGAGTGGTCATACTAATTGGCCGAGAGTTGACCAGTGAAGTGCTAGAGCGGAATCGTTTCCGTTAGCACACCCGACTGAGCCAACGAGCCGATGGATCGCGAGATTGGTAATCCACAGAGAAATGAGTACCCAGAGACAGAGGACGCCAGACCGTGAGCAGGAGGCAAGCGGATGTTCTTGCTCTGCCAGTTTTGGGCGCACCGATATTTTTTTCGACATTATAGGAGGTGTACCTCAATGTCAGTTGTTTCGATTTGCGTTTGTGATCCGAGTATCACGCTTATATCGCTTGAATTTGAGTTTTGGTGATTGAGTTTCATGATATGGTTTTCATGCACCATGGCTGCACCTACTGGGTATTTACATTTTGTGCATAGTTATTACACTTGATATATATTTTATATACCGTTGTATTGAATTGCAATTTGTTCATATCTATTGCACTTGATATTCATTTTGTGCCTTGACTGCACGTGTTTATGATTTTGTGGATTTCATACGGTTGATTTGATTTTGTGCATATGGTATGCACTCGATATGATTTTTGCACTCGGTATAGCTCACATGTGCTTGCAGTGCATTGATACGGATTTTGTGCACATAGTTGCACAAGTTTTTGATTTATACACCTTTGTACACTCAGTATTGTTTTTATACGCATCTGAGTTATTAATGCGTTTCTGTACATTTTTGAACCCGATTTGTATTTTGTGCAATTTTTGCACTAGATTTTCATTTCGTGCATTTGTTGCACCGGATTTGTATTTCGTGCACTAGATACACCGGATTTGTATTTCGTGTAATGGATGCACCGGATTTGTGTTTTGTGCATTTGTTGCACTAGATTTTCATTTCGTGCATTTATTGCACTAGATTTTCATTTCGTGCACTTGTTGCACCAGATTTGTATTTCGTACATTTGTTGCACTAAATTTATACGCCGTGCATTGGTTGCACCGTATTTGTATTTCGTGCATTTGTTGCACTAGATTTTCATTTCGTGCACTAGATACACCGGATTTGTATTTCGTGCACTAGATGCACCGGATTTGTGTTTCGTGCATTTGTTGCACTAGATTTTCATTTCGTGCACTTGTTGCACCAGATTTGTATTTCATGCATTTGTTGCACTAGATTTATACGCCGTGCATTGGTTGTACCGTATTTGTATTTTGTGCAATTGTTGCATTAGATTTGCATTCATGCGTTTGTAGCACCAGGTGGGTATTTCATGCATTAGTTGCACTAGATTTATACTCCGTACATTGGTTGTACCCGATTTTTGTCTTTGAGCATTCATTTTACTAGATTTATGTTTTTGTGCGCGTTGCATTTGACATTCGTTTTGTTGGATATAGTGCCCTCAAAGTCAATTATTGGATCGCAGGCACGTGATTGCAATGATTAAGGGAGGACCTATGCCAGTAGGACAGTGTTACTCAAGATGATAGTATGCTATCTGGATTATTTGTATCATCGTGTATATGTTTTGGGTGACCTTACAGATCACTATTGCACATTGATAGAACCCTTAGGATACTTGCCTGACTACCAGCAGTATGATGGCGATCATATACGTGAGAGTTGGGTAGTCTATAAGCACATCCTTAAATTGGTCCCTAGTCGTGGGATTTTCGAGACAGGGCATCGATACTCCAGAGTAGACTAGTGATACAGTCGAGACCCCGACGAGGGGCAGTGGCCGGTCTCATAAGCCATTGGTGTCAATTGGATCACCTAAGATGTATACAGGTGCTCATTAGATTATGAGTACACCGGACATGACTTGCCGGGAACATGCTAGTTGATACTATACCTGACGTCAGATAGCAGTTCCCTGGTGACATGTGTACAGGTTAGTTCATCGACCTGAGATCGTCATTTTTCTCGTGTGAGTTCCCACTGTGCTTTGATTACTACCCTACCACGGCTCAAAGGAGTCGTGCAAACAGGTTTTAGTTGGGTATAGTCCCGAGCCACATGGAGGTAGTGTGCGGATCGGCAGGGGGTTTCATCTCTCCCGGTATTGGGGGTGAGATCGCGCTGTGTCTAGGAGAGCCATTACACTCTAGAATTGGCGGGCTATTTTCCGCACTCGTAGGGGGTATAGGTTGACCCAAGGAGGGGTGCTCAAGTTACCAAATTCCGAGAAGTATTGGGTGGTCCATTCACTTTGTTGAAGGGGGCTGCCTCACTTCAGGTTTTGGTGGGTAACTTGCCGCGCCCGTAGGGGTTTAGGATTTCATTGCACAGGCTATCCACACGATCAGGGGAACGTCGGGTTTCACTTGCGGCTCAAAGGAAACCCGGGGATCCCAGATTATCTGTATTGTTCTGTGATACTTATTACATTTCTGTGATGTTGCATTTATCATGCCATGAGCGATTATTATATATTGATATATATATATATATATATACTAGTAGATGTTGTATATGTTTTACACCCGCACTAGTCTAGTCCCCGCTCTGTCGTTAGTTAAGTAACCTAACGGGTGATGACGGGACCCAGTAGCGAATGCGGATGGTATATACGTACATCATATTTTCGTTCTTTTCTGGTGTGATTAATTCATGGGACTGCATTGATTCGGATCAATGCAAGCTAAACAAACCTATTCTGATATTGTTGGAACATTTTTCAAAAAGCTGTTATTATAAGAACGTTTTCTTTTGTTTTGCACAGTGGTATTCGGTTATGAATATCCAGCACCTCAGTCGAAGAGGCAAGGGCCGAGATCCCTTCACCGGGAGTGACCCCTTGGTCAGAAGTTTGCGTCCGGGTAATAACTTTACTATAGTCGATTGCTTTTTGCTTTGCATCATGGTATTCAGTTGGAATATCCTGCACCTCATTCTATGGGGAAAGAGCCAAGATCCCTTCACCGGGAGTGACCTTTTTAGCAAAGGTTTTCTCCACCATATTTTTATAAAAAAGCTATCCGGTTCCTTCAACGATATCAAATTCATTACGTTAAAGTTTTTTCGCCAAAAACCATTCGTAGCCCTCCGTCATTTCAGAAAAGTAGCACTTAGTATTCATGCTATGTATGTTGGCCTTCGTCAAGGCATAATGTATGGTAGCTATTTGTTACTTTTCTATTGCATAGATAGATGTGTTGGTTTGGGACAGTCGTACTACTATTTTGGCCTTCGTCAAGGGTATGTACGGGTGGGTTCAAATTAACCTGGATAATAACGGGCAGAACTTGACATGTGACTTATGATATGTTGGCCTTTGTCAAGGTCATAAGAGTATGGGGTAAAAATCACATCGGGAGTTTCTAAGGAAACTGAAACTTGCCAGATATGCGCATACCTTCTGGAGTGTGATAACGTGAGTGGATTCCATCACGTTATCATGCGATGATAGTTGGATCCCGATTCCCACTGATGAGTTGGTTTACTCCTCGGGTGATCCCGACTAATTCTTCTTTCAGGTTTGGAGGAGAATTTGAGGATACAGTGGGAGGTTTCCTGATTAGATAAATTGATAACCATTCTGATCTAGGTTAGAGTGCACGCAGAGTGTTTCTTTTCTCTCTCTTTGGCAGAAACCATGGTCCGACCCCAGACTATGACTCAGTGACCAAGATTAACCGAACCTTCTTAAAACATTGGCTTTTGGATTGTCCGAGTTGCATACCTCATTGCCACTCCTACTTTTACCCTTTTTCTCCGGAACATTTTGTGTCACTACAAACATCCACTTCCATTGGATAAGACCATCGTATGGTTATATACGAACTCGAAGGAACTTGTTCCAGATTCGAGGATGGTTTCCGGTTCTGGAGAAAATGAATAGGACTATTCAGTTGTCTTTTCCTTTTAACTTCTCTCAGGTTGCGAGTGCTCCTTGGATTAGGACAGTACACCTATTACGCTGATTGGATAGTCTTCTTCCAAACCATAGGCAGGTGCTGAAAGGTAGGGAATGAAGAAAACCGATTAGCCTAAGAGAGGTGTACAGAAGGTATTAAGTAAAAAAAATAAAGGGATTAGAAAGAGGGCAAAGTAAATTGCGACTGCTATTCACGACCAAACCAAGTATTTCATTACCACTCCCACTTCACCTTTGTATTTCTCCAGAACACTCTGTATCACTACGAAGACCCACAGTTATTTGGATACTCCATCGTATGGTTATATACGAACTCGAAGGAACTTGTTCCAGTTCGGGGATGGATTCTGGTTCAGGAGAAATAGGAATAAGGTTTATTCAGTGGTCTTTTATCTTCACCTTCTCTCGCATTGTGAGTGCTCCTAGGATTAGGGGAGTACACCCATTATGCTTATTGGATTGTCTTCTTCCAAACCATAGGCTGGTGCCGAACGGTAGGGAGGGAAGAAAACCATTTGGCCTAAAGGTGGTGTACAGAAGGTAATGACTAAAGACATATAAAGGGATTTGGAGAGATGGCAAAGAGATATACGGTTACAGTTGTGAATCTGATAATGGAAGAGGCATTACTAGGAATCCCCGGATACCTCTTCGAAACATTTACATGTTTCAGTTTCACGGTGTATTGTTAAAAGAAAACTGATTTCCCAATTAGCCCTTGCTCCAGAGTATGTATTTACCAGGTTTGATTCTCACATCTGTATGGTTTTACAGATGATGAGTGGGAGTAAGTTATTGGGAATTGGGTGATCATCCTCATTATATCGGGATTCGTTGTAATTGGTGATATTTGAGGAAATCACCTGGGTTGTTTGCCGGACGGCAAATATTTGGTTTTGAATATCCGTTGTTATGCACCAATTTTAAATTGATATATCTGTACGTTTATTTTTATAAAGTGAGATATAACTTTTTGAAATTATGTTCATGACATTTACCTATATCAGTGGATGGTTAGGTAAGGAGCATTAAACAGCGGTGTAATTCTTCTTAACCATAAGTACAGTTTTCAACCTATAACACACAGGGAATGAGTTATTAGACTCAGGGGACTTATACAGAGTATTGTATGTTGTCCAGTGTCCCTTAGGACAGAGGGGTTGGTACTCGTACTATATTCTGTTTACTTATGACTTCTCTAGTTCTTAGACATGTGTTTCATAGAAATACAAAATCCATGTTTTGAGAAATTATAGGTATATGAATAAAGTAGAGAACCAGGTATTGCAAGTATCAGGATTCTTCAAGGTGATCGAAGATGTAGATACTTGTGTATGGTATTCAGTTGATAGTAATGATTATGAGAACTTGCTTCTCTTTCAGGTTACTCATAATTGGATGCACTCCTAAGTTGAGTAATGATGATTGGTCTCTCTCCATTTAGTTGACATGCACTGGAGACAGCTACATGATTTGAATCTGGTTCCAATTAAATCAGTGCCTCTGTTTCTATATTAGGATATAGAATAGTTCATATCTTAATGATGTTAAGGTACGGGGAGTTGTCCGGCTTATGCTTAAAATCGGACTCTGGATAACTCAAGGCACGTTTCTGTAATGGCATTTTGTGGGTTGACCCGGGCTATGACGAGGGTTGACTTTCTACCATCTGGAAGATTAATAGTGATATTGTTCTTGACTCGCCACAGTTTTAGTAAAATGGATTTTTTCAGAAAACAGTAGTGGGAGTATGGTAGAACTGGAAGTGATTCCAGAACCGCAAACGATTACTGAAAATTTAATAGGACCTAAAGATTCAATCTGGTTTGACATTCCATTAGCCACGACGCAGATAAGGTGGGTAACCTCAGGAATTCGAGAGGTACTTTGGTATGCTCAAGGACGGTGACATGGAGGTTCTTGTTTACCCAGACTTGCCATTGCTGTTGTTCCAGACCGTGAGACCCGGCAGGAGGATGAGTATAGCGTCGTTCTAAACTAGCTTTAGAAGTGTACGTGTATATGACTCTGCCAGAGGGTTGTCGTAGTCAGTGGGAGCAGTGGAAGTATAGTGGACAAGTAGCTTATGTCTATTTATGGACTAAAGCAGATATAGTGGAGATAGATCATCTATTTCTGATGTGATAGTCATAGGTTTGACTTCATCAGAATAGTGGATGGATCTGTTAAGAAGGTAGTAGGGTATGATGTCCTGGTATTTGGATGACATACACAGAGTAGGAAGTGAAATTCCTATACTACGATCGGTTATATTTTGGTTGTCACACAGTGGTTTCTCCAGATAGGATATAGATATAATATCAGACATTCTGATTACTAGATCTATGGTTTTAGATCTGGATTTGGGTAGTATCCCAATCTGGGTACTTAGACAGCTTTCTAAAGGTGTTTTAGAATGGACGACTCCTGGCACAGTAGTGTACCTGCAGGTGATGGAGTCATCCTCTCTAAAGGTGTCTTACAGACTAAAGGGGAGAGGGATGTGCATGATTGGCAGATCACTTTCTTAGGCAATTGAGAAAATCATGAGATGTCAAGTACCACACCAGATGTTGTTTTTGCACTAGCTGCAATAAGTTCAGATATTAATCCAATCCTGGAGAAACATTCGGAAGCAGTTTTAGAACATAAGTGGATGGTCTAGGGATATGATAACGACATCCTCCTTCGGGTGACAGTTATCATTCCAGGCTTCCAAGGTGACTTGGATGACAGAGTGACTGTCAGAGTTATAGTTTTCCCTCTGACGAGGGGCAGTAGTTTGGACAGGAGGTCCAAGCGGATACTGAGGGAGACATGGCGCGGGATACTGATTAAGTTCAGTTGACGATACAGTCTAAGAAGTTTGGATTTGGAGTTCATTTATGAACTAGGTCCCATCAGATATCCAGACATATTCTAAGACAGGTATTGCTCATTTTGGGAGATGGCTTTCTCCGCGAACTTGAGATAAAGAGAGACATAGAAAGAAACATCAGGGCGGATCCACTCACTGAGGCTATTCCTCAAACATAGTAGTTTCACAACCGAGCTTTGTGAGACTGATTAGTAGAGGAGTTGAGTGTTCGGTATCACACGGGCTGTGAGTATGCGACATCGGAATAATTAGCCTTGAGTGCAAGTGGGAGATTGTTGGATATAGTGCCCTCAAAGTCAATTATTGGATCGCAGGCACGTGATTGTAATGATTGAGGGAGGACCTATGCCGGTAGGACAGTCTTACTCAAGATGATAGTATGCTATCTGGTTTGTCTGTATCATCGTGTACATGCTTTGGGTGACCTTACAGATCACTATTGCACGTTGATAGAACCCTTAGGATTCTTTCTTGACTACCAGCAGTATGATGGTGATCATATACGTGAGAGTTGGGTAGTCTATAAGCACATCCTTAAATTGGTCTCTAGTCGTGGGAGTTTCGAGACAGGGCATCGATACTCCAGAGTAGACTAGTGTATACAGTCGAGACCACGACGAGGGGCGGTGGCCGGTCTCACAAGCCATTGGTGTCAGTTGGATCACCTAAGATGTATACAGGTGTTCATTGGGTTATGAGTACACCGGACAGGACTCTTCGGGAACATGCTAGTTGGTACTATACCTGACGTCAGATAGCAGTTCCCTGGTGACATGTGTACAGGTTAGTTCATCGACCTGAGATCGTCATTTGTCTCGTGTGAGTTCCTACTGTGCTTTGATTACTACCCTACCACGGCTCAAAGGAGTCGTGCAAACATGTTTTAGTTGGGTACAGTCCCGAGCCACATGGAGGCAGTGAGCGGATTGGCAGGGGTTTCGTCTCTCCCGGTATTGAGGGTGAGATCGCGCTGTGTCTAGGAGAGCCATTACACGAAGTCCTTGGCCAAGGCAGAAGATTTATTGGTAGGTATTCCAATAGCATCTCAGGGTGTTCTGGGCTACACTCCGACAAGACTTGTACCGCTTTTGGGGGTCTGACTTTTATCAACCCCCTAGGCCCGACATGCGATACTCATAGACGAACGGACCGGACTGTACGGATATTGTCACTGACAGGCTCAGTAGGGTGTCAGGATGAGTTCGCTCATCGACCTCCCTTTTGGTTAATACCTGGTGGCCCGTTACGTACAGCTTGTACCATTGACGTGCTAGTGGTTAAATCCACAGCCAGTATATTGACGAGTCTTTAGAGTGCCCTACAGACAGTTTCATAAGTTTCGGGTGAAACGTTGCAGAGGCCGTATGATATATGGCAGGGTTCGATCATATATGTGCAGTAGTGCACGGATCATGATCAGACGGATCATACTAGTGGGCTTTGGTTTAAGCCGGATCCTAATATTAGATTTGTTGGATTACTTTAGTCTCATTGCATTCGCATTTAGTCGGAATGCGGATGCAAGTATATATATACAGGTGAGGGGTATCCTTATGATCCGTCACGAGTTTACTTTAGATGTTGCCGTATCTTTTTGTTGGACCAAACATTTAGATTAATGTTTGGATGGTGGAAATTGTGAGTGGATTTCATCATTTTGTGCATTAAATGAGACATGTACTTCATAGGTAACTCGTGGTCTCATTTCTTGTGCAAATGTCATATTATGTGATTGATTAGGGTGTTGAATTATTGTGAAGAGAGAGAAGGGGCAGCCACTAATATGGGGTTAGCTCTTGTATTTTGTTTTTCTAGTGCTCTCACAATAATTCAACACAACACAAAAGGAAAAGAGCCTCTTCTTCTTCTTCTTCCTCTAGCTCACCATTTCCACTAATGGCATCATCTTCAACCTCCATCCATACACTCTCATGCATTGAAAATCAATGGATGCTTGAGACAAAATGATCACACACATTCTCTACTTCACCTTGGACACGTCGGCTAGCAAACTTCATGTCCGAGTTGCTTCGGATGAAGCGGGAGCCCGTAAAAGGATTCGAAGATGTGGTGCCCTTTCCGACGAGGAAACCGGAGATCGGAGATGCCGCGAGGAGCAAGAGATGGTGGCTAAAGACCGAAGGACACGGATCGATCGATATAGCCTTTCTAACCTTTCTTTAGTTGCTAGTTAATGTTAATGGTTCGATCCGGGTTTAAAGTATACGTTAGCGCCGATTTAAAGTTTTTGAAAAAGTTTATGTTTCAGCATTTTGGCCTCGGATCGACGGCCGGAGCGCCACCGTAGACTTACGCGTTTTTCGTGCGCTTTACCGCACTGGTCATTTATATGGATCTGACGCGCTTGGGTTGGATTTTTGCGCATATTAGGCGCTTGATATTGGATTTTGTGCGTCTCGGATGCACTTGAGTGAAATTTTACTCATGTATGTTAGATGCCCTTGATTTAGATTTTATCCGTGCATATTGGATGCGATTTCATTCGTGCATGTTGGATGCACTTGACTTAGATTTTATGTAGGGTTCCTAGGCACACTCAAGAGGTTCCACAAGGCATCAACCATGCCAAATTCAAAAATTATATGCCGAGAAACCCTAATGCTAGATCGTTAATTAGAGGTAAAGGCGAAAAGCAAGCAAGTAAACAACTTTATTGCTAAGTGAATGGAAATACAACCTTTGTAGATCCGGTCGTCCACTTCTTTAGCTCCGTGATGACGTCCCTTCGCTGCGATCACCGGGATCCCGGACTCTAGCGAAGGTTTCATCGGAGAAATGAGCGGGCTAGGTCGTTGACTTCGATGCCGAAGATGATCTACGTCGAGGCAACTCTAACTCAAGCTCCATCTTCACTAGCTCATGAAACTTGTGAAGAAAACACCCTATACAACATGGAAAGTGTAAGAGGATGAAGAAATAGGAGGTGGGTTCACTTTGGATTTGGATTTCTCACTTGGATTCATCACTTAGAATTTTCTAGTAAGCTTTCTTCAACTCATGAAGAAGATGAAGAAGAATAGAAAAGAATGAATTATCTAATTAGAAAATTCAAGTGATGCTTATCATTTAGCAACCATGGGTGAGGCTAACTCATGTAGAGAATAAACTAGGATTTAGGCAAATGGTTAGGTTAAGGAAAAAACAAAATGGTTTTAACTTTTCAAAGCTTCATGAAGCTTCAAATAAAAACAAAGAATGCCACCATTTTATTTTTGCCAAAATGAATAAATAAATAAATAAAAACCCTAACCATTTACCTAAACATGGTTTAAATCAAACATACACCCAAGTTTGCATGTATCATCAAACATGATACAATCAAGTGCACAAAAATATATCATATATACAATGTGCACAATCTAGTGAGAAAATAATCTTAAGTGAACCAATACTAATTAATGTAAAGTAATATATCAAATATATAATTGTACATTAAATCATTAAATCAACACTTGATTTAATGATCCGGTCATACTGCATATAACCGACTAATATCAAGTGTATCAATGTATCGAATCAACACTTGATTCGGTAACCCGGCTATATCTCATATAACCGTCCAATGATACAAATCGCGAGAATAGAATACAGTATCACATACTGTTATTATTCTCGGTCCTGCACATATCTCATATGCGCTCCTATTTCGTTTCGCTTGAGCCAGGAAACCTCTGTGTAGGACTCTAAAGACTCGTCAATACGCCGGCAGCAGGTGATGATCATATCAAACACCCACAAGCCACAAGCGGTCTGCTAAACGTAACGGCCACCCGGGTATTGAGCGATCAGAAGATCAACATGCAAGCCCGCTCACACTCCTGTGAATCCAACCAGTAACACTTACCGTACAGTCCGGTCTGTTCGTCTGATATGTCGCATATCTAGCCTAGGGGTGGTAAACGTCAGACCCCAGTAGCTCGATAAGTCGTGTCGATATGAGGTCTATAACAGTTCGAGAAACTACTGGTAACACTTACCAGTAAATCTCAACAACCCTGGCCAAGGATTTTTGGTTATAGCCAATCGAACACAGCACAACATCAACTCCCTATACCGGGAGAGACGAATCCCCTCCTATCGCTCATTGCCTCCATGTGATTCAGGACTGTACCCAAAAACCACCGTTTTGCATGCCCTCTTGGACGTGGTAAGGTGGAAATCAAAGCACAATGGGAATCACACAAGACTCTATGACGATCTCGGGTCTACAGACTACCCTGTACCAGTGTCACCAGAGAACTGCCATCTGACGTAAGGTATAATACCATCTGGGAGTTCTCGGCGAGTTCGTCCAGTGTACCCAGTCTCTACTGAGCACCCGTATATCATCTCTGATGTCAAACACCAATGGATATGGGATCATCCATCGTCCATCTGTATGGGTCGAGAAGGTATACGCTAGTCTACTCTGGTATATCGAATCCCCGTCTCGATACACCCACAACTAGGGACCTTGAAGGATGTACTTATGGACTACCATGTCCCTACTAGTATGATCCGTATCATAGTCTAGGTAGTCAAGTACACATCCTAAGGGCTTTACCAACATGTAACAGAGAGGCAATCAGTGTACACGTTAAGGTAAAGAGCAACCAGATAGCATACTATCATGTCGAGTAAGAAAGTCCTCCCTATGTATGTCCCAGCATCCACTACAATATACATCCTATGTACAGTAATAGCCTCTAGGGCATACATATAACTAACAATCTCCCACTTGCACTAGGGCCATCTGTAGCAGTGGTTGCAGTATCTCATACTCAACCATCCCATAAAAGTCTCTCTCTGGGAAAAGGCTTTTGTGAGTGGATCCGCCGTGTTGTCCTCTGAGTCTTCTCTCCTAACCTCGATCCCCTTGGAGATCAGCGATCTCCATGATCAGGTGACACTGCCTTAGAATATGTCTTGATCACTGATGGGACGGACGTTCCTTGGCATAAGCCACAACTCCATTGTCACACAATGGGAGGAACAAAGTTCATCTCATGAACAAATATACACCCAGACAGCCTCTTTGGTAGCATCTTCAGTAGCGATGTATCCAGCCTTTATCGTCTAGTAAGCCACGGTATTTAGCTTGGAACTCTTCCAACATACCGTCCCTTTACTGAGGGTAAAGATAATGCCTGTGACTGACATTCAGTCGTCCTTATCACTGTGGAACCTTTCCAGTGATTCTCCCCAGGATCGATTGATACCATCTCACTACAACTAGTGAGAATCCTAACATCCAATTGCTTCTATCTCATAGATCAAAACTCAGGATTTAGGAGGTATCACTTTGATCCTATATGGAGAATCCTTGTGATAAGCGGAGATTGACCGAGCGTAGCATAGGAAACTCTTTCCCCATCAAGAGTATGTCATCCATGTACTCTACGAGGATCACCACCATACACCCTAATACCTTTTTGTATATACAAGGTTCATCTACCATTTTGATGATGTCAAACTCTTTGACCATCTCATCAAAACAGATGTTCCAACTCCGCGATGCCTGCTTAATCTTATAAAGCATCTTGTACACGTTTCCGCTGCTCCCATTGTCTACGAAGCCCTCTGGCTGTGTACTTACAGACGCTCTCTTCTAAAACATCATTTTAGAAAAGCAGTCATGACACCCAACCGCCAAATATCGTAGTTAAGGTATGTAGCCGTGGCAAGTAGGATCTGGATGGACTTAAGCATAGCCACTGAAAAAGATTTCATCATTATCCACGCCTGGTCGATGATGAAAACCTTTAATATGTCTAGCTTTCAAAGTCTCAACTTTTCCATCTACAACAAGTAATCTTCTCAAGATATACTTGCTCCTGATGGGGATTTAACCCATCAGATAAGGCAACCAAAGTCCATACTTTGTTGGTGTATAAGGATTCCATCTCAGATCGCTAAGCATCCAGCCATTCTTATAGAGTCCCTACTCTCGATGGCCTGCTCGAAACTAGTTGGGTCATCATCTCATGATGCAATCCTCGTTCCCACTGTCATCGAGAAACCGAAGTATCTCTCAGGCGGATGAGGAACCCTACTAGATCGGCGGAGAGGCTGAGGTTCGTTGGAATCTACTGAATCCTTTGGTTCTACCAAATCATTTGCTGTAGTTTGTATAGCTGGAACCTTTCCAGTTCTACATAACAGACATTGCCTCGATCTTGTCCGGATTTTTGCTTTTAGACATAGGCCGGTCAACCCCAAATCTTAACTATCTTAAGACATGGGCTCTTCCCATACCATATCTCATATGGAGTGGTAGGCTGTGATCTGATTCGAACCTAATTCAATAGGTATGCAGCTTCTCAAGTGCATAACCCCCAAAAGGAAACAGGTAACTCAGCAGTACTCATCATAGAGCGCACCATATCGAATAGGGTGCAATTGCTCCGCCCCGATATACCATCGTGCTATGGTGTATATGGAGGAGTAATGCTGAGAGAGAATCTCATTCTCCTTTAGAATAGTCCAGGAATTTTATGCACAAGTATTCTGCTCCTTGATCTCATCAAAGGACATAATACTTATACCCGTATTGGTTCTCTACTTCTAACTTATATTCTGTGAATATCTCAAAAGGTTCGGACTTGTGTTTCAACAGGAACATATGACTGAATCTTGAGAGATCATCAGAGAATGTAATGAAGTACAAAGAACCGGTCCTGGCATGTGTAGACGGGGGACCTTACATACATCAACATGTATCAATCCAAAGAGTTTACTAACTCTTTCTCTGTTTCCAGTAAACGGAGCTATAGTCATCTTATATTTGTGACATGACTGGCAAGTTTCACAAGATATAAATTCAAACTGATTTAAATATGCATCTATATGTAACTTCAGCTAGTCGGGTCGCATTGATATGACCTAGTCTACAATACCTCAAGAAGAATTCGTTCATTTCTGAACTCTTCCTCTTGTGTGTGTTCTGTATACTAGGAACTGTAGTTTGATTTAGAACGTCAATGCTTTTAGATAACGTGCCTGAACCGATCAACTTTTGATATAGGAAATGTTCAAAACATTATCCAACAATACAAAATTATATCCTTTCTTTACTAATAAAGAGACTGATATGATTTTGTATATCAGGTTCGGTATCTAATAACATTTGTTCAGAATCAATGTATTCTGGTAATACAGGGTGATAGTGACCAACGGACTTGGCTGCAACACTTGCACCGTTTTCTGCCTCATGAAACTTATCACCCGTTCTCAGTTCTCTACCTTTCTATAGCCCATGTAATTTATTACATATGTGGGATTCTGATCCGATATCATATACCCAGGACGTAAAGGACATTGAGAAACAGTTCTCTGTAATGAACACACCCGAAGATGATGCATCAGTATGCACTTTCTTCGTTTGGGCCGAACGGGAAATCTGGTATTCCCCAATTTCCTGCTCTGTCTTATAACAATTATAAGTTTGGAGCGGGACCAATGTTCCCCAGCTCAGTATAGCAAGCGGGTTCGGTCAATACATCTGTATTATTATCTTGATTTAAGACGTGACATGGTCGCTACCAGGAGAGAGAGAGAAGAAAACACTCTGCGTGCGCTCTTGCAAGATCAGATTGGTTATTATTTTATCTAATCAGGATGGCTCCCACTGTTTTTATCAAATCTTCCTTCAAACCCTAAAAGGAAAGACTAGCCGGGATTAATTACACGCTACAAGTTCGCCAATCTTTCAGCCAGGCCAGTGTCGGTACTTTGAGGGAGGTTCCCCATGCTTTCGCACGGACTTAATTACAGTAAATCTCGTTTTCCCAGAGGCATAACCTCGTTGACACCTTTCTAGACACCTACTTGATCGGCTAATTGTAATGTGTAAAACTCTCCCAGGAGTAACTCTTACTCGCAGCGGGTATCGGGATCCTACTATCTCATAGAAAGTATGCAATCTCATTGCAAATTTCAACACTTGAAATTCCCGATAATATTTTGCCCCTAGCGTTCTATGACCTTGACGAATGCCAAACAACCCATAGTCTACTAGTCAAGTTCAACCCGTACATTTCTTGATTGAATTAAACCCACCCGCATGACCCTTGACGAATGCCAAACAACGCCGTACGAATAACCTAATCCAATCTGCATCATATGCATAAGCAGATAAGTACTAGTTAGCTACCGCACACTACGCCTTGACGAATGCCAAACTACCGCAGCACGAATACTAAGTAGTACTTATCTGAAATGACGGAGGGCTATGACAGGTTTTTCTGAAAACCTATTGCGTAATGAACTTGATATCGTTGTATAATCAAATGGTTTTAAAAATGGAGTGTTTTTGAGGCTTTTCTAGTTTTGCTAAAGGGGTCACTCCCGGTGAAGGGATCGTCGACCCTTTCCTCATCGAATAAGGTGCAGGATATATCATATATACCGCTGTGCAAAGCAAGAATTATAGGAGCAATCAAAAGACAAACCGAGGGTTGGAGCATCTGCCAGTCATTGCTAAAGGGGTCACTCCCGGTGAAGGGATCTCGGCCTTTTCTTTATCGAATAAGGTGCAGGATGTTCTACAAGGAACACCGCGATGCAAAGCAAGAACTGTAGCTACCTGTTTTTGAAAATTCGATTCCACAACATCTTTTAGGTTTCTTTTTCTTTCATTAATCATATTAATGAAGTCCCATCATTTAAGTTACCTAAACATCACAGATAAATACGACGTACACTTATGCCATCCGCATTCGCCTCGATGTCCCCTCGTGCACCGTTAGGTTAGGTGACTAACGGCAGAGCGGGGCAGGGCTAGCGCGGGTGTAAAACATTAGTAACGTCCATATAATATATCATATATACTATATATAGTATCTATCACAACATATCAAATGATCACATCACAGATATCACAGCAAAAGAATCATATGAAACATTGGATATACTAGGACGTCCGTGTTTTCAATACGAGCCAGTATAAAACACGGATTCCACGGTTGCGATGAATAGCCAAACCCACACCTCTAGACCCCTACGAGAGCGGCAAGCAACCCTATCAATTCTAGAGTTAGGAGACCCGGACTCGACTCCTCGAGTTGGTCTCCTACTGGACTCCAGAACCCGGTTACTTGTGCCCTCCTCCTTGGGTCTATCCTAGTGCGGAAAAGAAAATAATATACAAAAGGTGATATCTTTCGCAACCTGGAAGTGCCCCAATAAAAGAATATTACATACAAGTTTTTACATGAATGAAAATGAAAAACACTCATCTCACATAAAACCCCCCGGCTATTCAAACACGACGATCCAATATAACATATCCAGCAACACATAACATCACATGTCATCAACGTAAGTAAACATGCGTATCCCAATTGTCGTTGACATATAGCAACGAAACCAGCGATATCATATATTACACTTACGGTCACAGAAAAGAAAGTGTAAAACTACAACAGTTGGAATCCGCAAACTTCATAGACATCGCATGCCTAATCAATTGAATTCCTTAGACATCACATGCCTAACAATTATAAACCCCGCATTTTAGTCTCATTATCGAAAACACTTTTCAATATCAAGTCGGGCAATTCAACAAGATTCCCGGCATTTTGATCGAATGATCGTCGCAAACTTTAGTAGGCGGCCGCACCCCCGATGCCGTCGACGAAGTGCACCAAGGTGGAACACCGCTGCCGCGAGCACCCGAACGGATGCTTTCGGCGACGGGGTTCTCCTACAGTCACTTGGTCGGGGCTATGGGGTGTAGCTGTCTATTAAGTTTACCCGGCGAGTATCCGCGTACGCTACGTGATTGCGACGGACTTTTGATCACATCAAAATTCCGTGGCAACCGATCAAGTGAGACTAAAGTGCTATGTTTATAACATTCAAATTAGTTATCTCATAACTCCTTGTGGATTCCAAATATTGTATCACATTCCGGATAAATAGAAAATGTTAAACTTTCCGATCGGACAATCAAACACCCAAGTTTTCCCGAAACAGCTCAACACATGAAATAAGTTTAAAAACATTCACTTCATGCCACAGTACCAACGGTCCAGCCGTAGAAGGGTCAAGCCAACGCCTCACATGTGGCACGCCGTACTGCCCCAAACCCTAAGGTTCAAAGGGCAGTTCAAGACGGTCACATAATCGAGTTAAGGTTTGTTGTCTTCTCGAGGGACCATCGCGTTACTTGCACTACTTAGAACGTTCTTAAACCACGGAAAAATCCAACACTTGGAAATTTTCCGGCAGGGGAAAAATTGGGTATTTATATCCGGTCGAACTTTTTAACATATTCAAAAATTATCCGGAAAAACACATAGACGGAGTTAAATAAACCGATCGAATCATCGAATCCCCAAAACAACCCAGAAAATTCAACTGTTGAATATAAGTTAAAATTACCCAGAAAACACAGGAATCAGTATAGAACATTGCTGTGCAAAGCACGTGCCAAGAATCACCTTTATGGCCGCGGAACCGCCGCAAATGCTAAAGGTGGGGCCGCGGTTCCGCGGCGCTTTGGTTGACATGGGATCACGTGCTTCACAGTAACTCTTATAATACCCTGCTGTATTTTTTCGATATTTTTAATTTGGAAAAATCCACATTTTCAGAAAATGTACAGAGAAGGGTTTGAGTTAGGGTTTCGGGGTTCGATCGGATTTCTAACATCGTCTACACTTCACCTAAACCTCTAGCTAGGCTCTGATACCACTGTAGGGTTCCTAGGCACACTCAAGTGGTTCCACAAGGCATCAACCATGCCAAATTCAAAAATTATATGCCGAGAAACCCTAATGCTAGATCGTTAACTAGAGGTAAAGGCGAAAAGCAAGCAAGCAAACAACTTTATTGCTAAGTGAATGGAAATACAACCTTTGTAGATCCGGTCCTTACACTTCTTTAGCTCCGTGATGACGTCCCTTCGCTGCGATCACCGGGATCCCGGACTCTATCGATGGTTTCGTCGGAGAAATGAGCGGGCTAGGTCGTTGACTTCGATGCCGAAGATGATCTACGTCGAGGCAACTCTAACTCAAGCTCCATCTTCACTAGCTCATGAAATATGTGAAGAAAACACCCTATACAACATGGCAAGTGGTAGAGGATGAAAAAATAGGAGGTGGGTTCACTTTGGATTTGGATTTCTCACTTGGATTCATCACTTAGAATTTTCTAGTAAGCTTTCTTCAACTCAATAAGAAGATGAAGAAGAATAGAAAAGAATGAATTATCTAATTAGAAAATTCAAGTGATGCTTATCATTTAGCAACCATGGGTGAGGCTAACTCATGTAGAGAATAAACTAGGGTTTAGGCAAATGGTTAGGTTAAGGAAAAAACAAAATGGTTTTAACTTTTCAAAGCTTCATGAAGCTTCAAATAAAAACAAAGAATGCCACCATTTTATTTTTGCCAAAATGAATAAATAAATAAATAAATAAAAACCCTAACCATTTACCTAAACATGGTTTAAATCAAACATACACCCAAATTTGCATGTATCATCAAACATGATACAATCAAGTGCACAAAAATATATCATATATACAATGTGCACAATCTAGTGAGAAAATAATCTTAAGTGAACCAATACTAGTTAATGTAAAGTAATATATCAAATAAATAATTATACATTAAATCATTAAATCAACACTTGATTTAATGATCCGGTCATACTGCATATAACCGACTAATATTAAGTGTATCAATGTATCGAATCAACACTTGATTCGGTAACCCGGCTATATCTCATATAACCGTCCAATGATACAAATCGCGAGAATAGAATACAGTATCACATACTGTTATTATTTTCGGTCCCACACATATCTCATATGCGCTCCTATTTCGTTTCGCTTGAGCCAGGAAACCTCTGTGTAGGACTCTAAAGACTCGTCAATACGCCGGCAGCAGGTGATGATCATATCAAACACCCACAAGCCGCAAGCGGTCTGCTAAACGTAACGGACACCCGGGTATTGAGCGATCAGAAGATCAACGAGCAAGCCCGCTCACACTCCTGTGAATCCAACCAGTAACACTTACCGTACAGTCCGGTCTGTTCGTCTGATATGTCGCATATCTAGCCTAGGGGTGGTAAACTTCAGACCCCAGTAGCTCGATAAGTCGTGTCGATATGAGGTCTATAACAGTTCGAGAAACTACTGATAACACTTACCAGTAAATCTCAACAACCCTGGCCAAGGATTTTTGGTTATAGCCAATCGAACACAGCACAACATCAACTCCCTATACCGGGAGAGACGAATCCCCTCCTATCGCTCATTGCCTCCATGTGATTCGGGACTGTACCCAAAAACCACCGTTTTGTACACCCTCTTGGACGTGGTAAGGTGGAAATCAAAGCACAGTGGGAATCACACAAGACTCTATGACGATCTCGGGTCTACAGACTAACCTGTACCAGTGTCACCAGAGAACTGCCATTTGACGTAAGGTATAATCCCATCTGGGAGTTCTCGGCGAGTCCATCCAGTATACCCAGTCTCCACTGAGCACCCGTATATCATCTCTGATGTCAAACACCAATGGATATGGGATCATCCATCGCCCATCTGTATGGGTCGAGAAGGTATACGCTAGTCTACTCTGGTATATCGATGCCCCGTCTCGATACACCCACGACTAGGGACCTTGAAGGATGTACTTATGGACTACCATGTCCCCACTAGTATGATCCGCATCATAGTCCAGGTAGTGAAGTACACATCCTAATGGCTTTACCAACATGTAACAGAGAGACAATCAGTGTACACGTTAAGGTAAAGAGCAACCAGATAGCATACTATCATGTCGAGCAAGAAAGTCCTCCCTATATCTGTCCCAGCATCCACTACAATATACATCCTATGTACAGTAATGGCCTCTAGGGCATACATATAACTAACATTTTATTCATGCATGTTGGATGCACTTGACTTAGATTTTATTCATGCATGTCGGATGCACTTGTATTTGGATTTGATTTTCGTGCGCACCAGACGCACGTGATGGTTGGATACGCCTTTCGAGGCTAATTTTGCTCTTAAGCACTTGTTTTCATGATGGGCACTATATTATATAGTAGCCGAACATGACTGATCTGAAGACAGTATTTGAGTTCTTTGCATGCATTAAAAGTTTAACAAGAGATTTTCAAAAAGGAGCTATAGTCTCGCTATTTCCTACGTGTCCATGAGTGACGCGAACGCTAAAAAGGAAAACCTTTTGGGATATTTTAAAAGGGTGGGACGTATATTTGAGCAAAACATATATGAACACATATTTATTACTTTACAAAAGAGCGTCCGTCACTTGTACCGTGAGTTACGCATCATGCGGCTATTCAGGGAACAAAATTGCATGTGTTTTATTATGTTTTAGGAGATTTTTCCAAGGATGCGTACTAGATACATATTATAGTATTTTACTAGTGCATATTGGATTTCAGTAGTAGATTTCGAGATCTGTGTGTCCTTGTAACTCCGATAATCTGTGTGCAAATCCGATGATTTGCGTGACGCTTGATGGAGTTTGATTTTTGAGTTTCGTACTAGTTTTCATGCGCACTTGATGCGCTGTGGTGTTTATGTTTCTTCCGTGATTTCGGAACCCCGTTGATTTGAGATGATTATTGAAATATTTTAGTATTTGGGGGTTTAAATTTAAATTCGGGGACCGAATTTATTTAAGGGGGGAAGATTGTAACATTTCAGAAAATATAAAGTATTATTTTTGGGAATTTAATATTAAAATAATATATTTCGCGAAAACTACCCGATTTGCGAAATTGGGGTTTTCGTAAATGGGTATAAATATATACCAATAATTGTGAAATAATTGGAGATTAAAATGATTTATTCATTTAAAAATATATTTATCGGATTTGGCATTTTTATAAATTATTATATGCAGTTTAAAAATTAAGCCCGATTAGTGCACCGCTAATCGTGATTAGGCCAAATCCGTGTTTTTACAGTTTTCCATGGCTAGTGCACTATAACATGTTGCATTTTGTTACATATTGTTTTCCTTTGTGTTCGTTCATTTCTTTTGGTTCTATTTTGTGAGAAAAGAAAGAAATGAGAGTGTATTATTGAGGAGAGAGAGAGAGAGGGACCATATCATGACTTGAGTCATGACTTATGAGAGAGAGTGATGTAAGAATAAGAGAGAGAGAGACAGAGAGAGAGAGAGAGAGTAGTCACATTCATTTCTTCACCCCATTTGTTTCTTCATCTCCTTCTTCTTGCTCATCTCCTTCCACCTTCACCCCCAAACTTCATCTCAATTTCCTTTCTAAAACCTTAAACCCCTTTCATTAAAGATGATCCCCACTTCTTCCTTAACACAATGGACCAATCAAAATTGGATTTTAGAGACTTTGGACTTCTAGGGTTTTTCTTGAGTTGCCAAATGAGATATATTTCCTTTCATATTAGTTTAGTTTTTAGTTTCCTTGCATTCTAGTGCAGTTTAGAGTTAGAAAAGTGTGGATTTTGATCTTGGAATATTCCCAAGTTGCTGTTGAGGGATAAGTAAAGGTGTAGTGAGTGTTTTAAGACCGTAGATATTGATTTCAAGACCTGGGTATGAGATTAGAACCCAAAATATGAACTTAGAATTTTCCCGACGTCGGAATTGTGACAGATTGTGATGGTGTATGAGAATCTAGGATGACCCGGGACCATTATAAATAAAGTTCCCTTGACAGTAATACGAGCAGGCAACCTAGAAGCCACACTTGAAACCCTAGCCTCTAATGCATTAATCCGGCCGCAGATTTATTCATTGTGGCCGCAAATTGCGGCCATATTTTGGTGGAATTCAATGATTTTTGGTTGGTGAGCCCCTTAGGTGATATCTAGAGAAACCCTATATGCAAAATTTCCTATTTTGTCTTAGGGTGTAATCTGGGAGTGATTTCCTTCGTTGTTGCATTTAGTATTTGCGATTTTATGAACTTGGGTTTTGATATTGATATTGTATTTGGCTGTGGGGCGTTTGTACGTCAACAACAAGGATTTGTTTGATTGTTTTGCATGCATAGGCTATAGGTTCTAACCTCTGAGCGCACCGTGTGCCGTATTGGTTTTCCGGATTTGATTTTAATAGCATTGCGACTATGTATTTATTGTAGGTAAGCGTGGATTCCGAGACGACGGAGCATAACGTCATCGACTTCGGCAAACAAGAAGTTCCACAGGTGAGTAGATCTATATCTATGGGGGAAGTCGGGTGGATGGCGTATAGCACCCCCGCAAGTTTTGATGGAAACCGATATATAGAATATGGTTAAGGAAACCTAGATTAGAAAACTATGGATAGGGTTAGAAAGATAGTTAGAGATGATATGAATGATTGAATAGATATATCGAGATATGAGATGGAAGTTATATGGATATGACTCTTTGACATGATATGATAGAAATAATGTCTTGAATTGATATATAAAGATATGAAAAGCGAATGTAAATCACGATATATATATAGATGTGTAGTTGCACTAGATTAAGTATAAGATTTTAGTGGCATGTAGTGAGATAAGATGATAGGAGCGGATATGATTGGTATAGGATATGAAACGCGATGTATAAGAATGTGACGTGAGATCGATGAATATGATGAGACTAAGATAGATGTGTTATGAGATCGGTCCAATAAGATAAATTTATATAAGATGACTTGATGTAAGATGACTTAATGTGATGAAAAGAATGTACGACGTGATATGATGACTTGATTGATATGTCGGTATACGGATGCGAGTCGATATGAGAGGATTGATACCTTTGCCGGTCCCCTGATATGAGATTGTTATGGATGCGACCTGGTATATAGGTATATAGATATATATAATGTTGTAAATCATGAGTGTTATGCTGTACGGGACGTTAGGTCCGTACCCTCAGTGTCTTATAGGTTGATAGGATCCCTAATGGTTTAATGCCGCCGTACGATAATTTACCGTACGTGATGAGTTTTATGATGATTGATCCATACCCTTGACTCGAGGATGCCGTACGATGTCTTATACCGTACGTGATGTTGTGAGGCTGGATGCCGATTGATATATTTTCCGACTCGGATATGTTATAGATATTGATAAACCCTGTCTACACTGCTTAGCTAAGCCTTTATGCAGATGATAGATTAGATATGTATACCTGATAGCATTACGCTTATGACACACTTTATGCTATGTCCATGATATTATCATTTCACTACATATGCCTGTGCTAGTACACCTACACCATTATCAATGATGCGTATGTTACACTTACACAGATTGGCTGGCTCACACACTTTCATCATCGATAATTGCTATGCCACTACACAGTATAATTGCCACATCATTACTCTATGCTGCATGATATACTTGCTATGCTCACACTATTATGATATTGTCACATCACTGTTCTACGTTGCATGATATACGGATATGCTTACATTCTGTTATATGTTGCATACATCATGCTTTACGATTATACGGATTGAGATATGCTGTTTTTTCATGAGATTTCTGGATTTGAGAACCGTGGTTATTTCAAAGAAAAGTATGTATTGTTTAAAAAACCCGGTTTCTCTTGATATGATATTTCAGTGCGTCCACCATGTGTTTTCTCGGTTCTGAGATTGGCATGTGAAACCCGATTCGAGCAGCGGTAGGCACCGTCTACGGGTACATGGTGGACCCGGTGAGGTACCTCGGGGCAAGAAGACTCGTATTTGTTAGACGGTGAGCCTGGCAGGGGGCACTACCTACCGGTGATAGTATTTAGACCTGGCGGTTATCCGGAGGATACCGATCGGAGTCATGAGATGGATATGAGGGCCGACCAGATTATACGGCGCCTGAGGGCCGATCTGAGGATGCGGCGCCTGAGATATGAGGATTTATGTGTCGATGTTGGACACGGGTTTCATGATGTTTCGAGTGTCGATGCTGGATACTCAGGTTCCATGATTTTGATGTGTCGCGAGGGACACACGTTGATTGATATCCTCATACTTTCATGCATATGCTTTTATGATATTTACATGCATGACGTTGTTCTGTCATTGGTTGATACGTGGATGAGATCCACATGCATACAGGTATTGATTATATTGTTGGATGATATCCACATGCAGATAGGCATTGAGTATATTGTTGGCATATTTGTAGATACAGTCACCCTAGATATCATAGTATTATCTTTATGATATAGTTGACCTAGGAATCGTTGTTTATTTAGATTCTACCTGTTGATGTTTTCTACTCACGAGTTGGCAACTCACCCCCGTTGTTCCACAGTTCTTGCAGGTTGACCGCATGGATCAGTAGCGGCATCACTGGCACTCAGTTGCATTCGGGTGATTTGCTTTGGTAGGTGGTACATGTTGGATCGTACCCCTCTTGTATTTATTATTCCTGTTGTATCTAGTTAACTCCATCAAATCAGAAACTAGTATTTGTATAAGTAGTAAGACTTAGCAAGATTTGTAGTTGCGAGACTTGAGCAATGGGTTATATGTTCGCTTTGTGGGTTTGATGTCTTGCTTATTTCTTTATTTTTTGTGGTGATCTTCGCCGTTGGGCGTCGTATACATATATACTGTCTTGCGTGGTTGTGAATCCGCCGTTTGGCGAAGAGCTAGCTCCCGCTTGGGGATGCCTTTTATATTATCATGTATTTGTGGTTTTGGATCAAAACATACAAAGGAGGTGCTGCCCAAATTTTTAAAAAACGAAACATGTTTTTCAACTATTAAATCAACTTGCATTTTTTATGTTCCTTTATCTATGCATTTAAGAAAACATTTGATTTCATCATACCTTTATTTCAAAATTTCACCTCTTTTATTTTCTTTAAAAAAAGGTTTAGATTTCTGGGTTTCAGCTTACTTAAGTTATGTCACGCCTTTAGACGTTGCGTGATTTAAGTGCCGGTCACGAGCTAATATTTCGGGTCGTGACAGATAGTTTTAAAGAAAATGGGAGTTTTGTGATTCTGGTCCAAACCTGTTGGGAGTTTTCAGTAAATAAGCCTATAAGAAATACAAGCAGGCGGCCTTAACAAAAAGAGTTTGAAGTTAGTGAAAGAGGTTTTTAGGCAAACCAAACAGTTGGAATTAAAGCCGTTCTCTTCTAATAAGAACTCCAATCCTTTTCCTTATCAAAGACTATAAAGAACAAAATGCTACATCGCCTCAGTCAATCATGTAGGGTTCCGCAGCACCGCCACTGGGTTTCAGGAGGTATCGACCATGCCGTTTTCAAAAAATTGGCGCGCTAAAGAACCCTAACCTAGAATCTTAATTAGAGAATTAGACGAAACTAGAATGTAAATATCATTACATCTAAGTGAACAAGGAATACAACCTTTGTAGACCGGTCCTTCACTTTAATAGCTCCGTTTAGTAGTCCCTTCGCTCAAAGTAGTGAACTCTCGGACTCTAGAAAGGCTCCACAAGATAAAAGGAACAAGCTTGCTTGAAGTTTTCGAGACCGAAGATGATCTATGTCGAGGAGACACTAACTCAAGCTACCTATTCACTAATTTGGAATTAGTGAAGCAAACAAGCTAAACTAAATAGCTAATCTAGTGTAGGTTGATGAAGTAGGATTTTTGCTCACTTTAGAAATATTTTTCTCACTAATTTTCCTCACCTCCCAAAAAGCTAATGAGCTTGAGAAAGGAGATGAAGAAAAGCAACAATGAAAAAACTAAGTGTAGAATGGCAACCATGGGTGAATTAATATCATATATTAATCCTTGTAGAGACTAAACCATGGCTAATCATAATGGCTGGGTTAATAAATATCTTAAGTAAAACAAAATTGGTGGACTTAGTCAATGATTCTACAAGCTTCCTCTGAGCATCAACCATGACTAATTTCCACCCAATTTTAAATTAATTCAAATAATAAAACCCTTCATTATGTTAAGCATGGTGCGAGTCTCATACACCCATGTCACATGTATCATCTAGCATGACACATAAAAATGTACATTAATATATATCACATATATACTAAATGCACAAATGAGAAAAAGAATTCTTAAGTGAGCTAATATTAGTTAATGTAAATTAATATATCAAATATATAATTATACATTAAATTATTAAATCAACACTTGATTTAATAATCCGGCTATATCACATATAACCGAGTAATATCAAATGTATCAACTTATCGAATCAACACTTGATTCGATAACCCGGTTATATCACATATAACCGACCGATAACACAAATCGCGAGAATAGAATACGGTATCACATACTCGTATTAATCTCGGTCCCGCACATATCACATATGTGCTCTTACTTCGTTTCGCCTGAGCTAGGAAACCTCTGTGTAGGACTCTAAAGACTCGTTAATACACCGGCAGTGCGTGGTGATCATATCAGTCACCCACAAACCGTCAGCGGTCTGCTAAACGTAACGGCCACCCGGGTATTGAGTGATCAGAAGATCAACAAGTAAGGCTGCTCATACTCATGCGAATCCAATAAATAACATTAACGCACAGTCCGGTCTCTTCGTCTGATATGTCGCATATCTCTGCCTTAGGGTGGTAAACGTCAGACCCTAATAGCCTGATAAGTCATGCCGACGTGAGGCCCATAACGGTTCGAGAAACTACTGATAACGCTTACTAGTAAATCTCAGCAACCCTGGTCAGGGATTTCCTGTTATGGCCAATCGAGCATGGCGCAACATCAACCCCCAAATACCGGGAGAGTCGAAATCCTCTCCTATCGCTCATTGCCTCCATGTGACTCGGGACTGTACCCAAAAACAGCCGTTTTGCACATTCTCTTGAACGTGGTAAGGTAGAAATCAAAGCATAGTGGGAATCACACAAGACTCTATGACGATCTCGGGTCTACAGATTAACCTGTACCAGTGTCACCAGAGAACAACTATTTGATGTGAGGTATTTTACCATCTAGGAGTTCTCGGCGAGTCCGTTCAGTATACCCAGTCTCCACTGAGCATCCGTATACCATCTCTGATGTCAAACACCAATGGATATGGGATCATCCATCGCCCATCACATGGGTCGAGAAGCGTATACGCTAGTCTACTCTAGAATATCGATGCCCCGTTTCGATACTCCTACGACCAGGAACTATTGAAGGATGTACTTAACGACTACCCTTGACCCACTAGTATGACCTGCATCGTAATCCTGGTAGTCAAGTACTCATTCTAAGGGCTTTATCAACATGTAACAGAGAGATTATAAGTGTACATGTTAAGATAAAGAGTAACCAGATAGCATACTATCATGTCGAGCAAGAAAGTCCTCCTTATATATGTCGAAGCATCCACTATAATATACATCATATGTACAATAATGGCCTCTAGGGTATACATATAACTAATAAATCATACCTGTTATATGAGTATAACTTAATGGGTATTTGATTAGTTTTGGTGTTGCAGAGATTCCACTTTTATATATAGTCGTAATAGAAATTTCAAGTAGCGGGGTTATCAAATTTGAAGAATTCTCCTTCATGATCCATACATAAAAGAGTGCCCTTTTTTCACTCTAGGTTTTAATTTGTGATGCATTTACTTTAATTCCCTTCATGATGAATCTAGCAATTGGAATTTGTGGTATAAATTAATGGGTTTTATTTTATTTCTTGATTTATGAAATTACAGCTTAACAGTGTGGATTGTGGAGTGTTCGTGTACTTATTCTTGAAGGTCTTGATTGAGGGTCGGGACATAGCGAATGCGTTGGATGGAAAAGCTTCGTTGCACTGGTAGCAGATTAAAGCTATGCAAATTCTATTGTCGCATCCGAAGAAACAACAAGATTCTTGATATTTGTTGATTCAATTTTAAACATTTTGTAAGTTTATAAATACATGTATTGATATGCTTTTATTTCGCTAATGGTGGCCGATACTGTAAATTGTCTTATGTATGACAAAAAATTGTTTGAATGCTTAAATTTGTTTCGCCGATGTTGGCCTATATCGTGGATTGTGTTATGAATGACAAAAAATTGTTGATGTATTTATTTTTATTTTTCCGATATTGTGAATTATGTTATGAATGGAAAAAAAATTGTTGATGCATTTAGTTTTATTTCGCCGGTGTTGGCCGATACCGTGGATTGTGTTATGTGACTACTTTTGTTGATGTTTGAATATATATATTTTTATTTCGCCAATACCGGCCGATACCATAGATTGTATTATGCATTACTTTGTTGATTGGATACACACAGGGAGCTGTTGAGATATTACAGGTAACTGCTTAGAAATTACATGCAACTACTTAGATGTTACAGTTAAGTGATTAGATATTACAGGCAGATACTTAGATGTTCCAGGCAACTGGAAATGCTTTTCATAAAACAGCTTCTAAATTTCATTCAGATGTATACTTAACCAAGAGCAATTTTTACATCAAAATTATAACAAATTTCGTAATGTTTTAATACAAAAGGTCTATGAAATTTAATATAAAAAAATATCAAACAACATGTAACTATTTTAAACTTAACCGATAGGAGCAGTGCATGTCGCTCTACTATGACCCTCGTTGCTACACCTACAAGGATGTCGGATACCAATTTCTTAGTAGCCCAGTGATATCCGTCGCTTGAAATTCCTTAAGAACATGTGTACATTGGATAATATCTCTTTATAGCCTATAGAGAACTGCTCAAATATGACGAACATTCAAACCTTAACGCAACTTAATAGTTTAAACAATCAACAATTTGAAAAAAATGATAATCACACTTTTATATTACTAACATATATGTTAACTCTATACCTCGGAGTACAAGACGATGCATGCAATTTTCATAAACATCCTTTAACCGACATCCTTTAACCCTTTGGGAACATTCCAAATTCCACTGTTACCCCAGAGCCATCATTTTTTATGTAGTCGAAATTGAATTGTTTCGCAATAGCAAATTAACAAAGAGTTATCCTAACTTGGTAAGAATCCTTGAATATTTGAGACGTGCCTTTAATTGCGTCATGCCACGCAACCGGGATTGTTCTTCATTATTTGATCATCTTGCCTCACCGGTTGTAAGCTTGATTTCAAGTCATGGATTCGGTCATACGAAATTGCTCGAGCGGAGGACGATATTGCGTGCTGACTGTTACATAGAAACTCTTATGTGAACATTATTATTTGTATTTATGTAGATATTATATGGAACTTATTAGATGTTACCGGCAACTCTTCTAACATATTAGGGCATGCAATTACATGCAACTTTTTAGATATTTCTAGCAACTACTTAGATGTTACAGGCAATTGTCTAGATGTTACGGACAACTTTATTAGATGTTACATGCAACTTCTTAGATGTTACAGGCAAGTGCTTAGATGCTGCAGGTAACTTTCTTGGATATTCTTCTAATAAAAAAACAAGTCAACTAAAGATCAAACCTGCTCATAATGGCATGAGTATCAACAGAGACTTGCATATGGATGACATGTTGGCTATAATTCCCTCAAGTCAATTATTGGATCGCAGGTACGTGATTGCAATGATTGGGGGAAGACCTATACCGGTAGAACAGTCTTACTCGAGATGATAGTATGCTATCTGGTTTGTCTTTATCATCGTGTGCATACTTCAGGTGAGATTACAGATCACTATTACATGTTGATAGAGCCCATAGGATTCCTGTTTAACTACCAGCAGTATGATGGCGATCATATACGTGAGAGTTGGGTGGTCTATAAGCACATCCTTAAAGTGTCCCTAGTCGTGGGAGTTTCGAGACTGGGCATCGATACTCCAAGATTAGACCAGTGTATACGGATCGAGACCCCGACGAGGGGCTGTGGCCGGTCTCACAAGCCATTGGTGTTAGTTGGTTCACCTAAGTTCTATACAGGTGCTCATTGGGTTATGAGTACACCGGACGGACTCGCCGGGAACATGCTAGTTGTTATTATACCTATTGTCATATAGCAGTTCCCTGGTGACATGTGTACAGGTTATTCAATCGACCTGAGATCGTCATTTGTCTCGTGTGAGTTCCAACTTTGCTTTGATTACTACCCTACCACGGCTCAAAGGAGTCGTGCAAACATATTTTAGTTGGGTACAATCCCGAGCTACATGGAGGCAGTGAATGGATCGTCAGGGGATTCGTCTCTCCAGGTATTAGGGGTTGATATCGCGGTGTGCACGGGTGGCTATCACCAGAAATCCTCGACCGGGGTAGATGAGAATTAGCGATCTAGGATCGGTAGTTTCTCAGTTGGTGATAGGTTTCATACCGACACTAAATGTCAAGTTATTAGGGGTCTGACTTTATCCACCCCCTAGACTCGATATGCGATACTCATAGATGAACGGACCGGACTGTATGGATATTGTCACTGTCAGGCTCAGTAGGGTTTCAGGATGAGTTTGCTCGTCGGCCTCGCTTTTGCTCAATACCTAGGAAGCCGTTACGTACAGCTAGTGTCACTGACGTGCTTGTGGTTAAACCCACTGCCAACGTATTGACGAGTCTTTATAGTCCCACATAGAGGGGTTCCCTGGTTCGGGCGAAAAGTTATAGAGACCGTATGGTTTTATAGCAGGGTTCGATCATATACGTGCACTTATGTACGGATCATGATCGGACGGATAATTCTAGTGGGCTTTGGTTTAAACCGGATTCTAGTATTATATTGTTGGATTATTTTCGTCTCGTTGTATTCATTTTCAGTAGGAATACGGATGTAGGTATGTATATACAGATGAGGGGTATTCTTGTAATCCGTTACAAGTTTACTTTAGAAGATGCTTTTTCTTTTTGGATTAAACATTTAGGGTTAAATGTTTATTTTGGGTTGAAAGTGTGACTAATTGTTTTGGCATTGATTTTTTCTTGCATGACTTAGGTTTTTTTTGTTTTATTATAAGATATTTAGTGGTGAGCATGTGAGGAAGTGGTAGATCTTTTCCTTGGTGGGATTTTTTTTGGTTGCTTATAATGGCACACAAAAATATAGCTCATAAGAACTAAGCCCAATTTTCTTCACTGCCTTTTCTTGAGATATCACTTTCACCCCATGGCAACTTCTTCAACCTCTATCCTGTTGGAGATAGTGCCCTCATAGTCAATTATTGGATCGCAGGTACGTGATTGCAATGATTGCGGAGGACCTATCCCGGTAGGACAGTCTTACTCGAGATGATAGTATACTATCTGGTTTGCCTTTATCAGTCGTGTACATGTTCAGGTGACTGATTGCATGTTACACTTTGATAGAGCCCTTAGGATCTTTCTTTACTACCAACAGTATGATGGCGATCATATACGTGAGAGTTGGGTAGTTTAGATGCATATCCTTAATTGTGGTCCCTAGTCGTGGGAGTTTCGAGACAGGGCATCGATACTCCGGAGTAGACTAGTGTATACAGTCGAGACCCCGACGAGGGGCGGTGGCCGGTCTCACAAGCCACTGGTGTCAGTTGGATCACCTAAGATGTATACAGGTGCTCATTGGGTTATGAGTACACCGGACAGGACTCGCCGGGAATCTGCTAGTTAGTACTATACCTATCGTCAGATAGCAGTTCCCAGGTGACATGTGTACAGGTTAGTTCATCGACCTGAGGTCGTCATTTGTCTCGTGTGAGTTCCCACTGTGCTTTGATTTCTACCCTACCACGGCTCAAAGGAGTCGTGCAAACAGGTAGCTTTTGGGTACAGTCCCGAGCCATATGGAGGCACGTGAGCGGATCGGCAGGGGATTCGTCTCTCCCGGTATTGGGGCCGAGATCGTGCTGTGTCTAGGAGAGCCATTACACATAGCCCACGGCCGTGGCAGGAGATTTACTGGTAGGTACTCCAGTAGTATCTCAGGGTGTTATTGGGCTTCACTCCGACACGACTTATACTGCTTCTCGGGGTCTTCTGGGGGTCTGACGTTACTAGCCCCCTAGGCGGATATGCGATACTCATTGACGAACGGACCGGACTGTATATACATTGTCACTGTTAGGCTCAGTAGGGTTTCTGGATGTGTTAGCTCATCGGCCACCCTTGAGTACGCTCATCAGCCTCCCTTGAGATCAGTCCGTGGGCAACCGTTACGCATAGCTAGTGCTGGTGACGGTTTGTGGTTAAACCCACTGCCAGGGTACTGAAGAGTCATTAGAGTCCCCCACAGACAGTTTCCCAAGTTTCGGGCGAAACGTTGTAGAGGCCGTATGGTTTTATGGCAGGGTTCGAAAAATGCACGTGCGTTTACGCACGTGTCGATTTTCGGGCAGATAATACTGGTCGGCTTTGGTTTAAGCCGGATCCGAGTATTATATTGAGTAGGTATAATATCTTTGTCTCAGTTGCATTTGTATTCGGTTGTAATACAAATGCGGGTATATTTATACAGTTTCGGGGTTTTCCTGAAAGTCGTTTCAGGATCACTTTTGGAAGTTGCCAGTTTCCAGTTTTCTATCAGCCGTCTTTTAACATTCGGTTAAAGACGGATTTATCTTTTCTTCTGATAAGAGTGAGTCATCATTCTAGAAGGTTCTAGAAGTGATGAAGTGGCTAATGAGTCATCTTGACATTAATGACTTGATGAGGTGTGATTATGACTCATGCTTTGAAATTTATACATTCTTGTTTTGGTTAAGATATTTCTTCATGATAAGCTTCATCATATGGTCACCCCCCTCTCCTACGGTCACCTCCCTCTTGCTATATATGGCCGGCCCTCTCTCTCCTCTCACTCACTCACTTGTTGTTCCACTTGAAAAGATATGATAGTATTTGGGGTGCATGGAATTTTACGGTTCATTTCATTCCATCACCCAATTTCCTCGGCAACTTCATTAACCGATCGTCCACGGACTTGGACGAAGTGAGACAAAGTCATCTACTCATTCTCTACATCAATTCTTGGTCGTCTCTTTTAGCAAACTTGACGATCGAGTTGCCTCGAGTCAGAGGCGGGAGCCCGTTTAAAGAATCGGTGATGTGGTGTCACCTCGACGAGGATATCGGAGATCGACGAGATCGGAGCAGCCGCAACGAAGCGTGGGATGATGGTTAAAGAACGAAGGACTCGGATCGTTCGGTATAACCTTTCTACACTCTTTACAGTTTGTTAGTTTAGCAATAATGGCAGATCCGGGTTAAAGTATACGATAGCGCCAGTTTAAAAGTTTTTATTCCGCATTTGGCGTCTGTAGACGGCCGGGGCGCTAACGTAGACTTACAGTGGTATCAGAGCCTAACCATTTTGCTATACTAACTTGTGCTAACGCGTTTAAAACATCGATCCGACCGAAAATCAAAAACGACAAAATCCTTGCTTGACAGTTTCTGTTGATTTTAAATGGTCTCGAAAATCATTTCTGTATATCTTAAAAATCTGTGCAGGCGTTTTTAAGATCCACGACAAAATTTGGGGTCGTGATTCCTCCAAGTTGCCGCGGAAACGCGGCCAAACCCATGGTTTGGCCGCGCATCCGCGGCCACGTGGGAAGCACGTGCTCCCAAATTTTTCCAGTGGGTTCTTCTTTGGATTTTGGGGTTTTTGGTAAATATCATTTTGGCCCAGGTTTTTGTTACTGTTCACCAGTAAGCAGTGGGGCCCACTTTTTGATATTTGGTCGATCGAAATTTAAACGCGTTAGTTTACAGTGCTTACATTATATCTCCGACCGGGAATGTCATTTGATCGGTAAACCGCGTTTGATTGCTATAGTTCTTTTAAACGGGTTTGCGAACATGACATTCGCGTTGATGTTCTGTGTTGTGCTGTATTGTTGCGGATTTGTCGTGGTGGATAGCAGTGTGCAATGGTAGTACAGTTTGAGTTTATTTGTACATTTGATATTGCGGGGCGAGCGTCTAACATGTGGACTGCCGTCACTGCCTGTTGTATAATATTCTTTTGGGGCACGACCAGGTTGCGGTTGATGTACCTATTGTACTATTTTTCATTACTGTACTAGGTTTTGCCCCGAGACGGAGTGCACTGATAGCCGGGTTCTGGAGGGCAACGGGTCCCTATCTCATGGCTTTGAGAGGCAGAGGGGCCCCACTCTAAAATTGGCAGACTATTCGCCGCACTCGTAGGGGGTACAGGTTGACCCAAGGAGGGGTGCCCAAGATTACCGGATTCCGTGAAGTGCCGGGTGTTCCATTCACTATGCTGTGAGGACTACCTCGCTTCAGGTTTTGGCGGGTAACTTGCCGCACCCGTAGGGGTCTAGGTTTCATTGCACAGGCTATCCACACGACAGGGGAACGTCGGGTTTCAGCAGCGGCTCTGTGAAACCCGGGGATCCCAGATTATCTGTATTGTTCTGTGATACTTATTACTTTTCTGTAATGCTGCATATTATCACGCCTGGAGCGATTATGTATATTGGTTTATATACTATTAGATGTTGTATATGTTTTACACCCGCGCTAGTCCAGTCCCCGCTCTGTCGTTAGTTAAGTAACCTAACGGGTGATGACGGGACCCAGTGACGAATGCGGATGGCATATACGTACATTTTATTTTCGTTCTTTTCTGGTGTGATTGATTGATGGGACTGCATTGATTCTGATCAATGCAAAGTTAAACAAACCTGTTTTAGTTGTTGGAACAAATTTAAAAAGTGTTATTGCAAAGACGTTTCCTTTTGTTTTGCATAGCGGTATTCAGTGGAATATCGTGCACCTCATTCGACGGGACAAGGGCCGATATCCCTTCACCGGGACTGACCCCTTGGGCAGAAGTTTGCGTCAGGGTAATAACTTCACTATAGTCGATTACATGTTGCTTTGCATAGCGGTATTCAGTGGAATATCCTGCACCTCATTCCACGAGGAAAGAGCCGAGATCCCTTCACCGGGAGTGACCTCTTTAGCAAAGGTTTTCGTCACTATATTTTAAAAAGCTATCAGGTTCCTTCAGCGATATCAAGTTCACTACGCTAAAGGTTTTTCGCCAAAAACCAGTCGTAGCCCTCCGTCGTTTCTTATGGATGGTCAGTAGTATTCAAGCTATGTTTGTTGGCATACGTCAAGGCATAGTGTTTGGTAGCTGCTGGGTATTCATTTGTTGCATAGATAGATGAGTTGGTTTGGGACAGTCGTATTACCTTGTTGGCATACGTCAAGGGTATGTACGGGTGGGTTCAAATTAACAAGATAATGACGGGCAGAACTTGACATGTGACTTATGATTTGTTGACATACGCCAAGGTCATAAGAGCATGGGGCAAAAATCGTATCGGGAGTTTCTAAAGAAACTGAAACTTGCCAAGTATGCGCATACCTTCTGGAGTATGAGTAACGTGGATGCATTCCATCACGTTATCATGCGATGAGAGTTGGATCCCGATTCCCACTGATGAGTTGGTTTACTCTTCGGGTGATCCCGATTGATTCTTCTTTTAGGTTTGGAGGAGAATTTGACAGGACAGTGGGAGGTTTCTGGATTAGATAAAGTTATGACCATTCTGATCTAGGTTAGAGTGCACGCAGAGTGTTTCTTTTCTCTCTCTCTCTTTGGCAGCGACCTTTGACCGACCCTAGACTATGACTCAGTGACCAGGTTGACCGAACCTTCTTAAAATACTGGCTTTTGGATTGTCTATGTTGCATAAGTCATTGCCACTCCTTCTTTTACCCTTTGCATTTCTCAGAACACCCGTATTACTACGGATATCCACTTCCATTGGATAGATCCATCGTATGGTTATATACGAACTCGAAGGGATTTCTTCGAGGATGGATCCAGGTTCAGGAGAAATAGAATTGGTTTATTCAGTTGTCTTTTATTATCACCTTCTCTCAGGTTGTGAGGGCTCCTTGGTTTAGGAGAGTACACCTATTACGCTTATTGGATAGTCTTATTCCAAACCATAGGCAGGTGCCGAAAGGTAGGGAATGAAGAAAACCAATTAGCCTAAGTAGGGTGTGTAGAAGGCAATATGTAAAGACAAAATAAAGGAATTAGAAAGAGGGCAAAGTAAATTGCGACTGATATCATTCACGACCAAAACCGCGTACTTCATCGCCACTCCTATTTCACCTTTAAAAGAATAAGGTATTATTCAGTTGTCTTTTATCATCACCTTCTCTCGAGATGCGAGTACTTCTTGGTTTAGGAGGGTACACCTATTATGGTTACTGGATAGTCTACTTCCAACCCATAGGCTGGTGCCGAACGGTAGGGAAGGAAGAAAACCATTTAGCCTAACGATGGTGTACAGAAGGTAACGACTAAAGACAAGTAAAGGGATTTGGAGAGATGGCAATAAAATATACGGTTAAAGTCATGAATTGGATTATGGAACAGGCATTGCTATGAATACCAGGATACCCCTACGAAACATTTTCATGTTTCAGTGCATTGTTAAGGAAAACTGTTTTCCCGATTAGACACTTACTCCAAGGGTATGTATTTACCAGGTTTCATTCTCATATCTGTATGGTTTTACAGATGATGAGTGGGAGCAAGATATTGGGAATTAGGTGATCATCCTCATTATATCGGAATTCGTTGTAATTGGTGATATTTGAGGAAATCGCCAAGGTGCAGTTTTCCACCTACAACGCACAGGTTATGAGTTGTTTAACTCAGCGGACCTATACAGAGTATTGTATGTTGTCCAGTGTCCATCAGGACAAAGGGGTAGGTCCTCGTACTATGTTCTGTTTACTTATAACTTCTCTAGTATTTAGACAAGTGTTTCGTAGAAATACAAGGTCTAAGTTTTGAGAAGTTGTGGGTATAAGAATAAAGTAGAGAACCAGGTGTCACAAGTATCGGGATTCTTCAAAGAGATCGAAGATGTAGATTCTTGTGATTGGTATTCAGATGATAGTGATGGTTTTGAGAAAAGTGTTTCTCTTTCAGGTTACTCATAATTGGATGGATTCCTAAGTTGAGTAATGCTGATTAGCCTTTTTCCATTAAAGTGATATGCACTGGAGACAGCTGCATGATTTGAATATGGTTCCAATTAAATAAGTGCCAAAGTTTCTGTATTGGATATAGAATGGATCGTACCTTAAAAGAAATTAAGGTACGGAGAGTTGTCCAGCTTATGCTTAAAACCAGACTCTGGATAACTCAGGGCACGTTTCTGTAGTGGCTGTTTGTGGGTTGACCCTGGCTATGTCGAGGGTTGATATTCTACCATTTGGAAGATCAATAGTGACATTGTTCTTAACTCGCCACAGTTTTAGTAAAAATGGATCTTTTTCAGAAAACAGTAGTGGGAGTATGGTAGAACTGGAAGTGATTCCAGAACCGCGAACGATTACAGAAAATTTAATAGGACCTATATAATCAATCAGGTTTGACATTCCAATAGCCACTCCGCAGATTTGGTGGGTAACCTCAGACACCCGAGAGGTACTTCGGTAGCCTCAAGGACGGTGATAGGGAGGTTCTTATCTACCCAGACTTGACACTGCTGTTGTTCCAGACTATGAGACCAGGCAGGAGGATAAGTATAGCGTCGTTCTAAACTAGCTTTAGAAGTGTACGTGTATATTATTCTTCCAGAGGGTTGTCGTAGTCAGTGGGAGCATCGGAAGCATAGTGGGCAAGTAGCTTATGTCTATTTATAGACTAAAGCAGTTATAGCGGAGATAGATCATCTAATTTTGATGTGACAGTCATGGGTTTGACTTCAATCAGAATAGGGGATGGATCTGTTAAGAAGGTAGTAGGGTGTGATGTCATGGTATCTGAATGACATACACAGAGTAGGAAGTAAAATTCCTATACTACGATCGGTTGTACTGTGATCGTCACACAGTTGTTTCTCCAGACAGGATATGGATATAATATTTGACATTCTGGTTTCTGGATCTATGGTTTTAGATCTGGATTTGGGTAGTTTCCCAATGTGGGTACTTTGACAGATATTCTAATGGTTTTTAGAATAGTTGACTCCAAGCATGGTAGTGTACCTGCAGGTGATGGAGTCACCCTCTCTAAAGGTGTCGTATAGACTAAAGGGGAGAGGGATGTGCATGATTGGCAGATCACTTGATTAGGCAATTGAGTCAATCATGAGATGTCAAGTACCGCACCAAATGTTGTTTTTGCACTAGATGCAATAAGTTTGTATTAATCCAATCCTGGAGAAACATAAGGAAGCAGTTTTAGAACATTAGTACATGTTCTACGGATTTGATAACGGCAGCCTCTTTCGGGAGACGGTTATCATTCCAGGCTTCAAAGGTGACATGGATGACAGAGTGATTGTCAGAGTTTTAGTTTTCCCTCTGACCAAGAGGGACAGTATTATGGACAGGTGGTTCAAAAGGATACTGTGGGTGGCAAGGTGCCGGATACTGATTAGGTTCAGTGATCGATATAGTCTAAGAAGTTTGGATATGGAGTTCATTTATGAACTAAGGTCCCATCAGATATCCAGACATATTCTAAGACAGGTACTACTCAATTCGGGAGATGGCTTTCTCCGCGAACTTGAGATTAAGAGAGATATAGAAAGATACTTCTAGGCGGATCCACTCACTGAGGCTATTTCTCGAACACAATAGTTTTACAAACGGGCTTTGTGAAACTGATTAGTAGAGGAGTTGGATGTTCGGTTTCACACGGGCTGTGAGTAGTCGACATCGCAATAATTAGCCTTGAGTGCAAGTGGGAGATTGTTGGAGATAGTGCCCTCATAGTCAATTATTGGATCGCAGGTACGTGATTGCAATGATTGCGGAGGACCTATCCCGGTAGGACAGTCTTACTCGAGATGATAGTATACTATCTGGTTTGCCTTTATCAGTCGTGTACATGTTCAGGTGACTGATTGCATGTTACACTTTGATAGAGCCCTTAGGATCTTGCTTTACTACCAACAGTATGATGGCGATCATATACGTGAGAGTTGGGTAGTTTAGATGCATATCCTTAATTGTGGTCCCTAGTCGTGGGAGTTTCGAGACAGGGCATCGATACTCCGGAGTAGACTAGTGTATACAGTCGAGACCCCGACGAGGGGCGGTGGCCGGTCTCACAAGCCACTGGTGTCAGTTGGATCACCTAAGATGTATACAGGTGCTCATTGGGTTATGAGTTCACCGGACAGGACTCGCCGGGAATCTGCTAGTTAGTACTATACCTATCGTCAGATAGCAGTTCCCAGGTGACATGTGTACAGGTTAGTTCATCGACCTGAGGTCGTCATTTGTCTCGTGTGAGTTCCCACTGTGCTTTGATTTCTACCCTACCACGGCTCAAAGGAGTCGTGAAAACAGGTAGCTTTTGGGTACAGTCCCGAGCCATATGGAGGCACGTGAGCGGATCGGCAGGGGATTCGTCTCTCCCGGTATTGGGGGCGAGATCGTGCTGTGTCTAGGAGAGCTATTACACATAGCCCATGGCCGTGGCAGGATATTTACTGGTAGGTACTCCTGTAGTATCTCAGGGTGTTATTGGGCTTCACTCCGACACGACTTATACTGCTTCTGGGGGTCTTCTGGGGGTCTGACGTTACTAGCCCCCTAGGCGGATATGCGATACTCATTGACGAACGGACCGGACTGTATATACATTGTCACTGTTAGGCTCAGTAGGGTTTCTGGATGTGTTAGCTCATCGGCCACCCTTGAGTGCGCTCATCAGCCTCCCTTGAGATCAGTCCGTGCGCAACCGTTACGCATAGCTAGTGCTGGTGACGGTTTGTGGTTAAACCCACTGCCAGGGTACTGAAGAGTCATTAGAGTCCCCCACAGACAGTTTCCCAAGTTTCGGGCGAAACGTTGTAGAGGCCGTATGGTTTTATGGCAGGGTTCGGAAAATGCACGTGCGTTTACGCACGTGTCGATTTTCGGGCAGATAATACTGGTCGGCTTTGGTTTAAGCCGGATCCGAGTATTATATTGAGTAGGTATAATATCTTTGTCTCAGTTGCATTTGTATTCGGTCGTAATACAAATGCGGGTATATTTATACAGTTTCGGGGTTTTCCTGAAAGTCGTTTCAGGATCACTTTTGGAAGTTGCCAGTTTCCAGTTTTCTATCAGCCGTCTTTTAACATTCGGTTAAAGACGGATTTATCTTTTCTTCTGATAAGAGTGAGTCATCATTCTAGAAGGTTCTAGAAGTGATGAAGTGGCTAATGAGTCATCTTGACATTAATGACTTGATGAGGTGTGATTATGACTCATGCTTTGAAATTTATACATTCTTGTTTTGGTTAAGATATTTCTTCATGATAAGCTTCATCATATGGTCACCCCCCTCTCCTACGGTCACCTCCCTCTTGCTATATATGGCCGGCCCTCTCTCTCCTCTCACTCACTCACTTGTTGTTCCACTTGAAAAGATATGATAGTATTTGGGGTGCATGGAATTTTACGGTTCATTTCATTCCATCACCCAATTCCCTCGGCAACTTCATTAACCGATCGTCCACGGACTTGGACGAAGTGAGACAAAGTCATCTACTCATTCTCTACATCAATTCTTGGTCGTCTCTTTTAGCAAACTTGACGATCGAGTTGCCTCGAGTCAGAGGCGGGAGCCCGTTTAAAGAATCGGTGATGTGGTGTCACCTCGACGAGGATATCGGAGATCGACGAGATCGGAGCAGCCGCAACGAAGCGTGGGATGATGGTTAAAGAACGAAGGACTCGGATCGTTCGGTATAACCTTTCTACACTCTTTACAGTTTGTTAGTTTAGCAATAATGGCAGATCCGGGTTAAAGTATACGATAGCGCCAGTTTAAAAGTTTTTATTCCGCATTTGGCGTCTGTAGACGGCCGGGGCGCTAACGTAGACTTACAGTGGTATCAGAGCCTAACCATTTTGCTATACTAACTTGTGCTAACGCGTTTAAAACATCGATCCGACCGAAAATCAAAAACGACAAAATCCTTGCTTGACAGTTTCTGTTGATTTTAAATGGTCTCGAAAATCATTTCTGTATATCTTAAAAATCTGTGCAGGCGTTTTTAAGATCCACGACAAAATTTGGGGTCGTGATTCCTCCAAGTTGCCGCGGAAACGCGGCCAAACCCATGGTTTGGCCGCGCATCCGCGGCCACGTGGGAAGCACGTGCTCCCAAATTTTTCCAGTGGGTTCTTCTTTGGATTTTGGGGTTTTTGGTAAATATCATTTTGGCCCAGGTTTTTGTTACTGTTCACCAGTAAGCAGTGGGGCCCACTTTTTGATATTTGGTCGATCGAAATTTAAACGCGTTAGTTTACAGTGCTTACATTATATCTCCGACCGGGAATGTCATTTGATCGGTAAACCGCGTTTGATTGCTATAGTTCTTTTAGACGGGTTTGCGAACATGACATTCGCGTTGATGTTCTGTGTTGTGCTGTATTGTTGCGGATTTGTCGTGGTGGATAGCAGTGTGCAATGGTAGTACAGTTTGAGTTTATTTGTACATTTGATATTGCGGGGCGAGCGTCCAACATGTGGACTGCCGTCACTGCCTGTTGTATAAACCCTCTCATGAGTTGAGAATCCTTGGGTGTATTGAGACAAAGTATTCACACACTCTCTCTACTTCATCATGGCTATCTAGGTTAGCAAACTAGATACCCGAGTTGCTTCGGTTTTGAGGTGGGATCCCGTATTACTAATCCTCGATGTGGATCGTCTTCGATGAGGGAGACCGGAGATCGAACTTGATCGAGGAAGCCAAAACAAGCTTGGAACAGAGGTTGAAGACCAAAGGACATAGATCGATCGGTATAACCTCTCTAAACTCCTTTATGATAACTAGTATAGGGTTAATGGTACAATTCGTCGATTAGGGTTCCATTAGCGCCGGTTTCTAAAAGTTTTTGTTCCGCGTTTGGCCATGGATTGATAGCCGGGGCACTGCCGTAACCCTACATGGTATCAGAGCCAACCCATTAACCCCATACTAACTTATTGCGACATTAGAAATCCGTCATTTTTGTCGTGTAAAACTGCCGATAAAAACATTTCCAAAAACTGAAAGTTTGAAATGTTTGCACACCCCGCGGGCTCACGGCTTGAACTGAGAAGCCGCGGGGTGGTGCATGGACATCCCGGGGAACTCCCGGGGGGGGGGACCTAACTGCTGGGTCCACTCCCCAAGACCACCACAAGGTGGTCTTGGCGGTGGGGACCCGAAACTTCCCCATCTTGGGCAGTTTCAGGTCTGCCTCACCCCCTGGCCACCTCGTTATGGCCTCGGGGCTGGGGTATCCCCTCTAGGCCCCCCGACTCGAAGTTAATTTCATTCTCTAACTCCTCGCGAAGGTTCGGGCGCATTTCGTTTTGATTCGGACTTCCGAATTGGATTTAAACAGTCGGTTTTTGGAACTTTAGCTCATTGTTTTTTCCATGGTTTTGGAAATTGGTTTAGTTTGCTAATTGCGTGCGTAATTCTAATGTCGTATTTTTCAGTACATACATTACTATCTGTGACCCTGAATGTCATTAGAGTGGGACAACTTGTCTAACTGCTATATGCTTTTTTAGACGGGTTTGCGAACGTGACATTCACGTTGATGTTTTGTGTTGTGCTGTGGTTGTGGCGGGATCGTCATGGTGGATAGCATGGGTGCAATGGTAGTACGGTTTAGTTTTATTTGTACATTTGATATCGTAGGACGAGCGTCCGACATGTGGACTGCCGTCACTGCTTGTTGTATATTATTTGTTTGGGGCACGACCGGGTTGAGGTCGATGTCACCGTTGTACATATTTTCTTTTCTGTACTAGGATTACCCCATGATGGAAAGCACCGATAGCCGGGTTCTGGAGGGCAACGGGTCCGCATCTCATGGCATTGAGAAGGAGGCAGCATCACTCTAGAATTGGTAGGCTATTCGCCGCACTCGTAGGGGGTATAGGTTGACCCAAGAAGGGGTGCTCAAGTTACCGGATTCCGTGAAGTGCTGGGTGGCCCATTCACTTTGATGAAGGGGGCTGCCTCGCTTCTGGTTTTGGCGGGTAACTTTCCGCGCTCGTAAGGGTCTAGGTTTTCATTGCACAGGCTATCTACACGACCCGAGGAACACCGGGTTTCACTTGCGGCTCAAAGGAAACCCGGGGCTCCCAGATTATCTGTATTGTTCTGTGATGCTTATTGCTTATCTATGATATTGCATTTATCATGCCTAGAGCGATTATTATATATTGCTATATATATACTAGTAGATGTTGTATATGTTTTGTACCCGCGCTAGTCCAGCCCCCGCTCTGTCGTTAGTTAAGTAACCTAACGGGTGATGACGGGGCCCAGTGGTGAATGCGGACGGTATATACGTACATCATATTTTCGTTCTTTTGTGGTGTGATTAATTGATGGGACTGCGTTGATTCAGATCAATGAAAGGAAAACAGACCTATTTGATGTTGTTGGAACAATTTTCAAAAGCTGCTATTATAAGGACGTTTTCTTTTGTTTTGCACAGCGGTATTCGGTTATGAATATCCAGCACCTCATTCGACGAGGCAAGAGCCGAGATCCCCTCACCGGGAGTGACCTCTTGGGCAGAAGTTTGCGTCAGGGTAATAACTTCACTATAGTCGATTACTTTTTACTTTGCGTCGTGGTATTCAGTTGGAATATCCTGCACCTCATACCACGAGGAAAGAGTCGAGATCTCTTCACCGGGAGTGACCTCTTTAGCAACGGTTTTTGCCACTATAAATTTATAAAAAGCTATCCAGTTCCTTCAAGGATATCAAGTTCATTACGTTAAAGGTTTTTTGCCAAAAATCATTCGTATCCCTCCGTCATTTCAGACGGGTAGCACTTAGTATTCATGCTATGTTTGTTGGCCTTCGTCATGGCATAGTGTATGGTAGCTATTTGTTACTTTTCTGTTGCATAGATAGATGCGTTGGTTTGGGACAGTCGTACTACTCTTTTGGCCTTCGTCAAGGGAATGTCCGGGTGGGTTCAAATTAACCTGGATAATGACGGGTAGAACTTGACATGTGACTTATGATATGTTGGCCTTCGTCAAGGTCATAAGAGCATCAGGTAGAAATCATATCGGGAGTTTCAAACATACAGGAAACTTGCCAGGCATGCGCATACCCTGTGGAGTGTGATAACTTGAGTGGATTCCATCAGGTTATCATGCGATGATAGTTGGATCCCGATTCCCACTGATGAGTTGGTTTACTCCTCGGGTGATTTTAGATGATCCCGATTAATTCTTCTTTCAGGTTTGGAAGGGAATTTGAGGATACACTGGGAGACATCCTGATTAGATAAAGTGATTGACCATTCTGATCCAGGTTAGAGTGCACGCTGAGTGTTTCTTCTCTCTCTCTCTCTTTGGCAGCGACCATGGCCCGACCATAGACTAGAACTTAGTAACCAAGTTAACCAAACCTTTTTAAAACACATTGACTTTTGGATTGTCAGAGTTGCATACTTCATTGCCGCTCCTACTTTTACCCTTTTCTTTTTCTTCGGAACATTCCGTATTACTACGAAGATCTACATTTATTGGATATGACCGTTGTATAGTTACATACGAACTCGAAGAAACTTGTTTCAGATTCGAGAAAGGTTCCGATTCGGGAGAAAATGAACAGGACTATTCAATTGTCTTTTCCTTTTACCGTCTCTTACGTTATGAGGGCTCTTTGGATTAGGAGAGGGTACACCTATTGCGCTTATTGGATAGTCTTCTTCCAAACCATAGGAAGGTGCCGAAAGCTAGGGATGGAAGAAAACCAATTCGCCTAAGTGTAGTGTACAGAAGGTAATAAGTAAAGACAAATAAAGGGATTGGAAAGAGGGCAAAGTAAATTGCAACTGCTATCATTCACGACCAAACCGCGTATTTCATCGCCACTCCTACTTCACCTTTAAATTTGTCTAGAACACCCCGTATCACTATGAAGATCCGCATTTATTGGATAATCCATCGTATAGTTATATACGAACTCGAAGGAACTTGTTCCAGTTCGAGGATGGATTCTGGTTCAGGAGAAATAGAATAAGTTTTATTCAGTTGTCTTTTATCTTTACCTTCTCTCAAGTTGCGATTACTCCTAGGATTATGAGAGTACACCTATTACGCTTATTGGATAGTCTTCTTCCAAACCATAGGCTGGTGCCGAACGATTGGGAAGGAAGAAAACCATTTAGCCTAAGGATGGTGTACAGAAAGTAATGAGTAATGACAAATAAAGGGATTTGGAGAGATGGCAACGAAATATACGGTTACAGTCATGAATCTGGATAATGGAAGAGGCATTACTAGGAATATCCAGCTACCCCTTCGAAACATTTTTTTGTTTCAGTTTCACTGTGCGTTGTTAATTGAAAACAGATTTCCTACTTAGATCCTTACTCCAGGGTATGTATTTATCTGGTTTGATTCTTACATCTGTACGGTTTTACAGATGATGAGTGGGAGTAAGTTATTGGGAATTGGGTGATCATATCCTTATTATATCGGAATTCTTTGAAATTGGTGATATTTGAGAAAATCACCTGGAGTTTTTGCCTGATGGCAGATATTTGGTTTTGAATATCCGTTGTTATGCACCAATTTCAAACTTATCTTTACGTTTATTTTATAAAGTGAGATATAATCTTTTGAAATTATTTCCATGACATTTACCTATATCAGTTAATGATTGGGTAAGGAGCATTCAACAGCGGTATAATTCTTCTTAACCATAAGTACAGTTTTCAACCTACGACGTATAGGGTTTGAGTTATTCAACTCAAGGGACTTATACAAAGTATTGTATGTTGTCCAGTATTCATTAGGACAGAGGGGATGGTACTCGTACTATATTCTGTTTACTTGTGATTTCTTTAGTTTTTAGACAAGTATTTCGTAGAAATACAATGTCCACGTTTTGAGAAGTTGTAGGTACAAGAATAAAGTAGAGAACTATGTGTTGCAAGTATCAGGATTCTTCAAGATGATTGAAGATGTAGATACTTGTATTTGGTATTCAGTTGATAGTAATGATTTTGAGAACTTTCTTCTCTTTCAGGTTGCTCATATCTGGATGCACTCCTAAGTTGAGTAATGCTGATCGGCCTCTCTCCATTTAGTTGACATGCACTGGAGACAGCTGCATGATTTGAATCTGGTTCAAATTAAATTAGTGCCTCTGTTTCTATATTGTATATAGAATGGTTCATATCTTAACGATGTTAAGGTATATGGAGTTGTCCGGCATATGCTTAAAACCAGACTCTGGATAACTCAATGCACGTTTCTGTAATGGAAGTTTGTGGGTTATCCCGGGCTATGACGAGGGTTAACTTTCTACCATCTTGAAGATCAATAGTGATATTGTTCTTTACTCGCCAAAGTTTTAGCAAAATGGACTTTTTCAGAAAACAGTAGTGGGAGTATGGTAAAACTGGAAGTGATTCCAGAACCATAAATGATTCTGAAAATTTAATAGAACCTAAAGATTCAATCAGGGTTTGACATTCCATTAGCCACTCCGCAGATATGGTGGGTAATCTCAGACGCCCGAGAGGTACTTTGGTATCCTGAAAGACGGTGACAGGGAGGTTCTTGTTTACCCAGAATTGCCATTACTGCTGTTCTAGACTATGAGACCCGGCAGGAGGATGAATATAGCGTCGTTCTAAACTAGATTTAGAAGTGCACGTGTATATGACCCTGCCAGAGGGTTGTTGTAGTCAGTGGGAGCAGGAAAAGTATAGTGGACACGTAGATTATGTCTATTTATAGACTAAAGCAAGTATAGCGGAGATAGATCATCTAATTTTGATGTGACAGTCATAGGCTTTGACTTCATCAGAATAGGAGATGAATCTGCTAAGAAGGTAGTAGGGTGATCTGTCCTGGTATTTTGATGACATAGACTTTGTAGGAAGTGAAATTCCTATACTACGATCGGTTATACTGTGGTTGTCACACAGTGGTTTCTCCATATAAGATTTGGATATTATATCAGGCATTCTGGTTAGTAGATCTATGGTAGTAGATCTACATTTGGGTAGTTTTCCAATCTGGGTACTTAGACATTATTCTAAAGGTGTTTTAGAATAGACGACTCCTGGCATGGTGGTGTACCTGCAGGTGATGGAGTCACCCTCTCTGAAGGTGTCTTACAGACTAAAGGGGAGAGGGATATGCATGATTGGCATATCACTTGCTTAGGCAATTGAGTCAATCATGAGATGTCAAGTACCACACCGAATGTTGTTTTTGCACCAGATGCAATAAGTTGATATATTAATCCAATTTTAGAGAAAAGTTCGGAAGCGGTTTATGAACATAAGTAGACGTTCTAGGGATTTGGTAATGACAGCCTCCTTCGAGAGACGGTTATCATTCCAGGATTCCAAGGTGACCTGGATGATAGAGTGACTGTCAGAGTTATAGTTTTCTCTTTTTTTGAGGGGCAGTAGTTTGAACAGGTGGTCCAAACGGATACTGAGGGAGGCATGGTGCAGGATACTTATTAAATTCAGTTGACGACAGTCTAAAAAGTTTGCTGGATTTGGAGTTCATTTGTGAATTGGGTCCCATCAGATATCCAGACATATTCTAAGACAGGTATTGCTCATTTCGGGAGATTACTTTCTCCGCGAACTTGAGATAAAGAGAGACATAGAAAGAGACATTGGAGCAGATCCACTCACTGAAGCTATTTCTCGAACGCAATAGTTTTACATACCTGCTTTGTGAAACTGATTAGTAGAGAAGTTGGGTGTTCGGTATCACACGGGCTTTGAGTATGCGACACCGCAATAATTAGCTTTAAGTGCAAGAGGGAGATTGTTGTCTATAATGCCTTAAAGTCAATTATTGGATCGCAGGCACGTGATTGCAATGATTGAGGGATGACCTATACCGGTAGAACAGTCTTACTCGAGATGATAGCATGCTATCTGGTTTGTCTTTATCATCGTGTATATGCTTCAGGTTACATTATAGATCACTATTATATGTTGATAGAGCCTATAGGATTCCTGCTTGACTACCAGCAGTATGATGGCGATCATATACGTGAGAGTTGGGTGGTCTATAAGTACATCCTTAAAGTGTCCCTAGTCGTGGGAGTTTCAAGACTGGGCATCGATACTCCTAGAGTAGACTAGTGTATACGGATCGTGTTAGGTTTACCTAGCACTTCATGAAGGGTTTGGAAGCATCACATGTCTCAAAATCAAATTTTTAAGGTGCTAAGTGAACATACAAAGAATCATCACTAGAAAATTAAGGTTTCGAAACATACACATCATCACAAGTAGATAAAGCTAGGGTTTTGAGAGTACAACCTTTATAGCTCACTACGCTAGACTCCTTGGCTACTTGAGGGTTGGAAAAGGTCCGCTTGAGAACCTTTAGGTCCACGATGATCCACCCGGAGTCCTCTTTGTCCAAGCTTGAAACTTCACAATATCAAGAGAAGAAATGGAAGCTAACACTCTTCACAAGTGGGCAAGACTGGTGTAGAATGGTGTTGTGGTTGGTTTTCTCACTTCAAAATCCTAACTTGGTCATTCTTTGGCTCACTTGAAAAATCTAGAGAGCAAGAGAGAGGAGGAAGAAAATGATGGCTCTAGAAAACTCAAGAGAATGATAATCTTAATATGAAAAATAGAAAAGATAAGTATATATATTTTCTACTCTTCATCTCAAACCATGATTACATAATAAAGATATTATTGTACTTGGGTTAAAAGACAAAAGGAAGATTAACTCATGGTTAAAAAGTGGGTGAACAAAGATTAGTTCAAAGAAGAGTGTAGAAGATAACCATGGATTAATCTTTTTCTTTTCTTTTGTTTTAAAACAAATACAAATATATATCCATATATATAATCATAAGGTGTGAGTCTTATATTGCCACCATCTTCTATATATACAACCATGATAGAATGATGTATGCATGTATGTGTGCATGCACATCCATATGTGCATGAACAAGAATGAATGCATACACCCAAAAAGACAAGAAAAGGATTTCTAGTGAGAAGCTAATGGTTAAATGATAAATCAACACTTGATTTAGCAACCCGGTCATATCACATACGACCCGACCAAAAGCAAGCCGCCCGATTAATATACGGTATCTCATACGCGCATTTTAACCGGGTCCATACGCATATCGCATATGCGCACCACAACGTTTCGCCTGGACTAGGTAACTCCTTTGTGGGACTCTAAGACTCGTCAATACGCTGGCAGTGGGTGATGATCATATCAAGCACCCCCAAGCCGCAAGCGGTCAGCTAAATGTAACGGCCACCCGGGTATTGAGCGATCAGAAGAAAACAAGCGAACCTGCTACAACTCCCGTCGAACCAACCGGCTATACTACCGTACAGTCCGGTCTCTTCGTCAGATATGCTGCATATCGAGTCTAGGGATGGTAACGTCGACCCCAATAACTCAATAAGTCGTGCCGATGAATGGTCTATAACAGATCGAGAAACTACTGATAACACTTATCAGTAAATCTCAACAGCCCTGGCCAGGGACTTACTGATATAGCCAGTCGGGCACAGCACAACATCAACTCCCAATACCCGGAGAGACGAAACCCCTCCTATCGCTCATCGCCTTCGTGTGTCTCGGGACTGTACCCAACGGCCACCTGTTTGCACGACTCAGTAGAGCCGTGGTAGGGTGGTAATCAAAGTACAGTGGGAGAACACACAAGACTCTATGACGATCTCGGGTCTACAGACTAACCTGCACCAGTGTCACCTGAGAACTGCTATCCGACGATAGATATAATTCCATATAGGAGTTCTCGGTGAGTCCGTCCAGTGTACCCAGTCACCACTGAGCACCCGTATATGATCTCGATGTCAAACATCGATGAATGTGGGAACATCCATCGCCCATCGTATGGGTCTAGTATCATATACGCTAGTCTACTCTGGTATATCGATGCCCTGTCTCTATACACCTACGACTTGGGACATTTCAGGATATGCTTATAAACTACAGATGTCCCACTAGTATGATCTCCATCATAATCACAGTAGTCAAGCCTATATCCTCAGGGCTTTATCAACAGGTCTGAATGAATAAAAGCATGATCAAATCAACATGTTAGATAAAGAAGAACCAGATAGCATACTATCATGTCGAGCAAGAATGTACACTGAATATATATATATATATATACATGTATAAATACATCCACTATCATATAATGGCCGCTAGGGCATACATATATCCAACAATCTCCCACTTGCACGAAGGCCAGTTATTGGCGTATCTCATACCCAACATCTCAAAAAGTCGCTCATGCTGCGGCTGAGGGAGGGCCTTGGTGAGTGGATCCGCGGCGTTCTTTGTGTCTACTCTCTTAATCTCGATCTCGCGGCGATCTACATTCTCACGGATCAAATGAAAGCGCCTCAGGATGTGTCTAGACCGCTGATGGGACCTGGGTTCCTTGGCTAACGCCATAGCCCCATTATTATCACAATACAATGGTATTGGATCAATAATGGTTGGAACTACTCTTAGCTCCGAGACGAACTTCCTCATCCAGACGGCTTCCTTGGCGGCATCATTCACAGCAATGTACTCAGCCTCTATCGTAGAGTCTGCAACGGTATCCTGTTTGGAACTCTTCCAACTTACCGCCCCTCCATTGAGGGTAAATACAAACCCAGAGATAGATTTGCTGTCGTCCTTATCGCTCTGGAAGCTCGAATCGGTAAAGGCCTCCATTTGGAGATCTCCATTACCATACACCAAGAACAATTCTTTAGTCCTTCGTAAGTACTTAAGAATGTTCTTCACAGCTATCCAGTAATTCTCCCCTGAGTTGGATTGATACCTGCTTACTACACTAAGTGCATAAGCTACATCTGGGCGTGTACATAACATCGCATACATTATAGATCCTACTGCCGAAGCATAGGGTATAATGCTCATGCGAGCTCTCTCTTCATCGGTCTTTAGGCAAGAGTCCTTGGAGAGAGTGACCCCATGGCAAGCGGGTAAGGCATCCCGCTTGGAGTCTTCCATACTAAACCTCTTTAGGATGGTGTTAATGTACCTGGTTTGGGACAATCCCAATAACCTTTTGGATCTATCCCTATAGATCCTAATGCCCAGAATGTATATGGCATCACCCAGGTCCTTCATGGAGAACCTTAGTGATAAGAAAGATTTGACCGACTGTAGCATAGGAATATCATTTCCTATCAGAAGAATGTCGTCCACGTACAATACGAGGAATGTGACAGCTCTCCCTACAGCCTTCTTATAAACACAAGGTTCATCTGGATTTTTGATGAAATCAAACTCTTTGATAACATCATCGAAACAGATGTTCCAACTCCATGATGCCTGCTTTAACCCATATATGGATTTAAGCAATCTACATGCTTTTCCGCTGCTCCCACTGTCAATGAAGCCCTCCGGCTGATCCATATAAACGCATTCTTCTAAATCTCCCTTTAGAAATGTCGTTTTAACGTCCATCTGCCAGATTTCATAGTCGTAGTGAGCAGCAATAGCAAGTAGGATCCGAATGGATTTAAGCATGGCTACGGGAGAAAAAGTCTCGTCATAGTCCAAACCTGGTCTTTGACGAAAACCCTTTGCCACAAGTCTTGCCTTATAGGTCTCTACCTGCCCAGCTACACCAATCTTTCTTTTAAAGATCCATTTGCACCCCACAGGTTTTTCCCCAGGGGGTACAACGTCTAAAGTCCATACTTTATTGGTGTACATAGACTCCATTTCGGATCTCATGGCATCCAGCCACTTCACAGAGTCTCCACTCGTGATAGCTTGCTGAAAACTGGTAGGATCATCATCCTCCATGATACAGTCTTCTCTGTCACCATCAATGAGGAAACCGTAGTACCTCTCCGGTGGGCGAGAAGTCCTACCAGACCTACGGAGTGGCCGAGGTTCCTCAGTTTCTATTGCAACAGCCGGTTCAACCAAGTCGTCATTTGTAGTTTGTGTCTCTAGAACCTCTTCTAGATCCACCACCTTGCCATCATGTTTATCTGTGAAAAACTCTTTTTCTAAGAATGTGGCATACTGAGAAACAAACACCTTTTATTCCTCTTTGTGGTAGAATAGATATCCATAAGAGTTCCTTGGATATCCCACAAAGTTACACATGACTGACCGTGTCTCGAGTTTGTCCGGATTCTGCTTTTTAACATAGGCTGGGCAACCCCAAATCTTAATTCTCTTAAGAGATGGTCTCTTCCCATGCCATATCTCATATGGCGTGGTAGACATGGTTTTGGTTGGAACCCTGTTCAGAAGAAATGCTGCAGTCTTCAATGCATGCCCCCAAAATGAGACAGGTAACTTAGCATCACTCATCATGGATCGGACCATATCTAATAGGGTCCTATTCCGTCGTTCGGACACACCGTTGTGCTGTGGTGTGTAAGGAGGAGTGAGTTGAGAGAGAATCCCATTCTCTTTTAGGAAGTTTGCAAATTCTGTACTGAGGTACTCCCCACCTCGATCTGATCGAAGCATCTTGATACTCAAGCCGGTTTGTTTTTCTACTTCTTGTTTATATTTAGTGAATTTCTTGAAAGCTTCGGATTTGTGCTTTAATAAAAATACATGACCGAATCTTGAGAAATCGTCAGTGAAAGTAATGAAGTAAGAAAAACCGCCTCTAACCTGTGTAGACATTGGCCCACATACATCACTATGTATGAGTCCTAGGAGCTCGGTAGCTCTTTCTCCGTTTCCGGTAAACGGAGTTTTGGTCATTTTACCCTTGATACAAGACTGGCAAGTCGCATAAGATTTATATTCAAAAGAGTTTAAATATCCATCTTTGTGTAACTTGTTTAGTCTTGTTTCGTTAATATGACCAAGTCTATAGTGCCAAAGAAAAGCTTCATTTATTTCTGAAAGTTTTCTTTTATTAGTGTGTTGTATGCTTAAAACTGTGTGTTGATTTAGGACGTATATCCCGTTATTAAGTGTACCATACCCAACCAACATTTGATTCAGGTGAATGTTCATAACATTGTTCTGCAATATAAAATTATATTCTTCATTGTCTAACAAAGAAACTGTAACGTTTTAAAAATAATTAAATAAATAAACAAATAAATAAAATTCTTTAAGTGAATTTTATGATTTTCGGTAAAGTAAAACGTTATTTTTGTAAAACTAAACCGTAATTATTTTTCACTATAAATTTAAAAATACCTATTTTAATTATGTTATTACTAGTAAATGGTATTTATTTAGTCACTTATAAATTTTTAGTTTAATTAAATATTTTTCCTAAATTAATTATTTTAAATATTAACATAAGCTTTATTTATACACTAAATTAGTGTAAATTACAAATTTGAATGGGTTTAATTTGCAAAAATGAACCATTGCATATTAGAATCTAGTGTGTATCATGCAAAATTTATTTACAAACTTTTCCATGATTCTAGAATTTTCTTTAGTTGTTTTAGTAAAGAAATGAAAGAAATTAAATGAAAAGATGAAAAGACATAAAGAGGTGATATTTTGGGGTGAAGTTTCTACACTTTTCTTAACTTTTCTCACTCTCCTCTCTTTTCCTCACCTCATGGCCGGCCTCACCACCATGGGCAGCCCCAAAATTTCCCCCCCATCATTTTTGTATTAAAAATCATCAAAATTCATCAAAAATTCAATAAAAAAACCCACAAAATCCTAATTAATTCCTACCCTCTATTCTTTGCTCATCTTTACATGGATTTTGGAGATGGAAAGCATTCATTTTGGAGGCTTATTTTCATGTTTGGATTTCATGTTGTGGAGGTATAAATCTTCTTCTTTTGATTTATTGTTATTAGATGTTTCATTTAAGTATAATTAGATTTAATAAATAATTTCTATCTACAAGTTTTAAAATTCAAGTTAGGGTTTATAAAATTAAGTTATGGTTTTTATTAATTAAGTAGGGTTATAATAACTAGTTTAACACTTTTAGAAGTGGAAAATCTTGTATGGATGATATATTGTAAATTGTTTATCCAAAATTGTTTAAATTAATCCATTTTGCAAACTAGATTTCTAAATATTGTATATATTGGTGAGATAAAATTTCAATTAATGTTTGTAACACTAGATTGTGGTTTTAATGAAGATATTAACTTGTTAGTGGAATGAAAAACTTAAATTGGTTACTAGTTTCTATTGATAATTGAAAAATACTAATAAAAATGCTATTTTTGCTAACTAGATTTTTGAAATTCTTAAATAAATGAGGTTTAAAATCTAAATTATGATTTCATTATATTATCATCATCATGAATTGTAGTTTAATGCATTAATTCATGCAAAATCCAGTTTAGATGTGATATTGTGAAATTTTCCTTAAAAGTATCGAAATCGGGCAAGTTTGCAAACTAGAATTTTCAACCTAATATAAATTAGGGTGTTAAAAATATAGTGATGGTTTATATAGTCTAGTTATGCTAATTAATGAATACTATGACCATTAGTTTCTTTTAAACATCAAGTTTTGAAGTAAAACGGTAAATTGGTGTTTTCAGGTTTTACGGAATCGGACGATTTGATCGATTTTTAGGGTTTCGATGAATTAAATCATGTTTTATTTTATAAGTAATGAGTTTTATAACTATGAGTTGTTTTTTGATGCTTATCTCGATCAATCGGCGATTTTACGCCGATATCGAGCGATATTTGGTTCTTTTACATAGCGGGACATAGGTTTTAACCTATGCGCGTTTCGTGCGTCGTTTTGATGTTGTCCGTGATTCAGTTTACGATATTATATGTGTTTGCGTATAGGTACCCCTCACGTGGACTGCGGGCGATGAAGAAGAGGATGGCGACACAGTCTTCGGCAGACAAGGACTAGGTGAGTAGATGTATATCTACGGGAGGAAGTCGGGTGGATGGCGTTTAGCACCCCCGCATACGTAGAATAGGAATAGTACTTATTGTCATTAGGAAGCCTGACGTGACCTTAGAATTTCGGTGAGTAGGACTCTAGTAATGACCCTAGGCTGGACTAGATTGATTTAGAAAGACCTTACCAGAGGATGAATACCTTGGAAGAGATTCGTAGGTTTCAGGTAGATACACACACACGCACACACTGAGAGTCGACGTGGTGTATACTGTTAGTTATATGTATGCCCTAGAGGCCATTACTATACATAGGATGTATATTGTAGTGGATGCTGGGACATATATAGGGAGTACTTTCTTGCTCGACATGATAGTATGCTATCTGGTTGATCTTTACCTTAACGTGTACACTGATTGTCTCCCTGTTACATGTTGGTAAAGCCCTTGGGATCTGTACTTGACTACCTGGACTATGATGCGGATCATACTAGTGGGGACATGGTAGTCCATAAGTACATCCTTCAAAGTCCCTAGTCGTGGGTGTATCGAGACGGGGCATCGATATACCAGAGTAGACTAGCGTATACCTTCTCGACTCATACAGATGGGCGATGGATGATCCCATATCCATTGGTGTTTGACATCAGAGATGATATACGGGTGCTCAGCGGAGACTGGGTACACTGGACGGACTCGCCGAGAACTCCCAGATGGTATTATACCTCACGTCAGATGGCAGTTCTCTGGTGACACTGGTACAGGTTAGTCTGTAAACCCGAGATCGTCATAGAGTCTTGTGTGGTTTCCATTGTGCTTTGATTTCCACCTTACCACGTCCAAGAGGGCGTGCAAAACGGTGGTTTTTGGGTACAGTCCCGAGTCACATGGAGGCAATGAGCGATAGGAGGGGATTCGTCTCTCCCGGTATAGGGAGTTGATGTTGCGCTGTGTTTGATTGGCTATAACAGGAAATCCCTGGCCAGGGTTGCTGAGATTTACTGGTAAGTGTTACCAGTAGTTTCTCGAAGTGTTATAGACCTCATATCGACACGACTTATCGAGCTATTGGGGTCTGACGTATACCACCCCTAGGCGAGATATGCGACAGATCAGACGGACAGACCGGACTGTACGGTAAGTGTTACTGGTTGGATTCACAGGAGTGTGAGCGGGCTTGCTCGTCGATCTTCTGATCGCTCAATACCCGGGTGGCCGTTACGTTTAGCAGACCGCTTGCGGCTTGTGGATGTTTGATATGATCATCATCTGCTGCCGGCGTATTGACGAGTCTTTAGAGTCCTACACAGAGGTTTCCTGGCTCAAGCGAAACGAAATAGGAGCGCATATGAGATATGTGCGGGACCGAGAATAATACCAGTATTTGATACTGTATTCGATTCTCGCGATGTGACATTGATCGGTTATATGCGATATAGCCGGGTTATCGGATCAAGTGTTGATTCGATAAGTTGTTACTAATGATACCTGTCGGTTTTGTGCGACATAACCGGATCATTGAATCAAGTGTTGATTTAATGATTTAATGCATAATTATATATTTGATATATTACTTTGCATTAACTAGTATCGGTTCACTTTAAGATGGATTTTCTCACTCGGATGTGTGCATTACATATGCGATATGATTTTGTGCACAAGATTGTATCATGTTTGATGATACATACATTTTGGTTAAGTGTAAAGAATTAAACCATGGTTAAGTGGATAATTAGGGTTTTGTTTTTCTTATTAATTTATATATACATTTATTCTTTTTGGAAAAGAAAAAGAGCATGAGAAAATGGTGGCTTTCTTTAAATGCTTCATGAAGCTTCATGAAGTCTTTATCCTTGTAACCATTTTTGTCTCATGCTTAACCTAACCATTCCACTAAACCATGATTGATTCTCTACACCTAACTATGGTTCAATTATGATAAGAATGAATTTCTTTTCTCATTTATATTATTCTTATCATAATAACATTCTTCTTCTTCTTCTTCTTCAAGAAGAGAAACTAAGCTCCATCAATGGTGATTGTTGGAAATGAGTGAGAAATCCAATTCTAAAGTCTACCCACTTCCTATTTCTTCATCCTCTATCTCTTGCCAAGTAGTAGAGTGTGTTTCCTTCATAAGTTTTCAAGGCTTGGTGAAGGTGGAGCTTGATCTAGCGATGCCTCGACGTAGATCATCTTCGGCATGGACATCGACGACCTAGCTCGCTTATTCTTCGACGAAGCCGACGCTAGAGCCCGGGAGTTCACTTGGACAGCGAAGGGACTTCGTTGCGGAGCTATGGAGGTGGAGCACCGGATCTACAAAGGTTGTATTTCCGTATACTCTTAGTTAAGTGTTAACTAGTTTGCTTTTCGCCTAGACATCTAGCCTACGATCCGTATTCTAGGGTTTCTCGGCACCGTTTAAATTTGAAATTGGCATGGTTGATGCCTTGTGAGACCTCCTTGGGGTGCCTAGGAACCCTACATATACGTTTATGTGTATATATATATATAGGACTAGGTGTAGGTATATATATATATACACACAATACGTATATGTGATACACGGATGTGATATGATATACGGGGATGAAACAGTATAACTGGGCTTGATGCCCTGATTTTTGGCTATACGATCGTGTTATGATGTTAGCGGATCATTAGGAAATGAGATAATGAATAGGTATACATAAATAATAAAGGGTGGTGATGACATTGAAGTACATGGGACTGTAAATTAGAACCCGGACCGTAACCTGTGCCTGAAATTCTGATATCATATATATGTGACTTGATTACGACATCATATAAGTGTGACTTGATTTCGATATCATATGTGTGACTTGATTACGATATCATATAGGTGTGACTTAATTACGATATGATCTAAGAGTGACTTAATCACGATATGATACATATAACATGAAATTTCTGAGGATAAATTAACAAGATATATTTATGCTGGCAATGATATATGATTGATGTATGCGATTACAGTATAGCACCTTGATCTTGACATGAGTTGATGATGATATTATACGAATGATGAGACACGTAGGTGATACTTGACCCGTACCCCAATATTGGGATGCCGTACGATGGATTATACCGTACGAGGCATAGATGTGATGATTGATCCGCACTCTTGATTCGAGGAAGTCGTACTACGTACGTGACGCTATTGAGGCTGGATCGCCGACTATTAGAAATATGGACTCAGACTTTAGGTGTACTCCTATTTCTTATCGACTAGTTTCTTAGGTTTAGTTCCTTAGGAGGTTAGATGGACACTAGTTTAGGTTCGAGTCATATAGTGGTAGTTGTACTTGTATATCGCAGATGAGTGGTTATTACACATCCGTCTTTACATTCATACCGTAATCATAATGTTGCATGTTCATTCATATGTTTCTATAATCAGAATAAAACTTTTCTTGTTAGGACACCAGCACCATTACCGATGATGCGCATATTCCACGCACACTTATTTGCCGGCTCACACACATCATCATCGGTAATTGCTATGTCACGTACACTTTAGATCATATTATCTTTTATTGATTCAATCAGCTAACAGCTAGATCGATATGATATTGTAATTACTCTCTGTTGTTAATATAGACATGGTATTTATTACTTAGACATTTTATGCATTCGCATTTTCATGTTATCATGCAGTATTATGGGGCATATGACGACACTTATCATATACTTACTCATGATTTTGGAATTTTGGATTTCTATGAGATTTCTGGATTTTTGGGGAAAACCGCAAGAATATATAAAAACTTCTTTCTCTCTCCTCCTCTCTTTTTAAAATATAAGATGCGGTTTTCTCGTGATGTATGTGTCGTCCACCATGAGATTTCATGTTTTCTGTTGGATTTCGAGACCGGATTCGAGGAGTGGATGAACCGTCTCGGGTACATGGTGGGCCCGGTATGGTACCCCGGGGCAAGAAGATCGAGTTGTAGATGATGAGCCTGGCAGGGGAGGACTACCTACCGGTGATGTCTGACGCGACGGATATCCGGAGGATACCGACCGTTATCGTGAGATTTGATGATATGGGCCGATCCGGACTGACGGAGCCCGAGATATTGAGACTTGAGATTTATATGTTTTGTGTCGATGCTTGACACGGATTTCCATGAATTTCATCGTTGATATTTCAGATTTCTATACACATTTTACCATGATAAAAGTTAAAGATTTCTTATACAGATATATCTAGATTTCACGATTGGTTATTTCATATTCATGGTGCATGCATACTCATTCACATGACATAGTTCTATATGAGGCACTGATACGAGCACAGAGCATTTGCACTTACACGTAGCTTATTATCCTGTCTTTACTTGATGACTAGTAGTATATTAGTATATTATTATGACCTAGGACAGCGTCGTGCATTCGATTTCTTTTCTCAGATATCTTCTACTCATGAGTTGGCAACTCACCCCCGTTGTGCCAAATTTTATTACAGGTTCGATGTACAGGTTTTCCTAGCAGCTTGCTGGCACATCTTTTCACTCAGGGTGATTTGCACGGTAGGTTGGTTCACTTGTATCTGGACCGCCATTGTACTTTTATTATTTCATTTGTATCTAGAAAGATCCATCAACCAAACTTGTATTACTCGATAGTTTACTGGATCAGTTGTTTATTTCGACGTTAGAGCCGCGCTTGTATTATTTGATATTTGGTGGTTTTGTTTTCTTTTGAGTTTTGAGCCTCGCCCTTTGGCGTTGTATACTATTGTGCATTGATGTGGTTGTTTCCGCCTTTTGGCGTAGAGCTAGCTCCCGTTTGTGGATGCTTTTTATTGTTTGTATATATATTATTCTTGTTTGTACCCGTTTAGGGCCAGTTTTTAAAAAGGAGACTCTGCCGAAATTTTTGAGAAAATTGGATGTTGCTTTTAAACTTATTTTCTACATGTTTTCCTTTACTTCTTCTTCTTTTTATGGTTTAGATTTCTAGGCTTCGGCTTACTTAGGTTACGTTGCGCCTCTAGACGCCGGTCACGTTCCATACTTTCGGGTCGTGACAAAGTTGGTATCAGAGCGCTAGGTTTAACCTTGTCTAAGTCTAGGGTGACCCTTGGTTGATGGAGTAGGTGACTTAGGTAGAGTGACGTACCGTGGGTATGATCCGCGGCATACTTACGATACGCTACTCTGCTTAAGGAGCCTTACGATGTACATTTCTTTGCACCGTGTTTCATTCGTTCCTTTGATCTATTTTCGTCGATATCGGATGGTGGTTTCTGTTACCACGGGCACACTGGTAGAGGGAGCTGTGGCTCGAATTCGATAACCATTAGGGTATTGGTTATTCTTGAGGAGTGAAGCATTGTTTAGCGTGCGGACGAAGGGTATTCATATGCCGTCCAGACGAAGTTAAAGGATTCGAACGATTGTTAGAAACCCATTTTCCCAAGTTTAAAGTATTCGGAAGAACATGCAGGTATTTCTATGGACCCTCTAGAAGAATGAAACCCTAACTCTACATAATGACCACGAGAACGCCCCTGAACCTTAAGGTTTACGGCAGTTCCGCGGTGCCATTAGTGAGACTTGGGTTTGCCCTTCTACGGCTGGACCATCGATGCTGGGGTATGTACCGGATATTTTTAAACTGTACTTGAGTGTTGAGCTCTCAGGGAATTATGGGATTTTGATGGATCGATCGAAAAGTTTAATGTAGTCCAGATATCAGGTGAAGGGATCGACTATGTGGGAGACTTTAGATATGTGTATTGCCATTGGTAGCGCAATCAGCACACCAATGAAGAGACAAGTTCGAAGCAGTCGACACAAGAGGAAAGGGGGAAAGAGGCGCACATTGACGATAGTGATTTGGTGATTTGAATTTCATATTTCCGTTGATTGGATTTTTTTTTTGGTATTTTGAGGATTTTGTTCTACGATTGGTATTTCTTGTGTGTGCATTCATTACATTCTATTCATGCTTCATATATCAGTTTTATTGATATTGTTTTGTACATACCCAGTACACTCGATTTGGTTTTATACATTTTGAGATTTTGATTTGATTTCGTGCATATGGGTTACACATGATTTTGACATATGCTTCGACCTAGTTTTCATGCATTTTCGTACTGTGATTTCGATTTTGATATTCGGTGTATGTTTTCGTGCACCATGTGCACCTGATTGAGATTCTTGCGCACATTCGATGCACCTGATACGATTTGTGCACACCAGATGCACTAAATCGGGGTTTTGTGCAGATTAGATACCCCTGATATTAGAGTCGTGCACGCCCGTTGCACTTTACAGATGTTTTTGGTGCACACATGTTACACTCAGTTTTGTTTTGTGTGTATTCGTGGTATCTGTATTTGGTTTCGATTTCAGTGTGCACCGGATGCATATGATATTTTTATGATGTGATTGGGATTGATTTCAGCTTGAGCAGTATGTTTTTAGATCTATCTCTATAGATCCTAATTCCCAATATGCAGGAGGCATCACCAAGATCTTTCATTGAGAATCTTTTTGATAAGAAGAGCTTGACCGATTGCAGCATAGGAATGTCATTTCTTATCAAGAGTATGTCGTCCACGTACAATACGAGGAAGACAACCTTACTCTCTGCTACCTTCTTGTAGATACAAGGTTCATCTACGTTTTTGACGAAATCAAACTCTTTGATAACGACGTCAAAGCAGATGTTCCAGCTCCGTGATGCTTGCTTTAATCCATAAATGGATTTAAGCAGCTTGCACACCTTCCCGCTGCTCCCACTATCTACGAAGCCCTCTGGCTGAGTCATGTACACGCACTCTTCTAAATCACCGTTTAGAAAGGCAGTCTTAACATCCATTTGCCAGATTTCGTAGTCATGATATGCAGCGATGGCAAGCATGATCCGGATGGATTTAAGCATAGCCACTGGAGAAAAGGTTTCGTCATAGTCCACACCTGGTCTTTGACGAAAACCCTTTGCTGCAAGTCTAGCTTTGAAAGTCTCCACTTTCCCATCTACACTAAGTTTTTTCTTGAAGATCCACTTGCTCCCAATGGGTTTTACCCCTTCAGGAGCATTTTCCAAAGTCCATACTTTGTTGGTGTACATAGATTCCATCTCGGAGCGCATTGCATCCAGCTATTTCACTGAGTCTCCACTCGTGATGGCCTGCTCGAAGCTAGTTGGGTCATCATCAACCATGATGCAATCCTCGCTTCCACCATCGATGAGAAAACCGTAGTATCTCTCAGGTGGACGAGAAACCCTACCATATCGGCGGAGAGGCTGGGGTTCGTCGGGTACTACTGAATCCTCTGGTTCTACCAAGTCTTCTGTTATAGTTTGTGTCGCTGGAACCTCTTCCAGTTCTACCTCAATGCCACTAATCTGTTTCATAAGAAAACCTTTTTCTAAGAAAGTGGCATGTCGAGAAACAAACACCTTTTGTTCGTCGGGGTGGTAGAAGATATACCCTTGTGAATTTTTAGGATATCCTATAAACTTACATAAGACAGATCTTGCCTCGAGTTTTTCCGGATTTTGTCTTTTGACATAGGCCGGACAACCCCATATCTTAATGTAATTAAGATGTGGTCTCTTCCCTTTTCATATCTCATATGGAGTGGTAGGCACAGATTTGGTAGGAACTCTATTCAATAGGTCTATGGCTGTCTCAAGCGCATATCCCCAGAAGGAAATAGATAACTCAGCTGTACTCATCATTGAGCGCACCATATCTAATAGGGTGCGGTTCCCCCGTTCCGATACACCGTTATGCTGTGGTGTATATGGAAGAGTTAGCTGAGAGAGAATCCCATTCTCTTTTAGGAAGTCCAGGAATTCATTGCTCAAGTATTCACCTCCTCGATCAGATCGAAGGATTTTAATACTTTCCCGGTTTGGTTCTCGACTTCTTGCTTATATTCTCTAAATTTCTCAAAAGCTTCTGATTTGTGTTTCATCAGGAACACATATCCGAATCTAGAGAGATCGTCAGTGAATGTAATGAAGTACGAAGAACCACCCCTGACATGTGTTGACATGGGACCGCATACATCACTATGTATCAGTCCCAAGAGTTCGGTAACTCTTTCTCCGTGTCCCGTAAACGGAGTTTTGGTCATTTTGCCTTTGAGACATGACTGGCAAGTGTCATAAGATGAAAATTCGAACGGTTTCAAGTATCCATCCTTATGCAACTTAGCCAGCCGTGTCGCATTTATATGACCGAGTCTACAATGCCACAAGAAAGATTCGTTCAGTTCTGAACTCTTCCTCTTGTGTGTGTTTGTTATGCTCAGAACTGTTGATTGATTTAGAACATAAATGCCATTGCACAACGTGCCTGATCCAACCAACTTTTGGTTAAGGAAAATGTTCATAACATTATCCTGTAATACAAAATTATATCCCTCTTTACTTAGTAAAGAAACCGATATAATGTTGCATATCAGGTTCGGCATGTAATAGCATTCATTCAGAACCAATGTATTACCAGTTGGCAATACAAGGTGATATTCCCCGACGGTTTTATCTGCAACAATTGCACCATTTCCAACCCTTATGTCTTTATCACCTTCTCCAAGTTCTCTATCTTTTCTAAGCCCATGTAACTGATTACATATATGGGATCCTAACCCGGTATCTAATACCCAGGACGTAGAGCAAATGGAGAAACAGTTCTCCGTAACGAACACACCCGAAGAAAATGCATCAACATGTACTTTCTTCACACGGGTGGCATGGGAATCCTGGTATTCCCCTATATCCTGTTCAGTCCTATAACTCTTATAAAAAAGAACGGAACCAACGTTCCCCAGCACAGTATAACATGCGGGTTCGGTCAATACATCCATATTATTATCTTGATTAAGGCATGAAATGGTCGCTACCTGGAGAGAGAGAGAAGAAAACACTTTAGCGTATGCTCTTGCAAGATCAGATTGGTTTATTATTTTATCTAATCAGGATGGCTCCCACTATTTTTTATCAAATCTTTCTTCAAACCCTAAAAGGAAAGACTAGCCGGGATTAATTACACCCTACAACTTCGCCAATCTTTCAGCACAGTATAGCATTGATCGTTAAGTGACGAATCTCCTGATAAGTAGCAGATACTCACAGTAGGATCGGGATCCAAATATCATCGTGTGATAATGCTGAAGGAATCCTACCAACATTATCAGACTCCAAATGGTATGCAACACTAGCAAGTTTCAGTTTCTTTAGAAACTCCCGATATGGATTTTTCACCCATGCTCTTATGACCTTGACGAAGGCCAACAAATCATAAGTCACATGTTAAGTTCTGCCCATCATTATTCCTGTTAATTTGAACCCACCCGCACATACCCTTGACGAAGGCCAACAAGGTAATATGACTGTCCCAAACCAACACATCTATCTATGCTACATATGAATACCCCAGCAGCTACCAAATACTATGCCTTGACGAAGGCCAACAAATATAGCTTGAATACTACTGACCATTCATATGAAATGACGGAGGGCTATGACTGGTTTTGGCGAAACCGTGAACGTAGTGAACTTGATATAATCGATGGAACCTGATAGCTTTTTAAAAGGAGTGGTTAAAGCTCCGCAATTAAAAAATCCGCTCTTTTAAAATAACCGAGTGGTTTCTTTTAAATTTTTTCCAACGATTCAACTTTGGTTTGTTTTCTTTGCATTATTATAATGCGTCCCATCATTTATCCTATCATTACAAAAAACAACGAAAATACAACGTCCGCTTATGCCATCCGCATTCGCCACTGGGCCCCGTCATTCACCCATTAGGTTACTTAACTAATAACAGAGCGGGGGCTGGGCTAGCGCGGGTGCAAAACATAAGTGACGCCTACTAGATATCATATATAGATATTGTACATTCGTCAGACGCAATAATAGGCATTCCAGATCACAGATGAACATTATTGGATATACAAGCAATCCGCGTTTTCTTTGAGCCTGCAACGAAAGACGGATTACACAGTTGTGATGAATAGCCATTACCCCACCCTGGACCCCTACGGGTACGGCAAACTACCTGCCAAGTACCCGAAGTGAAACGGTCTCCCTCAACAACGTGAGTATGACACTAATCACTTCAAAGTACTCGGTAGTTTGTGCACCCCACCTTAGGTCTATCCTAGGAGCAGAAAACAGTAAATGAAATAATACAACGGTGGCTACAACCTCAACCCGGATGTGCCCCACAAAAGAATATTACATCATATTACAATTTACATCGAATGAAAGAATATAAAAACTCATCTCAAAACCCCATATAATCATCACAACGATCCAATGAAGTTCATATACACAAACTAGTAAAAACCATTACAGAAATGTGCAACCCCCTGCTAACCGACATACTAGCAATTAGGGAAGGTTTACGAACAAATTAAACATCACAGATAAAACTTGATTAGCAAATAACTTAGAATTTCGATCGACAACCTTTTTCCGTATCTACCCCAAATGCAAGCCAGCACTGAAATAACCTGGGCAGAAACAAAATATACAGGAAAACAGAACACCCAAAAATAAGAGTTACTGTGTAAATACGAGTCAACTCGAAGTTGACTCGGCCGCGGATCCGCGGCGGATCGCACCAATCCGTCGCGCTTCCGCGGCAGTCTAACCGAGTTAGCACCTCGTATTTCTCCACTATTCTTAAAATTCCGTGCTGTGAATTTTCATACCTCTGAAATAATTTTTCGACAGGTTTAAAATCGACAGAAGCTTGAGGGGTCCGGGGTTAAGTTTTTGTGTTTTTCCGACGATCGAAGTTCTAATAAGTTGCTAACGAGCTAGCAAAGGTTTAGTAGGCTTTGATACCGCTGTAAGCCCATGTCAAGCACCCCACGTGTTCGCAGGGAGGCGGAATATATGAAAAACAATTATCAAAGCTTCGTAACACGGACTTGAGCACACGGATCGTGTCTAAACCATTACTAGCAAACTACGAGAGGTTTAACTACTCTGATTCGAAGTTATACCTCACGTTACTTGTCCTTCGGGTCTTCATCGCTGTCCTCCACACCTCATAGGCTCTATGGAACATGGGCACCTCAACGGTCTCCTTGAGTCAAAGACAATCCACCCGAGAGTCTATAGTTCGAGCTCCTATCTCGAATCTGAGATAACTACGGCTTCTAGATTGCTAATCTAGAAGTCTTAGAGGGTGTAGAGTAATTAGATGGATTACTTAGTCACTTAAACCCTAGGATTCTCAACTCATGAGAGCTTTTAGGGTTTTGAGGAAGAAGATGAAGATTTGAGGAGAGAGAAAGCTTTTGTGATAATGAAATGAATAATGCCTCATGATAGAATAATATCAAGGATACAAATATCTCTTGATAAAATATCTAGAAATATCTTGTAAGCTTCATTTAATCCTAATGGTGAATCACCTCATGAGTCATTAAGTATTTAATGAAAACCTACACCTCATCTCTCCACCTCATTTGTGTTTAATCCAAAAGAAATAAATACAAACGAGTCATCTTCTTCTAGAAGCTTCCCGACAAATTACGAGACTGCCCCTCCCATCTGTATTTCCGAAAAACACGGATAATCTTTGACTGAATAAATCCATCTGTATAATACTACAATCTGGCTTAAACCAAAGCCCGCTAATATTATATGCCCGATCATAATACGTGCACAAGTGTACGTAAGTGATCGCGGCCCTGCCGTAAAACCATACGGCCTCTACACCTTTTGCCCGGTGCAGGGAAACTCTCTGTGTGGGACTCTAAAGACTCGACACTACGCTGGCAGTGGGTTTAACCACAGGCAGCAAGCGGTACTAGCTGTACGTAACGGTCCCCAGGTAAATGTCGATAAGAAGGACGATGAGGAAACCCATCCGAACTCCAACTGAGTCTGATGTGACAATCTCCATACAGTCCGGTCTGTTCATCTAGGACTATCGCATATCGGGCCTAGGGGGAGGTAAACGTCAGACCCCTAATAGCGTTATAAGTCGTGTCGGAGTGAAGCCCATTACACCTTGAGAAACTACTGGAAGCCTACCAGTAAATCTCGTTTGCCCTGGCCAGAGACTTTGCGTAATGGCTCTCCATACACAGCGCGATATCAACCCCCAATACCGGGAGAGACGAATCCTGTCTAACTGCCACTGCCTCCAAGTGCTTCGGGACTGCACCCAACTACTACCTGTTTGCACGACTCCTTTAAGCCATGGTAGGGTAGTATTCTAAGTACAGTGGGAATACACCCGAGGCAAAGTAGCAGTGTCAAGTCGACGGACTAAGCTGTACTCATGTCACCTGGGAATTGCTATCTGACGATGGGTATAAAACCAACCTGGAGTTCCCGACGAGTCCTGTCCGGTGTACTCGTAACCTAACGAGCACCTGCATACTATCTCCAGTACGACGTACTAATGGCTGTGGGACAGACCATCTCCTTATGCTGGGATGAGAAGCGTATACACCAGTCTACTCCGGAGTATCGATGCCCTGTCTCGATAATCCTACGACCAAGGACCTGTATAGGATGTTGCTTATAGACTGCCCAGCCCCTACTAGTTTGACTGCCATCACAACGCTGGTAATCAAGCAAAGATCCTAAGGACTTTACTAATATATATAAGCGATATGTTAAAAGAAACATATGCACATATTAAAGTAGACACAAACCAAGTAGCATACCACCATTTTTAGCAAGACTGTCAATACAACTGTGAATATCCCAAGCTTCTATTAAGTAATATACAAACTAGTATGATACAGTAATGGCCTCTAGGGCATAAACATTAACATACGTGACATGGCAATTACCGATGATGATGATGTGTGTGAGCCGGCAAATAAGTGTACGTGGAACATGCGCATCATCGGTAATGGTGATGGTGTCCTAACAGGAAGAGTTTCATAATAGCAAAAGAAACATATGTATGAATATGCAATGCGATGAACACAAAATGAATATAACGGTGAATGTGTAATAAACGCACAACTAGAAAATACATAATAATTACGAGTCATATAGTTTGTTGTTTGAAAAAAAACACGATTCATTAGTTTGAAAATAAGTATGACTCGAGCCTAAACTAAGATCTACCTAACCAATTAAGAAACTAACTAAAGACACTAGTCGAAAGGTAAGAAGAATTCTACTAAAGTCTAAGTCGATATCTCAAGTAGTCAGCGATCCAGCCTCAATAGCGTCACGCACGTAGTACGACTTCCTCGAGTCACGAGTGCGGATCAATCATCACATCTATTCCTCATACGGTAAAATCCATCGTACGGCTTCCCAAAATTGGGGTACGGGTCAACTATTACATATATACATCATCGTTCGTATAGTATCATCATCAAACAATATCATGATCAAGGGTACTGTACAAAAATCGCATACATCCCAATATCATCAAACATATATCATCGTCTGTATAAATATACATCGTCAAATGATCCACTAAAATATCATGTCATATATCATATCGTGATTAAGTCATATATTACAATCCGGGTTCTATTCTAGAATCTCATACATTTCAATGTCATCATCACCTATTATCGTTTATGTATAAATATACATTTCCTCATTTCCCAATGATCCTCTAATATTATAATACATCTCATATCATAACTCGATCGTATATCCAATATATTAGGCATCATGCCCAGTCATACCGACTCATCCCCAGATATCATATAACATCCACATATCACGTGTATATGTTATATATATATATATATATATATATATATATATACATATACATATACATACATATACACCAAGTCAAGTGTATGTGTGTGCGCGTGTGTGTGTGTCTACATGAAACCTACGAATTCTCTCCAGGGCAATCATCCTCTGGTTAAGTCTTTCTAAATCAGTCTAACCCAACTTAAAGTCTTCAATAGTACCCTACTCGTCAAGAATCTAAGGTCACGTCCGACTTCCTAATAATAGTACATAATATCATTATTCTACGTTTGCGGGGGTGCTATACGCCATCCACCCGACTTCCCCCGTAGATATACATCTACTCACCTGGTCCTTGTCTGCCGAAGTCGATACCGCCATCCTCTTCTTCATCGTCCGATGTCCACGTGAGGGGTACCTATACGCAAACATATATAATATCATAAACCGAAATCGCGGATAAAACCAAACGGCGCACGAAACGCGCATAGGTTAAAACCTATGACCCGCTCATGCAAAAGAAACCAGTAACCCTCGACATCGGCGTACAAACGCAGATTGCTCGAGAAAAACCAACACACCAATCTTAGTTTCGCAAATCACTAATTATAATATGAAATAGATTGCAACTCATCAAGACCTCAAAATAAATCAAATCGATTTATTTCCGAAAACCTATAGAGCACTAAATTTTCGTTTTAATTCGAAACTTGCTGTTTTAACAAAACTAATGGTCATAATATTCACTAAATATCATAACTAAGTCATAAAAACTATCACCATAATTTAATCTCATCAATTTGTATTAAATCTAAAATTCTAGTTTGCAAAAATATCCAATTTAAACACTTTTTAAAGCAAAATTCACAATTCAACAACTAAGCTTGGTTTTGCATGAACTAAAGTATTAACTACAATTTAAAATGTTAATAATGTCATAAAAACCCTAATTATATTTTTATCTCAATTATTTAATCAATTTCCAAAAACCTAGTTTGCAAAATAGCATAATTATCAAAATTTTAAGGTAAAAATTAGCAAAGTAGTAACTAGATTAGGTTTTGCATTCCATTAACATATTAATCTACTCACTAAAACCATAATATAATGATAAAAACCCTCACTAGAATTTTATCTCACATATATATATATTTTACAAAAACCTAGTTTGCAACAATTAAGCAATTTGGACAAATTAGTTGTAACAATTAGTAACTTAACAATCTAGATTAGATTTTACTTGTCTTTATGTGTTAAGCTACATATTAAAACCATGAACAATTTATAAAAACCCTAGCTTGATCACAAATCCTTTCTTGAATTTTTTATTTAGCAACTAAAACCATAATTAAATACCGAAATCCATTCAATTTACGTAATTAACTTACAATTAACACTAAGGTTAGAATTATACCTCACTAAACATGAGATCCAAGATGAAAATCATAGCCTCCAAAGTGCTAACTTTGCTCCAAGATCCATACTAGATAGGCCAACGAATAATGGGTAGGGATTGGATTTGGAATTTAAGGTTTTATTTTGGATTTTTCATGAATTTTTGAAGATTTTTATGATGGAAATGAAGTGGGAATTTGGAGAAATGGGGGAGGCAATATTTCGGCCAGAAATGATGGGGGAAAAGAGAGAGAGAGAAGAGTGTGGAGATGTGTAGAAGAGTCTTCAATTAATGATTCATTTTAGTCTTTTCTTTAATTATTTGATTTTATTTGATTTTCTTATTTAATTTCACCCAAGATTCCTCTAGAATTTTGAAGACAATTCAAGAAGAGAAGAGTATGCTACAATCTTAATTCTAATATGCCATGGTTCACATTTGTCAAATTAACCCATTGCAATTTGTAATTTGCACCAATTTAATATATAATTAAAAGCTTATATTAATATTTGAAATAATTAATTAAGGAAAAATATTTTAGTAAACTAGAAATTTACAAGTGACCAAATAAATTCCAAATACTAGCAATTACATAGTGTAAATAGGCGTATTAAATTTTATGATGAAAAATAACTATAGTTATGTTTTACGGAAAATGCGGTTTATTTTACCGATTATCAGAAAATTCACCTAAAGGATTTTATTTATTTAATTATTTATCTATTTATTTTTAAAATGTTACAGCAACATCAACCCCCAATACCGGGAAAGATAAAATCCCTTCCTATCGCTCTTTGCCTCAATGTGACTCGCGACTGTACCCAAAACCTACCGTTACCGTTTTGCACGATCTCTTGAATGTGGTAAGTTGGAAATCAAAGCATAGTAGGAATCACACAAGACTCTATGACGATCTCCGGTCGAGAGCTAACCTGTATCAGTTTAATCAGAGAACTGCTATCTGACGATAGGTATAATACCATCTAGGAGTTAAAGGTGAGTCCGTCCAGTGTACCCAGTCTCCACTGAGCACCCGTATACCTTCTTTGATGTCAAATACCAATGGATATGGGATCATCTATCGCCCATCATATGGGTCGAGAAGCATATATGCTAGTCTACTCTGGAATATCGATGCCCCATCTCGATACACCCGTGACTAGGAACAATTGATGGATGTACTTGCCGACTACCTTTTCCCCACTTGTATGATCCATATCATAATCCTGGTAGTCAAGTACTCATCCTTAGGGTTTTATCAACATGTATTAGAGAGACAATAAGAGTACATGTTAAGATAAAGAGCAACCAGATAGCATACTATCATATCGAGCAAGAAAGTCCTCCCTATATATGTCCAAGCATCCACTACAATATACATCATATGTACAGTAATGGTCTCTAGGGCATACATATAACTAACATCATCACCAAGATCTTTCATGGAGAACTTGAGTGACAAGAAGAGCTTGACCGAGTGTAGCATAGGTACATCGTTTCCTATCAAGAGTATGTCATCCATGTATAATACGAGGAAGACCACCTTACTCTCTACAGCCTTCTTATATATACAAGGTTCATCTATATTTTTGATGAAGTCAAACTCATTGATAGCTTCATTAAAACAGATGTTCCAGCTCCGCGATTCCTGCTTTAATCCGTAGATGGATTTAAGCAGCTTGCACACCTTCCCGCTGCTCCCACTGTCTACGAAGCTCTCTGGCTGTGTCATGTACACGCTCTGTTCTAAATCACCATTTAGAAAAGCGGACTTGACATCCATCTGCCAGATTTCGTAGTCATGGTATGCAGCAATGGCAAGCAGGATCCTGATGGACTTAAGCATAGCGACAAGAGAAAAGGTTTCATCATAGTCGACGCCAGGTCGTTGATGAAAACCTTTTGCTACAAGTCTAGTTTTGAAAGTCTCAACTTTTCCATCTACACCTATCTTCTTTTTGAAGATCCACTTGCTCCCAATGGGTTTTACCCCTTCAGGAGCAACTTCCAAAGTCCATACTTGGTTGGTGTACATAGATTCCATCTCGGATCGCATAGCATCCAGCCATTTCACAGACTCTCCACTCGTGATGGCCTTCTCGAAACTAGTCGGGTCATCATCTTCCATGATGCGATCCTCGCTCCCACCATCTATGAGAAAAACGTAGTATCTCTCAGGTGGATGAGGAACCCTACTAGATCTGCGGAGTTGCTGGGTTACGTTGGGTACTATTGGATCCTCTGGTTCCACCAAATCGTCAGTTATAGTTTGTGTTGCTGGAACTTCTTCCAGTTCTACCTCATTGCCCCTAATTTCTTTTACAAGAAATTCCTTTTCTAAAAAGGTGGCATGTCGAGAAACAAACACCTTTTGTTCCTCTGAGTGGTAGAAGATATACTCGCGAATTCTTGGGATATCCTACAAACTTGCATAGACCTGACCTTTCCTTGAGCTTGTCCGGATTTTGTGTTTTCACATAGGCCGGATGACTGATCATCTTCGTGTGTATTTTGAAAAGTTTTAATCACAACCAAAGAAATTTATACCGCGATCAATTAACGGTGTCGATGTAGCGCGTTAATGAATGCGGATCGTCCAATGAGATGTGTTCTTTGATCAATCTTGTTTTAGATGAGTCGAAATGAAAAGATAAAAGAAAATGCAAGAAAATTGATTCAAGATTTATGAATTTTAATTTCAAGAAACATAAAGAAACTAAAGATCTAGAATCAAGAATCAAGAAATATCCCAATCAATTTAGTTATCAAGATTTGTAAAATAGCTTGTAGGAATTGATCGAATTCGTAGAAATGATGAATCTAATAATGACTAATCTTATCTATGGATAATTTATAGCTAGATCGATGGTGATGAATGAAGATTAGGGATCTATTGAAGAAACTAGGGTTTCTTCTTCTCTATCCTTTGTCTTTTCATTGATCATCATTCGGGTCTAACCTCTAGCAAAGAGATTCATCAATCATTTGACCCTAATTTGCAACGAAATTCACAAGAATGTGATCTCGATCCAAATTAGGCCATTGATGATTCTTTTTCCTAAATTTCACAAACTCATAAGACTTAAGATTAGTATTAGGATTTTATCATCACTAGATCTACCTAATCTCTCGATTCCGTCACAAGTGGAGATTAACTCAAACATCATGAAAATAAAAGATTCAAGATCTAGAAATTTCATAGTGCAAGAAAATAAAGAAAGCAAGAATTAACTAATTATCACCTTTATTAAATCGACGACTAATTACACATTCCCTCAATTCGAGGTTACAAGAGTTGCTCTCGATCGCTCCTTTGAAGAGGTAACTAGATCGGTCGAAGTTCGCTCCGCTCGATCTCCTTGAGACTTGGATCGTCGTGGATCTCAGGCTCTTGATAAAGATTTGCTTCGCGAATAAAGGACCGTTGATGTCTCGCTTGGTTTGCTTCTCAAAATGATCTTTATTTGGCTTTGGATTTGGATTTGGGCTAGGGTTTTGGTATGAGTTGTGTCACTCAACTTGTGGAAATTTTGCTCAATATTCAACCCCAATTAATGAACTAATAAACAACCTCAACCCTAGATCTAGATCTCTTTTTAAATTCAAATTCAAATTTCCCTCCCAAGAGCTAGGTTGTTGGAGAGAGCCTTCAAAATCATGATAAAACATGATGAGATATACAAAATCATGCATGTAGTAATAAACACTCAATTTCCCTCAAAATGCTGGTTATAATGTATAACACATGTTATTTGATATTTTGCAGACGAATTGCTAATATGTGCTATATTTATACCAAACACCTTTAGATGATTAGAAATAGTAGGGAAATTGATGTGTTAAAAATGCAATATTTTCGACTGATCAATTTCCCCCAAACTTAATTTTGGTCGTCTCGAGCAAACTTGTTTTATTCAGGTGAAGGAGAAAATATAAGAAAAAGAAAAACTAACCAGCACACTTTCGTAGGCAACACGATTGCACTGAGCACGTGCAACAAGCCTTTAAACCTCTAGGTGTCCCTAATCGGAGGATTGTTGTCTCTTGAGGGTTTTCAGCGGATTGCACCCACAAAATCCCATAATAAAAGGAAGACCGTGAAAATTACATATAAGGATAAGAATTGTAAAATAAAGACTTTGAAAATTTAGAGTTTCCAACTACACTAGCTTTTCAGTTGTCATAAGCCCTATCTTAATAGTCATGAAAAGATGTCAGAAATCACATCATCCCTCAATAAAACATCGTCTTTATTCTTCATTCCTACCTTTCTTCCAAACATCGATCATATACCCCTACGTGTGTGTACAAAACATCCCTACACTCGGAGAATTCAATTCAAGCTATCATACTCTTGTCCATCAACCTCAGTACTTTTTAGTCGGTGAATATTTAGATGGATTTGCTCACACATTTTTCATGCGACCGTTAATACTTCTTGAGGTACTAACCGACCGATTACTCATGTGCTTGCAGATTAGGTGTATTAGTATTTTCCTCGACTTGCAACACTTAAGGCTTAGCAGTGACTCCCAAACCAGTTGGTCTAAGGCATTAGGTGATGAAGCACCCTCGCTATATTTTTTTTATTGCTTCCTTGGTGATAACAAAACCAGTGTTCATTTTTCTACACCATTTTATATTTTCTTCATTTATTATTTCCTTCATATTTTGGCTTTTAGACAAGATCATTTCAAGGTATCCTCTACTATCCCGACTTTCAAGACGTGTGTAAGTGCGTATAGTAGGGTATCAACATTCAAATGTTTGGCTTCCAGAATAAGAACTATTTATCAGACGTATTTTTATTCTCAGATTAGTGACATTGTTGGATATATATGCCCTAGAGGCCTTCATTGTATAGGATGCTAGGGATATGTATGTACATGAAAGTATTGCTTGATATGATGGTACGCTATTTGGTTTGTCTTTATCTTAACGTATGATATATTTTCCTTGGTATTTATATATACATGTTGATAAAGCCCATAGGGTGTTTTGCCTGACTACCGGCGTTGTGATGGCTGTCATACTTGTAGGAGCTGGATAGTCAATAGGTACATCTTTAGATGTCCCTGGTCGCAGGAGTATCGAGACTGGGCATCGATACTCCGGAGTAGACTAGTGTATACATATCTAGACCCTGAAGAGGGCTGATGGACTGGTCCCGCAGCCATTGGTGGAGTGTACCTAAGATTGTATACAGATGCTCACTGGGTGTGAGTACACCGGACAGGACTCGCCGAGAACTGACTGGATGGTATTATAGCTAATGTCAGATAGCAGTTCTCAGGTGACATGTGTGCAGATAGTCCGTTGACTTAAGTTCGTCATTTGTCTCGTGTGAGTTCCCACTGTGCTTTGATTACTACCCTACCACGATTCAAAGGAGTCGTGCAAACAGGTTTTAGTTGGGCACAGTCCCGAGCCACGTGGAGGCAGTGAGCGACTGTTAGGGATTCGTCTCTCCCGGTATAGGGAGTTGATATCGCACGGTGATCGGTTGGTCATTACCATAAGTTCCTGGCCAGGGCTGATTGAGAATTGTTGATGGACTGATCAGTAGATTCTTGGATGGTCTTGAGCCATGCCGACGCGACTTGTACGGTTATTAGGGGTCTGACGTCCACCACCCCCTAGACCATACATGCGATACTCTTAGACGAACAGACCGGACTGCACGGATATTGTCACGGACAGGCTCAGTAGGATTTCGGATGGGTTTCCTCATCGGCTTTCTTATCGACAACTACCTGGAGACCGTTATGTACAGCTAGTGCCGCTTGTGGTCTGTGGTTAAACCCACTACCAGCGTAGTAGTCGAGTCTTTAGAGTCCCACACAGAGATTTCCCAACTCCAGGAGAAATGATATAGAGGTCGTACGGTTTTTACGACAAAGGGTTCGGACGCATACGTGTTTAAACGCACGTACGACATTCGGACAGTTTTTACTAGCCGGCTTTGGTTTAAACCAGATTCTAGTATCAGGTTATTGGATTTATACAGTCTAAAGTTTTTCCGTGTTTTCACGGATGCGAGGGGCATTCTCGTAATTTTCCGAGAAGCTTCTAGAAGGATAGTGACATGAGGGGTTAAGGTGGCATTTTCATTAATTGCTTTTGTGACTCATATATGTGATTCATCATATCATTTAATGCATCATTAATGCATCATTAATTACTTAATGACTGATATGGTGAATCACTCTTGTTGAATAAATGAAGCATGGTGAATAATCATTTAATTCATTTTATTTGATAATTCATTATTCTTTATATATTCAAGTGAGAAGCTTTTCTCTTCTCATTATCATCTCCACCTTCTCTCTCCTCAAGCTCACTCTCTTCTTCAAACCTTAATACTACCACTCATGAGTTGAGAACAAGGATTAGTATAGACTAAACACTTCATAACCTAACTCTATATCATCTTAGTTACTTTGATTAGCAACTAGAGAAACTAAGTAACCTCAAGTTTAGAGGTAATAGCTTAGATTAGGGTTCTCGGGTAGATCATCTATCACGGATAGGAGGCCGAGGAGGACGTAGAGATCATAAAGACGAAGGACTAGAATCATTTGGAATAATCTCTTTACATAGTAGCTTAGAACTCTATGCTTGTTGTTAATTATCGTTTAGAAAAGATCTTCGGTTAGTCGATGTTTGCATATTAAACAAGATCGTTTTTCATATTTCCGCCTCCCCGCAACTCGTGGGGTGTTGTACATCGACTTACAGTAGTATCAGAGCCTCACTAAACAATAATTAACTCACTAGAAAAGTCGTATGAATTCGAACGCAAAACGAACCGGAAAATACCTCGATGTCACATACATTCTGTTGATTTTAAAATGAGGTCCAAAAATTTTTCAGGTGACTGCAGACTGACCAACATGAAAATATAAGAACACAGAAGAAAAATAGGCTCCTGAATCTGCCACTGAGCCGCGGAACCGCGGCTGATCCCACCGATCCGCCGTGGATCCGAGGCCGAGTTGGGGCCGATTCAGCCCAGTTTTCTTCTGTGCATCTATTGTGATATTTTGTATTTTCTGGTATTGTTTATTTTCTGCTCAGGTTTCAAATTTACAGAGAAGATTTGGAGTAGAATTTAATGTGTTTAATCGATCGAAATTATACGATGTTTGCTTGTTTAATTATATCTGTGAACTGTATTATGTGTTCGTAAACCTCACCTAACTACTAGTATGTCGGTTGGCAGGGGGTGCACATATCTGCAAAGTTTTTTAACTGTTTGTGGATATGAACTGTATTGGACTGTTGTGATGATTAGCCGGGTTATGTGATGGGTTATTGTATTAATTCATTCGATGTAAATGTAATAAGTTGTAATATTATTTTGCGGGGCACATCCAGGTTGCGGTTGTAGCCACCGTTGTATTATTTCTTTTTAATGTTTTTGCTCCTATGATAGACCCAAGGTGGGGTGCACAAACTACCGGGTACTTTGAAGTGTTGAGGCAGACCGCTTCACTTCTGGTACTTGGCGGGTAGTTTGCCGTACCCGTAGAGGTCTGGGGTGGGGTAAATGGCTATTCATCACAACTGTATAATCCGTTTTTCGTTGCAGGCTCAAAAGAAACGCGGATTGCTTGCATATCCAATAAAGTTTATCTGTGATCTGGAATACCTATTATTGCGTCTGACGAATGTACAATATCTATATATGATAGTTATTTAGACGTCACTTATGTTTTACACCCGCGCTAGCCCAGCCCCCGCTCTGTCGTTAGTTAAGTAACCTAACGGGTGATGACGGGACCCAGTGGAGAATGCAGATGACATAAGAGGACGTTGTATTTTCGTTGTTATCTGTAATGATAGGTTAATGATGGGACGCATTATTATTAATGCAAAGAAAATAAAACCTAAACTGAATCGTTGGAACAATTTCTAAAACCACTCGGTTTTCTTGAAAAAGCAAATTTTAAATGCGGAGCTTAAACCACTTCTTTTAAATAAAAGCTATCTTTGTTCCTTCGATCATATCAAGTTCATTACGTTAACGGTTTTTTGCCAAAAACCAGCCGTAACTCTCCGTCGTTTCAGATAGACAGCACATCGTATTCATGCTATGCTTGTTGGCCTACGTCAAGGCATACTGTATGGTAGCAGTGTGTGTGCCTATTTGTTGCATAGATAGATGCATTAGTTTAAGACAGACGTACACCTTGTTGGCCTATGTCAAGGGTATGTACGATGTACTTAAATTGATCAGGACAACGACGGGTAGAACTTGACTTGCGTCTTATGATTTGTTGGCCTACGTCAAGGTCATAAGAGCTTGGGGTAAAAATCACATCGGGAGTTTCAAACATAAAGGAAACTTGCAGATTTAGCATACCTTCTGGAGTGTGGTGACTAGAGTGGCTTCCATCTAGGGCATCATGCAATGATAGTTGGATCCCGATCCCACTGATAAGTAGGATTACTTTCGGAAATTTTTCTCACTTAACAATCAATGCTATAAACCAAGTAGGTGACTAGAAAGGTGTTAGAGGGGCTACACCTCCAGGGAAAAGAGGTTCTTTAATTAAGGAACTTCGCGAAAGCATTGGAAAACCTCCCTCGAAGTACCAACACCAGCCTGGCTGAAAGGTTAAGCAAGTATTGTGATGTGTGATTAAATCCTGACTAGTTCTTCTTTTAGGTTTTGAAGAAGAATTTGAGGAAACAGTGGGAGCCATCCTATTTAGATAAATTAATAAACCAATCTAAACTTGCAAGAGCATATGCTGAGTGTTTTCTTCTCTCTCTCTCTGGCAGCTACCATGACTGGACTAAAACTATTACTTGAAAAAAATATACTGACCGGGCAGAGCTATAAAGATTGGTTAAGGAACGTCAATATTGCACTGACTTATGACAAAGTAGCATATGTTACCACCGTTGTTCCTCCCCTTATCCCAGGACCAGATTCCTCAATTGTGGACAAGGAAGTTCACAAAACTTGGGATCTAGACTGTGAGAGAGCTAAGTGTATCGTGCTGGCGTCCATGAACAATGAATACCAGAAACAGCACGAAAGTATGGATGTTATATCCATCTTTCTCCATTGCAAGGATTTGTATGGGGAGCACTCCCGTATCACGTGGTACGAAACCTCAAGGAAACTCTTCCAGATGAGGTTAGCTCCAGGATCGCCTGTAGGAGAGCACGTCCTCAAAATGATCAGCCTCATTGAGGAACTCGCAAACCTGGGATGCGTGCTAGAGAACGATTTGTATATCGACTTGATTTTGCAGTCCCTTCCCCACACCTTCTCTCAGTTCGTGCTGAACTTCAACATGCACGAAATGGAAGCTGATCTTCCAAAGCTCCTCAATATGTTGAGGGTAGCAGAGACCTTCTTGAAAAAGGAGGAGACCTTCTTGAAAAAGGAGAAGAAAGCTAATCGTCTTCTTCTAAATCTAAAGAGAAAGCTAAAGGGAAGAAAAAGATGAAAGCCACCAAACCGAAAGGTGGGGTCAAGAAGGTGCAGGGAACAAACAAGGCAGGAAGGGTGAAGACAGAAAAGAACGAGTGCTTCTATTGTCACAAGCAAGGGCACTGGAAGAAGGATTGTCAGGCCTTCAAAGCCAAGGACATGAAGCAAGTAGTTGCTTCTACTTCAGGTGTGTTTGTAATCGAAAATTGTCTTTCAGTGGACTCTACATCATGGGTACTTAATACCGGTTCAGGTTCTCATATCTGTAATTCATTGCAGGATCTGAGAAATAGTAGAGTGCTGGGGACAGGTGATATGACTCTCCGGATGGGCAATGGAATGCATGTAGATGCAATTGCAATAGGGGAATATCACCTAGGGTTGACTAGTGGGCACATTTTGGTGTTGTACAGCTGTTTTTGTATTCCCAGTATGTTGTGTAATATTATATCAGTATCTTTGTTATCGAATGAAGGATATAGTTTTGCGCTTGAAAGAAATGTTATGAACATTCACCTAAATCAAGAACTGATTGGGTTTGGCACACTGGAAAACGGCATATACATACTTAATCAACCTCAAATTTTCAATATTCAAAACACGCGTAAAAGAAAGGCTCCAGATTCAAATCAAGCCTTTCTATGGCATTGTAGACTTGGTCATATAAATGAAACAAGGTTGACTAAGTTACATAAAGATGGATATTTAGATCCGTTTGAATATTCATCATATGCATCTTGTCAATCATGTATCAAAGGAAAAATGACCAAATCTCCGTTCACCGGACACGAAGAAAGAGCCACTGAACTCTTGGGACTAGTACACAGTAATGTATATGGTCCGATATCTACGCATGCACGAAGTGGTCACTCCTACTTCATCACTTTTACTGATGACTTCTCTAGGTATGGACATGTGTTCTTAATGAAGCAAAAATCCGATGCTTTTGAGAAGTTTAAGAAGTATAAAAATGAAGTAGAGAAACAAACTGGTAAAAGCATCAAGACACTTCGATCTGATCGAGGTGGAGAATACTTAAGTACCGGTTTCCTTGAATGCTTAAAAGAGAATGGAATTCTCTCTCAGCTTACTCCGCCTTATACACCTCAGCATAATGGTGTATCAGAAAGGAGGAATCGCACGCTATTAGATATGGTGCGTTCAATGATGAGTAGTGCTGAGTTGCCACTTTCCTTCTAGAGATTTGCTCTAGAATCAGCCGCATACCTATTGAATAGAGTTCCAACTAAGTTTGTACCTACCACACCATATGAAATATGGAGCGGGAAAAGACCATATCTCAAGTATATTAAGATATGGGGGTGTCCGGCATATGTTAAAAAGCATAATCCGGACAAGCTCGAGGTACGATCGGTTTTATGCAAGTTTGTAGGATACCCCAAGCATTCAAGGGGGTATATGGTCTACCACACTGAAGAACAAAAGGTGTTTGTCGCTTGCCACATTGTCTTCTTAGAAAGCGAATTTCTTGCAAAAGAAATTAGTGGGAGCACGGTAGAGTTGGAAGAAATTCCAGAACCTCAAACTGCTACCGAGGACTTAGTAGAACCTCAGATTTCAACAGAACATGACGAACCAACGCTACTCCGCAGATCTAGTTGGCTTTCTTATCCTCCTGAAAGATACTATGGTTTTCTTCTAGATGGGGATCGAGAGGATTGCATCATCGATGATGATGAGCCTGCTAGTTGTCAGCAGGCTATCACGAGTAGTGACTCGATGAAATGGCTGGATACTATGAGATCCGAAATGGAATCCATGTACACCAATAAAGTATGGACTTTAGAAGTTGCTCCTCCTGGAGTAAAACCAGTTGGATGCAAATGGATCTTCAAAAAGAAGATTGGTGCATTTGGACAAGTGGAAACCTACAAGGCTAGACTCGTAGCAAAAGGTTTTCGTCAAAGACCAGGATTGGACTATGATGAAACCTTTTCACCTGTAGCTATGCTTAAATCCATTCGGATCCTGCTTGCGATTGCTGCATTCCATGACTATGAAATCTGGCAGATGGACATAAAAACAGCTTTTCTAAATGGACATTTAGAAGAGAGTGTTTACATGGATCAACCAGAAGGTTTCTTAGACAGTGGGAGCAGCGGAAGAGTCTGCAAGTTGCTTAAATCCATTTATGGATTAAAGCAAGCATCGCGGAGTTGGAACATCTGCTTTGATGAGACAGTCAAAGAATTTGACTTTATCAAAATGTAGATGAACCATGTATTTATAGGAAGATTGTAGAAAGAGCAGTAGTCTTCCTCGTTTTGTACGTCGATGACATACTACTGATAGGGAATGATATCCCTATGCTACAATCAGTAAAGCTCTTCTTGTCACAGAAATTCTCTATGAAAGACTTGGGAGATGCATCATACATTCTGGGCATTAAGATCCATCGTGATAGATCTAATAGAATGTTGGGACTTTCACAGTCCAGGTATATTGACACTATACTAAAGAGATTTGGTATGGAAGATTCCAAGCGCGGTAATATGCCCGCTTGTCACGGAATCACCCTCTCCAAAGAGATGTCTCCAAAGACTGATGAAGAGAGGGCTCGCATGGGTATTATACCCTACACTTCGGCGGTAGGATCTATAATGTATGCGATGTTATGTACCAGACCGGAAGTAGCTTACGCACTAAGTGTGGTAAGCAGGTATCAGTCTGACCCAGGTGAGAAACATTGGATAGCGGTGAAGAATATTCTCAAGTACCTGAGAAGGACTAAGGAGATGTTCTTAGTTTACGGTAATAGGGACCTCCAGGTAGAGGCTTTTACCGACTCCGGCTTCCAAAGTGACGAAGATGATTCTAAATCCATTTCGGGTTTTATGTTTACCCTCAATGGAGGGGCGGTATGTTAGAGGAGTTCCAAACAGGATACCGTCGTAGACTCAACTATGGAGCCTGAGTATATAGCTGCTAGTGAAGCCGCAAAAGAGGCTGTCTGGATGAGGAAGTTCATTTCTGAACTTCAGGTGGTTCCGTCCATTGCCAATCCAATACCTTTGTATTGTGATAACAATGGGGCTGTAGCATTAGCGAAGGAACCAAGGTCCCATCAGAAATCCAGGCATATTTTAAGGCGGTTTCACCTGATTAGGGAGATCATGGATCGTCGGGAGATCGAGATACAGAGAGTGGACACAAAAGACAATACGGCAGATCCATTCACCAAGGCCATCCCTCAAGTGCAGTTCGAGAGGCTGTTTGAGATGTTGGGCATGCGGTACACCAGCAACTGGATCTGGTAGAGACAGTGGGTACTCATTGCGCCAATTATAGGCCTTAGTGCAAGTGGCAGATTATTGGATATATATGCCCTAGAGGCCTTCATTGTATAGGATGCTAGGGATATGTATGCACATGACAGTCTTGCTTGATATAATAGTACGCTATTTGGTTTGTCTCTATCTTAATGTATGATATATTTTCCTTGGTATTTATATATACATGTTGATAAAGCCCATAGGGTGTTTTGCCTGACCACCGGCGTTGTGATGGCTGTCATACTTGTGGGAGCTGGATAGTCAATAGGCACATCCTTAGATGTCCCTGGTCGCAGGAGTATCGAGACTGGGCATCGATACTCCGGAGTAGACTAGTGTATACATATCTAGACCCTGAGGAGGGGTGATGGACTGGTGATTGGTTGAGATTTTACGATCAAAAATATAGTTACCGCAATCAGAAACGGCGTCGCTTCGCAGCTAGCCGGTGAGTACGGGTCGATCCACAGAGACGGGTAAATTTCTTTAAAGTGTTTTAACGAGTTGATTCTATTTGTGGTTTTGATTGGTTTATAAAAATCTATGAAAACGAGATCTAATTAATCTAATTAAGAATCTTGCTAGGGTTAGGTTTAGGGGAAGTTTTGGAGATTAAGGTTCTTCCTCACCGCTTTCAATGCCATTTTTTATAGATCTATTAGATGTTAAGTTAATTATTAATAAAGTGGATACGAATCTCTTGGGAAGATATTTCTTCCTCTAGATTTGTATCCTTACTTTGTTGATAATTATCCTAACCCTCACGGAAAACGTGCGCAACCGGCCCTTTATACTACGGTTCATCGTTACCTCGAAGGGTAGGATGCCGCAGGGAGCGGTTGTGCTCGTATGCGTGAAGTACTAATTAATTAGGTGTAGGTGGCATTGAAAGGGGCGAGAGATCACATCTCTCAACCCTTTCCCTAAGGCTAACCCTAACAAGCGAGGAGACTACTCGCTCATTAGGGGATGAGAACACATTTTAATTAAAAGAACAGAAATAAAAGACTTACTAATTCGATGGCTCCCTCCAAACAAGAAGAACAGATCTGAATATTTGCTCCCAGAAAATCTGAATTTTATTGATTGAAAAGAGGCATACAATTTTTAGATCTAAAATTACAATTTATAGGAAACTAAGAAACCTAGGGTTACAGGCTCTCGCACATGCGCAATTACTGATTTGCCCACTTAAAATCACAACACCCACAACAGCGCACCGTCACAGAAAAACTGCGCCGACACGTGCACTAGATGGCCGCGGAACCGCGGCTCAAGGTAGGGTTTGGCCGCGGTTCCGCGGCCAATTAAGGGAGTTGGGCCATGAGACTTTTGGGCTTCTTTCTCTGCTTCTTGGGCTCTGTCTTTTTATATGTATTTTCTCTGTTGGGCTTCTGAGTCTTTTCCAGATTTTTCAGTGAATACTTGTAGCGATCTTTCAACCGTTCACTTGACATTTTGGACCTTGCACTGTTCTTCGACTAGGCTCGACTAGGATCGGTCTACTTGTTGGTCAAAAGTCCCTTTTTCTATTGTTTTGTGTCTTTTTCACTGTATTTGCTCCAGAAACCTGTAACCTGTAATATGCAACAAACGTGCGTCAAGAGTACCTGTTTATTTATAAAAAGGATAAGAATAGGGGAATGATAAATGCAATATTATGGTCTGAACAAATACCCCCAAACTTACCTTTTGCTCGTCCTCGAGCAAACTTATTATTTATTCACTAAAATCCTAACCGCACTTTCGCAGGGAAACGCGATTGCACTGAGCATGTGCAACAAGCCGTTAAACCTCTAGGTGTCCCTAGTAGGAGGAGTGTTGTCTCCTGAGGGTTTTCAGCGGATTACACCCACAAAATCCTATCAACTCGGCCCATTGACTTTTGTTCTCCAATTAGGTCTTCTAATAAGGAATTCTATTATCTTCTACTTGTAAATTATCACCCATATTCTTCACACTTCCTCATCATTTAACTTAAGATTATATATATCCTGCAGATCTACTTAGCTTTCGGCATTTCTTAAGTTTTCCTTCTAGGGTTTTATCTCCACTTAGGAATTTCTATCAACTCTACTAAAGATATAAGTTCTATTCTTCGTTCCTCTCTCTTATCTAAATTCCAATCACATACCCCTACGTGTGTGTATAGATCACCCTTACACTCGAAAATTCAATTCAAGCAATCATGCCCTTGTCCATTGTCCAAAGTACTAATTAGTTGGTGAATTTAAATGAAATTTGCTTACACATCCTTCATGCGACCGTTAATACTTCTTGAGGTACCAACGACCGATTACAAAATGCGCTTGCACTTTGAAGCGTACTTCCTAGTCTTTGCAACACCCAAGGCTTTAGCAGTGACTCCCAAACCAGTTGGTCTAAGGCACTAGGTGATAAGGCACCCTCGCTAAATATTTTTCTATTTTTACAGCCTTAAGTAATTACAAAAACCAGTGTCCATTTTTTTAATCTTTTTATTCACACATTTTCATACTAAGGACTTTAGACAAGAGCATTTCAAGGTCTCTTCTACTATTCCAAGTTTCAAGGTGCGTGAATGTGCAATTTGTAGGGTATACATTTTCAGAATTTAGACTTAAGCTAGGAACTATTTTTCAAACTTATACTCTAATAAGAACATCAATACTCTTCCCTCATTTTGACTTAGCCCAAGAAGTGAACCCAAAATTTGCCTATTTCTAAATAAACTACAAAGCATATACTTTCTACCGTTAAACTTTAAGGAATGTTATTTTTGGGGGTTTTAATTCACTAAGTCTAAGATCTAGTTGTTCCTAGCCAGTTAACCTATCTGTCAAACTCTAGTCAATTAGCCAAAATTGAATACAATAATTTTTATAATTTTTGAAATTTTTCAATTTTTATGGATTTTCAAATAAGTATGCAAATGCAAAAATATGTACAAATGAATGCGAAGGAAGAAGACGTACCGAGCATACCCCCAAACTTGAACTTGACAGTGTCCTCACTGTCATGCTAAACCAAGAGGGTCAAAATACCGATACTCCCATGTTTATTTATTTATAATTTTTTTATTGTTAAGAAAAACAAAAATATATACAAAAAGACCCTCCCCCAAACTTCAATTAAACTATGTTAGACAATACTGCCCAACTTTGCATAGGCCAAAAGTCAACACCAACCATTTGAAAAATTTATCAGTAAAGAATATTGGTGGGTGAAAAAATAAGTTGTGGTGGTCCGCAAAGAATTGGGGAAGATAGAAGTAGTGGAATGGGAGGTGTGGAGGTGAATATACAGGTGATGGTGATGCATCGAAACGAGAATGTAAATGATCAGCAAGCAGTGGAGTGTTAGCATTCTCGTACCTTATTAAAAGAAATGGGGGTATTTCAACTTCTAAAGGAGGAAGTTGGCTCACCACAATACCCCCAAGATGTTCCTGTGGGTCTTCTATGGCATCATCCATCAATTGTGTATGATATTCACTTTTGAGGAAACTGATCTCATCGATGTCCGCCATAGTCCAACTGAAAACTTGCCGCCTATCTTGTAAGACTTTTAAAATAGCGTTCTCTTGCTCGAAGGCTAGAGAGGCTGAAATGATAATGGGAAAAGTCTCATTCTCACCTATGTAAGCATATCTACGGTGAGACGGCAAGGGTATGAGTTCGAATTTCTGAGGCGAAAGAACCATTGCGGAATCTACCTCGAACTCAAAGGACTCTAATACAGGTTCCAAATCACTGCAAACAACCGATTTGGATGGTTCGACTGACTCATCCAAAAATTCAAACGACTCATATTCGGGCTGTGAGTCGTCGTCCTCCGAAAAATTGAAACATTGATAATCAGCATCGGTTGTGTCAACGGTAGTAGGCTCGAGGAGGGACGCACTAGTGGCGTCAAAACTGTTTTCATCAAATAGAAATCTTTCAAGCTCGCAGTCCTCCTGCGTGATTTCGTGAATAGAGCAAACTTCTCGTGTACTATTTTTAGGCACGGGGGGCAGACTTCCCATCTTATAAATATTGAACTCACTAGACCTCTTTCCGAAGGATAGAGTCATGGAGCCATTGCGACAATTTATTATGGCATTGGAAGTGGCCAAAAATGGTCGACCAAGAATCACCGGAATTTGGTTTCTTGGGTTAACAACAGGTTGTGTATCCATAACGATAAAGTCAACGGGGAATATGAATTCCCCGACTTTGATCAACACATCCTCTAGTTGACCCCTTGGATAGGTGATTGATCGATCAGCCATTTGGAGAGTGCAACGAGTGGGTTTCAACTCTCCAACCCCTAATTGTTCGTACACGGAGTAAGGAATCAGGTTAACACTAGACCCAAGATCTAAAAGTGCTCGATTAATATTCTTATCCCCAATTGTGATTGAAATAGTAGGACAGCCGGGGTCCTTTCGTTTTTGGGGTAAGGTTTGATGGTGGTTAATAGCATTGCTCACTGCACTAGCCACTAGCACTTTCTTGGGTACTTGAGATGCCTTTCTCTTCGAGGTGCACAAGCCCTTTAAGATTTTCGCGTATGACGGGACCTGTTGGATAGCATCCAAGAGAGGTATATTTATGCTAACCTGCTTAAAGATCTCCACAATCTTCTCCACTTGTGTATTTGGTTTATTAGGACTCAACCTATTTGGAAATGGTGCATTCTGAAAATTTGCTGAGTCAAAAGTCTGTGGAGTAGAATGTGGAATAGGAACGGATCCCAGTGTGGATGTGTTCGTGTTGCTAGAAATGGGTCCGTTCGAGTCAGAAGAAGTAGAGCCGTGTGAAGGGTGGAGAATAGGCTCTAAAGAAAAAGGTGAAGAAGGAAGTGAAGAAAATGAAGAAGGGGAAGAAGAACCACCGGCGGGGATGTCATCACTAGTTTCCACATTATTTTGCAACTCTCTTCCGGATCTCAACGTGGTCACCGCATTCACATTGTGATTGTTATATGCGTTTTGTGCGTGACCGGGATTGGGCAATGGTTGAGATGGAAGCTTTCCCTTTTCTCTCTCGCTCAACGCAGCAGTTAATTGTGCAATTTGTGCCTCAATAGATTTGATACTTTGATCGTGTGAGGCATTGTTATTCATTAAAGATTGAACATAACTTTCAAATCTTGCTGCGGATTCTGTAGTTTGCTTAAGAAATGCATCTAGACTTTTTTCGAGCGAGCTAACCTTATCATCATTAGGTTGAACCAAGTTGTTCGTTTGATTTGTATAAGGTTGTTGTTGGAAAGGTTGTTGTATTTGAGTTTGTAAGGGTGCTTGTTGTTGTTGTGGAGGAGCTCCTTGAAAATTGTTATTCCCTTGGAACTGTTGATTTGGGTGACTCCTCCACCCCTGATTGTATGCCGAAGAGTACTGATCATTTCTTTGTCTTTGCTGGAATGCAGCATTGACTTGATCCTGCCCTTGAATAGGTGCATTATAAGGGCACTCTTCGGTGAGATGTGATGGATTAGAACAACAAGCACAAACAGTTCGTGTGGGTAGAGTAGGGGCAGGAGAAGAAGATGAGATTTTTGTCTCAATGGCTTCTAGCTTTTTCATAAGTGAGGCCATCTCGGCCTTCATAGCGATCGACATATCTATTTGATGTATGCCTGCCCTAGATTGACCAACTGAAGAAGATGATGTGGTCTTGGTACTCTCCCACTGAATTGTTTGCTCACTTAGGTCCTCAAGAAACTGCCAAGCTTCGTCGCTAGACTTGGAGAGAAAATGACCTTGACAAATTGTTTCTAGCAACTGCTTCGTTGCTGCGTTCAATCCCTCGTATAATGTTTGGCAAAGTTGCCAATTTTCTATCCCATGATGAGGGCATTGAACAAGTAGGTCTTTAAATCTCTCGAAGCATTTCCAGAATGGTTCGGACGGAAGCTGTGAAAATTGTATGATTTCGTTTCTGATTCTAGCAGTTTTGTGGTGAGGATAGAACTTTTTCAGAAAAGCTCTCACAAACTCGTCCCAATTTCTAATGGAGTGTGATGCGGTGCTGTATAGCCACTTCTCGGCTAGGTCACATAAGGTAAATGGAATGACCCTTAGCCTTATTGCGTCATCACTTAATTGGGTTGTCTTCATCATGCTGCAAACGTTTTGGAATTTATTAATGAAAATATATGCATCTTCGGATTCCAAACCATGAAACTTAGGCAGCATATTGATGAATTGTGGTTTTATTTCAAAGTTGTCCCCATTTGCCGGTGGGGGTGAAAGACATGTAGGTAAAGAAGTGCGAACGGGGTAGAAGAGATCCTGGAGCGCAACTCGTGCGGGCGCTACAACAGGCGGAAGATTCGGGTTATTCGCACCTGGCGGAGGTGGAATCATTCCCGTCGGTAAGGTATAGTTGGGGTCGTGTCCCGACATACCTTCGAAAGAATTTGAGGGCGGAGGTAAGAAAGTGGAGGGAACGTCGACGAAGGGTTCGTCGAAGGGTTCGTTGGTCGGTACCAACGAAACACGGACTAATCGGGCGTTAGTATCCCTAGTCCAAAATGACATACACTAAAGGGTAGTGCAGTCAGAAAAAAGAGAAAAACAGAATGTGGGGGTAAGATAACGTCAGTGAGAAGAAGTGGTGGAAGTGAGTTCCAAGTTTCTTCGCGACAAGTTGCAAGTTTTGAAAAGATTTTTTATTTTTTTATTTTTTTATTTTTGTGTGAGTTTTGCAAAGAAGTTTTTAGAAAACGGACCCGTGACACAAAAGTATCAACCACACATGCACAATCAGGCCTAGATCTAGGGTCGCCTAGGTCTGCTAGACAGCTCCTAACTAGGGCTAGCAATAGACCTCAAACCGCCTCTTCACGGACAAATACGGCCAGGTAAGTGGGAAGGAACCACCACTACAGTGGGCCTAATTAAAAACCACTAGCCTAGACACCGCAATGTCGGTTAGGATAAACGGCCGATGCCTACCCTAGTCCTTTTCCTATTGAGCTCGCTGTCCTTAGGTCTGAGTCTAATCTTTTTTAATTAAAGGTGGTCGATGCAAAATGCTTAGGTGTTTTCTGGGGTCCTGGGAAGGGTGATGAAATCCCCACCCAATCTGGATTTGGTCAAATAGCCCCTTAGAGTCCGGTTAAATTATGCAAAACAAATAAAAATTCACTTGCAATCAGAATTTTTTTATTAGCGCGGCGCAAAGAAACCTGCAGAAATCTGTTATTTAGAAGGGGGAGAAAGACTTTTTACGCAAAGAACCCTGCAGAAAATTTTCACAGACAGAGATATGGAGGTTGCAGAGGGGAGGAAAAGAGAGCAAACCACACAAATTTTTAGGGCTGACGTGTCACTTAAAGCGCGGAAGCGCGGCAGAAACCCCCTGTATGCGGCGGAAGGGCGGTCAGGGAGTGGGTTCAGCCGCTGGAAAAAATTGTGTTTCTCTGTAATGATGGTTCCTCTCTTCTCTTATATGCAACTTTCTGATTTGCGCTCTGTAAAATTTCAGATCTTCGCTGTTCCTGCAAGACTCAAAAATAAACCCTTCAAACAGATCAAAATTCGATTATTTTTTATATTTTTTATATTTTCAGATTTTTATAATTTTTAAAATTTATATCAACCCGAAAATTCACAAAAAAGAAAGATTACGCCGTCCCCGGCAACGGCGCCATTTGATTGGTTGAGATTTTACGATCAAAAATATAGTTACCGCAATCAGAAACGGCGTCGCTTCGCAGCTAGCCGGTGAGTACGGGTCGATCCACAGAGACGGGTAAATTTCTTTAAAGTGTTTTAACGAGTTGATTCTATTTGTGGTTTTGATTGGTTTATAAAAATCTATGAAAACGAGATCTAATTAATCTAATTAAGAATCTTGCTAGGGTTAGGTTTAGGGGAAGTTTTGGAGATTAAGGTTCTTCCTCACCGCTTTCAATGCCATTTTTTATAGATCTATTAGATGTTAAGTTAATTATTAATAAAGTGGATACGAATCTCTTGGGAAGATATTTCTTCCTCTAGATTTGTATCCTTACTTTGTTGATAATTATCCTAACCCTCACGGAAAACGTGCGCAACCGGCCCTTTATACTACGGTTCATCGTTACCTCGAAGGGTAGGATGCCGCAGGGAGCGGTTGTGCTCGTATGCGTGAAGTACTAATTAATTAGGTGTAGGTGGCATTGAAAGGGGCGAGAGATCACATCTCTCAACCCTTTCCCTAAGGCTAACCCTAACAAGCGAGGAGACTACTCGCTCATTAGGGGATGAGAACACATTTTAATTAAAAGAACAGAAATAAAAGACTTACTAATTCGATGGCTCCCTCCAAACAAGAAGAACAGATCTGAATATTTGCTCCCAGAAAATCTGAATTTTATTGATTGAAAAGAGGCATACAATTTTTAGATCTAAAATTACAATTTATAGGAAACTAAGAAACCTAGGGTTACAGGCTCTCGCACATGCGCAATTACTGATTTGCCCACTTAAAATCACAACACCCACAACAGCGCACCGTCACAGAAAAACTGCGCCGACACGTGCACTAGATGGCCGCGGAACCGCGGCTCAAGGTAGGGTTTGGCCGCGGTTCCGCGGCCAATTAAGGGAGTTGGGCCATGAGACTTTTGGGCTTCTTTCTCTGCTTCTTGGGCTCTGTCTTTTTATATGTATTTTCTCTGTTGGGCTTCTGAGTCTTTTCCAGATTTTTCAGTGAATACTTGTAGCGATCTTTCAACCGTTCACTTGACATTTTGGACCTTGCACTGTTCTTCGACTAGGCTCGACTAGGATCGGTCTACTTGTTGGTCAAAAGTCCCTTTTTCTATTGTTTTGTGTCTTTTTCACTGTATTTGCTCCAGAAACCTGTAACCTGTAATATGCAACAAACGTGCGTCAAGAGTACCTGTTTATTTATAAAAAGGATAAGAATAGGGGAATGATAAATGCAATATTATGGTCTGAACAACTGGTCCCGCAGCCATTGGTGGAGTGCACCTAAGATTGTATACAGATGCTCACTGGGTGTGAGTACACCGGACAGGACTCGCCGAGAACTGACTGGATGGTATTATACCTAACGTCAGATAGCAGTTCTCAGGTGACATGTGTGCAGATAGTCCGTTGACTTAAGGTCGTCATTTGTCTCGTGTGAGTTCCCACTGTGCTTTGATTACTACCCTACCACGATTCAAAGGAGTCGTGCAAACAGGTTTTAGTTGGGCACAGTCCCGAGCCATGTGGAGACAGTGAGCGACTGTTAGGGATTCGTCTCTCCCGGTATAGGGAGTTGATATCGCACGGTGATTGGTTGGTCATTACCATAAGTCCCTGGCCAGGGCTGATTGAGAATTGCTGATGGACTGATCAGTAGATTCTCGGATGGTCTTCAGCCATGCCGACACGACTTGTACGGTTATTAGGGGTCTGACGTCCACCACCTCCCTAGAACATACATGCGATACTCTTAGACGAACAGACCGGACTGTGCGGATATTGTCACGGACAGGCTCAGTAGGATTTCGGATGGGTTTCCTCATCGGCTTTCTTATCGACAACTAACTGGGGACCGTTACGTACAGCTAGTGCCGCTTGCGGTCTGTGGTTAGACCCACTACCAGCGTAGTAGTCGAGTCTTTAGAGTCCTACACAGAGATTTCCCAACTCCAGGCGAAATGATATAGAGGTCGTACGGTTTTTATGACAAAGGGTTCGGACGCATACGTGTTTAAACGCACGTACGACATTCGGACAGTTTTTACTAGCCGGCTTTGTTTTAAGCCAGATTCTTATATCAGATTATTGGATTTATACAGTCTAAAGTTTTTCCGTGTTTTCACGGATGCGAGGGGCGTTCTCGTAATTTTCCGAGAAGCTTCTAAAAGGATAGTGACATGAGGGGTTAAGGTGGCATTTTCATTAATTGCTTTTGTGACTCATATGTGTGATTCATCATATCATTTAATGCATCATTAATGCATCATTAATTACTTAATGACTCATATAGTGAATCACTCTTGTTGAATAAATGAAGCATGGTGAATAATCATTTAATTCATTTTATTTGATAATTCATTATTCTTTATATATTCAAGTGAGAAGCTTTTCTCTTCTCATTATCATCTCCACCTTCTCTCTCCTCAAGCTCACTCTCTTCTTCAAACCCTAATCTTACCACTCATGAGTTGAGAACAAGGATTAGTATGGACTAAACACTTCATAACCTAACTATATATCATCTTAGTTACTTTGATTAGCAACTAGAGAAACTAAGTAACCTCAAGTTTAGAGATAATAGCTTGGATTAGGGTTCTCGGGTGGATCATCTATCACGGATAGGAAGCCGAGGAGGACGTAGAGATCATAAAGACGAAGCACTAGAATCATTTGGTATAATCTCTTTACATATTAGCTTAGAACTCTATGCTTGTTGTTAATTATCGTTTAGAAAAGATCTTCGGTTAGTCGATGTTTGCATATTAAACAAGATTGTTTTTCATATTTCCGCCTCCCCGCAACTCGTGGGGTGTTGTACATCGACTTACAGTGACTTCCTTCATCTTACTAACCTTTGGGAGAACGGCTCATAACTTCTTATTACTAGCTTCGTTTAAGAAAACTTCTAACTTTCTTGGTTTTCTTAAATTCTTCTAATCTTTTAAATGTAATTTTTCACTATCTAATCTTTTATTATTTTATTTATGTAGAAATTTTGTTTTATTATATTTTTTGTGCTTTTGCAAAGTATGATGCAAAGTGATGCGTAAATAAGCACAAACCTCCCCTAAACTTGTTTAGAACAGTGTCCTCACTGTTGCCATCCGTTAAATCTCAAAAACCTGTAAACTTAGGAGGAAAATTTATTAGCGGGGTCAAGAAATATAGACGTGAAAATCTCCCCCAAACTTATTTTTGGCTCACAATTTTGAGGACAACTTTTATTTTCAAGAGCCAAATATACCCCCCCCCCCAAACTTGAGTTAAACAATATTAATCTTTTAAAATCATAAGAGGGGGTAAAGTTACTGGTCAATGCAAAGCCTTACAAAGACCGAAAGTCAACACTAAGCATTCGAAGATTTTATCAGTGTAACAAACCGGTTGGTGGAAGAACATGTTGTTGAGAGCCAGGAAAAAGTGGGGAAGAAACAAGAGGTGGGATGGAATGGATTTGCGTCTCAAATTGGAGAGACGACACAGTGAAAGTGATGGACAACTCACATTCTCGTGATTGTCAAGAAGAAGGGGTGGAGGTTCAATTTCTTTTTGGAGTTGATTCATATCAACACCCGTGTTTGCTAAAAATGCGAGTTCATCAGCGAAGCTTTCATCGATATCCCAAAGAATAATTTCATTGGAAAGAACGGGATGATATTCAGACTCCATGAAAAATTCAGAATAAGCGTTAGATGTTGACCCGGACAACTCAAAAGAAGGGTCCGTATGTATATGATACATATCTGGGTCAAACAACAACGTATGAAAAGAGTCTAGATCAATATCGTGAAGTTGATCAAATTCGCTGCTGTCGACATCCATTAATTCGATAGAACATACTCGAGCATGAAGTTCGGAGGGTTGACTTCCCAACTTATAAATGTTAAGCTCAATTGACCTATTCCCGAAAGATAGGTTCATAGAGTCGTTTCAACAATTGATTACAGCGTTGGAAGTAGCCAAAAAGGGTCGACCGAGAATCACCGGAATTTGGTTCCGTAGGTTCGCTACAGGCTGTGTATCTATAACAATAAAGTCCAAAGGGAATATAAACTCCCCGACTTTTATCAACATATCTTCAAGTTCACCCCTAGGTTTGGTGATTGATCGGTCTGCTATTTGGAGAGTTGTGTTCGAGGGCTTTAACTCTCCGATACCTAATTGCTCATAGACAGAATAAGGAAGCAAGTTCACACTAGCGCTTAAATCGAGTAAAGTACGATTGATATTCTTACCCCTAATAGAAATAGAAATTGTAGGACAGCCAGGGTCCTTACGTTTCCTTGGTAATTGTTGGGGAAAAGCTGTGTTTACAGTACTCGAAATGAAAACTTTTTTCGGCACTTGAGTTTTCCTCTTCCTAGTGCACAAGTTCTTATGAATTTTCGCATAAGACGGAACTTGTTGGATAGCATCTAGGAGAGGGATATTGATGTTGACTTGCTTAAACATATCCACAATTTTCTCCATTTGTGCGTTAGGTTTGTTGGCCCTCAATCTGTTTAGAAATGGAGCTCTATCAATCAGTGTTGGGTCCAACATTTGTGGAGAAGTTTTTAGGGGTGGGAAGGATGAAGTGGGTGGAGGGTTCGAGCCTTAGGGAAAACGGAGAATAGGCTCGGAAGAAGGTAAATTAGACGAAATAGGGTAAGAAGTAGAAGTGGAAGTGGAAGTCTGGGGTTCAATTGATTCCTCAACATCAATCTGTTCACCCATATGATTGTCTAGCATTCTTCCAGATCTCAACGTGGTAATAGCACTCAAATCATTATAATGCGAGGATCCAGGATCAGGTGGTGGATGAGCTGGAAGATTCCCTTTCTCTGTAGCACTCATTACTGCAGTCAGTTGTGCGATTTGTGCTTCCATCAATTTAATAATCTCACCTTGAGAGGCGGAGGTTTTCTTTATATCATCGATAGAAGACTTAAAATCAGCCGACATTTGAATAGAATTTGTCAGAAGCAAACTCATGGTTTGTTCAAGTGCAGAGGTGTTATTGGTTCCGACAGAAAAAGGATCAAAGCAGTTGGCCGGGTTTTGAAAATTTTGTGGTTGGTAGGGGTGCTGACTCAGTTGTCGTGGTTGCTGTTGCTGTGGAGGGACCCAATGAAAGTAATTCTGGTTTGGATCCGTGTATTGAGTTTGGTGTTGGATCCAAGAAAGATCAGGGTGATTCCTCCAATCTTGATTATATGAGGAAGAAGAAGGATCGTTTCCAGGTCTTTGCTGAAATGCAGCATTAGTGTGACCTTGAAACGGTACATTTAAAAGACATTCTTCCATCAAATATGATGGGTTTGAACAGCAGCCACACACGGTTTTGGGAAGTGTGTATTGGTTTAGGGAGGCTGAAGAGATTTTGTTTTCTATAGAGTCGAGCTTCCTTTGTATTGCGGCCATTTCGGCTCTTATTGTGACGGAAACATCGAGCTGATTGATATCTTCCTTAGGTGATTCCAGTCTAACACTTTCCCATTGTAATGTGTTTTGAGCTAAATTTTCTAGATATTTCCAAGCTTCACCATCATCTTTAGGCAGGAATTGACATTAACACATGGTTTGAAGCAGCTGTTTTGTCGTGAGATCAATACCCTCATAGAGAATTTGACACAGATCCCATCTTGGGATTCCATGATGAGGACATTGGATAAGAAGATGCTTGAACCGTTCAAAGCATTTCCAAAATGGTTCATTAGGAAGTTGGGTAAATTTGAAGATTTTTCTCCATATACGGGTGGTCTTATGATTGGGATAAAATTTCTTAAGGAGTACTGCAACGAACTCGTCCCATGTTGAAATAAAATGTGCAGTTGTGTTGTAAAGCCACTTCTCGGCTAAATCGCACAAAGTGAATGGGAGAAGAAGTAAACGCAGAGCATCCAAAGACAGTTGTGACGTTCCAATCATTGCGCATACGTTTTCAAATTTGGTGATAAAAACGTATTCTACCAACTCGGTATGTTGTAGTATAGTGGTGAGTATTCCCGCCTGTCACGCGGGTGACCCGGGTTCGATCCCCGGCAATGGCGCCATTTGATTGATCATGCTCGTGTGTATTTGGAAAAGTTTTAATCACAACCAAAGAAATTTATACCGCAATCAATTAACGGTGTCGATATTGCGCGTTAATGAATACGGATCGTCCACTGAGATGTGTGTTTTGATCAATCTTGTTTCAGATGAGTCGAAATGAAAAGATAAAAGAAAATGCAAGAAAATTGATTCAAGATTTGTGAATTTTAATTTCAAGAAACATAAAGAAACTAAAAATCTAGAATCAAGAGTCAAGAAATGTCCCAATCAATTTAGTTATCAAGATTTGTAAAATAGCTTATTGGAATCGATCGAATTGGTAGCAATGATGAATCTAATAATGACTAATCTTATCTATGGATAATTTATAGCTAGATCGATGGCGATGAATGAAGATTAAGGATCTATTGAAGAAACTAGGGTTTCTTCTTCTCTATCCCTTGTCTTTTCATTGATCATCATTCAGATATAGGCTCTAACAAAGAGATTCATCAATCGTTTGATCCCTAATTTGCAACGAAATTCTCAAGAATGTGATCTCAATTCAAATTAGGTCATTGATGATTCTTTTTCCTAAAGTTCACATATCTCATAAGACGTAAAATTAGTATTTGGATTTTATCATCACTAGATCTACCTAATCTCTCGATTCTTTCACAAGCGGAGATTTACTCAACCATCATGAAAATAAAAGATTCAAGATCTAGAAATTTCATAGTGCAAGAATATAAAGAAAGCAAGAATTAACTAATTATCACCTTTATTAAATCGACGACTAATTACACATTCCCTCAATTCGAGATAACAAGAGTTGCTCTCGATCGCTCCTTTGAAGAGGTAACTAGATCCATCGCAGTTCGCTCCGCTTGATCTCCTTGAGACTTGGATCGTCATGGATCTCACGCTCTTGATAAAAATTGGCTTCGCGAATAAAGGATCATTGATGTCTCGCTTGATTTGCTTCTCAAAATGATCTTGATTTGGCTTTGGATTTGGATTTGGATTTGGGCTAGGGTTTTGGTATCAAGTTGTGTTACTCAACTTGTGGAAATTTGGCTCAATATTCAACCCCAATTAATGAACTAATGAACAACCTCAACCCTAGCTCTAGATCTCCTTTTAAATTCAAATTCAAATTTCCCTCCCAAAAGCTAGGTTGTTGGAGAGAGCCTTCTAGAATGAGTTTGTTATAGGGAATATTCTAGAGGAAGGTAGTTACAAGGAATATTCTAGAGTGAGTTTGTTAAGCAAAGTCTTCTGGATGAAGCCACGTGGTCTTTGAGAGTCTTCTAAAATCCAGGGTTGTTAAATGAAGCTTCAGGAGAATTTTGAGTTGATGACGTGTCTAATAAGCCGCGGATCCGCGGCGGATCGGCCAACTCGGCCGTGGATCCGCGGCCATATAATGAGCTCACTGCATGAGATTTTCAGGGTATTTTTCTGTTGGTCTTTGGGTTATACTCTGATTCCTGGAATCTGACATTTGCTTCTTGGTTGCTGCCAGATCTCAAGTCTTGGAATTGCTGCATTTTATCGGCACTTTTGTGATTCCGGCTCTTTGACCTGAAGGATTTTTTGCACACAATCTCGATAAAACATGTTGAGATATACAAAATCATGCATGTAGTAATAAACACTCAATTTCCCTCAAAATGCCGGTTATAATGTATGACACATGTTATTTGATATTTTCAAGATGAATTGCTAATATGTGCTATATTTATACCAAACACCTTTAGATGATTAGAAATAGTAGGGAAATTGATGTGTTTAAAATGCAATATTTTCGACTGATCACCAGACAACCCCATGTCTTAACCATATTAAGACATGGTCTCTTCCCTTTCCATATATCATATGGAATGGTAGGCACAGATTTGGTGGGAACCATATTCAATAGGTATATGGCTGTCTCAAGCGCATAACCCCAAAAGGAAATAGGTACTCAGCAGTACTCATCATAGAGCGAACCATATCTAATAAGGTGCGATTCCTCCACTCCGATACACCGTTGTGTTGTGTCGTATACGGAAGAGTATGATGAAAGAGAATCCCATTTTCTTTTAGATAATCACGGAATTCCCCCTTCAAGTATTCTCTTCCCCGATCAGATCGCAGGATTTTAATACTTTTGCCCATCTGGTTTTCTACTTCGCACTTATATTCCTTGAATTTCTTAAATGTTTCAAACTTGTGTTTCAACAAGAACACATGTCCGAACCTTGAGAGATCATCGATGAATGTAATAAAGTACGAAAAACCATTTCAGACATGTATAGACCTAGGACAGCATACATCACTATGTATCCGTCCTAAGAGTTTAGTAGCTCTTTCTCCATGTCCAGTAAACGGAGTTTTGGCGTCATCTTTCCTTTGAGACATGAATGGCAAGTTTCATAAGATGAAAATTCGAATGGATTCAAATATCCATCTTTATGCAACTTAGCCAGTCTTGTCGCATTGATATGACCCAGTCTACAGTGCCACAAGAAGGCTTCGTTCATTTCTTAATTTTTCCTCTTATTGCGTTCTGTATGTTAAGAACTGCACTTTGATTAAGAACGTATATACCGTTACATAACGTACCAGATCCAATCAACACTTGATTCTGGAAAATGTTTATCCTCTAATGTGAGATTACATCCTTCTTTAGTTAGCAAAGAAACCGATATAATGTTGCACATCATCTTTGGTATGTAGTAACAGTCGTTCAGAATCAATGTATTACCGGTTGGTAATACAAGGTAATAATCGCCAACTGCCTTGGCTGCAACAATTGCATTATTCCCTACTATTATCACATTTTCCCAGTTCTCTACCTTTCTTTAGCCCATGTAACAAATTACATACGTGGGATCCTGATCCGGTATCGATTGTAAGTCGACGTTACTCACCCCACAAGATGCGGGGATGCGGAATAGGTAAAACAATCATTTTGTTTAAGGTAACATCGACTAACTTTACGGATCTTTGCTAAACTCTAACTAACAAACTATCTAGAAGTGCAAAACTACTATGATAGATGATTGCACCTCAAGATACTAGCCCTTCTTGTTCTTGTTGTTCACCTCTTCGTCGGCCTCCTCGATGTGATAGAAGATCCACCCGAGAGTTCCTTCTCCAAACTTTAACCTCTCACTTGAGGTAACTAAGTGGCTAGGATTGCTAATCCAAGTGACCTAGAAGATATAGAAGTGGATTAAGTCTTTCTAACCCTTGGGATCTCAACATATGAGAGGATTAGGGTTAGGTTGAAGAAGAGGAGAGCTTGAGGAGAGAGAGTGTGTATATGAGAATGAAATGAAAATATAACTCATTTCTATATATTATGAAGCATAATAATTATCAAATAAATCATATGAGATAATTATAACCATGCTTCATTTAATACAAATGAATGAATCATCGCATGAGTCATTAAAACAATTAATGCTTCATTAACTCGCTTGGATGAATCATCTCATGAGTCACTAATTCATTTAATGCAAATAACACATAAGCTCTCCACCTCATTTAGTTTAATTCATAAATGAATTAAATATAAATGAGTCACCTTTCTTCTAGATGCTTCTCGACCAATTACGAGAATGCCCCTCCCATCCGTATTTACGAAAAATACGAATATACTGAGACTGCATAAATCCAATAATCCAATACTAGAATCTGGCTTAAACTAAAGCCCGCTAGTATAATCTGTCCGAACATCATACGTGCACAAGCACACGTATATGTCCGAACCCTGTCGTAATACCATACGACCTCTATATCGTTTCCCCAGAAGCAGGGAAACGCTCTGTGTGGGACTCTAAAGACTCGACACTACGCTAGCAGTGGGTTTAACCACAGGCCGCAAGCGGTACTAGCTGTACGTAACGGTCCCCAGGTAGATGTCGATAAGAAGGCCGATGAGGAAACCCATCCAAACCCCTACTGAGCCTGATGTGACAATCTTCGTACAGTCTGGTCTGTTCGTCTAAGACTATCGCATATCGGGCCTAGGGGGGCGGCAAGCGTCAGTCCCCTAAAAGCGGTATAAGTGGTGTCGGGGTGAAGCCCATTACACCTTGAGAAGCTACTGGAAATCCTACCAGTAAATCTTGTTTGCCCTGGCCTGGGACTTTGCGTAATGGCTCTCCAAACACAGTGCGATATCAACTCCCAATACCGGGAGAGACGAATCCTTTCCAACTGCCACTGCCTCCAAGTGCTTCGAGACTGCACCCAACTGCTACCTGTTTGCATGACTCCTTTAAGCCGTGGTAGGGTAGCAATCTAAGAACAGTGGGAACACACTCGAGACGAAGCAGCAGTGTCAAGTCAACGGACTATGCTGTACTCATGTCACCTGGGAACTGTTAACTGACGACGGGTATAATACCAACCAACAGTTCCCTGCGAGTCCTGTCCGGTGTACCCATAACCCAACGAGCACCTACATACTATCTCCAGTACAACGTACTAATGGCTGTGGGACAGACCATCTCCCCTACGGGGATGAGAAGCGTATACACTAGTCTACTCTGGAGTATCGATGCTCTGTCTCAATAATCCTACGACTAGGGACCTGAAAAAGGATGTGCTTGTAGACTACCCAGCTCCCACTAGTGTGACTGCCATCACAACGCTGGTAGTCAAGCAAGATCCTAAGGGCTCTATCAATATGTATTCGCGATATGCTAAAAGAAACATATACACATATTAAGATAAATATAAACCAAGTAGCATACTAATATGTTGAGCAAGACTGTTAATACAACTGTGAATATTCCAAGCTTCCATTAAGTAATATACAAGCTAGTATGATACAATAATGGCCCCTAGGGCATATACACTAACAATCTCCCACTTGCACTAGGGCCATATACTGGCGTATCGAAGACCTATCATCTCGAATAGTCTCTCGAACTATGTCTCAGGTAAGGCCTTTGTGAATGGATCTGCAGTGTTCTCCTCTGTAGAAACTTTCCGGACCTCGATCTCCCGGCGATCTATGATCTCCCTGATCAGGTGATACCGCCTTAAGATGTGTCTGGACTTCTGATGGGACCTGGGTTCCTTCACTAAAGCTATAGCGCCGTTGTTGTCACAATACAGCGGTATTGGATTAACAATGGTAGGAACCACCTGAAGTTCTGTTAGGAACTTCTTCATCCAGACTGCTTCTTTTGCGGCATCGCAAGCAGCGATATACTCTGCTTCCATTGTCGAGTCAGCAACGGTGTCCTGCTTGGAACTCTTCCAGCACACCGCCCCTCCATTGAGGGTAAAGACATAACCTGACATGGACTTGGAGTCATCCTTATCACTCTGAAAGCTGGAGTCAGCAAAAGCCTCGATCTTGAGGTCTTTTCCGCCGTAAACCAAGAACATATCCTTAGTCCTTCTCAGGTACTTGAAAATATTCTTTACTGCTATCCAGTGCTTCTCCCCTGGGTCTGACTGATACTGGCTTACCACACTCAGTGAGTAAGCTACATCTGGTCTGGTGCACAACATTGCATACATTATAGAGCCTACCGCAGAAGCGTAGGGTATAATTGACATGTGTTCCCTTTCCAAATCAGTCTTGGGAGACATCTCTTTAGATAGGGTGATTCCGTGACAAGCCGGTAAATTACCGCCCTTAGAATCATCCATACTGAATCTTTTCAGTATAGTGTTGATATACCTGGCTGCGAAAGTCCCAACATCCTCTTAGATTTATCACGATAGATCTGGATCCCCAGAATGTAAGAGGCATCACCCAGTTCTTTCATGGAGAACCTGTGTGACAAGAATCCTTTGACAGATTGTAGCATAGGAATGTCATTTCCTATCAAGAGAATGTCATCCACATATAAGACGAGGAATACGACAGTTCGTGCTACAATTTTACTATATATACATGGTTCATCTGGATTTTTGATAAAATCATATTCTTTGACCGTTTCATCAAAATAGATGTTCCAACTCCGCGATGCCTGCTTTAGTCCATAAATGGACTTAAGCAACTTTCACACTTTCCCGCTGCTCCCACTCTGATTGAAACCTTCTGGCTGATCCATATAGACGCACTCTTCTAAATTACCATTTAGAAAAGCAGTCTTTACGTCCATCTTCCAGATCTCATAATCATGAAAAGAAGCAATAGCAAGAAGGATCCGAAAGGATTTGAGCATAGCCACTGGAGAAATAGTTTCATCATAGTCCAAACCAGGTCTTTGACGAAAACCCTTTGCAACAAGTCTAGCCTTATAGGTTTCCACCTGTCCGTCTAAACCAATCTTTTTCCTGAAGATCCACTTGCATCTTATAGGTTTTATCCCATCTGGAGTAAAGTCCAAAGTCCATACTTTGTTGGTGTACATGGACTCCATCTCGGTCCGCATTGCATCCAGCCATCCGCGGTGGATTGGCCAACACAGCCGCGGATCCGCGGCCATATAATGAGCTCACTGCATGAGATTTTCAGGGAATCTTTCTGTTGGTCTTTGGGTTATACTCTGATTCCTGGAATCTGACATTTGTTTCTTGGTTACTACCAGATCTCAAATCTTGGAATTGCTGCATTTTATCGGCACTTTTATGATTCCGGCTCTTTGACCTGAAGGATTTTCTGCACACAATCTCGATAAAACATGTTGAGATATACAAAATCATGCATATACTCAATTTCCCTCAAAATGCCGGTTATAATGTATAACACATGTTATTTGATATTTTGTAGACGAATTGCTAATATGAGCTATATTTATACCAAACACCTTTAGATGATTAGAAATAGTAGGGAAATTGATGTGTTAAAAATGCAATATTTTCGACTGATCACCGGACAACCCCATATCTTAACCATATTAAGACATGGTCTCTTCCCTTTCCATATCTCATATGGAATGGTAGGCACAGATTTGGTGGGAACTATATTCAATAGGTATATGGTTGTCTCAAGCACATAACCCCAAAAGAAAATAGGTAACTCAGCAGTACTCATCATAGAGCGCACCATATCTAATAAGGTGCGATTCCTCCACTCCGATACACCGTTGTGTTGTGGCGTATACGGAAGAGTAAGCTGAGAGAGAATCCCATTCTCTTTTAGATAATCACGGAATTTCCCGCTCAAGTATTCTCCTCCCCGATCAGATCGCAGGATTTTAATACTTTTGCCCGTCTGGTTTTCTACTTCGCACTTATATTCCTTGAATTTCTCAAAAGTTTCAGGCTTGCGTTTCAAGAAGAACACATGTCCGAACCTTGGTAGATCATCGGTGAATGTAATAAAGTACGAAAAACCATTCCAGACATGTATAGACATAGGACTGCATACATCATTATGTATCAGTCGTAAGAGTTTAGTAGCTCTTTTTCCATGTCCAGTAAACGGAGTTTTGGTCATCTTTCCTTTGAGACATGAATGGCAAGTTTCATAAGATGAAAATTTGAATGGATTCAAATATCTATCTTTATGCAGCTTAGCCAGTCTTGTCGCATTGATATGACCCAGTCTACAGTGCCACAAGAAGGCTTCGTTCATTTCTTAACTTTTCCTCTTATTGTGTTCTGTATGTTAAGAACTGCACTTTGATTAAAAACGTATATACCGTTACATAACGTACCAGATCCAATCAACACTTGATTCTGGAAAATATTTATCCTCTAATGTGAGATTACATCCTTGTTTAGTTAGCAAAGAAACCGATATAATTTTGCACATCATCTTTGGTACATAGTAACAGTCGTTCAGAATCAATGTATTACCAGTTGGTAATACAAGGTGATAATCACCAATTGCTTTAGCTGCAACAATTGCATTATTCCCTACTATTAGGGATTTATCACATTTTCCCAGTTCTCTACCTATCTTTAGTCCATGTAACAAATTACATATGTGGGATCCTGATCCGGTATCGAATACCTATGACGTAGAACAAACTGAAAAACAGTTCTCGGTAATGAACACACCCGAAGAAGGTGCATCAATATGTTGTTTCTTCGTATGGGTGGTGCGGGAATCTTGACATTCTCCTATCCATTGTTCAGACTTATGACACTCATAAGATGGAGTGGGACCAACGTTCCCTAACCCTGTATAAAAGGAGGGTTCGATCAATACATCCATATTATTATCTTGATTAAGGCGTGGCATTGGTCGCTGCTTGGAGAGAGAGAGAAGGAAACACGTTAGCGTGCGCTCTTTACAAGATTAGATTGGTTATTATCTTATCTAATCAGGATGTCTCTCACTGGTTTTATCAAATCTTCCTTCAAACCCTAAAAGGTAAGACTAGCCGGGATTAATTACACCCTACAAGTCACCGATCTTTCAGCCAGGTGTCACGACCCGAAATTGGCACGTGACGGCCTTAATACTACGCAACGCCTACAGACGTAACGCAGTAATAGAAAGCCAAAACCCAGAAATCTAAATCATTAAAAAGACAAGAAAAGATAATAGAAGTTTTTAAAACATTCGAAATCACAACCCAAATTCTTTAAAAATCTAACTTTTCTTTCTTTAAAATTTTGACAGCACCTCCTTTGTAAAAACTAGCCCCAAAAATGGGTACAATATAAATATAAATGAAGCATCCCCAAACGGGAGCTAATACACGCCCAAAGGCGGAAAACAACCACCAAAACAAATATACGACGCCGTAGCGAAGAAATAAAAGACGATAGAAAGGAAACTGTATAAAAGACAAACAAGTCACAAATAATATACAATATCGTCCTCACCAAGTCCCTAAGTCAACCAAAATAATAGTAGATAGAGAGTACAAGGATACAACGAATATACAATACAACAATACGGATAACCACAAAACCCACCTAAGCAAAACTGCACATTATGAGCTGAAGCGGTATCCGTAGCAAAAGATGATCAGATAGATGAATAGCCAGCCTCGACTACTCTAGGGAACACCCTGCAAAACAACTGTGGCACAACGGGGGTGAGTTGCCAACTCATGAATAGTAAATAACATATGCAGGTAATCGCAAGTATGCATGTACAGCGTGAATCTAACATATGCAATTAATAGCAATAACAGGTCATATGAATGCAATAATCAAGAAAATTACACTAGAAGGTACAATGAATATATGAAGCAATAATATGACAATAAATATGCAATAATCATGCAATAACGATATGAAAATGTATATATATGCAATAATCATGAAAGGTACACTAACAGGTACAACTACATATGAAGCAGTGCATATAAACAATAAATGTGGAGTATGGAATGAAATATGTCATTTCCACGGAATCCTGACATCGTGGTAGGATCACAATCCATCAAGTCAATCCAAGTTCCAATTCCTCAAATCAGCCCCCAAATTGGCTCTCATATCATACAAGTCTCACAACTCCTTAATGTACAATATCGAATAAATCTCCTATATCCTGAATGTACAACATCAAGTGAGTCTCATATATCCTTTATCAAATCTCAAGTAAATATCATATGTCCTAAATCTAATATCAAGTGAATCTCTTATAATCTAGGTATATTTGCATGAATAAATATGATGAAGTATCTAAATTGATATCAATACACATATATTAGCGTCCCATTCCACTAATATTGGTGTAAGGGCATATATAACAGCGTCCTATTCCACTGTTATATATACATAGAAGTAAAAAGAAATGTCATGAAACCAATGTGTCAAGTATCGACACAGAAATACTGATCTATCAGGTGCTGTCACCAAGACTGGAACCGTGATAGGTACGTATCATACGCTATATCGAAAGCATGAGTGCCTAGCTCTGACCCTCGCCTTTCGACGTATCTATACGTACATGACTCCCGTCGGTATCCCCATGATAACCGCCGAGTCATAGGTAATGTCACCGGAAGGTATGGTTCCCCTGTCGGACTCATCGGCGTGGTACATCGACATCCCTTTCTTGCCCCGGGGTACCTCCGGGCCCCACCATGTACCCTCATACGGCCTCGACGCCTCCTCGTAGGGGTATATATATATATATATCAGAACCGATAAAACTCATGGTGGATGCTGAAATATCATATCAAGGGAAACCGGGTTTTTCAAATAATGCATAATTTCATGAACTCCCACGATCCCCAAATCCAGAAAACATCAAGAAAAATCCATATAACAATGCGAAAATCCATGAATATAATATATGCACCATAAGCTGAAATGTAAGCATATATAGGAAAAGCCGCTAATTAACTGCAACAAGTTAATATAAAATATCATGCGGTTACTATTTTATCCAATTCTAAATAACATCAAGTGAAGGTAAATAAGTAGTTATAACTGATATATGTGTAAACACAAAGGTATAGCAAGATATATGTATCTACCTATAAATAAATGATGTAGTATACCCCCAGGGTATAAGTGAAATATGTGCAAGGTATACCTGTAGCTATGTCGTAAAGTGTGTATGTACCTATCACTAATAGTATAATACTTTATAGGTATACAGGTATCTAGCATATAAGTATGTGAAGGCATATGTGTAAGCATGTGAGTATACAGGTATGCTATATGTCATATGCGATAAGAAATATGAATCAATGTCACAATGTCCCTAACCAAGCAATATCATGTCTATAAGTGGTTTGTGTGTGACATGGCGATTATTGACGGTGTGTGTAGCATACAATCAGTACTCGTGCAACATGAATCGTCAATAATATGTGTAGTGTCCTAAGACTACTAGCCCAAACACAACAACATCTAAGTAATAGGGTAAATGCGCAATTCTAAATATGACATAGAATATGCGACAAGTTAAGTCATTTCTAGCCCAGACGCATAACGCCATGCGGGCGATTCCCCTGTAGATGTTAAATCTACTCACCAACGCTCCAAGCTAGGTGAATCCTACCACCTGTTTTCACTTTGTAGCAGTGTCCGTAGTCCCCGCCTGCGAACCTGCAGCATAAACAATAAAAAAAAGTCTATATTAATAATAGACCTAAAATACTTACAATCTACACGGACCAACACGACACACCTACGTACTCTAAAGGGTTCGTATTGCAGCTAACGCGTATAGCGACACTACGAAACCAACTCAGCGCAACAGCGACACGTAACACGCATCGTATCGGATAACGTATCGCACGAAACGAAACACTAGAAATATGCAAAGTGATCCCAGATTTTTCTGTGTTAACAATTTGTAAAAATTGCAAGTACCATGAGACTACAATTAACCCCAGAGACCCCTACCCAAAAACCTAAACCCTAATTCCCTACTCTGGCCGCAATTTGCGGCCATAACTAATAAATCTGCGGCCTGAACAAGGAGGAACTGTCTCGTATTTTGAGGGTAGGTTCTAGGTCTCTATACTAGGTTACTGTCAAGTCAATTTTCGCAACAAATACTTAGTTTAACAGCAGATCATCCGAGACCCCAAATCGACACTAAAAATACGATATTTATCCGAAACGATACGATACGCGATAAAAACAGCAACTTTAAAGCTAAGCTACACAAAAATGACTTAAACAATAGCAAGGAAACATTACCTAATCAAAAGAACACAAAGATCCAATCTTTGTATGATCCAAGGCATCCGTGAGGCAAAATCCAAGAAAAGGTGTGATTTTGATGAAGTTTTGTGTGAATTTGTGATGGATTTTGAGATGGAGTGAGAGAGTGTTCAGAATTTGTTGAGGGAGATAAAGAAAAAGAAAGAGATAGAGAAATGAGAGAGTGTGTGAGGAAATGAGAGAGGGAGGTGAGTGTAGGGTGAGGTGAGGGTGAGTGTAACATATCATTAATTGCAAACCATGCCTTCACATTAATGCACCATTAATTCCCTCATGATTCACAAGCCACCTTTCTCTCTCAATTAACCTAGAAGCTTCTCACTCTCACTCACAAGGAAATGATTAAGGATTTAGCAAAGGGTGGAAAATCAAAAGATTAGGGTTAAGCAAAGATTAGGTTAAGAGTCATGGTCGCTAAAACTAATTTAGCACAAACAAAACTCACATTTACGTGCACACGTGTATGCATGCTTATAACAAATAATAATAAATTATTAATTAGATGTTATAAAATGTGAGGAACCCGAGTTGGTAAACTTTTTACAGTAAACCCGCATTAACGTCTAAACGAACACTAACCGAAATCTAAGGCGTTACAATCTCCCCCCCTTAAAAATAAATTCGTCTCCGAATTTAAATTTTTTACTAAGTGTACCTTCAAAGAGAATATTACAAACTCAGAAATCTCGCTCGCAGCCTCCCAAGTGGTTATCCCACTATACGGCTACGTCCAAGAAAACCCTTCACAGATGGCAAGACCCTTAACCGACGTTTCTCCACCTGCCGAGCCATTAACACAATTGGCTGCTGCTGAACGAAAGATCGCGTCCAAGCTAAATGGTCTGGTGCTGAATCATGTGAGAAAGTCATGAAGGTAATTGCAAAGTATCGACACAAGGAATACGGGGTGAATACTCAATAATCTGGGTGGAAGTGCCAAATTAAAGGCAACGAAACTAACTCGCCTTAAGGATCTCAAAAGGACCTCTAATCCTGGGATAAGCTTTCCAAAACTCAACACGTCATTTATCGAAAAATCCGTAGGAATACATGATCTGCCACTGCGAACTCAAGTTTACGACCAACACGGTCGGCATAAGACCTCTTTCTGCACTGGACAATTCTCATCCTGACCTAAAACAACTAGATTATCTCCGAGGTCTCTAGACTAGCTGGGGTCTAAAAATCCTACTACGCAGAGTCAGAAAAACAGACTGGTGATCGACACGACCTAACCCCTAAACCTAAAGGTTGCCAATTGGAGCGTCTCCTGATAACATCTATCGAAAAAGTATCTTAACGATGGCAAGTGACGATCCCAACTGCCGAAAACAATTAATACGTACGCACAAACTTAACAAAGAACAACTGAGCAAATTGAGCATAACCGGACAACAAGCATCCACATGGAGTCACACCTTGACTAAACCTTGGTAGACACCATAACGTAATTCATGGAGACCTGCTCCTAATCCCACTTTGGAACGGTTAAAGGTTGCAACTCTCCAGCCGGTCTCAGATGCTCAACCAAAACACACAACAAGACAGACACCTTGAAACGAAATCTGAAACTTCTCTTTACATCCCTGTCCACTCGTAACTATCTCACAAGTCACGTCAAATGTTGGTGGAACTTGAATAAGAACAGAGAGTTGACAGATGTGCCTGCTCTAGGATTTTACGTCTCTACCCAATAATATCAGGTACACAAACGCGTCCCTAAACTTAGCGCACCCTTGTCACAATCAAGGACTCCGAATCATTACCCAGCCAAGTATGCTCAAGTATCTCAGACGAACGAGCATCGGCGGGCAGTGCCTCGCGAAAGCGATTAAAGAAAAGTGGTCGGGCGCGGACATGAGCAAGCTGTCCCCACAGTAGAGGCGAAAACAAGCTGTACTCAACGATCGCACAAGAACTGTAATTCTGCAGAAGACTATCACAACAATCACAACCTGCTGCAGGAAGATGTACATTAAGCTCTAGTGGTCCGTGAAAATCTGACACGACTCTCGAACAAGTAGTGTCTCCAAACCTCCAACGCAAGACCACCGTGGCCATCTCTAGATCATGAGTGGGATATCCTGCTAGCACTTCCTCCAAGTGTAGGGAAGCAAAAGTGATAACTCTATAATGCCGCATCAGCGCAAAATCGAGCCCCACTCGCGAAACATCACGGTTAAACAACAAAGTCGCCCGAACCAGAAAGCAAGAAAGAACTGGTGCAGTTGTTAACCGAGTCTTCAACTGCTGAAAAACTCCGCACGCATGCCTCAGTCCAAAGAAAAGAAACCTCCCTTCCATTCAGTTCAGTCAACGGTGCAGCACTACACTAGCAATCCTGCATGAAACGGCGGTAAAAACCTGCTAAGCCTAAAAATCTGCGGACCTCCGTCCGTACACAAGTCTGGGCCAAAGCTGTATGGCCTCGACCTTCCTCGGGACCATACAAAAACCGTCTCCCGTAACTACAAGACCTAGGAGTCAACACAAACAAGCCTGAAGGAACACTCCGAGAATCTAGCAAACAGCTGGCGCTCTCCTAATGTCTGCAAAACAAATCCTCAATTGCTGCTCCTGTTCCTCACGACATATTGAATAGACCAGAATGTCATCAATAACACAACAATAACTGGTCGAGGAATGGCCTGAAGAAATCTGGTTCATCATATCTACGAATGCTGCTAGGGCATTGGTGAGTCCAATGACACCACCAAAACACACAAAGCCCGTAGCACGCACAAGGTAGTCTTCGGAATGTCATCACTCCGAACCCGCAACAATGATGACCTGATCCCGAACAAACTTAGAAAATGTCTCACACTCTGGAGCTGATCGAAGAAATCGTCAATGCGAGGTAAAGGATACCTATCTGCACCGTAAGCCGGTTCAATTAACGATCCATGAATATACAACCTCAATCTGTTGTCTTTCTCTTTGATGAACAGAAATAGGAGCTCCCTAATGCAAAACACTCAGATGCACAATCCCCCCAACAAACAACTCAGCAGCTGATACTTAAGCTCCTTAAGGTTCGCCGGCTCATCTGGAACAACGTCGAAAAACTCTCGCACGATAGAAACCCGGTCCAACAAACCAACTGTGGCTCCGGTATCACGAATGAACGCCAAGAATCCACGACATCCTCTCCTCAAAAGCCGACTAGCTAAAAGGCTGAATTCAAGCTGTGAGAGGCGGCACAACTATCCACCTGCACAACAAGAACTAACTCGCCGGGGAAAACAACACCTGACTGTTTTCTCACGGTAGTCCACAGACGCCTAGCACGTAACTAACCAGTCCGTGCCCAGGAGAACGTCAAACCCAACATCTCTAGAAGGATTAAAACGACGGACGAATCACTATCTCCTATCCGATTGGCACACAACTGAAATACGTGTTGCGCAACAAAAGAATTGCTGACAGAAATTAACACAACAAACGGCTGATCTACCTAACACGACTCTCTTCGTCCCAAACCTCTGCTACTGCCGCGACGGTCACGAAATCTGTCTCGACGACTAAGCCTCTGTCTCTGGGCTGGTACACCGGTACGAGTCCTCTACTGTACTGGAACTCTCAAAGTCTCTGGAAGAGGTGTCTCGTAAACTGGGGCTGCATCCACTGGTGCTATGTAGGTGACGGACTGCTGCATGCTGATCGTAAGGAACAACTGAGTAACAGGGGTGACAACCTCCTGTCGCTGCACTCGAACGGTCTCAACCAATGAACTCATTGTCCGGCGCAAGTCCTGCATCTCTGCCACAAGCCTAGCGAGCTGATCTGTCGAAGGCGGATCCGTCTGCACCTGTGCAACTAGCATGCCATCCTGGTCAGTGCTCGTCTCACCCGAACCAACTCTGACCTCGGCCCTCGCTGCATCACTCTGAGTCCCCATAGTCATCGGCGGCAAGGCTATAAATGTAAATAAGATTCGATAAGAATACGGAAATCGAATCACAAGGAAATGAATCATCAAAGAAGTAATTTCAAGCAATGTACTTAGGTCACTTTAGGCGAAGTACCGCATCGTGAGTATGCTCCAGACATACACACACTACGTTACTCTGCTTAAGCTACCTACTCCATCATACCAAGGTCATCCTACACTCCGAAAGGTAAAACCTAGCGCTCTGATACCAACTTTGTTATGACCCGAAATTGGCACGTGACGGCCCTAATACTACGCAATGCCTACAGACGTAACGCAGTAAGAAAAAGCCAAAACCCAGAAATCTAGACCATTAAAAAGACAAGAAAAGATAATAGAAGTTTTTAAAACATTTGAAATCACAACCCAAATTCTTTAAAAATCCAACTTTTCTTTCTTTAAAATTTTGGCAGCACCTCCTTTATTAAAACTAGCCCCCAAAATGGGTACAACATAAATATAAATGAAGCATCCCCAAACGGGAGCAAATACATGCCCAAAGGAGAAAAACAACCACCAAAACAAATATACGACGCCGTAGCGAAGAAATAAAAGACGATAGAAAGGAAACTGTATAAAAGACAAACAAGTCATAAATAATATACAATATCGTCCTCACCAAGTCTCTAAGTCAACCAAAATAATAGTAGATGGAGAGTACAAGGATACAACAAGTATACAATACAACAATACGGATAACCACAAAACCCACCTAAGCAAAACTGCACACTATGAGCTGAAGCAGTATCCGTAGCAAAAGATGATCAGATAGATGAATAGCCAGCCTCGACTATTCTAGGGAACACCCTGCAAAACAACTGTGGCACAACACGGGTGAGTTGCCAACTCGTGAATAGTAAATAACATATGCAGATAATCGCAAGTATGCACGTACAGCATGAATCTAACATATGCAATTAATAGCAATAACAGGTCATATGAATGCAATAATCAAGAAAATTACACTAGCAGGTACAATGAATACATGAAGCAATAATATGACAATCAATATGCAATAATCATGCAATAATGATATGAAAATGTATATATATGCAATAATCATGAAAGGTATACTAACAGGTATAACTACACATGAAGCAGTGCATATAAACAATAAATGTAGAGTATGGAATGAAATATGTCATTTCCACGGAATCCTGACATCGTGGTAGGATCACAATCCATCATTACAATCCAAGTTCCAATTCCTCAAATCAGCCCCCAAATTGGCTCTCATATCATATAAGTCTCACAACTCCTTAATGTACAATATCGAATAAATCTCCTATATCCTGAATGTACAACATCAAGTGAGTCTCATATATCCTTTATCAAATCTCAAGTAAATATCATATGTCATAAATCCAATATCAAGTGAATCACTTATAATCTAGGTATATTTGCATGAATAAATATGATGAAGTATCTAAATTGATATCAACACACATATATTAGCGTCCCATTCCACTAATATTGGTGTAAGGGCATATATAACAGCGTCTCATTCCACTGTTATATATACATAGAAGTAAAAAGAAATATCATGAAACCAATGTGTCAAGCATCGACACAGAAATACTGATCTATCAGCTGCTGTCTCCAAGACTGGCACCCTGATAGGTACGTATCATACGCTATATCGAAAGCACGAGTGCCTAGCTCTGACCCTTGCCTTTCGACGTATCTATACGTACATGACTCCCGTCGGTATCCCCATGATAACCGCCGAGTCATAGGTAATGTCATCGGAAGGTATGGTTCCCCTGTCGGGCTCATCGGCGTGGTACATCGACATCCCTTTCTCTCCCTGGGGTACCTCCAGGCCTCACCATATACCCTCATACGGCCTCGACGCCTCCTCGTAGGGGTATATATATATATCAGAACCGATAAAACTCATGGTGGATGCTGAAATATCATATCAAGAAAACCGGGTTTTTCAAATAATGCATAATTTCATCACCTCCCACGGTCCCCAAATCTAGAAAATATCATGAAAAATCCATATAACAATGCGAAAATCCATGAATATGATATATGCACCATAAGCTGAAATGTAAGCATATAAAGGAAAAGCCGCTAATTAACTGCAACAAGTTAATATAAAATATCATGCGGTTCCTATTTTATCCAATTCTAAATAACATCATGTGAAGGTAAATATGTAGCTATAACTGATATATGTGTAAACACAAAGGTATTGCAAGATATATGTATCTACCTATAAGTAAATGATATAGTATACCCCATGGGTATAAGCGAAATATGTGCAAGGTATACCTGTAGCTATGTCGTAAAGTGTGTATGTACATATCACTAATAGTATAATACTCTAGTATACAGGTATCTAGTATATAAGTATGTGAAGGCATATGTGTAAGCATGTGAGTATACAGGTATGCTATATGTCATATGCGATAAGAAATATGAATCAATGTCACAATGTCCCTAACCGAGCAATATCATGTCTATAAGTGGTTTGTGTGTGACATAGCAATTATTGACGGTGTGTGTAGCATACAATCAGTGCTCGTGCAATATGAATCGTCAATAATATGTGCAGTGTCCTAAAGCTACTAGCCCAAACACAATATCTAAGTAATAGGGTAAATGCTCAATTCTAAATATGACATATAATATGCGACAAGTTAAGTCATTTCTAGCCCAGACGCATAACGCCATGCGGGCGATTCCCGTTTAGATGTTAAATCTACTCACCAACGCTCCAAGCTAGGTGAATCCTACCACTTGTTTTCCCTTTGTAGCAGTGTCCGTAGTTCCCGCCTGCGAACTTGCAACATAAACAGTAAAACAAGTATATATTAATAATAGACCTAAAATACTTACAATCTACACGGACCAACACGACACACCTACATACTCTAAAGGGTTCGTATTGCAGCTAACGCGTATAGCGACACTACGAAACCAACTCAGCGCAACAGCAACACGTAACACGCATCGTATCGGATAACGTATCGCACGAAACATAACACTAGAAATATGCAAAGTGATCCCAGATTTTTCTGTGTTAACAATTTGTAAAAATTGCAAGTACCATGAGACTACAATTAACCCCAGAGACCCCTACCTAAAAACCTAAACCCTAACTCCCAACTCTTGCCGCAATTTGCGGCCAGAACCAATAAATCTACGGCCTGAACAAGGAGGATCTGGCTCGTATTTTGAGAGTAGGTTCTAGGTCTCTATACTAGGTTACTTTCAAGTCAATTTTCGCAACAAATACTTAGTTTAACAGCTGATCATCCGAGACCCCAAATCGACACTAAAAATACGATATTTATCCGAAACGATACGATATGCGATAAAAACAGCAACTTTAAAGCTAAGCTACACAAAAATGACTTAAACAATAGCAAGGAAACATTACCTAATCAAAAGAACACAAAGATCCAATCTTTGTATGATCTAAGGCATCCATGAGGCAAAATCCAAGAAAAGGTGTGATTTTGATGAAGTTTTGTGTGAATTTGTGATGGATTTTGAGATGGAGTGAGAGAGTGTTCAGAATTTGTTGAGGGAGATAGAGAAAAAGAATGAGATAGAGAAATGAGAGAGTGTGTGAGGAAATGAGAGAGGGAGGTGAGTGTAGGGTGAGGTGAGGGTGAGTATAACATATCATTAATTGCAAACCATGCCTTCACATTAATGCACCATTAATTCCCTCATGTCTCACAAGCCACCTTTCTCTCTCAATTAACCTAGAAGCTTCTCACTCTCACTCACAAGGAAATGATTAAGGATTTAGCAAAGGGTGGAAAATCAAAGGATTAGGGTTAAGCAAAGATTAGGTTAAGAGTCATGGTCGCTAAAACTAATTTAGCACAAACAAAACTCACATTTATGTGCACACGTGCGTGCATGCTTATAACAAATAATAATAAATTATTAATTAGATGTTATAAAATGTGAGGAACCCGAATTGGTAAACTTTTTACAGTAAACCCGCATTAATTTCTAAACGAACACTAACCGAAATCTAAGGCGTTACACCAGGCTAGTGTCGGTACTTTGAGGGAGGTTCCCCGTGCTTTCGCACGGACCAAATTAAAATAAACCTCGTTTTCCCATGGGAGTAGCCCCGTTAACACCTTTCTCGACACCTAGATGATCGGCTAATTGTGAAGTTCAAAATTCTCCCAGGAGTAACTCTGTCACGACTCGAAGGTACAGAACGTGACTGACACTTAAATTACAAAACGTCTCAAGGCGTAACGTAATCTAAGTAAGCCAATGCTCAGAAATCTAAACCGTTTAAAGAAATAGAGTGAAAGAAAACTTAACTTAAAAAGATGATTTTTGTAAAATAAAGTCACCTTAAAACATTTTAATGAATCAAATTTCCCGAAAATTTCAGCAGAGTCTCCTTTGTAAATACTGTCCCCCAAACGGGTACAACACATGAAAATACATATAAATATTGAATACAGGCATCCCCAAGCGGGAGCTAGCTCTTCGCCAATGGCGGAATCACAACCACATGCAATAAGTATATCAAAAGTGCACAATAAGCATCTGAAAGAAAGAAATAAGAAAATACCACGTCGGTTCAAGTGAGCATCGACACCAAATACCACAAATAAAAATCTCACGAGTCTCACCGTCTAGTCCAATACACAAGGGTAGATAGAGTATACTAGATACAAAATAATATACATGATGGAATAAAGTATCCTCGCAACCCACCTACGAGCAATGCCGCAAGTCCAAGCAAAAGAAGCTAAATGAGGAAGTACGCCCGCCGCTACTGTGCTGATGGGTCAGACCTGTAAGATACTGTGGCACAACGGGTGTGAGTTTCCAACTCGTGAGTAGTAAGTAACATCTCATATGTCTATCGTAAGCATGCACGCAAATGCGTCACAGCGTACACATACTAATATGATACGATGCACTAGCATGAATGCAACATGAATGCATAAGCAAACACGAAACCTGAACATTTCTGGTTAAAGAAAATCTTTATTCTTATCTTTGAAAAACCTCTTTTCAATAAACTGAAACATCACCAATGAAATCAACAGAAAATCTGGGTCAATATCGACACTATATATATATATATATATATATATATATATATATATATATATATATATATATGCATATTCCAATATCTCAATATCTCAATATCTGAATAACTCAATGTCTCAATATTTCAATAACTCAATATCTCGGGCTCCGTCAGTCCGGATCGGCCCATATCATCAAATCTCACGACTACGTCGGTATCCTCATGATATCCACCGCGTCAGACATCACCGGTAGGTAGTCCGCCCCTGCCGAGCTCATCGTCATCCCCACGAAAACACTCTCGCCCCGGGGTACCATACCGGGTCCACCATTTACCCGAGACGGTTCATCCTCCTCCTCGAATCGGGTCTCGAAAACCAACATAAATCAGGAAAACTCATGGTGGACGACACATATATCATATCACAAGAAAACCACAACTTCGATTTTTAAAGATGATAATAGGTTTATTAAATTCTTGCGGTTTTCACCAAAATCCATAATTCTCATGAACACGAAAATCGACAAGAAAAATCACAATATATGAACATGTCGACGATAATGAATGCCAATGGTATCAATAATATAAAATACGATGTGTGACTAGAAAACTATGCATGAACATTGATGCAATGAGGTATATACATATGACTAGCAATCCTACGTATCCATCCTGATGAAATGAATATACAAGTACAGGTTTGTAGATCATATATGGTGCAATTGTTTTAGATTCTGATTTAAGCAATTTCTATAGTGTTTGTGGCATAGAAATTACCAAGGCGTGTGTGTTCACATGAATAGTGCACGTGAGGCATGAACCAATGGTAATGATGCAAGTGTCCTATGAGATGATATCACACACATATATATAGAAGATGATCCGATGCAATGAGATGAATAACTAGGAAACTATGCATATAAATGCAAGTACTACTAGTAATCCTAACTATCGGGCGCCTTGCGCCATCCAGACGATTTCTCCATAGATGTGTACATCTACTCACCAGGGCGCCTCGGCTAATCTGATCCGATCTCAGCCTTGTCCTTCCACGCCACGTCCGACTCCTCTGCACCCGATCCTAGAAATGCACACAAGTCAATACGAGAATAGATATATAAATAGTCGCGGACACAAACGATACAAGTCGCCCACGCGCACAAACTAGACGCGTACGCACTTGGTGCACAAAACGTACTCGCGACTGGTAGTTATATGTATGCCCTAGAGGCCATTGCTATACATAGGATGTATATTGTAGTGGATGCTTGGACATATATAGGGAGGACTTTCTTGCTCGACATGATAATATGCTATCTGGTTGCTCTTTACCTTAACGTGTATACTGATTGTCTCTCTGTTACATGTTGGTAAAGCCCTTAGGATGCGTACTTGATTACCTGGACTATGATGCGGATCATACTAGTGGGGACATGGTATTCCATAAGTACATCCTTCAAGGTCCCTAGTCGTGGGTGTATCGAGACGGGGCATCGATATACCAGAGTAGACTAGCATATACCTTCTCGACCCATACAGATGGGCGATGGATGATCCCATATCCATTGGTGTTTGACATCAGAGATGATATACGGGTGCTCAGTAAAGACTGGGTACACTGGACGGACTCGCCGAGAACTCCCAGATGGTATTGATTAGTCAAATATATTGTATATTTTAGCCGGCAATTTCCTCATCATTTGCATTCATATAGAAGTGTTCGGCATTTATATTTTACATATTAGCAAAACTGTCGCAAAATATCAGATTACATGTATTAGACTCTAAAACCGACACTATAAAGGAAATTGACCATATTTCATGGCATCGCATCATCCCTACATTTGCGCAACACTTGTTTTGAGATCTGTGCAGGAAAATCCAGCAGAAAGGCCAAAAATTTACAGGGTACAGCTAAAACGTTACGCCAACTCAATGATTTCAGTTCTTGTATTAATCCAAAGGGACAAATACAAATCAATATATCCTAAAAAGGCCCAAGAATCAACCCAAAATGGCGCCGTTGCCGGGGATCGCGCGATAATTCGTTTCATTTTATAGTTTGAATTGAAAGATTTATTTCATTGTTATTTTGAGATCAAAATTCATGCAAACCCTAAACGATTTGTTGTGATTCATTGCAAGGAAATCTGGAGCTGTTTAGAAATTGAGAAAAAATTTTGGAAAATACCAGAGAACAGAGGGAGTCTACAGAAGCTCCCTGGTGAGATTTGGTGCAGTGTTCCCATTGTCAGACCGCGGAAGCGCGGCCTAAGTGCCCATATGCGGCGGAACCGCGGCAATATTGGGGGGTCTCTGTGCAATTTTTGCTTCAGGTGATTTCTTACCTTCTCCTCTCTCCTCTTTTAGCTCCAACTAACAATTTTCTGCAGGATTCTTTGCAAATAATCGCAGCGCCGCAAAAGCAAAATTAAATTTGTGCGTGATTTTGATTTCTTGGTTGTTTGCATTTTAATACGGAAATTAAGGGGCACGGCCAAATCCAAATTAGGTGGGGATTTCATTACCCGTCCTAGGCCCCGAAAATCACAAAACTTGCATCCGCATTGACCCACATTAACTAAAAGAAATCTAGAGAAGACTCTAAGGACTGTCGCGCTCAATTAGGACAAGAGAAGGCCGTGGGTAATTCATTGCTTATCCGCGTTTTCTTGTGGTGCCTAAGGCGAGTGTGTCTAAGGCTAGTGGTTTTTAATTAGGCCCACTACTTACGTAGTGGAGTACCTTCCCACTTACGTGGCACTTATCCGGCCACAGGGGGACAAAGAGGCAGTGGAGGATTCTATCCTGCGACTTGTCTTTTGGCAGTTAGGAGCGGTCTAGAGCCGGAATAGGTGACCACTAGATTCTAGGGTTTGTGTGCTGCATTTGTTTTGTCGCATCATTTTTTCTAAAAAAAATCCGTCCCTTTTTCAAAGCAAACACCGCATTCATTCATTTACCCCTAATTATAAGTCAACGCTGCCACCTATACTAACCCTTTTTAGTGCAAGATAGGCTGGACACGGGATTCTAGTGCCCGTTTAGTCCGCGTACCCTTTATCGACTCCGAAGTTGATATTTCTCCATTTACCTTTCCTTTACCCACTACCACACCCACTCCGATGGATCCAAATCCATCAAACTTCTTTAACCCTAATCTGCCGCCGTCCGTTGGTGCGCAGAATCCACCCCGCATCTCTCTCCAGGAGAGGTGCTACCCTATTCGAGGTCCTCTTTCGACCTGCTTATCCACACCACCAGCCAATGGGGATAACTTTGAGATTAAGCCCCAGTATATCAATCTTTTACCCAAATTCCACGGACTCGAGACTGAGGACGCTTATGTTTTCATTACCAAATTTGAAAACGTATGCGCAATGATGGGTACGTCACAACTTTCAGTGGATGCGATGCGTCTACGACTTCTTCCATTTACATTGTGCGATATAGCCGAGAAGTGGCTATATAACACTACCGCACACTCTATTACGAATTGGGAAGGATTCGTCGCTGCATTCCTTAAGAAATTTTACCCAATACAAAAGACAGCTCGAATCCATAGTGAACTGAATCAATTTGCCCAGCTCCCTACTGAACCATTTTCAAAACGCTTTGAACGTTTCAAGGATCTTTTGGTTCAGTGTCCTCATCACGGCATCCCGAGATGGGAATTGTGCCGAATCATTTATGAGGGCATTAATCAAAACACTAAACAGAGCCTTGAAAACATGTGTCAAGGTACTTTTATGACTAAAGATGATGGGGAAGCTTGGAAGTATTTAGAAGAGTTCGCTGAAAAATCACTACAGTGGGAGAGTGGAACCCAACCATTGAATAGGGGTGGCGTACACCAAATAGATGTGTCCATAGGTGTTCGAGCTGAAATGGCAGCAATGCAAAAGAAGCTCGACGCTATGGAACACAAATTTGCAGCAGCCTCCCTAAATCCAGTGTCGCTCCCCAAAACTGTTTGTGGGTGTTGTTCTGATCCGTCTCATTTAACGGAAGAATGTCCATTAAACTCTGCGTTTCAAGGTCACGAGCATTCTAATGCCGCATTTCAAAGACCTCGAAACGATCCATATTCTTCCACGTACAATCAGGGTTGGAGGAATCACCCGAATTTCGCTTGGAACCAAAACCAATCTCAAAACACGGTTCCAAACACGAATAATTTTCAAAGGGCTCTTCCTCCACCACAACAGCAACCCCTTCAACTCACTCAGCACCCCTATCAGGCACAAAACTTCCAAAATCAGGCCAACACTCCTACACAGTCTAATCCTATGACCCGTTCTGACGAATTCTCTCAATTCACTCAAACCATGAAATCACTTTTGTCAAATTTCATAGAGCTTTCGGCTGAGGTTAGATCTTCCGTCGGTGAGATAAAGAAAAACTCAGCGTCCCAAGCTGAGAGTATCAGAACGATGGAAGCTGAAATCGCACGACTTAAAGCCGAAATGAGTGCGAGAGAAAAAGGGAAATTTCCCTCTCAACCCCTACAGAATCCTGGGAATTACAATGTAAATGCCATCACAATGTTGAGATCGGGAAGAGTGCTGAACAATCATGTCGGGGAAGGTATTGATGATACTGAAAATCATATCAACACCCCGGCTGAGACCTTTCCACACACACACACTTCTCCTTCTGATCCTTCTTCTTCTACCACACTATCTTCTCGAGAGCCTATTCTCCATTTCCCATTAGGCTCGACACCTCAGTATAGCCCTTTTAGTTCTCCACAGACGGTCCCCACACCTCTTTTGGGACCGCGTCTACCCCCTCTTCCTTCTCCTGTGATGGACCATGCGCTTATTGCGAAAGCTCCTTACCCGAACCGGTTAAGGGGTAATAGAACGAGTCCTCATATGGAGAAAATTATGGAAATGTTCAAACAGGTTAACATCAATATCCCTCTCCTAGATGCGATTCAACAAGTCCCCGCTTATGCGAAAATTCTTAAGGACTTGTGCATTAGGAAGAGGAAGACTCAAGTGCCGAAGAAGGTCTTCATGTCTAATAATATTAGCACTGCTTTTATACCCCAGCTACCAAAGAAACGAAAGGACCCAGGATGTCCTACAATATCGATTTCGATTGGGGGTAAAAACATAAATCGTGCTCTTTTAGACCTTGGCGCAAGTGTTAACCTGCTCCCTTATTCTGTCTATGAGCAATTAGGGATTGGAGAGCTGAAACCTGCTCACTGCACTCTCCAAATGGCAGACCGATCTATCACCAAACCAAGGGGTGAATTAGAGGATGTATTGATAAAGGTCGGGGAATTTGTTTTCCCTGTAGACTTCATTGTACTCGACACACATCCTGTAGCAAACCCCCGGGGCCAAATTCCGGTGATTCTGGGTCGTCCTTTCCTTGCCACTTCCAACGCTGTTATAAACTGTAGAAATGGTTCAATGAACTTATCATTTGGAAATATGACCATTGAACTAAACATCTACAAAGTTGGAAGTCAGCCATTAGAACATTCTGCTCATATTTTAGATGTGTGCTCTATCCATGAGATCGCTCCCGATAGTTGTGGAGCCGAGGAACTTTGCTTTACTGATCTCGATGACATTACCACATCTCTGTTTGATTTCACACATGATCTTAGTGAGGACACTTTCTCTACACTTGAGTCCTACACTTCTGACTTTTCTCCACCCGAGTCTGTATCTTTCACAGGCTCTGAGCTTCTTTGTAAATCAAAAAATCACTCAATGATCCCTCCTTCTATCATTTCTCCGCCTGAATTAGATCTCAAAATTTTACCTTCTCACCTTAAATATGCATATCTAGGTGAGAATGAGTTTTTACCGGTTATCATATCCGCATCTCTTGCATCAGAGCAAGAGAATGCCCTTTTATCGGTATTGAGATCTAACAAAGAGGCGTTTGGTTGGAGTATGGCGGACATCAAAGGGATTAGTCCCTTGATTGTTGAACATCATATACATGTGATGGATGATGCTAAACCGACCCGAGAACCACAGAGACGGTTGAATCCCGTCATGAAGGAAGCGGTGATGAAAGAGATCGTCAAATGCTTAGATAATGGTATTATATACCCCATCTCCGATAGCCAGTGGGTGAGTCCTATACATGTCGTTCCTAAGAAATCCGGCATCACTGTTATAACCAATGAGGCAAATGAGTTGATTCAGACACACACCCAAACTGGGTGGCGTGTATGTATTGATTATAGAAAACTCAATGCTGCCACGAGGAAAGACCACTTTCCTCTACCATTCATTGATCAAATGCTGGAACGCTTAGCAGGACGAGAGTATTATTGCTTTATGGACGGATACTCAGGCTATAATCAGGTCTCCATCGCCAAAAAGGATCAAGATAAAACCACTTTTACTTGTCCTTTTGGTACCTTTGCTTACAGTCGCATGCCCTTCGGGTTATGCAATGCTCCTGCTACCTTTCAGCGGTGTATGATGGGGATATTCTCTGATATGGTGGAGAATTTTCTGGAGATCTTTATGGACGATTTCTCAATTTTTGGAGACTCTTTTTCTGATTGCCTAGCGAATCTTGACGCTGTTCTTACTCGTTGCAAAGAGAAGAACTTAACATTGAACTGGGAAAAATGCCATTTTATAGTCCAAGAAGGAATAGTACTTGGACATGTCATTTCACAGAAAGGCATTGAGGTTGACAGAGCTAAAATAGATGTCATTCAAAACCTCCCTCATCCCAAAAGCGTCAAAGATATTCGATCTTTCCTTGGCCATGCGGGCTTTTATAGGGGATTCATTAAGGACTTTAGCAAAATTGCTAGAACTTTAACTCTTTTCCTGGCCAAGGATACGACCTTCCATTTTGACTCGGACCGCGAGACAGCTTTCGACTCACTTAAACACTCACTCACTTCAGCCCCCGTGTTATCATCACCAAACTGGGACTACCCCTTTGAGCTGATGTGTGACGCATCTGATTTTGCAGTAGGTGCAGTCTTAGGACAGCACATCGATAAGATGCCACAGGTGATATACTATGCAAGTAAGACCTTGAATGATGCGCAAATCAATTATACAACCACAGAAAAAGAAATCTTAGCGGTTGTATTTGCATTAGAAAAATTCAGGCCTTACTTAATTGGCTCACCTATAGTTGTGTATACTGACCATTCCGCTTTAAAACATCTTCTGGCGAAGAAAGATGCAAAAGGTTGACTAATACGTTGGATCCTTCTGTTACAAGAATTCGATCTTGTTATCAAAGATAAGAAAGGATGTGAAAACTTAGTAGCCGACCATCTTTCACGCATCTCTTCTTCCCCTGTGACCCTGCCGATCAATGATTCATTCCCTGACGAACAACTCTTGAACGTATCCACTGAACCTTGGTTCAGGGATATTGTGAACTATCTTGTCATGGGACTTATACCGAGCGATTGGTCAAAACAGGACAAATATCATTTTCTTTCCCAAGTAAAACACTTTTACTGGGATGAACCCTATCTGTTTAAATATTGTCCTGATCAGATCATTCGCCGGTGTGTCCCGAATGAAGAGTTCAAGAGTGTTCTTTCATTTTGTCATGATCAGGCCTGTGAGGGTCACTTTGGTCCTAGAAAGACAGCGGAAAAGGTTTTGCAATGTGGATTTTATTGGCCGACCTTATTCAAGGACGCATTTGACTATTGCAAAACCTATACACAATGTCAGTATACGGGTAGAATATCCCAGAGGAATGAAATGCCTCAGCAACCCATTCTGGTTGTTGAAATATTCGATGTTTAGGGCATTGATTTTATGGGTCCTTTTCCCAACTCCTTTGGGAATCTGTACATATTGCTGGCGGTTGATTATGTCTCAAAGTAGGTAGAAGCCATTCCATGTCGCACTAATGACAAGAAAGTTGTCATTAAGTTCTTGAAAGATAATATCTTCTCGCGATTTGGACACCCATGCGCTATCATTAGCGATAATGGGACACATTTCTCCAACAGGTCTTTCGAGACTCTGATACGAAAATACTCAATCAACCACCGACTTTCTACATCCTATCATCCCCAAACAAGCGGGCAGGCTGAAATTTCGAATAGACAAATCAAACTTATCCTGGAGAAAACTGTTGCTAAAAATAGAAAAGACTGGTCGACCAAACTGACGGATGCTCTTTGGGCATTCAGAACTGCATTTAAAACCGACCTAGGAATGTCTCCATATAGGATAGTTTTTGGGAAAGCATGTCATTTACCCGTCGAGATAGAGCATAAAGCATTGTGGGCTATAAAAGAAATAAATTTTGATCTAAACCTTGCTTGCAACTTTCGGAAGCTGCAAATAAATGAGCTAAGCGAACTCCGCGATGAAGCTTATGATAATGCTGTAATCACAAAGAATAGGACTAAGGTTTTTCACGATAAAAACATTTTGAGGAAAACATTTTCACCTGGTCAACAAGTCCTTCTTTATGATTCACGATTACACCTTCACGCGGGTAAGCTCCGATCTCGATGGAAGGGACCTTTTGTTGTGCGGTCTGTATACCCGCAAGGGGTAGTAGAATTAGAAAATGTTAAAAACGGCACCTTTTTCAAAGTAAATGGACATAGACTTAAGCCGTATTTTTCCACTAACCCCACGGAGGAGCTCTTGTTCTTACAAGAGCCAGTTTATTTGGATTAAAATTCCTCCGTCTTACCTTCATGTCCAGTATATCACTGCATCATCTTTTGAATGAAGGTGAGTGAAAAGAATAAGTTTGGGGGAAGTTCTTCACTTATATGTTTTGCCCCCACTAATAATTCCTCCCAGACTTACAGTTTTTGTAGGTATAACGATTGGCAACAGTGAGGACACTGTTGAAAACAAGTTTGGGGGAGGTTTGTGCTTATTTTTGCATCATTCGCATATCATCTGCATAAGCATAAAACGTTTCTTTTAAAAATCTATAAAAATTGAAAAATTTTCAAAACCAATAAAAATTTAAAAATTTCCAAGTATAAAAATAATTTTAATATTTACACTTTTTTGTACATAAATAAGATAATGAAAGTTTAGATAGTGAACAATTACATCCATGAGATTAGAAAAATTTAAGAAAACTAAGAAAATTAGAAGTTTTCTTATACGAACTAGTAATAAGTAGTTATGAGCCGTTGTCCCAAGGGTTAGTAAGATGAAGGACGTCACTAATCTGAGGATAAAAATAAGTCTGAAAAATAGTTTCTATTCTGGAAGCCAAACATTTTGAACGTTGCTACCCTGCTATTCGCACTTACACACGTCTTAAAGCCTGGGATAGTAGAGGATACCTTGAAATGCTCTTGTCTTAAAGCTGATGTATGAAGGAAATAAAAAGAAAAAAATGAATAAAGAAAATATAAAGTGGTGAGAAAAATGGACACTGGTTTTGTTATCACCAAGGGAAATAAAAAATGTATAGCGAGGGTGCTTCTTCACCTAGTGCCCTAAGGCCAACTGGTCTGGGAGTCACTGCTATGTCTAAGGTGGTGCAAGACGAGGAAAATACACCAAATAAGCAAGCATATGAGTAATCGGTCGGTTAGTATCTCAAGAAGTATTAACGGTCGCATGAAAGTGTGTGAGCAATCTCATCTAAATATTCGTTAATTAAAAAGTACTGAGGCTGATGGGCAAGAGTATGATAGCTTGAATTGAATTCTCCGGGTGTAGGGATGTCCTTTACACACACGCAGGGTGATATGATCGATGTTTTGTAAGAAAGATAGGAATGAAAAATAAGACGATGTTTTATTGAGGGAGGACGTGATTTCTAACATCTTTTCATGACCATTAAGATAGGGCTCATGACAATCGAAAAGCTAGCTTAGTTGGAAACCCTAATTTTCAAAGCTTTTCTTTTACGATTCTTTTCTTTAAATATAATATTCATGATCTTTCTTTTATTATTGGATTTTGTGGGTGCAATCCGCTGAAAACCCTCAGGAGACAACACTCCTCCTACTAGGGACACCTAGAGGTTTAAAGGCTTGTTGCACATGCTCAGTGCAATCGTGTTGCCTACGAAAGTGTGCTAGTTAGTTTTTCTCTTTCTTTATTTTCTCCTTCTCTTTTTAATAAAACAGTTCGCTCGAGACGATCGAAATTAAGTTTGGGGGAATTTGATTAGTCAAATATATTGCATATTTTAGCCGGCAATTTCCTCATCATTTGCATTCATATAGAAGTGTTCGGCATTTATATTTTACATATTAGCAAAACTGTCGCAAAATATCAGATTGCATGTATTAGACTCTAAAACCGACACTTTAAAGGAAATTGACCACATTTCATGGCATCGCATCATCCCTACATTTGTGCAACACTTGTTTTGAGATCTGTGCAGGAAAATCCAGCAGAAAGGCCAAAAATTTACAGGGTACAGCTAAAACGTTACGCCAACTCAATGATTTCAGTTCTGGTATTAATCCAAAGGGACAAATACAAATCAAAACATCAGATAAAGCTCAAAGTATCAATCCAAGACCACTGGAAAAGACCAAGCCCCAAGGAGCATACTTGGCCGCGGAACCGCGGCCTAAGCCTGCTTGCGCCGCGGTTCCGCAGCTACTTGATGACGTCACCACTTCGTATTTGCATCAAAACTCTTCTCTCAGGGCCCACACTTCAGAAAGACACCTCAAATTCCAGAAGACTCCAGAGACTTCTGCCAGATCAGCAAGCTTTGGGATCAACACTAAACTAGCCTATCATTCTAGAAACTTCTCCCTAAACCCTAGCTTAAACCCTAAGCTAAGCCTAACAAACTCTTTCTAGAAGTCTTTCAACAAACTTTTGGAGGGAACTCAAGAAGGCTTAGGGTTTGGGTGCTCTATAAATAAGACCCTAGGCTCACTTGTAAATGGGGGGAGAATTGATGAGCTTGGAAAAATCAATCCATTAGTTCATTTGAGAGCCATTCTATCTCTTTCTTCATCTTCTTCTTCCACAAGTCTAGTGAGAGGACTTGTGTGAAACCCTAACCCTAATTCCAATCAAAAGCCAAGATCCCGAGTACCCATCAAGCAAGAAGCCTTGCAACCTTTTATGAGCCGAGCCGATCTTCAACAGAGCAAGTGGTCCAAGCTGATCCACGACTCACGGAGCCGAGCGACGCCAATTCACCAATTTAGTTCTTCCTCTTGTAGTTCTTGAGCGACTGTAATCAAATTGTTGATATAAATAAAAGGTGATATTCTTTTATCTTGTTTTCTTTAAATTCTTGCATCATGATATCTTTTCAATTCTTGAATGTTTTCTGTGTGATGATGTTTGAGTAATACTCCGCTTGTCGAGGAGTCGAGACGATCAATAGAATGATGATGTAATATATCTTAAATCGATTCTTGAGTCCTACGAGTTTTGTAAACCCTAGCAAGTTCAAGAATCGACGACCCAATTCGTTGCGATGCTTTCTTGATTGATATCGCTCGAGATTGGGGAGTTACGATCGTTTCTTGAAATTGTTAGAGGCTAGAATGCGAATGATATCGATGAAAGAACAAGGGTTAAACGATGAAACCCTAGTTTCATCAAGAAAGCCCTAACTCTCGTCGATCATCATCGATCTAGTATCAATCCTTCGAAGGACAAGAAAACGAAATCTTGAAATTACATCACGTCTATAGATCCGATCGATTCCTACGAGCCTCATTTAGATTCTTGACATTTTTGGCTGGAAATATCATCAAAACACCGATTCTTGATTTGTTTATTAGTTTCTTAATTCTTGATTAAACATCGTGACACCAGAATCAATCGATAAATTCTTGAATCATGTTTTCTTTTCCTTTCGATTAACTTTTCAATACAAACAAATTAAATACAGAAACGAATCGCACAATCCCTGTGGACGATCCGCACTCGCTTACGATCTACAATCGACACCGTAATTGATTGCGGTCAAATATAATTCTTTGATTGTGAACTTTATTCAATATTACCGACACATAGAAACTTATTCGCTTATTTCGATTTACACAAACAAGAAATCATTACAATCAAATGGCGCCGTTGCCGGGGACTATTTGATTTGATACACAATCGGAAAATTTAAAGACAATCAGGTATTATACCTTACGTCAGGTGGCAGTTCTATGGTGACACTGGTACAGGTTAGTCTGTAGACCTGAGATCGTCATAGAGTCTTGTGTGATTCCCACTGTGCTTTGATTTCCACCTTACCACGTCCAAGAGGGCGTGCAAAACGGTGGTTTTTGGGTACAGTCCCGAATCACATGGAGGAAATGAGCGATAGGAGGGGATTCGTCTCTCCCGGTATAGAGAGTTGATGTTGCACTGTGTTCGATTGGCTATAACCGGAAATCCCTGGCCAGGGTTGCTGAGATTTACTGGTAAGTGTTACCAGTAGAATCTCGAACTGTTATAGACCTCATATCGACACGACTTATCGAGCTACTGGGGTCTGACGTTTACCACCCCTAGGCAAGATATGCGACATATCAAACGAACAGACCGGACTGTACGGAAAGTGTTGCTGGTTGGATTCACAGGAGTGTGAGCCGGCTTGCTCGTTGATCTTTTGATCGCTCAATACCCGGGTGGCCGTTATGTTTATCAGACCACTTGCGGCTTGTTGGTGTTTGATATGATCATCACCTGCTGCCGGCGTATTGACGAGTCTTTAGAGTCCTACATAGAGGTTTCCTGGCTCAAGCGAAACGAAATATGAGCGCATATGAGATATGTGCGGGACCGAGAATAATACCAGTATGTGATACTGTATTCTATTCTCGCGATATGTGACATTGATCGGTTATATGCGATGTAGCCGGGTTATCGGATCAAGTGTTGATTCGATAAGTTGTTACTATTGATATTAGTCGGTTATATGCAATATGACCGGATCATTAAGTCAAGTGTTGATTTAATGATTTAATGTATAATTATATATTTGATATATTACTTTACATTAACCAATATTGGTTCACTTAAGATGTTTTTCTCACTTGATTGTGCACATTGTATATATGATATATTTTTGTGCACAAGATTGTATCATGTTTGATGATACATGTAACCTTGGGTATGCGTTTGTTTTGAACCATGTTTAGGTAAATGGTTAGGGTTTTAATTTATTTATTCATTTATTTATTTATTCTTTTTGGTAAGAAATAAAATGGTGGCTTTCTTTGGATTTTATTTGAAGCTTTATGAAGCTTTGAAAAGTTCAACCATTTTGTTTTTTGCTTACCCTAACCATTTTTGCCTAAACCCTAGTTTATTCTTAACATTAGTTACACTAACCCATGGTTGCTATACGATAAGAATTCACTTGAATTTTATTTTCAAGAATTAATTTCACTTTTCCTTCTTCTTCTTCATCTTCTTCAAGTGAAGAAAAGAAAAGCTTTCTTGAAATTTCCAAGTGATGATTCCAAGTGAGAAATCTAAATCCAAAGTGAATCCACTTCCTATTTCTTCATCCTCTACCACTTGCTATGTAGTAGAGTGTGCTATCTTCACAAGTTCCATGACCTAGTGAAGGTGGAGCTTGAGTTTGAGTCGTCTCGACGTAGATCATCTTCGGCATCGAAGTCAACGACTTAGCCCGCCTATTTCTCCGATGAAACCGACGCTAGAGTCCGGGATTCCGATGATCGCAGCGGAGGGACGTCAACACGAAGCTAGAGAAGTGGAGGACCGGATCTACAAAGGTTGTATTTCCATTCACTTAGTGTAAATGTGATTTACTTTCATTTTGTTTCGCCTAAACTCTAGTTAACGATCTTGGTAAGGGTTGTTCGGCACATAGAATTTTTTGAATTTGGCATGGTTGATGCCTTGTGGAACCTCTTGAGTGTGCCTAGTAACCCTACAGTGGTATCAGAGCCTAGCTAGAGCTTTAGGTGAAGTGTAGACGATGTTAGAAATCCGATCGAACCCCGAAACCCTAACTCAAACCCTTCTCTGTACATTTTCTGAAAATGCAAATTTTTCCAAATTAGAAATTGTCAAAAAATTCAGCAGGGTTTTATAAGAGTTACTGTGCAGCACGTGACCATAACTCGACTGAAGCACCGCGGAACTGCGGCCCCACCCTACCTTGCGCGGCGGTTCCGCGGCCAAATTAGTGAATTTGGACACGTGGTTTGCACAGTAATCTCTCTCTGTTAGTGCTGTATTTTCTGGGAATTTTTAAAGTTCACTCAAGAGTTGAGTAATCTGGGTTGTATTGGGAGTTCGTCGATTCGATCGGAATCTTTAACTTTGTCTATGTGTTTTTCCGGATAATTTAGAATATGTTAAAAAGTTCGACCGGATAAAAATACCCACTTTTTCCCCTGCCAAGAAATTTCCAAGTGTTGGATTTTTCCGTGGTTTAAGGACGTTCTAAGTAGTGCAAGTAACGCGATGGACCCTCTAGAAGACAACAAACCTTAACTCGATTATGTGACCATCTTGAACTGCCCTTTGAGCCTTAGGGTTTGGAGCAGTACGGCGTGCCACATGATAGGCGTTGGCTTGACCCTTCTACGGCTGGACCGTTGGTACTGTGGCATGAAGTGGATGTTTTAAAACTTATTTCAAGAGTTGAGCTGTTTCAGGAAACATTGGGTGTTTGATTGTTCGATCGAAAAGTTTAACATTTTCTATTTATCTGGAATGTGATACAATATTTGGAATTCACAAGTAGTTATGAGATAATAGAATGAATGTTATAAACATAGCAGTTTAGTCTCACTTGATCGGTTGCCACAGAATTTTGATGCGATCAAAAGTCCGTCGCAATCGCGTAGCGTACGCGGATACTCGCCGGTAAACTTAATAGATAGCCACGCCCCATAGCCCCGACCAAGTGACTGTAGGAGAACCCCGTCGCCGAAAGCATCCGTTCGGGTGCTCGCGGCAGCGGTGTTTCTCCTTGGCACACTTCGTCGACGGTATCGGGGGTGCGGCCGTCTACTAAAGTTTGCGACGAGTATTCGGTCAGGATGCCGGGAATCTTGTTGAATTGCCCGACTAGATATTGAAAAGAGTTTTCGATAATGAGACTAAAATGCGGGGTTTATAATTGTTAGGCATGTGATGTCTAAGGAATTCATTTGATTAGGCATGCGATGTCTAAAGAGTTTGCGGATTCTAACTGTTGTAGTTTTACACTTTCTTTTCTGCGACCGTAAGTGTAATATGTGATATCGCCGGTTTCGTTGCTATATGTCAACGACAATTGGGATGCGCATATTTACTTATGTTGATGACATGTGATGTTATGTGTTGCTGGATATGTTATATTGGATCGTCGCGTTTTGAATAGCCGGGGTTTTTTATGTGAGATGAGTGTTTTTCATTTTCATTCATGTAAAAACTTGTATGTAATATTCTTTTATTGGGGCACTTCCAGGTTGCGGAAGATGTCACCGTTTGTATATTATTTACTTTTCCGCACTAGGATAGACCCAAGGAGGAGGGCACAAGTAACCGGGTTCTGGAGTTCAGTGGGAGACCAACTCGAGGAGTCGAGTCCGGGTCTCCTAACTCTAGAATTGGTAGGGTTGCTTGCCGCTCTCGTAGGGGTCTAGGGGTGTGGGTTTGGCTATTCATCGCGACCGTGGAATCCGTGTTTTATACTGGCTCGTATTGAAAACATGGACGTCCTAGTATATCCAATGTTTCATATGATTCTTCTGCTGCGATATCTGTGATGTGATCATTTGATATGTTCAGATAGATATTGTATATAGTATATATGATATATTATATAGACGTTACTTATGTTTTACACCCACGCTAGCCCTGCCCCGCTCTGCCGTTAGTTACCTAACCTAACGGTGCACGAGGGGACATCGAGGCGAACACGGATGGCATAAGTGTACGTCGTATTTATCTGTGATGTTTAGGTGGACTTAAATGATGGGACTTCATTAATGTGATTAATGAAAGAAAGAAACCTAAGATGTTGTGGAATCGAATTTCTCAAAAAAAGGTAGCTACAGTTCTTGCTTTGCACAGCGGTATATATGATATATCCTGCACCTCACTCGATGAGGAAAGGGCCGATGATCCCTTCACCGGGAGTGACCCCTTTAGCAATAACTGGCAGATGCTACACACTTGGTTTGTCTTTTGATTGCTTCTATAGTTTCTTCTTTGCACAGTGATATATATGATATATCCCGCACCTCATTCGACGAGGAAAGGGCCGACGATCCCTTCACTGGGAGTGACCCCTTTAGCAAAACTAGAAAAGCCTCAAAAATACTCCATTTCAAAATCATTTGATTGTACAACGATATCAAGTTCATTACGCAATAGGTTTTCAGAAAAACCTGTCGTAGCCCTCCGTCATTTCAGATAAGTAGTAGTTAGTATTCGTGCTGCGTTTGTTGGCCTTTGTCAAGGCGTAGTGTGCGGTAGCTTACTAGTACTTATCTGCTTATGCATATGATGCAGATTGGATTAGGGTAGTCGTGCGACCTTGTTGGCCTTTGTCAAGGACCGTGCGGGTGGGTTTATTTCAATCAAGAAATGACGGGTTGAACTTGACTAGCAGCCTATGATTTGTTGGCCTTTGTCAAAGTCATAGGAGGCTTGGGGCAAAATATTATCGGGAATTTCAAGTTTTGAAATTTGCAATGAGATTGCATACCTCCTATGAGATAGTTGGATCCCGATACCTACTGCGAGTAAGAGTTACTCCTGGGAGAGTTTTACACATTACAATTAGCCGATCAAGTAGGTGTCTAGAAAGGTGTTAATGAGGTTACGCCTCTGGGAAAACGAGGTTTACATTAATTAGGTTCGTGCGAAAGCACGGGGCACCTCCCTCAAAGTACCGACACTGGCCTGGCTGAAAGATTGACGAACTTGTAGCGTGTAATTAATCCCGGCCAGTCTTTCCTTTTAGGGTTTGAAGGAAGATTTGATAAAAACAGTGGGAGCCATCCTGATTAGATAAAATAATAATCAATCTATTCTTGCAAGAGCGCACGCTGACTGTTTTCTTCTCTCTCTCTCTCCAGGTGGCGACCATATCACGCCTTAATCAAGATAATAATACGGATATATTGACCGAACCCGCTTGTTATACTGAGCTGGGGAACGTTGGTCCCGCTCCAACTTATAATTGTTATAAGACAGAGCAGGAAATTGGGGAATACCATAATTCCTGTGCCGCCCAAACGAAGAAAGTGCATAATGATGCATCATCTTCGGGTGTGTTCATTTCAGAGAATTGTTTCTCAGTATCCTTTACGTCCTGGGTATATGATGCCGGATCAGGATCCCGTATATGTAATCAGTTACATTAGGCTACAGAAAGGTAGAGAACTGAGAACGGGTGATAAGTTTCATGAGACAGAAAACGGTGCAAGTGTTGCAGCCAAGTCTGTTGGTCACTGTCACTCTGTATCCCAAATACTTTGATTCTGAACGAATGTTATTAGATACCGAACCTGATATACAAAATGATATCAGTCTCTTTATTGATAAAGAAATGATAAAATTTTGTATTGTTGGATAATGTTTTGAACATTTCCTATATCAAAAGTTGATCGGTTCAGGCACGTTATCTAAAAGCATTGATGCTCTAAATCAAACTACAGTTCTTAGTATACGGAACACACAAAAGTGGAAGAGTTCAGAAATGAACGGATCCTTCTTGAGGTATTGTAGACCAGGTCATATCAATGCGACCCGACTAGCTAAGTTGCACATAGATGCATATTTAAATATGTTTGAATTTACATCTTGTGAAAACTTGCCGGTCATGTCACAAAGATAAGATGACCACAGCTCTGTTTATTGGAAACAGAGAAAGAGTTAGTAAACTCTTGGGATTGATACATGTTGATGTATGTAAGGTCCCCCGTCTACACATGCCAGGACCGGTTCTTTGTACTTCATTACATTCTCTGATGATCTCTCAAGATTCAGTCATATGTTCCTGTTGAAACACAAGTCCGAACCTTTTGAGATATTCACAGAATATAAGTTAGAAGTAGAGAACCAATACGGGTATAAGTATTATGTCCTTTGATGAGATCAAGGAGGAGAATACATGTGCATAGAATTCCTGGACTATTCTAAAGGGGAATGAGATTCTCTCTCAGCATTACTCCTCGTATACACCATAGCACGATGGTATATCGGGGCGGAGCAATTGCACCCTATTCGATATGGTGCGCTCTATGATGAGTACTACTGAGTTACCTGTTTCCTTTTGAGGGGTTATGCACTTGAGAAGCTGCATACCTATTGAAATTAGGTTCGAATCAGATCACAGCCTACCACTCCATATGAGATATGGTATGGGAAGAGCCCATGTCTTAAGCTAGTTAAGATTTGGGGTTGACCGGCCTATGTCTAAAAGCAAAATCTGGACAAGCTCGAGGCAAGGTCTATAATGTAGAACTGGAAAGGTTCCAGCTATACAAACTACAGCAGATGATTAGATAAAACCAATAGATTCAATAGTTACCAACGAACCTCAGCCTCTCCGCCGATCTAGTAGGGTTCCTCACCCACCTGAGAGATACTTCGGTTTCTCTATGACAGTGGGAGCGAGGATTGCATCATGAGATGATGACCCAACTAGTTTCGAGCTGGCCATCAGGAGTAAGACTCTGTAAGAATGGCTAGATGCTTAGCGATCTGAGATGGAATCCATGTACTCCAACAAAGTATGAACTTTGGTTGCTATATCTGAAGGGTTAAATCCCCATCAGGAACAAGTATATCTTGAGAAGATTACTTGGTGTAGATGGAAAAGTTGAGACTTTCAAAGCTAGACTTGTTAAAGGTTTTCGTCATCGACCAGGTGTGGATAATGATGAAACCTTTTCCAGTGGCTATGCTTAAGTCCATCCGGATCCTACTTGCCACGGTTACATACCATAACTACGATATCTGGCGGTTAAGTGGTCATGACTGCTCTACTAAATGATATTTTAGAAGAGAGAGTCTATAAGTACACAGTCAGAGGGCTTCGTAAACAGTGGGAGCAGCAGAAACGTGTACAAGATGCTTTATAGGATAAAGCAGGCATCGCTGTGTTGGAACATCTGTTTTGATGTAGTAGTCAAATAGTTTGACTTCATCAAAATGGTAGATGAACCTTGTATATACAAAAAGGTAGTAGGGAGTATGGTGGCGATCCTCGTAGAGTACGTGGATGACATACTCTTGATAGGGAAGGAGTTTCCTATGCTACGCTCGATCAATCTCCGCTTATCACAAGATTCTCCATACAGGATCAAATTGATACCTCCTAAATCCAGGGTTTTGGATCTATGAGATAGATCTAATTGGATGTTAGGATACTCACTGGTTGTAGTAAGATGGTGTTAATCGATCCTGGGGAGAATCACTGGAAAGGTTCCAGAGTGATAAAGGCGACTGAATGTCAGTCACAGGCATTGTCTTTGCCCTCAGTAAAGGGACGGTATGTTGGAAGAGTTCCAAGCTAGATACCGTGGCATACTAGATGATAAAGGCTGGATACATCGCTACTTAAGATGCTACCAAAGAGGCTGTCTGGGTGTATATTAGTTCATGAGATGAACTTAGTTCCTCCCATTGTGTGACAATGGAGTTGTGGCTTATGCCAAGGAACGTCCGTCCCATCAGTGATCCAGACATATTCTAAGGCAGTGTCACCTGATCATGGAGACAGTTGATCTCCAGGGTGATCGAGGTTAGGAGAGTAGACTCAGAGGACAACACGGCGGATCCACTCACAAAGGCCTTTTCCCAGAGAGAGACTTTTATGGGATGGTTGAGTATGGGATACTACAACCACTGCTATCAGATGGACCTAGTGCAAGTGGGAGATTGTTAGTTATATGTATTCCCTAGAGGCCATTGCTATACATAGGATGTATATTGTAGTGGATGCTTGGACATATATAGGGAGGACTTTCTTGCTCGACATGATAGTATGCTATCTGGTTGCTCTTTACCTTAACGTGTACACTGATTGTCTCTCTGTTACATGTTGGTAAAGCCCTTAGGATGTGTACTTGATTACCTGGACTATGATGCGGGTCATATTAGTGGGGACATGGTAGTCCATAAGTACATCCTTCAAGGTCCCTAGTCGTGGGTGTATCGAGACGGGGCATCGATATACCAGAGTAGACTAGCGTATACCTTCTCGACCCATACAGATGGGCGATGGATGATCCCATATCCATTGGTGTTTGACATCAGAGATGATATACGGGTGCTCAGTAAAGACTGGGTACACTGGACGGACTCGCCGAGAACTCCCAGATGGTATTATACCTTACGTCAGGTGGCAGTTCTCTGGTGACACTGGAACAGGTTAGTCTGTAGACCCGAGATCGTCATAGAGTCTTGTGTGATTCCCACTGTGCTTTGATTTCCACCTTACCACGTCCAAGAGGGCGTGCAAAACGGTGGTTTTTGGGTACAGTCCCGAATCACATGGAGGCAATGAGCAATAGGAGGGGATTCGTCTCTCCCGGTATATGGAGTTGATGTTGCACTGTGTTCGATTGGCTATAACCGGAAATCTCTGGCTAGGGTTGCTGAGATTTACTCGTAAGTGTTACCAGTAGAATCTCGAACTGTTATAGATCTCATATTGACATGAATTATCGAGCTACTGGGGTCTGACGTTTACCACCCCTAGGCAAGATATGCGACATATCAGACGAACAGACCGGACTGTACGGAAAGTGTTGCTGGTTGGATTCACAGGAGTGTGAGCGGGCTTGCTCGTTGATCTTCTGATCGCTTAATACCCGGGTGGCCATTACATTTAGCAGACCGCTTGAGGCTTCTGGGTGTTTGATATGATCATCACCTGCTGCCGGCGTATTGACGAGTCTTTAGAGTCCTACGCAGAGGTTTCCTGGCTCAAGCGAAACGAAATAGGAGCACATATGAGATATGTACGGGACCGAGAATAATACCAGTATGTGATACTATATTCTATTCTCACGATATGTGTCATTGATCGGTTATATGCGATGAAGCCGGGTTATCGGATCAAGTGTTGATTCGATAAGTTGTTACTATAGATATTAGTCGGTTATATGCAATATGACCGGATCATTAAGTCAAGTGTTGATTTAATGATTTAATGTATAATTATATATTTGATATATTACTTTACATTAACCAATATTGGTTCACTTAAGATGTTTTTCTCACTTAATTGTGCACATTGTATATGTGATATATTTTTGTGCACAAGATTGTATCATGTTTGATGATACATGCAAACTTGGGTATGTGTTTGTTTTGAACCATGTTTAGGTAAGTGGTTAGGGTTTTAATTTATTTATTCATTTATTTATTTATTCTTTTTGGCAAGAAATAAAATGGTGGCTTTCTTTGGATTTTATTTGAAGCTTCATGAAGCTTTGAAAAGTTCAACCATTTTGTTTTTTGCTTAACCTAACCATTTTTGCCTAAACCCTAGTTTATTCTCTACATTAGTTACACTAACCCATGGTTGCTATATGATAAGAATTCACTTGAATTTTATTTTCAAGAATTAATTTCATTTTTCCTTCTTCTTCTTCATCTTCTTCAAGTGAAGAAAAGAAAAGCTTTCTTGAAATTTCCAAGTGATGATTCCAAGTGAGAAATCCAAATCCAAATTGAACCCACTTCCTATTTCTTCATCATCTACCACTTGCCATGTAGTAGAGTGTGTTATCTTCACAAGTTCCATGACCTAGTGAAGGTGGAGCTTGAGTTTGAGTCGCCTCGACGTAGATCATCTTCGACATCGAAGTCAACGACCTAACCCGCCCATTTCTCCGATGAAACCGACGCTAGAGTCCGGGATTCCGGTGATCGCAGTGGAGGGACGTCAACACGGAGCTAGAGAAGTGGAGAACCGGATCTAAAAAGGTTGTATTTCCATTCACATAATGTAAATGTGATTTACTTTCATTTTGTTTCGCCTAAACTCTAGTTAACGATCTTGCTAAGGGTTGTTCGGCACATTGAATTTTTTGAATTTGGCATGGTTGATGCCTTGTAGAACCTCTTGAGTGTGCCTTGTAACCCTACAGCGACAATGCCACAAAGCACAACTAGGGTCGCTATACGTGACAACTAGCAAGCCTAGAACCCAATCGTACCAATCGCGCATTCACAACACCCTAAATATTATATGAAATAGGTGGCAAACCATCAAAACCTCATACTTAATTCAAATTGATTTATTCCAAAAACCTAGTAAGCAACAATTAACCGTTTTAGTACAAATCTAGATGATTTAGCAATTCTAGTGGCCACAATGATCACTTTATATCTTAATTAGGCTATACAATTATTAACTAGATTTTAATCTTACCTATTTACACACTAATTATAAACTTAGTTTGCAAAATTATATAATTAAGATAATTTAAAAGTAACAATTAGCAATTTAACAACTAGCTTAGAATTTTCAAGTCTTAACATGTTAAACTACACATTGTAACCATATTCAAATGATAAAAACCCTAACTTGATCCCAAATCCTTCTTTTGAAATTTCAAACTTGCAATTAGAACCATTTAAATACCTTATTAAGTTTGATTTAAAGTAATTAACCAACAAATTAACTATAGGGTTAGAATTTATACCTCAAAGATTTGTAGATCTAACTTGCAAACTTGCCTCCAAAAAAAGCCATCTTGCTCCAAGATCCATGATAAATTAGGCCAAGGAAATAATGGGTGAAGGTTTAACTAGGAATTAATAATGTTTTGTATGGATTTTTGAAGAAAAAATGAAGAATTTTTTAGAGGAAATGAAGTGGGGAAATAGGGAAGCTGCTGCAAGGAGGGCTCGGCCAAGGTGAGAAATGGGTGTGTGTGGTTGTGTGTAGAAAGTTCCAATTCAAGAAAAGCCCCATTATATCAGATATTAACTAATATCATAATTAATTTATTTTATTTTATATTCTAGCCAATCCTGGATTTCTCTAGAACCTTAGAGATAAAACAAAGAGAGAGAATATGTTACAAACTAGATTCTAGGTTGTCATGGTTCACATTTGTGTAATTAACCCATTCTCATTTGTAATTTACACTAATTAAATGTATAAGTGAAAACTTAAAATAATATTAAAAATAATTAATTACAGAAAAATATTTAAGTAAACTAACAATTTATAAGTGACTAATTAAATACCAATACTAGCAATCACATAGCTAAAAGGGGTATAATTAGGTCTTTATTGAAAAATAATTATATATTGGTTTTTACGGAAAAACACGCATTATCACAAATTAATACATAATTAACCTAATCGAATTTTCAGAACGTTACAATCTTCCCCCCTTAAAGAAATTCGTTCCCCAAATTTAAAATCTAACTACGCGTACCCTCAAAGAGATGGGAATATTCCTTCCTCATCACGTCCTCGGCTTCCTACGTTACCTCTTCCCTGGTCGGGCCATGCCAAAGAACCCTTTACGGATAGTTTGTCCTCGGACCTCGGTTTCTTCACCGGCCGATCTAGAATGACTATCGACTGCTCGGTGAAAGAAAGTTTGCGCTCCAGCTTGATCGTCTGATGCTGTATCGCGTTAGAGGGGTCATGAAGGTACTTGCGGAGCATCGATACATGAAACATGAGGTGAATACCTGGAAAGCTGGATGGACAAGCCAAACGATAAGCAACTGCGCCGACACGCTTGAGATTCTCTAAGGGACCCACATATCTGGGACTAAGCTTCCCTTTCTTTCCGAATCTCCACACGCCCTTCATCGGAGAAACCCTCAAGAAAACATGATCGCCTACTATAAACTCAAGTCTGCGCCAACGTCAGTCGGCTCTGGGCCGCTCTCATCCTATCCCGAATCTACTGAATCTTTTCGGTCGTCTCCTGCATAATTTGCGGTCCCAAAATACTGCTCTCACTGAGCTCTGTCCAACATAGGGTGATCGACATTTCTCCCCATAAAACGCCTCAAAGGGTGCCATCTGAATCTCTTCCTAAAAGTTGTTATTATAGGAGAACTCTATCATTAGTAAGTAACAATCCCAACTGCCACCAAAATATTGAACGCAAGCTCGGAGCATGTCCTCAAGAGTCTTAATGGTCCGTTCTGATTGACTGTCGGTCTGTGGATAGAAAATTGCACGGAAACTCAATTGGTGCCCAAAGCCTCCTGAAATTTCTGCCATAGTCGGCTGGTGAACTGGATGTCCCGGTCGGACACAATACAAGTCAGAACTCCATGTAATCGCACAATCTCATCAACATATGTCTGAGCATACTAAACGAATCCGAAAATGGTCCTTACTGGCAGAAAGTGAGCTGCTTTCTTCATTCGGTCTACGATCACCCAAAAAGATTCATACTCTCGACTGGTCCTAGGTAGACCCACAATAAATTCCATAGAAATCTGCTCCTATTTCTACTCCGGAATGGGGAAAGGTTGTAACTCTCCTGCTGGCCTTTGATGCTCGACCTTGACTTGCTGACAAATCAGCATCCTGAAACAAAATCTGTGACATCTCTCCTCATCCCTTCACACCAGTAGACATCTCTCAAGCCATAGTACATCTTGGTGGAACCCGGATGAACACTATATGTTGACTGATGCGCCTCCTCAAAAATCTTGCGTGTCAGCCCTCGGAATCTGGCACACATAGTCGAGTCCCAAATCATAGTACTCCCTGACCATCAATCATGAACTCTGAATTTTTGCCCCGTCGAACTTGCTCCATGATCTCTAGCAAACGAACGTCATCGGATTGTGCCTCACGGATATGATCAAATAACTTTGGATGGGCATGGACATGGACAAGTTGTCCCCCGGTCGACGTAAACTCGAACTGTACTCGGCTGTCATAAGAATCTGCTAATCTGCCGTCGACTGTCTCTAAACTGTGCTCAAACAAGAAAAGCTACCACCGGGCCTCCGGCTCGAAGCATCTGCCACAACATTCACCTTGCCCGGACGATAAAGTATCTCGCAGTCATAGTCTTTCACTGGCTCCATCCATCGACGCTGTCTCTGAAGGGTTATACTAGCGCCCCGGCCAACTTCTGTGGCCAAATGCGGAATAAAATTTTTATAGCGATCATAAACTTGGCGCTAGAATAAACCTAAAACCGGATCTTTACCATAAACCTAGTTGGCAAATTAGGGTTCTATCTACTATGATAGAATGTATACCTAAAGAAAACAAGTCCTTCGGGTCTTCGATCCTCTCCTTAAGCTCCTCGATGGAAGTATGGATCGTGCTTGAACTTCGGCCTCCTTGTGTCAACGATGATCCACCCGAGAGATCCAACCTTGAGCTAAACCTCTAACTTGAGATAACTAGAATACTTAGCTTGCTAATCTAAGTATACTGGAGTGAGTAGAGTGTGATTTGAGTGGCTTAGTCTCACTAACCCTTGATTATCAACACATGATACACTAGGGTTTAAGAGAGGAAGAAGGAGAGAGCTAGCTTGAAGAAAGAGAAAATTTGTGATAATGATAATAAAAATAGAATAGCTAGCTTATATATGACCTCAACAATGGCTTGAAAAATAACTCACCAAAATATCTAGGTCCAAAATATCTCCTCAAAATATCTAAGGTCAACAAGTCAAGCCAATCAAAATGTCAACATAAGTAGCCATGCTAAAAATTATCATTTATTAAAAATAACAAAGACTTTTCTTTTTCTCATATGTGTTTTGACCAAGTCAATGGTCAAAACCCTAATGAGGTATCTCCGTCTATACCCCCTCTCATTCGTATATACATACCCGCATCCGTGTTCCGAGAAACACGAATAATATGAGACGAGGCCAATCCAATAATCAAATACTAGTATCCGGCTTAAACCAAAGCCCACTAGTATTGTCCGCTCGAACACCACACGCACACAAGTACACGTATATGATCGAACCCTGTCGTAAAACCATACGACCTCTACTCGTTTCGCCTGAAGCTGGGAAACCCTCTGTGTGGGATAGTAAAGACTCGATAGTACTCTGGCAGTGGGTTTAACTACAAGCATGTCAGCGGAACTTGCTGTGCGTAACGGCTACCCAAGTATTTGTCGATAAGAAAGTAAGATCATCCAAACTCCTACTGAGCATATCTGTGACAATCTCCGTACAGTCCGGTCTGTTCGTCTAAGAGTATCGCATATCGGACCTAGGGGGGTGGTAAACGTCAGACCTCTAATAGCGGTATAAGTCGTGTCGGAGTGTAGCCCAGAACACCCTGAGAAACTACTGGAAACCCTACCAGTAAATCTCACTTGCCCTGGCCAGGGACTTTGTGTAATGGCTCTCCTAAACACAGCGCGATATCAACCCCCAATACCGGGAGAGACGAATCCTATCTAACCGCCATTGCCTCCAAGTGCTTCGGGACTGCACCCAACTACTATCTGTTTGCACGACTAAGTAGAGCCATGGTAGTGTAGCAATCAAAGAACAGTGGGAACACACTTGAGGCGAAGTAGTAGTGTCAAGTCAACGGACTAAGCTGTACTCATGTCACCTGGGAACTGCTAACTGACGATAGGTATAATACCAACCAACAGTTCCCGATGAGTCCTGTCCAGTATACTTGTGACCTAAAAAGCACCTGCATACTATCTCCAGTACGACGTACCGATGGCTGTGGGACAGACCATTTCCCCTGCTGGGATGAAAAGTGTATACACTAGTCTACTCTGGAGTATCGATGCCCTGTCTCGATAATCCTACGACTAGGGACCTGTATAAGGATGTGCTTATAGACTACCCAGTCCCCACTAGTGTGATCGCCATCACAATGCTGGTAGTCAAGCAAAGATCCTAAGGGCTCCACCAATATGTATTAGCGATATGTTAAAAGAAACATATACACATATTAAAATAGATACAAACCAAGTAGCATACTACTATATCGAGCAAGAGTGTCGTAAATCTGTGTATATATCCCAAGCTTCCAAAATGTATTATACAACTAGTACTATACAATAATGGCCTCTAAGGCATACATATCCTACAATCTCCCACTTGCACTAAAGGCCAGTATTTGGTGTACCGCATACCCAACGTCTGCACTAAGGCCAGCTGCTTGCGTACCGCATACCCAATAGCTTAAAAAGTCACTCGAACTGTGTTTGAGGGAGGGCCTTTGTGAATGGATCCGCCGTGTTGTAGTGTCCACTCTCCGTACCTCGATCTCCTGGCGATTAATGATCTCCCTGATCGGGTGATACCGCCTTAAGATGTGCCTGGATTTCTGATAGGACCGTGGTTCCTTTTCTAAAGCTATAGCCCCATTGTTATCGCAATACAAAGGTATTGGGTCAACAATGGACGCAACTACCTGATGTTCACTAATGAACTTCTTCATCCAGACCGCCTCTTTTGCGGCATCGCTTGCAGCAATGTATTCATCCTCCATCGTCGAGTCTGCGACGATATCCTGTTTGGAACTTCTCTAACACACTGCCCCTCCGTTGAGGGTAAACACAAAACCCGAGACAGACTTGCCGTCGTCCTTGTCACTCTGGAAGCTTGAATCGGTAAAGGACTCGACCCTGAGGTCTCCATTACTGAAAACCAGGAACATCTCCTTAGTCCTTCTCAGGTACTTGAGAATGTTCTTCACTGTTGTCCAGTAGTTCTCACCTGGGTCTGACTGATACGGGCTCACCATGCTTAGCGTGTAAGCTACATCTGGTCTTATACATAGCATCGCATACATTATAGATCCTACCGCCGAAGCATAGGGTATAGTGCTCATGCGAACCCTCTCCTCGTCAGTCTTGGGAGACATCTTCTTGGGAGGGGTGATTCCGTTCAGTACGGGTATATTACCGCGCTTGGAATCTTCCATACTAAATCTCTTTAGTACGGTCTCTATGTACCTAGACTGCGAATGTCCCAGTAATCTTTTAGATCTATCTCTATAGATCTTGATCCTAAAAATGCATAAGGCATCACCCAGGTCCTTCATGGAGAACCGTTGTGACAAGAATAGCTTGACCGATTATAGCATAGGAATATCATTTCCTATCAAAAGAATGTCGTCCACGTACAAGACTAGGAATACGACAGTTTGTCCTACAATCTTCTTATATACATGGCTCATCTTCGTTTTTGATGAAGTCTAATTCCTTGACTGTTTCATTAAAATAGATGTTCCAGCTCCGCGATGCCTGCTTTAATCCATAAATGGATTTAAGCAACTTTCACACCTTCCCGCTGCTTCCACTGTCCACAAAATCTTCTGGCTAATCCATATAAACGCACTCTTCCAAACTGCCGTTTAGAAAAGCCGTTTTTACGTCCATCTGCCAGATTTCATAGTCATGGAAGGCAGCAATGGCAAGTAGGATCCGAATGGATTTGAGCATAGCCACTGGAGAAAAAGTTTTGTTATAGCCCACACCTGGTCATTGACGAAAACCTTTTGCAATGAGTCTAGCCTTATAGGTTTCCACCTGCCCATCTACACCAAGTTTCCTTTTGTAGATCCATTTGCATCCAACGGGTTTTACCCCAGGTGGAGCAACATCCAAGGTCCACACTTTATTGGTGTACATGGACTCCATTTCGGATCACATAGCATCCAGCCACTTATCAGAGTCCCTACTGATAATTGCCTGCCTGAAACGGGTAAGATCATCTTCTTCCAAGATGCGATCCTCTCGATCCCCGTCTATGAGAAAACCGTAGTATTTCTCGGGCGGATGAGAAATCCTACCAGATCTACGGTGTGGCTGAGGTTCATCTGGGATTACTGAATCTAGTGGTTCCTCCAAATATTCAGTTATATTTTATGGTTCATGGATTTCTCCCAGTTCTACCGTACTCCCATTAGTTTCTTTTGCAAGAAACTCCCTTTCTAAAAAGGTAGCATGGCGAGATACAAACACATTCTGTTCCTCAGTGTGGTAGAATAGATATCCTAGTGAATCCTTAGGATATCCCACAAATTTACATAGAACATACCATGCCTCTAGCTTGTCCGGTTTCTGTGTTTTCACATAGGCCAGACAACCCCATATCTTAAATCGCTTAAGATATAGATTTCGTTCACTCCATACTTTATATGGAGTCTTAGGCACAGATTTGGAGGGAACATAGTTCAGTAAGTATGCAGTTGTTTCATCATGGAGCGAACCATATCCAATAGGGTACGATTCCTCCGCTCCGATACACCGTTGTGCTGTGGTGTGTAGGGAGGAGTAAGCTGAGAGAGAATTCCATTCTCTTTTAAGTAATCTAGGAATTCCGTGCTTAAGTACTCCCCTCCCCTATCAGATCGGAGGATCTTGATACTTTTGCCAGTCTGGTTCTTTACTTCGTTTCTTAATTCTTTGAATTTCTCAAAAGCTTCAGATTTGTGTTTCATTAGATACACATATCCGAATCTAGAGAGATCGTCAGTGAATGTGATAAAGTATGAGAACCCACCCTTTGCATGTATAGACATCGGACCACACACATCACTGTGTATGAGTCCCAAGAGCTCTGCTGCTATTTCTCCATGTCCGGTGAACGGTGATTTGGTCATCTTTCTTTCCTTTGAGACAAGACTGACAAGTTTCATAAGATGAAAATTCGAACGTATTCAAGAGTCCATCTTTATGTAACTTACTTAGTCTTTTTTCTCCGATATGACCAAATCTACAATGCCACAAGTAGGATTCGTTTGTATCTGAACTCTTCCTCTTGCGTGTGCTTTGTACATTGAGAACTGTATTCTGATTTAGAACATAGATACCATTACACAGTTGTCACGACCCGAAAAGTACGGAACATGACCGGCACTTAAATTACGAAACGTCTCGAGGCGTACGTAATCTAAGTAAGCCGAAAAACCCAGAAATCCAAACCAAGTAAAGTAGTAGAGTGAAGGAAAAACCAATTTAAATCAAGTAGTTTTACAACATACGCCGAAATATGCATTTTTAAAATCACAAGTTTTTTCTAAAAATTTCGGCAGAGTTTCCTTTTTAAATACTGACCCCAAATGGGTACAAAACCTGATAAAGCATATATAATGAATAAAGGCATCCCCACACGTGAGCTAGCTCTTCGTCAATCGATGGTCACAACTACTTAAGCAATATAATATACAACGTCGAAGGGCGAGGATCAAACTCAAAAGGAAACTCAAAATAGCATGAAATCCATAGAAATACAACGCGCGACTCTAAGGTCGAAAGAATAAACATCTCTGGTCTCTATGTTTGAAATAAATATACAAGTTTGGTTGATGGAGTCACTAGATACAACTGAATAAAATAAGGGTACAATAGTGGTCACGATACAAGTGAACCCACCTACCAAAGTAAATCACCCGGAATGGAAGCAGTGTGCCAGCAAAGCCATAACAAAACCTGTACGGCAAAACCTGCAAGAAACTGTGGCACAACGGGGGTGAGTTGCCAACTCGTGAGTAGAAAACATCACAGAGCAGAAATCGTATGTATGATGCAATCCTAGGTCATACGATCAAAATATAATCCTCAAATGATAAAGTCTGAAGCTTGAAAATGTGGCAAGGGTAAACATCTATACATAAGTGTAATCCCATGTGCTCGTGTCAGTGCCTCAGGTAGCAATGTATCATATGTATGAGGTATGAATGCAAAGTAATGAAATGAGTGAGACAACTGTTTTCTATTTTTAATGAGATATCTGTATGTATGTAAATCGAATAACATCAATGAAATCAACAGGGAAATCCATGTCAAATCTCGACACAAAAAGAACATAAATCCCAATATCTCAAAATCTCAGGCTCCGGCTGTCCGGACTGATTTGTAACCATCTCATGACTCCGGCCGGTATCTTCCGGATAGCCGACGAGTCTAAATAATATCACCGATAGGTAGTGCTCCCCTGCCAAGCTCATCGAATACAACTCGAACTTCTTGCCCCGGGGTACCTTACCGGGCCCACCATGTACCTGAGACAGTTCATCCAACTTCTCGAATCGGGTCTCGAAATCCATCAGCAATCATGAAAACTCATGCTGGATGACTCATATATCATGGGAAAACCGCACTATTCATTTAAAAAGAGAGAGAAAGAAGTTTATAAATGTTCTTGCGGTTTTCCCCCAAATCCAGGAAATCTCATGAAAATCCGAAATCCAATCATCAATAGCACGTAAACAGTGAATATAGGCATAAAACTCCATAATACCGCATAACAGTGAATAATAATATGCATGATGTAGCAAGTAATAACCGCAATGTCTAAACTGGCATATTGGGCAAATACACTAATATCATGTCGAAACTATCAGCTAACAAGCTAGGTCAATGAAATAGTATTCTCTAAAGTGTACGTGACATGGAAATTACCGATGATGATGTGTGTGAGCCGGCAAGTAAGTGTACGTGGAACATACGCATCATCGGTAATGGTGCTGGTGTCCTAACAGCATGATATCAATAATGGTATGTGAAATCACAATATAAGTATGCGATGCGGAGCGAACAACAATAATGTGCGGGAGCTGAATGATAAACACAATGATAACTAATCTGCATTTAATATAAATATAAGTCATACAGTAGTGCCTTTTGAAGTAACATGAATCGCGGTGTTTTTGGAAAAAAGGGCTACAGTGTTTTTAAGAAAAGATACGTCCTCTGAAATATTCGTAGAATCCCTTGGCCTGTCTTTTAAAATACCCACGATTTGTTAGTTTTTGAAAATAGGTGGGAATCAAATCTAGTCTAACAACTACACTAAACTATAGGGCTGAGCGAACAGGCAAAACGAAAGGTAAGGAAACCGCCTAACATCTGAGTCGATACATACAAACATACATACATACATACATATATATATATATATATATATATATATATATATATATATATTAGTCGGTGATACCGTCTCAATAGTATCACATAGGACACAATATCTATAATATAGCATTCTCAAGTCAAGCGTGCGGATCTATCATCAATATATAGCTCGTACATAAATCTGTCGTACGGCATCCCAAATCTGGGTATGGGTCAATATCACATTCATCACATTATTCATCTGGTATCCTCTTTATCAAAGATAATAATCCGGGGTACTGATCTACGTCTAGTACAATACTGATACCATCTATTTATGCATGCACGTGTATGAAACACTACGTCAAAGGACCCACTAAAACATCATGTCGTATCTCAAATACGAACCTTGTCATATCACCGATCTCACGGCCTCAAATCGGAGCTCATCGACTCATCTCAAATCCCAAGTACTATCCTCATAACCCAGTATATGTACACATAGTCCCATACCCATGTGAACACACACATATATATACATATTCCCATATACGCACATGTGAAAGAAAGAATTTATGCATGTGTGTGCGTGTGTGGGTGCAACCACTACTCTAGGGTTTCGCAACTAACACTAAACCAATTCAAGAACACCTAGAATCCATCTTTATCATCAATAAACTCAAATCAACATATAAAATATATATGTGTGTATACGTATTCGTATACATCACCATGAACTGCGGGGGTGCTATACGCCTTCCACCCGACTTCCCCCGTAGATATAATCTACTCACCTTGCTTCTTGTGTTCCGATACCGATGTCGCCATCTTCATCTTCAACGTCTCGACATCACGTTGGGTACCTACACATATAATCCAATCGCAAGTGCGCATTAAAATAACATCGGAAAGCCAAAAACGGCACACGCTACGCTCACAGGTAAAAACCTATAGCCTCGGATGCAAACACGACCAATAATCCTAGTCGTTGACGTTCAAACGCCACCCGACAGAAAAGAATTATCAAATACCAAAATCCATGTTAAAACAAGTGGTAAAACAATGTGCTAACACAAGGAAATGATCCCAGATTCTACCTTAGGTGAAATCAGTCAAAGTTGCATATGCCAAGGGTCAAATTTACTGGAGATAAGGCCCTGGAACAGAAACGGAGCAATTCCAACCAGCTCTGGCCGCAAATTGCGGCCAGAAGTAATTAATTTGTGGCCTGGAGTAGAGGGTAGGGGCTAGGGTTTTGGTGGTACACTCCAGGTTGCCTGCACATCACTCTGTGTTTGCAAAAAAAATTTCAGTGGCTTCGGGTGTTAGCAGATTTCATAATAGGCTATCAGAATCCACAATTCTTCCAATATCGGGTTTCTAAATCCGTATTCTAGGTTTCTAGTCTCTGGTTTAGGTCTGAATTCTAGCACTAGGGGGTTTGTGTGGCCTCTACTGAGCTCAATTTCATTTCACAACTCTCAATTTCCATTAACCCTAACTAGAGTTTTTCAAAGTTCACCAAACCGTATCAAAACACTTCTAAACTTGTATGGGTGCTAAGGTAATGGAAATACAAAGCTAATGGTGCAGAAATTAGCTCATTTGGCAACTCAAGAATTTTCTTGAGTTGCCCAAAGTCCTCAAAATTTGATTTTTCTTGGTCTAAGGTAGTTCCCTTGAGCTAGTGAACATTTTTTATGAAAAGGAGATGGGGTTTTAAGGTGTTTATTGTGATGATTTGAGGAGGTAGAGAGGCAAGGGGAAGAGAGGAGGCAGCAGCAGCAGCAAGGGCAGCGAGAGGAGAGAAATGAGGAAATAATTGAAGAGGGAATGGCTCAAGACCCATGTTTGACCCTCACCCACTCTTTCTCTCTCATGCCCATCCCTCCATTCTTTAATCATATTTCCTTTTCTTTTACTTTTCACCTCTCTTTAGTTTTCATTAACACCCAAAAGAAATGATCATGAAGGAAAGCCATGCTAAAATGTAACAAGTGTTAAAAAAAGACATGTGCACAAAACACGCTTAATACCCGATTAGCGATTTTTAATCGCGATTAGCACTAAAATAGTGTTAAATAAATCATAAACTTTCATAATTTGCATAAATCACATAAAGCACCCTCATTTTAGTAATGTCCATAATTTTCTAATTTTTCCCCATTTTATCGGTATTTAATTATACCGTCTTATTAAAATATTCAATATTTTATTATAAAATTATAAAAATTCCCAAAAATAATATTTTTTTTCCTGAAATGTTACAATCTTCTCCCCTTAAAGAAATTCGGTCCCTGAATTTAAATTTAAACCCCTCAAATACTAAAACATTTCAGTAAAAAGTCCAAGTCGTGGGGACTCCGAAATCATCAATACATAAACGTATCATAGCACAATGCATGAGCATAAACAATGAGCAGATAACTCAAAATCAAAACTCCGTCAAGCATCCCGCAATCATCAGAGTCATAGTGAAGACACAATGGTCAAATTCAAAACAAAATCGATATGATATACATCTTAATTATACATGTAGACATCAAATCTATGCATGTAAATAACTGAAAGAAATGCATGCCAAACCTTTTTAAGTCGCTGTGCGATGCACATAACACTGCACAGTGGCGGACATCTGTCGTAAGAAAATAACTATATCTATATATATCTTTTGTTTACATGCACGTACAGCCATTTTGAAAACAATTTAGAAGGGTTTCCTTGTTTTAAACGTTTCGTGTCATCTCAGACACGTAGGTAAATACTGAGACTATAGCTCTCTTTTGGAAATCCCTTCGATATCTATCAATGCATGCAAAAATATATCCAGGTACTGTCCTCTGACTAGTCCTGCTCAGTACGAAAACAATTAGTAAATATCATGAAAATGTACTGCTCCATAAGAAATCAATCCCATAATGTATATAAGGATACCCTGTGCGTCTGGTGCGCACGGAAATCAAAATCCATATATGTGCCATACATATGCACAGAAACAACATCTAAGTGCATCGGGTGTGCACGAAACATCTGTCAAGGGCAACAAGTGTGCCTGACAGCAAAATCAGGTGCATCTGATATGCATAAAGAATTCGATTTAGTGCATCTGGTGTGCACCAAAATCGCATCTCAAATCATGCGCCCAACATGCGCGAAAATCCAAATCAGGTGCATCCATCATGCACGAATAAAATCTAAATCATGTGTATCCAACATGCAGGAAATCACGAAATCCAATATCAAGCGTCGAACATGCGCAAAATCCAAATCAAATGCACGGAGTGCCAGAAATCAACATCGATATCAGAATCAAAATCGATGGTATACAATACGGCTTAATCCAAATCAGGTATACCGTGGTATCATATCTCACAATCATGTGCATCAGCATGCACAAAATCAAATCAAAACACTAAAAGTGCATAAAAACTATGCCGTAAGCATAAGTCAAATCATATGCATGAAGTCAAAATCAAGACCTCAAATAACATCAAATCGAAGTCATGTGCAACTGGAGTGCACAAAATACATATCACAGCACTGCAAGCATATATGAACTATACCGAGTGCAAAAATCAAATCAGGTGCATGCCATATGCACAAAATCAACCCAACTGTATGAAATCCATGAAGTCATGAGCATGTGCAGCCAAGGCACAAAAACGATATCAAGTGAAATAACTGGGCACAAATCGTAAATACTCAGTAGGTGAAACCATGGTGCGCGAAAACAAATATCATGAAACTCAATCACCAAAATCAATTATGCGAATAGATCGCCCAAAATACCGAAATCAAGTATGGCGGAATATTCCCGCTCAAGCACATCCTCTAAGAATCTCTGGCCAACTGTCGTGGTCACTCATAGCATGTCTTGTCGACGATGCTGAACTTTGGCCTGCTGGGCGTGCGTAAAATGACCACTCCTGGGTCCCAGTCTAATCGTGCATTATTCCAGAAAGGTCCTGTCGAGGTCTCTCAAATCTCGTCTCTGCCGAACTGTACGGAAGTCATCGTCCTTTACTATATCTGTTTCTTCTTCTGGAATGACTGAATACTCATCGCGACTCCTTCTGGAAGATATATCTATATACAACGCCCTTGCATGCGTATCGCATCTCTGATGTCGGCGGAGTGGAACGTCATCTTATCAAGATCTCGTACGAACCTCTTACTCCACATTTCTCTAATGTCGACTGCTTCGGACTCATCTCGTCGTGGCTGCATGGATTGAGGTCCAACGGCTATCCTCGTATCTGGAGTCTCCCAAGAAGTGCATCTCACCACCTCGCATCCGAATGAAGTCGAACCATTCGATCGATTCGTCAAAACCTCATAATCCCCTAAGAGCTCAACATCTTTGGTACAGTTTAATTGTATCGAGTACATACCACTGTATCGGTGGACCAGCCGTAGAAGGGCAAACCCATGGCGCCGCGGAACTGCCGCAAACCCTAAGGTTCAAAGGCTTTCACATTGTCATTATGTCGAGTTAGGGTTTCATTCTTCTAGAGGGTCCATAGAATTGCCTGCATGTCTTTCCGAATACTTTAAACTTGGAATATGGGTTTCTGACATTTGATCACCTCTGTCGACTCTCAACGTATCCGCGTGAAGTCGTCTTTAGCTGGAATCAATCTATCTGATGACCTCGCATCGGGGTAAGCGAACGAACCACATGTCCTAGTCTTTCATCCTCGTATGACTAGCGACCATCTATCATCTTTGAGTATAACTCGTACTGCAATAGCTCCAACATCTGGGTGATATCTTGTCGTTCGCAGCAACTACTGGCTCATCCGTCTACACGCTAAACAGTGCCTCGATCATCATGAACAAGCGACACCTCCATGGTCATCACATTCTGGCTGGCCCCTATCAGTGGCTCAATCCTCTGGAGCAAATCTGCACGTCCGAGAAATCTCATACCGCGATCCATCAAACGCTCGTGGCGTGAAAACACAACAAAAAGTCACATCTCTGCAATCGTGTGTCGCCGGAATCACGCCCTGGTCAATCCTCGTTCGTGACGAGCTCGTGCTGACTGCAACTCTAGTCGTAGCTCTCCCTGCCCGTAATCATGGCAGCAAAACCATAACTGGTACTGATGAGGTTAGATCATGAATGAATATAATACTGAGCAAAGAAATGTACATCCTAAGGCTTCTTAAGTGGAGTAGCGTATCGTAAATATGCCGCGGAACATACGTACGGTACGTCACTCTACTCAAGCTACCTACTCCATCAACCAAGGGTCATCCTATGCTCTGAAGGTAAAACTAACGCTCTGATACCAACTTTGTCACGACCCGAAAAGTACGGAACATGACCGGCACTTAATTTACGAAACGTCTTAAGGCGTATGTAATCTAAGTAAGCCAAAAAACCCAGAAATCCAAACCAAGTAAAGTAGTAGAGTGAAAAAAACCAATTAAATCAAGTAGTTTTACTACATACGCCGAAATATGCATTTTTAAAATCACAAGTCTTTTCTAAAAATTTCGGCAGAGTTTCCTTTGTAAATCCTGACCCCAAACGAGTACAAAACCTGATAAAGCATATATAATGAATAAAGGCATCCCCAAGCGGGAGCTAGCTCTTCGTCAATCGACGGTTACAACCACGCAAGCAATATAATATACAATGCCGAGGGGCGAGGATCAAACTCAAAAGGAAACACAAAACAGCATGAAATCCATAGAAATACAACGCGTGACTCTAAGGTCGAAAGAATAAACATCTCTGGTCTCTATCTTTGAAATAAATATACAAGTTTGGTTGATAGAGTCACTACATACAACTGAATAAATATGGGTACAATAGTGGTCACGATACAAGTGAACCCACCTACCAAAGCAAATCACCTGGAATGGAAGCAGTGTGCCAGCAAAGCCGTAAAGAAACCTGTACGACAAAACCTGCAAGAAACTGTGGCACAACGGGGGTGAGTTGCCAACTCGTGAGTAGAAAACATTACAGAGCAGAAATCGTATGTATGACGCAATCCAAGGTCATACGATCAATATATAATCCTCAAATGATAAATTCTGAAGCATGAAAAGGTGACAAGGGTAAACATCTATACGTAAGTGTAATCCCATATGCTCGTGTCAGTGCCTCAGGTAGCAATGTATCATATGTATGAGGTATGAATGCAAAGTAATGAAATGAGTGAGACAACTGTTTTCTATTTTTAATGAGATATCTGTATGTATGTAAATCGAATAACATCAATGAAATCAACAGGGAAATCCGTGTCAAACATCGACACAAAAAGAACATAAATCCCAATATCTCAAAATCTCAGGCTCCGGCTGTCCGGACTAACCTGTAACCATCTCATGACTCCGGCCGGTATCTTCCGGATAGCCGACGAGTCTAAATAATATCACCGGTAGGTAGTGATCCCCTGCCAGGCTCATCAAATACAACTCGAACTTCTTGCCCCGGGGTACCTTACCGGGCCCACCATGTAGCCGAGACGGTTCATCCAACTCCTCGAATCGGGTCTCGAAATCCATCAGCAATCATGAAAACTCATGGTGGACGACTCATACATCATGGAAAAACCGCACTTTTCATTTAAAAAGAGAGAGAAAGAAGTTTATAAATGTTCTTGCGGTTTTCCCCCGAATCCAGGAAATCTCATGAAAATCCGAAATCCAATCATTAATAGCACGTAAACAGTGAATATAGGCATAAAACTCCACAATACCGCATAACAGTGAATAATAATATGCATGATGTAGCAAGTAATAACCGCAATGTCTAAACTGGCATATAGGGCAAGTACACTAATATCATGTCGAAACTATCAGCTAACAAGCTATGTCAATGAAATAGTATTCTCTGAAGTGTACGCGACATGGCAATTACCGATGATGATGTGTGTGGGCCGGCAAGTAAGTATACGCGGAACATACGCATCATCGGTAATGGTGCTGGTGTCCTAACAGCATGATATCAATAATGGTATTTGAAATCACAATATAAGTATGCGATGCGGAGCGAACAACAATAATGTGCGGGAGCTGAATGATAAACACAATGATAACTAATCTGCATTTAATATAAATATAAGTCATACAGTAGTGCCTTTTGAAATAACACGAATCGCGGTGTTTTTGGAAATAAGAGCTACGGTGTTTTTAAGGAAAGATATGTCCTTCGAAATATTCGTAGAATCCCTTGGCCTGTCTTTTAAAATACCCACGATTCGTTAGTTTTTGAAAAGAGGTAGGAATCGAATCTAGTCTAACAACTACACTAAACTATAGGGCTGAGCGAACAGGCTAAACGAAAGGTAAGGAAACCGCCTAACATCTGAGTCGATATATATATATATATATATATATATATATATATATATATATATATATACATATATATTAGTCGGTGATCCCACCTCAATAGTATCACATACGACACAATATCTATAATATGGCATCCTCAAGTCAAGAGTGCGGATCTATCATCAATATATAGCTCGTACGTAAATCCATCGTACGGCATCACAAATCTGGGTACGGGTCAATATCACATTCATCATATTATTCATCTGGTATCCTCTTTATCAAAGATTATAATCCGGGGTACCGATCTACGTCTAGTACAATACTGATACCATCTATGTATGCATGCACGTGTATGAAACACTATGTCAAAGGACCCGCTAAAACATCATGTCGTATCTCAAATACGAACCCTGTCATATCACCGATCTCACGGCCTCAAATCGAATCTCATCGACTCATCTCAAATCCCAAGTACGATCCTCATAACCCAGTATATGTACACATAGTCCTATACCCATGTGAACACATATATATATACATAATCCCATATACGCACATGTAAAAGAAAGAATGTATGCAAGTATGTGTGTGCGCGTGTGGGTGCAACCACTACTCTAGGGTTTCGAAACTAACACTAAACCAATTCAAGAACACCTAGAATCCATCTTTATCATCAATAAACTCAAATCAACATATAAAATAAATATGTGTGTATACATATTCGTATACATCACCACAAACTGCGGGGGTGCTATACGCCATCCACCCGACTTCCCCCGTAGATATAATCTACTCACCTTGCTTCTTGTGTGTCGATGCCGATGTAGCCATCTTCATCTTCAACGTCTCGACATCACGTGGGGTACCTACACATATAATCCAATCGCAAATGCGTATTAAAATCACATCGGAAAACCAAAAACGGCACACGCTACGCTTATAGGTAAAAACCTATAGCCTCGCATACAAACACGACCAATAACCCTAGTCGTTGACGTTCAAACGCCACCCGACAGAAACAAATTATCAAATACCAAAATCTGTGTTAAAACAAGTCATAAAACAATGCGCCAACACAAGAAAATGATCCCAGATTCTACCTTAGGTGAAATCTGTCAAAGTTGCATATGCCAAGGGTCAAATTTACTGGAGATAAGGCCCTGGAACAGAAACGAAGCAATTCCAACCAGCTCTGGCCACAAATTGCGGCCAGAAGGAATTAATTTACGGCCTGGAGTAGTGGGTAGTGGCTAGGGTTTTGGTGGTACACTCCAGGTTGCCTGCACATCACTCTGTGTTTGCAAAAAAATTTTCAGCGGCTCCGGGTGTTAGCAGATTTCATAATACACTCACAGAATCCATAATTCTTCCGATATCGGGTTTCTAAATCCGTATTCCGAGTTTCTAGTCTATTGTTTAGGTCTGAATTCTAGCACTAGGGGGTTTGTGTGGCCTCTACTGAGCTCAATTTCATCCCACAACTCTCAATTTCCATTAACCTTAACTAGAGTTTTTCAATGTTCACCAAACCGTATCAAAACACTTCTAAACTTGTATGGGTGCTAAGGTAATGGACATACAAAACTAATGGTGTATAAATTACCTCATTTGGCAACTCAAGAATTTTCTTGAGTTACCCAAAGTCCTCAAAATTTGATTTTTCTTGGTCCAAGGTGGTTCCCTTGAGCTAGTGAACATTTTTTATGAAAAGGAGAAGGGGTTTTGAGGTGTTTATTGTGATGATTTGAGGAGGTAGAGAGGAAAGGGGAAGAGAGGAGGCGGCAGCAGCAGCAAGGGGAGGGAGAGGAGAGAAATGAAGGAATAATTGAAGAGGGAATGGCTCAAGACCCATGTTTGACCCTCACCCACTCTTTCTCTCTCATACCCATCCTTCCATTCTTTAATCATATTTCCTTTTCCTTTTCTTTTCACCTCTCTTTAGTTTTCATTAACACCCAAAAGAAATGATCATGAAGGAAAGCCAAGCTAAAATGTAACAAGTGTTAAAAAAAGACATGTGCACAAAACACGCTTAAAACCCGATTAGCGATTTTTAATCACGATTAGCACTAAAATAGTGTTAAATAAATCATAAACTTTCATAATTTGCATAAATCACATAAAGCATCCTCATTTTAGTAATTTCCATAATTTTCCAATTTTTCCCCATTTTATCGGTATTTAATTATACCGCCTTATTAAAATATTCAATATTTTATTATAAAATTATAAAAATTCCCAAAAATAATATTTTATTTTTCTGAAATGTTACAACAGTGTACCTTCTGCAACCAGTACCTTATCAAGGTAATTGTTCATGATATTTCTATAAAGAACAAAGTTATATCCATCTTTATCAGGTAAAGAAACTGATATGATGTTGCAAACTATGGAAGGTACATAGTAGAAATTGTTCAAAATCATAGCATTGCCATTTGGCAACACTATATTCACTGACGGCTGCAGCATTAACTTGTGCTCCATTCCCTACCCTGAGGGACATAACACCACGTCCAACTATCCTACTTTTTCTCAGTCCCTACAATAAATTACAGATATGAGATCTTGATCCAGTATCTAGTACCCAGGAGGTAGGACTGACCGAAAAGCAGTTCTCAATTACAAGAACACCTGAAGTAGATGCAATAGTATGCATCTTCTTCATTGGGGTTTCCTTGGAATTCAATCAATTCTCTTTCCCTTGCTCACACTTACGATTGCCATCATAAGTTAGAGCCGAACCGACGTTCTCCAGCCCCGAATAAGAATTCGGATCGGTCAAGCGATACAGTTTATTATCTTGATTAGGGCGTAAAATGGTTGCTACCTGGAGAGAGAGAAAAGAAACACTCAGCGTGCGCTCTTGCAAGATTAGATTGGTTATTAATTTATCTAATCATGATGGCTCCCACTGTTTTCTCAAATTCTTCTTCAAACCCTAAATGAAGAACTAGTCAGGATTAATCGCACGTCACAATACTTGCTTAACCTTGTAGCCAGGCTAGTGTTGGTACTTCGAGGGAGGTTTTCTAACGCTTTCGCGAAGTTCCTTAATTATATAACCACTTTTCCCTAGAGGCGTATGTCACGACCCAAAGTTCGGCCCGTGACTGGCACTTAACCACGTAACGACTACAGGCGTAACGCGACTAAGTAAGCCGAAACCCAGAAATCAAAACCATTAAAGGAATGAGTGTAAAAACATTTAAGGGAGACATTTGTTAAAACATTTAGAAAACCTTAAGTAATTTAGTAAAATTCTTTAATGTTCAAGTTATTATCTTAAAAATTTTGGCAGCATTTCCTTTGTAAAAACTAGGCCTGAAATCGGTACAAGACAATATATGAGTAAAATGATATACGATAGAAATAAAGCATCCTAAACGGGAGCAATCACGCCCAACGGCGGAAAAAATCACCACGATAATAATATATGACGCCGCAGCGAAGAATGAGCAAAAAATAAGTGAAGACAACATGGAATATAGAACTGCATAAATAAAGTCGGCTCACAACGAGCTCGACACCATAGTACAAAATAATATACATCGTCCTCACAACTGGTCTCTAAGTCAATACATAAGTAGTAGATGGAGAGTACTAGATACAATGGTGTATACAACTGGAAAAATAAACAGATACCACACAAAAACCCACCTATCAGCAAAATGGCTCACATGCCAACTGCAGTGGTATCTGTATCAAAAGATGAAGAAAGCAGCCTGCCGTGACTACTCTGAGGGGCAACCTGCAAACACTGTGGCACAACGGGGGTGAATTGCCAACTCGTGAATAGTAGATAACATATAAAGGTAATCGCGAGTATGCACGTGCTGCGATACTCTAACCTATGCCAACAGATAACATCTATATGATGAGCTGGATGCGCAATAATCATGCAACAAGTATGATCTAATAACATCTCTATATGATGAGCAGGGTATGCAATAATCAGGCATAGCAAATGCAATCTAATAACATTTATATAGGATGGGCAGGGTATGCAATAATCGTGCATAGCAAGTGTACTCTATCAGGTACTACAGATACAGGATGAGATGTATAACACTAAAAGCTAAGCATGGGAATAAATAACATCTACACGGAATGTCAACATGGAAAATAACCGGTGTCCATCAATACACCCAAATCCCAGTAAAAGCTCAGGCGCCGTCACTCCAATCGGCCCTCAAATCCTGTAAATCTGATAGAATCATGAGTGCCTAACATCGGCACTCGAAATCTCATAAAATGATCGTGTCCAGCATCGACACGCAAATCCTCATGTATCGGGCTCCGTCAGTCTGGATCGGCCCATGGGCTCCGTCTGCGGAATTGGCCCTCGGCCCCGGCAGTACGTGTCGTCCTGTATCCATCTATCGAATCTGGTCAGCATCCTACGGATAACCGCCAGGTCCAACCAATCACTGGTAGGCAGTAGTCCCTCCGCCGGGCTCACCGTCTAACAATACGAGTCTTCTTGCCCCGGGATACCGTACCGGGTCCACCATGTACCCGCAATCGGTGCCTACCACTCCTCGAATCGGGTATACTCACACAAGCTCTCTGGAACCGAGAAAACTCATGGTGGACGCACTGAAATATCACATCAAGAGAAACCGGGTTTTTAAAACAGTGCGTATTTTCTTAAAATAATACCACGGTTCTCAAATCCAGAAATCCCATAAATCTAAACTCAATGCGTAAATCCATGCAATGTGTCGTATGACACTAAGAGTAAAAAGGGAAAACCGCTCCTTTAAAAAGAATCCAGTTTTGAAAATATCTCATGCGGTCCCTTATTTTCTTGAAATCAAGTCAATATCAACCATGTATGTAACATATATACGTAAGTAGGTATGGATGTGCAAATGGATATATACGCGAATATGAGTGTAACACTACTATGAAAATACAGTGTGCATGTGTGCAAGCATGAAGATATCAATATATGTGTGCACTGATATGAATATACAGTGTGCATGTGCGCAAGGATGAAGATATCAATATATGTGTGCACTGGTATGAATATACAGTGTGCATGTGCGCAAGTATGATGATATCAATATATGTGTGCACTGGTATGAATATACAGTGTGCATGTGCGCAAGTTGATGATATCAATATATTTGTGCACTGGTATGAATATACAGTGTGCATGTGCGCAAGTATGATGATATCAATATATATGTGCACTGGTATGAATATACAGTGTGCATGTGCGCAAGTATGATGATATCAATATATGTGTGCACTGGTATGAATATACAGTGTGCATGTGCGCAAGTATAAAGATATCAATATATGTGTGCACTGGTATGAATATACAGTATGCATGTGCGCAAATATGAAGATATCAATGAAAGTATGCACTAGTATGAATATATATAAACATCTACGACTAGACATCCTATCATGCCCTGACGCTTAACGCCATACGGGTGATTTCCCCGTAGATGTTAAATCTACTCACTTAGTCTCGTGCTAAGTGTAGCCGACCACCTGCTTCCCTTTCTTTGTGGGGCCGACGTACCCGCCTGCGAACCTAGAATTTACACAAGGAATCCACATAAGCAAATATCTCGCAAAAATGCGATATCGAAATCAAACGAGAAACTCGCGTCGCGAACTAAACGCGTGTGTATACGTAACGTGTGTGCATACGCCAAATCCCAACGCGACATGCTGTGATACACAGCAAACCAACTCAACATGCATCATACGTGTCGCGCAAGTCCCGCTACGGTAAAAATAGGTAAACGGTCCCAGATTTAATCTGGAGAAAAAACAAGAAAATAAAACATGGCCAAACCCTTCACAAAACCTACAGACAGCTACCTGCCAAAATCCAACACATTTCCTTAAAATTTGGCCGGCGGCTAAGGGTGTCATACCAGCCCAAAACCGGTGGGAGGGGTCCAGGTCTCTACACTATGATTCTAGCACAATTCATAGCTTAATGTATATGTTTGCTTACTAAAATTATTACCCTAGATACAGCAGATTTCATGTATCCTAAAGTTTAGTTTAGAAACGTTTCAAAACACTAAGTTGGCAACAATAGGGTATTTTGTGGAACTAGGTGAGCTAACAGGAATCTAGTGATACCAACAGCACAATTTAGAGTTAATCTAACTATAGCCACCCTGAATCACCCTATTTTCCAACCAAACCATAAGCTAAGCAATAAAACTCAATACAAACACTAAACTTAGCTAAACAAACCCAGATTTCAACCTACAGACAAATAGAGAAAGTAAATAACACCAAACACTGTAAAACTAACACAGACACGACCCAACAAAAAACCAACACCCAAAGCATCAGGGAGGCCGGCGACGCCGGAAATGCAAGGGGAGGTCGCCGGGTCTCTGGGAAGAGGGTGGTCTCGTATTTCAACACACCAGCCTATACTGCCTGCACACTATTCTGAAGTTGTTTGCTTAGCTAGAAAATGCTCACAATTGTAGCAGATCTCAAAGTCCTACAGTTTGCATCAAAACCACATTTAAATTTTCAAGTTTGCGACTTTAAGGTGATCTAACTAAATCTAGTGGCACTACTTGGTTAAAACAGCAGTATTAACACCTAATTAGGTTTAATAAGCTATAAAAACCCTACCTTAACTTAACTCTTACATCAAACACAATCTAGCATTAATAACCACATAAAACACTAATCGAAGCTAAAACAACACATAAGCTTAGCAAAAAGGAGTTGGGTTTAAGAAATATACCCCCACTAGATCCTAGGAAGCAGGAGAAGGAGGAGAAGAAAAGGAGGTGTTGCAACTGCTGCTGCTGCTGAGCTGCTGTTGTTGCTGTTGTTAATGTTGCTGCTGCTTGGTGCTACAGCTACTTGGTGCTGCTGCTGTTGCTTGGTGCTGCTGCTACTTGGTGCTGCTGCTGCTGTATGCTGCTTGCTTGCTGAAGCTGGTGCTGCTGCTGCTGTGTGCTGAAGCTAGTGTTGTTGTTGTTGGTATTGCTACTGCTGCTGAGGCTGCTGCTGCTGCTGCTGTTTCCTCTGCTGCTGCTGCTGAGTATGGGTGTGTGTGTGTGTAAGAGAGAAAGAAATGAGAAAAATGAGTGAGGGAAAAGCAAACCAATGAGTGATATGAGAGTCAAACCCCTCTCTCTCACCTCATTTAATGTAAGCATGGCTCAAGCCATGATGCCCATCACGCACTCTCTCTTTCTCTCTCTCCCCCCTCCAAGTCAACCCCCATTCAAATCATTTTCCATTAAAAAAATACCCTTAAATAAAATCAATTTAGCTTAATAAGAAAGGGTTAGTCTACCATGGTTGCTAAACATGGTTTAACCCTAATTTAACCCTAGTTTACATGCACATGTGTATGCAAGGCTAATTAAATTCTAATAAAATATTCATTAAATTTGATAAAATATTTGAAAATCGTTTTGGTAAATTTTTTATTAAAAACCATATATTAAAGTATAATTAGCCACTAATCACATCTTAAGGTGTTACAGCGTAGCCCCGCTAACACCGTTCTAGACACCTACTTGGTTTATAGCATTGATTGTTAAGTGAAATAATCTCCCGAGAGTAATCCAACTCATCAGTGGGATTGGGATCCAACTATCATTGTGTGATGACCTAGATGGAATCAACTCTAGTCACTACACTCGAGAAGGTATGCTAAATCTGCAAGTTTCCTGTATGTTTGAAACTCCCGATGTGGTTTTTACCCCTAGGACCCTAGTGACCTTGACGGAGTCAACAAATCAAAGAGTCCTAGTCAAGTTCAACCCGTCATTATCTGGATTGCATCAAACCCACCGGCATAACCCTTGATGGAGTCAACAAGGTTATACGAGTATCCTAACCAATCACATCTAGTGCTACAAACAAGCTCCACTCAGCTACCGTACACTATGCCTTGACGGAGTCAACAAACGCAGCACGAATACTAAGTGTTACTTGTAGGAAATGACGGAGGGCTACGAATGGGTTTTAGGAGAAAAACTCGTTAACATAATGAACTTGATATCGTTGAAGGATCCTGGACAATTTTGAAAAGGAGTGGTTTAAGCTCCGCCTTTTAAAAATTTCTGGTTTTGAAAAAACCGAGTAATCTACAGTACAGTCTTTAGCTCAAGAGGTCACTCCCCGCGAAGGGATCTCGGCTCTTTCCTCGTAGATTCTGGTGCTGGATATTCATGACCGAATACCACTGTGCAAAGTGAAAGAATATAACTGTAGTTTTTTGAAATTTGTTCCAACAACATCTTTTAGTTTTATTTTCTTGCATTAATAAAAATTAATGCGGTCCTATCAATTAACCTATCACACCAGGAAAGAACGAAAATAAAATGTACGTATATGCCATCTACAATCGCCACGGGGCCCCGTCATCACCCGTTAGGTTACTTTACTAACGACAGAGTGGGGGCTGGACTAGTGCGGGTGCAAAACATATACAACATCTACTAGTATATATTTAGGTATATACAACATTCTTTCCAGGCATGATAATAATCAACATCACAGAATTTCAGCCAACAATACAGAATGGTGGATAATCTTGGAGCCCCGGATTTCATTTGAGCCGCAAATAAAACCCGACGTTTCCGTTCGTGTGGATAACCTGTGCAATGAAAACCTGAACCCCTACGAGCGCGGCAAGTTACACGCCAATCCCAGAAGTGAGGCAGCCCCTTTCAACAAAGTGAATGGGCCACCCAGCACTTCACAGAATCCGGTAACTTGGGCGCCCCTCCGTGGGTCAAACTATATCCCCTACGAGTGCGGCAAATAGCCCGCCAATTCTAGAACGAAGCCCCCTCCGTCTCAACGCCATGAGATGCGTGCTTGTTTCCTTCTAGAACCCGGATATCCGTGCACTCCACCGTGGGGTAATCCTAATACAGAAAAAAGAAAATAATATGTACAAATGGTAACATCGACCTTAACCCGATCGTGCCCCAAAACAATATACAACCCGGCAAAGACAGCAGTCCATATGTCGGACGCTCGACCCGTAATATCAAATGTACAAATGAATATAAACTGTACTACTAACATTGCACCACATGCTATCCATCATGAATATCCAACCACAATCACAGAACAAGCACAAAACATCAACGCGAATGTCACGTTCGCAAACCCATCTAAAGGAACATATAGCAATTAGACGAGTTTACCGATCAAATGACATTCACGGTCACAGATAAAAGTGAATGTACTGTAAACTATTAAACAGTGTCAAATATAACGACTTCGAAACACTCCAAATTGCCCCGTATAGAAAACAATAGAGAATCAAACTTGGGTAAAAAACAAACAACACCAGAAACCCAAACTTCACTGGATAAGAACACAGACAAAAACACGATGCATTCCACCATGGGAAAACCGAGGAGGCCGGTTTTTGGATGAGTGTGGCCGGCCAAAACATGGTGAAAATGCCTCGTTTTTGTTCTTGGTACATCTCACAGTATAAGGATTACTCTGCACTTGTTTAAAAAAAATTTTGAAGCTTTGAAAAAATCATCAGAAACTGCAGTTTTGGTTTCAAGCTTTTGGATTTGTTTCGGTTTCATTATTTTAACATTGTTTAATCTTGCAAATCTAGGGTTTATGGGCTGGCTCTGATACCATGAAGGGTTACCCTAGCGCCCCAGCCAACTTCCGTGGCCAAATGCGGAACAAAATTTTTATAGAGATCATAAACTTGGCACTAGAATAATCCTAAAACCGGATTTTTACCATAAACCTAGTTAGCAAATTAGGGTTCTATCTACTATGATAGAATGTATACCTAAAAAAAACAAGTCCTTAGGGTCTTCGATCCTCTCCTTAAGCTCCTCGATGGAAGTATGGATCGTGCTTGAACTTCGGCCTCCTTGTGTCAACGATGATCCACCTGAGAGCTCCAACCTTGAGCTAAACCTCTAACTTGAAGTAACTAGAATACTTAGCTTGCTAATCTAAGTAGACTAGAGTGAGTAGAGTGTGATTTGAGTGGCTTAGTCTCACTAACCCTTGATTATCAACACATGATACACTAGGGTTTGAGAGAGGAAGAAGGAGAGAGCTAGCTTGAAGAAAGAGAAAGTATTTGTGATAATGATAATAAAAATAGAATAGCTAGCTTATATATGACCTCAACCATGGCTTGAAAAATATCTCACCAAAATATTTAGGTCCAAAATATCTCCTCAAAATATCTAAGATCAACAAGTCAAGCCAAATCAAAATGTCAACATAAGTAGCCATGCTAAAAATTATCATTTATCAAAAATAACAAAGTCTTTTCTTTTTCTCATATGTGTTTTGACTAAGTCAATGGTCAAAACCCTAATGAGGTATCTCCTTCTATACCCCTTCTCATCCATATATACATACCCACATCCGTGTTCCGAGAAACACGAATAATATGAGACGAGGCCAATCTAATAATCAAATACTAGGATCCGGCTTAAACCAAAGCCCACTAGTATTGTCCGCTCGAACACCAAATGCAAACAAGTACACGTATGTGATCGAACCCTGTCGTAAAACCATACGACCTCTACTCGTTTCGCCTGAAGCTGGGAAACCCTCTGTGTGGGACTCTAAAGACTCGACAGTACTCTGGCAGTGGGTTTAACTACAAGCATGCCAGCGGTACTAGCTTTGCGTAATGGCTACCCAGGTATCTGTCGATAAGAAGGTCGACGAGCAAGCTCATCCAGACTCCAACTAAGCCTATCTGTGACAATCTCTGTACAGTCTGGTCTGTTCTTCTAAGAGTATCGCATATCGGGCCTAGGGGGTGGTAAATGTCAGACCTCTAATAGCGGTATAAGTTGTGTCGGAGTGTAGCCCAGAACATCCTGAGAAACTACCTGAAACCCTACTAGTAAATCTAACTTTCCCTGGCCAGGGAGTTTGTGTAATGGCTCTCCTAAACACAGCGCGATATCAACCCCCAATACCGGGAGAGACGAATCATATTTAACCGCCACTGCCTCCAAGTGCTTCGGGACTGCACCCAACTACTACCTGTTTGCGCGACTCAATAGAGCCATGGTAGGGTAGCAATCAAAGAACAGTAGGAACACACTTGAGGCGAAGTAGTAGTTTCAAGTCAACAGACTAAGCTGTACTCATGTCACCTAGGAACTGCTAACTGACGATAGGTATAATACCAACCAACATTTCCCGACGAGTCCTGTCCAATGTACTCGTGACCTAACGAGCACCTGCATACTATCTCCAGTACGACGTACCGATGGCTATGGGACAGTCCATTTCCCCTGCTGGGATGAGAAGCGTATACACTAGTCTACTCTGGAGTATCGATGCCCTGTCTCAATAATCCTATGACTGGGGACCTGTATAAGGATGTGCTTATAGATTACCCTGCCCCCACTAGTGTGATCGCCATCACAACGCTGGTAGTCAAGGAATGATCCTAAAGGCTCCATCAATATGTATTAGCGATACGTTAAAAGAAGCATATACATATATTAAGATAGATATAAACCAAGTAGCATACTACTATATCGAGCAAGACTGTCGTAAATCCGTGTATATATCCCAAGCTTCCAAAATGTATTATACAAACTAGTACTATACAATAATGGCATCTAGGGCATACATATCCAACAGTCTCAAATTCAAATCTCGCTGCTGAAAGTTGTAGTGTCTCCAGATCTTAAGTGTAAAACCACCGCAGCCATCTCTAAGTCATTAGTGGGATAATTCTACTCGTGCTTCTTCAACTGCCAAGAAGCATCGCAATAAACAACAAAACCACCTGATCATGAAGGCGAAGATAATACTAGCGCCGTAGTCAAACGAGTCTTCAACTACTGAAAGCTCTTCTCGCATGCCTCAGTCCAAAGAAAAAGAACTCCCTTCTAGGTCAACCCGGTCAACGTTGCATCTATATGCGAAAAATCCTGTACGAAATATCAATAGTATCCGCCCAAACCCAAAATGCTGGAAACCTCCGTCACCGATACAGGTCTGGGACAGTGCTGAACGGCCTCGATCTTTTTAAGTTCCATACTTACCATCTCTCGTAACTACGTATCCTAAGAACTCCACTCTATCCAGCCAGAAAACACACGAGGATAATTTAGCGAATAGCTGGTGCTCCCTCAAAGTCTGCAACGAAATCCTCAATTATTGCCCAGGCTCCACTCGGCTCCAAAAGTGTACTAAAATGTCATCAACGAACACGATAATAACTAATCAAGAAACGACCTGAATATGCAGTTCATCCAATCCATAAACGCTGCTGGGTCATTGGTGAGCTCAAACGACATCACCAAGAACTCATACTGCCCGTAACGTGTGAGAAAAGCAATCTTCGGAATATCATCCTATCGAACCCACAACTGGTAGTAGCCTGACCACAAGTCAATCTTCGAGAAATGCCCCGCACCGTGGAGCTAATCAAATAAATCGTCGATGCGGGGTAAGGGATATTTGTTCTGCACAGTAGCCTAATTCAACTGACAATAATCAATGCATCAACACAAACTGCCATCTTTCTTCTTGACGAACATGACAGGGGCTCCCCAAGTGATGCACTCGGACGAACAAGCCCTTTATCCAACAAATTTTGCAACTGATCCTTCAGTTCTTTAAACTCCGCCGGGTCCATCCGATATGGCGGTATAGACAAAGGCTCCGTGCGGGGAATCAAGTCAAAGCAGAACTCAATATCGCGCTCTGGCGACAAACCAAGTAACTTGTCGGGAAAGACATCTGGAAACTCTCTCACGATCGGGGCCTGGTCCAACGGGACCTCTGTGGCTCTAACATCACAAACATACACCAAGAATTCCTGACATCCTTTTCTCAAAAGCTGACTAGCGCGAAAAGAAGAAATCAAACTAAGAAAGGCGATGCTACGGTCTCCCCGAAAAACAAGAACTGGTTCACCCGTAAAACTAAATCCGACTGCCTTCTCACGGCAGTCCACGAATGCATAACACGTGGCTAACCAACCCATGCTCAGAAGAACTTCAAAGTCAAACATATCGAGAAGAATTAAATTGACAGAAGAATCCCTATCTCCGATATGAATGAAACAAGCACGAGCGAAAAACATTTCGAGAGACAAAAGACTCGCCTACTGGAAAAATAACAATCAGCGGTAGATCAAGCAAGGAGTACTATTGGCTAGACTTCGATACAAAATATATGGATACCATTTCAAACAACACCAGAAAGAAATACGCATTGGAAGAAAACACCGAAAGAATACCTGTCACAATGGCGTCTATCTAACTGCCTTTGAGTTGGCATACCAATACGAATCCGCTTCGATCCAAAAACGACCGAAGTCTCAAAAATGCGCTCCTCTAGCAGTAATGCTGAATCCATCGTGGCTGCAGAAGTGTCAAAATGCTGGGTGCCGATGGCAAGAAATAACTGCATGTCTAATCTCCACAAAAACCTATTTATCCGTTTCTCTTCAGTGTCCACCAGGTAAGGAGCATATCGGACCACTAAGTAAACTGAGCATCGTACTCTGACATTGTCATCACTGAAGTCTTGCGCAAAGACTCAAAACTATGAGCTCAGGTATCTCGAACGCTCTCCAAAAGGAAACGAGCAAGAAATACAGCTGTGAACTTATCCCACGTCATAGGAAGTAGATCTGCAGCTCGGCCTCTCTCAATTGACTCGCACCATATCTAAGCAAGACCTTTCTAGATGAAAACTCGCAAACTCAATCCATATCTCATCAGAACATCTTTGTGAAGGACAAATCCTAGCCATCCTATCGAGGATTGTCTACGGATCCTTCACTGCATCTTTGCCTGTAAAAACTAGAGGCTTCAGTCTCAAAAACTCCTATAAGGATACGGAAATAATCTTGGTAACCACAGAAACAACTACTTGAGCAACAGGTACAATCACAGTCCCCGCAGTAGGAGGGACATCATCGGCTCTCAGAGCTCGGCTAACCTCAACTAAAAATCCAACCATATGTCACCGGTCCTGAATACTCGACCCCAGCCTAGCTATCTGTCCTGGAGAAGGCGGATCACTCTATCCCTGAGGGGTAGGCGTACCGCCCTGATCGGTCTTCGTCTCAAACGAGCTTGCTCTAATCTCATCCCTGACATCCCTTCGGCGGCATAGTGGCTAGAACAAGAAACAGGATTGATAGGAACATTGCGATCAATCAAAGGATTTCCGGAATCAAGGAAGGAAATACAAGCAAATATATATCCTAAGGTCACTTAAGCGGAGTACCATATCGTAAGTATGCCGCGGAACATACACACGCCACGTCACTCTGCTTAAGTCACTTACTCCATCTACCAAGGGTCATTCTACACTCAGAAAAGTAAAACCTAACGCTCTGATACCAACTTTGTCACGACCTGAAAGTATGGAACGTGATTGACACTTAAATTATGAAACGTCTCAAGGCGTAACGTAATCTAAGTAAGCAAAACCCAGAAATCTAAACCGTAAAAAGAAATAGAGTGAAAGAAAACTTAACTTAAAAAGATGATTTTTGTAAAATAAAATCACCTTAAAACATTTTAATGCATCAAATTTCCCGAAAATTTCGGCGGAGTCTCCTTTGTAAATACTGACCTCCAAACGGGTACAATACATAAAAATACATATAAATAATGAATACAGGCATCCCCAAGCGGGAGCTAGCTCTTCGCCAATAGCGGAATCATAACCACAAGCAATAAGTATATCAAAAGTGCACAATAAGTATCTGAAAGAAAGAAATAAGAAAATACCACATTAGCTCATGTGAGCATCGACACCAAATACTACAAATACAAATCTCACGAGTCTCACCGTCTACTCCAATACAAAAGGGTAGATGGAGTATACTAGATACAAAATAATATAAATGGTGGAATAAAATATCCTCGCAACCCACCTACGAGCAATGCCGCAAGTCCAAGAAAAAGAAGCTAAATGAGGAAGTACGCCCGCCGCTACTGTGCTGACGGGTCAGACCTACAAGATATTGTGGCACAACGGGGGTGAGTTGCCAACTCATGAGTAGTAAGTAACATCTTATAAGGCAATCGTAAACATGCATGCAAATGCGTCACAACCTACACATACTAATTTGATACGTGATTGATCATTCTTCGTGTGTATGGAAAAGTTTTAATCACAACCAAAGAAATTTATACCGCAATCAATTAACGGTGTCGATGTAGCGCGTTAATGAATTCAGATCGTCCACTGAGATATGTGTTTCGATCGATCTTATTTTAGATGAGTTGAAATGAAACAATGAAAGAAAATGCAAGAAAATTGGTTCAAGATTTGTGAGATTTGATTTAAAGAAAACATAAATAATATAGATCTAGAATCAAGAATCAAGAAATGTCCCAATCAATTTAGTTATCAAGATTTGTAAAATAGCTTGTAGGAATCGATCGAATTAGTAGCAATGATGATTCTAATAATGACTAATCTTATCTATGGATAATTTGTAGCTAGATCGATGGCGATGAATGAAGATTAAGGATCTATTGAAGAAACTAGGGTTTCTTCTTCTCTATCCCTTGTCTTTTCATTGATGATCATTCGGATCTAGCCTCTAGCAAAGAGATTCATCAATCATTTGATCCCTAATTTGCAACGAAATTATCAAGAATGTGATCTCGATCCAAATTAGGTCATTGATGATTCTTTTTCCTAAAGTTCACAAATCTCATAAGACTTAAGATTAGTATTAGGATTTTATCATCACTAGATCGACCAAATCTCTCGATTCCGTAACAAGCAGAGATTTACTCAATCATCATGAAAATAAAAGATTCAAGATCTAGAAATTTCATAGTGCAAGAATATAAAGAAAGAAAGAATTAACTAATTATCACCTTTATTAAATCGACGACTAATTACACATCCCCTCAATTCGAGGTTATAAGATATTGCTCTCGATCGCTCCTTTTGAAGAGGTAACTAGATCTGTCGAAGTTTGCTCCGCTCGGTCTCCGTGAGACTTGGATCGTTGTGGATCTCGCGCTCTTGATGAAGATTGGCTTTGCGAATAAAGGATCAATGGTTGCTTGCTTGATTTGCTTCTCAAAATGATCTTGATTTGGCTTTTGATTTTGGATTTGGGCTAGGGTTTTGGATCAAGTTGTGTCACTCAACTTTTTGCAAATTTGGCTCAATATTCAACCCTAATTCATGAACTAATGAACAACCTCAACCCTAGATCTAGAACTCCTTTTAAATTCAAATTCAAATTTCCCTCCTAAAAGCTAGGTTGTTGGAGAGAGCCTTCTAGAATGAGTTTGTTAGAGGGAATATTCTAGAGGAAGGTGGTTACAAAGAATATTCTAGATTGAGTTTGTTATGCAGAGCCTTCTGGAAGAAGCCACGTGGTCTTTGAGAGTCTTCTAGTATCCAGGGTTGTTAGATGAAGCTTCAGGAGAATTTTGAGTTGATGACGTATCTAATAAGCCGCGGATCCGCGGCGGATCGGCCAACTCGGCCGCGGATCCGCGGCCAAGTGATGTAGTTGCTGCATGAAAATCTCTGTGCTTATTTGTGTTGGCTTTATGACACTTTCCTGATATCTGGAATATTTTTATACTTTCTTTTTTACTGCCAGATCATAAGTCTTGGACTTGATGTATTTTATCAGCACTTTTAGCAGTTCCGGCTCTTTTACCTGGAGAATTTCCTGTACACAATCTCGAGACAAGTCTTGATATACAAAGATCATGCGTGTAGTACTAAACACACAATTTCCCTCATAATGCCGGTTATAATGTATAACACATGTTATTTGATATTTTGCAGATGAATTGCTAATATGTGTTATATTTATACCAAACACCTTTACATAATTACAAATAATAGGGAAATTGATGTGTTAAAAATGCAATATTTTTGACTGATCAAATTCCCCTAAACTTAATTTTTATGGTCTCGAGAAAATATCTTTTATTTTTATTTAAGAGAAGGAGAAAATAGAAAGAAAGAGAAAAACTAAGTTGCACACTTTCGTAGGCAAACACGATTGCACTGAGCACGTGCAACAAGCCTTTAAACCTCTAGGTGTCCCTAGTAGGACGAGTGTTGTCTCCTGAGGGTTTTCAGCGGATTGCACCGACAAAATCCCATAATAAAAGGAAGACCGTGAAAGTTACATGTAAAGATAAGAATTGCAAAAGAAAGACTTTGAAAATTAGAGTTTTCAACTACACTAGATTTTCGATTGTCATGAGCCCTATCTTAATAGCCATGAAAAGATATTAGAAATCAAATCATCCCTCAATAAAACATCGCCTTTAATCTTCATTCCTACCTTTCTTCCAAACATCGATCAGATACCCCTACGTGTGTGTAAAAGACATCCCTACACTCGGAGAATTCAATTCAAGCTTGTAAGTCCACGGCGGCGCCCCGGCCGTCGATCCGACGCCGGAAATGCGGAAACGAAAAACTTTGCAAACTAGCAAACCGGCACCACCGCGCACTTTCAACCCGGATCGGGCCATTAACCTAGCTACTAGCAAACTAGAAAAGAGTAGAGAAGCTATACCAAGCGATCCGTGTCTTTCGGTCTTCGTCTCCACTCCGATCTCCCGCGGAATCTTCGTCCGTCACGTCCTCGTCGGAAAGGACACCATATAGCCGGATTCTTTTATGGGCTCCCACCTCTGGACCGAGGCAACTCGGGCACGAAATTGGCTAGCCGACGCGTCTAAGGGATGCTGTTGGCAAGTGTAGAAAACATGTCTCTTGGGGTTTATAGAAGTTGCCATGGATGTGGAGGAGAAAAGAACTTTGGAGAGACTTGTGAACTTTTGATACAAAATGAGAGAATCAATTTCCATACACCAAATGAAACCCCTCTCTTTCTCTCCATGAAGTGGCCGGCCCCTAATTGGAATGAGGAGGGAATCAAAACCAAGGACGGTGAGTGTAGGAGATCAAGGGTGGTGACCACATCAAAAGCAAGCTTCACATCAAACACTTAATCAATCTTTTACAAATCCAATCTCAAAAAGCAAAAGAAAAGACCAATAAAGAATCTCATGATGAATAACAATCATGAAGCCACACAAATGCAAGAAACCCCTCCACAACAAGTTATTTGCAAACTTGCTAATAACCCCCTCCAACGAAAAGTCCGGCCGCGAAGGAACAAAGGAAAACTGACCGGAACGGATTGCAAACTGGCAACTTCAGAAAACGTGATCCCGTAATAAATTACAGGAAAACCCCGCTACTGCATATACATGCCCGCATTTGTATTCCCACTGAATACAAATGCAAAGAGACAAAATCTACACTGTCTAATACTATGACCCGGCTTAAACCAAAGCCGGCTAGTAAAAACTGTCCGATCACGATCCGTGCAATACCTGTAGCGTTTTGAAAATCGTTTCGGTGAAATTTCGGAAAATCGGTAAAATAAGGGGGTTTTCTGTAAAAAGTCAAAATGCAAATATCTTATTATAAAAATTAAATATACATATTTTAGCTATGTAATTGCTAGTATTTGGTGTTTATTGAGCCACAGGTGAAATTTCAAATTTTCTGAAAAAAAATTATTTTATTATTATTTTAAGCCGTCACTAATACATTTAATTAGGGAAAATTACAAATTGGAATGAGTTGAAACAAATTTTGTGCATCATAAAACTTTAAATAAAATTTTATCATGTGGTTTTTAAAACGAAATCGTTTGCCAAAACGGTTTAGAAAATATCGAAGAAAAAGGCTTTTTTCGGTGAAATTAGTGTTAATGGGAATTGGGGTATAACATTTATCATTTTTCCTCACCCATACACCCATAACTCACCCTCTCTCCCTCTCCCCATGTGGCCGACCCCACCATGACAGCCCTCCCCCTCTCTCTCTCCAATCACAAAGAAAAGAGAAGAAAAGAAAAGAAAATGATAAAAGAAAATATGGACTTTGACTTTCCTACTTTCTCCACCTCACTCTCTCTCCTCCCTCACTCATTTCCCCTCTCCATTCTAGCCAAAAACAGCAAATTCCTGCAGCCCCTCCCCTCTTAATTTCCTCAACTCATCTCTCTCCAAAAATCTACAAAAAAATTCCATGAAAAATCAAGCAAACCTCACCGAAATCAAAATCTAACTCCTACCCATTATTCTTTATCCCATCTAGCATGGATCTTGGGGCATAGAAGCTAATTTGGGAGGCTAAATTGCATGTAGATCTACAAGTCTTGGAGGTATAAATCTTGTCCAAATGGTTAAATTGTTGGTATTTTGCTTAAGCTAAAGTAGTTAAAAGTTGTCTGGGTTTCTAATTTAAAGTGAGGGTTTGTGAAATTCAAGAGAAGGATTTGAATCATGTTAGGGTTGTGATAAATTGATGATGGTTGTGATATATATTTTAGCATCTTATGATATGCAAATCTAGTCTAGTAGTTGTTTTGTATATTGTCACTTAAAATTGTTAAAATTGGAGTTTTAACAAACAAGGTTTTTGAAAATGGTTAAATAATTGGGTTTAAAAATGTAATTAGGTTTTTCATGACTTCATTAACATTATTAAGTGTAGCTTAATACTTTAGTTCATGAAAATCCAAGCTAAATTGTTGTTTGTGCTTTTTGCTATTAAATTGTGAAAATTTGGGTATATTGTAAACTAGAATTTTGGGATTAATGGAATTTAACGAGATTAAATTATGGAAATTGTTTTTAGGACTTATTTAAGATGTTTAATAAGTATTATGGCCATTAGATTGTTTAAACGTCGAGTTTGGTACTAAAATGGGTAATTTGTGCTTGCTAGATTTTCGGAAAAATGGCTTTTAAAGTGAATTTGGGGTTTTTGTGAATTTTTAAACTATTTTATATTATAATTAGTGTTCGTGAATGCGCAAATGAGTGTGTTTGGATTTTTCACGAGGGTTTGACGTTTGTACGTCGACATCGAGGGTTGGTTTGGCTATTCTTGCATGTGTAGGCGATAGGTTTTGACCTATGCATGATACGCGTGCCGATTTGATTTTCGTATTTGGTTTTAATGCGATACGATACATTGTGGCATGTAAGCACCCCCATGTGGACTTCAAGACGACAAGCAAGCGCGTGGCGACGTCGGCACCGGCGAGCGAGTACCAGGTGAGTAGATTTATATCTACGGGGAGAAGTCGGGTGGATGGCGTATAGCACCCCCGCAGTCCGTGATGGTGTATACGGATGCGTATACACACCAACAATTATTATATGTTATTTGGGATTAATAACGATGTTTAGGATGGATATTGGTGTGTTGGATTATTTTAGTGTCGCGAACCCTAGGGTAGTGTTGCACTACACATACACGCATACATACTTGCATACATTCCTAATTATGTGCTCATGGGATTCTTTATAGTTATGTGTTCACATGGGTATGGGACTATGTGTTCACATACGGATTTGAGGATGATACTTGGGATTGAGCTGAGTCGATGAGATTTGTTTGTGGTTGTGATATCGGTGATATGGCAGGATTCGTACTTGAGGTACGTCCTGGTGTTATAGCGGATCTTGGGGCGGCGATACGGGTGAATAGTGTTATAAATAAAATGGTCGACATGTGATCGTGATATGAGGCATGATATGCTAGGATATTGATATTAGGCCGTATCGGGCGATGTATACCCCTTGATGATGATATGTGCTGACGATATCGGTTTGTACGAGATTGTCGATCAGTAGTCAGATCATGAGTATATTGAGAATATTAGTATTGTACTAGACATAGGTCAGTACCCTAGACTATGATCTTGGATAAAGAGGATACCAGAGAAATAGTGTGAGGAATATGATATTGACCCGTACCCAGATTTGGGGATGCCGTACGACGGATTTACGTACGAGCTATATCTTGATGATTAATCCGCACTCTTGACTTGGGATATCTGATTATAGATATGGTATCGGATATGATATTATTGAGGCGGGATCACCGACTAATATATATACAGGTATGTATATGTATCGACTCAGATGTTAGGCGGTTTCCTTACCTGTAGTCTAGCTTGTAGCTTAGCCCTTTAGTTTAGTTAGTTGTTAGATTAGATTCGGTTCTTACCTATTTCAAAGCTTACGAATCGTGCGTATTTTAAAAGACAAGTCAAGGGATTCTACGGATATTTCAAAAAAAAAAACGTATCTTTTCTTAAAAACACCGTAGCCCCTATTTTCAAAACCCCACGATTCGTGTTATTTCAAAAGGCACCATTGTAGGACTTATATTAGGTTAAAACAGATTAGTTATCGTTGCGTCTAGTATTCAGCTCCCGCTCATTATTGTTGTTTGCTCCGCATCACATGCTTATATTATGCTTCATATTCTACTGTTGATATTTTGTGGTTAGGACACCAGCACCATTACCGATGATGCGTATGTACCACGTACACTTACTTGCCGGCTCACACACATCTTCATCGGTAATTGCCATGTCACGTACACCTTAGAAAATATTATTGCTTGACATAGCCTGTTAGCTAATAGTTTAGATATGATATTAGTGTACTTGCCTTATATGTTAGTTTAGACATTGTAGTTATTACCTGCTACCTCATGCATACTGTTATTCATTGTTATGCCGCATTCATGGATTCTCATGCATATATTCACTTTTTACGTGCTATTGAGGTTTTGGATTCGGATTTCCATGAGATTTTCTGGATTTGGGGAAAACCGCAAAACATATACAAACTTCTTCTTTCTCTTTTTAAATAAAAAAAGCGCGGTTTTTCCCATGATGTATGAGTCGTCCACCATGAGTTTGCTGATGGATTTCGAGACCCGATTCGAGGAGTTGGATGAACCGTTTCGGGTACATGGTGGACCCGGTAAGGTACCCCGGGGCAAGAAGCTCGTGGTGATGACGATGAGCCTGGCAGGGGGAGACTACCTACCGGTGATTTTACCCGACGCGTCGGATATCCGGAGGATACCGTCGTGGTCTTGAGATGGATGGTAGGGGCCGGTCTGGACTGACGGCGCCCTAGATATTGAGATTGAGACATTGAGATTTCAAGATATTGAGGTACTGAGATTTGATGATACAGGCCAGTCCGGATAGCTGGAGCCTGAGATTTTGAGACATTGAGAATTATGTTTTGTGTCGATGCTAGACACTGTTGATGCTGATTTCATTTATGATACCTCATTTTAAAAATACAAGGGAAATCGCACTAAATTATGAAAACAGTTTCTTCATTTATATTTATTCTGTTTTCATGCATTCATATCTCATTCATATGATATATTGCTACCTGAGGCACTGACACGAGCACTTGGTATTACCGTTGCTTAGAGGTATACCCTAGCCATTGATATAGACTGCATGTTATATATATTTTAAGGATATATTATGATCTTTGACCTAGGTTGCGTTATTTATGCGATTTCTGTGCATAGATGTTTTTCTACTAACGAGTTGGCAACTCACCCCCGTTGTGCCCCAGTTTCTTGCAGGTTTGCCGTACAGGTTTCATTACGGCTTGCGGGCATAGTTTCCTTCGAGTGATTTGCTAGTAGGTGGGTTTACTTGTATCGTACCCCCCATTATATAACTTGTATATTATTACTCTGTTGTATCTAGAAGTTCCATCAACCAAACATGTATTTATTTCAGAGATAGAGACCAGTGATGTTATTCTTTCGACCTTAGAGTCGCGTGTTTTATTTCTGTGGTTTTCTTGTGGTTTTGAGTTTTGACCCTCGTCGTTGGCGTTGTATTTTATATTGCTTGTATGGTTGTGACCGTCGATTGACGAAGAGCTAGCTCCCGCTTGGGGATGCCTTTTATTGATTTCGTATACTATTCATGTTGTATCCCGTTTGGGGGCCAGTATTTACAAAGGAGACTCTGCCGAAATTTTCAGTAAATTTTTGATGTTTTTAAAAACCGCATAATTCGGCTTATGCTATTGAAACTACTTGTTTTAAATTAGTTTTCTGGGTTCTCAGTTTACTTAGATTACGTACGCCTCGAGACGTTCGTAGTTTAAGTGCCGGTCATGTTCCGTACTTTCGGGACGTGACAAAGTTGGTATCAGAACGTTAGGTTTTACCTTTGGAGTGTAGGATGACCCTTGGTTGATGGAATAGGTGACTAAAGTAGAGTGACGTACCGTAGGTATGTTCCGTGGCATATTTACGATACGCTACTCCACTTAAGATGCCTTAGGATGTACATTTCTTTGCTCAGTATTATATTCATTCCGATCTAGCCTCATCAGTACCAGTTATGGTTCTGCTGCCACGATTACAGGCAGGGAGAGCTACAGCTAGAGTTGCGGTCAACACGAGCTCGTCACGAACGAGGACTGACCAGGGCGAAATTCCGGCGACACACGATTGCGGAGATGTGTCTTTTTATTGTGTTTCACGCCCCGAGCGTTTGATGGATCGCTGTATGAGATTACTTGGACGTGCCGATCAGTACTAGAGGATTGAGCCACTGACAGAGGCCAGCCAGATTTTGATGACCGTTGGTGTATTGCTTACTCATGATGATTGAGGCACTGTTCAGCGTGCCGACGAGTAAGCCAGTTATTGCTGCGAGTGACGAGATATCGCCCCATACGTTGGAGCTATTACGGGACGAGTTGTACTAATAGATGCTAGAAGGTCGCTAGTCACCCGATGATGAATGACTAGGACAGGTGGTTCGTTCGCCTACCCCGATGCGAGGTCATCAGATAGATTGATTCCAGCTAGAGACGACTTCACGCGGAGACGTTGAGAGTCGACAGAGACGATCGAATGTCAGAAACCTATTATTCCAAGTTTAAAGTAGTCGGAAAGACATGCAGGCAATTCTATGGTCCCTCTAGAAGAATGAAACCCTAACTCGACTTAATGACCGTGTGAAAGCCTTGGAACCTTCGGGTTTGCGGCAGTTCTGCGGCGCAATTAGTGAGGCTTGGGTTTGCCCTTCTACGGCTGGACCACCGATGCTGTGTTATGTACTCAATACTATTAAACTGTGTCCAAGATGTTGAGCTCTTGGGAGATTATGAGGTTTTGACGACTCGATCGGATGGCTCGACTTAATTCGGATGCTAGGTGGTGAGATGCATTCTTGGGAGACTCCAGATACGAGGATAGTCATTGGAGCTCAGTCCATGCAGCCACGACGAGACGAGTCCAAAGCAGACGACATTAGAGAAAAGTGAAGTAGGAGGTTCGTACCAGATCTAGATGAGATGACGTTCTACTCCGCCGACATCAGAGATGCGATGCGTATGCCGAGGCATGTTACTTGGATTTACCTTTCAGAAGGAGTCGCGATGAGTATGCAGTCGTTCCAGAGCAAGATGCAGATATAGAAAAGGACGATGACTTCCGGACAGTTGGCAGAGACGAGACATGGAAGAGACCGTGAGCAGGATTCCTTCCAGGACACTGCTGCAATGATACTTGCACCCAGGATCAGATGTGTCACGTACATTCAGAGAGCCAGAAGCCGACGCCAGTGATATGCTGTCTTACGAGTGGTCACGATGATTGACCGAGAGATGACCAGAGAAGTGCCAGAACAGGATCATCCCCGTTAGCACACCTGACAGGGCCGATGAGCCGATGGACCGAGAAATTGGTAATTCACAGTGAAGACCTTGACCCAGGAGTGGTCATTGTTACGCACACCAGCAGGCCAGAGTTCATGATCATCGACGAGACGCCCCACTAGTGACCGCGACAGTTGGCCCGAGATTCTTAGAGGATGCACTTGAGCGGTACTGTTCCGCCATTATTGATTTCGATGTTTTGGGTGATTTATTCGTATGATTTGATTTTGATGATTGAGGATTTACGATCTTTGCACAGTGTTGCACTTGATATCGTTTTCGTGCTTTGGTTTCACATGTTTGTGATTTTACGGTTTTAGACATTTGAGTTGATTTTGTGCGTATGCACGCACACGATTTGGTTCCTGCACTCTGTATAGTTTATATATGCTTCTGTAGGGTTCCTAGGCACTCTCAAGAGGTCTCACAAGGCATCAACCATGCCAATTTCAAATTTTAGAGGTGCCGAGAAACCCTAGACTATGGATCGTCAACTAGATGTCTAGGCGAAAGATGCAACTAGTAAACTACTTTTACTAAGAGAACGGAAATACAACCTTTGTAGATCCATTTCTCCACCTCCATAGCTCCATGATGAAGTCCTCTCCGCTGTCCAAATCGAACCATGACTCTGGCATCGGCTTCATCGGAGAAAAAGCGGGCTAGGTCATCGACGACGATGCCGAAGATGATCTACGTCGAGGCATCACTAGATCAAGCTCCACCTTCACCAAGCCATGAAAACTTGTGAAGGAAACACCCTATACTACTTGGCAAGAGGTAGAGGATGAAGAAATAGGAAGTGGGTAGACTTTAGAATTGGATTTCTCACTCATTTCATCAATCCACCATTGATGAAGTCAAGCTTCTTCATCTTGAAGAAGAAGAAGAAGAAGAAGAAGATAATGTTATGATAAGTTATTAAAAGGAAAAGGAAAATCAATACTTATCATAATACTAACCTTAGTTTAGTGTAGAGAATAGACCATGGTTAGTTTAAATGGTTAGGGTTAAGCATGAAGACAAAATGGTTACAAAGTCAAACCTTCATGAAGATTCAACTAAAAACAAATAATGCCACCATTTTCCCTTTATTCTTTCCAAAATAAATAAATAAATAAATAAGAAAGAAAAAGCAAAACCCTAATCATCAACTTAACCATGGTTCAATTCTATATACTTAACCAAAGAAGCATGTATCATCAAACATGATACAATCATGTGCACAAAAGTATATCACATATACAACTTGCACATGCAAGTGAGAAAATCCATATAAAGTGAACCAATACTAGTTAATGCAAAGTAATATATCAAATATATATAATTATACATTAAATCATTAAATCAACACTTGATTCAATGATCCGGTCATGTCGCACATAACCGACTAGTATCCAATGTATCGGCTTATCGAATCAATCCTTGATTCGATATCTAGGTTATATCGAATATAACCAATCGATACATTCATCGCGAGAATGGAATACGGTATCACATGCACGCATTATTCTCGGTCCCGCACATATCTCATATGCGCTCCTATTTCGTTTCGCTTGAGCCAGGAAACCTCTGTGTAGGACTCTAAAGACTCGTCAATACGCCGGCAGCAGGTGATGATCATATCAAGCACCCACAAGCCGCAAGCGGTCTGCTAAACGTAACGGCCACCTGGGTATTGAGCGATCAGAAGATCGACGAGCAAGCCCGCTCACACTCCAGTGAATCCAACCAGTAACACTAACCGTACAGTCCGGTCTCGTCGTCTGATATGTCGCATATCTCGCCTAGGGGTGGTAAACGTCAGACCCCAATAGCTCGATAAGTCGTGTCGATATGAGGTCTATAACAGTTCGAGAAACTACTGGTAACACTTACCAGTAAATCTCAGCAACCCTAGCCAGGGATTTCCGGTTATAGCCAATCGAACACAGCGCAACATCAACCCCCTATACCGGGAGAGACGAATCCCCTCCTATCGCTCATTGCCTCCATATGATTCGGGACTGTACCCAAAAGCCACCGTTTTGCACGCCCTCTTGGACGTGGTAAGATGGAAATCAAAGCACAGTGGGAACCACACAAGACTCTATGACGATCTCGGGTCAACAGACTACTCTGTACCAGTGTCACCAGAGAACTGCCATCTGACGTAAGGTATAATACCATCTGGGAGTTCTCGGCGAGTCCGTCCAGTGTACCCAGTCTCCACTGAGCACCCGTATATCATCTCTGATGTCAAACACCAATGGATATGGGATCATCCATCGCCCATCTGTATGGGTCGAGAAGGTATACGCTAGTCTACTCTGGTATATCGATGCCCCGTCTCGATACACCCACGACTAGGGACCTTGAAGGATGTACTTATGGACTACCATGTCCCCACTAGTATGATCCGCATCATAGTCTAGGTAGTCAAGTACACATCCTAAGGGCTTTACCAACATGTAACAGAGAGACAATCAGTGTACACGTTAAGGTAAAGTGTAACCAGATAGCATACTTTCATGTTGAGAAGAAAGTCCTCCCTATATATGTCCCAGCATCCACTACAATATACATCCTATGTACAGTAATAGACTCTAGGGCATACATATAACTAACAATCTCCCACTTGCACTAGGGCCATCTGTAGCAGTGGTTGCAGTAACTCATACTCAACCATCCCATAAAAGTCTCTCTCTGGGAATAGGCCTTCGTGAGTGGATCTGCCGTGTTGTCCTCTGAGTCTACTCTCCTAACCTTGATCCCCTGGAGACCAACCATCTCCATGATCAGGATACACTGCCTTAGAATATGTCTGGATCACTGATGGGACCGGCGTTCCTTGGTATAAGCCACAACTCCATTGTTACACAATGGGAGGAACTTAGTTCATCTCATGAACCAATATACACCCAAACAACCTCTTTGGTAGCATCTTAAGTAGCGATGTATCCTGCCTTTATCGTCTAGTATGCCACGGTATCTAGCTTGGAACTTTTCCAACATACCGTCCCTCCACTGAGGGTAAAGACAATGCCTGTGACTGACATTCAGTCGTCTTTATCACCCTGGAACCATTCCAGTGATTCTCCCCAGGGTCGATTGATACCGTCTCACTACAACTAGTGAGAATCCTAACATCCATTTAGATCTATCTCATAGATCCAAAAGCCAGGATTTAGGAGGTATCACTTTGATCCTATATGGAGAATCATTGTGATAAGCGGAGATTGACCGAGCATAGCATAGGAAACTCCTTCCCTATCAAGAGCATGCCATCCACATACTCTACGAGGATCGTCACTATACTCCCTACTACCTTTTTGTTTATACAAGGTTCATCTACCATTTTGATGATGTCAAACTCTTTGACTAACACATCAAAACAGATGTTCCAACTCCGCGATACCTGCTTTATCCTATAAAGCATCTTGTACACGTTAACGCTGCTCCCACTGTCTACGAAGCCCTCTGGCTGTGTACTTATAGACGTTCTCTTCTAAAACATCATTTAGAAAAGCAGTCATGGCACCCAACCGCCAGATATCGTAGTCATGGTATGTAGCCGTGGCAAGTAGGATCTGGATGGACTTAAGCATAGCCACTTGAAAAGGTTTCATCATAATCCACGCCTGGTCGATGACGAAAAGCTTTAACAAGTCTAGCTTTGAAAGTCTCAACTTTTCCATCTACACCAAGTAATCTTCTCAAGATCTACTTGCTCCTGATGGGGATTTAACCCTTCAGATATAGCAACCAAAGTCCATACTTTGTTGGTGTATAAGGATTCCATCTCAGATCACTAAGCATCCAGCCATTCTTACAGAGTCCCACTCCTGATGGCCAGCTCGAAACTAGTTGGGTCATCATCTCATGATGCAATCCTCGCTCCCACTGTCATAGAGAAACCGAAATATCTCTCAGGCGGGTGAGGAACCTTACTAGATCGGCGGAGAGGCTGAGGTTCGTTGGTAACTATTGAATCCTTTGGTTCTTTCAAATCGTCAGCTGCAGTTTGCATAGCTGGAACATTTCCAGTTCTACATAACAGACCTTGCCTCGAGCTTGTCCGGATTTTGCTTTTAGACATAGGCCGGACAACCCCAAATCTTAACTAACTTAAGATATGGGCTCTTCCCTTATCATATTACATATGAAATGGTAGGCAACTGATTTGATTTGAACCTTATTCAATAGGTATGCAGCTTCTCAAGTGCATAACTCCCAAAAGGAAATAGGAAACACAGTAGTACTCATCATAGAGCACATCATATCACATAGGGTGCTATTGCTCCGCCCCGATATACCATCGTGCTATGGTGTATACGGAGGAGTAATGCTGAGAGAGAATCTCATTCTCCTTTAGAAAAGTCCAAGAATTTCGTGCTCAAGTATTCTCCTCCTTGATCTCATCATAGGACATAATACTTTTACCTGTATTTGGTTCTCTACTTCTAACTTATATTCTGTGAATATCTCAAAAGGTTCGGACTTGTGTTTCAACAGGAACATAGGTCTGAATCTCGAAAGATCATCAAAGAATGTAACGAAGTAGAAAGAACCAGTCCTGGCATGTATAGACAGGGGACCTACATACATCAACATGTATCACCCCAAGAGTTTACTAACTCTTTCTCTGTTTCCAATAAACAGAGCTGGTGTCATTATATCTCTATGACATGACTGGCAAGTTTCACAAGATGTAGATTCAAACTGATTTAAATATGCATCTTCATGTAACTTCAGCTAGTCGGGTCGCATTGATATGACCTAGTCTACAATGCCTCAAGAAGAATTCGTTCATTTATGAACTCTTCCTCTTGTGTGTGTTCTGCATACTAAGAACTGAAGTTTGATTTAGAACATCAATGCTTTTAGATAACGTGCCTGATCCGATCAACTTTTGATATAGGAAATGTTCAAAACATTATCCAACAATACAAAATTTTATTGTTTCTTTACTAATAAAGAGACAGATATGATTTTGTATATCAGGTTCGGTATCTAATAACATTCGTTCAGAATCAATGTATTTGTAATACAGGGTGACAGTGACCAACAGACTTGGCTGCAACACTTGCCCCGTTTTCTGCCTCATGAAACTTATCACCCGTTTTCAGTTCTCTACCTAGCTGTAGCCCTATGTAACAGATTACATATCTGGGATCCTGATCTGGTATCACATACCCAGGACGTAGAGGATACAGAGAAACAGTTCTTTGTAATGAACACACCCGAAGGAGATGCATCATATGCACTTTCTTCGTTTGGGCGGCACGGGAATTCTGGTAATCCCCAATTTCCTGCTCTGTCTTATAACAATTATAAGTTGGAGCAGGACCAACGTTCCCCAGCTCAGTATAACAAGCGGGTTCGGTCAATATTCCGTATTATTATCTTGATTAAGGCGTGATATGGTCGCTACCTGGAGAGAGAGAGAAGAAAACACTCAGCGTGCGCTCTTGAAAGAATAGATTGGTTATTATTTTATCTAATCAGGATGGCTCCCACTGCTTTTTATCAAATCTTCCTTCAAACCCTAAAAGGAAAGACTAGCCGGGATTAATTACACACTACAAGTTCGCCAATCTTTCAGCCAGGCCAGTGTCGGTACTTTGAGGGAGGTCCCCCGTGCTTTCGCACGAACCTAATTAATATAAACCTCGTTTTCCCAGAGGCGTAACCCCGTTGACACCTTTCTAGACACCTACTTGATCGGCTAATTGTAATGTATAAAACTCTCCCAGGAGTAACTCTTACTCGCAGCGAGTATCGGGATCCAACTATCTCATAGAAGGTATGCAATCTCATTGCAAATTTCAACACTTGAAATTCCCGATAATTTTGCCCTGAACGATCTATGACCTTGACAAGGTCAACAAACCATAGACCGCAACTCAAGTTCAACCCATCATTTCTTGATTGAATCAAACCCACCCGCACGACCCTTGACAAGGTCAACAAGGCCGCACGACTACCCTAACCCAATCTGCATCATATGCATAAGCAGATAAATACTGGTTAGCTACCGCACACTGCGCCTTGACAAGGTCAACAAACGCAACACGAATACTAAACATGATTTATCTGAAATGATGGAGGGCTACGACAGGTTTTTCTGAAAACCTATTGCGTAATGAACTTGATATCGTTGTAGGATCGAATGAATTTTGAAATGGAGTGTTTTTTAGGCTTTTCTAGTTTTGCTAAAGGAGTCACTCCCGGTGAAGGGATCGTCAGTCCTTTCCTCGTCGAATAAGGTGCGGGATATATCATATATATCAGTGTGCAAAGCAAAACTCTTAAAAGCAATCAAAAGACAAACCGAGTGTGTACCATCTGCCAGTTATTGCTAAAGGAGTCACTCCCGGTGAAGGGATCTCGGTCCTTTCCTCATCGAATAAGGTGCAGGATATATCATATATACCGCTGTGCAAAGCAAGAACTGTAGCTACCTGTTTTATTTTTGAAATTCGATTCTACAACATCTTAGGTTTCTTTTATTTCATTAATCACATTAATGAATTCCCATCATTTAAATACCTAAACATCACAGATAAATACGACGTACACTTATGCCATCCGCATTCGCCTCGATGTCCCCTCGTGCACCTTTAGGTTAGGTAACTAACGGCAGAGCGGGGCAGGGCTAGCGCGAGTGCAAAACATAAGTAACGCCTATATAATATATCATATATACTATATACTGTATCTATCACAGAACATCACATGATCACATCACAGATATCGCAGCAGAAGAAACATATGAAATATTGGATATACTAGGACGTCCGTGTTTTCAGTACGAGCCAGTATAAAACACGGATTCCACGGTCGCGATGAATAGCCAAACCCACACCCCTAGACCCCTACGAGAGCGTCAAGCAACCCTACCAATTCTGGAGTTAGGAGACCCGGACTCGACTCCTCGAGTTGGTCTCCCACTGGACCCCAGAACCCGGTTACTTGTGCCCTCCTCCTTGGGTCTATCCTAGTGCGGAAAAGTAAATAATATACAAAAGGTGACATCTTCCGCAACCTGGAAGTGCCCCAATAAAAGAATATTACATACAAGTTTTTACATGAATGAAAATGAAAAACACTCATCTCACATAAAAACCCCCGGCTATTCAAACACGACGATCCAATATAATATATCCAGCAACACATAACATCACATGTCATCAACGTAAGTAAATATGCGCATCCCAATTGTCGTTGTCATATAGCAACGAAACCGGCGATATCACATATTACACTTACGGTCACAGAAAAGAAAGTGTAAAACTACAACAGTTGGAATCCGCAACCTCTTTAGACATCGCATGCCTAACCAAATGAATTCCTTAGACATCACATGCCTAACAATTATAAACCCCGCATTTTAGTCTCAAAATCGAAAACACTTTTCACTATCAAGTCGGGCAATTCAACAGGATTCCCGACATACTGATCGAATGCTCGTCGCAAACTTTAGTAGGCAGCCGCACCCCCGACGCCGTCGACGAAGTGCACCAAGGTGGAACACCGCTGCCGCGAGCACCCGGACGGATGCTTTCGGCGACGGGGTTCTCCTACAGTCACTTGGTCGGGGCTATGGAGTGAGGCTATCTATTAAGTTTACCCGGCGAATATCCGCGTACGCTACGTGATTGCGACGGACTTTTGATCACATCAAAATTCCATGGCAACCGATCAAGTGAGACTAAAGTGCTATGTTTATAACATTCATTCAGTTATCTCATAACTTATTGTGAATTCCAAGTATTGTATTCCATTCCAGATAAATAGAAAATGTTAAACTTTCCGATCGAATAGTCGAACACCCAAGTTTTCCCGAAATAGATCAACACTTGAAATAAGTTTTAAAAACATTCAGTTCATGCCTCAGTACCAACGGTCCAGCCGTAAAAGGGTCAAGCCAACGCCTCACATGTGGCACGTCGTACTGCCCCAAACCCGAAGGTTCAAAGGGCAGTTCAAGACGGTCACATAATCGAGTTAAGGTTTGTTGTCTTCTAGAGGGACCATCGCGTTACTTGCACTACTTAGAACGTCTTTAAACCTCGGAAAAATCCAACACTTGGAAATTTCCCGACAGGGGAAAAATTGGGTATTTATATCCGGTCGAACTTTTTAACATATTCTAAAATTTATCCGGAAAGCGACATAGACAAAATCTGATACTCCGATCGAAACACCGAATCCCCAAAACAACCCCAGAAAATTCAACTCTTGAATAAAATTTAAAAATACCCAGAGAACTCGGCACTGTTAAATAGGAATTACTGTGCAAATTGGTAGGGCTGACGTCACACTCTTGCCGCGGAACCGCCGCATAAGCTAGGCTTATGCCGCGGTTCCGCCGCACATTAGAGGGATCATGAAATAAATTTTGCGCCGTAATTCTTAGAATTCCCTGCTGAATTTTTTAAGCATTTTTAATCTGGAAAAAACCCAGTTTTTAGAAAAAGTCCAGAGAGCACTTTTTGTGTTAGGGTTTCGGTTCGTTCGGGTTTCAAACTTCGTCTACGCTTCGCCTAAGGCTCTAGCTAGGCTCTGATACCACTGTAGGGTTCCTAGGCACTCTCAAGAGGTCTCACAAGGCATCAACCATGCCAATTTCAAATTTTAGAGGTGCCGAGAAACCCTAGACTACGGATCGTTAACTAGATGTCTAGGCGAAAGATGCAACTAGTAAACTACTTTTACTAAGAGAACGGAAATACAACCTTTGTAGATCCGTTTCTCCACCTCCATAGCTCCATGATGAAGTCCTCTCCGCTGTCCAAATCGAACCATGACTCTGGCATCGGCTTCATCGGAGAAAAAGCGGGCTAGGTCATCGACGACGATGCCGAAGATGATCTACGTCGAGGCATCACTAGATCAAGCTCCACCTTCACCAATCCATGAAAACTTGTGAAGGAAACACCCTATACTACTTGGCAAGAGGTAGAGGATGAAGAAATAGGAAGTGGGTAGACTTTAGAATTGGATTTCTCACTCATTTCATCAATCCACCATTGATGAAGTCAAGCTTCTTCATCTTGAAGAAGAAGAAGAAGAAGATAATGTTATGATAAGTTATTAAAATGAAAAGGAAAATCAATACTTATCATAATACTAACCTTAGTTTAGTGTAGAGAATAGACCATGGTTAGTTTAAATGGTTAGGGTTAAGCATGAAGACAAAATGGTTACAAAGTCAAACCTTCATGAAGATTCAACTAAAAACAAATAATGCCACCATTTTCCCTTTATTCTTTCCAAAATAAATAAATAAATAAATAAGAAAGAAAAAGCAAAACCCTAATCATCAACTTAACCATGGTTCAATTCTATATACTTAACCAAAGAAGCATGTATCATCAAACATGATACAATCATGTGCACAAAAGTATATCACATATACAACTTGCACATGCAAATGAGAAAATCCATATAAAGTGAACCAATACTAGTTAATGCAAAGTAATATATCAAATATATATAATTATACATTAAATCATTAAATCAACACTTGATTCAATGATCCGGTCATGTCGCACATAACCGACTAGTATCCAATGTATCGGCTTATCGAATCAATCCTTGATTCGATATCTAGGTTATATCGAATATAACCAATCGATACATTCATCGCGAGAATGGAATACGGTATCACATACACGCATTATTCTCGGTCCCGCACATATCTCATATGCGCTCCTATTTCGTTTCGCTTGAGCCAGGAAACCTCTGTGTAGGACTCTAAAGACTCGTCAATACGCCGGCAGCAGGTGATGATCATATCAAGCACCCACAAGCCGCAAGCGGTCTGCTAAACGTAACGGCCACCCGGGTATTGAGCGATCAGAAGATCGACGAGCAAGCCCGCTCACACTCCAGTGAATCCAACCAGTAACACTAACCGTACAGTCCGGTCTCGTCGTCTGATATGTCGCATATCTCGCCTAGGGGTGGTAAACGTCAGACCCCAATAGCTCGATAAGTCGTGTCGATATGAGGTCTATAACAGTTCGAGAAACTACTGGTAACACTTACCAGTAAATCTCAGCAACCCTGGCCAGGGATTTCCGGTTATAGCCAATCGAACACAGCGCAACATCAACCCCCTATACCGGGAGAGACGAATCCCCTCCTATCGCTCATTGCCTCCATATGATTCGGGACTGTACCCAAAAGCCACCGTTTTGCACGCCCTCTTGGACGTGGTAAGATGGAAATCAAAGAACAGTGGGAACCACACAAGACTCTATGACGATCTCGGGTCAACAGACTACTCTGTACCAGTGTCACCAGAGAACTGCCTCTGACGTAAGGTATAATACCATCTGGGAGTTCTCGGCGAGTCCGTCCAGTGTACCCAGTCTCCACTGAGCACCCGTATATCATCTCTGATGTCAAACACCAATGGATATGGGATCATCCATCGCCCATCTGTATGGGTCGAGAAGGTATACGCTAGTCTACTCTGGTATATCGATGCCCCGTCTCGATACACCCACGACTAGGGACCTTGAAGGATGTACTTATGGACTACCATGTCCCCACTAGTATGATCCGCATCATAGTCTAGGTAGTCAAGTACACATCCTAAGGGCTTTACCAACATGTAACAGAGAGACAATCAGTATACACGTTAAGGTAAAGTGTAACCAGATATCATACTTTCATGTCGAGCAAGAAAGTCCTCCCTATATATGTCCCAGCATCCACTACAATATACATCCTATGTACAGTAATGGACTCTAGGGCATACATATAACTAACAGCTTGCAGTGCAGTGATACGCCTTTTATGCACTTAGATGCACTGGACTTCAATTTCGATTGTGATGTTCGATATTTGTTTTGTGCACCTTGTGCACTTGATTGGATTTTGCGCATGTTCGGTGCTTGATATTGGATTTCATGATTTCGTGCATGATGGATGCACCTGATTTAGGGTTTTTCGCGCTTGTTGGGCGCATGTTATGAGATACGATTTTGGTGCACACCAGATGCACTAAATCGAGATTCTTCATGCGTGTCAGACGCACCTGTCCTTACTGTCAGGCACACACGTTGCCTATGACAGATGTTGTGTGCACAACCGATGTACTTAGATGTTGTTTATGTGCGCTTGTATGGCACGTATATGGATTTTGATTTCCGTGCGCACCAGACGCACGTAGTATTCATACGCGTATTTTGGGATTGATTTAACCTATAGAGCAGTACGTTTTTATGATATTTGCTATGTGTTTTCGTACTGGGCAGGACTAGCCAGAGGACAGTTGCTGAATATATTTGGCATTCAATTTCTTCTGATATTTACATATATAGATTCGATATTTACATGTATAGTTTTGAGTTATATCATATTGGTTTTGCTTTGGATTTGGCATGATGTCTTCCCCATGAATCCGATGATTGCGGGATGCTTGACGGAGTTTTGATTTGAGTTATATGCGCATTTTTCATGCGCATGTGCTGCGCTACGATTTGTTTTATGTATTTACAATTTCGCAGCCCCGACGACTTGATGGTTTTGGTTTAGATGTTTTAGTATTTGGGGGGAGTTTTACTTTAAATTCGGGGACCGAATTTTTTTAAGGGGGGGATATTGTAGCGTTTTGAAAATCGTTTCGGTGAAATTTCGGAAAATCGGTAAAATAAGGGGGTTTTCTGTAAAAAGTCAAAATGCAAATATCTTATTATAAAAATTAAATATACATATTCTAGCTATGTAATTGCTAGTATTTGGTGTTTATTGAGCCACTGGTGAAATTTCAAATTTTCTGAAAAAAAATTATTTTATTATTATTTTAAGCCGTCACTAATACATTTAATTAGGGAAAATTACAAATTGGAATGAGTTGAAACAAATTTTGTGCATCATAAAACTTTAAATAAAATTTTATCATGTGGTTTTTGAAACGAAATCGTTTGCCAAAACGGTTTAGAAAATATCGAAGAAAAATGTTTTTTTCGGTGAAATTAGTGTTAATGGGAATTGGGGTATAACATTATCATTTTTCCTCACCCATACACCCATAACTCACCCTCTCTCCCTCTCCCCATGTGGCCGACCCCACCATGACAGCCCTCCCCCTCTCTCTCTCCAATCACAAAGAAAAGAGAAGAAACGAAAAGAAAATGATAAAAGAAAATGTGGACTTTGACTTTCCCACTTTCTCCACCTCACTCTCTCTCCTCCCTCACTCATTTCCCCTCCCCATTCTAGCCGAAAACTGCAAATTCCAGCAGCCCCTCCCTTCTTAATTTCCTCACCTCATCTCTCTCCAAAAATCTACAAAAAAATTCCATGAAAAATCAAGCAAACCTCACCGAAATCAAAATCTAACTCCTACCCATTATTCTTTATCCCATCTAGCATGGATCTTGGGGCATAGAAGCTAATTTGGGAGGCTAAATTGCATGTAGATCTACAAGTCTTGGAGGTATAAATCTTGTCCAAATGGTTAAATTGTTAGTATTTTGCTTAAGCTAAAGTAGTTAAAAGTTGTTTGGGTTTCTAATTTAAAGTGAGGGTTTGTGAAATTCAAGAGAAGGATTTGAATCATGTTAGGGTTGTGATAAATTGATGATGGTTGTGATATGTATTTTAGCATCTTATGGTTTTGAGTTTTATTTCTGTGGTTTTCTTGTGGTTTTGAGTTTTGACCCTCGCCGTTGGCGTTGTATTTTATATTGCTTGTGTGGTTGTGACCGTCGATTGACAAAGAGCTAGCTCCAGCTTGGGGATGCCTTTTATTGATTTCGTATACTATTCATGTTGTATCCCGTTTGGGGGCCAGTATTTACAAAGGAGACTCTGCCGACATTTTCAGTAAATTTTTAATGTTTTTAAAAACCCCATAATTCGGCTTATGCTATTGAAACTACTTGTTTTAAATTGGTTTTCCTTCACTCTTCTACTTTTCTTGGTTTGGTTTTCTGGGTTCTCGGTTTACTTAGATTACGTACGCCTCGAGACGTTCGTAGTTTAAGTGCCGGTCATGTTCCGTACTTTCGGGACGTGACAATACCGCACGTATCTGATCGAACCTTGCCATATCTCCATACGGCCTCTACAGCGTTTCGCCCGAAACTTGAGTAACTGTGTGTGTGGTGGACTCTAAAGACTCATCAATACTATGGCTGTGGATTTAACCACTAGCACGTCAGAGGTATCAGCCATACATGACGGGCCACCAGCTATTGACCAAAAGGGACGTCGATGAGCGAACTCATCCTGACACCCTACTGAGCCTGTCAGTGACAATATCCGTACAGTCCGGTCCGTTCGTCTATGAGCATCGCATGGCGGGCCTACGGGGTTGGTAAAAGTTAGACCCCAAAAAGCAGTACAAGTCGTGTCGGAGTGCAGCCCAGAACACCCTGAGATACTACTGGAATACCTACCAGTAAATCTCCTGCCTTGGCCAAGGACTTTTAATGTGCTGGCTCTCCTAGACACAGCGCGACCTCACCCCCAATACCGGGAGAGACGAACCCCTGCAGATCCGCTCACTGTCTCCATGTGGCTCGGGACTGTACCCAACTAAAACCTGTTTGCACGTCTCCTTTGAGCGTGGTAGGGTAGTAATCTAAGTACAGTGGGAACTCACACGAGATAAATGACGATCTCAGGTCGATGAACTAACCTGTTCACATGTCACCAGGGAACTACTATCTGACGTCAGGTATAATACCAACTAGCAGGTTCCCGGCGAGTCCTGTCCGGTGTACTCATAACCCAATGAGCACCTGTATACATCTTAGGTGAACCAACTGACACCAGTGGCTTGTGAGACCGGCCACCGCCCCTCGTCGGGGTCTCGACTGTATACACTAGTCTACTCTGGAGTATCGATGCCCTGTCTCGAAACTCCCATGACTAGGGACCTTTTAAGGATGTGCTTATAGACTCCAGCTCTCACGTATATGATATCCCTCATACTGCTGGTAGTCAAGCAAGAATCCTAGGGGCTCTATCAACGTGTAATAGCGACTCGTAAGGTCACCTAAAGCAGTACACGATGATAAAGATAAACCAGATAGCATATTATCATTTCGAGTAAGACTGTCCTACCAGCATAGGTCCTCCCTCAATCATTGCAATCACGTGCCTGTGATCCAATAATAGACTCTGAGGGCACTATATCCAACAAAGCTATCATACTCTTGTCCATCTATCTCAGTACTTTTTAATCGGTGAATATTTAGATGGATTTGCTCACACATTTTTCATGCGACCGTTAATACTTCTTGAGGTACTAACCGACCGATTTCTCATGTGCTTGCTGATTAGGCGTATTAGTATTTTCCTCGTCTTACAACACCTAAGGCTTAGCAGTGACTCCCAAACCAGTTGGTCTAAGGCACTAGGTGATGAAGCACCCTCGCTATATTTTTTTATTGCTGCCTTGGTGATAACAAAACCAGTGTTCATATTTCTATACCATTTTATCTTTTATTCATTTATAATTTCCTTAATACTTTGGCTTTTAGACAAGAGCATTTCAAGGTATCCCGAGTTTCAAGACGTGTGTAAGTGCGTATAGTAGGGTATCAACATTCAAATGTTTGGCTTCCATAATAGAAACTATTTTTCAGACTTATTTTTATCCTCAGATTAGTGACTTCCTTCATCTTACTAACCCATAGGACAACGGCTCATAACTACTTATTACTAGTTTCATTTAAGAAAACTTCTAATTTTCTTGATTTCCTTAAATTTTTCCAATCTTTTGGATGTAATTTTTCACTATCTAATCTTTTATTATCTTATTTATGTACACATTTTTTCATTTTTATTAAATGTTTTGTGCTTATGCAAAGTATGATGCAAAGTGATGCATAAATAAGCACAAACCTCCCCCAAACTTGTTTAGAACAGTGTCCTCACTATTGCCATCCGTTAAATCTCGAAAACCTGTAGACTTGGGAGGAAATTTATTAACGGGGGCAAGAAATATGGACGTGAAAATCTCGCCCAAATTTATTTTTGGCTCACCATTTTGAGGACAACTTTTATTTTCAAGAGCTAAAAATATCACCCCCCTCAAACTGAGTTAAACAATGTTAAGCATTTAAAATCATAAGAGGGGGTCAAAGTTACTGGTCAATGCCAAGCTTTACAAAGACCAAAGGTCAACACCAACCATTCGAAGATTTTATCCGTGTAGTGCACTGGTTGGTAGAAGAACATGTTGTATAGAGTCAGGAAGAAGTGGGGAAAAGGTAAGTGGTGTGATGGAAAGGGTTTGCGTCTCAATTTGGAGAGACGACACAGTGATTATGATGGGTTACACGCATTCTCTTTATAGTCCAGAAGAAGCGGTGGAGGTTCAATTTCTTTGTTTTGGAGATGATTCATCTCAACACCCGTATTTGCTAAGAATGCAAGTCTATCAGCGAACATTTCCTTGAAGCTTTCATCAATATCCTGAAGAATATTCTCATTTGAAAGAACAGGATGATACTCAGACTCCAGAAACGGGTCATCATCGACATTAGATGTTGACCCGGACAACTTGAAAGAAGGGTCCGTATGTATATGATACATATCTTGGTCAAACAACAATGTATAAAGGAAGTCTGTATCTGTATCGTGAAGCTGATCAAATTTGCTGCTGTCGACATCCATTAATTCGACAGAACAGACTCGAGCATGAGGATCGGAGGGTTGACTTCCCAACTTGTAAATGTTAAGTTCAATCGATCTGTTCCCGAAGGATAGGGTCATAGAACCGTTTCGACAGTTGATTACAGCGTTGGAAGCCGCAAGAAAAGGTCGACCTAGAATCACTGGAATTTGGTTACGTGGGTTCACTACAGGCTGTGTATCCAAAACAATAAAGTCCACAGGGAATACAAATTCCCCGATTTTTATCAACACATCCTCAAGTTCACCCCTAGGTTTGTTGATTGATCGGTCGGCCATCTGGAGAGTTATGTTCGAGGGCTTTAACACTCCGATACCTAATTGCTCATAGAATGAATATGGAAGCAAGTTAACACTAGCGCCAAGTTCAAGTAAAGCACGGTTAATGTGTTTATCCCCAATAGAAATAGAAATAGTTGGACAGCCAGGGTCCGTACGTTTCCTTGGTAATTGTTGAGGAAAAGCTGTGTCTATAGTACTCGACATGAACACTTTTTTAGGCACTTGAGTCTTCCTCTTCCTAGTACACAAGTTCTTAAGAATTTTCTCATAAGACGGAACTTGTTGGATAGCATCTAGGAGAGGGATATTGATGTTGACTTGCTTAAACATATCCACAATTTTCTCGATTTGTACGTTAGGTTTGTTGGCCCTCAATCTGTTTGGAAATGGAGTTCTATCAATAAGTGCTGGGTCCAACATTTGTGGAGAAGTTTGTGGGGGTGGGATGGCTGAAGTGGGTGGAGGGTTCGAGCCTTTGGGAAAACGGAGAATAGGCTCGGAGGAAGAAGGTAAATTAGACGAAATAGGGTAAGAAGTAGAAGTGGAAGTGGAAGCCTGGGGTTCAATTGATTCCTCAACATCAATCTGTTCACCCATATGATTGTCTAGCACTCTTCCAGATCTCAACGTGGTAAGTGCATTCACATTAGTGTAATGTGAAGGTCCCGGATCAGGTAGAGGTTGAGATGGAAGATTCCCTTTCTCTCTAGCACTCATTGCGGCTGTTAACTGTGCAATTTTTGCTTCCATCGATTTAATAATCTCACCTTGGGAGGTGGAGTTTTTCTTTATATCATCGATAAAAGACTTAAAATCAGCTGACATTTGAATAGAATTTGTCAGAAGCAAACTCATGGTTTGTTCAAGTGCAGAGGTGTTATTGATACTGGCAGAAAAAAGATCAAAGTTGTTGGCCGGGTTTTGAAAATTTTTTGGTTGATAGTGTAAGTCTACGGTAGCGCCCCGGCCGTCTTTCAGACGCCAAATGCGGAACAAAAACTTTTATAAGCTGGCGCTATCGTATACTATAACCCGGATCTGCCATTAAAGCTAAACTAACAAACTGTAAAGAGGGTAGAATTGTTATACCGAACGATCCAAGTCCTTCGGTCATCAACCATCATCCCACACTTTGTTGCGGCTGCTCCGATCTCCTGAATCTCCAGTCTTCTCATCCAGGTGGCACCACGTCGACGGATCTTTAAACGGGCTCCCGCCTCTGAACCGAGACAACTCGATCATCAAGTCTGCCAAAAAAGATGACCAAGATTGATGTAGAGAATGAGTAGAACACTTTGTCTCGTTCCGTCCAAAGCTATGGACGAACGGTTAATGAAGTTTCCTTTTGGAATCAGGTGAAATGAGAAATTTAGTTATCTAATTTCCATGAACCAAAACTTGCATCTTTTTTCAAATGAACCAATCATCATCCTTTGCAAGAGGGGGCCGGCCACATTATAGGAAGAGGGAGGTGAGTGTAGGATTCAAGGAGGGTAACCATAAGATTAAAGAAGAGAGTGAGTCACAAGACACCTTGTGTAACGCCTTGAAAAGTCGTTTTGGTGTTTTCCCGAAAATCGGTGAAAATTCGGTATTTTTCCGAAAATCGTCTTTTTTGTTATTTTGCAGTTTAGGACTAATTATACCTAAAATGGATAGATAATTGCTTGTTTGTAGTAGCAAATGAGTTACGTATGAAATTCTGGTCGTTTAAAAATTTTCCCTAATTTTTCAATTTTTAATATTATTTTAAGCCGGTAAGAAAATACATTAAATTAGCGATAAATACAAATTTAAATAGGCTAAATTTAAGCTTTAAAATCATGTTAATTAAAATCTAGTTGTAATATAAATTTTTATTATTTTATTTTAAATTTTAACTAATTTTTATTATGGAAATCGAAATTTATTGAATTTTAAGCTAAAACTTGCAATTTTGGACTTGTGGGAGGTCTTTTTGCATGGGATTCTTTTTGTAACCTCTCCCACTCACCCCCACACCCCAAGGCCGGCCCCACCACTGCTACAACAGCCCCATCCCCCTCCATTTGACTTTAACAATTGTGAATGATTTGTTTTGAAAAGGATTAAAATATTGTAATTAAGGTATGGTGTACTTTGGATATGAAATGGCTTTGACTTGGTGAAAGATTTAGCAAACCCACACCCTTCTCCCCCTCTCCATTTTTCTGGCCGAGAGCAGCCCCCCCCTTTCATTATTTTTCCTTCTCTTTTCTCTCATTTTCTTCAAGAAAATTCCATCAAAATTCAACAAAAATCAACAAATCCTTCACTATTTCAACACAAAACCTTAATCCATCTCTTCTCACACCCACTTTAGTTTAAATCTTGGAGAAAGGAGGCATCTTTGGAGGCAAATTGTCCTTGCTAGATCTCTAGTTGAGATATAAATTCTTCCTAATTAAATTCTTTTGGTTAAGTTTCTTAAATTAAATTGTTTTAGTGTTAATTTAGTGTTAGCTTCATTCTAGATTTTTAAAAGTTCATGGTTTGAGTTAGCTAGGGTTTTAGAAACCATTATTTAGTTAATTAAATTTATGTTGCTATCTAGTGTTTTGCTAACCTTAATCTAAGTGGTTAACTTGCTTATTAGGCTAAAATCTAGTGTTAAATTAAGGTTTTTCATGTATAGTTTGGTTTAAGTTTGCTAATTACCAAAAATCAACAAAGGATTTGTTTATGGAAATTAGGTTTTTAAGCATTGCTAGTGTGTTGGAAATTTGTGTAGTGGCTATCTATGGTTAACTTGGGTGTTTGCGCGAAGTTGTGTGCACTTTATCGCAAATCCGCGAAGTTTGCACGATTTTGGAAGTCTTTTGTGCTTACTAGTTTTTATTAAATTTTTGTGGTGATGTATTTGCGATGTCTTGATTACATTTTTAGCGTATCCTATGACTTTTAGGATGTGTGAGTGCGGATTTTTGAGTGTTCGGGTTTTAGTTTTGCCGGGCGACCAAATCGACGATTTTAGTTAGTTTTTGCGATTTTCGCGTGTGTTCCGCACACCTTGTGCACGTTGTACCTAGCTTGTGAACATTAGTATTTTCGTTTGGGTTTTGCGTCGTTCTTGATATGTAACCTTATGTTTGGTATTGATGTAAATTCCAGGTTCGGTCGCGGAGACGTCATACGCGGCACGAAAGGGGAAAGCGGTGATTGGACGTGACTAGCTAGGAATTTCGGTGAGTAGATGTAACATCTACGGGGGACTATCGTTGGATGGCGCAAGTCGCCCGATAGTTTTAGTAGCTTAAAAAGATTCTTAGTAATGTTAGTAATTAGGGGTGTAATACTTGTATGATTATTTGCTACATTCATGCCTTATATTGACATACATATGCGAACCCATTCTATAGGACACCTGCACCATTGCCAGGGTTTTTATATGCAGCACGAGCACTATTCATGCCTACACCCACGCCCTGGTGATTACCATGCCACCACACTAGATAACCTTTAAATTGAAACCTTTTACTATAATTGATACTTAAACTTGTGCTATTGCCTTTAATTCCTTAAAATAAAATCATAGGATTGCTATTCATGTGCATGTACCTCATCATATTATTTGTTCATGCTTAGTCTATTAATCACACATCGCAACTTGATTATTGATACCATATGCATTCATTATCATAGACATATGCACTTATGAGGATTTCTTGAGATTTTATGATATTTCTGGATTTCGGGGGAAAGCCGCAAAATTTCTAAACTTATTATATTTTTAAAATATGTAAATTGCGGTGTTCTAGTGATGTAAGTGTCGTCCACCATGAGTTTGCTGTGGTTTTCGAGACCCGTTTCGAGGAGTTGGATGAACCGTCTCGGGTACATGGTGGGCCCGGTAAGGTACCCCTGGGCAAGAAGCTCGTGGTGCTGACGATGAGCCTGGCAGGGGGCGGATTACCTACTGGTGACTGTTTGGGACGGCGGATATCCAGAGGATATCGACCGTGGCCGCGAGATGATGAGATAGTGATTTTGAGATGGGTCAGCCGGATTGCTGAGGCCAGAGATACTATGACATGGATATATGAGATTTGTGATAGTTTTGAGGTGTTGTTGCTGGACACCGGTTCTTGTTGATTCTATTGGTATTGTGCTGGTATTTCAAAAGAGATTCCTAAAGGAAAAACATGATTCTTATACTTACACACTCAGATCATGAGTTGATTCGCATTGCATTCATACCTGCTAGTATATTCATATTGCATACATACCTGCTATTATGTCCTGCCTTACCTGTATTTTAGATGCTAGGATGCTTGTGTGCATGCATTCGATAGCCTGTGTAGATGTTATTTATTACTCACGAGTTAGCAACTCACCCCCGTTGTGCCACAGCCTTTTGCAGGTCCGCTCCGTCAGTACAGTAGCGGCGGGCGCACTTGTTTCTTTTGCCTCTTTTGCCTGGACTCGAGGTTTTGCTCTTAGGTGGGTTATATTATTATTTTTGTACCACCTTGTATATGTAAGTGCACGGCGGCGCCCCGGCCGTCAATCCGACGGCCAAACGCGGAAACGGTGATAAACATAAATTTTTGCGGACTTGGCAAAACGGCACCACCGCGCACTAAAACCGGATCGTTAACCATTAACAAGTCTAAGCTACAAAGAGGATGGGTTAGAGATATATACCATACGATCCGAGTCCTCCGGTCTTCATCTCCACTCCGATCTCCTCGCGGGATCTCCGTCCATCTCCTCCTCGTCGGAAAGGGCACCACGAAGCCGGGTATTTTTACGGGCTCCCACCTCAATACCGAGGCAACTCGCGCATGAAGCCGGCAAATCGACATGCTCAAGATATGCTGTAGGAAGTGTAGTGTAGAATCATAGTCTCTTTTGGGGTTTGGTTGCCATTTGTGGATGATGGAGGAAACAAGACAAGAAAAATGGTGCTTGCATTTTTCTTAACATGAAATGAGATCAATCAAATGAAACACTCTCAAGGATGAAGATGAAACTCTCTTCTTCTCTTTTCTTTCTCTCTTTCTTTTTCTCAACCATGAACAAAAACCTCTCATCAAGTGAGAATGAAAATGGTGGAGCAAAAACAATATGATAACAAGAGGGAGGTGAGTGTAGGATGCAAAAAGTGGTGACCACAACCTAAAACATAATCATCACTAAATCAACATCAAACCTCTTTTCATTTCTAATCTCATAAAGCAAAGAAAAGAAAGAAAAAGGATCTCATCATGAAAAGCCATCATGATGCCACCAATATGCAAGATACCCCCTCCACAATTGTAATTTGCAAAACTGCAAATTACCCCCTCCATCGGAAAAGTCCGGCCGGGAAAGAACAAAGGAAAACCGGCCGGAACGGAAAGCAAACTGGCAACTCCAGAAAACTGGTCCCGTAATAAATTACAGGAAAACCCCATACTGTGCATACACACCCGCATCTGTATTCCGTCCGGATACAAATGCAATGAGACAAAATCTACACTGTACTATACTAGGATCCGGCTTAAACCAAAGCCGGCTAGTAATATCCGTCCGATCCTGATCCGTGCAATACCGCACGTATCTGATCGAACGCTGCCATATAACTATACGGCCACTAGTACAAAACCGTCCGATCCTGATCCGTGCAATACCGCACGTATCTGATCGGACCCTGCCATATCTCCATACGGCCTCTACAGTGTTTCGCCCGAAACTTGAGTAACTGTAAGTGTGGTGGACTCTAAAGACTCGTCAATACTATGGCTGTGGATTTAACCACTAGCACGTCAGAGGTATAAGCCAAAACGTAACGGGCCACCAGCAATTGACTAAAAGGGACGTCGATGAGCGAACTCATCCTGACACCCTACTGAGCCTGTCAGTGACAATATCCGTGCAGTCCGGTCCGTTCGTCTATGAGTATCGCATGGCGGGCCTAGGGGGTTGGTAAAAGTCAGACCCCCAAAAGCGGTACAAGTCGTGTCGGAGTGTAGCCCAGAACACCCTGAGATACTACTGGAATACCTACCAGTAAATCTCCTTGCCTTGGCCAAGGACTTTGTGTAATGGCTCTCCTAGACACAGCACGACCTCACCCCCAATACCGGGAGAGACGAACCCCTGAAGATACGCTCACTGCCTCCATGTGGCTCGGGACTGTACCCAACTAAAACCTGTTTGCACGACTCCTTTGAGCCGTGGTAGGGTAGTAATCAAAGTACAGTGGGAACTTACACGAGACAAATGACGATCCCCAGGTCGATGAACTAACCTGCACACATGTCACCAGGGAACTGCCATCTGACGTCTGGTATATGACCAACTAGCATGTTCCCGGCGAGTCATGTCCGGTGTACTCATAACCCAATGAGCACCTGTATACATCTTAGGTGATCCAACTGACACCAGTGGCTTGTGAGACCGGCCACCGCCCCTCGTCGGGGTCTCGACTGTATACACTAGTCTACTAATGGAGTATCGATGCCCGGTCTCGAAACTCCCACGACTAGGGACCTTTTAAGGATATGCTTGTAGACCCCCAGCTCCCACTTATATGATCGCCCTCATACTGCTGGTGGTCAAGCAAGAATCCTAGGGGCTCTATCAACGTGTAATAGCGACGTGTCAGGTCACCTAAAACAGTACACGATGATAAAGGTAAACCAGATAGCATACTATCATCTCGAGTAAGACTGTCCTACCGGGATAGGTCCTCCCTCAATCATTACAATCACGTACCTGTGACCTAATAATTGACTCTGAGGGCACTATCTCCAACAATCTCCCACTTGCACTCAAGGCTAATTATTGCGATGTCGCATACTCACAGCCCGTGTGATACCGAACATCCAACTCCTCTACTAGTCAGTCTCACAAAGCTCGTTTGCGGAACTATTGCGTTCGAGGAATAGCCTCAGTGAGTGGATCCGCCTGTGGTGTTCCTTTCTATGTCTCTCTATATCTCAAGCTCGCAGAGAAAACCATCTCCCGAAAAGAGCAATACCTGTCTTAGAATGTCTGGATGTCTGATGGGACCGAGCTCATAAATGAACTCCAAACCCAAACTTCTTAGACTGTATCGTCAACTGAACTTAATCAGTATCCTGCGCCATGCCTCCCTCAGTATTTCCTTGGACCACCTGTCCAAAATACTGCCCCTCGTTAGAAGGAAAAACTATAACTCTGACAACCTGCTTGTCGTCCATGTCACCTTGGAAGCTTGGAATGACAACTGTCTCCGAAATGAGGCTGTCGTTATCATATCCCTAGAACATCCACTTATGTTCTAAAACTGCTTCCGACTGTTTCTCCAGGATTGGATCAATATCAACTTATTGCATCTAGTGCAAGAACAACATCTGGTGTGGTACTTGACATCTCATGATTGACTCAATTGCCTAAGCAAGTGATCTGCCAATCATGCACATCCCTCTCTACTTTAGTCTATAAGACACCTTTAGAGAGGGTGACTCCATCACCTGCAGGTACACTACCGTGCCAGGAGTCGTCCATTCTAAATACTCTTAGAATGCTGTCAAGGTACCCTGATTGGGAAACCACCCAAATCTAGATCTAAAACCATAGATCTAGTAACCAGTATGTCTGATATTATGTCCAAGTCCCATGTGGAGAAAACACTGTGTGACGACCAAAGTATAACCGATCGTAGTATAGGAGTTTCTTTTCCTACTTTGTGTATGTCATCCAAATACCATGACATCACACCTTACTACCTTCTCAACAGATCCATCCCTTATTCTGATGAAGTCAAACCCATGACTGTCACGTCAGAAATAGATGATCTATCTCCGCTACATCTGCTCTAGTCTATAAATAGACATAAGCTACCTGTCCACCAATGCTTCCGCTGCTCCCACTGACTACGACAACCCTCTGGCAGAGTCATATACACGTACACTTCTGAAGCGAGTTCAGAACGACGCTATACTCATCCTCCTGCCGGGTCTCACAGCCTGGAACAACAGCAATGGTAATTGTGGGTAAACAAGAACTTCTCTGTCACCGTCCTTGAGGCTACTGTAGTACCTCTCGGGTGCCTGAAGTTACCCACCTTATCTGCGGAGTGGCCAATGGAATGTCAATCCAGATTGAATCTTTAGGTTCCTTATCAAATCTTCAGTAATCGTTTGTGGTTCTGGAATCACTTCCAGTTCTACCATACTCCCACTATTGTTTTCTGAAAAAATCCATTTTTAATAAAACTGTGGCGAGTCTAGAACAATATCGCTATTGTTCATCCAGATGGTAGAAAGTCAACCCTCGTCATAGCCTGGGTCAACCCACAAACAGCCATTACAGAAACGTGCCTTGAGTTGTCCAGTGTCTGGTTTTAATCATAAACCGGACAACTCCCCGTACCTTAACATCGTTAAGATATGAACTGTTCTATATCCAATATAGAAACAGAGGCACGGATTTAATTGAACCAGATTCAAATCATGCAGCTGTCCCCAGCGCATGTCAACTAAATGGAAGGAGGCCGATCAGCGTTACTCAACTTAGGAATGCTTCCAATTATGAGTAACCTGAAAGAGAAACAAGTTCTCTTTATCATTACTATCAACTGAATACGATACACAAGTATCTACATCTTCGATCACTTGAAGAATCCCGATACTTGCTACACCTGGTTCTCTACTCTATTCAAATACCTATAACTCCTCAAAACTTAGACCCTGTGTTTCTACGAAACACATGTCTAAGAACTAGAGAAGTTAAAAGTAAACAGAATATAGTATGAGGACCAACCCCTCCGTCCTAATGGACACTGGACAACATACAATACTCTGTATAAGTCCGCCGAGTCTAACAACTCTTTTACTGTGTGTCGTAGGTTGAAAACTGTACTTATGGTTAAGAAGAATTACACCGTTGTTTGATGCTCCTTACCTAACCATCCACTGATATAGGTAAATGTCATCGACATAATATCAAAAGGTATATCTCACTCTATAAAATAGACGTACAGATATATCAATTTGAAATTGGTGCACAACAGCGGATATTCAAAACCAAACATTTGCCGACCGGCAAACAGCCAAGGTGATCTCCTCAAATATCACCGATTACAACGAATCCCGATATAATGAGGATGATCACCCAATTCCCAATAACTTACTCCCACTCATCATTTGTAAAACCATACAGATGTGAGAATCAAATCTGGTAAATACATACCCTGGAGCAAGTGTCTAATCGGAAAATCAGTTTTCTTTTAACAGTACACAGTGAAACTGAAACATTGAAATGTTTCGATGGGGTATCCTGGTATTCCTAGTAATGCCTCTACCATTATCCAAATTCACAACTATAACCGCATAATTCTTTGCCACCTCTCCAAATCCCTTTATATGTCTTTAGTCATTACCTTCTGCACACCCCTTAGGCCAAATGGTTTTCTTCCTTCCCTACCGTTCGGCACCAGCCTATGGTTTGGAAGAAGACTATCCAATAAGCATAATGGGTGTACTGTCCTAATCCTAGGAGCACTCGCAATGCGAGAGAAGGTGAAGATAAAAGACACCTGAATGTACTTTATTCCTATTTCTCCTGGACCAGAATCCATCCCCGAACTGGAACAAGTTCCATTCGAGTTCGTATATAACCATACGATGGTGTATCCAAATAAACTGTGGATCTTCGTAGTGATACGGAGTGTCCTGGAGAAATACAAAGGTGATGTGGGAGTGGTAACGAAATATTTGGTTTGGTCGTGAATATCTGTTGCAATTTACTTTGCCCTCTAACTAATCCCTTGCTTTGTCTGAACTTAATACCTTCTGCACACCATCGTTATGCTAATTGGTTTTCTTCATTCCCTACCGGTCGGCACCAGCCTAAGGTTTGGAAGAAGACAATCCAATTTGCGTAATAGGTGTACTACCCCTAAACCAAGGAGTACTCGTAACCTGAGAGAGGGTAAAAGGAAAAGACAACTGAATAATCCTATCCGTTTTCTCCAGAACCGGAAACCATCCTCGAATAAATTCTTTCGAGTTCGTATCTAACCATACGATGGTTTTGTCCAATGGAAGTGGACGTTCGTAGTAAAACGGGGTGTCCTGGAGAAAAGGGTAAAAGTAGGAGTGGCAATGAGGTTTGCAACTCTGACAATCCAAAAGCCAGTGTTAAGAAGGTTCGGTTAATTTGGTCACTGAGTCAAAGTCTAGGGTCGGGTCAATGGTCGCTGCCAAGAGAGAGAGAAAAGAAACACTCAGCGTGCACTCTAACCAAGATCAGAATGGTTACCAATTTATCTAATCTGGAAACCTCCCACTGTACCTCAAATTCTCCTCCAAACCTGAAAGAAGAATTAGTCGGGGTGACCCGAGGAGTAAACTAACTCATCAGTGGGAATCGGGATCCAACTCTCATCGCATGATAACGTGACGGAATCCGCTCACGGTATCACACTCCAGAAGGTATGCGCATATCTGGCAAGTTTCAGTTCTTTTGAAACTCCCGATGTGATTTCTGCCCCATGCTCTTATGACCTTGACGAAGGTCAACAAATCATAAGTCACATGTCAAGTTCTACCCGTCATTATCCAGGGTTAATCTGAATCCACCCGTACAAGCCCTTGACGAAGGTCAACAAGGCTATACGACTGTCCCAAACCAACGCATCTATCTATGCAGCAGAAAGGTAACAAGCAGCTACCATACACTATGCCTTGACGAAGGTCAACAAACATAGCATGAATACTACGTGCTACCCGTCTGAAACGACGGAGGGCTACGAATGGTTTCTGGCGAAAACCTTTAACGTAAAGAACTTGATATCGTTGAAGGAACTGATAGCTTTTTAGAAAATATAGTGACGAAAACCTTTACTAAAGAGGTCACTCCCGGTGAAGGGATCTCGGCTCTTTCCCCGTAGAATGAGGTGCAGGATATTCCAACTGAATACCACGGTGCAAAGCAAAAGTAATCGGCTATAGTGAAGTTAATGTCCTGACGCAAACTTCTGTCCAAGGGGTCACTCCCGGTGAAGGGATCTCGGCCCTTGCCTCGTCGACTGAGGAGCAGGATATTCCAAATGAATACCACGATGCAAAACAGAAATGAACGTCCTTGCAATAACAGCTTTTTGAAAAGTGTTCCAACAACATCAGATTAGGTTTGTTTTAACTTGCATTGATCCGAATCAACGCAGTCCCATCAATTGATCACACCACAAAGAACGAAAATATACTGACGTACGTATATGCCATCCGCATTCGCCACTGGGTCCCGTCATTACCCGTTAGGTTAGCTAACTAACGACAGAGCGGGGACTGGACTAGCGCGGATGCAAAACATATACAACATCTACTAATATATATACCAATATATTATATTCGCTCAAGGCGTGAATAAAATGCAACATCACAGAGAATGAACAGCATCACAGAAACAATACAGATATCTGGGATCCCCGGGTTTCACAGAGCCGCTGAAACCCGACGTTCCCCTGGTCGTGTGGATAGCCTGTGCAATGAAAACCTAGACCCCTACGGGCGCGGCAAGTCACCCGCCAAAACCTGAAGCGAGGCAGCCCCCTTCAGCACCGTGAATGGACCACCCAGCACTTCACGGAATCCGGTCACTTGGGCACCCCTCCTGGGTCAACCTGTACCCCCTACGAGTGCGGCGAATAGTCCGCCAATCCTGGAGTGAAGCCCCCTCCGTCCCAATGCCATGAGATGCGGGCTTGTTGCCCTCCAGAACCCGGCTATCCGTGCACCCCTCCGCGGGGCAATCCTAGTACAGAAAGTAAAATATACATACACCGGGTACATCGACCGCAACCAGGTCGTGCCCCAAAAGAATAATACACACAGGCAGTGACGGCAGTCCACATGTCGGACGCTCGCCCCGCAATATCAAATGTACATTATACAACCAAAACTGTACTAGCATTGCATCCAGGCTATCCCCCACGACCGATCCGCAACATCACAGCAAATACATAGAACATCAACGTGAAAGTCACGTTCGCAAATCCGTCTAACCGGGCTATAGCAGTTAGACAGGATTTACCGATCGAGTGACATTCACGGTCGCAGATATAATGTAAATACTGTGAAAAATGTGTTTAAAATTTTCCGATTGATCAAACAATTAACAAGTGGGCCCCAAAGAAAACTGTAGCACTCACAGAAACAATTGGCCCAACTTTAATATTCCAAAGCCCATATTTTAAGCCCATAAGGCCTCTGTAAAAAAATGGTGAAGTGATGTGAATAGTGCGCGGCGGAAGGGCCGCACAAAGGGGGTTTTCGCGGCGGTTCCGCGCTCCAACTGTGGAGTTACTTCATCAAATTTTTACAGAACTCTTAGATTTTCCAGTACATCAATATTTTACAACCTGAAAAATTTTTCGAGACCAAAAAATTTCAACAGAAACTGTCGTGGGCAAATACGGGTTTTTGGACATTTCGATCGATCGGAACTGAAAAACACATTACACAAAGCTAGACTAAGTTAATGGCGAGGCTCTGATACCACTGTAAGTGCACGGCGGCGCCCCGGCCGTCAATCCGACGGCCAAACGCGGAAACGGTGATAAACATAAATTTTTGCGGACTTGGCAAAACGGCACCACCGCGCACTAAAACCGGATCGTTAACCATTAACAAGTCTAAGCTACAAAGAGGATGGGTTAGAGATATATATACCATACGATCCGAGTCCTCCGGTCTTCATCTCCACTCCGATCTCCTCGCGGGATCTCCGTCCATCTCCTCCTCGTCGGAAAGGGCACCACGAAGCCGGGTATTTTTACGGGCTCCCACCTCAATACCGAGGCAACTCGCGCATGAAGCCGGCAAATCGACATGCTCAAGATATGCTGTAGGAAGTGTAGTGTAGAATCATAGTCTCTTTTGGGGTTTGGTTGCCATTTGTGGATGATGGAGGAAACAAGACAAGAAAAATGGTGCTTGCATTTTTCTTAACAAGAAATGAGATCAATCAAATGAAACACTCTCAAGGATGAAGATGAAACTCTCTTCTTCTCTTTTCTTTCTCTCTTTCTTTTTCTCAACCATGAACAAAAACCTCTCATCAAGTGAGAATGAAAATGGTGGAGCAAAAACAATATGATAACAAGAGGGAGGTGAGTGTAGGATGCAAAAAGTGGTGACCACAACCTAAAACATAATCATCACTAAATCAACATCAAACCTCTTTTCATTTCTAATCTCATAAAGCAAAGAAAAGAAAGAAAAAGGATCTCATCATGAAAAGCCATCATGATGCCACCAATATGCAAGATACCCCCTCCACAATTGTAATTTGCAAAACTGCAAATTACCCCCTCCATCGGAAAAGTCCGGCCGGGAAAGAACAAAGGAAAACCGGCCGGAACGGAAAGCAAACTGGCAACTCCAGAAAACTGGTCCCGTAATAAATTACAGGAAAACCCCATACTGTGCATACACACCCGCATCTGTATTCCGTCCGGATACAAATGCAATGAGACAAAATCTACACTGTACTATACTAGGATCCGGCTTAAACCAAAGCCGGCTAGTAATATCCGTCCGATCCTGATCCGTGCAATACCGCACGTATCTGATCGAACGCTGCCATATAACTATACGGCCACTAGTACAAAACCGTCCGATCCTGATCCGTGCAATACCGCACGTATCTGATCGGACCCTGCCATATCTCCATACGGCCTCTACAGTGTTTCGCCCGAAACTTGAGTAACTGTAAGTGTGGTGGACTCTAAAGACTCGTCAATACTATGGCTGTGGATTTAACCACTAGCACGTCAGAGGTATAAGCCAAAACGTAACGGGCCACCAGCAATTGACTAAAAGGGACGTCGATGAGCGAACTCATCCTGACACCCTACTGAGCCTGTCAGTGACAATATCCGTGCAGTCCGGTCCGTTCGTCTATGAGTATCGCATGGCGGGCCTAGGGGGTTGGTAAAAGTCAGACCCCCAAAAGCGGTACAAGTCGTGTCGGAGTGTAGCCCAGAACACCCTGAGATACTACTGGAATACCTACCAGTAAATCTCCTTGCCTTGGCCAAGGACTTTGTGTAATGGCTCTCCTAGACACAGCACGACCTCACCCCCAATACCGGGAGAGACGAACCCCTGAAGATACGCTCACTGCCTCCATGTGGCTCGGGACTGTACCCAACTAAAACCTGTTTGCACGACTCCTTTGAGCCGTGGTAGGGTAGTAATCAAAGTACAGTGGGAACTTACACGAGACAAATGACGATCCCCAGGTCGATGAACTAACCTGCACACATGTCACCAGGGAACTGCCATCTGACGTCTGGTATATGACCAACTAGCATGTTCCCGGCGAGTCATGTCCGGTGTACTCATAACCCAATGAGCACCTGTATACATCTTAGGTGATCCAACTGACACCAGTGGCTTGTGAGACCGGCCACCGCCCCTCGTCGGGGTCTCGACTGTATACACTAGTCTACTAATGGAGTATCGATGCCCGGTCTCGAAACTCCCACGACTAGGGACCTTTTAAGGATATGCTTGTAGACCCCCAGCTCCCACTTATATGATCGCCCTCATACTGCTGGTGGTCAAGCAAGAATCCTAGGGGCTCTATCAACGTGTAATAGCGACGTGTCAGGTCACCTAAAACAGTACACGATGATAAAGGTAAACCAGATAGCATACTATCATCTCGAGTAAGACTGTCCTACCGGGATAGGTCCTCCCTCAATCATTACAATCACGTACCTGTGACCTAATAATTGACTCTGAGGGCACTATCTCCAACAGTATATTCCTTGTATCTAGTGTACTCCATCTACTGTATCTACCAGTATTGTTGTATATTGACCTAGAGATGAGACTGTGAGATTGTGGACTTTTTTATGCTGTATTTTGGGGTCGAGCTCACTTGAGTCGACATGCTGTTTTTCTCATGCTTCCTTATGATTATTTCGCATGTTGTTGCTTTACATTGCGTGGGATTTATGACCGCCTTGTGGCGAAGAGCTAGCTCCCGCTTGGGGATGCCTTATTTGTTGGATTCATATATATTCTTGTTGTACCCATTTTGGGGGCCAGTATTTACAAAGGAGACTCTGCCGAAATTTTCGGAAAAATTGGTATTGTTTTTAAAAAGGGTTTTACATGACTTATTTGATAAACTCGCTTTCAATTGATTGGGTTTTCTTCACTCTTTTGCTTATTTGGTTTTGGTTTCTGGGCTTTGGCTTACTTATTTTACGGACGTCTTGAGACGTTTCGTAAACTTAAGTGCCAGTCATGTTCCGTACCTTGCGGGTCGTGACAAAGTTGGTATCAGAGCGATAGGTTTTACCTTTTTGAGTGTAGGATGACCCTTAGTAGATGGAGTAAGTGACTTAAGCAGGGTAACGTGGCGTGCGTATGTCCGCGGCATACTTGCGATACGGTACTCCGCCTAAGTGACTTTAGGATATACTTGCTTGAAATTCCTTCTTCAATTCCGTGTATCCTATGATTCTATTGCACTGTTCTTATTATCCTTTTTCCTGTACCAGCCACTATGCCGCCGAAGGCTACGAGGGCACAGAGGGCTGCCGCCCGAGACGAGATTCGAGCTGGCTCGTCCGAGACTAGGACTGAGCAGGGTGGTATGCCTACGCCGCAGGGACAGACCGATCCACCTTCCCCAGGCCGTATGGATAAGCTCGAGACTGGTATGGAGGAGTTGCGACAGATGATGGGGGGCATGCAGGAGCTACGTCAGATGGTCGGATCCCTAGTTGCAGCCAGTCGTACACCGAGGCCGGATGACGTACCTACTACATCACAGACGACCATGATACCTGCTCCTACTACTACCATCGTGACCATCCCGGTTTCACTACAGGATTTCATGAGGCTGAGACCTCCAGTATTCACCGGCACCGAGGCAGCGGAGGACCCACAGAAGTTCCTTGACAGTTTAGCCAGGATCTGCCGTTCGCTGAGATGTTCGGATGATCAATAGGTAGAGCTTGCGAGTTTCCGAATAGAGGGTCTCGCGCAGACATGGTGGGAGTCAGTCTTGAGAGGTCGAGCTGCAGGTCTACCACCTATGACTTGGGCCGAGTTTACAGCGGTCTTTTAGCTCGTTTCCTCCCAGAGAGCGTTCGTGACGCCAGAGCTCGTAGCTTCGAGGCCTTAGTCAAGACACCTGGGATGACGATGTCTGAGTATGACATCCAGTTTACACAGTTATCCCGATATGCTCAGTATTTGGTGGATACCGAAGAGAAGATGGTGAAGAGGTTCGTATAGGGACTAGATGCCCAGCTATATCTTGCCATTGGCGCCCAGCACTACGACACTTATTCAGCTGCTATGGATACGGCATTACGGATGGAGGCACGCATATCACAGACTTCGGCCGTTTCTGGGCCGAAGAGGATTCGCACCGATGTACCGTCTCAGAGGTAGCGCGCCAGATTCTTTCCGAGAGATAGGCCTGGCAGAGGATTTGGACGGGGACAGTTATATGGTTCTTATCCCCAGGGACAGCAGCCGTCGCCAGGGTGTTTTGGGTGCGGGAGTCCGCACCATCTTGTCAGAGACTGTCTGGCGAGACGACAGGGAGCAGCGACAGTTCCGCATGTGACCCTACCACCATCACCACCCCCTCCTCGGAGAGCCCTACATCCTACCACAGGCGATGCTCCACGCCAGTTAGGTGCACCCAGAGGCCGTGGACGCGGCGGTCCTGTTCAGAGAGGACGAGGAGGCAGAGGCCGAGGTCGAGGTCAGCCCGCTATCGGTGGAGGACAGGCCAGAGTATTTGCTTTGATACCACAGGATGCGCAGGCGTCCAATGCCGTTGTGACAGGTACCTTGCCAGTTTGTTCTTTCGACGCACGGGTATTATTCGACCCAGGTTCCACACATTCGTACGTCTCTACACACTTTGCACCGATGTTGGGCCGTGAGTCGTCGTCGTTAGATCATCCACTTGTTGTTGTTACTCCGGTAGGCGAGTCGTTTGTCGCTCGTTTTGTTTTTCGATTGTGTTCCGTTCGTATCGGGGATAGGGATTCATCAGTTGATTTGATTCTCCTCGATATGTTGGACTTTGATGTGCTTCTGGGCATGGATTGGCTAGCTACTTGTTATGCTTCGGTGGACTGCCGTGAGAAGGCAGTCAGATTTAGCTTTCCGAGAGAGCCAGTCCTTGTTATTCCGGGAGACCGCAGCGTCACCCTTCCCAGCTTGATTTCGTCTCTTCGCGCTGGTCAGCTCTTACGGAAGGGATGTCAGGGATTCTTAGCGTATATTTGTGATACTCGAGCTGCAGAGGTTCCGTAGGACCGGGTCCCGGTTGTTTGTGAGTTCCCTGATGTTTTCCCTGATGAGCTACCTGGGCTACCACCTGAGCGCGATGTTGAGTTCTGCATTGATTTGATTCCCGGCTAGGGGCCTATTTCTATACCGCCTTATTGGATGGCCCCGGCAGAGCTTCGAGAGCTGAAGGATCAGTTGCAGGATTTGTTAGATAAGGGGCTTATTCGACCTAGTGTTTCTCCGTGGGGTGCTCCGGTCCTGTTTGTCAAGAAGAAGGATGGAAGTTTGCGCTTATGTATCGACTACCGCCAGCTGAACAAGGTTACCGTGCGGAACAGATATCCGTTGCCGCGCATTGATGATTTGTTTGACCAGCTCCAGGGCGCAGGTTATTTTTCGAGGATCGACTTACGATCAGGATACCACCAGCTGCGAGTCCGACAGGAGGATATACCGAAGACAGCCTTCCGTACACGCTATGGCCATTATGAGTTTTTGGTGATGTCGTTCGGACTCACCAACGCCCCAGCAGCATTCATGGATTTGATGAACCGTACATTCAGGCCGTATCTTGACTTGTTCATCATCGTGTTTATCGACGATATCTTGGTGTACTCCCGGAGCAGAGAGGAGCACGAGCAGCACTTGCGGATTACGTTACAGACTCTGAGGGAGCACCAGCTGTTCGCAAAGTTCTCCAAGTGTGCATTCTGGCTGGACAGCGTCGGATTCTTGGGTCACGTGGTTACGAGAGACGGCATATGTGTGGACCCGAAGAAGATTGAGGCTGTTCAGCAGTGGCCCCGACCTACATCGGTTACTGAGATCCGTAGTTTTCTAGGCCTGGCGGGCTACTACAGGCGTTTTGTTCAGGACTTCTCCCGTATAGCTGCACCTTTGACCGGTTTGACCCGGAAGGGAGTTCCTTTCGTCTGGACGGAGGAGTGCGAGCGCAGTTTTCAGCAGCTGCGGACATGTTTGACTACGGCGCCGGTATTATCTTTGCGTTCGGGATCAGGCGGATTTGTGGTCTACTGTGAAGCTTCGCGAGTGGGATTAGGATGCATATTGATGCAGCATGGCCGGGTGATCGCTTATGCTTCTCGGCAGTTGAAGAAGCATGAACTGAACTACCCTACTCACGATTTGGAGATGGCTGCAGTGGTCTTTGTATTGAAGATATGGCGACATTACCTATATGGCCAGTCGTGCCAAATATTCACAGACCACAAGAGCTTAAAATACATATTTCAGCAGCGAGACCTGAACCTCAGACAGCGTCGTTGGATGGAGTTGGTGAAAGACTACGACTACGAGATCTTATATCACCCAGGCAAGGCGAATGTAGTGGCGGATGCGTTGAGTAGGAGGCCCGGGGGTAGTCTATCGTGTTTGCGCGCAGTGCAGAGCCAGTCGTGAGCAGATTGGCAGATTTTATGCGACAGCCGAGTGGAGTTCGAGTTCTCTAAGACAGGGGGACAGCTCGCGCATGTTCATGCACGCCTATAGTTGCTTGACCGTATATATGAGGCACAGCGCAGCGACGACCGTTGCTCAGAGATCATGGCACAGATGGGACAGGGCAGATTTTCCGAGTTCGTGATTGACGATCAGGGGATTTTACGCTATGGATCTAGACTGTGCGTACTAGATGCTGATGGATTGCGCCGCGACATTCTCGAGGAGGCACACCGATCAGTGTATAGTGTCCACCCCGGTTCCACCAAGATGTACCATGATATGAGAGAGACCTACTGGTGGGACGGGATGAAGAGGGACATTGCGGGGTTTGTATCGAGATGCCTGACTTGTCAGCAAGTCAAGGCCGAGCACCAGAGGCCCGCAGGAGAGCTACAGCCATTACCCATTCCGGAGTGGAAATGGGAGCAGATTTCGATGGATTTCGTTGTGGGTCTACCCAGGACCAGTCGAGGGTACGACTCCATCTGGGTGATCGTAGATCGATTGACGAAAGCGGCTCACTTCCTGCCAGTGAAGACGACTTTCAGCTTCGCTCAGTATGCCCAGCTTTACATCGACGAGATCGTGCGGTTGCATGGCGTACCGACTTGTATCGTGTCAGATCGAGGCACCCAGTTCACGAGCCGACTTTGGCAGAGACTTCAGGAGGCTTTGGGCACTCGTTTAAGCTTCAGCACAGCGTTTCATCCGCAGACCGACGGACAGTCAGAGCGGACCATTCAGACTCTTGAGGACATGCTCAGAGCGTGCGTTTTAGACTTCGGCGGTAGCTGGGATCGTCATTTACCTCTAGTGGAGTTCTCCTACAACAACAGCTTCCAGGATACTATTTAGATGGCACCTTTCGAGGCATTGTATGGGAGGAGATGCAGATCGTCCGTCTGTTGGACAGAGCTCAGCGAGAGCAGTATTTTGGGGCCGCAGCTTGTTGAGGAGACGACAGCAAAGGTACAGTTGATCCGAGACCGGATGAGAGCGGCTCAGAGCAGGAAGAAATCGTATACAGACAGGCGCCGTCGCAGATTAGAGTTCGCAGTTGGCGACCATGTTTTTCTGAGGGTCTCTCCGATGAAGGGCGTGATGCGTTTTGGGCGAAAGGGGAAGCTTAGCCCTAGATTCGTAGGTCCCTTCGAGATCCTCGAGCGTGTCGGCGCTGTTGCATATCGTTTGGCCCTTCCACCCAGCTTTCCCGATGTTCACCCCGTCTTCCATGTTTCGATGCTCCGCAAGTACCTTCACGACCCTTCGCATGCGATTCGGCACCCGACAGACCAGCTAGAGCGCGACCTTTCTTTTGCAGAGCAGCCGGTGGCCATCCTGGATCGGCAGATGAAGAAGTTGAGATCGAAAGTTATACCGACCGTCAAGGTCCTTTGGCGTGGCCCGAGCAGCGAGGAGGTCACCTGGGAGACCGAGGGCGAGATGAGGAAGAAGTATCCCCATCTCTTTGAAGGTACGCGTAGTTATATTTTTAAATTCGGGGACCGAATTTCTTTAAGGGGGGAAGATTGTAACGCCTTGAAAAGTCGTTTTGGTGTTTTCCCGAAAATCGGTGAAAATTCGGTATTTTTCCGAAAATCGTCTTTTTTGTTATTTTGCAGTTTAGAACTAATTATACCTAAAATGGATAGGTAATTGCTTGTTTGTAGTAGCAAATGAGTTACTTATGAAATTCTGGTCGTTTAAAAATTTTCCCTAATTTTTCAATTTTTAATATTATTTTAAGCCGGTAAGAAAATACATTAAATTAGCGATAAATACAAATTTAAATGGGCTAAATTTAAGCATTAAAATCATGTAAATTAAAATCTAGTTGTAATATAAATTTTTAGTATTTTATTTTAAATTTTAACTAATTTTTATTATGGAAATCGAAATTTATTGAATTTTAAGGTAAAACTTGCAATTTTGGATTTGTGGGGGGTCTTTTTGCATGGGATTCTTTTTGTAACCTCTCCAACTCACCCCCACACCCCAAGGACGGCCCCACCACTGCTACAACAGCCCCATCCCCCTCCATTTGACTTTAACAATTGTGAATGATTTGTTTTGAAAAGGATTAAAATATTGTAATTAAGGTATGGTGTACTTTGGATATGAAATGGCTTTGACTTGGTGAAAGATTTAGCAAGCCCACACCCTTCTCCCCCTCTCCATTTTTCTGGCCGAGAGCAGCCCCCCCTTCCATTATTTTTCCTTCTCTTTTCTCTCATTTTCTTCAAGAAAATTCCATCAAAATTCAACAAAAATCAACAAATCCTTCACTATTTCAACACAAAACCTTAATCCATCTCTTCTCACACCCACTTTAGTTTAAATCTTGGAGAAAGGAGGCATCTTTGGAGGCAAATTGTCCTTGCTAGATCTCTAGTTGAGGTATAAATTCTTCCTAATTAAATTCTTTTGGTTAAGTTTCTTAAATTAAATTGTTTTAGTGTTAATTTAGTGTTAGCTTCATTCTAGATTTTTAAAAGTTCATGGTTTGAGTTAGCTAGGGTTTTAGAAACCATTATTTAGTTAATTAAATTTATGTTGCTATCTAGTGTTTTGCTAACCTTAATCTAAGTGGTTAACTTGCTTATTAGGCTAAAATCTAGTGTTAAATTAAGGTTTTTCATGTATAGTTTGGTTTAAGTTTGCTAATTACCAAAAATCAAGAAAGGATTTGTTTATGGAAATTAGGTTTTTAAGCATTGCTAGTGTGTTGGAAATTTGTGTAGTGGCTATCAATGGTTAACTTGGGTGTTTGCGCGAAGTTGTGTGCACTTTATCGCAAATCCGCGAAGTTTGCACGATTTTGGAAGTCTTTTGTGCTTACTAGTTTTTATTAACTTTTTGTGGTGATGTATTTGCGATGTCTTGATGGCATTTTTAGCGTATCCTATGACTTTTAGGATGTGTGAGTGCGGATTTTTGAGTGTTCGGGTTTTAGTTTTGCCGGGCGACCAAATCGACGATTTTAGTTAGTTTTTGCGATTTTCGCGTGTGTTCCGCGCACCTTGTGCACGTTGTACCTAGCTTGTGAACGTTAGTATTTTCGTTTGGGTTTTGCATCGTTCTTGATATGTAACCTTATGTTTGGTATTGATGTAAATTCCAGGTTCGGTCGCGGAGACGTCAGACGCGGCACGAAAGGGGAAAGCGGTGATTGGACGTGACTAGCTAGGGATTTCAGTGAGTAGATGTAACATCTATGGGGGACTATCGTTGGATGGTGTAAGTCGCCCGATAGTTTTAGTAGCTTAAAAAGATTCTTAGTAATGTTAGTAATTAGGGGTGTAATACTTGTATGATTATTTGCTACATTCATGTCTTATATTGACATACATATGCGAACCCATTCTATAGGACACCTGCACCATTGCCAGGGTTTTTATATGCAGCACGAGCACTATTCATGCCTACACCCACGCCCTGGTGATTGCCATGCCACCACACTAGATAACGTTTAAATTGAAACCTTTTACTATAATTGATACTTAAACTTGTGCTATTGCCTTTAATTCCTTAAAATGAAATCTTAGGATTGCTATTCATGTGCATGTACCTCATCATATTATTTTTTCATGCTTAGTCTATTAATCACACATCACAACTTGATTATTGATACCATATGCATTCATTATCATAGACATATGCACTTATAAGGATTTCTTGAGATTTTATGATATTTCTGGATTTCGGGGGAAAGCCGCAAAATTTCTAAACTTATTATATTTTTAAAATATGTAAATTGCGGTTTTCTAGTGATGTAAGTGTCGTCCACCATGAGTTTACTGTGGTTTTCGAGACCCGTTTCGAGAAGTTGGATGAACCGTCTCGGGTACATGGTGGGCCCGGTAAGCTACCCCGGGGCAAGAAGCTCGTGGTGCTGACGATGAGCCTGGCAGGGGGCGGATTACCTACCGGTGACTGTTTGGGACGGCGGATATCCAGAGGATACCGACCGTGGCCGCGAGATGATGAGATAGTGATTTTGAGATGGGTTAGCCGGATGGCTGAGGCCAGAGATACTATGATATGGATATATGAGATTTGTGATAGTTTTGAGGTGTCGTTGCTGGACACCGGTTCTTGTTGATTCTATTGGTATTGTGCTGGTATTTCAAAAGAGATTCCTAAAGGAAAAACATGATTCTTATACTTACACACTCAGATCATGAGTTGATTCGCATTGCATTCATACCTGCTAGTATATTCATATTGCATACATACCTGCTATTATGTCCTGCCTTACCTGTATTTTAGATGCTAGGATGCTTGTGTGCATGCATTCGATTGCCTGTGTAGATGTTATTTATTACTCACGAGTTGGCAACTCACCCCCGTTGTTCCATAGCCTTTTGCAGGTCCGCTCCGTCAGTACAGTAGCGACGGGCGCACTTGCTTCTTTTGCCTCTTTTGCCTGGACTCGAGGTTTTGCTCTTAGGTGGGTTATATTATTATTTTTGTACCATCTTGTATATTCCTTGTATCTAGTGTACTACATCTACTGTATCTACCAGTATTGTTGTATATTGACCTAGAGATGAGACTGTGAGATTATGGACTTTTTTATGCTGTTTTTTGGGGTCGAGCTCACTTGAGTCGACATGCTGTTTTTCTCATGCTTCCTTATGATTATTTCGTATGTTGTTGCTTTACATTGCGTGGAATTTGTGACCGCCTTGTGGCGAAGCGCTAGCTCCCGCTTGGCGATGCCTTATTTGTTGGATTCATATATATTCTTGTTGTACCCATTTTTGGGGCCAGTATTTACAAAGAAGACTCTGCCGAAATTTTCGGAAAAATTGGTATTGTTTTTAAAAAGGGTTTTACATGACTTATTTGATAAACTCGCTTTCAATTGATTGGGTTTTCTTCACTCTTTTGCTTATTTGGTTTTGGTTTCTGGGCTTTGGCTTACTTATTTTACGGACGTCTTGAGACGTTTCGTAAACTTAAGTGCCAGTCACGTTCCGTACCTTGCGGGTCGTGACACCTTGCAAAAAACATTAATTGCAAATGAAGACTCATAAACCTAGTCACCCTTTCATTAAATGAACAATTAATGCAACCAATGAATCAAGAACACCTCACTAACTTCTAGAAGCTTCCATATACATCACCCTCATGACTCACCCTAGTGACGAAAAGATAAATCCGTTTTTAACCGAATGTTAAAGACGGGTGATAGAAAACTGGAAACTGGCAACTTTCAAAAGCGATCCCAAAATGAATTTTAGGATAACCCCGTAACAGTATAAACATACCCGCATTTGTATTACGACCGAATACAAATGCAACTGAGACAAAGATATTATATCTACACAGTATAATACTCGGATCCGGCTTAAACCAAAGCCCACCAGTATTATCTGCCTGAAATATGGCACGTGCATAAACGCACGTGCATTTTCCGAACCCTGCCATAAAACCATACGGCCTCTGCAACGTTTCGCCCGAACTTGGGAAACTATCTGTGGAGGAATCTAATGACTCATCAACACACTGGCACTGGGTATAACCACTAGCACGTCAGAGGTACTAGCTGTATGTAACGGTTGCCTATGTATTGATCGGAAGGGAAGCTGGCGAGCGAACTCATCCAGAAACCCTACTGAGTCTGACAGTGACAATATCCGTACAGTCCGGTCCGTTCGTCTATGAGTATCGCATATAGGGCCTAGGAGGCTGGTAAACGTCAGACCCCAATAGCTGTAAAAGTCGTGTTGGAGTGAAGCCCAGAACACCCTGAGATACTACTGGAATACCTTCCAGTAAATCTCGATTACTCTGGCTAGAGATTTCGTGTAATGGCTCTCCTAAACACCGCTTCCCAGAGTACGCTAAAATGGGCATGTGACATAGCCAACCATGCTAACTGTGGGTAGGAAGTATCCATCCACAGTCACATTACGGCTGTAGAGATATTAAGAACAAAATAAAACTATCTAAAACATGTCCATAGTCCAAGATAACATGAGTCAAGAATAATAAAATGCGGAAGCGAAAGATCCAACACATAATAACTGGAATGTATGTCCCATAATGCGGGATCACATCAGGAAATAAATGCAGGAAAGAAAAACTAACTACTGCTGACACTCACAGCTCATCCTGTTGGCTGAAGTACTCCTGCTCGGACTGCAACAGCGGTACAGAATCTGGGCCATGCAAAACCCAGACGTCAGCGCGTCAAGCCATCAAGTAATAGCATATAAACAGGGTAACAGGCAATGCGAATAAAAACTTGATTAAAGCAAGGGTAATAAGAATATAAATCAGAGTAGTGCAGGGTAGTGTGCAGTGGGTAAACTAAACTGTTCTATCAGGTTTTCTGTTCTAAATTCTTTGAAACCAAATTGATGAATCGTCGATGTAACTCAATAGTATCCCGTACATACCCGGGACCACAGCCCAGATTCTCGGGCTGAAACCGAGACATGCCGCTAGGCACTAAACAGGAATGTGTACTGATCGGTCGAAAATACTGCATTTTTAACACGGCAATTTCCCTATCATTTGCACTCATCTAGAAGTGTTCGGTATTCATATTGCACATATAAGCAAAAAATCTCTGAAATACCAGTTTGCATGTGTTAGACTTTAAAACCGGCACTTTTAGGGAAATTGTGTGTTTATCAAGGTATCGCATCATCCTTGTATTGCGCAACTCTTGTCTCGGTAAAATTGTGCAGGAAAGTCCAGAAACCGAGCCAGAATTATGAAAACAGTGCTGAAAAATACGCCAACTCAAAGGCCAGAGATCTGGCAATGATCAGGCATTCATTTGGAAAATCAACATATCAGAAAAGCCCACAAATATCATCCCAGACAAGTATCTGAAATTCCAAGCCCTAAAGCTTCAAAACCGCCGCGGTTCCGCGGCGGGAGCTGGCTTAAGCCGCGGAACCACGGCGGCTTGATGGCTTCAGGTGCGCAGATTTCTTAAACGTGGCTTAAATAACTGTACAAGCTTCCAGAAGACCCCCAATTCTCCACGTGGGACATCTAGAAGGCTCGGCTAACAAACTATTTCTAGAAGGCTCTCTTAACAAACTTTTGGAAGGAAATTCAAATATGAAATCTTAGATCTAGGGTTTTGAGGTCTATAAAAAGGAGCCTAGATCTAGGGTTCATTGGTTGATTAATTCTTCATCCCCCCATTCCATCTACAAGTTGAGTGACACATCTTGCAGCCCCAAATTCTAAATCCAACTCCAAATTCAAGATCCCGAGTACCATTCAAGTAAGAAGCCTTCAACCTTTTAGGAGCCGAGCCAATCTTCAATCGAGCAAGCGATCCAAGCCGATCAGCGACTCAAGGAGCCGAGCGAAGCCAAATTGACGATCGAGTTCTTCCTCTTGTAGTTCTTGAGCGATTGTAACGAAATTGTTGATATAAATAAAAGGTGAAATTCTTTAATCTTGCTTTCTTTAAATTCTTGCTTCATGATTCGATCTCAACTTGTGATTGTAGTTCTTGTTGTGATGTTTGAGTAAGACTCCGCTCGTAAAGGAGTCGAGACGATCAATAGAATGATGATGTAACAAATCTTAAAACGATTCTTAAGTCCTACGAGTTTTGTAAACCTTAGCAAATTGAAGAATCGACAACCAAGTTTCATTGCGATGCTTTCTTGATTGTGTTCGCTCGAAATTAGAGATCCACGATCGATTCTTGAATTTACTAGAGGCTAGAATGTGAATGATATCGACGAAGGAACAAGGGATAAATATTGAAACCCTAGTTTCACTAGAAATCCCTAATTCTCGTCGATGATCATCGATCTAGTATCAATTCATCGAAGGATAAGAATACGTAATCTCTAGATTTCATCACATCTATAGATCCGATCGATTCCTACGAGCCTCATTTCGATTCTTGACATTTGGATTGGAAATCATCACAAACATCTCAATTCTTGATTCTATCGTTTTCTTGATATTAGATCTAGATTTTCTAATTCTTGAAATTCAATTACAAATCATGAATTGTTTTCTTTTCTTTAAAGTTTCGACTCATCTAATTTGAAAGACGAACGATTACACTTTCCCTATGCACGATCCGCACTTACTAACGCGCTACATTCGACACCGTTATTGATTGCGGTCAAAATAATTTTTGGTTGTGATTTCTATATACATTTTCCAACATACACAAAAGATCATCATTCAATCATGTACAGATGAATGATGTCAGCATCATCATTCCAAGGCTGGCCTAGCCTCTAAAACTGATCAGAACAAGTAGCGAACTGTTGAGTTACAAGTCAAGTTTCACCTTTGATTTCCCCATACCCCCAAGTTATATGTGTATGTCAAGTCAGGTATCCCGTAATCAAGAACTAATGCCAACACAGGATCAGGTAAACAGGTTTGTCTGCATAGACAACAGGAATGGTCCATGAGGACTACAAGTCAGATTGTTGGCATTAGGCACAAGATCAAGTAACGGGTCAGGTCATGGTACATCAGGTCAAGTCAAGCAGTATATGGTACCATGTCGAGTCAATCAATATGTATGTAGAAAGTCAGGTCAAGATGTAAACGATATCATGGGTGTGCTCATACTCAGTTACATAATCAAGCATGGTCATCAACAACATAAATTTAAGCAATGAGTTAAACAATAAAGAAGCTTCGATTAATTAGCAGCACAGTTATCAATTGTGTGTCCGATGTGTTATCAACATTATAAGAATTCAATATGACAGTTAGGACCGTTAAATAATGTTAACCAGTTTAAGAATTTTATGGATGCAATGATATATATATATATATATAGGTTCCAAGTTTGAAAGATAAAATGATATATAACAATATTGAACACGAAAATGGGAAATGATCGTACTAAAGTTAAAACTACAGGTTTAGGGTGCCATCAATGTGTATGTAAATATTATTTAGCATGCAGCAAGGGGAACTTTCCTCGACGGGTCGCGAATCAGGAAAACGGAACGTTAAACGTCGGCGGGGAAAACTCGCGACGTGCGCACGGTTCACGGAATGAACCCAAACGACGAACAGTGGAACCACAAAGGTCAGAGTACCACGCTGGAACGTCGGGACACGTCGTCGGCATCACCGGATTCTGGCCAAGTATAGAACAGTGAACAATCAAGACATGCAAACAAGAAAAGAAAAGAAAATAAAGAAGAAGGGAAGGAGGACAGAGAAGGGGGTGCTCACGAGGTTCTGTGGGGAGGTTGTGATTGCCGACTACGTCGATGGAGCTCCGTACGAAGACAACGACGGGAACCTACAGATCAAGAACCATGAGCAGGGAGAAAGGAGAAGAAAGGAGAAGAGAGAGGGAGCATCACTCACGGAGGGGATGTGCGCGATGGCCAGGGGCACGGAGACGGGTCGTCGGCAGCGATTTCCGGCGGCGCCGACGTGTGCAGGGGTGCGCAGTTTCCTCGTGCAGGTGCTCGGGAAGAAAGGGAAAGGAGGAAGGAGGTGCAGTGGGGATGACGAGGGCGAGGAGGCAAGGGGGCCGGCGATGAGGGCGTCGGCGTTGGGGCGAAGACGAGGGAGAACGAGGCGGCTAGGGCTTCGCAAGGTTGGGTTCGCTACGTGAAAAGAAAAAGAAAAAAGGAGGAAGAGAAAATATTTATTGGAGAGTGAGAGGGAGAGAGATGCGGGGGGAGAGAGAGAGAGAGAGGAGTTGCGAGAGGAGAAAGAGAGGAAAGAGATAGAGAGAGGAGAGAGATCGAGAGGAGAGAGAAAATATTGGGGGAGAGAGAAGTTTGGATTTAGCGAGAGAGAAAAGAGAGAGAGAGACGTAGGAAAAAGGTGGGGCCCATGGGGGTTAAAGGAAAGAGGGGATTGGTTGGGATTGAAATTATAAAAGATTTAGGAAAGGAAATATTATATGGGTATTAAAATATATTCGACGGTTTAAAATATATTAGAAAATTGGGATTTGGTGCAAAGTAAAATATTTCCAAATTGCGCCCAGGTCGGGTCCAAAAATTTGAAATTGAAATAAGAAAATTTTAGGCGGGATCCAAAATTTAAAATGAAGTATTTTACAATCAAAAAGCATACCCCCAAAACGGACACACGTACGTGCGCGTAGCCGTCCAAACTGGCCCGTTTCATTGAACGGGACGAGAACACGATGCAGGGACGCTACCACGGGGTTAGGGGTGTCAAGCATGCCAAGACGAATATTTTTAATTTTATTTTAGATGGCTTAAATTGTTATATGCAGAAATGAATTGACGGGGTAAAATTTACAATAAGTAACAATCAAGCAAGATAACTGAAATAAAGGCCACACTCCATTCATATGGTAACAGAAACTAGTAGCATTGGGCTCAGTTGTTACATTATACCCAACTACAGAAAGAATTTCGTCCTCGAAATTCCAAGAATACAAGGATAAACAACAAATAACTACAAGAAAAGATGAGGAAACTTCTGCCGGATTTCGTCTTCTCGTTCTCAAGTGGACTCTCCATGCGAGCGATTACCCCAAGAAACAAGCACAAGAGGGATCACCTTGTTCTTAAGAACCTTTTCCCTTCGATCCATGATTTCAATCGGTCGCTCCTCGAAAGTCAAGTCTTCTCGTACCGTCAGCTCAGAATGATCCAAAACGTGCGTTTCATCTCGAACATACCTACGGAGTTGAGATACGTGAAACACATCGTGCACATTTGCCAAGGACTGCGGTAACGCCAAACGATACGCTACCTCACCAACACGCTCCAAGATCTCAAAGGGTCCAACAAATCGAGGACTAAGCTTTCCTCGACTTCCAAAACGAATCACCCCTCTAGTCGGTGATATCTTTAAGAATACCAAATCACCCACGGCGAACTCTAGAGGTCTTCTCGACATGTCTGCCCAACTCTTCTGTCGGTCTTGAGCTGCTTTCATATGATTTCTGATAGTGTTAACTTTCTCAACTATCTGCACAACCAAATCTGGTCCCAACAATCTTCGTTCACCGACATCGTCCCAACAAACAGGTGAACGGTATTTACGACCATACAAAGCTTCAAATGGAGCCATCTGGAGAGTTGCCTGAAAACTGTTGTTGTAAGAAAACTCCACCAAATGTAGATGATCCTCCCATGAACCCTTGAAGTCCAACATGCATGCTCTTAACATATCCTCAAGAGTTTGGATTGTTCTCTCCGACTGACCATCAGTTTGAGGATGATAAACTGTGCTAAACTTCAATCGAGTCCCCAAACTTTCCTGTAAACTCCGCCAAAAGTGTGATAAGAACCGAGTGTCCCGATCGGACACGATGCTCACCGGTACTCCATGCAATCTTACAATCTCCTGCATGTACCGCTCCGCTAAAGTCTCAGTTGATTGACCAACCCGGAAAGGGATAAAGTGAGCTGTCTTGGTCAATCGATCAACAATCACCCATACAGCATTGTTGCCTTTTGGACTCCGCGGTAAAGCCGTCACGAAATCCATGGTTATATGTTCCCACTTCCACTGAGGAATCGGAAGTGGTTGCAATAAACCGGCAACCCTTTGATGTTCATCCTTAACTTGCTGACACACCAAGCACCTTGCCACAAAGCGAGCAATCTCCCGCTTCATGCCTTCCCACCAGAAATGCTGTCGAATATCTCGGTACATCTTTGTGCCTCCTGGATGTATAGAATAAGCTGAACTGTGTGCTTCTTTCATAAGCTCTTCACGAATATCTCCCTTTGGCACACACAAACGGCTACCATACATCAACGAAGCATCTTCGTGGATCAATAAATCTGTTCGTAGTCCGGTTTCAACCTGCTCTCGAAACTTTTGCAGTCTAGGATCCTGCGATTGTGCTGCTTTAATATTCTCGATCAACGATGAATGTACTTGCAGCTGTATCAACTGTCCCGTAGAATACGGTAGCACAACCTCCAAGTCAAATCTTCGAAAATCTCCAACGAGCTCCTTCTGCGTAGTTAACACCTGAATTGCCGGTAACCGACTAAGCGCATCTGGCACGACATTAACCTTCCCCGGATGGTACTTAAGATCAAGATTGTAGTCAGCCATCAGCTCCAACCATCTACGTTGCCTCATATTAAGCTCCTTCTGCGTGAACACATACTTCAAGCTCTTATGATCAGTAAAACTTCGACCCTTTCGCCCAAAAGGTAGTGTCTCCAAATCTTCAAAGCGAAAATCACAGCTGCCAGCTCCAAGTCATGAGTTGGGTAATTCTTCTCATGGGTCTTCAATTGTCTTGATACGTACGCTACAACCTTCCCATGCTGCATCAAAACACATCCCAATCCTTTCCCAGATGCGTCGCTGTGAATCATCAATCCTCCGGAATTGTCTGGCATGGTAAGAATAGGGGCGGTTATCAACTTCTGCTTCAACATCTCAAAAGCCAACGCATATTTATCCGTCCATACAAAAGGTACCTCCTTGCGAGTAAGCTTGGTCAATGGCTCTGCCAGACGAGCAAAGTTCTCCATAAATCTCCTGTAATACCCGGCAAGTCCAAGAAAGCTACTTATCTCCGCAACATTCTTTGGAATTGGCCAATCACGAACTGCTGCAATCTTTTCTGGATCGACGGCAATTCCATCGCCAGACACAACATGCCCCAAAAACTTTACTTCCTCCAGCCAAAACTCTCACTTACTCATTTTCGCATATAACTTCTCTTGTCTCAGCGTCTGCAGCGCGATCTTCAAATGCTCAGCATGCTCTTCAAAACTCTTTGAGTAAACCAGCATATCGTCAATGAATACCATAATAAACTGATCCAAGAATGGTGAAAATATTCGGTTCATCAAGTCCATGAATACTGCCGGTGCATTCGTTACTCCGAAGGGCATCACTAAGTATTCGTAATGTCCATACCGAGTTCGGAACGCCGTCTTGCAAATATCTTCTGCTTTCACTCAGACCTGATGATATCCGGATCGCAAATCCAGCTTCGAGAATACCCGATAAGTTCGCCAATGCGAGGGATCGGGTACTTGTTCTTAATAGTCACCCGGTTTAATTCTCGATAGTCGATGCACATCCTTCTTGTGCCATCCTTCTTCTTCACTAGAAGAACTGGAGCTCCCCAAGGCGAGTTACTGCTTCGAATCCAACCCTTCTCAAGCAATTCAGCAACCTGTTTCTTGACTTCTTCCAACTCTACTGGTGCCATTGGATAATACGCTTTGGATACTGGCGCTATACCAGGAATAAGGTCAATTGCGAACTCCACGTCTCGCTTCGGCGGTAAACCCGATATATCTTCAAACACGTCCATAAAATCGCAAACAACAGCCGGCTCTTCACTTTTATCAACTTCCATTGATGCAAGAATATTGTTTGTCGGCCTAGCCCTAAACTCGACTGGCCCGACAGAACTGCTTCCTCCAGTGAAGCTAAACTCGAGATGTCCGGGAATCTGGAAAATTACTTTCCTTGTCCTACAATCAATGTGAGCATGGAAAGTGCCAAGAAAATCCATTCCTAAGACGACCCCGTAGCTGCCCGTATCAATCACCAAGAAATCTGCAAAAAGCTCCCGTCCGCACACAACAACTGTACAATCTTTACAATCCCTATGATTTTCCCATTCCCAGTGTGTATGTTCCAGAAACTAGACAGAGTCGTGCAGTCAATCGAGTATGTAGTTATAAACTTGGATGACATAAAACAATGGGATTCACCAGAATCAAATAACGCTAATGCGGGAAAACCATGAATGAGAAAAGTACCTGAAACAACTTCTCCTGACGCCTTAGCTTCTTCAGCTGTCAAGGTAAAAGCTCGAGCCTGATTAGGCCCTTGAGTAAGCTGTTTCTGTCCCTGGAATGGTCTCTGCGGAGGCTTCTGAATATCAACCCTCGTATGAAGCTTCGACGGACAAGCACTAACAGCGCGATCTGCCGCTCCACAAACCAAACAGAGTCCCAGCCTCCTTCGACAATCCTTTTGCACGTGGCCAGGTTAATTGCAGTAGTTACAAGTCATGCTCTTTCTTCGATCGACGACAACAGGCTTCTTCATGGGTGCTATACCTCGACGGTCCACTGGAATACCTCTGCGACCATGAGCTCGGTTTGGTACAAATGTTGGCTTCCTTACCGCAACTGTTGTCTGCTGCAAACTCCCCTTCATCCTAGATAAACTCTGCTGCTCTCGGGCTACCGTAAGTACTTGTGAGAAAGTGGTCAAACCCAGGGAGACAATCTGCCTCTGGATGTCCACGTCCAAGCTGCGCATGAACCTCCGTGCCCTGTCTGTATCGTTGGCAACTAAAGGTCCAGCGAATCTACTGAGTCTTGTCCATTCTGCTGCATGCACATCTACGGGTGATCCCTTCTGCTTTAGCCCGATGGACTTCTCCTCCATTTCCTCCCTGCAGTCCGCGGGAAGAAATTCTCTTGGAAACTCTTCGAAAAATCTACCCACTTGATCGGCTTGGGCAAGCGGTTCTCCTCCACAAGCCACCAGTCTCGGGCGTAGTCCACTAACTGAATGCGTACCACATCAACTCTTTTCTCATCTGGAATCTGTGCCGCAATAAGTAAGTTCTCTTTGTCAACTAGCCACTGCTCCGCTGGCAACGGCTCCTCCAAACCAGTAAATGTAGACGGACCCAACCGCCTGAAATCTGCCATGGTCCCTACTCGGTCAACTGGTTTAGCTCCAACATTGTTCACAGACTGCTGAACGATCTGCAAACCTTCCTGAAACGATTCCGCTTGCTGTTGGATCAGCTCGGTCTGTTTCTTTTGATTCTCTAGCATTCCCCTTATCACTCCAAGCATGGCGGCTTCGTTCACACGCCTTTCGTACGTCTTCGAATTCTTACCTGCCATATTCCTGAAATCAAAACACCCAACATTAGCATGATGATAGATTCAAAATATAGATCAAGGCTAGAACTCCAAGTTACTTAAATAGAGTGCCGCATTGTAACTTTGCTGCGGTATCATAGCCACAATTACATAACTCCACCCAAGTCGCCTAAGTCCTAGAGATAACAAGGAATCATGTTTCGAGTCGACATGCAAAGGAAGTTTGCACATCGTAGAAGATATAGCCAGGAAGAACTTGATTCAAGAACGGTAAATGGCAAGGTGGCAGGACATGTTTCTTAAACACGGGTATTCTGATTCGTGTATTGGGTACAATACCCAACTACAAGAAGAATCAACCCGATTAACGTATGGCTCTGATACCAAAAGAACCATGTCACGCCCCGCTTCCCAGAGTACGCTAAAATGGGCAAGTGACATAGCCAACCATGCTACCTGTGGGTAGGAAGTATCCATCCACAGTCACATTACGGATGTAGAGATATCAAGAACAAAATAAAACTATCTAAAACATGTCGATAGTCCAAGATAACATGAGTCAAGAATAATAAAATGCGGAAGCGAAAGATCCAATACAAAATAACTGGAATGTATGTCCCATAATGCGGGCTCACATCAGGAAATAAATGCAGGAAAGAAAAACTAACTACTGCTGACACTCACAGCTCATCCTGTTGGCTGAAGTACTCCTGCTCGGACCGCAACAGCGGTACAGAATCTGGGCCATGCAAAACCCAGACGTCAGCGCGTCAAGTCATCAAGTAATAACATATAAACAGGGTAACAGGCAATGCGAATAAAAACTTGATTAAAGTAAGGGTAAAAAGAATATAGATCAGACCAGTGCAGGGTAGTGTGCAGTGGGTAAACTAAACTGTTCTATCAGGTTTTCTGTTCTAAAGTCTTTGAAACCAAATTGATGAATCGTTGATGTAACTCAATAGTATCCCGTACATACCCGGGACCACGGCCCAGATTCTCGGGCTGAAACCGAGACATGCCGCTAGGCACTAAACAGGAATGTTTACAGATGAATGATGTCAGCAGCATCATTCCAAGGCTGGCCTAGCCTCTAAAACTGATCAGAACAAGTAGCGAACTGTTGAGTTACAAGTCAGGTTTCACCTTTGATTTCCCCATACCCCCAAGTTATATGTGTATGTCAAGTCAGGTATCCCGTAATCAAGAACTAATGCCAACACAGGATCAGGTAAATAGGTTTATCTGGATAGACAACAGGAACGGTCCATGAGGACTACAAGTTAGATTGTTGGCATTAGGCACAAGATCAAGTAACGGGTCAGGTCATGGTACATCAAGTCAAGTCAAGCAGTATATGGTACCATGTCGGGTCAATCAATATATATGTAGCAAGTCAGGTCAAGATGTAAACGATATCATGGGTGTGCTCATACTCAGTTACATAATCAAGCATGGTCATCAACAACATAAATTTAAGCAACGAGTTAAACAATAAAGAAGCTTCGATTAATTAGCAGCACCGTTATCAATTGTGTGTCCGAGGTGTTATCAACATTATAAGAATACAATATGACAGTTAGGACCGTTAAATCATGTTAACCAGTTTAAGAATTTTATGGATGCAATGATATATATATATATAGGTTCCAAGTTTGAAAGATAAAATGATATATAACAATATTGAACACGAAAATGGGAAATGATCGTACTAAAGTTAAAACTACAGGTTTAGGGTGTCATCAATATGTATGTAAATATTATTTAGCATGCAGCAAGGGGTACTTGCCTCGACGGGTCGCGAATCGGGAAAACGGAACGTTAAACGTCGGCGGGGAAAAGTCGTGACGTGCGCACGGTTCACGGAATGAACCCAAACGACGAACAGTGGAACCACACAGGTCAGAGTACCACGCTGGAACGTCGGGACACGTCGTCGGCATCACCGGATTCCGGCCAAGTATAGAACGGTGAACAATCAAGATATGCAAACAAGAAAAGAAAAGAAAATAATGAAGAAAGGAAGGAGGACAGAGAAGGAGGTGCTCACGAGGATCTGTGGGGAGGTTGTGATTGCCGACCACGTCGACGGAGCTCCGGCGGTCGGCCTACGACGACAGCGACGGGAACCTACAGATCAAGAACCATGAGCAGGGAGAAGGGAGAAGAAAGGAGAAGAGAGAGGGAGCATCACTCACGGAGGGGGTGTGCGCGATGGCCAGGGGCACGGAGACGGGTCGTCGGCAGCGATTTCCGGCGGCGCTGACGTGTGCAGGGGTGCGCTGTTTCCTCGTGCAGGTGCTCGGGAAGAAAGGGAAAGGAGGAAGGAAGTGCAGTGGGGATGACGAGGGCGATGAGGCGAGGGGGCCGGCGATGAGGGCGTCGACGTTGGGGCGAAGACAAGGGAGAACGAGGCCGCTAGGGCTTCGTAAGGTTGGGTTCGCTACGTGAAAAGAAAAAGAAAGAGGAGGAAGAGAAAATATTTATGGGGGAGAGAGAGGGAGAGAGATGTGGGGGGGGAGAGAGAGAGAGATACGGGGAGAGAGAGAGATAGAGACAGGGAGAGAGAGAGAGGAGTTGCGAGAGGAGAGAGAGATAGAGAGAGGAGAGAGATCGAGAGGAGAGAGAAAATATAGGGGGAGAGAGAAGTTTGGATTTAGCGAGAGAGAAAAGAGAGAGAGAGAGAGAGAGACGTAGGAAAAAGGTAAGGCCCACGGGGGTTAAAGGAAGGAGGGGATTGGTTGGGATTGAAATTATAAAAGAATTAAGAAAGGAAATATTATATGGGTATTAAAATATATTCGACGGTTTAAAATATATTAGAAAATTGGGATTTGGCGCAATGTAAAATATTTCCAAATTGCGCCCAGGTCGGGTCCAAAAATTTGAAATTGAAATAAGAAAATTTTAGGCGGGATCCAAAATTTAAAATGAAGTATTTTACAATCAAAAAGCATACCCCCAAAACGGACACACGTACGTGCGCGTAGCCGTCCAAACTCGCCCGTTTCACTGAACGGGACGAGAACACGATGCAGGGACGCTACCACGGGGTTAGGGGTGTCAAGCATGCCAAGACGAATATTTTTAATCTTATTTTAGATGCCTTAAATTGTTATATGCAGAAATGAATTGACGGGGTACAATTTACAATAAGTAACAATCAAGCAAGATAACTGAAATAAAGGCCACACTCCATTCATATGGTAACAGAAACTAGTAGCATTGGGCTCGGTTGTTACAAACACAGCGCGATCTCACCCCCAATACCGGGAGAGACGAATCCCTGACGATCCGCTCACCGCCTCCATGTGGCTCGGGACTGTACCCAACTAAAACCTATTTGCACGACTCCTTTGAGCCGTGGTAGGGTAGTAATCAAAGCACAGTGGGAACTCACACGGGACAAATGACGATCCCAGGTCGACAGACTATCCTGTACACATGTCACCAGGGAACTGTTATCTGACGATATGTATAATACCAACCAGCATGTTCCTGGCGAGTCCTGTCCGGTGTACTCATAACCCAATGAGCACCTGTATACATCTTAGGTGAACCAACTAACACCAATGGCTTATGAGACCGTCCACCGCCCCTCGTCGGGGTCTCGACTGTATACACTAGTCTAGTTTGGAGTATCGATGCCCTGTCTCGAAACTCCCACGACTAGGGACACTTTAAGGATGTGCTTATAGACCCCAGCTCCCACATATATGATCGCCATCATACTGCTGGCAGTCAAGCAAGAATCCTATAGGCTCTATCATGATGATAAAGACAAATCAGATAGCATACTATCATCTCGAGTAAGACTGTTTTATCGGTATAGGGCCTTCCTCAATCATCACAATCACGTGTCTGTGACTTACGATAATTGCCTTGAGGGCATTATAACCAACAATCTCCCACTTGCACTTAAGGCTAATTATTGCGATTTCGCATACTCACAGCCCGTGTGATACCGAACATCCAACTCCTCTACTAATCAGTTTCATAAAGCCCGTTTGTAAAACTATTGTGTTTGAGAAATAGCCTCAGTGAGTGGTTCCGCCCTGATGTTTCTTTCTATGTCTCTCTTAATTTCATGTTCGCGGAGAAAGCCATCTCCCGAATTGAGTATTACCTGTCTTAGAATATGTATGGATATCTGATGGGACTTGGTTCATTAATGAACTCCAAATCCAAACTTCTTAGACTGTATTGATCACTGAACCTAATCAGTATCCAGCACCATGCCTCCCACAGTATCCTCTTGGACCACCTGTCCATAATACTGTCCCTCGTCAGATGGAAAACTATAACTCTGACAATCACTCTGTCATCTATGTCACCTTTGAAGCCTGGAATGATAACCGTCTCCCGAAGGAGGCCGCCATCATCAAATCCGTAGAACATGTACTTATGTTCTAAAACTGCTTCCTTGTGTTTCTTCAGGATTGGATTAATATAAACTTATCGCATCTAGTGAAAAACGACGTCTGGTGTGGTACTTGACAGCTCACGATTGACTCAATTGCCTAAGCAAGTGATCTGCCAATCATGCACATCCCTCTCCCCTTTAGTCTGTAAGACACCTTTAGAGAGGGTGACCCCATCACCTGTAGGTACAACACCATGCCGGGAGTCATCTATTCTAAAATACTACTGTCAAAGTAGCCACAATGGGAAACTACCCAAATCTAGATCTATAACCATAGATCTAGTAACCAGAATGTCAGATATTATATCCATATCCTTTGTGGAGAAACAACTGTGGGACGACCACAGTACAACCGATCATAGTATAGGAATTTTACTTCCTACTCTGTGTATGTCATCCAAATTCCAGGACATCACACCCTACTACCTTCTTAACAGATCCATCCCCTATTCTGATGAAGTCAAACCTATGACTGTCATATTAAAATTATATGATCTATCTCCGCTATAATTGCTCAACTCTATAAATAGACATAAGCTACTTGCCCACTATGCTTCCGCTGCTCCCACTGACTACGACAATCCTCTGGCAGAATAATAATAAGTACACTTCTAAAGCTAGTTTAGAACGACGCTATACTTATCCTCCTGCCGGGTCTCATAGTCTGGAACAACAGTAGTGTCAAGTCTGGGCAAACAAGAACCTCCCTGTCACCGTCCTTGAGGCTACCGGAGTACCTCTCGGGTGTCTGAGGTTACCCACCATATCTGCGGAGTGGCTATTGGAATGTCAAACCTGACTGAATATATAGGTCCTATTAAATTTACCGTAATCGTTTGCGGTTCTGGAATCAGTTCCAGTTCTACCATACTCCCACTATTGTTTTCTGAAAAATCCATTTTACTAAAACTGTGGCGAGTCTAGAACAATATCACTATTGATCTTCCATATGGTAGAAAATCAACTCTCGTCAAAGCCAGGTTCAACCCACAAACTGCTATTACAGAAACGTGCCTTGAGTTATCCAGAGTCTGGTTTTAAGCATAAGCTGGACAACTCACCGTACCTTAACATTGCTAAGATATGAACCATTCTATATCCAATATAGAAACTTTGGCACTTATTTAATTGGAACCAGATTCTAATCATGCTACTGTCTCCAGTGCATATCAACTCAATGGAGAAAGGCTAATCAACATTACTCAACTTAGAAATCCATCCAATTATGAGTAACCTGAAAGAGAAACATGTTTCACAAAACCATTAACTGAATACCAATCACAAGAATCTACATCTTCGATTTCTTTGAAGAATCCCGATACTTGCGACACCTGGTTCTCTACTTTATTCCTATACCCACAACTTCTCAAAACTTAGACTTTGTATTTCTACGAAACACTTGTCTAAAAACTAGAGAAGTCACAAGTAAACAGAACAGAGTACGAGGACCAACCCCTTTGTCCTGATGGACACTGGACAACATACAATACTCTGTATAAGTCCGCTGAGTTGAATAACTCAAAACCTGTGCGTCGTAGGTTGAAAACTGTACCCAGGCGATTTCCTCAAATATCACCAATTACAAAGAATTCCGATATAATGAGGATGGTCACCTAATTCCCAATAGATTACTCCCACTCATCATCTGTAAAACCATACAGATGTGAGAAGCATACCTGGTAAATACATACCCTGGAGCAAGGGTTTAATTGGGAAATCAGTTTACAATTAACAATGCACAGTGTAATTGAAATATGAAAATGTTTCGAAGGGGTATCCTGGTATTCTTAGTAATGCCTCTTCCATAATCCAATTCATGATTTTAACCGTATATTTGTTTGCCATCTCCCCAAATCCCTTTATTTGTCTTTATTCATTACCTTCTGTACACCATCATTAGGCTAAGTGGTTTTCTTCCTTCCCTACCGTTCGGCACCAGCCTATGGTTTGGAAGAAGACTATCCGATAAGCATAATAGGTGTTGTAACATTTCGAAATAATAAAAATATTATTTTTGGGAATTTTTATAATTTAATATTATTTTATTGAATATTTTAATATTTTGGTATTATTAAATACAAATAAATGGGAAAAATTTTGGAAAAATTATGGAAAATTCTAAAATATGGTAAATTAGAGAATTATGCCGTTTCTAAGTTTAATTGATTAGTTATATGCTATATTAGTGCTAATCGCGATTAAATACCAACTTTGTCACGACCCAAAGTTTGGCCCGTGACCGGCACTTAACCGATGTAACGTCTACAGGCGTAACGCGACTAAGTGAACCGAAAACCCATAAATAAAACCAGTAAAAGTATAGAGTGTTTTAAATGAAAGCACTTACTAACATGTTTAGAAATCTAAGTAGACAATCACCAAGATAGCAATATACGTCGTAACGAAGATCAAGATCCACAAGTGGGAACATCACAGATAGACTAAATTGCAAGTACAGCCGGCTCACAACGAGCTCGACACCAGAAAACAAGTAATATACATTATCGTCCTCACACTGTCTCTAAGTCAAATACATACATGGTAGATGGAGAATACTAGATACAACAATGTACATAACTGAAAGATAAACAGTTACCGCACAAAAATGAGATTTTTACTAAAGAATACTACAATATAATGATCCGATGTGATATGTGCATCTAATATTTTTCCAAAATTTTTCCCATTTATTTGTATTTAATAATACCAAAATATTAAAATATTCAATAAAATAATAAATATATTATTTTTGGGAATTTTTATAATTTAATATTATTTTATTGAATATTTTAATATTTTGGTATTATTAAATACAAATAAATGGGAAAAAATTTGGAAAAATTATGGAAAATTCTAAAATAGGGTAAATTAGAGAATTATACCATTTCTAAGTTTAATTGATTAGTTATATGCTAAATTAATCGGTTTTTAGCTTTTTTTGTGCAAAACATGCACATATCACTTTTTCACACTTGTGCATTTTCTTGCCATGGTTCACTTTGTTAGTTATATGTATGCCCTAGAGGCCATTACTGTACATTGGATGTATATTGTAGTGGATGCTGGGACATATATAGGTAGGACTTTCTTGCTCGACATGATAGTACGCTATCTGGTTGCTCTTTATCTTAACATGTATACTTTCTGTCTCTCTGTTACATGTTGATAAAGCCCTTAGGATGAGTACTCACTTCCAGGACTATGATGAAGATCATACTAGTGGGGCCTGGGTAGTCCATGAGTACATCCTTCATTGTTCCTAGTCGTGGGAATATCGAGACGGGGCATCGATATTCCAGAGTAGACTAGCGTATATCTTCTTGACCCATGTGATGGGCGATGGATGATCCCATATCCATCGGTGTTTGACATCAGAGATGGTATGCGGGTGCTCAGTGGGGACAGGGTACACTGAATGGACTCACCGAGAACTCCCAAATGGTATTATACCTTACGTCAGATGGCAGTTCTCTGGTGACACTGGTGCAGCTTAGTCTGTTGACCCGAGATCGTCATAGAGTCTTATGTGTCTCCCACTGCGCTTTGATTTCCACCCTACCATGACTCTACTGAGTTGTGCAAACAGGTGGTTTTTGGGTACAGTCCCGATTCACATGGAGGCAATGAGCGATAGGAGGGGATTCGTCTCTCCCGGTATTGGGGGTTGATGTTGCGCTATGCACGACTGGCCATAACAGGAAATCTCTGGCCAGGGTTGCAGTGATATACTGGTAAGAGTTATCAGTAGTTTCACGATTGTTATGGACCTTATATCGGCATGACTTATCAAGCTATTGGGGTCTGACGTTTACCACCCCTAGACGAGATATGCGACATATCAGACGAACTGACCGGACTGTACGGTAAGTGTTACTGGATGGATTTACAGGAGTGTGAGCGGGCTTGCTCGTTGGTCTTCTGATCGCTCAATACCCGGGTGGCCGTTACGTTTAGCAGACCGCTTGCGGCTTGTGGGTGTTTGATATGATCATCACCTGCTGCCGGCGTATTGACGAATCTTTAGAGTCCTACACAGAGGATTCCTGTCTTAAGCAAAACGAAATAGGAGCGCATATGTGATATGTGCGGGATCGAGAATAATACCAGTATGAGATACTGGATTCGATTCTTGCGATTTGTAACATTGATCGGTTATATGCGATATAGCCGGGTTATCGGATCAATTGTTGATTCGATAATTTGTTACTATCGATATTAGTCGGTTATATGAAATATGACCGGATCATTAAATCAAGTGTTGATTTAATGATTTAATGTATAATTATATATTTGATATACTACTTTACATTAACTAGTAATGGTTCACTTAAGATGGATTTTCTCACTTGATGTGCACATTGTATATATGATATAGTTTTGTGCACTAGTTTGTATCATGTTTGATGATACATACAAACTTGGGTGTATGTTTGATTTGAACCATGTTTAGGTTAATGGTTATGGTTTTAAATTATTCACTTTTTCATTTTATTTAGAAATTCTTTATTTCTTTTGGCTAAAATGAAATGGTTGCTAATTTTGTCTTTTGTGGAAGCTTCATGAAGCTTTGAATTAGTAACCATTTTGTTTTATATTTAAACCTAACCATTAGCTAAACTAGGGTTTGCTCTCTACAAGAGTTAAATCTAACCCAAGGTTGCATTATGATAAGATCAATTGATTTTATTATTCATTGATCATTCTCATGATATTCTTCTTCTTCTTCTTCATCTTCATCAAGAAGAAGAAACCTTGCTACCTCCAATGGTGAAATGATCAAAAGAGTGAGAAATCCAAATCTAAAGTCAACCCACTTCCTATTTCTTCATCCTCTACCACTTGCCATGTAGTAGAGTGTGTTGTCTTCACAAGTTTCTTGACTTGGCGAAGGCGGAGCTCGAGTTTGAGTTGCCTCGACGTAGATCATCTTCGGCATCGAAGTCAACGACCTAGCCCGATCATTTCTCCGACGAAACCATCGCCGGAGTCCGGGATCCGATGATCGCAGCGAAGATACATCGTCACGGAGCTATGGAGGTGGACTACCGGATTTACAAAGGTTGTATTTTCGTTCACTCTTAGTTAAGTTGTTAACTAGTTGCTTGTTTTCGCCTATCCTCTAGTCAACGATCCGTATTAGGGTTCTTTGGCACACATAAATTTTTTAATTGGGCATGTTTGATCAGTTATAGAATATCATAGGTGTGCCGTGGAACCCTACAGTGGTATCAGAGCCTAGCTAGAGCCTTAGGCGATGTGTAGACGGAGTTAGAAATCCGATCGAACCGAAACCCCATTGCAAAATCGCTCTCTGTACATTTTTCAAAACTGTTGAATTTTGTGAATTAAAAATATGCAGAAAAATAAGCAGGAAAAACTAAGAATTACTGTGAAGTTTGGGCTCCTAATTCCATAATTCGACCGCGGAACCGCGGCCAAACCAGGGATTTGGCGGCGCTTCCGTGGCCTAAATTTGGACTTAGTCCCTCAAATTTCATATATTTATTCTTAGGTCCTTTCTTGGCAATTTTTTATGTGAATTTTTTAATTCCACTCAAGTGTTGAGTTTTCTAGGGTTTTATTGGGGATTCGTTAATTTGATCGGATAATTTAACTTCGTTTATGTTTTTCCGGATATTTTAGAAACTGTGAAAAAGTTCGACTGTATATAAATACCCACTTTTTCCCCTGCCGGGAAATTTCCAAGTGTTGGATTTTTCCGTAGTTTAATAACGTTCTAAGTAGTGCAAGTAAAGCGATGGTCCCTCTAGAAGACAACAAACCTTAACTCGATTATGTGACCGTCTTGAACTGCCCTTTGAACCTTAGGGTTTGGGGCGGTACGGGGTGCCACATGTGAGGCGTTGGCTTGACCCTTCTACGGCTGGACCGTTGGTACTGAGGCATGAACTGGATGTTTTTAAACTTATTTCATGTGTTGATCTGTTTCGGAAAACTTGGGTGTTTGAATGTTCGATCGGAAAGTTTAACATTTTCTATTTATCTGGAATGGGATACAATAATTGGAATTCACAAGTAGTTATGAGATAACTGAATGAATGTTATAAATCAAGCACTTTAGTCTCACTTGATCGGTTGCCACAGAATTTTGATGTGATCAAAAGTCCGTCGCAATCACGTAGTGTACGCGGATACTCGCCGGGTAGACTTAATAGACAGCCTCACCCCATAGCCCCGACCAAGTGACTGTAGGAGAACCCCATCGCCGAAGGCATCCGTTCGGGTGCTCGCGGCAGCGGTGTTCCTCCTTGGTGCACTTCGTCGACGGCGTCGGGGGTGCGGCCGCCTACTAAAGTTTGCGACGAGCATTCGATCAGGATATCGGGAATCTTGTTGAATTGCCCGACTTGATATTGAAAAGTGTTTTCAATGATGAGACTAAAATGCGGGGTTTATAATTGTTAGGCATGCGATGTCTAAGAAATTCATTTGGCTAGGCATGCGATGTCTAAAGAGTTTGTGGATTCCAACTGTTGTAGTTTTACACTTTCTTTTCTGTGACCGTAAGTGTAATATGTGATATCGCCGGTTTCGTTGCTATATGTCAACGACAATTGGGATGCGCATATTTACTTACGTTGATGACATGTGATGTTATGTGTTGCTGGATATGTTATATTGGATCGTCGTGTTTGAATAGCCGGGGGGTTTTATGTGAGATGAGTTTTTTTCATTTTCATTCATGTAAAAACTTGTATGTAATATTCTTTTATTAGGGCACTTCCATGTTGCGGAAGTTGTCACCGTTTGTATATTATTTACTTTTCCGCATTAGGATAGACCCAAGGAGGGGAGCACAAGTAACCGGGTTCTAGGGTCCAGTGGGAGACCATCTCGAGGAGTCGAGTCCGGGTCTCCTAACCCTAGAATTGGTAGGGTTGCTTGCCGCTCTCGTAGGGGTCTAGGGGTGTGGGATTGGCTATTCATCACGACCGTGGAATCCGTGTTTTATACTGGCTCGTATTAAAAACACGGACGTCCTAGTATATCCAATGTTTCATATGATTATTCTGCTGTGTTATCTGTGATGTGATCATGTGATTTGTTCAGATAGATATTATATATAGTATATATGATATATTATATAGACGTTGCTTATGTTTTACACCCGCGCTAGCCCTGCCCTGCTCTGCCGTTAGTTACCTAACCTAACGGTGCACGAGGGGACATCGAGGCGAACGCGGATGGCATAAGTGTACGTCGTATTTATCTGTGATGTTTAGGTACTTAAATGATGGGATATTCATTAATGTGATTAGTGAAAGAAAATAAACCTAATTGATGTTGTGGAATAGAATTTCCGAATTAAAACAGGTAGCTACAGTTCTTTCTTTGCATCACGGTGTTCCTTGTAGAACATGCCGCACCTTATTCGATAAGGAAAGGACCGAGATCTCTTCACCGGGAGTGACTCCTTTAGCAATAACTGGCAGATGCTACACACTCGGTTTGTCTTTTGATTTCTTCTATAGTTTCTGCTTTGCACAGTGATATATATGATATATCCCGCACCTCATTCGACGAGGAAAGGGCCGACGATCCCTTCACCGGGAGTGACCCCTTTAGCAAAACTAGAAAAGCCTCAAAAACATTCCATTTAAAAACCATTTGATTCCGCAACGAGATCAAGTTCAAAGCGTTAAAGGTTTTCATAAAAACCATCCGCAACCCTCCGTCATTTTAGGAAGTAGAGTACTTAGTATTCGTGCTACGTTTGTCGACCATAGCCGTGGCGTAGTGTGCGGTAGCTAAGTGATGTCTTCCTACACCGCATATGATGCGATTAGTTAGGACAGTCATTGGCTTTGTTGACCTTAGCCAAGGGTCATGTGAGTGGGTCTAATTAATCACGAAATGACGGGTATAACTTGACTAGTACCTATGATTTGTTGACCTTAGCCAAGGTCATAGGTGATAGGGGTAAAAACCATTATCGGGAGTTTCAAGTGTTGAAATTTGCAATGAGATTGCATACCTTCTATATGATAGTTGGATCCTGATACCCACTGCGAGTAATTGTTACTCGTGGGAGAGTTTTGCACTTTGCATTTAGCCGATCAAGTAGGTGTCTAGAAAGGTGTCAACGGGGTTACGCCTCTGGGAAAACGAGGTTTATTGTAATTAGGTCCGTGCGAAAGCACGGGGAACCTCCCTCAAAGTACCGACACTGGCCTGGCTGAAAGATTGGCGAACTTGTAGAGTGTAATTAATCCCGGCTAGTCTTTCCTTTTAGGGTTTGAAGGAAGATTTGATAAAAACAGTGGGAGCCATCCTGATTAGATAAAATGTATAACCAATCTAATCTTGCTAGAGCGCACGCAGAGTGTTTTCTTCTCTCTCTCTCCATGTAGCAACCATATCACGCCTTAATCAAGATAATTATATGGATGTATTGACCGAACCCGCTTGTTATACTGAGCTGGGGAACGTTGGTCCCGCTCCAACTTATAATTGTTATAAAACAGAGCAGGAAATAGGGGAATACCAGAATTCCTATGCCGCCCAAACGAAGAAAGTGCATATGATGCATTTCCTTCGGGTGTGTTCATTACAAAGAACTGTTTCTCAGTATCCTCTGAATCCTGGGTATTTGATACCGGATCAGGATCCCAGATATGTAATCTGTTACATAGGGCTACAAAAAGGGTAGAAAAACTGAGAACGGGTGATAAGTCTCATGAGGCAGAAAAAGGGGCAAGTGTTGCAGCCAAGTCTGTTAGTCACTGTCACCCTGTATTACCAATACATTGATTCTGAACAAATGCTATTAGATACCGAACCTGATATACAAAATCATATCAGTCTCTTTATTAGTAAAAGAAGTGATAAAATTTTGTATTGATGGATAATGTTTTAAACATTTCCTATATCAAAAGTTGATCAGTTCAGGCACGTTATCTAAAAGCATTGATGTTCTAAATCAAACTACAGTTCCTAGTATACAGAACACAAAAAAAGGAGGAAGAGTTCAGAAATGAACGAATCCTTCTTGAGGCATTGTAGACTAGGTCATATCAATGCGACCCGACTGGCTGAAGTTACATTTTAGATGCATATTTAAATCAGTTTGAATTTACATCTTGTGAAACTTGCCAGTCATGTCACAAAGATTAGATGACCATAGCTCCGTTTACTGGAAACAGAGAAAGAGTTAATGTACTCTTGGGACTGATACATGATGATGTAAGGTCTCCGGTCTACACATGCCAGGACCCGTTCTTTGTACTTCACTACATTCTCTGATGATCTCTCAAGATTCAGTCATGTGTTCCTGTTGAAACATAAGTCCGAACCTTTTGAAATATTCACAGAATATAAGTTAGAAGTAGAGAACCAAAATACGGGTGTAAGTATTATGTCCTATGATAAGATCAGGGAGGAGAATACTTGTGCATGGCATTCCTGGATTATTTTAAAGGAGAATGAGATCCTCTCTCGGTATTACTCCTCTGATTATACCACAGCACAACGGTGTATCGGGGCGGAGCAATCACACCCTATATGATATGGTATGCTCTATGATGAGTACTACTGAGTTACCTATTTCCTTTTGGTGTTATGCACTTGAGAAGTTGCATACCTATTGAATTAGGTTCGAATCCTACCACTCCATATAAGATATGGTATGGGAAGAGCCTATCTCTTGAGTTAGTCAAGATTTGGGATTGTCCGGCCAATGTCAAAAGCAAAATCCGGACAAAATCGAGCCAAGGTCAGTTCTGTAGAACTGGAAAGGTTCCAGCTATACAAAACTGCAGCTGATGATTTGACAGAACCAAAGGATTCAATAGTCCCCAACGAACCTCAGCCTCTCCACCGATCTGGTAGGGTTCCTCACCTGCCTGAGAGATACTTCGGTTTCTCGATGACAGTGGGAGCGAGGATTGCATCATGAGATGATGACCCAACTAGATTCGAGCAGGCCATCAAGAGTGGCGACTCTGTAAGAATGGCCGGATGCTTAGCGATCTGAGATGGAATCCATGTACACCAACAAAGTATGGATTTTGGTTGCGATATCTGAAGGGTTAAATCCCCATCAGAAGCAAGTATATCTTGAGAAGATTACTTAGTGTAGATGGAAAAGTTGAGACTTTCAAAGCTAGACTTGTTAAAGGTTTTCGTCATCGACCAGGCGTGGATAATGGTGAAACCTTTTCAAGTAGCTATGCTTAAGTACATCCAGATCCTACTTGCCACGGCTACATACCATGACTACGATAACTACCGGTTGGGTGCCATGACTGCTTTCTAAATACTGATTTAGAAGAGAACGTTTATAAACACACAGCCAGAGAGCTTCACAAACAGTGGGAGCAGCGGAAACGTGTGCAAGTTGCTTTACAGGATAAAGCAGGCACCGCGGAGTTGGAACATCTGTTTTGATGTGGTAGTCAAAGAGTTTGACTTCATCAAAATGTTAGATGAACCTTGTATGTACAAAAAGGTAGTATAGAGTATACTAATAATCCTCGTAGAGTACGTGGATGACATACTCTTGATAGGAAAGGAGTTTCCTATGCTACACTCGGTCAATCTCCGCTTATCACAATGATTATCCATATAGGATCAAAGAGATACCTCCTAAATCCTGAGTTTTCATCTATGAGATAGATGTAATTGGATGTTAGGATACTCACTACATGTAGTGAGATGGTATCAATTGATCCTAGGGAGAATCACTGGAAAGGCTCCAGGGTGATAAATACGACTGAGTGTCAGTCGCGGGCATTGTCTTTACCCTCAGTAAAGGGACGGTATGTTGGAAGAGTTCCAAGCTAGATACCGTGGCAAGCTAGATGATAAAGGCCGATAACATCGCTATTAAAGATGCTACCAAAGAGGCAGTTTGGGTGTATAATGGTTCATAAGATTAACTAGGTTCCAACCATTGTATGCAATGGAAATGTGGCTTTGGCCAAGGAACCATGATCCTATCAGTGACCCAGACATATTCTGAGGCAGCATCACCTGATCATGGAGATAGTTGATCTCCAGGATGATCTAGGTTAGGAGAGAAGACTCAGAGGACAACACGGCGGATCCACTCACGAAGGCCTTTTCCCATAGAGAGACTTATATGGGATGGTTGAGTATTAGATACTGCAACCACTGCTACAGATGGCCCTAGTGCAAGTGGGAGATTGTTAGTTATATGTATGCCCTAGAGGCCATTACTGTACATTGGATGTATATTGTAGTGGATGCTGGGACATATATAGGTAGGACTTTCTTGCTCGACATGATAGTACGCTATCTGGTTGCTCTTTATCTTAACATGTATACTTTCTGTCTCTCTTGTTACATGTTGATAAAGCCCTTAGGATGAGTACTCGACTTCCAGGACTATGATGAAGATCATACTAGTGGGGCCTGGGTAGTCTATGAGTACATCCTTCATTGTTCCTAATCGTGGGAATATCGAGACAGGGCATCGATATTCCAGAGTAGACTAGCGTAGATCTTCTTGACCCATGTGATGGGCGATGGATGATCCAATATCCATCGGTGTTTGACATCAGAGATGGTATGCGGGTGCTCAGTGGGGACTGGGTACACTGAACGGACTCGCCGAGAACTCCCAGATGGTATTATACCTCACGTCAGATGGCAGTTCTCTGGTGACACTGGTGCAGCTTAGTCTGTTGACCCGAGATCGTCATAGAGTCTTGTGTGTCTCCCACTGTGCTTTGATTTCCACCCTACCATGACTCTACTGAGTTGTGCAAACAGGTGGTTTTTGGGTACAGTCCCGATTCACATGGAGGCAATGAGCGATAGGAGGGGATTCGTCTCTCCCGGTATTGGGGGTTGATGTTGCGCTATGCACGACTGGCCATAACAGGAAATCCCTGGCCAGGGTTGCAGTGATATACTGGTAAGAGTTATCAGTAGTTTCACGATTGTTATGGACCTTATATCGGCCTGACTTATCAAGCTATTGGGGTCTGACGTTTACCACCCCTAGGCGAGATATGCGACATATCAGACGAACTGACCGGACTGTACGGTAAGTGTTACTGGATGGATTCACAGGAGTGTGAGCGGGCTTGCTCGTTGATCTTCTGATCGCTCAATACCCGGGTGGCCGTTACGTTTAGTAGACCGCTTGCGGCTTGTGGGTGTTTGATATGATCATCACCTGGTGCCGGCGTATTGACGAGTCTTTAGAGTCCTACACAGAGGATTCCTGCCTCAAGCAAAACGAAATAGGAGCGCATATGAGATATGTGCGGGACCGAGAATAATACCAGTATGAGATACTGGATTCGATTCTTGCGATTTGTAACATTGATCGGTTATATGCGATATAGCCGGGTTATCGGATCAATTGTTGATTCGATAATTTGTTACTATTGATATTAGTCGGTTATTTGAAATATGACCGGATCATTAAATCAAGTGTTGATTTAATGATTTAATGTATAATTATATTTGATATACTACTTTACATTAACTAGTATTGGTTCACTTAAGATGGATTTTCTCACTTGATGTGCACATTGTATATATGATATAGTTTTGTGCACTAGTTTGTATCATGTTTGATGATACATACAAACTTGGGTGTATGTTTGATTTGAACCATGTTTAGGTTAATGGTTATGGTTTTAAATTATTCACTTTTTCATTTTATTTAGAAATTCTTTATTTCTTTTGGCTAAAATGAAATGGTTGCTAATTTTGTCTTTTGTGGAAGCTTCATGAAGCTTTGAATTAGTAACCATTTTGTTTTATATTTAAACCTAACCATTAGCTAAACTAGGGTTTGCTCTCTACAAGAGTTAAATCTAACCCAAGGTTGCATTATGATAAGATCAATTGATTTTATTATTCATTGATCATTCTCATGATATTCTTCTTCTTCTTCTTCATCTTCATCAAGAAGAAGAAACCTTGCTACCTCCAATGGTGAAATGATCAAAAGAGTGAGAAATCCAAATCTAAAGTCAACCCACTTCCTATTTCTTCATCCTCTACCACTTGCCATGTAGTAGAGTGTGTTGTCTTCACAAGTTTCTTGACTTGGCGAAGGCGGAGCTCGAGTTTGAGTTGCCTCGACATAGATCATCTTCGGCATCGAAGTCAACGACCTAGCCCGATCATTTCTCCGACGAAACCATCGCCGGAGTCCGGGATCCGATGATCGCAGCGAAGATACATCGTCACGGAGCTATGGAGGTGGACTACCGGATCTACAAAGGTTGTATTTTCGTTCACTCTTAGTTAAGTTGTTAACTAGTTGCTTGTTTTCGCCTATCCTCTAGTCAACGATCCGTATTAGGGTTCTTTGGCACACATAAATTTTTGAATTGGGCATGTTTGATCAGTTGTAGAACATCATAGGTGTGCCGTGGAACCCTACACACTTTGGGTTTACTATTCTTGGGAGAAGGATTTTGAGAGAATAAGAAAAAGAAAATGGGAAAAGAATAAAGAAATTGGTAGTTGGTGAGAGAGAGAGAGAGGTATGGGCTTCTTTGACTAATGACTTAGCCATTTTCCCTTCATTCTTCTTTCATTTTCTCTCTCCCTCTTCCCCTCCTCCTGCTGCTGTTGCTCCTTCATCTCCCTCCCCTCTTCAAAGCGCCAAATCATCTCAAAAACAATTCCAAAACCCAATCCTTATTTCATTAAAAGTGTGCGCAAGCTCAAGATCTACACATTGGACTAAGAAGCAAGGATTATGGCCACTAGGGGCAACTCAAAAAAATTCTTGAGTTATCAAATGAGGTATTTTCTGGATCATTAACTTAGTTTTAGCATTTCCTTTACCCCCATGTTATGATTGAACCGATATTGTGTGATTTTGGTGACTTGAGGGAAAACCTAGTTAGGGTTGAGGAAATTATGAGTTGTGATGGGAAATTGAGCTCAGCAGAGGCTACACCAACACCCTAGTGTATGAATTGAGACCCAACCCTGAAGCTTAAACCCAGAATACGGATTTTAGAAACCGATATCGGAGAAATTGTGGAATCTGTGAAGGGTATATTGAATCTGCTATCACCCGAGACATCCTAAATTAAAATTGATTGGACAGTGACATATACAGGCACCCAGGAAGCTATCACCAGAACCCTAGCCCCTACCTCCTACACCCGGCCGCAGATTTATCCATTCTAGCCGCAATTTGCGGCCAGACCATGGTGGATTTGCCTCGTTTTGGTTTTGGTGTTCCCTTATCTGTAGATTTGACCCCTGCTATATATAGATTTGTCTAATTTGACCTAGGGTGAAATCTGGAACATATTTCCTAAGTTGCTGTTTTGGATTCGTGTTTCCGTATTCCGTATTCTTAAATTCTGAATTTGTGTCTTGTTATTTACCTCGACTATTTGGCGTTTATACGACGATATAGAGGATTTATTGATGGTTTTGAAGGCGTGCCATAGGTTTTAACCTATAGGCCCCTTATCGTATCGTTTTGGGTTTCGTGTGCCGTTTTAGCTTTGATTTGGTTTTAATGCGCATATACGATACTTTGATATGTAGGTACCCATGAAGACTTCGGGACGACAAGCAAATAGGTGGCGACGTCGACAATGAAGACGCAAGGTGAGTAGATTATATCTACAGGGGGAAGTCGGGTGGATGGCGTATAGCACCCCCACAGTCCGTTGTTAATATATTATATGATAGTTAGGTGTATTATGGATAGTGTAGGGTTAGAAGCAACTAGTGTAGTTCATAGCCGCGAACCCTAGAATAGATTTACACCTACACGCACACCCTTGCATATTCATTATACTTGCACTGTGTTTGATGATATTGGATGACATTGGAGATGAGTCGATGATGTTGGGCTTTGTGCCACGAGATCGGCGATTTGATGTGATTCGTATTTGGGATACGATACGTGATCTCTAGCGGGCCTTGGGACGTGTGCTTGCACACGCAGTATATTGATGGTATCAGTTGTTCTAAACTTAGATCAGTACCCCAGATTATGTGATACGATGATAGTGATACCTGAGATGTGATGAGATAGTGTGATATTGACCCGTAACCGGCTATTGGGATGCCGTACGACGATTTACCGTACGAGCCTATATTGATGATAGATCCGCACTCATGACTCGAGAATGTCTTACGATATACTGTATCGTTCACGATTTTATTGAGGCGGGATCACCGACTATTATATCTATATATGTATCGACTCAGATTTAGGTGGTTTCCATATCTCTCCCGATTGACTTGATACTTAGATCTGTAGTTTGCATAGTAGATTCTTCACTGTGGTGTTGATTATTTGATTTCCGCATATTCATTCTATTCGCATTGCTTGCATATGTTATTGCTATATTGTTATCATGCTGTTAGGACACCAGCACCATTATCGATGATACGTATGATCCACGTGCACTATTTGCCGGCTCACACACTTCATCATCGATAATTGCCATGCCACTACACTGTAGTACTGTTGCATCCATGATATGATTCTTGCATGGCATATTGTACACCTATACCTGTATACATACATAGATGATTCTGACTTGATTAGAGATCTGGGAACCGCAAGATATTCTTCAAAACCGATTCATTTTAAAAAGAGCGGTTTCCCTCGACATGTGCACATTATTATACCATGTTACATGACTTCTGATATGCTCACCTTTCTTTACATGTCGCATACATCATGTTTTGATTATACGCATTGAGATATGTTGTTTCCATGATATTTCTGGATTTGGGAACCGTGGGTATTTCAAAAGAGAATGTATAATTGTTTTAAAAACCCGGTTACCCTTGATATGATATTTCAGTGCGTCCACCATGTGTTTTCTCGGTGCTGAGAGCGACATGTGAAACCCGATTCGAGGAGGCGGATGAGGCCGATTGCGGGTACATGATGGACCCGGTATGGTACCCCGGGGCAAGAACGATTTCGCTGTGTAATAGACGGTGAGCCTGGCAGAGGGACTACTACCTACCGGTGATTGTATTTGAGCTCGGCGGATATCTGGAGGATACCGACCGGAATTGAGAGATGGACATGGGCTGACCCATACTGCCGGGGGCCGAGGGCCGATACCGCAGACGGAGCCCCATATGGATGAGGATTTTCGTGCCGATGCTAGGCACAGGTTTCATGATGATTTCCATGGCTTTTATTATATCCTCATATTTGCATACATGATGTTATGGTCATTGGGTGACGGGTGGACGGGTTCCACGTTTATTGTTATTGGGTGACGGGTGGATGGGGTCCACGTTCATACAGACTTGATCACATACAGATTGGATTTATATTGATCATACTTCATTTGTATATATAACAGGGTATGATGGCGCTGTTATATATACCCTTACACCAATATTAGTGGAATGGGACGCTAATATATCTGTATTGATATCCATTTGATACTTCTTCATATTTACTTCATGCAGGCATACCTTATACTGATGACATATTATTACCTGAGTACTTGGCACTACATACCTGTTTAGATGTTACATTGCCACCTTATCATGCTTCAGATGTACTCTTGTGGTTTATATTACTGGTCGTATTGACCTAGGATTATGTCTTACATTCGGTTTCTGCTTGTAGATATTTCTATTCATGAGTTGGCAACTCACCCCCGTTGTGCCACAGTTCTTGCAGGTTTTGCCGTACAGGTTCCATTGCGGCATTTCTGGCACACTGCTTCCTTGCGGGTGAATTGCATTTGGTAGGTGGATTCTTTTGCATCAAGAACCACCATTGTACTTGTATTATTCATTGTATCTAGAATTTCCATCAACCAAAACTTGTAAATTGTTTCAGGCTTAGACACTAGTGATGTATTATTCGACTTTAGAGTCGCGTTTAGTAGTATTGCGGTTTTCATGCTTATTGAGTTTCTTTTGGTTTTGACCCTCGCCATTCGGCGTTGTATATTATTATTTTTTGTGTGGTTGTGACCGTCGTTTGACGAAGAGCTAGCTCCCGCTTGGGGATGCCTTTTATCATTTCATATATATTGTTCTTGTTGTACCCCGTTCGGGGCCAGTATTTACAAAAGAAACTCTGCAGAAATTTTTAGAAAAGACTTTACATTTTAAAAATGCATATTCGGCTTAGTTATTTAAAAACCTTGAATTCAAACATGTTTTTCTTCACTTCTTTAAACCAGTTTTCTTTATTTACCCTTAAAATGGTTTTAGATTTCTGAGCTTTTGGCTTATTTGGATCAGATGGAGTCCTATAGACTTCATATGGTTCAAGGGCTAGTCATGTGCTCTTTCGGGTCGTGACAGGTGTACTCTCCTAATCCTAGGAGTACTCGCAGCTTGAGAGAAGGTGATGATAAAAGACAACTGAATAATACCTTATTCTATTTCTCCCAAACTTGGGACAAAAGCAAAGGTGAAATAGGAGTGGCGATGAAGTACGCGGTTTGGTCGTCAATGATAGCAGTCGCAATTTACTTTTCCCTCTTTCTAATCCCTTTATTTGGTCTTTAGTTATTACCTTCTATACACCCTACTTAGGCTAATTGGTTTTCTTCATTCCCTACCTTTCGGCACCTGCCTATGGTTTGGAAGAAGACTATCCAATAAGCATAATATGTGTACTCTCCTAATCCTAGGAGTACTCGCAATCTGAGAGAAGGTGATAATAGAAGACAACTGAATAAACCAATTCTATTTCTCCTGATCCTGGATCCATCCTCGAAGAAATCCTTCCGAGTACGTATATAACCATACGATGGATCTATCCAATGGAAGTGGATATCCGTAATAATACGGGGTGTTCTGAGAAATACAAAGGGTAAAACAAGGAGCGGCAATGACTTATGCAACTTTAGACAATCCAAAAGCCAGTATTTTAAGAAGGTTCGGTCAACATGGTCACTAGGTCATAGTCTAGGGTCGGTCAAAGGTCGCTGCCAAAGAGAGAGAGAAAAGAAACACTCTGCGTGCACTCTAACCTAGATCAGAATGGTTATCATTTTATCTAATCAGGAAACCTCCCACTGTAATCTCTAATTCTCCTCCAAACCTGAAAGAAGAATTAGTCGGGATCACCCGAAGAGTAAACCAACTCATCAGTGGGAATCGGGATCCAACTCTTATCGCATGATAACGTGACGGTATCCACTCACGTTATCACACTCCAGAAGGTATGTGCAAGTCTGGTAAGTTTCCTGTATGTTTGAAACTTCCGATGTAATTTTTTATCCTATGCTCTTATGACCTTGACGTAGGCCAACAAATCATAAGTCACATGTCAAGTTCTACCCGTCATTGTCCAGGTTAATTTGAAGCACCCATACAAGCCCTTGACGTAGGCCAACAAGGCTATACGTCTAGCTCAAACCAACGCATCTATCTATGCAACAAATGAATACCCCAGCAGCTACCAAACACTATGCCTTGACGTAGGCCAACAAACATAGCTTGAATACTACTGACCATCCATAAGAAATGACGGAGGGCTACGGCTGGTTTTTGGCGAAAAACCTTTAACGTAATGAACTTGATCTCGTTGAAGGAACCTGATCGCTTTTTATAAAAATATAGTGGCGAAAACCTTTGCTAAAGAGGTCACTCCCGGGGAAGGGATCTCGGCTCTTTCCTCGTCGAATGAGGTACAGGATATTCACTGCGAGTAATTGTTACTCCCGGGAGAGTTTTACACAGGACAATTTCAAGTGTTGAGATTTGCAATGAGATTGCATACCTTCTATGAGATAGTTGGATCCCGATACCCACTGCGAGTAATTGTTACTCCCGGGAGAGTTTTACACAGGACAATTAGCCGATCAAGTAGGTGTCTAGAAAGGTGTCAACGGGGTTATTGTTGGAGATAGTGCCCTCAGAGTCAATTATTGGATCACAGGCACGTGATTGCAATGATTGAGGGAGGACCTATCCCGGTAGGACAGTCTTACTCGAGATGATAGTATGCTATCTGGTTTACCTTTATCATCGTGTACTGCTTTAGGTGACCTGACAGGTTGCTATTACACGCTGATAGAGCCCCTAAGATTCTTGCTTGACCACCAGCAGTATGAGGGCGATCATATAAGTGGGAGCTGGGGGTCTATAAGCACATCCTTAAATGGTCCCTAGTCGTGGGAGTTTCGAGACAGGGCATCGATTCTCCAGAGTAGACTAGTGTATACAGTCGAGACCCCGACGAGGGGCGGTGGCCGGTCTCACAAACCACTGGTGTCAGTTGGATCACCTAAGATGTATACAGGTGCTCATTGGGTTATGAGTACACCGGACATGACTCGCCGGGAACATGCTAGTTGGTCTTATACCTGACGTCAGATAGCAGTTCCCAGGTGACATGTGTACAGGTTAGTTCATCGACCTGGGGATCGTCATTTGTCTCGTGTGAGTTCCCACTGTGCTTTGATTACTACCCTACCACGGCTCAAAGGAGTCGTGCAAACAGGCTTTAGTTGGGTACAGTCCCGAGCCACATGGAGGCAGTGAGCGGATCTTCGGGGGTTCGTCTCTCCCGGTATTGGGGGTGAGGTCGCGCTGTGTCTAGGAGAGCCATTACACGAAGTCCTTGGCCAAGGCAGGAGATTTAATGGTAGGTATTCCAGTAGTATCTCAGGGTGTTCTGGGCTACACTCCGACACGACTTGTACCGCTTTTGGGGGTCTGACTTTTACCAACCCCCTAGGCCCGACATGCGATGCTCATAGACGAACGGACCGGACTGTACGGATATTGTCACTGACAGGCTCAGTAGGGTGTCAGGATGAGTTCGCTCATCGACGTCCCTTTTTGTCAATAGCTGGTGGCCCGTCACGTATTGGCTTATACCTCTGACGTGCTAGTGGTTAAATCCACAGCCATAGTATTGACGAGTCTTTAGAGTCCACCACACTTTCAGTTACTCAAGCTTTCGGGCGAAACGCTGTAGAGGCCGTATGGAGATATGGCAGGGTTCGATCAGATACGTGCGGTATTGCACGGATCAGGATCGGACGGATATTACTAGCCGGCTTTGGTTTAAGCCGGATCCTAGTTTAGTACAGTGTAGATTTTGTCTCATTGCATTTGTATCCGGACGGAATACAGATGCGGGTGTGTATGCACAGTATCGGGGTTTTCCTGTAATTTATTACGGGACCGGTTTTCTGGAGTTGCCAGTTTGCATTCCGTTCCGGCCGGTTTTCCTTTGTTCTTTCCCGGCCGGACTTTTCCGATGGAGGGGGTTATTTGCATTTGTGCAAATAACATTAGTGGAGGGGTTTCTTGCATATGGATTAATTATGATACCATTCTTTTCTTTCTTCCATCACTTGCATTTAATGAGATTAGAAAGGGTATGGTTTGGATGTGCTTTTATCATGATGATGTTTGTTTATGGTCACCTTTTCTTCTCTCCTACACTCACCTCCCTTCATGCTACATATCCTTTCCCTCCACCACCATTCCAAATAGAATTTGGCCGGCCACATTTTTAAGAGAGGGGAGAAAATGAGAGAGTTTCATTTTGTGAGCTTATGGCATATTTCCTTCATCTCATTCTCATGTAATGATAAATGAAAGCACCAATTTTCATACCTTCATTCTTCCATCAAGGCAACCAATACCCCAAAGTGAGACATGCACTCTACACTATATTCTACAGCACATCTTGGGCACGTCGACTTGCCAGCTTCGTGCCCGAGTTGCCTCGGTATTGAGGTGGGAGCCCGTAAAAGATGCAGGCGATGTGGTGCCCTTCCGGCAAGGAGGCGACGACCGGAGTTTCCGCGGGAGATCGGGACGATGACGAGAAGACCGGAGGACTCGGATCACTCGGTATATCTCTTCCCTATCTTGTTAGTTAGCTAGGACAAGTTTAATGGCCCGATCCGGGGTTTAGTGCGCGGTGGTGCCGGTTTGCAAAGTTCGCAAAATTAAAGTTTATCACCGTTTCCGCATTTGGCCGTCGGATTGACGGCCGGGGCGCCGCCGTGCACTTACAGTGGTATCAGAGACTCGCCATTAACTTCGTCTAGCTTCGTTTGATTTGTTTTGCATTTCCGATCGACCAAAATTCCGAAATCTACATTTTGTGTTAGCATCAGTTTCTGTTGAAAATTTTTGGTCTCGAAAAATTTTTCAGGTTGTCTCAGAATGATGTGCAGGGAGTTCTAAGAACACTGGAAAAATTCGACAACATGATCCCTCAGTAAGACCGCGGATCCGCGGCCATTAACCTTTCTTATGCCGCGGATCCGCCGCAGTAATGAGGGCTCATGTCATCGTTTTTTTGCAGTGGGCTTGTGGGCTAAAAATAAGGGTTTTGGAATATTAATATTGGGCCCAGATTTTCTGTGAGTGCTACAGTATTGCTTGGGGGCCCACTTGTTAATTTTTGATCGATCGGATATTTTAAACACATTATTTCACAGTATTTACATTATATCTGCGACCGTGAATGTCACTCGATCGGTAAATCCGGTCTAACTGCTATAGCCCGGTTAGACGGATTTGCGAACGTGACTTTCACGTTGATGTTCTGTGTTTTGCTGTGATGTTGCGGATCGGTCGTGGGGATAGCCTGGATGCAATGCTAGTACAGTTTCTGTTGTATCATGTACATTTGATATTGCGGGGCGAGCGTCCGACATGTGGACTGCCGTCACTGCCCGTTTGTATTATTCTTTTGGGGCACGACCTGGTTGCGGTCGATGTACCCGGTGTATGTATATTTTACTTTCTGTACTAGGATTGCCCCGCGGAGGGGTGCACGGATAGCCGGGTTCTAGAGGGCAACGGGCTCGCTTCTCAGGGCATTGAGACGGAGGGGGCTTCAGTCTGGAATTGGCGGGCTATTCGCCGCACTCGTAGGGGGTACAGGTTGACCCAGGAGGGGTGCCCAAGTTACCGGATTCCGTGAAGTGCTGGGTGGTCCATTCACGGTGCTGAAGGGGGCTGCCTCGCTTCAGGTTTTGGCGGCTGACTTGCCGCGCCCGTAGGGGTCTAGGATTTCATTGCACAGGCTATCCACACGACCAGGGGAACGTCGGGTTTCAGTAGTGGCTCTGTGAAACCCGGGGATCCCAGATATCTGTTTTGTTCTGTGATGCTGTACATTTCTGTGATGTTGCATTTTATTCACGCCTTGAGCGAAATACTATATATTGGTATATATATTAGTAGATGTTGTATATGTTTTTCATCCGCGCTAGTCCAGTCCCCGCTCTGCCGTTAGTTAGCTAACCTAACGGGTGATGACGGGACCCAGTGGCGAATGCGGATGGCATATACGTACGTCAGTATATTTTCGTTCTTTGTGGTGTGATCAATTGATGGGACTGCATTGATTCGGATCAATGCAAGTTAAACAAACCTATTCTGATGTTGTTGGAACACTTTTCAAAAAGCTGTTATTGCAAGGACGTTCACTTTTGTTTTGCATCGTGGTATTCATTTAGAATATCCTGCTCCTCAGTCGACGAGGCAAGGGCCGAGATCCCTTCACCGGGAGTGACCCCTTGGACAGAAGTTTGCGTCAGGGCATTAACTTCACTATAGCCGATTACTTTTGCTTTGCATCGTGGTATTCATTTGGAATATCCTGCACCTCATTCTACGGGGAAAGAGCCGAGATCCCTTCACCGGGAGTGACCTCTTAAGTAAAGGTTTTCGTCACTATATTTTCTAAAAAGCTATCCGTTCCTTCAACGATATCAAGTTCATTAAGTTAAAGGTTTTCGCCAGAAACCATTCGTAGCCCTCCGTCGTTTCAGACGGGTAGCACATAGTATTCATGCTATGTTTGTTGGCCTTCGTCAAGGCATAGTGTTTGGTAGCTGCTTGTTGCCTTTCTGCAGCATAGATAGATGCGTTGGTTTGGGACAGTCGTATAGCCTTGTTGGCCTTCGTCAAGGGCTTGTGCGGGTGGGTTCAAATCAACCTGGAGAATGACGGGTAGAACTTGACATGTGACTTATGATTTGTTGGCCTTCGTCAAGGTCATAAGAGCATGGGGTAAAAATCACATCGGGAGTTTTAAAAGAACTGAAACTTGCCAGATATGCGCATACCTTCTGGAGTGTGATAGCGTGAGCGGATTCCGTCACGTTATCATGCGATGATAGTTGGATCTCGATTCCCACTGATGAGGTAGTTTACTCCTCGGGTGACCCCGACTAATTCTTCTTTCAGGTTTGGAGAAGAATTTGAGGTACAGTGGGATGTTTCCAGATTAGATAAATTGGTAACCATTCTGATCTAGGTTAGAGTGCACGCTGAGTGTTTCTTTTCTCTCTCTCTCTGGCAGCGACCATTGACCCGACCCTAGACTTTGACTCAGTGACCAAGTTGACCGAACCTTCTTAACACTGGCTTTTGGATTGTCAGAGTTGCAGACCTCATTGCCACTCCTACTTTTATCCTTTTCTCCAGGACACCCCGTATTACTGCGAACGTCCACTTCCATTGGACAAAGCCATCGTATGGTTAGATACGAACTCGAAGGAATTCGAGGATGGTTTCCGGTTCTGGAGAAAACGGATAGGATTATTCAGTTGTCTTTTCCTTTTTGCCTTCTCTCAAGTTAAGAGTACTCCTTAGTTTAGGAGATAGTACACCTATTACGCAAATTGGATAGTCTTCTTCCAAACCTTAGGCTGGTGCCGACCGGTAGGGAATGAAGAAAACCAATTAGCCTGAACGGTGTGCAGAAGGTATTAAGATTAAGACAAAGCAAGGGACTAGTAAGAGGGCAAAGTAAATTGCGACTGATATTCACGACCAAACCAAGTATTTCTTCGCCAATCCTAAATCACCTTTGTATTTCATCAGGACACACCGTATCACTACGAAGATCCACAGTTTATTGGATACTCCATCGTATGGTTATATACGAACTCGAAAGAAACTTGTTCCAGTTCGGGGATGGATTCTGGTCCAGGAGAAATAGGAATAAGGTTTATTCGGGTGTCTTTTATCTTCACCTTCTCTCGCATTGCGAGTGCTCCTAGGACTAGGACAGTACACCCATTATGCTTATTGGATAGTCTTCTTCCAAACCATAGGCTGGTGCCGAACGGTAGGGAAGGAAGAAAACCAATTGGCCTAAAGGGGTGTGCAGAAGGTAATGACTAAAGACATATAAAGGGATTTGGAGAGGTGGCAAAGAATTATACGGTTATAGTTGTGAATCTGGATAATGGTAGAGGCATTACTACGAATACCAGGATACCCCATCGAAACATTTCAATGTTTCAGTTCAACTGTGTATTGTTAAAAGAAAACTGATTTTTCGATTAGACACTTGCTCCAGGGTATGTATTTACCAGGTTTGATTCTCACATCTGTATGGTTTTACAGATGATGAGTGGGAGTAAGTTATTGGGAATTGGGTGATCATCCTCATTATATCGAGATTCGTTGTAATCGGTGATATTTGAGGAGATCACCTGGGCTGTTTGCCGGTCGGCAAATATTTGGTTTTGAATATCCGCTGTTGTGCACCAATTTCAAATTGATATATCTGTACGTCTATTTTCATAGAGTGAGATATACCTTTTGATATTATGTCGATGACATTTACCTATATCAGTGGATGGTTAGGTAAGGAGCATTAAACAGCAGTGTAATTCTTCTTAACCATAAGTACAGTTTTCAACCTACGACACACAGTGAAAGAGTTGTTAGACTCGGCGGACTTATACAGAGTATTGTATGTTGTCCAGTGTCCATTTGGACAGAGGGGTTGGTCCTCATACTATATTCTGTTTACTTTTAACTTCTCTAGTTCTTAGACATGTGTTTCGTAGAAACACAGGGTCTAAGTTTTGAGGAGTTATAGGTATTTGAATAGAGTAGAGAACCAAGTGTAGCAAGTATCGGGATTCTTCAAAGTGATCGAAGATGTAGATACTTGTGTATGGTATTCAGTTGATAGTAATGATAAAGAGAAACTGCTTCTCTTTCAGGTTACTCATAATTGGAAGCATTCCTAAATTGAGTAATGCTGATCGGCCTCTCTCCATTTAGTTGACATGCACTGGAGATAGCTGCATGATTTGAATTTGGTTAAATTAAATCAGTGCCTCTGGTTCTATATTGGATATAGTACAGTTCATATCTTAACATTGTTAAGCTACGGGGAGTTGTCCGGCTTATGCTTAAAACCAGACTCTGGATAACTCAAGGCACGTTTCTGTAATGGCTATTTGTGGGTTGACCCAGGCTATGACGAGGGTTGATTTTCTACCATAAGAAAGATCAATAGTGATATTGTTCTTAACTCGCCACAGTTTTAATAAAAATGGTTATTTTTCAGAAAACAGTAGTGGGAGTATGGTAGAACTGGAAGCGATTCCAGAACCGCAAACGATTACTGAAGATTTGATAAGGAACCTAAAGATTCAATCTGATTTGACATTCCATTGGCCACTCCGCAGATATGGTGGGTAACTTCAGGCACCCGAGAGGTACTCCGGTAGCCTCAAGGACGGTGACAGGGAAGTTCTTGTTTACCCACACTTGCCATTGTTGTTGTTCCAGGCTGCGAGACCCGGCAGGAGGATGAGTATAGCGTCGTTCTAAACTAGCTTTAGAAGTGCACATCTATATGACTCTGCCAGAGGGTTGTCGTAGTCAGTGGGAGCAGCGGAAGCATTGGTGGACATCAGGCTTATGTCTATTTATAGACTAAAGCAGATATAGCGGAGATAGATCATCTATTTCTGATGTGACAGTCATAGTTTTGACGTCATCAGAATATGGGATGGATCTGTTGAGAAGGTAGTAGGGTGTGATATCTGGGTTTTGGATGACATACACAAGGTAGGAAGTGACATTCCTATACTACGATCGGTTATACTTTGGTCGTCACACAGTGGTTTCTCCACAAGGGACTTGGACATTATATCAGACTTACTGATTACTAGATCTATGGTTTTTAGATCTAGATTTGGGTGGTTTCCCAATCAAGGTACTTTGACAGCATTCTAAGAGTATTTAGAATGGACGACTCCTGGCACGGTAGTGTACCTGCAGGTGATGGAGTCACCCTCTCTAAAGGTGTCTTATAGACTAAAGTAGAGAGGGATGTGCATGATTGGTAGATCACTTGCTTAGGCAATTGAGTCAATCATGAAATGTCAAGTGCCACACCAGATGTTGTTCTTGCACTAGATGCAATAAGTTGACATTGATCCAATCCTGGAGAAAAATCGGAAGCGGTTTTAGAACATAAGTTGATATTCTAGGGATATGATAACGACAGCCTCATTCGGGAGACAGTTATCATTCCAGGCTTCCAAGGTGACCTGGACGACAAGGAGGTCGTCAGAGTTGTAGTTTTTCCTTCTGACGAGGGCAGTATTTTGGACAGGTGGTCCAAGGCAATACCGAGGGCGGCATGGCGCAGGATACTGATTAAGTTCAGTTGACGATACAGTCTAAAAAGTTTGGATTTGGAGTTCATTTATGAGCTCGGTCCCATCAGACATCCAGACACTCTAAGACAGGTATTGCTCATTTCGGGAGATGGTTTTCTCCGCGAACTTGAGATATAGAGAGAGACATAGAAAGAAACTTCAGAGCGGATCCACTCGCTGAGGCTATTCCTCGAACGCAATAGTCTCGCAATCAGGCTTTGTGTGACTGACTAGTAGAGGAGTTGGGTGTTCGGTATCACATGGGTTGTGAGTATGCGACATCGCAATAATTAGCCTTGAGTGCAAGTGGGAGATTGTTGGAGATAGTGCCCTCAGAGTCAATTATTGGATCACAGGCACGTGATTGCAATGATTGAGGGAGGACCTATCCCGGTAGGACAGTCTTACTCGAGATGATAGTATGCTATCTGGTTTACCTTTATCAACGTGTACTGCTTTAGGTGACCTGACAGGTTGCTATTACACGCTGATAGAGCCCCTAGGATTCTTGCTTGACCACCAGCAGTATGAGGGCGATCATATAAGTGGGAGCTGGGGGTCTATAAGCACATCCTTAAATGGTCCCTAGTCGTGGGAGTTTCGAGACAGGGCATCGATTCTCCAGAGTAGACTAGTGTATACAGTCGAGACCCCGACGAGGGGCGGTGGCCGGTCTCACAAGCCACTGGTGTCAGTTGGATCACCTAAGATGTATACAGATGCTCATTGGGTTATGAGTACACCGGACAGGACTCGCCGGGAACATGCTAGTTGGTCTTATACCTGACGTCAGATAGCAGTTCCCAGGTGACATGTGTACAGGTTAGTTCATCGACCTGGGGATCGTCATTTATCTCGTGTGAGTTCCCACTGTGCTTTGATTACTACCCTACCACGGCTCAAAGGAGTCGTGCAAACAGGCTTTAGTTGGGTACAGTCCCGAGCCACATGGAGGCAGTGAGCGGATCTTCGGGGGTTCGTCTCTCCCGGTATTGGGGGTGAGGTCGCGCTGTGTCTAGGAGAGCCATTACATGAAGTCCTTGGCCAAGGCAGGAGATTTACTGGTAGGTATTCCAGTAGTATCTCAGGGTGTTCTGGGCTACACTCCGACACGACTTGTACCGCTTTTGGGGTCTGACTTTTACCAACCCCCTAGGCCCGACATGCGATGCTCATAGACGAACGGACCGGACTGTACGGATATTGTCACTGACAGGCTCAGTAGGGTGTCAGGATGAGTTCGCTCATCGACGTCCCTTTTAGTCAATAGCTGGTGGCCCGTCACGTATTGGCTTATACCTCTGACGTGCTAGTGGTTAAATCCACAGCCATAGTATTAACGAGTCTTTAGAATCCACCACACCTTCAGTTACTCAAGCTTTCGGGCGAAACGCTGTAGAGGCCGTATGGAGATATGGCAGGGTTCGATCAGATACGTGCGGTATTGCACGGATCAGGATCGGATGGATATTACTAGCCGGCTTTGGTTTAAGCCGGATCCTAGTTTAGTACAGTATAGATTTTGTCTCATTGCATTTGTATCCAGACGGAATACAGATGCGGGTGTGTATGCACAGTATCGGGGTTTTCCTGTAATTTATTACGGGACCAGTTTTCTGGAGTTGCCAGTTTGCATTCCGTTCCGGCCGGTTTTCCTTTGTTCTTTCCCGGCCGGACTTTTCCGATGGAGGGGGTTATTTGCATTTGTACAAATAACATTAGTGGAGGGGTTTCTTGCATATGGATTAATTATGATACCATTCTTTTCTTTCTTCCATCACTTGCATTTAATGAGATTAGAAAGGGTATGGTTTGGATGTGCTTTTATCATGATGATGTTTGTTTATGGTCACCTTTTCTTCTCTCCTACACTCACCTCCCTTCATGCTACATATCCTTTCCCTCCACCACCATTCCAAATAGAATTTAGCCGGCCACATTTTTGAGAGAGGGGAGAAAATGAGAGAGTTTCATTTTGTGAGCTTGTGGCATATTTCCTTCATCTCATTCTCATGTAATGAAAAATGAAAGCACCATTTTTCATACCTTCATTCCTCCATCAAGGCAACCAATACCCCAAAGTGAGACATGCACTCTACACTATATTCTACAGCACATCTTGGGCACGTCGACTTGCCAGCTTCGTGCCCGAGTTGCCTCGGTATTGAGGTGGGAGCCCGTAAAAGATGCAGGCGATGTGGTGCCCTTCTGGCAAGGAGGCGACGACCGGAGTTTCCGCGGGAGATCGGGACGATGACGAGAAGACCGGAGGACTCGGATCACTCGGTATATCACTTCCCTATCTTGTTAGTTAGCTAGGACAAGTTTAATGGCCCGATCCGGGGTTTAGTGCGCGGTGGTGCCGGTTTGCAAAGTTCGCAAAATTAAAGTTTATCACCGTTTCTGCATTTGGCCGTCGGATTGACGGCCGGGGCGCCGCCGTGCACTTACAGTTATGCCTCTGGGAAAACGAGGTTTACTTTAATTAGGTCCGTGCGAAAGCACGGGGAACCTCCCTCAAAGTACCGACACTGGCTTGGCTGAGTGATTAGCGAAGTTGTAGGGTGTAATTAATCCCGGCTAGTCTTTCCTTTTAGGGTTTGAAGGATGATTTGATAAAAACAGTGGGAGCCATCCTGATTAGATAAAATAATAAACAATCTGATCTTGCAAGAGCATACGCTAAAGTGTTTTCTTCTCTCTCTCTCCAGGTAGCGACCATATCATGCCTTAATAAAGATAATAATATTGATGTATTGACCGAACCCGCATGTTATACTGTGCTGGGGAACGTTGGTTCCGTTCTTTCTTATAAGAGTTATAAGACTGAACAGGATATAGGGGAATACCAGGATTCTCATGCCACCCGAATGAAGAAAGTACATGTTGATGCATTTTCTTCGGGTGTGTTCGTTACAGAGAACAGTTTCTCCATTTGCTTTACGTCCTGGGTATTAGATACCGGGTCAGGATCCCATATATGTAATCAGTTATATGGGCTTAGGAAAGGTAGAGAACTTGGAGAAGGTGATAAAGATATAAGGGTTGGAAATGGTGCAATTGTTGCAGCTAAAACCGTCGGGGAATATCACCTTGTATTGCCAACTGGTAATACATTGATTCTGAACGAATGCTATTTCATGCCGAACCTGATATGCAACATTATATCGGTTTCTTTGTTGAGTAAAGAGGGATATAATTTTGTATTACAGGATAATGTTATGAACATTTTCCTAAACCAAAAGTTGGTTGGGTCAGGCACGTTGTGCAATGGCATTTATGTTCTAAATCAATCAATAGTTCTAAGCATAACAAACACACACAAGAGGAAGAGTTCAGAACTGAACGAATCCTTCTTGTGGCATTGTAGACTGGATCACATCAATGCGACACGACTAGCCAAGTTGCATAAAGATGGATATTTGAAACCGTTCGAATTTTCATCTTATGACACTTGCCAGTCATGTCTCAAAGGCAAGATGACCAAAACTCTGTTTATGGGACACGGAGAAAGAGTTACCGAACTCTTGGGACTGATACATAGTGATGTATGCGGTCCCATGTCTACACATGCCAGGGATGGTTCTTCATACTTCATTACATTCACTGACGATCTCTCAAGATACGGACATGTGTTCCTGATAAGACACAAGTCTGAAGCTTTTGAGAAATTTAGAGAATATAAACAAGAAGTCGAGAACCAAACCGGAAAAAGTATTAAAATCCTACGATCTGATCGAGGAGGTGAATACTTGAGCAATGAATTCCTGGACTTCCTAAAAGAGAATGGGATTCTCTCTCAGCTGACTCCTCCATATACACCACAGCACAACGGTGTATCTGAACGGAGGAACCGCACCCTATTAGATATGGTGCGCTCTATGATGAGCACAGCTGAGTTACCTATTTCTTTCTGGGAGTATGCGCTAGAGACAGCCATACATCTATTGAATATGGCCCCCACCAAATCTGTGCCTACCACTCCATATGAGATATGGAAAGGGAAGAGACCATGTCTTAACTATGTAAAGACATGGGGTTGTCCAGCCTATGTCAAACGACAAAATCCGGACAAACTCGAGGCACGGTCTGTTCTATGCAAATTTGTAGGATATCCCAAGAATTCTCAAGGGTATATCTTCTACCACACTGAGGAACAAAGGGTGTTTGTTTCTCGACATGCCACCTTTTTAGAAAAGGAATTTCTTGCAAAAGAAATTAGTGTTCATGAGGTAGAACTGGAAGAGGTTCCAGCTACAAAAGTTGCAACAGAAGATTTAGTGGAACCAAAAGATTCAGTAGTTCCCGATGAACCCCAGCCACTCCGTAGATCTAGTAGGGTTCCTCACCCAACTGACAGATACTACGGTTTTCTCATGGATGGTGGGAGCGAGGATTGCATCATAGTTGATGATGACCCAACTAGCTTCGAGCAGGCCATCACGAGTGGGGACTCAGTGAAATGGCTGGATGCAATGCGGTCCGAGATGGAATCCATGTACACCAACAAAGTATGGACTTTGAAAGTTGCTCCTGAAGGGGTAAAACCCATTGGGAGCAAGTGGATCTTCAAGAAAAAACTTGGTGTAGATGGGAAAGTGGAGACTTTCAAAGCTAGACTTGTTGCAAAGGGTTTTCATCAAAGACCAGGTGTGGACTATGACGAAACCTTTTCTCCAGTGGCTATGCTTAAATCCATCTGGATCATGCTTGCCATCGCTGCATATCATGACTACGAAATCTGGCAGATGGATGTTAAGACCGCCTTTCTAAACGGTGATTTAGAAGAGTGCGTGTACATGACTCAGCCAGAGGACTTCGTAGATAGTGGGAGCAGCGGGAAGGTGTGCAAGCTGCTTAAATCCATTTATGGATTAAAGCAAGTATCGCGGAGTTGGAACATCTGCTTTGACGTCATTATCAAAGAGTTTGATTTCGTCAAAAACGTAGATGAACCTTGTATCTACAAGAAGGTGGCAGAGAGTAAGGTTGTCTTCCTCGTATTGTACGTGGACGACATACTCTTGATACGAAATGACATTCCTATGCTGCAATCGGTCAAGCTCTTCTTATCACAAAGATTCTCAATGAATGATCTTGGTGATGCCTCCTGCATATTGGGAATTAGGATCTATAGAGATAGATCTAAAAGGTTATTGGGATTGTCCCAATCCAGGTATATTGACACCATACTAAAGAGGTTTAGTATGGAAGAGTCCAAACGTGGGGTTTTACCCACGATCTCAAGGCTCACTCTCTCCAAAGAGATGTCTCCCAAGACTGATTTGGAGAAAGCTCGCATGCAAGGGATACCCTATGCTTCGGCTGTAGGCTCTATCATGTACGCGATGCTATGTACCAGACCTGATGTAGCATACTCACTAAGTGTAGTGAGTAGGTATCAAGCTGATCCTGGAGAGAGTCACTGGATAGCTGTGAAGAGCATTCTCAAGTACTTGTGAAAGACTAAGGAGATGCTCTTGGTGTATGGTAACGGAGAACTCCAAGTGGAGTCCTTTACCGATTCGAGCTTCCAGAGTGATAAGGACGACTCTAAGTCGCAGTCAGGATTTGTCTTTACCCTTTACGGAGGGGAAGTTAGCTGGAAGAGTTCCACGCAGGAAACCGTGGCATACTCGACGATGGAGGCTGAATACATCGTTGCCAACGATGCTGCCAAAGAGGTTGTCTGGATCAAGAAGTTCATTACTGAACTTGGAGTGGTTCCATCCATTGAGCATCCAATACCTTTGTATTGCGATAACAATGGAGCGGTGGCTTTGGCCATGGAACCTAGGTCCCATCAGCGATCCAGGCATATTCTGAGGCGGTATCACCTGATCCGGAAGATAGTTGATCGCCGGGAGATCGAGGTCAGGAGGGTTGACACGAAGAACAACACAGCGGATCCACTCACGAAGGCCATTCCCCAGATACAGTTTGAGAGACTCTTCGGGATGCTCGGTATGCGATACTACAGCAGCTGGCCCTACTGCAAGTGGGAGATTGTTAGTTGTATGTATGCCCTAGAGGCCAGTATTGTACAGATGATGTATATTATATTGGATGCTTGGACATATATAGAGAGGAATTTCTTGCTCGATATAATAGTATGCTATCTGGTTGCTCTTTATCTTAACATGTATACTTGTCTCTTGATACTGTCTTATAGTTACATGTTGGTAAAGCCCTTAGGATGTGTACTTGACTACCTGGACTATGATGCGGATCATATTAGTGGGGACATAGTAGTCCATAAGTACATCCTTCAAGGTCCCTAGTCGTGGGTGTATCGAGACGGGGCATCGATATACCAGAGTAGACTAGCGTATACGCTTCTCGACCCATGAGATGGGCGATGGATGATCCCATGTCTATTGGTGTTTGACATCAGAGATGGTATACGGGTGCTCAGTGGAGACTGGGTACACTGGACGGACTCGCCGAGAACTCCCAGATGGTATTATACCTCACGTCAGATGGCAGTTCTCTGGTGACACTTGTGCAGGTTAGTCTGTAGACCCGAGATCGTCATAAAGTCTTGTGTGATTCCCACTGTGCTTTGATTTCCACCTTACCACGTCCATGAGGACGTGCAAAACGGTGGTTTTTGGGTACAGTCCCGAGTCATATTGAGGCAATGAGCGATAGGAGCGGTTTTGTCTCTCCCGGTATTGGGGGTTGATGTTGCGCTGTGCTCGATTGGCCGTAATAGGGAAGTCCCTAGCCAGGGCTGATTTAGAGAAGTACTGGTAAGTGTTACTAGTAGTTTCTCGACCCGTTATGAGCCTCACATCGGCACGACTTGATATGCGACATATCAGACGAGGAGACCGGACTGTACGGGAAGTGTTACCGGCAGGCTTTTACAGGAGTTGGATTGGGCTTGCTTGCTGATCTTCTGATCGCTCAATACCCGGGTAGCCGTTACGTCCAGCTAGTACCGCTGACGGCTTGTGGGTGCGTGATGTGATCATTACCTACTGCCGGCGTATTGACGAGTCTTTAGAGTCCTACACAGAGGTTTTACTGGCTCAGGCAAAACGAAATGGGAGCGCATATATGATATGTGCGAGACCGAGAATAGTGCGTGTATGTGATACCGTATTCTATTCTCGCGACTTTTAGTATCGGTCGGTTATATATGATATGACCGGATTGTCGAATCAAGTGTTGACTCGATAAGTCGATACGATGAATGTTAGTCAGTTATATGAGATATGACCGGATTATTAAGTCAAGTGTTGATTTAATAATTAAGTGTATAATTGTATATTAGATATACTAGTTTACATTTACTGACACTTGTTCACCTTAGGTTTTTCTCACATGTGCACACTTTGATATATATATGTGATATATATTAAAAAGTGTTTTTCTTATTGTATCATGGTTGATGATGCACATGACATGGGTGTGTAAGAATTACACCATTCTATATTTAAATAGTGGTTAATAATTATTTAAGGTAATTACAAATTAGTGGACATTTTGTCATAAGCTTGAAGCTTGTGGATACTTTGACCAAGTCCACTAGATTTGTTTTACCTTGGATTTTTATTAACCTAACCATTTAAACTTAGCCATGGTAATGTGTAGCGTCTTGAAAAGTCGTTTTGGAGTTTTCCTGAAAATCGGTGAAAATTCGATATTTTTCCGAAAACCGTCTTTTTTGTTATTTTGCAGTTTAGGACTAGTTATACCTAAAATGGATAGCTAATTGCTTGTTTTTAGTAGCTACTGAGTTACTTATTAAATTTTGGTCATTTAAAAATTTTTCCCTATTTTTCAATTTTTTAATATTATTTTATGTCGGTAAGAAAATACATTAAATTAGCGATAAATACAAATTTTTCTGGGCTAATTTTAATCTTTAAAATTATGTTAATTAAAATCTAGTTGTAACATAAGTTTTTAGTATTTTATTTTGATTTTTAACTAATTTTTATTATAGGAAACGAAATTTATTGAATTTAAGCTTAAACTTACAATTTTTGACTTGTAGGGGGTCTTTTTGCATAAAATTTCTTTTGTAAAACCCCTCTCTCTCTTCCCTCAGCCCTAGGCCAGCCCCACCACCATCAGGTCCAGAAAAATTCCATGCTCCTTGACTTGTTTTATTGTGTGGAAATGATGGTTGTTTTGAGAAAGGTTTGAATTTGTTTTTGGGTATAGTCTTTTGTGGTTGGTAGGATTTGACCAAGACCTCTTTCCCACACCCCACACCATCCCCTCTCCCTCATTTCTGGCCGAATTCCAGCAGCCCCCCTTCATCTCTTTGTTCTTTTTATTTTCTTCAAAAAAATTCATTAAGTTGCTTCAAAAATTCCAAATTTAAAACTCACAAATTAAACCCCATTCTTCATCCCTTTTTCCTTCACCTCTCTTGCTTGGAATCATGGTGCTAGGAAGCCATCATTGAGGCAAATTTCTTCTTGCTAGATCCATAGGTTTGAGGTATAATTTCTACTCTTTTAATTTCTTATGGTTAGAATCCTTTAATTAAATTGTTTTAGTGTTAATTTAGTGCTATTTTCATTCTAGTTTTGTTTAAAGTTAATGGTTGAGTTAATTAGGGTTTCTTGAAACCATGTTTTAGTTAATTAAATCTAGTTAATTAATCTAGTGGTTTACTTAACCAACCTATATGGTTACTTTGCTTAAGTGGCTTGATGTATTGCTAATCTAAGTTAACTTGTGTGAAATTTTCTTTGCTTTGCTAATTACCAAAATCAAGAAAAGGTTTGTGTATGGAATATGGGTTTTGATGCATGGTAAAGGGGTTAATTTAATTGTAGTGGCTTTCTAATGGTTTAATTTGGATATTTTGTGTGATAATGTGTGCACTTTGTCGCAAATTGTCGATGTTTGCACCAAATTTGCAAACTTCTAGCTTACTAGGTTTTTATTTTATTATTGTGGCGAATTAATTGCGATATCTAGAGTATATTGTAGGCATATCCTATGACATTTAGGATGTGTGAGTGCGGATTTTTGGGTAATCGGGTTTTAGTTTTGCCGGGCGACCAAATCGGCGATTTTTGCAGTTTTTGCGATTTTCGCGTGTGTTCCGCGCACCTTGTGCACGTTGTACCTAGTTTGTGAACGTTAGTATCTTCGTTTGGGTTTTGCGTCGTTCCTGATATGTAACCTTATGTTTGGTATTGATGTAATTCCAGATTCGGTCGCGGAGACGTCAGACGCGGCACGAAAGGGGAAAGCGGTGATTGGACGTGACTAGCTAGGGATTCCGGTGAGTAGATGTAACATCTACGGGGGACTATCGTTGGATGGCGCAAGCCGCCCGATAGTTTTAGTAACTTAAAAGGATTCTTAGTGATGTTAGTAATTAGGGGTGTGATACTTATATGATTATTTGCTGCATCCGTGCCTTATATTGACATACATATGCGAAACCATTTTATAGGACTCCTGCACCATTGCCAGGGTTTTTATATGCAGCACGAGCACTATTCATGCTTACACACACGCCCTGGTAATTGCCATGTCATCACACTAGATAACCTTTAAATTGAAACCTTTTACTATAATTGATACTTAAACTCGCGCTATTGCTTTAATTCCTTAAAATGAAATCGTAGGATTGCTATTCATGTGCATATGCTTCATCATATTATTTGTTCATGCCTAATCTATTAATCACACATCGCAACTTGATCATTGATACCATATGCATTCATTATCATTGACATATGAACTTATGAGGATTTCTTGAGATTTTATGATATTTCTGGATTTCGGGGGAAAGCCGCAAAATTTCTAAACTTATTATGTTTATAAAATATGTAATTCCGGTTTTCTAGTGATGAAAAGTGTCGTCCACCATGAGTTTGCTGTGGTTTTCGAGATCCGTGTCGAGGAGTGGAGGAACCGTCACGGGTACATGGTGGGCCCGGTATGGTACCCCGGGGCAAGATGAATGTGGTGTTGACGTTGAGCCTGGCAGGGGACGGATTACCTACCGGTGACTGTTTGGCACGGCGGATATCCAGAGGATACCGACCGTGGCCGCGAGATGATGAGATTTTGATATTGAGCTGGGTCATCCGGATGGCTGAGGCCAGAGATACTATGACATAGATATATGAGATTTGTGATAGTTTTGAGGTATCGTTGCTGGACACAGGTTCTTGTTGATTCTATTGGTATTGTGCTGGTATTTCAAAAGATATTCTTAAAGGGAAAAACATGATTTCTTATACTTACACATTCAGATCACGAGTTGATTCGCATTGCATTCATACCTGCTAGTATATTCATATTGTATACATACTTGCCATTATGTCCTGCCTTACCTGTATTTAGATGCTAGGATGCTTGTGCGCATGCATACGATAGCCTGTATAGATGTTATTTATTACTCACGAGTTGGCAACTTACCCCCGTTGTGCCATAGCCTTTTTCAGGTCCGCTCCGTCAGTACAGTAGCGGCAGGCGTACTTGCTTCTTTTGCTTGGACTCGAGGTTTTGCTCTTAGGTGGGTTATATTATTATTTTTGCACCACCTTGTATATTCTTTGTATCTAGAGTACTCCATCTACTGTATCTACCAGCATTATTGTATATTGACCTAGAGATGAGACTGTGAGAATTGTGGACTTTTATGCTGTATTTTGGGGTCGAGCTCACTTGAGTCGACATGCTGTTTTTTTTCTCATGCTTCCTTATGATTATTTCGCATGTTGTTGCTTTATATTGCGTGGGATTTGTGACCGCCTTGTGGCGAAGAGCTAGCTCCCGCTTGGGGATGCCTTATTTGTTGGATTCATATATATTCTTGTTGTACCCATTTTAGGGGCCCGTATTTACAAAGGAGACTCTGCCGAAATTTTCGGAAAAATTGATATTGTTTTTAAAAAGGGTTTTATATGACTTATTTGATAAACTCGCTTTCAATTGATTGGTTTTTCTTCACTCTTTTACTTATTTGGTTTTGGTTTCTGGGCTTTGGCTTACTTATTTTACGGACGTCTTGAGACGTTTCGTAAACTTAAGTGCCAGTCACATTTCGTACCCTGCGGGTCGTGACAAAGTTGGTATCAGAGCGATAGGTTTTACCTTTTTGAGTGTAGGATGACCCTTGGTAGATGGAGTAAGTGACTTAAGTAGGGTAACGTAGCGTGTGTATGTCCGTGGCATACTTGCAATACGGTACTCCGCCTAAGTGAATTTAGAATACACTTGCTTGAAAATTCCTTATTCAATTCCGTGTATCCTATGATCCTATTGCACTGTTCTTATCATCCTGTTCTTGTAACAACCACTATGCCGCCGAAGACTACGAGAGCGCAGAGGACTGCCACCCGTGATGAGATCCGAGAAGGCTCGTCCGAGACTAGGACTGAGCAGGGTGGTATGCCTACGCCGCAGGGACAGACCGATCCACCTTCCCCAGGCCGTATGGATAGGCTCGAGACTGGTATGGAGGAGTTGCGACAGATGATGGGGAGTATGCAGGAGCTACGTCAGATGGTAGGATCCCTAGTTGCAGCCAGTCGTACACCGAGGCCGGATGACGTACCTACTACATCACCGACGACCATGATACCTGCTCCTACTACTACCACCGTGGCTATTCCAGTTTCGCTACAGGATTTCATGAGGCTGCGACCTCCAGTATTCACCGGCACCGAGGCAGCGGAGGGACCCCAGACGTTCCTTGACAGTTTAGCCAGGATCTGCCGTTCGCTGAGATGTTCGAATGATCGATGGGTAGAGCTTGCGAGTTTTCGACTATAGGGTCTCGCGCAGACATGGTGGGAGTCAGTCTAGAGAGGTCGAGCTGCAGGTCTACCGCCTATGACTTGGGCCGAGTTTACAGCGGTCTTTCTAGCTCGTTTCCTCCCGCAGAGCATTCGTGACGCCAGAGCTCGTAGCTTCGAGGCCTTAGTCAAGACACCTGGGATGACGGTGTCTGAGTATGACATCCAGTTTACACAGTTATCCCGATATGCTCAGTATTTGGTGGATACCGAAGAGAAGATGGTGAAGAGGTTCGTACAGGGACTTGATGCCCAGCTATATCTTGCCATTGGCGCCCAGCACTACGACACTTATTCAGCTGCTATGGATGCGGCATTACGGATGGAGGCACGCATATCGCAGACTTCGGCCGTTTCTGGGCCGAAGAGGATTCGCACCGATGTACCGTCTCAGAGGCAGCGCGCCAGATTCTTTCCGAGAGATAGGCCTGGCAGAGGATTTGGACGGGGACAGTTATACGGTTCTTATCCCCAGGGACAGCAGCCGTCGCCAGGGTGTTTTGGGTGCGGGAGTCCGCACCATCTTGTCAGAGACTGTCCGACGAGACGACAGGGAGCAGCGACAGTTCCGCATATGACCCTACCACCATCACCACCCCCTCCTCAGAGAGCCCTACTTCCTATCACTGGCGATGCTCCACGCCAGTTAGGTGCACCCAGAGGCCGTGGACGCGGCGGTCCGATTCAGAGAGGACGAGGAGGCAGAGGCCGAGGTCGAGGTCAGCCCGCTATCGGTGGAGGTCAGGCCCGAGTATTTGCTTTGACACCGCAGGATGCGCAGGCATCCAATGCCGTTGTGACAGGTACCTTGCCAGTTTGTTCTTTCGACGCACGGGTATTATTTTACCCAGGTTCCACACATTCGTACGTCTCTGCACACTTTGCACTGATGTTGGGCCGTGAGTCATCGTTGTTAGATCATCCGCTTGTTGTTAGTACTCCGGTAGGCGAGTCGTTTGTCGCTCGTTTTGTATTTCGTTTGTGTTCCGTTCGTATCGAGGAGAGGGATTTATCGGTTGATTTGATTCTCCTCGATATGTTGGACTTTGATGTGCTTCTGGGCATGGATTGGCTAGCCACTTGTTATGCTTCGGTGGACTGCCGTGAGAAGGCAGTCAGATTTAGCTTTCCGGGGGAGCCAGTCCTTGTTATTCAGGGAGACCGCAGCGTCACCCTTCCCTGCTTGATTTCGTCTCTTCGCGCTGGTCAGCTCTTGCGGAAGGGATGTCGGGGATTCTTAGCGTATATTTGTGATACTCGAGCGGCAGAGGTTCCGTTGGACCGGGTCCCGGTTGTTTGTGAGTTCCCTGATGTTTTCCCTGATGAGCTACCTGGGCTACCGCCTGAGCGCGATGTTGAGTTCTGCATTGATTTGATTCCCGGCTCGGGGCTTAGTTCTATACCGCCTTATCGGATGGCCCCGGCAGAGCTTCGAGAGCTGAAGGATCAGTTGCAGGATTTGTTAGATAAGGGGCTTATTCGACCTAGTGTTTCTCCGTGGGGTGCTCCAGTCCTGTTTGTCAAGAAGAAGGATGGAAGTTTGCGCTTATATATCGACTATCGCCAGCTGAACAAGGTTACCGTGAGGAACAGATATCCGTTGCCACGCATTGATGATTTGTTCGACCAGCTTCAGGGTGCGGGGTATTTTTCGAGAATCGACTTGCGACCAGGATACCACCAGCCGCGAGTCCGACAGGAGGATATACCGAAGACAGCCTTCCGTACACGCTATGGCCACTATGAGTTTTTGGTGATGTCGTTCGGACTCACCAACGCCCCAGCAGCATTCATGGATTTGATGAACCGTACTTTCAGGCCGTATCTTGACTTGTTCATCATCGTGTTTATCGACGATATCTTGGTGTACTCCCGGAGCAGAGAGCAGCACGAGCAGCACTTGCGGATTACGTTACAGACTCTGAGGGAGCACCAGCTGTTCGCAAAGTTCTCCAAGTGTGCATTCTGGCTGGACAGCGTCGGATTCTTGGGTCACGTGGTTACGAGAGACGGCATATGTGTGGACCCGAAGAAAATTGAGGCTGTTCAGCAGTGGCCCCGACCTACATCGGTTACTGAGATCCGTAGTTTTCTAGGCCTGGCGGGCTACTACAGGCGTTTTGTTCAGGATTTCTCCCGTATAGCTGCACCTTTGACCGGTTTGACCCGGAAGGGAGTTCCTTTCGTTTGGACAGAGGAGTGCGAGCGCAGTTTTCAGCAGCTGCGGACATGTTTGACTACGGCGCCAGTATTATCTTTGCCTTCGGGATCAGGCAGATTTGTGGTCTACTGTGATGCTTCGCGAGTGGGATTAGGATGCGTATTGATGCAGCATGGCCGGGTGATCGCATATGCTTCTCGGCAGTTGAAGAAGCACGAACAGAACTACCCTACTCATGATTTGGAGATGGCTTCAGTGGTCTTTGCACTGAAGATTTGGCGACATTACCTATACGGCGAGTCGTGTCAGATATTCACTGATCACAAGAGCTTAAAATACATATTTCAGCTTCGCTTCGGTATCCACCAAATACGGAGCATATCTGGATAACTGCGTGAACTAGACGTCATACTTAGACACCGTCACCCCTGGTGTCTTGATCAAGGACTCAAAACTACGAGCTCTAGCATCACGAACGCTTTCTGGAAGGAAACGGGCTAGAAAGACTGCTGTGAACTCGGTCCAGGTCATGGGCGGTAGACCTGCAGCTCGACCTCTCAAAACTGACTCCCACCATATCCGTACGAGGCCCTCTAGTCGGAAACTCGCCAGCTCTACCCATCGATCATCAGAACATCTCAGTGAGCGGCAGATCCTGGCCAAACTGTCAAGGAATGTCTGTGGGTCCTCTGCTGCATCGGTACTCGTGAAGACTGGAGGTCTCAGCCTCATGAACTCCTGTAGCGAAACCGGGATGGCCACGGTGGTAGTAGTAGGAGCAGGTATCATAGTAGTCTGGGATGTAGTGGGTACGTCCTCCGGCCTCGGTGCACGACTGGCCATAACTAAGGATCCCACCATCTGACGTAGCTCCTGCATACTCCCTATCATCTGTCACAGCTCCTCCATACCAAACTCAAGCCTATCCATACGGCCTGGGGAAGGCGGATCAGTCCGTCCCTGCGGCGTAGGCATACCACCCTGCTCAGTCCTAGTCTCGGACGAGCCAGCTCGAATCTCGTCTCGGGCGGCAGCCCTCTGCGCTCTGGTAGCCCTCTGGGGCATAGCGACTGGTGCAGGAAACAGGACAATAAGAACGATGCAATAGAATTGTAGGATACACAGTATTGAAGAAGGAATTTCAAGCAAGTATATCCTAAAATCACTTAGGCGGAGTACCGTATCGCAAGTATGCCGCGGACATACGTACAATACGCTACCCTGCTTAAGTCACTTACTCCATCTACTAAGGGTCATCCTACACTCAGAAAGGTGAAACCTACCGCTTTGATACCAACTTTGTCACGACCCGCAAGGTACGGAACGCGACCGGCACTTAAGTTACGAAACGTCTCAAGGCGTCCGTAAAATAAGTAAGTCGAAGCCCAGAATACAAACCCAATTAAGAATTAGAGTGAAGGAAACCAATTTATTTAAACCATTTTACTACACTAAACCACATCAAGTTTCCTTCTTAAAACAACTTTCCCTTTTTCCAAAAATTCCGGCAGAATCTCCTTTGTAAAACAAGCCCCGAACGGGTACCAACAGGAATATAAATGAATAACAGGGAAAAATGGCATCCCCAAGCGGGAGCTAGCTCTTCGCCTCAAGGCGGTCGCAAATCCCATGCATGCAATGTAAAATAACAATGTGCATAAATAAGCATGAAGCACAAGTAAAATAACATGTCGACTCAAGTGAGCTCGACCCCAAATATCATAAATCCACAAGTCTCACAACCTCGTCTGTAGGTCAATATACAGTAATCCAAATAAACTGATACAGCTAAAATAGTAGTAGATAGAGTACTCTAGATACAATGAACATATATAAGGTGGTACAAAATGATAACAACCCACCTATGAGAAAAAGCCTCGAGTCCAGGCAAAAAGGGCAAAATGAGCAAAAGTGTCCGCCGCTACAGTGCTGACAGAACGGACCTGCAGAAAAGCTGTGGCACAACGTGGGTGAGATGCCAGCTCGTGAGTAATAAATAACATCTATAAAGGCTATTGCATGCATGCACATAAGTATCCTAGCATCTCTAACAGACATGGCTATATATACTAGCAGGTATGTATGCAGCATCAGTGTACTAGCAGGTATGTATGCCACATGAATGTACTAACATGTATGTATGCTATATGAGTCAACTCAAGATCTCAATATGTAAGTACAAGAACTATTCTTTCTTTGTTTTTGAAACTCTTTTCAATATCAGCATAATATCCATGAAATCAACAAAATCCGTGTCTAGCAACGACACCTCAAAACTGTCTCAACCTCATCTATCCATGTCAAGTATCTCTGGTCTCAGCCATCCGGCTAATCCATCCCGAATATCCATATCTCAATCTACCGGCCACGGTTGGTATCCTCTGGATTTCCGCCGTGCCAAATAAAGTCACCGGTAGGTAGTCCGTCCCCTGCCAGGCTCAACGCCATCTCCTGCGATCTTCTTGCCCCGCGGTACCTTACCGGGCCCACCATGTACCCGTGACGGTTCATCCACCTCCTCGAAACTGGTCTCGAAAACCACAGCAAACTCATGGCGGACGACACTTTACATCACTAGAAAACCGCAACTTTTATATTTTTAAAAGATCATAAGTTTGAAATCTTGCGGCTTTTCCCCAAAATCCAGAAATATCATAAATCTTATGAAATCATCATGGGTGCATATGTCAATGATAATGAATGCATATGGTATCAATGTCCAAGTTGCAATGTATGATTTATACTAGGCATGAGCAAATGACATAATGATATATATGTATGAGAATAGCAATTCTTATGATTTCATTTTAAAGATTCATCACAATAACACAGGTCTAATCATCAATTATTATATGTTCCAGATTATAAGTGATCTAGTGTCGTGATTGTAGGGTTCCTAGGCACTCTCAAGAGGTCTCACAAGGCATCAACCATGCCAATTTCAAAATTTACTGTGCCGAGAAACCCTAGACTACGGATCGTTAACTAGAAATCTAGGCGACCAAAGCAACTAGTTAACTACTTTAACTAAGAGTACGGAAATACAACCTTTGTAGATCCGGTTCTCCACCTCCATGGCTCCGTGATGAAGTCCTCTCGCTGTACAAAACGGATCTTGGGCTCTAGCGTCGGTTTCATCGGAGAAAAAGCGGGCTAGGTCATCGACGACGATGCCGAAGATGATCTACGTCGAGGCATCGCTAGATCAAGCTCCAACTTCACCAATTCATGAAACTTGTGAAGAAAACACACTATACTACTTGGCAAGAGGTAGAGGATGAAGAAATAGGAAGTGGGTTCACTTTAGAATTGGATTTCTCACTCATTTGCTCAAGTTGCCATTGTTGAAGCAAGCTTTCTTCAAGTGAAGAAGAAGAAGAAGAAGATGAATATTATGATAAGTATATTTCAAAAAGGAAAAAAAAATCAATACTTATCATAATGCAACCATGGTAAAGTGTAGAGAATAGACTAGGGTTAAGTGGAATGGTTAGGGTTAAGCATGAGACAAAATGGTCACTAAGTCAAAGCTTCATGAAACTTCATAATACAAACAAAGTTAGCAACCATTTTCTCTTTATGCTTTTCATTTTCCAAAATGAATAAATAAATAAATAAGAAAATAAAAACCCTAACCATTACACAACCATGGTTTAATCTTTACACAATCCCAAGTTAGCATGCATCATCAAACATGATACAAACATGTGCACAAAAAGTATATCACATATACAACTTGTACATCCAAGTGAGAAAATCCATTTAAAGTGAACCAATACTAGTTAATGCAAAGTAATATATCAAATATATAATTATACATTAAATCATTAAATCAACACTTGATTTAACGATCCGGTCATATCGCATATAACCGACTAGTATCCTATATATCGGTTTATCGAATCAATGCTTGAATCGAAAACTAGGTTATATCGCATACAACCAATCGATACATTTATCGTGAGAATGGAATACGGTATCACATACTCGCATTATTATCGGTCCCACACATATCTCATATGCGCTCCTATTTCGTTTCGCTTGAGCCAGGAAACCTCTGTGTAGGACTCTAAAGACTCGTCAATACGCCGGCAGCAGGTGATGATCATATCAAACACCCACAAGCCGCAAGCGGTCTGCTAAACATAACGGCCACCCGGGTATTGAGCGATCAGAAGATCGACGAGCAAGCCCGCTCACACTCCTGTGAATCCAACCAGTAACACTACCATACAGTCCGGTCTGATCGTCTGATATGTCACATATCTCGCCTAGGGGTGGTAAACGTCAGACCCCAATAGCTCGATAAGTCGTGTCGATATGAGGTCTATAACAATTCGAGATACTACTGGTAACACTTACCAGTAAATTTCAGCAACCCTGGCCAGGGATTTCCTGTTATAGCCAATCGAACACAGCGCAACATCAACTCCCTATACCGGGAGAGACGAATCCCCTCCTATCGCTCATTGCCTCCATATGATTCGGTACTGTACCCAAAAACCACCGTTTTGCACGTCCTCTTGGACGTGGTAAGGTGGAAATCAAAGCACAGTGGGAACCACACAAGACTCTATGACGATCTCGGGTCAACAGACTACTCTGTACAAGTGTCACCATAGAACTGCCATCTGACGTAAGGTATAATACCATCTGGGAGTTCTCGGCGAGTCCGTCCAGTGTACCCAGTCTACACTGAGCACCCGTATATCATCTCTGATGTCAAATACCAATGGATATGGGATCATCCATCGCCCATCTGTATGGGTCGAGAAGGTATACGCTAGTCTACTCTGGTATATCGATGCCCCGTCTCGATACACCCACGACTAGGGACCTTGAAGGATGTACTTATGGACTACCATGTCCCCACTAGTATGATCCGCATCATAGTCCAGGTAGTCAAGTACACATCCTAAGGGCTTTACCAACATGTAACAGAGAGACAACCAGTGTACACGTTAAGGTAAAGAGCAACCAGATAGCATACTATCATGTCGAGCAAGAAAGTCCTCCCTATATATGTCCAAGCATCCACTACAATATACATCCTATGTATAGTAATGGCCTCTAGGGCATACATATAACTAACAATCTCCCACTTGCACTAAGGCCATCTGTAGCAGTGGTTGCAGTATCTCATACTCAACCATCCCATAAAAGTCTCTCTTTGGGAATAGGCCTTCGTGAATGGATTCGCTGTGTTGTCCTCTGAGTCTACTCTCCTAACCTCGATCACCTTGGAGATCAGCTATCTCCATGATCAGGTGATACTGCCTTAGAATATATCTGGATCACTGATGGGACCGGCGTTCCTTGGCATAAGCCACAACTCCATTGTCTCACAATGGTAGGAACGTAGTTCATCTCATGAACCAATATACACCCAAACAGCCTCTTTGGTAGCATCTTAAGTAGCGATGTATCATGCCTTTATCATCTAGTATGCCACGGTATCTAGCTTGGAACTCTTCCAACATACCGTCCCTTTACCAAGGGTAAAGACAATGCCTGTGACTGACATTCAGTCGTCTTTATCACCCTGGAACACTTCCAGTGATTCTCCCCAGGATCGATTGATACCATCTCACTACAACTAGTGAGAATCCTAACATCCAATTAGATCTATCTCATAGATCCAAAACCCAGGATTTAGGAGGTATCACTTTGATCCTATATGGAGAATCCTTGTGATAAGCGGAGATTGACCGGGCGTAGCATAGGAAACTCCTTTCTTATCAAGAGTATGTCATCCACGTACTCTACGAGGATCAACACCATACTCCCTACTACCTTTTTGTTTATACAAGGTTCATCTACCATTTTGATGATGTCAAACTCTTTGACTAATCACATCAAAACAGATGTTCCAACTCCGCGATACCTGCTTTATCCTATAAAGCATCTTGTACACATTTCCGCTGCTCCCACTGTCTACGAAGCCCTCTGGCTGTGTACTTATAGACGTTCTCTTCTAAAACATCATTTAGAAAAGTAGTCATGGCACCCAACCGCCAGATATCGTAGTCATGGTATGTAGCCGTGGCAAGTAGGATCTGGATGGACTTAAGCATAGCTACTTGAAAAGGTTTCATCATTATCCACGCCTGGTCGATGACGAAAAGCTTTAACAAGTCTAGCTTTGAAAGTCTCAACTTTTCCATCTACACCAAGTAATCTTCTCAAGATATACTTGCTCCTGATGGGGATTTAACCCTTCAGATATAGCAACCAAAGTCTATACTTTGTTGGTGTACATGGATTCCATCTCAGATCACTAAGCATCCAGCCATTCTTACAGAGTCCCTACTCTCGATGGCCTGCTCGAAACTAGTTGGGTTATCATCTCATGATGCAATCCTCGCTCCCACTGTCATAGAGTAACCGAAGTATCTCTCATGTGGGTGAGGAACCCTACTAGATCGGCGGAGAGGCAGAGCTTCGTTGGTAATCTGCTGAATTCTTTGGTTCTACCAAATCATCTGCTGTAGTTTGTATAGTTGGAACCTTTCCAGTTCTACATTACAGACCTTGCCTCGAGCTTGTCCGGATTTTTCTTTTAGACATAGGCCGGACAACCCCAAATCTTAACTAACTTAAGAGATGGGCTCTTCCTTTTCCATATCACATATGAAGTGGTAGGCAACTGATTTGATTCGAACCCTATTCAATAGGTATGCAGCTTCTCAAATGCATAACTCCCAAAAGGAAATAGGTAACTCAGTAGTACTCATCATAGAGCACACCTTATCATATAGGGTGTGATTGCTCCGCCCCGATATACCATCGTGCTATGGTGTATACGGAGGAGTAATGCTGAGAGAGAATCTCATTCTCCTTTAGAATAGTCCAGGAATTCCGTGCTCAAGTATTCTCCTCCTTGATCTTATCAAAGGACATAGTACTTATATCCGTATTGGTTCTCTACTTCTAACTTATATTCTGTGAATATCTCAAAAGGTTCGGACTTGTGTTTCAACAGGAACATAGGTCTGAATCTTGAAAGATCATCAGAGAATGTAATGAAGTATAAAGAACCTGTCTTGGCAAGTGTAGATAGGGGACCTTACATACATCAACATGTATCATCCCAAGAGTTCACTAACTCTTTCTCTGTTACTAATAAACAGAGCTGTGGTCATCTTATCTCTGTGACATGACTCGCAAGTTTCATAAGATGTAAATTCAAACTGATTTAAATATGCATCTTCATGTAACTTCAGCTAGTCGGGTCGCATTGATATGACCTAGTCTACAATGCCTCAAGAAGGATTCAGTCATTTCTGAACTCTTCCTCTTGTGTGTGTTCCGTATACTTAGAACTGTAGTTTGATTTAGAACATCAATGCTTTTAGATAACGTGCCTGAACCGATCAACTTTTGATATAGGAAATGTTCAAAACATTATCCAACTATACAAAATTTTATCATTTCTTTACTAATAAAGAGATAGATATGATTTTGTATATCAGGTTCGGTATCTAATAACATTCGTTCAGAATCAATGTATTTGTAATACAGGGTGACAGTGACCAACAGACTTGGCTGCAACACTTGCCCCGTTTTCTGCCTCATAAAACTTATCACCCGTTCTCAGTTCTCTACCTATCTATAGCCCTATGTAACAGATTACATATCATGGGATCCTGATCCGGTATCATATACCCAGGACGTAGAGGACATTTGAGAAACAGTTCTTTGTAATGAACACACCCGAAGATGATGCATCAGCATGCATTTGCTTCGTTTGGGCGGCACGGGAAATCTGGTATTCCCCAATTTCCTGCTCTGTCTTATAACAATTATAAGTTGGAGCGGGACCAACGTTCGCCAGCTCAGTATAACAAGCGGGTTCGGTCAATAATCCGTATTATTATCTTGATTAAGGCGTGATATGGTCGCTACCTGGAGAGAGAGAGAAGAAAACACTCAGCGTGCGCTCTAGCAAGAATAGATTGGTTATTATTTTATCTAATCAGGATGGCTCCCACTGTTTTTATCAAATCTTCCTTCAAACCCTAAAAGGAAAGACTAGCCGGGATTAATTACATACTACAAGTTCGCCAATCTTTCAGCCAGGCCAGTGTCGGTACTTTGAGGGAGGTCCCCCGTGCTTTCGCACGAACCTAATTAATGTAAACCTCGTTTTCCCAGAGGCGTAACCTCGTTAACACCTTTCTAGACACCTACTTGATCGGCTAATTGTAATGTGTAAAACTCTCCCAGGAGTAACAATTACTCGCAGCGGGTATCGGGATCCAACTATCTCATAGAAGGTATGCAATCTCATTGCAAATTTCAACACTTGAAATTCCCGATAATATTTTGCCCCTAGTGTTCTATGACCTTGACGAATGCCAAACAACCCATAGTCTACTAGTCAAGTTCAACCCGTACATTTCTTGATTGAATTAAACCCACCCGCACGACCCTTGACGAATGCCAAACAACGCCGTACGAATACCCTAATCCAATCGCATCATATGCTCAAGCAGATAAATACTAGTTAGCTACCGTACACTACGCCTTGACGAATGCCAAACTACCGCAGCACGAATACTAACTAGTACATATCTGAAATGACGGAGGGCTACGATAGGTTTTTCTGAAAACCTATTGCATAATGAACTTGATATCGTTGTGGAATCAAATGATTTTAAAATGGAGTGCTTTTGAGGCTTTTCTAGTTTTGCTAAAGGAGTCACTCCCGGTGAAGGGATCGTCGGTCCTTTCCTCATCGAATAAGGTGCGGGATATATCATATATATCACTGTGCAAAGCAAAAACTCTTAAAAGCAATCAGAAGACAAACCGAGTGTGTAGCATCTGCCAGTTATTGCTAAAGGAGTCACTCCCGGTGAAGGGATCTCGGTCCTTTCCTCATCGAATAAGGTGCAGGATATATCACATATACCGCTGTGCAAAGCAAGAACTGTAGCTACCTGTTTTATTTTGAAATTCGATTCTACAACATCTTAGGTTTCTTTTATTTCATTAATCACATTAATGAAGTCCCATCATTTAAGTACCTAAACATCACAGATAAATACGACGTACACTTATGCCATCCGCATTCGCCTCGATGTCCCCTCGTGCACCGTTAGGTTAGGTAACTAACGGCAGAGCAGGGCATGGCTAGCGCGGGTGTAAAACATAAGTAACATCTATATAATATATCATATATACTATATACAGTATCCATCATAGAACATCACATGATCACATCACAGAAATCGCAGCAGAAGAAACATATGAAATATTGGATATACTAGGACGTCCGTGTTTTCAATACGAGCCAGTATAAAACACGGATTCCGCGGTCGTGATAAATAGCCAAACCCACACCCCTAGACCCCTACGAGAGCGTCAAGTAACCCTACCAATTCTAGAGTTAGGAGACCCGGACTCGACTCCTCGAGTTGGTCTCCCACTGGACTCCAGAACCCGGTTACTTGTGCTCCCCTCCTTGGGTCTATCCTAGTGCGGAAAAGTAAATAATATACAAAGGGTGACAACTTCCGCAACCTGGAAGTGCCCCAATAAAAGAATATTACATACAAGTTTTTACATGAATGAAAATGAAAACACTCATCTCACAGAAAAACCCCCGGCTATTCAAACACGACGATCCAATATAACATATCCAGCAACACATAACATCACATGTCATCAACGTAAGTAAATATGCGCATCCCAATTGTCGTTGACATATAGCAACGAAACCGGCGATATCACATATTACACTTACGGTCACAGAAAAGAAAGTGTAAAACTACAACAGTTGGAATCCGCAACCTGCATAGACATCGCATGCCTAATCAAATGAATTCCTTAGACATCGCATGCCTAACAATTATAAACCCCGCATTTTAGTCTCAAAATCGAAAACACTTTTCAATATCAAGTCGGACAATTCAACAAGATTCCCGACATCCTGATCGAATACTCGTCGCAAACTTTAGTAGACGGCCGCACCCCCGATACCGTCGACGAAGTGCACCAAGGCGGAACACCGCTGCCGCGAGCATCCGGACGGATGCTTTCGGCGACGGGGTTCTCCTACAGTCACTTGGTCGGGGCTATGGAGTGAGGCTGTCTATTAAGTTTACCCGGCGAGTATCCGCGTACGCTACGTGATTGCGACGGACTTTTGATCACATCAAAATTCCGTGGCAACAGATCAAGTGAGACTAAACTGCTATGTTTATAACATTCATTCAGTTATCTTATAACTACTTGTGAATTCCAATTATTGTATCCCATTCCAGATAAATAGAAAATGTTAAACTTTCCGATCGAACAGTCGAACACCCAAGTTTTCCCAAAACAGATCAACACATGAAACAAGTCTAAAAACATTCAGTTCGTGCCTCAGTACCAACGGTCCAGCCGTAGAAAGGTCAAGCCAACGCCTCACATGTGGCACGCCGTACTGCCCCAAACCCGAAGGTTCAAAGGGCAGTTCAAGACGGTCACATAATCGAGTTAAGGTTTGTTGTCTTCTAGAGGGACCATCGCGTTACTTGCAATATTAGAACGTCTTTAAACCTCGGAAAAATCCAACACTTGGAAATTTCCCTGACATGGGAAAAGGTGGGTATTTTTATCCGATCGAACTTTTTAACATATTCAAAAATTATCCGGAAAAACACATAGACAAAGTTTGACAATCCGATCGAATGTACGAACTCCCAATACAACCCAAAATACTCAACTCTGGATTTCAGAATAAAAATTTCCAAGAAAACCAGCACTGCCAAATAGGAATTACTGTGCAAAATTTGATGGGAGAAGAGACAAAAGGGCCGCGGAACCGCCGCATTAGCACGCTAATGCCGCGGTTCCGCCGCACTTTTATGGAATTAGGAGCTAAATTTTGCGCCGTAATTCTTAGATTTCCCTGCTGATTTTTCTGCATATTTTTAATTTGCAAAAATCCACAAATTTGAAAAATGTACAGAGAGCAAGTTTAAGTTAGGGTTTCGAATCGATCGGGTTTCAAACTTCGTCTACGCATCGCCTAAGGCTCTAGCTAGGCTCTGATACCACTGTAGGGTTCTTAGGCACTGTCAAGAGGTCTCACAAGGCATCAACCATGCCAATTTCAAAATTTACGGTGCCGAGAAACCCTAGACTACGGATCGTTAACTAGAAATCAAGGCGACCAAAGCAACTAGTTAACTACTTTAACTAAGAGTACGGAAATACAACCTTTGTAGATCCGGTTCTCCACCTCCACGGCTCCGTGATGAAGTCCTCTCGCTGTACAAAACGGATCTTGGGCTCTAGCGTCGGCTTCATCGGAGAAAAAGCGGGCTAGGTCATCGACGACGATGCCGAAGATGATCTACGTCGAGGCATCGCTAGATCAAACTCCAACTTCACCAAGTCATGAAACTTGTGAAGAAAACACACTCTACTACTTGGCAAGAGGTAGAGGATGAAGAAATAGGAAGTGGGTTCACTTTAGAATTGGATTTCTCACTCATTTTCTCAAGTTGCCATTGTTGAAGCAAGCTTTTTTCAAGTGAAGAAGAAGAAGAAGATGAATATTATGATAAGTATATTTCAAAAAGGAAAAAAAAATCAATACTTATCATAATGCAACCATGGTAAAGTGTAGAGAATAGACTAGGGTTAAGTGGAATGGTTAGGGTTAAGCATGAGACAAAATGGTCACTAAGTCAAAGCTTCATGAAGCTTCATAATACAAACAAAGTTAGCAACCATTTTCTCTTTATGCTTTTCATTTTCCAAAATGAATAAATAAATAAATAAGAAAATAAAAACCCTAACCATTACACAACCATGGTTTAATCTTTACACAATCCCAAGTTAGCATGCATCATCAAACATGATACAAACATGTGCACAAAAAGTATATCACATATACAACTTGTACATCCAAGTGAGAAAATCCATTTAAAGTGAACCAATACTAGTTAATGCAAAGTAATATATCAAATATATAATTATACATTAAATCATTAAATCAACACTTGATTTAACGATCCGGTCATATCGCATATAACCGACTAGTATCCAATGTATCGGTTTATCGAATCAATGCTTGAATCGATAACTAGGTTATATCGCATACAACCAATCGATACATTTATCGCGAGAATGGAATACGGTATCACATACTCGCATTATTCTCGGTCCCGCACATATCTCATATGCGCTCCTATTTCGTTTCGCTTGAGCCAGGAAACCTCTGTGTAGGACTCTAAAGACTCGTCAATACGCCGGCAGCAGGTGATGATCATATCAAACACCCACAAGCCGCAAGCGGTCTGCTAAACGTAACGGCCACCCGGGTATTGAGCGATCAGAAGATCGACGAGCAAGCCCGCTCACACTCCTGTGAATCCAACCAGTAACACTACCATACAGTCCGGTCTGATCGTCTGATATGTCGCATATCTCGCCTAGGGGTGGTAAACGTCAGACCCCAATAGCTCGATAAGTCGTGTCGATATGAGGTCTATAACAATTCGAGATACTACTGGTAACACTTACCAGTAAATCTCAGCAACCCTGGCCAGGGATTTCCTGTTATAGCCAATCGAACACAGCGCAACATCAACTCCCTATACCGGGAGAGACGAATCCCCTCCTATCGCTCATTGTCTCCATGTGATTCGGGACTGTACCCAAAAACCACCGTTTTGCACGCCCTTTTGGATGTGGTAAGGTGGAAATCAAAGCACAGTGGGAACCACACAAGACTCTATGACGATCTCGGGTCAACAGACTACTCTGTACCAGTGTCACCATAGAACTGCCATCTGACGTAAGGTATAATACCATCTGGGAGTTCTCGGCGAGTCCGTCCAGTGTACCCAGTCTACACTGAGCACTCGTATATCATCTCTGATGTCAAACACCAATGGATATGGGATCATCCATCGCCCATCTGTATGGGTCGAGAAGGTATACGCTAGTCAACTCTGGTATATCGATGCCCCGTCTCGATACACCCACGACTATGGACCTTGAAGGATGTACTTATGGACTACCATGTCCCCACTAGTATGATCCGCATCATAGTCCAGGTAGTCAAGTACACATCCTAAGGGCTTTACCAACATGTAACAGAGAGACAATCAGTGTACACGTTAAGGTAAAGAGCAACCAGATAGCATACTATCATGTCGAGCAAGAAAGTCCTCCCTATATATGTCCAAGCATCCACTACAATATACATCCTATGTATAGTAATGGCCTCTAGGGCATACATATAACTAACAGTGATATGGCAATTACCTGGGGTGTGTGTACACATGAATAGTGCTCGTGCAGCATATAAAAACCTGGTAATGGTGCATGTGTCCTACAGAATGAGTTTGCACATGTATGACAGTATAGAGCATGACTGTAGCAGACAACATATAAGTGTTCAATTAGTAATTACCGACATTGCTAGGTATCTTTTTAAGTTACTAAATCTTTCGGGCGCCTTGCGCCATCCAAGCGATAGTCCCCCATAGATGTTAAATCTACTCATCCGTAATCTCACGCTAGGTGTGTCCGACCACCTGCTTCCCTTTCTCCGCTGCGCTCGAAGTCTCCGCCGGCGAACCTAGAATTTACAAAAGTCACCATATAAGGAAAAATCCTGCAAAACACGATATATCGATAACGGGGATACGCGTGCGTGAAACTAAACGCGCGTGCACACGACACGTCGCGACACGCACAAACCCACCAGAACCTACTCCGACGTGTTATGTCGCGCAGCGCGCCACAGAACCACGCGTATCACGCGCGTGTCGTACAAGACTTAAAACATCGAAAACACGTTTATAGCTCCAGATTTTTCCTCTGGGCCTAACTAAAAAAGTTACAGATACCAACAGACTAAGCTACCCAGTGGAGCCCCACACCTAAAAACCCAACACCCCACCCCCTACTCTGGCCTAAATTTGCGGCCAGAACGAATAAACTGGCGGCCTAAAATGTGAGGTGGGTCACCGTACTTTGTGTGTGTGTCCCTGCTAGTCTCACCATGCTACAGTTTTCCCAATTTTATTCTGAAGGGCTCGGGTCAACAGCAGATCTAACAGAGGCTAAAAAGTCGCTAAAACTGCTAAATTACGCCAAGTCGGACAAATCGGCTATTTGTGTGAAATCTGGGACCAAACTTGGTTGATTTAGTCTCAACTGCATCTAATAAGACTACTCTAACCATCACAACCATTACCTTACCAAAACTCCCCTAAATTACCCAAAACTACCATTAAAACATATAATAAACACTAATTTAAGCTAGATAACCATAACTTTAGCAATTTGGAGTCGGGTTAAGGGGTTATACCTCTAGATATCCTAGATGCACTACTACAAATAAGGGTTGCCCCTACGGATAAATCCGTAGGGGCAACCCACTGCCCCTACGGATATATGCGTAGGGGCGAAAAAATACCCCGTAGGTGCAAAAGCCGCAGGTGCAAGTTGAGGCCCTGAACTTGCCCTTACGGGCAAATTCTTGCCCCTACGGATTTCTGTGTAGGTCCTGTTGCCCCTACGGATTAAGCCGTAGGGTATAAGATTTTATATTATTTACGGTTTTTTTTAATATATTACTTGTCCCTACGGATATGTCCGTAGGTACATGTACTACCCCCTACGGATATGTGCGTAGGTATGTTTCCGTAGGGGCAAAATATCAGGATTCCTGATATTTGGCCCCTACGGATAACGCCGTAGGGGAGTGGCAATGGCCCCTACGGCTATGTCCGTAGGGGCATTCCCAACCCCCTGGCACTGAGATCAGGGGGGAAATATCAGTTACTGCTGATATTTTGCCCCTACGGATATATCCGTAGGGGTAACATGTGTGCCTACGGATTAATCCGTAGGTACATATTGTCTGTATTTTTTTTTAAAAAATGGGCTGCTTGATTTTTTCCCGCCCTGTGCACAATAATATATACATCAATCAAATCATATATTGCAGTATTCATAATCACATCTCACGCATATATATAATATACAAAAGAAACCCAAAAACTGAATATGATATAAATACAAACCAATATCAATATCGTTTCAAAATGTAGTACAATGTGTATGATATAAATAAATACATGTTTCAAAAAGTAAGAACAAAAAATCTACCCTAGCTCAGTCCAGCTCCACCTCTGAATAACGATATAATAACGCGCGCCTGCTCCTCGGTCAATAAACTCGGCAATTCGGCGTGAGCGGGAGTCTGAGCGGCATGTGGAGCTGGCGATGTGGTCTGCGCAGCCGCCGTCGAGGTAGTCGCTTGCGGAGCCGCGGCTGCGGGAGTCTAAGTGGGCGGTGGAGCTATAGGAGCTGTCTGCGGAACCGCAGCCGATGTAGTGGCTTGCGGAGCCGCAGCCGAAGGAGATGCATGTGGAGGCTCGGCCGATCTACCCTGTCGCGTCTGGACATAACGTGTGTAAGAAGCGTGTAAGAACTGTGTATTATTCGAATTCGTATCATTATTAAGTTATTTCGAAACCCTGTTTGGATATCTAGTTTGGAAAAGCGTTGTTTATTTTAATTACATATGTATGTATGATTAATCAAACCTAACTCTAAAATCAAATAAGCTCAAGCTACGTACTAATTATGGATATGTTGATATGTATAATATGACATGATATTTTACTATAAAATAGTATACATACCAGCATCTCCTTCAACTCCTGAACGGTGGCCCTCAAGCTATCCAGTAACTGATGGACATGCCGGTCACTGGAGATGGAGGAAGTAACCGCCGGGGTGGAGTCCAACCTCATATGGGCCCTGCTAGGGCCCAGTCCCCGGCCTCTCTCCCAACCTCCGTGGTGCCCTCCGTGTGCGGCGTCCAGAACTGGGGTCAGCAGCCTCGGATAGTTCTGTCCGGTAAAATCGATCCCCGAGGCCTGGGCCTGCTCAACCACCCGCTCCTATACCCACATTAAGTAGTAAAGTATAAGTATAAAATTTAAACTTGAACCTTCCAAAACTAAAATTTCAAATTTGGGTAGAAAAAATATTAACACTTACGCAGTACTCCTGGGTAGCGACGTCGGGATATCGAAGCTCGCCCGTGGCGGGATCTGTCGAGGTGCCGTGGACGGCAAGATATGCGGACAGCACGCTCGGTGTACCACCTGACGCCATGGTCCGAGATGTCTGCAATATTAGAAAGTAACTCTTAATATTAGAAATATTAGAGAATAACTTTTAATATTGCATAATATTAGAGAATAACTCTTAATTTACCGATAACTCCATGGCTCGAGTAATGTTCCTCGAGCCACCTGTGTAAGTGGGGCGACCCCTCTTCGCCGACTTCCTGTTCTCCGTATTCTGAGCGGCCTGTTTCTGCACAACGCATTAACATTTAGTTTTCTAATTAAGAAACACAAAGAAATAAATTATATCATAAATAATGAATTAAATTAAAAATACATACCTGTTTGCGTTGGGAGTCGAAATAAGCGCACAATAGAGGCCATGTCTCTACGTCGACTCTCGCAAACGCCGGAGTAGATAGGAGGGCCGCTCTCTCTGCCTCGGGGGTCGCCATCCACAGGGAGTAGCAGTCGGCCTTCAGCTCATTCCTGTTGTATCGGACCTTGGCCTGCATGTTCTTCATCAGGCCATTGTACAGAGCATGAAGGTCGAGCACCCTCCCCGGGTGATCAGGGTCGGATACAGGCTGAAAATCGTAATCGAACTGAAAATACAAAAAAAAACATTGTTATTAGATTGCAAGTGTTAATAATAAATATATTGGATAGATCAAATGAAAATATATATTAATACATACCCGAGCCTGATCAAAGAAGAGGGCGAATGAGCGCTGGTGCTGCTCGCCCCACTCAACGTGAAGTGGGTAGTTCTTCACGATCCGGCTCTCGTCCCCCAAATACCGGCCGAACCACTCGGCATGAGGACCGGTATAGCGATATTCAAGGGTAAAAAATAGGGGGAATGCTGCCTCCCCCTAACTCTATCAGGCCTCAGCCTATGGGACTGATTCGGGCCTCGAGTCCCCCTCTGGGGATGGAGAGGCCCTGCGTCTGCACGAAATATCAAGACAATCAATAATAAGACAAAGTTGTATTAAGAAATCAAGGTTAAACAAAAATTCAAGTGTGATATATACCTCCGGTGACTAGCGCACGAGCCTGGGCCCGAGCAGCAGCACGAGCGGGACGATAGTTCGTCCGTTGAGGAACAACCGGGGTCCCGGACCCGGACGCATCCCCTCCAACTATAAAATAAACATCGACGCTAAATTTCCATGAAGTTCATATTTATTCTATAGAGCATATGTAAAATGAATAAATATTTTAAATTTATTCATACTAACCTGCAGACGATGCGGAGGGTATGGAAGCGGCAGGAGTGGCCCCTGTGGAAGGTGTGGACGCACCACCTATAATTAGACAATTAAAAATAGATTATATAAGTAATTGCAAAAAGAATGTGTAGATCAATAATATAACGTTCTAAATCAATATGCATGCACTATAGGATATATAAACATACCCGCAGGTGCGGTGGTGTCACCACCTACAGCTAGACAATAATAAAAATTGTTAAGTAAGAGCAAAAGGAATGTGTGTATTTATGATATAGCATTCTAAATCAATATACATACACTATATGATATATAAACATACCTGGAGGAGCGGGGGTGGCCTCTGTCCCAGATGTGGACGCATCACCAACAACTAGACAATCAAACATTGACAATATAAGTAATTTTGACATAAACATGCATGAATATCTGTAATATTACATTCAAAATGGATATGCGTGCAGTATACCTGGAGGTGTGGCCAAATCAACACGGAAGGAGGCATCCGAAAGGGTCTCCGATCTGGGTGCAAGACCGGCCCTCTGAAACTCCCTACGGAGCTCTCCGGGCGGCAGAACCGCTCTGCCCCTGCCTCTGCCTCTGCCGCGGCTGGAGCTCCTGCCGCCCCTCGCTGCTCCCGACATCGTCATCAAATCTAGATAAACGGTTCGTGGACGCATTAGACAATCATTAAAAGTATTGACTATATATGATCTAGAGTGTAAAATGTGAAGTAATAATATAACATTACTGATAACCTTTTTCGTTTCGTGGGCGCATCATACATATCTACTTGGATTTCATCGTCGATGTCATTTCTAACCCACGTAACTTCATGATCGGTCGAAGACAACCCGTCCTTCGAAACAGACGGTCGGAGCACTTTAAGCCTTCTCTCTTCTTCGTCCTTATCGCTGTCCTCGTATTCTGGGACATCGTAGACATCTCTAGGTTTCCATCGGCATACAACACTCCACCCCGGATGCTTCAAACACTGTGAGTAGTATACTTGGAACGCTTGGTTCGGAAAGATAAACGGATCGTCCTGACCGTAAAATCGAAGTGTGTTCACACTGGTCAATCCATATTCATCTTTCCAAGTCCCAAGACTGCTTCTCCACCTGTCCGTATCGGTTCGCGGATCGTACCAAGTACACTGGAATATATAAAAGGGTTCTGATCGTCCGGGATAGTGGATGCCGAGTATACAATTTAAGTACCCATAGTAAATCACACCGTCCGATCCTACCGTCGCAATCCCACTATTCTGAGTGGTTCTAGATGTTTCTATGTCCTTAACTTCGAATTTGTATCCAAGGACACCAAATCCTTTGTAATATGCAACCTCCATAGTAGGAAATTGAGCTAAACATCTTGAATCACTCTCAAATGATGCAGACAAGTTCGGATCATGGATCTAACAGAACAAATTTTACGACAAAATACATAACGATACAAGTTTAGATTAAAACTGATAGCAATAAAATGTTATTCGAATAACTTACATGATCTGTGACCCAATCACAAAAATTATCCTGATGGTATTTTTCCAAACGTTCTTCGTTCCAATCAGGATGCCCCTCACGAGCCTCGTTAAAATGAGTTCTGTTTTCGACAAGTAATTGTGACATTAATATTATGTCATTTCATACACACACAAACAAAGATATAACAATTAATCCAAAAGAACTTACTCTCTAATTTGTTCAAGATGTGCGCAATTAAGCAAGATAAACCGATATATCTTGTTGATAAACATAGTGTCTACCCTCTTATACTCGGCTTTACCATATGGCCCGTCTTGAATTCTTCGTGGTCGGTTAAGCCTTGTCTCAATATTCTCGTCCAGATAGCGGGAACAAAATGTGGTTGCTTCATCAAGAAGATAACCTTGCATGATAGAACCCTCTGGTCGATTTTTATTGCGTATATACTTCTTAAGAGTGTAGAGGTACCTAATGAGAATATGTTGAATAAATAAATACGGGCATACATGACAACAATAAATTTATAAATTGCGCGAAATGAAAAATTACACGTACCTCTCGACGGGATACATCCATCGATATTGTACTGGTCCGGCTAACTTCGCCTCAGTTGCAAGATGAACCGTCAAGTGTATTATGATATCGAAAAATGACGGTGGGAAAATACGCTCAAACTTGCAAAGTATCAACGCAATAGAATTTTCTAGTTTATCCAGCGTCGCAACCTCCAGTGTTTTAGCACACAACTCCCTGAAAAAACAACATAGGCCGTTGATTACTAGACCAACCGAGTCGGGGAGAGAAGTCCTGAGGGCTAATGGAAGAAGGTGCTCCACGATAACATGGTGATCATGACTTTTCAGCCCATCGATCTTGCCCTTCACAATTTTTATTTTCTTGCTGAATGATCCTGAGAAACCTGTGGGGACTTTCAAATCATGCAACACCTGCAGGAATCTTTTCTTCTCCGGTTGTGACATATGATAAGCGGCATTGGGAAGTACAAACTTGCCCGGTTTACCCGCTACCGGTCTAGGGTGCAATTCACTTCTTATTCCCCACTCTTGTAGATCCATCCGAGCATTCATGTTGTCTTTCGATTTCCCATCTTTACACAGAAGCAAGTTAAGTATGTGCTCTGATACTCCCTTCTCTATATGCATGACGTCCAGACAATGACGCACTGAATTTGTAGACCAATACGGAAGCTCGAAGAAAATGCTTAACTTGTTCCAATATTGTGGTTTGACCTGTTTCGTCGGATCCATCCCGAAGGTCACGTTATTGTAACCATCCCATTTATCAGTCACGTCCTCTCCGGATAATGGGGATGGAGGTCCAAGAAGCTCCTTATGACCATCAAAGTGAACCGTGTCTAACCTATAGGGGTGGTCTGGAGGCAGAAAACGTCGATGGCCGCAATAACAAACATTCCTGCTAAAATTCAAAAATTTTGATGTTGTGTGTTCATGGCAATGAGGACATGCTTTGTGACCATGTACGGACCAACCTGATAGCATTCCATACGCAGGAAATTCATTAATTGTCCACATTAAAGCCGCACGCAGTATGAAGGTTGTATTTGTGTTTGAATCATATATCTCTACACCATCAATGAACAAAGTTTTCAGCTCCTCGATCAGAGGTCGGAGATAGACGTCGATATTGTTCCCCGGTGAGTTTGGTCCGTCGATAAGAAGAGGCATCATAAAGTATGATTGGTCCATAGCCAACCAAGGCGACAGATTATAAATTATCATTATAACGGGCCATGTACTGTGACTTCCAGCCATATAGTTGAATGGGCAGAAGCCATCGGTAGCCAGTCCGAGTCAGACATTGCGAGGATCGCTACTGAATATTGCGTGCCTCCTATCGAAATCCTTCCATGCCGGTGAATCTCTTGGATAGCTCATTTTTCCATTTTCGCTTGGAGGAGCACGGTGATGCCAAATCATTGCCTCGGCTGTTTTCTTGCACCTGAATAGCCTCTGTAGCCTCTGTGTTATGGGAAAATATCGTGCTATCTTCACAGGTATATCAGGCTTCTTATCAGAATCTTTTGGCTTATACCTGACCTCTCCGCATGTTGGACACTCTTTCAAATCTGAATTCTCTTTCCGGTACAACACGCAATTTTTAGGACATGCTTGAATCTTCTCGCACTTTAGACCCAAATCAGACATCATTTTCTGGGCTTCGTACCAGCTTTCGGGCACATTATTTCTCGGAGGCATAGAATCTTTCAAGAACGAAAGAAGCATTGTGAATGACTTGTTGCTCCATCCATTTAGGCACTTAATCTGGAAAAGTTGGACGAACCATGAGAGGGTGGAATACTTCGCATTCTCATAAATTGGTTTCCTAGCATCATTCATGAAATTTTCATATTTATCCGCACGCGGTCCTTGACCGGAAGGAATGTCATCTTCGGTACGAATAGATTCACCTAGGGCAGCCTCTACCATATCCTCCATTTCTTCTGATTGAAATAAATTTCCGTCTCCTGCCGTATTACCGAATTCTTCTTCTCCTGCCGCATTATCGTGTTCTCCTTCTTCTTCTACCGCAGTACTGCATTCTTCTCCTTCCCCGTGATATTTCCAACTTGAATAAAGTCTAGTAAACCCATATTTTACAATATGAAGCTCTGCCAATTCTACCTTCTGCCAGTACTTATTGCCACATCTATCGCACGGACAGAGAATCTTCTCTATTATGATCTTATTATGTGCGCGTGCAAATTCAAGGAAAGCAGCAACTCCTGCGACAAACTTAGGTTGCATACGTTGTTTCCAATCCACATACATCCAGTCCTTAACTCTGACGTACTCATAGGCCATGTTAGACTGAATAACATATAAATTGTAGGTTATGCTGACTATATTGAGAAATATAATAACGGGATAGTTACTGACAAAGGAGAAAATCCGTGTATATGCTTTGTGTGTGCGTTTGTCGTTGAAAAGAATAAATTATCGCACGTTATGTTAACCGATAGACGGGGACTAAGTGGCGCTTTTAGTTTCATATCTGAGTATCGATGGGAATATGAAGGTTTCATATTATCATATATTGGTTTTAACCCGAACATCTCGAATCGCTCTCTAATTATGCGTTTGTATGTGTGTGTTCCGGCTGTCGGGGGTAGGCTTCTATCCCATTAAGAATGTATAGAGCGAACGCCCATCACTTGTGCTTTCAACCGTTTCGAGTAAATTTCGGCAGCACCTCCCCGCTGTTCTCCGAGTACACTGTAATAGAATAGATAATCATTTCAAAGCTGTGAAACAACGTTGAAATGAACATCTAATCTATCTTTGTACACGGAGAACCAGCGGAAAGGTACTGACGAAATATCTCGAAACGGATGAAAACAGAAGTGAATGAAGGCGTTTGCTTTATACATTCTTAACTTGTCCACACGGGACAAATCTATGGGTTACCATACGATTGAATTTTCTCGTCGCGTAGACTATACGACGGTTGTTAGTATCGAGCTATACTGTCCGATATTTAACAACCTTCATATAGTTCTAGGTCACGAAGAGCATCGCACGTATATTAACCGATAGACGGGGACTAAGTGGCGCTTTTTGTTTCATATACGAGTATCGATGGGAATATGAAGGTTTCATATTATCATCGAGTATCATATATTGGTTTTAACCCAAACATCTCGAGTAGCTCTCTAATTATACGTTTGTTGTGTATTCTTGTTGTATGTGTGTGTTCCGGCTGTCGGGGGTAGGCTTCTATCCCATTAAGAATGTATAGAGCGAACGCCCATCACTTGTGCTTTCAACCGTTTCGAGTAAATTTCGGCAGCACCTCCCCGCTGTTCTCCGAGTACACTGTAATAGAATAGATAATCATTTCAAAGCTCTGAAACAACGTTGAAATGAACATCTAATCTATCTTTGTACACGGAGAACCAGCGGAAATGTACCGACGAAATATCTCGAAACGGATGAAAACACAAATGAATGAAGGCGTTTGCTTTATACATTCTTAACTTGTCCACACGGGACAAATCTATGGGTTACCATACGATTGAATTTTCTCGTCGCGTAGACTATACGACGGTTGTTAGTATCGAGCTATACTGTCCGATATTTAACAACCTTCGTATAGTTCTAGGTCACGACGAGCATCGCACGCATGTTAACCGATAGACGGGGACTAATTGGCGCTTTTAGTTTCATATATGAGTATCGATGGAAATATGAAGGTTTCATATTATCATCGAGTATCATATATTGGTTTTAACCCGAACATCTCGAGTCGCTCTCTAATTATGCGTTTGTTGTGTATTCTTGTTGTATGTGTGTGTTCCGGCTGTCGGGGGTAGGCTTCTATCCCATTAAGAATGTATAGAGCGAACGCCCATCACTTGTGCTTTCAACCGTTTCGAGTAAATTTCGGTAGCACCTCCCCGCTGTTCTCCAAGTACACTGTAATAGAATAGATAATCATTTCAAAACTGTGAAACAACGTTGAAATGAACATCTAATCTATCTTTGTACACGGAGAACCACCGGAAAGGTACTGACGAAATATCTCGAAACGGATGAAAACACAAGTGAATGAAGGCGTTTGCTTTATACATTCTTAACTTATCCACACAACTTGTCCACACGGGACAAATCTATGGGTTACCATACGATTGAATTTTCTCGTCGCGTAGACTATACGACGGTTGTTAGTATCGAGCTATACTGTCCGATATTTAACAACCTTCATATAGTTCTAGGTCACGACGAGCATCGCACGTATGTTAACCGATAGACGGGGACTAATTGGCGCTTTTAGTTTCATATATGAGTATCGATGGAAATATGAAGGTTTCATATTATCATCGAGTATCATATATTGGTTTTAACCCGAACATCTCGAGTCGCTCTCTAATTATGCGTTTGTTGTGTATTCTTGTTGTATGTGTGTATTCCGGCTGTCGGGGGTAGGCTTCTATCCCATTAAGAATGTATAGAGCGAACGCCCATCACTTGTGCTTTCAACCGTTTCGAGTAAATTTCGGTAGCACCTCCCCGCTGTTCTCCAAGTACACTGTAATAGAATAGATAATCATTTCAAAACTGTGAAACAGCGTTGAAATGAACATCTAATCTATCTTTGTACACGGAGAACCAGCGGAAAGGTACCGACGAAATATCTCGAAACGGATGAAAACACAAGTGAATGAAGGCGTTTGCTTTATACATTCTTAACTTGTCCACACGGGACAAATCTATGGGTTACCATACGATTAAATTTTCTCGTCGCGTAGACTATACGACGGTTGTTAGTATCGAGCTATACTGTCCGATATTTAACAACCTTCGTATAGTTCTAGGTCACGACGAGCATCGCACGTATGTTAACCGATAGACGGGGACTAAGTGGCGCTTTTAGTTTCATATATGAGTATCGATGGGAATATGAAGGTTTCATATTATCATCGAGTATCATATATTGGTTTTAACCTGAATATCTCGAGTCGCTCTCTAATTATGCGTTTGTTGTGCATTCGTGTTGTATGTGTAACATGATTTTAAACCATCGAGATCAAGATTGATAGAACTGATCATCCTACATTGCAATAGCATTCATCAACCAAAAACTATTATTGCAATTGTATTCATCTATAACAATCAACAATTAAAACTATAAATGTAGGATACTGATATCATAAAACGTTATACGCAACATTGATAGAACTGATAAATAAAAAAACGAAACATAAACCGTATCAAGATTTAACAACTTTGATTATGTCATATACGCGGGTCGATATTTTCATATTAGCCAATAGGCAAAAATAGATTGCGGTCTGGATATGGCATATTGGCAGATGTTACCTATATGCATACATGCATGTTGTCTCCCTATTTTTTCATATTAGCCAATAGGCAAAAATAGATTGCGGTCTGGATATGGCATATTGGCAGATGTTACCTATATGCATACATGCATGTTGTCTCCCTATTGTTATAACATATGTACACTCTTCTCTAACTCATACACAAGAATTCGTTAACTGGGGGATACTACAATTACAACCGTTCAATAATTATAAACATGTATAATCACACCTCCCACTTATGTACAAATAATGATAATGCGCCAATAAATTGATCATCACCTCACTTCTAAAATCCATGATGTACAATCCTGTAACAATCGAAAGTTTTGGCGAACGGCTATATCCTAAAACACCTGCATTTTGCTTAGAAATTCAGACAAAGGTTCTTTGCACTTGAATAAGCCACCGCATACACATTGCTCAGCCAAATGCACGACATTAACTTGTCTGCATCCAAGGCACACTAGGTCTTGCAGATGGTACAGCCTCTCCTTTAGCCGAACAATTTGAAGGAGAGCATTCTCCATTTCCTCAGGGTTGTATGGCTGCCCACATTGAGGAACACTACAATGCCGCTTGTAATCCAAAAGTGTAGTGTGACAACATAAATCAAGGTCACGGTGGTCATTGAAATAACTACATAAATGGCCAATGTGTGAGAATGTGTATATGCATGCAACCCTCTTTCATTTTCTTATTTTTTTCCAACTCCCCACCACTTAACCCCAGCCCAGCCCCAGCCCCCGCCCCCAGCCCCAGCCCCAGCCCAGCCCCAACCTAACCCTAAACCCAGTGCGGCCAGCTAAACCCCAACACAAACCCTAAGGCAAACCCTAACCCCAGCCCCACCCCACAGCAGTCGAACCCCAACCCTAACCCTACCCCGACCCCGACTGCGACCGCGACCCCTGCCCAACCCCAACTCGCGCGCCATGAACCCTAAGCCCAAAATAATCCCAAAATTCTTTAATTTACCTCACCTGAACCTTAAGCCCAAAGTAATCCAAAGATTTACTCACCTGAACCGCTGCTGCGCTGGGGCTGGGGCGACGACCTGAACCGCGGTGGCGACGAGAGCTGAGGTGGCGATGAAACCGGCGGTGGCGACGAGGAGAACGACGTTGGCGACGACGGCGTGGCGAATTGGGGAATTTTTTCGCGCGCGATCGAGAGAGAGAGAAAGTGATCGAGCGTAGGCGATCGATCTGGGTTTTTGTTAAATCGATATTTACTTGCCCCTACGGATATACCCGTAGGTCCTTTGTTTGCGGCTCCGTAGGGGCAAACACCAAATTAAGAATTAATATTTTTATTCTTGGACGTCTTTGCCCGTAGGGGCAACCTTTTAGCCCTACGGATTAATCCGTTGGGCCAAGTTAAATATGCCCCTACGGATTCCAATATCCGTAGGGGCAACCCCCTATTTTACTAGTGATGAAGGAGAAGAGAGGAAGGAGAAAGTGTGTGTGCTGCTACTACTGCCCCAAGAGCTGTAATTCTATGGCTGAAAAGTGCTGATCTGCTTCACTGTTTATTGCTGAAGCTTGCTGTTGCTGTTGCTGTTGTTTTGTGATGGTGTTGCTGTTGTTGTTTTTATTTTGTGAAGTATGGGCTGCAGTAGCAGCAGCAGGGGTTGAGGTATTGTTGAGGGAAGGGTTGTGTGTTGTGGGGGAAGTGTTATTTAAGAAGTTGGGGCTGTTGTGCAGCTGATGTTGCTGTTTTGGTGCTGAAATTGGTGGCTGAAATGATGATATATGGATTGATGTTAGTGTGTGAGTGAGAGGTGTGAGTGTGAGTGAGGCATGCAAAAAGGTTTGAGTTGAAATGGTGTGACACAACCTTAAAGCCATCATTCTCCCTCTAAACAAAAGCTAGCATGACAACCATCACATCTCTCTCTCTCTCTCTCACACACAACAAGCAAGTCAACCTAAACCCTAAACACTCTTGGACAAAACCAAGACCCCTTAATTAAACTAATTAGCTCATAACCAACTCAATTATCTTAACCAAAGGCCTAACCCACCATGGTTGGCTAAACATGGTTAACCCACTATGCACACCCAAACTAGGTCACCCTAAGCTTAACCCTAGTTATCATGCACAAGTGTGTGCGGTCGTGATAAAATTCTACAAAAATAACCATAAAACCAGATAAATTACTAGAAACCCGTTTTGGTAAACTTTTTACCAAAAACCCCACATTAACACACAATTACCACTAACCTTAAACTCAAGTGTTACAGTTTTGTCGTGAGATCAATACCCTCATAGAGAATTCGACACAGATCCTATCTAGGGATTCCGTGATGAGGACATTGTAAAAGAAGATCATTGAACCGTTCAAAACATTTCCAAAATGGTTCATTGGGAAGTTGGGTAAATTTGAAGATTTCGCTCCGGAGTCTTATGATTGGGATAAAATTTCTTAAGGAATGCTGCAACAAATTCGTCCCATTTTGAAATAGAGTGTGCGGTCGTATTATAAAGCCACTTCTCGGCTAAATCGCACAACGTGAATGGGAGAAGACGTAAACGCAGAGCATCCAAAGACAGTTGTGACGTTCCAATCATTGCGCATACATTTTCAAATTTGGATATAAAAACGTATGCGTCTTCAGACTCAAGACCGTGAAATTTGGGTAACAGTTTGATAAATTGGGGGTTGATTTCAAAATTTTCCCCGTTGGCAGGTGGTATAGAAAGACAGGTGGGAAAGGGAACACATGTTGGATAGCATCTCTCTTGGAGAGAAATGCGTGGAGAATTCTGAGCACCTACGGGCGGTGGCAGAGTGGTGTTAAAGTTTGATAGAAATCCGTCCATCGCGGTCGTGGTGGGTGATGGGAAAGAAGACGAAGAATTACCGACTCTGGGGTTGATAAAAGAAACGCGGACAAAACGGGAAATAGAATCCCGTGTCCAGCCTAACATGTGCTAAACGGTTGTAGCACAAGTGGCAGCGTTGGTGATAATTAGAGGAAAAATTGGTTGGTGTTTGTTTTGAAAAACACGGATTTTGAAAAATCAAATCACAAACAAAATGCACAAGCAACCCTAGATCTAATGGTCACCTAGGTCAAGTCTCTAGACCGCTCCTAGACTTCCAGAAGACAAATTGCAGGATAAATCCTCTACTGCCTCTTTACCCCTTCTGTGGCCAGGTAAGTGCCCTGTAAGTGGGTGGTTCTCCACTACGTTAGTAGTGGGCCTAATTAAGTAACCACTTGCCTTAGACACACTTGCCTTAGATACCACAAAAGAAATGCGGATAAACAGTAGATTACCCATAACCTCCTTCTGTCCTAATTGAGCGCGGCAGTCCTTAGAGTCTTGTCTAGATATTTTTTAGTTAATGAGGGTGATGCGGATGCAAGTTTGTGATTTTTGGGGCTTAGGAAGGGTATTGAAATCCACACCTAATCTGAATTTGGTCATTGCTCCTTAATTTCCATATTAAAATATGCAAACAACCAAGATCAAAACACGCAACAAATTTTTCTTTTAGCGGCGCTGTGAATTTTGCAAAGAATTCTGCAGAAAATGGTTATTAGAGAAGATCAGAGAGAAGAGGAGAGTACAGAGAGCAAACATAAGAAATTTCACACAGTGAAAACCCTAAACGGCGGCGGTTCCGCCACAAAAACGCTCCTATAGCCGCGGTTCCGCGGTGGTAAGGAAGAATTAGGGTTTCAAAAATTTTCTGTATCTTCCTGTACTCCTCTAGAATTTGCAGAACTTCTCTGAATCTTGATCGCACTGCTACAATGATTCCAGATTCCCTCGCAAAAATTCACAACTAATCGTTAAGCAGTTGATGCGAATTTGATCTAAAAATTCTGATGGAATAATAATTTTTCAACTCAAATAACAAAAATGAACAAAATAGCACACATACCCGGCAACGACGCCATTTGATTGATCATTCTTCGTGTGTATGGAAAATTTTTAATCACAACCAAAGAAACTTATACCGAAATTGATTGACGGTATCGATGTAGCGCGTTAATGAATACGGATCATCCACTGAGATATGTGTTTTGATCGATCTTGTTTTAGATGAGTTGAAATGAAACGATGAAAGAAAATGCAAGAAAATTGATTCAAGATTTGTGAGATTTGATTTTAAGAAAACATAAAGAATATAGATCTAGAATCAAGAATCAAGAAATGTCCTAATCAATTTAGTTATCAAGATTTGTAAAATAGCTTCCAGGAATCGATCGAATTAGTAGCAATGATGATTCTAATAATGATTAATCTTATCTATGGATAATTTGTAGCTAGATCGATGGCGATGAATGAAGATTATGGATCAATTGAAGAAACTAGGTTTCTTCTTTTCTATCTGTCACGACCCGAATGTACGGAACGTGACCGGCACTTAAATTACGAAACGTCTATAGGCGTAACGCAATCTAAGTAAGCCGAAGCCCAGAAATCTAAATCATTTAAAAGAAGAAGTAAAGAAAAACATGTTTAAAAGTAACATCAAATTTCTCAAAACTTTCGGCAGAGTCTCCTTTGTAAAAACTAGCCCCAAACGGGTACAAATAAGAATATATACATAAGCAATGATAAAATGGCATCCCCAAGCGGGAGCTAGCTCTTCGCCAATTGGTGGTCACAACCACGCAAGCAATGTAATATACAACGCCGAAAGGCGAGGAACAAAACTCAAAGAAAACCAAATCCACCAAAAACCATAATAATACAAGCGCGACTCTAAGGTCGAAATAAAAACAACTGGTCTTCTAAATCTATCAAGTAATACAAGTCTGGTTGATGGAGCTTACTAGATACAAATGAAATAATAAAAGTACAACGGCGGTCCTGATACAAGTGAACCAACCTACCAAGCAAATCACCCTGAATGAAATGATGTTCCAGCAAGCTGCCAAGAAAACCTGTACATCGAAACCTGTAAGAAAATTTGGCACAACAGGGGTCAGTTGCCAACTCGTGAGTAGAAGACATCTGCGAGTAGAAATCACATGCACGACGCTCTCCTAGGTCATAAGAATATACTTAATATATCATTAGTCATCTAATAGTGGCAGAGTAATAATCTATGCGTAAGTGCAATGCTCAGTGCTCATGTCAGTGCCTCAAGTAGTAACATGTCATGTGTATGAGTATGCATGCACTATGAATGTAAAACAATCAACCATGAAATTTGGATATATCTGTATAAGAAATCTTTAACTTTTATCATGGTAAAATTTGTATAGTAATCTGAAACATCATCAATGAAATCCATGGAAATCCGTGTCAAGCATCGACACAAAACATGTAAATCTAAAAATCTCAATACCTCATAGTCTCAATATCTCATAGTCTCAATATCTTGGGCTCTGTCAGTCCGGATCGGTCCATATCATCAAATCTCACGACAACGGTCGGTATCCTCCGGATATCCGCCGCGCCAGACATCACCGGTAGGTAGTCTTCCCCTGCCAGGCTCATCGTCTACAACTCGAGCTTCTTGCCCCGGGGTACCTTACCGGGCCCACCATGTACCTGAGACGGTTCATCCACTCCTCAAATCGGGTCTCGAAATCCAACAGAAAATATGCAATCTCATGGTGGACGACACATACATCACGAGAAAACCGCAACTTGTATTTTAAAATGAGAGGGAGAGAGAGAGAAGTTTTTATATATATTCTTGCGGTTTTCCACAAAATCCAGAAATCTCATAGAATCCAAAATCCCAAAACCATGAGTAAGTAAATAATGAGTATCGGCATAAGCTCCACAATACAGCATGATAATATGAAAATGTGAATGCATGAAGTGTCTAAGTAATAAATGCAATGTCTTAACTAGCACATGAGAGTAATCACACAATATTATATTTGACTAGCATTTAGCTGATTATATCAATAAAAGATAATATGTTCTAAAGTTTACGTGACATGGTAATTACTGATGATGATGTGTGTGAGCCGGCAAATAAGTGTACGTGGAACATGCGCATCATCGGTAATGGTGCTGTGTCCTAACAGGCAGAGCTTCATATTAGCTAAAGAACATATGTATGAATATGCGATGCGATGAACACAACATGAATATAACGGTGAATATGTAGTAACGCACAACTTGAAAATACATACTGATTACGAGTCACACGGTTTGTTGTTTGAAAAAGCATGATTCATCAGTTTGAAAATAAGTATGACTCGAGCCTAAACTAAGATCTACCTAACCAACTAAGGAACTAACTAAAGACACTAGTCGAAAGGTAAGAAGAATCCTCCTAAAGTCTGAGTCGATATCTCTAGCAGTCGGCGATCCAGCTTCAATAGCGTCACGTACATAGTATGACTTCCTCGAGTCACGAATGCGGATCAATCATCACATCTAAGCCTCGTACGGTAAAATCCATCGTACGGCTTCCCAAAATCGGGGTACGAGTCAACTATCACATATATACATCATCGTTCGTATAGTATTATCCTCAAACAATATCATGATCATGGGTACTGTACTATAATCGCATACATCTCAATATTATAAAACATATATCATTGTCTGTGTAAATATGCATCGTCAAATGATCTACTAAAATATCATGTCATATATCATATCGTGATTAAGTCACATATTAAAATCCGGGTTCTATTCTAGAGTCTCGTACATTTCAATGTTATCATCACCTATTATCGTTTATGTATAAATATACATTTTCTCATTCCCCAACGATACGCTAATATCATAACACATCTCATGTCATAACTCGATCGTATATCTAATATCTTACGGCATCATGCCCAGTCATACCGACTCAACCCCATGTATCATATAATCTCCCCATATCACGTGTATATGTTATATATATACATATAGAAACTTACAAACATTCATATATATATATACACACACACACGCACATATACACCAAGTCAAGTGTGTGTGTGTGTGCGTGTGTGTGTCTACATGAAACCTACGAATTCCCTCCAAGGCAGTCATTCTCTGGTTAAGTCTTTCTAAATCAGACTAGTCCAACCAAAAGTCTTCAATATGACCCTACTTGCCAAGATTCTAAGGTCACGTCCGACTTCCTAATAACAGTACGTAATATCTTTATTCTACGTTTGCGGGGGTGCTATACGCTATCCACCCGACTTCCCCCGTAGATATACATCTACTCACCTGGTCATTGCCTGCCGAAGTCGATGTCGCCCTCCTCTTCATCCTCGTCCGAAGACCACGTGAGGGGTACCTATACGCAAACATATATAATATCGTAAACCGAAATCGCGGATAAAACCCAAAACGGCGCATGAAACGCGCATAGGTTAAAACCTATGACCCGCTCATGGAAAGGAACCAACTATCCCTCGATATCGGCGTAAAAACGCCGATTAATCGAGATGAAACACAAACGTACTAATCGTTGTTCCAAAACTCACTAATTAAAATATAAATAGGGTTTAAATCATCAAAATCTTAAAATTAATCAAATCGTTCTATTTCGCAAAAACCTAGAAAGCGTCAATTAACCGTTTTACTTCAAAACCTGATCTTTAAGAAAAACTAATGGCCATAATATACTCTAAATATCATAACTAAGTCATACAAACCATTTCTATAATTTAATCTCATCAATTTGTATTAAACCAAAATTTCTAGTTTGCAATTTTATCAAATTTTAACAATTTAAAGGTAACACTTAACAAATTAACAACTAAACTAGATTTTGCATATTTTAAATTGTTAAACCACTCATGGAAACCTTAATGATGTGCTAAAACCCTAACTAGATTTTTAATTCCACATTTTAATTTAATTTCTAAAACCTAGTTTGTAAAATAGCATATTTATCACATTTTTTAACTAACAATTAGCAACTAGTAACCAAATTAGGTTTTACATTCAATTAATATGTTAATCTCCTCATTAACACCATAATCTAATGATAGAAACCCTCATCATAATTTTATCTCACCAATATATATATATATATATATATATATATATATATATATATATATATATTATAAAAATCTAGTTTACAAAATTGTACCATTAATACAATTTAAAAGTAACACTTAGCAAATTTAACAACTAGTTTGCAAAATTTAACAACTAGCCTAAATTTTACTTACCCTAATATGTCAAACTATATGTTGTGACCCTAATTATGTGGTAAAAACCCTAATCTTAATTTCAATCCCTCTCTTGAAAATTAAATATTGAAATTAAAACCATAATTAAATACCTAATTAGATTAGATTGAAGTAATTTAGCAACAAATTACACATGGGGTTAGGATTATACCTCACAAATCAAGAGATCAACCTTGCAAACAAGCCTCCAAAAAGTGGCCTCTTGCATCTAAATCCAAACTAAATTGGTCAAAGAATAATGGGTATGAGTTAAATGGAGATTTAGTTAGGTTTTTCACTGATTTTGGATGAATTTTTGTGGATTTTAATTGGAAAATGGGGTGAGAAAATTTTGGGCAGCAATGAGGAGGCTCGGCCAAAAGATAGGGAGGAAAAAGAGAGAGAGAAAAAGTGTGTGGAAACTTGTAGAAGCCTCCCCATTTTGACCTCTTTTAAAACCCATTCTTTAATTAATTAATTTTCTTTTCTTTTGTAAACTCTTTCCTCCAATTTCTAGAACCATCTTGAAATTTTCTTTTCATTTCAAAACAACATATTACATTTTGTTTTAGTGTGTCATGGTGCACAATTTTATAATTAACCCATTTCTACTTTGTAATATGCACTAATTAAATATATAATTAAAAGCTTATGTTAATATTTGAAATTAATTAATTACAGAAAATATTTTAGTAAACTAATAATTTATAAGTGACTAAATAAATACTAAATACTAGCAATTATATAGTTAAAATAGGTCTTTTTAAATTTATAATGAAAAATAATTATAGTTAAGTTTTACGGAAAATACGGTTTATTTTACCAATTATCAGAAAATTCCCCTAAAGGATTTTATTTATTTAATTACTTATTTATTTATTTTTAAAATGTTACACTATCCCTTGTCATTTCATTGATCATCATTCGGATCTAACCTCTAGCGAAGAGATTCATCAATCATTTGATCCCTAATTTGCAACGAAATTATCAAGAATGTGATCTTGATCCAAATTAGGTCATTGATGATTCTTTTTCCTAAAGTTCAAAAATCTCATAAGACTTAAGATTAGTATTAGAATTATATCATCACTAGATCTACCAAATCTCTCGATTCCGTAACAAGCGAAGATTTACTCAAGCATCATGAAAATAAAAGATTCAAGATCTAGAAATTTCATAGTGCAAGAATATAAAGAAAGCAAGAATTAACTAATTATCACCTTTATTAAATCGACGACTAATTACACATTCCCTCAATTCGAGCTTACAAGATATTGCTCTCGATCGCTCCTTTTGAAGAGGTAACTTGATCCGTCGAAGTATGCTCCGCTCGATCTCCGTGAGACTTGGATCGTTGTGGATCTCGCGCTCTTGATGAAGACTGGCTTCACGAATAAAGGATCCATGGTTGCTTGCTTGATTTGCTTCTCAAAATGATCTTGATTTGGCTTTTGATTTTAGATTTGGGCTAGGGTTTTGGATCAAGTTGTGTCACTCAACTTTTTGCAAATTTGGCTCAATATTCAACCCTAATTAATGAACTAATGAACAACCTCAACCCTAGATCTAGATCTCCTTTTAAATTCAAATTCAAATTTCCCTCCCAAAAGCTAGGTTGTTGGAGAGAGCCTTCTAGAATGAGTTTGTTAGAGGGAAAATTCTAGAAGAAGGTAGTTACAAGGAATATTCTAGAGTTAGTTTGTTATGCAGAGCCTTCTGGAAGAAGCCGCGTGGTCTTTGATAGTCTTCTAGAATCCAGGGTTGTTAGATGAAGCTTCAGGAGAATTTTGAGTCGATGACGTGTCTAATAAGCCGCGGATCCGCGGCGGATCGGCCAACTCAGCTGCGGATCCGCGGCCAAGTGATATAGTTGCTGCATGAAAATCTCTGTGCTGATTTGTGTTGGCTTTATGGCACTAGTCCGATGTCTGGAATATTTTTATACTTTCTTGTTTACTGCCAGATCATAAGTCTTGGACTTGATGTATTTTATCAGCACTTTTAGCAGTTCCGGCTCTTTTACCTAGAGAATTTCCTGCACACAATCTCGAGACAAGTGTTGATATACAAAGATCATGCGTATAGTAATAAACACACAATTTCCTTCATAATGCCGGTTATAATGTATAACACATGTTATTTAATATTTTTCAGACGAATTGCTAATATGTGCTATATTTATACCAAACACCTTTAGATGATTACAAATAGTAGGGAAATTGATGTGTTAAAAATGCAATATTTTCGACTGATCAATACGATGCACTAGCATGAATGCAACATGAATGCATAATCAAACACGAAACCTGAACACGTCTGGTAGGAGAAAATCTTTATTCTTATCTTCGAAAAACCTCTGTGCAATAAACTGAAACATCACCAATGAAATCAACAGAAAATCCGTGTCAATATCGACACAATATATATGCATATCCAAATATCTCAATGTCTCAATTTCTTAATATCTCATTATCTCAATATCTCGGGCTCCGTCAATCCGGATCGGCCCATATCATCAAATCTCACGACTACGTCGGTATCCTTCAGATATCCGCCGCGTCAGACATCACCGGTAGGTAGTCCGCTCCTGCCGGGCTCATCGTCATCCTCATAAAAACACTCTCGTCCCGGGGTACCATACCGGGTCCACTATATACCCGAGACGGTTCATCCTCCTCCTTGAATCGGGTCTCGAAAACCAACAGAAATCAGGAAAACTCATGGTGGACGACACATATATCATATCACGAGAAAACCGCAACTTGCATTTTTAAAGATGATAATAGGTTTATTAAATTCTTGCGGTTTTCCCCAAAATCCATAAATCTCATAAGCACGGGAATCTCCAAGAAAAATCAAAATATATGAACATGTTGGCGATAATGAATGCCTATGGTATCAATAATATGAAGTATGATGTGTGACTAGAAAACTATGCATGAACGATGATGTAATGAGGTATATACATATGACTAGCAATCCTGCATATCCATCCTGATGAAATGAATATACAAGTACATGTTTACAGATCATATATGGTGCGCTTGTTTTAGATTCTAATTTAAGAAAGTTCTGTAGTGTTCGTGGCATTGCAATTCCAAGGCGTGTGTGTTCGCATGAATAGTGCACGTGCGGTATGAACCAATGGTAATGGTACAAATGTCCTATGAGATGATATCACACACATATATATAGAAGATGATGCGATACAATGGGATGAATAACTAGTAAACTACGCATATAAATGCAAGTACTACTAGTAATCCTAACTATCGGGCGCCTTGCGCCATCCAGACTATTTCACCGTAGATGTGTACATCTACTCATCGGAACGCCTCGGCTAATCTGATCCGATCTCAGCCTTGTCCTTCCGCGCTACGTCCGATGCCTCTGCACCCAATCCTAGAAACACACACAAGTCAATACGAGAATAGATATATAAATAGTCGCGGACACAAATGATACAAGTCACCCACGTTCACTAACTAGAAACGAACGCACTTGGTGCACAAAACGCGCTCGTGACAACGCCACAAACCACAACTAGGGTCGCTATACGTGACAACTACCAAGCCTAGAACCTAATCTACCAATCGCGCATTCACAACACCCTAAATATTATACGAAATAAGTAGCAAACCATCAAAACCTCAAACTTAATTCAAATTGATTTATTCCAAAAACGTAGCAAGCAACCATTAACCGTTTTAGTACAAATCTAGGTGATTTAGCAATTCTAGTGGCCACAATGATCATTTTATATCTTAATTAGGCTACACAATTATTAACTAGATTTTAATCTCACCTATTTACACACTAATTATAAACTTAGTTTGCAAAATTATATAATTTAGATAATTTAAAAGTAACAATTAGCAATTTAACAACTAGCTTAGATTTTTCAGGTCTTAACATGTTAAACTACACATTGTAATCATATTCAAATGATAAAACCCCTAACTTGATATCAAATCCTTCTCCTGAAATTTCAAACTTGCAATTAGAACCATTTAAATACCTAATTAAGTTTGATTTAAAGTAATTAACCAACAAATTAACTATAGGGTTAGGATTTATACCTCAAAGATTTATAGATCTAACTTGCAAACTTGTTTCCAAAAAAAGCCATCTTGCTCCAAGATCCTGTTGGGATACCTACAACGGCAGCAAGGTTTCAGGAGGCATCCTCCATCCCAAGTTTAAATTTTTTCCATTCTAGATAACTCTAACCATGAATCTTTAACTAGAGAATCAAACATAATCAATATGCTAACAACATAACATCTAAGAGATAGGGGTTACAACCTTTGTAGTCCGTTCCTTCGCTTCATAAGCTCCGAGTTGAGGTCTCTTCAATGCGATCATCATGTACCCGAACTCTAGAGATGCTCCGTAAGATGAGTGATGCATCCTTGCTAGTAATCTTCACAATAAAAAATGATCTACCTTGAGCAATCACAAACCCAAGCTAACACTTCACTAATTAGAGATTAGTGAAGCTAACACACTAATCTATATGGCTAGTATAGAAGAGGATGACGAAGTAGGAATTTTGCTCTCTTTTCTTTTCTATTTCTAACAAACATTCATCACAAAATGAAAAGCTAGAAAGCTTTGTGAGGAGGAGAAAGAAGATGAGTTGTGATGAAAATGAATAATCGTGTGAGGTTAGAAATGCAACCACGGGTTAAGCATGGCATGCTTAACCCATATAGAGACTTGACCATAGCCTAGGGTTAGAAGGTTAGGTTAACAAATATCTAATAAATATCTAAAGAGTGGACTAAGTCAACTAAGCATAATATCTTAGCATAAACTCCACAATTTAGAATTAACTAAAATAAAAATGTAAATCCTAATCTTAACCCCAATCATGGTTTAACTCTCATAAACCCCAGTTGCATTTATAACCTAGCATGTTACAATTAAACATATCACATATATATAATTATGTATCAAAAGAAAATAATACAATTAACAGATATCACATATATATCAATGTATCATCAAGTGAGAAAAAGAATCATTTAAGTGAGCTTATATTAGTTAATGTAATACAATATATCACATATATAATTATACATTAAATTATTAAATCAACACTTTATTTAATAATCCGGCTATATTAGATATAACCGACCAATATAACATGTACCATTTTATCGAATCAACACTTGATCCGTTAACCCGGCTATATCACATATACCCGGCCGATAGCATATATCGCGAGAATAGAATATGGTATCTCATATCGTATTAATCTCGGTCCCGCACATATCACATATGTGCTCCTACTCCGTTTCGCCTGAGCCAGGAAACCTCTGTGTAGGACTCTAAAGACTCATCAATACAGCGGCAGTAGGTGATGATCTCATCAAACACCCACAAGCTGCAAGCAGTCAGCTAAACGTAACAGCCACCCGGGTATTGAGCGATCAAAAGATCAACAAGAAAGCCTGCACACACTCCTATGAATCCAATCAGTAACACTCCCGTACAGCCCGGTCTCTTCGTCTGATATGTCGCATATCCAGTCTAGGGGTGGTAAATGTCAGATCCAGTAACCGATAAGTCGTGTCGATTTGAGGCTCATAACGGGTCAAGAAACTACTGATAACACTTACAAGTAGGTCTCCATATCATCCCTGGCCAGGGACTTCCAGTTATAGCCAATCGAATACAGCACAACATCAACCCCCAATACCGGGAGAGACGAAACCCCTCCTATCGCTCATTGCCTCCATGAGATTTGGGACTGTACCCAAAACCACCGCACGTTCTCATGAACGTGGTAAGGTGGAAATCAAAGCACAGTGGGAATCACACAAGACTCTATGACGATCTCAGGTCTACAGACTAACCTGTACTAGTTTCACCAGAGAACTGCTATCTGACGATAGGTATAATAGGATCTAGGAGTTCTCGGCGAGTGCGTTCAGTGTACCCAGTCACCACTGAGCACCCGTACACCATCTTTGATGTCAAACACCAATGGATATGGGATCATCCATCGCCCATCATATGGGTCAAGATGCGTATACGCTAGTCTACTCTGGAGTATCGATGCCCTATCTCGATACACCCTCGACTAGGAACAATTATAGGATGTACTCTTGGACTACCCTGGCCCCACTACTATGATCTGCATCATAGTCCTAGTAGTCGAGTATATATCCTAAGGGCTTTATCAACATGTGAGAGCAAGACAGTAAACCAATACAAGTCAACATGTTTAGACAAAGTGAAATCAGATAGCATACTATCATATCGAGCAAGAAAGTCCTCTCTATATATCCAAGAATCCACTATAATATACATCATATGTACAACAATGGCCTCTAGGGAATATACATAACTAACAATCTCCCACTTGCACTAATGCCAGCTGTTGTAGTATCTCATACCCAACATCCTGAAGAGTCTCTCAAATTGTATCTAGGGTATGGCCTTCATGAATGGATCCACAGTATTGTCCTTCGTGTCAACTCTCCTGACCTCGATCTCTCGGCGATCAACTATCTCCCGGATCAGGTGATACCGCCTCAGAATATGCCTGGATCTTTGATGGGACCTGGGTTCCTTGGCCAAAGCCACAACTCCATTGTTATCACAATACAAAGGTATTGGTTGTACAATGGATGGAACTACACCAAGTTCAGTGATGAACTTCTTCATCCAGATAGCGTCTTTGGCAGCATCGTTGGCAGCGATGTATTCAGCCTCCATCGTCGAGTTTGCCATGGTTTCCTGTTTGGAACTCTTCAAACACATCGCCCCTTCATTGAGGGTAAAGACAAATCCCGAGTGCGACATAGAGTCGTCCTTATCACTTTGGAAGCTTGAATCCGTAAAGGACTCCACTTGGAGTTCTCCATTACCATACACCAAGAACATCTCTTTAGTCCTTCTCAAGTACTTGAGAATGTTCATCACAGCTGTCCAGTGACTCTCTCTTGGATCTGCTTGATACCTACTCACTACACTTAGTGAGTATGCCACATCTAGTCTAGCACATAGCATCGCATACATGATAGAGCCTACTGTCGAAGCATAGGGTATCCCTTGCATGCGAGCTCTTTCCAAATCAGTCTTAGGAGACATCTATTTGGAGAGAGTGAGTCCAGAGATCGTGGGTAAATTCCAATGCTTGGATTCTTCCATACTAAACCTCTTTAGTATGGTGTCAATGTACCTGGATTGGGACAATCTCAGTATCCGTTTAGATCTATCTCTATAGATCTTAATGCCCAAAATGCTGGAGGCATCACCTAGATCTTTCATTGAGAATCTGTGTGATAAGAAGAGCTTGACCTAGTGCAGCATAGGAACATTATTTCCTATCAAGAGTATGCCATCCATGTACAATATGAGGAAGACAGCCTTACTCTCTGCCACCTTCTTATAAACACAAGGTTCATCTACGTTTTTGATGAAGTCAAACTCTTTGACTACAACATCAAAACAGATGTTCCAACTCCGCGATGCCTGCTTCAACCCGTAGATGGATTTAAGCAGCCTGCATATTTTTCCGCTGCTCCCACTGTCTACGAAGCCCTCTGGCTGAGTCATGTACACCCACTCCTTTAAATCACCATTTAGAAAGGTGGTCTTAACATCCATTTGCCAGATTTCGTAGTCATGGTATGCAGCAATGGCAAGTAGGATCCGAATGGACTTAAGTATAGCCACTGGAGAAAAGGTTTCATCATAATCCACACCTGGTCATTGACGAAAACCCTTTTCAACAAGTCTAGCTTTGAATGTCTCAACTTTTCCATCTACACCAAGTTTCTTCTTAAAGATCCATTTGCTCCCAATGGGTTTTACCCCTTCAGGAGCAACTTCCAAAGTCCATACTTTGTTGGTGTATATGGATTCCATTTCAGATCGCATTGCATCCAGCCATCTCACAGAGTCCCCACTCGTGATGGCCTTCTCGAAGCTAGTCGGGTCCTCATCTTCCATGATGCAATTCTCGCTCCCACCATCGATGAGAAAACCTTAGTATCTCTCAGGTGGATGAGGAACCCTACTAGATTGGCGGAAAGGCTGGGGTTCGTTGGGAACTATCGAATCCTCCGGTTCTACCAAATCTTCTTCTGTAGTTTGTGCGGTTACAACTTCTTACAGCTCTACCTCTTTGTCACTAATCTCTTTTGCATGAAATTCCTTCTCTAAAAAGGTGGCATGTTGAGCAACAAACACTTTTTGCTCTCCATTGAGGTAGAACTGATATCCATACGAATTACTTGGATATCCCACAAACTTGCAAAGAACTGATCTTGCCTCGAGTTTGTCCGGATTTCGCCTTTTAATATAGGCTGGACAACCCCATATCTTAACCCATTTAAGAGATGGTCACTTCCCATTCCATATCTCATATGGAGTGGTAGGCACCGATTTGGTTGGAACTCTATTCAATAAGTATATGGTTGTCTCAAGCGCATACCCCAAGAAGGAAATAGGTAACTCAGCAGTGCTTATCATAGAGCGCACCATATCTAATAGGGTGCGATTCCTCTGTTCAGATATACCGTTGTGCTGTGGTGTATATGGAGGAGTAAGCTAAGAGAGAATCCCATTCTCTTTTAGATAGTTTAGGAACTCATTGCTCAAGTATTCTCCTCTTGGATCAGATCGAAGGGTCTTAATACTTTTACCCATTTGGTTCTTGACTTCGTGTTTATATTCTTTGAATTTCTTAAAATTTTCATACCTGTGTTTCAACAGGAACACATGTCCGTATCTTGGGAGATCGTCAGTGAATGTAATGAACTATGAAGAACCATTCCTGGCATGTGTAGACATGGGACCGCATACATCACTATGTATCAGTCCCAAGAGTTCCGTAACTCTTTCTCCGTGTCCACTAAATGGAGTTTTGGTCATTTTGCCTTTGAGAGATGACTGGAAAGTATCATAAGATGAAAATTCGAACGGATTCAAATACCCATCCTTATGTAACTTAGCTAGTCGTGTCGCATTGATATGACCTAGTCTACATTACCGCAAGAAGGATTCATTCATTTCTGAACTCTTCCTCTTGTGTATGTTTTGTACATTAAGAACCGCGGTTTGATTCAGAACGTATATGCCATTATTTAACAATCCTGATCCAATCAACTTTTGATTCAGGAAGATGTTCATAAAATTATCCTGTACTACAAAATTATATCCTTTTTTACTCAATAAAGAAACTGATATAAGATTGCATATCAGGGTCAGAATGTAATAGCATTCATTCAGAATCAATGTATTACCATTTGGTAACACAAGGTGATATTCGCCAACTGCTTTGGCTGCAACATTTGCACCATTCCCTGCTCTTACAGAATGATCACCCTCTCCCGGTTCTCTACCTATCTTTAGCCCATGTAACATATTACATATGTGGGATGCTGATCCGGTATCTAATACCCAGGACGTAGAGTGAACTGAGAAACAGTTCTCGATAACTAACACACCTGAAGAAGATACAACAACATGCTTATTCTTCATTTGGGCAGCTTGAGAATCCGGATATGTCCCTATTCCCTACTCGGACTTATAACAATTTTAAGTTGGAGCAGGACTAACGTTCCCCTGCTCAGTATAATAAACGGGTTTGGTCAATACATCCATATTATTATCTTGATTAAGGCATGACATGGTCGCTACCAGAAGAGAGAGAATAAAACTCTTTAGCATATGCTCTTGCAAGATTAGATTGGTTATTATCTTATCTAATCAGGATGGCTCCCACTGTTTTCATCAAATCTTCCTTCAAACCCTAAAAGGTAAGACTAGCCGGGATTAATTACACCTTACAAGTTCGCCAATCTTTCAGCCAGGTTAGTGTTGGTACTTTGAGGGAGGTTCCCCGTGCTTTCGCATGGACCTAATTAAAATAAACCTCGTTTTCCTAGAGGCATAACCCCGTTAACACCTTTCTAGACACCTACTTGATCGGCTGATTGTGATGTGTAAAAATCTCCCAGGAGTAACTGTTACTCACAGTGGGTATCAGGATCCAACTATCTCATAGAAGGTATGCAATCTCATTGCAAATTTCAACACTTGAAATTCCCGATAATGCTTTTGCCCCTAGCAACTTATGACCTTGGCTAAGGTCAATAAATCATAAACGCTAACCAAGTTCAACCCATCATTTCCCGATTGAATAAAACCCATCCGTACGACCCTTGGCTAAGGTCAACAAAATCGTATGATTACCCTAATTCAATCGCATGTCATGCTTTAGCAGATAAACACTAATTAGCTACCGTACACTATGCCTTGGCTAAGGTCAACAAACTCAGCACGAATACTAAGTAGTACTTATCTAAAATGACGGAGGGCTATGTTAGGTTTTTATGAAAACCTTTTGCATAATAAACTTGATATCATTGTAGAAACAAGTGATTTTGAAAAAGGAGTGTTTTGAGGCTTTTAGTCGTTTCGCTAAAGAGGTCACTCCTGGTGAAGGGATCTCGGCTCTTTCCTTATCGAATAAGGTGCAGGATATTTCTCAATTACTGCTATGCAAAGCAAGAACTATAGAAGCAATCAAAAACATAACCGAGTGAGTTGTAGCATCTGCTAGTTTCGCTAAAGAGGTCACTCCTGGTGAAGGGATCTTAGCTCTTTCCTTATCGAATAAGGTGCTGGATATTCTACAAGGAATACCGCTATGCAAAGCAAAAACTAGAGCTACCCCTTTTTTTTATAAATTTGATTCTACAACATCTTTTTAGGTTTATTTTTCTTTCATTAATCTCATTAATGAATTCCCATCATTTATGCTTCCTAAGCATCACAGAAGAAACGAAAATACAACGTACGCTTATACCATCCGCATTCGCCACTGTGTCCCGTTATGCACCGTTAGGTTACTTAACTAACGGCATACCGGGGCGGGACTAGCGCGGGTGTAAAACATAAGCAATATATCATATATACAATAATAAAGCATTCGTCTCATGCATATAAAATGATCACATCACAGTATATCAGCAGCAGAAGAAACATATGAAATATTGGATATACTAGGAGTTCCGTGTTTTATTTTGAGCTTGTATAAAACACGGATTCCACGGTCATGATGAATAGCCAAATCCACTTCCCTAGACCCCTACGAGAGAGGCAAGTAACCCTACTAATTCTAGGCTTAGGAGACCCGGTCTCGACTCCTCGAGATGGCCTCCCACTGGACCCTAGAACCCGGTTGCTTGTGCTCTCCTCCTTGGGTCTATCCTAATGCGGAAAAGTAAATAATATACAATGGTGACATCATCCTCAACCCGGAAGTGCCCCAATAAAAGAATATTACATAGAATGAATTTTACATGAATGAAAATAAAAACCCACATCTCACATAAAACTCCCGGCTATTCAAAACACGATGATCCAATATAACATATCACAGCAACACATAACATCATATGTCATCAACGTAAGTTAATATGCGTATCCCAATAGTCGTTGATGTATAGCAACGAAACCAGCGATACACCATATATTACACTTACGTTCGCAGAAAAAAAAGTGAAAAACTACAACATTTGGAATCCACAATCTCTTTAGACATCGTAAACCTGAAATATCATATATTACGGATTTCATGCCAAACTATATGAATTCCACATATTGTATCACATTACAGAAAAAAATTAGACGACGTTAAACATTCCGATCGAATCAACAAACACCTAAAAATTCCCAAAAGCTCAACACTTGATCGTAGTTTAAAAATACTCAGTACATGCCACAGTATCAATGAATCAACCGTAGAAGGGCCATCCAATGCCTCACATGTGGCACCGCTGAACTACCACAAACCCTAGGGTTTAGTGGCGGTTTTGACGGTCACATAATCGAGTTAAGGTTTCGTTCTTCTAGAGAGTCCACCGAATCACTTGCACGATATTTGAATGTTGTTTAACTATGAAAAAGATCCAACTCTTGAAAAAATTTCAGCAAGGGAAAAAGTGGGTATTTGATATCCGTTTGAACTTTTTAACACGGTCTAAATAACCGAAACAAAACCTAGAATTACGAATATGAAACACCCCGAATCGCCTTTGCTAAAAGGTCACATCACATACAAAATTAGCAAACACAAACAACATCTAAAGTACCAAAACCCGGAGCCTTAAACACTGTAAAAAATTCAACCCTGAACTACCCGATCTGGCCGGTTTTGGTACGGACGGGCTCGAACATTTTCCGAGGAAATAGGGTGAATTTTGTACAGTGTTCATTATATATCTCATACATCATTCTGCAACTGTTTAAAAAAAATTTGACACCTGAAAAATTTCGACAGAAATTAGGGTTCGTATTCGGGTGTTTCGGAGTTGTTTCGGTTTTGTAATCCTATACTAATCCTTCTAATTCTCTAGCTAGGCTTTGATACCAATGTTGGGATATCTACAATGGCAACAAGGTTTTGGGAGGTATCCTCCATGCCAAGTTTAAATTTTTGCCATTCTAGATAACCCTAACCATGAATCTTTAACTAGAGAATCAAACTTAATCAATATGTTAACATCTTAACATCTAAGAGATAGGGATTACAACCTTTGTAGTTCGTTCCTTCGCTTCATAAGCTCCAAGTTGAGGTCCCTTCGCTGCGATCATCAAGTACCCGAACTCTAGAGAGGCTCCATGAGGTGAGTGATGCATCCTTGCTAGTAATCTTCACAATCAAAGATGATCTAACTTGTGCAATCACAAACCCAAGCTAACACTTCACTAATTAGATATTAGTGAAGATAACACACTAATCTATATGGCTAGTATAGAAGAGGATGTTGAAGTAGGAATTTTGCTCTCTTTTGTTTTCTATTTCTCACAAACATTCATCACAAAATGAAAAGCTAGAAAGCTTTGTGAGGAGGAAGAAGAAGATGAGTTGTGATGAAAATGAACAATTGTGTGAGGTTAGAAATGCAACCATGGGTTAAGCATGGCATGCTTAACCCTTGTAGAGACTTGACCATGAGCTAGGGTTAGAAGGTTAGGTTAATAAATATCTAGTAAATATCTAAAGAGTGGACTAAGTCAACTAAGCATAATATCTTAGCATAAACTCCACAATTTAGAATTAACTAAAATAAAAATGTAAACCCTAATCTTAATCCTAATCATGGTTTAACTTTCATAAACCCTAGTTGCATTTATAACCTAGCATGTTACAATTATACATATCACATATATATAATCATGTAACAAAAGAAAATAATACAATTACCATATATCACATATATATCAATGTATCATCAAGTGAGAAAAAGAATCATTTAAGTGAGCTTATATTAGTTAATGTAATATAATATATCACATATATAATTATACATTATATTATTAAATCAACACTCGATTTAATAATCCGGCTATATTAGATATAACCGACCAATATAACATGTACCATTTTATCGAATCAACACTTGATCCGATAACCCGGCTATATCACAGATACCCGGCCGATATCATATATCGCGAGAATAAAATACGGTATCTCATATCGTATTAATATCGGTCCCGCACATATCACATATGTGCTCCTACTACGTTTCGCCTGAGCCAGGAAACCTCTGTGTATGACTCTAAAGACTCGTTAATACGCCGGAAGTAGGTGATGATCTCATCAAACACCCACAAGCTGCAAGCAGTCAGCTAAACGTAACAGCCACCTGAGTATTGAGCGATTAGAAGATCAACAAGCAAGCCTGCACACACTCCTGTGAATCCAATCAGTAACACTCTCGTACAGTCCGGTCTCTTCATCTGATATGTCGCATATCCAGTCTAGGGGTGGTAAACGTCAGACCCCAGTAACCGATAAGTCGTGTCAATTTGAGGCTCATAACGGGTCAAGAAACTACTGATAACACTTACTAGTAGGTCTCCATATCATCCGTGGCCAGGGATTTCCAGTTATAGCCAATCAAACACAGCACAATATCAACCCCCAATACCGGGAAAGACGAAATCCCTGCTATCGCTCATTGCCTCTATGTGATTCGGGACTTTACCCAAAAGCCACCGTTTTGCATGTTCTCATGAACGTGGTAAGGTGGAAATCAAACCACAGTGGGAATCACACAAGACTCAATGACGATCTCGGGTCTACAGACTAACCTGTACTGGTGTCACCAGAGAACTGCTATCTGACGATTGGTATAATACCATCTAGGAGTTCTCGGCGAGTCCGTTCAGTGTACCCAGTCACCACTGAACTCCCATACACCATCTTTGATGTCAAACACTAATGGATATGGGATCATCCATCGCCCATCATATGGGTCAAGATGCGTATACGCTAGTCTACTCTGGAGTATCGATGCCCTGTCTCGATACACCCTCGACTAGGAACAATTATAAGATGTACTCTTGGACAACCTTAGCCCCACTAGTATGATCTGCATCATAGTCCTAGTAGTCGAGTACATATCTTAAGGGCTTTATCAACATGTGAGAGGAAGACAGTAAACCAACACAAGTCAACATGTTTAGACAAAGTGAAACCAGATAGCATACTATCATATCGAGAAAGAAAATCCTCTCTATATATATCCAAGCATCCACTATAATATACATCATATGTACAGCAATGGCCTCTGGGGCATATACATAACTAACAGATCCATACTAGATTAGGCCAAGGAAATAATGGGTGAAGGTTTAACTAGGAATTAATAAGGTTTTGTATGGATTTTTGAAAACAAAAATGAAGAATTTTTGAGTGGAAATGAAGTGGGGAAATGGGGGAGGCTGCTGCAGGGAGGGCTCGGCCAAGGTGAGAAATAGGTGTGTGTGGTTGTGTGTAGAAAGTTCCAAGTCAAGAAAAGCACCATTATATCATATATTAACTAATATCTTAATTATTTTATTTTATTTTATATTCTAGCCAATCCTAGATTTCTCTAGAACCTTAGAGATAAAACAAAGAGAAAGAATATCTTACAAACTAGATTCTAGGTTATCATGGTTCACATTTGTGTAATTAACCCATTCTCATTTGTAATTTAAACTAATTAAATTTATAAGTGAAAGCTTAAAATAATATTAAAAATAATTAATTACAGAAAATTATTTAAGTAAACTAACAATTTATAAGTGACTAATTAAATACCAATACTAGTAATTACATAGCTAAAAGAGGTATAATTAGGTCTATGTTGAAAAATAATTATATCTTGGTTTTTACGGAAAAACACGTATTATCGCAAATTAATACATAATTAACCTAATCGAATTTCCATAACGTTACAAACTCTTACTCGCAGTGGGTATGGGATCCAAGTACCATATAAAAGGTATGCAATCTCATTGCAAATTTCAACACTTGAAATTCCCAATAATGGTTTTTACCCCTAACTTCCTATGACCTTGACGCTCGCCAACAAATCATAGGCCGCTAGTCAAGTTCAACCCGTTCATTTCTTGATTGAATTAAACCCACCGGCACGACCCTAGACGCTGGCCAACAAAGTCGTACGACTACGCTAATCTAATCGCATCTCATGCTGCAGATAAGTACTAATCAGCTACCGCACACTACGCCTTGACACTGGCCAACAAATGCTGCACGAATACTAAATAGTACTTATCTGAAATGACGGAGGGCTGCACAGGTTTTTAAGAAAACCATGAGCTTAATGAACTTGATATCATTGTAGAATCTAGTGATTTTGAAAAGGATTGTTTTTTAGGCTTTTGCTAGTTTCGCTAAAGAGGTCACTCCCGGTGAAGAGATCTCGGCTCTTTCCTCATCGAATGAGCTGCTGGATATTCATGAATACCACTATGCAAAGAAGGAACGAGAGAAGCAATCAAAAAACAAAACCCAGCGGGTTGTAACATTTGCTAGTTTCGCTAAAGAGGTCACTCTCGGTGAAGGGATCTCGGCTCTTTACTCATCGAATGAGGTGCTGGATATTCATCAAGGAATACCACTGTGCAAAGCAAAAACTAGAGCTACCCTTTTTGAAAATTTGATTCTACAACATCTTTTGGTTTCTTTCATTTCATTAATCTCATTAATAAAGTCCTATCATTTAATGTTTCCTAAATATTACAGAAAAATGAAACGAAAACAGAACGTACGCTTATGCCATCCGCATTCGCCACGGGGCCCCATCATGCACCGTTAGGTTACTTAACTACCGGCAGAGCGGGGGCTGAACTAGCGCTGGTGCAAAACATAAGCAACATTTATTATATATCATATATACAATATTACATTCGTCTCACGCAATTATATGGTCAACATCACAGAAATAAGCAGCAAAAGCAACATATGAAATATTGGATATACTAGGATGCCCGTGTTTTAAATTTCAGCCAATAATGTAAAACACGGATTCCACAGTCGTGATGAATAGCCCAACCCACATCCCAAAACCCCTACGATAGTGGCAAGTAACCCTGCTGATCAGTCGAAAATATTGCATTTTTAACACATCAATTTCCCTACTCTTTGCAATCATCTAAAGATGTTTGGTATAAATATAGCACATATTAGCAATTTGTCTGCCAAAATACCAAATAACATGTGTTATACATTATAACCGGCATTTTAAGGGAAATTGTGTGTTTATTATTGCACGCATGATCTTTTGTATATCGCAACACTTGCCTCGAGATTGTGTGCAGGAAATTCTCTAGGTAAAAGAGCCGGAACTGCTAAAAGTGCTGATAAAATATGCCAAGTCCAAGACTTGAAATCTGGCAGTGAACAAGAAAGTATAAAAATTTTCCAGACATCAGAAAAGTGCCATAAAACCAACACAAAAATACCCTGGAAGTTTCATGCAGCAAATACACCAAACGGCCGTGGATACGCGGCCGAGTTGGCCGATCCGCCGCGGATCCACGGCCTTGTTACCTCTTCATTGGTCCAAATTCCTCCACGTGGCTTCTTGTAACGGCCAAGCTTCGAGAAGACTCCCAAAGACCACGCGGCTTCATCCAGAAGGCTTAGCCTAACAACCTTATCCTAGAATATTCCTTATTCTAGAATATTCCCTCCAACAAACTTCTTCTAGAAGACTCTCTCTAACAACCTAGCTTTGGAGGGGAGATTCAAATGAAGTGGTTATAAAAATGGATCTAGATCTAGGGTTTGAAGGTTGTTGAATTTGGAGGGAAATCATTTTGAGTGGTGAAAATTGTAGATCCAAATCATTTCAAAATCAAATTGAGTGACACAATTTGATCCAAATCAAGATCCACCGAGTACCGAGCCAAAGCAAGCCTTCAACGAGCCTTTTGAAGCAACGCCGATCTTCATCCGAGCAAGAGATCCACGACGATCCACGACTCAAGAAGACGATGCGAAGCTAGTTTCGACGATTGAGTTCTCTCCTCAAAATCTTGTAATTTTTGAGCGAATTGTAACGAAACGTTGATTTATAAAAGTTGAAAATTCTTGATCTTGCTTTTCTTTACATTTGAGCATGATGAAGAGTTATCAATTCTTGATTGTTATCTTTTTCATGATGTTTGAGTGAAAACTCCGTTTGTGGAGGAATCGAGAAAATAAGTAGATGATGATGATTAAATTCTTGAACGATTCTTAAGTCTTATGAGTTTTGTAAACTTTAGGAAATTGAATTATCGACAACCTAATTTGAGCGAGATGCTTTCTTGAATGTTTTCGCTCCAAATTAGAGATCAACGATTGATGATTGAATTTCCTAGAGGCTAGAATTTGAATGCTAATTAACGAAAGGACAAGGGATAGAAGGAGAAACCCTAGTTTCTTCAATAGATCCCTAATTCTCGTTGATCGTCATCGATCTTGCAACAAATCATTAATAGATAAGAATTTGTAATCATAAGTATTCATCATCACTATCAATTGGATCGATTCCTACAAGCCTCTTTACAAATCTTGACAATTCATTCAATTTGGACATCTTCTTGAATTTTATTGATTCTTGATTTTAGATCTAGTTTTTTATGATTCTTGAAACTAAATTTCACAAATCTTGAATCAATTTTCTTGCAATTTTCTTTTATCTTTTCATTTCGACTCATCTAAAACAAAATCGATCAAAACACACATCTCAGTGGACGATCCATAATCATTAACGCGCTACATCGACACCGTTAATTGATTGCGGTATAAATTTCTTTGGTTGTGAAACATTCCATAAACACGACACGGAAACGATCAATCAAATGGCGCCGTTGCCGGGGATGTGTGCTATTTTGTTCGTTTTTGTTATTTGAGTTGAAAAATTATTATTCCATCCAATTTTAATTCAAGATTCGTATCGTGTGCATAATTTTAGTGTTTGAATTTTGCGAGGGAATCTGGAATCATTGTACTGAGGAAATCAAGATTCAGAGAAGTTTTATAAAGTCCAGAGAAGTACAGAAAGCAACTCAGAAATTTTGAAGTCCTAATTCTTCCTTACCACCGTGGAACCGTGGCTATAGGAGCGTTTTTGCGCCAGAACCGCCGCCGTTTATGGTGTTCACTGTGCCAAATTTCTGTGGTATACTCTTTGTTCTTTCTTCTTCTCTCTGATCTTCTCCAATAACCATTTTCTGCAGGATTCTTTGCAAAACGTCGCAGCGCCGCTAAAAAATAAATTTGTTGCGATTCTTGAAATTGGTTGTTTGCATATTTTAATACGGAAATTAAGAGGCAAAGATCAAATTCAGATTAGGTGGGGATTTCATTAACCTTCCTAAACCCCAAAAATCACAAAACTAGAATCCGCATCAGCCATCATTAACTAAAAAATATCTAGACAAGACTCTAAGGACCGTCGCGCTCAATTAGAACAGAAGAAGATCGTGGGTAATCTATTGCTTATCCGCATTTCTTTTGTGGTGTCTAAGGAAAGTGGTTACTTAATTAGGCCGACTATTTACATAGTGGAGAATCTCCCACTTACCTGGCACTTACCTGGCGACAGAAGGGATAAAGAGGTAGTAGAGGATCTATCCTTTGATTTGTCTTCTGGAAGTCTAGGAGCGGTCTAGAGATTTGACCTAGGTGACCATTAGATCTAGGGTAGTGTGTGCATTTTTTGTGATTTGATTTTTCAAAATCCGTATTTTTCAAAACAAACACCAACCAACTTTTCCCCTAATTATCACAACGTTGCCACTTGTGCTAAACCATTAGTGCAAGCTAGGCTGGACACGGAATTCTAGTGCCCGTTTTGTCCGCGTTTCCCCCATCGACCCCAAAGTCGGTATTTTTACATTTTCTTTTTCCCACTACCCACCACGACCGCGATGGACGGATTTCCATCAAACTTTAACTCCACTCTGCCACCGCCCGCAGGTGTGCAGAACCCTCCTTGCATTTCTCTCTAAGAGAGATGCTATCCTACACGTATTCCCCTTCCCACCTGTCTTTCTATACCACCTGCCAACGGGGAAAATTTTGAAATCAACCCCCAATTTATCAAACTGTTACCCAAATTTTACGGTCTTGAGTCTGAAGACACATACGTTTTTATTTCCAAATTCGAAAATGTATGCGCAATGATTGGAACGTCACAACTGTCTTTGAATACTCTGCGTTTACGTTTTCTCCCATTCACGTTGTGCGATTTAGCCGAGAAGTGGTTTTATAATACAACCACACATTCTATTTCAAAATGGGATGAATTTGTTGCAGCATTCCTTAAGAAATTTTATCCCAATCACAAGACTAGTCGTGTTCGGAGCGAAATCTTCAAATTTACCCAACTTCCCAATGAACCATTTTGGAAATGCTTTGAACGGTTCAAGGATCTTCTTATCCAATGTCCTCATCACGGAATCCCTAGATGGGATCTGTGTCGAATTATCTATGAGGGTATTGATTTCATGACTAAACAGATGCTTGAAACCATGTGTCATTTGTTAGGTCCACGTTACCTCTCCCGGTACTTTCGGGGTTGCGGAAACGGTAAAACAAAAAATTTTCTGAACATGGTAACATGGACCGTAAAAGCCGGATCTTTACTAAATAATACACTAGCATCCTAACCAGAGATTTATCTACTCGGTTAGGGGTTATACCTCAACTTGTACTCCTTCTCTTCTTGTTGTTCTTCTCCTTGCTTGCTCCGAGGCTTGATACGGACTCTGGTCACCTCCGCTGCCTCCTTGAGTCGAAGACGATCCACCCGAGAGATGTACACCGAGCTCCACCTCGAGCCGAGGTAACTAGGGCAAAGAGATTGCTAATCTAGAAGCCCTAGGTTGTGTAGAGGAGATGTATGGATGTGTTTGTCTTTGTGGGATCTTTTTCTCTCAACACATGAGATCAAAAGATGAGATCAAGAGGAGGAAGAAGAAGGAGAAACTTAGCAACCATGGAGCTTTTCTTTTTCTTCTCACTTCAAGAGAGAGAATGAGAAGAGAATAATGAAAAGATTAAAACAAAAGAAATGAACCATGGTTCCAATAATACACAAAATCATCATTACTAATCCTATCATGATAGAAGTTGATGGCGCATTGAATTGACCATTATCATAACACAAGAAATAAAAAGAAAATGAAAGAAGAGTGTGGATCTCTCTTGAAGGTCAATGGTCAACACGGTCAACGGGCCAACAAAGTCAAGAGAGATCCAAGTGGTCAAATGGTCAATGCAATTAGCCATCACAAATCCATCACTAAAAGGATTAGTAAACAATGTCTCCGGCTCATAACGGTTTTGACCAAACGAACTATCAAAACCCTAATGAGTGTGCCACATTACGGTTTTGGCCGAACCAACTGCCAAAACCCTAATGGGGCACCTCCTCCTTCATCGCTCCTCAAAACTGTGCATACACACCCGCATCCGCATTCCGTAGAATGCGAATGCACAGAAGACAAATCAAATCCATCTGTGGAATACAAGGATCTGGCTTAAACCAAAGCCCACTAGTGTTGCCTGCCCGAACAGCATACGCACACAAGTGCACGTAAGTGATCGTAGCTCCGCCGTAAAACCATACGGCCTCTACACGTTTCGCTCAATGCAGGGAAACTCCCTGTGTGGGACTCTAAAGACTCGACACTACGCTGGCAGTGGGTTTAACCACAGACCGCAAGCGGCACTAGCTGTACGTAACGGTCCCCAGGTAGATGTCGATAAGAAGTCCGATGAGGTAAACCCATCCGAACTCCTACTGAGCCTGTATGTGACAATCTCCGTACAGTCCGGTCTGTTCGTCTGATACATCGCATGGCGGGCCTAGGGGGTGGTGAACGTCAGTCCCCTAATAGCGGTACAAGTCGTGTCGGAGTGTAGCCCAGAACACCCTGAGACATCACTGGAAACCTACCAATATGTCTCGCTTGCCCTGGCCAGGGACTACATGTGTAATGGCTCTCCTAGACACAGCGTGATGTCAAACCCCAATACCGGGAGAGACAAATCTCGTCTAACCGTCACTGCCTCTAAGTGCTTCGGGACTGCACCCAACTACTACCTGTTTGCACGACTCAGTAGAGCCGTGGTAGGGTAGTAATCAAAGAACAGTGGGAACATACTCGAGGCGAAGTGACAGTGTCAAGTCAGCGGACTAAAGCTATACTCATGTCACCTGGGAACTGATAACTGACGATAGGTATAATACCAACCATCAGTTCCCAATGAGTCCTGTCCAGTGTACTCGTATCCTAACGAGCACCCGCATACTATCTCAAGTACGACATACTGACGGCTGTGGGACAGACCATCGCCCGTGCTGGGATGAGAAGCGCATACGCTAGTCTACTCCGGAGTATCGATGCCCTGTCTCGATAATCCCACGACTAGGGACGTGTATAAGGATGTGCTTGTGGATTACCCAGCCCCCACGAGTGTGATCGCCATCACAACGCCGGTAATCAAGCAAAGATCCTAAGGCCTCTACTAATGCGTATAGGTGATACAATAAAGAAACACACATGTACACATTAAAGAAGAGACAAACCAAGTAGCATACTGCTATATTGAGCAAGATTTGTTAGTTATATGTATGCCCTAGAGGCCATTACTGTACATAGGATGTATACTGTAGTGGATGCTGGGACATATATAGGGAGGACTCTCTTGCTCGACATGATAGTATGCTATCTGGTTGCTCTTTACCTTAACGCGTATACTGATTGTCTCTCTGTTACATGTTGGTAAAGCCCTTAGGATGTGTACTTGACTACCTGGACTATGATGCAGATCATACTAGTGGGGACAGATAGTCTATAAGTACATCCTTCAAAGTCCCTAGTCGTGGGTGTATCGAGACGGGGCATCGATATACCAGAGTAGACTAGCGTATACCTTCTCGACCCATACAGATGGACGATGGATGATCCCATATCCATTGGTGTTTGACATCAGAGATGATATACGGGTGCTCAGTGGAGACTGGGTACACTGGACGGACTCGCCGAGAACTCCCAGATGGTAATATACCTTACGTCAGATGGCAGTTCTCTGGTGACACTGGTACAGAGTAGTCTGTTGACCCGAGATCGTCATAGAGTCTTGTGTGGTTCCCACTGTGCTTTGATTTCCATCTTACCACGTCCAAGTGGGCGTGCAAAACGGTGGTTTTTGGGTACAGTCCTGAGTCACATGGAGGCAATGAGCGATAGGAGGGGATTCGTCTCTCCCGGTATAGGGGGTTGATGTTGCGCTGTGTTCGATTGGTTATAACCGGAAATCCCTGGCCAGGGTTGCTGAGATTTACTGGTAAGTGTTACCCGTAGTTTCTCGAATTGTTATAGACCTCATATCGACACGACTTATCGAGCTATTGGGGTCTGACGTTTACCACCCCTAGGCGAGATATGCGACATATCAGACGATCAGACCGGACTGTACGGTAAGTGTTACTGGTTGGATTCACAGGAGTGTGAGCGGGCTTGCTCGTCGATCTTCTGATCGCTCAATACCCGGGTGGCCGTTACGTTTAGCAGACCGCTTGCGGCTTGCGGGTGTTTGATATGATCATCACCTGCTGCCGGCGTATTGACGAGTCTTTAGAGTCCTACACAGAGGTTTCCTGGCTCAAGCGAAACGAAATAGGAGCGCATATAAGATATGTACGGGACCGAGAATAATGCGTGTATGTGATACCGTATTCTATTCTCGCGATGAATGTATCGATTGGTTGTAGGCGATATAACCTAGTTATCGAATCAAGTATTGATTCGATAAGCCGATACATTGGATACTAGTCGGTTATATGCGATATGACCGGATCGTTAAATCAAGTGTTGATTTAATGATTTAATGTATAATTATATATTTGATATATTATTTTGCATTAACTAGTATTGGTTCACTTTAAATGGACTTTCTCACTTGGATGTGCACATTGTATATGTGATATACTTTTGTGCACTTGATTGTATCATGTTTGATGATACATGTTTGCTAGGGTTTTTGTGTAAAGATCAAACCATGGTTAGGGTTTTGTTTTATTCCCTTATTTATTTATCTATTGATTTTTTGGAAAATGTTAAGCATAAAGAAAATGGTGGCTAACTTTGTTGTATATTGAAGCTTCATGAAGCTTTGACTATGTGACCATTTTGTCTCATGCTTAACCCTAACCATTCCCACTAACCCTAGTTTAGTCTCTACACTTGACCATGGTTGGTAGATGATAAGTATTATTATTATTTTCATTTTACTTAATACTTATCATAACATTTTCTTCTTCTTCTTCATCTTCTACTTGAAGAAACCTTGAATTCATCAATGGTGATTGATGAAAAAGAATGAGAAATCCAATTCTAAAGTGAACCCACCTTCTATTTCTTCATCCTCTACCTCTTGCCAAGTAGTAGAGTGTGTTTTCTTCACAAGTTTCATGACTTGGTGAAGTGGGAGCTTGATCTAGCGATGCCTCGACGTAGATCATCTTCGGCATCGTCGTCGATGACCTAGCCCGCTTTTTCTCCGATGAAGCCGACGCTAGAGCCCAAGATCCGATTTGGACTGCGAGGAGACTTCATCGCGGAGCCATGGAGGTGGAGAATTGGATCTACAAAGGTTGTATTTCCGTTTACCATTTAGTTTAGTTGTTAACTAGTTTCTTTTTGCCTAAACTTCTAGTTAACGATCCGTAGTCTAGGGTTTCTCAGCTCCGTATTTTTAGAAATTGGCATGGTTGATGCCTTGTGAGACCTCTTGGGAGTGCCTAGGAACCCTACAGTGGTATCAGAGCCTAGCTAGAGCCTTAGGCGATGCGTAGACGGAGTTTGATGTCCGATCGACCCGAAACCCTAATCCGATTCATGCTCTCTGTACATTTTTGTTAAATGTAGATTTTTCAATATTAAAAATATGCAGAAAAATAAGCAGGAGTTTATAAGAATTACTGTGAAGTTCGACAGGCTAATCCCATCATACCGCCGCAGTTCCGCGGCATGAGCTTGGCTCATGCGGCGGTTCCGCGGCCGTACTATCTCCATTTCCATTTTTTCCTGCACAGTAATTCTTAATTCTAAATGTTATATTTTCTGGGTATTTTTATTGTTTCTATACAGTTGAGTTTTCTGGGGTCGTTTTGGGAACTCGTTGTTTCGATCGGATTGTCTAATTCTGTCTATGTGTTTTTCCGGATATTTTAGAATATGTTAAAAAGTTCGACCGGATATAAATACCCAACTTTTCCCCTGTCGGGAAATTTCCAAGTGTTGGATTTTTCCGTGGTTTAAAGACGTTCTAAGTAGTGCAAGTAACGCGATGGTCCCTCTAGAAGACAACAAACCTTAACTCGATTATGTGACCGTCTTGAACTGCCCTTTGAACCTTAGGGTTTGGGGCAGTACGACGTGCCACATGTGAGGCGTTGGCTTGACCCTTCTACGGCTGGACCGTTGGTACTGAGGTAGGAACTGAATGTTTTTAGACTTGTTTCATGTGTTGATCTGTATCGGGAAAACTTGGGTGTTTGAATGTTCGATCGGAAAGTTTAACATTTGCTATTTATCTGGAATGTGATACAATAAATGGAATTCACAAGATGTTATGAGATAACGGAATGAATGTTATAAACATAGCACTTTAGTCTCACTTGATCGGTTGCCACGGAATTTTGATGTGATCAAAAGTCCGTCGCAATCACGTAGCGTACGCGGATACTCGCCGGGTAAACTTAATAGACAGCCTCACTCCATAGCCCCAACCAAGTGACTGTAGGAGAACCCCGTCGCCGAAAGCATCCGTTCGGGTGCTCGCGGTAGCGGTGTTCCGCCTTGGTGCACTTCGTCGACGGTATCGGGGGTGCGGCCGTCTACTGAAGTTTGCGACGAGCATTCGATCAAATTGTCGGGAATCCTGTTGAATTGCCCGACTTGGTATTGAAAAGTGTTTTCGATTTTGAGACTAAAATGCGGGGTTTATAATTGTTAGGCATGCAATGTCTAAGGAATTCATTGGTTTAGGCATGCGATGTCTAAGGAGGTTGCGGATTCCAACTATTGTAGTTTTACACTTTCTTTTCTGTGACCGTAAGTGTAATATGTGGTATCGCCGGTTTCGTTGCTATATGTCAACGACAATTGGGATGGACATATTTACTTACGTTGATGACATGTGATGTTATGTGTTGCTGGATATGTTATATTGGATCGTCATGCTTGAATAGCCGGGGGTTTTTATGTGAGATGAGTGTTTTTCATTTTCATTCATGTAAAAACTTGTATGTAATATTCTGTTATTGGGGCACTTCCAGGTTGCGGAAGTTGTCACCTTTTGTATATTATTTACTTTTCCGCACTAGGATAGACCCAAGGAGGAGGGCACAAGTAACCGGGTTCTAGGGTCCAGTGGGAGACCAACTCGAGGAGTCGAGTCCGGGTCTCCTAACTCTAGAATTGGTAGGGTTGCTTGCCGCTCTCGTAGGGGTCTTGAGGTGTGGGTTTGGCTATTCATCACGACCGTGGAATCCGTGTTTTATACTGGCTCGTATTGAAAACACGGACGTCCTAGTATATCGAATATTTCATATGATTCTTCTGCTGCGATATCTGTGATGTGATCATGTGATGTTCTGTGATAGATACTGTATATAGTATATATATGATATATTATATAGACGTTACTTATGTTTTACACCCGCGCTAGCCCTGCCCCGCTCTGCCGTTAGTTACCTAACCTAACGGTGCATGAGGGGACATCGAGGCGAATGCGGATGGCGTAAGTGTACGTCGTATTTATCTGTGATGTTTAGGTACTTAAATGATGGGACTTCATTAATGAGATTAATGAAATAAAAGAAACCTAAGATGTTGTAGAATCGAATTTCAAAATAAAAACCAGGTAGCTACAGTTCTTGCTTTGCATAGCGGTATATATGATATACCCTGCACCTTATTCGATGAGGAAAGGACCGAGATCCCTTCACTGGGAGTGACTCCTTTAGCAATAACTGGCAGATGCTACACACTCGGTTTGTTTTCTGATTGCTTTTAAGAGTTTTTGCTTTGCACAGTGATATATATGATATGTCCCGCACCTCATTCGACGAGGAAAGGACCGACGATCCCTACACCGGGAGTGACTCCTTTAGCAAAACTAGAAAAGCCTCAAAAGCACTCCATTTCAAAATCATTTGATTCTACAACGATATCAAGTTCATTGCGCAATAGATTTTCAGAAAAACATGTCGTAGCCCTCCGTCATTTCAGATAAGTACTAGTTAGTATTCGTGCTACGTTTGTTGACTATGTTAAGGCGTAGTGTGCGGTAGCTAATTAGTGCTTATCTGCATAAGCATATGATGTGATTGGATTAGGGTAGTCGTGCGACTTTGTTGACTATGTTAAGGGTCGTGCGGGTGGGTTTAATTCAATCGGGAAATGACGGGTTGAACTTGACTAGCACTTATGATTTGTTGATTATGTTAAGGTCATATAGCTGCTAGGGGCAAAATATTATCGGGAATTTCAAGTGTTGAAATTTGCAATGAGATTGCATACCTTCTATGAGATAGTTGGATCCCGATACCCGCTGCGAGTAATTGTTACTCATGGGAGAGTTTTACACATTACTTAGCCGATCAAGTAGGTGTCTAGAAAGGTGTCAACGAGGTTACGCCTCTGGGAAAACGAGGTTTACATTAATTAGGTTCGTGCGAAAGCACGGGGGACCTCCCTCAAAGTACCGACACTGGCCTGGCTGAAAGATTGGCGAACTTGTAGTGTGTAATTAATCCCGGCTAGTCTTTCCTTTTAGGGTTTGAAGGAAGATTTGATAAAAATAGTGGGAGCCATCCTGATTAGATAAAATAATAACCAATCTATTCTTGCAAGAGCGCACGCTGAGTGTTTTCTTCTCTCTCTCTGCTGGTAGCGACCATATCATGCCTTAATCAAGATAATAATACGGATTATTGACCGAACCCGCTTGTTATACTGAGCTGGGGAACGTTGGTCCCGCTCCAACTTATAATTGTTATAAGACAGAGCAGGAAATTGGGGATTACCAGAATTCCCGTGCCGCCCAAACGAAGAAAGTGCATATGATGCATTTCCTTCGGGTGTGTTCATTATACAGAACTGTTTCTCAGCATTCTTTACGTCCTGGGTATATGATACCAGATCAGGATCCTACATATGTAATTTGTTACATGGGCTACAGACAGGGAAAGAACTGAGAACGGGTGATAAATTTCATGAGGCAGAAAACGGGGCAAGAATTGCAGCCAAGTCTGTTGGTCACTGTCACCCTGTATTACCAATACATTGATTCTTAACGAATGTTATTAGATACCGAACCTGATATACAAAATCATATCTATCTCTTTATTAGTAAAGAAATGATAAAATTTTGTATAGATGGATAATGTTTTGAACATTTCCTATATCAAAAGTTGATCGGATCAGGCACGTTATCTAAAAGCATTAATGTTCTAAATCAAACTACAGTTCTTTAGTATACAGAACACACACAAGAGGAAGAGTTCATAAATGAACAAATCCTTCTTGAGGCATTGTAGACTAGGTCATATCAATGCGATCCGACTGGCTAAAATTACATGTAGATGCATATTTAAATCAATTTGAATTTATATCTTGTGAAACTTGCCAGTCATGTCACAGAGATAAGATGACCATAGCTCCGTTTACTAGAAACAGAGAAAGAGTTAGTGAACTCTAGGGATTGATACATGCTGATGTATGAAAGGTCCCCTGTCTACACATGCCAGGACCAGTTCTTTATACTTCATTAAATTCTCTGATGATCTCTTTTGATTCAGACATATGTTCCTGTTGAAACACAAGTCAGAACCTTTTGAGATATTCACAGAATATAAGTTAGAAGTAGAGAACCAATACAGGTATAAGTATTATGTCCTTTGATGAGATCAAGGAGGAGAATACTTGAGCACGGAATTCCTGGACTATTCTAAAGGAGAATGAGATTCTCTCTCAGCATTACTCTTCCGTATACACCATAGCACGATGGTATATCGGGGCGGAGCAATCACACCCTATATGATAAGGTGTGCTCAATGATGAGTACTACTGAGTTACCTATTTCCCTTTTTTTTTTGGAGTTATGCGCTTGAGAAGATGCATACCTATTGAATAGGATTCAAATTCAAATCAGATGCCTACCATTTCATATGAGATATGATGAGGGAAGAGCCCATATCTTAAGTTAGTTAAGATTTGGGGTTGACCGGCCTATGTCTAAAAGCAAAATCCGGACAAGCTCGAGGCAAGGTCTGTTATGTAGAACTGGAAATGTTCCAGCTATACAAACTGCAGCTGATGATTTGAAAGAACCAAAGGATTCAATAGTTACCAACGAACCTCAGCCTCTCCGCCGATCTAGTAGGGTTCCTCACCCACCTGAGAGATACTTCTGTTTCTCTATGACAGTGGGAGCGAGGATTGCATCATGAGATGATGACCCAACTAGTTTCGAGCTGGCCATCAAGAGTGGGACTCTGTAAGAATGGCTGGATGCTTAGTGATCTGAGATGGAATCCTTATACACCAACAAAGTATGGACTTTGGTTGCGATATCTGAATGGTTAAATCCCCATCAGGAGCAAGTATATCTTGAGAAGATTACTTGGTGTACTTGGAAAAGTTGAGACTTTCAAAGCTAGACTTGTTAAAGGTTTTCGTCATCGACCAGGCATGAATAATGATGAAACCTTTTTCCGGTGGCTATGCTTAAGTCCATCCAGATCCTACTTGCCACGGCTACATACCATGACTACGATATCTGGCGGTTGGGTGCCATGACTGCTTTTCTAAATGATGTTTTAGAAGAGAACGTCTGTAAGTACACAGCCAGAGGGCTTCGTAAACAGTGGGAGCAGCGGAAACGTGTACAAGATGCTTTATAAGATAAAGCAGGCATCGCGGAGTTAGAACGTCTATTTTGATGAGATAGTCAAAGAGTTTGACATCATCAAAATGGTAGATGAACCTTGTATATACAAAAAGGTAGTAGGGAGTATGGTGGCAATCCTCGTAGAGTACGTGGATGACATACACTTGATAGGGAAGGAGTTTCCTATGCTACGCTCGGTCAATCTCCGCTTATCACAAGGATTCTCCATATAGGATCAAATTGATACCTCCTAAATCCTGCGTTTTGAATCTATGAGATAGATCTAATTGGATGTTAGGATTCTCACTAGTTATAGTGAGATGGTATCAATCGATCCTGAGGAGAATCACTGGAAGAGTTCCAGGGTGATAAAGACGACTGAATGTCAGTCACAGGCATTGTCTTTACCCTCAGTAAAGGGACGGTATGTTGGAAGAGTTCCAAGCAAGATACCGTGGCATACTAGACGATTAAGCCTGGATACATCGCTACTCAAGATGCTACCAAAGAGACCGTCTGGGTGTATATTTGTTCATGAGATGAACTGAGTTCCTCCCATTGTGTGACAATGGAGTTATGGCTTATGCCAAGGAACGTCCGTCCCATCAGTGATCTAGACATATTCTAAGGCAGTATCACCTGATCATGGAGATAGTTGATCTCCAGGGTGATCGAGGTTAGGAGAGTAGACTCAGAGGACAACACGGCGGATCCACTCACGATGGCCTATTCCCAGAGAGAGATTTTTATGGGATGGTTTAGTATGAGATACTGCAACCACTGCTACAGATGGCCCTAGTGCAAGTGGGAGATTGTTAGTTATATGTATGCCCTAGAGGCCATTACTGTACATAGGATGTATACTGTAGTGGATGCTGGGACATATATAGGGAGGACTCTCTTGCTCGACATGATAGTATGCTATCTGGTTGCTCTTTACCTTAACGCGTATACTGATTGTCTCTCTGTTACATGTTGGTAAAACCCTTAGGATGTGTACTTGACTACCTGGACTATGATGCAGATCATACTAGTGGGGACAGATAGTCTATAAGTACATCCTTCAAAGTCCCTAGTCGTGGGTGTATCGAGACGGGGCATCGATATACCAGAGTAGACTAGCGTATACCTTCTTGACCCATACAGATGGGCGATGGATGATCCCATATCCATTGGTGTTTGACATCAGAGATGATATACGGGTGCTCAGTGGAGACTGGGTACACTGGACGGACTCGCCGAGAACTCCCAGATGGTAATATACCTTACGTCAGATGGCAATTCTCTGGTGACACTGGTACAGAGTAGTCTGTTGACCCGAGATCGTCATAGAGTCTTGTGTAGTTCCCACTGTGCTTTGATTTCCATCTTACCATGTCCAAGAGGGCATGCAAAACGGTGGTTTTTGGGTACAGTCCCGAGTCACATGGAGGTAATGAGCGATAGGAGGGGATTCGTCTCTCCCGGTATAGGGGGTTGATGTTGCGCTGTGTTCGATTGGCTATAACCGGAAATCCCTGGCCAGGGTTGCTGAGATTTACTGGTAAGTGTTACCTGTATTTCTCGAATTGTTATAGACCTCATATCGACACGACTTATCGAGCTATTGGGGTCTGACGTTTACCACCCCTAGGCGAGATATGCGACATATCAGACGATCAGACCAGACTGTACGGTAAGTGTTACTGGTTGGATTCACAGGAGTGTGAGCGGGCTTGCTCGTCGATCTTCTGATCGCTCAATACCCGGGTGGCCGTTATGTTTAGCAGACCGCTTGCGTCTTGCGGGCGTTTGATATGATCATCACCTGCTGCCGGCGTATTGACGAGTCTTTAGAGTCCTACACAGAGGTTTCCTGGCTCAAGCGAAACGAAATAGGAGCGCATATGAGATATGTGCGGGACCGAGAATAATGCGTGTATGTGATACCGTATTCTATTCTCGCGATGAATGTATCGATTGGTTGTATGCGATATAACCTAGTTATCGAATCAAGTATTGATTCGATAAGCCGATACATTGGATACTAGTCGGTTATATGCGATATGACCGGATCGTTAAATCAAGTGTTGATTTAATGATTTAATGTATAATTATATATTTGATATATTACTTTGCATTAACTAGTATTGGTTCACTTTAAATGGATTTTCTCACTTGGATGTGCACATTGTATATGTGATATACTTTTGTGCACTTGATTGTATCATGTTTGATGATACATGTTTGCTAGGGTTTTTGTGTAAAGATCAAACCATGGTTACATGTTAATGGTTAGGGTTTTGTTTTATTCCCTTATTTATTTATCTATTGATTTTTTGGAAAATGTTAAGCATAAAGAAAATGGTGGCTAACTTTGTTGTATATTGAAGCTTCATGAAGCTTTGACTATGTGACCATTTTGTCTCATGCTTAACCCTAACCATTCCCACTAGCCCTAGTTTAGTCTCTACACTTGACCATGGTTAGTAGATGATAAGTATTATTATTATTTTCATTTTACTTAATACTTATCATAACATTTTCTTCTTCTTCTTCATCTTCTACTTGAAGAAACCTTGACTTCATCAATGGTGATTGATGAAAAAGTGTGAGAAATCCAATTCTAAAGTGAACCCACCTCCTATTTCTTCATCCTCTACCTCTTGCCAAGTAGTAGAGTGTGTTTTCTTCACAAGTTTCATGACTTGGTGAAGTGGGAGCTTGATCTAGCGATGCCTCGACGTAGATCATCTTCGGCATCGTCGTCGATGACCTAGCCCGCTTTTTCTCCGATGAAGCCGACGCTAGAGCCCAAGATCCGATTTGGACAGCGAGGAGACTTCATCGCGGAGCCATGGAGGTGGAGAACCGGATCTACAAAGGTTGTATTTCCGTTTACCATTTAGTTTAGTTGTTAACTAGTTTCTTTTTGCCTAAACTTCTAGTTAACGATCCGTAGTCTAGGGTTTCTCGGCACCGTATTTTTAGAAATTGGCATGGTTGATGCCTTGTGAGACCTCTTGGGAGTGCCTAGGAACCCTACAAGATTGTCTATACAACTGTGAATATCCCAAGCTTCCATCAAGTAATATACAAACTAGTATGATACAGTAATGGCCTCTAGGGCATATACACTAACAATCTCCCACTTGCACTAAGGCCATGTACTGGCGTATCGAAGACCTATCATCTCGATCAGCCGCTCGAACTGAGTCTTGGGTAAGGCCTTCGTGAATGGATCCGCCGTGTTGTCTTTTGTGTCCACTCTCCGCACCTCGATCTCCTGGCGATCAATGATCTCCCTGATCAGGTGATACCGCCTTAAGATGTGCCTGGATTTCTGATGGGACCTTGGTTCCTTCGCTAAAGCTATAGCCCCATTGTTATCGCAATACAAAGGTATTGGGTCAACAATGGACGGAGCCACCTGAAGTTCACTAATGAACTTCTTCATCCAGACAGCCTCTTTTGCGGCGTCGCTTGCAGCAATGTATTCAGCCTCCATCGTCGAGTCTGCGACGGTATCCTGTTTGGAACTCCTCCAACATACCGCCCCTCCGTTGAGGGTAAACACAAAACCCGAGACAGACTTTTTGTCATCTTTGTCACTCTGGAAGCTTGAATCGGTAAAGGACTCGACCCTAAGGTCTCCATTACCGTAAAGCAGGAACATCTCCTTAGTCCTTCTCAGGTACTTGAGAATGTTCTTCACTGCTGTCCAGTGGTCCTCACCTGGGTCTGACTGATACCGGCTTACCGTGCTAAGCGCGTAAGCTACATCTGGTCTTGTACATAGCATCGCATACATTATAGATCCTACTGCCAAAGCGTAGGGTATAGTGCTCATACGAACCCTCTCCTCGTCAGCCTTAGGAGACATCTTCTTGGAGAGGGTAATTCCGTGCAATGCGGGTATGCTACCGCGCTTGGAATCCTCCATACTAAATCTCTTTAGTAGGGTCTCTTTGTACCTGGACTGCGAAAGTCCCAAAAGTCTCTTGGATCTATCTCTATAGATCTTGATCCCCAGAATGTACGAGGCATCACCCAGGTCCTTCATGGAGAACCGTTGTGACAAAAATAGCTTGACCGATTGTAGCATAGGAATGTCATTTCCTATCAAAAGAATGTCGTCCACGTACAAGACTAGGAATACGACAGTTCGTCCTACAATCTTCTTATAGACACAGGGTTCATCTTCGTTCTTGATGAAGTCAAATTCCTTGATTGCCTCATCAAAACAGATGTTCCAACTCCGCGATGCCTGGTTTAATCCATAAACGGATTTAAGCAACTTGCACACCTTCCTGTTGCTCCCACTGTCTACGAAACCTTCTGGCTGATCCATGTAAACGCACTCTTCCAAACAACCGTTTAGGAAAACCATTTTAACATCCATCTGCCAGATTTCATAGTCATGGAAGGCAGCAATGGCAAGTAGGATCCGAATGGATTTGAGCATAGCCACCGGAGAAAAATTTTCGTCATAGTCCAAACCAAGTCTTTGACGAAAACCTTTTGCAACGAGTCTAGCCTTATAGGTTTCCACCTGCCCATCTACACCAAGTTTCCTTTTGTAGATCCATTTGCATCCAACGGGTTTTACCCCAGGTGGAGCAATATCCAAGGTCCACACTTTATTGGCGTACATGGACTCCATTTCGGATTGCATTGCTTCCTGCCACTTATCAGAGTCCCTACTGATAATGGCCTGCCTGAAACTGGTAGGGTTATCTACTTCCAATATGCAATCCTCTCGATCCCCGTCTATGAGAAAACTGTAGTATCTCTCGGGCGGACGAGAAATCCTACCAGATCTGCGGAGTGGCTGAGGTTCATTGGTTGTAACTGAATCTAGCGGTTCCACCAAATCTTTTGTTAAAGCTTGTGTTTCTGGAATTTCATCCAGTTCTACCGTGCTGCCACTAATATTTTTAACAAGAAATTCTTTTTCTAAAAATGTGGCATTTCTTGAAACAATTATCTTCTGTTCCTCTGCATGGTAGAACAGATACCCACTTGAATCTTTTGGGTATCCCACAAACTTACACAAAACTGCCCGTGCCTCAAGTTTGTCTGGGTTCTGCTTTTTGACATAAGCTGGGAAACCCTAAATCTTAATACATTTAAAATACAAACTTTTACCACTCCATATTTCATACGGAGTCTTAGGCACGGATTTGGATGGAACTTGATTCAATAGATGTGCTGCAGTTTGAAGTGCATATCCCCAGAATGAAAGAGGCAACTCAGCACTACTCATCATGGAGCGAACCATATCCAATAGGGTACGATTCCTCCGCTCCGAAACACCGTTGTGCTGTGGTGTATAAGGAGGAGTGAGCTGAGAGAGAATGCCATTCTCTTTTATGTAATCTAGGAATTCCGTGCTTAAGTACTCCCCTCCCCTGTCAGACCGGAGGATCTTGATACTTTTGCCAGTCTGGTTCTCTACTTCGTTTCTGAATTCCTTGAATTTCTCAAAAGCTTTAGATTTGTGTTTCATCAGATACACATATCCGAACCTAGAGAGATCGTCAGTGAATGTGATGAAGTACGAGAACCCACCCCTTGCATGTATAGACATCGGACCACATACATCACTATGTACGAGTCCCAAGAGCTCTGCTGCTCTTTCTCCATGTCCGGTGAACGGAGATTTGGTCATCTTCCCTTTGAGACTCTCTTGACAAGTTTCATAAGATGAAAACTCGAACGTATTCAAGAGTCCATCTTTATGCAACTTACTCAGTCTTTTCTCTCCGATATGACCAAGTCTACAATGCCACAAGTAGGATTCATTCGTATCTGAATTCTTCCTTTTGCGTGTGTTTTGTATATTGAGAACTGTATTCTGATTTAGAACGTAGATACCATTACACAGTGTACCTTCTGCAACCAGTACCTTATGAAGGTAAATGTTCATGATATTTCTATCAAGAACAAAGTTATATCCATCTTTATCGAGTAAAGAAACTGATATGATGTTGCAAACCATGGAAGGTACATAGTAGCAATCGTTCAAAATCATAGTCTTGCCATTTGGCAATACTAGGTGATATTCACCGACGGCTGCCGCATTAACTTGTGCTCCGTTCGCTACTCTGAGCGACATATCACCCGGTGCAACTTTCCTTCTTTTTCTCAGTCCCTGTAATAAATTACAGATATGAGATCCTGATCCGGTATCAAGTACCCAGGAGGTAGGGCTGACCGTAAAACAGTTCTCAATTACAAGAACACCTGAAGTAGATGCAAAACCATGCTTCTTCTTCAACTGGGTATCCTGGAAATCCATACAATCCCCTTTCCCTTGCTCATACTTATGACTGTTGTCACAAGTTATAGCCGAACCAACGTTCCCCTCCCCGAATAAGAATTCGGATCGGTCAAGCGATACATTTTATTATCTTGATTAGGGCGTGAAATGGTTGCTACCTGGAGAGAGAGAAAAGAAACACTTAGCGTGCGCTCTTGCAAGTTTAGATTGGTTTTTAATTTATCTAAACAGGATGGCTCCAACTGTCTCTCGAATCCCTCCTCAAACCATAAAGGAAGAATTAGTCGAGATCAATCTCACCGTACAATACTTGCTTAACCGTTCAGCCAGGCCAGTGTCGGTACTGCGAGGGAGGTTTTCCAACGCTTTCGCGAAGTTCCTTAATTAAGTAACCTCTTTTCCCTGTGGGCGTAGCCCCGCTAACACCTTTCTAGACACCTACTTGGTTTATAGTATTGATCGTTAAGCGAGAAAGTTCCCGAGGAGTAGCATATACTCACAGTAGGATCGGGATCCAAATATCATCGCGTGACAAAACTGAAGGAATCCTACCAGAATCATCACACTCCAAATGGTATGCAACACTAGCAAGTTTCAGTACTTTTGAAACTCCCGATGTGGTTTTTGCCCCTAGGACCTAAGTGACCTTGACACAGTCAACAAATCAAAGGGTCCTACTCAAGTTCAACCCGTCATTATCTTGATTGCATTAAACCCACCAGCATAACCCTTGACACAGTCAACAAGGTTACACGACTGTCCTAACCAATCACATTGTATCCAGCAGATAAGCAATACTCAGCTACCGTTCACTGCGCCTTGACACAATCAACAAACGCAGCACGAATACTAAGTATAACTTATAAGAAATGACGTAGGGCTACGGCTGGGTTTTGGCGAAAACCCGTTAACGTAATGAACTTGATATCGTTGAACGAACGTGATACACTTTTTGAAAATATAGTGGCGAAAAACTTTTGCTAAAGAGGTCACTCCCTGTGAAGGGATCTCGGCTCTTTCCTCGTCGAATGAGGTGCAGGATATTCCAAACTGAATACCTCGATGCAAAGCAAGAATTAATCGACTATAGTGAAGTTATTACTCTGACGCAAACTTTTGTCCAAGGGGTCACTCCCGATGAGGGGATCTCGGCCCTTGCCTCGTCGAATGAGGTGCTGGGCATTCATAACCGAATACCTCGATGCAAAACAAAAGTGAACGTCCTTACAATAACAGCTTTTTTTGAAAAATTGTTCCAACAACGTCTTTTAGGTTTATTTTCTTGCATTAGTTCTTTTAATGCGTCCCATCATTTAAATCCTACCATTGCAGAAAACAACCAAAATATGATGTACGCTTATGCCATTCGCATTCGCCACGGGGCCCCGTCATCACCCGTTAGGTTACTTAACTAACGACAGAGCGGGGGCTGAGCTAGCGCGGCTGAAAAACATAAGCAACGCCTAAATAGTTATTATATATAGATATATAGCAATGATAGCCAATCCATATCACAGATGAACACTTTGGATATACTAGGAACCCGCGATTCGTTCGAGCCTGCAACAAAAAGCGGATTACACGGTCGCGATGAATAGCCAATACACTACCTAAGACCCCTACGGGTGCGGCAAACTACCCGCCAAGTACCCGAAGCGAAGCAACCTCCCTCAACGCCGTGAGTAGGCCACTCGGCACTTCGAGATACCCGGTAGTTTGTGCACCCCCTCCATGGGTCTATCCTAGGAGCAAAAACAGTAAAAAGAATTATACAATGACGGCTACAACCCCGACACGGTTGTGCGGCCATACAAATAATATTACATCAATTTACAAATTTATTACATGAATGAAAGAAAAAGAAACTCTCATCTCACATCCACCCCGGCTATTCATCCGCGAAAATCCAACGCGTTCATATACACATACCATCAACAACACAGATCACAGATATGTATAACCCCCACTAATCGACGTATAGCGATTAGTAGACGTTCAATACACATATAACATTACAGATATAACCATTAGCCAAAGTCTATAGAACATCAACAAAAAAATACGGATTTTTGAGCCCCAAAAACAAATTTTGCTTTCTGGAAAAACTGGGCAGAAAAGTCATATACCAAAAATCCCAAAAACTCACAAGAAACAAACTGCAACAAAAATGATCCACGGCCGAGTCAACTCGGCGGCGGTTCCGCGGCAGAAGCAAGCTTCTGCCGCGGAACCGCGGTGAGTTGGTCGACTCGTGCGATCATTTTTCTTGCCTGTTCTAAGAAAAGCCTGAGCCGATTTTTAGTGTATGATTTATTAATTTTGGAACAGATCTGAAAATCGGCAGAAACTTGAAATATCCGGGGTGTTTTGCGGTTTTTCGTCCGATCGAAATTCTAAATACTTTGCTAACATGCTAGGGTGTGTTTAGTTAGGCTCTGATTCCACTGTTAGGTCCACGTTACCTCTCCCGGTACTTTCGGGGTTGCGGAAACGGTAAAACAAAAATTTTTCTGAACATGGTAACATGGACCGTAAAAGCCGGATCATTACTAAACAATACACTAGCATCCTAACTAGAGATTTATCTACTCGGTTAGCGGTTATACCTCAACGTGTACTCCTTCTCTTCTTGTTGTTCTTCCCCTGGCTTGCTCCGAGGCCTGATCCGGACTCTGGACACCTCCGCGGCCTCCTTGAGTCGAAGACGATCCACCCGAGAGATGTATACCGAACTCCACCTCGAGCCGAGGTAACTAGGGCAAAGAGATTGCTAATCTAGAAGCCCTAGGTTGTGTAGAGGAGATGTATGGATGTGTTTGTCTTTGTGGGATCCTTTTCTCTCAACACATGAGATCACAAGATGAGATCAAGAGGAGGAAGAAGAAGGAGAAACTTATCAAACATGGAGCTTTTCTTTTTCTTCTCACTTCAAGAGAGAGAATAAGAAGAGAATAATGAAAAGATTAAAACAAAAGAAATGAACCATAGTTCCAATAATACACAAAATCATCATTACTAATCCTATCATGATAGAAGTTGATGGCACATTGAATTGACCATTATCATAACACAAGAAATAAAAAGAAAATGAAAGAAGAGTGTGGATCTCTCTTGAAGGTCAATGGTCAACACGGTCAATGGGTCAACAAAGTCAAGAGAGATCCAAGTGGTCAAATGGTCAATGCAATTAGCCATCACAAATCTATCACTAAAAGGATTAGTAAACAATGTCTCCGGCTCATAACGGTTTTGACCAAACGAACTGTCAAAACCCTAATGAGTGTGCCACATTACGGTTTTGGCCGAACCAACTGCCAAAACCCTAATGGGGCACCTCCTCCTTCATCGCTCCTCAAAACTGTGCATACACACCCGCATCCGCATTCCGTAGAATGCGAATGCACAGAAGACAAATCAAATCCATCTGTGCAATACTAGGATCTGGCTTAAACCAAAGCCCACTAGTGTTGCCTGCCCGAACAGCATACACACACAAGTGCACGTAAGTGATCGCAGCTCCGCCGTAAAACCATACGGCCTCTACACGTTTCGCTCAATGTAGGGAAACTCTCTGTGTGGGACTCTAAAGACTCAACACTACGCTGGCAGTGGGTTTAACCACAGACCGCAAGCGGCACTAGCTGTACGTAACGGTCCCCAGGTAGATGTCGATAAGAAGGCCAATGAGGTAAACCCATCCGAACTCCTACTGAGCCTGTATGTGACAATCTCCGTACAGTCCGGTCTGTTCGTCTGATACATCGCATGGCGGGCCTAGGGGGTGGTGAACGTCAGTCCCCTAAAAGCGGTACAAGTCGTGTCGGAGTGTAGCCCAGAATAACCTGAGACATCACTGGAAACCTACCAGTATGTCTCGCTTGCCCTGGCCAGGGACTACATGTGTAATGGCTCTCCTAGACACAGCGCGATGTCAACCCCCAATACCGGGAGAGACGAATCCTGTCTAACCGTCACTGCCTATAAGTGCTTCGGGACTGCACCCAACTACTACCTGTTTGCACGACTCAGTAGAGCCGTGGTAGGGTAGTAATCAAAGAACAGTGGGAACACACTCGAGGCGAAGTGACAGTGTCAAGTCAGCGGACTAAAGCTGTACTCATGTCACCTGGGAACTGATAACTGACGATAGGTATAATACCAACCATCAGTTCCCAACGAGTCCTGTCCTGTGTACTCATATCCTAACGAGCACCCGCATACTATCTCAAGTACGACATACTGACGGCTGTGGGACAGACCGTCTCCCGTGCTGGGATGAGAAGCGCATACGCTAGTCTACTCCGGAGTATCGATGCCCTGTCTCGATAATCCCACGACTAGGGATGTGTATAAGGATGTGCTTGTGGATTACCCAGCCCCCACGAGTGTGATCGCCATCACAACGCCGGTAATCAAGCAAAGATCCTAAGGGCTCTACTAATGCGTATAGGTGATACAATAAAGAAACACACATGTACAGATTAAAGCAGAGACAAACCAAGTAGCATACTGCTATATTGAGCAAGATTGTCTATACAACTGTGAATATCCCAAGCTTCCATCAAGTAATATACAAACTAGTATGATACAGTAATGGCCTCTAGGGCATATACACTAACATCATTGCTAATTCCTATCTAAAGATGATGGTGAAGCTTGGAAATATCTAGAAGATTTAGCTCAAAACACGTTACAATGGGAAAGTGTTAGACCACCATTGTCTGGGGAAGGTATCAATCAGCTCAATGTTTCCGTCACAATGTGAGCCGAAATGGCCGCAATACAAAGGAAACTCGACGCTCTAGAAAACAAGTTCTCTTCAGCCTCCCTAAACCAATACACACTTCCCAAAACCGTGTGTGGCTGCTGTTCAAACCCATCACATTTGACGGAAGAATGTCCTTTGAATGTACCGTTTCAAGGTCGCACTAATGCTGCATTTCAGCAAAAACCTGGAAACGATCCTTCTTCTTCCTCATATAACCAAGATTGGAGGAATCACCCTGATCATTCTTGGATCCAACACCAAACTCAATACACGGATCCAAACCAGAATAACTTTCAATGGGTCTCTCCACAGCAACAGCAACCAGCACAACTGAGTCAGCACCCCTACCAACCACAAAATTTTCAAAACCCGGCCAACAATTTTGATCCTTTTTCTGCCAGAACCAATAACACCTCTTCACTCGAATAAACCATGAATTTGTTTCTGACAAATTTCATGCAAGTTACTGCAAATTTTCAGTCTTCCGTCGATGACTTAAATAGGAACTATGCCTCCCAAGGTGAGATTATTAAATCGATGGAAACACAAATCGCACAATTGACTGCAGCAAAGAGTGCTAGAGAGAAAGGGAATCTTCCATTTCAACCCCTACCTGATCTTGGACATTCACATTACACTAATGGGGATGCACTTACCACATTGAGATCTGGAAGAGTGCTAGACAATCATGTGGGTGAACAAATTGATAATGATGAAGTGATCATTAACACCCCGGCTTCCACTTCCACTCCCACTTCTACTTCTTACCCTATTTCATCTAATTTACCTTCTTCTTCCGAGCCTATTCTCCATTTTCCCAAAGGCATAAACCCTCCACCCACTTCATCCTTTCCATCCCTACAACCTTCTCCACAAATGTGGTACCCATCTCTTATTGATAAAGCTCCATTTCCGGAAAGGTTAAGGCCCAACAAACCCAATGCCCAAATGGAGAAGCTTGTGGAAATGTTTAAGCAAGTTAACATCAACATCCCTCTCCTAGATGCTATACAACAAGTTCCGTCCTATGCGAAAATTCTTAAGAACTTGTGCACTAGAAAGAGGAAGTCTCAAGTGCCGAAAAAAGTGTTCATGTCGAGTACTGTAAACACGGCTTTTCCCCAACAATTACCAAGGAAACGTAAGGACCCTGGCTGTCCTACTATTTCTATTTCTATCGGGGATAAACACATTAACCGTGCTTTACTTGACCTTGACGCTAGTGTTAACTTGCTTCCATATTCAGTCTATGAGCAACTAGGTATCGGAGTGTTAAAGCCGTCAAACATAACTCTCCAGATGGCCGACCGGTCAATCACCAAACTTAGGGGTGAACTTGAGAATGTGTTGATAAAAATCGGGGAATTTGTATTCCCTGTGGACTTTATTGTTCTTGATACACAGCCTGTAGTGAACCCACGGAACCAAATTCCTGTGATTCTAGGTCATCCCTTTTTGGCTACTTCCAACGCTGTAATCAACTGTAGAAATGGCTCTATGCACCTATCTTTCGGGAATAGGTCAATTGAGCTCAACATTTACAAGTTGGGAAGTCAACCCTCCGATCCTCATGCTCGAGTCTGTTCTGTTGAATTAATGGATGTCGACAGCAGTAAATTTGATCAGCTTCACGATAAAGATCCAGACTTCCTTTATACGTTGTTGTTTGACCCAGATATGTATCATATACATACGGACCCTTCTTTCGAGTTGTTTGGGTCAACATCTAACGTCGATTATGAACCTTTTCTGGAGTCTGAGTATCATCCCGTTCTTTCCAATGACATTATTCTTCGGGTTATCGATGAAATCTTCGCTGATAGACTTGCATTCTTAGCAAATACGGGCGTTGAGATGAATCATCTCCAAAATAAAGAAATTGAACCTCCACCCCTTCTTCTTGACAATCACGAGAATGCGAGTAATCCATCACAATCACTGTGTCGTCTCTCCAAAACGAGACGCAAACCCTCTCCTTCACACCACTTAACTCTTCCCCACTTCTTCTTGGGTCTTTTCAACTTGTTCTTCCACCAGCTGATGCACTACACCGATAAAATCTTTGAATGGTGGGTGTTGACTTTCGGTTTTTGCAAAGCTTGGCATTGACCAATAACTTTGACCCCCTCTTGTGATTTTCAAAGTTTAACATTGTTTAACTCAAGTTTGGGTGGGGGGGTATAATCTGGCTCTTGAAAATAAATTTTTATACTCAAATGGTGAGCCAAAGATAAGTTTGGGGGAGGATTTTCACAATCATATTTATTTCCCCCTTTAATAAATTTCCTCCCAAGCTTACAGATTTTTGTGATCCAGCGGATGACAACAGTGAGGACACTGTTGAAAACAAGTTTGGAGGAGGTTTGTGCTTATTCACACATCACTTTACATCATGCATAAGCACAAAACATATATAAATTTTTTTTTTACATAAATAAGATAATAAAAGATTAGATAGTGAAAAATTACATCCAAAAGATTAGAAAAGTTTAAGAAAACCAAGAAAATTAGAAGTTTTCTTAAACGAACTAGTAATAAGTAGTTATGAGCCGTTGTCCCAAGGGTTAGTAAGATGAAGGAAGTCACTAATCTGAGGATAAAAATGAGTCTGAAAAATAGTTCCTATTCTGGAAGCCAAACATTTGAACGTTGATACCCTACTATACGCACTTACACACGTCTTGAAGTTCGGGATAGTAGAGGATACCTTGAAATGCTCTTGTCTAAAAGCCAAAGTATGAAGAAAATAATAAATGAATAAAAGATAAAATGGTTAAGAAAAAAAATGAACACTGGTTTTGTTATCACCAAGGCAGCAATAAAAAAAATATATAGAGAGGGTGCTTCATAACCTAGTGCCTTAGACCAACTGGTCTGGGAGTCACTGCTAAGGTTTAGGTGTTGCAAGACGAGAAAAATACTAATACACCTAATAAGCAAGCATATGAGTAATCGGTCGGTTAGTACCTTAAGAAGTATTAACCGTCGCATGAAAAATGTGTGAGCAAATCCATATATTCATCAAATTAAAAAGTACTGAGGTAGATGGAAAAGAGTATGATAGCTTGAATTGAATTCTTCGAGTGTAAGGATGTCTTTTACACACACGTAGGGGTATATGATCGATATTTGGAAGAAAGGTAGGAATGAAGAATAAAGACGATGTTTTATTGAGGGATGATGTGATTTCTAACATCTTTTCATGACTATTAAGATAGGGCTCATGACAATTGAAAAGCTAGTGTAGTTGGAAACTCTAATTTTCAAAGTCTTTCTTTTACAATTCTTATCTTTACATGTAACTTTCACCGTCTTCCTTTTATTATTGGATTTTGTGGGTGCAATCCGCTGAAAACCCTCAGGAGACAACACTCCTCCTACAAGGGACACCTAGAGGTTTAAAGGCTTGTTGCACGTGCTCAGTGCAATCGTGTTGCCTACGAAAGTGTGCTAGTTAGTTTTTCTTTTTCTTCATTTTCTCCTTCACCTGAATAAAACAAGTTTGCTCGAGACGACCAAAATTAAGTTTGGGGGAATTTGATCAGTAGAAAATATTGCATTTTTAACACAACAATTTCCCTACTCTTTACAATCATCTAAAGGTGTTTGGTATAAATAAAGCACATATTAGCAATTTGTCTGCCAAAATACCAAATAACATGTGTTATACATTATAACTAGCATTTTAAAGGAAATTGTGTGTTTATTATTGCACGCATGATCTTTTGCATATCGCAACACTAGTCTCGAGATTGTGTGCAGGAAATTCTCCAGGTAAAAGAGCCGGAACTGCTAAAAGTGCTGATAAAATACGCCAAGTCCAAGACTTGAAATCTGGCAGTGAACAAGAAAGTATAAAAATATTCCAGACATCAGAAAAGTGCCGTAAAGCCAACACAAAAATAGGCTGGAAGTTTCATGCAGCAAATACACCAAACGGCCGCGGATCCACGGCCGAGTTGGCCGATCTTCCACGGATCCGCCGTGGATCCGCAGCCTTGTTACCTCTTCATTGGTCCAAATTCCTCCACGTGGCTTCTCGTAATGACCAAGCTTCCAGAAGACTCCCAAAGACCACGTGGCTTCATCCAGAAGGCTCGGCCTAACAACTTTATCCTAGAATATTCCTTATTCTAGAATATTCCTTCCAACAAACTTCTTCTAGAAGACTCTCTCTAACAACCTAGCTTTGGAGGAAAGATTCAAATGAGGTGGTTATAAAAATGGATCTAGATCTAGGGTTTGAAGGTTGTTGAATCTGAAGGGAAATCATTTTGAGTGGTGAAAATTGTAGATCCAAATCATTTCAAAATTAAATTGAGTGACACAATTTGATCCAAATCAAGATCCACCGAGTACCGAGCCAAAGCAAGCCTTCAACGAGTCTTTTGAAGCAACGCCGATCTTCATCCGAGCAAGAGATCCACGACGATCCGCGACTCAAGAAGACGATGCAAAGCTAGTTTCGACGATTGAGTTCTCTCCTCAAAATCTTGTAATCTTTGAGCGAATTGTAACGAAGCGTTGATTTATAAAAGGTGAAAATTCTTGATCTTGCTTTTCTTTACATTTGAGCATGATGAAGAGTTATCAATTCTTGATTGTTATCTTTTTCAAGATGTTTGAGTGAAAACTCCGCTTGTGGAGGAATCGAGAAAATAGGTAAATGATGATGATTAAATTCTTGAACGATTCTTAATTCTTATGAGTTTTGTAAACTTTAGGAAATTGAATCATCGACAACCTAATTTGAGCGGGATGCTTTCTTGAATATTTTCACTCCAAATTAAAGATCAACGATTGATGATTGAATTTCCTAGAGGGTAGAATTTGAATGCTAATCAATGAAAGGACAAGGGATAGAAGGAGAAACCCTAGTTTCTTCAATAAATCCCTAATTCTCGTTGATCTTCATCGATCTAGCAACAAATCATCAATAGATAAGAATTTTTAATCATAAGTATTCATCATCACTATCAATTGGATCAATTCCTACAAGTCTCTTTACAAATCTTGATAATTCATTCAATTTGGACATCTTCTTGAACTTTATTGATTCTTGATTTTAGATCTAGTTCTTTATGATTCTTGAAACTAAATTTCATAAATCTTGAATCAATTTTCTTGCAATTTTCTTTTATCTTTTCATTTCTACTCATCTAAAACAAAATCGATCAAAACACACATCTTAGTGGACGATCCGTATTCATTAACATGCAACATCGACATCGTTAATTGATTGCGGTATAAATTTCTTTGGTTGTGAAACATTTCCATAAACACGACACGAAAACGATCAATCACCTGCCAATTCTAGAGTTAGGAGACCCGGTCTCAACACCTTGAGATGGTCTCCTACTGGACTCTAGAACTCGGTTACTTGTGTTCCCCACCTTGGGTCTATCCTAATGCGGAAAAATAAATAATATACAACAATAGTGGCATCATCCTCAACCCAGAAGTTCCGCAATAAAAGAATATTATATTGAATTTTTCATGAAAGAAAATATAAATACTCTCATCTCACATAAAACCCCCGGCTATTCAATCACGACGATCCAATGAATCATATCAACAACAACACATAACATCTCATGTCATCAACGTAAGTAAATATGCGTATCCCAAAAAATATTTGACTTATAGAAATGAGATCGGGATACCCTACATATTACACTTACGGTCGTAGAAAATAAACAGAAAATTACAATGATTAGAATCCGCAATACCCTTGACATCATAAACCCGGAATATCTCATATTCCGGATTTCATGCCTAACTTATAAAACTTGCATTTTAGTCTCAAATTGAAAACTCTTTTCAATTGGTTGTCGGATAAATCAATAAGATTCCCGACTTAGTGATCGCGTACAATACGCAATTGCGACGGAGTTTTGATCCGAATCAAAACTTCGTGGCAATCGATCAATTGAGACTAAACGGCTAGCTTTACAATATACTAACTAGTTTTCATAAAACAAATTAATCGGAATTCTAATAATTGTATCATGCACATCACAAAGCTTGTAAATTAACCGCGACATTAGAATTCCGCACGCAATTAGCAAACTAAACCAATTTTCCAACACTTGAAAAATCCAATGAGCTAAAGTTCCAAAACCGATTGTTTTAAGCCAATCCGGGAGTTGAAATGAACTTGAAACCCGCTCGAATCTTCGCGGGGGTGAAAACCCAAAATAAACTATCGAATAGGGGGCCTAGAGCGGGTACCCCACCCCTGAGGCCACCACGAGGTGGCCAGGGGATGAGGCAGACCCGAAACTGCCTATGGTGGGGCAGTTTCGGGTCCCTACCGCCAAGACCATCTTGTGGTGGTCTTGGGGAGTGGGCCTGTAACGTTTTGAAAATCGTTTAAGGGAATTTTCCGATAATCGGTAAAATAACTGGCGTTTTCCGTAAAAACCAAGATATAATTATTTTTCAACATAAACTTAATTATACCTATTTTAGATATGTAATGTCTAGTATGGGTATTTATTTAGTCACTTATAAAATTGCTAGTTTACTAAAATATTTTCCGTAATTAATTATTTTAAATATTATTATAAGCTTCCACTAATACATTTAATTAGTGATAATTACAAATTGGAGTGGGTTAATTATGCTTTAGTGAACTATGACACATTAAACTAAAATGTAACATGTTGTGTTAAAATGAAATGGAATTGTTATGAGGGTTCTAGAAAAAAAAATTGAAGAAAGGGTTTAAATAAAAAGAAAATATTAAACAAAGAAGTTTGGGTTGGTTGACTAGAGTTTGGGGGGATTTCTTGGAAATTTCCACACACACACCCCACACACTCACCTCTCTCCCTCATGGCCGAGCCAAGAATTCCAGCAGCCCCCTCCCAAAATTCCCTCTCCAAATTAAGATAGAAAAGAAAAGGAAAAAAAAGAAAAGAATAAAGAAGTCATGGGGTTTAATTAATAGAGGTATGGGATTTTCTTTTCCTGGATTTATACACTCACCACACTTTTTCTCTCTCCCTCTTCCCAAAATTCTGGCCGAAACCTTGCTGCCCTCATTCTCCCATTTTCTCCACTTCATTCAACATCAAAAATCCATGAATTTCCATCAAAAATCAACATAAGTTATCACTAATTCTTTAATTAAACCCTTATCCATTATTCTTTGGCCAAACTAGTATGGATCTTGGAGAAAGATAGCAAATTGGGAAGTTAAGTTTTCATGTTTTATCTACAATCTTTGAGGTATAAATCCTAAACCCTTTGTTGGTTATTGCTTTAATCTATCTTAATTAAGTATTTAATCATGGTTTTAATTTTGAGATTAAATTTTCAAGAGAAGGGTTAAATTAAAGTTAGTGTTTTTTATTACTTGCTCATGGTTTAAATATGTAGTTTAACATCTTAAGTCAAGCAAATTCTAGTCTGGTTGTTAAATTGCAAATTGTTACTTTAAAATTGACCAAATTATATCATCTTGCAAACTAGGGTTTTGGGATTTGTATAAATTGGCGAGAGAAAATTTTAGTTGGGTTTGTGTGGCTTAATTAAGATATTATGTGATTAGTGTGGCTACTAGTTTTGTTATAACATCAAGTTTTGAACTAAAATGGAAATTGATGCTTACTAGGTTTTTGAAATAAATCGATTTGAATTAAGTTTACGGTCTTGTTGGTTAACCACCTATTTCATATAATATTTGATGTGTCGTGGATGCGCAATTGGGTTCTAGGCTTGGTGGTTGTTTCGTATTGCGACCCTAGTTGTGGTTTTTGGTGTTGTCGCGAACGCGTTTTGTGCACCAAGTGCGTGCACGTTTAGTTAGTGCGCGTGGTTGACTTGTATTGTTTGTGTCCGCGACTAATTATATAGTATTCTCTTATTTACTTCTATACGTTTCTAGGATCAGGTGCAGAGGCGTCAGATGTGGCATGGAAATGACAGAGCTGAAATCGGATCAGATTAGCCAAGGCGTCCTGGTGAGAAGATGTACACATCTACGGGGGAATCGTCCGGATGGCCCGAGGCACCCGATAGTCAGGATTTCTAGTAGTAATTGTATTTATATGTGTAGTCTCCTACTCATTTATCTCATTGCATTGTATCATCATAGATATATATGATATTATCTCATAAGACACTTGCACTATTACCATTCGTTCATGCTGCATGGGCACTATTCATGCGAACACACACGCCTTGGTAATTGCTATGCCATGAACACTATAGAACTTGTTTAAATCAGAATCTAAAACAATTGCACCATATATGATCTGTAAACCTGTACTTGTATATTCAATTCATCAGGATGAATATGTAGGATTGCTAGTCATATGCATATACCTTATTGCATCATCGTTCATGCGCAGTTTTCTAGTCACACATCGTATTTCATATTATGGATACCTTAGGCATTCATCATTGCCGACATGTTCATGTATTGTGATTTTCTTGGAGATTTCCGTGTTTAAGAGATTTATGGATTTTGGGAGAAACCGCAAGAATTTAATAAACCTGTTATCGCTTTAAAAATGCAAGTTGCGGTTTTCTCGTGATATGATGTATATGTCGTCCACCATGAGTTTTCCTGATTTATGTTGATTTTTGAGACCCAATTCGAGGAGGAGGATGAACCGTTTCGGGTATATGGTAGACCCGGTATGGTACCCCGGGGCGAGAGTGTTTTTGTGGGGTTGACGATGAGCCCGGCAGGGGCGGACTACTTACCGGTGATGTCTGACGAGGCGGATATCCGGAGGATACCGATGTGGTCATGAGATTTGATGATATGGGCCGATCCGGACTGACGGAGCCCGAGATATTGAGACATTGAGATATTGAGGTATTGAGAAATTGAGATTTTGAGATATTGGGATTACATATATTGTGTCGATGCTTGACACGGATTTTCTGTTGATTTCGTTGATGATACTCAGTTTATTGCACAGATGCTTTTCTAAGATAAGAATAAAGGTTTTCTTATACCAGGCATGTTCAGGTTTCATGTTTAATTATGCATTCATGTTGCATTCATGATAGTACATTGTATCATTTTGAGATACGTGCATTGTGACACATTTGCGTGCATGCTTATGATAGCCTTATTAGATGTTACTTACTACTCACGAGTTGGCAACTCACCCCCGTAGTGCCATGGTATCTTACAGGTCCTACCCGTTAGCATAGTAGCGGTGGGCATACTTCGTCCTTTGCTTCATTTGCTTGGACTTGCGGCTTGCTCATAGACGGGTTGCGAGGATATCTTGTTTTCACTTGGTATATTACTTTGTATCTAGCACACTCTATCTACCCTTGTATATTGGACTAGACGGTGAGACTTGTGAGACTTGTGTTTGTGGTTTTTGGAGTCGATGCTCACTTGAGCCGACGGGATGTTTTCTTACTTTCATGCTTTTATTTGCTTTTCCACACTCGAAGATATATATTGAATGTGGTTGTGATTCCTCCTTGAGCGAAGATCTAGCTCCCGCTTGGGGATGCCTTTATTCTTGATATATATGTATTTTTATGTGTTGTACCCTTCTAGGGGCCAGTATTTACAAAGGAGACTCTGCCGAAATTTTCGGGAAATTTCGATGTTGCTTTTAAAATGATTAATGCGACTTATTTGGTTAAAATTGCTTTCTTTAAATAAGTTTTCCTTCACTATATTTCTTTACATGGTTTTGATTTCTGGGCTTTGGCTTACTTAGATTACGTACGCCTTGAGACATTTCGTAATTTCTGTGCCAGTCGCGTTCCGTACCTTCGGGTCGTGACAGAGCCCAGCCATTCGGTACCCCCACGGGGTGTCCCCGGGGTGCGTACGCTCCACCCCACGGCTTCTTGGTTCAAGCCATGAGCCCGCGGGATGTGCAAACATCTCAAAACATCATTTTCGAAACTGTTTTATCGGCAGTTTTCGCGCGATAAAAACGGCGGATTTCTAACGTCGCTACAAGTTATCCTAATGTTCTAGCTTGGCTCTGATACCATGAAAGTCTTCCTTAACACAACCATGAGGTTATAGAGGCGTCAAGCATGCCACATTTTAAATTTTTTTAGGTGCTAAGCTAGACTATATAAGATCATTGCTAGAATTTTTGGATTTTTAGCTATGTGATGTGAACAACTTAAGAAAGTTTAAGGATTTATACCATACAGGATCAAGTCCTTCTCTTCTTAAGCTCCTTGTAGTGGTCCTCTTGACTTTTCTAGACTCCACTTCAAGTTGAATGAACCACCTCGTAGATTTTCACGTCGAAGATGATCCACCCGAAGCTCACTAGGTCAAGCTCTTTCCTCACTAAACACTTTGGTGATGAAAACGCTCGAGACTTGATACCTAGTCAAGTGTAGAATGATGAAGTAGGGGATTTGATTTGCTCAATAATGTATTCAAAAATCCATGATTTACATCACATGTGAGAGTTTGGATTTTTGAAGTTATATGAGGAAGAAGAAGATGAGAGCTAGAGAGCTCAAGAAGAAGCAAGCATGGAAAAATGGCTAAGTGTTGAGAATGAGACTAGAATGAATGGCAACTCTTGATCCCACTCATTAAAGCATGGAATTTTGCAATATAAAATTGCAACCATGTTTGAATAGTGAGTCAAGATGAATAAACTATGAATAAAGCCATGAATAAAGCCCATGCTTGCAACCATGCTCTCATTTTCCACATCTTTTTCTATTTTTCTCAAAAATAGAAATCATGCCATGCTTCATTATATATATATATATAAATATATCATTTATATTAATATATATATATATATATATTATGAAGAATAATTAGTGAGCTAATGATATTAGTTAAGATATAATTATATCACATATAATATATATCATATTATTAAATCAACACTTGATTTAATAATCCGGTTATATCACATCTGATCGACTAATATCATATATATGTATATCACATTATCAAATCAACACTTGATTCAACAATCTGGTTATATCACATATAACCGAACCGATAACAGATAACTGCCAGATTACAATATGGTATCATATACCCGTATTTAATCAGGCCCACACACATATCACATATGTGTCCTACTTCGTTTCGCTTGAACCAGGAAACTTCTGTGTGGGACTCTAAAGACTCGTCGATACGCCAGCAGTAGGTGATGATCATATCAATCACCTACAAGCCGTCAGCGGTATTAGCTGGACGTAACGGCTACCCGGGTACTGAGCGATATGAAGATCAACAAGCAAGCTCGCCCATACTCACCACGAATCCTATCAGTAACACTACCGTACAGTCCGGTCTCTTCATTTAATATGTCGCATATCATGTCTAGAGGTGGTAAACGTCAGGCCCTAATAACGTGATAAGTCATGTCGATGTCTGGCCTATAACGGTTCGAGAAACTACTGATAACTCTTATCAGTAAATCTCAGCAGCAGCCCTGGCCAGAGACTTCCAGTTATAGCTAATCGAGTATAGCGCAACATCAACCCCCAATACCGGGAGAGACGAAACCCCTCCAATTGCTCATTGCCTTAATGTGACTTGGGACTGTACCCAAAGCCCACATGTTTGCACGACTCCTTTGAGCCGTGGTAAGAAGGAAATCAAAACACAGTGGGAGCCACATAAGACTCTATGACGATCTTGGGTCTATATACTAACATGTACCAGTGTCACCAGAGGACTGCTATCTGACGATAGGTATACTACCACATAGGAGTCCTCGACGAGTCCTGTTTGGTGTACCAATTCTCCAGTGATCGCCTGTGTACAATCTTTGATGTTACACACCAATGGTTGTTGGATCAACCATCGCCCTCTAAGAGACAAGAAACGTATACACTAGTCTACACTGGAATATCGATGCCCTAGTCTCGATATTTCCACGATTAGGAACTGATTAAAGGATGTACTTGTGGACCACCCTAGCCCCACTAGTATGATCTCATCATAATCCTCGTAATCAAGTACATATCCTAAGGGCTTTATCAACATGTGAGAGCAAGACAGTAAAGAATACCAGTCAACATGTTAAGATAAAGAGTAACCAGATAGTATACTATCATGTTGAGCAAGAAAGTCCTTTATATATATATGTCCAAGCATCCACTATAATATACATCACATGTACAATAATGGCCTCTAGAGCATACATATAACTAACGAGGTCAAGCCTATGTTCTGAATATATATATACGCCTTAGACTCCGCATAGTCAAACTTAGACTCGAACCAAAGTTAAACCTAACGTTTTGATACCAACTTTGTCACAACCCGGAGAAGGCACGTGACTGATACTTGAATCATGTGAAGTCTATAGGACCCCACCTAATTCAAGTAAGCCAACAGCCCAGAAAAATCTAAACCTTTTAGGGGAAAATAGTGGAGATGAAGTTTTAAAATAACGGTATAATGAAAACAAGTTCTTTCTTTAAAAGATAAGTAATAGTATACGAAAAACGCAATGTTCTGTATCTAACTTGAAAACATATTTGGTCATTTAAAAATTTCAGCAGCACCTCCTTTGTATATTTTAACCCGAAAACGAGTACAAGTAATAATGATAAAAGGCATCCCCAAGCGGGAGCTAGCTCTTCGCCGAAAAGCGGAAACAACCACGCAGATAATAAATATACAGTGCTGAAGGGTGAGGATCAAAACACAGCAAGAAAACTAAACATCATCAAGAAAACCAGAAAACAATAAATACATGAGCGCGACTCTAGGCCGAAAGAATAACAAACTGTGGCTTCTAAATCTACTAAATATACATAGTCTGGTTGATGGAGATTTTAACTAGATACAACTGAAATAAAATATACAAGTAATAATAGTGGTCACGATGCAATGTGTCCCACCTATCAATGCAAACACCCTGAAGGAAGAGGTGTGCCAGCAAGCCGCAACGGAACCTGTACGGGTAAACTGCAAGAAACTGTGGCACAACGGAGGTGGGTTACCAACTCATGAGTAAAAGACATCAGCGAGTAGAAACCGAATGTATGACCATCTCCTAGGTCATACAGTACAATACAATAATAATAGTAACACGACAACATCGAGTAACAGTAGAAGTAATAAGATAGACATATGTGTAAAGTCAGATATTCGTGTCCGTGTTATAAAATGGTAACGGACATATGTAAATATATGCTTGAATGTAAATGCATAAATGAATGTGTTCCCAGCAATGACATGCTAAATCAAGAAAAAAGCCTGAGTGCCCAGCATCGACACTCGAATCCATCATGAAAGTCGTATCCATCTGTAATACAATATCCTCATATATCTCGAGTGCCGAATCCTCAGATCGGCCCTCAAATCTATTAAATCACACGACTCCGGTCGGTATCCTCTGGATAACCGCCGGGTCAATAATCATTGGTAGGTAGTGCTCCCCTGCCGGGCTCATCGCCTAATCAATACGATCCTCTTGCCCCGGGGTACCCTAACGGGCCCACCATGTACCCGCAGATTGTGTACCCCCTCCTCGAATTGGGTAGGTGTACACACGTGGCTTAAGAACCGAGAAAACTCATGGTGGATGCCACACACATCATATCACGAGAAAACCACACTTTGCATTTTTAAAATGATAATAAGTTTATAAATTTCCTTTGCGGTTTTCCCCAAATCCAGAAAATCTCATGAATAAAGAGATTTCAAAATCGTGAGCCCAACTGCAGTATATAATCATAATGTATGTATGCGAATGCATGTGGCATCTAAGTAAGGAATGCAAATTCTAAACTAGCATAGAACATCAGGGATGCTAAACAATGCTACTTAGCTACAACCGTCAGTGTATATAATGTAATAACGATTACTACAGTGTGCGTGACATGGAAATTACCGATGATGATGTGTGTGAGCCGGCAAGCAAGTGTATATGGAACATACGCATCATCGGTAATGGTGCAGGTGTCCTAGCAAATGAGATCATAACAGAAAGTAAACGGTTGTTCATCTCAGAAAAATGCATTTTAATACCACTCATTCATTATCTATTTTTTGTATATATCGATACTATTAACCAGTGTCTGCTCATTAATTACGGATTACAGGTATCCGTGACACAATATTGGAAACACATTCAAAATCATAGATATAACGTTTGTGAGCCGACACTGCAAGCAAAACTGCAAACCGATCGATGACCAAAGAGTTCTTATACAAATAAATGTGTGCACACTATTTTGGTCCAACATAATGCAAGTGTAGACATAACTCTTTGGCATGGACCATGGTGGGGCTGCCCATGGCACAAACAAATGATAGCTTGTGCAAGTAGGGGGGACAAGAGTGATAAATGCAAAAAGATGTGATGTGATGTATAACTACAAGTTTCCCTCCAAATCCCTGAGTGCAACCCAGGCTTCTATAGAGAAATCAAGCAGCACCAGAGTGTATTGAGGAACACACAAGACCACACAACAAATACGAGCCATCTTGCTCGGTCTTGGGCTTGTCACACCCCTCAAATATCCGACTTATCCGGCCCCCTTGCCCCAAAGATCCCCAATTTTCTGTGGTCTCTCCCTTGCTGCCATGTCATCTTATTTTTATTGCTTGTTTATTCTTCTTTTGTGCCTATAAAAGCAGACCAGTGAGCAAGGGAGAGGGGGTCAATTCTTTGTCCAAGATTTCATTCACAACTCTTTTTTGTTTCTTTTGTTCTTGTACATAGCTTTGTCCCCTTGAGTTCTTTGCCTTCTCTTGATCTTGCAACCTCTTCATTGAGCTTGCAAGTTTAAGTTTTGGCTATTGATATCAAGGGTCGTATCATTACTTGAAGATTAATAAAACTTTCATTTTACCTTCACTTCACCTTGAGTTCTTTGCCTTCTCTTGATCTTGCAACCTCTTCATTGAGCTTGCAAGTTTAAGATTAGGTTATTAAACCCATGGCTTGTATTGTCACTTTGAGTTAATTAAGTTTTTATTCTTTGGTTCTTAGTATTTTCTTACTTACTTTTACTTACTTGCATTTACATTCTTGTCATTTACTTACTTGCAATTTAAATATCATGTCATTTACTTTCTTGCAATGCACTTTTCTTTTCTCTGTTTATCTTTTCTTTGCTCTTTTTGTTTGTTGTTGAGATGGTTGTGAATATGGTGTTGTTAGGAAAAAGATTGGTTTTGTAAGTTAAGATGATGGTATGCTATATGGTTTATCTTTATCATCACTATTACATGTTGATAGAGCCCATAGGATTCTTGCTTAACTACCAGCATTATGATGGCAATAATATACGTGGGAGCTGGGGGCCTATAAGCACATCCTTAAATGTCCCTAGTCATAGGAGTATCGAGACTGGGCATCGATACTCCAGTGTAGACCAGTGTATACTTATCTAGAACCTGACGAGGGGCGGTGGCCGGTCTCACAAGCCATTGGTGTTAGTTGTTCACCTAAGATAGTATACAAGTGCTCATTGGGTTATGAGTACACTGGACGGACATGCCAGAAATATGCTAGTTGGTATTATACCAATTGTCAGATAGCAGTTCTCAGGTGACATGTGTACAGGTTAGTCTGTCGACCTGAGATCGTCATTTGTCTCATGTGAGTTACCACTGTGCTTTGATTACCACCCTACCATGGCTCAAAGGAGTCGTGCAAATAGGTTTTAGTTGGGTACAGTCCCGAGCCACAAGGAGGCAGTGAGCGGATCGTCGGGGATTCGCCTCTCCCGGTATTAGGGGTTGATGTCGCGTTGTGCATGGGTGGCCATCACCAGAAATCCTCGACCGGGGTAGTCGAGAATTACCGATCGTGGATCGATAGTTTCTCAGGTGGTGATGGGTTACATACCGACACTAATTATTGCGTTATTAGGGGTCTAACTTTATCCACCCCCTAGACTCGATATGCGATACTCTTAGACGAACAGACCGGACTTTACGGATATTGTTACTGTCAGGCTCAGTAGGGGTTCAGGATGAGTTTTCTCGTTGGCCCGCCTTTCGCTCAATACCTGGGTAGCCGTTACGTACAGCTAGTGCCGCTGACATGCTTGTGGTTAAACCCACTGCCAGCATATTGACGAGTCTCTAGATTCCCACACAGAGGGTTTTTACGGTTCTGACTATATGGTGTAGATGACGTATGTTGGTACTTACAGGTTTCCGACTAAATATGTGTACAGGCTGCACAGACTTTAATCGGACGGTTGATAATACTAGCAGCTTAGGATTAAGCCGGATTATTAAATCAGGTTTTGATTTAATAATTTATATATATGTATATATATATATATATATATTCTAGTATTATTTTTTACTATTCATTTTCTCTCTTGGCTATTCGTATTTTTGTACGAATACGCGTATATGTATTTCGATACGTATACCAGGTTGGATTCCGTATTTATACGGAATTGTTTCTAGAAGATGGCCTTCTCATTATTGGATTTTCTTTTTAGAAAATCATTTGGGAAATGAGGCGGAGGGTGAGTTGGCATGAGCATAGCTTGAGGCATGTAGAGAGGTATGGGCATGGCTTTGTTGTAAGGTTCCCAAGCACGACAGCAAGGTTTAGGGAGATATCGTCCATGCCATTTTCAAAAAATTGTCATGCCAAACAATCTTGATCCTAGAATCTTTAACTAGAGATTTAGACAAAACTAAATGTAAACTACTTTACATCTAGAGAACAAGAATACAACTTTTATAATTCGAGTCCTTCTCTTCTAAAACTCCGGGTTGAAGTCCACGCTACTCTACAAGGCTCCTCTTCGAGTTGAACAACCCTCCTTCATGATCTTCGCGCCAAAGAAGATCCACTCGAAATTCCTCTAGATCAAGCTAACTCTACACTAAACTTCTTTAGTGTATGAAACACACCGCACTAAATTGCTAGTTTGATGTGTGATGATGAAGTAGGCGATATGATAAGCTCACTAGGTTACTCACAAGCTCAATGATTCACATCTCATATGAGGGTTTGAGCTTACAGGTGAGATGAAGAAATTGTACAGATCAAGAGAAAGAAGAAGCTCAAGGAAAAAGGCTAAGGCATTAAGCATGAAGCAAGTGTAGAAAAACAATCATATGAATCATCTCTCTCCTCGCTCATTCAAGCATGCAACAAATTGCAATTCTAAATTACAACCATGCTTGAATAGTGAGTCAAGAATAATAATAAACTATATAAGCCCATGCCTCATCCATAACCAAAATATCTCCAAAATTTACACCTCATTTTTCCATTTTCTAAAAATAGAAAAACATGCCATGCTTCATATAATATATATATATATATATATATATATATATCTCAAATATACATTAATATATATATATATATAAAGCAATTAGTGAGCTAATGATATTAGTTAAGATATAATTATATCACATATAATATATATCACATTATTAAATCAACACTTGATCTAATAATCCGGTTATATCACATATAACTGACTAATATCATTTATCTGAATATCACATTATCAAATCAACACTTGATTCGATAATCCGGTCATATCACATATGACCTAACCGTTACCAGATAACTGCCAGATTACAATACGGTATCACATACACGTATTTAATCAGGCCCACGCACATATGACATATGTGCCCTATTTCATTTCGCTCGAACCAGGAAACTTCTGTGTAGGACTTTAAAGACTCGTCAATACGCCGGCAGTAGGTGATGATCACATCAGTCACCTACAAGCCGTCAGCGGTACTAGCTGGACGTAACGACCACCCGGGTATTGAGCGATATGAAGATCAACAAGCAAGCTCGTCCATACTCTCCATGAAGCCTATCAGTAATACTACTGTACAGTCCGGTCTCTTCGTCTAATATGTCGCATATCAAGTTTAGGGGTGGAAATCGTCAGACCCTAGTAACGTGATAAGTCATGCCGATGTCTGGCCTATAACGGTTCGAGAAACTACTGATAACACTTATCGGTAAATCTTGTCAGCAGCCCTGGCCAGGGACTTCCAGTTATATCCAATAGAGCATAGCGCAACATCAACCCCCAATATCGGGAGAGACGAAACCCCTCCTATCGCTCATTACCACCATACAACTCGGGACTGTACCCAAAATCCACCTGTTTGCACGTCTCCTTTGAGTGTGGTGGGAAGGAAATCAAAGCACAGTGGGAGCCGCACAAGACTCTATGACGATCTCGGGTCTACAGACTAACCTGTACCAGTGTCACCAGAGGACTGCTATCTGACGATAGGTATACTACTATATAGGAGTCCTCGGCGAGTCCTGTTCAGTGTACCCAGTCTCCACTTAGCACCCGTATACCATCTTTGATTTCAAACACCAATGGATGTGGGATCATCCATCGCCCATCATATGGGTCAAGAGGCATATACGCTAGTCTACTCTGGAATATCGATACCCTGTCTCGATATTCCCTCGACTAGGAACAATTAAAGGATGTACTTGCGAACTACCCTGCCCCCACTAATATGATCTCCATCATAGTCCTAGCAGTCAAGTACATATCCTAAGGGCTTTATCAACATGTGAGAGCTAGACAGTATCACAATACAAGTCTACATGTTTAGGCAAAGAACAACCAGATAGCATACTATTATGTCGAGCAAGAAAGTCCTCTCTATATGTATCCAATCATCCACTATAATATACATCATATGTACAGTAATGGCCTCAAAGGCATACATATAACTAACAATCTCCCACTTGCACTAAGGCCATGTGTTGTAGTATCTCATACCCAACATCCCAAAAAGTCTCTCAAATTGTGTTTAGGGGAGGGCCTTTGTGATTGGATCCGCTACATTGTCCTTCGTGTCAACTCTCCCGACCTCAATCTCCCAGCGATCAACTATCTCCTGGATCAGGTGATACTGCCTCAGAATGTCTGGATTTCTGATAGGACCTGGGTTTCTTGGCCAAAGCCACCGCTCCATTGTTATCATAATAAATAGGTATTGGATGCTCAATGGATGGAACCACACCAAGCTCAGTAATGAACTTCTTCATCTAGACAGCTTCTTTGGCAGCATCGTTGGCAGCGATGTATTCAGCCTCCATCATCGAGTCTGCAACGGTGTCTTGCTTGGAACTCTTCCAACACATCGCCCCTCCGTTGAGGGTAAAGACAAAACCCGAGACCGACTTACTATCGTCCTTATCACTTTGGAAGCTTGAGTCGGTAAAGGACTCCACTTGGAGTTCACCATTACCGTACACCAAGAACATCTCTTTAGTCCTTCTCAAGTACTTAAGAATGTTCTTCACCGCTGTCCAGTGATTCACTCCTGGATCTGCTTGATACCTACTCACTATACTTAGTGAGTATGCTACATCGGGTCTGGTACATAACACCGCGTATATGATAGAGCTTACTGCCGAAGCATAGGGTATCCCTTGCATGCGAACTCTCTCTAAATCAGTCTTGGGAGACATCTCATTGGAGAGAGTAAGTCCTGAGATCGTGGGTATATTCCCATGCCTGGAATCTTCTATAATAAACCTCTTTAGTATGGTGTTAATGTACCTGGATTGGGATAATCGCAGTATCTGTTTAGATCTATCTCTATAGATCTTAATCTCTAAGATGTAGGAGGCATCACCTAGATCTTTCGTTGAGAATCTTTGTAATAAGAAGAGCTTGATCGAGTGCAGCATAGGAACATCATTTCCTATCAAGAGTATGTCATCCACGTACAATACGAGGAAGACGACCTTACTCTCTGTGACCTTCTTGTATATACAAGGTTCATATACGTTTTTGATGAAGTCAAACTCTTTGATTACCTCATCAAAATAGATGTTCCAACTCAGTGATGCCTGCTTCAACCCGTAGATTGATTTAAGCAGCTTGCACACCTTTCCGCTGCTCCCACTGTCTACGAAGCCATCCGGCTGAGTTATGTTCACGCTCTCTTCTAAATCACCATTTAGAAAAGCGGTCTTAACATCCATTTGCCAGATTTCGTATTCATGGTATGCAGCGATGGAAAGTAGGATCCGGATGGACTTAAGCATAGCCACTGGAGAAAAGGTTTCATCATAATCCATACCTGGTCGTTGACGAAAACCTTTTGTAACAAGTCTAGCTTCTCAACTTTTCCATATATACCAAGTTTTTCTTAAAGATCCATTTGCTCCTAATGGGTTTTACCCCTTCGGGAGCAACTTCCAAAGTCCATACTTTGTGTAACATGTTGAAAATCGTTTCGGTGAAATTTCGGGAAAATCGGTAAAATAAAGGGGTTTTCTGTAAAAAGTCAAAATACAAATATCTTTATTTTAAAATTAAATATACATATTCAAGCTATGTAATTTCTAGTATTTGGTATTTATTGAGCCACTGGTGAAATTTCAAATTTTCTGAAAAATTTTCCGAAATTAATTATTTTAATATTATTTTAAGCCGTCACTAATACATTTAATTAGGGAAAATTACAAATTGGAATGAGTTGAAACAAATTTTGTGCATCATAACACATTAAAAAAAATTTTATCATGTGGTTTTTGAAATGAAATGGTTTGCCAAAATGGTTTAGAAAATATCGAAGAAAAAGGCTTTTTTCGGTGAAATTAGTGTTAATGGGAATTGGGGTAATACATTTATCTTTTTCCCTCACCCACACCCACCCACACCCTCTCTCCCCTCTCCAAATCAGCAGCCCCAAGTGCCCCCTCATTTTCTCACTTGAATGGCTAAAAGAAAAGAAATGAAAAGAAATGAGAAGAAAGGGTAAATATATATAAGTATTGGTTGGGTTGACTTAGACTTTTCTCCCCACACCCACACACTTCACTCCCATCCTTCCCCATTTCTGGCCGAGCCCTCCCCAAGTGCAGCCCCCCAATTTTCTCCTCTCATTTCCTCATCAAAAACCTATCAAAAATCTCCAAAATTCCATCACAAATCAAGCTAAAACCCAAATCCAACTCTTACCCATTTTTCCTTGACCTATTCTAGTATGGATCTTAGAGCAAGAAGCAATTTTGTGAGGCTAGGTTGGATGTTTGATACAAGTTTTGTGAGGTATAAATCCTTGTCCCATGGTTTGTTTATTGCTTAGTTACTTAATTGTTGCTATCATACTTCATTTGAAGCTAATTAGGTGTTTAATTAGGTTTAATTGCTTGCTTGGAAAAATTCAAGAAAAGGGTTTGTAAATCAAATTAGGGTTTTCATCATTGGGTATTGATCTTGATGTGGAGATTAACATGTTAATGAAATGTTAAACCTAATCTAGAAGATAATTTGTAAATTGTTGCATCTAAAAAGTCCAAATTAAGATTTTAAAGCAAACTAGGTTTTAGCTTTTAGTTGCAAATGGGTGATTTAAAATCTAATTAAGGTTTTGATGACTGTATTAACATTTTAATTTGTTGTTTAGCAACTTAGATCATGCAAAACCAAGCTTAATTGATGAATTGTGAATTTTGCTTTAAAAAGTGTTAAAATCGGTATTTTTGCAAACTAGGGATTTGGAATTTATACAAATTGATGAGATTAATTTGTGAAAGTGATTTGTATGACCTAATTATGTTATTTAATGAGCATTTTGGCCATTTAAATCACTAAAATTTGTAGATCGGTTAAAACATCAAGTTTTGAACCGAAATGGGAATTTGTGTTAACTAGGTTTTGGAAAATAAATCGATTTGTTTGATTTTAATGTTTTGATGAGTTAAACCCTATTTCATATATAATTAATGATTAGTGAAGCCATGATTGGTACGTTTGGTGTTTTTCTTGATCAATCGGCATTTGTACGCCGATGTCGAGAGTTTTTGGATTGATTCGTGAAAGCAACCATAGGTTTTGACCTATGTGGGATTCGTGTGTCGTTTTAGTCATGAGTCGGATTTTAATGCGATACGGTACGTTATGATATATAGGTACCCCATGTGGACTTCGAGACGACAATCAAGCGTGTGGCGACGTCGGCACCGGCGAGCGAGGACCAGGTGAGTAGATTTATATCTACGGGGAGAAGTCGGGTGGATGGCGTATAGCACCCCCGCTGTTCATGGTGATGTATACGAATACGTATACATACATATATTTATTATATGTTTGAGTTGATTGATGATAAAGATGGATTTTTAGTGTTCTTGGATTGGTTTAGTGTAGTTGTGAAACCCTAGAGTAGGGGTTGCACCTATACACACACGCACACACATTTTTGCATACGTCCTTTCTTTTACATGTGCGTATATGGGATTATATATTTATGTGTTCACATGGGTATGGGACTATGTGACCATATACTAAATTTGAGGATAGTACTTAGGATTGAGATTTGAGTTGAGGCCGTGAGATCGGTGATATGGCAGGATTCGTATTTGAGATACATCCTGATGTTATAGCGGATCTTTGGATGACGATGCCATGTGAATAGTGATTTTAGTAGTGTACTAAACTTAGGTCAGTACCCCAGATGATGATCTTGATAAAGAGGATACCATTTCAACAGTGTGGTGAGTATGATATTGACCTGTACCCAGATTTGGGGATGCCGTACGACGGATTTACGTACGAGCTATATATTGATGATTGATCCGCACTCTTGACTTGGGATGTCTGATTATAGATATGGTATCGAATATGATATTATTGAGGCGGGATCACCGACTAATATATATACAGGTATGTATACGTATCGACTCAGATGTTAGGCGATTTCCTTACCTGTAGTTCAGCTTGTTAGTTCAGCCGTATAGTTTAGTGTAGTTGTTAGACTAGATTAGACTCCTACCTATTTCAAAACTATCGAATCGTGGGTATTTTAAAAGACAGGTCAAGGGATTTTACGGATATTTCAAAAGACGTATCTTTTCATAAAAACACCGTAGCCCTTATTTTCAAAACACCACGATTCGTGTTATTTCAAAAGGCACTATTGTAGGACTTATATTAGGGTAATGCAATTTAGTTATCGTTGTGTCTAGTGTTCAGCTCCCGCATATTATTGCTGTTGCTCCGCATCGCATACTTATTGTAATTCAAATTTCATTATTGATATCATGTTGTTAGGACACCATCACCATTACCGATGATGCGTATGTACCACGTACACTTACTTGCCGGCTCACACATATCTTCATCGGTAATTGCCATGTCACGTACACTTAGAAAATACTATTTCATTGACATAGGTTGTTAGCTAATAGTTTAGACATGATATTAGTGTACTTACCTTATATGCCAGTTTAGACATTGTAGTTATTACTTGTCACTTCATGCATACTGTTATTCTTCGTTATGCCGCATTCATGGATTCTCATGCATATATTCACTATTTTACGTGCTATTGAGGTTTTGGATTCGGATTTCCATGAGATTTTCTGGATTTGGGAGGAAAACCGCAAAACTTATACAAACTTCTTCTCTTTTTAAATAAAAGCGCGGTTTTCCCATGATGTATGAGTCGTCCACCATGAGTTTGCTGATGGATTTCGAGACCCGATTCGAGGAGACGGATGAACCGTTTTGGGTACATGGTGGGCCAGGTAAGGTACCCCGGTGCAAGAAGGTCGTGTTGCTGACGTTGAGCCTGGCAGGGGAGCACTACCGACAGGTGATATTACCCGACGCGTCGGATATCCGGAGGATACCTTCGTAGTCTTGAGATGGATGGTAGGGGCCGGTCTGGATTGACGGCGCCCTAGATATTGAGATTTGATACATTGAGATTTCGAGATATTGAGGTACTGAGATTTGATGATCCAGGTCAGTCCGGGTAGCCGGAGCCTGAGATATTGAGATATGTGGATTTATGTTTTTGTGTCGATGCTAGACACGGTTTATACTGATTTCCTTATGATACCTCATTCTTAAAAAAAATTCAGAAATCTCACTGAGTTATGAAAGCAGTTTCTTTAGTACATGTACTCTTTTTTCAGGCATTCATACATCATCCATATGATATATTGCTATCTGAGGCACTGACACGAGCACTTGGTATTACTGTTGTTTAGAGGTATATCCTAGCCATTGTTATAGGCTGCTGGTTATATATTTGAGGATATATATTGATCGTATGACCTAGGATTGCGTCATACATGCGATTCCTGTTCGTACATGTATTCTATTCACGAGTTGGCAACTCACCCACGTTGTGCCCCAGTTTCTTGCAGGTTTTGCCGTACAGGTTTTATTACGGCTTTGTTGGCACTGCTTCTTTCGGGTGACTTGCTAGTAGGTGGGTTTATTTGTATCGTACCCATCATTATACATTGTATATTATTATTCAGTTGTATCTAGAAGTTCCATCAACCAAACATGTATTTATTTCAGATAGAGACCAGTGATGTTTATTCTTTCGACCTTAAAGTCGCGCGTTGTATTTCTATGGATTTCTTGCTATTTTGAGTTTCCTTTTGATTTTTGATCCTCGCCCTTGGCGTTGTATATTATATTGCTTGTGTGGTTGTGACCGTCGATTGACGAAGAGCTAGCTCCTGCTTGGGGATGCCTTTTTATTGATTTCGTATACTATTCATGTTGTATCCCGTTTGGGGGCCAGTATTTACAAAGGAGACTCTGCCGAAATTTTCATAAAATACTTGATGTTTTTTAAACAAAACGCATAATTCGGCTTATGCTTTTAAAACTACTTGTTTTAAGTTGGTTTTCCTTCACTCTACTACTTTTCTTGGTTTGGATTTCTGGGTTTTCGGCTTACTTAGATTACGTACGCCTCGAGACTTTCGTAGTTTATGTGCCAGTCATGTTTCGTACTTTCGGGACGTGACACATTGTTGGTGTACATGGATTCCATCTCAGATCGCATTGCATCCAGCCATTTCATAGAGTCCCCACTCATGATGGCCTGCTCGAAACTAGTTGGGTCATCATCTTCCATGATGCAATTCTCGCTCCTACCATCAATGAGAAAACCGTAGTATCTCTCAGGTGGATGAGGAACCCTACTAGATCGGCGTAGAGGCTGAGGTTCGTTGGGAACTATCGAATCCTCTGGTTCTACCAAATCTTCTATTGTAGTTTGTATAGCTGGAACTTCTTCCAGTTCTACCTCCTTGCCACTAATTTCTTTTTCAAGAAATTCCTTTTTTAAAAAGGTGGCATGTCGAGAAACAAACACTTTATGTTCCTCAGTGTAGTAGAAGATATACCCTCGCGAATGTTTGGGATATCCAATAAACTTACACAGAAAAGACCTTGCCTCGAGCTTGTCCGTATTTTGTGTTTTCACATATGCCGGACAACCCTATATCTTAACATAATTAAGACATGATCTCTTTCCTTTCCATATCTCATACGGAGTGGTTGGCACAGATTTGGTGGGAACCATATTCAATAAGTATACAGCTGTCTCCAGTGCATATCCGAAAAAGGAAAGAGGCAACTCAGCAGTACTCATCATAGAGCGCACCATATCTAATAAGGTGTGATTCCTCCGCTCTAATACACCGTTGTGCTATGGTGTATACGGAGGAGTAAGCTGAGAGAGAATCCCATTCTCTTTTAGATAGTCACGGAATTCCGTGCTCAAGTATTCTCCTCCCCGATCAGATCGAAGGATTTTAATACTTTTACCCGTCTGGTTCTCAACTTCATGCTTATATTCGTTGAATTTCTCAAAAGCTTCAGACTTGTGTTTCAACAGGAACACATGACCGAATCTTGAGAGATCGTCAGTGAATGTAATGAAGTATGAGGAACCATTCCTGGCATGTGTAGACATGGGACCGCATACATCACTATGTATTAGTCCCAAGAGTTCCGTAACTCTTTCTCTGTGTCCTGTAAACGGTATATCCATTTTTATGTAACTTAGCTAGTCATGTCGCATTGATATGATCTAGTCTACAATGTCACAAGAAAGATTCGTTCATTTCTGAACTTTTCCTCTTGTGTGTGTTCTGTATGTTAAAAACTGTGTTTTGATTCAGAACGTATAATCCGTTACATAACGCACCAAATCCAATCAACACTTGATTTAGGTAAGTGTTCATAACATTATTCTCTACTACAAAGTTATATCCATCTTTATCTAATAAAGAAATTGATATTAAATTGCATATCATGGAGGGTACGTAATAATAGTCGTTTAGGATCAATGTATTCCCAGTTGGCAATACAAGGTGATATTCACCAACTGTTTTGGCTGCAACACATCCACCATTCCCTACTTTTAGAGAATGATCACCTTTTCCCAGTTCTCTACCTTTCCTTAACCCATGCAATAAATTGCATATATGGGATCCCGATCCGGTATCTAATACCCAGGACATAGAGTGTACTGAGAAACAGTTCTCAGTAACTAACACACCCGAAGAAGATGCATCAACATGCTTATTCTTCGTTTGGGTGGCGTGGTAATCCGGATATTCTCTTATTTCCTGCTCGGACTTATAACACTTATAAGTTAGAGCGGAACCAACGTTCCCCTACTCAGTATAACAAGCAGGTTCGGTCAATACATCCATATTATTATCTTGATTAAGGCGTGACATTGGTTGCTGCCTGGAGAAAGAGAGAAGGCAACGTGTTAGCGTGCGCTCTTTGCAAGATTAGATTGGTTATTATCTTATCTAATAAGGATGACTCCCACTGTTTTTATCAAATCTTCCTTTAAACCCTAAAAGACAAGACTAGCCGGGATTAATTACATCTTACAAGTTCGCCAATCTTTCAGCCAGGCCAGTGCTGGTATTTGAGGGAGGTTCCCCGTGCTTTCGCACAGACCTAATTAAAATAAACCTCGTTTTCCCAGGGGCGTGACTCCGTTAACACCTTTCAAGACACCTACTTGATTGGCTAATTATGATGTGTAAAATTCTCCCAGGAGTAACTCTTACTCACAGTGGGTATCGGGATCCAACTATCTCATAGAAGGTATGCAATCTCATTGCAAATTTCAACACTTGAAATTCCCGATATAATATTTTGCGCCTAGCGTCCTATAGCCTTGACGCAGGCAAACAAACCATTGTCCGCTAGTCAAGTTCAACCCGTCAATTTCTTGATTGAATTAAACCCACCCGCATGACCCTTGACGCAGGCCAACAAAGTCGCACGAATACCCTAATCCAATCGCATCATATGCAGCAGATAAGCACTAAATAGCTACCGCACACTACGCCTTGACGCAGGCCAACAAATGTAGCACAAATACTAAACAGTACTTACCTAAAATGACGGAGAGCTACGTGAGGTTTTTAAGAAAACTTTTTGCGTAATGAACTTGATATCGTTGCAGAATCGAGTGATTTTGAAAAAGAGTGTTTTTGAGGCTTTTATTAGTTCCGATAACGAGGTCACTCCCGGTGAAGGGATCTCGGCTGTTTCCTCATCGAATGAGGTGCTGGATATTCTACAAGGAATACCGCTATGCGAAGCAAAAACTAAAAAAGTCAATCAAAAACAAAACCGAGTGGGTTGTAGCATCTGCTAGTTTCACTAAAGAGGTTACTCCCAGTGAAAGGATCTCGGATCTTTCCTTATCGAATAAGGTGCTGGATATTCTACATGGAATACCGTTATGCAAAGAAAAAACTAGAGATGCCCTTTTTGTAAATTTGATTCTACAACATCATTTTGGTTTCTTTTCTTTCATTAATCTCATTAATGAAGTCCCATCAATTATGTTATTTATATTTGTGCCCTAGAGACCATTACTGTACATACGATGTACATTGTAGTGGATGCTTGGACATATACATGGAGGACTTTCTTGCTCGACATGATAGTATGCTATCTGGTTGCTCTTTATCTTAACATGTACAATGATTGTCTCTATGTAACATGTTGATAAAACCCTTATGATGAGTACTTGACTACCAGGATTATGATGCAGATCATACTAGTGGGGACAGTGTAGTCACTAAGTACTTCCTTCAAATGTTCCTAGTCGTAGATGTATCGAGACAGGGCATAGATATACCATAGTAAACTAGCGTATAGCTTCTCGACCCATGTAGATGGGCGATGGATGATCCCATATCCATTGGTGTTTGACATCAGAGACGGTATACGGGTGCTCAAAGGAGACTGGGTACACTGAACGGACTCATCGAGAACTCCTAGATGGTATTATATCTATCGTCAGATAGTAGTTCTCTGGTGACACTGGTATAGGTTAGTCTGTAGACCCGAGATCGTCATAGAGTCTTGTGTGATTCCCACTGTGCTTTGATTTCCACCTTACCACGTTCAAGAGAACATGCAAAACGGTGGCTTTTAGGTACAGTCCCGAATCATATGGAGGAAATGAGAGATAGGAGGGGTTTCGTCTCTCCCGGTATTGGGGGTTGATGTTGTGCTGTGCTCGATTGGCTATAACAGGAAGTTCCTGGCCAGGCCTGCTTCAGAGATATACTGGTAAGTGTTATCAGTTGTTTCTCGACCCGTTATGAGCCACATATCTACATGACTTATCGAGTTACCGGGGTCTGACGTTTACCACCCCTAGACGAGATATGCGACATATCAGACGAAGAGACCGGACAGTACGGTAGTGTTACTGATTGGATTCGCAGGAGTATGAGTAGGCTTGCTTGTTGATCTTCTGATCGCTCAATACCCGGGTGGCCATTACGTTTAGCAGACCGCTTGCGGCTTGTGGGTGTTTGATATGATCATCACCTACTGCCAGCGTATTGACGAGTCTTTAGAGTCCTACACAGAGATTTCCTGGCTCAAGCGAAACGGAGTAGGAGCGCATATGTGATATGTGCGGGACCGAGATTAATACGATATGTGATACCATATTCTATTCTCGTGATTTGTGACATCGGTCGGTTATATGCGATATAGCTGGGTTATCGGATCAAGAGTTGATTCGATTAGTTGTTACATATAAATATTAGTCGGTTATATGTGATACAGCCGGATTATTAAATCAAGAGTTGATTTGATAATCTAATGTATAATTATATATTTGATATATTAATTTACATTAACTAGTATTAGCTCACTTATGATTTCTTTTCTCACTTGATGTGCACATTGTATATATGTGATGTGTATATTTGTTTACATGTTTGTGTCATGCTAGGTTACAAATGCAACATAATAGTATGAGACTTATACCATGCAAGGGTTTATGTTTTTGTTTTATTTATCATTAATTAATTCACAAATCATTTGAATTAGTCATGGATAAGCTTGTAGAAGCTTATGGATACATTGACTTATTCAACTCTTTTGTCATTGCTTAAGATTTTTGTTAACCCAACTCTTAACCTTAGCCCTTGGTTTATTCTCTACATGAGTTAGGCATGAGAGGATAACTCACCAAGGTTGCATTTCTAACCTTATGAATTATTCATTCATAACTCTCATTCATCTCTCTTCTTCTTCTTCTTCTTCTTCATGAGCTCAAGAAAAATGTTTTCTAGGGTTTTGAGAGGTGATGAAATATTATGAGAAAAATAAATCTAAAGTGAGCCCACTTTCTATTTCATCATTCTCTACTACTTTCCATTTAGTATAGGGTGTTTGCTTCACTAACTTCGCAATTAGTGAAGAGATAGCTTGGGTTAGTGTCTCCTCGACGTAGATCATCTTCGGCCTCGAAGTCTTGTAGCAAGCTTGATCCATACATCTTGTGGAGCCTCTCCAGAGTCCGAAAGTACATGATCGCAGCGAAGGGACGACTACACAGAGCTAATGAAGTGAAGGACCGGTCTACAAAGGTTGTATTCCTTGTTCACTTTTAGTTACAAAGTGTTTGTATTTTAATCCGTCGGATTTCTAGTATACGATTCTAGGGTTAGAGTTAGCTAGAATGGCAATTTTTTAATATGGCATGAATGATACCTCCCGAAACCTTGCTGCCGTCTAGGCAACCCAGCAGTGGTATCAGAGCCATGCTAGAAAATTAGACGGATTTTGTTAAGATTATGAAACCGAAATAATCCGAAACTTGCAACGCCAAAAACTGGTTTCTGTCGATTCTAAAAGGTTGTCAATTTTTTTTTTAAAAACTACAGAATGTTATATGGGATATATCATGAACACCATGAAAAATTCAGGGGGTATGCTCAGATTTTGGCTGAGGGCAATGAGGTTGTGGCCGGCCACTTTCTGTTAATTTTGCTTGAAATTTTCACTGTGTTCCAGTGACTGGGTTTTGGTGTTTCAGGTGTTGTTTGTTTTTGCTAATTTTGCATGTGATGTGAACTTACACTATAAGCAATTCGGAGTGTTTCGTATTCGTAGTTTTAATAATATTTCGGGTTATTCACATATTGTCTAAGCGAAGTTTAAAATTTCGATCGAATGACAAAAACCCATTTTTCCAAGTTTAACGTATTCGGAAAAACATGCAAGTAATTCTATGAACCCTCTAGAAGAATGAAACCCTAACTCGACTTTTTTGGATCGCGGAACCACGGTCATACCCTAGGGTTTGCCGCAGTTCTGTGGCGACATGAGTGAGGCTTGGGTCTGCCCTTCTACGTCTGGTGCATAGGTACTGTGGCATATTCTGGGTATTATTGAACTGTGCTCATGTGTTGAGCGGTCGGGAAATTGTAGGACTTTGATGAATCGATCGAAAAGTTTAATGTCGTCCGGATATTATGTGATGGAATACAATATTTGGAATCCACAAATGTAGTTATGAGATATCTAATTTGAATTTTATAAATCTAGCAGTTTAGTCTCATATGATCGGTTGCCACGGAATTTTGATGTGATCAAAAGTCCGTCGCAATCACGTAGTGTACGCTGATACTCGCCGGTTAACCTTATTAGATAGCCACGCCCTATAGCCCCGACCAAGTGACTATAGAAGAATCCCGTCGCCAAAAGCATCCCTTCGGGTGCTCGCGGCCGTGGTGTTCCGCCTTAGTGCACTTCGTCGACGGCATCGGGGGGTGCGGCCGTCTACTAAAGTTTCCGACGAGCATTCGATCAGGATGTCGGGAATCTTGTTGAATTGCCCTATTTGTTCTTGAAAAATGTTTTCGATATTGAGACTAAAAGGTGGGGTTTATAATTGTTAGGCATGTGATGTCTAAGGAATTCATTTGGTTTGGCATGTGATGTCTAAGGGGGTTGCGGATTCCAACTGTTGCAGTTTTTTCACTTTCTTTTCTGCGAACGTAAGTGTAATATGTGGTGTATCGCCGGTTTCGTTGATATATGTCAACGACAATTAGGATACGCATATTTACTTACGTAGATGACATGTGATGTTATGTGTTGCTGGGATATGTTATATTGGATCGTCGTGTTTGAATAGCCGGGGGTTTTATGTGAGATGAGAGTTTTTCATTTTCATTCATGTAAAATTCATTGTAAATAATATTCTTTTATTGGGGCACTTCCGGGTTGAGGATGATATCACCATTGTATATTATTTACTTTTACGCATTAGGATAGACCCAAGGCAGGGAGCACAAGTAACCGAGTTCTTGGGTCCAGTGGGAGACCATCCTGAGGAGTCGAGACCGGGTCTCCTAATTCTAGAATTGGTAGGGTTGCTTGCCGCTCTCGTAGGGGTCTAGGGATGTGGGTTTGGCTATTCATCACGACCGTGGAATCAGTGTTTTATACAGGCTTAATTTAAAACTCAGAAATCCTAGTATATCCAATATTTCATATGCTGTTGTTTTGCGGCGATATTCTGTGATGTGATCACTGTATATGTTAAGATGCATACTGTATACAGTATATGTGATATATTATATAGACGTTACTTATGTTTTACACCCACGCTAGCCCTGCCCCACTCTGCCGTCAGTTACCTAACCTAACGGTTCATGAGGGGACATCGAGGCGAATGCGGATGGCATAAGCGTACGTTGTATTTATCTGTGATATTTAGGTAACTTAAATGATGGGAATTCATTAATGAAATTAATGAAACCTAAAGATGTTATGGAATCGAGTTTTCAAAAACTGGTAACTCTAGTTGTTGCTTTGCATAGCGGTACTCCTAATAGAATATCCAGCACCTTATTCGATAAGGAAAGAGCCGAGATCCCTTCACCGTGAGTGACCTCTTTAGCAATAACAGGCAGATGCTACAAACACGGTTTGTCTTTTAATTGCTTTTATAGTTTTTTCTTAGCACAGTGGTATTTGTGAAATATCCTGCACCCTATTCGATAAGGAAAGAGCCGAGATCCCTTCACCCGGAGTGACCTCTTTAGCAAAACTAGCATAGGCCTCAAGACACTCCATTTAAATCATTTGATTCTACAACGATATCAAGTTCATTACGCAAAGGGTTTTCATAAAAACCTGTCGTAGCCCTCCGTCATTTCAGATAAGTAATAGTTAGTATTCGTGCAGCGTTTGTTGATCTCTGTCAAGGCATAGTGTGCGGTAGCTGATTAGTGCTTATCTGCAATGCATATGATGCGATTGGATTAGGGTAGTCATGCGACCTTGTTGACCTCTGTCAAGGGTCATGCCGGTGGGTTTATTTCAATCAAGAAATGACGGATTGAACTTGACTAGCAGCCTATGGATTGTTGACCTCTGTCAAGGTCATAGGATGCTTAGGGCAAAATATTATCGGGAATATCAAGTGTTGAAATTTACAATGAGATTGCATACCATTTATGATATAGTTGGATCCCGATACCCACTGCAAGTAAGAGTTACTCCTGAAAGAGTTTTACACATTACAATTAGCCGATCAAGTAGGTGTCTAGAAAGGTGTCAAGGGGATTACGCCCCTGGGAAAATGAGGTTTATTTTAATTAGGTCCGTGGGAAAGCACAGGGAACCTCCCTCAAAGTACCGTTACTGGCCTGGCTGAAAGATTGGCAAACTTGTAGGGTGTAATTAATCCCGGCTAGTCTTTCCTTTTAGGGTTTGAATGGAGATTTGACTAAAACAGTGGGAGCCATCCTGATTAGATAAAATAATAACCAATCTAATCTTGCAAGAGCATACGCTGAGTGTTTTCTTCTCTCTCTTTCCAAATAGCGACCATGTCACAACTTAATTAAGATAATAATACGGATGTATTGACCGAACACGCTTGTTATACTGAGCTGGGGAACGTTGGTTCCGCTCCAACATATAACTGTTATAAGACCGAGCAGGAAATAGGGAATTACCAGAATTCCCGTGCCGCCCAAACGAAGAAAGTGCATGATGATGCATCTTCTTCGGGTGTGTTCATTACCGAGAACTGTTTCTTAGTTTCCTTTACATCCTGGGTATGAGATACCGGATCAGGATCCCATACATGTAATCTGTTACATGGGCTGCAGATAGGTAGAGAACTGAGAATGGGTGATAATGTTTAAGAGTTAGAAATAGTGCAATTGTTGCAGCCAAGATGTTGGCAGTTATCACCCTGTATCATCAAATACAATGATTCTGAACGAATGTTATTAGATACCGAACATTATATACAATATCATATCGGTCTCTTTATTCAGTAAAGAAGAATATAATTTTGTATTGTTGGATATTGTTTTGAACATTTCCTATATCAAGAGTTGATCGGATCAGGCACGTTATCTAAAAGCATATATGTTCTGAATTAAATCACAATTCTTAACGTACAGAACACATACAATAGGAAGAGTTCAGAAATGAACGAATCCTTCTTGAGGTATTGTAGACTAGGTCATATCAATGCGACCCGACTAGCTAAGTTACATTAAGATGCATATTTAAATTAGTTTGAATTTACACCTTGTGAAACTTGTCAGTCATGTCACAAAGATAATATGACCACAGCTCCGTTTACTGGAAACAGAGAAAGAGTTAGTGAGCTTTTGGGATTGACACATGATCATGTATGTAAGTCCCCTGTCTACACATGCCAGGACTGGTTCTTTGTACTTCATTACATTCACCGATGATCTCTCAAGATTCGGACATATGTTCCTGTTGAAACACAAGCCTGAACCTTTTGAGAAATTCAAACAATATAAGTCAGAAGTAGAGAACCAAAGGGGTATAAGTATTATATCCTTTCATGTGATCAGGGAGGAGAATACTTGAGCACGGAATTCTTGGATTATTCTAATGGAGAATGAGATTCTCTCTCAGCATTACTCCTCAGTATACACCACAGTACGTCAGTGTATCGGGGCAGAGCAATCGCACCCTACGTGATATGGTGTGCTCTATGATGAGTACTACTGAGTTGCCTATTTCCTTTTCGGGGTTATGAACTTGAGAAGCTGCATACTTATTGAATAGGGTTCCAACCAAATCAGGTGCCTACCAGTCCATATGCGATATGGTATGGGAAGAGCCCATCTCTTAAGTAAGTTAAGATTTGGGGTTGTCCGGCCTATGTCAAAAGCAAAATCCGGACAAGCTCGAGGCAAGGTTGGTTTTGTGGAAGTTTGTTGGATATCCCAAGCATTCGCAAGGGAATATCTTCTACCACACTGAGGAACAAAAAGTTTTTCGTTTCTCAGCATGCCACCTTTGGGAAAGGGAATTTCATGTGAAGAAATTAGTGGTCATGAGGTAGAACTAGAAGGAGTTTCAGCTACAAACTGCAGCTGATGATTTGGTAGAACCGAAGGATTCAATAGTTCCTAACGGATCTCAGCCTCTCTGCCGATCTGGTAGGGTTTCTCATCCACCTGAGAGATACTTCGGTTTTCTCTATGACAGTGGAAGCGAGGATGGTATCTTGAGATGATGACCCAACTAGTTTCGAGCAGGCCATAAGGAGTGGGGACTCCGTGAGAATGGTTGGATGCTATGCGATCTGAGATGGAATCCATATACACCAACAAAGTATGGACTTTGGTTGCTTTATCTGAAGGGTTAAATCCCCATCAGGAGCAAATATATCTTGAGAAAATTACTTGGTGTACATGGAAAAGTTGAGACTTTCAAAGCTAAGACTTGTTGCAAAAGGTTCTCGTCATCGACCAGGTGTGGATAAAGATGAAACCTTTTCTCCTGTGGCTATACTTAAGTCCATCCGGATCCTACTTACCATTGCTACATACCATGACTACGATATCTGGCGGTTGGGTGTCATGACTGCTTTTCTAAATAGTGATTTAGAAGAGAGCGTCTATAAGTACACAGCCGGAGGGCTTCGTAGACAGTGGCAGCAGCGGAAATGTGTGCAAGATGCTTTATGGGTTAAAGCAGGCATCGCGGAGTTAGAACATCTGTTTTGATGTGGTAGTCAAAGAGTTTGACTTCATCAAAATGGTAGATGAAACTTGTATATACAAAAAAGGTAGTAGAGAGTATGGTGGCATTCTTCGTAATGTACATAGAAGACATACTTTTGATAAGAAAGGAGTTTCATATGCTACGCTCGGTCAATCTCCTCTTATCACAAGGATTCTCCATAAAGGATCAAGGTGATACCACCTAAATCCTGGGTTTTGGATCTATAAGATAGATCTAAATGAATGTTAGGATTCTCACTAGGTGTAGTGAGATGGTATCAATCGATTCTAGGGAGAATCACTAGATAGCTTCCAGGGTGGTAAGGTCGACTGAATGTCAGTCACATGCATTGTCTTTACCCTCAGTGCAGGGACGGTAAGTTGAAAGAGTTCCAAGCTAGATACTGTGACATACTAGACGATAAAGGTTGAATATATTGCTAACAAGGATTCTACCAAAGAGGTAGTCTGGATGTATATAAGTTCATGAGATGAACTTCGTTCCTACCATTATGTGACAATAGAGTTTTAGCCCTGGCCTAGGAACCCTCGTCCCATCAGTGATCTAGACATATTCTCAGGCAGTATCACCTGATCATAGAGATGGTTGATCTCCAGGGAGATCGAGGTTAAGAGAGTAGACATAGAGGAGAACAGGGCGGATCCACTCACAAAGGCCTATTCCCAGGAGAGACTTTTATAGGATGGTTGAGTATGAGATACTTCAACCCCTGCTGATTATTGGGTATGGGATACTACAAAAGATGGCCCTAGTGCAAGTGGGAGATTATTAGTTAAATGTGTGCCCAAGAGGCCATTACTGTACATACGATGTATATTGTAGTGGATGCTTGGACATATACATGGAGGATTTTCTTGCTCAACATGATAGTATGCTATCTGGTTGCCCTTTATCTTAACATGTGCAATGATTGTCTCTATGTTACATGTTGATAAAGCCCTTAGGATGAGTACTTGACTACCAGGATTATGATGCAGATCATACTAGTGGGGACAGTGTAGTCGCTAAGTACATTCTTCAAATGTTCCTAGTCGTAGGTGTATCAAGACAGGGCATCGATATACCATAGTAGACTAGCGTATAACTTCTCGACCCATGTAGATGGAAGATGGATGATCCCATATCCATTGGTGTTTGACATCAGAGACAGTATACGGGTGCTCAGTGGAGACTGGGTATACTGAACGGACTCGCCGAGAACTCCTAGATGATATTATACCTATCGTCAGATAGCAGTTCTCTGGTGACACTGGTACAGGTTAGTCTGTAGACCCGAGATCGTTATAGAGTCCTGTGTGATTCCCACCGTGCTTTGATTTTCACCTTACCACGTTCAAGAGAACGTGCAAAACGGTGGCTTTTGGGTACAGTCCCGAATCACATGGAGGTAATGAGCAATATGAGGGGTTTCGACTCTCCCGGTATTGGGGGTTGATGTTGCGCCGTGCTCGATTGGCTATAACCGGAAGTCCATGGCCAGGGCTGCTTCAAACATATACTGGTAAGTGTAATCAGTAGTTTCTCGACCCGTTATGAGCCTCATATCGGCACGACTTATCGAGTTACTGGGGTCTGACGTTTACCACCCCTAGACGAGATATGCGACATATCAGACGAAGAGACCGGACTGTACGGTAGTGTTACTGATTGGATTCACGGGAGTATGAGCAGGCTTTCTTGTTGATCTTCTGATCGCTCGATACCCGGGTGGCCGTTATGTTTAGTAGACCGCTTGCGGCTTGTGGGTGTTTGATATGATCATCACCTACTGTCGGCGTATTGACGAGTCTTTAGAGTCCTACACAGCGGTTTCCTGGCTCAAGCGAAATGGAGTAGGAGCGCATATGTGATATGTACGGGACCGAGATTAATACGATATGTGATACCGTATTCTATTCTCGCGATTTGTGACATTCATCGGTTATATGCGATATAGCCGGGTTATCGGATCAAGAGTTGATTCGATTAGTTGTTACATATAAATATTAGTCGGTTATATGTGATATAGCCGGATTATTAAATCAAGAGTTGATTTGATAATCTAATGTATAATTATACATTTGATATATTAATTTACATTAACTAGTATTAGCTCACATATGATTTCTTTTCTCACTTGATGTGCACATTGTATATATGTGATATGTATATTTGTGTACATGTTTGTGTCATGCTAGGTTACAAATGCAACATATTAGTATGAGACGCATACCATTCTAGGATTTATGTTTCAGTTTTATTTATCATTAAGTTATTCACAAAACATTTGAATTAGTCATGGATAAGCTTGTAGAAACTTATGGATACATTGTCTTAGTCAACTCTTTTGTCATTGTTTAAGATATTTGTTAACCCAACCCTTAACCTTAGCCCTTGATTTATTCTCTACATGAGTTAGGCATGAGAGTATAACTCACCATGGTTGCATTTCTAACCTCTTGAATTATTCATTCATAACTCTCATTCATCTCTCTTCTTCTTCTTCTTCTTCATGAGCTCAAGAAAAATGTTTTCTAGGGTTTTGAGAGGGGATGAAATATTATGAGAAAAATAAATCTAAAGTAAGCCCACTTCTTACTTCATCATCCTCTACTACTTGCCATTTAGTATAGGGTGTTTGCTTCACTAAATTCACAACTAGTGAAGAGATAGCTTGGGTTAGTGTCTCCTCGACGTAGATCATCTTCCGCCTCGAAGTCTTCTAGCAAGCTTGATCCGTACATCTTGTGGAGCCTCTCTAGAGTCCGGAAGTACATGATCGCAGCAAAGAGACGACAACACAGAGCTAATGAAGTGAAGTACTGATCTACAAAGGTTGTATTCCTTGTTCACTTTTAGTTACAAATTGTTTGTATTTTATTCCGTTGGATTTTTAGTATACGATTCTAGGGTTAAGGTTAGCTAGAACAGCAATTTTTTAATATAGCATGAATGATGCCTCCTGAAACCTTGATGCCGTGCTAGGCAACCCAATAATGGTATCAGAGCCATGCTAGAAAATTAGACGCATTTTGTCAAGATTACGAAACTGAAATACTCCGAAACATACAATGCCAAAAACTGGTTTCTGTCGATTCTATAAAGTGGTCAAATTTTTTTAAAATAAGTACAGAATTTTATATGGGATATATCATTAACACCATGAAAAATTAAGGGGGTATGCTTGGATTTAGGCCGAGGACAATGAGGTTGGGGCCGGCCACTTTCTGTTGTTTTTTCTTGAAATTTTCACTGTGTTCCAGTGACTGGGTTTTGGTGTTTCAGGGGTTGTTTGTTTTCGCTAATTTTCCATGTGATGTGAACTTACACTATAAGCAATTCGGAGTGTTTTGTATTCATAGTTTTAACAATTTTTCGGGTTATTCACATATTGTCTAGGCGAAGTTTAAAAGTTCGATCAGATGTCAAAAATCCATTTTTCCAAGTTTAACGTATTCGGAAAAACATACAAGTAATTCTATGAACCCTCTAGAAGAATGAAACCCTAACTCGACTTTTTTTGATCGCAGAATCGCGGTCATACGATAGGGTTTTCCGCAGTTCCGTGGCGACATGAGTGAGGCTTGGGTCTGCCCTTCTACGGCTGATGCATAGGTATTGTGGCATATTCTGGGTATTATTAAACTGTGCTCAAGTGTTGAGCTGTCGGGAAATTGTGGGACTTTGATAAATCGATTGAAAAGTTTAACGTCGTCCGGATATTATGTGATGGGATACAATATTTGGAATGCACAAATATAGTTATGAGATAACTAATTTGAATTTTATAAATCTAGCAGTTTAGTCTCATATGATCGGTTGCCACGGAATTTTGATGTGATCAAAAGTCCGTCGTAATCACGTAGCGTACGCGGATACTCGCCAGGTAAATTTATTAGATAGCCACGCCCCATAGCCCCGACCAAGTGACTGAAGGAGAACCCCGTCGCCAAAAGCATCCGTTCGGGTGCTCGCGGCCGCGGTGTTTCGCCTTAGTGCTCTTCATCGACGGCATCGGGGGGTGCGGCCGTCTACTAAAGTTTCCGACGAGCATTCGATCAGGATGTCGGGAATCTTGTTAAATTGCCCGATTTGTAATTGAAAAGTGTGTTTGATATTGAGACTAAAAGGCGGGGTTTAAAATTGTTAGGCATGCGTTGTCTAAGGAATTCATTTGGTTAGGCATGTGATGTCTAAGGTGGTTGCGGATTCCAACTGTTGTAGTTTTTTCACTTTCTTTTCTACGACCATAAGTGTAAAATGTGGTGTATCGCCGGTTTCATTGCTATATGTCAACGACAATTGGGATACGAATATTTACTTACATAGATGACATGTGATGTTATGTGTTGGTGGGATATGTTATATTGGATCGTCGTATTTGAATAGCCGGGGGTTTTATGTGAGATGAGAGTTTTTCATTTTCATTCATGTAAAATTCATTGAATGTAATATTCTTTTATTGAGGCACTTCCGGGTTGAGGATGATATCACCATTTTATATTATTTACTTTTCCGCATTAGGATAGACCCAAGGCGGGGAGCACAAGTAACCGGGTTCTAAGGTCCGGTGTGAGACCAACTCGAGGAGTCGAGACTGGTTCTTCTAACTCAAGAATTGGTAGGGTTGCTTGCTGCTCTTGTAGGGGTCTACGGATGTTGGTTTGGCTACTCATCACGACCGTGGAATCCGTGCTTTATACAGGCTTAATTTAAAACTCGGAAATCCTAATATATCCAATATTTCATATGTTGTTGTTCTGCTGCGATATTCTGTGATGTGATCACTGTATATGTTGAGATGGATACCGTATACAGTATATGTGATATATTATATAGACGTTGCTTATGTTTTACACCCGCGCTAGCCCTGCCCCGCTCTGCCGTTAGTTACCTAACCTAACAATGCATGAGGGGACATCGAGGCGAATGCGGATGGCATAAGCATACGTTGTATTTATCTGTGATGTTTAGGTAACTTAAATGATGGGATTTCATTAATGAGATTAATGAAACTAAAAGAAACCTAAAGATATTATGGAATCGAATTTTCAAAAACAGGTAGCTCTTGTTGTTGCTTTGCATAGCGGTATTCCATGTAGAATATCCAGCACCTTATTCGATAAGGAAAGAGCCGAGATCCCTTCACCGGGAGTGACCTCTTTAGCAATAACTGGCAGATGCTACAAACACAGTTTGTCTTTTGATTGCTTTTATAGTTTTTGCTTTGCACAGTGGTATTTGTGAAACATCCTGCACTTTATTCGATAAGGAAAGAGTCGAGATCCCTTCACCGAGAGTGACCTCTTTAGCAAAACTAGCAAAGCCTCAAAAACACTCCATTTAAATCATTTGATTCTACAACGATATCAAGTTAATTACGCAAAGGGTTTTTATAAAAACTTGTCATAGCCCTCCATTATTTCAGATAAGTAATAGTTAGTATTCATGCTGCGTTTGTTGACCTCTGTCAAGGAGTAGTGTGCGGTAGCTGATTAGTGCTTATCTGCAAAGCATATGATGCGATTGGATTAGGGTAGTCGTGTGACCTTCTTGACCTCTGTCAAGGGTCGTGCGGGAGGGTTTATTTCAATTAAGAAATGACGGGTTGAACTTGACTAGCAGCCTATAATTTGTTGACCTCTGTAAAGGTCATAGGACGCTTGGGGCTAAATATTATTGGGAATTTCAAGTGTTGAAATTTGCAAAGTGATTGCATACCATTTATGAGACAGTTGGATCCCGATACCCACTGCAAGTAAGAGTTACTCCTGAGAGAGTTTTACACATTACAATTAGCCGATCAAGTAGGTCTCTAGAAAGGTATCAACGGGGTTACACCACTGGGAAAATGAGGTTTTTTTTAATTAGGTCCATGCGAAAGCACGGGGAACCTCCCTCAAAGTACCAGCACTGGCCTGGCTGAAAGATTGGCGAACTTGTAGAGTGTAATTAATCCCGGATAGACTTTCCTTTTAGGGTTTGAAGGAAGATTTGACTAAAACAGTGGGAGCCATCCTGATTAGATAAAATAATAACCAATCTAATCTTGCAAGAGCATACGCTGAGTGTTTTCTTCTCTCTCTCTCTCCAGGTAGCGACCATGTCACGCCATAATCAAGATAATAATACAGATGTATTGACCGAACCTGCTTGTTATACTAGGCTAGGGAACGTTGGTCCTGCTCCAACTTATAACTGTTATAAGACCGAGCAGGAAATAGGGGAACCAGAATTCCCGTGCCGCCCAGACGAAGAAAGTGCATGATGATGCATCTTCTTCGGGTGTGTTCATTACCGAGAACTGTTTCTCAGTTTCCTTTACGTCCTGGGTATGAGATGCCGGATCAGGATCCCACACATGTAATCTATTACATGGGCTACAGATAGGTAGAGAACTAAGAATGGGTGATAAGTTTTAAGAGTTAGAAACGGTGCAATTGTTACAGCCAAGATGTTGGCAGTTATCACCCTGTATTACAAAATACATTGATTCTGAACGATTGTTATTAGATACCGAACCTGATATACAATATCATATCAGTCTCTTTATTCAGTAAAGAAGGATATAATTTTGTATTGTTGGATAATGTTTTGAACATTTCCTATATCAAGAGTTGATCGGATCAGGCACGTTATCTAAAAGCATATACGTTCTAAATCAAATCACAACTCTTAATGTACAGAACACACACAAGAGAAAGAGTTCAGAAATGAACGAATCCTTCTTGAGGTATTGTAGACTAGGTCATATCAATGCGACCAGAATAGCTAAGTTACATTAAGATTCATATTTAAATTAGTTTGAATTTACATCTTGTGAAACTTGCCAGTCATGTCACAAAGATAATATGACTATAGCTCCGTTTACTGGAAACAGAGAAAGAGTTAGTGGACTCTTGGGATTGACACATGATCATGTATGTAAGTCCCCTGTCTACACATGCCTGGACTGGTTCTTTGTACTTCATTACATTCACCGATGATCTCTCAAGATTCGGACATATGTTCCTGTTGAAACACAAGTCTGAACCTTTTGAGAAATTCAAAGAATATAAGTCAGAAGTAGAGAACCAAACGGGTATAAGTATTATGTCCTTTGATGTGATCAGGGAGGAGAATACTTCAGCCCGGAATTCCTGGATTATTCTAATGGAGAATGTGATTCTCTCTCGGCATTAGTCCTCCGTATACACTGTTGGAGATAGTGCCCTCAGAGTCAATTATTGGATCACAGGCACGTGATTGCAATGATTGAGGGAGGACCTATCCCGGTACGACAGTCTTACTCGAGATGATAGTATGCTATCAGGTTTACCTTTATCATCGTGTACTGCTTTAGGTGACCTGACAGGTCACTATTACACATTGATAGAGCCCCTAGGATTCTTGCTTGACTGCCAGCAGTATGAGGGCGATCATATAAGTGAGAGCTGGAGTCTATAAGCACATCCTTAAAAGGTCCCTAGTCGTGGGAGTTTCGAGACAGGGCATCGATTCTCCATAGTAGACTAGTGTATACAGTCGAGACCCCGACAAGGGGCGGTGGCCGGTCTCACAAGCCACTGGTGTCAGTTGGTTCACCTAAGATGTATACATGTGCTCATTGGGTTATGAGTACACCGGACAGGACTCGCCGGGGACATGCTAGTTGGCCTTATACCTGACGTCAGATAGCAGTTCCCAGGTGACATGTGTACATGTTAGTTCATCGACCTGGGGATCATCATTTGTCTCGTGTGAGTTCCCACTGTGCTTTGATTACTACCCTACCACGGCTCAAAGGAGTCGTGCAAATAGGTTTTAGTTGGGTACAGTCCCGAGCCACATGGAGGCAGTGAGCGGATCTTCGGGGGTTCGTCTCTCCCGGTATTGGGGGTGAGGTCGCGCTGTGTCTAGGAGAGCCATTACACGAAGTCCTTAGCCAAGGCAGGAGATTTACTGGTAGGTATTCCAGTAGTATCTCAGGGTGTTCTGGGCTACACTCCGACACGACTTGTACCGCTTTTGGGGGTCTGACTTTTACCAACCCCCTAGGCCCGACATGCGATGCTCATAGACGAACGGACCGGACTGTACGGATATTGTCACTGACAGGCTCAGTAGGGTGTCAGGATGAGTTCGCTCATCGACGTCCCTTTTAGTCAATAGCTGGTGGCCCGTCACGTATTGGCTTATACCTCTGACGTGCTAGTGGTTAAATCCACAGCCATAGTATTGACGAGTCTTTAGAGTCCACCACACCTTCAGTTACTCAAGCTTTCGGGCGAAACGCTGTAGAGGTCGTATGGAGATATGGCAGGGTCCGATCAGATACGTGCGGTATTGCACGGATCAGGATCGGACGGTTTGTACTAGAGGCCGTATAGATATATGGCGGGGTTCGATCAGATACGTGCGGTGTTGCACGGATCAGGATCGGACGAATTTTACTAGCCGGCTTTGGTTTAAGCCGGATCCTAGTTTAGTACAGTGTAGATTTTGTCTCTTTGCATTTGTATCCGGACGGAATACAGATGCGGGTGTGTATGCACAGTATCGGGGTTTTCCTGTAATTTATTACGGGACCAGTTTTCTGGAGTTGCCAGTTTACATTCCGTTCCGGCCGGTTTTCCTTTGTTCTTTCCCGGCCGGACTTTTCCGATGGAGGGGGTTATTTGCAAGTTTGCAAATAACACTTTGTGGAGGGGTTTCTTACAAATGTTTTGATTATGATGGCATCTTTTCTTTTCCACCATCATTTTGATTCTCTTGCATTAATTGTGATTAATGAGAGGGTATGGGTTTGATGTGAATGGAGTATGGTTGATGTTGTGGTCACCTCTTGCTTTATCCTACACTCACCTCCCTCTTATGTTTGTGTTTTCCTCCACCATTCTCACATATATGAGGCCGGCCACTTAAGTGAGGGGGAGGGGGGATTTTCATTTTGTGAAATGGGAAAATTATCATCTCATTATGATACACCAAAGTTCATCTCCATTTTTGTTCATTACTTCCCTCCATCCAATGGCAACTTCATTACCCCTAATGAGACATAGCCTCTACACTACACTTTCTACAGCATATCTTGGGCATGTCGACTTGACAGCTTCATGCCCGAGTTGCCTCGGTATTGAGGTGGGAGCCCGTAAAAGATGTAGGCGATGTGGTGCCCTTCCGGCGAAGAGGCGACGACCGGAGTTTCCGCAAGAGATCGGGACGACGACGAGAAGACCGGAGGACTCGGATCACTCGGTATATCTCTAACCCGTCTTGTTTTTAGCTAGACCTAGTTTAATGGCCCGATCCGGGGTTTAGTGCGCGGTGGTGCCGGTTTGCAAAGTTCGCAAAATTAAAGTTTTATCACCGCTTCCGCATTTGGCCGTCGGATTGACGGCCGGGGCGCCGCCGTGCACTTACAGTGGTATCAGAGCCTCGCCATTAACTTCGTCTAGCTTCGTTTGAGGTGTTTTGCATTTCCGATCGACCAAGATTCCAAAATCTACTTTTTGCTAGCGACAGTTTTCTGTTGAAATTTTTTGGTCTCCAAAAATTTTTCAGGTTGTATAAAAGTACTGTGCTAGAAGACCTAAGACTACTGTAGAAATTCGAGACACTGATCTCTTCAGAGGAGCGCGGAACCGCGGCAAAACCCTACTTGTTGCCGCGTTTCCGCCGCAGTATTGATGGATCAGTGTGTACAATTTTTCCAGTAGGCTTTATGGGTGATTTTAGGGGTTTTGGAATAATAACATTGGGCCCAGAATTTCCTGATTTGCTACAGTAATGCTTGGGGGCCCACTTGTTAAAATTTGATTGATCGGATATTTTAAACACATTTTTCACAGTATTTACATTATATCTGCGACCGTGAATGTCACTCGATCGGTAAATCCCATCTAACTGCTATACCCCGGTTAGACGGATTTGCGAACGTGACTTTCACGTTGATGTTCTGTGTTTTTGCTGTGATGTTGCGGATCGGTCGTGGGGTTAGCCTGGATGCAATGCTAATACAGTTTTGTTGTATTATGTACTTTTGATGTTGCGGGGCGAGCGTCCGACATGTGGACTGCCGTCACTGCCTGTTTGTATTATTCTTTTGGGGCACGACCTGGTTGCTGTCGATGTACCCGTTGTATGTATATTTTACTTTCTGTACTAGGATTACCCCGCGGAGGGGTGCACGGATAGCCGGGTTCTGGAGGGCAACAAGCCCGCATCTCATGGCATTGGGACGGAGGGGCTTCACTCCAGGATTGGCAGGCTATTCGCTGCACTCGTAGGGGGTACAGGTTGACCCAGGAGGGGTGCCCAAGTTACCGGATTCCGTGAAGTGCTGGGTGGTCCATTCACGGCGCTGAAGGGGGCTGCCTCGCTTCAGGTTTTGGCGGGTGACTTGCCGCGCCCGTAGGGGTCTAGGATTTCATTGCACAGGCTATCCACACGACCAGGGGAACGTCGGGTTTCAGTAGTGGCTCTGTGAAACCCGGGGATCCCAGATATCTGTATTGTTCTATGATGCTGTACATTTCTGTGATGTTGCATTTTATTCACGCCTTGAGCGAAATACTATATATTGGTATATATATTAGTAGATGTTGTATATATTTTTCATCCGCGCTAGTCCAGTCCCCGCTCTGCCGTTAGTTAGCTAACCTAACGGGTGATGACGGGACCCAGTGGCGAATGCGGATGGCATATACGTACGTCAGTATATTTTCGTTCTTTGTGGTGTGATCAATTGATGGGACTGCATTGATTCGGATCAATGCAAGATAAACAAACCTATTCTGATGTTGTTGGAACACTTTTCAAAAAGCTGTTATTGCAAGGACGTTCACTTTTGTTTTGCATCGTGGTATTCATTTGGAATATCCTGCTCCTCAGTCGACGAGGCAAGGGCCGAGATCCCTTCACCGGGAGTGACCCCTTGGACAGAAGTTTGCGTCAGGGCATTAACTTCACTATAGCCGATTACTTTTGCTTTGCATCGTGGTATTCAGTTGGAATATCCTGCACCCCATTCTACGGGGAAAGAGCCGAGATCCCTTCACCGGGAGTGACCTCTTTAGCAAAGGTTTTCGTCACTATATTTTTCAAAAAGCTATCCGTTCCTTCAACGATATCAAGTTCATTACTTTAAAGGTTTTCGCCAGAAACCATTCGTAGCCCTCCATCATTTCAGTTAAATATTCGGTAGTATTCAAGCTATGTATTTTGACCTCACGCCAAGGCATAGTGTTTGGTAGTTGCCGGGTATTTATCTGTTGCATAGATAGATGCGTTGGTTTGGGACAGTCGTACTACTATTTTGGCCTACGTCAAGGGTATGTACGGGTGGGTTCAAATTAACCTGGACAATGATGGGTAGAACTTGACATGTGACTTATGATATTTTGACCTCACGCCAAGGTCATAAGAGCATGGGGTAAAAATCCACATCGGGAGTTTCAAAAGAACTGAAACTTGCCAGATATGCGCATACCTTCTGGAGTGTGATACCGTGAGCGGATTCCGTCACGTTATCATGCGATGAGAGTTGGATCCCGATTCCCACTAATGAGTTGGTTTACTCCTCGGGTGACCCCGACTAATTCTTCTTTCAGGTTTGGAGGAGAATTTGAGGTACAGTGGGAGGTTTCCAGATTAGATAAATTGGTAACCATTCTGATCTTGGATAGAGTGCATGCTGAGTGTTTCTTTTCTCTCTCTCTTTGGCAGCGACCATTGACCCGACCCTAAGACTACGACTCAGTGACCAAGTTGACCGAACCTTCTTAACACTGGCTTTTGGATTGTCAAAGTTGCAAACCTCGTTGCCACTCCTACTTTTACCCTTTTCTCCAGGACACCCCGTATTACTACGAACGTCCACTTCCATTGGACAAAACCATCGTATGGTTAGATACGAACTCGAAGGAATTCGAGGAATGGTTTCCGGTTCTGGAGAAAACGGATAGGATTATTCAGTTGTCTTTTCCCTTTTACCTTCTCTCAAGTTGTGAGTACTCCTTGGTTTAGGAGATAGTACACCTATTACGCAAATTGGATAGTCTTCTTCCAAACTTTAGGCTGGTGCCGAACAGTAGGGAATGAAGAAAACCAATTAGCCTAAATGGTGTGCAGAAGGTATTAAGATTAAGACAAAGCAAGGGATTAGTAAGAGGGCAAAGTAAATTGCGACTGATATTCACGACCAAACCAAGTATTTCTTCGCCAATCCTAAATCACCTTTGTATTTCTCCAGGACACTCCGTATCACTGCGAAGATCCACAGTTTATTGGATAATCCATCGTATGGTTATATACGAACTCGAAAGGAACTTGTTCCAGTTCGGGGATGGATTCTGGTCCAGGAGAAATAGGAATAATGTCTATTCAGTTGTCTTTTATCTTCACCTTCTCTCGCATTGCGAGTGCTCCTAGGATTAGGACAGTACACCCATTATGCTTATTGGATAGTCTTCTTCCAAACCATAGGCTGGTGCCGAACGGTAGGGAAGGAAGAAAACCAATTGGCCTAAAGGGGTGTGCAGAAGGTAATGACTAAAGACATATAAAGGGATTTGGAGAGGTGGCAAAGAATTATACGGTTATAGTTGTGAATCTGGATAATGGTAGAGGCATTACTAGGAATACCAGGATACCTCATCGAAACATTTCAATGTTTCAGTTCAACTGTGTACTGTTAAAAGAAAACTGATTTCCCGATTAGACACTTGCTTCAGGGCATGTATTTACCAGGTATGATTCTCACATCTGTATGGTTTTACAGATGATGAGTGGGAGTAAATTATTGGGAATTAGGTGACCATCCTCATTATATCGGGATTCTTTGTAATTGGTGATATTTGAGGAAGCCACCTGGGTTGTTTGCCGGTCGGCAAATATTTGGTTTTGAATAACCGCTGTTGTGCACCAATTTCAAATTGATATATCTGTACGTCTATTTTCATAGAGTGAGATATACCTTTTGATATTATGTCGATGACATTTACCTATATCAGTGGATGGTTAGGTAAGGAGCATCAAACAGCGGTGTAATTCTTCTTAACCATAAGTACAGTTTTCAACCTACGACGCACAGTGAAAGAGTTGTTAGACTCAGTGGACTTATACAGAGTATTGTATGTTGTCCAGTGTCCATTAGGACAGAGGGGTTGGTCCTCATACTATATTCTGTTTACTTTTAACTTCTCTAGTTCTTAGACATGTGTTTCGTAGAAACACAGGGTCTAAATTTTGAGGAGTTATAGGTATTTGAATAGAGTAGAGAACCAGGTGTAGCAAGTATCGGGATTCTTCAAGCTGATCGAAGATGTAGATACTTGTGTATGGTATTCAGTTGATAAAGAGAAATTGCTTCTCTTTCAGGTTACTCATAATTGGAAGCATTCCTAAGTTGAGTAACGCTGATCGGCCTCCTCCCATTTAGTTGACATGCACTGGAGATAGCTGCATGATTTGAATCTGGTTCAATTAAATCAGTGCCTCTGGTTCTATATTGGATATAGTACAGTTCATATCTTAACATTGTTAAGGTACGGGGAGTTGTCCGGCTTATGATTAAAACCAGACTCTGGATAACCCAAGGCACGTTTCTGTAATGGCTGTTTGTGGGTTGACCCAGGCTATGACGAGGGTTGACTTTCTACCATCTGGCAGATCAATAGAAATATTGTTCTAAACTCGCCATAGTTTTTAATAAAAATGGATTTTTTCAAAAACAGTAGTGGGAGTATGGTAGAACTGGAAGTGATTCCAGAACCGCAAACGATTACTGAAGATTTGATAAGGAACCTAAAGATTCAATCTGATTTGACATTCCATTGGCCACTCCGCAGATTAGGTGGGTAACTTCAGGCACCCGAGAGGTACTCCGGTAGCCTCAAGGACGGTGACAGGGAAGTTCTTGTTTACCCACACTTGCCATTGCTGTTGTTCCAGGCTGCGAGGCCCGGCAGGAGGATGAGTATAGCGTCGTTCTAAACTAGCTTTAGAAGTGCACGTCTATATGACTCTGCCAGAGGGTTGTCGTAGTCAGTGGGAGCAGCGGAAGCATTGGTGGACATCAGGCTTATGTCTATTTATAGACTAAAGCAGATACAGCGGAGATAGATCATCTATTTCTGATGTGACAGTCATAGATTTGACGTCATCAGAATAGGGGATGGATCTGTTGAGAAGGTAGTAGGGTGTGATATCCGGGTTTTGGATGACATACAAAAAGTAGGAAGTGATATTCCTATACTACGATCGGTTATACTTTGGTCGTCACACAGTTGTTTCTCCTCATGGGACTTAGACATAATATTAGACATACTGGTTACTAGATCTATAGTTTTAGATCTAGATTTGGGTGGTTTCCCAATCAGGGTACATTGACAGCATTCTAAGAGTATTTAGAATGGACGACTCTTGGCACGGTTGTATACCTGCAGGTGATGGAGTCACCCTCTCTAAAGGTGTCTTATAGACTAAAGTAGAGAGGGATGCGCATGATTGGCAGATCACTTGCTTAGGCAATTGAGTCAATCATGAGATGTCAAGTACCACACCAGATGTTGTTCTTGCACTAGATGCAATAAGTTAACATTGATCCAATCCTGGAGAAACAGTCGGAAGCAGTTTTAGAACATAAGTGGATGTTCTAAGGATATGATAACGACGGCCTCATTTGGGAGACAGTTATCATTCCAGGCTTCCAAGGTGACATGGACGACAAGGAGGTTGTCAGAGTTATAGTTTTCCCTCTGACGAGGGGCAGTATTTTGGACAGGTGATCCAGGCAGATACTGAGGGAGGTATGGCGCAGGATACTGATTAAGTTCAGTTGATGATACAGTCTAAGAAGTTTGGATTTGGAGTTCATTTATGAGCTAGGTCCCATCAGACATCCAGACATTCCAAGACAGGTATTGCTCATTTCGGGAGATGGCTTTCTCCGCGAATTTGAGATAAAGAGAGACATAGAAAGAAACATCAAGGCGGATCCACTCACTGAGGCTATTCCTCGAACGCAATAGTTTCACAAACGGATTTTGTGAGACTGACTAGTAGGGGAGTTGGGTGTTCGGTATCACACGGGCTGTGAGTATGCGACATCGCAATAATTAGCCTTGAGTGCAAGTGGGAGATTGTTGGAGATAGTGCCCTCAGAGTCAATTATTGGATCACAGGCACGTGATTGCAATGATTGAGGGAGGACCTATCCCGGTACGACAGTCTTACTCGAGATGATAGTATGCTATCAGGTTTACCTTTATCATCGTGTACTGCTTTAGGTGACCTGACAGGTCACTATTACACATTGATAGAGCCCCTAGGATTCTTGCTTGACTGCCAGCAGTATGAGGGCGATCATATAAGTGAGAGCTGGAGTCTATAAGCACATCCTTAAAAGGTCCCTAGTCGTGGGAGTTTCGAGACAGGGCATCGATTCTCCAGAGTAGACTAGTGTATACAGTCGAGACCCCGACAAGGGGCGGTGGCCGGTCTCACAAGCCACTGGTGTCAGTTGGTTCACCTAAGATGTATACATGTGCTCATTGGGTTATGAGTACACCGGACAGGACTCGCCGGGGACATGCTAGTTGGTCTTATACCTGACGTCAGATAGCAGTTCCCAGGTGACATGTGTACAGGTTAGTTCATCGACCTGGGGATCGTCATTTGTCTCGTGTGAGTTCCCACTGTGCTTTGATTACTACCCTACCACGGCTCAAAGGAGTCGTGCAAACAGGTTTTAGTTGGGTACAGTCCCGAGCCACATGGAGGCAGTGAGCGGATCTTCGAGGGTTCTTCTCTCCCGGTATTGGGGGTGAGGTCGCGCTGTGTCTAGGAGAGCCATTACACGAAGTCCTTGGCCAAGGCAGGAGATTTACTGGTAGGCATTCCAGTAGTATCTCAGGGTGTTCTGGGCTACACTCCGACACGACTTGTACCGCTTTTGGGGGTCTGACTTTTACCAACCCCCTAGGCCCGACATGCGATGCTCATAGACGAACGGACCGGACTGTACGGATATTGTCACTGACAGGCTCAGTAGGGTGTCAGGATGAGTTCGCTCATCGACGTCCCTTTTAGTCAATAGCTGGTGGCCCGTCACGTATTGGCTTATACCTCTGACGTGCTAGTGGTTAAATCCACAGCCATAGTATTGACGAGTCTTTAGAGTCCACCACACCTTCAGTTACTCAAGCTTTCGGGCGAAACGCTGTAGAGGTCGTATGGAGATATGGCAGGGTCCGATCAGATACGTGCGGTATTGCACGGATCAGGATCGGACGGTTTGTACTAGAGGCCGTATAGATATATGGCGGGGTTCGATCAGATACGTGCGGTATTGCACGGATCAGGATCGGACGAATTTTACTAGCCGGCTTTGGTTTAAGCCGGATCCTAGTTTAGTACAGTGTAGATTTTGTCTCTTTGCATTTGTATCCGGACGGAATACAGATGCGGGTGTGTATACACAGTATCGGGGTTTTCCTGTAATTTATTACGGGACCAGTATTCTGGAGTTGCCAGTTTGCATTCCGTTCCGGCCGGTTTTCCTTTGTCCTTTCCCGGCCGGACTTTTCCGATGGAGGGGGTTATTTGCAAGTTTGCAAATAACACTTTGTGGAGGGGTTTCTTACAAATGTTTTGATTATGATGGCATCTTTTCTTTTCCACCATCATTTTGATTCTCTTGCATTAATTATGATTAATGAGAGGGTATGGGTTTGATGTGAATGGAGTATGGTTGATGTTGTGGTCACCTCTTGCTTTATCCTACACTCACCTCCCTCTTATGTTTGTGTTTTCCTCCACCATTCTCACATATATGAGGCCGGCCACTTGAGTGAGGGGGAGGGGGGATTTTCATTTTATGAAATGGGAAAATTATCATCTCATTATGATACACCAAAGTTCATCTCCATTTTTGTTCATTACTTCCCTCCATCCAATGGCAACTTCATTACCCCTAATGAGACATAGCCTCTACACTACACTTTCTACAGCTTATCTTGGGCATGTCGACTTGCCAGCTTCATGCCCGAGTTGCCTCGGTATTGAGGTGGGAGCCCGTAAAAGATGCAGGCGATGTGGTGCCCTTCCGGCGAAGAGGCGACGACCGGAGTTTCCGCGAGAGATCGGGACGACGACGAGAAGACCGGAGGACTCGGATCACTCGGTATATCTCTAACCCGTCTTGTTTTTAGCTAGACCTAGTTTAATGGCCCGATCCGGGGTTTAGTGCGCGGTGGTGCCGGTTTGCAAAGTTCGCAAAATTAAAGTTTATCACCGCTTCCGCATTTGGCCGTCGGATTGACGGCCGGGGCGCCGCCGTGCACTTACATACACCACAGTACGTCGGTGTATCGGGGCAGAACAATCGTACCATATGTGATATGGTGTGCTCTATGATGAGTACTATTGAGTTGCCTATTTCCTATTAGGGGTCATTCACTTGAGAAGCCGCATACCTATTGAATAGGGTTCCAACCAAATCAGGTGCCTACCACTCATATGCGATATGGTATGGGCAGAGCCCATCTCTTAAGTAAGTTAAAATTTGGGGTTGTCCGGCCTATGTCAAAAGAAAAATCCGGATAAGCTCGAGGCAAGGTCAGTTCTTTGGAAGTTTGTTGGATATCCCAAGCATTTGCAAAGGAATATCTTTTACCACACTGAGGAACAAAAAGTGTTTTGTTTCTCAGCATGCCACCTTTGGGAAAGGGAATTTCTTGTGAAGAAATTAGTGGTCATGAGGTAGAACTGGAAGGAGTTCCAGCTATACAAACTGCAGCTGATGATTTGGTAGAACCGAAGAATTCAATAGTTCCCAACGGGCCTCAGCCTCTCCGCTGATCTGGTAGGGTTCCTCATCCACCTGAGAGATACTTTGGTTTCCTCTATGACAGTGGGAGCGAGGATGGCATCATGAGATGATGACCTAACTAGTTTTGAGTAGGCCATAAGGAGTGGGGACTCTGTGAGAATGGCTGGATGCTATGCGATCTGAGATGGAATCCATATACACCAACAAAGTATGGACTTTGGTTGCTTTATCTGAAAGGTTAAATCCCCATCAGGAGCAAGTATATCTTGAGAAGATTACTTGGTGTACATGGAAAAGTTGAGACTTTCAAATCTAAGATTTATTGCAAAAGGTTCTCGTCATCGACCAGGTGTGGATAATGATGAAACCTTTTCTCCTGTGGCTATGCTTAAGTCTATCTGGATCCTACTTTCCATTGCTACATACCATGACTACGATATCTGGCGGTTGGGTGTCATGACTGCTTTTCTAAATAGTGATTTAGAAGAGAGCGTCTATAAGTACACAACCGGAGGGATCCGTAGACAGTGGTAGCAGCGGAAACGTGTGCAAGATACTTTATGGGTTAAAGCAGGCATCGCGGAGTTGGAAGATCTGTTTTGATGTGTTAGTCAAAGAGTTTGACTTCATCAAAATGGTAGATGAACCTTGTATATTCAAAAAAGATAGTTGGGATTTGTTCATATCAGAATTTTGCATTATTATATCGGCCATTCTTAATCATATTACAAATAAACAGATGCTTTTGATTCATGTCTGCTAAATAGTTGCAGGTTACAGGTTCTCAGAACAATATAGTGAAATTCATGAAAAGACGCTACAAATGTGAGGCTACGACCAACAAATAGATGAATCTGTATGATGCCGCCTACCAGTTTAAGGAACAAACGAAGATCAGCAAACAGTTCAATACACAAAGTACAAGGGCAGCACAGGATTAAAGACTTCAACACGAAGTTCACGGCAAAAAGTGCACAACATTCTGCACTGTGGAAATCTGGAAGAAAGTAGAAAAGATTCTGAGGAACCAAGTGAAGAAAACAGAAGGAAATAGCAACATGAAGCAGCCCTGAGAAAGTGAACTCAAGATCCCTCAAGATGGTCGTGGATCCGCGGCCAAACATGGCATTCTGCCGCGGTTCAGTGCACGTGTCGGTGCACGTGTCGGTGGTTTGACCCGGCTTTCTTGAGGTAGTTTTGTAATTTCAAGTATGGATCAGGTGTAAAACCTAGGGCTTGTCCTATCTATAAACAGGAAAGCCTACAGCCTCTTTTGGGCCATGCCTCTTTTAATTTTTCTAGATTAAATTTAATTCCATTGTAATCGTTGAAGAGGTGTCAATAAAAGTAAGTTTTTTTTATCTTGCAATTTTCCATTTGAATTTAATTTCTGCAATTTTATTATCTGTCTTTTATTATCAGCAAATTAGGTCATTAAATTAAAACTATAAAAATGAATTTGTCGCAACTTTCCTAATGAGTGAGTAGTTCCTCACTTGTTAGAGTTAGGATTGGGTAGGTTTGAGAGATGGAAATCTCTCACTCCTTTCTTGCCCATATAATATTTTAATTAGGACTCTATTTGAATCAAACACATACCGCTCACTACGGCACCCTAACCTACGAGATAGCGGTGATTCCCTAGTTAGACCAGTTGTGGTTGATTTACATAGAGCTTAGGGCTAAGAGCTAAGAAAGGACAGACAAGGACCAAAATGAAGAAACGAAGTTTCTTCCTAGTCGTGCTAATCCCCTTTGTTGACTATTACCCTAACACCTATGTTCTTAATTAGGGCAAAAGAAGCAGTGAGTAGAGTTATTTTTCCAAACTAACCCAATCCTAACCCTAGCAAGGTTTTAAATCAAATTAAATTCAATCTTAGATTTTCAAATCAAAACCTACCAAAAATAGGACTTAACTCGTAAGAACTTAAAGAAAGAACACGTTTTCCCTGTGGACCGACCCGTACTCAACCGGCTAGCTACCAAGAGACACCGTTATTGATTGCGGTATATTCTTAATTTTGATTTTAAAACGCAAGTATGCAAAAGACAAACCAATCAAATGGCACCGTTGCCGGGGAAACGGTAGTTATTTTCTTTTTGTAATTTCGGGTTAATTGAAATTGAAAAAAAAATATAAAAATTGAAAAAATTAAAAAAATACATAAATAATTTCATCTTGTTCTTTTTGAGGGGTTTTGTGTGAATTGTGCAGGAAAAGAAGACGGACTGATTCAGATCTGGAGAAAATCCAGTGAACAAATCAACAAACAGAGGATCTGAACAGACAGAGGAGAACCATAACAGAACAGAGAAAATTTTTGAAGCTCTGAACCAATTGATCCACTGCGGAGCCGCGGCTAATGCAGGGGTTTGACCGCGGAACCGCGGTCAAATTGCTGACGTCAGCACTCAGATTTCTCTGTGAGTATTTATTGTCTTCTCTTCTACCCCCTGATCTCCACTGAAAAATTTTCCTGTAGGTATTCTTTGCACAACAACCTTTTCACCCTTTCCAATAAATTGTTTTTATGCAGGATTCTTTGTGCTGCTAAATAAAAAAAAATTTGCAAGTGTTTTTGGTGTGTTAACTGCTTTGCATAATTAATACGGACTTTTAAGGGGCTATAACACCAATCAAGATTGGGTGGGGATTTCATTACCCTTCCTAAGACCCCAGAAATCATTAAAAGCATATGCATCACCCTTAAGCTAATTAACAAATATCTAGACTCGGCCAATTAAGGACTGTCGCGCTCATTAGGACAAAGGAAGGTTGTGGGCATTCAGTCGTTTATCTAAACCTGACTTTGTGGTGCCTAGACTAGACAAGTGAGAAAGGTAATTTTAAAAGTCCCGTCTCACGGTGGTTCGTGAGCGGATCCCTCCTTTCTTCATTTGTGCTTACCTAGCCACAATTGGCGGAGAAGAGGTGATTTGAGGGATATCTCGCAACTTATCGCTTTAGAACAGTTAGGAGCAGTCAAGTTGGCTTAGGAGACCCTAGCTCTAGGCATGATTGTGCATGCTTAAATTATGATTGTGCCGTAGTTCCGTACAAATTTTTGCAAAACTCATTCTAAAAAAAACACTTTCAAAAATTTCAAAACTCCAAAAACAAACAATTTTTTTTAAAAATAAAAAATAAAAATAATAAGAATTGAAAAAAATTTAAAATTTAAAATTTAAAAAAAATTCACATTCTTTTCCTTTCTCTCAACACATCATGGGTACCCCACCTCGCAAAACTCTTGCCGAACTTTGGTACCCTCAACCAGACATTACTTCCTACGCGTCTTATTTTGGTCGAATTTCGAACGACCCCTCCATGCCCAAAATTTCTTTGAAAGATCTGTAGGGTTACTAGGCACAGTCACAAGGTTCTATAAGGCATCAACCATGCCCGATTTAAAAAAAATTCATATGCCGAACAACCCCAACCAAGATCTTAGACTAGAGATTAGGCGAAACAAAGCATGTAAACAACTTTACATCTAAGAGTTTGGGATTACAACCTTTGTAGTCCGTTCCTTCACTTCTAAAGCTTCGTGTTGAGGTCCCTTCTTTGAGATCATCGAGTACCCGGACTCAGGAGAGGGTCCATGAAGAGAAAGATGCAAGCTTGCTTCTGATCTTCAATAACAAAGATGATCTACCTTGAAGAAAGTCAAACCCAAGATCTTTCTTTGCTAATCAAGTATTAGCAAAGCAAACACCCTAATCTAAGTGGCAAGAATAGATGAGGATGATGAAGTAGGAATTTAGCTCTCATTTGTTTTCAATTTCTCAGTCATTTTCATCACATAATCAAAAGCTAGTAAGCTTAACGAGGAAGAAGAAGATGAATCTCTTTTGTGATGAATAATGAAACTTGTGTGAGGTTAGAAAATGCAACCATGGGTTAAGAATGAAGACTTAACCAATGTAGAGATTTAACTATGGTAAAGGGTTTGGGTTTGGTTAAGAAATATCTACCAAATATCTTTACAAAATATCTTTGCATAAAAACAAAAGCAAAGCTTCTAGAAGCTTCAAGAAAGCTTAACCTGTTAGTTATATGTATGCCCTAGAGGCCATTACTATACATAGGATGTATATTGTAGTGGATGCTGGGACATATATAGGGAGGATTTTCTTGCTCGACATGATAGTATGCTATCTGGTTGATCTTTACCTTAACGTGTACACTGATTGTCTCTCTGTTACATGTCGGTAAAGCCCTTAGGATGTGTACTTGACTACCTGGACTATGATGCGGATCATACTAGTGGGGACATGGTAGTCCATAAGTACATCCTTCAAAGTCCCTAGTCGTGGGTATATCGAGACGGGGCATCGATATACCAGAGTAGACTAGCGTATACCTTCTCGACCCATACAGATGGGCGATGGATGATCCCATATCCATTGGTGTTTGACATCGGAGATGATATACGGGTGCTCAGTGGAGACTGGGTACACTGGACGGACTCGCCGAGAACTCCCAGATGGTATTATACCTTACGTCAGATGTCAGTTCTCTGGTGACACTGGTACAGAGTAGTCTGTTGACCCGAGATCGTCATAGAGTCTTGTGTGGTTCCCACTGTGCTTTGATTTCCATCTTACCACGTCCAAGAGGGCGTGCAAAACGGTGGTTTTTGGGTACAGTCCCGAATCACATGGAGGAAATGAGCGATAGGAGGGGATTCGTCTCTCCCGGTATAGGGAGTTGATGTTGCGTTGTGTTCGATTGGCTATAACCGGAAATCCCTGGCCAGGGTTACTGAGATTTACTGGTAAGTGTTACCAGTAGTTTCTCGAACTGTTATAGACCTCATATCGACACGATTTATCGAGCTTTTGGGGTCTGACGTTTACCACCCCTAGGCAGGATATGCGACATATCAGACGATCAGACCGGACTGTACGTTAAGTGTTACTGGTTGGATTCACAGGAGTATGAGCGGGCTTGCTCGTCGATCTTCTGATCGCTCAATACCCGGGTGGCCGTTACGTTTAGCAGACCGCTTGCGGCTTGTGGGTGTTTGATATGATCAACACCTGCTGCCGGAGTATTGACGAGTCTTTAGAGTCCTACACAGAGGTTTCCTGGCTCAAGCGAAACGAAATAGGAGCGCATATGAGATATGTGCGGGACCGAGAATAATGCGTGTATGTGATACCGTATTCTATTCTCGCGATGAATGTATCGAATGGTTATATGCGATATAACCTAGTTATCGAATCAAGGATTGATTCGATAAGTCGATACATTGAATATTAGTCGGTTATATGCAATATGGCCGGATCGTTAAATCAAGTGTTGATTTAATGATTTAATGCATAATTATATATTTGATATATTACTTTGCATTAACTAGTATTGGTTCACTTTAAATGGATTTTCTCACTTTATGTGCACATTGTATATGTGATATACTTTTGTACACTAGTTTGTATCATGTTTGATGATGCATGCTCATTAGGGTTTGTGTAAAGATTAAACCATGGTTGTGTAATGGTTAAGGGTTTTCATTTTCTTTATGCTTTATTTAGTTATTCATTTTGAAAATGATATGCATAAAGAGAAAGAATGGTGGCTTTATTTGTAGTTTAGTTGAAGCTTTATGAAACTTTGACCTAGTCCACCATTCTTGTCTCTTGCTTAACCCTAACCATCATATCTAACCATGGTCTATTCTCTACACTAAACTAAGGTTAGTATTATGATAAGTATTCATTTTTCCTTTTCATTTAATTAACTTATCATAATATTATCATCTTCTTCTTCTTCTTCTTCAAGAGGAAGAACCTTGATTCCATCAATGGTGATTGATGAAAATGAGTGAGAAATCCAATTCTAAAGTGAACCCACTTCCTATTTCTTCATCCTCTACCTCTTGCCAAGTAGTATAGCGTGTTTTCTTCACAAGTTTCATGACTTGGTGAAGTGGGAGCTTGATCTTGTGATGCCTCGACGTAGATCATCTTCGGCACGAAGCCGACGACCTTGCCCGCCCATTTCTCCGATGAAGCCGACGCTAGAGCCCTGGTTTCCATTTGGACAGAGAGGAGACTTCATTGCGGAGCTATGGAGGTGGAGGACCGGATCTACAAAGGTTGTATTTCCGTTCTCTTAGTAAAGTAGTTTACTAGTTGCATCTTTCGCCTAAAAATCTAGTTAACGATCCGTATTAGGGTTTATCGGCACCCGTAAAATTTGAAATTAGCATGGTTGATGCCTTGTGAAACCTCTTGAGAGTGCCTAAGAACCCTACAGTGGTATCAGAGCCTAGCTAGAGCCTTAGGCGAAGTCTAGACGATGTTTGAAACCCGATCGAACCCGAAACCCTAAGTTTTACATGCTCTCTGGACTTTTTCTAAAAACTGGGTTTTTCCCAGATTAAAAATTGCTAAAAAATTCAGCAGGGTCCTATTAGAATTACTGTGAAATTTGGTGGGCCAATTCGTCAAGAGTGCGGCGGAACCGCCGCAGAAGCCATTTGGTGGGCCAATTCGTCAAGAGTGCGGCGGAACCGCGGCAGAAGCATGGCTTCTGCGGCGGTTCCGCGGCAGTATTATTAAATTGTCCAATACTTTTTGCACAGTAATTCATGTTTTCAGATGCTGGATTTTCTGGGAATTTTTAATATTTATTCAAGAGTTGAATATTCTGAGTTGTTTTGGGGATTCGTTTATTTGATCGGATTATCGGACTATGTCTATATGTTTTCCGGATAAATTTTAGAATATGTTAAAAAGTTCGACTGGATATAAATACCCAACTTTTCCCCTGTCGGGAAATTTCCAAGTGTTGGATTTTTCTGTGGTTTAAGGACGTTCTGAGTAGTGCAAGTAACGCGATGGTCTCTCTAGAAGACAACAAACCTTAACTCGATTATGTGACCGTCTTGAACTGCCCTTTGAACCTTCGGGTTTGGGGCAGTATGGTGTGCCACATGTGAGGCGTTGGCTTGACCCTTCTACGGCTGGACCGTTGGTACTGAGGCACGAACTGAATGTTGATTAGACTTATTTCATGTGTTGATCTGTATCGGGAAAACTTGGGTGTTTGACTGTTCGATCGAAAAGTTTAACATTTTCTATTTATCTGGAATGGGATACAATAATTGGAATTCACAAAAGTTATGAGATAACTGAATGAATGTTGTAAATCTAGCAGTTTAGTCTCACTTGATCGGTTGCTACGGAATTTTGATGCGATCAAAAGTCCGTCGCAATCACGTAGCGTACGCGGATACTCGCCGGGTAAACTTAATAGAAAGCCTCACTCCATAGCCCCGACCAAGTGACTGTAGGAGAACCCCGTCGCCGAAAGCATCCGTTCGGGTGCTCGCGGCAGCAGTGTTCCACCTTGGTGCACTTCGTCGACGGTATCGGGGGTGCTGCCGTCTACTAAAGTTTGCGACGAGTATTCGATCAGTATGTCGGGAATCTTGTTGAATTGCCCGACTTGATATTGAAAAGAGTTTTCGATTTTGAGACTAAAATGCGGGGTTTATAATTGTTAGGCATGCGATGTCTAAGGAATTCATTTGATTAGGCATGCGATGTCTAAAGAGATTGCGGATTCCAACTGTTGTAGTTTTACACTTCTTTTCTGTGACCATAAGTGTAATATGTGATATCGCCGGTTTCGTTGCTATATGTCAACGACAATTGGGATAGACATATTTACTTACGTTGATGACATGTGATGTTATGTGTTGCTGGATATGTTATATTGGATCGTCTTGTTTGAATAGCCGTGGGGGTTTTATGTGAGATGAGTGTTTTTCATTTTCATTCATGTAAAAACTTGTATGTAATATTCTTTTATTGGGGCACTTCCAGGTTGCGGAAGATGTCACCTTTTGTATATTATTTCCTTTTCCGCACTAGGATAGACCCAAGGAGGGGAGCACAAGTAACCGGGTTCTGGAGTCCAGTGGGAGACCAACTCGAGGAGTCGAGTTCGGGTCTCCTAACTCTAGAATTGGTAGGGTTGCTTGCCGCTCTCGTAGGGGTCTGGGGGTGTGGGTTTGGCTATTCATCACGACCGTGGAATCTGTGTTTTATACTGGCTCGTATTGAAAACACGAACGTCCTAGTATATCCAATATTTCATATGTTACTTCTGCTGCGATATCTGTGATGTGATCATATGATGTTCTGTGATGGAAACTGTATATAGTATATATGATATATTATATAGATGTTACTTATGTTTTACACCCGCGCTAGCCCTGCCCTGCTCAGCCATTAGTTACCTAACCTAACTGTGCACGAGGGGACATCGAGGCGAATGCGGATGGTATAAGTGTACGTCGTATTTATCTGTGATGTTTAGGTACTTAAATGATGGGACTTCATTAATGAGATTAATGAAATAAAAGAAACCTAAAGATGTTGTAGAATCGAATTTCAAAAATAAAACAGGTAGCTACAGTTCTTGCTTTGCACAGCGGTATATACGATATATCCTGCACCTTATTCGATAGGGAAAGGACCGAGATCCCTTCACCGGGAGTGACTCCTTTAGCAATAACTGGCAGATGCTACACACTCGGTTTGTCTTTTGATTGCTTTTAAGTGTTTTTGCTTTGCACAGTGATATATATGATATATCCCGCACCTCATTCGACGAGGAAAGGACCGACGATCCCTTCACCGGGAGTGACTCCTTTAGCAAAACTAGAAAAGCCTCAAAAACACTCCATTTTAAAATCATTTGATTCTACAACGATATCAAGTTCATTACGCAATAGGTTTTCAGAAAAAAACTGTCGTAGCCCTCCGTCATTTCAGATAAGTAGTAGTTAGTATTCGTGCTACGTTTGTTGGCCTTTATCAAGGCGTAGTGTGCGGTAGCTGACTGGTGCTTATCTGCTTATGCATATGATGCAGATTGGATTAGGGTAGTCGTGCGACCTTGTTGGCCTTTGTCAAGGGCCGTGCGGGTGGGTTTAATTCAATCAGGAAATGACGGGTTGAACTTGACTAGCATCCTATGGTTTGTTGGCCTTTGTCAAGGTCATAGGATGTTAGGGGCAAAATATTATCGGGAATTTCAAGTGTTGAAATTTGCAATGAGATTGCATACCTTCTATGAGACAGTTGGATCCCGATACCCGCTGCGAGTAAGTGTTACTCCTGGGAGAGTTTTACACATTACAATTAGCCGATCAAGTAGGTGTCTAGAAAGGTGTTAACGGGGTTACGCCTCTGGGAAAACGAGGTTTACATTAATTAGGTTCGTGCGAAAGCACGGGAGACCTCCCTCAAAGTATCGACACTGGCCTGGCTGAAAGATTGGCGAACTTGTAGTGTGTAATTAATCCCGGCTAGTCTTTCCTTTTAGGGTTTGAAGGAAGATTTGATAAAAAGCAGTGGGAGCCATCCTGATTAGATAAAATAATAACCATTCTGATCTTGCAAGAGCATACGCTGAGTGTTTTCTTCTCTCTCTCTCCAGGTAGCGACCATATCACGCCTTAATCAAGATAATAATACGGATTATTGACCGAACCCGCTTGTTATACTGAGCTGGGGAACATTGGTCCCGCTCCAACTTATAATTGTTATAAGACAGAGCAGGAAATTGGGGAATACCAGATTTCCCGTGCCGCCCAAACGAAGAGAGTGCATGATGATGCATCATCTTCGGGTGTGTTCTTTACACAGAACTGTTTCTCTATTCTCTACGTCCTGGGTATTTGATACCGGATCAGGATCCCAGATATGTAATATGTTACATAGGGCTACAGAAAGGTAGAAAAACTGAGAACGGGTGATAAGTTTCATGAGACAGAAAACGGGGCAAGTGTTGCAGCAAAGTCTGTTGGTCACTGTCACCCTGTATTACCAATACATTGATTCTGAACGAATGTTATTAGATACCAAACCTGATATACAAAATCATATCAGTCTCTTTATCAGTAAAGAAATGGTAAAATTTTGTATTGTTGGATAATGTTTTGAACATTTCCTATATCAAAAGTTGATCGGTTCAGGCACGTTATCTAAAAGCATTAATGTTCTAAATCAAACTACAGTTCTTTAGTATACAGAACACACACAAGAGGAAGAGTTCAGAAATGAACGAATCCTTCTTGAGGCATTGTAGACTAGGTCATATCAATGCGATCCGACTGGCTGAAGTTATATTTTAGATGCATATTTAAATCAGTTTGAATTTACATCTTGTGAAACTTGCCAGTCATGTCACAGAGATAAGATGACCATAGCTCCGTTTACTGAAAACAGAGAAAGAGTTAGTGAACTCTTGGGATGATACATGTTGATGTATGAAGGTCCCCTGTCTACACATGCCAAGACCGGTTCTTTATACTTTATTACATTCTCTGATGGTCTCTTTAGATTCAGACATATGTTCCTGTTGAAACACAAGTCCGAACCTTTTGAGATATTCACAGAATATAAGCTAGAAGTAGAGAACCAATACGGGAATAAGTATTATGTCCTTTGATGAGATCAAGGAGGAGAATACTTGAGCACGGAAATCCTGGACTATTCTAAAAGGAGAATGAGATTCTCTCTCAGCATTACTCCTCCGTATACACCATAGCACGATGGTATATCGGGGTGGAGCAATCACACCCTATATGATAAGGTGTGCTCTATGATGAGTACTACTGAGTTACCTATTTCCTTTTGGGAGTTATGCACTTGAGAAGCTGCATACCAATTGAATAGGGTTCGAATCAGATCACAGCCTACCACTCCATATGAGATATAGAAAGGGAAGAGCCCATGTCTTAAGCTAGTTAAGATTTGGGGTTGACCGGCCTATGTCTGAAAGTAAAATCCGGACAAGCTCGAGGCAAAGTCTGTAATGTAGAACTGGAAAGGTTCCAGCTATACAAACTGCAGCTGATGATTTGATAGAACCAAAGGATTCAGTAGATTCCAACGAACCTCGGCCTCTCCGCCGATCTAGTAGGGTTCCTCACCCACCTGAGAGATACTTCGATTACTCTATGACAGTGGGAGCGAGGATTGCATCATGAGATGATGACCCAACTAGTTTCGAGCTGGCCATCAGGAGTGGGACTCTGTAAGAATGGCTGGATGCTTAGTGATCTGAGATGGAATCCATGTACACCAACAAAGTATGGACTTTGGTTGCTATATCTGAAGGGTTAAATCCCCATCAGAAGCAAGTATATCTTGAGAAGATTACTTGGTGTAGATGGAAAAGTTGAGATTTTCAAAGCTAGACTTGTTAAAGCTTTTCGTCATCGACCAGGCGTGGATAATGATGAAACCTTTTCAAGTGGCTATGCTTAAGTCCATCCAGATCCTACTTGATACGGCTACATACCATGACTACGATATCTGGCGGTTGAGTGCCATGACTGCTTTTCTAAAATGATGTTTTAGAAGAGAACGTCTATAAGTACACAGCCAGAGGGCTTCGTAGACAGTGGGAGCAGCGGAAACGTGTACAAGATGCTTTATAGGATAAAGCAGGTATCGCGGAGTTGGAACATCTGTTTTGATGTATTAGTCAAACAGTTTGACATCATCAAAATGGTAGATGAACCTTGTATATACAAAAAGGTAGTAGGGAGTATGGTGATGATCCTCGTAGAGTACGTGGATGACATACTCTTGATAGGGAAGGAGTTTCCTATGCTACGCTCGGTCAATCTCCACTTATCAAAATGATTCTCCATACAGGATCAAAGTGATACCTCCTAAATCCTGGGTTTTGGATCTATGAGATAGATCTAATTGGATGTTAGGATTCTCACTAGTTGTAGTGAGATGGTATCAATCGATCCTGGGGAGAATCACTGGAAGGGTTCCAGGGTGATAAGGACGACTGAAAGTCAGCCGCAGGCATTGTCTTTACCCTCAGTACAGGGACGGTATGTTGGAAGAGTTCCAAGCTAGATACCGTGGCATACTAGACGATAAAGGCTGGATACATCGCTACTTAAGATGCTACCAAAGAGGCAGTCTGGATGTATATTGTTCATGAGATGAACTTAGTTCCTCCCATTGTGTGACAATGGAGTTGAGGCTTATGCCAAGGAACGTCCGTCCCATCAGTGATCTAGACATATTCTAAGGCAGTATCACCTGATCATGGAGATAGTTGATCTCCAGGGTGATCGAGGTTAGGAGAGTAGACTCAGAGGACAGCACGGCGGATCCACTCACAAAGGCCTTTTCCCAGAGAGAGACTTTTATGGGATGGCTGAGTATGAGATACTGCAACCACTGCTATCAGATGGCCCTAGTGCAAGTGGGAGATTGTTAGTTATATGTATGCCCTAGAGGCCATTACTATACATAGGATGTATATTGTAGTGGATGCTGGGACATATATAGGGAGGACTTTCTTGCTCGACATGATAGTATGCTATCTGGTTGATCTTTACCTTAACGTGTACACTGATTGTCTCTCTGTTACATGTTGGTAAAGCCCTTAGGATGTGTACTTGACTACCTGGACTATGATGCGGATCATACTAGTGGGGACATGGTAGTCCATAAGTACATCCTTCAAAGTCCCTAGTCGTGGGTATATCGAGACGGGGCATCGATATACCAGAGTAGACTAGCGTATACCTTCTCGACCCATACAGATGGGCGATGGATGATCCCATATCCATTGGTGTTTGACATCAGAGATGATATACGGGTGCTCAGTGGAGACTGGGTACACTGGACGGACTCGCCGAGAACTCCCAGATGGTATTATACCTTATGTCAGATGGCAGTTCTCTGGTGACACTGGTACAGAGTAGTCTGTTAACCCGAGATCGTCATAGAGTCTTGTGTGGTTCCCACTGTGCTTTGATTTCCATCTTACCACGTCCAAGAGGGTGTACAAAAAGGTGGTTTTTGGGTACAGTCCCGAATCACATGGAGGCAATGCGATAGGAGGGGATTCGTCTCTCCCGGTATAGGGAGTTGATGTTGCGCTGTGTTCGATTGGCTATAACCGGAAATCCCTGGCCAGGGTTGCTGAGATTTACTGGTAAGTGTTACCAGTAGTTTCTCGAACTGTTATAGACCTCATATCGACACGATTTATCGAGCTATTGGGGTCTGACGTTTACCACCCCTAGGCAGGATATGCGACATATCAGACGATCAGACCGGACTGTACGTTAAGTGTTACTGGTTGGATTCACAGGAGTATGAGCGGGCTTGCTCGTCGATCTTCTGATCGCTCAATACCCGGGTGGCCGTTACGTTTAGCAGACCGCTTGCGGCTTGTGGGTGTTTGATATGATCAACACCTGCTGCCGGCGTATTGACGAGTCTTTAGAGTCCTACACAGAGGTTTCCTGGCTCAAGCGAAACGAAATAGGAGCGCATATGAGATATGTGCGGGACCGAGAATAATGCGTGTATGTGATACCGTATTCTATTCTCGCGATGAATGTATCGAATGGTTATATGCGATATAACCTAGTTATCGAATCAAAGATTGATTCGATAAGTCGATACATTGAATATTAGTCGGTTATATGCAATATGGCCGGATCGTTAAATCAAGTGTTGATTTAATGATTTAATGCATAATTATATATTTGATGTATTACTTTGCATTAACTAGTATTGGTTCACTTTAAATGGATTTTCTCACTTTATGTGCACATTGTATATGTGATATACTTTTGTACACTAGTTTGTATCATGTTTGATGATGCATGCTCATTAGGGTTTGTGTAAAGATTAAACCATGGTTGTGTAATGGTTAAGGGTTTTCATTTTCTTTATGCTTTATTTAGTTATTCATTTTGAAAATGATATGCATAAAGAGAAAGAATGGTGGCTTTATTTGTAGTTTAGTTGAAGCTTCATGAAATTTTGACCTAGTCCACCATTCTTGTCTCTTGCTTAACCCTAACCATCATATCTAACCATGGTCTATTCTCTACACTAAATTAAGGTTAGTATTATGATAAGTATTCATTTTTACTTTTCATTTAATTAACTTATCATAATATTATCATCTTCTTCTTCTTCTTCAAGAGGAAGAACCTTGATTCCATCAATGGTGATTGATGAAAATGAGTGAGAAATCCAATTCTAAAGTGAACCCACTTCCTATTTCTTCATCCTCTACCTCTTGCCAAGTAGTAGAGCGTGTTTTCTTCACAAGTTTCATGACTTGGTGAAGTGGGAGCTTGATCTTGTGATGCCTCGACGTGGATCATCTTCGGCACGAAGCCGACGACCTTGCCCGCCCATTTCTCCGATGAAGCCGACGCTAGAGCCCGGGTTTCCATTTGGACAGCGAGGAGACTTCATTGCGGAGTTATGGAGGTGGAGGACCGGATCTACAAAGGTTGTATTTCCGTTCTCTTAGTTAAGTAGTTTACTAGTTGCATCTTTCGCCTAAAAATCTAGTTAACGATCCGTATTAGGGTTTCTCGGCACCCGTAAAATTTGAAATTGGCATGGTTGATGCCTTGTGAGACCTCTTGAGAGTGCCTAGGAACCCTACATAACCTTAATCTAAACCCTAACCATGTTTAAACTCCACAAAACATGTTGCATTTGTAATCTTAACTTGTTACAATATTATATATCACATATATAATATTTATTGTAACAAAATAAAATAATACAATTAACATATATCTCATTTATATCAATGTATTACCCGAGTGAGAAAAAGAATCTTTAAGTGAGCTTATATTAGTTAATGTAATTTAATAATTTAATATATAATTATATATTAAATTATCGAATCAACACTTGATCCGATAATCCGGCTATTTCACAAATAACCGACTAATATAATCTGTATCAGTTCATCGAATCAACACTTGATCCGATGATCCGGCTATATCACATATACCCGGCCGATATCACATATCGTGAAAATCCAATACGTTATCACATACACGTATTGTTCTCGGTCCCGCACATATCATATATGTGCTCCTACTCCGTTTTGCCTGAGCCAGGAAACTTCTGTGTAGGACTCTAAAGAATCGTCAATACGCCGGCAGTGGGTGATGATCATATTAAATACCCACAAGATGCAAGCAGTCAGCTAAACGTAACAGCCATCCAGGTATTGAGCAATCAGAAGATCAAAAAGCAAGCCTATACATTCTCCTGTGAATCCAATCAGTAACACTCCCGTACAGTCCGGTCTCTTCATCTGATATGTCGCATATCTCGCCTAGGGGTGGTAAACGTTAGACCCCGGTATCTTGATAAGTCGTGTCGATATGAGGTCCATAACAGTTCGAGAAACTACCGATAACACTTACCAGTAAATCTCAGCAACCCTGGCCAGGGATTTCCAGTTATAGCCAATCGAACACAACGCAACATCAACTCCTTATACCGGGAGAGACGAAACCCCTCCTATCGCTCATTGCCTCCATGTGATTCGGGACTGTACCCAAAAGCCACCGTTTTGCACGCCCTCTTGGACATGGTATGATGGAAGTCAAAGCACAGTAGGAATCACACAAGACTCTATAACGATCTCGGGTCTACAGACTAACCTGTACAAGTGTCACCAGAGAACTGCCATCTGACGTGTGGTATAATACCATCTGGGAGTTCTCGGCGAGTCCGTCCAGTGTACCCAGTCTCTACTGAGCACCCGTATACCTTCTCTGATGTCAAACACCAATGGATATGGGATCATCCATCACCCATCATATGGGTCAAGAACTGCATACGCTAGTCTACTCTGGAGTATCGATGCCCTGTCTCGGCACTCCCACGACTAGGAACATTTGAAGGATGTACTTGGCGACTACACTGTCCCCACTAGTATGATCTGCATCATAGTCCTGGTAGTCAAGTACTCATCCTAAGGGCTTTATCAACATGTGACATAGAGACAATCAGAGTACATGTTAAGATAAAGAGAAACCAGATAGCATACTATCATGTCGAGTAAGAAAGTCCACCTTATATATGTCCAAGCATCCACCACAATATACAACGTATGTACAGTAAAGGCCTCTAGGGCATATATATAACTAACAATCTCCCACTTGGACTAGGGCCATCTATTGTAGTATCTCATACCCAACAATAAGCTGTGGTTGAAGTATCTTATACTCAACCATCCCATAAAAGTCTCTTCTGGAAATAGGCCTTTGTGAGTGGATCCGTGCTGTTGTCCTGTGTGTCTACTCTCCTAACCTTGATCTCCCTGGAGATCAACCATCTCTATGATCAGGTGATACTGCATAAGAATATGTCTGGATCACAGATGGGACGGGGGTTCCTAGGCCTAAGCCACAACTCCATTGTTACACAATGGTAGGAATGAGGTTCATCTTATGAACTCATATATATCCAGACTGCCTCTTTGGTAGCATCCTTGGTAACGATGTATCTTGCCTTTAATCGTCTAGTATGTCAAGGTATCTAGGTTGGAACTCTTCCAACATACCGTCCAACTATTGAGGGTAAAGACAATGCCTGCGACTGACATTCAGTCGTCCTTATCACCCTGGAACCTTTCCAGTGATTCTCCCCAGGATCGATTGATACCATCTCACTACAACTAGTGAGAATCCTAACATCCAATTAGATCTATCTCATAGATTTTAACTTAGGATTTAGGAGGTATCACATTGATCCTATATGGAGAATCTTTGTGATAAGAGGAGATTGACCGAGCGTAGCAAAGGAAACTACTTCCCTATCAAGAGTATGTCATCCACGTACTATACGAGGATCACCAGCATACTCCCTACTACCTTTTTGTATATACTTGGTTCATCTACCATTTTGATGAAGTCAAACTCTTTGACTACTACATCAAAACAGACGTTCCAACTCCGCGATGCCTGATTTATCACATAAAACATCTTGCTCACGTTTCCGCTCCTCCCACTGTCTACGAAGCCCTCTGGCTGTGTACTTATAGACGCTCTCTTCCAAATTACTATTTAGAAAAGCAGTCATGACACCCAACCGCAAGATATCGTAGTCATGGTATGTAGCAGTGGCAAGTAGGATCTGGATGGACTTAAGCATAGCTTTGAAAGTCTCAACTTTTCCATGTACACCAAGTAATCTTCTCAAGATATACTTGCTCCTGATGGGGATTTAACCCTTCAGATAAAGCAACCAAAGTCCATACTTTGTTGGTGTATAAGGATTCCATCTCAGATCGCTAAGCATCCAGCCATTCTCACAGAGTCACCACTCCTGATGGCCTGCTCGAAACTAGTTGGGTCATCATCTTATGATGCAATCCTCGCTTCCACTGTCATAGAGAAACCGAAGTATCTCTCAGGTGGATGAGGAACCCTACCAGATCGGCGAAGAGGCTGAGGTTCGTTGGAAACTATTGAATCCTCCGGGTTTACCATATCATCAGCTGCAGTTTGTATAGCTGGAACTCCTTCCAGTTCTACCTCATTACCACTAATTTCTTCATAAGAAATTCCTTTTTTCTCAAAAAGTGTTATGCCGAGAAATAAAACATCTTTTGTTCCTCGGTGTGGTAGAAGATATTCCCTTGCGAATGCTTGGGATATCCAACAAACTTCCACAGAACTGACCTTGCCTCGAGCTTGTCCGGATTTTTCTTCTGACATAGGCCGGACAACCCCAAATCTTAACATCTTTAAGAGATGGGCTCTTCCTGTACCAAATCATATATGGAGTGGTAGGCATCTGATTTGGTTGGAATTCTATTCAATAGGTATGCAACTTCTCAAGTGCATCACCCCAAAAGAAAATAGGGTACTCAGTAGTACTCATCATAGAGCACACCATATCACATAGGATGTGATTGCTCCGCCCTGATACACCGACGTGCTGTGGTGTATTCGGAGGAGTAATGCTGAGAGAGAATCTTATTCTCCTTTAGAATAGTCCAGGAATTCCGTGCTCAAGTATTCTCCTCCTTGATCACATCAAAGGACATAATACTTATACCCGTTTTTGGTTCTCTACTTCTAACTTATATTCTGTGATTATCTCAAAAGTTTCAGACTTGTGTTTCAACAGGAACATATGTCTGAATCTTGAGAGATTATCAGTGAATGTAATGAAGTACAAAGAACCGGTCCTGGCATATATAGATAGGGGACTTTCATACATCAGCATGTATCAATCCCAAGAGTTCACTAACTCTTTCTCTGTTTCTAATAAACGGAGCCGTGGTCATCTTATCTTTGTGACATGACTGGCAAGTTTTACAAGATGTAAATCCAAACTAATTTAAATATACATCTTTATGTAACTTCAGCTAGTCGGGTCGCATTGATATGACCTAGTCTACAATTCCTCAAGAAGGATTCGTTCATTTCTGAACTTTTCCTCTTGTGTGTGTTCTGTACATTAAGAACTGTGGTTTGATTTAGAACGTCTATGATTTTAGATAACGTGCCTGAACCGATCAACTCTTGATATAGGAAATGTTCAAAACATTACCCAACAATACAAAATTATATCCTTATTTACTAATAAAGAGACTGATATGATGTTGTATATCTGGTTCGGTATCTAATAACATTTGTTCAGAATCAATGTATTCTGATAATACAGGGTGATAACTGCCAACAGACTTGACTGCAACACTTGCATCATTTCAAACTCTTGAAACTTATCACCCGTTCTCAGTTCTCTATCTTTCTGTAGCCCATGTAACAGATTACATTTGCGGGATCCTGATCCAGTAACTCATACCCAGGACGTAAAGGATACTGAGAAACAGTTCTCGGTAATGAACACACCTGAAGATGATGCATCAGTATGCACTTTCTTCGTTTGGGGGCACGGGAATTCTGGTAATCCCCTATTTCCTGCTCTGTCTTATAAAAATTATATGTTGGAGCGGGACCAACGTTCCCTAGCGCAGTATAATAAGCGGGTTCGGTCAATACATCCGTATTATTATCTTGATTAAGGCGTGACATGGTCGCTTCCTGGAGAGAGATAAAAGAAAATACTTAACGTATGCTCTTGCAATATTAGATTGGTTATTAATATATCTAGACACCTACTTTATCGGCTAATTGTAATGTGTAAAACTCTCCCAGGAGTAACTCTTACTCGCAGTGGGTATCGGGATCCAACTATCTCATAGAAGATATGCAATCTCATTGCAAATTTCAACACTTGAAATTCTCGATAATTCTTTTACCCCTAGCGTGCTATGACCGTGACGCATGCCAAACAACCTATAGTCCGCTAGTCAAGTTCAACCCATGCATTTCCTAATTGAATTAAACCCACCCGTACGACCCTTGACGCATGCCAAACAGCGCCGTACGAATACTCTAATCAAATCGCATAGTATGCTAGCAGATAAGCACTAGTTAGCTACTGTACACTACGCCTTGACGCATGCCAAACTACCGCAACACGAATACTAAGTAGTACTTATCTGAAATGACGGAGGGCTATGCAGGTTTTTAAGAAAACCATGAGCGTAATGAACTTGATATCGTTGTAAAATCGAGTGATTTTAAATGGAGTGTTTTTGAGGCCTTTGCTAGTTTCGCTAAAGAGGTCACACCCGGTGAAGGGATCGTCGGCTCTTTCCTCATCGAATAAGGTGCAGGATATTTCACAAATATCACTATGCAAAGCAAAAACTATAAAAACAATCAAAAGACAAACCGAGTTTGTAGTATCTGCTAGTTTCGCTAAAGAGGTCACTCCCGGTGAAGGGATCTCAGCTCTTTACTTATCGAATAAGGTGCTGGATGTTCTACAAGAAACACCGCTATGCAAAGCAAGAACTAGAGCTACCAGTTTTCGAGACAAGTTTCTACAACATCTTTAGGTTTCTTTTAGTTTCATTAATCTCATTAATGAAGTCCCATTTTATTATGCTTCATAAGCATCACAATTGAAACGAAATCAGCAATATAACATATATCTCATATATATAATATAAACATTTGTCTCAGGCAGTAATATGATCTCATCACAGAACATTGCAGCAGAAGATAACATATGAAATATTGGATATACTAGGATTTCTATGTTTTATGCGAGCCTGTATAAAACGCGGAATCCATGGTCGCGATGAATAGCCAAACCCATATCCCTAGACCCCTACGAGAGCAGCAAGTAACACTGCCAACTCTAGGGTTAGGAGACCCGGTCTCGACTCCTCGAGATGGTCTCCCACTGGACCCTAGAACCCGGTTACTTGTGCTCCCCGCCTTGGGTCTACCTAATGCGGAAAAGTAAATAATATACAATGGTGACATCATCCTCAGCCCGGAAGTGCCCCAATAAAAGAATATTACATACAATGAATTTTATATGAATGAAAATAAAAACCCTCATCTCACATAAAACCCCCGACTATTCAAAACGCGACGATCCAATATAACATATCACAGCAACACATAATATCTCATATCATCAACGTAAGCAAGCATGCGTATCCCGATTGTCGTTGATGTATAGCAACGAAGCCGGCGATACACCACATACTACGCTTACGGTTACAGAAAAGAAAGTGTAAAACTACAACAGTTGGAATCCGCAACCTTCTTAGACATCTCATGCCTAACCAAATGAATTCCTTAGACATCGCATGCCTAACAATTATAAACCCCGCATTTTAGTCTCGATCTCGAAAACACTTTTCAATATCTAGTCAGGCAATTCAACAAGATTCCCGACATCCTGATCGAATGTTCTTCGCAAACTTTAGTAGACGGCCACACCCCGGATGCCGTCGACGAAGTTCACTAAGGCGGAACACCGCTGCCGCGAGCACCCGAACGGATACTTTTGCGACGGGGTTCTCCTACAGTCACTTGGTCGGGGCTATGGGGCGTGGCTATCTATTAAGTTTACCCGGCGAGTATCCGCATACGCTACGTAATTGCAACGGACTTTTGATCACATCAAAATCCCATGGCAACCGATCATCTGAGACTAAACTGCTAGATTTATAATATTCAAATTAGTTATCTCATAACTACTTGTGTATTCTAAATATTGTATCACATTCCAGATAAATAGACAATGTTAAACTTTCCGATCGAATAAACAAACACCCAAGATTTCCCAAATAGCTCAACACTTGAGCGGAGTCCAAAAAGTATCCATCACATGCCACAGTACCAATGGTCCAGCCGTAGAAGGGTCAAACCAACGCCTCACATGTGGCAACGCCGTACTGCCCCAAACCCTAAGATTTAGAGGCGGTTCAGATGGTCACATAATCGAGTTAAGATTTGTGTTCTTCTAGAGGGTCCACCGCGTTACTTGCACGACTTAGAACGTTCTTTAACTAAGGAAAAATCCAACACTTGGAAATTTTCCGGCAGTGGAAAAAGTGAGTTATTCGAACTTTTTAACACGTTCTAAATTACCCGGAAAAACTTAAACGAAGTTAAACTTTCCGATCGAATCAAAGAATACAAAAGATCTCCAGAAAACTTAACACTTGAGTAATATTAAAAATTCCCAGAAGCACTTGGTAACACCTACGGATCAACTGTTGAAAATACGATCCCTCAATCCTCAAGACTTGCCACGGAACCGCCTCCAATACCTTGGTTTGGCCACGGTTCCGCGGCACTTTGATGGATTCAGGGGTTCATTTTTCTCCTATATCCATAAAATTACCTGCTTAATTTTCTGAGTATTTTTAATACAGAAAAAATCAACATTTTAAAAATTTTCCAGAGAGGTGGTATATTGCGACGTTTCGGGGTTCAATCGGACTTTAAACTTCGTCAAGATATCGCCTAAAGCTCTAGCTTGGCTCTGATACCACTGTAGGGTTAATAGGCACAATCACAAGGTTCTACAAGGCATCAACCATGCCCGATTTAAAAAAATTTCATGTGCCGAACAACCCTAACCAAGATCTTAGACTAGAGATTAGGCGAAACAAAGCATGTAAACAACTTTACATCTAAGTGTTTGGGATTACAACCTTTGTAGTCCGTTCCTTCACTTCTAAAGCTCCGTGTTGAGGTCCCTTCGCTGCGATCATCGAGTACCTGGACTCAAGAGAGGCTCCATGAAGAGAAAGATGCAACCTTGCTTCCGATCTTCAATAACAAAGATGATCTACCTTGAAGAAACTCAAACCCAAGCTCTTGCTTTGCTAATCAAGTATTAGCAAAGCAAACACCTTAATCTAAGTGGCAAGAATAGATGAGGATGATGAAGTAGGAATTTAGCTCTCATTTGTTTTCAATTTCTCACTCATTTTCATCACATAATCAAAAGCTAGTAAGCTTAAGGAGGAAGAAGATGAATCTCTTTTGTGATGAATAATGAAACTTGTGTGAGGTTAGAAAATGCAACCATGGGTTAAGAATGAAGACTTAACCCATGTAGAGATTTAACTATGGTAAAAGGTTTGGGTTTGGTTAAGAAATATCTACCAAATATCTTAACAAAATAACTTTGCATAAAAACAAAAGCAAAGCTTCTAGAAGCTTGAAGAAAGCTTAACCTTAATCCAAACCCTAACCATGTTTAAACTCCACAAAACGTGTTGCATTTGTAACCTTAACTTGTTACAATATTATATATCACATATATAATATTTATTGTAACAAAATAAAATAATACAATTAACATATATCACATATATATCAATGTATTACCCGAGTGAGAAAAAGAATCTTTAAGTGAGCTTATATTAGTTAATGTAATTTAATATATCAAATATATAATTCTACATTAAATTATCGAATCAACACTTGATCCGATAATCCGGCTATTTCACAAATAACCGACCAATATAGTCTGTATCAGTTCATCGAATCAACACTTGATCCGATGACCCGGCTATATCACATATACCCGGCCGATATCACATATCGCAAGAATCCAATACGGTATCACATACACGTATTGTTCTCGGTCCCGCACATATCACATATGTGCTCCTACTCCGTTTTGCCTGAGCCAGGAAACCTCTGTGTAGGACTCTAAAGAATCGTCAATACGCCGACAATGGGTGATGATCATATCAAACACCCACAAGCTGCAACCAGTCAGCTAAACGTAACAGCCACCCAGGTATTGAGCGGTCAGAAGATCAACAAGCAAGCCTGTACATTCTCCGGTGAATCCAATCAGTAACACTCCCGTATAGTCCGGTCTCTTCGTCTGATATGTCGCATATCTTGCCTAGGGGTGCTAAACGTCAGACCCCAGTAGCTTGATAAGTCGTGTCGATATGAGGTCCTTAACAGTTCGAGAAACTACTAATAACACTTACCAGTAAATCTCAGTAACCCTGGCCAGGGATTTCTAGTTATAGCCAATCGAACACAGCGCAACATCAACTACGAAACCTTTCCTATCACTCATTGCCTCCATGTGATTCGGGACAGTACACAAAAGCCACCGTTTTGCACGCCCTCTTTGATGTGGTATGATGGAAATCAAAGCACAGTGGGAATCACACAAGACTCTATGACGATCTCGGATTTACAGACTAACATGTACCAGTGTCACCAGAGAACTGCCATCTGACGTGAGGTATAATGCCATCTGGGAGTTCTCGGCGAGTCCGTCCAGTGTACCCAGTCTCCACTGAGCACCCGTATACCTTCTCTGATATCAAACACCAATGGATATGGGATCATCCATCGCCCATCATATGGGTCAAGAAGCGCATACGCTAGTCTACTCTGGAGTATCGATGCCCTGTCTCGGCACTCCCACGACTAGGAACATTTGAAGGATGTACTTAGCGACTACACTGTCCCCACTAGTATGATCTGCATCATAGTCCTGGTAGTCAAGTACTCATCCTAAGGGCTTTATCAACATGTGACATAGAGAAAATCAGAGTACATGTTAAGATAAAGAGTAACCAGATAACATACTATCATGTCGAGCAAGAAAGTCCTCCTTATATATGTCTAAGCATCCACCACAATATACAACGTATGTACAGTAATGGCCTCTAGGGCATATATATAACTAACAAGATCGAATAGACGCGTCTAGGACAACCAGTTGGACTCCACAATCCACCTTATATCAACCATTTCAATCTTCACCACCTTCTTATGTTGATACTCCTTTTTCGATTCCTGTTGTAACTCCGAAACCCATGTCTATTGCTGAACATATTGAACAATCTCATAACCGATCTTTCACTCCTTTCACCACTGCGAATTCTTTGGATTAACAATTCCATTCATCTTCTTATCCAAATATTGATCCTACTCCTATCCAACCATTCAATTTCTACCAGTCTTACCCGACTTTCGCACCTTCCCTAGACATTGCTTCTACACAGCCATTTGGGAGTTTCACGTATCCAAACAACTTTGAATCTTTTACTGAAACCCCGTCACAACCCTTGTCTAGTCTGGAACAGTCGTTAAAAAATTTTATGGTAGTTTCAAGCCAACAGATGATGGATTTGAATGCGTCCATAGCCGCCCTCAGACAACCTAGTGACCCGGTAGCTGGTTTCCAACTAGCTCCAAATTTTCCAATATATGATGAGGCGGTTGGACAGATTGAGAATTTGAGTGGTGAGATTGAGCTGTACACCCTTCCAAATCAAACCTACTCATCCTCTATTGAATCCCACAACTCCGGTTTTGAATGTCTATCAAATGTCCCTAATGATTCACCAGTAGAAGATAGAACGATTAATGAGTTGTGCGACTTTGTGGAGTTTGATCTACCTGATTGTGAAGGGTCCCTTTCGAGTGAAAAAATCACCAATCCTTTCGACCTTTATACCTCCACTCTAGAACCTGAATTGATTAATATCCATGTGTTAGTGTTTATGCCCTAGAGGCCATTACTGTATCATACTACTTTGTATATTACTTAATGGAAGCTTGGGATATTCACAGTTGTATTGACAGTCTTGCTAAAAATGGTATTATGCTACTTGGTTTGTGTCTACTTTAATATGTGCATATGTTTCTTTTAACGTATCGCTTATACATATTAGTAGAGCCCTTAGGATCTTTCCTTGATTACCAGCGTTGTGATGGCAGTCACACTAGTGGGGGCTGGGTAGTCTATAAGCAACATCCTATACAGGTCCCTGGTCGTAGGATTATCGAGACAGGGCATCGATACTCCGGAGTAGACTGGTGTATACGCTTCTCATCCCAGCATAGGGAGATGGTCTGTCCCACAGCCATCAGTACGTCATACTGGAGATAGTATGCAGGTGCTCGTTAGGTTACAGGTACACCGGACAGGACTCGCCGGGAACTGCAGGTTGGTTTTATACCCATCGTCAGATAGCAGTTCCCAGGTGACATGAGTACAGCTTAGACCGTCGACTTGACACTGCTACTTCGCCTCGGGTGTATTCCCACTGAACTTAAATTACTACCCTACTACGGCTTAAAGGAGTCGTGCAAACAGGTAGTAGTTGGGTGCAGTCCCGAAGCACTTGGTGGTAGTGGCGGTTAGACAGGATTCGTCTCTCCCAGTATTGGGGGTTGATATCGCGCTGTGTATGGAGAGCCATTACGCAAAGTCCCTGGCCAGGGCAAACGAGATTTACTGGTAGGCTTCCAGTATTTTCTCAAGGTGTAATGGGCTTCACTCCGACACGACTTATACCGCTATTAGGGGTCTGACGTTTACCGCCCCCTAGGCCCGATATGCGATAGTCCTAGACGAACAGACCGGATTGTACGGAGATTGTCACATCAGACTCAGTTGGAGTTCGGATGGGTTTCCTTATCGTCCTTCTTATCGACATTTACCTGGGGACCGTTACGTACAGCTAGTACTGCTTGCGGCCTGTGGTTAAACCCACTGCCAGCGTAGTGTCGAGTCTTTAGAGTCCCACACAGAGAGTTTCCCTGCACCGGGCAAAAGGTGTAGAGGCCGTATGGTTTTACGGTAGGGCCGCGATCACTTACGTACACTTGTGCACGTATTATGATCGGGCAAATAATACTAGCGGGCTTTGGTTTAAGCCAGATTCTAGTATTATACTGATGGATTTATTCAGTCAAAGATTATCCATGTTTTTCGGAAATACGGATGGGAGGGGCAGTCTCGTAATTTGTCGGGAAGTTTCTAGAAGAAGATGACTCATTTGTATTTATTTCTTTTGGATTAAACACAAATGAGGTGGAGAGATGAGGTGTAGGTTTTCATTAAATGCTTAATGACTCATGAGGTGATTCACCATTAGGATTAAAAGAAGCTTACAAGATATTTCTAGATATTTATCAAGAGATATTTGTATGCTTGATATTATTCTATCATGAGGCATTATTCATTTCATTATCACAAAAGGTTTCTCTCTCCTCAAGTCTTCATCTTCTTCCTCAAAACTCTAAAAGCTCTCATGTGTTGAGAATCCTAGGGTTTAAGTGACTAAGTAATCCATCTAATTACTCTACACCCTCTAGGACTTCTAGATTAGCAATGTAGAAGCCGTAGTTATCTCAGATTCGAGATAGAAGCTCGGACTATAGACTCTCGGGTGGATCGTCTTTGACTCGAGGAGGTCGTTGAGGTGCCCATGTTCCATAGAGCCTACGAGGTGTGGAGGACAGCGATGAAGACCCGAAAGACAAGTAACGTGAGGTATAACTTCGAATCAGAGTAGTTAAACCTCCCGTAGATTGCTAGTAATGGTTTAGACACGATCCGTGTGCTCAAGTCTGTGTTACGAAACTTTGATAATTGGTTTTCATATATTCCACCTCCCCGCGAACACGTGGGGTGCGTGATATGGACTTACACCATGCTTTTGATGAGGTGTCTAGGAAAATTGATTTTCACTTGATTGAGGATATCGACGCTGGGAATAGTTTGGATGATGAACCCGCAAATTTGACAGAATTTTTCTCTCCAATTCTTCATCTCTAGTCATTAAATGTTTTTCCCGAACTTCATATGCGTCTTGATTTTGATGAGAATTGCATGGAGAGTATTGAGGAAATTATTAAGGATGAAACAGTTTTACTTGAGGAGTCGGATTTTCCAATTCATTCTATCCCTTTCATTGACTGCGCACACCCTCCTGAATCTTTACCTGATACCCTTCCTCAATCACTTCCCTCGATCCTCGTTCCAACCTTGCAAGAAACCGTTATTCATTTTCAATGTCTGGTTTACCAAGTTCGACGTACCCATGTTTTCTCATGAATCTTGAGGGATTTGACCCCATTTCTCGACGGGTTGATAAATTAGCACAATCACTTTTTATACACGATCATCATAATTTATGCTAATTTATTCACTAAATTTACACTCTCAAGTTCGTACTACACTTCTTTCTCTCTTCCGCCATTCTTCTCCTAATATACCGAGGCCGTATTTCACCTTCCTTCCCATACGGTCTCGCGTATTCTCCATTTCTTTCCTCTCCGCATTCTTTCACTAACCAACACACTACAGAGATAGAATATTTGAATGGTTAGTGCTCACTTTTGGGCTGTGTAAGGCCTGTATAGATTGATACTGTTCTCTTTTCCCCCTAATCCTGAACTTCACCGCTTAAACAGTGGAAACACTGTTTCAAATAAGTTTGGGGGTATTTATCACTTGTAATTATATAAAAACAACATAAAAATAAAAAAAATAAAAAATAAAAAAAATTCAAATTTTTAGGGTAATTTTGTAAATTTTCAGTTTTAATAAAAAAATAATAATAAATAAATAAATAAATAAATTTATTCACAAATAAATTCCTCTTTTTAAGAGGTTCTTTTTGCAAATAACCAAAACAACCCCCTATAAATAGAACCCGACCCCTCTACGGTTTTTACCAAACCCTAATTTTCTTTTCCGCAAACTCCTAGCCGCCGCAGCTGAAAGATTAGGGAGATCTCTCCAGAGAGCCGCGCTTCCGCCGCACAAGGGACCTTCTGACCGCTGATCCGCCGCGCTTCTGCTTCATCACCATCTGAAATTTTCAGAGGAGGTTTGCACTTTTTTTCCCCTCTCTGTCGATTTCATATTTTATTATCTAGCTCTCTGTAATGGCACCCACTTTTCAATATGAGAGGGACTTTTCCCAAATCTTTGCACACACGATCTATGGAAGTTATTTCGGTGAAGTGATCCGTAGGCGCGGATGGAATTTTTTACTGTTTAATCATCCGAATGCCTTCGCGCTTCCGGATCTCGTCACCCGATTTTACGAGTGCATGGAAGAAGGTTGCCTCTCACAACAATGATACATAAGGCTAATTTGGAGGGATAGGGAAATCATAATCGATAGGGACTTCATCCATGAAGTCACCTTAATACCCAGAATACCTACCCATGACCAACTCCTTCAATGTTGGATATAGTGCCCTCAAAGTCAATTATTGGATCGCAGGTACGTGATTGCAATGATTGAGGGAGGACCTATACCGGTAGGACAGTCTTACTCGAGATGATAGTATGCTATCTGGTTTGCCTTTATCAGTCATGCACAGGTTTAGGTGACATGATCACTATTACACGTTGATAGAGCCCTTAGGATCCTGCTTGACTATCAACGGTAAGATGGCGATCATATACGTGAGAGTTGGGTAGTCTATAAGCACATCCTTAAAAGTGATCCCTAGTCATAGGAGTTTTGAGACAGCGCATCGATACTCCATAGTAGACTAGTGTATACAGTCGAAACCCCGACGAGGGGCGGTGGCCGGTCACATAAGCCACTGGTGTCAGTTGGATCACTTAAGATGTATACAGGTGCTCATTGGGTTAAGAGTACACCGGGCAGGACTCGCCGGGAACCTGCTAGTTGGTTTTATACCTAGCGTCAGATAACAGTTCCCTGGTGACATGTGTACAGGTTAGTTCATCGACCTGAGGTCGTCATTTGTCTCGTGTGAGTTCCCATTGTGCTTTGATTACTACCCTACCACGGCTCAAAGGAGTCATGCAAACAGGTTTTAGTTGGGTACAGTCCCGAGCTACATGGAGGCAAGTGAGCGGATTGGCAGGGGATTCGTCACTCCCGGTATTGGGGGTGAGATCGCGCTGTGTCTAGGAGAGCCATTACACCAAGTCATTGGCCAAGGCAGGTGAGAATTACTGGTAAGTATTCTCAGGGTGTTCAGGGCTACTCTCCGACACGACTTATACCGCTATTGGGGGTCTGACGTTACCAGCCCCCTAGGCCCGATATGCGATGCTCATAGACGAACGGACCGGACTGTATGTATATTGTCACTGATAGGCTCAGTAGGGTTCCAGGATGAGTTCGCTCACCGGCTTCCCTTTCGGTCAGTACATGGGCAGCCGTTACGCACAGTTAGTGCCGCTGACGTACTTGTGGTTAAACCCACTGCCAGGATACTGATAAGTCTTCAGAGTCCCCCACAGATAGTTTCCCAAGTTCGTGCGAAATGTTGTAGAGGCGGCATGGTTTTATAGCAGGGTTCGAAAATGCACGTGCACTTGTGCACGTGTCATATTTCGGACAGATAATACTGGTGGGCTTTGGTTTAAGTCGGATCCAAGTATTATATTGAGTCGGAATATTTTAGTCTCTCGTATTCGTATTCGATCGGAATACGGATACAGGTATGTATATACAGGTGAGGGGTATTCTCGTAATCCGTTACGAGAATATTTTAGAAGATGCATTTCTTTTTGGATTAATCATTTTGGTTTAAATGATTATTAGTTTTGGAGAGGGTGACTCATTCTTTGTGACTCATTAATTCTAGAATGTTCACTAATGACTCATGTAATGAGTCATCTAGTGAGTCATTAAAGTATTAATGAGGTTTTTTTGGGTGAGATATTTTAGGGTTTAGTTGGAGATATTTTTGTATGATATTTTCTTTGTTTCTCCAAAACAAAACCTTATATATATCACACACAAAAGTTTAGGGCAGCGAAGGGTTAATTTTTGTATGGTTAGTTTTTGCTCTCTTGAGATAGTTTCTTGAGTTCACCATTTCCAACTCTTTGCATCTTCTTTAACCTCCACCCTAACCCTCTCATGTGATGAGAACCCTAGGGTGTTTGAGACAAAGTATTCTACTCATTCTCTACTTCATCTTGGTCATCTCTTTTAGCAGACTTGATGACCGAGTTGCCTCGGTATAGAGGCGGGAGCCCGTTTAAAGATCCATTGATGTGGTGCCACCTCGATGAGGAGACAGGAGATCGGAGTTGCCGCGAGGAGCGTGGGATGATGGCTAAAGACCGAAGGACTTGGATCGATCTGTATAGCCTTTTCTACCTCTTTACAGTTTGTTAGTTTAGCATTAATGGCAAGATCCGGGTTATAGTATGCGATAGCGCCAGTTATAAAAGTTTTTGTTGCGCATTTGGCGTCAGAATGACGGCCGTGGCACTACCGTAGACTTACATGGTATCAGAGCAACGCCATTAACCTTTACTAACTTGTTCTAACGTGTTTAAAACATCGATCAAACGAAATTTCCAAAACCGCACTTTTCATGTTAAAGTTTCTTTCGATTTTTAAAACTGGTCTAAAAATCATTTTGAGTATCTTAGAAAATCATGCAGAATTTTTTAAGGATACTGTAGAAATTTGGTCCACTGTCTCCACAGTACTGCCGCGGAATCGCCGCATAAACCATGGTTTGGCCGCGGTTCCGCCGCCGTTTTGGAGCAACAGAGTACCATTTTTCTACAGTAGTGTCTTTCATGGAGAATTGTGGTTTCTGGAATATTTTGTTTGGGCCCAGATTTTGTTTGAGTACTGCAGTTGTACGTGGGGCCCACTTCGTGAAGCTTTGTCGATCGGAATTTTAAACTTTTTAGTTTACAGTACTTACTTTACATCTCCGACCGTGAATGTCATTCGAGCGGTAAATTGCATCTAATTGCTATAGTCCTTTTAGACGGGTTTGCGAACGTGACATTCGCGTTGATGTTCTGTGTTGTGCTGTGATGTTGCGGATTTGTCGTGGTGGATAGCTGTGTGCAATGGTAGTGCAGTTTGGATTTATTTGTACATTTGGTATTGCGGGGCGAGCGTCCAACATGTGGACTGCCGTCACTGCCTGTTTGTATAATATTCTTTGGGGCACGACCGGGCTGAGGTCGATGTACCCGCTGTACATATTTTTCATTTCTGTACTAGGTTTACCCCGCGGCGGAGTGCACGGATAGCCGGGTTCTGGGGGGCAACGGGTCCGCATCTCATGGCTTTGAATGGCAGAGGGCCTCACTCTAGAATTGGCAGACTATTCGCCGCACTCGTAGGGGGTACAGGTTGACCCAAGGAGGGGTGCTCAAGTTAATGGATTCCGTGTGTAGGGTGTTTTTCGTCACCCCATTGAGATGGGAATACGCACGCGCTTGTCAGGCGTACTACAGATTCCCCCTGCCTAGGGTAGGCCGGGGTTTAATGATTGTGGGGATCCGAATCTCCGGCAGCCGCGGACTAAGCTGCCGTTAATTACCCCTCGCCTTTGGGGCGAGGGAACCTCCGATTGACGGGTTAAACTAGTCATGCGAACTCAATGTGCAGTGTACATGTGTTTTGTTTTGAAAGGGGGTTTTGGATATATCGGGAGCGTGTGTGTATCTATACATGTGTATGCATATGTTATATATATATACAAAAAGGGAAAAGGCATCCAAAGGATGCGTGGGGCAGCACCTTGGGCGCTGTGCGCTTAGGTGCTGTGCGCTCAGGCGCAAGCGCGCCACGTGTCGGCACGTGGGCACTTTGCGCAATGAGCGCTGCGCGTAGGCGCTCAGGCACAAGCGTGCGCGCCACGTGTCGGCACGTGGGCGCTTTGCGCAAGAGCGCTGCGCGCAGGTGCGCAAGCGCGCGCGCGCCACGTGTCGGCACGTGGGCGCTTTGCGCAATGCACGTTGCGCGCAGGTGCGCAAGCGCGCGCGCGCCACGTGTCGGCACGTGGGCGCTTTGCGCAATGCGTGTTGGAGCGCAAGCGCGCGCGCGCCACGTGTCGGCACGCTGGCGCTTTGCGCACTTGCGCAAGCGCGCAGGTGCGCAAGCGCGCGCGCCACGTGTCGGCACACGGGCGCTTTGCGCACTTGCGCTGCGCGCTGGAGAGGAAAAGAGGCTTTTAGCCTAAGAAACAGAAGCTGTGCTTCAAAGAGGAAATATTTGTTGTTTTATATATATGGAGTTAAACTCCTAGGATGTTTTGAAGCTGATGAGGGAGGTTCTTCTTCTTCCTCCTGTTGTTTGGCCGGATCTTGAAGATCAAGAAGTAGGAGATTTTAAAAATCACTCCTTTTTAAGATCTGATGGAAGATCTGAATTCCCCTTTGTGGGTTTTGTGGTGGAAAACTACTTGGTTTAGAAAAGAAAGAGTAAAACTCTTGATTTAATTCAAAGAAATGAGAAGGTTTAGAACCTTGGAGAAGGAGCAGGAGGCACAAAGAACCCTATTTTTGGGGGAATGAAAAGTGTTCTTATTATTCATCATCATGTTGCCTTTTATAGGCTTACACATTTACATATAGCCCCTTGGGCTTTTCAAAATGGCTTTTTGCCTATCCCATGGCTTATGTGTCATTTGTTTTTGCACATAAGCCATGAGCTTATAAAAATTTGGCTTTATGCCCATTTTGCATACATTCATGCACAAAAATTACATAAAAATTATTTGTTACATGATTTTTGTTGTTGGCATGGAGGAGGCTGGCCGCGGGCTCGACTTGGGCATGGGCCCGCTTGACCTGGGCTTGGGCCCACCTGGCTTGGGGTTGACCTTGACTTTGACTCGGTCAACGGGGGTGTAAATTTTTACCCCAACAAAGTGCCCCCCATCAATAAATGCACACAGCATATATGGGTCGTGTGCATGAAATTGATGGATCTTCTTTCACGTGGAGGCGACTTGCTTTGGTTCCTACCTTTTGGGACGCACTGCCTTTTTTACGACATGGACGGTCGACGCTTGACGCGTCTCCGAGACGGAGTGTCCGTGGTAGACGTTTCCCTGACCCGGAGTGATTTGGTTCCCGATTTGTGGGGTGCTTGCACTGCCCGTTTTACGACATGGACGGTCGACGCTTAACGCGTCTCCGAGACGGAGTGTCCGTGGTAGACGTTTCCCTGGCCCGGAGCGATCTGGTTCCTGCTTTGTAGGAAGCCTGCACTGCCCGTTTTACGACATGGACGGTCGATGCTTAACGCGTCTCCGAGACGGAGTCTCCGTGGTAGACGTTTCCCTGGCCCGGAGCGATCTGGTTCCTGCTTTGTAGGAAGCCTGCACTGCCCTTTTTACGACGTGGACGGTCGACGCTTGACGCGTCTCCGAGACGGAGTGTCCGTGGTAGACGTTTCCCTGGCCCGGAGCGATCTGGTTCCTGCTTTGTAGGAAGCCTGCACTGCCCGTTTTGCGACATGGACGGTCGACGCTTGACGCGTCTCCGAGACGGAGTGTCCGTGGTAGACGTTTCCCTGGCCCGGAGCGATCTGGTTCCTGCTTTGTAGGAAGCCTGCACTGCCCTTTTTACGACGTGGACGGTCGACGCTTGACGCGTCTCCGAGACGGAGTGTCCGTGGTAGACGTTTCCCTGGCCCGGAGCGATCTGGTTCCTGCTTTGTAGGAAGCCTGCACTGCCCGTTTTGCGACATGGACGGTCGACGCTCTGATCCGGAGCGATTTGGTTGACGTGTCCCTGGCACGGAGTGTCGCTGGCCGACGTTTCCTCGAGGCGGAGTGTCGTTGTTGGACGTATCCCTGATGCGGAGTGTCTATGTTGGACGTTTCCCCGATGCAGAGTGTCGCTTGCTGACGTATCCCCGGCACGGAGTGTCTGCTTGATGTCTCCCCTGTTAGTGTATATGCCCTAGAGGCCATTACTGTATCATACTGGTTTGTATATTACTTAATGGATGCTTGGGATATTCACCTTGTATATACAATCTTGCTCAAAATAGTAGTATGCTACTTGGTTTGTTTCTACTTCAATGTGTACATGTGTTTATTTTTGTATATCGCCTATACACATTAGTAGAGCCCTTAGGATCTTTGCTTGATTACCAGCGATGTGATGGCCGTCACACTAGTGGGGCTGGGTAATCTATAAGCACATCCTTATGCAGGTCCCTGGTCGCAGGACTATCGAGACAGGGCATCGATACTCCGGAGTAGACCAGCGCATGCGCTTCTCATCCCAGTGTGGGAGACGGTCTGTCCCACAGCCGTCAGTACGTCGTACTTGAGATAGTATGCGGGTGCTCGTTAGGTTACGGGTACACTGGACAGGACTCGTCGGGAACTGACTAGTTGGTATTATACCTATCGTCAGTTATCAGTTCCCAGGTGACATGAGTACAGCTTAGTCCGCTGACTTGACACTGTCACTTCGCCTCGAGTGTGTTCCCACTGTACTTTGATCACTACCCTACCACGGCTCAAAGGAGTCATGCAAACAGGTAGTGGTTGGGTGCAGTCCCGAAGCACTTGGAGGCAGTGACGGTTAGACAGGATTCGTCTCTCCCGGTATTGGGGGTTGACATCGCGCTGTGTCTAGGAGAGCCATTACACGAGTAGTCCCTGGCCAGGGCAAACGAGATATACTGGTAGGTTTCCAATGTTATCTCAGGGTGTTTTGGGCTTCGCTCCGGCACGACTTGTACCGCTATTGGGGGACTGACGTTTACCGCCCCTAGGCCCGCCATGCGATGTATCAGACGAACAGACCGGACTGTACGGAGAATGTCACACTCAGGCTCAGTAGGAGTTCAGATGGGTTTCCCCTCGTCGGTCTTCTTGTCGGCATTACCTGGGGACCGTTACGCACAGCTAGTGCCGCTTGCGGTCTGTGGTTAAACCCACTGCCAGCGTAGTGTCGAGTCTTTAGAGTCCCACACAGAAAGCTTTTCGCCTTTAGGCAAAAGAGTAGAGGTCAGATGGTATTGCGACAGGTCGCATGGTTTTGCGACAGGGTTCGGTCACATCCGTGCACTTGTGCACGTACAGTGTCCGGACAGTTTACACTAGCGGGCTTTGGTTTAAGCCAGATCCTAGTGTACCTTATGGGATTGGATTTATCCAGTTTGCATTCGTGTTCCTCGGAACGCGGATGCGGGTGTGTATGCACAGTTGACAGGGAGGCAGAGGCAGCGGATTCTCATTAGGGTTGTTGACAGTTGACCGTTGACTATTTGACTTTTTGCTCAACCCTAATGAGAATATGATATGTGATTAACTATTATATTAATTAAGTATTATGGTGATATGGTTGTTGACTTGTTGACTTTTGTTGACTTGTTGACTTTGTTGACTTTTGTTGACTTGTTGACCGGTTGACTAGGCTTGACTAGTTGACCATCATGATAACCATAGCCATCATTTCATGGTAAAGACTTTTGTTTACTTGCTCATTTGTGTAAAATGAGTGCATGAAATGATATGGTTATGGTTGCTTCAAACCATCACATAAGACTTTTTTGATATGATGAGTTATGATCACTTTGGATTATGAGAGGGTGAAAGACAAAAGAGTTGCTCATTCTTTTCTTGCTCATTCTCTCTCTTGTTCTTGAGCTCTCCTCTTGCTCTCACCCTCAACCTCTTGCTCCCTCTCTTGATCTATGGTTCTCTTGTCTCATGAGTTGAGAATCAAGAACCATAGATAAAATCCCATTCTATTTCTTCTCTACTCATTCTATTTCACTAGGTTTAGCAAACCAAGTGAACTAGTTTCTTCAAAGAACGAAGAAGGAGCTAAAGGTTGGAGCTTTCAGGTGGATCTATCTTCGGCGTACGGAGACGACGAGAAGAAGCCATCGGACCACCATCGGAGCTTTGAAGACGAAGGAGTTCAAGACAAGCAAGGTATAACCCCCTAACCGAGTAGCTAAAACTCATAGTTAGGATGTTAGATAGATGTTTAACCAAGATCCGGGTTTTAGGTCCATGTTACCATCTTTAAGAAAATCGTTTTTTACCCAATTCCGCATTCCCGAAAGTACCGGGAGAGGTAGCATGGACTTACAGTGGTATCAGGCCCTAGTTAAACTCTATCTAGCATGTTAGCAAGTAACTAGAAGATCGATCAACGAAAAAGTCCCGAAACGAACCCCGGAATTTTAAACTTTCTGTCGATTTTAAAAGTGCTGGAAATTTTTTTTAAAATACACCAAAAATCGACTCAGGCTTTTTAAAAGAAACTGCAAAAATTTGGGCCCATGACTCGATCAAAGCGCCGCGGTTCCGCGGCGGGAGCACGCTCCCGCCGCGGATCCGCGGCCGAGTTGACTCGGTCATGGGTTTTCTCTTTTGCAGTTTGCTAATTGGGGTATTTTGGGATTTTTAGTATATATATTTTCAACCCAGATTTTCCAGAACGAAAATTTTATTTTGGGGTCCTGAAAATCCGTATTTTTGATCGAACTTCTAAAAGACTTAAGCTAACGGGTTTTTCTGTAATGTGATATTTGTATTGAACGTCTACTAATCGCTATATGTCGATTAGTGGGGGTTATACAAATCTGTGATCTGTAATGTGCTGGAATGTGTATATGAATATGTTGGATTGTCGCGGGTGAATAGCCGGGGGTTGTGAGACGAGAGTTTTCTTTTCTTTCAATTCATGTAAATTTGTAAATTGATGTAATAATTATTTGTATGGCCGCACAACCGGGTCGGGGTTGTAGCCGTCATTGTATAATTTCTTTTTACTGTTTTTGCTCCTAGGATAGACCCATGGAGGGGGTGCACAAACTACCGGGTATGCCGAAGTGTCGAGTGGCCTACTCATAGGAGATGAGGGAGGTTACTACGCTTCGGGTACTTGGCGGGTAGTTTGCTGCACCCGTAGGGGTCTTGGGTGGGGTATTTGGCTATTCACCGTGACCGTGTAATTTGTCTTTCGTTACAGGCTCGTACGAATTACAGATTCCTAGTATATCCAATGTATTCATCTGTGATCTGAAATGTTTATCATTGCAGTATATCTTTATATGATATTATTTAGGCGTTGCTTATGTTTTACAGACGCGCTAGCCCAGCCCCCGCTCTGTCGTTAGTTAAGTAACCTAACGGGTAATGACAGGGCCCCGTGGCGAATGCGAATGGCATAAGCGTACGTCATATTTTGGTTGTTTTCTGCAATGGTAGGATTAAATGATGGGACGCATTAAAAGAACTAATGCAAGAATATCACGCATTAAAAGAACTAATGCAAGATAATAAACCAAGTTAAAGTCGTTGGAACACTTTCGAAAAACCACTCGGTTCTTTTCAAAAACAACTTTTAAATGCGGAGCTTGAGCCACTCCTTTTAAAAGCTATCTCGTTCCATCGACCAAATCAAGTTCACTACGTTCACGGTTTTGCCAAAACCATCCGTAGCCCTCCATCATTTCAGTTAAATATTCGGTAGTATTCAAGCTATGTATTTTGACCTCACGCCAAGGCATAGTGATTGGTAGCTGCCGGATATTTATCTGTTGCATAGATAGAATGCGTTGGTTTGAGACAGTCGTACTACCATTTTGGCCTACGTCAAGGGTATGTACGGGTGGGTTCAAATTAACCTGGATAATGATGGGACGAACTTGACATGTGACTTATGACATTTTGACCTCACGCCAAGGTCATAAAAGCATGGGGCAAAAATCCACATCGGGAGTTTCATAAGTACTGAAACTTGCTAGATTTGCATACCATTTGGAGTGTGATGATTCTGGTAGGATTCCTTCAGTTTCGTCACGCGATGATATTTGGATCCCGATCCTACTGTGAGTATATGCTACTCCTCAGGAAATTTCTCACTAAACGATCAATGCTATAAACCTAGTAGGTGTCTAGAAAGGTGTTAGCGGGGCTACGCCCCCAGGGAAAAGAGGTTCTTTAATTAAGGAACTTCGCGAAAGTGTTGGAAAACCTCCCTCGAAGTACCGACACCGGCCTGGCTGAACGGTTAAGCAAGTATTGTGCGGTGGGATTGATCCCGGCTAATTCTTCCTTTATGGTTTGAGGAGGGATTCGAGAAACAGTGGGAGCCATCCTGTTTAGACAAACTAAAAACCACTCTAAACTTGCAAGAGCATCATGCTGAGTGTTTCTTCTTCTCTCTCCTAATTGCAGCGATCAAATCGACATGACTGGACTTAAGTTACTCCTAGATAAAAACAAACTGACAGGGCCAAACTACAAAGATTGGCTCAGGAATGTCAAGATTGCAATCACTTACGACAAGCTGGGGTATCTTCTTACCACCAAAGCTCCCCCTGTCCCTGGTCCAACTTCTAGTGTCGCGGATAAGGAAATCCGCAAGACTTGGGAGATTGATAGCGCGAAGGCTAAATGCCTCCTGCTTGCCTCGATGGACAACGAACATCAGAGGAGGCATGAGAATATGGACATGGAATCCATATTGCTTCATACAAAAGAACTGTATGGAGAGCAATCACGTATCGCAAGATACGAAGCGTCGAAAAAGTTATTTTCGACAAGAATGACCGTCGGATCATCAGTAGCCGAGCACGTGCTAAAGATGATCGGCTACATTGAGGAGCTCGCTGACCTAGGGATCACATTGGAGAGTGAGCTATATACGGATATAGTTCTCCAGTCCCTTCCTTCCACTTACGCCCAGTTTATACTGAACTTCAACTTACAAGAAAAAGAGGTTGAACTTTCAGAGCTCCTCAACATGCTGAGGAGCGCAGAGGGCACCCTACAGAAAGGTAGGGAAACATCCACTTTGTTTGTAGGAGGATCATCTTCTTCTAGGTCCAAGGCGAAAGCCAAGGGAAAGAAGAAGAAGGCCCCCGCCAAACCAAGGGGCGGTGTTGGTAAAGTGGATACGAAGGGAAAAGGTAAAGCAACAAAGATAGCGGGGAAGCTTGTGGATAAGGAAGAATGCTTCTATTGTCATAAGAAAGGACACTGGAAGAATGATTGCAGGGCCTGGAAGGCCAGAACACAGGAATTGAAGCAGGTTGCAGCTTCAGCTTCAGGTGTGTATGTTATTGAAAACTGTCTTTCAATAAACTCTACTTCCTGGGTATTGGATACCGGATCAGGATCTCATATCTGTAATTCTTTGCAGGCGTTGAGAAACCGTAGGGTTTTGAAGGCAGGTGACATGACCCTCAGAGTTGCGAACGGAGCTAGCATGGATGCTAAAGCCGTGGGGGACTATCACCTGGGAATGTCAGATGGACATGTTTTGGTTTTGCGTAATTGCTTTTTTGTACCCAACGCAACTTGTAATATCATTTCTGTATCTTTAGTTTCTAAAGAAGGTTATGAATTTGCGTTTGTAAGTAATGTTGTAAACATTCACCTTAATCAAGTTTTGATTGGGTCAGGTACATTAAGTAATGGTATATACGTGTTAAACCAACCACAGATTTTCAACGTCCAGAGTACACACAAAAGAAAGTCTCCAGAAATAAATCAGACTTTCTTATGGCATTGTAGATTGGGTCACATCAATGAGAGAAGGTTGACTAAGTTACATACAGAAGGATATTTGAATGCGTTCGAATATCAATCGTATGCCACTTGTCAATCTTGTCTCAAAGGAAAGATGACAAAGACTCCGTTTACTGGACAAGGAGTAAGAGCGAGCGAACTCTTGGGACTCGTACACAGTGACGTGTGCGGTCCAATGTCTACACATGCCCGAAGCGGACATTCTTACTTCATTACTTTTACGGATGACTTCTCAAGGTATGGCTATGTCTTCTTAATGAAACATAAGTCCGAGGCCTTTGGAAAATTCCAGGAGTATAAGAATGAAGTAGAGAAACAGACCGGCAAAAGTATTAAGATTCTAAGATCGGATCGAGGTGGAGAATACTTAAGTGCCGAGTTCCTGGACTATTTAAAAGAGAACGGAATTCTCTTTCAGCTTACTCCTCCATACACCCCGCAACATAACGGTGTATCGGAGAGACGGAACCGCACCCTATTGGATATGGTGCGGTCCATGATGAGTAATGCTGAGTTGCCGCGATCATTCTGGGGATATGCGCTAGAATCAGCCGCATATCTTTTGAACCGAGTTCCAACTAAGACTGTGCCTACCACACGATATGAAATGTGGAGTGGGAAGAAACCCTATCTTCAATATCTGAAGATCTGGGGATGTCCGGCTTTTGTCAAAAAGCAGCATGCGGACAAACTCGAGGCACGCTCAGTACTGTGCAAGTTTGTGGGATACCCAAAGAACACCAGGGGGTATCTTTTCTACTACGCAGAGGAACAAAAAGTCCTTGTTTCTCGTAATGCCCACTTTCTAGAACACCAGTTCTTGGAAAAGGAAATTAGTGGGAGCGCAGTAGAACTGGAAGAAATTCCAGAACCACAGACTATTACTGAAAGGTTAGTGGAACCAGAGGGTTCAACAGAACAGGACATTCCTACGCCACTCCGCAGGAGTAGTAGGCAGTCTTATCCGCCCGAGAGATACTGCGGTTTTCTCATAGACGGGGATAGAGAGGATTGCATCATAGATTATGATGAGCCTACTAGCTTCCAGCAGGCCGTTCAGAGCGTTGACTCAGTAAAATGGCTGGATGCAATGCGGACCGAAATGGAGTCCATGTACACCAACAAGGTATGGACGTTGGACATTGCTCCAGACGGGGTAAAACCCGTAGGATGCAAGTGGATCTTCAAAAGGAAGATTGGTGTAGATGGACAGGTTGAGACCTATAAAGCTAGGCAGGTAGCAAAGGGTTTTCGTCAAAGACCTGGCTTGGACTATGATGAAACCTTTTCTCCAGTAGCCATGCTGAAATCCATTCGGATCCTTCTTGCCATTGCTGCCTTCCACGATTATGAGATCTGGCAAATGGACGTAAAGACTGCTTTTCTAAATGGAAATTTAGAGGAGTGTGTCTATATGGACCAGCCAGAAGGTTTCATTCAGAGTGGGAGCAGCGGAAAGGTGTGCAAGTTGCTTAAGTCCATCTATGGACTAAAGCAGGCATCGCGGAGTTGGAACATCTGCTTTGATGAGACGGTCAAAGAATTTGGCTTTATCAAAAATCCAGATGAACCATGCATCTATAGTAGATTTGTAGCGAGAACTGTAGTATTCCTCGTTTTATACGTGGATGACATTCTCTTAATAGGAAATGACATTCCTATGCTACAATCTGTCAAGGGGTTCTTGTCACACAGGTTCTCCATGAAAGACCTGGGTGATGCCTCGTACATTCTGGGTATCCGGATCTACCGTGACAAATCCAAGAGGATATTAGGACTTTCACAGTCCAGGTACATCGACACCATACTGAAGAGATTCAGTATGGAAGATTCCAAGCGCGGTAACCTACCGGCTTGTCACGGGATCACCCTCTCCAAAGAGATGTCTCCCAAGACTGATTTGGAGAGGGATCGCATGTCTATTATACCCTATGCTTCTGCGGTAGGCTCTATAATGTATGCGATGTTGTGTACCAGACCGGATGTAGCTTATGCACTGAGTGTGGTAAGCCGGTATCAGTCAAACCCTGGGGAGAAACACTGGATAGCGGTAAAGAACATTCTCAAGTACCTGAGAAGGACTAAGGAGATGTTCTTGGTGTATGGCGGAAAAGACCTCCAGATCGAGGCCTTTGCTGACTCCAGCTTCCAGAGTGACAAGGATGATTCCAAGTCCATGTCGGGTTTTGTCTTTACCCTCAATGGAGGGGCGGTGTGTTGGAAGAGTTCCAAGAAAGAAACCGTTGCAGACTCGACGATGGAAGCGGAATACATCGCTGCATCTGATGCCGCAAAAGAAGCTGTCTGGATGAGGAAGTTCTTGAAAGAACTTCAGGTGGTTCCGTCCATTGTTGATCCAATACCTCTGTATTGCGACAACAACGGGGCTATAGCTTTAGCAAAGGAACCAAGGTCCCATCAGAAATCCAGGCACATCTTAAGGCGGTATCACCTGATCAGGGAGATCGTAGATCGCCAGGAGATCGAGGTTCGGAGAGTCGCTTCAGAAGATAACACTGCAGATCCATTCACCAAGGCCCTGCCCCAGACTCAGTTCGAGCGGCTGATCGAGATGATAGGTCTTCGATACGCCAGTACATGGCCTTAGTGCAAGTGGGAGATTGTTAGTGTATATGCCCTAGAGGCCATTACTGTATCATACTGGTTTGTATATTACTTAATGGATGCTTGGGATATTCACCTTGTATATACAATCTTGCTCAAAATAGTAGTATGCTACTTGGTTTGTTTCTACTTCAATGTGTACATGTGTTTATTTTTGTATATCGCCTATACACATTAGTAGAGCCCTTAGGATCTTTGCTTGATTACCAGCGATGTGATGGCCGTCACACTAGTGGGGCTGGGTAATCTATAAGCACATCCTTATACAGGTCCCTGGTTGCAGGACTATCGAGACAGGGCATCGATACTCCGGAGTAGACCAGCGCATGCGCTTCTCATCCCAGTGTGGGAGACGGTCTGTCCCACAGCCGTCAGTACGTCGTACTTGAGATAGTATGCGGGTGCTCGTTAGGTTACGGGTACACTGGACAGGACTCGTCGGGAACTGACTAGTTGGTATTATACCTATCGTCAGTTATCAGTTCCCAGGTGACATGAGTACAGCTTAGTCCGCTGACTTGACACTGTCACTTCGCCTCGAGTGTGTTCCCACTGTACTTTAATCACTACCCTACCACGGCTCAAAGGAGTCGTGCAAACGGGTAGTGGTTGGGTGCAGTCCCGAAGCACTTGGAGGCAGTGACGGTTAGACAGGATTCGTCTCTCCCGGTATTGGGGGTTGACATCGCGCTGTGTCTAGGAGAGCCATTACACGAGTAGTCCCTGGCCAGGGCAAACGAGATATACTGGTAGGTTTCCAGTGTTATCTCAGGGTGTTTTGGGCTTCGCTCCGGCACGACTTGTACCGCTATTGGGGGACTGAAGTTTACCGCCCCCTAGGCCCGCCATGCGATGTATCAGACGAACAGACCGGACTGTACGGAGAATGTCACACTCAGGCTCAGTAGGAGTTCAGATGGGTTTCCCCTCGTCGGTCTTCTTGTCGGCATTACCTGGGGACCGTTACGCACAGCTAGTGCCGCTTGCGGTCTGTGGTTAAACCCACTGCCAGCGTAGTGTTGAGTCTTTAGAGTCCCATACAGAAAGCTTTTCGCCTTTAGGCAAAAGAGTAGAGGTCGCATGGTATTGCGACAGGTCTCATGGTTTTGCGACAGGGTTCGGTCACATCCGTGCACTTGTGCATGTACAGTGTCCGGACAGTTTACACTAGCGGGCTTTGGTTTAAGCCAGATCCTAGTGTACCTTATGGGATTGGATTTATTCAGTTTGCATTCGTGTTCCTCGGAACGCGGATGCGGGTGTGTATGCACAGTTGACAGGGAGGCAGAGGCAGCGGATTCTCATTAGGGTTGTTGACAGTTGACCGTTGACTATTTGACTTTTTGCTCAACCCTAATGAGAATATGATATGTGATTAACTATTATATTAATTAAGTATTATGGTGATATGGTTGTTGACTTGTTGACTTTTGTTGACTTGTTGACTTTGTTGACTTGTTGACTTTTGTTGACTTGTTGACCGGTTGACTAGGCTTGACTAGTTGACCATCATGATAACCATAGCCATCATTTCATGGCAAAGACTTTTGTTTACTTGCTCATTTGTGTAAAATGAGTGCATGAAATGATATGGTTATGGTTGCTTCAAACCATCACATAAGACTTTTTTGATATGATGAGTTATGATCACTTTGGATTATGAGAGGGTGAAAGACAAAAGAGTTGCTCATTCTTTTCTTGCTCATTCTCTCTCTTGTTCTTGAGCTCTCCTCTTGCTCTCACCCTCAACCTCTTGCTCCCTCTCTTGATCTATGGTTCTCTTATCTCATGAGTTGAGAATCAAGAACCATAGATAAAATCCCATTCTATTTCTTCTCTACTCATTCTAGTTCACTAGGTTTAGCAAACCAAGTGAACTAGTTTCTTCAAAGAACGAAGAAGGAGCTAAAGGTTGGAGCTTTCAGGTGGATCTATCTTCGGCGTACGGAGACGACGAGAAGAAGCCATCGGACCACCATCGGAGCTTTGAAGACGAAGGAGTTCAAGACAAGCAAGGTATAACCCCCTAACCGAGTAGCTAAAACTCATAGTTAGGATGTTAGATAGATGTTTAACCAAGATCCGGGTTTTAGGTCCATGTTACCATCTTTAAGAAAATCGTTTTTTACCCAATTCCGCATTCCCGAAAGTACCGGGAGAGGTAGCATGGACTTACATCCCCGGCACGGAGTGTCGTTGTTTGACTTTTCCCTGGTACGGAGTGTCGCTGATCGACTTTTCCCCTGGCGCGGAGTGTCGGGTTGGCTTTTCCCCGGCACGGAGTGTCGCTGATGGACTTTTCCCCGGCGCGGAGTGTCGGGTTGACTTTTCCCCGGCACGGAGTGTCGCTGATCGACTTTTCCCCGGCGCGGAGTGTCGGGTTGACTTTTCCCCGGCACGGAGTGTCGCTGATCGAATTTTCCCCGGCGCGGAGTGTCGGTGGTTGACTTTTCCCCGGCACGGAGTGTCGCTGATCGACTTTTCCCCGACGCGGAGTGTCGCTGGTTGACTTTTCCCCGGCACGGAGTGTCGCTGATCGACTTTTCCCCGGCGCGGAGTGTCGGGTTGACTTTTCCCCGGCACGGAGTGTCGCTGATGGACTTTTCCCCGGTGCGGAGTGTCCCTGGTTGACTTTTCCCCGGCACGGAGTGTCGGATTGACTTTTCCCCGGCGCGGAATGTCGCTGATCGACTTTTCCCCGGGGCGGAGTGTCGCTGATCGACTTTTCTCCGGCGCAGAGTGTCGTTGATCGACTTTTCCCCGGCACAGAGTGTCGGGTTGATTTTTCCCCGGCACGGAGTGTCGCTGATGGACTTTTCCCTGGCGCGGAGTGTCGGGTTGACTTTTCCCCGGCATGGAGTGTCGCTGATCGACTTTTCCCCGGCACAGAGTGTCGCTGATCGACTTTTCCCCGGCGCGGAGTGTCGGGTTGACTTTTCCCCGGCACGGAGTGTCGCTGATGGACTTTTCGCCGGCGCGGAGTGTCGCTGATGGACTTTTCCCCGGCGCGGAGTGTCGGGTTGACTTTTTTTCGAGGCGGAGCATAATTCCTGCAGGGAAGGTAGATATCCCGAGGCGAAGCATGATTTCAACACGGGGTAAATTCTGGGACGGAGCATGATTCCGCCATAGAGGTTGTTGGTTTGATTTGATTTTGGTTGACATCAGCATCGCTACACTAGAATATGGTACCATGAGCGAATCATCATCTGTCTTGAGAGGATGTGGGAATTGTTTTTTTTTGTTTAGCATCTGCATTGCTGCACTGGAATAATGCCAGGAGCAACTCATCATTTGCCCCGAGAGGATTTGGAGATTTTTTTTGTGGGCATCTGCATTGCTGCACTGGAATGATGCCAGGAGCAACTCATCATTTGCCCCGGGAGGATTTGGGAATTGGTTTTGTTTTGGCATCTGCATTGCTGCACTGGAATGATGCCAGGAGCAACTCATCATGTGCCCCGGGAGGATTTGGGAATTGGTTTTGTTTTGGCATCAGCATCGCTGCACTGGAATATGGTACCAGGAGGGAGTCATCATTTGCGTTTGCTTATTAGGAAACGATGGCTTAGGAGACAGGTTTTAGGTCCCCATCACCTAAGACTTTTCAATTTTGTGAGCCGTAAGGGTCTCACAAAGCATTTTCTCCCTACGGGTCGTAAGGATCCCGTAAGTGTATTTTCTCCTTAGGAGTCGTGGGGACTCCCAAGTGTGTTGCTCCTTTGTGAGTCGTAAGGATCTCAAGCGGGAATTTTCTCCTCACAAAGTCGAGAGGACCTTGTGAGTACATTTCATCTCTTTTTCATGAGTTTGCCCCCTTTCGGGTTTTCACAAACTCGTCGGCAGTCCTGCTGTTTTTACTCACGGAGCCCTTTCGGGTTTTCATCCGTGCCCATTTTGCTTGTGGACATACCTCTTTTTATTTTTATTTTATTATTTTTTGAGAGATTGGGATTGTTTTACGCCCGTGGATTGTATACGGTTTTGCAGGATGTATGATCCAGACCGTAGGGCCAGAAAAATTTCAGGACTTTGTTGGCGTCTGCATCGCTGCACTGGAATATGGTACCAGGAGCGACTCATCATCCGCCGTTGGGGTATGGGATTTGGAATTTGGTTGGCGTATGCATCGCTGCACTGGAATATGGTACCAGGAGCGACTCATCATTCACCACTTGGGGGTTGGGGAGCGATGGCTTAGGAGACAGGTTTAGATCCCTGTCACCTAAGAATTTTCAATTTTATGGGCCGTGAGGATCCCATAAAAGCATTTTCTCCCTGCGAGTCGTAAGGATCCCGCAGGTGTATTTTCTCCTTAGGAGTCGTGAGGACTCCTAAGTGTGTTTTCCCTTTGTGACTCGTAAGGATCCCACAAAGGTTTGTTCTCTTCATGTATCGTGAGGACACATGAGTGGATTTCCCTCGTTCTCAGTTTAATGACTTAGAGGTCGACTGTTTCCAGTTTAACGACATAGAGGTCATCTGTTTCCAGTTTAAAGACTTAGAGGTCTGCTGTTTCCAGTTTAATGACTTAGAGGTCATCTGTTTCCAGTTTAACGACTTGGTGGTCATCTGTTTCCAGTTTAACGACGTGGAGGTCATCTGTTTCCAGTTTAACGACTTGGTGGTCATCTGTTTCCAGTTTAACGACGTGGAGGTCATCTGTTTCCAGTTTAACGACGTAGAGGTCATCTGTTTCCAGTTTAACGACTTGGAGGTCTTCTGTTTCCAGTTTAACGACTTGGTGGTCATCTGTTTCCAGTTTAACGACTTGGTGGTCGTCTGTTTCCAGTTTAAAGACGTAGAGGTCATCTGTTTCCAGTTTAGCGACGTGGTGGTCATCTGTTTCCAGTTTAACGACGTAGAGGTCATCTGTTTCCAGTTTAACGACTTGGAGGTCTTCTGTTTCCAGTTTAAAGACGTAGAGGTCATCTGTTTCCAGTTTAACGACATGGAGGTCTGCTGTTTCCAGTTTAACGACTTGGAGGTCATCTGTTTCCAGTTTAACGACTTGGAGGTCATCTGTTTCCAGTTTAAAGACTTAGGGGTCTATTGTGCCCAGTTTAACGACTTAGCGGTCATCTGTTTCCAGTTTAACGACGTAGAGGTCGTTTGTCTCCAGTTTCACGACATAGTGGTCATCTGTTTCCAGTTTAGAGACTTAGAGGTCTATGGTGCCCAGTTTAACGACTTAGCGGTCATCTGTTTCCAGTTTAACGACGTGGTGGTCATCTGTTTTCAGTTTAGAGACTTAGAGGTCTACTGTTTCCAGTTTAACGACTTAGAGGTCATTTGTTTCCAGTTTAACGACGTAGAGGTCGTCTGTCTCCAGTTTAACGACATAGTGGTCATCTGTTTCCAGTTTAGAGACTTAGAGGTCTATGGATGGCGAGCTTGGAATTTTGGGGTAGGGGCCGGCATCAGCGTTGCTAACACTGAAACAGAGGTGCCAGGAGCAATTCATCATTTTCCTATTCTTGTTGGGGGAGCGGTGGCTTAGGAGACGGGTTTAGGTCCCTGTCGCCTAAGGCTTTTCAATTTTATGGGTCGTGAGGGTCCCATAAAAGCATTTTCTCCCTGCGAGTCGTGAGGATCCCGCAGGTGTATTTTCTCCTTAGGAGTCGTGAGGACTCCTAAGTGTGTTTTTCCTTTGTGAGTCGTAAGGATCCCACAAAGGTTTGTTCTCCTCGTGTATCGTGAGGACACATGAGTGAGTCTTCTCAATGGAGCATAACTCCAAAGGCGGAGACCAGCCGCGTAACTGGTGATTACGGTAGGGCATGGGTATGATGAGAATTATTTGAGCCCGTGGATTGTATACGGTAATCAAGTTGGGGACTAAACGTAGGGCCGGAAGAATTTTGGAAATTTGAATTTTTGTTTGCGTTTTTTTTTTGTTTTTATTTTACCGCGATTGCTCTATCCTTTCAGCTTTTTTATCGCGAAGATCGCGATTGCCCTATCGTTTCGGCTTTTATTTGCGGTTGCCCCATCATTTCGGCTTTATTTCATTTTTATTTTTACTCGCTGATTTTTATTGCGAGTTGCCCCATCATTTCGGCTTTTCTCTATTTTTCTTTTATTTACACATTTTTTGTTTATTTACATATATATGCATACATATATTTTTACATTCCCAGTTTAACGACTTAGAGGTCGATTGTTTCCCAGTTTAACGACGTGGTGGTCATTTTTGCTTATCCCAGCTCCTTGAACTTTGATCTTGACGGAGCTGTGTTGATGACCTAGCTCTGTGGCTTGCCGATACATCCGAGGATTGTGAGGTTTTTCCAAGCTTATATTGGTCCTCTGCCCAATCTTTGAAAATATAGCGGTCTTCGATGGTATGTCCCACTACTCTATGATATGGGCAGTATATGGGATTGCCGGTCATGTTCATTTCCTGTGGCCTCTTTGGAACAGGTAGTTGCAGACCGCTGTTCAGGGCGTCCATGAATATTTTGCGGACTTCATCCCTCCTGAAGGAGTATACCTTCTTCTTTCCCTCCATTGGAGTAGGTGCCTTTACTGATGCTGGTCCTCGAGGCACATGTCTGGGAGGATTAGGTTCCCGAAAGGTTTCAGTCTCCATTTGCATGAAATCGGCGATCGTAGCTTGACTGTTTGCTAACACGCCTTTAGAAAGTTCTATCTCTCCCATCTTGTATTGCCTTTCGACCCAATCTTTGAAGACGAAGCAGTCCTCAATGGCATGACCTATCACCCTGTGATAGGGGCAATATTTTGGGTCGTCGGTCATATTCTCTTCTTGCAGTCTCTTAGATTCTGGCAGTTGTAGACCGTTTCTTAGGGCGTCCCTGAATATCTTATGGACCTTTTCCCTCTTGAAGGAATAGACCTTTTCCAGCTTCTCTTTCAAAGGCGATTCCCCCCCGGCGTATGTATCGGAGGGACTGGAGGCTGATTGCGGCCGTTTTTCGTGAAGGCGCTCCGCTTTTAGGTTGAAAGGGATATCAGTTGGCTGCCCCCGGGTATCAATCCCTGGCTCATGAGCCAAAATTTGATTCTGCTGTAATTGCAATCGGGCGACTTGGGTCGCGAGATCTGCCACGACGTTTGCCAGCTCGTCGACTTTGGAATAGACCTCGGCCATCTTCTCATCCCTGTCCTGAAATTGCCTTTGAAGCCATTGGAATAATGCTTGTTCTGTAGTTCCGGCTATGACAGCCGGGTAATCTTTATTGCCTGAGCTCAATTCCGTAGGAACCACGGGCTCCTCTGGCTTATCGGCGTGAGCGGGCTCTTCATCATTTAGATCGAGCCGATGCTGGGTAGCGTCAACTGTATCATCACCATGGCTGTGAAGAAGAAGAGGGTTCGTTTCCTCATGTCCGGCCATGTAGACAGTGTGGATAACACATTCAGCCATTCTTTCATTACTGGCAGCTGGTTTCGCTGAGCGGTCCGGGCTTTGGAAATTCATAAATTTTAACATGGCTAGAGCCCTAGCCCTTTTGTTGGCTCTATATCTGAGCCGCTTCTGCCTCAGCTTCTTTGCCTTAAGCGCTTGGCAGGCTTCTGCTCTTTGGGAAGCCATTGTGAGTTGATTAGCGGGGAGCTTAGAGAAGACACCCAATCGAGCAGTTGTCGGGGGTACCGCTGGAGCTTGCCCGAGATGCCCAGTTGCTTCGTTGACGTTGATGGCCATGCCCCCAGCTGGAGCGATGGAGGGTCGTTTGGAAACGGATTTGTGCTTGGGCTGAGGTGCCCTCGCGACCACCACATTTGGTCTCCTGCCTCTCGAGACCGGTTTGTCCGCCACCGGGGCTTGAGGAGCTGGGATGGCGCCAACTGGCATGAATACAATAGAGCCGAATGGTAGCAGCGGCTCCTCCCATTGTCGCCCGAGACTGGCCGGAAGGACCGTCCTGGAGTCTATCTTCATCGTGTAGGAGACAGGAGCTGAGTTCATCATCGAAGACATCGTCGAAAGGTGATCGCTTGAAAATCCTGCATGAAAAAAACATTATTTTTAGCATAAATATAGGTATGTATATCGATTGAGTTCGCATGAACGCTTAACCCGAAATATGGGAGGAGAGATTGGTCCCACCGGGCGTGCCAGAATCTGTAGGGTGTTTTTCGTCACCCCATTGAGATGGGAATACGCGCGCGCTTGTCAGGCGTACTACAGATTCCCCCTGCCTAGGGTAGGCCGGGGTTTAATGATTGTGGGGATCCGAATCTCCGGCAGCCGCGGACTAAGCTGCCGTTAATTACCCCTCGCCTTTGGGGCGAGGGAACCTCCGATTGACGGGTTAAACTGGTCATGCGAACTCAATGTGCAGTGTACATGTGTTTTGTTTTGAAAGGGGGTTTTGGATATATCGGGAGCCACGCAGAGTTTTTTACGGGGGTCCCGCTACCCGGATAGCAGGCTGGGGGTCAAGGGGGCTAGCAGCCCCCTTGCGGGGTGCGGGGCAGCGCCCCGGCCCAAAAATTTTTGAGGAGGACAGTATTGTGGAGCGTGTGTGTATCTATACATGTGTATGCATATGTTATATATATATACAAAAAGGGAAAAGGCATCCAAAGGATGCGTGGGGCAGCACCTTGGGCGCTGTGCGCTTAGGTGCTGTGCGCTCAGGCGCAAGCGCGCCACGTGTCGGCACGTGGGCGCTTTGCGCAATGAGCGCTGCACGCAGGCGCTCAAGCGCAAGCGCGCGCGCCACGTGTCGGCACGTGGGCGCTTTGCGCAAGAGCGCTGCGCGCAGGTGCGCAAGCGCGCGCGCGCGCCACGTGTCGGCACGTGGGCGCTTTGCGCAATGCGCGTTGCGCGCAGGTGCGCAAGCGCGCGCGCGCGCCACGTGTCGGCACGTGGGCGCTTTGCGCAATGCGCGTTGGAGCGCAAGCGCGCGCGCGCCACGTGTCGGCACGCGGGCGCTTTGCGCACTTGCGCAAGCGCGCAGGTGCGCAAGCGCGCGCGCCACGTGTCGGCACGCGGGCGCTTTGCGCACTTGCGCTGCGCGCTGGAGAGGACAAGAGGCTTTTAGCCTAAGAAACAGAAGCTGTGCTTCAAAGAGGAAATATTTGTTGTTTTATATATATGGAGTTAAACTCCTTGGATGTTTTGAAGCTGATGAGGGAGGTTCTTCTTCTTCCTCCTGTTGTTTGGCCGGATCTTGAAGATCAAGAAGTAGGAGATTTTAAAAATCACTCCTTTTTAAGATCTGATGGAAGATCTGAATTCCCCTTTGTGGGTTTTGTGGTGGAAAACTACTTGGTTTAGAAAAGAAAGAGTAAAACTCTTGATTTAATTCAAAGAAATGAGAAGGTTTAGAACCTTGGAGAAGGAGCAGGAGGCACAAAGAACCCTATTTTTGGGGGAATGAAAAGTGTTCTTATTATTCATCATCATGTTGCTTTTTATAGGCATACACATTTACATATAGCCCCTTGGGCTTTTCAAAATGGCTTTTTGCCTATCCCATGGCTTATGTGTCATTTGTTTTTGCACATAAGCCATGAGCTTATAAAAATTTGGCTTTATGCCCATTTTGCATACATTCATGCACAAAAATTACATAAAAATTATTTGTTACATGATTTTTGTTGTTGGCATGGAGGAGGCTGGCCGCGGGCTCGACTTGGGCATGGGCCCGCTTGACCTGAGCTTGGGCCCACCTGGCTTAGGGTTGACCTTGACTTTGACTCGGTCAACGGGGGTGTAAATTTTTACCCCAACACCGTGAAGTGCAGGGTGGTCCATTCACTATGCTGTAGGGGGCTTCCTCGCTTCAGGTTTTGGCGGGTAACTTTCCGCACCCGTAGGGGTCTAGGTTTCATTGCACAGGCTATCCACACGACCAGGGGAACGTCGGGTTTCAGCAGCTGCTCTGTGAAACCCGGGGATCCCAGATTATCTGTATTGTTCTGTGATGCTTATTTCTTTTCTGTAATGTTGCATTTATCATGCCTAGAGCGATTATTGTATATTGGTATATATACTAGTAGATGTTGTATATGTTTTACATCCGCGCTAGTTCAGTCCCCGCTCTGTTGTTAGTTAAGTAACCTAACGGGTGATGATGGGACGCAGTGGCGAATGCGGATGGCATATACGTACATTTTATTTTTGTTCTTTTCTGGTGTGATTAATTGATGGGACTGCGTTGATTCTGATCAATGCAAAGCAAAAACAAACCTTTTTGACGTTGTTGGAACAGTTTTTAAAAAGTGTTATTACAAAGACATTTTTTTTGTTTTGCACAGTGGTATTCAGTTGGAATATCCTGGAGATCCCTTCACCGGGAGTGACCCCTTGGGCAGAAATTTGTGTCAGGGTAATAACTTCACTATAGTCGATTACTTATTGCTTTGCATCGCGGTATTCAGTTGGAATATCCTGCACCTCATTCCACGAGGAAAGAGCCAACATCCCTTCACCGGGAGTGACCTCTTTAGCGAAGGTTTTCGCTACTATATTTTGTAAAAAGCTATCAGGTTCCTTCAGCGAGATCAAGTTTATTACGTTAATGGTTTTTCGCCAAAAACCAGCCGTAGCCCTCCGTCATTTCAGTTGGGTATTCAGTAGTATTCAAGCTATGTATTTTGACCAACGCCAAGGCATAGTGTTTGGTAGTTGCTGGGTATTCATCTGTTGCATAGATAGATGAGTTGGTTTGGGACAGTCGTTCTGCCATTTGTCCAACGTCAGGGGCATGTATGGGTGGGTTCAAATTGACAAGATAATGATGGGTAGAACTTGGCATGTGACTTATGGCATTTGGCCAACGTCAGGGTCATAAGAGCATGGGGCAAAAATCCACATCGGGAGTTTCTAAAGAAACTGATACTTGCCAAATATGCGCGTACGTTCTGGAGTGTGATAACATGAGTGGATTCCTTCACATTATCATGTGATGAGAGTTGGATCCCGATTCCTACTGATGAGTTAGTTTACTCTTTGGGTGATCCCGATTGATTCTTCTTTCAGGTTTGGAGGAGAATTTGACAGTATAGTGGAAGGTTTCCTGATTAGATAAAGTGATAACCATTCTGATCTAGGTTAGAGTGCAAGCAGAGTGTTTCTTTTCTCTCTCTCTTTAGCCGCGACCTTTGACCGACCCTTGACTATGACTCAGTAACCAAGTTGACCGAACCTTCTTAAAATACTGGCTTTTAGATTGTCCTAGTTGCATAAGTCATTGCCGCTCCTTCTTTTACCCTTTGCATTTCTCAAAACACATCGTATCACTACAAACATCGACTTCCATTGGATAGATCCATCGTATGGTTATATACAAACTCGAAAGGACTTCTTCGAGGATGGATCCAGGTTCAGGAGAAATTGAATTGGTTTATTCAGTTGTCTTTTATTATCACCTTCTCTCAGGTTGCGAGGGCTCCTTGGTTTAGGAGAGTACACCTATTACGCTTATTGGATAGTCTTCTTCCAAACCATAGGTAGGTGCCGAAAGGTAGGGAATGAAGAAAACCAATTAGCCTAAGTAGGGTGTACAGAAGGTAATAAGTAAAGACAAAATAAAGGGATTAGAAAGAGGGCAAAGTAAATTGCGACTGCTATCATTCACGACCAAACCGCGTACTTCATCGCCACTCCTACTTCACCTTTGCTTTTTTCGCTAGTTCAGGAGAAATAGAATAAGGTATTATTCAGTTGTCTTTTATCATCACCTTCTCTCAGGTTACGAGTACTCCTAGGATTAGGAGAGTACACCTATTATGCTTACTGGATAGTCTTCTTCCAAACCATAGGCTGGTGCCGAACGGTAAGTAAGGAAGAAAACCACTTAGCCTAAAGGGCGTGTATAGAAAGTAATGAATAAAGACAAATAAAGGGATTTGGAGAGATGGCAAAGAAATATACGGTTACAGTCATGAATTTGATTATGCAAGTGGCATTACTAGGAATACCAGGATACTCCTACGAAAATTTTTTCATGTTTCAGTTTCACTGTGCGTTGTTAAAGGAAAACTGATTTTCCGATTAAATACTTACTCAAGGGTATATATTTACCAGGTTTGATTCTCACATCTGTATGGTTTTACAGATGATGATTGGGAGTAAGTTATTGGGAATTAGGTGATCATCCTCATTATATCGGAATTCGTTGTAATTGGTGATATTTGAGGAAATCGCCTGGGTTTTTGCCGGACGGCAAGTATTTGGTTTTGAGTATCCGTTGTTATGCATCAATCAAACTGATATATCTGTACGTTTATTTTTATAAAGTGAGATATAACTTTTTGAAATTATGTCCGTGACATTTACTTATATCAGTTGACGATTGGGTAAGGAGCATTGAACAGCGGAGTAGTTCTTAACCATAAGTACAGTTTTAAACCTACGATGCATAGGGTTTTGAGTTATTCAACTCAGCGGACTTATACAGAGTATTGTATGTTGTCCAGTGTCCATCAGGACAAAGGGGTTGGTCCTCGTACTATGTTCTGTTTACTTATGACTTCTCTGGTTTTTAGACAAGTGTTTCGTAGAAATACAATGTCTATGTTTTGAGAAGTTATAGGTATAAGAATAAAGTAGAGAACCAGGTATCGCAAGTATACGGATTCTTCAAGGTGATCGAAGATGCAGATACTTGTGATTGGTATTCAGTTGATAGTAATAATTTTGAGAAACTTGTTGCTCTTTCAGGTTACTCATAATTGGATGCGTTCCTAAGTTGAGTAATGCTGATTAGCCTCTCTCCATTAAGTTGATATGCACTGGAGACAGCTGCATGATTAGAATCTGGTTCCAATTAAATAAGTGCCAAAGTTTCTATATTGGATATAGAATGGTTCATATCTTAACGATGTAAGGTATGGGGAGTTGTCCGGCTTATACTTAAAACCAGACTCTGGATAACTCAAGGCACGTTTCTGTAATGGCAGTTTGTGGGTTGGCCCAGGCTATGGCGAGGGTTAACTTTCTACCATCTGGAAGATCAATGGTGATATTGTTCTTGACTCGCCACAGTTTTAGTAAAATGGATTTTTTCATAAAACAGTAGTGGGAGTATGGTAGAACTGGAAGTGATTCCAGAACCGCAAAAGATTACGGAAAATTTAATAGGACCTAAAGATTCAATCAGGCTTGACATTCTATTAGCCACTCCGCAGATATGGTGGGTAACCTCAGGCACCCGAGAGGTACTCCGGTAGCCTCAAGGACGGTGACAGGGAGATTCTTGTTTACCCAGACTTGACACTACTGTTGTTCCAGGCTATGAGACCCGGCAGGAGGTTAAGTATAGCGTCGTTCTAAACTAGCTTTAGAAGTGCACGTATATATTATTCTGCAAGAGGGTTGTTGTTGTCAGTGGGAGCAGCGAAAGCATAGTAGGCAAGTAGCTTATGTCTATTTATAGACTAGAGAAGATATAGCAGAGATAGATCATCTATTTTTGATGTGACAGTCATGGGTTTGACTTCATCAGAATAGGGGATGGATCTGTTAAGAAGGTAGTAGGGTGTGATGTCCTGGTATTTGGATGACATACACAGAGTAGGAAGTAAAATTCCTATACTACGATCAGTTATACTGTGGTTGTCATACAGTTGTTTCTCCACAAAGGATATGGATATAATATCTGACATTCTGGTTACTAGATCTATGGTTTTAGATATAGATTTGGGTAGTTTCCCAATCTAGGTACTTAGACAGTATTCTAAAGGTGCTTAGAATAGATGACTCCTGGCATGGTGGTGTACCTGCAGGTGATGGAGTCACCCTCTCTAAAGGTGTCTTACAGACTAAAGGGGAGAGGGATGTGCATGATTGGCATATCATTTGCTTAAGCAATTGAGTCAATCGTGAGATGTCAAGTACCACACCAGATGTCGTTTTTGCACTAGATGCAATAAGTTTATATTAATCCAATCCTGAAGAAACATACGGAAGCAGTTTTAGAACATAAGTGCATGTTCTAGGGATTTGATGACGGCAGCCTCCTTCGGGAGACGGTTATCATTCCAGGCTTCCAAAGGTGACGTGGATGACAGAGTGATTGTCAGAGTTATAGTTTTCCGTCTGACAAAGGGGGCAGTATTATGGACAGGTGGTCCAAGAGGATACTGTGGGAGGCATGGTGCTGGATACTGATTAGGTTCAGTTGTCGATACAGTCTAAGAAGTTTGGATTTAGAGTTTATTTATGAATTAGGTCCCATCAAATATCCAGACATATTCTAAGAAAGCTATTACTCAATTCGGGAAATGGCTTTCTCCGCGAACTTGAGATTAAGAGAGACATAGAAAGATACATCAGGGCGGATCCACTCACTGAGGCTATTTCTCGAATACAAGAGTTTTTACAAACGAGCTTTGTGAAACTGATTAGTAGAGGAGTTGGGTGTTCGGTATCACACGGGCTGTGAGTATGCGACATCGCAATAATTAGCCTTAAGTGCAAGTGGGAGATTGTTGGATATAGTGCCCTCAAAGTCAATTATTGGATCGTCGGTACGTGATTGCAATGATTGAGGGAGGACCTATACCGGTAGAACAGTCTTACTCGAGATGATAATATGCTATCTGGTTTGCCTTTATCAGTCGTGTACAGCTTTAGGTGACATGATCACTATTACACGTTGATAGAGCCCTTAGGATCCTGCTTGACTACCAACAGTATGATGGCGATCATATACGTGAGAGTTGGGTAGTCTATAAGCACATCCTTAAAAGTGGTCCCTAGTCGTGGGAGTTTCGAGACAGGGCATCGATACTCCGGAGCAGACTAGTGTATACAGTCGAAACCCCGACGAGGGGCGGTGGCCGGTCTCACAAGCCACTGGTGTCAGTTGGATCACCTATGATGTATACAGGTGCTCATTGGGTTAAGAGTACACCGGACAGGACTCGCCGGGAACCTGCTAGTTGGTTTTATATCTAGCGTCAGATAGCAGTTTCCTGGTGACATGTGTACAGGTTAGTTCATCGACCCGAGGTCGTCATTTGTCTCATGTGAGTTCCCACTGTGCTTTGATTACTACCCTACCACGGATCAAAGGAGTCGTGAAAACAGGTTTTAGTTAGGTACAGTCCCGAGCTACATGGAGGCAAGTGAGCGGATCGGCAGGGGATTCGTCTCTCCCGGTATTGGGGGTGAGATCGGGCTGTGTCTAGGAGAGCCATTACACCAAGTCCTTGGCCAAGGCAGGTGAGAATTACTGGTAAGTATTCTCAGGGTGTTCAGGGCTACTCTCCGACACGACTTATACCGCTATTGGGGGTCTGACGTTACCAGCCCCCTAGGCCCGATATGCGATGCTCATAGACGAACGGACCGGACTGTATGTATATTGTCACTAATAGGATCAGTAGGGTTCCAGGATGAGTTCGCTCATCGGCTTCCCTTTCGGTCAGTACATGGGCAGCCGTTACGCACAGCTAGTGCCGCTGACGTGCTTATGGTTAAACCCACTGCCAGGGTACTGACGAGTCTTTAGAGTCCCCCACTGATAGTTTCCCAAGTTCGGGCGAAACGTTATAGAGGCCGTATGGTTTTATGGTAGGGTTCGAAAATGCACGTGCACTTGTGCACGTGTTATATTTCGGACAGATAATATTGGTGGGGTTTGGTTTATGCTGGATCCAAGTATTATATTGAGTCAGAATATTTTAGTCTCTCATATTCGTATTCAGTCGGAATACGGATACAGGTATGTATATACAGGTGAGGGGTATTCTCATAATCCGTTACGAGAATATTTTAGAAGATGCATTTCTTTTTGGATTAATCATTTTGGTTTAAATGATTATTAGTTTTGGAAAGGGTGACTCATTCTTTGTGACTCATTAATTCTAGAATGTTCACTAATGACTCATGTAATGAGTCATCTAGTGAGTCATTAAAGTATTAATGAGATTTGTTTTGGGTGAGATATTTTAGGGTTTAGTTGGAGATATTTTTGTAAGATATTTTCTTTGTTTCTCCAAAACAAAACCTTATATATATCACACACAAAAGTTTAGGGCAGCGAAGGGTTAATTTTTGTATGCTTGGTTTTTGCTCTCTTGAGATAGTTTCTTGAGTTCACCATTTCCAACTCTTTGCATCTTCTTTAACCTCCACCCTAACCCTCTCATGTGATGAGAACCCTAGGGTGTTTGAGACAAAGTATTCTACTCATTCTCTACTTCATCTTGGTTATCTCTTTTAGCAGACTTGATGACTGAGTTGCCTCGGTATAGAGGCGGGAGCCCGTTTAAAGATCCATTGACGTGATGCCATCTCGATGAGGAGACAGGAGATCGGAGTTACCGCGAGGAGCGTGGGATGATGGCTAAAGACCGAAGGACTCGGATCTATCGATATAGCCTTTTCTACCTCTTTACAGTTTGTTAGTTTAGCGTTAATGGAAAGATCCGGGTTATAGTATGAGATAGCGCCAGTTATAAAAGTTTTTGTTCCGCGTTTGGCATCAGAATGACGGCCGGGGCGCTACCGTAGACTTACATTCAATTCGAGGATTACTTACCCTTGATGGGTAATGACTGTTCGAGGGAGCCACGTAAGGGCATCCAGGCTAGAACCCTCTTTGCGAATGTACTCACTGTGTACCGTTGGGCACAAAATAACATTTTTGGTAGTTCGCATAATACTACATTTTTCACACCATCCCTTCATATCGTGCACACCTTGATGACTAGGAACCCCAGCTATGATATGTGCACGATATTACTTCATTCAATCAGTGTGGGCAAAAGGGCTGCCAATTATCCATGCCCTATGTTAGTGATACAACTGTGTCGCTATTTCCTCCCTGTGGTGGAATTTGAGTTTTATATGCATGGAGGTATCCCCATTAGACCTCTTGTTGAGGGCGTATCCACATCCTACACACGCTTAAATGATGTATGGTCGCGCATTGAGCCGGCCGAGAATGTACCCGCCAAGACACCAAGCTCCAACTCGACCACGAGCGAGGAAGAGCTTATCCCTACAGCACATGCACGTTTGCTTAGAAAAGCCACTAGGGGGATAGACAGATTGATTGGGATGGCGACCAACCTGGATCACCGAGTGACGGAAATAGAGCATGGCATGACCACTCTGTTGACGAGAAAGGAACGTTCCCGTTCATGTTCGAGGGGACGACGAGGCCATGAGCAGTGAGGGCACTGCTTTTGATAAGTTTGGGGGTGGTGGTGGTTCGTAAATAGTTATCATTGCATTGCATATTTTTATTTTTTGTACATATTTGTTTTCTCTTTCATTGCATACTTAATTCCGCATTGCATCTTTATAAAAAAATATAAGAATTAAAAAAAATTAAAAAATTAAAAAAATATAAAAATAAAATCAAATAAAAAATTGAATATTTTTAAAAATTATAAAAATTGAAAAAATTCAATTTTGGCCATATTTGACTTAAGTTCGACAAGACAGATGACTAGCTAGGAAAAACTAGATCCTAAACATAGTAAGTTAAAAACCTTAAAAATAACCTTTCTTAAAGTTTAACGGTAGAAAATATATATTCTTGTAGTTTATTTAGAAATAGGCAAATTTTGAGTTCAGTTCTTGAGCTAAGTCAAAATAAGAGAAGAGTATTGAAATTTTTATGTGAAGTGTAAGTCTGAAAAATAATTCCGAACCTTAAGTCTAAATTCTGAAAATATATACCTTACAACTCGTGTTAGTGTATATGCCCTAGAGGCCATTACTGTATCATACTAGTTTGTATATTACTTGATGGAAGCTTGGGATATTCACAGTTGTATATACAATCTTGCTCGAAATGGTAGTATGCTACTTGGTTTGTCTCTGCTTTAATATGTGCATTTGTTTCTTTTAGCATATCGCTGTTATACATATTAGTAAAGCCCTTAGGATCTTTGCTTGATTACCAGCGTTGTGATGGCACTCACACTCGTGGGAGCTGGGTGATCTATAAGCACATCCTTATACAGGTCTCTAGTCGTTGGACTATCGAGACAGGGCATCGATACTCCGGAGTAGACTAGCGTATGCGCTTCTCATCCCAGCGTGGGAGACGGTCTGTCCCACAGCCGTCAGTACGTCGTACTTGAGATAGTATGCTGGTGCTCGTTAGGTTACGAGTACACTGGACAGGACTCGTCGGGAACTGTTGGTTGGTATTATACCTATCGTCAGTTATCAGTTTCCAGATGACATGAGTACAGCTTAGTCCGCTGACTTGACACTGTCACTTCGCCTCGAGTGTGTTCCCACTGTACTTCGATTACTACCCTACCACGGCTCAAAGGAGTCGTGCAAACAGGTAGTTTTTGGGTGCAGTCCCGAAGCACTTGGTGGCAGTGACAGTTAGACAGGATTTGTCTCTCCCGGTATTGGGGGTTGACATCGCGCTGTGTCTAGGAGAGCCATTACACGAGTAGTCCCTGGCCAGGGCGAGTGAGATATACTGGTAGGTTTCCAGTGTTATCTCAGGGTGTTCTGGGCTACACTCCGACACGACTTGTACCGCTATTAGGGGACTGACGTTCACCGCCCCCTAGGCCCGCCATGCGATGTATCAGACGAACAGACCGGACTGTACGGAGATTGTCACATTCAGGCTCAGTAGGAGTTCAGATGGGGTTCACCTCGTCAGTCTTCTTATCGACATCTACCTGGGGACCATTACGTACAGCTAGTGCCGCTTGCGGTCTGTGGTTAAACCCACTGCCAGCGTAGTGTCGAATCTTTAGAGTCCCACACAGAGAGCTATTCGCCTTTAGGAAAAATGAGTAGAGGTCGCATGGTTTTGCGACAGGGTTCGTTCACATCCGCGCACTTGTGCACGTTTGCTGTCCGGACAGCTTATACTAGCGGGCTTTGGTTTAAGCCGGATCCTAGTATATGACTTGGGATTGGCTTTTTCTTATTGTATTCGTGTTCCTCGGATCACGAATACGGGTGCGTATGCACAGTTGCTTGAGACAGAGGGAGAGGACTTTGATTAGGGTTAATGACTATTGTCATTTTATTAACCCTAATGCTTATGTGTATATTATTGTTAATTGATATTAGTTTAATAATTGTGCATGGTTATGGTTGTTGACCATTTGACCTATCTTGACTTGTTGACCTTGTTGACACTTTGACCATCATCATTTCATTTGGAAGATGCTCTTTGATCCTTGCAATTTGCATTAAAAATGAAATGATAATGGTCATGTCTTGATTAAGCCATGACAATTATCTCACTAATTTTCTAATTACAATAATTCACATATATGAGAGTATGCTTCATATTATTCTCTCATTCTATTATTCACATTCTCTCTCTTGTTCTTCCTCTCCCTCAAGCTCTCCCCTCTCATATGTTGAGAAACACTTGAGCTTGAGAAAAACCCTCTCTTGATAATCTCTACTCTCATCTAGGGTTCAAGGATTAGCACTTCTTGCATCCTAGTTACTTCTAGCTTGGAGTTGAAGCCAAAGGTTGAGGCTTTCGGGTGGATCTTTCTTTGACGGGAGAAGACGACAAAGGTGACCTCCTTCCACCACTCCAAGGAGCAAGGAGAGAAGGACTTAAAGCCCAAGGTATAACCTTTCTAGCACTTAGCTAGTTTCTAGTTAGCTTTAGCTTGTTTTTGTTTAGCAAAGATCCTTCATAGTCTAGTCCATGTTGCCTAAGCTCATAAAAATTCGATTTTTATTCCGTTTTCCGCCTCCCCGCAAGTACCGGGGTGGGCAACGTGGACTTACAGTGGTATCAGAGCCTAACTAAACATAAACTAGCTAGATAGTAAAGTGTATCGAAGTTCGAATCGGAAAAATCGAAAGAAAAAAAACGAGTTTTCAAAACCCTAAGTTTCTGTTAATTTTTTTTCTGTTCAAAATAAAATTTGTTATACTCCAAAAATCATCTCAGGGTTTTGTGAAGAAAGCCATAAAAAACGATCCAAAGATTCGACCAAAGAGCCGCGGTTCCGCGGCAATAGCAAGCTATTGCCGCGCAACCGCGGCCATCTTGGCTCTTCTCTGGGTCGAGTTTGGTGCAGTGTATTTCTGGCTTGGTTTTAGGATTTTTAAGATGGTTTATATGTGCCCAGATTTTCCAGAATAGAAATTTGTTTTTGGGGGCCTATAAATCCGTATTTTTTTTCCGAACTTCAATACACTTTGACTAAAAGGTTATATCTGTGATGTTTATATGTATTGAACGTCGGTTAATCGCTTTATGTCGATTAGTCGGGGTTATACATATCTGTGATCTGTGATTGATGATGGTATGTGTATATGAATGGGTTGGATTGTCGCGGATGAATAGCCGGGGTGGATATGAGATGAGTGTTGCTTTTTCTTTCATTCTTTGTAACATGTAAATTGATGTAATATTATTATTTGTTTGGCCGCACAACCGGGTCGGGGTTGTAGCCGTCATTGTATAATTCTTTTTACTGTTTTTGCTCCTAGGATAGACCCATGGAGGGGGTGCACAAACTACCGGGTGTTTCGAAGTGCCGAGTGGCCTACTCACGGTGGTGAGGGAGGTTGCTTCGCTTCGGGTACTTGGCGGGTAGTTTGCCGCACCCGTAGGGGTCTTGGGTGGGGTATTGGCTATTCACCGCGACCGTGTAATCCGCTTTTCGTTGCAGGATCGAACGGATTGCGGATTACTAGTATATCCAATGTATTCATCTGTGATCTGTAATGTCTATCATTGCTATATATTTATATATGATAACTATTTAGACGTTGCTTATGTTTTACAGCCGCGCTAGCCCAGCCCCCGCTCTGTCGTTAGTTAAGTAACCTAACGGGTGATGACGGGGCCCCGTGGCGAATGCGAATGGCATAAGCGTACGTCATATTTTGGTTGTTTTCTGCAATGGTAGGATTAAATGATGGGACGCATTAAAAGAACTAATGCAAAAAAATAAACCAAGTAAAAGTCGATTGGAACACTTTGAAAACCACTCGGTTCTTTTCAAAACTAAACTTTTAAACGCGGAGCTTGAACCACTCCTTTTAAAAGCTATCTCGTTCCATCGATCATATCAAGTTCACTACGTTCACGGTTTCGCCAAAACCATCCGTAGCCCTCCATCATTTCAGTTAAATATTCGGTAGTATTCAAGCTATGTATTTTGACCTCACGCCAAGGCATAGTGATTGGTAGCTGCCGGATATTTATCTGTTGCATAGATAGAATGCGTTGGTTTGAGACAGTCGTACTGCCATTTTGGCCTACGTCAAGGGTAGGTACGAGTGGGTTCAAATTAACCAGGATAATGATGGGAAGAACTTGACATGTGACATATGACATTTTGACCTCACGCCAAGGTCATAAGAGCATGGGGCAAAAATCCACATCGGGAGTTTCATAAGTACTAAAACTTGCTAGCGCTGCATACCATTTGGAGTGTGATAATTCTGGTAGGATTCCTTCGGTTTTATCACGCGATGATATTTGGATCCTGATCCTACTGTGAGTATATGCTACTCCTCGGGAAAACTCTCACTTAACGATCAATGCTATAAACTTAGTAGGTGTCTAGAAAGGTGTTAGCGGGGCTACGCCCACAGGGAAAAGAGGTTACTTAATTAAGGAACTTCGCGAAAGCGTTGGAAAACCTCCCTCGAAGTACCGACACTGGCCTGGCTGAACAGTTAAGCAAGTATTGTACGGTGAGATTGATTCCGACTAATCCTTTCTTTACGGTTTGAGAAAGGATTCGAGAGACAGTGGGAGCCATCCAGTTTAGACAAACTAAAAACCACTCTAAACTTGCAAGAGCATCATGCTAAAGTGTTTCTTTTCTCTCACCTAATTGCAGCGACCATTCAACATGACCGGACTTTAGTTATTACTAGATAAAAACATATTGACAGGGCCAAACTACAAAGATTGGCTCAGGAATGTCAAGATGGCAATCACTTACGACAAGTTGGGGTATGTCCTTACCACCAAAGCTCCCCCTGTCCCAGGTCCCAAAACCAGTGTCGTAGATAGGGAAATCTACAAGACCTGGGAAATAGATTGCGCGAAAGCTAGATGCCTCATACTTTCCTCGATGGACAACGAACATCAGAGGAGGCACGAGAATATGGACCTAGAGTCCATATTTCTTCATACAAAAGAACTGTATGGAGAGCAGTCTCGTATCGCAAGATACGAAGTGTCGAAGAAGTTGTTTTCGGCAAGGTTGGCCATCGGATCATCGGTAGCGGAACACGTGCTTAAGATGATTGGCTACATTGAGGAGCTCGCGGACCTTGGGACCACGTTGGAGAATGAACTCTATACTGATTTGATCCTCCAGTCCCTTCCTTCCACTTACGCCCAGTTTATTCTTAACTTCAACATGCAAGGAAAGGAGGTTGAACTTTCCGAGCTTCTGAACATATTGAGGAGTGCTGAGGGCACCCTACAGAAGGGTAGGGAGACATTCACTTTGTTTGTAGGAGGATCTTCCTCTTCTAGGTCCAGGGCGAAAGCCAAGGGCAAGAAGTAGAAAGCCCCCGCCAAACTAAGAGGCGGTGTCAGTAAAGTGGATACGAAGGGAAAAGGTAAAGCAACAAAGATAGCGGGAAAGCTGGTGGGGAAGGAAGAATGCTTCTATTATCACAAAAGTGGTCACTGGAAACAGGATTGCAAGGTTTGGAAAGCCAGAACACAGGATTTGAAGCGAGTTGCAGCTTCAGCTTCGGGTGTGTATGTTATTGAAAACTGTCTATCAATAAACTCTACATCCTGGGTATTGGATACCGGATCAGGATCTCATATCTGTAATTCTTTGCAGGCATTGAGAAAGCGTAGAGTTTTGAAGGCAGGTGACATGACCCTCAAAGTTGCAAATGGTGCTAGCATGGATGCTGAGGCCGTGGGGGACTATCACCTGGGATTGTCGGATGGACACTTTTTGGTTTTGCGTAGTTGTTATTATGAACCAAATGCAACCTGTAATATCATTTCTGTATCTTTATTATCTAAAGAAGGTTATGAATTTGCATTTGTAAGTAATGTAGTGAACATTCACCTTAATCAAGTTTTGATTGGGTCAGGTACATTGAACAACGGTATATACGTATTAAACCAGCCACAGATTTTCAATGTCCAGAATACACACAAAAGAAAGTCTCCAGAAATCGATAAAACTTTCTTATGGCATTGTAGACTGGGTCACATCAATGAGAGAAGGTTGACTAAGTTACATGCAGAAGGATATTTGGATTCGTTCGAATATCAATCGTATGCAACTTGTCAATCATGTCTCAAGGGAAAGATGACAAAGACTCCGTTCACTGGACACGGAGTAAGAGCGAGCGAGCTCTTGGGACTCGTACACAGCAACGTATGCGGTTCAATGTCTACACATGCACGAAGCGGTTATTCTTACTTCATTACTTTTACGGATGATTTCTCAAGATTCGGACATGTCTTCTTAATGAAGTATAAATCCGAAGCTTTTGATAAGTTCCAGGAATATAAGAATGAAGTAGAAAAACAAACAGGAAAAAGTATCAAGGCACTGAGATCTGATCGAGGTGGTGAATACTGTTGCGCCACGGCAGCGCCCCGGCCTTCTATCCGAGGCCAAAATGCGGAATCAAAAATTTTCCTTACTTGGAAACTGGCGCTACCGCGGACAATAAAACCCGGATCGTTAACCATTAACCTATGCTAGCAAACAAGAGATGGGAAGATAAGTATACCGAATGATCCGAGTCCTCCGGTCTTCTCCTCTCCGTCCCGATCTCCCGCGGAAAGTCTTGTCTCCATATCGTCGCCTCCTCGCCGGAAGGGCACCACATCGCCTGCGTCTTTTACGGGCTCCCGCCTCAATACCGAGGTAACTCGGGCATGAAGCCGGCAACTCGACATGCTCAAGATATGCTGTAGAATGTGTAGTGTAGAGGCTATGTCTCATTTGGGGTTTGTTGCCTTTGAAGATGATGGAGGAATCAAGATTAGAAAAATGGTGCTTGCATTTTTCTAGCATGAAAATGAGATCAAGAATGAAACTCTCAAGATGAAGCTCTCATCTTCTTCTTTCTCTCAACCATGAAAAAACTTCTCATATTAGAATGGTGGAGGAAAGAATATGAAAGCAAGAGGGAGGTGAGTGTAGGAAAAGAGAGAGGGTGACCATATCCAAACATCATGATAACAAAACTCATATCAACTACTAATCACCTCAAATCAACAAAAAGCAAGTGATGATGAAAGATAAGAATGGTATCAAAAAGATGCTATCATAATTAATCATTTTACAAATAAAACCTCCACAATATGTTATTTGCATACTTGCAAATAACACCCTCCATCCTAAAAGTCCGGCCGGGAAAGAACAAAGGAAAACCGGCCGGAACGGAATACAAACTGGCAACTCCAGAAAACTGGTCCCGTAATAAATTACAGGAAAACCCCGATACTGTGCATACACACCCGCATCTGTATTCCTACCGGATACAAATGCAATGAGACAAAATCTACACTGTACTAAACTAGGACCGGCTTAAGCCAAAGCCGGCTAGTAATATCCGTTCGATCCTGATCCGTGCAATACCGCACGTATCTGATCGAACCCTGCCATATATCCATACGGCTACTAGTACAAAAACTGTCCGATCCTGATCCGTGCAATACCGCATGTATCTGATCGGACCCTGCCATATCTCCATACGGCCTCTACAGCGTTTCGCCCGAAAGCTTGAGTAACTGAAAGTGTGGTGGACTCTAAAGACTCGTCAATACAATGGCCGTGGATTTAACCACTAGTACGTCAGAGGTATTAGCCAATACGTGACGGGCCACCAGCTATTGACCAAAAGGGACGTCGATGAGCGAACTCATCCTGACACCCTACTGAGCCTGTCAGTGACAATATCCGTACAGTCCGGTCCGTTCGTCTATGAGTATCGCATGGCGGGCCTAGGGGTTGGTAAAAGTCAGACCCCCAAAAGCGGTACAAGTCGTGTCGGAGTGTAGCCCAGAACACCCTGAGATACTACTGGAATACCTACCAGTAAATCTCCTGCCTCGCCCGAGGGCTTTGTGTAATGGCTCTCCTAGACACAGCGCGACCTCACCCCCAATACCGGGAGAGACGAACCCCTGCAGATCCGCTCACTGCCTCCATGTGGCTCGGGACTGTACCCAACTAAAACCTATTTGCACGACTCCTTTGAGCCGTGGTAGGGTAGTAATCAAAGCACAGTGGGAACTCACACGAGACAAATGACGATCTCAGGTCGATGAACTAACCTGTACACATGTCACCAGGGAACTGCTATCTGACATCTGGTATAAGACCAACTAGCAGGTTCCCGGCGAGTCCTGTCCGGTGTACTCATAACCCAATGAGCACCTGTATACATCTTAGGTGAACCAACTGACACCAGTGGCTTGTGAGACCGGCCACCGCCCCTCGTCGGGGTCTCGACTGTATACACTAGTCTACTAATGGAGTATCGATGCCCTGTCTCGAAACTCCTACGACTAGGGACCTTTTAAGGATGTGCTTATAGACTACCAGCTCCCACGTATATGATCGCCATCATACTGCTGGTAGTCAAGCAAGAATCCTAGGGGCTCTATCAACGTGTAATAGCGACATGTCAGGTCACCTAAAGCAGTACACGATGATAAAGATGAACCAGATAGCATACTATCATCTCGAGTAAGACTGTCCTACCGGGATAGGTCCTCCCTCAATCATTGCAATCACGTGTCTGTGATCCAATAATTGACTCTGAGGTCACTATCTCCAACAATCTCCCACTTGCACTCAAGGCTAATTATTGCGATGTCGCATACTCACAGCCCATGTGATACCGAACACCAACTCCTCTACTAGTCAGTCTCACAAAGCTGGTTTGCGAAACTATTGCGTTCGAGGAATAGCCTCAGTGAGTGGATCCGCTGTGATGTTTCTTTCTATGTCTCTCTATATCTCAAGTTCGCGGAGAAAACCATCTCCCGAAATGAGCAATACCTGTCTTAGAATATGTCTGGATATCTGATGGGACCAAGCTCATAAATGAACTCCAAATCCAAACTTCTTAGACTGTATCGTCAACTGAACTTAATCAGTATCCTGCGCCATGCCTCCCTCAGTATCTGCCTGGATCACCTGTCCAGAATACTGTCCCTCGTCAGAGGGAGAACTATAACTCTGACAACCTCCTTGTTGTCCATGTCACCTTGGAAGCCTGGAGTGATAACCGTCTCCTAAAGGAGGCAGCCGTTATCATATCCCTAGAACATTCACTTATTTTCTAAAACTGCTTCCGACTGTTCCTCCAGGATTGGATCAATATCAACTTATTGCATCCAGTGCAAGAACAACATCTGGTGTGGTACTTGACATCTCATGATTGACTCAATTGCCTAAGCAAGTGATCTGTCAATCATGCGTATCCCTCTCCCCTTTAGTCTGTAAGACACCTTTAGAGAGGGTGACTCCATTACCTGCAGGTACACTACCATGCCAGGAGTCGTCCATTCTAAATACTCATAGAATGCTGTCAAGGTACCCAGATTGGGAAACTACCCAAATCTAGATCTAAAACCATAGATCTAGTAACCAGTATGTCTGATATAATGTCCAAGTCCTATGTGGAGAAAACACTGTGTGATGACCAAAATATAACCGATCGTAGTATAGGAATGTCACTTCCTACTCTGTGTATGTCATCAAGTACCAGGACATCACACCCCACTACCTTCTTAACAGATCCATCCCCTATTCTGATGAAGTCAAACCTATGACTTCACATCAGAAATAGATGATCTATCTCCGCTATATATGCTTTAGTCTATAAATAGACATAAGCCAACTGTCCACCAATGCTTCCGCTGCTCCCACTGACTACGAAAACCCTCTGGCAGAGTCATATAGACGTGCACTTCTAAAGCTAGTTTAGAACGAGGCTATACTCATCCTCCTGCCGGGTCTCGCAGCCTGGAACAACAACAATGGCAAGTGTGGGTAAACAAGAACTTCCCCGTCACCGTCCTTGAGGCTACCGGAGTACCTCTCGGGTGCCTGAAGTTACCCACCTTATCTGCGGAGTGGCCAATGGAATGTCAAATCAGATTGAATCTTTAGGTTCCTTATCAAATCTTCAGTAATCGTTTGCGGTTCTGGAATCGCTTCCAGTTCTACCATACTCCCACTACTGTTTTTGAAAAAAAACCATTTTTAATAAAACTGTGGCGAGTCTAGAACAATATTTCTATTGATCTGCCAGATGGTAGAAAGTCAACCCTTGTCATAGCCTGGGTCAACCCACAAACAGCCATTACAGAAACGTGCCTTGAGTTATCCAGAGTCTCGTTTTAATCATAAGCCGGACAACTCCCCATACCTTAACATCGTTAAGATATGAACTGTTCTATATCCAATATAGAACCAGAGGCACTGATTTAAATGAACCAGATTCAAATCATGCAGCTATCTCCAGTGCATGTCAACTAAATGGAAGGAGGCCGATCAACGTTACTCAACTTAGGAATGTTTCCAATTATGAGTAACCTGAAAGAGAGGCTAGTTCTCTTAATCATTACTATCAGCTGAACACCATACACAAGTATCTACATCTTCGATCACTTTGAAGAATCCCGATACTTGCTACACCTGGTTCTCTACTCTATTCAAATACCTATAACTCCTCAAAACTTAGACCCTGTGTTCTTACGAAACACATGTCTAAGAACTAGAGAAGTTAAAAGTAAACAGAATATAGTATGAGGACCAACCCCTCTGTCCTAATGGACACTGGACAACATACAATACTCTGTATAAGTCCGCTGAGTCTAACAACTCTTTCACTGTGCGTCGTAGGTTGAAAACTGTACTTATGGTTAAGAAGAATTACACCGCTGTTCAATGCTCCTTACCTAACCATCCACTGATATAGGTAAATGTCATCGACATAACATCAAAAGGTATATCTCACTCTATGAAAATAGACGTACAGATATATCAATTTGAAATTGGTGCACAACAGCGGATATTCAAAACCAAATATTTTCCGACCGGCAAACAACCCAGGTGGCTTCCTCAAATATCACCAATTACAACGAATCCCGATATAATGAGGATGGTCACCTAATTCCCAATAACTTACTCCCACTCATCATCTGTAAAACCATACAGATGTGAGAATCCAACCTGGTAAATACATACCCTGGAGTAAGTGTCTAATCGGGAAATCAGTTTTCTTTTAACAGTACACAGTGAAACTTGAAATATTGAAATGTTTCGATGGGGTATCCTGGTATTCCTAGTAATGCCTCTACCATTATCCAGATTCACAACTGTAACCGTATATCTCTTTGCCATCTGTCCAAATCCCTTTATATGTCTTTAGTCATTACCGTCTGCACACCCCCTTAGGCCAAATGGTTTTCTTCCTTCCCTACCGTTCGGCACCAGCCTATGGTTTGGAAGAAGACTATCCAGTAAGCATAATGGGTGTACTGTCCTAATCCTAGGAGCACTCGCAATGCGAGAGAAGGTGAAGATAAAAGACAACCGAATAAACCTTATTCCTATTTCTCCTGGACCAGAATCCATCCCCGAACTGGAACAAGTTCCTTTCGAGTTCGTATATAACCATACGATGGAGTATCCAAATAAACTGTGGATCTTCGTAGTGATACGGAGTGTCCTGGAGAAATACAAAGGTGATTTAAGATTGGCGAAAAAATACTTGGTTCGGTCGTGAATAGCAGTTGCAATTTACTTTGCCCTCTTACTAATCCCTTGCTTTGTCTTAATCTTAATACCTTCTGCACACCGTTTAGGCTAATTGGTTTTCTTCATTCCCTACCGGTCGGCACCAGCCTAAGGTTTGGAAGAAGACTATCCAACTTGCGTAATAGGTGTGCTATCTCCTAAACCAAGGAGTACTCACAACTTGAGAGAAGGTAAAAGGGAAAAGACAACTGAATAATCCTATTCGTTTTCTCCAGAACCAGAAACCATCCTCGAAGTCCTTCGAGTTCGTATATAACCATACGATGGTTTTGTCCAATGGAAGTGGACGTTCGTAGTAATACGGGGTGTCCTGGAGAAAAGGGTAAAATTAGGAGTGGCAATGAGGTCTGCAACTCTGACAATCCAAAAGCCTGCGTTAAGAAGGTTCGGTCAACTTGGTCACTGAGTCATAGTCCAGGGTCGGGTTAATGGTCGCAGCCAAAGAGAGAGAGAAAAGAAACACTCAGCGTGCACTCTAACCTAGATCAGAATGGTTATCACTTTATCTAATCTGGAAACCTCCCACTGTAACCTCAAATTCTTCCCCAAACCTGAAAGAAGAATTAGTCGGGGTCACCCGAGGAGTAAACCAACTCATCAGTGGGAATCGGGATCCAACTATCATCGCATGATAACGTGACGGAATCCACTCACGTCACCACACTCCAGAAGGTATGCGCATGTCTGGCAAGTTTCAGTTCTTTTGAAACTCCCGATGTGATTTTTACCCCAAGCGGTTTATGACCTTGACTAGGGTCAACAAACCATAAACCGGCAGTCAAGTTCAACCCGTCATTATTCTGGATTTCATTAAACCCACCCGTACGAGCCCTTGACTTGGTCAACAAGGCCGCACGACTGTCTTAACCAATCCCACTTATGCAACAAACAAGTACCACTTAGCTACCGAACACTACGTCTTGACTAGGTCAACAAACGCAGCACGAATACTAAATAATACCTGTAGGAAATGACGGAGGGCTACGAATGGTTTTTGGCGAAAAACCTTTAACGTAATGAACTTGATATCGTTGAAGGAACTGCATAGCCTTTTATAAAAATATAGTGACGAAAACCTTTGCTAAAGAGGTCACTCCCGGTGAAGGGATCTCGGCTCTTTCCCCGTAGAATGAGGTGCAGGATATTCCAACTGAATACCACGATGCAAAGCAAAAGTAATCGGCTATAGTGAAGTTAATGCCCTGACGCAAACTTCTGTCCAAGGGGTCACTCCCGGTGAAGGGATCTCGGCCCTTGCCTCGTCGACTGAGGAGCAGGATATTCCAAATGAATACCACGATGCAAAACAAAAGTGAACGTCCTTGCAATAACAGCTTTTTGAAAAGTGTTCCAACAACATCAGAATAGGTTTGTTTTAACTTGCATTGATCCGAATCAACGCAGTCCCATCAATTGATCACACCACAAAGAACGAAAATATACTGACGTACGTATATGCCATCCGCATTTGCCACTGGGTCCCGTCATCACCCGTTAGGTTAGCTAACTAACGGCAGAGCGGGGACTGGACTAGTGCGGATGAAAAACATATACAACATCTACTAATATATATACCAATATATTATATTTCGCTCAAGGCGTGATAAAAGGCAACATCACAGAAATATACAGCATCACAGAACAATACAGATATCTGGAAGCCCCGGGTTTCACAGAGCCGCTGCTGAAACCCGACGTTCCCCTGGTCGTGTGGATAGCCTGTGCAATGAAAACCTAGACCCCTACGGGCGCGGCAAGTCACCCGCCAAAACCTGAAGCGAGGCAGCCCCCTTCAGCAACGTGAATGGACCACCCAGCACTTCACGGAATCCGGTAACTCGGGCACCCCTCCTGGGTCAACCTGTACCCCCTACGAGTGCGGCGAATAGCCCGCCAATCCTGGAGTGAAGCCCCCTCCGTCCCAATGCCATGAGATGTGGGCTCGTTGCCCTCCACAACCCGGCTATCCGTGCACCCCACCGCGGGGCAATCCTAGTACAGAAAGTAAAATATACATACAACGGGTACATCGACCGCAACCAGGTCATGCCCCAAAAGAATAATACAAACAGGCAGTGACGGCAGTCCACATGTCGGACGCTCGCCCCGCAATATCAAATGTACATAATACAACAGAAACTGTACTAGCATTGCATCCAGGCTATCCCCCACGACTGATCCGCAATAATACAGCATAAACATAGAACATCAACGTGAAAGTCACGTTCGCAAATCCGTCTAACCGGGCTATAGCAGTTAGACGGGATTTACCGATCGAGTGACATTCACGGTCGCAGATATAATGTAAATACTGTGAAATAATGTGTTTAAAATATCCGATCGATCAAACAATTAACAAGTGGGCCCCCAAGCAATATTGTAGCACTCACAGAAATTCTGGGCCCAAGTTTAATGTTCCAAAACCCCCAAAAATAGTCCACAAGCCCACTGGAAAATTTCGACCTATTGATCCCTTAAACCTGCGGCGGATCAGCGGCAACAAGGGGGATTTTGCGGCGGATCCGCGCTATTCCTGAGAGATCAATGTCTCGAATTTTCCCAGATCTCTTAGAACTTCTAGTACATCAATTTTCTACAACCTGAAAAATTTTTCGAGCAAGAAAAAAAACAACAGAAAACTGATGTACACAAAAACGCGGTTTTTGGAATTTTGGTCGATCGGATAAGAAAAACGCATTAGAAAAAGCTAGGCAAGGTTAATGGCGTGGCTCTGATACCATGTTGCGCCACGGCAGCGCCCCGGCCTTCTATCCGAGGCCAAAATGCAGAATCAAAAATTTTCCTTACTTGGAAACTGGCGCTACCGCGGACAATAAAACCCGGATCGTTAACCATTAACCTATGCTAGCAAACAAGAGATGGGAAGATAAGTATACCGAATGATCCGAGTCCTCCGGTCTTCTCCTCGCCGTCCCGATCTCCCGCGGAAAGTCTTGTCTCCATATCGTCGCCTCCTCGCCGGAAGGGCACCACATCGCCTGCGTCTTTTACGGGCTCCCGTCTCAATACCGAGGCAACTCGGGCATGAAGCCGGCAACTCGACATGCTCAAGATATGCTGTAGAATGTGTAGTGTAGAGGCTATGTCTCATTTGGGGTTTGTTGCCTTTGAAGATGATGGAGGAATCAAGATTAGAAAAATGGTGCTTGCATTTTTCTAGCATGAAAATGAGATCAAGAATGAAACTCTCAAGATGAAGCTCTCATCTTCTTCTTTCTCTCAACCATGAAAAAACTTCTCATATTAGAATGGTGGAGGAAAGAATATGAAAGCAAGAGGGAGGTGAGTGTAGGAAAAGAGAGAGGGTGACCATATCCAAACATCATGATAACAAAACTCATATCAACTACTAATCACCTCAAATCAACAAAAAGCAAGTGATGATGAAAGATAAGAATGGTATCAAAAAGATGCTATCATAATTAATCATTTTACAAATAAAACCTCCACAATATGTTATTTGCATACTTGCAAATAACACCCTCCATCCTAAAAGTCCGGCCGGGAAAGAACAAAGGAAAACCGGCCGGAACGGAATACAAACTGGCAACTCCAGAAAACTGGTCCCGTAATAAATTACAGGAAAACCCCGATACTGTGCATACACACCCGCATCTGTATTCCTACCGGATACAAATGCAATGAGACAAAATCTACACTGTACTAAACTAGGACCGGCTTAAGCCAAAGCCGGCTAGTAATATCCGTTCGATCCTGATCCGTGCAATACCGCACGTATCTGATCGAACCCTGCCATATATCCATACGGCTACTAGTACAAAAACTGTCCGATCCTGATCCGTGCAATACCGCATGTATCTGATCGGACCCTGCCATATCTCCATACGGCCTCTACAGCGTTTTGCCCGAAAGCTTGAGTAACTGAAAGTATGGTGGACTCTAAAGACTCGTCAATACAATGGCCGTGGATTTAACCACTAGCACGTCAGAGGTATTAGCCAATACGTGACGGGCCACCAGCTATTGACCAAAAGGGACGTCGATGAGCGAACTCATCCTGACACCCTACTGAGCCTGTCAGTGACAATATCCGTACAGTCCGGTCCGTTCGTCTATGAGTATCGCATGGCGGGCCTAGGGGTTGGTAAAAGTCAGACCCCCAAAAGCGGTACAAGTCGTGTCGGAGTGTAGCCCAGAACACCCTGAGATACTACTGGAATACCTACCAGTAAATCTCCTGCCTCGGCCGAGGGCTTTGTGTAATGGCTCTCCTAGACACAGCGCGACCTCACCCCCCAATACCGGGAGAGACGAACCCCTGCAGATCCGCTCACTGCCTCCATGTGGCTCGGGACTGTACCCAACTAAAACCTGTTTGCACGACTCCTTTGAGCCGTGGTAGGGTAGTAATCAAAGCACAGTGGGAACTCACACGAGACAAATGACGATCTCAGGTCGATGAACTAACCTGTACACATGTCACCAGGGAACTGCTATCTGACATCTGGTATAAGACCAACTAGCAGGTTCCCGACGAGTCCTGTCCGGTGTACTCATAACCCAATGAGCACCTGTATACATCTTAGGTGAACCAACTGACACCAGTGGCTTGTGAGACCGGCCACCGCCCCTCGTCGGGGTCTCGACTGTATACACTAGTCTACTAATGGAGTATCGATGCCCTGTCTCGAAACTCCTACGACTAGGGACCTTTTAAGGATGTGCTTATAGACTACCAGCTCCCACGTATATGATCGCCATCATAATGCTGGTAGTCAAGCAAGAATCCTAGGGGCTCTATCAACGTGTAATAGCGACATGTCAGGCCACCTAAAGCAGTACACGATGATAAAGATGAACCAGATAGCATACTATCATCTCGAGTAAGACTGTCCTACCGGGATAGGTCCTCCCTCAATCATTGCAATCACGTGTCTGTGACCCAATAATTGACTCTGAGGGCACTATCTCCAACAAATACTTGAGTGCCGAGTTCCTGGATTACTTAAAAGAGAATGGAATTCTCTCTCAGCTTACTCCTCCATACACTCCGCAACATAACGGTGTATCGGAGAGACGGAACCGAATCCTATTGGATATGGTACGGTCCATGATGAGTAACGCCGAGTTGCCGTGATCGTTCTGGGGATATGCATTAGAATCAGCGGCATACCTTTTGAACCGAGTTCCCACTAAGACTGTGCCTACCACACTATATGAGTTATGGAGTGGGAAGAAACCCTATCTTCAATACCTGAAGATTTGGGGATGTCCAGCTTATGTCAAAAAGCAGCATACGGACAAGCTCGAGGCACGCTCAGTACTGTGCAAGTTTGTGGGATACCCAAAGAACTCCAGGGGGTATCTTTTCTATTACGCAGAGGAACAAAAAGTCCTTGTTTCTCGTAATGCCTATTTTCTGGAACATCAGTTCTTAGAAAAAGAAATAAGTGGGAGTGCAATAGAACTGGAAGAAATTCCAGAACCACAAGCTATTACTGAAAGCTTAGTAGAACCAGAGGGTTCGAAAGATCAGGACATTCCCACGCCACTCCGCCGGAGTAGTAGGCAGTCTCATCCGCCCGAGAGATACTACAGTTTTCTCATTGACGGGGATAGAGAGGATTGCATCATAGACTTTGATGAGCCTACTAGCTTCCAGCAAGCCATTCAGAGCGTCGACTCGGTAAAATGGCTGGATGCAATGCGGACCGAAATAGAGTCCATGTACACCAACAAAGTATGGACGTTGGACATTGCTCCAGATGGGGTAAAACCCATAGGATGCAAGTGGATCTTCAAAAAGAAGATTGGTGTAGATGGACAGGTTGAGACCTATAAAGCTAGACTGGTTGCAAAGGGTTTTCTTCAGCGACCTGGTTTGGACTATGACGAAACTTTTTCTCCAGTAGCTATGCTGAAATCCATTCGGATCCTTCTTGCCATTGCTGCCTTCCACGATTATGAGATTTGGAAGATGGACGTAAAGACAGCTTTTCTAAATGGACATTTAGAGGAATGTGTCTATATGGATCAGCCAGAGGGTTTCATTCAGAGTGGGAGCAGCGGAAAGGTGTGCAAGTTGCTTAAGTCCATTTATGGACTAAAGCAGGCATCGCGGAGTTGGAACATCTGTTTTGATGAGACGGTCAAGGAATTTGGCTTTATCAAAAATCCAGATGAACCATGCATCTATTGTAGATTTGTAGCGAAAACTGTAGTATTCCTCGTTTTATACGTGGATGACATTCTCTTAATAGGGAATGACATTCCTATGCTACAATCTGTCAAGGGGTTCTTATCACACAGGTTCTCCATGAAAGACCTGGGTGATGCCTCATACATTCTGGGTATTCGGATCTACCGTGACAGATCCAAGAGGATATTAGGACTTTCGCATCCAGGTACATCGACACCATACTGAAGAGATTCAGTATGGAAGATTCCAAGCGCGGTAATCTACCGGCTTGTCACGGGATCACCCTCTCCAAAGAGATGTCTCCCAAGACTGATTTGGAGAGGGATCGCATGTCTATTATACCCTACGCTTCTGCGGTAGGCTCTATAATGTATGCGATGTTGTGTACCAGACCGGATGTGGCTTATGCACTGAGTGTGGTAAGCAGGTATCAGTCAAACCCTGGGGAGAAACATTGGATAGCAGTAAAGAACATTCTCAAGTACCTGAGAAGGACTAAGGAGATGTTCTTGGTGTATGGCGGAAAAGACCTCCAGATTGAGGCCTTTGCTGACTCCAGCTTCCAAAGTGACAAGGATGATTCCAAGTCCATGTCGGGTTTTGTCTTTACCCTCAATGGAGGGGCGGTGTGTTGGAAGAGCTCCAAACAGGAAACCGTTGCTGACTCGACTATGGAAGCGGAATACATCGCTGCATCTGATGCCGCAAAAGAAGCTGTCTGGATGAGGAAGTTCTTGAGAGAACTTCAGGTGGTTCCATCCATTGTTGACCCAATACCTCTGTATTGCGACAACAACGGGGCTATAGCTTTAGCGAAGGAACCCAGGTCCCATCAGAAATCCAGACACATCTTGAGGCGGTATCACCTGATCAGGGAGATCGTAGATCGCCAGGAGATCGAGGTTCGGAGGGTTGCTTCAGAAGATAACACAGCAGATCCATTCACCAAGGCCTTGCCCCAGACTCAGTTCGAGCGGCTGATCGAGATGATAGGTCTTCGATACGCCAGTACATGGCCTTAGTGCAAGTGGGAGATTGTTAGTGTATATGCCCTAGAGGCCATTACTGTATCATACTAGTTTGTATATTACTTGATGGAAGCTTGGGATATTCACAGTTGTATATACAATCTTGCTCGAAATGGTAGTATGCTACTTGGTTTGTCTCTGCTTTAATATGTGCATGTGTTTCTTTTAGCATATCGCTGTTATACATATTAGTAGAGCCCTTAGAATCTTTGCTTGATTACCAGCGTGTGATGGCGCTCACACTCGTGGGAGCTGGGTGATCTATAAGCACATCCTTATACAGGTCCCTAGTCGTTGGACTATCGAGACAGGGCATCGATACTCCGGAGTAGACTAGCATATGCGCTTCTCATCCCAGCGTGGGAGACGGTCTGTCCCACAGCCGTCAGTACGTCGTACTTGAGATAGTATGCGGGTGCTCGTTAGGTTACGAGTACACTGGACAGGACTCGTCGAGAACTGTTGGTTGGTATTATACCTATCGTCAGTTATCAGTTCCCAGGTGACATGAGTACAGCTTAGTCCGCTGACTTGACACTGTCACTTCGCCTCGAGTGTGTTCCCACTGTACTTTGATTACTACCCTACCACGGCTCAAAGGAGTCATGCAAACAGGTAGTTTTTGGGTGCAGTCCCGAAGCACTTGGAGGCAGTGACGGTTAGACAGGATTCGTCTCTCCCGGTATTGGGGGTTGACATCGCGCTGTGTCTAGAAGAGCCATTACACGAGTAGTCCCTGGCCAGGGCGAGCGAGATATACTGGTAGGTTTCCAGTGTTATCTCAGGGTGTTCTGGGCTACACTCCGACACGACTTGTACCGCTATTAGGGGACTGACGTTCACCGCCCCCTAGGCCCGCCATGCGATGTATCAGACGAACAGACCGGACTGTACGGAGATTGTCACATTCAGGCTCAGTAGGAGTTCAGATGGGGTTCACCTCATCAGTCTTCTTATCGACATCTACCTGGGGATCGTTACGTACAGCTAGTGCCGCTTGCGGTCTGTGGTTAAACCCACTGCCAGCGTAGTGTCGAGTCTTTAGAGTCCCACACAGAGAGCTATTCGCCTTTAGGCAAAATGAGTAGAGGTCGCATGGTTTTGCGACAGGGTTCGTTCACATCGGCGCACTTGTGCACGTTTGCTGTCCGGACAGCTTATACTAGCGGGCTTTGGTTTAAGCCGGATCCTAGTATATGATTTGGGATTGGCCTTTTCTCATTGTATTCGTGTTCCTCGGATCACGAATACGGGTGCGTATGCACAGTTGCTTGAGACAGAGGGAGAGGACTTTGATTAGGGTTAATGACTATTGTCATTTTATTAACCTTAATGCTTATGTGTGTATTATTGTTAATTGATATTAGTTTAATAATTGTGCATGGTTATGGTTGTTGACCATTTGACCTATCTTGACTTGTTGACCTTGTTGACACTTTGACCATCATCATTTCATTTGGAAGATGCTCTTTGATCCTTGCAATTTGCATTAAAAATGAAATGATAATGGTCATGTCTTGATTAAGCCATGACAATTATCTCACTAATTTTCTAATTACAATAATTCACATATATGAGAGTATGCTTCATATTATTCTCTCATTCTATCATTCACATTCTCTCTCTTGTTCTTCCTCTCCCTCAAGCTCTCCCCTCTCATGTGTTGAGAAACACTTGAGCTTGAGAAAAACCCTCTCTTGATAATCTCTACTCTCATCTAGGGTTCAAGGATTAGCACTTCTTGCATCCTAGTTACTTCTAGCTTGGAGTTGAAGCCAAAGGTTGAGGCTTTCGGGTGGATCTTTCTTTGACGGGAGAAGACGACAAAGGTGACCTCCTTCCACCACTCAAAGGAGCAAGGAGAGAAGGACTTAAAGCCCAAGGTATAACCTTTCTAGCACTTAGCTAGTTTCTAGTTAGCTTTAGCTTGTTTTTGTTTAGCAAAGATCCTTCATAGTCTAGTCCATGTTGCCTAAGCTCATAAAAATTCGATTTTTATTCCGTTTTCCGCCTCCCCGCAAGTACCGGGGTGGGCAACGCGGACTTACAACTCGCACATACACGCACCTTAAAACTTGGGATAGTAGAGGATACCTTGAAATGCTCTTGTCTAAAATCCTTAGTATGAAGGAAAATAAAATAAAGTATAAGTGTGAATAAAGAAATGAACACTAGTTTTGTAATTATTTAAGGCTGCATAAATAATATATATATATATATATATATATATATATAGCGAGGGTGCTTTATCACCTAGTGCCTTAGACCAACTGGTTTAAGAGTCACTGCTAAAGCCTTAGGTATTACAAAACGAGGAATTATGCCATAATGCGCGAACACATTTTGTAATCGGTCGTTAGTACCTCAAGAAGTATTAATGGTCGCATGAAGGATGTGTGAGTAATTTCATTTAAAATTCACCAACTAAAAGCATTTTGGACGATGGACAAGAGTATGATAGCTAGAATTGAATTTCCAAGTGTAAGGGTGATACATACACACACGTAGGGGTATATGATTGGGGTTTGAATAAGAGATAGGAATGAAAGATAGGGCTTATATCTTCAGTAAAGATGATAAAAATTCCTAAGTTGAGACGGAACCTTAGAAGGAAAATTCAAAAGATGCTAAAAGCTAAATAAATTTACAGAACATATACGATCTTAAGTTAAATGATAAGTGAGTGTGAAAAATATGGGTTGATGATTTCTACGTTAAAGATAATAGAATTTCTTGCAAGAATACCGAATTGAAGAATGAAAGTCAATAGGCCAAATTGATCGGATTTTGTGGGTGGTATCCGCTGAAAACCCTCAGGAGACAACACTCCTCCTATTAGGGACACCTAGAGGTTTAACGGTTTATTGCACGAGCTCAGTGCAATCACGATTCCCTGCGAAAGTGAGTTTAGGTTTTTTCGAGAATAAAAATAGCTTCGCTCGGGACGAGCAAAAGATAAGTTTGGGGGTATTTGTTCATATCAGAATTTTGCATTATTATATCGCCCATTCTTAATCATATTACAAATAAATAGGTGCTTTTGATCCATGTCTGCTAAATAGTTGCAGATTATAGGTTCTCAGAACAATACAGTAAAATTCATGAAAAGACGCTACAAATGTGAAACTACGACCAACAAATAGATGAATCTGTATGATACCGCCTACCAGTTTAAGGAACAAACGAAGATCAGCAAATAGTTCAATACACAAAGTACAAGGGCAGCACAGGATTAAAGACTTCAACACGAAGCTCATGGCAAAAAGTCCATAACATTCTGTACTGTGGAAATCTGGAAGAAAATAGAAAAGATTCTGAGGAACCAAGTGAAGAAAACAGAAGGAAATAGCAACATGAAGCAGCCCTGAGAAAGTGAACTCAAGATCCCTCAAGATGGTCGTGGATCCGCGACCAAACATGGCATTCTGCCGTGGTTCAGTGCACGTGTCGGTGCACGTGTCGGTGGGTGTCGGTGGTTTGACCCGGCTTTCTTAGGGTAGTTTTGTAATTTCAAGTATGGCTCAGATGTAAAACATAAGGTTTCTCCTATCTATAAATATGAAAGGCTACAGCCTCTTTTGGGGCATGCCACTTTTTATTTTTCAAGATTAAATTTTATTCCATTGTAATCGTTGAAGAGGTGTCAATAAAAGTAAGTTTTTTTTATCTTGCAATTTTCCATTTGAATTTAATTTCTGCAATTTTATTATCTGTCTTTTATTATCAGCAAATTAGGTTATTAAATTAAAACTATAAAAATGAATTTTGTCGCAACTTTCCTAATGAGTGAGTAGTTCCTCACTTGTTAGGGTTAGGATTGGGTAGGTTTGAGAGATGGAAATCTCTCACTCCTTTCTTGCCCATATAATATTTTAATTAGGACTCTATTTGAATCAAACACATACCGCTCACTACGGCACCCTATCCTACGAGATAGCGGTGATTCTCTAGTTAGACCGGTTGTGGTTGATTTACATAGAGGTTAGAGCTAAGAGCTAAGAAAGGACAGATAAGGACCAAAAGGAATAAACGAAGTTTCTTCCTAATCGTGCTAATCCCCTTTGTTGACTATTACCCTAACACCTATGTTCTTAATTAGGGCAAAGGAAGCAGTGAGTAGAGTTATTTTTCCAAACTAACCTAATCCTAACCTTAGCAAGGCTTTAAATCAAATTAAATTCAATTTTAGAATTTCAAATCAAAACCTACCAAAAATAGGACTTAACTCGTAAGAACTGAAAGAAAGTGCACGTTTTCCCTGTTGACCGACCCGTACTCAACCGGCTAGCTACCAAACAACACCGTTATTGATTGCGGTATATTCTTAATTTTGATTTTAAAACGCACGTACGCAAAAGACAACCAATCAGGAGTATGGTGGCATTCCTCGTAATGTTCGTAGAAGACATACTCTTGAAAAGAAAGGGGTTTCCTATGCTACGCTCGGTCAATCTCCTCTTATCACAAGGATTCTCCATAAAGGATCAAGGTGATACCACCTAAATCCTGGGTTTTGGATCTATGAGATAGATCTAAGTGGATGTTAGGATTCTCACTAGGTGTAGTGAGATGCTATCAATCGATCCTAGCGAGAATCACTGGATATCTTTCAGGGTAGTAAGGTCGATTGAATGTCAGTCTCAGGCAATGTCTTTACCCTCAGTGCAAGGACGGTATGTTGGAAGAGTTCCAAGCTAGATGCCATGACATACTAGACGATAAAGGCTGAATATATTGCTACAAAGGATTCTATCGAAGAGGTAGTCTGGATGTATATAAGTTCATGACATGAACTTCGTTCCTACTTTTATGTGACAATGGAGTTGTGGCCTTGGCCTAGGAACCCCCGTCCCATCAGTGATCCAGACATATTCTTAGGCAGTATCACATGATCATGGAGATGGTTGATCTCCAGGGAGATCGAGGTTAGGAGAGTAGACACAGAGGAGAACAGGGCGGATCCACTCACAAAGGCCTATTCCCAGGAGAGACTTTTATGGGATGGTTGAGTATGAGATACTTCAACCCCTGCAGATTGTTGGGTATAGGATACTACAATGGATGCCCCTAGTCCAAGTGGTAGATTATTAGTTATATGTGTGCCCTAGAGGCCATTACTGTACATACGATGTATATTATAGTGGATGCTTGGACATATACATAGAGGACTTTCTTGCTCGACATGATAGTATGCTATCTGGTTGCTCGTTATCTTAACATGTACAATAATTGTCTCCATGTTACATGTTGATAAAGCTCTCAGGATGAGTACTTGACTACCAGAATTATGATGCAGATCATATTAGTGGGGACAGTGTAGTCGCTAAGTATATCCTTCAAATGTTCCTAGTCGTAGGTGTATCGTGACAGGGCATCGATATACCATAGTAGACTAGCGTATAGCTTCTCGACCCATGTAGATGGAAGATGGATGATCCTATATCCATTGGTGTTTGACATCGGAGACAGTATACGGGTGCTCAGTGGAGACTGGGTACACTGAACGGACTCGCCGAGAACTTCTAGATGGTATTATACCTATTGTCAGATAGCAGTTCTTTGGTGACACTGGTATAGGTTAGTCTGTAGACCCGAGATCGTCATAGAGTCTTGTGTCATTCCCACTGTGCTTTGATTTCCACCTTACCACGTTCAAGAGAACGTGCAAAACGGTGGCTTTTGGGTACAGTCCCGAATCACATGGAGGTAATGAGCAATATGTGGGGTTTCGTCTCTCCCGGTATTGGGGGTTGATGTTGCGTTGTGCTCGATTGGCTATAACAGGAAGTCCCTGGCCAGGGATGCTTCAGAGATATACTGGTAAGTGTTATCAGTAGTTTCTCGACCCGTTATAAGCCTCATATCGGCACGACTTATCAAGTTACTGGGGTCTGACGTTTACCACCCTAGACGAGATATGCGACATATCAGACGAAGAGACCGGACAGTACGGTAGTATTACTGATTGGATTCACAGGAGTATGAGCAGGCTTGCTTGTTGATCTTCTGATCACTCGATACCCGGGTGGCCGTTACGTTTAGCAGACCGCTTGCGGCTTGCGGGTGTTTGATATGATCATCACCTACTGCTGGCGTATTGACGAGTCTTTAGAGTCCTACACAGAGGTTTCCTGGCTCAAGCGAAATGGAGTAGGAGCGCATATGTGATATGTGCAGGACCGAGATTAATACGATATGTGATACCGTATTCTATTCTCACGATTTGTGACATCGGTCGGTTATATGCGATATAGCCGGGTTATCGGATCAAGAGTTGATTCGATTAGTTGTTACATATAAATATTAGTCGGTTATATGTGATATAGCCGGATTATTAAATCAAGAGTTGATTTGATAATCTAATGTATAATTATACATTTGATATATTAATTTACATTAACTAGTATTAGCTCACTTATGATTTCTTTTCTCACTTGATGTGCGCATTGTATATATGTGATATGTATATTTGTGTACATGTTTGTGTCATGCTAGGTTACAAATGCAACATAATAGTATAAGCCTTATACCATGCTAGGGTTTATGTTTGGGTTTTATTTATCATTAAGTAATTCACAACACATTTGAATTAGTCATGGATAAGCTTTAAGAAGCTTATGGATACATTGACTTATTCAACTCTTTTGTCATTACTTAAGATATTTGTTAACCCAACCCTTAACCTTAGCCCTTGGTTTATTCTCTACATGAGTTAAGCATGAGAGGATAACTCACCATGGTTGCATTTCTAACCTCATGAATTATTCATTCATAACTCTCATTCATCTCTCTTCTTCTTCTTCTTCATGAGCTCAAGAAAAATGTTTTCTAGGGTTTTGAGAGGTGATGAAATATTATGAGAAAAATAAATCTAAAGTGAGCCCACTTCCTATTTCATCATCCTCTACTACTTGCCATTTAATATAGGGTGTTTGCTTCACTAACTTCACAATTAGTGAAGAGATAGCTTGGGTTAGTGTCTCCTCGACGTAGATCATTTTCGGCCTCAAAGTCTTCTAGCAAGCTTGATCTGTACATCTTGTGGAGCCTCTCTAGAGTCCGCAAGTACATGATCGCAGCGAAAGGATGACTACACGGAGCTATTGAAGTGAAGTACCGATCTACAAAGGTTGTATTCCTTGTTCACTTTTTGTTACAAAGTGTTTGTATTTTATTCTGTCGGATTTCTAGTATACGATTCTAGGGTTAGGGTTAGCTAGAACGACAATTTTTTAATATGGCATGAATGATGCCTCCCGAAACCTTGCTGCCGTGCTAGGAAACCCAGTAGTGGTATCAGAGCCATGCTAGAAAATTAGATGGATTTTGTTAAGATTACGAAACTGAAATACTCCGAAACATACAATGCCAAAAACTGGTTTCTTTCGATTCTATAAAGTGGTCAAATTTTTTTAAACAAGTACAGAATGTTATATGTGATATATCATGGACACCATGAAAATTTTAGGGGGTATGCTCGGATTTTGGCCGAGGACAATGAGGTTGTAGCCGGCCACTTTCTGTTGTTTTTTCTTGAAATTTTCACTGTGTTCCAGTGACTGGGTTTTGGTGTTTCAGGTGTTGTTTGTTTTCGCTAATTTTGCATGTGATGTGAACTTATAGTATAAGCAATTCGGAGTGTTTCGTATTCATAGTTTTAACAATGTTTCGGATTATTCACATATTGTCTAGGCGAAGTTTAAAAGTTCGATCGAATGTAAAAATCCCATTTTTCCAAGTTTAACGTATTCGGAAAAACATGCAATTAATTCTATGAACCCTCTAGAAGAATGAAACACTAACTCGACTTTTTTGAATCGCGGAACCGCAGTCATACCCTAGGGTTTTCCACGGTTCCATGGCGACATGAGTTAGGCTTGGGTCTGCCCTTCTACGGCTGGTGCATAGGTACTGTGGCATATTCTTGGTATTATTAAACTGTGTTTAATTGTTGAGCTGTCGGGAAATTGTAGGACTTTGATAAATCGATCGAAAATTTTAACGTCGTCCAGATATTATGTGATGTGATACAATAATTGGAATCTATAAATGTAGTTATGAGATTACTAATTTGAATTTTATAAATCTAGCAGTTTAGTCTCATATGATCGGTTGCCACGGAATTTTGATGTGATCAAAAGTCCGTCGCAATCACGTAGCGTACGCGGATATTCGCTGGGTAAATTTATTAGATAGCCACACCCCATATCCCCGACAAAGTGATTGAAGGAGAACCCCGTCACCAAAAGCATCCGTTCGGATGCTCGCGGTCGCGGTGTTCCGCCTTAGTGCACTTCGTCGACGGCATCAGGGGGTGCGGCCGTCTACTAAAGTTTCCGACGAGCATTCGATCAGGATGTCGGGAATCTTGTTGAATTGCCCGACTTGTTATTGAAAATTGTTTTCGATATTGAGTCTAAAAGGCGGGGTTTATAATTGTTAGGCATGCGATGTCTAAGGAATACATTTGGTTAGGCATGTGATGTCTAAGGTGGTTGCAGATTCCAACTGTTGTAGTTTTTTCACTTTCTTTTCTACGACCATAAGTGTAATATATGGTGTATCGCTGGTTTCATTGCTATATGTCAACGATAATTGGGGTACGCATATTTACTTACGTAGATGACATGTGATGTTATGTGTTGCTGGGATATGTTATATTGGATCGTCGTATTAGAATAGCCGGGGGTTTTATATGAGATGAGAGTTTTTCATTTTCATTCATGTAAAATTTATTGTATGTAATATTCTTTTATTGGGGCACTTCCGGGTTGAGGATAATTTCACCATTTTATATTATTTACTTTTCCTCATTAGGATAGACCCAAGACGGGGAGCACAAGTAACCGGGTTCTAGGATCCAGTGGGAGACCATCTCGAGGAGTCATGTCACGACCCGAAGGTACGGAACGTGACCGACACTTAAATTACGAAACATCTAAAGGCGTAACGTAATCTAAGTAAGTCGAAGCCCAGAAATCTAAACCCTTTAAAAGAAGAAGTGTAGGAAAACATGTTTTAAAAGCAACATCAAATTTCTCAAAAATTTTGGCAGAGTCTCCTTTGTAAAAACTGGCCCCTAACGGGTATAAATAAGAATATATATACATAAGAAACAATAAAAAGTCATCCCCAAGCGGGAGATAGCTCTATGCCAAAAGACAGAAACAACCACACAATGCACTATAATATACAACGCCGAAGGGCGAGGCTCAAAACTCAAAAGAAAACCAAATCCACCAGAAACCATAATAATACAAGTGCGACTCTAAGGTCGAAATAACAACAACTAGTCTTCTAAATCTATCAAGCAATACAAGTCTGGTTGATAGAGCTTACTAGATACAAATGAAATAATAAAAGTACAACGGCGGTCCTGATACAAGTGAACCAACCTACCAGCAAATCATCCTGAATGAAATGATTTGCCAGCAAACTGCCAAGGAAACGTGTACATCGAAACCTATAAGAAAATTTGGCACGATGGGGGTGAGTTGCCAACTTGTGAGTAGAAGACATCTGCGAGTAGAAATCGCATGCACGACGCTCTCCTAGGTCATAATAATATACTTAATATATCACTAGTCATCTAGTAGTGGCAGGTTAATAATCTATGCGTAAGTACAATGCTCAGTGCTCGTATCAGTGCCTTAAGTAGTAACATGTCATGTGTATAAGTATGCATCCACCATGAATGTAAAACAATCAACCATGAAATCTGGATATATCTGTATAAGAAATCTTTAACTTTTATCATAGTAAAATTTGTATGGCAATCTGAAACATCATCAATAAAATCCATGGAAATCCGTGTCAAGTATCGACATAAACACATGTAAATCTCAAACTCTCAATACCTCATAGTCTCAATATCTCAGGCTCCGTCAGTCCGGATCAGCCCATATCATCAAATCTCACGACAACAATCGGTATCCTCCGGATATCCGCCGCGCCAGATATCACCGGTAGGTAGTCTTCCCCTGCCAGGCTCATCATCTACAACTCGATCTTCTTGCCCCGGGATACCATACCGGGCCCACCATGTACCCAAAACAGTTCATCCACTCCTCGAATTGGGTCTCGAAATCCACAAGAAAACATGAAATCTCATGGTGGACGACACATAAATCACGAGAAAACCGCAACTTGTATCTTAAAAAGAGAGGGGAGAGAGAGAGTAGTTTTTTTTATATATATTCTTACGGTTTTCCCCAAAATCCAGAAATCTCATAGAAATCGAAAATCCCAAAATCATGAGTAAGTAATAATGAATATCGGCATAAGCCCACAATACTGCATGATGATATGAAAATGTGAATGCATGAAGTGTCTATGTAATAAATGCAATGTCTAACTAGCACAAGAGAGTAATCATACACTATTATATTGATCTACCTTTTAGCTAATTCTATCAATAAAAGATAATATGTTCTAAAGTGTACGTGACATAGCAATTACCGATGATGATGTGTGTGAGCCGGCAAATAAGTGTACGTGGAACATGCGCATCAGCGGTAATGGTGCTGGTGTCCTAACAGGTAGAGTTTCCTATTGGCTAAAGAAACATATGTATGAATATGCAATGTGATAAATGCAATATGAATATAACAGTGAATGTGTAGTAAACGCACAACTAGAGAATATATACTAATTATGAGTCATACAGCTTGTTGTTTGAAAAAAAAGCATGATCCGATAGTTTCGAAAATAAGTATGACTCGAGCCTAAACAAAGATCTACCTAACCAACTAAGTAACTAACTAAGGACACTAGTCGAAAGGTAAGAAGAATTCTCCTAAAATCTGAATCGATATCTCTAGTAGTCGGCGATCCAGCCACAATAGCGTCACGTACATGGTACAACTTGCTCGAGTCAAGAGTGGGGATCAATCATCACATCTATGTCTCGTACGGTAAAATCCATCGTACGGCTTCCCAAAATCGGAGTACGGGTCCACTATCACATATGTACATCATCATTCGTATAGTATCATCATCAAACAATATCATGATCGAGGGTACTGTGCTATAATCGCATACATCCCAATCTCATCAACCATATATCATTGTATGTGTAAATATACATCGTCAAATGATCCTCAGAAATATCATGTCACAAATATCATATCGTGATTAAGTCACATATTACAATTCGGGATCTATTTTTTAGTCACATACATTTCAATGTCATCGTCACCTATTATCGTTTATGCATAAATATCCATTTTCTCATTTCCCAACGATCCGCTAATATCATAGTACATCTCATATCATACTAGATCGTATATCTTTAACTCAGGGCATCACGCCCAGTCATACCGACTCCTCCCCAGATATCATATAACTTCCTCATATCACGTGTATATGTTATATATATATATATATATATATATATATATACACATACATACATATAGAAACCTACACACATTCATATATATATATATATATATATATATATATATATATATATATACATACATACATACATACATACATATACACCAAGTCAAGTGTATGAGTGTGTGCGTGTGTGTGTGTCTACATGAAACCTACGAATTCCCTCTAGGGCAAACATCCTCTGGTTAAGTCTTTCTAGATCAGTCTAATCCAACCTAACGTCTTTAATGGTACGGCCTACTCGTCAAGAATCTAAGGTCACGTCCGACTTCCTAATAATAATATGTAATATCATTATTCTACGTTTTCGGGGGTGCTAAACGCCATCCACCCGACTTCCCCGGTAGATATACATCTACTCACCTGGTCCTTGTCTGCCGAAGTCGATGCCGCCATCCTCTTCTTCATCGTCCGAAGTCCACGTGAGGGGTACCTATACGCGAACATATATGTATATCGTAAACCGAATCGCGGATAAAACCAAAACGGCGCACGAAACGCGCATAGGTTAAAACCTATGACCCTGCTCATGCAAAAGAACCGAGAAACCCTAGACATTGGCATACAAACGCCGATTGATCGAGATAAAACACGACGTACAAGTTGTAGTTCCAAAACTCACTAATTATAATATAAAATAGATTGCAACTCATCAAAAACTCAAAATAAATCAAATCGATTTATTTCCGAAAACCTAGAAAGCGTCAATTAACCGTTTCACTTCAAAACTTGATGTTTAAATGAAACTAATAGCCATAATATTCACTAAATATCATAACTAGCTTATATAAACCATTCCTATAATTTATTCTCATCAATTTATATTAAACCAAAATTTCTAGTTTGCAAAAATATCAAATTTTAACACTTTTTAAAGCAAAATTCACAATTCGACAACTAAGCTTGATTTTGCATATTTTAAATTTTTAAACCACTCATGGAAACCTTAATGATGTGCTAAAACCCTAACTAGATTTTTAATCCTACATTTTAAATAAATTTCTAAAACCTAGTTTGGAAAATAGCATATTTATCACAATTTTTTTTAACTAACAAATAGCAACGAGTAACCAAATTAGGTTTTGCATTCAATTAACATGTTAATCTACTCATTAAAACCATAATTTAATGATAGCAACCATCATCATAATTTTATCTCACCAAAATAAATCTTTTACAAAAACCTAGTTTGCAAAAAATTAAGCAATTCGGACAATTAAAGTGTAACAATTTACAATTTAGCTTCTAGATTAGGTTTAGCATTACCTAACATGTTAAACTACACATTAAGATTAATATCCAATGATAAAAATCCTAATTTGATTTAAAAACCCTTTCTAGAATTTTCAATCATGCAATTGGAACCACTTTAAAACCAAACTAAACACTTAATAAGCTAATTTACAGTGATTAACTAAAAATTAAATCAAGGGCTTAGGATTATACCTCCATAAACATGAGATCAAACATGCAAACTTGTCTCCAAAATTCTAATATTTCTCCAAGATCCTTGCTTGTTTGGAAAAAGAATGAAGGGTAGAGATTTAATTAGGAATTAGTGGGTTTTTATTTGGCTTTTTGTTGAATTTTTAGATGATTTTTGAGAAGAATTGAAGTGGAGAAATGGGGGGCTGTCCATGAGGTATTTTCAGCCATGGCATGGGGGAAAAGAGAGAATGAAAAAGATGTGAGGAAAAATGTAGAAACATCTTCAAATAATTTCACCTTTTAAGTCTTTTCACAATTATTTCATTTGATTTCATTTTCCTTATTGAATTTCACCCTAGAATTCTCTAGAATTTGAAACCAATTCAAGAAGAGAAGTGAATGCAAACATCTTAATTCTAATATGTCATGGCTCACTTTGTCAAATTAACCCATTTTTTATTTGTAATTTGCACTAATTTAATGTATAATTAAAAGCTTATGTAAATATTTGAATTTACTTAATTACGGAAAATATTTTTGTAAACTAGTAATTTATAAGTCACTAAATAAACACCATTTACTAGTAATTACATAGTTAAAATAGGCATATTTAAATCTATTTTGAAAAATAATTGTAGTTAAATTTTACGGAAAAGACGGTTTATTTTACCGATTATCAGAAAATTCACCTAAAGGATTTTATTTAAATGATTAAGGAAAGGAATAGTTCAACTCAAGGAATAGCTAATTTAATTAATTATTTATTTAAAACGTTACAATCTTCCCCCCTTAAAGAAATTCGGTCCCCGAATTTAAATTAAAACTCCCCCTAAATACTAAAACATTTAGCAAAATACTCAAATCGTCGGGGCTCCGAAATCATCAATACATAACTAAAAATCAACTCCGTCAAGCATAACTCAATCATCGGAGTTATGGTGAAAATACAATGTCAAAGTCCAATACGAAACCAACATGATATACATCAAAACTATAACTTGTATATAGTACGCATGATAGTAAAATCGTCTAAACATTTGAATAGAGAAGCATGCAAAAACACCTAGGTACTGGTCTCAGGACAGTCCTGCTCGATTATCAAACCAAATAGTAAATATTATAAAAACGTACTGCACAAAATGAAATCAATCTCAAATACAGTATACGAGGTACCACGTGCGTCCGGTGCGCACGGAAATCGAAATCAAATACAGATGTCATGAATACGCACAGAAACAAAACTGAGTGCAACGGGTGTGCACCAAAAACATCTGTCAAGTGCAACGGGCATGCACGACAATAATATCAAGTGCATCTAATCTACACAAAACCCCGATTTAGTGCATCTGGTGTGCACAAAATCGCATCAAGTGCGCCAAGTGTGCGCAAGAATCTCAATCAAGTGCATATGGTGCACGAAAACATATACCGAATATCAAAATCAAAATCACAGTATGAAAAGTGCATGAAAACTATGTCGAAGCATACGTCAAAATCATGTGCAACCCATATGCACGAACTCAAATCAATATCTCATAATGTATAAAACCAAATTGAGTGCATGGGGTATGCACAAAACAATATCAATACAACTGATATATGAAACACGAATAGAGTGTAATGAATATACACATAGGAAATACCAATCATAGAACAAAATCCTAAAAATACCAAAATCCAAACAACGAAAATATGAAATTCAAATCCCCAAATCGCAATCGTAAACACTATCGTCAATGTGCTCCTCTTTCCTCTGGTGTCGACTGATTCGAACTCGTCTCTTCGTAGCTGTGCTGATTGCGCTACAAACAGCTATACTCATATCTAGAGTATCCCAAGTAATCTATCTCTTCACATGGTGTCCGGACTATGTTAAACTTTTCGATCAATTTATCAAAATACCATAATTCTCCAAGAGCTCAACACTCCAGTACTGTTTAAAAATATCCAGTACATGCCCCAGCATCTGCGGACAAGCCGTAGAAGGGCAAACCTAAGCCGCACTAATGGCACCGCGGGACTGCCGTAAACCCTAAGTTTCAAAGGCGTTCTCATGATCATTATGCCGAGTTAGGGTTTCATTCTTCTAGAGAGTCCATAGAAATACCTGCATGTTCTTCCGAATATCTTAAACTTGGGGAAATGGGTTTCTGATATTAGTTCGAACCTTTTAACTTCGTATAGACGACATGTGAATACCCTTCGTCCGCACTCTAAACAATGCTTCAATCCTCAAGAATAAACGATACCCTAACAGTCATCGCATTCGAGCCACAGCTCCCTCTGCCCGTACGACCGTGGTAACAGAAACCACCATCCGATATCAACGAAGATAGATCAAAGGAACGAATAGAATACGGTGCAAAGAAATGTACATCCTAAGGCTTCTTATGCAGAGTAGCGTATCGTAAATATGCCGCGGATCATACCCACGATACGTCACTCTATCTAAGTCACCTACTCCATCAATCAAGGTCAACCTAGACTTAGACAAGGGTTAAACCCAGCGCTCTGATACCAACTTTGTCACGACCCGAAGGTACGGAACGTGACCGGCACTTAAATTACGAAACTTCTAAAGACGTAACGTAATCTAAGTAAGCCGATGCCCAGAAATCTAAACCCTTTAAAAGAAGAAGTGTAGGAAAACATGTTTTAAAAGCAATATCAAATTTCTCAAAAATTTCGGCAGAGTCTCCTTTGTAAAAACTGGCCCCAAACGGGTACAAATAAGAATATATATACATAAGCAACAATAAAAAGGCATCCCCAAGTGGGAGCTAGCTCTACGCCAAAAGGCGGAAACAACCACACAATGCACTATAATATACAACGCCGAAGGACGAGACTCAAAACTCAAAAGAAAACCAAATCCACCAGAAACCATAATAATGCAAGCGCGACTCTAAGGTCGAAATAACAACAACTGGTCTTCTAAATCTATCAAGTAATACAAGTCTGGTTGATGGAGCATACTAGATATAAATGAAATAATAAAAGTACAATGGTGGTCCTGATACAAGTAAACCAACCTACCAGCAAATCACCCTGAACGAAATGATGTGCCAGCAAACTGCCAAGGAAACCTATACATCGAAACCTGTAAGAAAATTTGGCACAACGGGGGTGAGTTGCCAACTCATGAGTAGAAGAGATCTGCGAGTAGAAATCGCATGCACGACGCTCTCTTAGGTCATAATAATATAATTAATATATCACTAGTCATCTAGTAGTGGCAGGGTAATAATCTATGCGTAAGTGCAATGCTCAGTGCTTGTATCAGTGCCTTAAGTAGTAACATGTCATGTGTATGAGTATGCATGCACCATGAATGTAAAACAATCAACCATGAAATCTGGATATATCTGTATAAGAAATCTTTAACTTTTATCATAGTAAAATTTATATGGTAATCTGAAACACCATCAATAAAATCCATAGAAATCCGTGTCAAGCATTGACACAAAACATGTAAATCTCAAAGTCTTAATACCTCATAGTCTCAATATCTCGGGCTCCGTCAGTCCGGATCGGCCCATATCATCAAATCTCATGACAACAGTCGGTATCCTCTGGATATCCGCCGCGCCAGACATCACCGGTAGGTAGTCTTCCTCTGCCAGGCTCATCATCTACAACTCGATTTTCTTGCCCCGGGGTACCATACCGGGCCCACCATGTATCCGAGACGGTTCATCCACTCCTCGAATCGGGTCTCGAAATCCAACAGAAAACATGAAATCTCATGGTGGACGACACATGCATCACGAGAAAACCGCAACTTGTATTTTAAAAAGAGAGGGAAAGAGAGAGAGAGAAGTTTTTTATATATATTCTTGCGGTTTTCCCCAAAATCCAGAAATCTTATAGAAATCCAAAATCCCAAAATCATGAGTAAGTAATAATGAGTATCGGCATAAGCCCCACAATACTGCATGATAATATGAAAATGTGAATGCATGAAGTGTCTATGCAATAAATGCAATGTCTAACTAGCAGATGAGAGTAATCATACACTATTATATTAATCTAGCATTTAGCTGATTCTATCAATAAAAGATAATATGTTCTAAAGTGTACATGATATAGCAATTACCGATGATGATGTGTGTGAGCCGGCAAATAAGTGTACGTGGATCATGCGCATCATCGGTAATGGTGTTGGTGTCCTAACAGGCAGAGCTTCCTATTGGCTAAAGAAACGTACGTATGAATATGCAATGCGATAAATGCAACATGAATATAACAGGGAATGTGTAGTAAACACACAATTAGAGAATATATACTAATTATGAGTCATACAGCTTGTTGTTTGAAAAAAAGCATGATCCGATAGTTTTGAAAATAAGTATGACTCGAGCCTAAACTAAGATCTACCTAACCAACTAAGGAACTAACTAAGGACACTAGTCGAAAGGTAAGAAGAATCCTCCTAAAGTCTGAGTCGATATCTCTAGTAGTCGGCGATCCAGCCTCAATAGCGTCACGTACATAGTACGACTTCTTTGAGTCAAGAGTGCGGATCAATCATCACATCTATGCCTCGTACGGTAAAATCCATCGTACGGCTTCCCAAAATCGGGGTACGGGTCAACTATCACAAATGTACATCATAATTCGTATAATATCATCATCAAACAATATCATGATCGAGGGTACTGTGCTATAATCGCATACATCCCAATCTCATCAACCATATATCATTATCTGTCTAAATAAACATCGTCAAATGATCCTCAAAAATATCATGTCATATATATCATATCATGATTAAGTCACATATTACAATCCGGGTTTTATTTTTGAGCCTCGTACATTTCAATGTCATCATCACCTATTATCGTTTATGTATAAATATCCATTTTCTCATTTCCCAACGATCCGCAAATATCATAGTACATCTCATATCATACTCGATCGTATATCTTTAACTCACGGCATCACGCCCAGTCAAACCGACTCCTCCCCAGATATCATATAACCTCCTAATATCACGTGTATATGTTATATATATATATATATATATATATATAGAGAGAGAGAGAGAGAAACCTACACACATTCATATATATATATATATATATATCTATATATATATATATATATATACACATACATATACATATACACCAAGTCAAGTGTATGTGTGTGCGCGCGTGTGTGTGTCTACATGAAACCTACCAATTCCCTCTAGGGCAATCATCCTCTGGTTAAGTCTTTCTAGATCAGTCTAATCCAACCTAACGTCTTCAATGGTACCCTACTCGCCAAGAATCTAAGGTCACGTCTGACTTCCTAATAATAATATGTAATATCCTTAGTCTACGTTTGCGGAGGTGCTAAACGCCATCCACCCGACTTCCCCCGTAGATATACATCTACTCACCTGGTCCTTGTCAGCCGAAGTCGATGCCGCCATCCTCTTCTTCATCGTCCGAAGTCCACGTGAGTGGTACCTATATGCAAACATATATGTATATCGTAAACCAAATCGCGGATAAAACCAAAACGGCGCACGAAACGCGCATAGGTTAAAACCTATGACCCTGCTCATGCAAAAGAACCGAAAAACCTTCGACATCAGCGTACAAATGCCTATTGATCGAGATAAAACACGACGTACAAGTCGTAGTTCCAAAACTCACTAATTAAAATATAAAATAGATTGCAACTCATCAAAAACTCAAAATAAATCAAATCGATTTATTTCCGAAAACCTAGAAAGCGTCAATTAACCGTTTCACTTCAAAACTTGATATTTAAACGAAAATAATGGCCATAATATTCACTAAATATCATAACTAGCTTATATAAACCATTCCTATAATTTATTCTCATCAATTTATATTAAACCATAATTTCTAGTTTGCAAAAATATCAAATTTTAACACTTTTTAAAGCAAAATTCACAATTCAACAACTAAGCTAGATTTTGCATATTTTAAATTGTTAAACCACTCATGGAAACCTTAATGATGTGCTAAAACCCTAACTAGATTTTTAATCCCACATTTTAAATAAATTTCTAAAACCTAGCTAGTTTGCAAAATAGCATATTTTTCACAAATTTTTTTAAGTAACAAATAGCAACTAGTAACCAAATTAGGTTTTGCATTTAATTAACATGTTGATCTACTCATTAAAACCATAATCTAATGATATCAACCCTCATCATAATTTTATCTCACCAAAATACATCTTTTACAAAAACCTAGTTTGCAAAAAAATAAGCAATTTGGACAATTAAAGTGTAACAATTTACAATTTAGCTTCTAGATTAGGTTTAGCATTACCTAACATGTTAAACTACACATTAAGATTAATATCCAATGATAAAAACCCTAATTTGATTTAAAAACCCTTTCTAGAATTTTCAATCATGCAATTGGAACCACTTTAAAACCAAACTAAACACTTAATAAGCTAATTTACAGTGATTAACTAAAAATTAAACCAAGGGCTTAGGATTATACCTCCATAAACATGAGATCAAACATGCAAACTTGTCTCTAAAATGCTAACTTTTCTCCAAGATCCTTGCTTGTTTGGAAAAAGAATGAAGGGTAGAGATTTAATTAGGAATTAGTGGGTTTTTATTTGGATTTTTGATGAATTTTTGGATGATTTTTGAGAAGAATTGAAGTGGAGAAATGGGGGGCTGTCCATGAGGTATTTTTGGCCATGGCATGGGGGAAAAGTGAGAGAGAAAAAGATGTGAGGAAAGTATAGAAACATCTTCAAATAATTAAACATTTTAAGTCTTTTCACAATTATTTCATTTTATTTCATTTTCCTTATTGAATTTCACCCTAGAATTCTCTAGAATTTGAAACCAATTTAAGAAGAGAAGAGAATGCAACCATCTTAATTCTAATATGCCATGGCTCACTTTGTTAAATTGACCCATTTTTTATTTGTAATTTGCATTAATTTAATGTATAATTAATAGCTTATGTAAATATTTGAATTTAATTAATTACAGAAAATATTTTAGTACACTAATAATTTATAAGTCACTAAATAAACACCATTTATAGTAGTTACATAGTTAAAATAGGCGTATTTAAATCTATATTGAAAAATAATCGTAGTTAAGTTTTATGGAAAAGACGGATTATTTTACCGATTATCAGAAAATTTACCTAAAGGATTTTATTTATTTAATTAATTATTTATTTATTTTTTTAAAACGTTACAAGTCGTGACCGGGTCTTCTAACTCTAGAATTGGTAGGGTTGCTTGCCCCTCTCGTAGGGGTCTAGCGATGTGGGTTTGGCTACTAATCACGACCCTGGAATCCGTGTTTTATACAGGCTTAATTTAAAACTCGGAAATCCCAGTATATCCAATATTTCATATGTTGATGTTCTGCTGCGATATTCTGTGATGTGATCACTGTATATGTTGAGATGGATACTGTATACAGTATATGTGATATATTATATAGACGTTGCTTATGTTTTACACCCACGCTAGCCCTGCCCCACTCTGCCGTTAGTTACCGAACCTAACGGCGCATGAGGGGACATCGAGGCGGATGCGGATGACATAAGCATACGCTGTATTTATCTGTGATATTTAGGTAACTTGAATGATGGGACTTCATTAATGAGATTAATGAAACTAAAAGAAACCTAAAGATCTTATGGAATCGAATTTTCAAAAACAGGTAGCTCTAGTTGTTGCTTTGCATAGCGGCATTCCTTGTAGAATATCCAGCACCTTATTCGATAAGGATAGAACCGAGATCCCTTCACCGGGTGTGACCTCTTTAGCAATAACTGGCAGATGCTACAAAAACGGTTTGTCTTTTGATTGCTTTTATAGTTTTTGCTTTGCACAGTGGTATTTGTGAAATATCATGCACCTTATTCGATAAGGAAAGAGCCGAGATCCCTTCACCGAGAGTGACCTCTTTAGCAAAACTAGCAAAGCCTCAAAAACACTCCATTTAAATCATTTGATTCTATAACGATATCAAGTTCATTACGCTAAGAGTTTTCATAAAAACCCGTCATAGCCCTCCGTCATTTAAGATAAGCAATAGTTAGTGTTCGTGCTGCGTTTGTTGACCTCTGTCAAGGCGTAGTGAGTGGTAGCTGATTAGTGCTTATCTGCAAAGCATATGATGCGATTGGATTAGGGTAGTCGTGCGACCTTGTTGACCTCTGTCAAGGGTCGTGCAGGTGGGTTATTTCAATCAAGAAATTGTAAGTCCACGGCGGCGCCCCGGCCGTCGATCCGATGCCGGAAATGCGGAAATGAAAAACTTTGCAAACTACCAAACCGGCACCACCGCGCACTTTTAACCCAGATCGGGCCATTAACCTAGCTACTAGCAAACTAGAAAAGAGTAGAGAAGCAATACCAAGCGATCCGTGTCCTTCGGTCTTCGTCTCCTCTCCGATCTCCCGCGGAAACTCCGTTTGTCACCTCCTCGTCGGAAACGACACCACGTAGCCGGATTCTATTATGGGCTCCCACCTCTATACCGAGGCAACACGGGCGCGAAGTTGGCTAGCCGACGCGTCCAAGATATGCTATAGATGTAGTGTAGAATCTATTGTCGCTTGGGGTTTAGTGTAGTTTCCATGGTATGTGGAGGAATAATATGACATGAAGATGAGCATAGGAATTTTGAAGCAAGCTCAAGCCAAAATGAGAATGAATCATTTTTCCACTCCAAAATGAAACCCTCTCTTTTTCTCTCCCTCTAGAAATTTGGCCGGCCCCTCATCTTATGGGTGGGAAAAAGAATGAATCAATAACAAGAGGAGCAAGGGGATTAATATGTATAGAAAAAGTCACACTCATTTCTAATCTCAACCCCATCAAAATCTAATCCATTCACTTCTCAAAAAAGCAAAAGATAAGAAAGAAAAAGAATCTCATGATACTAGTCTAATCATGATGCCATCATATTCAAGAAAACCCTCCACAAATAAGTTATTTGCAAACTGTAAATAACCCCCTCCATCAGAAACTCCGGCCGTGAAGGAACAAAGGAAAACCGGCCGGAACGGAATGTAAACTGGCAACTTCAGAAAACTGATCCCGTAATAAATTACAGGAAAACCCCGCGACTGCATATACATGCCCGCATTTGTATTCCCACTGAACATAAATACAAAGAGACAAAACCACACTGTCTAATACTAGGATCCGGCTTAAGCCAAAGCCGGCTAGTAAAAACCGTTCGATCACGATCCGTGCAATACCGCACGTATCTGATCGAACCCTGCCATATCTCCATACGGCCTCTACAGCGTTTCGCCCGAAACTTGAGTGACTATGTGTGTGGTGGACTCTAAAGACTCGTCAATACTATGGCTGTGGATTTAACCACTAGCACGTCAGAGGTATCAGCCATACGTGACGGGCCACCAGCTATTGACCAAAAGGGACATCGATGAGCGATCTCATCCTGACACCCTACTGAGCCTGTCAGTGACAATATCCGTACAGTCCGGTCCGTTCGTCTATGAGCATCGCATGGCGGGCCTAGGGGGTTGGTAAAAGTCAGACCCCCAAAAGCGGTACAAGTCGTGTCGGAGTGTAGCCCAGAACACCCTGAGATACTACTGGAATACCTACCAGCAAATCTCCTGCCTTGGCCAAGGACTTTTCATGTGCTGGTCTCCTAGACACAGCGCGACCTCACCCCCAATACCGGGAGAGACGAACCCCTGCAGATCCGCTCACTGTCTCCATGTGGCTCGGGACTGTACCCAACTAAAACCTGTTTGCACGACTCCTTTGAGCCGTGGTAGGGTAGTAATCAAAGCACAGTAGGAACTCACACGAGACAAATGACGATCTCAGGTCGATGAACTAACCTGTACACATGTCACCAGGGAACTGCTATCTGACGTCAGGTATAATACCAACTAGCAGGCTCCCGGCGAGTCCTGTCCGGTGTACTCATAACCCAATGAGCACCTGTATACATCTTAGGTGAACTAACTAACACCAGTGGCTTGTAAGACTGGCCACTGCCCCTCGTCGGGGTCTCGACTGTATACACTAGTCTACTCTGGAGAATCGATGCCCTGTCTCGAAACTCCCACGACTAGGGACCTTTTAAGGAGTTGCTTATAGACCCCAGCTCTCACGTATATGATCGCCCTCATACTGCTGGTAGTCAAGCAAGAATCCTAGGGGCTCTATCAACGTGCAATAGTGACCTGTAGGGTCACCTAAAGCAGTACACGATGATAAAGATAAACCAGATAGTATACTATCATCTTGAGTAAGACTGTCCTCCCTCAATCATTGCAATCACGTGCCTGTGATCCAATAGTTGACTCTGACGGCACTATCTCCAACAATCTCCCACTTGCACTCAAAACTAATTATTGCGATGTCGCATACTCACAGCCCGTGTGATACCGAATACCCAACTCCTCTACTAGTCAGTCTCACAAAGCTCGTTTGCGAAACTATTGCGTTCGAGGAATAGCCTCAGTGAGTGGATCCGCTGTGATGTTTCTTTCTATGTCTCTATATATCCCATGTTCGCGGAGAAAGCCATCTCCCGAAATGAGCAATACCTGTCTTAGAATGTCTGGATGTCTGATGGGACCTAGCTCATAAATGAACTCCAAATCCAAACTTCTTAGACTGTATCGTCAACTGAACTTAATCAGTATCCTGCGCCATCCTTCCCTCAGTATCTGCCTGGACCACCTGTCCAAAATACTGCCCCTCGTCAGAGGGAAAACTATAACTCTGACAGCCACTCTGTCATCCAGGTCACCTTGGCAGCCTGGAATGATAACCGTCTCCTAAAGGAGGCTGTCGTTATTATATCCCTAGAACATCAACTTATGTTCCAAAACTGCTTCCGACTGTTTCTCCAGGATTAGATCAATATCAACTTATTGCATCTACTGCAAAAACAACATCTGGTGTGGTACTTGACATCTCATGATTGACTCAATTGCCTAAGCAAATGATCTGCCAATCATGCACATCCCTCTCCCCTTTAGTCTGTAAGACACTTTTAGAGAGGTTGACTCCATCACCTGCAGGTATACTACCGTGCCAGGAGTCGTCCATTCTAAATACTCATAGAATGCTGTCTAAGTACCCAGATTGGGAAACCACCCAAATCTAGATCTATAGATCTAGTAACCAGAATGTACGATATAAGATCCAATTCCTATGTGGAGAAACTACTGTGTGACAACCAAAGTATAACCGATCGTAGTATAGGAATTTCACTTCCTACTCTATGTATGTCATCCAAATACCAGGACATTACACCCTACTACCTTCTTAACAGATCCATCCCCTATTCTGATGAAGTCAAACTTATGACTGTCACATCAGAAATAGATGATCTATCTCCGCTACATCTACTTTAGTCTATAAATAGACATAAGCCACTTGTCCACTATGCTTCCGCTGCTCCCACTGACCACGACAACCCTCTGGCAGAGTCATATACACATGCACTTCTAAAGCTAGTTTAGAACGACGCTATACTCATCCTCCTGCCGGGTCTCACAGTCTGGAACAACAGCAATGGCAAGTCTGGGTAAACAAGAACCTCCCTGCTACCGTCCTTGAGCATACCGAAGTACCTCTCGGGTGCCTGAGGTTACCCACCATATCTGCGGAGTGGCCAATGGAATGTTAAACCAGATTGAATCTTTAGGTTCTTATCAAATCTTCAGTAATCGTTTGCGGTTCTGGAATCACTTCCAGTTCTACCATACTCCCACTACTGTTTTCTGAAAAAATCCATTTTTATTAAAACTGTGGCTAGTCAAGAACAATATCACTATTGATCTTCCAGATGGTAGAAAATCAACCCTCGTCATAGCCCGGGTCAACCCACAAACTGCCATTACAGAAACGTGCCTTGAGTTATCCAGAGTCTGGTTTTAAGCATAAGCTGGACAACTCCCCGTATCTTAACAATGTCAAGATATGAACTGTTCTATATCCAATACAGGAACAGAGGCACTGATTTAATTGAACCAGATTCAAATCATGCAACTGTCTCCAGTGCATGTCAACTGAATGGAGAGAGGCCGATCGGCGTTACTCAACTTAGGAATGCTTCCAATTATGAGTAACCTGAAAGAGAAGCAAGTTCTCTTAAACATTACTATCAACTGAATACCTTACACAAGTATCTACATCTTCGATCACCTTGAAGAATCCCGATACTTGCAATACCTGGTTCTCTACTTTACTCTTATACCTATAACTTCTCAAAACTTAGACCCTGTGTTTCTACGAAACACCTGTCTAAGAACTAGAGAAGTCACAAGTAAACAGAATATAGTACGAGGACCAACCCCGCTGTCCTAATGGACACTGGACAATATACAATACTCTGTATAAGTCCCTTGAGTCAAATGACTCATTCACTGTGTGTCGTAGGTTGAAAACTGTACTTATGGTTAAGAAGAATTACACCGCTGTTCAATGCTCCTTACCTAACCATCCACTGATATAGGTAAATGTCATAGACATAATTTCAAAAAGGTATATCTCACTCTATAAACATAGACGTACAGATATATCAATTTGAAATTGGTGCATAACAACGGATATTCAAAACCAAATATTTGCCGTCCGGAAAACAACCGAGGTGACTTCCTCAAATATCACCAATTACAACGAATTCCGATATAATGAGGATGATCACCTAATTCCCAATAACTTACTCCCACTCATCATCTGTAAAACTATACAGATGTGAGAATCCAACCTGGTAAATACATACCCTGGAACAAGTGTCTAATTGGGAAATCAGTTTTCTTTTAACAGTACACAGTGAAACTGAACATTGAAATGTTTCGATGGGGTATCCTGGTATTCCTATTAATGCCTCTTCCATTATCCAGATTCACAACTGTAACCGTATATTTCTTTGCCACCTCTCCAAATCGCTTTATATGTCTTTAGTCATTACCTTCTGTACGCCCCTTTAGGCCAAATGGTTTTCGTCCATCCCTACCGTTCGGCACCAGCCTATGGTTTGGAAGAAGACTATCCAATAAGCATAATGGGTGTACTGTCCTAATCCCAGGAGCACTCGCAATGCGAGAGAAGGTGAAGATAAAAGACAACCGAATAAACCTTATTCCTATTTCTTCTGAACCAGAATCCATCCCCGAACTGGAACAAGTTCCTTTCGAGTTCGTATATAACCATACGATGGAGTATCCAATAATCTGTGGATCTTCGTAGTGATACGGAGTGTCCTGGAGAAATACAAAGGTGATTTAGGATTGGCGAAGAAATACTTGGTTTGGTCGTGAATAGCAGTCGCAATTTACTTTGCCCTTTTACTAATTCCTTTCTTTGTCTTAACTTAATACCTTCTGTACACCGTTTAGGCTAATTAGTTTTCTTCATTCCCTACCGGTCGGCACCAGCCTAAGGTTTGGAAGAAGACTATCCAATTTGCGTAATAGGTGTACTGTCCTAATCCAAGGAGCACTCGCAACCTGAGAGAAGCTAAAAGGAAAAGACAACTGAATAGTCCTATTCGTTTTCTCCAAAACCAGAAATCATCCTCGAATAAATTCCTTCGAGTTCGTATATAACCATACGATGGTTTTGTCTAATGGAAGTGGACGTTCGTAGTAATACGGGGTGTCCTGGAGAAAAGGGTAAAAGTAGGAGTGGCAATGAGGTTTGCAACTCTGACAATCCAAAAGCCAGTGTTAAGAAGGTTCGGTCAACTTGGTCACTGAGTCATAGTCTAGGGTCGGGTCAATGGTCGCTGCCAAAGAGAGAGAGAAAAGAAACACTCAGCGTGCACTCTAACCTAGATCAGAATGGTTATCAATTTATCTAATCTGGAAACCTCCCACTGTAACTTCAAATTCTTCCCCAAACCTGAAAGAAGAATTAGCCGGGATCACCCGAGAAGTAAACCAACTTATCAGTGGGAATCGGGATCCAACTATCATCGTATGATAACGTGACGAAATCCGCTCACGTTATCACGCTCTAGAAGGTATGCGCATATTTGGCAAGTTTCGGTTTCTTTAGAAACTCCCGATGTGGATTTTTGCCCCATGCGCTTATGACCTTGACTTTGGCCAACATATCATAAGTCACATGTCAAGTTCTACCCGTCATTCTCCAGGTTGATTTGAACCCACTCGCACAAGCCCTTGACTTTGGCCAACAAGGATATACGACTGTCCCAAACTAACGCATCTATCTATGCTGCATATGAATAACCAACAGCTACCAAACACTGTTCCTTGACTTTGGCCAACAAACACAGCTTGAATACTATTGACTATCCATATGAAACGATGGAGGGCTACGAATGGTTTCTGGCGAAAACCTTTAACGTAATGAACTTGATATCGTTGAAGGGACTGATAGCTTTATAAAAATATAGTAACGAAAACCTTTGCTAAAGAGGTCACTCCCGGTGAAAGGATCTCGGCTCTTTCCCCGTGGAATGAGGTGCAGGATATTCCAACTGAATACCACGATGCAAAACAAAAGTAATCGGCTATAGTGAAGTTATTGCCCTGACGCAAACTTCTGTCCAAGGGGTCACTCCCGATGAAGGGATCTCGACCCTTGCCACGTCGACTGAGGAGCAGGATATTCCAACTGAATACCACGATGCAAAACAAAAGAGAACGCCCTTGCAATAACAGCTTTTTTGAAAAATGTTCCAACAACATCAGAATAGGTTTGTTTATCTTGCATTGATCCGAATCAACGCAGTCCCATCAATTGATCACACCAATAAAGAAAGAAAAAAATGACGTACGTATATGCCATCCGCATTCGCCACTGGGTCCCGTCATCACCCGTTAGGTTAGCTAACTAATGACAGAGCGGGGACTGGACTAGCGCGTGTTAGTTATATGTATGCCCTAGAGGCCATTACTATACATAGGATGTATATTGTAGTGGATGCTGGGACATATATAGGAAGGACTTTCTTGCTCGACATGATAGTATGCTATCTGGTTGATCTTTACCTTAACGTGTACACTGATTGTCTCTCTGTTACATGTTGGTAAAGCCCTTAGGATGTGTACTTGACTACCTGGACTATGATGTGGATCATACTAGTGGGGACAGGTAGTCCATAAGTACATCCTTCAAAGTCCCTAGTCGTGGGTATATCGAGATGGGGCATCGATATACCAGAGTAGACTAGCGCATACCTTCTCGACCCATACAGATGGGCGATGGATGATCCCATATCCATTGGTGTTTGATATCAGAGATGATATACGGGTGCTCAGTGGAGACTGGGTACACTGGACGGACTCGCCGAGAACTCCCAGATGGTATTATACCTTACGTCAGATGGCAGTTCTCTGGTGACACTGGTACAGAGTAGTCTGTTGACCCGAGATCGTCATAGAGTCTTGTGTGGTTCCCACTGTGCTTTGATTTCCATCTTACCACGTCCAAGAGGGCGTGCAAAACGGTGGTTTTTGGGTACAGTCCCGAATCACATGGAGGCAATGAGCGATAGGAGGGGATTCGTCTCTCCCGGTATAGGGAGTTGATGTTGCGCAGTGTTTGATTGGCTATAACCGGAAATCCCTGGCCAGGGTTGCTGAGATTTACTGGTAAGTGTTACCAGTAGTTTCTCGAATTGTTATAGACCTCATATCGACACGACTTATCGAGCTATTGGGGTCTGACGTTTACCACCCCTAGGCAAGATATGCGACATATCAGACGATCAGACCGGACTGTACGGTAGTGTTACTGGTTGGATTCACTGGAGTGTGAGCGGGCTTGCTCGTCGATCTTCAGATCGCTCAATACCCGGGTGGCCGTTACGTTTAGCAGACCGCTTGCGGCTTGTGGGTGTTTGATATGATCATCACCTGCTGCCGGCGTATTGACGAGTCTTTAGAGTCCTACACAGAGGTTTCCTGGCTCAAGCAAAACGAAATAGGAGCGCATATGAGATATGTGCGGGACCGAGAATAATGCGTGTATGTGATACCGTATTCTATTCTCGCGATGAATGTGTCGAATGGTTGTATGCGATATAACCTAGTTATCGAATCAAGGATTGATTCGATAAATCGATACATTGGATATTAGTCGGTTATATGCGATATGACCGGATCGTTAAATCAAGTGTTGATTTAATGGTTTAATGTATAATTATATATTTGATATATTACTTTGCATTAACTAATATTGGTTCACTTTAAATGGATTTTCTCACTTGCATTGCACAAGTTGTATATGTGATATACTTTTGTGCACTTGATTGTGTCATGTTTGATGATACATGTTAACTTGGATTTGTGTGAAGATTAAACCATGGTTGTGAGAGTGGTTAGGGTTTTGTTTATTCTCTTATTTATTCATTTATTTATTTGTTTATATATTTTGGAAAATAAATGGAAAAGAGAAAAGAATGGTGGCTTTATTTGTTGTTTTGTTGAAGCTTCTTGAAGCTTTGATCAAGTCAACCATTCTTATCTCATCCTTAACCCTAACCATTCCCACTAACCCTAGTTTAGTCTCTACACATAACCATGGTAGGATTATGATAAGTTTGGATTTTCTTTTCTATTTTAAATGAACTTATCATAACAATTATCATCATCTTCTTCTTCTTCATGGAAGAAAACCTTTCTTCATCAATGGTGATTGATGAAATAAAGTGAGAAATCCAATTCTAAAGTCTACCCACTTCCTATTTCTTCATCCTCTACCTCTTGCCAAGTAGTAGAGTGTGTTTCCTTCACAAGTTTTCTTGACTTGGTGAAGTTGGAGCTTGATCTAGCGATGCCTCGACGTAGATCATCTTCGGCATGGACATCGACGACCTAGCTCGCCATTTCTCCGACGAAGCCGACGCTAGAGCCCGGGAATTCATTTGGACAGCGAGGGGAGTTCGTTGCGGAGCTATGGAGGTGGAGCACCGGATCTACAAAGGTTGTATTTCCGTTTAAACTTTAGTTAAGTTGTTAACTAGTTTCATTTTCGCCTAGAAATCTAGCCAACGATCCGTTCTAGGGTTTCTCGGCACCGTTTAAATTTGAAATTGGCATGGTTGATGCCTTGTGAGACCTCATTAGGGTGCCTAGGAACCCTACAGTGGTATCAGAGCCTAGCTAAAACCTTAGGCGAAGTCCAGACGATGTTTGAAACCCGATCGAACCGAAAAACCAACCCGGAAAATGCTCTCTGTACTTTTTCTAAAAACAGGGATTTTTCAGTATTAAAAATATGCAGAAAACTCAGCAGAGAATTCTAAGAATTACGGCGCAAAATTGGGGTCATGAACAGTGCAAGATGCGGCGGAACCGCGGCAGAAGCCTGCCTTAGTCGGCGGTTCCGCGGCAGATTGATGACGTCAGTCCCTCCTCTCTGCACAGTAATTCATTATTTCAGAAGCTGAGTTTTATGGGTATTTTTAATATTTTTTCAAGAGTTGAATTTTCTGGAGTTGTTTTGGGGATTCGGTGTTTCGATCGGGGTATCAAATTTCGTCTTTGTGTATTTCCGGATAATTTTTAGAATATGTTGAAAAGTTCGACCGGATATAAATACCCAATTTTTCCCCTGTCGGGAAATTTCCAAGTGTTGGATTTTTCCGTAGTTTAACGACGTTCTAAGTAGTGCAAGTAACGCGATGGACCCTCTAGAAGACAACAAACCTTAACTCGATTATGTGACCGTCTTGAACTGCCCTTTGAACCTTCGGGTTTGGGGCAGTACGGCGTGCCACATGTGAGGCGTTGGCTTGACCCTTCTACGGCTGGACCGTTGGTACTGAGGCACGAACTGAATGTTGTTAGACTTGTTTCATGTGTTGATCTGTATCGGAAAAACTTGGGTGTTTGACTGTTCGATCGAAAAGTTTAACATTTTCTATTTATCTGGAATGGGATACAATAATTGGAATTCACAATGAGTTATGAGATAACTGAATGATTGTTATAAACATAGCAGTTTAGTCTCACTTGATCGGTTGCCACGGAATTTTGATGTGATCAAAAGTCCGTTGCAATCACGTAGCGTACGCGGATACTCGCCGGGTAAACTTAATAGACAGCTACACTCCATAGCCCCGACCAAGTGACTGTAGGAGAACCCCGTCGCCGAAAGCATCCGTTCGGGTGCTCGCGGTAGCGGTGTTCCGTCTTGGTGCACTTCGTCGACGGTATTGGGGGTGCGGCCGTCTACTAAAGTTTGCGACGAGCATTCGTTCAGGGTGTCGCGAATCTTGTTGAATTGCCCGACTTGGTATTGAAAAGTGTTTTCGATAATGAGACTAAAATGCGGGGTTTATAATTGTTAGGCATGCGATGTCTAAGTAATTCATTTGGTCAGGCATGCGATGTCTGAGGTGGTTGCGGATTCCAACTGTTGTCGTTTTACACTTTCTTTTCTGTGACCGTAAGTGTAATATGTGATATCGCCGGTTTCGTTGCTATATGCCAACGACAATTGGGATACGCATGTTTACTTACGTTGATGACATGTGATGTTATGTGTTGCTGGATATGTTATATTGGATCGTCGTGTTTGAATAGCCGGGGGTTTTTATGTGAGATGAGTGTTTTTCATTTTCATTCATGTAAAAACTTATATGTAATATTCTTTTATTGGGGCGCTTCCAGGTTGCGGAAGATGTCACCGTTTGTATGTTATTTACTTTTCCGCACTAGGATAGACCCAAGGAGGGGAGCACAAGTAACCGGGTTCTGGAGTCCAGTGGGAGACCAACTTGAGGAGTCGAGTCCGGGTCTCCTAACTCTAAAATTGGTAGGGTTGCTTGCCGCTCTCGTAGGGGTCTAGGGGTGTGGGTTTGGCTATTCATCACGACTGTGGAATCCGTGTTTTATACTGGCTCGTATTGAAAACACGGACGTCCTAGTATATCCAATATTTCATATGATTCTTCTGCTGCGATATCTGTGATGTGATCATGTGATATGTTCTGTGATGGATACTGTATACAGTATATGTGATATATTATATAGACGTTACTTATGTTTTACACCCGTGCTAGCCCTGCCCTGCTCTGCCGTTAGTTACCTAACCTAACGGTGCACGAGGGGACATCGAGGCGAATGCGGATGGCATAAGTGTACGTCGTATTTATCTGTGATGTTTAGGTATTTAAAAGTTGGGACTTCATTAATATGATTAATGAAAATAAAAGAAACCTAAGATGTTGTAGAATCGAATTTCAAAATAAAACAGGTAGCTACAGTTTTTGCTTTGCACAGAGGTATATGTGATATATCCTGCACCTTATTCGATGAGGAAAGGACCGAGATCCCTTCACCGGGAGTGACTCCTTTAGCAATAACTGGCAGATGCTACACACTCGGTTTGTCTTTTGATTGCTTTTCAGTGTTTTTGCTTTGCACAGTGATATATATGATATATCCCGCACCTCATTCGACGAGGAAAGGACCGACGATCCCTTCACCGAGAGTGACTCCTTTAGCAAAACTAGAAAAGCCTCAAAAGCACTCCATTTTAAAAAATCATTTGATTCTACAACGATATCAAGTTCATTACGCAATAGGTTTTCAGAAAAACCTGTCGTAGCCCTCCGTCATTTCAGATACGTACTAGTTAGTATTCGTGCTGCGGTTGTTTGGCCTCCGTCAAGGCGTAGTGTACGGTAGCTAACTAGTGCTTATCTGCTAGCATATGATGCGATTGGATTAGGGTATTCGTACGACGTTGTTTGGCCTCCGTCAATGGTCATGCGGGTAGGTTTAATTCAATCAGGAAATGACGGGTTGAACTTGACTAGCGGACTATGGGTTGTTTGGCCTCCGTCAAGGTCATAGGACGCTAGGGGCAAAATATTATCGGGAATTTCAAGTGTTGAAATTTGCAATGAGATTGCATACCTTCTATGAGATAGTTGGATCCCGATACCCGCTGCGAGTAAGAGTTACTCCTGGGAGAGTTTTACACATTGCAATTAGCCGATCAAGTAGGTGTCTAGAAAGGTGTCAACGAGGTTACGCCTCTGGGAAAACGAGGTTTACATTAATTAGGTTCGTGCGAAAGCACGGGGGACCTCCCTCAAAGTACCGACACTGGCCTGGCTGAAAGATTGGCGAACTTGTAGTGTGTAATTAATCCCGGCTAGTCTTTCCTTTTAGGGTTTGAAGGAAGATTTGATAAAAAGCAGTGGGAGCCATCCTGATTAGATAAAATAATAACCAATCTATTCTTGCAAGAGCGCACGCTGAGTGTTTTCTTCTCTCTCTCTCGTGGTAGCGACCATATCACGCCTTAATCAAGATAATAATACGGAATATTGACTGAACCCGCTTGTTATACTGAGCTGGAGAACGTTGGTCCTGCTCCAACTTATAATTGTTATAAGACAGAGGAGGAAATTGGGGAATACCAAAATTCCTATGCCGCCCAAACGAAGAGAGTGCATGCTGATGCATCATTTTCGGGTGTGTTCATTACAGAGAACTGTTTCTCAGTATCCTTTACGTCCTGGGTATGTGATACCAGATCAGGATCCCAGATATGTAATCTATTACATAGGGCTACAGATAGGTAGAGAACTGAGAACGGGTGATAAGTTTCATGAGGCAGAAAACGGGGCAAGAGTTGCAGCCAAGTCTGTTGGTCACTGTCACCCTGTATTACAATACATTGATTCTGAACGAATGTCATTAGATACCGAACCTGATATACAAAATCATATCAGTCTCTTTATTAGTAAAGAAACGATAAAATTTTATATTGTTGGATAATGTTTTGAACATTTCCTATATCAAAAGTTGATCGGTTCAGGCACGTTATCTAAAAGCATTGATGTTCTAAATCAAACTACAGTTCTTAGTATACGGATCACACACAAGAGGAAGAGTTCAGAAATGAACGAATTCTTCTTGAGGCATTGTAGACTAGGTCAGATCAATGTGACCCGACTAGCTAGAGTTACATATAGATGCATATTTAAATCAGTTTGAATTTACATCTTGTGAAACTCGCCAGTCATGTCACAAAGATAAGATGACCATAGCTCCGTTTACTGGAAACAGAGAAAGAGTTAGTAAACTCTTGGGATGATACATGTTGATGTATGTAAGGTCCCCTGTCTACATTAGCCAAGACTGGTTCTTTATACTTCATTACATTCTCTGATGATCTTTCGAGTTTCAGACCTATGTTCCTGTTGAAACACAAGTCCGAACCTTTTGAGATATTTACAGAATACAAGTTAGAAGTAGAGAACCAAAATACGGGTATAAGTATTATGTCCTTTGATGAGATCAAGGAGGAGAATACTTGAGCATGGAATTCCTGGACTATTCTAAAGGAGAATGAGATTCTCTCTCAGCATTACTCCTCCGTATACACCATAGCACGATGGTATATCGGGGTGGAGCAATCACACCCTATGTGATAAGGTGTGCTCTATGATGAGTAATACTGAGTTACCTGTTTCCTTTTTGGGAGTTATGCGCTTGAGAAGCTGCATACCTATTGGATAGGGTTCAAATCAAATCAGTTGCCTACCACTTCATATGCGATATGGAAAGGGAAGAGCCCATGTCATAAGCTAGTTAAGATTTGGGGTTGTCCGGCCTATGTCTAAAAGCAAAATCCGGACAAGCTCGAGGCAAAATCTGTTATGTAGAACTGGAAATGTTCCAGCTATACAAACTACAGCAGATGATTTAACCAAAGGATTCAATAGTTACCAACGAACCTCAGCCTCTCCGCCGATCTAGTAGGGTTCCTCACCCACCTGAGAGATACTTCGGTTGCTCTATGACAGTGGGAGCGAGGATTGCATCATGAGATGATGACCCAACTACCTTCGAGCTGGCCATCAGGAGTGGGACTCCGTAAGAATGGCTGGATGCTTAGTGATCTGAGATGGATTCCATGTACACCAACAAAGTATGGACTTTGGTTGCTATATCTGAAGGGTTAAATCCCCATCAGAAGCAAGTATATCTTGAGAAGATTACTTGGTGCACATCGAAAAGTTGAGACTTTCAAAGCTAGACTTGTTAAAGCTTTTCGTCATCGACCAGGCGTGGATAATGATGAAACCTTTTCAAGTTGCTATGCTTAAGTCCATCCAGATCCTACTTGCCACGGCTACATACCATGACTACGATATCTGGCGGTTGGGTGCCATGACTACTTTTCTAAATAATGATTTAGAAGAGAACGTCTATAGGAACACAGCCAGAGAGCTTCGTAGACAGTGGGAGCAGCGGAAACGTGTGCAAGATGTTTTATAGGATAAAGCAGGCATCGCGGAGTTGGAACGTCTGTTTTGATGAGTTAGTCAAAGAGTTTGACATCATCAAAATGGTAGATGAACCTTGTATAAACAAAAAGGTAGTAGGGAGTATGGTGCTGATCCTCGTAGAGTACGTAGATGACATACTCTTGATAAGAAAGAAGTTTCCTATGCTACGCTCGGTCAATCTCCGCTTATCACAATGATTCTCCATATAGGATCAAAGTGATACCTCCTAAATCCTGGGTTTTGGATCTATGAGATAGATCTAATTGGATGTTAGGATTCTCACTAGTTGTAGTGAGATGGTATCAAACGATCCTTGGGAGAATCACTGGAAGGGTTCCAGGGTGATAATTACGACTGAATGTCTGTCGCAGGCATTGTCTTTATCCTCAGTAGAGGGACGGTATGTTGGAAGAGTTCCAAGCTAGATACCGTGGCATACTAGACGATAAAGGCTCGAGACATCGCTACTTAACATGCTACCAAAGAGGCTGTTTGGGTGTATATTAGTTCATGAGATGAACTTCGTTCCTGCCATTGTGAGACAATGGAGTTGTGGCTTATGCCAAGGAACGCCGGTCCCATCAGTGATCCAGACATATTCTAAGGCAGTATTACCTGATCATGGAGATGGTTGATCTCCAGGGGATCGAGGTTAGGAGAGTAGACTCAGAGGACAACACAGCGGATCCACTCACAAAGGCCTGTTCCCAGAGAGAGATTTTTATGGGATGGTTGAGTATGAGATACTACAACCACTGCTATCAGATGGCCCTAGTGCAAGTGGGAGATTGTTAGTTATATGTATGCCCTAGAGGCCATTACTATACATAGGATGTATATTGTAGTGGATGCTGGGACATATATAGGAAGGACTTTCTTGCTCGACATGATAGTATGCTATCTGGTTGATCTTTACCTTAACGTGTACACTGATTGTCTCTCTGTTACATGTTGGTAAAGCCCTTAGGATGTGTACTTGACTACCTGGACTATGATGCGGATCATACTAGTGGGGACAGGTAGTCCATAAGTACATCCTTCAAAGTCCCTAGTTGTGGGTATATCGAGACGGGGCATCGATATACCAGAGTAGACTAGCGCATACCTTCTCGACCCATACAGATGGGCGATGGATGATCCCATATCCATTGGTGTTTGATATCAGAGATGATATACGGGTGCTCAGTGGAGACTGGGTACACTGGACGGACTCGCCGAGAACTCCCAGATGGTATTATACCTTACGTCAGATGGCAGTTCTCTGGTGACACTGGTACAGAGTAGTCTGTTGACCCGAGATCGTCATAGAGTCTTGTGTGGTTCCCACTGTGCTTTGATTTCCATCTTACCACGTCCAAGAGGGCGTGCAAAACGGTGGTTTTTGGGTACAGTCCCGAATCACATGGAGGCAATGAGCGATAGGAGGGGATTCGTCTCTCCCGGTATAGGGAGTTGATGTTGCGCAGTGTTCGATTGGCTATAACCGGAAATCCCTGGCCAGGGTTGCTGAGATTTACTGGTAAGTGTTACCAGTAGTTTCTCGAATTGTTATAGACCTCATATCGACACGACTTATCGAGCTATTGGGGTCTGACGTTTACCACCCCTAGGCAAGATATGCGACATATCAGACGATCAGACCGGACTGTACGGTAGTGTTACTGGTTGGATTCACTGGAGTGTGAGCGGGCTTGCTCGTCGATCTTCAGATCGCTCAATACCCGGGTGGCCGTTACGTTTAGCAGACCGCTTGCGGCTTGTGGGTGTTTGATATGATCATCACCTGCTGCCGGCGTATTGACGAGTCTTTAGAGTCCTACACAGAGGTTTCCTGGCTCAAGCAAAACGAAATAGGAACGCATATGAGATATGTGCGGGACCGAGAATAATGCGTGTATGTGATACCGTATTCTATTCTCGCGATGAATGTGTCGAATGGTTGTATGCGATATAACCTAGTTATCGAATCAAGGATTGATTCGATAAATCGATACATTGGATATTAGTCGGTTATATGCGATATGACCGGATCGTTAAATCAAGTGTTGATTTAATGGTTTAATGTATAATTATATATTTGATATATTACTTTGCATTAACTAATATTGGTTCACTTTAAATGGATTTTCTCACTTGCATTGCACAAGTTGTATATGTGATATACTTTTGTGCACTTGATTGTGTCATGTTTGATGATACATGTTAACTTGGATTTGTGTGAAGATTAAACCATGGTTGTGAGAGTGGTTAGGGTTTTGTTTATTCTCTTATTTATTCATTTATTTATTTGTTTATATATTTTGGAAAATAAATGGAAAAGAGAAAAGAATGGTGGCTTTATTTGTTGTTTTGTTGAAGCTTCTTGAAGCTTTGATCAAGTCAACCATTCTTATCTCATCCTTAACCCTAACCATTCCCACTAACCCTAGTTTAGTCTCTACACATAACCATGGTTGGATTATGATAAGTTTGGATTTTCTTTTCTATTTTAAATGAACTTATCATAACAATTATCATCATCTTCTTCTTCTTCATGGAAGAAAACCTTTCTTCATCAATGGTGATTGATGAAATAAAGTGAGAAATCCAATTCTAAAGTTTACCCACTTCCTATTTCTTCATCCTCTACCTCTTGCCAAGTAGTAGAGTGTGTTTCCTTCACAAGTTTTCTTGACTTGGTGAAGTTGGAGCTTGATCTAGCGATGCCTCGACGTAGATCATCTTCGGCAAGGACATCGACGACCTAGCTCGCCATTTCTCCGACGAAGCCGACGCTAGAGCCCTGGAATTCATTTGGACAGCGAGGGGACTTCGTTGCGGAGCTATGGAGGTGGAGCACCGGATCTACAAAGGTTGTATTTCCGTTTAAACTTTAGTTAAGTTGTTAACTAGTTTCATTTTCGCCTAGAAATCTAGCCAACGATCCGTTCTAGGGTTTCTCGGCACCGTTTAAATTTGAAATTTGCATGGTTGATGCCTTGTGAGACCTCATTAGTGAAAGGTTCCTAGGCACCCTATAGAGGTCTCACAAGGCATCGAACATGCCAAATTTAAAAATTATGGTGCCGAGAAACCCTAGTTAACGGATCGTTGCTAGATGTCTAGGCGAAAAACAAAACTAGTTAACAACTTAACTAAAGTTGAGATGCTACAACCTTTGTAGATCCGGATGTCCACTTGCTTAGCTCCATGTGGTCGTCCCCTCGCTGTCCATCTCGAACCTCGGACTCTCGCAACGGCTTCATCGGAGAAGTGAGCGGAATAGGTCGTCGGCTTCGTGCCGAAGATGATCTACGTCGAGGTTGCACAAGTTCAAGCTCCGACTTCACCAAGTTGTGAAACTTATGAAGAAAACACCCAAAACCACTTGGTAAGAGGTAGAGGATGAAGAAATAGGAGGTGGGTTCACTTTAGATTTGGATTTCACTCACTTTTTCTTAAGTTGCCATTGATGGCATCTTGTTTTCTCTCTTGAAGAAGAAGGAGAAGAAGAAGCTAGAATATGATAAAAGTGTTATTCAAAATAGAAAAGAAAACAATATTTATCATATCCTAACCATGGTCAAGTGTAGAGAATAGACCATGGTTAGTGGGAGTGGTTAGGGTTAAGCATGAAGACAAAATAGCATCATTAGAAAAAGCTTCATGAAGCTTCACCATTCTTCATGAAATAATGAAACCAATTTGTTTTCATAAAGCCATTTAAATTAAATAATAAATGGATAAAATAATAAGTGAATGAAATATAAACCCTAACCACTTGCATAACCATGGTTGCATTCTTTACACAAAGCCAAAACAACATGCATCATCAAACATGATACATGCAAGTGTACACAAAACATATCCAATATACAATGTGCACATCAAGTGAGAAAAATCCGTTTAAAGTGAACCAATACTAGTTAACGCAAAGTAATATATCAAATATATAATTATACATTAAATCATTAAATCAACACTTGATTCAATGATCCGGTCATGTCGCACATGACCGACTAGTATTCAATGTATCGATTTATCGAATCTATGATTCGATAACTAGGTCATATCGAATATCACCAATCGAAACATATATCGCGAGAATGAAATGCGGTATCACATACACGCATCATTCTCGGTCCTGCACATGTCTCATATGCGCTCCTATTTCGTTTCGCTTGAGCCAGGAAACCTCTGTGTAGGACTCTAAAGACTCGTCAATACGCCGGTAGCAGATGATGATCATATCAAGCACCCACAAGCCGCAAGCGGTCTGCTAAATGTAACGGCCACCCGGGTATTGAGCGATCAGAAGATCGACGAGCTAGCCCGCTCACACTCCTGCGAATCCGACCAGTAACACTTACCATACAGTCCGGTCTCTTCGTCTGATATGTCGCATATCAAGTCTAGGGGTGGTATACGTCAGATCCCAATAACCGATAAGTCGTGCCGATGTGAGGCTCGTAACGGGTCGAGAAACTACTGGTAACACTTACCAGCAAATCTCTGATCAGCCCTGGCCAGGGACTTCCCTGCTACGGCCAATCGAGCACTGCGCAACATCAACCCCCAATACCGGGAGAGACGAAACCCCTCCTATCGCTCATTGCCTCCATGTGACTCGCGACTGTGCCCAAAGACCACCGTTTTGCACGCCCTCATGGACGTGGTAAGGTGGAGATCAAAGCACAGTGGGAATCACACAAGACTCTATGACGATCTCGGGTCTACAGACTAACCTGTACAAGTGTCACCTGAGAACTGCCATCTGACGTGAGGTATAATACCATCTGGGAGTTCTCGGCGAGTCCGTCCAGTGTACCCAGTCTCCACTGAGCACCCGTATGTCATCTCTGATGTCAAACACCAATGGATATGGGATCATCCATCGCCCATCACATGGGTCGAGAAGCGTATACGCTAGTCTACACTGGTATATCGATGCCCCATCTCGATACACCCACGACTAGGGACCTTGAAGGATGTACTTATGGACTACCATGTCCCCACTAGTATGATCTGCATCATAGTCTAGGTAGTCAAGTACAAATCCTAAGGGCTTTACCAACATGTAACTATAAGACAGTATAAAGAGACTAGTGTACATGTTAAGATAAAGAGCAACCAGATAGCATACTATCATGTCGAGCAAGAAAGTCATCTCTATATATGTCCAAGCATCCAATATAATATACATCATCTGTACAATACTGGCCTCTAGGGCATACATACAACTAACAATCTCCCACTTGCACTAGGGCCAGCTGCTGTAGTATCGCATACCGAGCATCCCGAAGAGTCTCTCAAACTGTATCTGGGGAATGGCCTTCGTGAGTGGATCCGCAGTGTTGTCCTTCGTGTCAACCCTCCTGACCTCAATCTCCCGGCGATCAACTATCTCCCGGATCAGATGATACCGCCTCAGAATATGTCTGGACCGCTGATGGGACCTGGGTTCCTTGGCCAAAGCCACTGCTCCATTGTTATCGCAATACAAAGGTATTGGATGCTCAATGGATGGAACCACTCCAAGTTCAGTAATGAACTTCTTGATCCAGACACCCTCTTTGGCAGCATCGTTGGCAGCGATGTATTCAGCCTCCATCGTCGAGTCTGCCACGGTTTCCTGCTTGGAACTCTTCCAGCTAACCGCCCCTCCGTAAAGGGTAAAGACAAAGCCCGACTGCGACTTAGAGTCGTCCTTATCACTCTGGAAGCTCGAATCGGTAAAGGACTCCACTTGGAGCTCTCCGTTACCATACACCAAGAACATATCTCTAGTCCTTCGTAAGTACTTGAGAATGCTCTTCACAGCTGTCCAGTGACTCTCTCCAGGATCAGCTTGATACCTGCTCACTATACTTAGTGAGTATGCTATATCGGGTCTGGTACATAGCATCGCATACATGATAGAGCCTACTGCCGAAGCATAGGGTATCCCTTGCATGCGAGCTCTCTACAAATCAGTCTTGGGAGACTTCTCTTTGGAGAGAGTGACTCCAGAGATTGTGGGCAAGTTCCCACGTTTGGAGTCTTCCATACTAAACCTCTTTAGTATGGTGTCAATGTACCTGGATTGGGACAATCCCAAAATCCGTTTGGATCTATCTCTATAGATCCTGATTCCCAATATGCAGGAGGCATCACCAAGATCTTTCATCGAGAATCTTTGTGATAAGAAGAGCTTGACCGATTGCAGCATAGGAATATCATTTCCTATCAAGAGTATGTCGTCCACGTACAATACGAGGAAGACAACCTTACTCTCTGCCACCTTCTTGTAAATACAAGGTTCATCTGGGTTTTTGACGAAATCAAACTCTTTGATAACGACATCAAAGCAGATGTTCCAACTCCGCGATGCTTGCTTTAATCCATAAATGGATTTAAGCAGCTTGCACACCTTCCCGCTGCTCCCACTGTCTACGAAGCCCTCTGGCTGAGTCATGTACACGCACTCTTCTAAATCACCATTTAGAAAGGCGGTCTTAACATCCATTTGCCAGATTTCGTAATCATGATAAGCAGCGATGGCAAGCATGATCCGGATGGATTTAAGCATAGCCACTGGAGAAAAGGTTTCGTCATAGTCCACACCTGGTCTTTGACGAAAACCCTTTGCTACAAGTCTAGCTTTGAAAGTCTCCACTTTCCCATCTACACCAAGTTTCTTCTTGAAGATCCACTTGCTCCCAATGGGTTTTACCCCTTCAGGAGCAACGTCCAAAGTCCATACTTTGTTGGTGTACATGGATTCCATCTCAGACCGCATAGCATCCAGCCATTTCACTGAGTCCCTACTCGTGATGGCCTGCTCGAAGCTAGTTGGGTCATCATCATCCATGATGCAATCCTCGCTCCCTCCATCCATGAGAAAACCGTAGTATCTCTCAGGTTGGCGAGGAACCCTACTAGATCGGCGGAGAGGCTGAGGTTCATTGGGAGCTACTGAATCTTCTGGTTCCACTAAATCTTCAGTTACGGTTTGTGTATCTGGAACTTCTTCCAACTCTACCATTTCGCCACTAATTTCTTTTTCAAGAAATTCCTTTTCTAAAAAGGTGGCATATTGAGAAACAAACACCTTTTGTTCTTCAGCATGGTAGAAAAAATATCCTTGTGAATTCTTAGGATATCCCACAAACTTGCAGAGAACTGACCGTGCCTCGAGTTTGTCTGGATTTTTCCTTTTGACATAGGCCGGACAACCCCATATCTTAACTCGTTTAAAATATGGTCTCTTCCTACTCCATATCTCATATGGTGTGGTAGGTACAGATTTAGATGGAACTTGATTCAATAGGTATGCTGCTGTCTCCAGTGCATAACCCCAGAAGGAAATAGGTAATTCAGCTGTGCTCATCATAGAGCGCACCATATCCAATAGGGTGCGGTTCCTCCGTTCAGATACACCGTTGTGCTGTGGTGTATATGGAGGAGTCAGCTGAGAGAGAATCCCATTCTCTTTTAGGAAGTCCCGGAATTCATTGCTCAAGTATTCACCTCCTCGATCAGATCGTAGGATTTTAATACTTTTTCCGGTTTGGTTCTCAACTTCTTGTTTATATTCCCTAAATTTCTCAAAAGCTTCTGATTTGTGTTTCATCAGGAACACATATCCGAACCTAAAGAGATCGTCAGTGAATGTAATGAAGTATGAAGAACCATCCCTGGCATGTGTAGACATGGGATCGCATACATCACTATGTATAAGTCCCAAGAGTTCAGTAACTCTTTCTCCGTGTCCCGTAAACGGAGTTTTGGTCATCTTGCCTTTGAGACATGACTGGCAAGTGTCATAAGATGAAAATTCGAAAGGTTTCAAATATCCATCCTTATGCAACTTAGCCAGTCGTGTCACATTGATGTGACCTAGTCTACAATGCCACAAGAAGGATTCATTGAGTTCAGAACTCTTCCTCTTGTGTGTGTTTGTTATGCTCAGAACTGTTGATTGATTTAGAACATAAATGCCATTGCATAACGTGCCTGATCCAACCAACTTTTGGTTACGGAAAATGTTCATAACATTGTCCTGTAATACAAAATTATATCCTTCTTTGCTTAATAAAGAAACCGATATAATGTTGCATATCAGGTTCGGCATGTAATAGCATTCGTTCAGAACCAATGTATTACCAGTTGGTAATACAAGGTGATATTCCCCGACAGTCTTAGCTGCAACAATTGCACCATTTCCAACTCTAATGTCTTTATCACCTTCTCCAAGTTCTCTACCTTTCCTAAGCCCATGTAACTGATTACATATATGGGATCCTGACCCGGTATCTAATACCCAGGACGTAGAGCAAATGGAGAAACAGTTCTCAGTAACGAACACACCCGAAGAAAATGCATCAACATGTACTTTCTTCATTCGGGTGGCATGGGAATCCTGGTATTCCCCTATATCCTGTTCATTCCTATAACTCTTATAAGAAGGAACGGAACCAACGTTTCCCAGCACAGTATAACATGCGGGTTCGGTCAATACATCCATATTATTATCTTCATTAAGGCATGAAATGGTCGCTACCTGGAGAGAGAGAGAAGAAAACACTTTAGCGTATGCTCGTGCAAGATCAGATTGGTTTTTACCTTATCTAATCAGGATGGCTCCCACTGGTTTTTATCAAATCTTCCTCCAAACCCTAAAAGGAAAGACTAGCCGGGATTAATTACACACTACAAGTTCGCCAATCTTTCAGCCAGGCCAGTGTCGGTACTTTGAGGGAGGTCCCCCGTGCTTTCGCACGAACCTAATTAATGTAAACCTCGTTTTCCCAGAGGCGTAACCTCGTTAACACCTTTCTAGACACCTACTTGATCGGCTAATTGCAATGTGTAAAACTCTCCCAGGAGTAACTCTTACTCGCAGTGGGTATCGGGATCCAACTATCTCATAGAAGGTATGCAATCTCATTGCAAATTTCAACACTTGAAATTCCCGATAATCTTTTGCCCCTAGCAGCTATATGACCTTAACATAGTCAACAAATCATAAGTGCTAGTCAAGTTCAACCCGTCATTTCCCGATTGAATTAAACCCACCCGCACGACCCTTAACATAGTCAACAAAGTCGCACGACTACCCTAATCCAATCGCATCATATGCTTATACAGATAAGCACTAATTAGCTACCGCACACTACGCCTTAACATAGTCAACAAACGTAGCACGAATACTAACTAGTACTTATCTGAAATGACGGAGGGCTACGACAGGTTTTTCTGAAAACCTATTGCGTAATGAACTTGATATCGTTGTAGAATCAAATGAAGTTTTGAAATGGAGTGATTTTGAGGCTTTTCTAGTATTGCTAAAGGAGTCACTCCCGGTGAAGGGATCTCGGTCCTTTCCTCGTTGAATGAGGTGCGGGATATATCATATATATCACTGTGCAAAGCAGAAACTATAGAAGCAATCAAAAACAAACCGAGTGTGTAGCATCTGCCAGTTATTGCTAAAGGAGTCACTCCCGGTGAAGGGATCTCGGTCCTTTCCTCATCGAATAAGGTGCAGGATATATCATATATACCGCTGTGCAAAGCAAGAACTGTAGCTACCTGTTTTATTTTAAAATTTGATTCTACAACATCTTAGGTTTCTTATCTTTCATTAATCACATTAATGAAGTCCCATCATTTAAATACCTAAACATCACAGATAGATATAACGTACACTTATGCCATCCGCATTCGCCTCGATGTCCCCTCGTGCACCGTTAGGTTAGGTAACTAACGACAGAGCAGGGCAGGGCTAGCGCGGGTGTAAAACATAAGTAACGTCTATATAATATATCATATATACTATATACTAAATCCATCACAGAATCACATCACAGATATCGCAGCAGAATAAACATATGAAATATTGGATATACTAGGACGTCCGTGTTTTCAATACGAGCCAGTATAAAACACGGGTTCCACGGTCGTGATGAATAGCCAATCCCACACCCCTAGACCCCTACGAGAGCGGAAAGCAGCCCTGCCAATTCTAGGGTTAGGAGACCCGGACTCGACTCCTCGAGTTGGTCTCCCACTGGACCCCAGAACCCGGTTACTTGTGCTCCCCTCCTTGGGTCTATCCTAATGCGGAAAAGTAAATAATATACAAAAGGTGACAACTTCCGCTACCTGGAAGTGCCCCAAATAAAAGAATATTACATACAAGTTTTTACATGAATGAAAATGAAAAACACTCATCTCACATAAAAACCCCCGGCTATTCAAACACGACGATCCAATATAACATATCCAGCAACACATAACATCACATGTCATCAACGTAAGTAAATATGCGCATCCCAATTGTCGTTGACATATAGCGACGAAACCGGCGATTCACATATTACACTTACGGTCACAGAAAAGAAAGAGTAAAACTACAACAGTTGGAATCCGCAACCTCTTTAGACATCACATGCCTAACAGTTACAAACCCCGCATTTTAGTCTCATTATCGAAAACTCTTTTCAATATGATATGGGACTAAACTGCTAGATTTATAACATTCAGCCAGTTATCTCATAACTGTTTGTGAATTCCAATTATTGTATCCAATTCCGGACAAATAGAATATATTAAACTTTCCGATCGAACATTCGAACACCCAAGTTTTCCCGACACCGATCAACACATGAAATAGGTTCAAAGACATTCATTTCATGCCCCAGTACCAACGGTCCAGCCGTAGAAGGGTCAAGCCAACGCCTCACATGTGGCACGCCGTACTGCCCCAAACCCGAAGGTTCAAAGGGCAGTTCAAGACGGTCACATAATCGAGTTAAGGTTTGTTGTCTTCTAGAGGGACCATCGCGTTACTTGCACTACTCAGAACGTCCTTAAACCACACAATAATCCAACACTTGGATATTTTTGGCAGGGGAAAGATTGGGTATTTATATCCGGTCGAACTTTTTAACATATTCAAAAAAAAATTATCCGGAAAACACTTAGACAAAGTTCGATAATCCGATCGAATCGTCGATTCCCCAAACAACCCCAGAACACTCTACTCTGAAGTCAATTTAAAATTCCCAGAAAACTCAGAACAATTTATCAGGAATTACTGTGCAAAGAAATATGGCTGACGTCATCAAAGCGCCGCGGAACCGCCGCAGAAGCCATGCTTCTGCCGCGGTTCCGCCGCACAAAACACTGTACATGGGAAACTTTTTGCATCGTAATTCTTAGATTTCATTGCTGAATTTTTTAAGCATATTTAATTGACAAAAAACCACAAATTTGAAAAATTTCCAGAGAGCTATTTTGGGGTTGGTTTTTCGGTTCGTCCGGGTTTCAAACTCCGTCTAGACTTCGCCTAAGGCTCTAGCTAGGCTCTGATACCACTGAAAGGTTCCTAGGCACCCTATAGAGGTCTCACAAGGTATCGAACATGCCAAATTTAAAAATTATGGTGCCGAGAAACCCTAGTTAACGGATCGTTGCTAGATGTCTAGGCGAAATACAAAACTAGTTAACAACTTAACTAAAGTTGAGATGCTACAACCTTTGTAGATCCGGATGTCCACTTGCTTAGCTCCATGTGGTCGTCCCCTCGCTGTCCATCTCGAACCTCGGACTCTCGCGACGGCTTCATCGGAGAAGTAAGCAGAATAGGTCGTCGGCTTCGTGCCGAAGATGATCTACGTCGAGGTTGCACAAGTTCAAGCTCCGACTTCACCAAGTTGTGAAACTTGTGAAGAAAACACCCAAAACCACTTGGCAAGAGGTAGAGGATGAAGAAATAGGAGGTGGGTTCACTTTAGATTTGGATTTCACTCACTTTTTCTTAAGTTGCCATTGATGGCATCTTGTTTTCTCTCTTGAAGAAGAAGGAGAAGAAGAAGCTAGAATATGATAAAAGTGTTATTCAAAATAGAAAAGAAAACAATATTTATCATATCCTAACCATGGTCAAGTGTAGAGAATAGACCATGGTTAGTAGGAGTGGTTAGGGTTAAGCATGAAGACAAAATAGCATCATTAGAAAAAGCTTCATGAAGCTTCACCATTCTTCATGAAATAATGAAACCAATTTGTTTTCATAAAGCCATTTAAATTAAATAATAAATGGATAAAATAATAAGTGAATGAAATATAAACCCTAACCACTTGCATAACCATGGTTGCATTCTTTACACAAAGCCAAAACAACATGCATCATTAAACATGACACATGCAAGTGTACACAAAACATATCCAATATACAATGTGCACATCAAGTGAGAAAAATCCGTTTAAAGTGAACCAATACTAGTTAACGCAAAGTAATATATCAAATATATAATTATACATTAAATCATTAAATCAACACTTGATTCAATGATCCGGTCATGTCGCACATGACCGACTAGTATTCAATGTATCGATTTATCAAATCTATGATTCAATAACTAGGTCATATCGAATATCACCAATCGAAACATATATCGCGAGAATGAAATGCGGTATCACATACACGCATCATTCTCGGTCCTGCACATATCTCATATGCGCTCCTATTTCGTTTCGCTTGAGCCAGGAAACCTCTGTGTAGGACTCTAAAGACTCGTCAATACGCCGGTAGCAGATGATGATCATATCAAGCACCCACAAGCCGCAAGCGGTCTGCTAAACGTAACGGCCACCCGGGTATTGAGCGATCAGAAGATCGACGAGCTAGCCCGCTCACACTCCTGCGAATCCGACCAGTAACACTTACCATACAGTCCGGTCTCTTCGTCTGATATGTCGCATATCAAGTCTAGGGGTGGTATACGTCAGACCCCAATAACCGATAAGTCGTGCCGATGTGAGGCTCGTAACGGGTCGAGAAACTACTGGTAACACTTACCAGCAAATCTCTGATCAGCCCTGGCCAGGGACTTCCCTGCTACGGCCAATCGAGCACTGCGCAACATCAACCCCCAATACCGGGAGAGACGAAACCCCTCCTATCGCTCATTGCCTCCATGTGACTCGGGACTGTGCCCAAAGACCACCGTTTTGCACGCCCTCATGGACGTGGTAAGGTGGAGATCAAAGCACAGTGGGAATCACACAAGACTCTATGACGATCTCGGGTCTACAGACTAACCTGTACAAGTGTCACCTGAGAACTGCCATCTGACGTGAGGTATAATACCTTCTGGGAGTTCTCGGCGAGTCCGTCCAGTGTACCCAGTCTCCACTGAGCACCCGTATGCCATCTTTGATGTCAAGCACCAATGGATATGGGATCATCCATCGCCCATCACATGGGTCGAGAAGCGTATACGCTAGTCTATACTGGTATATCGATGCCCCGTCTCGATACACCCACGACTAGGGACCTTGAAGGATGTACTTATGGACTACCATGTCCCTACTAGTATGATCTGCATCATAGTCCAGGTAGTCAAGTACAAATCCTAAGGACTTTACCAACATGTAACTATAAGACAGTATAAAGATATTAGTGTACATGTTAAGATAAAGAGCAACCAGATAGCATACTATCATGTCGAGCAAGAAAGTCATCTCTATATATGTCCAAGCATCCAATATAATATACATCATCTGTACAATACTGGCCTCTAGGGCATACATACAACTAACAATTAGGGTGCCTAGGAACCCTACAGCGCGATGCAAAACATATACAACATCTACTAGTATATATATAATATATAATTTTCGCTCAAGGCGTGATAAAAATGCAGCATCACAGAAATGTAATCAGCATCACAGAACAATACAGATATCTGGGATCCCCGGATTTCATAGAGCCGCTACTGAAACCCGACGTTCCCCTGGTCGTGTGGATAGCCTGTGCAATGAAATCCTAGACCCCTATGGGCGCGGCAAGTTACCCGCCAAAACCTGAAGCGAGGCAGCCCCCTTCAGCAACGTGAATGGACCACCCAGCACTTCACGGAATCCGGTAACTTGGGCACCCCTCCTGGGTCAACCTATACCCCCTACGAGTGCGGTGAATAGCCCGCTAATTCTAGAGTGAAGCCCCCTCCGTCTCAAAGCCATGAGATGCGGGCCCGTTGCCCTCTAGAATCCGGCTATCCGTGCACCCCTCTGCGGGGTAATCCTAGTACAGAAAGTAAAATATACATACAACGGGTACATCGACCTCAACCCGGTCGTGCCCCAAAAGAATAATACAAACAGGCAGTGACGACAGTCCACATGTCGGACGCTCGCCCCGCAATATCAAATGTACATATAAAAAAAAATTGTACTAACATTGCATCCAGGCTATCCCCGACGACCAATCCGCAACATCACAGCACAACACAGAATATCAACGTGAATGTCACGTTCGCAAATCCGTCTAACCGGGCTATAGCAGTTAGACTGGATTTACCGATCAAATGACATTCACGGTCGCAGATATAATGAAAATACTGTGAACTAGCATGTTTAAAATATCCGATCGAACAAATTTACCGAAGTGGGCCCCAAGCAGTACTGTAGCACTTACAGAAAATCTGGGCCCAAAAAGAATGTCCCAAAACCCCTATTTTCTATTCAAAAGCCTACTGGAAAAATTTTGTGCAATGATCATTACAAAGCGCGGCGGAACCGCGGCCCAAGCATAGTTTTGGCCGCGGTTCCGCGGCGGTATAGTAAGTTCAGGCAACCAAAATTTTACAGAATGCTTAGAATTCCATGCACGTGTTTCTGAAACAACCTGAAAAATTTTTTAAAGCCAAAAAAAATTCAACAGAAACCAAATGCATAAGAAAATACGGTTTTTGGGGTTTTATTGTTCGATCGAGTTCTAAACACGTTAGAGCAAGGTAGGTTAGGTTAATGGCGTGGCTCTGATACCAATGTAAGTCCACGGCGGAGCCCCGGCCGTCGATCCGACGCCGGAAATGCGGAAACGAAAAACTTTGCAAACTAGCAAACCGGCACCACCGCGCACTTTTAACCCGGATCGGGCCATTAACCTAGCTACTAGCAAACTAGAAAAGAGTAGAGAAGCAATACCAAGCGATCCGTGTCCTTCGGTCTTCGTCTCTTCTCCGATCTCCCGCGGAAACTCCGTTCGTCACCTCCTCGTCGGAAAGGGCACCACGTAGCTGGATTCTATTACGGGCTCCCACCTCTATACCGAGGCAACTCGAGCGTGAAGTTGGCTAGCCGACGCGTCCAAGATATGCTGTAGATGTAGTGTAGAATCTATTGTCTCTTGGGGTTTAGTGTAGTTGCCATGGTATGTGGAGGAATAATATGACATGAAGATGAGCATAGGAATTTTGAAGCAAGCTCAAGCCAAAATGAGAATGAATCATTTTTCCACTCCAAAATGAAACCCTCCCTTTTTCTCTCCCTCTAGAAATTTGGCCGGCCCCTCATCTTGTGGGTGGGAAAAAGAATGAATCAATAACAAGAGGAGAAAGGGGATTAATATGTGTAGAAAAAGTCACACTCATTTCTAATCTCAACCCCATCAAAGTCTAATCCATTCACTTCTCAAAAAAGCAAAAGATAAGAAAGAAAAAGAATCTCATGATACTAGTCTAATCATGATGCCATCATATGCAAGAAAACCCTCCACAAATAAGTTATTTGCAAACTGCAAATAACCCCCTCCATCAGAAACTCCGGCCGTGAAGGAACAAAGAAAAACCGGCCGGAACGGAATGCAAACTGGCAACTTCAGAAAACTGATCCCGTAATAAATTACAGGAAAACCCCGCGACTGCATATACATGCCCGCATTTGTATTCCCACTGAACACAAATGCAAAGAGACAAAACTACACTGTCTAATACTAGGATCCGGCTTAAGCCAAAGCCGGCTAGTAAAAACCGTCCGATCACGATCCGTGCAATACCGCTCGTATCTGATCGAACCCTGCCATATCTCCATACGGCCTCTACAGCGTTTCACCCGAAACTTGAGTGACTATGTGTGTGGTGGACTCTAAAGACTCGTCAATACTATGGCTGTGGATTTAACCACTAGCACGTCAGAGGTATCAGCCATACGTGACGGGCCACCAGCTATTGACCAAAAGGGACGTCGATGAGCGATCTCATCCTGACACCCTACTGAGCCTGTCAGTGACAATATTCGTACAGTCCGGTCTGTTCGTCTATGAGCATCGCATGGCGGGCCTAGGGGGTTGGTAAAACTCAGACCCCCAAAAGCGGTACAAGTCGTGTCGGAAAGCAGCCCAGAACACCCTGAGATACTACTGGAATACCTACCAGCAAATCTCCTGCCTTGGCCAAGGACTTTTCATGTACTAGCTCTCCTAGACACAGCGCGACCTCACCCCCAATACCGGGAGAGACGAACCCCTGCAGATCCGCTCACTGCCTCCATGTGGCTCGGGACTGTACCCAACTAAAACCTGTTTGCACGACTCCTTTGAGCCGTGGTAGGGTAGTAATCAAAGCACAGTGGGAACTCACACGAGACAAATGACGATCTCAGGTCGATGAACTAACCTGTACACATGTCACCAGGGAACTGCTATCTGACGTCAGGTATAATACCAACTAGCAGGCTCCCGGCGAGTCTTGTCCGGTGTACTCATAACCCAATGAGCACCTGTATACATCTTAGGTGAACCAACTGACACCAGTGGCTTGTGAGACCGGCCACCGCCCCTCGTCGGGGTCTCGACTGTATACACTAGTCTACTCTGGAGAATCGATGCCCTGTCTCGAAACTCCCATGACTAGGGACCTTTTAAGGATTTGCTTATAGACCCCAGCTCTCACGTATATGATCGCCCTCATACTGCTGGTAGTCAAGCAAGAATCCTAGGGGCTCTATCAACGAGCAATAGTGACCTGTAGGGTCACTTAAAGCAGTACACGATGATAAAGATAAACCAGATAGCATACTATCATCTTGAGTAAGACTGTCCTACCGGGATAGGTCCTCCCTCAATCATTGCAATCACGTGCCTGTGATCCAATAATTGACTCTGAGGGCACTATCTCCAATAGAAATGACGGGTTGAACTTAACTAGCAGCCTATAGTTTGTTGACCTCTGTCAAATTCATAGGACGCTTGGGGCAAATATTATCGGGAATTTCAAGTGTTGAAATTTGCAATGAGATTGCATACCATTTATGAGATAGTTGGATCCCGTTACCCACTGCAAGTAAGAGTTACTCTTGAGAGAGTTTTACACATTATAATTAGCCAATCAAGTAGGTGTCTAGAAAGGTGTCAACGGGGTTATGCCACTAGGAAAATGAGGTTTATTTTAATTAGGTCCGTGCGAAAGCACAGGGAACCTCCCTCAAAATACCGGCACTGGCCTGGCTGAAAGATTGGCGAACTTGTAGGGTGTAATTAATCCCGGCTAGTCTTTCTTTTAGGGTTTGAAGGAAGATTTGACTAAAACAGTGGGAGCCATCCTGATTAGATAAAATAATAACCAATCTAATTTTACAAGAGCATACGCTGAGTGTTTTCTTCTCTCTCTCTCCAGGTAGCGACTATGTCACGCCTTAATCAAGATAATAATACAGATGTATTGACCGAACCCGCTTGTTATACTGGGCAGGGGAACGTTGGTCCTGCTCCAACTTATAACTGTTATAAGACCGAGCAGGAAATAAGGGAACCAGAATTCCTGTGCCGCCCAAACGAAGAAAGTGCATGATGATGCATCTTCTTCGGGTGTGTTCATTACCGAGAACTGTTTCTCAGTTTCCTTTATGTCCTGGGTATGAGATGCCGGATCAAGATCCCACACATGTAATCTGTTACATAGGCTGCAGATAGGTAGAGAACTGAGAATGGGTGATAAGTTTTAAGAGTTAGAAATGGTGCAATTGTTACATCCAAGATGTTAGCAGATATCACCCTGTATTACCAAATACATTGATTCTGAACGAATGTTATTAGATACCGAACCTGATATACAATATCATATTAGTCTCTTTATTCAATAAAGAAGGATATAATTTTGTATTGTTGGATAATGTTTTGAACATTTCCTGTATCAAGAGTTGATCGGATTAGGCATGTTATCTAAAAGCATATACGATCTAAATCAAATCACAATTCTTAACATACCGAACACACACAAGAGAAAGAGTTCAGAAATGAACGAATCCTTCTTGAGGCATTGTAGACTAGGTCATATCAATGCGACCAGAGTAGCTAAGTTACATTAAGATGCATATTTAAATTAGTTTGAATTTACATCTTGTGAAACTTGCCAGTCGTGTCACAAAGATAATATGACCATAGCTCCGTTTACTGGAAATAGAGAAAGAGTTAGTGAACTCTTAGGATTGACACATGATGATGCATGTAAGTCCCCTGTCTACACATGCCAGGACTGGTTCTTTGTACTTCATTACATTCACCGATGATCTCTCAAGATTCGGACATATGTTCCTGTTGAAACACAAGTCTGAACCTTTTGAGAAATTCAAAGAATATAAGTCAGGCGTGGGGAACCAAACGGGTATAAGTATTATGTCCTTTGATGTGATCAGGGAGGAGAATACTTCAGCCCGGAATTCCTAGATTATTCTAATGGAGAATGAGATTCTCTCTCAGCATTACTCCTCCGTATACACCACAGTACGTCGGTGTATCGGGGCGGAACAATCGCACCCTATGTGATATGGTGTGCTCTATGATGAGTACTACTGAGTTGCCTATTTCTTTTTGGGGGTTATGCACTTGAGAAGCTGCATACCTATTGAATAGAGTTCCAACCAAATCAGGTGCCTACCACTCCATATGCGTTATGGTATGGGAAGAGCCCATCTCTTAAGTAAGTTAAGATTTGGGGTTGTCCAGCCTATGTCAAAAGCAAAATCCGGACAAGCTCGAGGCAAGGTCAGTTCTGTGGAAGTTTGTTGGATATCCCAAGCATTCACAAGGGAATATCTTTTACCACACTGTGGAATAAAAAGTGTTTTGTTTCTCAGCATGCTACCTTTGGGAACGGGAATTTCTTGTGAAGAAATTAGTGGTCATGAGATAGAACTTGAAGAAGTTCCATCTATACAAACTGCAGCTGATGATTTGGTAGAACCGAAGGATTCAATAGTTCCCAACGGACCTCAGCCTCTCCGCCGATCTGGTAGGGCTCCTCATCCACCCGAGAGACTTCGGTTTTCTCTATGACAGTGGGAGCGAGGATGGCATCATGAGATGATGACCCAACTAGTTCGAGCAGGCCATAAGGAGTGGGGACTCTGTGAGAATGGCTGGATGCTATGCGATCTGAGATGGAATCCATATACACCAACAAACTATGGATTTTGGTTGCTTTATCTGAAAGGTTAAATCCCCATTAGGAGCAAGTAAATCTTGAGAAGATTACTTGGTGTACATGGAAAAGTTGAGACTTTCAAAACTAAGACTTGTTGCAAAAGCTTCTTGTCATCGACCAGGTGTGGATAATGATGAAACCTTTTCTCCAGTGGCTATGCTTAAGTCTATCCGGATCCTACTTGCCATTGCTACAAACCATGACTACGATATCTGGCGGTTGGGTGTCATGACTGCTTTTCTAAATAGTGATTTAGAAGAAAGCATCTATAAGTACACAGCCGGAGGGCTTCATAGACAGTGGCAGCAGCGGAAACGTATGCAAGATGCTTTATGGGTTAAAGCAGGCATCGCGGAGTTAGAACATCTGTTTTGATGTGGTAGTCAAAGAGTTTGACTTCATCAAAATGGTAGATGTACCTTGTATATACAAAAAAAGTAGTAGGGAGTATGGTGGAATTCCTCATAATGTACGTAAAAGACATACTCTTGATAAGAAAGGAGTTTCCTATGCTACGCTCGGTCAGTCTGCTCTTATCACAAGGATTCTCCATAAAGGATCAAGGTGATACCACCTAAATCCTGGATTTTGGATCTATGAGATAGATCTAAGTGGATGTTAGGATTCTCACTAGGTGTAGTGAGATGGTATCAATCGATCCTATGGAGAATCACTAGATAGCTTCAATGGTGGTAAGGTCGACTGAATGTCAGTCACAGGCATTGTCTTTACCCTCAGTGCAGGGACGGTATGTTGGAAGAGTTCCAAGATATACACCGTGACATACTAGACGATAAAGCCTGAATATATTGCTACCAAGGATTCTACCAAACTGGTAGTCTGGATGTATATAAGTTCATGAGATGAACTTCGTTCCTACCATTATGTGACAATGGAGTAGTGGCCTTGGCCTAGAAACCCCCGTCCCATCAGTGATCCAGACATATTCTTACGTAATATCACCTGATCATGGAGATGGTTGATCACCAGGGAGATTGAGGTTAGGAGAGTAGACACAGAGGAGAACATGGCGGATCCACTCACAAAGGCCTATTCCCAGGAGAGACTTTTATGGGATGGTCGAGTATGAGATACTTCAACCCCTGCTGATTGTTGGGTATGGGATACTACAACAGATGGCCCTAGTGCAAGTGGGAGATTATTAGTTATATGTGTGCCCTAGAGGCCATTTCTATACATATGATGTATATTGTAGTGAATGCTTGGACATATACATAGAGGACTTTCTTGCTCGACATAATAGTATGCTATCTGGTTGCTCTTTATCTTAACATGTACAATGATTGTCTCTATGTTACATGTTTATAAAGCACTTAGGATGAGTACATGACTACCAGGATTATGATGCAGATCATACTTGTGGGGACAGTGTAGTCGCTAAGTACATCCTTCAAATGTTCCTAGTCGTAGGTGTATCGAGACAGGGCATCGATATACCATAGTAGACTAGCGTGTAGCTTCTCGACCAATGTAGATGGGCAATGGATGATCCCATATCCATTGGTGTTTGAAATCAGAGACAGTATATAGGTGCTCAGTGGAGACTGGGTACACTGAATGGACTCGCCGAGAACTCCTAGATGGCATTATACCTATCGTCAGATAACAGTTCTTTGGTGAGACTGGTATAGGTTAGTCTGTAGACCCGAGATCGTCATAGAGTCTTGTGTGATTCCCACTGTGCTTTGATTTCAAACTTACCACATTCAAGAGAACATGCAAAACGATGGCTTTTGGATACAGTCCCGAATCACATGGAGGCAATGAGCGATAGGAGGGGTTTCGTCTCTCCCGGTATTGGGGGTTGATGTTGCGCTGTGCACGATTGGCTATAACAGGAAGTTCCTGGCCAGGGTTGCTTCAGAAATATACTGGTAAGTGTTATCAGTAGTTTCTCGACCCATTATGAGCCTCATATCGGCATGACTTATCGAGTTACTAGGGTCTGACGTTTACCACCCCTAGACGAGATATGCGACATATCAGACGAAGAGAACGGACTGTACGGTAGTGTTACTGATTGGATTCACAGGAGTATGAGCAGGCTTGCTTGATGATCTTCTGATCGCTCGATACCCGGGTAGCCGTTACATTTAGCAGACCACTTGCGGCTTGTAGGTGTTTGATATGATCATCACCTACTACCAGCGTATTGACGAGTCTTTAGAGTCCTACACAGAGGTTTCCTGGCTCAAGCAAAACGGAGTAGGAGCGCATATGTGATATGTGCGGGACCGAGATTAATACGATATGTGATACCGTATTCTATTCTCGCGATTTATGACAACGGTCGGTTATATGCAATATAGCCGGGTTATCGGATCAAGAGTTGATTCGATTAGTTGTTACATATAAATATTAGTCGGTTATATGTGATATAGCCGGATTATTAAATCAAGAGTTGATTTGATAATCTAATGTATAATCATATTTTTGATATATTAAATTACATTAACTAGTATTAGCTCACTTATGATTTCTTTTCTCACTTGATGTACACATTGTATATATGTGATATGTATATTTGTGTACATGTTTGTGTCATGCTAGGTTACAAATGCAACATAATAGTATAAGACTTATACCATGCTAGGGTTTATGTTTGGGTTTTATTTATCATTAAATAATTCACAAAACATTTGAATAAGTCATGGATAAGCTTGAAGAAGCTTATGGATACATTGACTTATTCAACTCTTTTGTCATTGCTTAAGATATTTGTTAACCCAACCCTTAACCTTAGCCCTTGGTTTATTCTGTACATGAGTTAGGCATGAGAGGATAACTCACCATGGTTGCATTTCTAACCTCATGAATTATTCATTCATAACTCTCATTCATCTCTCTTCTTCTTCTTCTTCTTCATGAGCTCAAGAAAAATGTTTTCTAGGGTTTTGAGAGGTGATGAAATATTATGAGAAAAATAAATTTAAAGTGAGCCTACTTCCTACTTCATCATCCTCTACTGCTTTCCATTTAGTATAGGGTGTTTGCTTCATTAACTTCACTATTAGTGACGAGATAGCTTGGGTTTGTGTCTCCTCGATGTAGATCATCTTTGGCCTCAAAGTCTTCTAGCAAGCTTAATCCGTACATCTTGTGGAGCCTCTCTAGAGTCCGGAAGTACATGATCGCAGCGAATGGACGACTACACGGAGCTAATGAAGTGAAGGACCAGTCTACAAATGTTGTATTTCTTGTTCACTTTTAGTTACAAGTATTTTATTCCGTCGGATTTCTAATATACGATTCTAGGATTAGGGTTAGCTAGAACGGCAATTTTTTAATATGGAATGAATGATGCCTCCCGAAACCTTACTGCCGTGCTAGGCAACCTAGAAAATTATGCTTCCTAAGTATCACAAAAGAAACGAAAATACAACATACACTTATGCCATCCGCATTCGTCCCAGTGTCCCGTTATGCACCGTTAGGTTGGCATAGCGGGACGGGACTAGTGCGGGTGCAAAACATAAGAAACGTTTATTATATATCATATATACAATAATAAAGCATTTGTCTTACGTATATAAAGTGATCACATCACAGAATATCAGCAGCAGAAAATAACATATGAAATATTGGATATACTAGGAATTTTGTGTTTTAAGTTAAGCCAATATAAAATACGGATTCCACGGTCGCGATGAATAGCCAAACCCATATCCTTCGACCCCTACGAGAGCGGCAAGCAACCCTACCAATTCTAGAGTTAGGAGACCCGGACTCGACTCCTCGAGATGGTCTCCCACTGGACTCTAGAACCCGGTTACTTGTGCTCCATTCCTTGGGTCTATCCTAATGCGGAAAAGTAAATAATATACAACAATGGTAACATCATCCTCAACCCGGAAGTGCCCCAATAAAAGAATATTACATACAATAAATTTTACATGAATGAAAATAAAAACTCTCATCTCACATAAAAACCCCGGCTATTCAAAACACGACGATCCAATATAACATATCCAAGCAACACATAATATCACATGTCATCAAATAGCTAGACGATGTTAAACATTCCGATCGAATCAACAAACACCCAAAATTTCCCAAAAATCTCAACTTGAGCGCAGTTTAAAAATACTCAGAACATGCCGCTGTACCTATGGACCAACCGTAGAAGGGACAACCCTTGCCTCACCTATGGCACCGGAGAACTACCGCAAACCCGAGGGGTTGGCGGCAGTTCTTACAGTCATAGAATCGAGTTAGGGTTTCGTTCTTCTAGAGGGTCCATCAAATCACTTGCATGATATTTGAGTGGTTTTAACTATGAAAAAATCCAACTCTTGAAAATTTTTCCAGCGAGGGTTAAAGTGGGTATTTAATATCCGTTCAAACTTTTTATCACCGTCTAAATAACCCGAAATATAGTTAGAATTACGACTATGAAGCATTCCGATTTGCCTTTATAGAAAAATAACATCTCATGAATTTTTTTAGAAGAAACAAACAACACCTGAAACACCAAAACCCAGAGAACAGAGCACAAAACAAAAACGAACCCAAACAGAAGCTACAGGGCCGACCACCTCGGCTTTTAGGGGCATGTGCTCGGCCAAAAACCGGCCAAATGTGTTCATTTTTCTTCTGTGTTCATGTTACATCTCATATAACATTCTGCAGTTGTTTAAAAAAAATTCGACGACTTTAAAAATCGACAGAAACTGTGTTTTAGTGTTTCAAGTTTCAGAGCAGTTTCGGTTTCGTAATCTAACAAACATTGTCTAAATCTTTAGCCTAAATCTAATACTACTGTAAGGTTCCCTAGCATGACAGCAAGGTTTCGGGAGGCGTTGTCCATGCCATTTTCAAAAAATTGTCATGCTAAACAACCATAATCCTAAAATTTTTAACTAGAGATTTAGACAAAACCAAATGTAAACTACTTTACATCTAGAGAACAAGAATACAACCTTCGTAGTTCGAGTTCTTCTCTTCTAAAGCTCCGGGTTGAAGTCCACGCGACTCTACAAGTCTCCTCTTCGAGTTGAACGACCCTCCTTCGTGATCTTCGGCCAAAGATGATCCACCCGAAGTTCCTCTAGATCAAGCTAACTCTACACTAAACTTCTTTAGTGTATGAACCACACCACACTAAATTGCTAGTTTGGTGTGGGATGATGAAGTAAGGATATGATAAGCTCACTAGGTTACTCACAAACTTAATGATTCATATCTCATGTGAGGGTTTGAGCTTGGAGGTGAGATGAAGAAATTGTAGAGATCAAGAGGAAAAAGAAGCTCAAGGAAAATGGCTAAGGCATTAAGCATGAAGCAAGTGTAGAAAAACAATCATATGAATCATCTCTCTCCTCACTCATTCAAGTATGGAATAAATTGCAATTCTAAATTTCAACCATGCTTGAATAGTGAGTCAAGAATAATAAAAAACCATATAAGCCCATGCCTCATCCATATCCAAAATATCTCCACAATTTACACCTCATTTTTCCATTTTCTAAAAATAGAAAAACATGCCATGCTTCATATAATATATACATACATACATATATATATATATACATACATATATATATATATATATATATATACATACATACATACATACATACATACATACATATATATACATACATACATACATACATACATACATACATACATATATATATATAAATATATCAAATATACATTAATATATATATATAAAGAAATTAGTGAGCTAATGATATTGGTTAAGATATAATTATATCACATATAATATATATCATATTATTAAATCAACACTTGATCTAATAATCCGGTTATATCACATATAACCGGCTAATATCATTTATATGAATATCACATTATCAAATCAACACTTGATTCGATAATATGATCATATCACATATGATCTAACCGATACCAGATAACTGCCAGATTATAATACGGTATCATATACACGTATTTAATCAGGCCCACGCACATATCACATATTGCCCTACTTCATTTCACTCAAACCAGGAAACTTCTGTGTGGGACTTTAAAGACTCGTCAATATGCCGGCAATAGGTGATGATCACATCAGTCACCTACAAGCCGTCAGTGGTACTAGCTGGACGTAATGGCTACCCGGGTATTGAGCGATATGAAGATCAACAAGCAAGGTCGTCCATACTCTCCATAAAGCCTATCAGTAACACTACCGTACAGTCTGGTCTCTTCGTCTGATATGTCGCATATCATGTCTAGGGGTGGAAACCGTCAAACCCCAGTAACGTGATAAGTCATGCCGATGTCTGACCTATAGCGGTTCGAGAAACTAATGATAACACTTATCAGTAAATCTTGGCAGCAGCCCTGGCCAGGGACTTCCAGTTATAGCCAATCGAGCATAGCACAACATCAACCCCCAATACCGGAAGAGACGAAACCCCTCCTATCGCTCATTGCCTCCATACGACTCGGGACTGTACCCAAAATCCAACTGTTTGCACGTCTCCTTTGAGCTTGGTAGGGAGGAAATCAAAGCACAGTGGGAGCCGCACAAGTCTCTATGACGATCTCGGGTCTGCAGACTAACCTATACCAGTGTCACCAGAGGACTGCTATCTGACGATAGGTATACTACCACATAGGAGTCCTCGGCGAGTCCTGTTCAGTATACCAAGTCTCCACTGAGCACCCATATACCATCATTGATGTCAAACACCAATGGATGTGGGATCATCCATCGCCCATCATATGGGTCAAGAAGCGTATACGCTAGTCTACTCTGGAATATCGATGCCCTGACTCGATATTCTCTCGACTAGGAACAATTAAAGGATGTACTTGCGAACTACCCTGGCTCCACTAGTATGATCTCCATAATAGTCCTGGCAGTCAAGTACATATCCTAAGGGCTTTATCATCATGTGAGAGCTAGACAGTATCACAATACAAGTCTACATGTTTAGACAAAGAACAACCAGATAGCATACTCTTATGTCGAGAAAGAAAGTCCTCTCTATATATATCCAATTATCCACTATAATATACATCATATGTACAATAATGGCCTCTAGGGCATATATATAACCAACAATTGTTTATTTGGAAAATTGGAAAGATATTAAGTTGAAGTCAGTTCTATGCTTCGCAACCTTTCGAACTTTTCATTTGCATGAGAAAGAGAAAAAGGGGGGCTGCCATCACACATGGGGCTTGGTTCATTTTCATTTCTTCACTTTATTTCTACACTTTCTTCATTCTCTTCTCACTTGAAAAAAGACTTAACCATTTTTCTTTAGTTACCCATGCCATTGTTTTCTTTACCTCCTTCATCTTCTATGGTTGCTCCCTTGAGCAATTGTGATGAGAGAAAAAAATATAGTGACACATTCCTACACCTCCACTCTCCATTTGTCACGACCCGAAATTGGCACGTGAAGGCACTCAAATCACGTAACGTCTACAGGCGTAACGCAATTCAAGTAATCCAAAAACCCAGCAATCTAAACCATCAAAAGTAGTAAGTGATAAAAACATTGCTAAAACTTTTGAAAATCTCAAGTACAAATTCTATAAAGTCCAAATTTACTTTCTTAAAAATTTTGGCAGCACCTCCTTTGTAAAAACTAGCCCCAAAAATAGGTACATACAAAGATATAAGTAAAGCATCCCCAACGGGAGCAAATCCACGCCCAAAGGCAGAAAACAACCACCACAACAGATATACGACGGCGTAGCGAAGAAAAAGACGATATAAAGTGCAGCAGCAAGAAAGACCTCCAAAGTCACAAATAATATACAATATCGTTCTCACAACTCGTTTCTAAGTCAATACATGAAGTAGTAGATGGAGAGTACTAGATACAACGAATATACAAATAAGCATCATCAGATAACCGTAAAACCCAATATAGAAAAACTACACACAGTTAACCGTAGCAGTATCCGCTGCAAAAGATGATACGATGTGATGAAGAAGCCCTGCCGCGACTGCTCAGAGGGACACCTGCAAACACTGTGGAACAACGGGAGTGAGTTGCCAACTCGTGAATAGTAAGTAACATATGCAGGTAATCGCAGGTATGCACGTACTGCGATAATCCATCACATGAAAGATGATAGTAATAAATGGCACTATGTATATACAACAGTCATGAAAGGAACTCTACCAGGGACTACTAAAACATGAAGCAATGCATATCAAATAAATAACGAGTATGGGATAAAACATATCATCAACACGGAAATCCTCATCGTGGAGAAACTAGTGTCCATCAACGACACTCCAAATCCCAATACCTCAGGCACCGCATCCTCAGATCGACCCTCATATCCTGTAAGTCTCATGGAACCTGAGTGTCCAACACCGACACTCGAAACATCATGAAAACATATGCTTGTGTGTTTGTGTATATATGGATATCTATCTTATGTGTCCATCAACGACACATAAAAATCATGGAACCTGAGTGTCCAACACCGACACTTGAAACATCATGAAATACTCGTGTTCAGCATCGACACACAAATCCTCATATATCGGGCTCCGTCAGTCCAGATCGGCCCTCATCAATATCTCGGGCTCCGTCAGTCCGGATCATCCCATGGGCTCCGTCAGTCCGGATCGGCCCGTACCATCTCACGACTCTGGTCGGTATCCTCTAGATATCCGCCGAGTCCAAATACTTTCACCGGTAGGTAGTAGTCCCTCTGCCTGGCTCATCGGCAAATCCATTGACATACCTTTTTTGCCCCGGGGTACCATACCGGGTCCACCATGTACCCGCAGACGGTGCCTACCGCTCCTCGAATCGGGTATCTAGCACAAGTCTCAGAACCGAGAAAACTCATGGTCGACGCACTGAAATATCATATCACGAGAAACCGGGTTTTCAAACAATATATATAAATTTCATGAATACCCCCATGGTTCTCAAATCCATAAAACATCAAGTGATGAATAAGAATACTTGCATAGATCATTATGATGATATATATTATATAGGTCTTTGTTCATGTCAGAATTTTGCATTATTATATTCCCCATTCTTAATCATATTACAAATAAATAGGTTCTTTTGATTCATGTCTGCTAAATAGTTGCAGGTTACAGGTTCTCAGAACAATTCAGTGAAATTCATGAAAAGATGTTACAAAAGTAAGACTACAACCAACAATAGATGAATCCATATGATTCCGCCTAACAGTTCAAGGAACAAATGAAGATCAACAAACAGTTCAATTGCACAAACCACAAGGGCAGCACAAGATTCAAGACTTCAACGTGAAGCTTACGGTAAAAGTCCACAAATTTTGCACTGTTGAAAATCTGGAAGAGAATTGAAGATATTCTGAGAGACCAAGTGAAGAAAACAGAAGATAAAAGCTACTTGAAGAAACCCTAAAGAATTGGGCCCATGAGTCCACCAAATAGCCGTGGATCCGCGGCCAAACAGGCTATTCTGTCGCGGTTCCGCGGCCGTGCAATGCACGTGTCGGTGGGGTGTCGGTGCTTTGACTCGGTCTTTGGGGTTGTTTTGTAATTTCATGTATGGATCAGAATGTAAACCTAGGGTTTTTTTCCTATCTATAAATAGGAGGGCTCAAAGCCAAATAAAGTGTGCCTCTTTTGGGTGCCTCTTTTGAGATGCCTCTCTTTAGTTCTTAAATTCTTTTCAATTTCTAGATTTAATTCTCATTTTATAATGAGTCGTTGAGAGGTCATCAATAAAGGTATTTTTTTATTTTTATCTTGCATTCTTTTTATCTGCAATTTTAATTCCTGCAATTTTTATCTGTTCTTTTAATTATCTGCAATTTAGTTTTCAGTATTAAAAGTTATAAAAAAATGAATTTGATTGTCACCTTCCTAATGAGTGAGTAATTCCTCACTTGTTAGGGTTAGGATAGGGAAGGTTTGAGAGAAGGAAATCTCTCTCCCTTCTTTCTTTGCCCAAATAATTTTATTTAAAGGACTCTCTTTAATCCAACCACACACCGCTCACTACGACACCCTATCCTAGATGATAGCGGTGATTCCCTAGGTCGACCGGTTGTGGTTGAATTAACTGGAGGTTAGGGCTAAGAGCCAAGAACGGACGGATAAGGACCAAAGGGAAGAAACTATGTTTCTTCCTAGTCGTGCTAATCCCCATTGTTGACTATTACCCTAACACCTATATTCTTAATTAGGGCATTGATAGAAGCGAGAAAAATCCCTTTTTCGAACTAACCTAATCCTAACCTTAGCAAGCCTTTTTATAAATTTATTCTCATTCATAGATCTATAACAAAACCACCAATTTTTTGGGCTTAACTCGTTAGAACATAAAGAAAAGGAATCTATCTCCCTGTGGACCGACCCGTACTCAACCGGCTAGCTACCAAGCAACACCGTCTTGATTGCGGTTAATTTAAATTTTAAAACGCACGTACAAAACATAGCTCTCAATCAAATGGCGCCGTTGCCGGGGAGACGGTAGTCTCTTTCTTTGTGTAATTTCGGGTTAAAATAAATAAAAAAATTTAAAATTTATAAAAATTGAAAAATTTTAAAACAAAAATAAAATAAAAATGAAAAAAATTCGTCTTGTTCTTTTTGAGAGGTATTGTGAATTGCGCAGGAAAAGAAGATGGATTGATTCAGATCTGGAAAAAGCCAGTGAACAAATCAAAAACAGAAGATCTGAACAGACATAGGAGAATCACAACAGACAACAGAAAAATTTTAGAGATCCAAACCAACTTAACCATCGTGGAACCGCAGTGGATTCAAGCGTTTAACCGCGGAACCGCGGTCAACTGCTGACGTCAGCACCCTAAAATTTTCTGTAAGTATTTTTGTCCCCTCTCCTACCCTGAGATCCACTGAAAATTTTTCCTGCAGTGTTGTTTGCGCAAAATCTTTCTCCCTCTCCAATAAATTGTTTTTGTGCAGGATTCTTTGTGCTGCCAAATAAAAAAAATTTTGCAAGTGTTTTTCTGTGTGTTTACTGCTTTGCATTTTTAAAACGGACTTTTAAAGGGCTATAACACCAATCCAGATTGGATGGGAATTTCATTACCCTCCTAGGACCCCAAAAATCACAAAAAGCATATGCATCAACCCTCGAGTTAATTAGAAAAAGATTTAGACTAAGCCAATAAGGACTGTCGCGCTCATTAGGACAAAGGAAGGTTGTGGGCAATCGGTCGTTTATCTAAACCTGACTTTGTGGTGCCTAGGCTAGACAAGTAGGAAAGGTAATTTTAAAAGGCTCGTCTCACAGTGATTCATGAGCGGATCCCTCATTTCTTTACTTGTGCTTACCTGGCTACAATTGCCGGTGAAGAGGCGATTTGAGAGATAGCTCACAACTTGCCCTTTGGAACAGTTAGGAGCAGTCTAGTTGACTTACGAGACCCTAGCTCTAGGCTTGATTGTGCATGTATAAATTGTGATTGTTTGAAATTGTGCTGTAGTTCCGTACAAATTTTTGCAAAACTCTTTCTAAAAAAAACACTTTCAAAAATTTCAAAACTCCAAAAACAAACAATTTTTTAAAATAAAAAAAATTTAAAAAATAAAAATATAAAAAAAATCATCACATTCTTTTTCTTCTCTTTTCTCACATCATGGGTACCCCACCTCGCAAAACTCTTGCCGAACTTTGGTACCCTCAACCAGACATTACTTCCTACACGTATTGTTTTGGTCGAATTTCAGACGACCCCTCCATGCCCAAAATTTCTTTGAAAGATCAAATAGACGCGTTTAGGAGAAACAGTTGGACTCCGCAATCCACTTTGTATCAACCGTTTCAACCTTCACCACCTTCTTACGTTGATATCCCTTTTGAGAGTCCGGTGGTAACTCCGAAACCCATGTCTATTGCTGAACATATTGAACAATCTCGTAGCCGATTTTTCACTCCTTTCAACACTTCCAGTTCTTGGGATCAACAATTCCATTCACCTTTTTATCCAAATGTTGATCCTAATACTGTCCAACCATTCAATTCCTATCCATCTTACCCAACCGTTGCACCTTCCCTAGACATTGGTTCTACACAGCCATTTGGGAGTTTCCAGAATCCAAATAACTTTGAATCTTTTACTGAAACCCTTTCACAACCCATGTCTAGTCTGGAACAGTCGTTGGAAGATTTTATGGTAATGTCAAAACAACATATGATGGATCTGAATGCGTCCATGGCCGCCCTTATACAACCTAGTGACCCGGTAGCTAGTTTCCAACTAGCTACAAATTTTCCAATGTATGATGAGGCGGTTGGACAGATTGAGAATTTGAGTGGTGAGAGTGGGTTGTACACACTTCTAAATCAAACCTACCCATCCCCAATTGAATCCCATAACTTCGGTTTTTAATGTCTATCAAGTGTTCCAAATGATTCACCAGTTGAAGATAAAACGTCTAATGAATTGTGCGACTTTGTAGTGTTTGATTTACCTGATTGTGAAGGGTCCCTTTCGAGTGAAATCACCACCAATCCTTTTGACCTCTACACCTCCACTCTAGAACCTGAATTGATTAATATCCATGCTTTTGATGAGGTGTCTGAGAAATTTAATTTTCACTTGATCAAGGATATTGATGCTGGGAATATTTTGAATGATGAACCCACAAATTTGGATGAGTTTTTCTTTCCAATTCATCATCGCGAGACATTAAATGTTTCTCCCGAACGTCATATGCATCTTGAATTTGATGAGAATTGCATGGATAAGCAAAATTTTGAGGAGAGTATTGAGGATAGTATTAAGGATGAACCAGTTTTGTTTCATGAGTCGGATTTTCGAATTCATCCTCCTGAACGTTTAACTGTTACACTTCCTAAATCAAGCCCCTTCATCCTTTTTGTCGTTCCGACCGCGCAAGAAACCGTAACCCTTTCATTTTCAATGTCTGCTTTACCAAGTTCGACGTACCCATGTTTTCTCACAAATCTTGAAGGGTTTGACCTCATTTCTCAGTGGGTTGATAGATTAGCACTGTAACGTTTTGAAAATCGTTTCGGTAAAATTTCGGAAAAATCGGTAAAATAAGGGGGTTTTCTGTAAAAAGTCAAAATACAAATATCTTTATTTTAAAATTAAATATACATATTCTAGCTATGTAATTGCTAGTATTTGGTGTTTATTGAGCCACTGGTGAAATTTCAAATTTTCTGAAAATTTTTCCGAAATTAATTATTTTAATATTATTTTAAGCTGTCACTAATACATTTAATTATGGAAAATTACAAATTGGAATGAGTTGAAACAAATTTTGTGCATCATAACACATTAAACAAAATTTTATCATGTGATTTTTGAAATGAAATGGTTTGCCAAAACGGTGTTAGAAAATATCGAAGAAAAAAGCTTAAATAGTGAATTTAGTGTTAATGGATGTTTGGGGGTATAGTATTTATCATTTTCCATCACCCCACACCCATACCCACAATCACACACCCCCATTTATCTTTTTTCTTGGCTGAATTCAGCAGCCCCTCCCTCAATCTTTTCCCCACTTGTGTTGCAAAAGAAAAGAAAAGAAAAGAAAAAGGAAATGTACAAATGAGAGTGGACTTTGACTAGGTTGACTAGATATCATTTTCCACACCTCCCTCTCTCTCATCTTTCCCCCTACTTGCAGCCGAGCCCCCCTTCTTGCTGTCCAGAATTTTTCCCCAAAACCCCACCTCATTTCCCCTCAAAAAAATGTCCAAATTCCATCAAAAATCAAGCTAAAATCCAAATCCGACTACTACCCATTTTTCCTCATCTTCTTTAGCATGGATCTTGGTGCAAGGATTTCAAATTGGAGGTCTAGATTTCAAGTTTGATTCATGGTTATGAGGTATAACTTTTGATCCATTGTTCAATTGTTGGTTTAATTCCTTAATGAAGCTTATTAGGTGCTAATTTATAGTTTAATTGAAAGATGTGGGTTTGCAAAAGAAGGTTTAGATTAGGGTTTGTGAAAATCTAATTAGGGTTTTGTGTTGTGAGACTATGGTTGTGTGATGTATTTGCCATATCAAGGTTATGCTAAATCAAATTAAGTTGCCAGTTTGCATTTTTGTTGATTTAAATTGTGATAATTATATAAATTGTAAACTAGGTTTTTAAAATAATTATATTTTGGTGAGATAAAATTCTAATTAAGGTTCCATGTCATTATAAATATTATATTGAGTGGTTTAATGCTTTTAGTTCATGAAAATTCAAGCTAAATTGTTGTTTGTGCATTTTTGCTATAAAATTGTTAAAATTTGGGTATATTGTAAACTAGAATTTTGCGGTTCATGAAATTTATTGGGATTAAATTATGAAAATTGTTTTTATGACTTATTTAAGATATTTAATAAGTATTATGGCCGCTAGATTTGTTTAAACGTCGAGTCTTGTACTAAAACGGGTAATTTTTGCTTGCTAGATTTTCGGAAAAATGGCTTTTAAGGTGAATTTGGGGTTTTTGTGAATTTTAACCTATTTTATATTGTAATTAGTGTTCGTGAATGCGCAAATGAGAGTGTTTGGGTTTTTATCGATGGTTTGACGTTTGTACATCGACATCGAGGGTTGGTTTGGCTATTCTTGCATGCGTAGGCGATAGGTTTTGACCTATGCGTGATGCGCGTGCCGATTTGATTTTCGTATGCCGTTTCGATTTTGAATTTGGTTTTACTGCGATACGGTGCGTTATGATATGTAAGTACCCCATGTGGATTTCGAGACAACAAGCAAGCGCGTGGCGACGTCGGGACCGGCGAGCGAGGACCAGGTGAGTAGATTTATATCTACGGGGAGAAGTCGGGTGGATGGCGTATAGCACCCCCGCAGTTCGTGGTGATGTATACGAATACGTATACACACCTATATTTTGATTATATATATTATGTTGATATGAGACTTGATGATAAAGGTAGATTCTAGGTGTTCATGGATTAGTTTAGTGTTAGTTGCGAAACCCTAGAGTAATTGTTACACCCACACATGCACACACACACATGCATACATCTATGTTATTACCTGTGTGTATATGGGGAGATGTGTTTATGTGTTCACCTAGGTATGGGACTAGGTGTTCGCATACTGGATTTGCGGATGATACTTGGGATTGAGATGAGTCGATGAGATTTGAGTTGAGGCCGTGAGATCGGTGATATGGCAAGATTCGTACTTGAGATACGTCCTGATGTTATAGCGGATCTTTGGATGACAATGCCATGTGAATAGTGATATTAGTAGTGTAATAGACGTAGGTCAGTATCCCAGATGATGATCTTGATAAAGAGGATACCAGATGAACAGTATGATAAGTATGATATTGACTCGTACCCAGATTTGGGGATACCGTACGACGGATTTACGTACGAGCTATATATTGATGATTGATCCGCACTCTTGACTTGGGTTGTCTGATTATAGATATGGTATCGGATATGATATTATTGAGGCGGGATCACCGACTAATATATATACAGGTATGTATACGTATTGACTCAGATGTTAGGCGGTTTCCTTACCTGTAGTTCAGCCTGTTAGTTCAGCCGTATAGTTTAGTGTAGTTGTTAGACTAGATTAGACTCCTACCTATTTCAAAACAAATGAATCGTGGTTATTTTAAAAGACAGGTCAAGATATTTTACGGATATTTCAAAAGACGTATCTTTTCTTAAAAACATCGTAGCCCTTATTTTCAAAACACCGCGATTCGTGTTATTTCAAAAGGCACTATTGTAGGACTTATATTAGGGTAATGCAGTTTAGTTATCGTTGTGTCTAGTGTTCAGCTCCCGCATATTATTGTTGTTACTCCGCATCACATACTTATTGTAATTCATATTTCATTATTGATATCATGCTGTTAGGACACCATCAACATTACCGATGATGCGTATGTACCACGTACACTTACTTGCCGGCTCACACACATTTTCATCGGTAATTGCCATGTCACGTACACTTAGAAAATACTATTTCATTGACATAGGTTGTTAGCTAATAGTTTAGACATGATATTAGTGTACTTGCCTTATATGCCAGTTTAGACATTGTAGTTATTACTTGTCACTTCATGCATACTGTTATTCATTGTTATGCCGCATTCATGGATTCTCATGCATATATTCACTATTTTACGTGCTATTGAGGTTTTGGTTTCGGATTTCCATGAGATTTCCTGGATTTGGGGGAAAACCGCAAAACTTATACAAACTTCTTCTCTCTTTTTAAATAAAAAGCGCGGTTTTCCCATGATGTATGGGTCGTCCACCATGAGTTTGTTGATGGATTTCGAGACCCGATTCAAGGAGACAGATAAACCGTTTCAGGTACATGGTGGGCCCGGTAAGGTACCCCAGGGCAAGAAGGTCGTGTGGCTGACGTTCAGTCTGGCAGGGGAGCACTACCGATCGGTGATATTACCCGACGCGTCGGATATCCAGAGGATACCTTCGTAGTCTTGAGATGGATGGTAGGGGCCGGTCTGGACTGACGGCGCCCTAGATATTGAGATTTGATACATTGAGATTTCCAGATATTGAGGTACTGAGATTTGATGATCCAGGTCAGTCCGGGTAGCCGGAGCCTGAGATATTGAGATATGTGGATTTATGTTTTTGTGGAGATGCTGGACACGGTTTATACTGATTTCCTTATGATACCTCATTTTTAAAAAAAATACAGAAATCTCACTGAGTTATGAAAGCAGTTTCTTTAGTACATGTACTCTGTTTTCATTCATTCATACATCATCCATATGATATATTGCTATCTGAGGCACTGACACGAGCACTTGGTATTACTGTTGTTTAGAGGTATACCCTAGCCATTGTTATAGGCTGCTGGTTATATATTTGAGGATATATATTGATCGTATTACCTAGGATTGTGTCATACATGCGATTCCTGTTCGTAGATGTATTCTATTCACGAGTTGGCAACTCACCCCCGTTGTGCCCCAGTTTCTTGCAGGTTTTGCCGTACAGGTTTCATTACGGCTTTGCTGGCACTGCTTCTTTCGGGTGACTTGCTAATAGGTGGGTTTATTTGTATCGTACCCATCATTATACATTGTATATTATTATTCAGTTGTATCTAGAAGTTCCATCAACCAAACATGTATTTATTTTTGAGCTAGAGACAGTGATGTTATTCTTTCGACCTTAGAGTCGCGCGTTATTTTTTTCTGTGGATTTCTTGTTGTTTTGAGTTCCTTTTGAGTTTTGATCCTTGCCCTTGGCGTTGTATATTATATTGCTCGTGTAGTTGTGACCGTCGATTGACGAAGAGCTAGCTCCCGCTTGGGGATGCCTTTTATTGATTTCGTATACTATTCATGTTGTATCCCGTTTGGGGGCCAGTATTTACAAAGGAGACTCTGCCGAAATTTTCAGTAAATATTTGATGTTTTTAAAAACGCATAATTCGGCTTATGCTATTAAAACTACTTGATTTGAATTGGTTTTCCTTCACTCTACTACTTTTCTTGGTTTGGATTTCTGGGTTTTCGGCTTACTTAGATTACGTACGTCTCGAGACGTTTCGTAGTTTAAGTGCCGGTAATGTTCCGTACTTTCGGGACGTGACAAAGTTGGTATCAGAGCGTTAGGTTTTACCTTCGTAGCGTAGGATGACCCTTGGTTGATGGAATAGGTGACTAAAGTAGAGTGACGTACCGTGGGTATGTTCCGCGGCATACTTACGATATGCTACTCCACTTAAGAAGCCTTAGGATGTACATTTCTTTGTTCAGTATCATATTCATTCCTGATCTAGCCTCATCGGTACCAGTTATGGTTTTGCTGCCACGATTACAGGCAGGGAGAGCTACAGCTAGAGTTGCGGTCAGCACGAGCTCGTTACGAACGAGGACTGACCAGGGCGTGATTCCGGCGACATACGATTGCATTGAGAGGCGTCGTCAGAGTGTGTTTTCGCGCCACGAGCGTTTGGATGGATCGCTGTATGAGATTACTCAGACGTGCAGATCAGCACCAGAGGATTGAGCCAATGATAGAGGCCAACCAGATTTTGATGACCGTTGATGTATGGCTTATTCATGATGATTGAGGCACTGTTCAGCGTGCAGACAAGTGAGCCAGTTGTTGATGCGAATGACGAGATATCGCCCAGAGGTTGGAGCTATTGCAGTACGAGTTGTACTAAGAGATGATAGAAGGTCGCTAGTCACCGAGGATGAATGACTAGGACATGTGGTTCGTTCGCCTACCCGATGCGAGGTCATCAGATAGATTGATTCCAGCTAGAGACGACTTCACGCAGAGACGTTGAGAGTTGACAGAGACGATCGAATGCCAGAAACCTATTATTCCAAGTTTAAAGTATTCGGAAAGACATGCAGGCAATTCTATGGACCCTCTAGAAGAATGAAACCCTAACTCGAGTTAATGACCGTGTGAAAGCCTTTGAACCTTAGGGTTTGCGGCAGTTCCGCGGCGCCATTAGTGAGGCTTGGGTTTGCCCCTCTATGGCTGGACCATCGATGCTGTGGTATGTACTCGATACTGTTAAACTGTACCCAAGATGTTGAGCTCTTGGGGGATTATGAGGTTTTGACGAATCGATCGGATGGTTCGACTTCATTCGGATGCCAGGTGGTGAGATGCATTTCTTAGGAAACTCCAGATACGAGGATAGCCGTAGGAGCTCAGTCCATGCAGCCACGACGAGATGAGTCCGAAGCAGTCGACATTAAAGAAAGTAGAGTAAGAGGTTCGTACGAGATCTTGATGAGACGACGTTTCACTTCGCCGACATCAGAGATGCGATAGGCATGCCGAGGCATTGTGCTTGGATATACCTTCCAGAAGGAGTTGCGATGAGTATGCAGCCGTTCTTGAACAAGAAACAGATATAGTAAAGGACGATGACTCCTGGACGGTTCGACAGAGACGAAATTTGGGAGAGATCTCGACAGGACCTTTCTGGAATGAATTACAAGAAGACTAGGACCCAGGAGTGGTCATGTTGCGCACACCGGCAGGCCAGAGTTCAGGATCGTCGACGAGACATGCTATGAGTGACCACGACAGTTGGCCAGAGATTCTTGGAGGATGTGCTTGAGCGGGACTATTCCGCCATATTTGATTTTTGTATTTTGGGCGGTCTATTTGCATGATTGATTTTGATGATGGAGTTCCATGATATTTGTTTTCATGCGCCATGGTTGCACCTACTGAGTATTTACGATTTTTATACAGTTGTTGCACTTGATATCATTTTCGTGCCTTGGTTTCGCATGTTTATGATTTTAGGGGTTTCATACAGTTGAGTTGATTTTGTGCGTATGTACGCACACGATTTGGTTTTTGCACTCGGTATAGTTCATATATGCTTGCGGTGCAGTGTTACGTATATTGTGCACTTAGATGCACTAGACTTCGATTTCGATTGTGATACTCGATATTTGTTTTGTGTATCTTGTGCACCTGATTTGATTTTGCGCATGTTCGGCGCTTGATATTGGATTTCATGATTTCGTGCATGATGGATGCACCTGGTTTTGATTTTCGCGCATGTTCAGCGCATGTTTTGAGAAGCGATTTTGGTGCACACCAGATGCACTAAATCGAGATTCTTCGTGCATGTTAGACGCACCTGTCCTTGCTGTCAGGCACACACGTTGCCTATGACAGATGTTGTGTGCACACCCGATACACTTAGAGGTTGTTTCTGTGCGCATGTATGACCCATATATGGATTTTGATTTCCGTGCGCACCAGACGCATGTAGTATTCATATGCTTATTTTGGGATTGATTTCTTATAGAGCAGTACATTTTTATGATATTTGCTATGTGTTTTTGTACTGAGCAGGACTAGTCAGAGGACAGTAACTGAATGTATTTTACATGCATTGATAGCTATCGAATGGAATTCCAAAAAGAGAGCTATAGTCTCAGTATCTACCTACGTATCTGATATGACGCGAAACGTTTAAAACAAGAAAACCCTTCTAAATTGTTTCCCAAAATGGCGGAACGTACATTTCAAACAAAAGGTATATATGTATATGGTTATTTTTTTATGATAGACGTCCGCTACTGTGCAGTGTTATGCGCATTAGACAGCGACTTTAAGAGATTTGGCATGCATTTCCTTCAAATAATTACATATATAAATTTGATATTTACGTGTATAGTTTCGAGTTATATCATGTTGGTTTTGGTATTGGATTTGACATTGTGTCTTTACCATGACCCCGATGATTGCGGGATGCTTGACGGAGTTTTGATTTTGAGTTACATGCTCATTTTTCATGCGCATGCGCTGCGCCACGATTTATTTTATGTATTTACGATTTCGGAGCCCCGACGACTTGATGGTTTTGCTTAGATGTTTTAGTATTTTAGGGAAGTTTTAATTTAAATTCGGGGACCGAATTTCTTTAAGGGGGGAAGATTGTAACGTTTTGAAAATCGTTTCGGTGAAATTTCGGAAAAATCGGTAAAATAAGGGGGTTTTCTGTAAAAAGTCAAAATACAAATATCTTTATTTTAAAATTAAATATACATATTCTAGCTATGTAATTACTAGTATTTGGTGTTTATTGAGCCACTGGTGAAATTTCAAATTTTCTGAAATTTTTTCCGAAATTAATTATTTTAATATTATTTTAAGCCGTCACTAATACATTTAATTAGAGAAAATTACAAATTGGAATGAGTTGAAACAAATTTTGTGCACCATAGCACATTAAAAAAATTTTTATCATGTGGTTTTTGAAATGAAATGGTTTGCCAAAACGGTGTTAGAAAATATCGAAGAAAAAAGCTTAAATAGTGAATTTAGTGTTAATGCATGTTTGGGGGTATAGTATTTATCATTTTCCATCACCCCACACCCATACCCACACTCACACCCCACTATTTATCTTTTTTCTTGGCTGAATTCAGCAGCCCCTCTCTCAATCTTTTCCCCATTTGTGTTGCAAAAGAAAAGAAAAGAAAAGAAAAAGGAAATGTAGAACTGAGAGTTGACTTTGACTAGGTTGACTAGATATCATTTTCCCCACCTCCCTCTCTCTCCTCCTTCCCCCTACATGCAGCCGATCCCCCCTTCTTGCTGTCCAGAATTTTCCCCCAAAACACCACCTCATTTCCCCTCAAAAAAATGTCAAAATTCCATCAAAAATCAAGCTAAAATCCAAATCCGACTCCTACCCATTTTTCCTCATCTTGTTTAGCATGTATCTTGGTTCAAGGATTTCAAATTGGAGGTTTAGATTTCAAGTTTGAATCATGGTTGTGAGGTATAACTTTTGACCCGTTGTTCAATTGTTGGTTTAATTGCTTAATGAAGCTTATTAGGTGCTAATTTATGGTTTAATTGAAAGATGCGGGTTTGCAAGAGAAGGTTTAGATTAGGGTTTGTGAAAATCTAATTAGGCTTTTGTGTTGTGAGACTATGGTTGTGGGATGTATTTGCCATATCAAGGTTATGCTAAATCAAATTAAGTTGTTAGTTTGCATTTTTGTTGATTTAAATTGGGATAATTATATAAATTGTAAACTAGGTTTTTAAAATAATTATATTTTGGTGAGATAAAATTCTAATTAAGGTTCCATGTCATTATAAATATTATATTGAGTGGTTTAATGCTTTTAGTTCTTGAAAATCCAAGCTAAATTGTTGTTTGTGCATTTTTGTTATAAAATTGTTAAAATTTGGATATATTGTAAACTAGAATTTTGGGGTTCATGAAATTTATTGGGATTAAATTATGGAAATTGTTTTTATGACTTATTTAAGATATTTAATAAGTATTATGGCCGCTAGATTTGTTTAAACGCCGAGTTTTGTACTAAAACGGGTAATTTTTGCTTGCTAGATTTTGGGAAAAATGGCTTTTAAGGTGAATTTGGAGGGTTTTGTGAATTTTAACCTATTTTATATTATAATTAGTGTTCGTGAATGCGCAAATGAGAGTGTTTGGGTTTTTCTCGATGGTTTGACGTTTGTACATCGACATCGAGGGTTAGTTTGGCTATTCTTGCATGCATAGGCGATAGGTTTTGACCTATGCGTGATGCGCGTGCCGATTTGATTTTCGTATGCCATTTCAATTTCGAATTTGGTTTTAATGCGATACGGTGTGTTATGATATGTAGGTACCCCATGTGGACTTCGAGACGATAAGCAAGCGCGTGGCGACGTCGGGACCGGCGAGCGAGGACCAGGTGAGTAGATTTATATCTACGGGGAGAAGCCGGGTGGATGGCGTATAGCACCACCGCCGTTCGAGGTGATGTATACGAATACATATACACACCTATATTTTGATTATATATATTATGTTGATATGAGACTTGATGATAAAGGTAGATTCTAGGTGTTCATGGATTAGTTTAGTGTTAGTTGCGAAACCCTAGAGTAATTGTTACACCCACACACGCACACACACACATGCATACATCTATGTTATTACATGTGAGTATATGGGGAGATGTGTTTATGTGATCACCTGGGTGTGGGACTAGGTGTTCACATAATGGATTTGCGGATGATACTTAGGATTGAGATGAGTCGATGAGATTTGAGTTGAGGCCGTGAGATCGGTGATATGGCAGGATTCATATTTGAGATACGTCCTGATGTTATAGCGGATCTTTGGATGACAACGCCATGTGAATAGTGATATTAGTAGTGTACTAGACGTAGGTCAGTACCCCAGATGATGATCTTGATAAAGAGGATACCAGATGAACAGTGTGATGAGTATGAAATTGACCCGTACCCAGATTTGGGGATGCCGTACGACGGATTTACGTACGAGCTATATATTGATGATTGATCCGCACTCTTGACTTGGGATGCCTGATTATAGATATGGTATCGGATATGATATTATTGAGGCGGGATCACCGACTAATATATATACAGGTATGTATACGTATCGACTCAGATGTTAGGCGGTTTCCTTAACTGTAGTTCAACCTGTTAGTTCAGCCATATAGTTTACTGTAGTTGTTAGACTAGATTAGAATCCTACCTATTTCAAAAGTAACGAATCGTGGGTATTTTAAAAGACAGGTCAAGAGATTTTACGGATATTTCTAAAGACGTATCTTTTCTTAAAAACACCGCGATTCGTGTTATTTCAAAAGGCACTATTGTAGGAATTATATTAGGGTAATGCAGTTTAGTTATCGTTGTGTCTAGTGTTCAGCTCCCGCATATTATTGTTGTTACTCCGCATCACATACTTATTGTAATTCTTATTTCATTATTTATATCATGCTGTTAGGACACCATCAACATTACCGATGATGCGTATGTACTACGTACACTTACTTGCCGGCTCACACACATTTTCATCGGTAATTGCCATGTCACGTACACTTAGAAAATACTATTTCATTGACATAGGTTGTTAGCTAATAGTTTAGACATGATATTAGTGTACTTGCCTTATATGCCAGTTTAGACATTGTAGTTATTACTTGTCACTTCATGCATACTGTTATTCATTGTTATGCCGCATTCATGGATTCTCATGCATATATTCACTATTTTACGTGCTATTGAGGTTTTGGATTCGGATTTCCATAAGATTTTCTGGATTTGGGGGAAAACCGCAAAACTTATACAAACTTCTTCTCTCTTTTTAAATAAAAAGCGCGGTTTTCCCATGATGTATGGGTCGTCCACCATGAGTTTGCTGATGGATTTCGAGACCCGATTCAAGGAGACGGATGAACCGTTTCGGGTACATGGGTGACCCGGTAAGGTACCCCGGGGGAAGAAGGTCGTGTTTCTGACGTTGAGCCTGGCAGGGGAGCACTACCGACCGGTGATATTACCCGACGCATCGGATATCCGGAGGATACCTTCGTAGTCTTGAGATGGATGGTAGGGGCCGGTCTGGATTGACGGCGCCCTAGATATTGAGATTTGATACATTGAGATTTCGAGATATTGAGGTACTGAGATTTGATGATCCAGGTCAGTCCGGGTAGCCGGAGCCTGAGATATTGAGATATGTGGATTTATGTTTTTGTGGAGATGCTACATACGGTTTATACTGATTTCCTTATGATACCTCATTTTTTTAAAAAATACAGAAATCTCACTGAGTTATGAAAGCAGTTTCTTTAGTACATGTACTGTGTTTTCATGCATTCATACATCATCCATATGATATATTGCTATCTGAGGCGCTGACACGAGCACTTGGTATTACTGTTGTTTAGAGGTATACCCTAGCTATTGTTATAGGCTGCTGGTTATATATTTGAGGATATATATTGATCGTATTACCTAGGATTGCGTCATACATGCGATTCCTGTTCGTAGATGTATTCTATTCACGAGTTGGCAACTCACCCCCGTTGTGCCCCAGTTTCTTCCAGGTTTTGCCGTACAGGTTTCATTACGGCTTTGCTGGCACTGCTTCTTTCGGGTGACTTGCTAATAGGTGGGTTTATTTGTATCGTACCCATCATTATACATTGTATATTATTATTCAGTTGTATCTAGAAGTTCCATCAACCAAACATGTATTTATTTTTGAGCTAGAGACAGTGATGTTATTCTTTCGACCTTAGAGGCGCGCGTTATTTTTTTCTGTGGATTTCTTGTTGTTTTGAGTTCCTTTTGAATTTTGATCCTTGCCCTTGGCGTTGTATATTATATTTCTGGTGTAGTTGTGACCGTCGATTGACGAAGAGCTAGCTCCCGCTTGGGATGCCTTTTATTGATTTCGTATACTATTCATGTTGTATCCCGTTTGGGGGCCAGTATTTATAAAGGAGACTCTGCCGAAATTTTCAGTAAATATTTGATGTTTTTAAAAACGCATAATTCGGCTTATGCTATTAAAACTACTTGATTTGAATTGGTTTTCCTTCACTCTACTACTTTTCTTAGTTTGGATTTCTGGGTTTTCGGCATACTTAGATTACGTACGCCTCGAGACGTTTCGTAGTTTAAGTGTCGGTCATGTTCCGTACTTTCGGGACGTGACAAAGTTGGTATCAAAGCGTTAGGTTTTACCTTCGCAGCGTAGGATGACCCTTGGTTGATGGAATAGGTGACTAAAGTAGAGTGACGTACCGTGGGTATGTTCCGCGGCATACTTACGATATGCTACTCCACTTAAGAAGCCTTAGGATGTACATTTCTTTGTTCAGTATCATATTCATTCCTGATCTAGCCTCATCGGTACCAGTTATGGTTTTGCTGCCACGATTACGGGCAGGGAGAGCTACGGCTAGAGTTGCGGTCAGCACGAGCTCGTTACGAACGAGGACTGGCCAGGGCGTGATTCCGGCGACATACGATTGCATTGAGAGGCGTCGTCTGAGTGTGTTTTCACGCCACGAGCGTTTGGATGGATCGCTGTATGAGATTACTCAGACGTGCAGATCAGCGCCAGAGGATTGAGCCAATGATAGAGGCCAACCAGATTTTGATGACCGTTGATGTATGGCTTATTCATGATGATTGAGGCACTGTTCAGCGTGCAGACAAGTGAGCCAGTTGTTGCTGCGAACGGCGATATATCGCTCAGTGGTTGGAGCTATTGCAGTACGAGTTGTACTAAGAGATGATAGAAGGTCGCTAATCACCAGGATGAATGACTAGGACATGTGGTTCGTTCACCTACCCGATGCGAGGTCATCAGATAGATTGATTCCCGCTAGAGACGACTTCACGCAGAGACGTTGAGAGTTGACAGAGACGATCGAACGTCAGAAACCTATTATTCCAAGTTTAAAGTATTCGGAAAGACATGCAGGCAATTCTATGGACCCTCTAGAAGAATGAAACCCTAACTCGACTTAATGACCGTGTGAAAGCCTTTGAACCTTAGGGTTTGCGGCAGTTCCGCGGCGCCATTAGTGAGGCTTGGGTTTGCCCCTCTACGGCTGGACCATCGATGCTGTGGTATGTACCCGATACTGTTAAACTGAACCCATGATGTTGAGCTCTTGGGGGATTATGAGGTTTCGACGAATCGATCGGATGGTTCGACTTCATTCGGATGCCAGGTGGTGAGATGCATTTCTTAGGAAACTCCAGATATGAGGATAGCCGTAGGAGCTCAGTCCATACAGCCACGACGAGATGAGTCCGAAGCAGCCGACATTAAAGAAAGTGGAGTAAGAGATTCGTACGAGATCTTGATGAGACGACGTTCCACTCCGCCGACATCAGAGATGCTTTACGCATGCCGAGGCATTGTGCTTGGATATACCTTCCAGAAGGAGTCGCGATGAGTATGCAGCCATTCTGGAACAAGAAACAGATATAGTAAAGGACGATGACTCCTGGATGGTTCGACAGAGATGAAATTTGGGAGAGATCTCGACAGGACCTTTCTGGAATGAATTACGAGAAGACTAGGACCCAGGAGTGGTCATGTTGCGCACACCGACAGGCCAGAGTTCAGGATCGTCGACGAGACATGCTATGAGTGACCACGACAGTTGGCCAGAGATTCTTGGAGGATGTGCTTGAGCGCGACTATTCTGCCATATTTGATTTTTTTATTTTGGGCGGTCTATTTGCCTGATTGATTTTGATGATGGAGTTCCATGATATTTGTTTTCATACGCCATGGTTGCACCTACTGAGTATTTACGATTTTTACACAGTTGTTGAACTTGATATCATTTTCGTGCCTTGGTTTCGCATGTTTATAATTTTAGGGGTTTCATACAGTTGAGTTGATTTTGTGCGTATGTACGCACACGATTTGGTTTTTGCACTCGGTATAGTTCATATATGCTTGCAGTGCAGTGTTACGTATGTTGTGCACTTAGATGCACTAGACTTCGATTTCGATTGTGATACTCGATATTTGTTCTGTGCATCTTGTGCTTCTGATTTGATTTTGCGCATGTTCGGCGCTTGATATTGGATTTCATGATTTCGTGCATGATGGATGCACCTGGTTTTGATTTTCGCGCATGTTGACCGCATGTTTCGAGAAGCGATTTCGGTGCACACCAGATGCACTAAATCGAGATTCTTCGTGCGTGTCAGACGCACCTGTCCTTGCTGTCAGGCACACACGTTGCCTATGACAGATGTTGTGTGCACACCCGATGCACTTAGAGGTTGTTTTTGTGCGGATGTATGGCACATAGATGGATTTTGATTTCCGTGCGCACTAGACGCACGTAGTATTCATATGCGTATTTTGGGATTGATTTGTTATAGAGCAGTACGTTTTTATGATATTTGCTATGTGTTTTTGTACTGAGCAGGACTAGTCAGAGGACAGTACCTGAATGTATTTTGCATGCATTGATAGCTATCGAAGGGAATTCCAAAAAGCGAGCTATAGTCTCAGTATTTACCTACATATCTGATATGACGCAAAACGTTTAAAACAAGGAAACCCTTCTAAATTGTTTCCCAAAATTGCGGAACGTACATTTCAAACAAAAGGTATATATGTATATGGTTATTTTCTTATGATAGACGTCCGCCACTGTGCAGTGTTATGCGCATTGCACAGCGACTTTAAGAGATTTGGCATGCATTTCCTTCAGATAATTACATATATAGATTTGATATTTACGTGTATAGTTTCGAGTTATATCATATTGGTTTTGGTATTGGATTTGACATTGTGTCTTTACCATGACTCTGATGATTGCGGGATACTTGACGGAGTTTTGATTTTGAGTTACATGCTTATTTTTCATGCGCATGCGCTGCGCCACGATTTGTTTTATGCATTTACGATTTCAGAGCCCCGACGACTTGATGGTTTTGCTTAGATGTTTTAGTATTTTGGGGAAGTTTTAATTTAAATTCGGGGACCGAATTTCTTTAAGCGGGGAAGATTGTAACGTTTTGAAAATCGTTTCGGTGAAATTTCGGAAAAATCGGTAAAATAAGGGGGTTTTCTGTAAAAAGTCAAAATACAAATATCCTTATTTTAAAATTAAATATACATATTCTAACTATGTAATTGCTAGTATTTGGTGTTTATTGAGCCACTGGTGAAATTTCAAATTTTCTGAAAAATTTTCCGAAATTAATTATTTTAATATTATTTTAAGCCGTCACTAATACATTTAATTAGAGAAAATTACAAATTGGAATGAGTTGAAACAAATTTTGTGCAACATAACACATTAAACAAAATTTTATCATGTGGTTTTTGAAATGAAATGGTTTGCCAAAACGGTGTTAGAAAATATCGAAGAAAAAAGCTTAAATAGTGAATTTAGTGTTAATGCATGTTTGGGGGTATAGTATTTATCATTTTCCATCATCCCACACCCATACCCACAATCACACATCCCCATTTATCTTTTTTCTTGGCTGAATTCAGCAGCCCCTCCCTCAATCTTTTCCCCACTTGTGTTGCAAAAGAAAAGAAAAGAAAAGAAAAAGGAAATGCAGAACTGAGAGTGGACTTTGACTAGGTTGACTAGATATCATTTTCCCAACCTCCCTCTCTCTCCTCTTTCCCCCTACTTGCAGCCGAGCCCCCCTTCTTGCTGTCAAAAATTTTCCCCCAAAACCCCACCTCATTTCCCCTCAAAAATATGTCAAAATTTCATCAAAAATCAAGCTAAAATCCAAATCCGACTCCTACCCATATTTCCTCATCTTGTTTAGCATGGATCTTGGTGCAAGGATTTCAAATTGGAGGTCTAGATTTCAAGTTTGATTCATGGTTTTGAGGTATAACTTTTGACCCATTGTTCAATTGTTGGTTTAATTGCTTAATGAAGCTTATTAGGTGCTAATTTATGGTTTAATTGAAAGATGCTGGTTTGCAAGAGAAGGTTTAGATTAGGGTTTGTGAAAATCTAATTAGGGTTTTGTGTTGTGAGACTATGGTTGTGGGATGTATTTGCCATATCAAGGTTATGCTAAATCAAATTAAGTTGCTAGTTCGCATTTTTGTTGATTTAAATTGGGATAATTATATAAATTGTAAACTAGGTTTTTAAAATAATTATATTTTGGTGAGATAAAATTCTAATTAAGGTTCCATGTCATTATAAATATTATATTGAGTGGTTTAAAGCTTTTAGTTCTTGAAAATCCAAGCTAAATTGTTGTTTGTGCATTTTTGCTATAAAATTTTTAAAATTTGGGTATATTGTAAACTAAAATTTTGGGGTTAATAAATTTATTGGGATTAAATTATGGAAATTATTTTTATGACTTATTTAAGATATTTAATAAGTATCATGGCCGCTATATTTGTTTAAACGTCGAGTTTTGTACTAAAACGGGTAATTTTTGCTTGCTAGATTTTTGGAAAAATGGCTTTTAAGGTGAATTTGGGGGTTTTTCTGAATTTTAACCTATTTTATATTATAATTAGTGTTCGTGAATGCGCAAATGAGAGTGTTTGGGTTTTTATCGATGGTTTGACGTTTGTACATCGATATCGAGAATTGGTTTGGCTATTCTTGCATGCGTAGGCGATAGGTTTTGACCTATGCGTGATGCGCGTGCCGATTTGATTTTCATATGCCGTTTCGATTTTGAATTTGGTTTTAATGCGATACGGTGTGTTATGATATATAGGTACCCCATGTGGACTTCGAGACGACAAGCAAGCGCGTGGCGACGTCGGGACCGGCGAGCGAGGACCAGGTGAGTAGATTTATATCTACGGGGAGAAATCGGATGGATGGCGTATAGCACCACCGCAGTTCGTGGTGATGTATACGAATACGTATACACACCTATATTTTGATTATATATATTATGTTGATATGAGACTTGATGATAAAGGTAGATTCTAGGTGTTAGTGTTAGTTGCGAAACCCTAGAGTAATTGTTACACCCACACACGCACACACACACATGCATACATCTATGTTATTACCTCTGCGTATATGGGGAGATGTGTTTATGTGTTCACCTGGGTATGAGACTAGGTGTTCACATACTGGATTTGCGGATGATACTTGGGATTGAGATGAGTCGATGAGATTTGAGTTGAGGCCGTGAGATCGGTGATATGGCAGGATTCGTACTTGAGATACGTCCTGATGTTATAGCGGATCTTTGGATGACAATGCCACTGAATAGTGATATTAGTAGTGTACTAGACGTAGGTCAGTACCCCAGATGATGATCTTGATACAGAGGATACCAGATGAACAGTGTGATGAGTATGATATTGACCCGTACCCAGATTTGGGGATGCCGTACGACGGATTTACGTACGAGCTATATATTGATGATTGATCCGCACTCTTGACTTGCGATGTCTGATTATAGATATGGTATCGGATATGATATTATTGAGGCGGGATCACCGACTAATATATATACAGGTATGTATACGTATCGACTCAGATGTTAGGCGGTTTCCTTACCTGTAGTTCAACCTGTTAGTTCAGCCGTATAGTTTAGTGTAGTTGTTAGACTGGATTAGAGTCCTACCTATTTCAAAACTAATGAATCATGGGTATTTTAAAAGACAGGTCAAGAGATTTTACGGATATTTCAAAAGACGTATCTTTTTTTAAAAACACCGTAGCCCTTATTTTCAAAACACCGTGATTCGTGTTATTTCAAAAGGCACTATTGTTGGACTTATATTAGGGTAATGCAGTTTAGTTATCATTGTGTCTAGTGTTCAGCTCCCGCATATTATTGTTGTTACTCCGCATCGCATACTTATTGTAATTCATATTTCATTATTGATATCATGCTGTTAGGACACCATCACCATTACCGATGATGCGTATGTACCACGTACACTTACTTGCCGGCTCACACACATTTTCATCGGTAATTGCCATGTCACGTACACTTAGAAAATACTATTTCATTGACATAGGTTGTCAGCTAATAGTTTAGACATGATATTAGTGTACTTGCCTTATATGCCAGTTTAGACATTGTAGTTATTACTTGTCACTTCATGCACTGTTATTCATTGTTATGCCGCATTCATGGATTCTCATGCATATATTCACTATTTTACGTGCTATTGAGGATTTGGATTCAGATTTCCATCAGATTTTTTGGATTTGGGGGAAAACCGCAAAACTTATACAAACTTCTTCTCTCTTTTTAAATAAAATGCGCGGTTTTCCCATTATGTATGAGTCGTCCACCAAGAGTTTGCTGATGGATTTCGAGACCCAATTCGAGAAGACGGATGAACCGTTTCGGGTACATGGTGGACCCGGTAAGGTACCCCGGGGCAAGAAGGTCGTGTTGCTGACGTTCAGCCTGGCAGGGGAGCACTACCGACCGGTGATATTACCCGATGCGTCGGATATCCGTAGGATACCTTCGTAGTCTTGAGATGGATGGTAGGGGCCGGTCTGGACTGACAGCGTCCTAGATATTGAGATTTGATACATTGAGATTTCGAGATATTGAGGTACTGAGATTTGATGATCCTGGTCAGTCCGGATAGCCGGAGCCTGAGATATTGAGATATATGGATTTATGTTTTTGTGGAGATGCTAGACACGGTTTATACTGATTTCCTTATGATACCTCATTTTTTTTAAAAATACAGAAATCTCACTGAGTTATTAAAGTAGTTTCTTTAGTACATGTACTCTGTTTTCATGCATTCATACATCATCCATATGATAAATTGCTATCTGAGGCACTGACACGAGCACTTGGTATTACTGTTGTTTAGAGGTATACCCTAACCATTGTTATAGACTGCTGGTTATATATTTGAGGATATATATTGATCGTATGACCTAGGATTGCGTCATACATGCGATTCCTGTTCGTAAATGTATTCTATTCACAAGTTGGCAACTCACCCCCGTTGTGCCCCAGTTTCTTGCAGGTTTTGCCGTACAGGTTTCATTGCGGCTTTGCTGGCACTGCTTCTTTCGGGTGACTTGCTAATAGGTGGGTTTATTTGTATCGTACCCATCATTATACATTGTATATTATTATTCAGTTGTATCTAGAAGTTCCATCAACCAAACATGTATTTATTTTTGAGCTAGAGACAGTGATATTATTCTTTCGACCTTAGAGTCGCGCGTTCTTTTTTTTCTGTGGATTACTTGTTGTTTTGAGTTCCTTTTGAGTTTTGATCCTCTCCTTTGGCGTTGTATATTATATTGCTCGTGTGGTTGTGACCGTCGATTGACGAAGATCTAGCTCCAGCTTGGGGATGCCTTTTATTGATTTCGTATACTATTCATGTTGTATCCCGTTTGGGGGCCAGTATTTACAAAGGAGACTGCCGAAATTTTCAGTAAATATTTGATGTTTTTAAAAACGCATAATTCGGCTTATGCTATTAAAACTACTTGATTTGAATTAGTTTTCCTTCACTCTACTACTTTTCTTGGTTTGGATTTCTGGCTTTTCGGCTTACTTAGATTACGTACGCCTCGAGACGTTTCGTAGTTTAAGTGCCGGTCATGTTCCGTACTTTCAGGACGTGACAAGCACAATCTCTTTTTACACATCGGTCATTACAAATTGTGCTAATTTATACACTCCATCTCCACCCTCAAGTTCATATTCAACTTCTTTCTCCCACTTTCTCAGATTCCTCTTCTATTCTTCCTCTAATTTCAGTTAGTGTTGATGAATCACAATCCGATAATTCAAGTTTGATCATTCCAGAAAGCCAACTTGATTTGGATACTTTTGAAAATGAGGTAGAATAGTTTTTCGAGTCTCCTACCTCCATAATTTTTGACAAATCAAGTATGATAAATTCTGGCACAAAACTTACTAACAGCAAAATGTTCAATTATATCGATGAGAGTTTTGAAGAACTTTTTGCTGACGAACTTGCATTCCTAAACGACACGGATTTTGTGATTAATCAACCCCCACCTGAAGAAGTCGAACCACCACCATTTCTTTTTCCCTTCCGCCATTCTTCTCGTCCACCGAGACTGTATACTACTTCTATCTCCACATGGTCTCGTGTGTTTCTCATTTCTTTTCTCTACACTCCATTCTTTCACCAACCACACCTTTATAACGATAAATTTTTTGAATAGTTGGTGCTAACCTTTGGCCTGTGTAAGGCCTTGTATAGCTTGATACTGTGTTTTTTCTCCTCCTTTACTCTGAACTTTAATGCTTCAACAGTGGAAACACTGTTTCACTTAAGTTTGGGGAGGGGGGACCCTTTGTGTGTATATATATATTTTGTTTTCTTTTTCTGTTAATAATTAAAAAATAAAAAAAATAAAAAAATAAACAAACATGAGAGTGCCGACAATTTTGACCCTCTTGGTGTAGCCTGACAGTGAGGACACTGTCAAGTTTAAGTTTGGGGGTGTGCTCGGTAAGCTTTCTTCCTTCGCACTCATATGTAGAATTTTGCATTTGCATACTTATTTTAAAACCCATAAAAATTGAAAAATTTTAAAAAATTATAAAAATTAAAAAGTTCAACTTTGGCCATATTGGACTTAAGTTCAACATGACAGTTGAATAGTAGGGATAAACTAGATCCTAAACTTAGTAAAGTAAAAACCCTAAAAATAACCTTTCTTAAAGTTTAACTGTAGAAAATATATGTCCTTATAGTTTATTTATAAATAGGCAAATTTTGAGTTCAGTTCTTGGGCTAAGTCAAAATAAGGGAAGAGTATTGAATTTTTATTTCAAGTGTAAGTCTGAAAAATAATTCTGAACCTTAAGTCTAAATTCTGAAAATATATACCTTACAATTAGCACATACAGGCACCTTGAAATTTGGAATAGTAAAGGATACCTTGAAATGCTCTTGTCTAAAATCCTTAGTATGAAGGAAAATAAAATAAAAGTATAAGAGTGAATAAAGAGATATAAAAAAATGAACACTGGTTTTGTAATTACTTAAGGCTGCGAAAAATGAAAAAAAATATATATAACAAGGGTGCTTTATCACCTAGTGCCTTAGACCAACGGGTTTAGGAGTCACTGCTAATCCTTAGGTATTGCAACACGAGAAATTACGCCTAAATACGCTAACCCATTTTGTAATCGGTCGTTCAGTACCTCAAGAAGTATTAACGGTCATATGAAGGATGTGTGAGCAATTTCATCTAAAATTCACCAATTAAAAGTACTTTGGATGATGGACAAGAGTATGATAGCTTGAATTGAATTTCTAAGTGTAGGGGTGATACACACACACACGTAGGGGTATATGATTGGGGTTTGGATGAGAGAAATGAATGAAAGATAGGGCTTATACCTTCACTAGAGATGATAAAAATTCCTAAGTTGAGACGGAACCTTAGAAGAAAAATTCAAAAGATACTGAAAGCTTAATAAATTTGCAGAACATATACGATCTTAAGTTAAATGAAAAGTGAGTGTGAAAAATAAGGGCTGAGGATTTATAAGTTGAAGATAATAGAATTTCTTGCTAGAATACCGAATTGAAGAATGAAAGTCAATAGGCCATATTGATCGGATTTTGTGGGTAGTATCCGCTGAAAACCCTCAGGAGACAACACTCCTCCTACTAGGGACACCTATAGGTTTAACGGCTTGTTGCACGAGCTCAGTGCAATCGCGATTCCCTGCGAAAGTGAGGTTAGGATTTTTCGAGAATAAAATTGGCTTTGCTCGGGACGAGCAAAAGATAAGTTTGGGGGTATTTGTTCATATCAGAATTTTGCATTATTATATTCCCCATTCTTAATCATATTACAAATAAATAGGTGCTTTTGATTCATGTCTGCTAAATAGTTGCAGCTTACAGGTTCTCAGAACAATTCAGTGAAATTCATGAAACGATGTTATAAAAGTGATACTACAACCAACAATAGATGAATCCATATGATGCCGCCTAACAGTTCAAGGAACAAATGAAGATCAGCAAACAGTTCAATTGCACAAAGCACAAGGGCAGCACAAGATTCAAGACTTCAACGCGAAGCTTACGGTAAAAGTCCACAAATTCTGCACTGTTGGAAATCTTGAAGAGAATTGAAGAGATTCTGAGAGACCAAGTGAAGAAAACATAAGATAAAAGCAACTTGAAGAAACCCTAAAGAATTTGGCCCATGAGCCCACCAAATAGCCGTGGATCCACGGCCAAACAGGCTATTCTGCCGCGGTTCCGCGGCCGTGCAATGCACGTGTCGGTGGGGTGTCGGTGCTTTGACTTGGACTTTAGGGTTGTTTTGTAATTTCATGTATGGATCAAAATGTAAATCTAGGGTTTTTTCCTATCTATAAATAGGAGGGCTCAAAGCCAAATAAAGCGTGCCTCTTTTGGGTGCCTCTTTTGAGATGCCTCTCTTTAGTTCTTAAATTCTTTTCAATTTCTAGATTTAATTCTCATTTTGTAATTAATCGTTGAGAGGTCATGAATAAAGGTATTTTTTTATTTTTATCTTGCATTCTTTTTATCAGCAATTTTAATTCCTCCAATTTTTATCTGTTCTTTTAATTATCTGCAATTTATTTTTCTAATATTAAAAATTATAAAAAATGAATTTGATTGTCACCTTCCTAATGAGTGAGTAATTCCTCACTTTTTAGGGTTAGGATAGGGAAGGTTTGAGAGTAGGAAATCTCTCTCCCTCCTTTTTTTGCCCAAATAATTTTATTTAAAGGACTCTCTTTAATCTAACCACACACCACTCACTACGGCACCCTATCCTAGATGATAGTGGTGATTCCCTGGTTCGACCGGTTGTGGTTGAATTAACTGGAGGTTAAGGCTAAGAGTCAAGAATGGACGGACAAGGACCAAAGGGAAGAAACTATGTTTCTTCCTAGTCGTGCTAATCCCCGTTGTTGACTATTACCCTAACACCTATATTCTTAATTAGGGCATTGATAGAAGCGAGAAGAATCCCTTTTTCGAACTAACCTAATCCTAACCCTAGCAAGCCTTTTTATCAATTTATTCTCATCTATAGATCTACAACAAAACCACCAATTTTTTGGGCTTAACTCGTTAGAACATAAAGAAAAAGAATCCATCTCCCTGTGGAACGACCCGTACTCAACCGGCTAGCTACCAAGCGACACCGTCTTGATTGCGGTTAATTTAAATTTTAAAACGCACGTACAAAACATAGCTCTCAATCAGTGTACATATATAACAGCGTCCCATACCACTGATATATATACATATATATCAGCGTTCCATACCACTGATATATATCGTCAGGAGTAAAACATCCAGAAAACATCATATGAAATCCATATCTCAATGCGTAAATCCATGAAACATGATATATGCAACATAAAACAGTAATATGAGCATATAAAGGAAAAACCGCTATTTAAATGCAACAAGTTATTAAATATATCCCTCCAAAATCCAACTCAACATCATATAAGGGCGAACATGTAGCTATAGGAAGGTATATGTGTGTACATGTAAGTATGTATGCAAGATGTACATGTAGCTATATCTCATATGTGTATATACCTATCAATAATGATGTAATACACTCTAGGTATAGGTGTAGCTATGTCCAGGTATGTGTATATACATGTCAATAATGATGTAATACCCTCTAGGTGTATGTGTAGCTGTAGCAAGCTATATGTATATACATGACAATAATGATGTAATACCCTCCAGATATATGTGTAGCTGTAGCATAGCAAGGTATGTGTATATACATGTCAATAATGATGCAATACCCTCCAGGTATACATGTAGGTGTAGCATAGCAAGGTATATGTATATACATGTCAATAATGATGCAATACCCTCCAGGTATATGTTTAGCTGTAGCATAGCAAGGTATATGTGTACATGTCAATAATGATGCAATACCCTCCTGGTATATGCATAAGCATGTAGGTATACAGGTATGCTATATCTCATATGCACAATGGAAATAAGGATCATGTCTCTGTTAGTTATGTATATACCCTAGAGGCCATTGTTGTACATATGATGTATATTATAGTGGATGCTTGAATATATATAGAGAGGACTTTCTTGCTCGACATGATAGTATGCTTTCTGGTTTCACTTTGTCTTAACATGTTGACTTGTATTAGTTTATTGTCTTGTTCTCACATGCTGTAATACCCTTAGGATATGTACTCGACTGCTAGGACTATGATGCAGATCATACTAGTGGGGCCAGGGTAGTCCAAGAGTACATCCTATAACTGTTCTTAGTCGAGAGAGTATCAAGACAGGGCATCGATACTCCAGGGTACACTAGCGTATACGCTTCTCGACCCATATGATGGGCGATGGATGATCCCATATCCATTGGTGTTTGACATCAGAGAAGGTGTACGGGTGCTCAGTGGAGACTGGGTATTCTGAACGGACTCGCCGAGAACTCCTAGATGGTATTATACCTATCGTCAGATAGCAGTTCTCTGGTAACACTGGTACAGGTTAGTCTGTAGACCCAAGATCATCATAGATCCTTGTATGTTTCCCACTGTGCTTTGATTTCCACCTTACCACGTTCACGAGAACATGCAAAACGGTGGCTTTTGGGTACAGTTCCGAATTACATGGAGGCAATGAGCGATAGGAGGGGTTTCGTCTCTCCCGGTATTGGGAGTTGATGTTGCGTTGTGTTCGATTGGCTATAACTAGAAGTCCCTGGCGAGGGCTGATATGAAGATCTACTGGTAAGTGTTATCAGTAGTTTCTCGACCAGTTATGAGCCTCACATCGACACGACTTATCGATTACTAGGGTCTGACATTTACCACCCCTAGACTAGATATGCGACATATCAGACGAAGAGACCGGACTGTACGGTAGTGTTACTGATTGGATTTACCGGAGAATGTACAGGCTTGCTTGTTGATCTTCTGATCGCTCAATACCCAGGTGGCTGTTACGTTTAGCTGACCGCTTGCAGCTTATGGGTGTTTAATATGATCATCACCTACTGCCGGTGTATTGACGATTCTTTAGAGTCCTATACAGAGGTTTCCTGGCTCAGGTAAAACGGAGTAGGAGCACATATGTGATATGTGCGGGACCGAGAATAATACGTGTATATGATACCGTATTCGATTCTCACGATATATGATATCGACCGGGTATATGTGATATAGCCGGGTCATCGGATCAAGTGTTGATTCGATGAATAGATACATGTTATATTAGTCGGTTATCTGTAAAATAGCCGGATTATGAAATCAAGTGTTGATTTAATAATTTAATGTATAATTATATATGTGATATATTACATTACATTAACTAATATAAGCTCACATAAAGATTCTTTTTCTCACTTGATGATACATTGATATATATGTGATATATGTTAATTGTATTATTTTCTTTTGTTACATTTTATATTATATACGTGACATATAATATTGCAACATGTTAGGGTTACAAATGCAACTAGGGTTTATGAGTTAAACCATGATTAGGGTTGGGATTAGCTTAATTATTTTGGTTAATTCTTAATGATGGATTAAGTCATGGATAAGCTTTCTTGAAGTTTCATGAAGGTTGACTTAGTCCACCCTCTTTAGATATTTATCAAGATATTTATTAACCTTACCCTAACTCTAACCTATGGTTTATTCTCTATAAGGGTTAAGCATGACATGCTTAGCCTTGGTTGCATTTCTAATCTCAACAATAATTCAATTTCATTCATCACAACTTCATCTTCTTCCTCCTCTTGACAAAAGATTACTAGCTTTTTCATTTATGATGAATTAATGTGAGAAATAGAAAACAAAAGAGAGAAAAATTTCTACTTCATCATCCTCATCTATTCTATCCACTTAGATTAGGGTGTTCACTTCACCGATACCTAATTAGTGAAAAGAGAGCTTCGGTTTGTAATTCTTCAAGGTAGATCATCTTTGATTTTGAAGATTACTAGCAAGGATGCATCATTCTCTTCATGGAGCCTCTCTAGAGTCTGGTAGTATGATGATCGCAGTGAAGGGACATCAACCCGGAGCTTAAGAAGTGAAGGAACGGACTACAAAGGTTGTAATCTCTAACTCTTAGAAGTAAAGTTGTTTACTTGTTGTATATAACCCTAATTCTCTAGTTAAGATCCTTGCTTAGGTTGTTTGGCACTTGAAAATTTTAAATCCGGCATGTTTGATGCCTTGTAGAACCTTGTCCTAGTGCCTAAGAACCTTACAGTGGTATCAGAGCCTAGCTAGAGCATTAGGCGTTGCGTAGGGGAAGTTAAAAGTCCTATCGAACCCCGAAAACCCAAATTTTACTCCTTCTCTTGAAATTTTTCAAAAAGTTGGATTTTTCCATGTTAAAAATATTCAGAAAATCATCCAGGGAATTCTATGGACACACCTGATGAACGAAACCCTAACTCGTCTAAGTGACCGTGGATCCATGGCTAAAACAAGGTTTTGGCGGCGGATTCGCGGCACCACTTAAGAGGCCTGGGTCGGGCCCTTCAGCTGTATGTCCGTAGGTACTGGGGCATGCTTCTGGGAATTTTTAATTTTGCTCAAGTGTTGAGATTTCAGGGAATTTTGGTAATTCGTTGCTTCGATCAAAGTTTTTAACCTCGTCTAGCTTTCTGTAATGAGATACAATAATTGGAATCTACAAAAATTGTTTGTTGTGTGTAAATCTAACATTTTGGTCTCGGGTGTAAACGGAAATCTTGTTGAATTATCCGATTTATTTTGAAAAGGTGTTTTCATGGGTGAGACCTAAATGCGAGCTTTACATTGTTAGGCATGAAATCTTGGATATGTGATGTCCCGGGTTTGTGTTGTCTAAGTGCAGTTACGATTCCAAATGTTGTAGTTTTACATTTTCTTTTCTGGGACCGTAAGTGTAATATGTAGTGTATCGTCGGTTTCGTTGCTATACATCAACGACAATTGGGATACGCATATTTACTTTTGTTGATGATATGTGATATTATATGTTGCTGTGATATGTTATATTGGATCGTCGTGTTTTGAATAGTAGGGTGTTTTATGTGAGATGATGGTTTTTATTTTCATTCATGTAAAATTCATTGTAAGTAATATTATTTTATTGGGGCACTTCCGGGTTGAGGATGATGTCACCATTTTATATTATTTACTTTTCCGCATTAGGATAGACCCAAGGAGGAGAGCACAAGTAACCGCGTTCTAGGGTCCGGTGGGAAGCCATCTCGAGGAGTCGAGACAGGGTCTCCTAACCCTAGAATTGGTAGGGTTGCTTGCCGCTCTCGCAGTGGTCTAAGGATGTGGGTTTGGCTATTCATCGCGACCGTGGAATCTGTGTTTTATACAAGCTCAAAATAAAACACTGATCTCCTAGTATATCCAATATTTCATATGTTATCTTCTGCTGCTGATATACTGTGATGTGATCATATTATATGCGTGAGACGAATGCTTTTTTTTATTGTATATATGATATATAATAAACGTTGCTTATGTTTTGCACCCGCGCTAGTCCCGTCCCGGTATGCCGTTGGTTAAGTAACCTAACGGTGTATAACGGGACACTATGGCGAATGCGGATGGCATAAACGTATCCGCATAAACGTACGTTGTATTTTTGTTTCTTCTATGATGCTTAGGAAGATTAAATGATGGGATTCATTAATGAGATTAATGAAATAAAAAGAAACCTAAAAGATGTTATATAATCAAATTTCAAAAAGGGTAGCTCTAGTTTTTTGCTTTGCATAGCATTATTCCTTGTAGAATATCCAGCACCCTATTCGATAAGGAATGAGCCGAGATCACTTCACCGGAGTGACCTCTTTAGCAAAACTAGCAGATGCTACAACTCACTCGGTTTTGTTTTTGATTGCTTTCATAGTTCTTGCTTTGCATAGCGGTATTTATGAAATATCCTGCACCTTATTCGATAAAGAAAGAGCCGAGATCCCTTCACCGGGAATGACCTCTTTAGCAAAACTAGTAAAAGCCTCAAAAACACTCCTTTTTAAAAATCACTTGTTTCTACAACGATATCAAGTTCATTACGCTCATGGTTTTCTGAAAAACCTGCGTAGCCCTCCGTCATTTCAGATAAGTCCTACTTAGTATTCGTACTACGTTTGTTGACTATGTTAAGGCGTAGTGTGCGGTAGCTAATTAGTGCTTATCTGCTAAAACATAAGATGTGATTGGATTAGGGTATTCATACGACTTTGTTGACTATGTTAAGGGTCGTATGGGTGGGTTTAATTCAATCGGAAAATGACGGGTTGAACTTGGCTAGCAATTATAATTTTTTGACTATGTTAAGGTCATAAGTTGCTAGGGGCAAAAGTATTATCAGGAATTTCAAGTGTTGAAATTTGCAATGAGATTGCATACCTTATATGAGACATTTGGATCCCGATACCTACTGCGAGTAAGAGTTACTCCTGGGAGAGTTTTACACATGACAATTAGCCGATCAAGTAGGTGTCTAGAAAGGTGTTTACGGGGTTATGCATCTGGGAAAATGAGGTTTATTTTAATTAGGTCCGTGCGAAAGCATGGGGAACCTCCTTCAAAGTACCAACACTGACCTGGCTGAAAGATGTTAGTGCATATGCCCTAGAGGCCATTACTGTTTCATACTAATTTGTATATTACTTAATGGAAGCTTGGGATATTCACCTTGTATAAACAATCTTGCTCAAAATAGTAGTATGCTACTTGGTTTGTTTCTACTTAAATATGTACATGTGTCTATTTTATCACCTATACGCATTAGTGGAGCCCTTTTGCTTGATTACCAGCGTTGTGATGGCAGTCACACTAGTGGGGGCTGGGTAATCTATAAGCACATCCTTATGCAGGTCCCTAGTCACAGGACTATCGAGACAGAGCATCGATACTCCGGAGTAGACTAGCGCATGCGCTTCTCATCCCAGAGTGGGAGATGGTCTGTCCCACAGCCATCAGTACGTCGTACTGGAGATAGTATGCAGGTGCTCGTTAGGTTACGAGTACACTGGACAGGACTCGTCGGGAACTGACCGGTTGGTATTATACCTATCGTCAGTTATCAGTTCCCAGGTGACATGAGTACAGCTTTGTCCGCTGACTTGACACTGTCACTTCGTCTCGAGTGTGTTCCCACTGTACTTTGATTACTACCCTACCACGGCTCAAAGGAGTCGTGCAAACAGGTAGTAGTTGGGTGCAGTCCCGAAGCACTTGGAGGCAGTGACGGTTAGACAGGATTAGTCTCTCCCGGTATTGGGGGTTGACATCGCGTTGTATCTAGCAGAGCCATTACACGAGTAGTCCCTGGCCAGGGCAAGCGAGATATACTGGTAGGCTTCCAGTGTTATCTCAGGGTGTTTTAGGCTTCACTCCGACACAACTTGTACCGCTATTAGGGGACTGACGTTTACCGCCCCCTAGGCCCGCCATGCGATGTATCAGACGAACAGACCGGACTGTACGGAGACTGTCACATTCAGGCTCAGTAGGAGTTCAGATAGGTTTCACCTCGTCAGTCTTCTTGTCAGCATCTACCTGGGGACCGTTACGCACAGCTAGTGCCGCTTGCGGTCTGTGGTTAAACCCACTGCCAGCGTAGTGTCAAGTCTTTAGAGTCCCACACAGAAAGCTATTCGCCTTTAGGCAAAAGAGTAGAGGTCGCATGGTTTTGCGACAGGTCGTATGGTTTTGCGACAGGGTCCGGACACTAAACGTGCACTTGTGCACGTTTAGTGTCCGGACAGTTAACACTAGCGGGCTTTGGTTTAAGCCAGATCCTAGTGTACGTTTTGGGATTGGTTTTATCCAGTATGTATTCGTGTTCCTCGGAACGCGGATGCGGGTGTGTATGCACAGTTGACGGAGAGACAGAGGCAGAGGATTCTCATTAGGGTTGTTGATCGTTGACTGTTGACTATTGACTTTTTCCTCAACCCTAATGAGAATATGATATGTAATTAACAATAATATTAATTAAGTATTATCGTGACATGGTTGTTGAGGGGTTGACTTTGTTGACTTGTTAACTTTATTGACCGGTTGACTAGGTTGGACTAGTTGACTATCATAATGACAATGGCTATCATTTCATGGCAAAGACTTTTGCTTGCTTGTTCTCTTGTGCAAAATGAGTGCATGAAATGATATGACTATTGTAGCTTAAACGATCACTAATACTTGATTGATATTATTGGTTATGATGTTTTTGGATTATGAGAGCCAAGAGAAAAAAGTCTTGCTCATTCTTTCATTTCCTTTCTCTCTCTTGTGATCTTGAGCTCTCATCCTCTTCCTCTTGCTCTCCCTCTCTTTAGTCTATGGTTCACTTGTCTCATGTGTTGAGAACCAAGAACCATAGAGAAAAATCCCAACACACTCTCCTCTACTCACTCTAGTTCATAAGGTTTAGCAAACCGAGTGAACTAGTTTCTTCAAAGCTCGAAGAAGAAGCCAAAGGTAGAAGCTTTCGGGTGGATCGATCTTCGGCGTAAGGAGACGACGGGGTGAAGCCGATCCGTACACCATCGAGGTTTGAAGACGAAGGAGTTCAAGAAAGAAAGGTATAACCTTCTAACCATGTAGTTAACAACTCCTAGTTAGGTTGTTTGTTAGATGTTTAACAAAGATCCGGTTTTGAGTCCATGTTACCGCCTCTAGAAAATTATTTTTCACCAAATTCCGCATGACCAAAAGTACCGGGAGAGGTAGCATGGACTTACAGTGGTATCAGAGCCTAGTTAAACTCTATCTAACATGTTAGCATAGTAGCTAGAAATTCGATCGGAGAAAAAGTCCCGAAATGAACCCGGAATTCATTCTTGCTGTCGATTTTTTTAAGTCTGTAAAAATAATAAATCATGCTTTAAAAATCGACGCAGGGTTTTTTAAAGATACTGTAGAAAAACGATGCAGAGATTCCATCAAACCACCGCAGAAACGCGGCAATAGCTTGCTATTGCCGCGGCCTTCTTGGCTCTTCTCTGGATCGTCTTTGCTGTAGTATACTCAGTGGGTTATTTTGGGATTTTTGGTATATGTGTTTTCAGCCCAGATTTTCCAGAAAGAAATTTTGTTTTTGGTGCTTTAAAAACCGTATTTCGATCGAGTTTCTAAAGACTTAAGCTGACGGGTATTTCTGTGATGTGATATTTGTATTGAACGTCTGCTAATCGCTATATGTCGATTAGTAGGGGTTATACAAATCTGTGATCTGTAATGTTGCTGGAATGTGTATATGAATTCATTGGATTGTCGCGGGTGAATTGTAAGTGCACGGCGGCGCCCCGGTCGTCAATCCGACGGCCAAATGCGGAAACGGTGATAAACTTTAATTTTGCGAACTTTGCAAACCGGCACCACCGCGCACTAAACCCCGGATCGGGCCATTAAACTAGTTCTAGCAAAGTAACAAGATAGGGAAGAAATATACCGAGTGATCCGAGTCCTCCGGTCTTCATCTCCACTCCGATCTCCTCGCGGAAAGTTCGGTCGTCGCCTCCTCGCCGGAAGGGCACCACATCGCCTGTTTCTTTTACGGGATCCCACCTCAATACCGAGGCAACTCGGGCATGAAGCTGGCAAGTCGACATGCCCAAGATGTGCTGTAGAATGTAGTGTAGATGATGCTTGTCTCTTTGGGGTTATGTTGCCTTGATGGAGGAATCAACAAGAAATGAACTTGGGGATTTTGGTAGCAATGAAAATGAGATGGATGATTAATTTCTTTCACCAAAATGAAACCTCTCATTTTCTCTCCTCCTCACAAATTTTTGGCCGGCCATGCTCTTTTGGAAATGGTGGTGGAGTTGTGAACAAAATACAAGAGGGAGGTAAGTGTAGTAGAAAGCAAGGGTGACCATAAACAAAACATCAACCATACTTCATTTAAATCCAACCCATACCCTTTCAAGTCTTAATTAATGCAAGTGATGGATGAAAGATATCATAATCAATACTTTTGCAATAAAACCCTCCACAAAGTGTTATTTGCAAATTTGCAAATAACCCCCTCCATCGGAAAAGTCCGGCCGGGAAAGAACAAAGGAAAACCGGCCGGAACGGAATGCAAACTGGCAACTCCAGAAAACTGGTCCCGTAATAAATTACAGGAAAACCCCGATACTGTGCATACACACCCGCTCTGTATTCCGTCCGGATACAAATGCAAAGAGACAAAATCTACACTGTACTAAACTAGGATCCGGCTTAAAACAAAGCCGGCAAGTAATGTTCGTCCGATCCTGATCCGTGCAATACCGCACGTATCTGATCGAACCCTGCCATATATCTATACGGCCTCTAGTACAAACCGTCCGATCCTGATCCGTGCAATACCGCACGTATCTGATCTGACCCTGCCATATCTCCATACGGCCTCTACAGCGTTTCGCCCGAAAGCTGAGTAACTGAAAGTGTGGTGGACTCTAAAGACTCATCAATACTATGGCTATGGATTTAACCACTAGCACGTCAGAGGTATAAGCCAATACGTAACGGGCCACCAGCTATTGACCAAAAGGGACGTCGATGAGCGAACTCATCCAGACACCCTACTGAGCCTGTCAGTGACAATATCCGTACAGTCCGGTCCATTCGTCTACGAGCATCACATGTCGGGCCTAGGGGGTGGGTAAAAGTCAGACCCCTAAAAGCGGTACAAGTCGTGTCGGAGTGTAGCCCAGAACACCCTGAGATACTACTGGAATACCTACCAGTAAATCTCCTGCCTTGGCCAAGGACTTTGTGTAATGGCTCTCCTAGACACAGCGCGACCTCACCCCCAATACCGGGAGAGACGAACCCCTGAAGATCCGCTCACTGCCTCCATGTGGCTCGGGACTGTACCCAACTAAAACCTGTTTGCACGACTCCTTTGAGCCGTGGTAGGGTAGTAATCAAAGCACAGTAGGAACTCACACGAGATAAATGACGATCCCCAGGTCGATGAACTAACCTGTACACATGTCACCTGGGAACTGCTATCTGACGTCAGGTATAAGACCAACTAGCATGTTCCCGGCGAGTCCTGTCCGGTGTACTCATAACCCAATGAGCACCTGTATACATCTTAGGTGAACCAACAGACACCAGTGGCTTGTGAGACCGGCCACCGCCCCTCGTCGGGGTCTCGACTGTATACACTTGTCTACTCTGGAGAATCGATGCCCTATCTCGAAACTCCCACGACTAGGGACCTTTTAAGGATGTGCTTATAGACTCCAGCTCTCACTTATATGATCGCCCTCATACTGCCGGCAGTCAAGCAAGAATCCTAGGGGCTCTATCAACGTGCAATAGCGACCTGTCAGGTCACCTAAAGCAGTACACGATGATAAAGGTAAACCAGATAGCAAACTATCATCTCGAGTAAGACTGTTCTACCGGGATAGGTCCTCCCTCAATCATTGCAATCACGTGCCTGTGATCCAATAATTGACTCTGAGGGCACTATCTCCAACAATCTCCCACTTGCACTCAAGGCTAATTATTGCGATGTCGCATACTCACAGCCCGTGTGATACCGAACACCCAACTCCTCTACAAGTCAGTCTCACAAAGCTCGTTTGCGAGACTATTGCGTTCGAGGAATAGCCTCAGCGAGTGGATCCGCTCTGATGTATCTTTCTATATCTCAAGTTCGCGGAGAAAGCCATCTCCCGAAATGAGCAATACCTGTCTTAGAATGTCTGGATGTCTGATGGGACCGAGCTCATAAATGAACTCCAAATCCAAACTTCTTAGACTGTATCGTCAACTGAACTTAATCAGTATCCTGCTCCATGCCACCCTCAGTATTGCCTTGGACCACCTGTCCCAAAATACTGCCCCTCGTGGGAAGGAAAAACTATAACTCTGACAACCTGCTTGTCGTCCATGTCACCTTGGAAGCTTGGAATGATAACTGTCTCCCAAATGAGGCTGTCGTTATCATATCCCTAGAACATCCACTTATGTTCTAAAAACTTCTTCCGACTGTTTCTCCAGGATTGGATCAATATCAACTTATTGCACCTACTGCAAGAACAACATCTGGTGTGGTACTTGACATCTCATGATTGACTCAATTGCCTAAGCAAGTGATCTGCCAATCATGCACATCCCTCTCTACTTTAGTCTATAAGACACCTTTAGAGAGGGTGACTCCATTACCTGCAGGTACACTACCATGCCAGGAGTCGTCCATTCTAAATACTCTTAGAATGTTGTCAAAGTACCCTGATTGGGAAACCACCCAAATCTAGATCTAAAACCATAGATCTAGTAACCAGTATGTCTGATATAATGTCCAAGTCCTATGTGGAGAAACTACTGTGTGACGACCAAAATATAACCGATCGTAGTATAGGAATATCACTTCCTACTACCTTCTCAACAGATCCATCCCCTATTCTGATGACGTCAAACCTATGACTGTCACATCAGAAATAGATGATCTATCTCCGCTATATCTGCTTTAGTCTATAAATAGACATCAGCCTGATGTCCACCAATGCTTCCGTTGCTCCCACTGACTACGACAACCCTCTGGCAGAGTCATATAGACGTGCACTTCTAAAGCTGGTTTAGAACAACGCTATACTCATCCTCCTGCCGGGTCTCGCAGCCTGGAACAACAACAATGGCAAGTGTGGGTAAACAAGAACTTCCCTGTCACCGTCCTTGAGGCTACCGGAGTACCTCTCGGGTGCCTGAAGTTACCCACCTTATCTGCGGAGTGGCCAATGGAATGTCAAACCAGATTGAATCTTTAGGTTCCATATCAAATCTTCAGTAATCGTTTGCGGTTCTGGAATCACTTCCAGTTCTACCATACTCCCACTACGGTCTTTGAAAAAATCCATTTTTAATAAAACTGTGGCGATTCTAGAACAATATTACTATTGATCTCCCAGATGGTAGAAAATCAACCCTCGTCATAGCCTGGGTCAACCCACAAACAGCCATTACAGAAACGTGCCTTGAGTTATCCAGAGTCTGGTTTTAATCATAAGCCGGACAACTCCCCGTACCTTAACAATGTTAAGATATGAACTGTACTATATCCAATATAGAACCAGAGGCACTGATTTAATTGAACCAGATTCAAATCATGCAGTTATCTCCAGTGCATGTCAACTAAATGGAGAGAGGCCGATCAGCGTTACTCAACTTAGGAATGCTTCCAATTATGAGTAACCTGAAAGAGAAGCAAGTTCTCTTTATCATTACTATCAACTGAATACCATACACAAGTATCTACATCTTCGATTACTTTGAAGAATCCCGATACTTGCTACACCTGGTTCTCTACTCTATTCAAATACCTATAACTCCTCAAAACTTAGACCCTGTGTTTCTACGAAACACATGTCTAAGATCTAGAGAAGTTAAAAGTAAACAGAATATAGTATGAGGACCAACCCCTCTATCCCAATGGACACTGGACAACATACAATACTCTGTATAAGTCCGCTAAGTCTAACAACTCTTTCACTGTGTGTCGTAGGTTGAAAACTGTACTTATGGTTAAGAAGAATTACACCGCTGTTTGATGCTCCTTACCTAACCATCCACTGATATAGGTAAATGTCATCGACATAATATCAAAAGGTATATCTCACTCTATGAAAATAGACGTACAGATATATCAATTTGAAATTGGTGCACAACAGCGGATATTCAAAACCAAATATTTGCCGACCGGCAAACAACCCAGATGGCTTCCTCAAATATCACCAATTACAAAGAATCCCGATATAATGAGGATGGTCACCTAATTCCCAATAATTTACTCCCACTCATCATCTGTAAAACCATACAGATGTGAGAATCATACCTGGTAAATACATACCCTGGAGCAAGTGTCTAATCGGGAAATCAGTTTTCTTTTAACAGTACACAGTTGAACTGAAACATTAAAATGTTTCGATGGGGTATCCTGGTATTCCTAGTAATGCCTCTACCATTATCCAGATTCACAACTATAACCGTATAATTCTTTGCCACTTCTCCAAATCCCTTTATATGTCTTTAGTCATTACCTTCTGCACATCCTTTTCGGCCAATTGGTTTTCTTCCTTCCCTACCGTTCGGCACCAGCCTATGGTTTGGAAGAAGACTATCCAATAAGCATAATGGGTGTACTGTCCTAATCCTAGGAGCACTCGCAATGCGAGAGAAGGTGAAGATAAAAGACAACTGAATAGACATTATTCCTATTTCTCCTGGACCAGAATCCATCCCCGAACTGGAACAAGTTCCTTTCGAGTTCGTATATAACCATACGATGGATTATCCAATAAACTGTGGATCTTCGTAGTGATACGGAGTGTCCTGGAGAAATACAAAGGTGATTTAGGATTGGCGAAGAAATACTTGGTTTGGTCGTGAATATCAGTCGCAATTTACTTTGCCCTCTTACTAATCCCTTGCTTTGTCTTAATCTTAATACCTTCTGCACACCATTTAGGCTAATTGGTTTTCTTCATTCCCTACTGTTCGGCACCAGCCTAAAGTTTGGAAGAAGACTATCCAATTTGCGTAATAGGTGTACTATCTCCTAAACCAAGGAGTACTCACAACTTGAGAGAAGGTAAAAGGGAAAAGAAAACTGAATAATCCTATCCGTTTTCTCCAGAACCGGAAACCATCCTCGAATTCCTTCGAGTTCGTATCTAACCATACGATGGTTTTGTCCAATGGAAGTGGACGTTCGTAGTAATACGGGGTGTCCTGGAGAAAAGGGTAAAAGTAGGAGTGGCAACGAGGTTTGCAACTTTGACAATCCAAAAGCCAGTGTTAAGAAGGTTCGGTCAACTTGGTCACTGAGTCGTAGTCTTAGGGTCGGGTCAATGGTCGCTGCCAAAGAGAGAAAGAAAAGAAACACTCAGCGTGCACTCTAACCAAGATCAGAATGGTTACCAATTTATCTAATCGGGAAACCTCCCACTGTACCTCAAATTCTCCTCCAAACCTGAAAGAAGAATTAGTCGGGGTCACCCGAGGAGTAAACCAACTCATCAGTGGGAATCGGGATCCAACTCTCATCGCATGATAACGTGACGGAATCCGCTCACGGTATCACACTCCAGAAGGTATGCGCATATCTGGCAAGTTTCAGTTCTTTTGAAACTCCCGATGTGGATTTTTACCCCATGCTCTTATGACCTTGGCGTGAGGTCAAAATATCATAAGTCACATGTCAAGTTCTACCCATCATTGTCCAGGTTAATTTGAACCCACCCGTACATACCCTTGACGTAGGCCAAAATAGTAGTACGACTGTCCCAAACCAACGCATCTATCTATGCAACAGATAAATACCCGGCAACTACCAAACACTATGCCTTGGCGTGAGGTCAAAATACATAGCTTGAATACTACCGAATATTTAACTGAAATGATGGAGGGCTACGAATGGTTTCTGGCGAAAACCTTTAACGTAATGAACTTGATATCGTTGAAGGAACGGATAGCCTTTTGAAAAATATAGTGACGAAAACCTTTGCTAAAGAGGTCACTCCCGGTGAAGGGATCTCGGCTCTTTCCCCGTAGAATGGGGTGCAGGATATTCCAACTGAATACCACGATGCAAAGCAAAAGTAATCGGCTATAGTGAAGTTAATGCCCTGACGCAAACTTCTGTCCAAGGGGTCACTCCCGGTGAAGGGATCTCGGCCCTTGCCTCGTCGACTGAGGAGCAGGATATTCCAAATGAATACCACGATGCAAAACAAAAGTGAACGTCCTTGCAATAACAGCTTTTTGAAAAGTGTTCCAACAACATCAGAATAGGTTTGTTTATCTTGCATTGATCCGAATCAATGCAGTCCCATCAATTGATCACACCACAAAGAACGAAAATATACTGACGTACGTATATGCCATCCGCATTCGACACTGGGTCCCGTCATCACCCGTTAGGTTAGCTAACTAACGGCAGAGCGGGGACTGGACTAGCGCGGATGAAAAACATATACAACATCTACTAATATATATACCAATATATAGTATTTCGCTCAAGGCGTGAATAAAATGCAACATCACAGAAATGTACAGCATCATAGAACAATACAGATATCTGGGATCCTCGGGTTTCACAGAGCCACTACTGAAACCCGACGTTCCCCTGGTCGTGTGGATAGCCTGTGCAATGAAAACCTAGACCCCTACGGGCGCGGCAAGTCACCCGCCAAAACCTGAAGCGAGGCAGCCCCCTTCAGCACCGTGAATGGACCACCCAGCACTTCACGGAATCTGGCAACTTGGGCACCCCTCCTGGGTCAACCTGTACCCCCTACGAGTGCGGCGAATAGCCCGCCAATTCCAGACTGAAGCCCCTTCCGTCCCAATGCCATGAGATGCGGGCTTGTTGCCTTCTAGAACCCGGCTATCCGTGCACCCCTCCGTGGGGTAATCCTAGTACAGAAAGTAAAATATACATACAACGGGTACATCGACCGCAACCAGGTCGTGCCCCAAAAGAATAATACAAACAGGCAGTGACGGCAGTCCACGTGTCGGACGCTCGTCCCGCAACAACAAATGTACATAATACAACAAAACTGTACTAGCATTGCATCCAGGCTATCCCCCACGACCGATCCGCAACATCACAGCAAAACACAGAACATCAACGTGAAAGTCACGTTCGCAAATCCATCTAACCGGGCTATAGCAGTTAGACTGGATTTACCGATCGAGTGACATTCACGGTCGCAGATATAATGTAAATACTGTGAAAAATGTGTTTAAAATATCCGATCGATCAAAAATTAACAAGTGGGCCCCCAAGCAATACTGTAGCACTCACAGAAATTCTGGGCCCAATATTAATATTCCAAAACCCATAATTACAGCCCAGAAGCCCACTGGAGAATTTCGAAGCACTGATCCCACCAACCTGCGGCGGAACCGCGGCAACAAGGGGGGTTTTGCCGCGGTTCCGCGCTCGAGATGAGGGATCATTGTCTCGAATTTTCCCAGAGTTCTTAGAACTCCCTGCACATCATTCTGAGACAACCTGAAAAATTTTTAGACTTCAAAAAAATTCGACAGAAACTGATGTGAAGGAAAATTACGGTTTTTGGAAATTTTGGTCGATCGGAAATGCAAACACATCAAACGAAGCTAGACGAAGTTAATGGCGAGGCTCTGATACCACTGTAAGTGCACGGCGGCGCCCCGGTCGTCAATCCGACGGCCAAATGCGGAAACGGTGATAAACTTTAATTTTGCGAACTTTGCAAACCGGCACCACCGCGCACTAAACCCCGGATCGGGCCATTAAACTAGTTCTAGCAAAGTAACAAGATAGGGAAGAGATATACCGAGTGATCCGAGTCCTCCGGTCTTCATCTCCACTCCGATCTCCTCGCGGAAAGTCCGGTCGTCGCCTCCTCGCCGGAAGGGCACCACATCGCCTGTTTCTTTTACGGGCTCCCACCTCAATACCGAGGCAACTCGGGCATGAAGCTGGCAAGTCGACATGCCCAAGATGTGCTATAGAATGTAGTGTAGATGATGCTTGTCTCTTTGGGGTTATGTTGCCTTGATGGAGGAATCAACAAGAAATGAACTTGGGGATTTTGGTAGCAATGAAAATGAGATGGATGATTAATTTCTTTCACCAAAATGAAACCTCTCATTTTCTCTCCTCCTCACAAATTTTTGGCCGGCCATGCTCTTTTGGAAATGGTGGTGGAGTTGTGAACAAAATGCAAGAGGGAGGTAAGTGTAGTAGAAAGCAAGGGTGACCATAAACAAAACATCAACCATACTTCATTTAAATCCAACCCATACCCTTTCAAGTCTTAATTAATGCAAGTGATGGATGAAAGATATCATAATCAATACTTTTGCAATAAAACCCTCCACAAAGTGTTATTTGCAAACTTGCAAATAACCCCCTCCATCGGAAAAGTCCGGCCGGGAAAGAACAAAGGAAAACCGGCCGGAACGGAATGCAAACTGGCAACTCCAGAAAACTGGTCCCGTAATAAATTACAGGAAAACCCCGATACTGTGCATACACACCCGCATCTGTATTCCGTCCAGATACAAATGCAAAGAGACAAAATCTACACTGTACTAAACTAGGATCCGGCTTAAAACAAAGCCGGCAAGTAATGTTCGTCCGATCCTGATCCGTGCAATACCGCATGTATCTGATCGAACCCTGCCATATATCTATACGGCCTCTAGTACAAACCGTCCGATCCTGATCCGTGCAATACCGCACGTATCTGATCGGACCCTGCCATATCTCCATACGGCCTCTACAGCGTTTCGCCCGAAAGCTGAGTAACTGAAAGTGTGGTGGACTCTAAAGACTCGTCAATACTATGGCTGTGGATTTAACCACTAGCACGTCAGAGGTATAAGCCAATACGTAACGGGCCACCAGCTATTGACCAAAAGGGACGTCGATGAGCGAACTCATCCAGACACCCTACTGAGCCTGTCAGTGACAATATCCGTACAGTCCGGTCCATTCGTCTACGAGCATCGCATGTCGGGCCTAGGGGGTGGGTAAAAGTCAGACCCCTAAAAGCGGTACAAGTCGTGTCGGAGTGTAGCCCAGAACACCCTGAGATACTACTGGAATACCTACCAGTAAATCTCCTGCCTTGGCCAAGGACTTCGTGTAATGGCTCTCCTAGACACAGCGCGACCTCACCCCCAATACCGGGAGAGACGAACCCCTGAAGATCCGCTCACTGCCTCCATGTGGCTCGGGACTGTACCCAACTAAAACCTGTTTGCACGACTCCTTTGAGCCGTGGTAGGGTAGTAATCAAAGCACAGTGGGAACTCACACGAGACAAATGACGATCCCCAGGTCGATGAACTAACCTGTACACATGTCACCTGGGAACTGCTATCTGACGTCAGGTATAAGACCAACTAGCATGTTCCCGGCGAGTCCTGTCCGGTGTACTCATAACCTAATGAGCACCTGTATACATCTTAGGTGAACCAACAGACACCAGTGGCTTGTGAGACCGGCCACCGCCCCTCGTCGGGGTCTCGACTGTATACACTAGTCTACTCTGGAGAATCGATGCCCTGTCTCGAAACTCCCACGACTAGGAACCTTTTAAGGATGTGCTTATAGACTCCAGCTCTCACTTATATGATCGCCCTCATACTGCCGGCAGTCAATCAAGAATCCTGGGGGCTCTATCAACGTGCAATAGCGACCTGTCAGGTCACCTAAAGCAGTACACGATGATAAAGGTAAACCAGATAGCAAACTATCATCTCGAGTAAGACTGTTCTACCGGGATAGGTCCTCCCTCAATCATTGCAATCACGTGCCTCTGATCCAATAATTGACTCTGAGGGCACTATCTCCAACATGAATAGCCGGGGGTTGTGATACGAGAGTTTTCTTTTCTTTCAATTCATGTAAATTTGTAAATTGATGTAATAATTATTTGTATGACCGCACAACCGGATCGGGGTTGTAGCCGTCATTGTATAATTTCTTTTAACTGTTTTTGCTCCTAGGATAGACCCATGGAGGGGGTGCATAAACTACTGGGTATGCCGAAGTGCCGAGTGGCCTACTCACGGAGTTGAGGGAGGTTGCTTCGCTTCGGGTACTTGGCGGGTAGTTTGCCGCACCCGTAGGGGTCTTGGGTGGGGTATTGGCTATTCACCGCGACCGTGTAATCTGCTTTTCGTTACAGGCTCGTACGAATTGCGGGTTCCTAGTATATCCAATGTGTTCATCTGTGATCTGAAATGGCTATCATTGCAATATATCTATATATGATATTATTTAGGCGTTGCTTATGTTTTACAGCCGCGCTAGCCCAGCCCCCGCTCTATCGTTAGTTAAGTAACCTAACGGGTAATGACGGGGCCCCGTGGCGAATGCGAATGGCATAAGCGTACGTCATATTTTGGTTGTTTTCTGCAATGGTAGGATTAAATGATGGGACACATTAAAAGAACTAATGAAAGAATATCACGTATTAAAAGAACTAATGCAAGAAAATAAACCAAGTAAAAGTCGTTGGAACACTTTCGAAAAACCACTCGGTTCTTTTCAAAACCAACTTTTAAATGCGGAGCTTGAGCCACTCCTTTTAAAAGCTATCTCGTTCCATCGATTATATCAAGTTCACTACGTTCAAGGTTTCGCCAAAACCATTCGTAGCCCTCCGTCGTTTCACATGAATAGTCAATAGTATTCAAGCTATGTTTGTTGGCCAAAGTCAAGGCATAGTGATTGGTAGCTATTGGGTATTCATGTGCAGCATAGATAGATGCGTTGGTTTGGAACAGTCGTACTGCCTTGTTGGCCAAAGTCAAGGGTAGGTACGGGTGGATTCAAATTAACCTGGAGAACGACGGGTAGAATTTGACATGTGACTTATGATTTGTTGGCCAAAGTCAAGGTCATAAGAGCATGGGACAAAAATCCACATCGGGAGTTTCAAAAGAACTGAAACTTGCTAGTGTTGCATACCATTTGGAGTGTGATGATTCTGGTAGGATTCCTTCAGTTTCGTCACGCGATGATATTTGGATCCCGATCCTACTGTGAGTATATGCTACTCCTCGGGAAATTTCTCACTAAACGATCAATGCTATAAACCTAGTAGATGTCTAGAAAGGTGTTAGCGGGGCTACGCCCCCAGGGAAAAGAGGTTATTTAATTAAGGAACTTCGCGAAAGCGTTGGAAAACCTCCCTCGAAGTACCGACACTGGCTTGGCTGAACGGTTAAGTATTGTGCGGTGAGATTGATGCCGACTAATTCTTCCTTTTTGGTTTGAGGAGGGATTCGAGAGACAGTGGGAGCCATCCTGTTTAGACAAACTAAAAACCATTCTAAACTTGCAAGAGCATCATGCTGAGTGTTTCTTCTCTCTCTCCTAATTGCAGCGACCAATCGACATGACTGGACTTAAGTTACTTCTAGATAAAAACATACTGACAGGGCCAAACTACAAAGATTGGCTCAGGAATGTCAAGATGGCAATCACTTACGACAAGCTGGGGTATATTCTTACCACCAAAGCTCCCCCTGTCCCAGGTCCCAAAACCAGCATCGCGGATAAGGAAATCCGTAAGACCTGGGAAATCGATTGCGCGAAGGCCAAGTGCCTCGTGCTTACCTCTATGGACAATGAACATCAGAGGAGGCACGAGAATATGGACCTCGAATCCATATTTCTTCATACAAAAGAACTGTATGGAGAGCAGTCTCGTATCGCAAGATACGAAGTGTCGAAGAAGTTATTTTCGGCAAGGTTGGCCATCAGATCATCGGTAGCGGAACACGTGCTTAAGATGATTGGCTACATTGAAGAGCTCGCGGACCTTGGGACCACGTTGGAGAATGAGCTCTATACGGACTTGATTCTCCAGTCCCATCCTTCCACTTACGCCCAGTTTATCCTGAACTTCAACTTACAAGAAAAGGAAGTTGAACTTTCAGAACTCCTCAACATGCTGAGGAGCGCAGAGGGCACCCTACAGAAAAGTAGGGAAACATCCACTTTGTTTGTAGGAGGATCTTCCTCTTCTAGGTCCAAGGCGAAAGCCAAAGGAAAGAAGAAGAAAGCCCCCACCAAACCAAAGGGCGGTGTTAGTAAAGTGGATACGAAGGGAAAGGCAAAAGCAACAAAGAAAGTGGGAAAGCTTGTGGATAAAGAAGAATGCTTCTATTGTCATAAGAAGGGATACTGGAAGAATGATTGCAGGGCTTGGAAAGCCAGAACACAGGAACTGAATCATGTTGCGGCTTCAGCTTCAGGTGTGTATGTTATTGATAACTGTCTTTCAATAAACTCTACTTCCTGGGTATTGGATACCGGATCAGGATCTCATATCTGTAATTCTTTGCAGGCGTTGAGAAACCGTAGGTTTTTGAAGGCAGGTGACATGACCCTCAAAGTTGCAAACGGGGCTAGCATGGATGCTAAGGCCGTGGGGGACTATCACCTGGGAATGTCAGATGGACATGTTTTGATTTTGCGTAATTACTTTTTTGTACCCAACGCAACTTGTAATATCATTTTTGTATCTTTGGTTTCTAAAGAAGGTTATGAATTTGCGTTTGTAAGCAATGTTGTAAACATTCATCTTAATCAAGTTATGATTGGGTCAGGTACATTGAGCAATGGTATATACGTATTAAACCAACCACGGATTTTCAATGTCCAGAATACACACAAAAGAAAGTCTCCAGAAATCAATCAGACTTTCTTGTGGCATTGTAGACTGGGTCACATCAATGAGAGAAGGTTGACGAAGTTACATACAGAAGGATATTTGGATTCATTCGAATATCAATCGTATGCCACTTGTCAATCCTGTCTCAAAGGAAAGATGACAAAGACTCCGTTCACTGGACACGGAGTAAGAGCGAGCGAGCTCTTGGGACTCGTACACAGCGACGTGTGCGGTCCAATGTCTACACATGCGTGAAGCGGTTATTCTTACTTCATTACTTTTACGGATGACTTTTCAAGATACGGTTATGTCTTCTTAATGAAACATAAGTCCGAAGCCTTTGGAAAATTCCATGAATATAAGAATGAAGTAGAAAAAAAAAACCGGCAAAAGTATCAAGGTTCTAAGATCGGATCGAGGTGGAGAATACTTGAGTGCCGAGTTCCTGGACTATTTAAAAGAGAACGGTATTCTCTCTCAGCTTACTCCTCCATACACTCCGCAACATAACGGTGTATCGGAGAGACGGAACCGAACCTTATTGGATATGGTACGGTCCATGATGAGTAACGCTGAGTTACCGCGATCATTCTGGGGGTATGCGCTAGAATCAGCTGCATACCTTTTGAACCGAGTTCCAACTAAGACTGTGCCTACCACACCATATGAGATGTGGTGTGGGAAGAGACCCTATCTTAATCACATTAAGATATGGGGAAGTCCAGCTTTTGTCAAAAAGCAGCATGCGGACAAGCTCGAGGCACGCTCAGTACAGTGCAAGTTCGTGGGATATCCAAAGAACTCCAAGGGATATTTCTTCTACTGCGATGGGGAACAAAAGGTTTTTGTTTCTCGTCATGCCTACTTCTTGGAAACTGAGTTTTTGGAAAACCAGATAAGTGGGAGCACAGTAGAACTGGAAGAAATTCCAGAACCACGAGCTATTACTGAAAGCTTAGTGGAACCAGAGGGTTCAAAAGAACAGGACATTCCTACGCCGCTCCGCAGGAGTAGTAGGCAGTCTCATCCGCCCGAGAGATACTACGGTTTTCTCATAGACGGGGATAGGGAGGATTGCATCATAGATTATGATGAGCCTACTAGCTTCCAGCAGGCCGTTCAGAGCGTTGACTCGGTAAAATGGCTGGATGCAATGCGGACCGAAATGGAGTCCATGTACACCAACAAAGTATGGACGTTGGACGTTGCTCCAGACGGGGTAAAACCCGTAGGATGCAAGTGGATCTTCAAAAGGAAGATTGGTGTAGATGGACTGGTTGAAACCTATAAAGCTAGACTTGTTGCAAAGGGTTTTCGTCAAAGACCTGGTTTGGACTATGACGAAACCTTTTCTCCTGTGGCTATGCTGAAATCCATTCGGATCCTTCTTGCCATTGCTGCCTTCCACGATTATGAGCTTTGGCAGATGGACGAAAAGACCGCTTTTCTAAATGGAAATTTAGAGGAGTGTGTCTATATGGACCAGCCAGAGGGTTTCATTCAGAGTGGGAGCAGCGGAAAGGTGTGTAAGTTGCTTAAGTCCATCTATGGACTGAAGTAGGCATCGCGGAGTTGGAACATCTGTTTTGATGAGACAGTCAAAGAATTTGGCTTTATCAAAAATCCAGATGAACCATGCATCTATAGTAGATTTGTAGCGAGAACTGTAGTATTCCTCGTTTTGTACGTGGATGACATTCTCTTAATAGGAAGTGACATTCCTATGCTACAATCTGTAAAGGGGTTCTTGTCACACAGGTTCTCCATGAAAGACCTGGGTGATGCCTCATACATCCTGGGGATTCGGATCCATCGTGATAGATCCAAGAGGATATTAGGACTTTCACAGTCCAGGTACATTGACACCATACTGAAAAGATTCAGTATGGAAGATTCCAAGCGCGGTAACCTACCGGCTTGTCACGGGATCACCCTCTCTAAAGAGATGTCTCCCAAGACTGATTTGGAGAGGGATCGCATGTCTATTATACCCTACGTTTCTGCGGTAGGCTCTATAATGTATGCGATGTTGTGTACCAGACCGGATGTAGCTTATGCACTTAGTGTAGTAAGCCGGTATCAGTCAAACCCGGGGAGAAACACTGGATAGCGGTAAAGAACATTCTCAAGTACCTGAGAAGGTCTAAGGAGATGTTCTTAGTATATGGCGGAAAAGACCTCCAGATCGAGGCCTTTGCTGACTCCAGCTTCCAGAGTAACAAGGATGATTCCAAGTCCATGTCGGGTTTTGTCTTTACCCTCAATGGAGGGGCGGTGTGTTGGAAGAGTTCCAAACAGGAAACCGTTGCAGACTCGACGATGGAAGCGGAATACATCGCTGCATCTGATGCCGCAAAAGAAGCTGTCTGGATGAGGAAGTTCTTGAAAGAACTTCAGGTGGTTTCGTCCATTGTTGATCCAATACCTCTGTATTGCGACAACAACGGGGCTATAGCTTTAGCGAAGGAACCCAAGTCCCATCAGAGATCCAGACATATCTTGAGGCGGTATCACCTGATCAGGGAGATCGTGGATCGCCAAGAGATCGAGGTTCGGAGGGTTTCTTCAGAGGATAACACTGCAGATCCATTCACCAAGGCCTTGCCCCAGACTCAGTTCGAGCGGCTGATCGAGATGATAGGTCTTCGATACGCCAGTACATGGCCTTAGTGCAAGTGGGAGATTATTAGTGTATATGCCCTAGAGGCCATTACTGTATCATACTAATTTGTATATTACTTAATGGAAGCTTGGGATATTCACTTTGTATAAACAATCTTGCTCAAAATAGTAGTATGCTACTTGGTTTGTTTCTACTTCAATATGTACATGTGTTTATTTTATCACTTATACGCATTAGTGGAGCCCTTAGGATCTTTGCTTGATTACCAGCATTGTGATGGCAGTCACACTAGTGGGGGCTGGGTAATCTATAAGCACATCCTTATGCAGGTCCCTAGTCGCAGGACTATCGAGACAGGGCATCGATACTCCGGAGTAGACTAGCGCATGCGCTTCTCATCCCAGAGTGGGAGATGGTCTGTCCCACAGCCATCAGTACGTCGTACTGGAGATAGTATGCGGGTGCTCGTTAGGTTACGAGTACACTAGACAGGACTCGTCGGCAACTGACCGGTTGGTATTATACCTATCGTCAGTTATCAGTTCCCAGGTGACATGAGTACAGCTTAGTCCGCTGACTTGACACTGTCACTTCGCCTCGAGTGTGTTCCCACTGTACTTTGATCACTACCCTACCACGGCTCAAAGGAGTCGTGCAAACAAGTAGTAGTTGGGTGCAGTCCTGAAGCACTTGGAGGCAGTGACGGTTAGACAGGATTCGTCTCTCACGGTATTGGGGGTTGACATCGCGCTGTGTCTAGGAGAGCCATTACACGAGTAGTCCCTGACCAGGGCAAGCGAGATATACTGGTAGGCTTCCAGTGTTATCTCAGGGTGTTTTGGGCTTCACTCCGACACGACTTGTACCGCTATTAGGGGACTGACGTTTACCGCCCCCCTAGGCCCGCCATGCGATGTATCAGACGAACATACCGGACTGTACGGAGACTGTCACATTCAGGCTCAGTAGGAGTTCAGATGGGTTTCACCTCGTCAGTCTCCTTATCGGCATCTACCTGGGGACCGTTACGCACAGCTAGTGCTGCTTGCGGTCTGTGGTTAAACCCATTGCCAGCGTAGTGTCGAGTCTTTAGAGTCCCACACAGAAAGCTATTCGCCTTTAGGCAAAAGAGTAGAGTTCGCATGGTTTTACGACAGGTCGCATGGTTTTGCGACAGGTCGCATGGTTTTGCGACAGGGTTCGGTCACATCCGTGCACTTGTGTACGTTTAGTGTCCGGACAGTAACACTAGCGGGCTTTGGTTTAAGCCAGATCCTAGTGTACGTTTTGGGATTGGTTTTATCCGGTTTGTATTCGTGTTCCTCGGAATGCGGATGCGGGTGTGTATGCACAGTTGACGGAGAGAAAGAGGCAGAGGATTCTCATTAGGGTTGTTGACCGTTGACCATTGACTATTGACTTTTTGCTCAACCCTAATGAGAATATCATATGTAATTAACAATAATATTAATTAAGTATTATAGTGACAAGGTTGTTGAGGGGTTGACTTTGTTGACCGGTTGACTAGGTTGGACTAGTTGACCATCATGATGACAATGGCTATCATTTCATGGCAAAGACTTTTGCTTGCTTGTTCTCTTGTGCAAAATGAGTGCATGAAATGATATGGCTATTGTAGCTTAAACCATCACTAATACTTGATTGATATTATTGGTTATGATGTTTTTGGATTATGAGAGCTAAGAGAGAAAAGTCTTGCTCATTCTTTCATTTCCTTTCTCTCTCTTGTGATCTTGAGCTCTCATCCTCTTCCTCTTGCTATCCCTCTCTTTAGTCTATGGTTCACTTGTCTCATGTGTTGAGAACCAAGAACCATAGAGAAAAATCCCAACACACTGTCCTCTACTCACTCTAGTTCACAAGGTTTAGCAAACTGAGTGAACTAGTTTTTTCAAAGCTCGAAGAAGAAGCCAAAGGTAGAAGCTTTCGGGTGGATCGATCTTCGGCGCAAGGAGACGATGGGGTGAAGCCGATCCGTACACCATCGAGGTTTGAAGACGAAGGAGTTCAAGAAAGAAAGGTATAACCCCCTAACCGAGTAGTTAACAACTCCTAGTTTGGTTGTTAGTTAGATGTTTAACAAAGATCCGGTTTTGAGTCCATGTTACCGCCTCTAGAAAATTGTTTTTCACCAAATTCCGCATGCCCAAAAGTACCGGGAGAGGTAGCATGGACTTACAAAAGATTGGCAAACTTGTAAAGTGTAATTAATCCCGGCTAGTCTTACCTTTTAGGGTTTGAAGGAAGATTTGATTAAAACAGTGGGAGCCATCCTGATTAGATAAGAGAATAACCAATCTAATCTTGCAAGAGCATACGCTAAAGTGTTTTCTTCTCTTTCTCTAGGTAGCGACCACGTCAGGCCTTAATCAAGATAATAATATGGATGTATTGACCGAACCCGCTTATTATACTGAGCAGGGGAACGTTGGTCCCGTTCTGTCTTATAACTGTTATAAGACTGAACAGGAAATAGGGGAATATCCAGATTCCCACGCCACCCAAATGAAGAATAAGCATGTTGATGCATCTTTTTCGAGTGTGTTAGTTATCGAGAACTGTTTCTCAGTTCACTCTACGTCCTGGGTATTAGATACCGGATCAGGATCCCACATATGTAATATGTTATATGGACTAAAGAAAGGTAGAGAACTGGGAGAGGGTAATCATTCCGTAAGAGTAGGGAATGGTGCAAATGTTGCAGCTAAAGTAGTTGGCGAATATCACCTTGCGTTACCAAATGGTAATACAATAATTCTGAATGAATGCTATTACATTCCGACCCTGATATGCAATATTATATCAGTTTTTTTATTGAGTAAAGAAGGATATGATTTTTTAGTACAGGATAATGTTATGAACATCTTCTTGAATCAAAAGTTGATTGGATCAAGCTCGTTAAATAATGGAATATACGTTCTCAATCAAACTACAGTACTTAATGTACAAAACACACACAAGAGGAAAAGTTCAGAAATGAACGAATCCTTCTTTTGGCATTGTAGACTAGGTCATATCAATGCGACACGACTAGCTAAGTTGCATAAGGATGGATATTTGAATATGTTCGAATTTTCATCTTATGACACTTGCCAGTCATGTCTCAAAGGCAAGATGACCAAAACTCCGTTTAGTGGACACGGAGAAAGAGTTACGGAACTCTTGGGACTGATACATACTGATGTATGCGGTCCCATGTCTACACATTCCATGAATGGTGCCTCGTACTTCATTACATTCACTGACGATCTCTCAAGATATGGACATATGTTCCTGTTGAAACACAAGTCTGAAGCTTTTGAGAAATTCAGAGAATATAAGAACGAAGTAGAGAACCAAATGGGTAAAAGTATTAAGATCCTTCGATCTGATCGAGGAGGAGAATACTTGAGCAATGAGTTCTTGGACTATCTAAAAGAGAATGGGATTCTCTCTCAGCTTACTCCTCCGTATACACCACAGCACAACGGTGTATCGGAGCGGAGGAATCGCACCCTATTAGATATGGTGCGCTCTATGATGAGCACTGCTGAGTTGTCTATTTTCTTTTGGGGTTATGCGCTTGAGACAGCGGCATACCTATTGAATCAAGTTCCTACTAAATCTATACCTACCACACCATATGAGATATGGAGTAGGAAGAGACCATATCTTAAACATGTTAAGATTTGGGGTTGTCCTGCCTATCTCAAAAGACAAAATCCGAACAAACTCGAGGCACGATCGGTTCTATGCAAGTTTGTGGGATATCCGAAGAATTCACAAGGATTTATTTTCTACCACGCTGAAGAACAAAGGTGTTTGTTTCTCATCATGCCACCTTTTTAGAAAAGGAATTTCTTGAAAAAGAAATTAGTGGCAAAGATGTAGAGCTGGAAGAAGTTCCAGCAGCACAAACTGCAACTGAAGATTTAGTGGAACCAGAGGATTCGATAGTTCCCGACGAACCCCAGCCTTTCCGCCGATCTAGTAGGGTTCCTTGTCCACCTGAGAGATACTATGGTTTTCTCTTTGACGGTGGGAGCGAGGATTGTATCATGGAAGATGATGACCCAGCTAGCTTCAAGTAGGCCATCACGAGTGGTGACTCTATGAAATGGCTGGATACAATGCGATCGGAGATGGAATCCATGTACACCAACAAAGTATGGACTTTGGAAGTTGCTTCTGAAGGGGTAAAACCCATTGGGAGAAAATGGATCTTTAAGAAGAAACATGGTGTAGATGGAAAAGTTGAGACTTTCAAAGCTAGACTTGTTGCAAAGGGTTTTCGTTAACGACCAGGTTTGGATTATGACGAAACCTTTTCTCTAGTAGATATGCTTAAGTCCATCCGGATCTTACTTGCCATTATTGCATACCATGACTACAAAATCTGGCAAATGGATGTTAAGACCGTCTTTCTGAATGGTGATTTAGAGGAGTGCATGTAAATGACTCAGCCAGAGGGCTTCGTAGACAGTGGGAGCAGCGGAAAGGCGTGCAAGCTGCTTAAATCCATCTATGGGTTAAAGCAGGTATCGCGGAGTTGGAACATCTGTTTTGATGTGGTAGTGAAAGAGTTTGACTTCATCAAGAATGTAGATGAACCTTGTATTTACAAGAAGGTGGCAGAGAGTAAGGTTGTCTTCCTCGTATTGTACGTAGATGACATACTCTTGATATGAAATGATGTTCCTATAATGCACTCGGTCAAGCTCTTCTTATCACATAGATTCTCAATGAAAGATCTAGGTGATGCCTCCTGCATTTTGGGGATTAGGATCTATAGAGATAGATCCAAGTGGATATTGGGATTGTCCCAATCTAGGTACATTGACACCATACTAAATAGGTTTAGTATGGAAGAATCCAAGCGTGGGAATTTACCTACGATCTCTGGACTCACTCTCTCCAAAGAGATGTCTCCCAAGACTGATTTGGAGAGAACTCGCGTGCAAGAGATACCCTATGCTTCGGAAGTAGGCTCTATCATGTACGCGATGCTATGTACCCGGCCCGATGTAGCATACTCACTAAGTGTAGTGAGTAGGTATCAAGCAGATCTAGGAGAGAGTCACTGGACAGCTGTGAAGAACATTTTCAAGTACTTGAGAAGGACTAAGGAGATGTTCTTGGTGTATGGTAACGGAGAACTCCAGGTGGAGTCCTTTACCGATTCGAGATTTCAAAGTGATAAAGACGACTCTAAGTCGCAATCGGGATTTGTCTTTACCCTAAATGGAAGGGCGGTTTGTTGGAAGAGTTCCAAGCAAGAAACCGTGGCAGACTCGATGATGGAGGCTGAATACATCACTGGCAACGATGCTGCCAATGAGGCTATCTGGATGAAGAAGTTCATTACTGAACTTGGTGTCATTTCGTCCATTGAGCATCCAATACCTTTGTATTGTGATAACAATGGAGCTGTGGCTTTGGCCAAGGAACCTAGGTCCTATCAGAGATCCAGGCATATTCTGAGGCGGTATCACCTGATCCGGGAGATAGTTGATCGCCGAGAGATCGAGGTCAGGAGAGTTGACACGAAGCATAACACTGCGGATCCACTCCCAAAGGCCATACCCCAGATACAATTTGAGAGACTCTTCGGGATGTTGGGTATGAGATACTACAACAGCAGGCCTTAGTGTAAGTGCGAGATTGTTAGTTATGTATATGCCCTAGAGGCCATTGTTGTACATATGATGTATATTATAGTGGATGCTTGGATATATATAGAGAGGACTTTCTTGCTCGACATGATAGTATGATATCTGGTTTCACTTTATCTTAACATGTTGACTTGTATTAGTTTACTGTCTTGCTCTCACATGTTGATAAAGTCCGTAGGATATGTACTCGACTACTAGGCGTATGATGCAGATCATACTAGTGGGGCCAGGGTAGTCTAAGAGTACATCCTATAACTGTTCCTAGTCGAGGGAGTATTGAGAAAAGGCATTGATACTCTAGAGTAGACTAGCGTACACGCTTCTCGACCCATATGATGGGCGATGGATGATCCCATATCCATTGGTGTTTGACATCAGAGAAGGTGTACGGGTGCTCAGTGGAGACTGGGTACACTGAACGGACTCGCCGTGAACTCCTAGATGGTATTATACCTATCGTCAGATAGCAGTTCTCTGGTGACACTGGTACAGGTTAGTCTGTAGACCCGAGATCGTCATAGAGTCTTGTGTGGTTCCTACTTTGCTTTGATTTCCACCTTACCACGTTCACGAGAACGTGCAAAACAGTGGTTTTTGGGTACAGTCCCGAATCACATGGAGGCAATGAGCGATAGGAGGGGTTTCGTCTCCCCCGGTATTGGGAGTTGATGTTACGCTGTGTTCGATTGGATATAACTGAAAGTCCCTGGCCAGGGCTGATATGGAGATCTACTGGTAAGTGTTATCAGTAGTTTCTCGACCCGTTATGAGCCTCACGTCGACACGACTTATCGGTTACTGGGGTCTGAAGTTTACCATCACTAGACTAGATATGCGACATATTAGACGAAGAGACTGGACTGTACGGTAGTGTTACTGATTGGATTCACAAGAGAATGTACAGGCTTTCTTGTTGATCTTCTAATCGCTCAATACCGAAGTGGCTGTTACGTTTAGCTGACCGCTTGCAGCTTGTGGGTGTTTGATATGATCATCACCTACTACCGGTGTATTGACGATTCTTTAGAGTCCTACACAGAGGTTTCCTGGCTGAGGCAAAACAGAGTAGGAGCACATATGTGATATGTGCGGGACAGAGAATAATACTGTAAGTCGATGTACAACACCCCACGACTTGCGGGGGGGCGGAAATATGAAAAACGATCTTGTTCTTATGCTAAACATCGACTAACCGCATGAATCGAAGCTAAACGATAACTAACATCAAACATAGTTGTTAACAACTACTATGTAAAGGGATTATACCTAAAGAACCGTGTCCTTCGTCTTTATGAACTCCACCTCCTCCTCGGCCTTCTCCAAGTAGTAAACGATCCACCTAAGAGCTTTACTCCAAGCTTAGCCTCTAAACTTGAGGCAACTAAACTTCTTTAATTGCTAATCAAAGAAGCTAGGTGAAATAGAGTGAGGGTTATGGTTTAATAAGTCTAACTAATCCTTGTACTCAACACATGAGAAGGGAGGATTAGGGTTTGAAGAGGGAGAGCTTGAGGAGAGAGAAGGTGAAGATAATAATGAAGTGAGAATAATGAGTTATGATAATATATATCAAGCATTTCTTTTTATCAAGAAAAGAAAATAAATCAATTTAACAACCATGCTTGATAATATCTAGTGATGATTCATCTCCATGAGTCATTAAGCATTTATGATGCATTAATGACATGGATGAATCATCCATATGACTCACTAATCACATTCATTGTATATGCCACCTAAACCTCCTTAGTCACCACCTTCTAGAAGCTTCTCGCGCAATTACGAGAACGCCCCTCCTTTCTGCAAAAATACGGAAAAACTTTAGACTGTATAAATCCAATAACCGGATACCAGTAACTGGCTTAAACCAAAGCCGACTGGTAAAAACTGTCCGAAAGTCATACGTGCGTAAACACACGTATGCGTCCGAACCCTTGTCGTAAAACCATACGACCTCTATATCGTTTCACCGGGAGTAGGGAAACTCTCTGTGTGGGACTCTAGAGACTCGACTACTACGCTGGCAGTGGGTTTAACCACAGACCGCAAGCGGCACTAGCTGTACGTAACGGTCCCCAGGTAGATGTCGATAAGAAGGCCGATGAGGAAATCCATCCGAACTCCTTCTGAGTCTGATGTGACAATCTCCGTACAGTCCGGTCCATTCGTCTAAGACTATCGCATATCGGGCCTAGGGGCGGCAAGCGTCAGTCCCCTAATAGCGGTATAAGTCGTGTCGGAGCGAAGCCCATTACACCCTGAGAAACTACTGGAACCTACCAGCAAATCTCGCTTGCCCTGGCCAGGGACTTTGCATAATGGCTCTCTGACACAGCGCGATATCAACCCCCAATACCGGGAGAGACGAATCCTGTCTAACCGCCACTGCCTCCAAGTGCTCGGGACTGCACCCAACTGCTACCTGTTTGCACGACTCCTTTGAGCCGTGGTAGGGTAGCAATCTAAGAACAGTGGGACACACTCGAAGCGAAGTAGCAGTGTCAAGTCTGCGGACTATGCTGTACTCATGTCACCTGGGAACTGTTCACTGACGACTGGTATAAAACCAACCAACAGTTCCCTGTGAGTCCTGTCCGGTGTACTCGTAACCTAACGAGCACCTGCATACTATCTCCAGTACGACGTACTGACGGCTGTGGGACAGACCATCTCCCCAATTGGGATGAGAAGTGTACACACTAGTCTACTCCGGAGTATCGATGCCCTGTCTCGATAATCCAACGACTAGGGACCTGAATAAGGATGTGCTTGTAGACTACCCAGCCCCCACTAGTGTGACTGCCATCACAACGCTGGTAGTCAAGCAAGATCCTAAGTGCTCTATCAATACGTATACTCACATATTAAGATAAAAAAACCAAGTAGCATACTACCATGTTTAGCAAGACTGTTATATACATGTGAATATCCCAAGCTTCCGTTAAGTAATATACAAACTAGTATGATACAATAATGGCCCCTAGGGCATATACACTAACAATCTCCCACTTGCACTAGGGCCATGTACTGGCATATCGAAGACCGATGATCTCGAGTAGCCTCTCGAACTGAATCTGAGGTAGGGCCTTTGTGAATGGATCAGCAATGTTCTCTTCAGAAGAAACTCTCCGAACCTCGATCTCCTGACGATCAATGATCTCCCTGATCAGGTGATACCGCCTTAAGATGTGTCTGGACTTCTGATGGGACCTTGGTTCCTTTGCTAAAGCTATAGCTCCGTTGTTGTCGCAATACAGAGGTATTGGATCAACTATGGTAGGAACCACCTGAAGTTCTGTTAGGAACTTCTTCATCCAGACTGCTTCTTTTGCGGCATCGCAAGCAGCTATATACTCCACTTCCATCGTCGAGTCAGCAACGGTGTCCTGCTTGGAGCTCTTCCAGCACACTGCCCCTCCATTGAGGGTAAAGACATAACCCGACATGGACTTGGAATCGTCCTTATCACTCTGGAAGCCGGAATCAGCAAAGGCCTCCAACCTGAGGTCTTTTCCGCCGTAAACCAAGAACATCTCCTTAGTCCTTCTCAGGTACTTGAGAATGTTCTTTACTGCTATCCAGTGCTTCTCCCTTGGGTCTGACTGATACCGGCTTACCATGCTCAGTGCGTAAGCTACATCGGTCTGGTGCACAACATCGCATACATTATAGAGCCTACCGCAGAAGCGTAGGGTATAATAGACATGCGTTCCCTTTCCAAATCAGTCTTGGGAGACATCTCTTTGGAGAGGGTGATTCCGTGACAAGCCGGTAGATTACCGCGCTTAGAATCTTCCATACTGAATCTTTTCTGTACAGTGTCGATATACCTGGACTGCGAAAGTCCCAACATCCTCTTGGATCTATCACGATAGATCCGGATCCCCAGAATGTAAGAGGCATCACCCAGGTGTTTCATGGAGAACCTGTGTGACAAGAATCCTTTAACAGATTATAGCATAGGAATGTCATTTCCTATCAATAGAATGTCATCCACGTACAAGACGAGGAATACGACACTTCTGGTTACAACTTTACTATATATGCACGGTTCATCTGGATTTTTGATAAAGTCATATTCTTTGACTGTCTCATCAAAACAGATGTTCCAACTCCGCGATGCCTGCTTTAGTCCATAAATAGACTTAAGCAGCTTGCATACTTTCCCGCTGCTCCCACTCTGATTGAAACCCTCTGGCTGATCCATATAGACGCACTCTTCTAAATTTCCATTTAGAAAAGCCGTCTTTACGTCCATCTGCCAGATTTCATAATCATGGAAGGCAGCAATAGCAAGAAGGACCCGAATGAATTTGAGTATAGCCACTAGAGAAAAAGTTTCGTCATAGTCCAAACCAGGTCTTTGACGAAAACCCTTTGCAACAAGTCTAGCCTTATAGGTTTCCACCTGTCCATCAACACCAATCTTTTTCTTGAAGATCCATTTGCATCCTATGGGTTTTATACCATCTGGAGCAAAGTCCAAAGTCCATACTTTGTTGGTGTACATGGACTTCATTTCGGTCCGCATTGCATCTAGCCATCGTACCGTGTCGCCGCTCTGGATGGCCTGCTGGAAGTCAGTAGGTTCATCATCATCTATGATGCAATCCTCTCTATCCCCATCTATGAGAAAACCGTAGTATCTCTCAGGCGGATGAGACGGCCTACTACTCCTGCGGAGGGGTGCGGGAATGTCCTGTTCTTCTTGAACTACCGGTTCTACCAAACTTTCAGTAGTAGTTTGTGGTTCTGGAATTTCTTCCAGTTCTATTTCGCTCCCACTTATTTCCTTTTCTAAAAACTGATATTCTAGAAAATGGGCAATTACGAGAAACAAACACCTTTTGTTCCTCTGCGTAATAGAATAGATACCCCTTGGAGTTCTTTGGATATCCCACAAACTGACACTTTACTGATCGTGCCTCGAGCTTGTCCACATGCTGCTTTTTAACAAAAGCTGGATATCCCCATATATTCAGATACTGAAGATAGGGTTTCTTCCCACTCCACATCTGATATGGCGTGGTAGGCACAGTCTTGGTAGGAACCATGTTCAAAAGATATGCCGCTGATTCTAGCGCATAACCCCAGAAAGATCACGGTAACTCAGCATTACTCATCATGGATCGTACCATATCCAATAGGGTTCGATTCCGTCTCTCCGATACACCGTTATGCTGTAGAGTGTATGGAGGAGTAAGCTGAGAGAGAATTCCTTTCTCTTTTAGGTAACCTAGGAACTCGGCACTCAAGTATTCACCACCTCGATCAGATCTTAGTGTCTTGATACTTTTGCCGGTTTCGTTTTCTACTTCATTCTTATACTCTTGGAATTTCACAAAAGCCTCGGATTTATGTTTCATCAGATAAATGAATCCGTACCTTGAGTAATCATCCGTGAAAGTAATGAAATAGGAAAAACCACCTCTTGCATGCGTAGACATTGGACCACATACATCACTGTGTATGAGTCCTAAGTGCTCGCTTGCTCTCACTCCTTGTCCAATAAATGGAGTCTTTGTCATCTTTCCTTTGAGACAAGATTGACAAGTGTCATAAGTTTGATATTCGAACGAGTCCAAATATCCTTCTCTATGCAACTTAGTCAACCTTCTCTCATTGATGTGACCCAGTCTACAATGCCATAAGAAAGCTTTATTTAAATCTGGAGACTTTCTTTTTAGTGTGTTCTGGACGTTGAAAATTTAGAGTTGGTTTAAAACATATATACCGTTATTTAGTGTACCGGACCCAATCAAACCATGATTAAGGTGGATGTTAACAACATCTATTACAAACGTGAAATCATAACCTTTATTTGATAACAAGGAAACTGATATGATATTACACGTTAAGCTTGGTACAAAAAAACAGTTATGTAAAACCAAAATATGTCCACTCGTCAATCCCAGGTGATAATCCCCGACGGACGCAGCTCCCACGCTGGCTCCGTTAGCAACCTTTAGGGTCATATCACCTTCCTTCAGCACTCTACGGTTTCTCAGTGCCTGCAATGAATTGCAAATATGAGATCCTGATCCGGTATCCAATACTCAGGAAGTAGAGTTAATTGACAGACAATTCTCAATTACAAACACACCTGAAGTCGAAGCCACAGCTTGCTTCGGTTCCTGGTTCTTGGCGTTCCACGCCTTCCAATCTTTCTTCCAGTGCCCTTTCCTGTGACAATGGAAGCACTCATTCTGGCCCACTACCGGTACTGCAAACTTTTTCTTTCCCTTCCCTCCCACCTTACTAACACCTCCTCTAGGTTTGGTGGCGGCCTTCTTCTTCCTTCCTTTGGCCCTAGCCTTGGACCCGGAAGAAGATGCACCGCCAACAAACATAGCGGGTGTTTCCCTTGTCTTCTGCAAGGTGCCCTCTGCACTCCTTAACATGTTTAGGAGTTCCGGAAGTTCAACTTCTTTTCTTTGAAGGTTGAAGTTCAGGATAAACTGGGCGTAGGTGTGAGGAAGGGACTGGAGAATAAGGTCTGTATAGAGCTCATTATCCAAAGTCGTCCCAAGGTCTGCGAGCTCTTCAATATAGCCGATCATCTTTAGGACATGTTCTCCTACCGATGACCCGACAGCCAACCTCGCTCGAAATAAGTTCTTAGAGGTCTCGTATCTTGCTATACGAGATTGCTCTCCATAAAGTTCCTTTGTATGGAGAAATTGCCATCTAGGTCCATATCCTCGTGCCTCCTCTGATGTTCATTGTTCATCGAGGCAAGCACGATGCACTTGGCTTTCGCGCAATCGAAATCCCAGGTTTTGCGGATTTCTTTATCCGCATTACTGGATTTGGGACCAGGGACAGCAGGTGCCGTAGCGGTGAGGACGTACCCCAATTTGTCATAGGTCAAAGCCATTTTGACATTCCGCAGCCAATCTTTATAGTTTGGCCCTGTCGGTATATTTTTCTCTAAAAGTAACTTAAGTCCAGTCATTTTCAGGGTCGCTGCAATTAGGAGAGAGAGAGAAGAAAACTCTTTAGCATGATGCTCTTGCAAGTTTAGAGTGGTTTTTAGTTTATCTAAACTGGATGGCTCCCACTGTTTCTCGAATCCTTCCTCAAACCATAAAAGAAGAATTAGCCAGGACTATTCTCACCGTACAATACTTGCTTAACCGTTCAGCCAGGCTAGTGTCGATACTTCGAGTGAGGTTTTCCAACGCTTTCGCGAAGTTCCTTAATTAAATAACCTCTTTTCTCTGGGGGCGTAACCCCGCTGACACCTTTCTTGACACCTACTTGGTTTATAGCATTGATCGTTAAGTGACGAATCTCCTGATAAGTAGCATATACTCATAGTAGGATCGGGATCCAAATATCATCGTATGATAATGTTGAAGGAATCCTACCAACATTCATCAAACTCCAAATGGTATGCATCTCTTTGCAAATTTCAGTTTCTTTAGAAATTCCCGATATATATTTTTGCCCCATGCTCTTATGACCTTGGCGTTGGTCAAAATATCATAAGTCACATGTCAAGTTCTACCCATCATTATCTTGTTAATTTAAACGCATCCGTACATATCCTTGACGTTGGCCAAAATGATCATACGACTATCCCAAACTAACTCATCTATCTATGCAACAAATGAATACCCAGCAGCTACCAAACACTATGCCTTGGCGTTGGTCAAAATACATAGCTTGAATACTACTGAATACCCAGATGAAATGACGGAGGGCTACGAATGGTTTTGGCGAAACCGTGAACGTAGTGAACTTGATATAACCGAAGGAACCGATAGCTTTTAAAAGGAGTGGTTAAAGCTCCGCATTTAAAAATATCTGTTTTTAAAATTAACCGAGTGGTTTCTTTTAAATTGTTCCAACGATTAAACTTTTGGTTTATTTTCTTTGCATTATAAATAATGCGTCCCATCATTAACCTATCATTGCAGAAAACAACGAAAATACAACGTCCTCTTATGCCATCCGTATTCGCCACGGGGTCCCGTCATCACCCGTTAGGTTACTTAACTAACGACAGAGCGGGGGCTGGGCTAGAGCGGGTGTAAAACATAAGTGACGTCTAAATAGCTATCATATATAGATATTGTACATTAGTCAGACGCAATAATAGGCATTCCAGATCACAGATGAACTTTATTGGATTTGCAAGCAATCCGTGTTTGTTTTGAGCCTGTAACAAAAGACGGATTACACAGTTGTGATGAATAGCCATTACCCCACCCAAGACCCCAACGGGTACGGAAAACTACCCACCCGGCAGTTTGTGCACCCCACCTTGGGTCTGTCCTAGGAGCAAAAATAGTAAAATGAAATAATACAACGGTGGCTACAACTGCAACCTGGATGTGCCCCGCAAAATAATACTACAACAAATTACATTTACATCAAATGAATTAAATAATAACCCATCACATAACCCCGGCTATACATCACAACAGTCCAACACAGTTCATATACACAAACAGATAAAATCATTACAGAAATGTGCAACCCCCTGCCAACCGACATACTAGCAGTTAGGGAAGGTTTACGAACACATTATACAAACACAGATATAATCCAACAAGCAAATACTGTATAATTTCGATCGATTAAACACTTTTAATTTTGCTCCAATACTTCTCTGTAAATCTGAAACCTGAGAAAAGATAAAAACTTCCAGAAAATACCAAATATCACAGAGAAGCAACACAGGAAAATTGGGTTCCTGAATCGCCAACTCGGCGGCGGAATCGCGGCGGATCGGTGGGATTCGCCGCGGTTCCGCGGCTCTTTAGGCGATTTAGGGGCCCAATTTTCTTGGGTGTTCTTCTACTGTCTTTTCAAGCTTTCTGAACATCCCTGAAAAATTTTTGGACTTCATTTAAAAATCGACAGAAACTTGTGATTTCGGGCTTTTCCGGTTTCGTTTTTTCCGTTCGAAATTCATACAAATTTGCAAGTAAGTTATTTATTGTTTAGCGAGGCTCTGATACCACTGTAAGTCGATGTACAACACCCCACGACTTGCGGGGAGGCGGAAATATGAAAAACGATCTTGTTCTTATGCTAAACATCGACTAACCGCATGAATCGAAGCTAAACGATAACTAACATCAAACATAGTTGTTAACAACTACTATGTAAAGGGATTATACCTAAAGAACCGTGTCCTTCGTCTTTACGAACTCCACCTCCTCCTCGGCCTTCTCCAAGTAGTAGACGATCCACCCGAGAGATTTACTCCAAGCTTAGCCTCTAAACTTGAGGCAACTAAACTTCTTTAAGTGCTAATCAAAGAAGCTAGGTGAAATAGAGTGAGGGTTATGGTTTAATAAGTCTAACTAATCCTTGTACTCAACACATGAGAGGGGAGGATTAGGGTTTGAAGAGGGAGAGCGTGAGGAAGATAATAATGAAGTGAGAATAATGAGTTATGATAAAATATATCAAGCATTTCTTTTTATCAAGAAAAGAAAATAAATCAATTTAACAACCATGCTTGATAATATCTAGTGATGATTCATCTCCATGAGTCATTAAGCATTTATGATGCATTAATGACATGGATGAATCATCCATATGACTCACTAATCACATTCATTGTATATGCCACCTAAACCTCCTTAGTCACCACCTTCTAGAAGCTTCTCGCGCAATTACGAGAATGCCCCTCCTTTACGCAAAAATACGGAAAAACTTTAGACTGTATAAATCCAATAACCGGATACCAGTAACTGGCTTAAACCAAAGCCGACTGGTAAAAACTGTCCGAAAGTCGTACGTGCGTAAACACACGTATGCTTCCGAACCCTTGTCGTAAAACCATACGACCTCTATATCGTTTCGCCCGGAGTAGGGAAACTCTCTGTGTGGGACTCTAGAGACTCGACTACTACGCTGGCAGTGGGTTTAACCATAGACCGCAAGCGGCACTAGCTGTACGTAACGGTCCTCAGGTAGATGTCGATAAGAAGGCCGATGAGGAAACCCATCCGAACTCCTACTGAGTCTGATGTGACAATCTCCGTACAATCCGGTCCGTTCGTCTAAGACTATCGCATATCGGGCCTAGGGGCGGAAAGCGTCAGTCCCCTAATAGCGGTATAAGTCGTGTCGGAGCGAAGCCCATTACACCCTGAGAAACTACTGGAACCTACCAGCAAATCTCGCTTGCCCTAGCCAGGGACTTTGCGTAATGGCTCTCTGACACAGCGCGATATCAACCCCCAATACCGGGAGAGACGAATCCTGTCTAACCGCCACTGCCTCCAAGTGCTCGGGACTGCACCCAACTGCTACCTGTTTGCACGACTCCTTTGAGCCGTGGTAGGGTAGCAATCTAAGAACAGTGGGACACACTCGAGGCGAAGTAGCAGTGTCAAGTCTGCGGACTATGATGTACTCATGTCACCTGGGAACTGTTCACTGACGACTAGTATAAAACCAACCAACAGTTCCCTGTGAGTCCTGTCCGGTGTACTCGTAACCTAACGAGCACCTGCATACTATCTCCAGTACGACGTACTGACGGCTGTGGGACAGACCATCTCCCCAACTGGGATGAGAAGCGTACACACTAGTCTACTCCGGAGTATCGATGCCTTGTCTCGATAATCCAACGACTAGGGACCTGAATAAGGATGTGCTTGTAGACTACCCAACCCCCACTAGTTTGACTGCCATCACAACGCTGGTAGTCAAGCAAGATCCTAAGAGCTCTATCAATACGTATACTCACATATTAAGATAGAAAAACCAAGTAGTATACTACCATGTTTAGCAAGACTGTTATATACATGTGAATATCCCAAGCTTCCATTAAGTAATATACAAACTAGTATGATACAATAATGGCCCCTAGGGCATATACACTAACAAATACGTGTATGTGATACCGTATTCGATTCTCACGATATGTGATATCGGCCGGGTATATGTGATATAGCCGGGTCATCGGATCAAGTGTTGATTCGATGAATAGATACATGTTATATTAGTCAGTTATCTGTAAAATAGCCGGATTATTAAATCATGTGTTGATTTAATAATTTAATGTCTAATTATCTATGTGATATAATACATTACATTAACTAATATAAGCTCACTTAAAAATTCTTTTTTCTCACTTGATGATACATTGATATATATGTGATATATGTTAATTTTATTATTTTCTTTTGTTACATTTTATATTATATATGTGATATATAATATTGTAACATGTTAAGGTTACAAATGCAACTAGGGTTTATGAGTTAAACCATGATCAGGGTTGGGATTAGGTTAATTATTTTGGTTAATTCTTAATGATGGTTTAAGTCATGGATAAGCTTTCATGAAGCTTCAAGAAGGTTGACTTAGACCACCCACTTTAAATATTTATCAAGATATTTATTAATCTTACCTTAACCCTAACCTATGGTTTATTCTCTATAGGGTTAAGCATGACATGCTTAACCCTTGGTTGCATTTCTAACCTCAACAATAATTCATTTTCATTCATCACAACTTCATCTTCTTCCTCCTCTTGATAAATGCTTACTAGCCTTTTCATTTGTCATGAATTAATGTGAGAAACAGAAAACAAAAGAGAGCAAAATTCCTACTTCATCATCCTCATCTATTCTAGCCACTTAGATTAGGGTGTTCACTTCACTAATACCTAATTAGTGAAAAGAGAGCTTGGGTTTGTGATTCGTTAAGGTAGATCATCTTTGATTTGAGGATTACAAGCAAGGATGCATCATTCTCTTCATGGAGCCTCTCTAGAGTCCGGTAGCATGATGATCGCAGCGAAGGGACCTCAACCCGGAGCTTATGAAGTGAAGGAATGGACTACAAAGGTTGTAATCCTTAACTCTTAGAAGTAAAGTTGTTTACTTGTTATATATAACCCTAATTCTCTAGCTAAGATCCTTGCATAGGTTGTTTGGCACTTGAAAATTTAAAATCCGGCATGTTTGATGCCTTGTAGAATCTTGTCCAAGTGCCTAAGAACCTTACAGTCTCAATGTCCCTATCCAAAACAATATCACGTATGTATAGGTGTTGTGCGTGTCATGGCAGTTATCGACGGTGTGGGTGTAGCATACAATTTGTGCTCGTGCAACATGAACCGTCAATAATAGTGCAGTGTCCAATGGGTACAAATCCCAGCACAACAAGTAATAATATGAAATGAAGTTCGTGCATAATCTCTATATATGCAATATTTGTAACTAATAATCAAGTCATATAATCCATCCTATATGCATAACAGCATGCGGGCGACTCCCCTGTAGATGTTAAATCTACTCACTGATGATCTCGAGCTAAGTAAATCCGACCACCTACTTCCCTTTCTTCGCAGCGTCCTAAGTCCCTGCTCGCAATCTTAAAATTTCACAAACACAATACATAAGAATAAATATCCTGTGCCGACACAAAGACAATAAAACGCAAGGATAACGTCCATAAGAAATACACACTGTGCACTCAGTGCACAAAATGTGTACGATATCGGCACAAAGGAACTCAAAATGACCCAATTACCTAGCCTAGACCCTGATCGTACCGACTGCGCATTCAAAACACTATAAATATCGTGGAAGATAATATATAACCATCGCAACGTCAAATGAAACCCACGTCTAATTTATCCGAAAACCTAGTAAGCACTTTTTATCATTTTCGCTCAAATCTAGTAGTTTAACCAAAACTAGCGATCACAATCATCCCATAATAGCCTGATTAAACCATACAAACCCTTACTAGAATTTTAATCTCACCCATATAAGATTAGTAAAAGTTTAGTTTACACTTAAGCTTAATTAGATGATTAGCAAAAATATCTTTTAACAACCTCACAACTAGGTTAAGGTTTCCAAGTCTACACAACTTGATTAACCATTTCAAACCATCAAAACCCTTACTTGATCTTCAATACTCATTTCTAGAATTTCTAAACATGTAAATAAAAGTTTTATTTAAACATCTTATATGCTAGCTTAAGGTATTAAAACAACAACTAAGCATTAGGGTTAGGATTTATACCTCCACTTGATTCACAAACTTGCAAAGAGATCAACAAAAATACCTTCCAAAATACTATCTTTCCTCATGAATCAAGCTAGGCTAGGGTTAAGGAAATATGGGCATGAATTTGTATTTGAGTTTGTGGGATTATTTGGTGATTTTTGATGATTTTTCGAAGCTTCAAAGAGTGGAAATGGGGTGGGGGAAAATGGGTAGCCGGGGGGGGGGGAGTCGGCCACATGAAGAAAATGAAGAAGGTTGTGGAAAAAAATCAAATTCCGAGCTCATTAAACTTCATTAATGCCTCTCCCATCCATGCCACCTCTTAATCCAATCCATTTCTAATTAAAATTTTCATTTAATTCACCAAAATATCTAGATATTTGTAGGATATTTGGCATGGATGGTTTAGTGCTTAATCTTGTGATTAAATTAGCATAGATTCCGTTTAGCATAATTAACCCAATCAAAATTGTAATTACCACTAATTAAGTACATAATTAAAAGCTTATAATAATATTTTAGTTAAGGAAAAATATTAAAGTGAACCAAAATTTTCAAATAACAACTAAAAACCGCAAACTAGCAATTTTCAAGTTAAACTATGTGAAGTTAAGTCTATACTGAAAAATGATCACTTCCGGGTTTTTACGGAAAAACACCGCCTATTTTACCTATTGACGGAAAATTCGCATAACGATTTCTAAAACATTACAATCTTCCCCCCTTCAAAAAATTCGTCCCCGAATTTGAAATTCTTACTATGCGTACCTTCAAAAAGATGAGTGCAAATCATCCACATTTCGCTCGTAGCCTCCCAAGTGATCTCATCACTAGACGGCTATGACAAAGAACCTCCACAGATGGCAAGACCAATGTTTGAAGTTTCTCCACCTGCCGATCCACTAACACTATCGGCTGCTGGTGAACCATTTGATAGAAGACAGGTCTTTGCGAGGTTCAACAAAGCCCATAACCCAGGAAAAGCCTTCTCCAAGAAGTTGAGAGAGTAGCTCATGAATAGAACCATTTCATTTTACCAAGTTCAACATTGGCCAGATTAGTCAACATTTATATGTTTCGATGCAACAACAAGATGTTATTTGTAACAAGTAGTCTTGTTGGTTGATTAATTGGTCACATTTTATTCATGAAATGGGTTGGATTTGTATTATTCTGGATACGGCAAAATCATTCAATTCCTGAATCATGTGAGACAGGTCATGAAGGTATTTGCACGTATCAACACAAGGAATACGGGGTGAATACTCAAAAATCTGGGCGGAAGTGTTAACTTATAGGCAACGGAACTAACTCGCTAAAGGATCTCAAAAGGACCCACACCCTGGGACTAAGCTTCCCAAAACTCAACACGCAATTTCATCGGAAAATCCATAGGAATACATGATCTCCCACTGCGAACTCAAGTTTGCGACAACTACGGTCGGCATAAGACTTCTGTCTGCATTGGGCTGCTCCCATCTTGACCTGAATCAACTAGATCTTCTCCGAAATCTCTGGACTAGCTGGGGTCCAAAAATCCTGCTCTCGTGGAGTCAGTAAAACAGACTGGCGATCAACACTACCTACCACACAAGGCCTGAAAGTTGCTGTTTGAAATGTCTCCTGATAACTGTTATCATAGGAGAACCCTTTCAATAGCAAGTGATGATCCCAACTGCCAACAAACATAAGTACGTACGCACAAGCATATCCTCTAGGGTCTGTATAGTCCGCTCTGTCTGACCATCGGCCTATGGATGGAAAGTGGAGCTAAAGCTCAACCAGGTACCCAAGGCCTCTTGAAGCTTCTGCCAACGACGACTAGCGAACTGAAAGCCTCTATTAGATACAACGTATGAAGGAAACTCCGTGCAAACGCACCAAACAATCGAAAAACAACTGAGCAAACTGAGCATACTGAGCATAACCAGACAACAATCACCCAATTGGAGTCACACCCTGTCTAGACCTGGGTAGACACCACAATGAAAACCATGGAGATCTTCTCCCATTCCCAACTCTGGAACGGTTAAAGATTGCAACACTCCAGCCGGTCTCAAATGCTCAACCTTAGCTCGCTAACAAGTCAGGCACCTCAAAACGAAATCTTAAACATCACTCTTCATCCCTCCCCACCCGTAACTATCTCCCAAGTCACGTTACATCTTGGTGGAACTTGGGTGAACACCGAAAACTGACTGATATGCCTGCTCTAGGATCTCGCGTCTCTACCCATCAGTTTCTGGTACACACAAGCGAGTCCCGCAACATAGCATACCCTGGTCAAACATTAAGAACTCCGAATCTATACCCTGCCGAACATGCTCAAGAATCTCAAAAAAATGAACATCGACGGGCTGTGCCTCACGAAAACACTTAATTTGAAGTGGACGGGCGCGGAAATGAGTAAGCTGTCCCCTCAGTAGAGGCGAACCAAACTGTACTCATCTGTCGCACAAGAACTGCAAATCTGCAAAAGACTGTCTCTGAACTGCGCTCAACTGGAACAAGCTAACCCCGGGCTTACGACTCAAAGCATCAGCTACCACAATCGTCTTGCCACGGGTAATAAAGTATATCACAATCATAATCCTTCACAAGCCCCACCCAACGGCGCTGTCTCAACAATCAAAAACCGCTGCATGAAGGTGTACATAAAGCTCTGGTGGTCCGTGAAAATCTAACACGACTCTCCGAACAAGTAGTGTCTCCAAATCTTCAACGCACGACCACCGCGGCCATCTCCAGATCATGAGTGGGTGCTCGTGCTCGTTCAACTGTCAGGAAGCATAAGTGATAACTCTATCGTACTACATCAGTACCCAATCGAGCCCCACTCACGAAACATCACAATAATCGGCAAAGTCGTCCGATCAAGAAAGCAAAGATAGAACTGGTGCAGTCATCAACCGAATCTTCAACTGCTGAAAACTCAACTCGTATGCCTCAGTCTAAGAAAAGGAACCCCCTTCCTGGTCAGTCTGGTCAACGGTGAAGCGATACACAAGAAATCCTGCACGAAACGGCGGTAAACCGACTAAGCCCAAAAAGCTGCGAACCTCTGTCACTGATATAAATATGGGCCCAAGCTGTACGGCCTCGATCTTTCTCGGGTCCATACGAATACCGTCTCCCGTAACCACCTGACCTAGGAAGTCAACACCATCAAGCCTGAAGGAAACACTTCGAGAATTTAGCAAACAGCTGGTACTCTCTCAACGTCTGTAAAGAAATCCTCAAGTGTTGCTTATGTTCCTCACAGCCCTTGGAATACACCGGAATGTCATCAATAACACAACAATAAACTGGTCGAGGAACGGCCTGAAGAATCTGGCTCATCACAACCATGAATGCTGCTAGGGCATTGGTGAGTCCAACGACACCATAAAAAACTCATAAAGCCCGTAGCACGCACAAAAGCAGCCTTTGGAATGTCATCACTCTGAACCTGCAACTAATGATGACCTGATCCCAAAACAAACTTAGAAAAATGTTTCGCACCCTGGAGCAGATCAAATAAATCATCAATGCGAGATAAAGGATGCCTAATCCGCACAGTAACTCGGTTCAATTGACGATCAATCAATACAGAACCTCAAATTGTCGTCCTTCTCCTTGACGAACAACATAGGAGCTCCACAAGGCGAAACACTCGGACACACAAGACCCCTATCTAGCAACTCTGCAGTAGATCCTTAAGCTCCCTAAGCTCCGCGGGCTCATCTGGAACAACGTCGGAAACTCTTGCACGATAGGAACCCGGTCTAACGAAACTACTGTGGCTCCAGTATCAATAATGAAAGCCAAGAATCCTCGACATCTTCTCCTCAAAAGCCGACTAGCGAAAGAGAATGAAATCAAGCGGTGAGGGGCGGCACCACGGTCCCCCTGCACAGCAAGAACTGACTCGCCGGGAAAAAAAACCTGACGGTTTCATCATGGCAGTCCACAGACGCATAGCACGTAGCTAACCAGTCCGTACCCAGGAGAACGTCAAAGTCCAACATATCTAGAAGGATCAAATCGACGGATGAATCCCTATCTCATATCCGATTGGCACATGACCGAAACACGTGTCGCGCAACAAAGGAATCGATGTCATGAGTAATTACAACAAACGGATGATCTAGCATACACGACTCTCGGCCCAACCTCGGCACGAAGTGTGTAGAACAAACGAGTGCATAGATCCCGAATTAAACAAAACATGCGCATCAGAAGATCATGCGAAAAGATTACCAGAAAACTCTGCATTGGCCGCCCGCGCGTCCCGATGAGTAGAAGCAAACACTCGTACCTGCCCCTACCAGCAACTGGCTGTACTCCTCCTCTACATCTTGTTCTCTCCTAACGAACCCTCCGCGACCATGACCTCTCTGAACATAAGTCTGATGCGGTGCGATAACAGACGCAAGGGGCAATGTTCCCTGAGGTGAAGGTGGTAAGGTAAAATATGGTACTGCTGCCCTCCTTTGGCATACCAAGGTACAATTTCTGACGAGGTGATGGAAAATTCCGCACCGGAAACATCCATATGATGACTGCTGATCCTCCTGGGGATAAGAGATAAACCACTGACCTCGTCCCAAAACTCTGCTGCTCTCGCGAACTGAACGAAATCTGTCACGGCGTCTAAGCATCTGTCTCTGGGCAGATACACCTGTACGAGCCCTCTTCGGTCTTGAAACTTCCAAAGTCTCTGGAAGGCGTGCCTCATCTAGCAGAGCTGCGTCCACTGTTGCTGTATATGTAACACAATGTTGTGTGCTGATAGCAAGCAATAACTGAAAAACAGGGGTGGAAAGCTCCTGTCGCTGCGCTCGACTGGCCTCAACCAACGATCCCATCATCTGGCGCAAATCCTGCATATCTGTCTCAATCCTAGCGATACGATCTATCGAAGGCAGATCAATCTGCTCCTATACAACGAGCGTACCGTCCTGGTCAGTCCTCGTCCCAAACGAGTCAACTCTGACCTCTGCTTTCGCTGCCTCTCTAAGCCCTCATAGTCATCGGCGGCATAAAGGCTAGAAATGGAAATAGGATTCGATATGAACATGGACATCGAATCACAAAGATATGTATCATCATGGAAGGAATTTCAAGAAATTAGTACATAGGTCACTTAGGCGGAGTACCGTGTCATAAGTATGCCGTGGACATACATACGCTTTATCACTCTGCTTAAGCTACCTACTCCATCATTCCAAGGTCATCCTACACTCCAAAAAGTAAAACCTAGCGCTCTGATACCAACTTTGTCACGACCCGAAATTGGCACGTGACGGCACTCAAATCACGTAACGTCTATAGGCGTAATGCAATTCAAGTAAGCCGAAAACTCTGCAATCTAAACCATCAAAAGTAATAAGTGATAAGAAAATTGCTAAAACTTTTGAAAATATCAAGTACAAATTCTTTAAAGTCCCAATTTACTTTATAAAAAAATTTTGCAGCACCTCCTTTGTAAAAACTAGCCCCAAAAATGGGTACATACAAAGATATAAGTAAAGCATCCCCAACGGGAGAAAATGCATGCCCAAAGGAGGAAAACAACCACCACAACAGATATACGACGCCGTAGCGAAGAAAAAGACGATATAAACTGAAGCAGCAAGAAAGACCTCCAAAGTCACAAATAATATACAATATCGTCCTCACAGCTCGTCTCTAAGTCAACACATGAAGCAGTAGATGGAGAGTACTAGATACAACGAATATACAAATGAGCATCATCGGATAACCGTAAAACCCATCTATAGCAAAACTGCACACAGTCAGCCGTAGCGGTATCCGCTGCAAAAGATGATACGATGTGATGAAGAAGCCCTGCCGCAACTGCTCTGAGGGACACCTGCAAACACTGTGGCACAACAGGGGTGAGTTGCCAACTCGTGAATAGTAAATAACATATGCAGGTAATCATAGGTATGCACGTACTATGATAATCCATCACATGTAAGCTGATAGTAATAAATGGCACTATGTATATGCAACAGTCATGAAAGGTACTCTATCAGGTACTACTAAAACATGAAGCAATGCATATCAAATAAATGCTGAGTATGGGATAAAGCATATCATCAACACGGAAATCCTCATCGTCGAGAAATTAGTGTCCATCAACGACACTCCAAATCCCAATACCTCAGGCACCGCATCCTCAGATCGGCCCTCATATCCTGTAAGTCTCATGGAACCTGAGTGTCCAACACCGATACTCGAAACATCATGAAAACATATGCCTGTGTGTGTGTGTATAAGGATATCTATCTCGTGTGTCCATCAACGACACATAAAAATCATGTAACCAGAGTGTCCAACACCGACACTCGAAACATCATGAAATACTCGTGTCCCGCATCGACACGCAAATCCTCATATATCGGGCTCCGTCATTCCGTATCGACCCTCATCAATATCTCGGGCTCTGTCAGTCCGGAACGGCCTACGGGCTCCGTCAGTCCGGATCGGCCCGTACCATATCACGACTCCGGTCGGTATCATCCATATATCCGCCGAGTCTAAATAATATCACCGGTAGGTAGTAGTCCCTCTGCCAGGCTCATCGGCAAATCCATCGATATACCTTTCTTGCCCCGGGGTATCATACCGGGTCCACCATGTACCCGCAGATGGTGCCACCGCTCCTCGAATCGGGTATCTAGCACACGTCTCAGAACCGAGAAAACTCATGGTGGACGCACTGAAATATCATATCACGAGAAACCGGGTTTTCGAACAATATATATAAATTTCTTGAAATACCCCCACGGTTCTCAAATCCACAAAACATCAAGTAATGAATAAGAATACTTGCATAGATCATTATGATGATATATATTGTATAGGTGTACATATATAACAGCGTCACATACCACTGATATATATATACATATATATCAGCGTCCTAAACCACTGATATATATCGTCAGGAGTAAAACATCCAAAAAACATCATATGAAATCCATATCTCAATGCGTAAATCCATGAAACATGATATATGCAACATAAAACAGTAATATGAGCATATAAAGGAAAAACCTCTATTTAAATGCAACAAGTTATTAAATATATCATGCGGTTCCTAATTCCTCCAAAATCCAACTCAACATCATATAAGGGCGAACATGTAGATATAGCAAGGTATATGTGTGTACATATAAGTATGTATGCAAGATGTACATGTAGCTATATCTCATATGTGTATATACCTATAAATAATGATGCAATACCCTCTAGGTATAAGTGTAGCTATGTCCAGGGATGTGTATATACATGTCAATAATGATATAATACCCTCTAGGTATATGTGTAGCTGTAGCAAGCTATATGTATATATATGTCAATAATGATGCAATACCCTCCAGGTATATGTGTAGCTGTATCATAGCATGGTATGTGTATATATATGTCAATAATGATGCAATACCCTCCAGGTATATGTGTAGCTGTAGTATAGCAAGGTATATGTATATACATGTCAATAATGATGCAAATGCAATACCCTCCAGGTATATGTATAGCTATAGCATAGCATGGTATATGCGTGTACATGTCAATAATGATGCAATACCCTTCAGGTATATGTGTAAGCATGTAGGTATACAGGTATGCTATATCTCATATGCACAATGGAAATAAGGATCATGTCTCCATGCCCCTAACCAAAATAATATCACGTATGTATAGGTGTTGTGCGTGTCATGGCAGTTATCAACGGTGTGGGTGTAGCATTCAATTTGTGCTCGTGCAACATGAACCGTCAATAAAAGTGCAGTGTCCAATGGGTACAAGTCCCAGCACAACAAGTAATAATATGAAATGAAGTTCATACACAATCTCTATATGTGCAATACTTGCAACTAATAATTAAATCATATAATCCAGCCCAGACGCATAACGCCATGCGGGCGATTCCCCTGTAGATGTTAAATCTACTCACTGATGATATCGATCTAAGTAAATCCGACCACCTGCTTCCCTTTCTTCCCAGCGTCTGAAGTCCTTGCTCGTGATCCTAAAATTTCACAAACACAACACATAAGACTAAATATCCTGCACCAACACAAAGACAACGAAACGCAAGGATAACGTCTACAAGATATACACACTGTGCACTCAGTGCACAAAACACGTACGATGTCGGCACAACCCTAGCTAGGAACTCAAAATGACACAATCACGCAGCCTAGACCCTGATCGTACCGATCCCGCATTCACAACACTATAAATATCGTGGAAGATAATATATAACCATCGCAACGTCAAATGAAACCCACGCCTAATTTATCCGAAAACCTAGTAAGCACTTTTTATCATTTTCGCTCAAATCTAGTAGTTTAACCAAAACTAACGATCACAATCATCTCATAATAGCCTGATTAAACCACACAAATCCTTACTAGAATTTTAATCTCACCCATATAAGATTAGTAAAAGTTTAGTTTACACTTAAGCTTAATTAGATGATTAGCAAAAATATCATTTAACAATCTCACAACTAGGTTAAGTTTTCCAAGTCTACACATCTTTATTAACTATTTCAAACCATCAAAAACCTTACTTGATCTTCAATGCTCATTTCTAGAAAAAGCTTTATTTAAACATTTTATATGCTAGCTTAAGGTATTAAAACAACAACTAAGCATTAGGGTTAGGATTTATACCTCCACTTGATTCACAAACTTGCAAAGAGATCAACAAAAAATACCCTCCAAAATGTTATCTTTCCTCATGAATCAAGCTAGGCTAGGGTTAAGGAAATATGGATATGGATTTGTATTTTAGTTTGTAGGATTATTTGGTGATTTTTGATGATTTTTAGAAGCTTTAAAGAGTGGAAATGGAGTGGGGGAAAATGGGCAGCCAAGGGGGGGTCGGCCACATGAAGAAAATGAAGTAGGTTGTGGGAAAAAATCATGTTCAAAGCTCCTTAAAGCTTCATTAATGCCTCTCCCATCCATGCCACCTCTTAATCCAATTCATTTCTAATTAAAGTTTTCATTTAATTTACCAAAATATCTAGATATTTGTAGGATATTTGGCATGGATGGTTTAGTGCTTAATCTTGTGATTAAATTAGCATAGATTCCGTTTAGCATAATTAACTCAATCAAAATTGTAATTACCACTAATTTAGTGCATAATTAAAAGCTTATAATAATATTTTAATTAAGGAAAAATATTAAAGTGAACCAAAATTTTCAAGTAACAACTGAAAACCGCAAACTAGCAATTTTCTAGTTAAACTATGTGAAGTTAAGTCTATACTGAAAAATGATCACTTCCGGGTTTTTACGGAAAAACAGCGCCTATTTTACCTATTAACGGAAAATTCGCATAACGATTTCTAAAACGTTACACCATTGTTAGCAACCTTGGAGCGTCGGTTGCCTTGTTTCACGAGGCTGAGGCTTGCGCCGTTTCCCTCAGGTGGATCATCATAAATGGAGAATGACCGGCAACCAAACTCGATCAAGGAGCCTCTTGAAACTTGGGATGATGGTTGAAAACCGAAGGACATGGATCAACTTGGTATAACCATTCTAACTTCTTAATATATATGCTTGCTAGTATAGGGTTTAGGGTCGATCTGGGCATCGGGTAATGGTAGCGCCAGTTTAGATAATTTTTGTTCCGCATTTGGCCACAGTTTGATGGCCGGGGCGCTGCCGTAACCTTACATGGTATCAGAGCCAGCCTTTAAACCCTAAGCTAGCTTGTTTAGATGATGTTAAAGTATCAAAATCGAAACAACCCCGAAATGATACCCTGCAGATTCCAGTCTCTGTCGATTTTCAAAGTCTTCAAAAAATTATTTTAGCAATTGCAGAAGACTACTTAAGTGACCACTAGACCGCACCCCAAATACGAACCATTTCCACCTATTTTAGGCCGAGCACACTGCCAAAAAATCCGAGCTGGCCAGCCTGGGGAGGGGGTTTGGGCTTCGTATTTTGTGTGTGGTCTGGTCTCTGGAATATTGGTTCAGTGGTATTGCTAGTTTAGCCCAGTTTTGATATTGTTTTATCTAGTTGTTTGGGGCTATTCGGGGTGTTTCGAAGTCGATAAATTAGCACCGTTTAAATGTTTATCAGTACATGCATTACTATCTGCAACCGTGAATATCATTAGAGCGGTCTAACTCGTCTAATTGCTATATGTTCTTTTAGACGAGTTTGCGAACGTGACATTCACGTTGATGTTTTGTGTTGTGCTGTGTTGTGGTTGGATCGTCGTGGTGGATAGCTTGGGTGAAATGTTAGTACTGTTTAGTTTCATTTCTACATTTGATATTGCGGGGCGAGTGTCCGACATGTGGACTGCCGTCACTATCAATTTGTATATTATTTATTTGGGGCACGACCGGGTTGAGGTCAATGTCACCCTTATACATTTTGTTTTCTTTTCTGTATTAGGATTACCCTGCGGTGGAGTCCATGAATAGCCGGGTTCTAGAGGGCAACGGGTCCGCATCTCATGGCATTGAGACAGAGGGGACATTACTCTAGAATTGGCGGTCTTTTCACTGCACTCGTAGGGGGTATAAGTTGACCCACGGAGGGGTGCTCAAGTTACCGGATTCCGTGAAGTGCTGGGTGGCCCATTCACGTTGTTGAAGGGGGTTGCCTCACTTCTGGTTTTGGCAGGTAACTTGTCGTGCTCGTAGGGGTCTAGGTTTCATTGCACAGGCTATCGACACGACAAGGAACGTCGGGTCTCACTTGCGGCTCAAGTGAAACCCGGGGCTCTAAGATTATCCACCATTCTGTGTTGCTTCTGTGATGTTTCTGTGATATTGCTATATCATGCCTGGGATGAATGTTATATATATTTATATATACTAGTAGATGTTTTATATGTTTTGCACCCGCGCTGGTCCAGTCTCGCTCTGTCGTTAGTTAAGTAACCCAACGGGTGATGACGGGCCCAGTGGGGAATGCGGATGGCGTATACGTACATCATATTTTCGTTCTTTTCTGGTGTGATTAATTGATGGTACTGAGTTGATTCTGATCAATGCAAGGATAAAAACAAACCTATTTAATGTTGTTGGAACCAATTTTAAAACTGACATTACAGACGTTCTCTTTTGCTTTGTACAGTGGTATTCGGTTATGAATATCCAGCACCTCATTTGACGAGGCAAGGGCCGAGATCCCTTCATCGTGAGTGACCCTTTGAGTAAAAGTTTGTGTCAACGTAATAACTTTAGTATAATCGATTATTATTGCTTTGCATCATGGTATTCAATTTGAAATATCCTGCACCTCATTCGATGAGGAAAGAGCCGAGATCCCTTTACCGGGAGTGGCCTCTTTAGCAAAGGTTTTCGCAGCTATATATTTATAAAAGCTATCAAGTTCCTTCAACGATATCAAGTTCATTACGTTAAAGGTATTTCGCTAAAAACCATTCATAGCCCTCCGTCATTTCAGACGGGTAGCACTTAGTATTCATGCTATGTTTTTTGGCCTACGTCAAGGCATAGTGTATGGTAGCTATTTGTTACTTTTCTGCTGCATAGATAGATGCATTGGTTTAGGACAGACGTACTACTTTGTTGGCCTACGTCAAGGGTATGTACGGGTGAGTTTAAATTAACCTGGACAATGACGGGTAGAACTTGACATGTGAGTTATGATTTGTTGGCCTACGTCAAGATCATAAGAGCATGGGATAAAAATCACATCAGGAGTTTCAAATATACACGAAACTTGCCAGGCACGCGCTGTAGGGTTACTAGGCACTATCACAAGGGTCTATAAGGCATCAACCATGCCGAATTTAATATTTTCAAGTGCCGAACAAGCTAAAGCGAGGATATTTGCCAGAGTTTTAGGGTTAACAAAGCAAGTAAACAACTTTACATTTAAGAGAGAGTGATTACAACCTTTGTAGTCCATTCCTTCGCTTCATAAGCTCCGAGTAGCAGTCCTTTTTTCGCGATCCATGACCACCCGGACTCAAGAGAGGCTCCACAAGTCGAATGATCCATTCTTGCTTGAAGTCTTCCTTTACGAAGATGATCTACCTAGAAGAATCTTTAACTCAAGCTCTCACTTCTCTAATCAAGTATTAGTGAAGTGAACACCCTAATCTAAGTGGGTAGAGTGGATAAGGATGATGAAGTAGGAATTTATCTCTCTTTTTTATTTTAATTTCTCACACTTATTCATCACTAACCCAAAATTTAGAAAGCTTTTCAAGAGGAAGAAGAAGAAGAAATCTATTTGTGATGAATAATGAAATTGTTATCATGGTTACAAATCCAACCTTGGGTTAAGTATGAAGGCTTAACCCTTGTAGAGAATTAACTAGGGTAAAGGGTTTGGGTTGGGTTAAGAAATATCTACCCAAAATATTAATCCAAAATATCTAAGCTTAAAACAAAATAAACTTTCTAGAAGCTTCATGAAAAATCTAACCCAAATCAAACCCTAACTATGTTTAATCTCTACAAATCATGTTGCATTTGTAATCATAACTTGTTACAATATTATATATCATATATATAATATATTTTTGTAACAAAAGAAAATAATACAATTAACATATATCGCATATATATCAATGTATTATCCAGTGAGAAAATGAATCAATAAAGTGAGCTTATATTAGATAATATAATGTAATATATCACATATATAATTATACATTAAATTATCGAATCAACAGTTGATCCGACAATCCGGCTATATCGCATATAACCGACTAATATATCATGTACCGATTCATCAAATCAACACTTGATCCGATGACTCGGCTATATCATATATACCCGGCCGATATCATATATCGTGAGAATTAAATACAGTATCTCATATCATATTATTCTCGGTCCCGCACATATCGCATATGTGCTCCTACTCCATTTTTCCTGAGTCAAGAAAGCTCTGTGTAGGACTCTAAAGAATCGTCAATACGCCAGCAGTAGGTGATGATCATATCAAACACCCACAAGCTGCTAGTGGTCAGCTAAACGTAACAGCCACCCAGGTATTGAGCGATCAGAAGATCAACAAGCAAGCCTGTACATTCTCCTATGAATCCAATCAGTAAACACTACCGTATAGTCCGATCTCTTCGTCTGATATGTTGCATATCTAGTCTAGGGGTGGTAAACTCAGACCCTAGTAACCGATAAGTCGTGTCGATGTAAGGCTCATCACGGGTCGAGAAACTACTGATAACACTTACCAGTAAATCTCCATATCAGCCCTGCCCAGGGACTTCCAGTTATAGCCAATCGAACACGGCACAACATCAACTCCCCATACCGGGAAAGACGAAACCCCTCCTATCGCTCATTGCCTCCATGTGATTCGGAACTGTACCCAAAAGCCACCATTTTGCATGCCCTCTTGGACATGCTAAGGTAGAAATCAAAGCATAGTAGGAATCACACGAGACTCTATGACGATCTCGGGTCTACAGACTAACCTGTACCAGTGTCACCGGAGAACTGCTATCTGACGATAGGTATAATACCATCTAGGAGTTCTCGGCGAGTCCATTCAGTGTACCCAGTCTCCACTGCGCACCCGTACACCATCTTTAATGTCCAACACCAATGGATATAGGATCATCCATCGCCCATCATATGGGTCAAGATGCGTGTAAGCTAGTCTACTATAGAGTATCGATGCCCTGTTTCGATACACCCTCAACTAGAAACAGTTATAGGATGTACTCGTTGACTACCCTGGCCCCACTAGTATGGTCTCATCATAGTCCTAGTAGTCGAGTACATATCCTAAGGGCTTTATCAACACGTGATCACAAAACAGTATTCGTTAACATGTTAAGATAAAGTGAAACCAGATAGCATACTACCATATCGAGCAAGAAAGTCCTCTCTATATATATCCAAGCATCCATTATAATATAAATCATATGTACAACAATGGCCTCTAGGGCATACATATAACTAACAATCTGCCACTTGCACTAAGGCCAGCTATTGTAGTATCTCATACCCAACATCCCGAAGAGTCTCTCAAATTTTATCTGAGGAATGGCCTTTGTGAGTGGATCCGCAGTGTTGTCCTTCGTATCAACTCTCCTAAGCTCGATCTCCCGGCGATCAACTATCTCCCGGATCAGCTGATACCACCTCAGAATATATCTGGACTTCTGATGGGACCTGGGTTCCTTGGCCAAAGCCACAGCTCCATTGTTATCACAATATAGAGGTATTGGATACTCAATGGACGGAACCACACCAAGTTCAGTGATGAACTTCTTTATCCAGACAGCTTCTTTGGCAGCATTGTTGGCAGCGATGTATTCAGCCTCCATCGTCGAGTCTCCCACGGTTTCCTGTTTGGAACTCTTCCAACAAACCGCCCCTCCATTTAGGGTAACGACAAAACCCGAGTGCGACTTAGAGTCGTCCTTATCACTTTAGAAGCTCGAATCGGTAAAGGACTCCACCTGGAGTTCTCCGTTACCATATACCAAGAACATCTCTTTAGTCCTTCTACAGTACTTGAGAATGTTCTTCACAGCTGTCCAGTGATTCTCTCCAGGATCTGCTTGATACCTACTCACTACACTTAGTGAGTATGCTACATCGGGTCTGGTACATAGCATCGCGTACATGATAGAGCCTACTGCCGAAGCATAGGGTATCCCTTGCATGCGAGCTCTTTCCAAATCAGTCTTGGGAGTATCTCTTTGGAGAGAGTGAGTCCAGAGATCGTGGGTAAATTCCCACGCTTGGATTCTTCCATACTAAACCTCTTTAGTATAGTGTCAATGTACCTAGATTGGGACAATCCCAGTATCCGTTTAGATCTATCTCTATAGATCTTAATTTCCAAAATGCAGGGGGCATCACCTAGATCTTTCATTGAGAGTCTTTGTGATAAGATGAGCTTGACCGAGTACAGCATAGGATAATCATTTCCTATCAAAAGTAAGAGTATGTCATCCATGTACAATATGAGAAAGACAACCTTACTCCCTGCAACCTTCTTGTATATACAAGGTTCATCTATATTTTTGATGAAGTCAAACTCTTTGACTACCACATCAAAACAGATGTTCTAACTCCGCGATACTTGCTTTAACCCGTAGATGGATTTAAGCAGCTTGCACACCTTTCCGCTGCTCCCACTATCTACGAAGCCTTCTGGCTGAGTCATGTACATGCACTCTTCTAAATCACCATTTAGAAAGGCGGTCTTAACATCCATCTGCCAGATTTCGTAGTCATGGTATGCAGCAATGGCAAGTAGGATCCGGATGGACTTAGGCATAGCTACTGGAGAAAAGGTTTCGTCATAATCCAAACCTGGTCGTTGACGAAAACCCTTTGCAACAAGTCTAGCTTTGTAAGTCTCAACTTTTCCATCTACACCAAGTTTCTTCTTAAAGATACATTTGCTCCCAATGGGTTTTACCCCTTCAGGAGCAATTTCCAAAGTCCATACTTTGTTGGTGTACATGGATTCCATCTCAGATCGCATTTCATCCAGCCATTTCACAGAGTCACCACTCGTGATGGCCTGCTCGAAACTATTCGGGTCATCATCTTCCATGATGCAATCCTCGCTCCCACCATCGATGAGAAAACCGTAGTATCTCTCAGGTGGATGAGGAACCCTACTAGATTGGCGGAGCGGCTGAGGTTCGTCGGGAACTACTGAATCCTCCGGTTCCAATAAATCATCAGTCGTAGTTTGTGCTGCTGGAACTTCTTCCAGCTCTACCTCTTCGCTACTAATTTCTTTTACAAGAAATTCCTTTTCTAAAAAGGTGGCATATTGAGAAACAAACACCTTTTGTTCCTCACCGTGGTAGAAGATATATCCATAGGAATCTTTTAGATATCCCATAAACTTACATAAACCAGATCTTGCCTCGAGCTTGTCCGGATTTTGCTTTTCAACATAGGCCGGACAACCCCATATGTTAACTCGTTTAAGAGATGGTCTCTTCCTATTCCAAATCTTATATAGAGTGGTAGGCACTGATTTAGTTGGAACTCTATTCAATAGGTATGCGGCAGTCTCCAGTGCATAACCCCAAAAGGAAATAGGTAACTCAGCGGTGCTCATCATAGAGCGCACCATATCCAATAGGGTGCAATTCCTCTGCTCCGATACGCCGTTGTGCTGTGGTGTATAGGGAGGAGTAAGCTGAGAGAGAATCCCATTCTCTTTTAGATAATCCCGGAACTCATTTCTCAAGTATTCTCCTCCTCGATCAGATCGAAGGGTTTTAATACTTTTACCCATTTGGTTCTCTACTTCGTTCTTATATTCTCTGAATTTCTCAAAAGCTTCAGACTTGTGTTTCATCAGGAACACATGTCCGTATCTTGAGAGATCGTCAGTGAATGTAATGAAGTATGAGGAACCGTTCCTGGCATGTGTAGACATGGGACCACATACATCACTATGTATCAGTTCTAAGAGTTCTGTAACTCTTTCTCCGTGTCCACTAAACGGTGTTTTGGTCATCTTGCCTTTGAGACATGACTTGCAAGTGTCATAAGATGAAAATTCAAACGGATTCAAATATCCATCCTTATGCAATTTGACCAGTCGTGTCGCATTGATGTGACCAATTCTACAATGCCACAAGAAGGATTCGTTCATTTCTGAACCCTTTCACTTGTGTGTGTTTTGTACATTAAGGACTGTAGTTTGATTGAGAACGTATATGCCATTAAATAACGAACCTGATCCAATCAACTTTTGATTTAGGAATATGTTCATAACATTATCCTGTACTACAAGATTACATCCTTCTTTACTCAATAAAGAAACTGATATAATATTGCATATCATGCTCGGAATGTAATAGCATTCGTTCAGAATCAATGTATTACCATTTGGCAACACAAGGTGATATTCGCCAACAGCTTTGGCTGCAACATTTGCACCATTCTCAACCCTTACGGAATGATCACCCTCTCCCAGTTCCCTACCTTTTCGTAGCCCATGTAATATATTACATATATGGGATCCTGATCCGGTATCTAATACCTAGAACGTAGAGTGAACTGAGAAACACTTCTCGATAACTCACACACCTGAAGAAGATGCATCAACATGCTTATTCTTCGTTTGGGCTGCATGAGAACCCGGATATTCTCCTATTCCCTGTTCAGTCTTATAAAAATTATAAGAAAGAATGGAACCAACATTCCCCTGCTCAGTAAAACAAGCCGGTTCGGTCAATACATCCATATTATTATCTTGATTAAGGCCTGACATGGTTGCTACCTGGAGAGAGAGAGAGAAGAAAACACTTTAGCGTGCGCTCTTGCAAGATTAGATTGGTTATTATCCTATCTAATCAGGATGGCTCCCACTGTTTTAATCAAATCTTCCTTCAAACCGTAAAAGGTAAGATTAGCCGGGATTAATTACACCTTACAAGTTTGCCAATCTTTCAGCCAGATCAGTGTTGGTACTTTTGAGGGAAGTTCCCCATGCTTTCGCACGGAACTAATTAAAATAAACCTCGTTTTCCTAGAGGAATAACCCCGTTAACACCTTTCTAGACACCTACTTGATCGGCTAATTGTCCTGTGTAAAATTCTCCCAGGAGTAACTCTTACTCGCAGTGGGTATCAGGATCCATCTATCTCATTGCAAATTTCATCTCTTGAAATTCCTGATAATGCTTTTACCCTTAGTGACTTATGACCTTAACTATGGTCAACAAATCATAAGCACTAGTCAAGTTCTACCCGTCATTTCTTGATTAATTTAGACCCACCCACATGACCCTTAACTATGGTCAACAAAGTCATATGACTGTCCTAATTTAATCACAACATATGTTATATAGGAAAACATCACTCAGCTACCGTACACTGCGCCTTAACTATGGTCAACAAACGCAGCACGAATACTAAGTACTCTATTTCCTAAAATGATGGAGGGTTACGCAGGTTTTTCAGAAAACCATGAGCGTAATGAACTTGATATCGTTGTAGAAACAAGCGATTTTGAAAAAGAGTGTTTTTGAGGCTTTTCTAGTTTCGCTAAAGAGGTCACTCCCGGTGAAGGGATCTCGGCTCTTTCCTCATCGAATAAGGTGCAGGATATTTCATAAATACCGCTGTGCAAAGCAAGAACTATAGAAGCAATCAAAAACTAAACCGTGAGTTTGTAGCATCTGCCAGTTTTGCTAAAGAGGTCACTCCCGGTGAAGAGATCTCGGCTCTTTCCTCATCGAATAAGGTGCAGGGTATATCATATATACCTCTATGCAAAGCAAAACTGTAGCTACCCTTTTTATAAAGTTTTTGATTTTACTACATCTTTTAGGTTTCTTTTCTTTTATTAATCTCATTAATAAAACCCATCAGTTAAGCTTCCTAAGCATCACAGAAGAAACGAAAGCAGCAATATTTATATATCAACATATAGTATAAGCATTCGTCTCAGGCAGTAATATGATCTTATCACAGAACATTGCAGTAGAAGTCAACATATGAAATATTGGATATACTAGGACATCCGTGTTTTATTTTGAGGCTGTATAAAACACGGATTCCACAGTTGCGATGAATAGCCAAACCCACATCCCTAGACCCCTACAAGAGCGGCAAGTAACCCTGCTAATTCTAAGGTTAGGAGACCCGGTCTCGACTCCTCGAGATGGCCTCCCACTGGACCCTAGAACCCGATTACTTATGCTTTCCGCCTTGGGTCTATCCTAATGCGGAAAAGTAAATAATATACAATGGTGACATCATCCTCAACCCGGAAGTGCCCCAATAAAAGAATATTACATACAAATGAATTTACATGAATGAAAAAGAAAACCCTCATCTCACATAAAACCCCCGGCTATTCAATACACAACGATCCAATATAACATATCACAGCAACAGATAAACATCACAGATAAATAGACAATGTTAAACTTTCCGATCGAAGCAACGAACTCTTATGATCTCCAGAAAACTCAACACTTGAGTAATATTAAAAATTCCCAGAAGCATGTAGTAATACATACAGATAAACCCAAGAAATTACTATCCCTGACACCCAAGTACGGCCGCGGAACCGCCACCAAAAGCAAGGTATGGCCGCGGTTCCACGGCGACTTAAAGACTACAGTGACTCGTATTTCACAGTAATCCATACAATTACCTGCTTGATTTTTTGAGTATTTTTAATGTGGAAAAAACCAATTTTTAAAAAAAATTCAAGAGAGGGGGTCAAATACGACGTTTCGGGATTTGATCAGACTTTTAACTTCGTCTACACGTTGCCTAATGCTCTAGCTAGGCTCTGATACCAATGTAGGGTTACTAGGCACTATCACAAGGGTCTATAAGGCATCAACCATGCCGAACTTAAAATTTTCAAGTACCGAACAACCTAAAGCGAGAATCTTTGCTAGAGTTTTAGGGTTAACAAAGCAAGTAAACAACTTTACATCTAAGAGAGAGGGATTACAACCTTTGTAGTCCGTTCCTTCGCTTCATAAGCTCTGAGTAGTAGTCCCTTTGTCGCGATCCATGACCTCCCGGACTCAAGAGAGGCTCCACAAGTGGAATGATCCATTCTTGCTTGAAATTTTCCTTTTCGAAGATGATCTACCTTGAAGAATTTTTAACTCAAGCTCTCATTTCTCTAATCAAGTATTAGTGAAGTGAACACCCTAATCTAAGTGGCTAGATTAGATAAGGATGATGAAGTAGGAATTTAGCTCTCTTTTTTATTTTAATTTCTCACACTTATCCATCACTAACCCAAAAGTTAGAAAGCTTTTCAAGAGGAAGACGAAGAAAAAATCTATTTGTGATGAATAATGAAATTGTTATCATGGTTACAAATTCAACTTTGGATTAAGTATGAAGGCTTAACCCTTGTAGAGAATTAACTAGGATAAAGGGTTTGGGTTGGGTTAAGAAATATCTACCCAAAATATCAATCCAAAATATCTAAGCTTAAAAAAAATAAAGCTTCTAGAAGCTTCATGAAAAAGCTAACCCAAATCAAACCCTAACTATGTTTAATCTCCACAAATCATGTTGCATTTGTAATCATAACTTGTTACAATATTATATATCACATATATAATATATTTTTGTAACAAAAGAAAATAATACAATTAACATATATCGTATATATATCAATGTATTATCCGGTGAGAAAATGAATCAATAAAGTGAGCTTATATTAGATAATGTAATGTAATATATCACATATATAATTATACATTAAATTATCGAATCAACACTTGATCCGACAATCCGGCTATATCGCATATAACCGACTAATATATCATGTACCGATTCATCGAATCAACACTTGATCCGATGACCCGGCTATATCACATATACCCGGCCGATATCATATATCGTGAGAATTAAATACAGTATCTCATATCGTATTATTCTCGGTCCCGCACATATCGCATATGTGCTCCTACTCCATTTTGCCTGAGTCAAGAAAGCTCTGTGTAGGACTCTAAAGAATCGTCAATACGCCGGCAGTAGGTGATGATCATATCAAACACCCACAAGCTGCAAGCGGTCAGCTAAACGTAACAGCCACCCAGGTATTGAGCGATCAGAAGATCAACAAGCAAGCCTGTGCATTCTACTGTGAATCCAATCAGTAAACACTACCGTACAGTCCGATCTCTTCGTCTAATATGTTGCATATCTAGTCTAGGGGTGGTAAACGTCAGACCCCAGTAACCGATAAGTCGTGTCGATGTAAGAGTCAAAACGGGTCGAGAAACTACTGATAACACTTACCAGTAAATCTCCACATCAGCCCTGGCCAGGGACGTCCAGTTATAGCCAATCGAACACAGCACAACATCAACTCCCCATACCGGGAGAGACGAAACCCCTCCTATCGCTCATTGCCTCCATGTGATTCGGGACTGTACCCAAAAGCCACCGTTTTTCACGCCCTCTTGGACGTGGTAAGGTCAAAATCAAAGCATAGTGGGAATCACACGAGACTCTATGACGATTTCGAGTCTACAGACTAACCTGTACCAGTGTCACCGGAGAACTACTATCTGACGATAGGTATAATACCATCCAGGAGTTCTCGGCGAGTCCGTTCAGTGTACCCAGTCTCCATTGAGCACCCGTACACCATCTTTGATGTCTAACACCAATGGATATGGGATCGTCCATCACCCATCATATGGGTCAAGATGCGTGTACGCTAGTCTACTCTGGAGTATCGATGCCCTGTCTCGATACACCCTCGACTAGAAACAGTTGTAGGTTGTACTTGTTGACGACCCTGTCCCCACTAGTATGATCTCATCATAGTCCTAGTAGTAGAGTACATATCCTAAGGGCTTTATCAACATGTGATCACAAAACAGTATTCGTTAACATGTTAAGATAATGTAAAATCAGATAGCATACTACCATATCGAGCAAGAAAGTTCTCTCTATATATATCCAAGCATCCATTATAATATACATCACATGTACAACAATGGCCTCTAGGGCATACATATAACTAAGATGCGCATGCCTTCTGGAGTGTGATAACTTGAGTGGCTTCCATCGAGTTATCATGCGATGATAGTTGGATCCCGATTCCCACTGATGAGTAGGATTACTCCTCGGGTGATTTTAGATGATCCCGACTAATTCTCCTTTTCGGTTTAGAGGAGAATTCGTGGAAATTGTCGGAGCTATCCTGATTAGATAAAATGATTAACCATTCTGATCTAGGTTAGAGTGCACGCTGAGTGTTTCTTCTCTCTTTCTCTGGCAGCGACCATGGCCCGACCCTAGACTAAAACTTATGAACCAAGTTAATCGAATCTTCTTAAAATACTTTGGCTTTCAGAATGTCACGGAGTCGCATATATCCTTGCCGCTTCTGTATCACCTTTTCATTTCTTCAGAACACCCCGTATCATTACGAACATCCACTCCTATTGGATAAATCCATCGTATAGTTACATACGAACTTGAAGGAACTTGTTCCAGATTCGATGATGGATTCTGGTTCTGGAGAGATTGAATATGATTATTTGGTTGTCTTTTCCCTTTACCTTCTCTCAGGTTGTGAGGGCTCCTAGGATTAGGAGAGGGTACACCTATTGAGCTCATTGGATAGTCTTCCTCCAGACCATAGGCAGATGCCGAAAGGTAGAGAAGGAAGAAAACCAATTAGCCTAAGTGTGGTGTACAGAAGGTAATAAGTAAAGACAAATAAAGGGATCAGAATAACGGCAAAGAAAATTACGACTGCTATCATTCACGACAAAACCGTGTATACCCCTGCCACTCCTACATCCACTTTGGATTTCTCCAGAACACTTTGTATCACTACAAACGTCCGTAATACTTAGACATGCCATCGTATAGTTACATACGAACTCGAAGGAATTCATTCCAGATTCGAGGATGGTTTCCGGTTTAGGAGAAATAGAATAGGATTATTCAGATGTCCTTTCCCATTACCTTCTCTCAGATTGCGAGGGCTCCTGGCATAAGGAGTGTACACCTATTACGCTTATTGGACAGTCTTCTTCCAAACCTTAGGCTGGTGCCGAAGAGTAGGGAAGCAAGAAAACCAATTAGCCTAAAGAATGTGTACAGAAGGTAATAAGTAAAGAAATAATAAAGGGATTGGAGTGAGGGCATGGAAGTATACGGTTATAGTCATGAATCAGGATAGTGGAAGAGGCATTACTAGGAATACCCGGTTACCCCTTCGAAACATTTTCATGTTTCAGTTTCACTATACAATGTTAATTGAAAACTGTTTTCCCAAATTGGATTCTAACTCCATGGTATGTATTTACCATATCAGTTTCTCACATCTGTATTGTAGGGTTCCTAGACACACTAATGAGGTCTCACAAGGCATCAACCATGCCAATTTCAAATTTTTCCGGTGCCGAGAAACCCTAATACGGATCGTTAACTAGAGTTTAGGCGAAACAACAAGCTACTAAACTACTTTAGTGCTAAGTAAACGGAAATACAACCTTTGTAGATCCAGTCCTCCACCTCCAAATCTCCGTGATGAAGTCCCCTCGCTGCGATCAACGGATCCCGGGCTCTAGCGTCGGCTTCATCGGAGTAATGGGCGGGCTAGGTCGTCGACTTCGATGCCGAAGATGATCTACGTCGAGGCAACACAAGATCAAGCTCCAACTTCATCAAGCCATGAAACTTGTGAAGAAAACACCCTATACTATTTGGCAAGTGGTAGAGGATGAAGAAATAGGATGTGGGTTCACTTTAGAATTGGATTTCTCACTCTTTTTCTCAAATCACCACTGAAGCTAGCAAGCTTCTTTCTTCTTGAAGAAGAAGAAGAAGAAGAAAAAGAATATGATAAGAATTCTTGGAAAAAAGAAAATAAGTCATTCTTATCATATTAGCAACCATGGTTAAGATAACAAGTGTAGAGAATAAACTATGGTTCAAGTGAATGGTTAGGGTTAAGGAAAGACACAAAATGGTCAAACTATTCAAAGCTTCATGAAGCTTCAAAAGAAAATCCAAAATTAGCCACCGTTTTATTTCTTTCTCAAATGAATAAATAAATAAATAAATAAGCAAATAAATCAAATGAAACCCTAACCATTAACTAACCATGGTTTAATACAAACATACACCTAAGTTAGCATGTATCATCAAACATGATACAAACTTGTGCACAAAAATATATCACATATACTGTGTGCACAAACAAGTGAGAAAAACATCTTAAGTGAACCAATATTAGTTAATGTAAAGTGATATATCAAATATATAATTATACATTAAATCATTAAATCAACACTTGACTTAATGATCCGGTCATATCACATATAACCGACTAATATCAATAGTAACAACTTATCGAATCAACACTTGATCCGATAACTCGGCTATATCGCATATAACCGATCAATGTCACAAATCGTGAGAATCGAATACAGTATCACATACTGGTATTATTCTCGGTCCCGCACATATCTCATATGCGCTCCTATTTCGTTTCGCTTGAGCCAGGAAACCTCTGTGTAGGACTTTAAAGACTCGTCAATACGCCGGCAGCAGGTGATGATCATATCAAACACCCACAAGCCGCAAGCGGTTTGCTAAACGTAACGGCCACCCGGGTATTGAGTGATCAGAAGATCAACGAGCAAGCTCGCTCACCCTCCTGTGAATCCAACCAGTAACATTTACCGTACAGTCCGGTCTGTTCGTCTGATATGTCGCATATCTCGCCTAGGGGTGGTAAACGTCAGACCCCAATAGCTCGATAAGTCGTGTCGATATGAGGTCTATAACAGTTCGAGAAACTACATGTAACACTTACTAGTATATCTCAGCAATCCTGGCCAGGGATTTCCGGTTATAGCCAATCGAACACAGCGCAACATCAACTCCCTATACCGGGAGAGACGAATCCCCTCCTATCGCTCATTGCCTCCATGTGATTCGGGACTGTACCCAAAAACCACCGTTTTGCACGCCCTCTTGGACATGGTAAGGTGGAAATCAAAGCATAGTGGGAATCACACAAGACTCTATGACGATCTCGGGTCTACAGACTAACCTGTACCAGTGTCACCAGAGAACTGCCATCTGACGTAAGGTATAATACCATCTGGGAGTTCTCGGCGAGTCCGTCCAGTGTACCCAGTCTCCACTGAGCACCCGTATATCATCTCTGATGTCAAACACCAATGGATATGGGATCATCCATCGCCCATCTGTATGGGTCGAGAAGGTATACGCTAGTCTACTCTGGTATATCGATGCCCAGTCTCGATACACCCACGACTAGGGACCTTGAAGGATGTACTTATAAACTACCATGTCCCCACTAGTATGATCTGCATCATAGTCCAGGTAGTCAAGTACACATCCTAAGGGCTTTACCAACATGTAACAGAGAGACAATCAGTGCACACGTTAAAGTAAAGAGTAACCAGATAGCATACTATCATATCGAGCAAGAAAGTCATCCCTATATATGTCCAAGCATCCACTACAATATATATCCTATGTATAGTAATGGCCTCTAGGGCATACATATAACTAACAATCTCCCACTTGCACTAGGGCCATCTGATAGCAGTGGTCGTAGTATCTCATACTCAACCATCCCATAAAAGTCTCTCTTTGGGAAAAGGCCTTCGTGAGTGGATCCTCCGTGTTGTCCTCTGAGTCTACTCTCCTAACCTCGATCCCCTGGAGATCAACCATCTCCATGATCAGGTGATACTGCCTCAGAATATGTCTGGATTACTGATGGGACAGGCGTTCCTAGGCATAAGCCACAACTCCATTGTCTAACAATAGGAGGAACGATGTTCATCTCATGAACAAATATACATCCAGGCTGCCTCTTTGGTAGCATCTTAAGTAGCGATGTATCCAGCCTTTATCGTCTAGTTAGCCACAGTATCTAGCTTGGAACTTTTCCAACATACCGTCCCTTTATTAAGGGTAAAGACAATGCCTGTGACTGACATTCAGTCGTATCATCACCCTGGAACACTTCCAGTGATTCTCCCCAGGATCAATTGATACCATCTCACTTCAACAAGTGAGAATCCTAACATCCATTTAGATCTATCTCATAGATCCAAAACCCAGGATTTAGGAGGTATCATTTTGACCCTATATGAAGAATCCTTGTGATAAGCGGAGATTGACCGAGCGTAGCATAGGAAACCCCTTTCCTTATCAAGAGTATGTCATCCACGTACTCTACGAGGATCACTACCATACTCCCTACTACCTTTTTGTTTATACAAGGTTCATCTACCATTTTGATGATGTCAAACTCTTTGACTAACTCATCAAAACAGACGTTCCAACTCCGCGATGCCTGCTTTATCACATAAAGCATCTTGTACACGTTTCCGCTGCTCCCACTGTCTACGAAGCCCTCTGGCTGTGTACTTACAGACGCTCTCTTATAAAACATCATTTAGAAAAGCAGCCATGACATCCAACCACCAGATATCGTAGTCATGGTATGTAGCCGTGGCAAATAGGATCTGTATAGACTTAAGCATAGTCCCCAGAAAAGGTTTCATCATTATCCATGCCTGGTCGATGATGAAAACCTTTAACATGTCTAGCTTTGAAAGTCTCAACTTTTCCATCTACACCAAGTAATCTTCTCAAGATATACTTGCTCCTGATGGGGATTTAACCCTTCAGATAAAGCAACCAAAGTCCATACTTTGTTGGTGTATAAGGATTCCATCTCATATCGCTAAGCATCCAGCCGTTCTTACAGAGTCTCACTCCTGATGGCCAGCTCGAAACTAGTTGGGTCATCATCTCATGATGCAATCCTCGCTCCCACTGTCATAGAGAAACCGAAGTATCTCTCAGGTGGGTGAGGAACCCTACTAGATCCGCGGAGAGGCTGAGGTTCGTTGGAATCTGCTGAATCCTTTGGTTCTACCAAATCATTAGCTGTAGTTTGTATAGCTGGAACTTTTCCAGTTCTACAGAACTGACCTTGCCTCGATCTTGTCCGGATTTTGCTTTTACACATAGGCCGGACAACCCCAAATCTTAACTGACTTAAGAGATGGGCTCTTCCCTTTCCATATCACATATGAAGTGGTTGACAACTGATTTGATTGGAACCCTATTCATTAGGTATGCAACTTCATAAGTGCATAACTCCCAAAAAGGAAATAGGAAACTCAGTAGTACTCATTATAGAGCACACCATATTACATAGGGTGCTATTGCTCCGCCCCGATATACCATCGTGCTATGGTTTATACGGAGGAGTAATGCTGAGAGAGAATCTCATTCTCCTTTAGAATAGTTCAGGAATTCTAAGCACAAGTATTCTCCTCCCTGATCGTATCATAGGACATAATACTTATACCCGTATTGGTTCTCTACTTCTAACTTATATTCTGTGAATATCTCAAAAGGTTCGGACTTGTGTTTCAGCAGGAACATATGTCTGAATCTTGAGAGATCATCAGAGAATGTAATGAAGTACAAAGAACCGGTCTTGGCATGTGTAGACAGGGGACCTTTATACATCAACATGTATCATCCTAAGAGTTGACTAACTCTTTCTTTGTTTCTGGTAAACGGAGCTATGGTCATCTTATCTTTGTGACATGACTGGCAAGTTTCACAAGATGTAAATTCAAACTGATTTAAATATGCATCTTTATGTAACTTCAGCTAGTCGGGTCGCATTGATATGACCTAGTCTACAATACCACAAGAAGAATCCGTTCATTTCTGAACTCTTCCTCTTGTGTGTGTTCTGTATACTAGGAATTGTAGTTTGATTTAGAACATAAATGCTTTTAGATAACGTGCCTGAACCGATCAACTTTTGATATAGGAAATGTTCAAAACATTATCCAGCAATACAAAATTTTATCATTTCTTTACTAATAAAGAGACTGATATGATTTTGTATATCAGGTCCGGTATCTAATAACATTCGTTCAGAATCAATGTATTTTGGTAATACAGGGTGAAAGTGACCAACAGACTTGGCTGCAACACTTGCCCCGTTTTCTGTCTCATGAAACTTATCACCCGTTCTCAGTTCTCTACCTTTCTGTAGCCCTATGTAACAGATTACATATCTGGGATCCTGATCCGGTATCAAATACCCAGGACGTGGAGGATATAGAGAAATAGTTCTTTGTAATGAACACACCCGAAGGAGATGCATCATATGCACTTTCTTCATTTGGGCGGCACGGGAAATCTGGTATTCCCCAATTTCCTGCTCTGTCTTATAACAATTATAAGTTGGAGCGGGACCAACGTTCCCCAGCTCAGTATAACAAGCGGGTTCGGTCAATACATCCGTATTATTATCTTGATTAAGGCGTGATATGGTCGCTACCTGGAGAGAGAGAGAAGAAAACACTCAGCGTGCGCTCTTGCAAGAATAGATTGGTTATTATTTTATCTAATCAGGATGGCTCCCACTGTTTTTATCAAATCTTCCTTCAAACCCTAAAAGGAAAGACTAGCCGGGATTAATTACACACTACAAGTTCGCCAATCTTTCAGCCAGGCCAGTGTCGGTACTTTGAGGGAGGTCCCCCGTGCTTTCGCACGAACCTAATTAATGTAAACCTCGTTTTCCCAGAGGCGTAACCTCGTTAACACCTTTCTAGACACCTACTTGATCGGCTAATTGTAATGTGTAAAACTCTTTCAGGAGTAACTCTTACTCGCAGCGGGTATCGGGATCCAACTATCTCATAGAAGGTATGCAATCTCATTGCAAATTTCAACACTTGAAATTCCCGATAATATTTTTCCCCTAACGTGCTATGACCTTGACGAAAGCCAACAAACCATAGCCCGCTAGTCAAGTTCAACCCATACATTTCTTGATTGAATTAAACCCACCCGCACGACCCTTGACGAAAGCCAACAAAGCCGCACGACTACCCTAATCCAATCGCATCATATGCAGCAGATAAGCAGCATATAGCTACCGCACACTACACCTTGACGAAAGCCAACAAATGTAGCACGAATACTATATACAACTTATCTGAAATGACGGAGGGCTACGACAGGTTTTTCTAAAAACCTATTGTGTAATGAACTTGATATCGTTGTAGAATCAAATGATTTTAAAATGGAGTGTTTTTGAGGCTTTTCTAGTTTTGCTAAAGGGGTCACTCCCGGTGAAGGGATCATCGGCCCTTTCCTCGTCGAATGAGGTGCGGGATATATCATATATATCGCTGTGCAAAGCAGAAACTATAGAAGCTATCAAAAGACAAACCGAGTGTGTAGCATCAGCCAGTTATTGCTAAAGGAGTCACTCCCGGCGAAGGGATCTCGGTCCTTTCCTTATCGAATAAGGTGCAGGATATATCATATATATCGCTGTGCAAAGCAAGAACTGTAGCTACCTGTTTTATTTTTGAAATTCGATTCTACAACATCTTTAGGTTTCTTTTACTTTCATTAATCACATTAATGAAGTCCCATCATTTAATTACCTAAACATCACAGATAAATACGACGTACGCTTATGCCATCCGCATTCGCCTCGATGTCCCCTCGTGCACCGTTAGGTTAGGTAACTAACGACAGAGCGGGGCAGGGCTAGCGCGGGTGTAAAACATAAGTAACGTCTATATAATATATCATATATACTATATACTGTATCCATCACAGAACATATCACATGATCACATCACAGATAACGCAGCAGAAAAATTATATGAAACATTGGATATACTAGGACGTCCGTGTTTTCAATACGAGCCAGTATAAAACATGGATTCCACGGTCGCGATGAATAGCCAAACCCATACCCCTAGACCCCTACGAGAGCGGCAAGCAACCCTACCAATTCTAGAGTTAGGAGACCCGTACTCGACTCCTCGAGTTGGTCTCCCTCTGGACTCCAGACCCCGGTTTCTTGTGCTCCCCTCCTTGGGTTTATCCTAGTGCGGAAAAGTAAATAATATACAAAGGGTGACATCTTCCGCAACCTGGAAGTGCCCCAATAAAAGAATATTACATACAAGTTTTTACATGAATGAAAATGAAAAAAACACTCATCTCACATAAAAAAACCCCAGCTATTCAAACACGACGATCCAATATAACATATCCAGCAACGCATAACATCACATGTCATCAACGTAAGTAAATATGTCCATCCCAATTGTCGTTGACATATAGCAACGAAACCGGCGATATCACATATTACACTTACGGTCGCAAAAAAGAAAGTGTAAAACTACAATAGTTGGAATCCGCAACCTGTTTAGACATCGCATGCCTAATAAATGAAATACTTAGACATCGCATGCCTAACAATTATAAACCCCGCATTTTAGTCTCATTATCGAAAACTCTTTTCAATATCAAGTCGGGTAATTCAACAAGATTCCCGACATCCTGATCGAATGCTCGTCGCAAACTTCAGTAGACGGCCGCACCCCCGATGCCGTCGACGAAGTGCACCAAGGCGGAACACCGCTGCCGCGAGCACCCGAACGGATGCTTTCGGCGACGGGGTTCTCCTACAGTCACTTGGTCGGGGCTAAGGGGTGTAGCTGTCTATTAAGTTTATCGGCGAATATCCGCGTATGCTACGTGATTGCGACGGACTTTTGATCACATCAAAATTCCGTGGCAACCAATCAAGTGAGACTAAACTGCTATGTTTATAACATTCAAATCAGTTATCTCATAACTACATGTGGATTCCAAATATTGTATCACAATCCAGATAAACGAAAATGTTAAACTTTCCGATCGAACTGTCGAACACCCAAGTTTTCCCGAAACAGCTCAACACATGAAACAAGTTTAAAAACATTCACTTCATGCCTCAGTACCAACGTTCCAGCCGTAGAAGGGTCAAGCCAACGCCTCACATGTGGCACGCCGTACTGCCCCAAACCCTAAGGTTCAAAGGGCAGTTCAAGATGGTCACATAATCTAGTTAAGGTTTGTTGTCTTCTAGAGGGTCCATCGCGTTACTTGCACTACTTAGAACGTTATTAAACCACGGAAAGATCCAACACTTGGAAATTTCCCGACAGGGGAAAAGGTGGGTACTTATATCCGGTCGAACTTTTTAACATATTCAATAATTATCCGGAAAACACATAGACAAGATTAGACAATCTGATCGAATCCACGAGTTCGCAAAACAACCCCAGAAAACTCAACTCTTGAGTGCAAATTAAAAATTCCCAGAAAACTCAGAACCTGAAGAAACAAGTTACTGTGCAAAAATGGAAGGATGATCTCATCATATAGCCGCGGAACCGCCGCAGAAGCCAAGCTTCTGCCGCGGTTCCGCCGCGCTTTAGCCGTATCTTTTAGTGATTTTTGCACCGTAATTCTTAGAACTTCCTGCTGAATTTTTTAAGAATTTTTAATCTGGAAAAAACCAAGTTTTGAAAAAATGTCCAAAGAGGGGTATTCGGTTAGGGTTTCGAGCTCGAACGGACTTCTAGCTTCGTCTACTCATCCTACGGCTCTAGCTAGGCTCTGATACCACTGTAGGGTTCCTAGGCACACTAATGAGGTCTCACAAGGTATCAACCATGCCAATTTCAAATTTTTCCGGTGCCGAGAAACCCTAATACGGATCGTTAACTAGAGTTTAGGCGAAACAACAAGCTACTAAACTACTTTAGTGCTAAGTGAACGGAAATACAACCTTTGTAGATCCGGTCCTCCACCTCCAAATCTCCGTGATGAAGTCCCCTTGCTGCGATCAACGGATCCAGGGCTCTAGCGTCGGCTTCATCGGAGAAATGGGCGGGCTAGGTCGTCGACTTCGATGCCGAAGATGATCTACGTCGAGGCAACACAAGATCAAGCTCCAACTTTACCAAGCCATGAAACTTGTGAAGAAAACACCCTATACTACTTGGGAAGTGGTAGAGGATGAAGAAATAGGAAGTGGGTTCACTTTAAAATTGGATTTCTCACTCTTTTTCTCAAATCACCATTGAAGCTAGCAAGCTTCTTTCTTCTTGAAGAAGAAGAAGAAGAAAAAGAATATGATAAGAATTCTTAGAAAAAGGAAAATAAGTCATTCTTATCATATTAGCAACTGTGGTTAAGATAATAAGTGTAGAGAATAAACTATGGTTCAAGTGAATGATTAGGGTTAAGGAAAGACACAAAATGGTCAAACTATTCAAAGCTTCATGAAGCTTCAAAAGAAAATCCAAAATTAGCCACCATTTTATTTCTTTTTCAAATGAATAAATAAATAAATAAATAATCAAATAAATCAAATGAAACCCTAACCATTAACTAACCATGGTTTAATACAAACATACACCCAAGTTAGCATGTATCATCAAACATGATACAAACTTGTGCACAAAAATATATCACATATACAATGTGCACAAACAAGTGAGAAAAACATCTTAAGTGAACCAATATTAGTTAATGTAGAGTGATATATCAAATATATAATTATACATTAAATCATTAAATCAACACTTGACTTAATGATCCGGTCATATCACATATAACCGACTAATATCAATAGTAACAACTTATCGAATCAACACTTGATCCGATAACTCGTCTATATCGCATATAACCGATCAATGTCATAAATCGCGAGAATCGAATACAGTATCACATACTGGTATTATTAGCGGTCCCGCACATATCTCATATGCGCTCCTATTTCGTTTCGCTTGAGCCAGGAAACCTCTGTGTAGGACTCTAAAGACTCGTCAATACGCCGGCAGCAGGTGATGATCATATCAAACACCCACAAGCCGCAAGCGGTCTGCTAAACGTAACGGCCACCCAGGTATTGAGCGATCAGAAGATCGACGAGCAAGCCCGCTCACACTCCTGTGAATCCAACCAGTAACACTTACCGTACAGTCCGGTCTGTTCGTCTGATATGTCGCATATCTCGCCTAGGGGTGGTAAACGTCAGACCCCAATAGCTCGATAAGTCGTGTCGATATGAGGTCTATAACAGTTCAAGAAACTACATGTAACACTTACTAGTATATCTCAGCAACCCTGGCCAGGGATTTCCGGTTATAGCCAATCGAACACAGCGCAACATCAACTCCCTATACCGGGAGAGACGAATCCCCTCCTATCGCTCATTGCCTCCATGTGATTCGGGACTGTACCCAAAAACCACCGTTTTGCACGCCTTCTTGGACGTGGTAAGGTGGAAATCAAAGCACAGTGGGAATCACACAAGACTCTATGACGATCTCGGGTCTACAGACTAACCTGTACCAGTATCACCAGAGAACTACCATCTGACGTAAGGTATAATACCATCTGGGAGTTCTCGGCGAGTCCGTCCAGTGTACCCAGTCTCCACTGAGCACCCGTATATCATCTCTGATGTCAAACACCAATGGATATGGGATCATCCATCGCCCATCTGTATGGGTCGAGAAGGTATACGCTAGTCTACTCTGGTATATCGATGTTCGGACCTCCACTTAGTTTCACCCAAGCTGCCCCGTCTCGATACACCCACGACTAGGGACCTTGAAGGATGTACTTATAGACTACCGTGTCCCCACTAGTATGATCTGCATCATAGTCCAGGTAGTCAAGTACACATCCTAAGGGCTTTACCAACATGTAACAGAGAGACAATCAGTGCACACGTTAAAGTAAAGAGTAACCAGATAGTATATTATCATATCGAGCAAGAAAGTCATCCCTATATATGTCCAAGCATCCACTACAATATACATCCTATGTATAGTAATGGTCTCTAGGGCATACATATAACTAACATGTATAGTGTCACAGATGGTGAGTGGGAGTAAGATATTAGGAATTAGGTGATTATATCCTCATTATATCGGAATTCGTTGTAATTGGTGATATTTGAGGAAATCGCCTGGGTTTTGCCTGACGGCAAATATTTGGTTTTGAATATCCGTTGTTAAGCACCAGTTTCAAACTGATATATCTGTATGTATTTTATAAAGTGAGATATAACTTTTTGAAATTATATCTGTGACATTTATATATATCAGTTTGTGATTAGGTAAGGTGCATTCAACAGTGATGTAATTCTTCTTAACCATAGTACAGTTTTCAACTTACGATGCACAAGGTTTAAGTTATTAAACTCAGTGGACTTATACAAACTATTGTATGTTGTCCAGTGTCCATTAGGACAAAGGGGCTGGTACCCATAATGTATTCTGTTTACTTATGACTTCTCCAGTTCTAGACAAGTATTTCGTTGAAATGCAAGGTCCTGATATTGAGAAGTTATAGGTATAAGAATAAAGTAGAGAACCATTTGTTGGAAGTATCAGGATTCTTCGAGGTAGTCGAAGATATAGATACTTGTGTTCGATATTCCGTTGATAGTAATAGTTTTGAGAACTAGCTTCTCTTTCGGGTTACTCATATGTGGATGCACTCTTAGATGAGTAATGCTGCTTGACCTCATTCCACGTAGTTGACATGCACTGGAGACAGCTGCATGATTTGAATCTGGTTCTAATTAAATTAGTTCCTTTATTTCTATATGGTATATAGAATGGTTTCATATCTTAACGATGTTAAGATATAGGGAGTTGTCCGACTGATGCTTAAAACTAGAATCCGGATAAACTCTTGGCACGTTTCAGTAATGGCAGTTTGTGGGTTATCCCGGGCTTTGACGAGGGTTAACTTTCTACCATAAGGAAGATCAATAGTAATATTGTTCTTGACTCGACACAGTTTTAGTAAAATGGATTTTTTCAGGAAAAAACAAGTGGGAGTATGGTAGAACTGGAAGTGATTCCAGAACCACAAACGATCACTGAAGATTTAATAGAATCTGAGGATTAAATTAGTTTCAACATTCCATTAGCCACTCCGCAGATTTGGTGGGTAACCTAAAGCACCCGATTGGTACTTCGGTCTTCTCAGAGACGGCGACAGGGAGGTTCTTGTTTACCCAGACTTGCCATTGCTGTTGTTCTAGACTATAAGACCCAGCAGGAGGATGAGTATAGCGTCGTTCTAAACTAGTTTTAGAAGTGCACGTGTATATGACTCAGCCAGAGGGTTTTTGTAGTCAGTGGGAGCAGCGGAAGCATAGTGGGCAAGTAGCTTATGTCTATAGACTAAAGCGGGTATAGCGGAAATAGATCATCTATTTTTGATGTGACAGTCATACACTTTGACTTCATCAGAAAAGGATCTGGATCTGGTAAGAAGGTAGTAGGGAGTGATGTCCTGGTATTTGGATGACATACTCTTGATAGGAAGATATCTTCCTATACTATGATCGGTTATACAGTGGTTGTCACAAGGTTTTTCTCCACACAGGATATAGATAAAATATCTGGTTTTCTGGTCACTAGATCTATGGTTTTAGATCTAGATTTGGGAAGTGTCCCAATTTGGGTACTTGACACTATTCTAAAGTGTTTTAGAATGGACGGCTCCTGGTATGGTGGTGGACCTTCAGGTGATGGAGTCACTCTCACTAAAGGTGTCTTACAGACTAAAGGGGAGAAGGATCTGCATGATTAGCATATCACTCGCTTAGAAAATTGAGTTAATCATAAAATGTCAAGTACCACACCAGATCTTGTTTTTGCACTAGCTGCAATAAACATATATTAATCCAATCCTGGAGAAATGTAGGTAAGCATTTTATGAATATAAATGGATGTTTTAGGGATATGGTAACGGAAGCCTCCTTTAGGAGACGATTATCATTTCAGGCTTCCAAGCTGACCTAAATTACAGAGTGGCTGTCTGAGTTATAGTTTTTCCCTCTTCTGAGGGATAGTATGTTGGACAGGTGGTCCAAGCGGATACTGAGGATGGCATGGCGCAGGATACTGATTAAATTCAGTAGATGATACAGTCTAAGAAGTTTGCTGGATTTGGAGTTCATTTATGAACTGGGTCCCATCGGTTATCCAAACATATTCTAAGACAGGTATTGCTCATTTCGGGAGATAGCTTTCTCCACGAAGCTGAGATATAGAGAGATACAGAAAGAAACGCTGGAGCGGACCCACTCACTGAGGCTATTTCTCAAACACAATAGTTTCGCAAACGGGCTTTGCTAGACTGATTAGTAGAGGAGTTGGGTGTTCGGTATCACACGGGCTGTGAGTATGCGATACCGCAAAAATTGGCCTTAAGTGCAAGTGGGAGATTGTTGGCTATAGTGCCCTCAAGGCAATTATCATAGTCGTAGGTAGGCAATTGCGATGATTGAGGGAGGACCTATACCGATGGAACAGTCTTACTCGAGATGATAGAATACTATCTGGTTTGTCTTTATCATCACTATTACATGTTGATAGAGCCTATAGGATTCTTTCTTGACTACCAGCATTATGATGGCGATCATATACGTGAGAGCTGGGGGTCTATAAGAACATTCTTAAATGTCCCTAGTCGTAGGAGTATCGAGACTGGGCATCGATACTCCAGTAGAGAATAATGTATACTTATCTAGACCCTGACGAGGGGCGATGGCCGGTCTCATAAGCCATTGGTGTCAGTTGTTCACCTAAGATAGTATACAGGTGCTCATTGGGTTATGAGTACACTGGACGGACTCACCGGGAACATACAAGTTGGTATTATACCTATTGTCAGATAGCAGTTCCCAGGTGACATGTGTACAGCTTAGTCTGTCGACCTGAGATCGTCATTTGTCTTGTGTGAGTTTCCACTGTGCTTTGATTACTATCCTACCACGGCTCAAAGGAGTCGTGCAAATAGTTTTTAGTTGGGTACAGTCCCGAGCCACATGGAGGTAGTGAGCAGATCGTTGGGGATTCGCCTCTCCAGGTATTGGGGGTTGATGTTGCGTTGTGCATGTGTAGCCATCACTAGAAATCCTCGGCCGAGATAGTCGAGAATTACCGATCACGGATCGATAGTTTCTCAGGTGGTGATGGGTTACATACCGACACTAATTATCATGTTATTAGGGTTCTGAATTTATCCACCCTCCTAGATTCGATATGCGATACTCTTAGAGGAACAGACCGGACAGTACGGATATTGTCACTGTCAGGCTCAGTAGGGTTCAGGATGAGTTTGCTTGTCGGCCTCCCTTTCGCTCAATACCTGGGTATCCGTTACGTACAGCTAGTGCCGCTGACGTGCTTATTGTTAAACCCACTGCCAGCGTATTGACGAGTCTTTAGAGTCCCACACAGAGGGTTTTCATGGTTCAGGCGATATGGTGTAGATGACGTATGTTGGTACGTACAGGTGTCCGACTAAATATGTGTACAGGCTGCACACGCTTTAATCGGACGGTTGATAATACTAGCGTCTTAGGATTAAGACGGATTATTAAATCAGGTTTTGATTTAATAATTTATATATATGTATTTATATATATATATATTCTAGTATTATTGTTCACTATTCATTTTCTCTCTTGTCTATTCGTATTTTTAGACGAATACACGTATATGCATTTCGATACGTATACCAGGTTGGATTCCATATTTATACGGAATTGTTTCTAGAAGATGGCTGTAACATTTTGGAAAATTAAGAATATTTAATTATAATTTTTATTATAAAAATAATGAAATTGATATTTTTACGAAAATGATATCGCTTATGAATTTGGGTATCGGAATCATATCCGAAAAATGTAATTATTTTGATAAATATGAATAAGTGGGTGATATCAAGAAAATGATATTTTAATTATTTTATCATGACATTGTATTTGTCATTAAGCAAATGATAATTATGTGATAGATTTATCATTCCATATGTTTTATGTTATATGCATTTGGATTTATGATATGAAGGTTTTTACTTATTATTATATTTTTATCATGGATGGCATATATCATTATATGTTAACCTTCACACAAACGCCTCATTTTCACCCTTACTTATAACCTTACACCTCCTCCTTCATAGCTTTACACCTCATTCTTCAAATCTAACACCTCCTCCTAGCATGAATCATTCATGCTTCATCAAGTGACACAACCTCCTTCCTCTCATGACACCTCCACCTCTTATCCTACACCTCATGCTTTCTCTACATATCTTCTCACTTCATTTACACATAACACTTAGAGAAATTTAGTAGCTATTCCAACTGAAACAATACCCTTTTCAGCTTCAAACCAATAAATTCTAAGTGTTCATACCAAAAGAATGAGAGCAATGACTCTCTTCATCAACTTGTGCACATCATCAAGCATGATCTATTACCAATCCTAGATGCTTCCACATACAAATTAAGAACTGGTGTTCTACTATACACAAATATCCATAGGTATATCTTCCTCTCTTTTCAAATTATTCAGTTCTGTCCAATATCAGTTTCCTTTGCAAAAATAGAAAACATGAACTTTTGTGATGTTAAACCTACTGTAAATAAATCTAGAACTAATACATATAATCACTAGAAAAACTAGCAAGACCAGAAGTATAATGAGCCAACTAAGAGACAACACTTGAAACCAGATCCCCAAACTCCTTGTTTGATCCAGCGATACCAACCCCAAATCCGGCGACGCCGGCCTCCTGATGTCTTTTTGTGTTGGTTTTTCTTCTGTGGCCTATTTTGAGTAAAATTTGGTCTCTAGTATTGTTTGGGTTGTCTAAATATTTACGAAGTAAAATCTGAGATAGTTTTAGAAATGGTTTTATCAAAATTCAGATATTTACGATACGGAGTTTTCGTATTTTGATGTTGCAGCTGAACCGTTAACGTTTATACGTTAACGAAAGAATTATATTGTCATCTTTGGAGTAAGTGAGCTGTAGGTTCTAACCTACGGATGCTTAGCTCGTTGTTTTGGTTTTCGATATGATATTTACATCAATGCGATTTAAATACGAATATACGTACGATTCAAGGATTTCGAGACGGATTGGGTGATATAGCGGCATGGATTCAGCAAGCTTTTAAGTTGGTGAGTAGATTTACATTTATGGGGGAAGTCGGGTGGATGGCGTATAGCACCCCCATAACTTATAAGTATTATTATGATATCTAGTTAGTGTAGTATTTATTCAAGATATTGATATAGTATCGCATCTTGTATGTCCTTCATTTGCATAAAGTTTCATATGTAGTTTTAAATGAGATACGTACGTGATGTTAGATCCGTACAACTTGGATATGATTTGATGGATTTGTACAAGGGATTATGACGTACTTGAAATGATACAGATATCGCTATGATGAGATATTATATAAGAGTTTATACGTATTAGAATTGATGAAATTCGTATGCTGAATAACGGCAAGGTTTTCCTTTAGACTCGTAGAAATAGGTGATATTCCGTTTTAGGACGTAATACATGTGTGATCTATATTCTTTTAAAAACCATGATTCTTTTATGTTTTAATAAAATACTAGGATGCAGTGCCAATTTCCAAAACGAATATCTATTTTAAATATAGGGCATCTTCCTTATTTCAAACATTTCGTTTACTCCTGAAGATAATGGTATAGCTCACAGCAAATAATTACAATAGTTACGTTTAGATTACTTTACAAGTTACATTATATTATCGACGTTATCTACGATACGAACACTCTGATAGAACACTGCACAAATACCAATGAATACTATACTGCACAAGCACGTAAATATATGTTATAGTACACCTCATTGGTACTGCCATGTCACTGTAGAACCGTTCTGTTGTATAATGTGTATATATACTGTAAGTCCACGTTGCGACCCCCGGTTCTTACGGGGAGGCGGAAACGGTATAAAAATCAAATTTTTAGCGCATGGGGCAACATGGAGTAACAAAGTCGGGATCTTTTCTAAACTAAAACTAGCAAACTTGCTAAAGAGAGTTAGCTACTCGGAAAGATGGTTATACCTAAACTTGAACTCCTTCTTCTTCAAACTTTGTGGAGGTTGATGGTTCTTACCTCGTAGCCTTCTTCCGTCGAAGATGGATCCACCTGAGGGTTCAACCTTCGGGCTCTAACTCGAACTTTGAGTGAACTAAGATCTCCGGCTTGCTAAACCTTGAACCCTAGAGAGAGTAGAGAGTATCTATGGGGTGCTTTCTTTTTCAAGGTGAGGGATTCTCAACACATGAGAAGGAATCACCTTGAACTTGAGGAAGAAGAAGATGAAGTGAGGAGAGAGAATGATTATGAAAGAATGAGCTCTTTTCTTTTGCAACCATAACTAAAAGAAAAGGAATTATCTAATTAATAATAATAAATCAAAAATGAAATAGTTGATGGTTGTATTTGGAATGACCACTATCATAACTTTCAATAAATGAGTGTAAGCATGAATCAAGGAGAATCCTTTCAAAGCATGATGGTGGTCAACATTCAACCATGGTCAATAAGTCAACCATGGTCAACAAGTCTACAAAATCAACCATAACAATATTTCATTTAATTACTATTATTAATTGATATTTCATAAATCTATTAGGGTTTGGAAAATGACGACTGTCAACTGTGCATACGCACCCGTTCCGAAACCCTAATGAAATACCTCATCCTCCGCCTCAAGCAACTGTGCATACACACCTGCATTCTCGTTCCGAGGAACAAGAATACCAAGATATAAAAGCAACCCCAAAACATATACCAGTATCTGGCTCAAACCAGAGCCTGCCAGTATAATCCGTCCGGACTCCAAACGTGCACAAGTGCGCGGATGAGAACGAACCCTGCCGCAAAACCATGCGACCTCTACTCATTTTGCCCAGAGGCGAATACCCTCTGTGTGGGACTCTAAAGACTCGACACTACGCTGGAAGTGGGTTTAACCACAGACCGCAAGCGGCACTAGCTGTGCGTAACGGTCCCCAGGTAGATGCCGACAAGAAGGCTGACGAGGTGAACCCCATCTGAACTCCTACTGCGTCTGAATGTGACATTCTCCGTACAGTCCGGTCTGTTCGTCTGATACATCGCATGTCGGGCCTAGGGGGCGGTAAAACGTCAGTCCCCCAATAGCGGTACAAGTCGTGTCGGAGTGAAGCCCAAAACACCCTGAGATAACACTGGAAGCCTACCAGTATATCTCGCTTGCCCTGGCCAGGGACTACTCGTGTAATGGCTCTCCTAGACACAGCGCGATGTTAACCCCCAATACCGGGAGAGACGAATCCTGTCTAACCGTCACTGCCTCCAAGTGCTTCGGGACTGGACCCAACCACTACCTGTTTGCACGACTCCTTTGAGCCGTGGTAGGGTAGTGATCAAAGTGCAGTGGGAACACACTCGAGGCGAAGTGCCAGTGTCAAGTCAGCGGACTAAGCTGTACTCATGTCACCTGGGAACTGATAACTGACGATAGGTATAATACCAACCTGTCAGTTCCCGACGAGTCCTGTCCAGTGTACTCGTAACCTAACGAGCACCCGTATACTATCTCCAGTACGACGTACTGATGGTTGTGGGACAGACCATCTCCCACACTGGGATGAGAAGCGCATACGCTAGTCTACTCCGGAGTATCGATGCCCTGTCTCGATAGTCCTGCGACTAGGGACCTGTATAAGGATGTGCTTATAGATTACCCAGCCCCCACTAGTGTGACTGCCATCACAACGCTGGTAATCAAGCAAAGATCCTAAGGGCTCCACTAATGCGTATAGGTGATATCGCAAAATAAACACATGTACACATTGAAGTAGAAACAAACCAAGTAGCATACTACTATATTGAGCATGATTGTTTATACAAGGTGAATATCCCAAGCTTCCAATAAGTAATATACAAACTAGTATGATACAGTAATGGCCTCTAGGGCATATACACTAACAATCTCCCACTTGCACTAAGGCCATGTACTGGCGTATCGAAGACCTATCATCTCGATCAGCCGCTCGAACTGAGTCTGGGGTAGGGCCTTGGTGAATGGATCTGCAGTGTTTTCTTCTGAAGCAACCCTCCGAACCTCGATCTCCTTGCGATCCACGATCTCCCTGATCAGGTGATACCGCCTCAAGATGTGCCTGGATCTCTGATGGGACCTGGGTTCCTTCGCTAAAGCTATAGCCCCGTTGTTGTCGCAATACAGAGGTATTGGGTCAAAAATGGACGGAACCACCTGAAGTTCTTTCAAGAACTTCCTCATCCAGACAGCTTCTTTTGCGGCATCAGATGCAGCGATGTATTCCGCTTCCATAGTCGAGTCTGCAACGGTTTCCTGTTTGGAACTCTTCCAACACACCGCCCCTCCATTGAGGGTAAAGACAAAACCCGACATGGACTTGGAATCATCCTAGTCACTCTGGAAGCTGGAGTCAGCAAAGGCCTCGATCTGGAGGTCTTTTCCGCCATACACCAAGAACATCTCCTTAGTCCTCCTCAGGTACTTGAGAATGTTCTTTACAGCTATCCAGTGTTTCTCCCCAGGGTTTGACTGATACCTGCTTACCACACTCAGTGCATAAGCTACATCCGGTCTGGTACACAACATCGCATACATTATAGAGCCTACCGCAGAAGCGTAGGGTATAATAGACATGCGATCCCTCTCCAAATCAGTCTTGGGAGACATCTCTTTAGAGAGGGTGATCCCGTGACAAGCCGGTAGGTTACCGCGCTTGGAATCTTCCATACTGAATCTTTTCAGTATAGTGTCGATGTACCTGGACTGTGAAAGTCCTAATATCCTCTTGGATCTATCACGATGGATCCGGATCCCCAGGATGTACGAAGCATCACCCAGGTCTTTCATGGAGAAGCTTTGTGACAAGAAACCCTTGACAGATTGTAGCATAGGAATATCATTTCCTATTAAGAGAATGTCATCCACGTATAAAACGAGGAATACTACAGTTCTCGCTACAAATCTACTATAGATGCATGGTTCATCTGGATTTTTGATAAAGCCAAATTCCTTGACCGTCTCATCAAAACAGATGTTCCAATTCCGTGATGCCTGCTTTAGTCCATAGATGGACTTAAGCAACTTGCACACCTTTCCGCTGCTCCCACTCTGAATGAAACCCTCTGGCTGAACCATATAGACACACTCCTCTAAATTTCCATTTAGAAAAGCGGTTTTTACATCCATCTGCCAAATCTCATAGTCGTGGAAGGCAGCAATGGCAAGAAGGATCCGAATGGATTTCCGCATAGCCACTGGAGAAAAGGTTTCGTCATAGTCCAAGCCAGGTCTTTGACGGAAACCCTTTGCTACAAGTCTAGCTTTATAGGTCTCAACCTGTCCATCTACACCAATCTTCCTTTTGAAGATCCACTTGCATCCTACGGGTTTTACCCCGTCTGGAGCAATGTCCAACGTCCATACTTTGTTGGTGTACATGGGCTCCATTTCGGTCCGCATTGCATCCAGCCATTTTACCGAGTCAACGCTCTGAACGGCCTGCTGGAAGCTAGTAGGCTCATCATAATCTATGATGCAACCTCTCTATCCCCGTCTATGAGAAAACCGTAGTATCTCTCGGGCGGATGAGACTGCCTACTACTCCTGCGGAGCGGCGTAGGAATGTCCTGTTCATTTGAACCCTCTGGTTCCACTAAGCTTTCAGTAATAGTCTGTGGTTCTGGAATTTCTTCCAGTTCTACTGCGCTCCCACTTAATTCTTTTTCTAAGAACTGGTGTTCTAGAAAGTGGGCATGACGAGAAACAAGAACTTTTTGTTCCTCCTCGTAGTAGAAGAGATATCCCTTGGAATTCTTTGGATATCCCACAAACTTACACAGTACTGAGCGCGCCTCGAGCTTATCCGCATGCTGCTTTTTAACAAAAGCTGGACTTCCCCAAGTCTTAATGTGACTGAGATGGGGTCTCTTCCCACACCACATCTCATATGGTGTAGTAGGTACAGTCTTAGTAGGAACTCGGTTCAAAAGGTACGCAGCTGATTCTAGCGCATACCCCCAGAATGATCGCGGTAACTCAGCGTTACTCATCATGGACCGTACCATATCCAATAGGGTTCGGTTCCGTCTCTCCGATACACCGTTGTGCTGCGGAGTGTATGGAGGAGTGAGCTGAGAGAGAATCCCGTTCTCTTTTAAATAATTCAGGAACTCGGCACTTAAGTATTCTCCAGCTCGATCCGATCTTAGAATCTTGATACTTTTGCCGGTTTGTTTTTCTACTTCATTCTTATATTCCTGGAATTTTTCAAAAGCTTCGGACTTATGTTTCATTAAGAAGACATAACCGTACCATGAAAAATCATCCGTAAAAGTAATGAAGTAAGAATAACCGCTTCGTGCATGTGTAGACATTGGACCGCACACGTCGCTGTGTATGAGTCCCAAGAGCTCGCTTGCTCTTACTCCGTGTCCAGTGAACGGAGTCTTTGTCATCTTTCCTTTGAGACAGGATTGACAAGTGGCATATGATTGATATTCGAACGGATCCAAATATCCTTCTGTATGTAACTTAGTCAACCTTCTCTCATTGATGTGACCCAGTCTACAATGCCAAAAGAAAGTCTGATTGATATCCGAAGACTTTCTTTTGTGTGTATTCTGGACATTAAAAATCTGTGGTTGGTTTAATACGTATATACCATTGCTCAATGTACCTGACCCAATCAGAACTTGATTAAGGTGAATGTTTACAACATTACTTACAAACGCAAATTCATAACCTTCTTTAGAAACCAAAGATACAGAAATGATATTACAAGTTGCGTTGGGTACAAAAAAGCAATTACGCAAAACCAAAACATGCCCATCTGACATTCCCAGGTGATAGTCCCCCACGGCTTTAGCATCCATGCTAGCTCCGTTCGCAACTCTGAGGGTCATGTCACTTGCCTTCAAAACCCTACGGTTTCTCAACGCCTGCAAAGAATTACAGATATGATATCCTGATCCGGTATCCAATACCCAGGAAGTAGAGTTTATAGAAAGACAGTTTTCAATAACATACACACCTGAAGCTGAAGCCGCAACCTGCTTCAGTTCCTGTGTCCTGGCTTTCCAAGCCCTGCAATCTTTCTTCCAGTGTCCACTCTTGTGACAATAGAAGCATTCCTCTTTACCCACAAGCTTCCCCGCTATCTTTGTTGCCTTTTCCTTTCCCTTTGTACCCACTTTACTAACACCGCCTCTTGGTTTGGCGGGGGCTTTCTTCCTCTTTCCCTTGGCTTTCGCCTTGGACCTAGAGGAAGAAGATCCTCCTACAAACAAAGCGGGTGTTTCCCTACCCTTCTGTAGGGTGCCCTCTGCGCTCCTCAGCAGGTTGAGGAGTTCTGAAAGTTCAACTTCCTTTTCTTGTAAGTTGAAGTTCAGTATAAACTGGGCGTAAGTGGATGGAAGGGACTGGAGAATTAAATCTGTATAGAGTTCACTGTCCAACGTGGTCCCAAGTTCCGCGAGCTCCTCAGTGTAGCCAATCATCTTAAGCACGTGGTCTGCTACCGATGATCCGACGGCCAACTTTGTCGAAAATAACTTCTTCGACACTTCGTATCTTGCGATACGAGACTGCTCTCCATACAGTTCTTTTGTATGGAGAAATATGGACTCGAGGTCCATATTCTCATGCCTCCTCTGATGTTCGTTGTCCATAGAGGTAAGCACGAGGCACCTGGCCTTCGCGCAATCAATCTCCCAAGTCTTACGGATTTCCTTATCCGCGACGCTGGAGGTGGGACCTGGGACGGGGGGAGCTTTGGTGGTAAGAAGATACCCCAGCTTGTCGTAAGTGATTGCCAATTTGACATTCCTGAGCCAATCTTTGTAGTTTGGCCCTGTCAGTATGTTTTTATCTAGAAGTAACTTAAGTCCAGTCATTTCGAATTTGGTCGCTGCAGGGGGGAGAGAAGAAACACTTTAGCACGATGCTCTTGCAAGTTTAGAATGGTTTTTAATTTGTCTAAACAGGATGGCTCCCACTGTCTCTCGAATCCCTCCTCAAACCACAAAGGAAGAATTAGCCGGGATCAATCCCACCGCACAATACTTGCTTAACCGTTCAGCCAGGCCAGTGTCGGTACTTCGAGGGAGGTTTTCCAACGCTTTCGCGAAGTTCCTTAATTTAAGAACCTCTTTTCCCTAGGGGCGTAGCCCCGCTAACACCTTTCTAGGCACCTACTAGGTTTATAGCATTGATCGTTTAGTGAGAAATTTCCCGAGGAGTAGCATATACTCACAGTAGGATCGGGATCCAAATATCATCGCGTGACGAAAATGAAGGAATCCTACCATAATCATCACACTCCAAATGGTATGCAAATCTAGCAAGTTTCAGTACTTATGAAACTCCCGATGTGGATTTTTGCCCCATGCTCTTATGACCTTGACTTTGGCCAAAATATCATAAGTCACATGTCAAGTTCTACCCGTCACTTTCCAGGTTAATTTGGATCCATCCGTACATACCCTTGACTTTGGCCAAAATGGCAGCACGACTGTCCCAAACCAACGCATCTATCTATGCTACACATGAACACCCAATAGCTACCAATCACTATGCCTTGACTTTGGCCAAAATACACAGCTTGAATACTATTGCCTATTCATGCGAAACGACGGAGGGCTACGAATGGTTTTGGTAAAACCGTGAACGTAGTGAACTTGATATAATCGATGGAACGAGATAGCTTTTAGAAGGAGTGGCTCAAGCTCCGCATTTAAAAGTTAGTTTTGAAAAGAACCGAGTGGTTTTTCGAAAGTGTTCCAACGATTTTAACTTGGTTTATTATCTTGCATTAGTTCTTTTAATGCGTGATATTCTTGCATTAGTTCTTTTAATGCGTCCCATCATTTAATCCTACCATTGCAGAAAACAACCAAAATATGACGTACGCTTATGCCATTCACATTCGCCACGGGGTCCCGTCATCACTCGTTAGGTTACTTAACTAACGACAGAGCGGGGGCTGGGCTAGCGCGGCTGTAAAACATAAGCAACGCCTAAATATAAAGCAATGATAGACATTACAGATCACAGATGAATACATTGGATATACTAGCAATCCGCAATCCGTTCGAGCCTGCAACGAAAAGCGGATTACACGGTCGCGGTGAATAGCAAATACCCCACCCAAGACCCCTACGGGTGCGGCAAACTACCCGCCAAGTACCCGGTAGTTTGTGCACCCCTCCATGGGTCTATCCTAGGAGCAAAAACAGTAAAAAGAATTATACAATGACGGCTACAACCCCGACCCGGTTGTGCGGCCATACAAATAATATTATTACATCAATTTACATTTACAAATGAATGAAAGAAAAACAAAAGCTCATCTCACATCCACCCCGGCTATTCACCCGCGACAGTCCAACACATTCATATACACATTCCAATATCAAACACAGATCACAGAGATGTATAACCCCGACTAATCGACTTATAACGATTAGCCGACGTTCAATACATACAAACATCACAGATATAACCATCATAGTCAAAGTGCAGTGAAGTTCGGAAAAAATACGGAATTATAGGACCCCAAAAGTAAATTTCTGTTCTGGAAAATCTGGGCACATATAATATATCTTAAAAAACCCAAAACCCTACCAGGAGAACACTGCACAAAACCCGATCACGAAAGGACTCCAAACGGCGGCGGTTCCGTGGCAAATGCCTACCTCATGCCGCGGAACCGCGGCGGTTTGAATGAATCAGGGGATCGTTTTTCTTGGGTGTTCACACAAAACCCTGAGCCGATTTTAGGTGTATACCAAATCTTGTTTTGACCAGAAAAAATTTTAACAGAAACTAGGGTTTTGTAAAAGTTTGGATTTTGGATTTTTTCGGTTCCGAACTTCGTTACACTTCACTACCAAGCTAGTTTAAGTTTAGTTAGGCTCTGATACCACTGTAAGTCCACGTTGCGACCCCCGGTTCTTACGGGGAGGCGGAAACGGTATAAAAATCAAATTTTTAGCGCATGGGGCAACATGGACTAACAAAGTCGGGATCTTTTCTAAACTAAAACTAGCAAACTTGCTAAAGAGAGTTAGCTACTCGGAAAGATGGTTATACCTAAACTTGAACTCCTTCTTCTTCAAACTTTGTGGAGGTTGATGGTTCTTGCCTCGCAGCCTTCTTCCGTCGAAGATGGATCCACCTGAGGGTTCAACCTTCGGGCTCTAACTCAAACTTTGAGTGAACTAGGATTTCCGGCTTGCTAAACCTTGAACCCTAGAGAGAGTAGAGAGTATCTATGGGGTGCTTTCTTTTTCAAGGTGAGGGATTCTCAACACATGAGAAGGAATCACCTTGAACTTGAGGAAGAAGAAGATGAAGTGAGGAGAGAGAATGATTATGAAAGAATGAGCTCTTTTCTTTTGCAACCATAACTAAAAGAAAAGGAATTATCTAATTAATAATAATAAATCAAAAATGAAATAGTTGATGGTTGTATTTGGAATGACCACTATCATAACTTTCAATAAATGAGTGTAAGCATGAATCAAGGAGAATCCTTTCAAAGCATGATGGTGGTCAACATTCAACCATGGTCAACAAGTCAACCATGGTCAACAAGTCCACAAAATCAACCATAACAATATTTCATTTAATTACTATTATTAATTGATATTTCATAAATCTATTAGGGTTTGGAAAATGACGACTGTCAACTGTGCATACGCACCCGTTCCGAAACCCTAATGAAATACCTCATCCTCCGCCTCAAGCAACTGTGCATACACACCTGCATTCTCGTTCCGAGGAACAAGAATACCAAGATATAAAAGCAACCCCAAAACATATACCAGTATCTGGCTCAAACCAGAGCCTGCCAGTATAATCCGTCCGGACTCCAAACGTGCACAAGTGCGCGGATGAGAACGAACCCTGCCGCAAAACCATGCGACCTCTACTCATTTTGCCCAGAGGCGAATACCCTCTGTGTGGGACTCTAAAGACTCGACACTACTCTGGCAGTGGGTTTAACCACAGACCGCAAGCGGCACTAGCTGTGCTTAACGGTCCCCAGGTAGATGCCGACAAGAAGGCTGACGAGGTGAACCCCATCTGAACTCCTACTGAGTCTGAATGTGACATTCTCCGTACAGTCCGGTCTGTTCGTCTGATACATCGCATGTCGGGCCTAGGGGGCGGTAAAACGTCAGTCCCCCAATAGCGGTACAAGTCGTGTCAGAGTGAAGCCCAAAACACCCTGAGATAACACTGGAAGCCTACCAGTATATCTCGCTTGCCCTGGCCAGGGACTACTCGTGTAATGGCTCTCCTAGACACAGCGCGATGTTAACCCCCAATACCGGGAGAGACGAATCCTGTCTAACCGTCACTGCCTCCAAGTGCTTCGGGACTGCACCCAACCACTACCTGTTTGCACGACTCCTTTGAGCCGTGGTAGGGTAGTGATCAAAGTGCAGTGGGAACACACTCGAGGCGAAGTGCCAGTGTCAAGTCAGCGGACTAAGCTGTACTCATGTCACCTGGGAACTGATAACTGACGATAGGTATAATACCAACCTGTCAGTTCCCGACGAGTCCTGTCCAGTGTACTCGTAACCTAACGAGCACCCGTATACTATCTCCAGTACGACGTACTGATGGCTGTGGGACAGACCATCTCCCACACTGGGATGAGAAGCGCATACGCTAGTCTACTCCGGAGTATCGATGCCCTGTCTCGATAGTCCTGCGACTAGGGACCTGTATAAGGATGTGCTTATAGATTACCCAGCCCCCACTAGTGTGACTGCCATCACAACGCTGGTAATCAAGCAAAGATCCTAAGGGCTCCACTAATGCGTATAGGTGATATCGCAAAATAAACACATGTACACATTGAAGTAGAAACAAACCAAGTAGCATACTACTATATTGAGCAAGATTGTTTATACAAGGTGAATATCCCAAGCTTCCATTAAGTAATATACAAACTAGTATGATACAGTAATGGCCTCTAGGGCATATACATGTGTTAATATAAACAGGTTGTTACACCGTAGAACACTTGCACAAATACTAATGATTGCCATGTTGCACGAGCACATACGCGTATGCTACACTACACATCATTAGTATGGTCATGACACTGTAGAATTGAGATCATTATGCCTATGTGATATAATTACGTAGTCTTTCTTTATTCCTTTTGTAAATTATGAATACTAGTACTATAGATGTTGTATTTGACTCTTATGGACTTTTTGGATATTTTAATCCTGATGATATATATCAGTGGTATGGGACACTGTTATATATATATATATATGCAAGTATTCTTATTTCATACCTGATATTTTGATATGTTGAGTTAAACGTCCACCATGAGTTTTTTGCTTTCTGATTTTGATTCCGAACCGAGTTGGGGGTCATACGGTTGCGGATTTACAAGTTATCCAGACTGAGTCGGGGGGCATACAGTTGGATACATGGTGGACCCGGTCAGGGCCGAAGGGCAGGATAGCCGCATTATAGGCGGGGAGCCTAACGAGAATACTCGATACCGGAGATAGAGATTGGGCACGGCGGATATCCAGGGGATACTGACCGGGGTTCGATTGGGCACGGCGGATATCCAGGGGATACTGATCATAGCCAGGATATCGGGTGGTGATCATCTGTTGAGGTGGTGTCGACGATATCTATATTTACGTGTCGATGATGGACACGAGGGATTTCTGGTTTTTAGGGGCCGATGCTGGGCATCCATAGATATATATTGATATGTGGTTATCATGAGGTGTACAGTAGATTATGGTTACTGTAGCCGACCAGGACTTATCCGGGGGACAGTACCTGTATATATTGGTACGGACATTCATATACATAAACAGGGTTTCAAACTCGAGCTATAGCCTCATTATTTTGTGTCACGACCCGTAGGGTACGGAACGTGACTGGCACTTAAGTTTACGAAACGTCTCAAGACGTCCGTAAAATAAGTAAACCAAAGCCCAGAAAACCAAAACCAAATAAGCAAAAGAGTGAAGAAAAACCAATCAATTGAAAGCGAGTTTATTAAATAAGTCATATAAAAAATTTTAAAAACAATGTCAATTTTTCCAAAAATTTCGGCAGAGTCTCCTTTGTAAACACTTGCCCCCAAAATGGGTACAACAAGAATATATATAAATCCAACAAATATGGCATCCCCAAGCGGGAGCTACCTCTTCGCCACAAGGCGGTCACAAATCCCACGCAATATAAAACAACAACATGCAAAATAATCATAAAGAAGCATGAGAAAAACTGCATGTCGACTCAAGTGAGCTCGACCCCAAAATACAGCAAAAAAAGTCCACAAATCTCACAGTCTCATCTCTAGGTCAATATACAACAATACTGGTAGATACAGTAGATGGAGTACACTAGATACAAAGAATATACAAGGTGGTACAAAAATAATAATATAACCCACCTAAGAGCAAAACCTCGAGTCCAGACAAAAGAGGCAAAAGAAGCAAGTGTGCCCGCCGCTACTGTACTGACGGAGCGGACCTGCAAAAGGCTGTGGCACAACGGGGGTGAGTTGCCAACTCGTGAGTAAAAAAAATAACATCTACACAGGCTATCGAATGCATGCACACAAGCATCCTAGCATCTAAAATACAGGTAAGCAGGACATAATAGCAGGTATGTATGCAATATGAATATACTAGCAGGTATGAATGCAATGCGAATCAACTCATGATCTGAATGTGTAAGTATAAGAATCATGTTTTTCCTTTAGGAATCTCTTTTGAAATACCAGCACAATACCAATAGAATCAACAAGAACCTGTGTCCAGCAACGACACCTCAAAACTATCACAAATCTCATATATCCATGTCATAGTATCTCTGGCCTCAGCCATCCGGCTGACCCATCTCAATATCAATATCTCATCATCTCGCGGCCACGGTCGGTATCCTCTGGATATCCGCCGTCCCAAACAGTCACCGGTAGGTAATCCGTCCCCTGCCAGGTTCATCGTCAGCACCACGAGCTTCTTGCCCCGGGGTACCTTACCGGGCCCACCATGTACCCGAGACGGTTCATCCAACTCCTCGAAACGGGTATCGAAAACCACAGCAAACTCATGGTGGACGACACTTACATCACTAGAAAACCGTAATTTACATATTTAAAAATATAGTAAGTTTAGAAATTTTGCGGCTTTCCCCCGAAATCCATAAATATCACAAAATCTCAAGAAATCCTCATAAATGCATATGCCAATGATAATGAATGCATATGGTGTCAATAATCAAGTTGCGATGTATGATTGATAGACTAGGCATGAACAAATAACATGATGAAGTACATGCACATGATTAGCAATCTTATGATTTCATTTTAAAGAATTAAAGGTATCAATTATAGTAAAAGGTTTCAAATTATAGGTTATCTAGTGTGGTGGCATGGCAATTACCAGGGCGTGTGTGTAAGCATGAATAGTGCTCATGCTGCATATAAAAACACTGGCAATGGTGCAGGTGTCCTATAGAATGGGTTCGCATATGTTTGTCAATATAAGGCATGGATGTAGCAAATAATCATACAAGTATTACACCCCTAATTACTAACATTACTAAGAATCTTTTTAAGCTACTAAAACTATCGAGCGGCTTGCGCCATCCAACGATAGTCCCCCGTAGATGTTACATCTACTCACCGCAATCCCTAGCTAGTCACGTCCAATCACCGCTTTCTCCTTTCGTGCCGCGTCTGACGTCTCCGCGACCGAACCTGGAATTTACATCAATACCAAACATAAGGTTACATACCATGAAACGACGCAAATCCCAAACGAAAATACCAACGTTCACAAGCTAGGTACAACGTGCACAAGGTGCGCGGAACACACGCGAAAATCGCAAAAACTAACTAAAATCGTCGATTTGGTCGCCCGGCAAAGCTAAAACCCGATCACTCAAAAATCCGCACTCACACATCCTAAATGTCATAGGATATGCCAAAAATATCATCAAGATATTGCAAATAATTCATCACATAATTTTATAACAAAACTAGTAGGTACAAACATTCCAAAAATCGGCGCAACATCGCCGTTTTGCGATGAAAAGGACTACAACCTAGCATAATCACCCAAGTCACACCATTAGATAGCCACTACACAAAATTTCAACACATTAACTATGCTTCAAAACCTATATTCCACAACCAACCCTTTCTTGATTTTTGTAATTAGCAATCTTCATCCAAACTATACATGAAAACCCCTAAATTAACACTAGATTTTAGCCCAATTAGCAAGTTAACCATTTAGATTTAGGATAGCAAAATACTAGATAGCAAAAATAATTAATTAACCAAATAATGGTTTTCTAAAACCCTAGTTTAATTTCAAACCATGAACTAGAAAAAAAACTAGATTAGGATTTAGCTATAATTTTAATACTAACACAACATGCAAGTCCTAATTAGCACACTTTAACTACAATTTAACCTTAGATTAGAAATTATACCTCACACTAGAGATCTAGCAAGAACAAGATGCCTCCAAAGATGGCTTCATAGCACCATGATCCAAGCAAGAAAGGCTAAGGAGAATGGGATGAAGGATGGGGGTAAATTTGTGAGGTTCAAATTGGAAATTTTGGAGCAAACTTGATGAAATTTTGAAGAAGATGCAAAGAAAAATGATGAAGGGGGGGCTGCAGCTTTCTCGGCCTGAACAAGGGAGAGGGGGATGGTGTGGGGTTTGGAAAAAGTCAAGTTCTACCTATACCAATCACTAAAGACCCATACCCAATAAAAAGTCAAAAATCCTTTTAAAAAACACCTCTTTTCTACACAAGAATAGAAGTCAAAGAGGCAAGGAATTTTTTCTTGAGTTGCTGGAAGTGGGCCGGCCTGAGGTGAGGGAAGAGTGAATGGGGGTTTTGTAAAAAAAAATTTATGCAAAAAGACCTCCTACAAGTCCAAAATTGCAAGTTTAAGCTTAAATTCAATAAATTTCGTTTTCTATAATAAAAATTAGTTAAAACTTAAAATAAAAGACTAAAAATTTATGTTACAACTAGATTTTAATTAACATGATTTTAAAGCTTAAATTTAGCCCATTTAAATTTGTATTTATCGCTAATTTAATGTATTTTCTTACCGGCTTAAAATAATATTAAAAATTGAAAAATTAGGGAAAATTTTTAAACGACCAGAATTTCATAAGTAACTCATTTGCCACTAAAAACTAGCAATTACCTATCCAAATTAGGTATAATTAGTCCTAAACTGCAAAATAACAAAAAAGACAGTTTACGGAAAAATACCGAATTTTCACCGATTTTCAGGAAAACACCAAAATGACTTTTCAAGGCGCTACAATCTTCCCCCCTTAAAGAAATTCGGTCCCCGAATTTAAAAAAAAAATAACTACGCGTACCTTCAAAGAGATGGGGATATTTCTTCCTCATCTCGCCCTCGGTCTCCCAGGTGACCTCCTCGCTGCTCGGGCCACGCCAAAGGACCTTGACGGTCGGTATAACTTTTGATCTCAACTTCTTCACCTGCCGATCCAGGATGGCCACCGGCTGCTCTGCAGAAGAAAGGTCGCGCTCTAGCTGGACTGTCGGGTGCTGAATCGCATGCAAAGGGTCGTGAAGGTACTTGCGGAGCATCGAAACATGGAAGACGGGGTGAACATCGGGAAAGCTGGGTGGAAGAGCCAAACGATATGCAACTGCGCCGACACGCTCGAGAATCTCGAAGGGACCCACAAATCTGGGACTAAGCTTTCCTTTTCGCCCAAATCGCATCACGCCCTTCATCGGAGAGACCCTCAGAAAAACATGATCGCCAACTGCGAACTCTAGTCTGCGACGGCGCCTGTCTGCATACGATTTCTGCCTGCTCTGAGCCGCTCTCATCCGGTCTCGAATCAACTGTATCTTCGTTGTCGTCTCCTCAACAAGCTGCGGCCCCAGTATACTGCTCTCGCTGAGCTCTGTCCAACAAACGGGCGATCTGCATCTCCTCCCATACAATGCCTCGAAAGGTGCCATCTGAATAGTATCCTGGAAGCTGTTGTTGTAGGAGAACTCCACTAATGGTAAATGACGATCCCAGCTACCGCCGAAGTCTAAAACGCACGCTCTGAGCATGTTCTCGAGAGTCTGAATAGTTCGCTCTGACTGGCCGTCGGTCTGCTGATGAAACGCTGTGCTGAAGCTCAAACGAGTACCCAAAGCCTCCTGAAGTCTCTGCCAAAGTCGGCTGGTGAACTGGGTGCCTCGATCTGACACGATACAAGTCGGTACGCCATGAAACCGCACGATCTCGTCGATGTAAAGCTGGGCATACTGAGCGAAGCTGAAAGTGGTCTTCACTGGCAGGAAGTGCGCCGCTTTCGTCAATCGATCTACGATCACCCAGATGGAGTCGTACCCTCGACTGGTCCTGGGTAGACCCACAACGAAATCCATCGAAATCTGCTCCCATTTCCACTCCGGAATGGGTAATGGCTATAGCTCTCCTGCGGGCCTCTGGTGCTCGGCCTTGACTTGCTGACAAGTCAGGCATCTCGATACAAACTCCGCAATGTCCCTCTTCATCCCATCCCACCAGTAGGTCTCTCTCATATCATGGTACATCTTGGTGGAACCGGGGTAGACACTATACACTGATCGGTGTGCCTCCTCAAGAATGTCGCGCCGCAATCCATCAGCATCTGGTATGCACAGTCTAGATCCATAGCGTAAAATCCCCTGATCATCAATCACGAACTCGGAAAATTTGCCCTGTCCCATCTGTGCCATAATCTCTGAGCAACGGTCGTCTCTGCGCTGTGCCTCATATATACGGTCAAGCAACTGTGGGTGTGCACGAACATGCGCGAGCTGTCCCCCTGTCTGAGTGAACTCGAACTCAACTCGGCTGTCGCATAAAATCTGCCAATCTGCTGACGACTGCCTCTGCACTGCGCGCAAATAGGATAGACTACCCCCGGGCCTCCTGCTCAAAGCGTCTGCCACTACATTCGCCTTGCCTGGGTGATATAAGATCTCGCAGTCGTAGTCTTTCACCAACTCCATCCAACGACACTGTCTGAGGTTCAGGTCTCGCTGCTGAAATATGTATTTTAAGCTCTTGTGGTCTGTGAATATTTGGCACGACTCGCCATATAGGTAATGTCGCCAAATCTTCAGTGCAAAGACCACTGCAGCTATCTCCAAATCATAAGTGGGGTAGTTCTGTTCATGCTTCTTCAACTGCCGAGAAGCATAAGCGATCACCCGGCCATGCTGCATCAATACGCATCCTAACCCCACTAGCGAAGCATCACAGTAGACCACAAATCCGCCTGATCCCGAAGGCAAAGATAATACCGGCGCCGTAGTCAAACAAGTCCGTAGCTGCTGAAAACTGCGCTCGCACTCCTCTGTCCAAACGAAAGGAACTCCCTTCCGAGTTAAACCGGTCAAAGGTGCAGCTATACGGGAGAAGTCCTGAACAAAACGCCTGTAGTAGCCCGCCAGGCCTAGAAAACTAGGGATCTCAGTAACCGATGTAGGTCGGCGCCACTGCTGAACAGCCTCAATCTTCTTCGGGTCCACACATATGCCGTCTCTCGTAATCACGTGACCCAAGAATCCGACGCTGTCCAGCCAGAATGCACACTTGGAGAACTTTGCGAACAGCTGGTGCTCCCTCAGAGTCTGTAATGTAATCTGCAAGTGCTGCTCGTGCTCCTCTCTGCTCCGGGAGTACACCAAGATATCGTCGATAAACACGATGATGAACAAGTCAAGATACGGCCTGAATGTACGGTTCATCAAATCCATGAATGCTGCTGGGGCGTTGGTGAGTCCGAACGACATCACCAAAAACTCATAGTGGCCGTAGCGAGTGCGGAAAGATGTCCTCGGTATATCCTCCTTTCGAACTCGCAGCTGATGGTATCCTGATCGCAAGTCGATCCTCGAAAAATACCCCGCACCCTGAAGCTGGTCAAACAAATCATCAATGCGTGGCAACGGATATCTGTTCCGTACGGTAACCTTGTTCAGCTGGCGGTAGTCGATACATAAGCGCAAACTTCCATCCTTCTTCTTGACAAACAGGACCGGAGCACCCCACGGAGAAACACTAGGTCGAATAAGCCCCTTATCTAACAAATCCTGCAACTGATCCTTCAGCTCTCGAAGCTTTGCCGGGGCCATCCGATAAGGCGGTATAGAAATAGGCCCCGAGCCGGGAATCAAATCAATGCAGAACTCAACATCGCGCTCAGGTGGTAGCCCAGGTAGCTCATCAGGGAAAACTTCAAGGAACTCACAAACAACCGGGACCCAGTCCAACGGATTCTCTATAGCTCGAGTATCACAAATAAACGCTAAGAATCCCTGACATCCCTTACGCAAGAGCTGACCAGCGTGAAGAGACGAAATCAAGCTAGGAAGGGTGACACTGCGGTCTCCCTGAATAACAAGGACTGGCTCTCCCGGAAAGCTAAATCTGACTGCCTTCTAACGGCAGTCCACCGAAGCATAACAAGTGGCCAGCCAGTCCATGCCCAGAAGCACATCAAAGTCCAACATATCGAGGAGAATCAAATCAACCGATGAATCCCTCTCCCCGATATGAACGGAACACAATCGAAATACAAAACGAGCGACAAACGACTCGCCTACCGGAGTAACAACAACAAGCGGATGATCTAACGACGATGACTCACGGCCCAACATTGGTGCAAAGTGTGCAGAGATGTACGAATGTGTGGAACCTGGGTCAAATAATACCCATGCGTCGAAAGAGCAAACTGGCAAGGTACCTGTCACAACGGCATTGGATGCCTGCGCATCCTGCGGTGTCAAAGCAAATACTCAGGCCTGTCCTCCACCGATAGCGGGCTGACCTCGACCTCGGCCTCTGCCTCCTCGTCCTCTCTTAACAGGACCGCTGCGTCCACGGCCTCTGGGTGCACCTAACTGGCGTGGAGCATCGCCTGTGGTAGGAAGTAGGGCTCTCTGAGGAGGGGGTGGTGATGGTGGTAGGGTCACATGCGGAACGGTCGCCGCTCCCTGTCGTCTCGCCGGACAGTCTCTGACAAGATGGTGCGGACTCCTGCACCCAAAACACCCTGGCGACGGCTGCTGTCCCTGGGGATATGAACCATATAACTGTCCCCGTCCAAATCCTCTGCCAGGCCTATCTCTCGGAAAGAATCTGGCGCGCTGCCTCTGAGACGGTACATCGGTGCGAATCCTCTTCGGCCCAGAAACGGCCGAAGTCTGTGATATGCGTGCCTCCATCCGTAATGCCGTATCCATAGCAGCTGAATAAGTGTCGTAATGCTGGGCGCCAATGGCAAGATATAGCTGGGCATCAAGTCCCTGTACGAACCTCTTCACCATCTTCTCTTCGGTATCCACCAAATACGGAGCATATCGGGATAACTGTGTAAACTGGATGTCATACTCAGACACCGTCATCCCAGGTGTCTTGACTAAGGCCTCGAAGCTACGAGCTCTGGCGTCACGAACGCTCTCTGGGAGGAAACGAGCTAGAAAGACCGCTGTAAACTCGGCCCAAGTCATAGGCGGTAGACCTGCAGCTCGACCTCTCAAGACTGACTCCCACCATGTCTGCGCGAGACCCTCTAGTCGGAAACTCGCAAGCTCTACCCATCGATCATCCGAACATCTCAGCGAACGGCAGATCCTGGCTAAACTGTCAAGGAACGTCTGTGGGTCCTCCGCTGCCTCGGTGCCGGTGAATACTGGAGGTCTCAGCCTCATGAAATCCTGTAGCGAAACCGAAATGGCCACGGTGGTAGTAGTAGGAGCACGTATCATAGTAGTCTGGGATGTAGTAGGTGCGTCATCCGGCCTCGGTGTACGACTAGCTCCAACTAGGGATCCTACCATCTGACGTAGCTCCTGCATTCTCCCCATCATCTGTCGCAACTCCTCCATACCAGTCTCAAGCCTATCCATACGGCCTGGGGAAGGTGGATCGGTCTGTCCCTGCGGCGTAGGCATACCACCCTGCTCAGTCCTAGTCTCGGACGAGCCAGCTCGAATCTCGTCTCGGGCGGCAGCCCTCTGTGCCCTCGTAGCCTTCGGCGGCATGGTGGCTGTTACAGGAAAACGGATAATAAGAACAGTGCAATAGGATCATAGGATACACGGAATTGAAGAAGGAATTTTCAAGCAAGTATATCCTAAAGTCACTTAGGCGGAGTACCGTATCGCAAGTATGCCGCGGACATACACACGCTACGTTACCCTACTTAAGTCACTTACTCCATCTACCAAGGGTCATCCTACACTCAAAAAGTAAAACCTATCGCTCTGATACCAACTTTGTCATGACCCGCAGGGTACGGAACGTGACTGGCACTTAAGTTTACGAAACGTCTCAAGACGTCCGTAAAATAAGTAAGCCAAAGCCCAGAAAACCAAAACCAAATAAGCAAAAGAGTGAAGAAAAACCAATCAATTGAAAGCGAGTTTATTAAATAAGTCATATAAAACCTTTTTAAAAACAATATCAATTTTTCCAAAAATTTCGGCAGAGTCTCCTTTGTAAACACTTGCCCCCAAAATGGGTACAACAAGAATATATATAAATCCAACAAATATGGCATCCCCAAGCGGGAGCTAGCTTTTCGCCACAAGGCGGTCACAAATCCCACGCAATATAAAACAACAACATGCAAAATAATCATAAAGATGCAAAATAATCATAAAGAAGCATGAGAAAAATAGCATGTCGACTCAAGTGAGCTCGACCCCAAAATACAGCAAAAAAAGTCCACAAATCTCACAGTCTCATCTCTAGGTCAATATACAACAATACTGGTAGATACAGTAGATGGAGTACATTAGATACAAAGAATATACAAGGTGGTACAAAAATAATAATATAACCCACCTAAGAGCAAAACCTCGAGTCCAGACAAAAGAGGCAAAAGAAGCAAGTGTGCCCGCCGCTACTGTACTGACGGAGCGGACCTGCAAAAGGCTGTGGCACAACGGGGGTGAGTTGCCAACTCGTGAGTAAAAAAATAACATCTACACAGGCTATCGAATGCATGCACACAAGCATCCTAGCATCTAAAATACAGGTAAGCAGAACATAATAGCAGGTATGTATGCAATATGAATATACTAGCAGGTATGAATGCAATGCGAATCAACTCATAATCTGAATGTGTAAGTATAAGAATCATGTTTTTCCTTTAGGAATCTCTTTTGAAATACCAGCACAATACCAATAGAATCAACAAGAACCTGTGTCCAGCAACGACACCTCAAAACTATCACAAATCTCATATATCCATGTCATAGTATCTCTGGCCTCAGCCATCCGGCTGACCCATCTCAATATCAATATCTCATCATCTCGCGGCCACGGTCGGTATACTCTAGATATCCGTCGTCCCAAACAGTCACCGGTAGGTAATCCGTCCCCTGCCAGGCTCATCGTCAGCACCACGAGCTTCTTGCCCTGGGGTACCTTACCGGGCCCACCATGTACCCGAGACGGTTCATCCAACTCCTCGAAACGGGTCTCGAAAACCACAGCAAACTCATGGTGGACGACACTTACATCACTAGAAAACCGCAATTTACATATTTAAAAATATAGTAAGTTTAGAAATTTTGCGGCTTTCCCCCGAAATCCATAAATATCACAAAATCTCAAGAAATCCTCATAAATGCATATGCCAATGATAATGAATGCATATGGTGTCAATAATCAAGTTGCGATGTATGATTGATAGACTAGGCATGAACAAATAACATGATGAAGTACATGCACATGATTAGCAATCTTATGATTTCATTTTAAAGAATTAAAGGAAATAGCACAGGTTAAAGCATCAATTATAGTAAAAGGTTTCAAATTATAGGTTATCTAGTGTGGTGGCATGGCAATTACCAGGGCGTGTGTGTAAGCATGAATAGTGCTCGTGCTGCATATAAAAACCCTGGCAATGGTGCAGGTGTCCTATAGAATGGGTTTGCATATGTATGTCAATATAAGGCATGGAAGTAGCAAATAATCATACAAGTATTACACCACTAATTACTAACATTACTAAGAATCTTTTTAAGCTACTAAAACTATCGGGCGGCTTACGCCATCCAACGATAGTCCACCGGAATCCCTAGCTAGTCACGTCCAATCACCGCTTTCCCCTTTCGTGTCGCGTCTGACGTCTCCGCGACCGAACCTGGAATTTACATAAATACCAAACATCAGGTTACATACCATGAAACGACGCAAATCCCAAACGAAAATACCAACGTTCACAAGCTAGGTACAACGTGCACAAGGTGCACGGAACACACGCGAAAGTCGCAAAAACTAACTAAAATCGTCGATTTGGTCGCCCGGCAAAGCTAAAACCCGATCACTAAAAAATCCGCACTCACACATCCTAAATGTCATAGGATATGCCAAAAATATCATCAAGATATTGCAAATAATTCATCACATAATTTTATAACAAAACTAGTAAGCACAAACATTCCAAAAATCGGCGCAACATCGCCGTTTTGCGATAAAAAGGACTACAACCTAGCATAATCACCCAAGTCACACCATTAGATAGCCACTGCACAAAATTTCAACACATTAACTATGCTTCAAAACCTATATTCCACAACCAACCCTTTCTTGATTTTTGTAATTAGCAATCTTCATCCAAATTATACATGAAAAACCCTAAATTAACACTAGATTTTAGCCCAATTAGCAAGTTAACCACTTAGATTTAGGTTAGCAAAACACTAGATTGCAAAAATAATTAATTAACTAAATAATGGTTTTCTAAAACCCTAGTTTAATTTCAAACCATGAACTAGAAAAAAAACTAGATTAGGATTTAGCTATAATTTTAATACTAACATAACATGCAAGTCCTAATTAGCACACTTTAACTACAATTTAACCTTAAATTAGAAATTATACCTCACACAAGAGATCTAGCAAGAACAAGATGCCTCCAAAGATGGCTTCATAGCACCATGATCCAAGCAAGAAAGGCTAAGGAGAATGGGATAAAGGATGGGGGTAAATTTGTGAGGTTTAAATTGGAAATTTTGGAGCAAACTTGATGAAATTTTGAAGAAGATGCAAAGAAAAATGATGAAGTAGTGTATATGCCCTAGAGGCCATTACTGTATCATACTAGTTTGTATATTACTTAATGGAAGCTTGGGATATTCACCTTGTATAAACAATCTTGCTCAATATAGTAGTATGCTACTTGGTTTGTTTCTACTTCAATGTGTACATGTGTTTATTTTATTTTATCACCTATACACATTAGTGGAGCCCTTAGGATCTTTGCTTGATTACCAGCGTTGTGATGGCAGTCACACTAGTGGGGCAGGGTAATCTATAAGCACATCCTTATACAGGTCCCTAGTCGCAGGACTATCGAAACAAGGCATCGATACTCCGGAGTAGACTAGCGTATGCGCTTCTCATCCCAGTGTGGGAGATGGTCTGTCCCACAGCCATCAGTACGTCGTACTGGAGATAGTATACGGGTGCTCGTTAGGTTACAAGTACACTGGACAGAACTCGTCGGGAACTGACCGGTTGGTATTATACCTATCGTCAGTTATCAGTTCCCAGGTGACATGAGTACAGCTTAGTCCGCTGACTTGACACTGTCACTTCGCCTCGAGTGTGTTCCCACCGTGCTTTGATTACTAGCCTACCACGGCTCAAAGGAGTCGTGCAAACAGGGTGGTAGTTGGGTGCAGTCCCGAAGCACTTGGAGGCAGTGACGGTTGGACAGGATTCGTCTCTCCCGGTATTGGGGGTTGACATCGCGCTGTGTCTAGGAGAGCCATTACACGAGTAGTCCCTGGCCAGGGCAATCGAGATATACTGATAGGCTTCCAGTGTTATCTCAGGGTGTTTTGGGCTTCACTCCGACACGACTTGTACCGCTATTAGGGGACTGACGTTTACCGCCCCCCTAGGCCCGCCATGCGATGTATCAGACGAACAGACCGGACTGTACGGAGATTGTCACATTCAGGCTCAGTAGGAGTTCAGATGGGTTTCACCTCGTCAGTCTTCTTGTCGGCATCTACCTGGGGACCGTTACGCACAGCTAGTGCCGCTTGCGGTTTGTGGTTAAACCCACTGCCAGCGTAGTGTGGAGTCTTTAGAGTCCCACACAGAAAGCTATTTGCCTTTAGGCAAAAGAGTAGAGGTCGCATGGTTTTGCGACAGGTCGCATGGTTTTTGCGACAGGGTTCAGTCACATCCGTGCACTTGTGCACGTTTAGTGTCCGGACAGTTTACACTAGCGGGCTTTGGTTTAAGCCAGATCCTAGTGTACGTTTTGGGATTGGTTTTATCCAGTTTGTATTCGTGTTCTTCGGAACGCGGATGCGGGTGTGTATGCACAGTTGACGGAGAGACAGAGGCAGAGGATTCTCATTAGGGTTGTTGACCGTTGACTGTTGACTATTGACTTTTTGCTCAACCCTAATGAGAATATGATATATGATTAACAATAATATTAATTAAGTATTGAGGTGACATGGTTGTTGAGGGGTTGACTTTGTTGACTTGTTGACTTTGTTGACCGGTTGACTAGGTTGGACTAGTTGACCATCATGATGACAATGGCTATCATTTCATGGCAAAGACTTTTCACTTGCTTGTTCTCTTGTGCAATATGAGTGCATGAAATGTTATAGCCATTTTGACTTAAACCATTTTACACAATACTTGATTACTATTTTTGTGATGATGGTTTTGGATTATGAGAGCCAAGTGAGAAAAGTCTTGCTCATTCTATCATTCTCACTCTCTCTCTTGTTCTTGAGCTCTCATCTGCTTTCTCTTGCTCTCCCTCTCTTTTGTCTATGGTTCACTTGTCTCATGTGTTGAGAAACAAGAACCATAGAGTAAAATCCCAACACACTCTTCTCTACTCATTCTAGTTCATAAGGTTTGGCAAACCAAGTGAACTAGTTTCTTCAAAGACCGAGGAAGAAGCCAAAGGTAGAAGCTTTCAGGTGGATCTATCTTCGGCGCAAGGAGACGATGGAGTGAAGCCGATCCGGACAACCATCGAGCCTTGAAGACGAAGGAGTTCAAGAAAGAAAGGTATAACACCCTAACCGAGTAGTTAACAACTCCTAGTTAGGTTGTTAGTTAGATGTTTAACAAAGATCCGGTTTTGAGTCCTTCTTACCACCTCTAGAAAATTGTTTTTTGTCAAATTCCGCATACCCGAAAGTACCGGGAGAGGTAGCATGGACTTACAGTGGTATCAGAGACTAGTTAAACTCTATTTAACATGTTAGCAAAGTAACTAGAAGATCGATCAAAGAAAAAGTCACAAAACGAACCCGAGTTGTCAAGTTTCTGCCGATTTTTATTCTGTTCAAAAGTTGATAATTTTCATCTTAAAAATCGGCTCAGGCTTTTGTTTGAATGACCACCAAATTTGGTCCCATGAACCGTTCAATGAGCCGCGGAAACGCGGCGGGAGCACGCTCCCGCCGCGGTTCCGCGGCCGAGTTGACTCGGCCGAGGTCCAAATTTGGTGCAGTGTATTTCTTGGGTAGTTTTGGGATTTTTGGAATATGTATTTTCTGCCCAGATTTTCCAGAACGAAAATTTTGTATTTGGGGCCTATAAATCCGTATTTTTGATCGAACTTCTAAAAGACTTAAGCTGACGGGTTTTTCTGTGATGTGATATTTGTATTGAACGTCTACTAATAGCTATATGTCGATTAGTGGGGGTTATACAAATCTGTGATCTGTAATGTCATTGGAATGTGTATATGAATTCATTGGATTGTCGCGGGTGAATAGCCGGGGGTTGTGAGACGAGAGTTTTCTTTTCTTTCAATTCATGTAAATTTGTAAATTGATGTAATAATTATTTGTATGGCCGCACAACCGGGTCGGGGTTGTAGCCGTCATTGTATAATTTCTTTTTACTGTTTTTGCTCCTAGGATAGACCCATGGAGGGGGTGCACAAACTACCGGGTATACTGAAGTGCCGAGTGGCCTACTCACGGAGATGAGGGAGGTTGCTTCGCTTCGGGTACTTGGCGGGTAGTTTGCCGCACCCGTAGGGGTCTTGGGTAGGGTTTTGGCTATTCACCGCGACCGTGTAATCTTCTTTTCGTTACAGGCTCGTACGAATTGCAGGTTCCTAGTATATCCAATGTTTTCATCTGTGATCTGAAATGGCTATCATTGCAATATTTCTATATATGATGTTATTTAGGCGTTGCTTATGTTTTACAGCCGCGCTAGCCCAGCCCTCGCTCTGTCGTTAGTTAAGTAACCTAACGGGTAATGACGGGGCCCCGTGGCGAATGCGAATGGCATAAGCATACGTCATATTTTGGTTGTTTTCTGCAATGGTAGGATTAAATGATGGGACGCATTAAAAGAACTAATGCAAGAATATCACGCATTAAAAGAACTAATGCAAGAAAATAAACCAAGTAAAAGTTGTTGGAACACTTTCGAAAAACCACTCGGTTCTTTTCAAAACAAACTTTTAAAATGCGGAGTTTGAACCACTCCTTTTAAAAGCTATCTCGTTCCATCGATTATATCAAGTTCTCTACGTTCACGGTTTCGCCAAAACCAGTCGTAGCCCTCCGTCGTTTCACATGAATAGTCAATAGTATTCAAGCTGTGTTTGTTGGCCAAAGTCAAGGCATAGTGATTGGTAGCTATTGGGTATTCATGTGCAGCATAGATAGATGCGTTGGTTTGGAACAGTCGTACTGCCTTGTTGGCCAAAGTCAAGGATAGGTACGGGTGGATTCAAATTAACTTGGAGAACGACGGGTAGAACTTGACATGTGACTTATGATTTGTTGGCCAAAGTCAAGGTCATAAGAGCATGGGGCAAAAATCCACATCGGGAGTTTCAAAAGAACTGAGACTTGCTTGTGTTGCATACCATTTGGAGTGTGATGATTCTGGTAGGATTCCTTCAGTTTCGTCACGCGATGATATTTGGATCCCGATCCTACTGTGAGTATATGCTACTCTTCGGGAAATTTCTCACTTAACGATCAATGCTATAAACCTAGTAGGTGTCTAGAAAGGTGTTAGCGGGGCTACGCCCCCAGGGAAAAGAGGTTCTTAAATTAAGGAACTTCGCGAAAGCGTTGGAAAACCTCCCTCGAAGTACCGACACCATCCTGGCCGAACGGTTAAGAAGGTATTGTACGGTGAGATTGATCCTGACTAATTCTTCCTTTTTGTTTTGAGGAGGGATTCGAGTTACAGTGGGAGCCATCCTGTTTAGATAAACTAAAAACCACTCTAAACTTGCAAGAGCATCATGCTGAGTGTTTCTTCTTCTCTCTCCTAATTGCAGCGACCAATCGACATGACTGGACTTAAGTTACTTCTAGATAAAAACATACTGACAGGGCCAAACTACAAAGATTGGTTCAGGAATGTCAAAATGGCAATCACTTACGACAAGCTGGGGTATCTTCTTACCACCAAAGCTCCCCCTGTCCCAAGTCCCACCTCCAGCGTCGCGGATAAGGAAATCCGTAAGACTTGGGAGATTGATAGCGCGAAGGCCAAGTGTCTCGTACTTGCCTCTATGGACAACGAACATCAGAGGAGGCACGAGAATATGGACCTTGAATCCATATTTCTCCATACAAAAGAACTTTATGGAGAGCAGTCTCGTATCGCAAGATACGAAGTGTCGAAGAAGTTATTTTCGGCAAGGTTGGCCATCGGATCATCGGTAGCGGAACACGTGCTTAAGATGATTGGCTTCATTGAGGAGCTCGCGGAACTTGGGACCACGTTAGAGAACGAGCTCTATACGAACTTGATTCTCCAGTCCCTTCCTTCCACTTACGCCCAGTTTATCCTGAACTTCAACTTACAAGAAAAAGAAGTTGAACTTTCAGAACTCCTCAACATGCTGAAGAGTGCAGAGGGCACCCTACAGAAAGGTAGGGAAACATCCACTTTGTTTGTAGGAGGATCTTCCTCTTCTAGGTCCAAGGCGAAAGCCAAGGGAAAGAAGAAGAAAGCCCCCGCCAAACCAAGGGGCGGTGTTAGTAAAGTGGATACGAAGGGAAAAGCAAAAGCAACAAAGAGAGCGGGGAAGCTTGTGGATAAAGAAGAATGCTTCTATTGTCATAAGAAAGGACACTGGAAAAATGATTGCAGGGCTTGGAAAGCCAGGACACAGGAATTGAAGCAGGTTGCGGCTTCAGTTTCAGGTTTGTATGTTATTGAAAACTGTCTTTCAATAAACTCTACTTCCTGGGTATTGGATACCGGATCAGGATCTCATATCTGTAATTCTTTGCAGGCGTTGAGAAACCGTAGGGTTTTGAAGGCAGGTGACATGACCCTCAGAGTTGCAAACGGAGCTAGCATGGATGCTAAGGCCGTGGGGGACTATCACCTGGGAATGTCAGATGGACATGTTTTGGTTTTGCATAATTGTTTTTTTTTGTACCCAACGCAACTTGTAATATCATTTCTGTATCTTTAGTTTCTAAAGAAGGTTATGAATTTGCGTTTATAAGTAATGTTGTAAACATTCACCTTAATCAAGTTTTGATTGGGTCAGGTACATTGAGCAATGGTATATATGTATTAAACCAACCACAGATTTTCAATGTCCAGAATACACACAAAAGAAAGTCTCCGGAAATAAATCAGACTTTCTTATGGCATTGTAGGCTAGGTTACATCAATGAGAGAAGGTTGACGAAGTTACATACAGAAGGATATTTGAATCCGTTCGAATATCAATCGTATGACACTTGTCAATCCTGTCTCAAAGGAAAGATGACAAAAACTCCGTTCACTGGACACGGAGTAAGAGCGAGCGAGCTCTTGGGACTTGTACACAGCGACGTGTGTGGTCCAATGTCTACACATGCGCGAAGCGGTTATTCTTACTTCATTACTTTTAAGGATGACTTTTCAAGGTACGGTTATGTCTTCTTAATGAAACATAAGTCCGAAGCCTTTGGAAAGTTCCAGGAATATAAGAATGAAGTAGAAAAACAAACCGGCAAAAGTATCAAGATTCTAAGATCGGATCGAGGTGGAGAATACTTGAGTGCCGAGTTACTGGACTATTTAAAAGAGAACGGAATTCTCTCTCAGCTTACTCCTCCATACACTCCGCAACATAAAGGTGTATCGGAGAGACGGAACCGAACCTTATTGGATATGGTACGGTCCATGATGAGTAACGCTGAGTTACCGCGATCATTCTGGGGGTATGCACTAGAATCAGCTGCATACCTTTTGAACCGAGTTCCAACTAAGACTGTGCCTACTGCACCATATGAGATGTGGTGTGGGAAGAGACCCTATCTTAAGCACATTAAGACATGGGGATGTCCAGCTTTTGTTAAAAAGAAGCATGCGGACAAGCTAGAGGCACGCTCAGTACAGTGTAAGTTCGTGGGATATCCAAAGAACTCCAAGGGATATTTCTTCTACTGCGAAGAGGAACAAAAAGTTCTTGTTTCTCGTCATGCCTACTTCTTGGAAACTGAGTTTTTGGAAACCCAGATAAGTGGGAGCACAGTAGAACTGGAAGAAATTCCAGAACCACGAGCTATTACTGAAAGCTTAGTGGAACCAGAGGGTTCAAAAGAACAGGACATTCCTACGCCACTCCGCAGGAGTAGTAGGCAGTCTCTTCCGCCCGAGAGATACTACGGTTTTCTCATAGACGGGGATAGAGAGAATTGCATCATAGATTATGATGAGCCTACTAGCTTCCAGCAAGCCGTTCAGAGCGTCGACTCGGTAAAATGGATGGATGCAATGCGGACCGAAATGGAGTCCATGTACACCAACAAAGTATGGACGTTGGACATTGCTCCAGACGGGGTAAAACCCGTAGGATGCAAGTGGATCTTCAAAAGGAAGATTGGTGTAGATGGACAGGTTGAGACCTATAAAGCTAGACTGGTTGCAAAGGGTTTTCGTCAAAGACCTGGTTTGGACTATGACGAGACCTTTTCTCCAGTAGCTATGCTGAAATCCATTCGGATCCTTCTTGCCATTGCTGCCTTCCACGATTATGAGATTTGGCAGATGGACGTAAAGACCGCTTTTCTAAATGGAAATTTAGAGGAGTGTGTCTATATGGACCAGCCAGAGGGTTTCACTCAGAGTGGGAGCAGCGGAAAGGTGTGCAAGTTGCTTAAGTCCATTTACGGACTAAAGCAGGCATCGCGGAGTTGGAACATCTGTTTTGATGAGACGGTCAAGGAATTTGGCTTTATCAAAAATCCAGATGAACCATGCATCTATAGTAGATTTGTAGCGAGAACTGTAGTATTCCTCGTTTTATACGTGGATGACATTCTCTTAATAGGAAATGACATTCCTATGCTACAATCTGTCAAGGGGTTCTTGTCACACAGGTTCTCCATGAAAGACCTAGGTGATGCCTCATACATCCTGGGGATCCGGATCCATCGTGATAGATCCAAGAGAATATTAGGACTTTCGCAGTCCAGGTACATCGACACCATACTGAAAAGGTTCAGTATGGAAGATTCCAAGCGCGGTAACCTACCGGCTTGTCACGGGATCACCCTCTCTAAAGAGATGTCTCCTAAGACTAATTTGGAGAGGGATCGCATGTCTATTATACCCTACGCTTCTGCGGTAGGCTCTATAATGTATGCGATGTTGTGTACCAGACCGGATGTAGCTTATGCACTGAGTGTGGTAAGCCGGTATCAGTCAAACCCTGGGGAGAAACACTGGATAGCAGTAAAGAACATTCTCAAGTACCTGAGAAGGACTAAGGAGATGTTCTTGGTGTATGGCGGAAAAGACCTCCAGATCGAGGCCTTTGCCGACTCCAGCTTCCAGAGTGACAAGGATGATTCCAAGTCCATGTCGGGTTTTGTCTTTACCCTCAATGGAGGGGCGGTGTGTTGGAAGAGTTCCAAATAGGAAACCGTTGCAGACTCGACGATGGAAGCGGAATACATCGCTGCATCTGATGCCGCAAAAGAAGTTGTCTGGATGAGGAAGTTCTTGAAAGTACTTCAGGTGGTTCCGTCCATTGTTGATCCAATACCTCTATATTGCGACAACAACGGGGCTATAGCTTTAGCGAAGGAACCCAGGTCCCATCAGAGATCCAGACACATCTTGAGGCGGTATCACCTGATCAGGGAGATCGTGGATCGCCAGGAGATCGAGGTTCGGAGGGTCGCTTCAGAAGATAACACTGCAGATCCATTCACCAAGGCCTTGCCCCAGACTCAGTTCGAGCGGCTGATCGAGATGATAGGTCTTCGATACGCCAGTACATGGCCTTAGTGCAAGTGGGAGATTGTTAGTGTATTTGCCCTAGAGGCCATTACTGTATCATACTAGTTTGTATATTACTTAATGGAAGCTTGGGATATTCACCTTGTATAAACAATCTTGCTCAATATAGTAGTATGCTACTTGGTTTGTTTCTACTTCAATGTGTACATGTGTTTATTTTAGTATATCACCTATACACATTAGTGGAGCCCTTAGGATCTTTGCTTGATTACCAGCGTTGTGATGGCAGTCACACTAGTGGGGCTGGGTAATCTATAAGCACATCCTTATACAGGTCCCTAGTCGCAGGACTATCGAGACAGGGCATCGATACTCCGGAGTAGACTAGCGTATGCGCTTCTCATCCCAGTGTGGGAGATGGTCTGTCTTACAGCCATCAGTACGTCGTACTGGAGATAGTATACGGGTGCTCGTTAGGTTACGAGTACACTGGACAGGACTCGTCGGGAACTGACCGGTTGGTATTATACCTATCGTCAGTTATCAGTTCCCAGGTGACATGAGTACAGCTTAGTCCGCTGACTTGACACTGTCACTTCGCCTCGAGTGTGTTCCCACTGTGTTTTGATTACTATCCTACCACGGCTCAAAGGAGTCGTGCAAACAGGTGGTAGTTGGGTGCAGTCCCGAAGCACTTGGAGGCAGTGACGGTTAGACAGGATTCGTCTCTCCCGGTATTGGGGGGTGACATCGCGCTGTGTCTAGGAGAGCCATTACACGAGTAGTCCCTGGCCAGGGCAATCGAGATATACTGATAGGCTTCCAGTGTTATCTCAGGGTGTTTTGGGCTTCACTCCGACACGACTTGTACCGCTATTAGGGGACTGACGTTTACCGCCTCCCAGGCCCGCCATGCGATGTATCAGACGAACAGACCGGACTGTACGGAGATTGTCACATTCAGGCTCAGTAGGAGTTCAGATGGGGTTTCACCTCGTCTGTCTTCTTGTCGGCATCTACCTGGGGACCGTTACGCACAGCTAGTGCCGCTTGCGGTCTGTGGTTAAACCCACTGCCAGCGTAGTGTCGAGTCTTTAGAGTCCCACATAGAAAGCTATTCGCCTTTAGCCAAAAGAGTAGAGGTCACATGGTTTTGCGACAGGTCGCATGGTTTTGCGACAGGGTTCAGTCACATCCGTGCACTTGTGCACGTTTAGTGTCCGGACAGTTTAAACTAGCGGCTTTGGTTTAAGCCAGATCCTAGTGTACGTATTGGGATTGGTTTTATCCAGTTTGTATTCATGTTCCTCGGAACGCGGATGCGGGTGTGTATGCACAGTTGACGGAGAGACAGAGGCAGGGGATTCTCATTAGGGTTGTTGACCGTTGACCGTTGACTATTGACTTTTTGCTCAACCCTAATAAGAATATGATATATGATTAACAATAATATTAATTAAGTATTGTGGTGACATGGTTGTTGAGGGGTTGACTTTGTTGACTTGTTGACTTTGTTAACCGGTTGACTAGGTTGGACTAGTTGACCATCATGATGACAATGGCTATCATTTCATGGCAAAGACTTTTCACTTGCTTGTTCTCTTGTGCAATATGAGTGCATGAAATGATATAGCCATTTTGACTTAAACCATTTTACACAATACTTGATTACTATTTTTGTGATGATGGTTTTGGATTATGAGAGCCAAGTGAGAAAAGTCTTGCTCATTCTATCATTCTCACTCTCTCTCTTGTTCTTGAGCTCTCATCTCCTTCCTCTTGCTCTCCCTCTCTTTTGTCTATGGTTCACTTGTCTCATGTGTTGAGAAACAAGAACCATAGAGTAAAATCCCAACACACTCTTCTCTACTCATTCTAGTTCATAAGGTTTGGCAAACCAAGTGAACTAGTTTCTTCAAAGATCGAAGAAGAAGCCAAAGGTAGAAGCTTTCAGGTGGATCTATCTTCGGGGCAAGGAGACGACGGAGTGAAGCCGATCCGGACAACCATAGAGGCTTGAAGACGAAGGAGTTCAAGAAAGGTATAACCCCCTAATCAAGTAGTTAACAACTCCTAGTTAGGTTGTTAGTTAGATGTTTAACAAAGATCCGGTTTTGAGTCCTTGTTACCACCTCTAGAAAATTGTTTTTCGTCAAATTCCGCATACCCGAAAGTATCGGGAGAGGTAGCATGGACTTACAGGGGGGCTGCAGCTTTCGCGGCCTGAACAAGGGAGAGGGGGATGGTGTGGGGTGTGGGAAAAGTCAAGTTCAACCCATACCAATCACTAAAGACCCATACCCAATAAAAAGTCAAAAATTCTTTTAAAAAAACACCTCTTTTCTACACAAGAATAAAAGTCAAAGAGGCAAGGAATTTTTTCTTGAGTTGCTGGAAGTGGGCCGGCCTGGGGAGGGGGAAGAGTGAATGGGGGTTTTGTAAAAAAAATTTTATGCAAAAAGACCCTCTACAAATCCAAAATTGCAAGTTTAAGCTTAAATTCAATAAATTTCGTTTTCTATAATAAAAATTAGTTAAAACTTAAAATAAAATACTAAAAATTTATGTTACAACTAAATTTTAATTAACATGATTTTAAAGCTTAAATTTAGCCCATTTAAATTTGTATTTATCGCTAATTTAATGTATTTTCTTACCGGCTTAAAATAATATTAAAAATTGAAAAATTAGGGAAAATTTTTAAAGGACCAGAATTTCATAAGTAACTCATTTGCCACTAAAAACTAGAAATTACCTATCCAAATTAGGTATAATTAATCCTAAGCCGCAAAATAAAAAAAAAGACGGTTTACGGAAAAATACCGAATTTTCACCGATTTTCAGGAAAACACCAAAATGACTTTTCAAGGCGCTACATTTTGACGTGTCTGAGATGACACTGAACTCTTTTAAACTGTAAACCTCTTAACACTATTTATTAAAATAGCAGGATGTATACCCTAAATAAGATACCTATTATATTTCATACTATCACGTCTGCTTTATGCCGTGACATATCTATTCCACGGCTATTTTAAAGAAGAGGTTTATATATATATATATATATATATATATATATATTTTCGGCTACATTGGGCTTATACCTAGATATAGGTCATCTGCATTGATAGGTGTTACTTGGGATTGCATGATAGATGGTGATGCATTATGATACATATGCATATCAGATAGTATATTGGTACAGATTATGATAGTACTATATATATGACCTAGGTATAGTCGTGCATTCGATTTCTACCTTTAGATGTATTTTTATTCACTGAGTTAGCAACTCATCCCCGTTGTACCACAGTTTCTTGCAGGTTTTAACGCTTGGATTATCAGCAGCTTTAGGCACATTTTTCTTCTCGGTGATTGATGGGTGTGTGAGTTACTATTGTATCGTACTCGCACTTGGTTATTCTTATATTCTTGTATCTAGTGAAAACTCCATCAACTTAGAAATGGTATATTGTGGACTTAGAAGCGAGACTTAGAAATTGTGAGATCGCACTCTTTAGAGTCGACTTCTGATATAGATTGTTTGGCTGTTCCGTCTTTTGGACGTGAAAGCTAGCTCCCGTTGGGATGCTATTTTATTGTTGTAGTGTATCGGGTTTTTATATAAAATTTTCAAAGGAGGTGCTGTCAGATTTTCAAAACTTCATAGATGCTTTTCAAACATACTTAGTTAAATTTAAATGTTATTTAAACTGATTCCATCTGATGGCTATTTTAAACTCACCTCCAATATTTTCAAAAGGGTTTAGATTACTGGTTTTGGCTTACTTGAACCGTGTTGACGTCTTTAGATGTCACGTGATTTAGGTGTCGGTCACGTGCCACATTTGGGTCGTGACAATGGCCACCTCATTATTGGATTTTCTTTTTACAAAATCATTTGGGAAATGAGCTGGAGGGTGAGTTGGCATGAGCATGGTTTGAGGCATGTAGAGAGGTATGGGCATGGCTTTGTTTATTTGGAAAATTGGAAAGATATTTTCATTTACATGAGAGAGAGAAAAAGGGGGCTGCCATCACACATGGGGCGTGGTTCATTTTCATTTCTCCACTTGATTTCTCCATTTGCTTCATTCTCTTCTCACTTGAAAATGACCTAGCCATTTTTCTTTAATTGCTCATGCCATTGTTTTCTTCACCTCCTTCATCTTCTATGGTTGCTCCCTTGAGCAATTGTGATGAGAGAAAAAAATATAGTGACACATTCCCACACCTCCACTCTCCATTGCTAGCAACATTAGAGCCTCGGTTGTCTCGTATCGCGAGGCTGAGGCTTGCGTCGTTTCCCTCAGGTGGATCATCATAGTTGGAGGAAGACCGGCAACCAAACTCGATCAAGGAGCCTCTTGGAGCTTGGGATGATGGTTGAAGACCGAAGGACACGGATCAACTCGGTATAACCATTCTAACTTCTTAATATATATGCTTTCTAGTATAGGGTTTATGGTCGATCCGGGAATCGAGTAATGGTAGCGCCAGTTTAGATAATTTTTGTTCCGTATTTGGCCATGGTTTGATAGCCGGGCCGCTGCCGTAACCTTACAAAGATTTCCCTTCTCATTTCCTTTTCCCGATCTTTTCCATTAAACCCTGCCCAAAACTTATGCAAGCGCTCCGTTAGGCACCCTACCCTACCAAGGTATCGGTGATTCCTAACCGTGACCGGTTGCGTTCGGATTAGCCGGAGGCGAAAGCAAGCGACAAGAACGAACGGACAAGGGCCAATAAGCCGGATTTCACAAATACCGTGCTTAAGCACCCTAATCCGCGTTGTTGCCGATTGCTCTAGCTTTAGTGGTCGAGCTCGGCTCAAAGGATTGAGTACGGATTTCTTTAACTTTCACTAACCTATCTAATCCTAACAATTTATACGTTGCATATACACACATAGGTTAGATACGAACATTTCCGCCTCGTGCATTAACTCATGAAAACAAGAAATTAAAACGCTCTGTTTCCCTGCGGACGGCATGTACTCATCGCGGCTAGCTGCAAAGCGATACCGTCCTGATTGCGGTTAACTTTAGAACTTTAAAACTCGACACGCCAAAAGCGTGCAATCAACAGCAAAAGCAACAATAAGGTATAACAAATATATGCGAGCTATTCCATTTATCATATTTAAATAGCACGAATAGTTTTTTAAGAAAAGTAGGGACTACGGTGTTTTGAGAAAAAGGGTGTCTTTTGAAAATCCGTAGCTTCCCTCGTATTATTCTTTGAAAAAGCCTATGATTCATCGGTTTTGAAAATAGGTATGACTTGAGAGTAAGCTAACATTAATCTAAGCAACTAAAGACTAAACTACGAACCTAGTCAAAGGTGATAAGAAATCTATAATATCCTGACCCGATATATCTAATAGTCGGCGATCCAGCCTCATATCATCACGTACGATAATAATACATCGTACGACATCCTCGAGTCAAGAGAGTGGATCAATCATCATATACGTCTCGTACAGTAAATCCATCGTATGGCATCCTCAAAGTCTAGGGTACGGGTCACATATCATATATATATCATCATTCGTACGGTATCATCATCATACAATATCATGATCAGGGATACGGATCTAAAGTCTCGTACATTCTAATACCATCAAATCACATGTTATCGCATGTTTGAATACATATCGCCCAACGATCCTTTATTATATCATATCATATACGGTGTCTCGACTCCATCACATATCAAAATCTCACGGCATCATGCCCGATCATATCGACTCATATTCATAACATATACTATCCTCATCTCACGTGTATATGTATATATATATATATATATATATATGAACAAACACACACACACACACACACACATACGCATATACACACACCAATGTATACCAAGTGTATGTGTGTGCGCGCGCGCGCAACAACATATAACCTAAGGTTCACGGCAAAGGTAAAAAGGCTAAGGATATAACTTTCTACAACTACACATAACTATCCTATAGTCTCCTAGGATTCTACTTTCTAAGTATCCGAAACTCATGCCAACACAAATATATATAATTATATAACCCTAAGCTACAGTTGCGGGGGTGCTATACGCCATCCACCCGACTTCCCCCGTAGATATACATCTACTCACCTCGATCCTTGCTTGCCGAAGTCGGTGACTCCTTGCTCTTCCTCGTCGTCCCGAAGTCCATACGGGAGTATCTACAGTTCAAATACGTTGTATCGTAAACACGAATCGAATACGAAAACCAAAGCGGCACACGAAACACACATAGGTTAGAACATACAGTCTACGCATGCAAGAATAACCAAAAAACCCCTCGATGTTGATGTACAAACGTCAAACTAGCGAGTCAAAACCCAAATAACAAAACTCAGGTTAGAACAAAGTCGCAAAACAAAGCAGCAACTTAAGAAAACATCTCTAGATTTTCCTCAGGTGAGAATTAGGACATTTTGAACATAGGATAGGTCTTTTTATCTGATTATTGAGCTATGGTCCAAGAACAAACCCCAGCACACATACCTAGGCCGCAATTTGTGGACAAAATAGGGATATTTGCGGCCAAGATGGGGAATGGGGGTCTCGGGTTTCAAGGGTAGCTTCTTGGTCATCTGCTCGTTTCACAGTAATCGCTATATATTTTTCAGGTTTCACTAGTTGTAGCAGATCCTAATAAGTCATCACAAAATCCACAAAAATACAATATCGGCAAATATCAAAGTTCACATCTTAGGGTTTTACTCTTAGGTTTAGTCCAAGTTTCATACTCTAGAAAGGTTGTAGTCATGACTAAACTTCAATCTACACCTTTATAACTCATAATATCCCTGTAACCTCAACTTGAAATCTTCAAAGACCACTAAACCTCATTTGTTCATCTCTAATCTACTATAGGATGCTAGGAAAAACCAAAAGATTAGCTAAAGACATGGAATTTACCTCATTCGGTAACTCAAAAAAATTCTTGAGTTGCCCATAGTCTTCAAAACTTCAACTTGCTTGGTCCAAGATGTTTGTAAGGGGCTTGGAATCATTTTTTGTGAAGGAAATGTGGTGTTTTGAGGTGGTTTTGAGGGTGGCCATGGGGAGGTAGAAGAGGTGAGGGAGATGAAGAATGAGGAGGTGAAAAGGATGAGATGAAGGTGAAGAAAATGATGAAGGGAGTGAGGCATGGTAGAAGGATGACCCCTTCTCTCTCTCTCTCCCTCTCCCTCTCTTGCCATACCTCCATGTCCCCCTTCCCATAAAATATCTCCATTTTTCTTTTTTCTTTTATTTTTTTTTTACCAAAACAAAAACCATTTGGAAAAGCCATGGTGCATAACTAAAATGTAACAAGTCTTTTTGAAACATGCTTTGTAGAATGCCATGCACACAAACATGATTAATGCATGATTAGTAAATATTAATCAAGTTTAGTAATAAACTAGTATACAAATAATTGTATAAATAGTTATAAAATATCCAAATCAACTTAACACCTCCTAAATCAATAATTATATAGAATTTACAAATATTTTCCAAACCATCGATATATAATTATACCATTTCATTAAAACTAATCTCCATACATTAAAATATTCATAATAATTATTATTTAAATTACCAAAAATAATTTTTATTTTCTGAAATGTTACACGGTGTCTCTTTCCTTGAATCGGGTATATGTACATTTGTGGCTCAAGAACCGAGAAATCTCATGGTGGAAGCCACACATATCATATCACGAGAAAACCGCACTTTGCATTTTTTAAAATGATAATAAGTTTATGAAAACTTTTGCGGTTTTCCCTAAATCCAGAAATCTCATGAATACGGAAATCCCTAAGAAAATCACAATAAATGTATATATCGATGATGGTGAATGTCCTGTTGGATATAGTGCCTTCAGAGTCAATTATTGGATCACAGGCACGTGATTGTAATGATTGAGGGAGGACCTATGCCGGTAGGACAGTCTTACTCAAGATGATTGTATGCTATCTGGTTTATCTTTATCATCGTGTACTGCTTTAGGTGACCTTACAGGTCACTATTGCGTGTTGATAGAGCCCCTAGGATTATTGCTTGACTGCCAGCAGTATGAGGGCGATCATATACGTGGGAGCTGGGGTCTATAAGCACATCCTTAAAAGGTCCCTAGTCGAGTGAGTTTCGAGACAAGGCATCGATACTCCAGAGTAGACTAGTGTATACAGTCGAGACCCCGACGAGGGGCGATGGCCGGTCTCACAAGCCACTGGTGTCAGTTGATTCACCTAAGATGTATACAGGTGCTCATTGGGTTATGAGTACACCGGACAGGACTCGCCGGGAACATGCTAGTTGGTCTTATACCTGACGTCAGATAGTAGTTCCCTGGTGACATGTGTACAGGTTAGTTCATCGACCTGAGATCATCATTTGTCTCGTGTGAGTTTCCACTGTACTTTGATTACTACCATACCACGCTCAAAGGAGACGTGCAAACAGGTTTTAGTTGGGTACAGTCCCGAGCCACATGGAAGCAAGTGAGCGGATCTTCAGGGGTTCGTCTCTCCCGGTATTGGGGGTGAGGTCACGCTATGTCTAGGAGAGCCATTACATGAAGTCCTTGGCCAAGGCAGGAGATTTACTGGTAGGTATTCCAGTAGTATCTCAGGATGTTCTGGGCTACACTCCGACACGACTTGTACCGCTTTTGGGGGTCTGACTTTTACCAACCCCTAGGCCCGCCATGCGATGCTCATAGACGAACGGACCGGACTGTACGGATATTGTCACTGACAAGCTCAGTAGGGTGTCAGGATGAGTTCGCTCATCGACGTCCCTTTTAGTCAATACCTGGTAGCCCGTTACGTATGGCTAATACCTCTGACGTGCTAGTGGTTAAATCCACAACCAAAGTATTGACGAGTCATTAGAGTCCCCCACATACCAGTTTCTCAAGTTTCGGGCAAAACGCTATAGAGGCCGTATGGAGATATGGAAGGATTCGATCTTATACGCGCGGTATTGCACGGATCATGATCGGACGGATAATACTAGCGGGCTTTGGTTTAAGCCGGATCCTAGTATTGTACAGTGTAGATTTTTTCTTTTTGCATTTGTATTCAGTGGGAATACAAATGCGGGTATGTATATATAGTCGCGGGGTTTTCCTGAAATTTATTACGGGATCAGTTTTCTGAAGTTGCCAGTTTGCATTCCGTTCCGGCCAGTTATCCCTTTTTCCTTCACGGCCGGACTTTTCCGATGGAGGGGGTTATTTGCAAGTGTGAAAATTATTTTTTGTGGAGGTATTATTTTTAAATGAGGGATTATGATTTGACTATCATCATTTGATTCTTTTTGAGTCTATTCCTTTGCATTAATAAGATGTGCTTTGTGATTGGATGGAGGTTGAGGTTGTTGTGATCCTTTTCTCATTATCACTCATTTTTTCCTCTACTTGATTTATTCCATCATATTTTTCCCTTCTCTATGAGAGAGGTCGGCCACATTATTGAGAGGGAGAGGGTGTGGGAAATTTGATCATCTCATTTTTGCTTGCTACACAAATTCATCAACCTCACTCCAAAGTCCATTGCTCATTCCTCCATCACCAAGGCAACTTCACAACCCCAATTGAGACATACGATTCTACACTTCATCTACAGCATTTCTTAGGCACGTCGGCTTGCCAACTTCGTGCGCCAGTTGCCTCGGTCTAGAGGTGGGAGCCCGTAAAAGAACCCGGCGATGTGGTGCCCGTTCCGACGAGGAGATGAAGACCGGAGATTCCGCGAGGAGATCGGAGTGGAGGCCGAAATCCGAAGGACACGGATCACTCGGTATAGCCTTCTTCCCCTTTTCTAGTTTGCTAAAGTTAGGTTAATGGCCCGATCCGGGATTTTAGTGCGCGGTGGTGCCGGTTTCTAGTATTTAGAAAAGTTTCGTTTCCGCATTCCGGCGTCGGATTGACGGCTGGGGCGCCGCCGTGCACTTACATTGGTATCAGAGCCACGCCATTAACCTTGTCTAGCTTGCTCTAATGTGTTTACAACTTCGATCGAACAAATTTCCAAAAACCACGATTTCCATTGCATAAGTTTCTGTCGAAATTTTTCTGTGGTCAAAATTTTTTTCAGTACATTGCAGAATAACATGCAGGGTATTTTAAGAATTCTGGTGAAAAATGGTACTGTGACACTGTAGATAGGCCACGGAACCGCGGCCAAACCCCTGTCTTGGCCGCGGTTCCGCCGCAGTAATAGGTGATCACCATACCAGTTTTCTACAGAGATCTTTAGACTTGGAAATGGGGGTTTTGGAATATTCTTTTTGGGCCCAGATTCTCTTTGAGTGCTACAGGAATGCTTGGGGCCCACTTCGGTAAATTTGATCGATCGAAAATTTTAAACATGTTAGTCCACAGTATTTACATTATATCTGTGACCGTGAATGTCATTTGATCGGTAAATCCTGTCTAACTGCTATAGCCCTTTTAGACGGATTTGCGAACGTGACATTCACGTTGATGTTCTGTGTTGTGCTGTGATGTTGCGGATTTGTCGTGGTGGATAGCCTGGATGCAATGTTAGTACAGTTTTGTTTTATATGTACATTTGATATTGCGGGGCGAGCGTCCGACATGTGGACTGCCGTTACTGCCTGTTTGTATATTATTCTTTTGGGGCACGACCGGGCTGAGCTCGATGTACCTGTTTCATATATATTTTTACTTTCTATACTAGGATTACCCCGCGGAGGGGTGCACGGATAGCCGGGTTCTAGAGGGCAACGGGCCCGCATCATATGGCATTGAGACGGAGGGGTCTTTACTCTAGAATTGGCGGGCTATTCGCCGCACTCGTAGAGGGTATAGGTTGACCCAGGAGGGGTGCCCAAGTTACCGGATTCCGTGAAGTGCTGGGTGGTCCATTCACGTTGCTGAAGGGGGTTGCCTTGCTTCAGGTTTTGGCGGGTAACTTGCCGCGCCCGTAGGGGTCTAGGATTTCATTGCACAGGCTATCCACACGACCAGGGGAACGTCGGGTTTCAGTAGCGGCTCTATGAAACCAGGGGATCCCAGATATCTGTATTGTTCTGTGATGCTTATTACATTTCTGTGATGTTGCATTTTATCACGCCTTGAGCGAATATTATATATTGATATATATACTAGTAGATGTTGTATATGTTTTGCATCCGCGCTAGTCCAGTCCCCGCTCTGTCGTTAGTTAAGTAACCTAACGGGTGATGACGGGACCCAGTGGCGAATGCGGATGGCATATACGTACATCATTATTTTCATTCTTTATTGGTGTGATCAATTGATGGGACTGCGTTGATTCGGATCAATGCAAGCTAAACAAACCTATTCTGATATTGTTGGAACAATTTTTCAAAAAGCTGTTATTGCAAGGGCGTTCTCTTTTATTTTGCACAGTGGTATTCGGTTATGAATATCCAGCACCTCAGTCGACGAGGCAAGGGCCGAGATCCCTTCACCAGGAGTGACCCCTTGGACAGAAGTTTGCGTCAGGGCAATAACTTCACTATAGTCGTTTACTTTTGCTTCGCATCGTGGTATTCAGTTGGAATATCCTGCACCTCATTCTACGGGAAAAGAGCCGAGATCCCTTCACCGGGAGTGACTTCTTTAGCAAAGGTTTTCGTCACTATATTTTTATAAAGCTATCCGGTTCCTTCAACGATATCAAGTTCATTACGTTAAAGGTTTTCGCCAGAAACCATTCGTAGCCCTCCGTCGTTTCATATGGATAGTCAATAAGTATTCAAGCTGTGTTTGTTGGCCAAAGTCAAGGCACAGTGATTGGTAGCTATTGGGTATTCATATGCAGCATAGATAGATGCGTTGGTTTGGGACAGTCGTACTACCTTGTTGGTCAAAGTCAAGGGTAGGTATGGGTGGGTTCAAATTAACCTGGAGAATGACGGGTAGAACTTGACATGTGACTTATGATTTGTTGGCCAAAGTCAAGGTCATAAGAGCATGGGGCAAAAATCACATCGGGAGTTTCTAAAGAAACTGAAACTTGCCAGATATGCGCATACCTTCTGGAGTGTGATAACGTGAGTGGATTCCGCTACATTATCATGCGGTGATAGTTGGATCCTGATTCCTACTGATTAGTTGGTTTACTCCTCAAGTGTTCCCGGCTAATTCTTCTTTCAGGTTTGGGGAAGAATTTGACGTTACAGTGGGGGGTTTCCTGATTAGATAAAGTGATAACCATTCTGATCTAGGTTAGAGTGCATGCTGAGTATTTCTTTTCTCACTCTCTTTGGCAGCGACCATGACCCGACCCTAGACTATGACTCAGTGACCAAGTTGACCGAACCTTCTTAAACACTGGCTTTTGGATTGTTAGAGTTGCATACCTCATTGCCACTCCTACTTTTACCCTTTTCTCCAGGACACCCCGTATTATTACGAACGTCCACTTCCACTGGACAAAACCATCATATTGTTATATACAAACTCGAAGGATTTTATTCGAGTATGGTTTCCGGTTCTGGAGAAAATGAATAGGACTATTCAGTTGTCTTTTCCTTTTACCTTCTCTCAGGTTGCGAGTACTCCTTGGTTTAGGAGATAGTACACCCATTATGCAAATTGGATAGTCTTCTTCTAAACCTTAGGCTGGTGCCGAACGGTGGGGAATGAAGAAAACCAATTAGCATAACGATGGTGTACAGAAGGTATTAAGTAAAGCCATATCAAGGGATTAGTAAGAGGGCAAAGTAAATTACGACTGCTATTCACGACCAAACTGAAGGGTTCCTAGGCACTCTTGAGAAGGTTCATAAGGCATCAAACATGCCCGGATAAAATTTTAGACGTGCCGAACAACCCAAAGACGGGATCTTTGCTAGATTATTAGGGTTTAGCATGCAAGATGATATCTTTAAAGCTAAGTGTGAGGGATTACAACCTTTATAGTCCGCTCCTTCGCTTCACAAGCTCCGAGTAGAAGTCCCTTCGCCGCGATCCACGATCTCCCGGACTCAAGAGAGGCTCCACGACTCGAACGATCCATACTAGCTTGAAGTGTTCCGAATCTCCGATGATCTACGTCGAAGTTGCAAAAACCCAAGCTTTCTCACTCTAAAGAGATGAACACCCTAATCTCATGGGCTAGATGAGATGAGGATGAGGGAGTAGTATTTATGCTATCTTTTTATTCACTTTCTCACTTGAAATCATCACTAAAGAATTAACTAGTAAGTATTTTCTTTTAGAACTCAAGAGAGAAGAAGATGATCATAGAAAAGATAATCCTTTTGTGATGAATAGAAAAGTAATCTATATGATTGATATATCAACCATGGTCAAGGATGATAGGTTAAAAAGTTGTAGAGAATAAACTAGGGTTAGGGTTTGGTTAGGTTAAAGATAAAGATCAACCATAATATCTTAACCAAGACAAAATAGAATCCTTCTAGAATGAACTTGAAAGAGCTAACCCTAATCAAACCCTAATCCCTCATAATCATCCTTAAACATGTTTAATAATAAATCATATCATGTTACAATAATATATATCACATATATATTATATATTTGCAACATAAGAAAATAATACATTTAACATATATCGCATATATATCAATGTATTAATCCAGTGAGAAAATGAAATAATAAAATGAGCCAATATTAGATAATGTAATATAATATATCATATATATTATTATACATTAAATCATCGAATCAACACTTGATCCAACGATCCGGCTATATCGAATATAACCGGCTAATATATCATGTACCGATTCATCGAATCAACACTTGATCCGATGTCCCGATTCATATCAAAATATCGCGAGAATATAATACGGTATCTCATATCGTATTATCCTCGGTCCTGCACATATCACATATGTGCCTCTACTCCGTTTCGCCTGAGCCAAGAAACCTCTGTGTAGGACTCTAAAGAATCGTCAATACGCCGGTAGCAGGTGATGATCATATCAAACACCCACAAGCTGCAAGCGGTCAGCTAAACGTAACAGCCACCCAGGTATTGAGCGATCAGAAGATCAACAAGCTAGCCTGTCCGTTCTCCTGTGAATCCAATCAGTAACACTCCCGTACAGTCCGGTCTGTTCTTCTGATATGTCGCATATCAAGTCTAGGGGTGGTATACGTCAGACCCCAGTAACCGATAAGTCGTGTCGATGTGAGGCTCATAACAGGTCGAGAAACTACTAGCAACACTTACCAGTAAATCTCTATATCATCCCTGGCCAGGGACTTCCAGTTATAGCCAATCGAACACAGCACAACATCAACTCCCTATACCGGAAGAGACGAATCCCCTCCTATCGCTCATTGCCTCCATGTGATTCGGGACTGTACCCAAAAGCCACCGTTTTGCACGCCCTCTTGGACGTGGTAAGGTGGAAATCAAAGCATAGTGGGAATCACACAAGACTCTATGACGATCTCGGGTCTACAGACTACCCTGTACCAGTGTCACTGAAGAACTGCCATCTGACGTGTGGTATATCACCAACTGGGAGTTCTCGGCGAGTCCGTCTAGTGTACCCAGTCTCCACTGAGCACCCGTACACCATCCTTGATGTCAAAACACCGATGGATATGGGATCATCCATCGCCCATCATATGGGTCAAGATGCGTATACGCTAGTCTACTCTGGTGTATCGATGCCCTGTCTCGATATACCCTCGACTAGGAACAGTTATAGGATGTACTCATCGACTACTATGGCCCAACTAGTATGATCTCATCATAATCCCAGTAGTCGAGTACATATCCTAAGGGCTTTATCAGCATGTGAGAGAAAGACAGTAAACCAATACAAGTCAACATGTTAAGATAAAGTGAAACCAAATAGCATACTATCATGACGAGCAAGAAAGTCCTCTCTGTATATATCTAAGCATCCATCATAATATACATCAAATGTACAACAATGGCCTCTAGGGCATATACATAACTAACACAAACCAAGTATTTCTTCGCCAATCCTCCTTTGTATTTCTCCAGGACACTCCGTATCACTACGAAGATCCACAGTTTATTTGGATACTCCATCATATGGTTATATACGAACTCGAAAGGAACTTGTTCCAGTTCGGGGATGGATTCTGGTTCAGGAGAAATAGGAATAAGGTTTATTCGGTTGTCTTTTATCTTCACCTTCTCTCGCATTGCGAGTGCTCCTAGGATTGAGACAGTACACCCATTATACTTATTAGATAGTCTTCTTCCAAACCATAGGCTGGCGCCGAACGGTAGGGAAGGAAGAAAATCATTTGGCCCAAAGGGGTGTACAGAAGGTAATGACTAAAGACATATAAAGGGATTTGGAGAGATGGAAAAGAGATATACGGTTACAGTTGTGAATCTGATAATGGAAGAGGCATTACTAGGAATACCCGGATACCCCTACGAAACATTTCAATGTTTCAGTTTCACTGTGTACAGTTAAAAGAAAACTGATTTCCCAATTAGCCCTTGCTCCAGGGTATGTATTTACCATGTATGATTCTCACATCTATCTGGTTTTACAGATGATGAGTGGGAGTAAGTTATTGGGAATTACGTGATCATCCTCATTATATCGGGATTCGTTGTAATTGGTGATATTTGAGAAAGTCACCTGGGTTGTTTGCCGGACGGCAAATATTTGGTTTTGAATATCCGCAGTTATGCACCAATTTCAAATTGATATATCTGTACGTCTATTTTTATAGAGTGAGATATAACTTTTTGAAATTATGTCTATGACATTTACCTATATCAGTGGATGGTTAGGTAAGGAGCATTAAACAGCGGTGTAATTCTTCTTAACCATAAGTACAGTTTTCAACCTACGACACACAGTGAATGAGTCACTAGACTCAGGGGACTTATACAGAGTATTGTATATTGTCCAGTGTCCATTAGGACAGAGGGAATGGTCCTCGTACTATATTCGGTTTACTTATGACTTCTCTAGTTTTTAGACAGGTGTTTCGTAGAAACACAGAGTCCAAGTTTTAAGAAGTTATAGGTATAAGAGTAAAGTAGAGAACCAGGTATTGCAAGTATCGGGATTCTTCAAGGTGATTGAAGATGTAGATACTTGTGTGTGGTATTCAGTTAATAGTAATGATTAAGAGAACTTGCTTCTCTTTCAGGTTACTCATAATTGGAAGCATTCCTAAGTTGAGTAACGCCGATCGGCCTCCTTCCATTTAGTTGACATGCACTGGTGACAGCTGCATGATTTGAATCTGGTTCAATTAAATCAGTGCCTCTGTTTCTGTATTGGATATAGAACAGTTCATATCTTAACGATGTTAAGGTACGGGGAGTTGTCCGGCTTATGCTTAAAACCAGACTCTGGATAACTCAAGGCACGTTTCCGTAATGGCTGTTTGTGGGTTGACCCAGGCTATGACGAAGGTTGACTTTCTACCATCTGGAAGATCAATAGTGATATTGTTCTTGACTCGCCACAGTTTTAATAAAAATGGATTTTTTTCAGAAAACAGTAGTGGGAGTATGGTAGAACTGGAAGTGATTCCAGAACCGCAAACGTTTACTGAAAATTTGATAAGAACCTAAAGATTCAATCTGGTTTGACATTCCATTAGCCACTCCGCAGATATGGTGGGTAACCTCAGGCGCTCGAGAGGTACTTCAGTATGCTCAAGGACGGTGGCAAGGAGGTTCTTGTTTACCCAGACTTGCCATTGCTGTTGTTCCAGACTGTGAGACCCGGCAGGAGGATGAGTATAGCGTCATTCTAAACTAGCTTTAGAAATGCACGTGTATATGACTTTGCCACAGGGTTGTCGTAGTCAGTGGGAGCAGCGGAAGCATTGGCGGACAAGCGGCTTATGTCAATTTATAGACTAAAGTAGATACAGCGGAGATAGATCATCTATTTCTGATGTGACAGTCATAGGTTTGACTTCATCAGAATAGGGGATGGATCTGTTAAGAAGGTAGTAGGGTGTGATATCCTGGTATTTGGATGACATACACAGAGTAGGAAGTGATATTCCTATACTACAATCGGTTATACTTTGGTTGTCACACAGTGGTTTCTCCATATGGGATTTGGACATAATATCAAGACATTCTGGTTACTAGATCTATAGATCTAGATTTGGGTGGTTTCCCAATCAGGGTACTTAGACAGCATTCTAAGAGTTTTTAGAATGGACGACTCTTGGCACGGTAGTATACCTGCAGGTAATGGAGTCACCCTCTCTAAAGGTGTCTTACAGACTAAAAGGGAGAGGGATGTGCGTGATTGGCAGATCACTTGCTTAGGCAATTGAGTCAATCATGAGTGTCAAGTACCACACCAGACGTTGTTTTTGCACGAGATGCAGTAAGTTGATATTAATCCAATCCTGGAGAAACGATCGGAAGCAGTTTTAGAACATAAATTGATGCTTTAGGGAAATGATAACGGCAGCCTCCTTCGGGAGACAGTTATCATTCCAGGCTTCCAAGGCGACCTGGATGACAGAGTGACTGTCAGAGTTATAGTTTTCCCTCTGACGAGGGGCAGTAGTTTGGACAGATGGTCCAGGTGGATACTGAGGGAAGGCATGGCACAGGATACTGATTAAGTTCAGTTGACGATACAGTCTAAGAAGTTTGGATTTGGAGTTCATTTATGAGCTAGGTCCCATCAGATATCCAGACATATTCTAAGACGGGTATTGCTCATTTCGGGAGATGGTTTTCTCCGCGAACTTGAGATAAAAAGAGACATAGAAAGAAAAATCAGAGCGGATCCACTCACTGAGGCTCTTCCTCGAACGCAATAGTTTCGCAAACAGGCTTTGTGAGACTGATTAGTAGAGGAGTTGGGTGTTCGGTATGACACGGGCTGTGAGTATGCGACATCGCAATAATTAGCCTAGAGTGCAAGTGGGAGATTGTTGGATATAGTGCCCTCAGAGTCAATTATTGGATCACAGGCACGTGATTGCAATGATTGAGGGAGGACCTATACCGGTAGGACAGTCTTACTCAAGATGATAGTATGCTATCTGGTTTATCTTTATCATCGTGTACTGCTTTAGGTGACCTTACAGGTCACTATTGCACGTTGATAGAGCACCTAGGATTCTTGCTTGACTGCCAGCAGTATGAGGGCGATCATATACGTAGGAGCTGGGGTCTATAAGCACATCCTTAAAAGGTCCCTAGTCGAGGGAGTTTCGAGACAGGGCATCGATACTCCAGAGTAGACTAGTGTATACAGTCGAGACCCCGACAAGGGGCGGTGGCCGGTCTCACAAGCCACTGGTGTCAGTTGGTTCACCTAAGATGTATACAGGTGCTCATTGGGTTATGAGTACACCGGAAAGGACTCGCCGGGAACATACTAGTTGGTCTTATACCTGACGTCAGATAGCAGTTCCCTGGTGACATGTGTACAGGTTAGTTCATCGACCTGAGATGGTCATTTGTCTCGTGTGAGTTCCCACTGTACTTTGATTACTACCCTACCACGCTCAAAGGAGACATGCAAACAGGTTTTAGTTGGGTACAGTCCCGAGCCACATGGAGGCAGTGAGCGGATCTTCAGGGGTTCGTATCTCCCGGTATTGGGGGTGAGGTCGCGATGTGTCTAAGAGAGCCATTACATGAAGTCCTTGGCCAAGGCAGGAGATTTACTGGTAGGTATTCCAGTAGTATCTCAGGGTGTTCTGGGCTACACTCCGACACGACTTGTGCCGCTTTTGGGGGTCTGACATTTACCAACCCCCTAGGCCCGCCATGCGATGCTCATAGACGAACGGACCGGACTGTACGGATATTTTCACTGACAGGCTCAGTAGGGTGTCAGGATGAGTTCGCTCATCGACGTCCCTTTTAGTCAATACCTTGTAGCCCGTTACGTATGGCTAATACCTCTGACATGCTAGTGGTTAAATCCACAACTAAAGTATTGACGAGTCTTTAGAGTCCCCCACAGACCAGTTTCTCAAGTTTCGGGCGAAACGCTGTAGAGGCCGTATGGAGATATTGCAGGGCTCGATCTTATACGTACGGTATTGCACGGATCATGATCGGACGGATAATACTAGCGGGCTTTGGTTTAAGCAGGATCCTAGTATTGTACAGTGTAGATTTTGTATTTTTGCATTTATATTCAGTGGGAATACAAATGCGGGTATGTATATACAGTCGCGGGGTTTTCCTGTAATTTATTACGAGATCAGTTTTCTGAAGTTGCCAGTTTGCATTCCGTTCCGGCCAGTTTTCCTTTGTTCCTTCACGGCCGGACTTTTTCGAAGGAGGGGGTTATTTGCAAGTGTGCAAATTATCTTTTGTGGAGGTGTTATTTGTAAATGAGGGATTATGATTTGACTATCATCATTTGATTCTTTTTGAGTCTATTCCTTTGCATTAATAAGATGTGCTTTGTGATTGGATGGAGGTTGATGTTGTTGTGATCCTTTTCTCATTATCACTCATTTTTTCCTCTACTTGATTTATTCCATCATATTTTTCCCTTCTCTATGAGAGAGGCCGGCCACATTATTGAGAGGGAGAGGGTGTGGGAAATTTGATCATCTCATTTTTGCTTGCTACACAAATTCATCAACCTCACTCCAAAGTCCATTGCTCATTCCTCTATCACCAAGGCAACTTCACAACCCCAATTGAGACATACGATTCTACACTTCATCTACAGCATTTCTTGGGCACGTCGGATTGACAACTTTGTGCGTGAGTTGCCTCGGTCCAGAGGTGGGAGCCCGTAAAAGAACCCGGCGATGTGGTGCCCGTTCCGACGAGGAGATGAAGACCGGAGATTCCGCGAGGAGATCGGAGTGGAGGCCAAAGACCGAAAGACACGGATCGCTTTGTATAGCCTTCTTCCCCTTTTCTAGTTTGCTAGAGTTAGGTTAATAGCTCGATCCGGGATTTTAGTGCGCGGTGGTGCCGGTTTCTAGTTTTTAGAAAAGTTTCGTTTCCGCATTCCGGCGTCGGATTGACGGCCGGAGCACCGCCGTGCACTTACATGTCCATGATGTCAATATGATGCAATGAGATGAATGAATATAAGACTACGTATCGATGATGATGCAAATAAGATAATTAACTTAAAGACTATATGTCGAGAATGATGTAATGAGATAGTAAACTAGAAGGCTACATATCCATAATGATGCAAAGTTACTGATTATTAAGCAAGTTTTATAGTGTTCGCGATATAGCAATTACCAATGGCATGTGTGTTCACATAATTAGTGCATGTGCGGCATGAACCATCGGTAAGGTGCAAGTGTCCTAAGTGACAATATCAATGTATGTGAGGATGCAAGTACAATATGAATATGATACACGCAAATGAAAACAAGAACTATAAGTAGATCCTAGCTATCGAGGGCTTTACACCATCCAAACGATTTCCCCATATATATGTACATCTACTCACTGGAACACCTCGGCTAATTGACTCCGACCACCGCCTTATCTTTCCTTGCTGCATCCAACGTCTCCGCAACCGATCCTAAAATCATAGAATATCAATATATAAGGCTAAACAGTCGATAAAACGCGAAGACAAAACGATACAAAGAAACTAACACGCACTAGTTAAACACGTGTGCAGTTGGTGCACAAAACGTGTGTGACATCGTCAAAAACCACACCTAGGGCTGTTTTGCACAGCAAACACCTACCTGGAATTGAATCGTATGTGTCGCATATGAACCAAACACTCACACTAATGATAAATGGTCCAAGATTTTACCTGAAGCTGAACTAGGAAAATCAAACAAGACTAAATACCATAAAATACCTACAGAGAATTATCTAGAAAAACCCAAATCCTATTTCCATAAGGGGATCGGCGGCGCAGGAAGAAACATGGATCTCGCCGGTCGAAATCCGATGGACTAGGTCCGGATTTCAGGGGTCAATTCAGGGCTTATTAAACTTCACTGATATATTGTTTGATTTAGTTGAAAATTAACACAAAGATAACAGATTTCAGATAACAGAAAACTAGATTAAAAATCGATTTGAAACACTAAATTGAAACATTGTAGTATTTTAGTGAAAACTTGCTGGATTAGTAAGACTAGTAGGTGTTAATACACACTTAACTACCCTAATAAGCCATAAAAACCCTAACTTAACCTAACCTTCACTTAAACACAATAAACTTGCATTAAAGCTACTTAAACACCTAATTAATGATAGTTATATGTATGCCCTAGAGGCCATTACTGTACATGCGTTGTATATTGTAGTGGATGCTGGGACATATATAGGGAGGACATTCTTGCTCGACATGATAGTATGCTATCTGGTTATTCTTTATCTTAACATGTATTCTGATTGTCTCTATGTCACATGTTGATAAAGCCCTAAGGATGAGTACTTGACTACCAGGACTATGATGCAGATCATACTTGTGGGGACAGTGTAGTCGCCAAGTACATCCTTCAAATGTTCCTAGTCGTAGGAGTACCGAGATAGGGCATCGATACTCCAGATTAGACTAGCGTATGCGCTTCTTGACCCATATGATGGGCGATGGATGATATCATATCCATTAGTGTTTGACATCAGAGAAGGTATACGGGTGCTCAGTGGAGACTGGATACACTGGACGGACTCGCCGAGAACTCCCAGATGGTATTATACCTCACGTCAGATGGCAGTTCTCTGGTGACACTGGTATAGAGTAGTTTGTAGACCCGAGATCGTCATAGAGTCTTGTGTGATTCCCACTGTGCTTTGATTTCCATCATACCACGTCCAAGAGGGCGTGCAAAAAGGTGGCTTTTGGGTACAGTCCCGTATCACATGGAGGCAATAAGCGATAGGAGGGGTTTCGTCTCTCCCGATATAGGGAGTTGATGTTGCGCTGTGTTCGATTGGCTATAACTGGAAATCCCTGGCCAGGGTTGCTGAGATTTACTGGTAAGTGTTATCAGTAGTTTCTCGAACTGTTATAGATCTCATATCGACACGACTTATCAAGCTACTGGGGTCTGACGTTTACCACCCCTGTGCGAGATATGCGACATATCAGACGAAGAGACCGGACTGTACGGGAGTGTTACTGGTTGGATTCACGGGAGAAAGTACAGGCTTGCTTGTTGATCTTCTGATTGCTCAATACCTGGGTGGCAGTTACGTTTAGCTGAGCGCTTGCAGCTTGTGGGTGTTTGATATGATCATCACCTACTGCCGGCGTATTGACAATTCTTTAAAGTCCTACACAGAGGTTTCCTGGCTCGGACAAAACAGAGTAGGAGCACATATATGATATGTGCGGGACCGAGAATAAGACGTGTATGTGATACCGTATTAGATTCTCGCGATATGAGATATCGGCCGAGTATATGTGATATAGCCGGGTCATCGGATCAAGTGTTGATTCGATGAACTGATACAGATTATATTAGTTGGTTATTTGTGAAATAGCTGGATTATCGGATCAAGTGTTGATTCGATAATTTAATTTATAATTATATATTTGATATATTAAATTACATTAACTAGTATAAGCTCACTAAAAGATTCTTTTTCTCACTCGGGTAATACATTGATATACATGCGATATATGTTAATTGTAATATTTTATTTTGTTACAAAATATATTATATATGTGATATATAATATTGTGACAAGTTAAGGTTACAAATGCAACATGTTTTGTGGAGTTTAAACATGGTTAGGGTTTGGATTAGGGTTAAACCTTCTTGAAGCTTCTAGAAACTTTGCTTTTGTTTTTAACTGAAGATATTTTCTAAAGATATTTTGGTTGATATTTGTTAACCCAACCCAACTCTTCACCATGGTTAAGTCTCTACATGGGTTAAGTTATCATACTTAACCCATGGTTGCATTCTAACCTCACAAGATTTCATTATTCATCACAAATGGTTTTCATCCTCTTCTTCCTCTTGATAAAGCTTTCTAGCTTTTGGTGATGTGATGAAAATGAGTGTGAAATTGAAAATAAATGAGAGCTAAATTCCTATTTCATCATCCTCTTCTATTCTAGCCGCTTAGATTAGGGTGTTTGCTTTGCTAATACTTGATTAGCAAAACAAGAGCTTGGCTTTGAGTTTCTTCAAGGTAGATCATCTTTGTTATCGAAGATCGGAAGCAAGCTTGCACCTTTCTTTTGTGGAGCCTCTTTAGAGTCCGGGTACTCGATGATCGCAGCGAAGGGACCTCAACATGGAGCTTTAGAAGTGAAGGAACGGACTACAAAGGTTGTAATCCCTAACTCTTAGAAGTAAAGTTGTTTACTTGCATTGTTTCGCATAATCTCTAGTCTAAGATCTTGGTTAGGGTTGTTCGGCACGTCTAAAATTTAAATCGGGCATGGTTGATGCCTTGAAGACCCATGTGACAATGCCTAGTAACCTTACAGTGGTATCAGAGCCAAGCTAGAGCTTTAGGCGAAGTCTAGACGAAATTTAAAGTCCGATCGAATCCCGAAACGTCGCGATTTACCCCTTCTCTGGAAATTTTAAAAAATGTTGATTTTTTCATATTAAAAATACTCAGAAAAATAAGCAGGGAATTCTAAGAATTACTGTGAAGTACGATACCCCAACTCCATCATGGGAGCGCGGAACCGCGGCCAAACCATGGGTTTGGCGGCGGTTCCGTGGCCATCATGAGGAGTCAGGGGCTCGTACTTCAAAGTATGATTCTTAGGTACTTTTGCCTGCTTCTGGGAATTTTTAATATTACTCAAGTGTTGAGTTATCTGGAGATCTTTTGTATTCGTTGATTCGATCGGAGAGTTTATCATCGTTTAAGTTTTTTCCGGGTGATTTAGAATGTGTTAAAAAGTTCGACCGGATATCAATAACTCACTTTTTCCCCTGTAGGAAAATTTCCAAGTGTTGGATTTTTCCTTAATTAAAGAACGTTCTAAGTCGTGCAAGTAACGCGGTGGACCCTCTAGAAGAACACAAACCTTAACTCGATTATGTGACCGTCTGAACCGCCTCTAAACCTTAGGGTTTGGGGCAGTACGGCGTTGCCACATGTGAGGCGTTGGTTCGACCCTTCTACGGCTGGACCATTGGTATTGTGGCATGTGATGGATACATTTTTGAACTCCGCTCAAGTGTTGAGCTATTTGGGAAATCTTAGGTGTGTAAGTGCACGGCGGCGCCCCGGCCGTCAATCCGACGCCGGAATGCGGAAACGGTGATAAAATTTAATTTTTGCGGACTTAGCAAACCGGCACCACCGCGCACTAAACCCCGGATCGTGCCATTAAACTAGTCTAAGCTAACAAGAGGATGGGTTAGAGATATACCGACTGATCCGAGTCCTCCGGTCTTCATCTCCACTCCGATCTCCTCGCGGGATCTCCGTCCGTCTCCTCCTCGTCGGAAAGGGCACCACGAAGCCGGGTACTTATACGGGCTCCCACCTCAATACCGAGGCAACTCGGGCGCGAAGTAGGCTAGCCGACGCGTCCAAGATATGCTGTAGGAAGTGTAGTGTAGAATCGTAGTCTCTTTTGGGGTGGTTGCCATTTGAAGATGATGGAGGAAACATGATAAGAAAAATGGTGCTTGCATTTTTCTTAACATGAAAAATGAGATCAAGAATCCTACTCTCTCAAAGATGAAGCTCTCTTCTTCTTCTTTTTTTCTTCTATCTTTTCTAATGAAAACTCTCATACTTAGAAAATGGTGGAGCAAAGATTATGAAGCATGAAGGGAGGTGAGTGTAGGAAGTGAAAAGAGGTGACCACATCCTAGACATAATCATCACAAAACTCAAATCCAAATCAAATCCATTCTTATCACAATAAATGCATGAAAAGCAAAGATGCTTAACATATCAATCCTTATGCAAATAAATCCTCCACAAAGTGTTATTTGCAAACTTGCAAATAACCCCCTCCATCGGAAAAGTCCGGCCGGGAAAGAACAAAGGAAAACCGGCCGGAACGGAATGCAAACTGGCAACTCCAGAAAACTGGTCCCGTAATAAATTACAGGAAAACCCCGATACTGTGCATACACACCCGCATCTGTATTCCGTCCGGATACAAATGCAATGAGACAAAATCTACACTGTACTAAACTAGGACCGGCTTAAACCAAAACCGGCTAGTAAAAACTGTCCGATCCTGATCCGTGCAATACCGCACGTATCTGATCGAACCTTGCCATATATCCATACGGCCACTAGTACAAAGCTGTCCGATCCTGATCCGTGCAATACCGCACGTATCTGATCCGACCCTGCCATATCTCCATACGGCCTCTACAGCGTTTCGCCCGAAAGCTGAGTAACTGAATGTGTGGTGGACTCTAAAGACTCGTCAATACTATGGCTGTGGATTTAACCACTAGCACGTCAGAGGTATAAGCCAATACGTAACGGGCCACCAGCTATTGACCAAAAGGGACGTCGATGAGCGAACTCATCCTGACACCCTACTGAGCCTGTCAGTGACAATATCCGTACAGTCCGGTCCGTTCGTCTATGAGCATCGCATGTCGGGCCTAGGGGGTGGGTAAAAGTCAGACCCCCAAAAGCGGTACAAGTCGTGTCGGAGTGTAGCCCAGAACACCCTGAGATACTACTGGAATACCTACCAGTAAATCTCCTGCCTTGGCCAAGGACTTCGTGTAATGGCTCTCCTAGACACAGCACGACCTCACCCCCAATACCGGGAGAGACGAACCCCTGAAGATCCGCTCACTGCCTCCATGTGGCTCGGGACTGCACCCAACTAAAACCTGTTTGCACGACTCCTTTGAGCCGTGGTAGGGTAGTAATCAAAGTACAGTGGGAACTCACACGAGACAAATGACGATCCCCAGGTCGATGAACTAACCTGTACACATGTCACCTGGGAACTGCTATCTGACGTCAGGTATAAGACCAACTAGCATGTTCCCGGCGAGTCCTGTCCGGTGTACTCATAACCCAATAAGCACCTGTATACATCTTAGGTGATCCAACTGACACCAGTGGCTTGTGAGACCGGCCACCGCCCCTCGTCGGGGTCTCGACTGTATACACAAGTCTATTCTGGAGAATCGATGCCCTGTCTCGAAACTCCTACGACTAGGGACCTTTTAAGGATGTGCTTATAGACTACCAGCTCCCACGTATATGATCGCCCTCATACTGCCGGTTGTCAAGCACAAATCCTAGGGGCTCTATCAACGTGCAATAGCGACATGTCAGGTCACCTAAAGCAGTACACGATGATAAAGATAAACCAGATAGTATACTATCATCTCGAGTAAGACTGTCCTGCCGGGATAGGTCCTCCCTCAATCATTGCAATCACGTGCCTGTGATCCAATAATTGACTCTGAGGGCACTATCTCCAACAATCTCCCACTTGCACTCAAGGCTAATTATTGCGATGTCGCATACTCACAGCCCGTGTGATACCGAACACCCAACTCCTCTACTAGTCAGTCGCAGGAAGCCTGTTTGCGAAACTACTGCGTTCGAGGAATAGCCTCAGTGAGTGGATCCGCCTTGATGTTTCTTTCTATGTCTCTCTATATCTCAAGTTCGCGGAGAAAGCCATCTCCCGAAATGAGCAATACCTGTCTTAGAATGTCTGGATGTCTGATGGGACCGAGCTCATAAATGAACTCCAAATCTAAACTTCTTAGATTGTATCGTCAACTGAATTAATCAGTATCCTGCGCCATGCCGCCCTCAGTATTTCCTTTGGACCACCTGTCCAAAATACTGCCCCTCGTCAGAAGGAAAACTATAACTCTGACAACCTCCTTGTCGTCCATGTCACCTTGGAAGCCTGGAATGATAACTGTCTCCCAAATGAGGCTGTCGTTATCATATCCCTAGAACATCCACTTATGTTCTAAAACTGCTTCCGACTGCTTCTTCAGGATTGGATCAATGTCAACTTATTGCATCTAGTGCAAGAACAACATCTGGTGTGGTACTTGACATCTCATGATTGACTCAATTGCCTAAGCAAGTGATCTGCCAATCATGCACATCCCTCTCTACTTTAGTCTATAAGACACCTTTAGAGAGGGTGACTCCATTACCTGCAGGTACACTACCATGCCAGGAGTCGTCCATTCTAAATACTCTTAGAATGCTGTCAAAGTACCCTGATTGGGAAACCACCCAAATCTAGATGTAAAAACCATAGATCTAGTAACCAGTATGTTTGATATAATGTCCAAGTCCTTTGTGGAGAAACCACTGTGTGACGACCAAAGTATAACCGATCGTAGTATAGGAATTTCTTTTCCTACTCTGTGTATGTCATCCAAATACCAGGATATCACACCCTACTACCTTCTCAACAGATCCATCCCCTATTCTGATGACGTCAAACCCATGACTGTCACATCAGAAATAGATGATCTATCTCCGCTATATCTGCTTTAGTCTATAAATAGACATAAGCCTGATGTCCACCAATGCTTCCGCTGCTCCCACTGACTACGACAACCCTCTGCCAGAGTCATATAGACGTGCACTTCTAAAACTAGTTCAGAACGACGCTATACTCATCCTCCTGCCGGGTCTCGCAGCCTGGAACAACAACAATGGCAAGTGTGGGTAAACAAGAACTTCCCTGTCACCGTCCTTGAGGCTACCTGAGTACCTCTCGGGTGCCTGAAGTTACCCACCTTATCTGCGGAGTGGCCAATGGAATGTCAAATCAGATTGAATCTTTAGGTTCCTTATCAAATCTTCAGTAATCGTTTGCGGTTCTGGAATCACTTCCAGTTCTACCATACTCCCACTACTGTTTTCTGAAAAAAATGCATTTCTTTTAAAATTGTGGTGAGTGAAGAACAATATCACTATTGATCATCCAGATGGTAGAAAATCAACCCTCGTCATAGCCTGGGTCAACCCACAAACAGCCATTACAGAAACCTGCCTTGAGTTATCCAGAGTCTGGTTTTAATCATAAGCCGGACAACTCCCCGTACCTTAACAATGTTAAGATATGAACTGTACTATATCCAATATAGAACCAGAGGCACTGATTTAATTGAACCAGATTCAAATCATGCAGCTGTCTCCAGAGCATGTCAACTAAATGGAGAGAGGCCGATCAGCGTTACTCAACTTAGGAATGCTTCCAATTATGAGTAACCTGAAAGAGAAGCAATTTCTCTTTATCTTTACCATCAACTGAATACCATACACAAGTATCTACATCTTCGATCACTTTGAAGAATCCCGATACTTGCTACACCTGGTTCTCTACTCTATTCAAATACCTATAACTCCTCAAAACTTAGACCCTGTGTTTCTACGAAACACATGTCTAAGAACTAGAGAAGTTAAAAGTAAACAGAATATAGTATGAGGACCAACCCCTCTGTCCTAATGGACACTGGACAACATACAATACTCTGTATAAGTCCGCTGAGTCTAACAACTCTTTCGCTGTGTGTCGTAGGTTGAAAACTGTACTTATGGTTAAGAAGAATTACACCGCTGTTTAATGCTCCTTACCTAACCATCCACTGATATAGGTAAATGTCATCGACATAATATCAAAAGGTATATCTCACTCTATGAAAATAGACGTACAGATATATCAATTTGAAATTGGTGCATAACAACGGATATTCAAAACCAAATATTTGCCGACCGGCAAACAGCCCAGATGATCTCCTCAAATATCACCGATTACAACGAATCCCGATATAATGAGGATGATTACCCTATTCCCAATAACTTACTCCCACTCACCATCTGTAAAACCATACACATGTGAGAATCAAACCTGGTAAATACATACCCTGGAGCAAGTGTCCAATCGGGAAATCAGTTTTCTTTTAACAGTACACAGTTGAACTGAAACATTGAAATGTTTCGATGGGGTATTATGGTATTCCTAGTAATGCCTCTACCATCATCCAGATTCACAACTATAACCGTATAATTCTTTGCCACCTCTCCAAATCCCTTTATATGTCTTTAGTCATTACCTTCTGTACACCCCTTTAGGCCAAATGGTTTTCTTCCTTCCCTACCGTTCGGCACCAGCCTATGGTTTGGAAAAAGACTATCCAATAAGCATAACGGGTGTACTGTCCTAATCCTAGGAGCACTCGCAATGCGAGAGAAGGTGAAGATAAAAGACAACCGAATAAACCTTATTCCTATTTCTCCTGGACCAGAATCCATCCCCGAACTGGAACAAGTTCCTTTCGAGTTCGTATATAACCATACGATGAAATATCCAAATAACTGTGGATCTTCGTAGTGATACGGAGTGTCCTGGAGAAATCCAAAGGTGATTTAGGATTGGCGAAGAAATACTTGGTTTGGTCGTGAATATCAGTCGCAACTTACTTTGCCCTCTTACTAATCCCTTTCTTTGTCTTAACTCAATACCTTCTGTACACCGTTTAGGCTAATTAGTTTTCTTCATTCCCTACCGGTCGGCACCAGCCTATGGTTTGGAAGAAGACTATCCAATTTGCACAATAGGTGTACTACTCCTAAACCAAGGAGTACTCGCAACCTGAGAGAGGGTGAAAAGAAAAGACAACTGAATAATCCTATTCGTTTTCTCCAGAACCGGAAACCATCCTCGAATTCCTTCGAGTTCGTATCTAACCATACGATGGTTTTGTCCAATGGAAGTGGACGTTCGTAGTAATACGGGGTGTCCTAGAGAAAAGGGTAAAAGTAGGAGTGGCAATGAGGTCTGCAACTCTGACAATCCAAAAGCCAGTGTTAAGTAGGTTCGGTCAACTTGGTCACTGAGTCATAGTCTAGGGTCGGGTCAATGGTCGCTGCCAGAGAGAGAGAGAAAAGAAACACTCAGCGTGCACTCTATCCTAGATCAGAATGGTTATCACTTTTTCTAATCAGGAAACCTCCCACTGTACCTCAAATTCTCCTCCAAACCAGAAAGAAGAATTAGTCGGGGTCACCCGAGGAGTAAACCAACTCATCAATGGGAATCGGGATCCAACTCTCATCGTATGATAACGTGACGGAATCCGCTCACGGTATCACACTCCAGAAGGTATGCGCATATCTGGCAAGTTTCAGTACTTTTGAAACTCCCGATGTGATTTTTACCCCATGCTCTTATGACCTTGACTTTGGCCAACAAATCATAAGTCACATGTCAAGTTCTGCCCGTCATTCTCCAGGTTAATTTGAGCCCACCCGTACAAGCCCTTGACTTTGGCCAACAAGGCTATACGACTGCCCCAAACCAACGCATCTATCTATGCTGCATATGAATAACCAATAGCTACCAAACACTGTGCCTTGACTTTGGCCAACAAACACAGCTTGAATACTATTGACTACCCATATGAAACGACGGAGGGCTACGAATGGTTTCTGGCGAAAACCTTCAACGTAATGAACTTGATATCGTTGAAGGAACGGATAGCTTTTTAGAAAATATAGTGACGAAAAACCATTGCTAAAGAGGTCACTCCCGGTGAAGGGATCTCGGCCCTTGCCTCGTCGACTGAGGAGCAGGATATTCCAAATGAATACCACGATGCAAAACAAAAGTGAACGTCCTTGCAATAACAGCTTTTTGAAAAGTGTTCCAACAACATCAGATTAGGTTTGTTTTAACTTGCATTGATCCGAATCAACGCAGTCCCATCAATTGATCACACCACAAAGAACGAAAATATACTGACGTACGTATATGCCATCCGCATTCGCCACTGGGTCCCGTCATCACCCGTTAGGTTAGCTTACTAACGGCAGAGCGGGGACTGGACTAGCGCGGATGAAAAACATATACAACATCTACTAATATATATACCAATATATTATATTTCGCTCAAGGCGTGAAAAGAAATGCAACATCACAGAAATGTACAGCATCACAGAACAATACAGATATCTGGGATCCCCGGGTTTCACAGAGCCACTACTGAAACCCGACATTCCCCTGGTCGTGTGGATAGCCTGTGCAATGAAATCCTAGACCCCTATGGGCGCGGCAAGTTACCCGCCAAAACCTGAAGCGAGGCAGCCCCCTTCAGCTCCGTGAATGGACCACCCAGCACTCTACGGAATCCGGTAACTTGGGCACCCCTCCTGGGTCAACCTGTACCCCTTACGAGTGCGGAGAATAGCCCGCCAATCCTAGAGTGAAGCCCCCTCCGTCTCAATGCCATGAGATGCGGGCCCGTTGCCCTCTAGAACCCGGCTATCCGTGCACCCCTGCGCGGGGTAATCCTAGTACAGAAAGTAAAATATACATACACCGGGTACATCGACCGCAACCAGGTCGTGCCCCAAAAGAATAATACAATCAGGCGGTGACGGCAGTCCACATGTCGGACGCTCGCCCCGCAATATCAAATGTACATAATACAACCACAACTGTACTAGCATTGCATCCAGGCTATCCCCCACGACCGATCCGCAACATCACAGCATAAACATAGAACATCAACGTGAAAGTCACGTTCGCAAATCCGTCTAACCGGGCTATAGCAGTTAGACAGGATTTACCGATCGAGTGACATTCACGGTCGCAGATATAATGTAAATACTGTGAAATAATGTGTTTAAAATATCCGATCGATCAAACTTAACAAGTGGGCCCCCAAACAATACTGTAGCACTCACAGAAATTATGGGCCCAAAATTAACCTCCCAGAAACCACATTTTTAACTCAGGAACATTCTGCAAAGTTTTGGGGGCATGAACAGTTAACATTGCGGCGGAACCGCGGCCCAAGCAGGGGTTTGGCCGCGGTTCCGCGGTGGTATGGAGAGTTCATGCTACCAAATTTTTACAGTATGCTTATATTTCCCTGCACATCACTCTGAGACAACCTGAAAAATTTTTGGACTCAAAAAAAATTCGACAGAAACTGATGTGCTTGAAAAACGCGTTTTCGGGATTTTGTTCGATCGGAAACGTAAAACACATTAAACAAAGCTAGACGAAGTTAATGGCGAGGCTCTGATACCACTGTAAGTGCACGGCGGCGCCCCGGCCGTCAATCCGACGCCGGAATGCAGAAACGGTGATAAACTTTAATTTTTGCGGACATAGCAAACCGGCACCACCGCGCACTAAACCCCGGATCGTGCCATTAAACTAGTCTAAGCTAACAAGAGGATAGGTAAGAGATATACCGACTGATCCGAGTCCTCCGGTCTTCATCTCCACTCCGATCTCCTCGCGGTATCTCCGTCCGTCTCCTCCTCGTCGGAAAGGGCACCACGAAGCCGGGTACTTATACGGGCTCCCACCTCAATACCGAGGCAACTCGGGCGCGAAGTAGGCTAGCCGATGCGTCCAAGATATGCTGTAGGAAGTGTAGTGTAGAATCGTAGTCTCTTTTGGGGTGGTTGCCATTTGAAGATGATGGAGGAAACATGATAAGAAAAATGGTGCTTGCATTTTTCTTAACATGAAAAATGAGATCAAGAATCCTACTCTCTCAAAGATGAAGCTCTCTTCTTTTTCTTTTTTTCTTCTATCTTTTCTAATGAAAACTCTCATCCTTAGAAAATGGTGGAGCAAAGATTATGAAGCATGAAGGGAGGTGAGTGTAGGAAGTGAAAAGAGGTGACCACATCCTAGACATAATCATCACAAAACTCAAATCCAAATCAAATCCATTCTTATCACAATAAATGCATGAAAAGCAAAGATGCTTAACATATCAATCCTTATGCAAATAAATCCTCTACAAAGTGTTATTTGCAAACTTGCAAATAACCCCCTCCATCGGAAAAGTCCGGCCGGGAAAGAACAAAGGAAAACCGGCCAGAACGGAATGCAAACTGGCAACTCCAGAAAACTGGTCCCGTAATAAATTACAGGAAAACCCCGATACTGTGCATACACACCCGCATCTGTATTCCGTCCGGATACAAATGCAATGAGACAAAATCTACACTGTACTAAACTAGGACCGGCTTAAACCAAAACCGGCTAGTAAAAACTGTCCGATCCTGATCCGTGCAATACCGCACGTATCTGATCGAACCTTGCCATATATCCATACGGCTACTAGTACAAAGCTGTCCGATCCTGATCCGTGCAATACCGCACGTATCTGATCCGACCCTGCCATATCTCCATACGGCCTCTACAGCGTTTCGCCCGAAAGCTGAGTAACTGAATGTGTGGTGGACTCTAAAGACTCGTCAATACTATGGCTGTGGATTTAACCACTAGCACGTCAGAGGTATAAGCCAATACGTAACGGGCCACCAGCTATTGACCAAAAGGGACGTCGATGAGCGAACTCATCCTGACACCCTACTGAGCCTGTCAGTGACAATATCCGTACAGTCCGGTCCGTTCGTCTATGAGCATCGCATGTCGGGCCTAGGGGGTGGGTAAAAGTCAGACCCCCAAAAGCGGTACAAGTCGTGTCGGAGTGTAGCCCAGAACACCCTGAGATACTACTGGAATACCTACCAGTAAATCTCCTGCCTTGGCCAAGGACTTCGTGTAATGGCTCTCCTAGACACAGCACGACCTCACCACCAATACCGGGAGAGACGAACCCCTGAAGATCCGCTCACTGCCTCCATGTGGCTCGGGACTGCACCCAACTAAAACCTGTTTGCACGACTCCTTTGAGCCGTGGTAGGGTATTTATCAAAGTACAGTGGGAACTCACATGAGACAAATGACGATCCCCAGGTCGATGAACTAACCTGTACACATGTCACCTGGGAACTGCTATCTGACGTCAGGAATAAGACCAACTAGCATGTTCCCGGCGAGTCCTGTCCGGTGTACTCATAACCCAATGAGCACCTGTATACATCTTAGGTGATCCAACTGACACCAGTGGCTTGTGAGACCGGCCACCGCCCCTCGTCGGGGTCTCGACTGTATACACAAGTCTATTCTGGAGAATCGATGCCCTGTCTCGAAACTCCTACGACTAGGGACCTTTTAAGGATGTGCTTATAGACTACCAGCTCCCACGTATATGATCGCCCTCATACTGCCGGTTGTCAAGCACAAATCCTAGGGGCTCTATCAACGTGCAATAGCGACATGTCAGGTCACCTAAAGCAGTACACGATGATAAAGATAAACCAGATAGTATACTATCATCTCGAGTAAGACTGTCCTGCCGGGATAGGTCCTCCCTCAATCATTGCAATCACGTGCCTGTGATCCAATAATTGACTCTGAGGGCACTATCTCCAACAAGGTGTTTGTTTATTCAATCGGAAAGTTTAACATTGTCTATTTATCTGGAATGTGATACAATATTTGGAATCCACAAGTAGTTATGAGATAACTAATTTGAATGTTATAAATCTAGCAGTTTAGTCTCATTTGATCGGTTGCCACGGGATCTTGATGTGATCAAAAGTCCATCGCAATCACGTAGCGTACGCGGATACTCGCCGGGTAAACTTAATAGATAGCCACGCCCCATAACCCCGACCAAGTGACTGTAGGAGAACCCCGTCGCCAAAAGCATCCGTTCGGGTGCTCGCGGCAGCGGTGTTCCGCCTTAGTGCACTTCGTCGACGGCATCCGGGGGTGCGGCCGTCTACTAAAGTCTGCGACGAGCATTCGATCAGGATGTCAGGAATCTTGTTGAATTGCCCGACTAGATATTGAAAAGTGTTTTCGACATCGAGACTAAAATACGGGGTTTATAATTGTTAGGCATGAGATGTCTAAGGAATTCATTTGGTTAGGCATGCGATGTCTAAGGAGGTTGCGGATTCCAACTGTTGTAGTTTTACACTTTTTTTCTGTGACCGTAAGCGTAGTATGTGGTGTATCGCCCGCTTCGTTGCTATACATCAATGACAATCGGGATACGCATACTTGCTTATGTTGATGATATGAGATATTATGTGTTGCTGTGATATGTTATATTGGATCGTCGCATTTTGAATAGCCGGGGGTTTTATGTGAGATGAGGGTTTTTATTTTCATTCATGTAAAATTCATTGTATGTAATATTCTTTTATTGGGGCACTTCCGGGATGAGGATGATGTCACCATTGTATATTATTTACTTTTCCGCATTAGGTAGACCCAAGGCGGGGAGCATAAGTAACTGGGTTCTAGAGTCCAGTGGGAGACCATCTCGAGGAGTCGAGACTGGGTCTCCTAATCCTAGAATTGGCAGTGTTGCTTGCCGCTCTAGTAGGGGTCTAGAGATGTGGGTTTAGCTATTCATCGCGACCGTGGAATTCGCGTTTTATACAGGCTCGCATAAAACACGGAAATCCTAGTATATCGAATATTTCATATGTTATCTTCTGCTGCAATTTTCTGTGATGAGATCATATTACTGCCTAAGATGAATATTTATATTATATATATGAGATATATGTTATATTGCAGATTTCGTTTCAAAAGTGATGCTTGTGAAGCATAATAAAATGGGACTTCATTAATGTGATTAATGAACCTAAAAGAATCCCAAAGATGTTGTAGAAACTTTTTTTAAAACTGGTAGCTCTAGTTCTTGCTTTGCATAGCGGTGTTCCTTGTAGAACATCCAGCACCTTATTCGATAAGGAAAGAGCCGAGATCCCCTTACCGGGAGTGACCTCTTTAGCGAAACTAGCAGATGCTACAAACTCGGTTTGTCTTTTGATTGTTTTTATAGTTTTTGCTTTGCATAGTGATATTTGTGAAATATCCTGCACCTTATTCGATGAGGAAAGAGCCAACGATCCCTTCACCGGGAGTGACCGCTTTAGCGAAACTAGAAAAGCCTCAAAAACACTCCTTTTAAAATCACTCGATTCTATAACGATATCAAGTTCATTACGCAAAGGGTTTTCTTAAAAACCTGCCGTAGCCCTCCGTCATTTCAGATAAGTACTACTTAGTATTCGTGCTACGGTAGTTTGGCATTCGTCAAGGCGTAGTGTACGGTAGCTAACTAGTGCTTATCTGCTAGCATACGATGCGATTAGATTAGGGTATTCGTAAGGCGTTGTTTGGCATTCGTCAAGGGTCGTGCGGGTGGGTTTAATTCAATCAAGAAATGTACGGGTTGAACTTGACTAGCGGACTATGGGTTGTTTGGCATTCCTCAAGGTCATAGAACCCTAGGGGTAAAATATTATTGGGAATTTCAAGAGTTGAAATTTGCAATGAGATTGCATACCTCTTATGAGATAGTTGGATCACGATACCCACTGCGAGTAAGAGTTACTCCTGGGAGAGTTTTACACATTACAATTAGCCGATCAAGTAGGTGTCTAGAATGGAGTCAACAGGGTTATGCCTCTGGGAAAACGAGGTTTATTTTAATTAGGTCCATGCGAAAGCACGGGGAACCTCCCTCAAAGTACCGGCACTGGCCTGGTTGAAAGATTGGCGAACTTGTAGAGCGTAATTAATCCCGGCTATTCTTTCCTTTTAGGGTTTGAAAGAAGATTTGACTAAAACAGTGGGAGACATCCTGATTAGATATATTAATAACCAATCTAATCTTCCAAGAGCATACGCTGAGTGTTTTCTTCTATCTCTCTCCAGGTAGCGACCATGTCACGCCTTAATCAAGATAATAATACGGATGTATTGACCGAACCCGTTTGTTATACTGTGCTGGGGAACGTTGGTCCCGCTCCAACTTATAATTGTTATAAGACAGAGCAGGAAATAGGGAATTACCAGATTTCCCGTGCCACCCAAACGAAGAAAGTGTATGCTGATGCATCTTCTTCGGGTGTGTTCATTACCGAGAACTGTTTCAAAGTATCCTTTATGTCCTGGGTATGAGATACCGGATCAGGATCCCGCAAATGTAATTTGTTACATGGGCTACAGATAGATAGAGAACTGAGAACGGGTGATAAGTTTCAAGAGTTAGAAATGATGCAAGTGTTGCAGCCAAGTCTGTTGGCAGTTATCACCCTGTATTATCATAATACATTTATTCTGAACGAATGTTATTTAATACCGAACCTGATATACAACAACATATCAGTCTCTTTATTAGTAAAGAAGGATATAATTTTGTATTGTTGGATAATGTTTTGAACATTTCCTATATCAAGTGTTGATCGGTTCAGGCACGTTATCTAAAAGCATAGACGTTCAAAATCAAACCACAATTCTTAACGTACAGAACACACACAAGAGGAAGTGTTCAGAAATGAACAAATCCTTCTTGAGGCATTGTAGACTAGGTCATATCAATGCGACCCGACTAGCTAAAGTTACATAAAGATGCATATTTAAATTAGTTTGGATTTACATCTTGTAAAACTTGCCAGTCATGTCATAAAGATAAGATGACCACAGCTCCGTTTATTAGAAACGGAGAAAGAGTTAGTGAACTCCTGGGATTGATACATGTTGATGTATGAAGGTCCCCTGTCTACATATGCCAGGACCGGTTCTTTGTACTTCATTACATTCACTGATGATCTCTCAAGATTCAGACATATGTTACTGTTGAAACATAAGTCCGAAACTTTTGAGATAATCACAGAATATAAGTTAGAAGTAGAGAACCAAAAATGGGTATAAGTATTATGTTCTTTGATGAGATCAAGGAGGAGAATACTTGAGCACGGAATTCCTGGACTATTCTAAAGGAGAATGAGATTCTCTCTCAGCATTACTCCTCCGTATACACCACAGCACATCGGTGTATCGGGACAGAGCAATCACATCCTATGTGATATGGTGTGCTTTATGATGAGTACTACTGAGTTGCTTAATTTCTTTTGGGGATATGCACTTGAGAAGTTGCATGCCTATTGAATAGGGTTCCAACCAGATCAGATGCCTACCACTCAATATGTGATATGGTATGGGAAGAGCCCATCTCTTAAGAAAGTTAAGATTTGGGGTTTTCCAGCCTATGTCAAAAGCAAAATCCGGACAAGCTCGAGGCAAGGTCAGTTCTGTAGAAGTTTGTTGGATATCCCAAGCATTCGCAAGGGAATATCTTCTACCAAACTGGGGAACAAAAGGTGTTTTTGTTTCTCAGCATGCCACCTTTGTGAAAGGGAATTTCTTGTGAAGAAATTAGTGGTCATGAGGTAGAACTGGAAAGAGTTCCAGCTATACAAACTGCAGCTGATGATTTGGTAAAACCCGGAGGATTCAATAGTTTCCAACGAACCTCAGCCTCTCCGCCGATTTGGTAGGGTTCCTCCTCCACCTGAGAGATACTTCGGTTTCTCTATGACAGTGGGAGCGAGGATTGCATCATGAGATGATGACCCAACTAGTTTCGAGCAGGCCATTAGGAGTGGGACTCTGTAAGAATGACTGGATGCTTAGCGATCTGAGATGGAATCCTTATACACCAACAAAGTATGGACTTTGGTTGCTTTATCTGAAGGGTTAAATCCCCATCAGAAGCAAGTATATCTTGAGAAGATTACTTGGTGTACATGGAAAAGTTGAGACTTTCAAAGCTATGCTTAAGTCCATCCAGATCCCACTTGCCACGGCTACATACCATGACTACGATATCTAGCGGTTGGGTGTCATGACTGCTTTTCTAAATGTTGATTTGGAAGAGAGCTTCTATAAGTACACAGCCAGAGGGCTTCGTAGAAAGTTGGAGCAGCGGAAACGTGAGCATGATGTTTTATGGGATAAATCAGGCATCGCGGAGTTGGAACATCTGTTTTGATGAAGTAGTCAAAGAGTTTGACTTCATCAAAATGGTAAATGAACCTTGTATATATAAAAAGGTAGTAGCGAGTATGGTGGTGATCCTCATATAGTATGTGGATGACATACTCTTGATAGGGAAGGAGTTTCCTATGCTACGCTCGGTCAATCTCCTCTTATCACAAAGATACTCTATATAGGATCAAGGTGATACCTCCTAAATCCTGGGTTATGGATCTATGGGATAGATCTAATTGGATGTTAGAATTCCCACTAGTTGTAGTGAGATGGTATCAATAGATCCTAGAGAGAATCACTGGAAAGGTTCCAGGATAATAAGCACGACTGAATGTCAGTCGCAGGCATTGTCTTTACCCTTAGTGGAGAGACGGTATGTTGGAAGAGTTCCAAGCTAAATACCGCGACTTACTAGACGATTAAAGGCAAGATACATCGTTATCAAGGATGCTACCAAAGAGGCAGTCTGGATATATATAAGTTCAAGAGATGAACTTCGTTCCTACCATTGTGTAACAATGGAATTGTGGCTTAGGCCTAGGAACCCCCGTTCCATCTATAATCCAGGCATATTCTTGGCCAGTATCACCTGATCATGGAGATGTTTGATTTATAGGGAGATCATGGTTAGGAGAGAAGACACAGAGGACAACAGTGCGGATCCACTCACAAAGGCCTTATTCCCAGTAGAGACTTTTATAGAATGGTTGAGTATGAGATACTTCAACCACAGCTAATTGTTGGGTATGCGATACAACAACAAATGGCCCTAGAGCAAGTGGGAGATTGTTAGTTATATGTATGCCCTAGAGGCCATTACTGTACATGCGTTGTATATTGTAGTGGATGCTGGGACATATATAGGAAGGACTTTCTTGCTCGATGTGATAGTATGCTATCTGGTTATTCTTTATCTTAACATGTACTCTGATTGTCTCTATGTAACATGTTGATAAAGCCCTTAGGATGAGTACTTGACTACCAGGACTATGATGCAGATCATACTAGTGGGGATAGTGTAGTCGCCAAGTACATCCTTCAAATATTCCTAGTCATGGGAGTACCGAGATAGGGCATCGATACTCCAGAGTAGACTAGCGTATGCGCTTCTTGACCCATATGATGGGCGATGGATGATCTCATATCCATTGGTGTTTGACATCAGAGAAGCTATACAGGTGCTCAGTGGAGACTGGGTACACTGGACGGACTCGCCGACCCAGATGGTATTATACCTCACGTCAGATGGCAGTTCTCTTGTGACACTGGTACAGAGTAGTCTGTAGACCCGAGATCGTCATAGAGTCTTGTGTGATTCCCACTGTGCTTTGATTTCCATCAAACCATGTCCAAGAGGGCGTGCAAAAAGGTGGCTTTTGGGTACAGTCCCGAATCACATGGAGGCAATGAGCGATAGGAGGGGTTTCGTCTCTCCCGGTATAGGGAGTTGATGTTGCGCTGTGTTCGATTGGCTATAACTGGAAATCCCTGGCCAGGGTTGCTGAGATTTACTGGTAAGTGTTATCAGTAGTTTCTCGAACTGTTATAGACCTCATATCGACACGACCTATCAAGCTACTGGTGTCTGACGTTTACCACCCCTAGGCGAGATATGCGACATATCAGACGAAGAGACCGGACTGTACAGGAGTGTTACTGGTTGGATTCATGGGAGAAAGTACAGGTTTGCTTGTTGATCTTCTGATTGCTCAATACCTGGGTGACTGTTACGTTTAGCTGACCACTTGCAGCTTGTGGGTGTTTGATATGATCATCACCTACTGCCGGCGTATTGACGATTCTTTCGAGTCCTACACAGAGGTTTCCTGGCTCGGGCAAAACGGAGTAGGAGCACATATATGATATGTGCGGGACCGAGAACAATACGTGTATGTGATACCGTATTAGATTCTCGCGATATGAGATATCGGCCGTGTATATATGATATAGCCGGGTCATCAGATCAAGTGTTGATTGGATGAACTGATACAGATTATATTAGTCGGTTATTTGTGAAATAGCAGGATTATCGGATCAAGTGTTGAATCGATAATTTAATGTATAATTATATATTTAATATATTAAATTACATTAACTAGTATAAGCTCACCAAAAGATTCTTTTTCTCACTCGGGTAATACATTGATATATATGCGTTATATGTTAATTGTATTATTTTATTTTGTTACAAAATATATTATATATGTGATATATAATATTGTGACAAGTTAAGCTTACAAATGCAACATGTTTTGTGGAGTTTAAACATTGTTTGGGTTTGGATTAGGGTTAAACCTTCTTGAAGTTTCTAGAAGCTTTGCTTTTATTTTTAACTAAAGATATTTTCTAAAGATATTTTGGTTGATATTTGTTAACCAAACCCAATCCTTCACCATGGTTAAGTCTCTACATGGGTTAAGTTATCATACTTAACACATGGTTGCATTTCGAACCTCACAAGATTTCATTATTCATCACAAATGGTTTTCATCTTCTTCTTCCTCTTGATAAAGCTTTCTAGCTTTTGGTGATGTGATGAAAATGAGTGAGAAATTGAAAACAAATGAGAGCTTAATTCCTACTTCATCATCCTCATCTATTCTAGTCGCTTAGATTACGGTGTTTGCTTTGTTAATACTTGATTAGCAAAGCAAAAGCTTGGGCTTGAGTTTCTTCAAGGTAGATCATCTTTGTTATCGAAGATCGGAAGCAAGCTTGCATCTTTCTCTTCATGGAGCCTCTCTTGAGTTCGGGTACTCGATGATCGCAACGAAGGGATCTCAACACGGAGCTTTAGAAGTGAAGGAACGGACTACAAAGGTTGTAATCCCTAACTCTTAGAAGTAAAGTTGTTTACTTGCTATTGTTTCGCCTAATCTCTAGTCTAAGATCTTGGTTAGGGTTGTTCGGCATGTCTAAATTTTAAATCGGGCATGGTTGATACCTTGTAGAACCCTGTGACAGTGCCTAGTAACCTTACAGTGGTATCAGAGTCAAGCTAGAGCTTTAGGCGAAATCTAGACGAAGTTTAATGTCCGATCGAATCCCGAAATGTCGCTTAAAACCCCTTCTCTGGAAATTTTTTAAAATGTTGAATTTTTATGTATTAAAAATACTCGGAAAATTAAGCAGGTGATTTTATAGATATGTGTGAAAAACGACCCCATCAATCCATTAAAGCGCTGCGGAACCGAGGCCAAACCAGGGTATTGGCGGCGGTTCCGCAGTAAGACTTGAGGATTAAGGGATCTTTTTTCAACAGTTGATCCGTAGGTGTTACCAAGTGCTTCTGGGAATTTTTAATATTACTCAAGTGTTGAGCTATCTAGGGATCTTTTGTATTCATTGATTCGATCGAAAAGTTTAACTTCGTTTATGTTTTTCCGGGTAATTTAGAAAGTGTTAAAAAGTTCGAACGGATATCAATAATTCACTTTTTCCCCTGCCGGAAAATTTCCAAGTGTTGGATTTTTCCTTAGTTAAAGAGCATTCATAGTCGTGCAAGTAACGCAGTGGACCCTATAGAAGAACACAAACCTTAACTCGATTATGTGACCGTCTGAACCGCCTCTAAACCTTAGGGTTATGGGCAGTACGGCGTTGCCATATGTGAGGCGTTGGTTTGACCCTTCTACGGCTGGACCACTGGTACTGTGGCATGTGATGGATACTTTTTGAACTTCGCTCAAGTGTTGAACTATTTAGGAAATCTTGGGTATTTGTTTATTCGATCGGAAAGTTTAACATTGTCTATTTATCTGAAATGTGATACAATATTTGGAATCCACAAGTAGTTATTAGATAACTAATTTGAATGTTATAAATCTAGCAGTTTAGTCTCATTTGATCGGTTGCCACGAGATTTTGATGAGATCAAAAGTCCGTCGCAATAACGTAGCGTACGCGGATACTCGCCGGGTAAACTTAATAGATAGCCACGCCCCATAGCCCCGACCAAGTGACTGTAGGAGAACCCCGTCGCCAAAAGCATCCGTTCGGGTGCTCGCGGCAACGGTGTTCCGCCTTAGTGCACTTCGTCGACGGCATCCGGGGATGCGGCCGTCTACTAAAGTTTGCGACGAGCATTCGATCAGGATGTCGGGAATCTTGTTGAATTGCCCGACTTAATATTGAAAAGTGTTTTCGAGATCGAGACTAAATGCGGGGTTTATAATTGTTAGGCATGCGATGTCTAAGAAATTCATTTGGTTAGGCATGAGATGTCTAAGGAGGTTGTGGATTCCAACTGTTGTAGTTTTATACTTTCTTTTCTGTGACCGTAAGCGTAGTATTTGGTGTATCGCCCGCTTCGTTGCTATACATCAACGACAATCGGGATACGCATACTTGCTTACGTGAATGATATGAGATATTATGCGTTTCTGTGATATGTTGTATTGGATCGTCGTGTTTTGAATAGCTGGGGGTTTTATGTGAGATGAAGGTTTTTATTTTCATTCATGTAAAATTGATTTGTATGTAATATTTTTTTACTGGGGCACTTCCGGGCTGAGGATGATGTCACCATTGTATATTATTTACTTTTCCGCATTAGGTAGACCCAAGGCGGGGAGCACAAGTAACCGGGTTCTAAGGTCTAGTGGGAGACCATCTCGAGGAGTCGAGACCAGGTCTCCTAACCCTATAATTGGCAGTGTTGCTTGCCGCTCTCGTAGGGGTCTAGGGATGTAGGTTTGGCTATTCATCGCGACCGTGGAATCCGTGTTTTATACAGGCTCGTATCAAAACATGGACCTCCTAATATATCCAATATTTCATATATGTTCTTCTACTGCAATGTTCTGTGATGAGATCATATTACTGCATGAGACGAATGTTTATATTATATATATGAGATATATGTTATATTGCTGATTTCGTTTCAAATGTGATGCTTGTGAAGCATAATAAAACGGGACTTCATTAATGAGATTAATAAAATATAAGAAACCTAAAGATGTTGTAGAAACTTGTTTAAAAACTGGTAGCTCTAGTTTTTGCTTTGCATAGCGGTGTTCCTTGTAGAACATCCAGCACCTTATTCGATAAGGAAAGAGCCAAGATCCCTTCACCGGGAGTGACCTCTTTTGCGAAACTAGCAGATGTTACAAATTCCGTTTGTCTTTTGATTGTTTTTATAGTTTTTGCTTTGCATAGTGATATTTGTGAAATATCATGCATCTTATTCGATGAGGAAAGAGCCGACGATCCCTTCACCGGGAGTGACCTCTTTAGCAAAACTAGAAAATTCCTCAAAAACATTCCAATTAAAATCACTCGATTCTACAACAATATCAAGTTCATTACGCAAAGGGTTTTCTTAAAAACCTGTCGTAGCCCTCCGTCATTTCAGATAAGTATTTCATAGTATTCGTACTACGTTTGTTGGTTTTCGTCAAGGCGTAGTGTGCGGTAGCTATTTATGCTTATCTGTATAAGCATATGATGCGATTGAGTTAGGGTAGTCGTGCGACTTTGTTAGCTTTCGTCGAGGGTCGTGCGGGTTGGTTTAATTCAATCGGGAATTGACGGGTTGAACTTGACTAGTACCTTATGGTTTGTTGGCTTTCTTCAAGGTCATAGGATGCTAGGGTAAAATATTATTGGGAATTTCAAGAGTTGAAATTTGCAATGAGATTGCATACCTTCTATGAGATAGTTGGATCCCGATACCCACTGCGAGTAAGAGTTACTCCTGGGAGAGTTTTACACATTATAATTAGCCGATCAAGTAGGTGTCTAGAAAGGTGTCAACGGGGTTATGCCTCTGGAAAAATGAGGTTTAATTTAATTAGGTTCGTACGAAAGCACGGGGAACCTCCCTCAAAATACCGGCACGGGCCTGGCTGAAAGATTGGCGAACTTGTAGAGTGTAATTAATGCCGGCTATTCTTTCCTTTTAGGGTTTGAAGGAAGATTTGACTAAAACAGTAGGAGACATCCTGATTAGATATATTAATAACCAATCTAATCTTACAAGAGCATACGCTGAGTGTTTTCTTCTATCTCTCTCCAGGTAGCGACCATGTCACGCCTTAATCAAGATAATAATACGGATGTATTGACCAAACCCGCTTGTTATACTGTGCTAAGGAACGTTGGTCCCGCTCCAACTTATAATTGTTCTAAGACAGAGCAGGAAATAGGGGATTAACAGAATTCCCGTGCCACCCAAATGAAGAAAGTGCATCCTGATGCATCTTCTTTGGGTGTGTTCATTAAAGAGAACTTTTTCTCAGTATCCTTTACATCCTGGGTATTGTTGGAGATAGTGCCCTCAGTGTCAATTATTGGATCACAGGCACATGATTGCAATGATTGAGGGAGGACCTATCCCGGTAGGACAGTCTTACTCGAGATGATAGTATGCTATCTGGTTTATCTCTATCATCGTGTACTGCTTTAGGTGACCAGACAGGTCGCTATTACACGTTGATAGAGCCCCTAGGATTCATGCTTGACTGCCAGCAGTATGAGGGCGATCATATACGTAGGAGCTAGTAGTCTATAAGCACATCCTTAAAAGGTCCCTAGTCGTGGGAGTTTCGAGACAGGGCATCGATACTCCAGAATAGACTAGTGTATACAGTCGAGACCCCGACGAGGGGCGGTGGCCGGTCTCACAAGCCATTGGTGTCAGTTGGATCACCTAAGATGTATACAGGTGCTCATTGGGTTATGAGTACACCGGACAGGACTCGCTGGGAACATGCTAGTTGGTCTTATACCTGACGTCAGATAGCAGTTCCCTGGTGATATGTGTACAGGTTAGTTCATCGACCTGGGGATCGTCATTTATCTCGTGTGAGTTCCCACTGTACTTTGATTACTACCCTACCATGCTCAAAGGAGACGTGCAAACAGGTTTTAGTTGGGTACAGTCCCGAGCCACATGGAGGCAGTGAGCGGATCTTCAGGGGTTCGTCTCTCCCGGTACTGGGGGTGAGGTCGCGCTGTGTCTAGGAGAGCCATTACACAAAGCCCTCGGCCGAGGCATGAGATTTACTGGTAGGTATTCCAGTAGTATCTCAGGGTGTTCTGGGCTACACTCCGACACGACTTGTACCGCTTTTGGGGGTCTGACTTTACCAACCCCCTAGGCCCGCCATGCGATGCTCTTAGACGAACGGACCGGACTGTACGGATATTGTCACTGACAGGCTCAGTAGGGTGTCAGGATGAGTTCGCTCATCGAGGTCCCTTTTGGTCAATAGCTGGTGTCCCGTTACGTATTGGCTTATACCTCTGACATGCTAGTGGTTAAATCCACAACCAAGGTGTTGACGAGTCTTTAGAGTCCCCCACATTCAGTTGCTCAAGTTTTCGGGCGAAAAGCTGTAGAGGCCGTATGGAGATATGGCAGGGTTCGATCAGATACGTGCGGTATTGCACGGATCAGGATCGGACGGATTATACTAGCAGGCTTTGGTTTAAGCCGGATACTAGTATAGTACAGTGTAGATTTTGTCTCATTGCATTTGTATTCCGGTCGGAATACAGATGCAGGTGTGTATACACAGTATCGGGGTTTTCCTGTAATTTATTACGGGACCAGTTTTCTGGAGTTGCCAGTTTGCTTTCCGTTTCGGCCATTTTCATTTGTATCTTTCAATGGCCGAAGTTTGGTGGAGGAGGGCTTATTTGCATTTGTGCAAATAAGCATTTATGGAAGGTGTTCTTTGCATACTTTTGTGTCATGATGGTTTCATGATGGAGCCCCATCCTTTGACCTTCCATGGTTCATCATTGCTTGACTTTTTGTAGAAATCATGGTTGTTGATTAGTTGGTGGAGTGTGGATTTGTTAGTGATCATTGCTTGACTTTGGAGTCATCATGCTTTTGATGATGGTTGAATATGATAACCATTTCCTTTCACTTGCTTATTGGTGTGGCTATCCTTTTTCACTCCCACACTCTCATTCTCACTCTCCCCTCACTTTGCATGGCCGGTTACTTCCTCAAGTGGGCTGTCCCAATTTTTTGTGGAGGGATTTTATCTCTTTTGGCTTGTAAAGAATCCCAAAGTTCCACAAAAAATTCCACAACTCATCCCTCCACCAAATGGCAACCTCCAAAAACCCCAAAATGAGACATGAGCACTACACGCATTCTACAGCAAATCTTGGGCACGTCGGCTCGCCAACTTCGTGCCCGAGTTGTCTCGGTATAGAGGTGGGAGCCCGTAAAAGAAGCCGGCGACGTGGTGCCCTTCCGGCGAAGAGGTGGAGACCGGAGCTTCCGCGGGAGATCGGGACGACGACGAGAAGACCGGAGGACACGGATCAGTCGGTATATCTCTCTTCCCCTTCTTGTAGTTAGCTAGGACTAGTTAATGGTTCGATCCGGGTTCTAGTACACGGTGGTGCCGGTTCAGAAAAAATTTAAAGTTAACCATCGCTTCCGCATTTGGCCTCGGGATCGAGGCCGGGGCGCCGCCGTGCGCTTACAGTGGTATCAGAGCCTCGCCATTAACTTAGTCTAGCTTGGTCTAATGTGTTTTACATTTCCGATCGAACAAAAATTCCAAAATCCGCATTTTCTCATGCTTCAGTTCTCTGTTAAAATTTTTTATGCTCCAAAATTTTTTCAGTGTGTTGCAGAAGTATGTGCATGGACTTATAAGCCTACTGTAAAAATTGGACAACATGATTCAACAAGAAGACCGGGGAACCGCGGCCAAAACCACCTTCTGGCCGCGGTTTCGCGGCGGTTCTGTGTTATCATTGTGCCAATTTTTTCCAATGGGCTTTTGGGCTGAAAATAGGGGTTTTGGAATATTAATTTTTGGGCCCAGATTTCTTGATGTGTTACAGTAGTACTTGGGGGCTCACTTGGTAAATTTAATCGATCGGAATATTTTAAACACATTAGTTCACAGTATTTACATTATATCTGCGACCGTGAATGTCACTTGATCTGTAAATCCTGTCTAACTGCTATAGCCCGGTTAGACGGATTTGCGAACGTGACTTTCACGTTTATGTTCTGTGTTTTGCTTTGATGTTGCGGATCGGTCGTGGGGGATAGCCTGGTTGCAATGCTAGTACAGTTTTTGTTGTATTATGTACATTTGATATTGCGAGGCGAGCGTCCGACATGTGGACTGCCGCCTCTGCCTGTTTGTATTATTATTTTGGGGCACGGCCTGGTTGCGGTCGATGTACCCGTTGTATGTATATTTTACTTTCTGTACTAGGGTTACCCCGCGGAGGGGTGCACGGATAGCCGGGTTCTAGAGGGCAACGGGCCCGCATCTCATGGCATTGAGACGGAGGGGGCTTCACTCTAGGATTGGCGGGCTATTCGCCGCACTCGTAGGGGGTACAGGTTGACCCAGGAGGGGTGCCCAAGTTACCGGATTCCGTGAAGTGCTGGGTGGTCCATTCACGTTGCTGAAGGGGGCTGCCTCGCTTCAGGTTTTGGCGGGTAACTTGCCGCGCCCGTAGGGGTCTAGGATTTCATTGCACAGGCTATCCACACGACCAGGGGAACGTCGGGTTTTCAGTAGTGGCTCTGTGAAACCCGGGGATCCCAAATATCTGTATTGTTCTGTGTTGCTGTACATTTCTGTGATGTTGCATTTTATCACGCCTTGAGCGAAATATTATATATTGGTATATATATTAGTAGATGTTGTATATGTTTTGCATCCGCGCTAGTCCAGTCCCTGCTCTGTCGTTAGTTAGCTAACCTAACGGGTAATGACGGGACCCAGTGGCGAATGCGGATGGCATATACCTACATCAGTATATTTTCGTTCTTTGTGGTGTGATCAATTGATGGGACTGCGTTGATTCGGATCAATACAAGTTAAAACAAACCTAATCTGATGTTGTTGGAACACTTTTCAAAAAGCTGTTATTGCAAGGATGTTCACTTTTGTTTTGCATCGTGGTATTCAGTTGGAATATCCTGCTCCTCAATCGACGAGGCAAGGGCCGAGATCCCTTCACCCGGAGTGACCCCTTGGACAAATGGTTTGCGTCAGGGCAATAACTTCACTATAGCCGATTACTTTTGCTTTGCATCGTGGTATTCAGTTGGAATATCCTGCACCTCATTCTACGGGGAAAGAGCCGAGATCCCTTCACCGGGAGTGACCTCTTTAGCAAAGGTTTTCATTACTATATTTTTATAAAAGCTATCCGTTCCTTCAACGATATCAAGTTCACTACGTTAAAGGTTTTCGCCAGAAACCATTCATAGCCCTCCGTCGTTTCATATGGATGGTCAATAGTATTCAAGCTGTGTATGTTGGCCAAAGTCAAGGCACAGTGATTGGTAGCTATTGGGGTATTCATATGCAGCATAGATAGATGCGTTGGTTTGGGACAGTCGTACTGCCATTTTGGCCAAAGTCAAGGGTAGGTACGGATGGGTTCAAATTAACCTGGAGAATGACGGGTAGAACTTTACATGTGACTTATGATATGTTGGCAAAAGTCAAGGTCATAAGAGCATGGGGCAAAAATCACATCGGGAGTTTCAAAAGAACTGAAACTTGCCAGATATGCGCATACCTTCTGGAGTGTGATAGCGTGAGCGGATTCCGTCATGTTATCATGCGATGATAGTTGGATCCCGATTCCCACTGATGAGTTAGTTTACTCCTCGGGTGATCCCGACTAATTCTTCTTTCAGGTTTGGAGAAGAATTTGACGGTACAGTTGGAGGTTTCCAGATTAGATAAATTGGTAACCATTCTGATCTAGGATAGAATGCACGCTGAGTGTTTCTTTTCTCTCTCTCTTTGGCAGCGACCATTGACCTGACCCTAAGACTATGACTCAGTGACCAAGTTGACCGAACCTTCTTAAACACTGGCTTTGGATTGTCAGAGTTGCATACCTCATTGCCACTCCTACTTTTACCCTTTTCTCCAGGACACCCCGTATTACTACGAACGTCCACTTCCATTGGACAAAACCATCGTATGGTTATATACGAACTCGAAAGAATTAATTCGAGGATGGTTTCTGGTTCTGGAGAAAACTGATAGGACTATTCAGTTGTCTTTTCCTTTTACCTTCTCTCAAGTTGCGAGTACTCCTTGGTTTAGGAGATAGTACACCTATTACGCAAATTGGATAGTCTTCTTCCAAACCTTAGGCTGGTGCCGAACGGTGGGGAATGAAGAAAACCAATTAGCATAACGATGGTGTACAGAAGGTATTAAGTTAAGACAAAGCAAGAGATTAGTAAGAGGGCAAAGTAAATTGCGACTGATATTCACGACCAAACCAAGTATTTCATTACCACTCCCACTTCACCTTTGTATTTCTCCAGGACACTCCGTATCACTACGAAGATCCACAGTTTATTGGATATTCCATCGTATGGTTATATACGAACTCGAAAGGAACTTGTTCCAGTTCGGGGATGGATTCTGGTTCAGGAGAAATAGGAATAAGATTTATTCTGGTTGTCTTTTATCTTCACCTTCTCTCGCATTGCGAGTGCTCCTAGGATTAGGACAGTACACCCATTATGCTTATTGGATAGTCTTCTTCCAAACCATAGGCTGGTGCCGAACGGTAGGGAAGGAAGAAAACCATTTGGCCTAAAGGGGTGTGCAGAAGGTAATGACTAAAGACATATAAAGGGATTTAGAGAGGTGGCAAAGAATTATACGGTTACAGTCGTGAATCTGGAAGAGGCATTACTAGGAATACCGGGATATCCCAGCGAAACATTTCAATGTTTCAGTGCCACTGTGTACTGTTAAAAGAAAACTGATTTCCCAATTAGTCCTTACTCCAGGGTATGTGTTTACCAGGTACGATTCTCACATCTGTATGGTTTTACAGATGATGAGTGGGAGTAAGTTATTGGGAATTGGGTGATCATCCTCATTATATCGGGATTCGTTGTAATCGGTGATATTTGAGGAAGTCACCTGGACTGTTTGCCGGTCGGTAAATATTTGGTTTTGAATATCCGCTGTCATGCACCAATTTCAAATTGATATATCTGTACGTCTATTTTCATAGAGTGAGATATACCTTTTTGAAATTATGTCTACGACATTTACCTATATCAGTGGATGGTTAAGTAAGGAGCATTAAACAGCGGTGTAATTCTTCTTAACCATAAGTACAGTTTTCAACCTACGACACACAGTGAATGAGTTATCAGACTCAAGGGACTTATACAGAGTATTGTATGTTGTCCAGGGTCCATCAGGACAGAGGGGTTGGTCCTCGTACTATATTCGGTTTACTTATGACTTCTCTAGTTTTTAGACAGGTGTTTCGAGGAAACACAGGGTCCGAATTTTGAGAAGTTATAGGTATTTGAATAGAGTAGAGAACCAGGTGTAGCAAGTATCGGGATTCTTCAAAGTGATCGAAGATGTAGATACTTGTATATGGTATTCAGTTGATAGTAATGACTAAGAGAACTTGCTTCTCTTTCAGGTTACTCATAATTGGAAGCATTCCTAAGTTGAGTAACGTTGATCGGCCTCCTTCCATTTACTTAACATGCACTGGAGATAGCTGCATGATTTGAATCTGGTTCAATTAAATCAGTGCCTCTAGTTCTATATTGGATATAGAACAGTTCATATCTTAACGATGTTAAGGTACGGGGAGTTGTCCGGTTTATGATTAAAACCAGACACTGGACAACTCAAGGCACGTTTCTGTAATGGCTGTTTGTGGGTTAACCCAGGCTATGACGAGGGTTGACTTTCTACCATCTGGAAGATCAATAGCGATATTGTTCTAAACTCGCCACAGTTTTAATAAAAATGGATTTTTTCAGAAAACAGTAGTGGGAGTATGGTAGAACTGGAAGTGATTCCAGAACCACAAACGATTACTGAAGATTTGATAGGAACCTAAAGATTCAATCTGGTTTGACATTCCATTGGCCACTCCGCAGATACGGTGGGTAACTTCAGGCACCCGAGAGGTACTCCGGTAGCCTCAAGGACGGTGACAGGGAAGTTCTTGTTTACCCACACTTGCCATTGCTGTTTTTCCAGACTGTGAGACCCGGCAGGAGGATGAGTATAGCGTCGTTCTAAACTTTCTTTAGAAGTGTACGTGTATATGACTCTGCCAGAGGGTTGTCGTAGTCAGTGGGAGCAGCGGAAGCATTGGTGGACAGGTAGCTTATGTCTATTTATAGACTAAAGCAGATATAGCGGAGATAGATCATCAATTTCTGATGTGACAGTCATAGGCTTGACTTCATCAGAATAGGGGATGGATCTGTTAAGAAGGTAGTAGGGTGTGATGTCATGGTATTTGGATGACATACACAGAGTTGGAAGTGATATTCCTATACTAGGATCGGTTATACTTTGGTCGTCACACAGTGGTTTCTCCACATTGGACTTGGACATTATATAAGACATACTGGTTACTAGATCTGTGGTTTTAGATCTAGATTTGGGTGGTTTCCCAATTAAGGGTACTTAGACAGCATTCTAAGAATATTTAGAATGGACGACTCCTGGCACGGTAGTGTACCTGCAGGTGATGGAGTCACCCTCTCTAAAGGTGTCTTACAGACTAAAGGGGAGAGGGATGTGCATGATTGGCAGATCACTTGCTTAGGCAATTGAGTCAATCATGAGATGTCAAGTACCACACCAGATGTTGTTCTTGCAGTAGATGCAATAAGTTGATATTGATCCAATCCTGGAGAAACAATCGGAAGCAGCTTTAGAACATAAGTGGATGTTCTAGGGATATGATAACGACAGCCTCATTCAGGAGACAGTTATCATTCCAGGCTTCCAAGGTGACTTGAACGACAAGGAGGTTGTCAGAGTTATAGTTTTTCCTTCTGACGAGGGGCAGTATTTTGGACTGGTGGTCTAAGGAAATACTGAGGGAGGCATGACGCAGGATACTGATTAAGTTCAGTTGACGATACAGTCTAAGAAGTTTGGATTTGGAGTTCATTTATGAGCCAGGTCCCATCAGACATCCAGATACATTCTAAGACAAGTATTGCTCATTTCGGGAGATGGCTTTCTCCGCGAACTTGAGATCTAGAGAGACATAGAAAGAAACATCAAGGCGGATCCACTCACTGAGGCTATTCCTCGAACGCAATAGTTTCGCAAACGAGCTTTGTGAGACTGACTAGAAGAGGAGTTGGGTGTTCGGTATCACACGGGCTGTAAGTATGAGACATCGCAATAATTAGCCTTGAGTGCAAGTGGGAGATTGTTGGAGATAGTGCCCTCAGAGTCAATTATTGGATCACAGGCACGTGATTGCAATGATTGAGGGAGGACCTATCCCGGTAGGACAATCTTACTCGAGATGATAGTATGCTATTTGGTTTATCTCTATCATCGTGTACTGCTTTAGGTGACCAGACAGGTCGCTATTACACGTTGATAGAGCCCCTAGGATTCATGCTTGACTGCCAGCAGTATGAGGGCGATCATATACGTGGGAGCTGGTAGTCTATAAGCACATCCTTAAAAGGTCCCTAGTCATGGGAGTTTCGAGACAGGGCATCGATACTCCAGAATAGACTAGTGTATACAGTCGAGACCCCGATGAGGGGCGGTGGCCGGTCTCACAAGCCATTGGTGTCAGTTGGATCACTTAAGATGTATACAGGTGCTCATTGGGTTATGAGTACACCGGACAGGACTCGCCGGGAACATGCTAGTTGGTCTTATACCTGACGTCAGATAGCAGTTCCCTGGTGACATGTGTACAGGTTAGTTCATCGACCTGGGGATCGTCATTTGTCTCGTGTGAGTTCCCACTGTATTTTGATTACTACCCTACCACGCTCAAAGGAGACGTGCAAACAGGTTTTAGTTGGGTACAGTCCCGAGCCACATGGAGGCAGTGAGCGGATCTTCAGGGGTTCGTCTCTCCCGGTACTGGGGGTGAGGTCGCGCTGTGTCTAGGAGAGCCATTACACAAAGCCCTCGGCCGAGGCATGAGATTTACTGGTAGGTATTCCAGTAGTATCTCAGGGTGTTCTGGGCTACACTCCGACACGACTTGTACCGCTTTTGGGGGTCTGACTTTACCAACCCCTAGGCCCGCCATGTGATGCTCTTAGACGAACGGACCGGACTGTACGGATATTGTCACTGACAGGCTCAGTAGGGTGTCAGGATGAGTTCGCTCATCGAAGTCCCTTTTGGTCAATAGCTGGTGGCCCGTTACGTATTGGCTTATACCTCTGACATGCTAGTGGTTAAATCCACAACCAAGGTGTTGACGAGCCTTTAGAGTCCCCCACATTCAGTTGCTCAAGTTTTCGGGCGAAAAGCTGTAGAGGCCGTATGGAGATATGGCAGGGTTCGATCAGATACGTGCAGTATTGCACGGATCAGGATCGGACGGATTATACTAGCAGGCTTTGGTTTAAGCCGGATACTAGTATAGTACAGTGTAGATTTTGTCTCATTGCATTTGTATTCCGGTCGGAATACAGATGCAGGTGTGTATACACAGTATCAGGGTTTTCCTGTAATTTATTACGGGACCAGTTTTCTGGAGTTGCCAGTTTGCTTTCCGTTTCGGCCATTTTCATTTGTATCTTTCAATGGCCGAAGTTTGGTGGAGGAGGGCTTATTTGCATTTGTGCAAATAAGCATTTGTGGAAGGTGTTCTTTGCATACTTTTGTGTCATGATGGTTTCATGATGGAGCCCCATCCTTTGACCTTCCATGGTTCATGATTGCTTGACTTTTTGTAGCAATCATGGTTGTTGATTAGTTGGTGGAGTGTGGATTTGTTAGTGATCATTGCTTGACTTTGGAGTCATCATGCTTTTGATGATGGTTGAATATGATAACCATTTCCTTTCACTTGCTTATTGGTATGGCTATCCTTTTTCACTCCCACACTCTCATTCTCACTCTCCCCTCACTTTGCATGGCCGGCCACTTCCTCAAGTGGGCTGTCCCAATTTTTTGTGGAGGGATTTTATCTCTTTTGGCTTGTAAAAATTCCCAAAGCTCCACAAAAAATTCCACAACTCATCCCTCCACCAAATGGCAACCTCCATAAACCCCAAAATGAGACATGAGCACTACACGCATTCTACAGCAAACCTTGGGCACGTCGGCTCGCCAACTTCGTTCCCGAGTTGCCTCGGTATAGAGGTGGGAGCCCGTAAAAGAAGCCGGCGACGTGGTGCCCTTCCGGCGACGAGGTGGAGACCGGAGCTTCCGCGGGAGATCGGGACGACGACGAGAAGACCGGAGGACACGGATCAGTCGGTATATCTCTCTTCCCCTTTTTGTAGTTAGCTAGGACTAGTTAATGGTTCGATCCGGGTTCTAGTGCGCGGTGGTGCCGGTTCAGAAAAAATTTAAAGTTAACCATCGCTTCCGCATTTGGCCTCGGGTTGGAGGCCGGGGCGCCGCCGTGCACTTACAGGTATGAGATACCGGATCAGGATCCCGCAAATGTAATTTGTTATATGGGCTATAGATAGGTAGAGAACTGAGAACGGGTGATAAGTTTCAATAGTTGGAAATGATGTAAGTGTTGCAGCCAAGTCTGTTGGCAATTATCGCCCTGAATTACCAGAATACATTGATTCTGAACGAATATTATTAGATACCGAACCTGATATAGAACATCATATCAATCTCTTTATTAGTAAAGAAGGATATAATTTTGTATTGTTGGATAGTTTTTTAAACATTTCCTATATCAAAAGTTGATCGGTTCAGGCACGTTATCTAAAAGCATAGACGTTCTAAATCAAACTACAGTTCTTAATGTACAGAACACACACAAGAGGAAGTTCTTAATGTACAGAACACACACAAGAGGAAGTGTTCAGAAATGAACGAATCCTTCTTGAGGCATTGTAGACTAGGTCATATCAATGCGACCCGACTAGCTGAAGTTACATAAAAATGCATATTTTAATTTGTTTGAATTTACATCTTGTGAAACTTGCCGGTCATGTCACAAAGATAAGATGACCACAGCTTTGTTTATTGGAAACAGAGAAAGAGTTAATGAACTCTTGGGATTGATACATGTTGATGTATGAAGGTCCCCTGTCTATACATGCCAAGACCGGTTCTTTGTACTTCATTACATTCACTGATTATCTCTCAAGATCCGAACATATGTTCCTATTGATACACAAGTCTGGAACATTTGAGAAATTCAATGAATATAAGTTAGAAGTAGAGAACCAAAACGGGTATAAGTATTATGTCCTTTGAAGTGATCAGGGAGGAGAATACTTGAGCACGGGATTCCTGGACTATTCTAAAGGAGAATAAGATTATCTCTCAGCATTACTACTCCGTATACACCACAGCACGTTGGTGTATCGGGGCGGAGCAATTACACCCTATTTGATATGGTGCGCTCTATGATGAGTACTACGCGTTTCCTATTTTCCTTTTGGGAGTTATGCACTTGTGAAGCTGCATACATATTGAATAGGGTTCCAATCAAATCAGTTTCCTACCACTCCATATGTGATATGGTATGGGAAGAGCCCATATCTTAAGAAAGTTAAGATTTGGGGTTGTTCGGCCTATGTCTAAAAGCATAATCCAGACAAGCTCAAGGCAATGTCAATTCTGTGGAAGTTTGTTGGATATCCCAAGCATTCGCAAGGGAATATCTTCTACCAAACCGAGGAACAAAAGAAGTTTTGTTTCTCAGCATGCCACCTTTGTGAAAAGGAATTTCTTGTGAAGAAATTAGTGGTCATGAGGTAGAACTGGAAAGAGTTCCAGCTATACAAACTGTAGCTGATGATTTGGTAGACCCGGAGGATTCAATAGTTTCTAACAAACACCAGCCTCTCCGCCGATCTAGTAGGGTTCCGCATCAACCTGAGAGATTCTTCGGTTTCTCTATGACAGTAGGAGCGAGGTGTAACACCTGAGCCTAATGCTACTAATTTCAGTTACCGTTTGAACGTAGTGTGGCACTCATTTCATTTATCTTGCTTGATTGTTACTTATTGTAAAATTTTACCCCGTCAATTCAATTCTGCATATAACAATTTATGGCATCTAAAATAAAATTAAAAATATTCATCTTGGCCTGCTTGACACCCCTAACCCTGTTGTAACGTCCGTGCATCGTGTTCTCGTCCCGTTCAGTGAAACGGGCGAGTTTGGACGGCTACGTACACGTACGTGTGTCCGTTTTAGGGGTATGCTTTTTGATTGTAAAACACTTCATTTTAAATTTTGGATCCCGCCTAAAATTCTATTATTTCAATTTCAAATTTTTGGACCCAACCCGGGTGCGATTTGGAAATGTTTTACTTTGCGCCAAAATCCCAAATTTTGATTATATTTGTAACTGCCGTATGTATATATTTTACCTAATAATATTTTTCAAATCTTTTATCTAAATTTTACTAACTCCCATATATCCCTCTCCAACCAATCACAATTCTCTTTATTCCCGTGGGCCCCCCCCTCTCTCTCTCCCCCTCTCTCTCCCCCTATATATATCTCTCTCTCCCACGTACTTATTTTCCTCCTTCACAAACGAGAACCCAAACCCAGTGAACTCTACCGCCGTCTCCCTCGCCGCCGCGGCCCCAACGACGACACCACGATCACCGGCCTCCTCGCCCTCATCGCAGCCACACCCACCTCCTTCCTCCATTCCCCACGTTCCCGAGCACCTGCACACCTCGACGAGGCCACCAGTGCAAACCCCCGCGAGCCCAACCTCGCCGGTGAGTCGCCATCATCGCCCTCGTCTCCTCCTCGCATCCCTCTCCACGTCCCGGCCTTTCAAACCGCTGCCATCTCCCTCTACAGACCCCACGGCCACGACTGCACACCGTAACTCACTGCCCTTCGCCGGAATTTCACCACGCCGGCAACCCTCATCGTCGTCGCCCGTGCCTCCTCCCCTGAATTCTCAGAACACCGTACCAGTAAGATCCACTTCTTCTCCTTCCTTCCTTTTCTTTTCTTGCGTCGGTTTCCAGTCTTGATCGCAGTGTCCCCTGCAGGTGGTCCGCCGGAGTTTTGTCGACGCCGTCGATCCTCACGACCCCTCTACAAACCTTTGTAAGCCTTCCCTTCTCCCTCCTCCTTCCCTTCTTCTTTGTTTCCTTTTCTTTTATTGATGCAATTCTTGATCGTCGCTCTTTTTGCATCTCGCCGGAATCTGGCCGTGCCGGCGACATGTCCCAATGCTCTAGCGTGGTACCCCGACCCGTATGGCTTCACTGTTCGTCGTTTGGGTTCATTCCGTGAACCGTGCGCCCGTCACGAGTTTTCCCCGCCGACGGTTAACGTTCCGTTTTCCCGATTCGCGACCCATCGAGGCAAGTAACCCTTGTACATGCTAAATAATATCTACATATTCATTAATGACACCCTAAACCTGCTATTTAACTTTAGTATTATAATTTCCCATTTTATGTCAATATTGTCATATATCATTTTATCTTTCAAACTTGTAACCTGCCTGTTGCAATTACCGTTTTGGAACCTAATAATCACATTTACATGTTTTAACTACACTTTCATTGATGATGTAGCCTATGGCACCTTATCTACCGTTTTACTTCATTCGGACACTTGTATATATTTAACCTGCTTAAATTGTGATTTCATCCGTGGAATATATATATATACATATAACATTGCATCCATGAAGTCTTAAACTTGTTAACATGATTAAATGGGTATAATTGTCTTACTGCATTCTTATAATGTTGAAATTATCTCTGTGACACAACTGATAACGGTACTGCTAATTGAATGAATCTGCCTATTTCTTAATTCATTGCTTAGATCATGCTGTTGATAACCAGACTTGATTATGTAACTGAGTATGAGCACACCTATGATATTGTTTACATCTTGACCTGACTTGCTACATACATATTGATTGACCCGACATGGTACCGTATACTACTTCACTTGACCTGATGTACCATGACCTGACCCGTTACCTGATCTTGTGTCTAATGCCAACAAACCTAACATGTAGTCCTCACGGACCGTTCCTGTTGTCTATCCAGACAAACCTGTTTACCTGATCCTGTGTTGGCATTAGTTTCTTGATTACGGGATACCTGACTTGACTTACACATATAACTTGGGGGTATGGGAAAATCGGTATTATAACCGAACGTAACTCCAGGGGCCATCCTATTGTTTGCCTTTTTTCCGGGCGTTACGGAATACCTATTGTTTGCCGTTTTTCCGGGCGTTACGGAATACCCATTGTTTGCCGTTTTTTCGGGCGTTACGGAATACCTATTGTTTGCCGTCTTTTCGGGCTTTACGGAATAACTACCGACGAGTTACGATGAGGATTACATTATTTGGTTTCAAAGACTTTAGAACTTGATAGAACAGTTTAGTTTACCCACTGCACACTACCCTGCACTGCTCTGATTTATATTATTGCTACCCTTGCTTTATTCATGTTATATTGCATTGCCTGCTACCCTGTTTATATTTTATTACTTGATGACATGACGCGCTGACGTCTGGGTTTTGCATGGCCCAGATTCTCCTACCTTGTTGCAGACTGATTAGGAGTTTTGCCGCTGTTAGACGAGCGGTGAGGTTCCTGTCGGTACGTAGTTTCACTCCAGGTGTTTCATTTATTGTATCTTTTGGCTTCCGCATATCTCTTGACTCTTTTACTCTGATTTATGGACATGTACTAGATAGTTAGTTTACTTTCCTGTTCTTGATATCTCCACAGCCGTAATGTGACTGTGGAAGGATTTTTCCTATCCACAGGTAGCATGGTTGGCTATGTCACGTGCCCACTTTAGCGTACTTTGGGAAGCGGGGCGTGACATGGTTCTTTTGGTATCAGAGCCATAGGTTAGTCGGGTTGATTCTTTTGTAGTTGGGTATTGCACCCAATACACGAATCAGAGTACCCGTGTTTAGAAAACATGTCCTGCCACCTTGCCGTTTTACCATTCTTGAATCACATTCTTCCTGATTATATCTTTTACGACGTGCAAACTTCCCTTGCATATCGACTCGAAAACATGATCCCTTGTTATCTCTAGGACTTAGGCGACTTGGGTGGAGTTATGTAATTGTGGCTATGATACCGTGGCATAGTTACAATGCGGCACTCTATTTAAGTATCTTGGAGTTCTAGCCTTGATCTATATTTGAATCTATCATCATGCAAATGTTGGGTGTTTGATATGGCCAGTAAGAATTTGAAGACGTACCAAAGGCGTGTGGACGAAGCCGCCATGCTTGGAGTAATAAGGGGAATGCTGGAGAATCAAAAGAAACAGACCGAGCTGATCTAGCAACAAGCGGACTCGTTTCAGGAAGGTTTGCAGATCGTTCAGCAGTTTGTGAACAATGTTGGAGCTAAGCCAGTTGACCGAGTAGGGACAGTAGCAGATTTCAGACGTTTGGGTCCGTCTACATTTACTGGATTGGAGGAGCCGTTGCCAACAGAGCAGTGGCTAATTGACACAGAGAATTTGCTTATTGCGGCATAGATTCCGGATGAGAAAAGAGTTGATGTGGTACGCATTCAGTTAGTAGACTACGCCCGAGAATGGTGACTTGTGGAGGAGAACCGTTAGCCCAAGCCGATCAAGTGGGCGGATTTTTTTCAAAGAGTTTCCTGGAGAAGTTCTTCCCGCGGACTGCACGGGGGGAAATGGAAGAGAAATTCATCGGACAAAAGCAGAAGGGAACACCCGTAGATGTGCATGCAGCAGAATGGACAAGACTCAGCAGATTCGCTGGACCTTTAGTTGCCAACGATGCAGACAGGGCACGAAGGTTTATGCGCAGCTTGGACATGGACATCCAGCATCAGATTGTCTCCCTGGGTTTGACCACTTTCTCACAAGGACATGCGGCAGCCCGAGAGCAGCAGAGTTTATCTGGGATGAAGGGGAGTTTGCAGCAGACAGCAGTTGCGGTAAGGAAGCAGTTCTGTCGGGCCAGTCGAGTTTAGGGCTAAGCCGACAAACAATATTCTTGCATCAATGGAAGTGATGAAAGTGAAGAGCCGGCTGTTGTTCGTGATTTTATGGACGTGTTTTGAAGATATATCGGGTTTACCGCCGAAGCGAGACGTGGAGTTCGCAATTGATCTTATTTCTGGTGCAGCGCCAGCATCCACAGCGTATTATCCAATGGCGCCAGTAGAGTTGGAAGAAGTCAAGGAGCAGGTTGCTGAATTGCTTGGGAAGGGTTGGATTCGAAGCAGTAACTCGCCTTGGGGAGCTCCAGTTCTTCTAGTAAAGAAGAAGGATGGCACAAGAAGGATGTGCATCGACTATCGAGAATTAAACCGGGTGACTATTAAGAACAAGTACCCGATCCCTCGCAATGGCGAACTTTTCGAGCAGCTCAGTGGCGCGAGGGTATTCTCGAAGCTGGATTTGCGATCCGGATATCATCAGGTCCGAGTGAAAGCAGAAGATATTTGCAAGACGGCGTTCCGAACTCGGTATGGACATTACGATTATTTAGTGATGCCCTTCGGAGTAACGAATGCGCCGGCAGTATTCATGGACTTGATGAACCGAATCTTTTCACCGTTCTTGGAACAATTTATTGTGGTATTCATTGATGATATTCTGGTTTACTCGAAGAGTTTAAAGAACATGCCGAGCATTTGGAGATCGCACTGCAAACGTTGAGACAAGAGAAGTTGTATGCGAAGATGAGTAAGTGAGAGTTTTGGCTGGAGGAAGTAAAAGTTTTGGAGCATGTTGTGTCTGGCGATGGAATTGCCGTCGATCCAGAAAAGATGGCAGCAGTACGAGATTGGCCGATTCCAAAGAATGTTGCGGAGATAAGAAGTTTTCTTGGACTCGCAGGGTATTACAGATGACTTGTGGAGAACTTTGCTCGTCTTCCAGAGACGTTAACCAAGCTTACGCGCAAGGAAGTACCTTTTGTATGGACGGACAAATGTGCGTTAGCTTTTGAGACGTTGAAGCGGAATTTGATAACCGCCCCTATTCTGACCGTGCCAGACAATTCCGGAGGATTGGTGATTCACCGCGACGCATCTGAAAAAGGACTGGGATGTGTTTTGATGTAGCATGGTAAGGTTGTAGCGTACTCATCGAGACAGTTGAAGATCCATGAGAAGAATTACCCAACTCATGACTTGGAACTTGCGGCTGTAATTTTCGCTTTGATGATTTGGAGACACTACTTTTTGGGCGAAAGGGGCGAAGCTTTTACTGATCATAAGTGCTTGAAGTATGTGTTCACACAGAAGGAGCTTAATATGAGGCAGCATAGATGGTTGGAGCTGATGGCTGACTACGATCTTGATCTTAAGTACCATACGGGGAAGGTTAACGTCGTGCCGGATGCGCTTAGTCGGTTACCAGCAATTCAGGTGTTAACTACGCAGAAGGAGATCGTTGTAGATTTTCGAAGATTTGACTTGGAAGTTGTGCTACCGCATTCTACGGGACAATTGATGCAGCTGCAAGTACATTCATCGTTGATCGAGAATATTAAGCAGCACAATCGCAGGACCCTAGACTGCAAAAGTTTCGAGGACAGGTTGAAGCCGGACTACGAACAGATTTATTGATCCACGAAGATGGTTCATTGAGATATGGTAGCCGTTTGTGTATGCCAAAAGGGGATATTCGTGAAGAGCTTATGAAGGAGGCACACATTTCAGCTTATTCTGTACATCCAGGAGGCACAAAGATGAACCGAGATATTTGACAGCATTTCTGGTGGGAAGGCATGAAACGGGAGATTGCTCGCTTTGTGGCGAAGTGCTTGATGTGTCAGCAGATTAAGGCTGAACATCAAAGGGTTGCTGGTTTATTGCAACCACTTCCGATTCCTCAGTGGAAGTGGGAACATATAACCATGGATTTCGTGATGGCTTTACCGCAAAGTCCAAAAGGCAACAATGCTGTATGGGTGATTGTTGATCGTTTGACCAAGACAGCTCACTTTTTCCTTTCCGGGTTGGTCAATCAACAGAGACTTTGGCAGAGCGGTACATACAAGAGATTGTAAGATTGCATGGAGTACCGGTGAGCATTGTGTCCGATCGGGACACTCGGTTCTTATCACACTTTTGGCGGAGTTTACAGGAAAGTTTGGGGACTTGATTGAAGTTTAGTACAGCTTATCATCCTCAAACTGATGGTCAGTCGGAGAGAACAATCCAAACTCTTGAAGGTATGTTGAGAGCATGCATATTGGACTTCAAGGGTTTATGGGAGGATCATCTACATTTGGTGGAGTTTTCTTACAACAACGGTTTTCAGGCAACTATCCAGATGGCTCCATTTGAAGCTTTGTATGATCGTAAATGACATTCACCTGTTTGTTGGGACGATGTCGGTGAACGATGATTTTTGGGACCAGATTTGGTTGTGCAGACAGTTGAGAAGGTTAACACTATCAGAAATCTTATGAGGGCAGCACAAGACAGACAGAAGAGTTAGGCAGATACGTCAAGAAGACTTCTAGAGTTCGCCGTGGGTGATTTGGTATTCTTGAAGATATCACCGACTAGAGGGGTGATTCGTTTTGGAAGTCGAGGAAAGCTTAGTCCTCGATTCGTTGGACCCTTTGAGATCTTGGAGCGTGTTGGTGAGGTAGCGTATCGTTTGGCGTTACCGCAGTCCTTGGCGAGTGTGCACAATGTGTTTCACGTATCTCAACTACGAAGGTATGTTCAGGATGAAACGCATATTTTGGATCATTCGGAGCTAACAGTATGAGAAGACTTGACTTGTGAGGAGCGACCGATTGGAATCGTGGATCAAAGGGAAAAGGTTCTTAAGAACTAGGTGATCGCTCTTGTGCTTGTTTCTTGGGGAAATCGCTCGCATGGAGAGTCCACTTGGGAACGAGAAGATGAAATCCGGCAGAAGTTTTCTCACCTTTTCTTGTAGTTATCTGTCTTTGTATTCTTGGAATTTCGAGGATGAAATACTTTTGTAGTTGGGTATAATGTAACACCCGAGCCCAATGCTACTAATTTCAGTTACCGTTTGAACGTAGTGTGGCGCTCATTTCATTTATCTTGCTTGATTGTTACTTATTGTAAAATTTTACCCCGTCAATTCAATTCTGCATATAACAATTTATGGCATCTAAAATAAAATTAAAAATATTCATCTTGGCCTGCTTGACACCCCTAACCCTGTTGTAGCGTCCGTGCATCGTGTTCTCGTCCCGTTCAGTGAAACGGGCGAGTTTGGATGGCTACGTACACGTACGTGTGTCCGTTTTGGGGGTATGCTTTTTGATTGTAAAACACTTCATTTTAAATTTTGTATCCCGCCTAAAATTCTATTATTTCAATTTCAAATTTTTGGACCCGACCCGGGCGCGATTTGGAAATGTTTTATTTTACGGCAAAATCCCAAATTTCGATTATATTTGTAACTGCCGTATGTATATATTTTACCTAATAATATTTTTCAAATCTTTTATCAAAATTTTACTTACTCCCATATATCCCTCTCCAACCAATCACAATTCTCTTTATTCCCGTAGGCCCCTTTCTCTCTCTCTCTCTCCCCCCTATATCTCTCTCTCTCTCCCACGTACTTATTTTCCTCCTTCACAAACGAGAACCCAACCCGAGCGAACTCTACCGCCGTCTCCCTCGCCGCCGCTGCCCCAACGCCGACACCACGATCACCGACCTCCTCGCCCTCATCGCAGCCACACCCACCTCCTTCCTCCATTCCCCACGTTCCCGAGCACCTGCACACCCCGACGAGGCCACCAGTGCAAACCCTCGCGAGCCCAACCTCGCCGGTGACTCGCCATCATCGCCCTCTTCTCCTCCTCACATCCCTCTCCACGTCCCGGCCTTTCAAACCGCTGCCACCTCCCTCTACAGACCCCACGGCCATGACTGCACACCGTAACTCACTGCCCTTCGCCGGAATTTCACCACGCCGGCAACCCTCATCGTCGTCGCCCGTGCCGCCTCCCCTGAATTCTCAGAACACCCTACCAGTAAGATCCACTTCTTCTCCTTCCTTCCTTTTCTTTTCTTTTCTTGCGTCGGTTTCCAGTCTTGATCGCAGTGTCCCCTGCAGGTGGTCCGCCGGAGTTTCGTCGACGCCGTCGATCCTCACGACCCCTCTACAGACCTTTGTAAGCCTTCTCTTCTCCCTCCTCCTTCCCTTCTTCTTTGTTTCCTTTTCTTTTCTTGTTGCAATTCTTGATCGTCGTTGTTTTTGCATCTCGCCGGAATCTGGCCGTGCCAGCGACATGTCCCGACGCTCCAGCGTGGTACCCCGACTCGTGTGGCTTCACTGTTTGTCGTTTGGGTTCATTCCGTGAACCGTGCGCCCGTCGCGAGTTTTCCCCGCCGACGGTTAACGTTCTGTTTTCCCGATTCGCGACCCATCGAGGCAAGTAACCCTTGCTACATGCTAAATAATATCTACATATTCATTAATGACACCCTAAACCTGCTATTTAACTTTAGTATTATAATTTCCCATTTTATGTCAATATTGTCATATATCAGTTTATCTTTCAAACTTGTAACCTGCCTGTTGCAATTACCGTTTTGGAACCTAATAATTACATTTACATGTTCTAACTACACTTTCATTGATGATGTAGCCTATGGCACCTTATCTACCGTTTTACTTCATTCGGACACTTGTATACATTTAACCTGCTTAAATTATGATTTCATCCATGGAATATATATATACATATAACATTGCATCCATGAAGTCTTAAACTTGTTAACATGATTAAATGGCTATAATTGTCTTACTGCATTCTTATAATGTTGAAATTATCTCTGTGACACAACTGATAACTGTACTGCTAATTGAATGAATCTGCCTATTGCTTAATTCATTGCTTAGATCATGCTGTTGATAACCAGACTTGATTATGTGACTGAGTATGAGCACGCCTATGATATTGTTTACATCTTGACCTGACTTGCTACATACATATTGATTGACCCGACATGGTACCGTATACTGCTTGACTAGACCTGATGTACCATGACCTGACCCGTTACCTGATCTTGTGTCTAATGCCAACAAACCTAACATGTAGTCCTCACGGACCGTTCCTGTTGTCTATCCAGATAAACCTGTTTACCTGATCCTGTGTTGGCATTAGTTTCTTGATTACGGGATACCTGACTTGACTTAGACATATAACTTGGGGGTATAGGAAAATCAGTATTATAACCGAACGTAACTCCAGGGGCCATCCTATTGTTTGCCGTTTTTCCGGGCGTTACGGAATACCTATTGTTTGCCGTTTTTCCGGGCGTTATGGAATACCTATTGTTTGCCATTTTTTCCGGGCGTTACGGAATACCTATTGTTTGCCGTTTTTCCGGGCGTTACGGAATACCCATTGTTTGTCGTTTTTCCGGGCGTTACGGAATACCCATTGTTTGCCGTTTTTCCGGGCGTTACGGAATACCTATTGTTTGCCGTCTTTCCGGGCGTTACGGAATAACTACCGACGAGTTACGATGAGGATTACATTATTTGGTTTCAAAGACTTTAGAACCTGATAGAACAGTTTAGTTTACCCACTGCACACTACCCTGCACTGCTCTGATTTATATTATTGCTACCCTTGATTTATTCATGTTATATTGCATTGCCTGCTACCCTGTTTATATTTTATTACTTGATGACATGACGCGCTGACGTCTGGGTTTTGCATGGCCCAGATTCTCCTACCTTGTTGCAGACTGATTAGGAGTTTTGCCGCTGTTAGACGAGCGGTGAGGTTCCTGTCGGTACGTAGTTTCACTCCAGGTGTTTCATTTATTGTATCTTTTGGCTTCCGCATATCTCTTGACTCTTTTACTCTGGCTTATGGACATGTACTAGATAGTTAGTTTACTTTCCTGTTCTTGATATCTCCATAGCCGTAATGTGACTGTGGAAGGATTTTTCCTATCCACAGGTAACATGGTTGGCTATGTCATGTACCCACTTTAGCGTACTTTGGGAAGCGGGGCATGACACGAGGATTGCATCATGAGATGATGACCCAACTTGTTTCGAGCAGGCCATCAGGAGTGGGGACGCTGTGAGAATGGCTGGATGCTTAGCGATCTGAGATGGAATCCTTATACACCAACAAACTATGGACTTTGGTTGCTTTATCTGAAGGGTTAAATCCCCATCAGGAGCAAGTATATCTTGAGAAGATTACTTGGTGTACATGGAAAAGTTGAGACTTTCAAAGGTATGCTTAAGTCCATCCAGATCCTACTTTCCACGGCTACATACCATGACTACGATATCTGGCGGTTGGGTGTCATGAATGCTTTTCTAAATGATGATTTGGAAGAGAGCGTCTATAAGTACACAGCTAGAAGGGCTTCGTAGACAGTGAGAGCAGCGGAAACGTGAGCATGATGTTTTAAGGGATAAATCAGGCATCGCGGAGTTGGAACGTCTGTTTTGATGAAGTAGTCAAAGAGTTTGACTTCATCAAAATGGTAGATGAACCTTGTATATACAAAAAGGTAGTAGGGAGTATGGTGGTGATCCTCGTTTAGTACGTGGATGACATACTCTTGATAGGGAAGGAGTTTCCTATGCTACGCTCGGTCAATCTCCTCTTATCACAAAGATTCTCTATATAGGATTAAGGTGATACCTCCTAAATCCTGGGTTATGAATCTATGGGATAGATCTAATTGGATGTTAGGATTCTCACTAGTTGTAGAGAGATAGTATCAATCGATCCTGGGGAGAATCACTGGAAAGGTTCCAGGGTGATAAGGACGACTGAATGTCAGTCGCAGGCATTGTCTTTACCCTTAGTGGAGGGACGGTATGTTGGAAGAGTTCCAAGCTAGATACCGTGACTTACTAAACGATTAAAGGTAAGATACATCGTTACCAAGGATGCTACCAAAGAGGCAGTCTGGATATATATTAGTTCATGAGATGAACTTCGTTCATGCCATTGTATGACAATGGAGTTGTGGCTGATGCCTAGGAACCCCCGTCCCATCAGAGATCCAGACATATTCTTTAGCAGTATCGCCTGATCATGGAGATGGTTGATCTCCAGGTAGATCGAGATTAGGAGAGTAGACACAGAGTACAACAGCACGGATCCATCACAAAGGCATATTTCCCAGTAGAGACACTTATGGGATGGTTGAGTATGAGATACTTCAACCATAGCTTATTGTTGGGTATGGGATACTACAATAGATGGCCCTAGTGCAAGTGGGAGATTGTTAGTTATATGTATGCCCTAGAGGCCATTACTGTACATACGTTGTATATTGTAGTGGATGCTTGGACATATATAGGGAGGACTTTCTTGCTCGACATGATAGTATGCTATCTGGTTACTCTTTATCTTAACATGTACTGTGATTGTCTCTATGTCACATGTTGATAAAGCCCTTAGGTTGAGTACTTGACTACCAGGACTATGATGCAGATCATACTAGTGGGGACAGTGTAGTCACTGAATACATCCTTCAAATTTTCCTAGTCGTGGGAGTAATGAGACAGGGCATCGATACTCCAGAGTAGACTAGCGTATGCGCTTCTTGACCCATATGATGGGCGATGGAAGATCCCATATCCATTGGTGTTTGACATCAAAGAAGGTATGCGGGTGCTCAGTGGAGACTGGGTACACTGGACGGACTCTCCGAGAACTCCCAGATGGTATTATACCTCACGTCAGATGGCAGTTCTCTGGTGACACTGGTACAAGTCAGTCTGTAGACCCGAGATCGTCTTAGAGTCTTGTGTGATTCCCACTGTGCTTTGATTTCCATCATACCACGTCCAAGAGGGCGTGCAAAACGGTGGCTTTTTGGTACAGTCCCGAATCACATGGAGGCAATGAGCGATAGAAGGGGTTTCGTCTCTCCCGGTATAGGGAGTTGATGTTGCACTGTGTTCGATTGGTTATAACTGGAAATCCCTGGCCAGGGTTGCTGAGATATACTGGTAAGTGGTATCAGTAGTTTCTCGAACTGTTATGGACCTCATATTGACACGACTTATCAAGCTACCGGGGTCTGACGTTAACCACCCCTAGGCGAGATATGCGACATATCAGACGAAGAGACCGGACTGTACGGGAGTGTTACTGGTTAGATTCATGGGAGAATGTACAGGCTTGCTTGTTGATCTTCTGATCGCTCAATACCTGGGTAGCTGTTACGTTTAGCGAACCTCTTGCAGCTTGTGGGTGTTTGATATGATCATCACCTACTGCCGGCGTATTGACGATTCTTTTGAGTCCTACACAGAGTTTTCCTGGCTAAGGCAAAACGGAGTAGGAGAACATATATGATATGTGCGGGACCGAGAACAATACGTATGTGATACCGTATTAGATTCTCGCGATATGAGATATCGGCCAGGTATATGTGATATAGCCGGGTCATCGGATCAAGTGTTGATTCGATGAACTGATACAGATTATATTAGTCGGTTATTTGTGAAATAGCCGAATTATCAGATCAAGAGTTGATTCGATAATTTAATGTATAATAATATATATTTGATATATTAAATTACATTAACTAATATAAGCTCACTAAAAGATTCTTTTTCTCACTCAGGTAATACATTGATATATATGTGATATATGTTAATTGTATTATTTTATTTTGTTACAATTAATATTGTATATGTGATATATAATATTGTAACATGTTATGGTTATAAATGCAACATGATTTGTGGAGTTTAAATATGGTTAGAGTTTGGATTAGGGTTAAGCTTTCATGAAGCTTTCAAGAAGCTTCTTGAAGCTTTGACTTTGATCTTGATATTTTGTGATATTTTGCAAAGATATTTCTTTAACCCAATCCAACCCTTAAACCATAGTTAAATCTCTACATGGGTTAAGTCTTCTTACTTAACCCATGGTTGCATTTCTAACCACACACTTGATTCATTATTCATCACAAAATGATTTGATCATCTTCTTCTTCCTTCTTGCTTGATGTAAAGCTTCACTAGCTTTTTCATATGTGATGATTTTGAGTGAGATAAAGAAAACAAATGAGAGCTAAATTCCTACTTCATCATCCTCATCTATTCTAGCCGCTTAGATTATGGTGTTTGCTTTGTTAATACTTGATTAGCAAAGCAAAAGCTTGGGCTTGAGTTTCTTCAAGGTAGATCATCTTTGTTATCGAAGATCGGAAGCAAGCTTGCATCTTTCTCTTCATGGTGCCTCTCTTGAGTCTGGGTACTCGATGATTGCAGCGAAGGGACCTCAACATGGAGCTTTAGAAGTGAAGGAATGGACTACAAAGGTTGTAATCCCTAACTCTTAGAAGTAAAGTTGTTTAATTGCTATTGTTTCGCCTAATCTCTAGTCTAAGATCTTGGTAAGGGTTGTTCGGCACGTCTAAATTTTAAATCGTGCATGGTTGATGTCTTGTAGAACCTTGTGACAGTGCCTAGTAACCCTACAGGATTAATGTAGAGTTTTGAATAGGTTATAAGAGTGTTAGCATGAGAGAAGAAAGGAGAAGAGGGGGGCTGCCATGCTAAGGGGAGAGAGTGAGATAGAGTGTGAATGCCTATGGCTCACACCATGCTTCAATTAAAAATGCACCATACCTCCAATTCATTTTCTTCTTCTTTTTCTTTTAATGAAAAATCTAGAACCATCTACAAGGTTTTGAAAGAAAGAAAATAAAAACATGTTATAAAATTGAGTTAAGTCGCCATGGTGCATAAAACTTGATCAACATATAGTTAGCCTTGGGTAACACTAGATTAATGTGTGAGCATGTTTAAAATAATATTTAATAATTAATAATTAAGGAACATAATTAAGTGAAACAAGTAATTAATTAAATAACTAATAAATACCAATAAAATAAGCAATTTCATAAATAAAACAGTTACATTTAAGTCTATGAGGAAAAATAATTATAACTAGGTTTAGTAGCAAAGCACTTGTTAAACTCTAATTAACATATAATTAACCTAAACGATTTCTAAAGCGTTACAGTCTGTGTCGGGTTTTGTATTTACCCTCAATGGAGGGGCGGTGTGTTGGAAGAGCTCCAAACAGGACACCGTCGCAGACTCGACGATGGAGGCTGAATACATTGCTGCGAACGATGTCGCAAAAGAAGCGCACCTGATGAAGAAGTTCATTACTAAACTTCAGGTAGTTCCGTCCATTGTTGATCTGATACCTTTGTATTGCGATAACAATAGGGCTATAGCTCTAGCGAAGGAACCATGATCCCATTAGAAATCCAGACACGTCTTGAAGCGGTATCACCTGATCAGGGAGATCGAGGTACGGAGAGTGGACACAAAAGACAACACGGCGGATCCATTCACGAAGACCCTCACTCAAGCATAGTTCGAGCGACTTTTTGAGATGTTGGGTATGCGATACGCCAACAGCTGGCCCCAGAAAAGACGTTGGGTACTCGGTACGCTAATATATGGTTTTAGTGCAAGTGGGAGATTGTTGGATATGTATGCCCTAGAAGGAATTATTGTATACGTATACTTGTGGATGATTGGACAAATGTATGTACAGGACAATCTTGCTTGATATGATAGTATGTTATCTGGTTTGTCTTTATCTTAACATGTACATATGTTTTACTTGTTATTAAGTATCATTTATACATATTGATAAAGCCCATAGGCTCATTGCTTGACTACCTGCGTTGTGATGGCGATCATACTTGTGGGAGCAGGGTAGTCGATAAGCACATCCTTAAAAGGTCTCTAGTCGTGGGAGTATCGAGATTGAGCATCAATATTCCGGAGTAGACTTGTGTATACGTTTCTAGACCCCGACGAGGGGCAATAGTTGGTCCCACAGCCATTGGTCTTTCGCACCTAAGATCGTATACAGATGCTCACTGGGTGCGAGTACACTGGACGGACTTGCCAAGAACTTCTAGATGGTACTATATCTATCGTTAGATAGCACTTCTCAGGTGACATGAGTATAGGTTAGTCTTCTGACCCGAGATCGTCATTTGTCTCGTGTGAGTTCCCACTGTATTTTGATCACTACCCTACCACGGATCTATTGAGTCGTGCAAACAGGTTTTGGTTGGGTACAGTCCCGAGCCACATGGAGGCAGTGAGTGATTGTTGGGGATTCATCTCTCCCGGTATAGGGAGTCGATATCGCACTGTGTTCAATTGGCCAGGACCATAAGACCTTGGCCAAGGCAGTTGGGATTTACTGATAGGTTGATCAGTAGTTTCCCGGATTGGTCTTGAGCCGCATCAGCACGAATTATCGGGTTATTAGGGTCTGATGTTTACCACCCCTAGACCCGGTATGCGATACTCTCAGACGAAGAGACTGGACTGTACGTAGATTGTCACTGATAGGCTTAGTAGGGATCCGGATGAGTTTGTTCATTAGCCTTCCTTTTCGACAGGTACCCGGGTAGCCGTTACGTATAGCTAGTTCCGCTGACGTGCTTGTGGTTATGGATTTATCCAGTAACTCATTGCCGCCGTACTGTCGAGTCTTTAGAGTCCTACATATAGGGTTTTACTAGTTAAGGAGAAATGATGTAGTAGCCGTATTGGATACATGCAGGGTTCCGATCGATTGATTGTACTATGTACCCAGACTTTCGATCAGACAGATGATAATACTAGCCGGCTCGGGATTGAGCCGGATTATTAAATCAAGTATTGATTTAATAATTTACATATATGTATTTCGATATGTATATTCTAGTATTATATTCTTTGTGTTATTCTATCTCTTCAGGTATTCGTATTTTTATACGAATGCAGGTATGTGTAAGTCGATGTCGCGCACCCCACGTGTTCGCGGGGAGGCGGAAATTGCAAAAATTGATTTTTACGGGCTTCGCAACACCGACTAGAACCAAGGATCGATCATAAACCATAGCTAGCAAATTACATGAGGTTTAACTACTATGATACGAAGTTATACCTCACGATTCAAGTCCTTCGGGTCTTCATCGCTGTCCTCCACTCGTCGTCGGCTCCACGGATCGTAACGGACCATAGCAACCTCGACGGCCTCCTCGAGTCAAAGACGATCCACCCGAGAGTCTATAGTCCGAGCTCCTACCTCAAATCCAAGGTAACTACGGCTTCTAGTTCGCTAAACTAGAAGTCCTAGAAAGTGTAGAGTGTGAAGATAGAGTGCTTTGTCTCTTGGAATCCTAGGTTTCTCAACTCATGCAAGGTCTAGGGTTTGTGATGAGGAGAAGAGGCTTGAGAAATGAGAGACGAGAGTGAACATTGGAGATGAGCTTGGCTTCCCTCTTTTTATAGAATGAAGTATATATGAGATATTTTATGAGATAAATATCACACTAAAATATCAACAACCCTTCATAAATATCTTGTGGTGACTCATGACCATAAGTCACCAAGTAGCCATGCTTGGTTCAATGTAAAGATCCACCTCATTTCTCCACCCAAATAAAGTTTAATCCAAAAAGAAAAACCTTAATAGGTGTCCCCCTTCTAGAATCTTTCCCGCACAATTACGAGAACACCCTCCATCCATATATACATACTCGCATCCGTATTCCGAAGAACACGAATACAAAGAGACGAAACAATCCATCAATATAATACTAGGATCCGGCTTAAACCAAAGCCCACTAGTATTATCTGCCCGATCATCATACGTGCATAAGTACACGTAAGTGATTGAAGCCTTGCCGTAAAACCATACGGCCTCTACATCTTTTGCCCGGTGCAAGGAAACTCTCTATATGGGACTCTAAAGACTCGACACTACGCTGGCAGTGGGTTTAACCACAAGCTGCAAGCGGTACTAGCTGCACGTAACGGCTACTCAGGTATGTGTCGATAAGAAGGCCGATGAGCTAACTCATCCGAACTCCTACCGAGCATGTATGTGACAATCTCTGTACAATCTGGTCTGTTCGTCTAAGAGTATCGCATATCGATCTTAGGGGGCGGTAATCGTCAGACCCCTAATAGCACAATAAGTCGTGTCGGAGTGTAGCCCAAAACACACTGAGGAACTACTAGAGTATCTACCAGCAAACCTCGCTTGCCTTGGCCAAGGACTTTGTGTAATGGCCTTCCGAACACAGCGCGATATCAATCCCCAATACCAGGAGAGACGAATCCTATCTAACCGCTACTGCCTCCAAGTTCTTCGGGACTGCACCCAACTACTACCTGTTTGCATGACTCCTTTGATCCGTGGTAGGGTAGTAATCAAAGTACAGTGGGAACACACTCGAGGCTAAGCAGCAGTGTCAAGTCGACGGACTAAGCAGTACTCATATCACCTGGGAACTGCTACGCGACGATAGTTATAATACCCACCAACAGTTCCCTACTAGTCATGTCCAGTGTACTCATAACTTAATGAGCATCTGCATACTATCTCCAGTACAACGTACTGATGGTTGTAGGACAGACCATCTCCCCTGATGGGATGGGAAGCGTATACACTAGTCTACTGTGGAGTATCGATGCCCCGTCTCGATAATCCTACGACTAGGGACCTGTATAGGATGTGCTATAGATTACCCAGCCCCCATTAGTGTGACTGCCATCACAACGTTGGTAATCAAGCAAAGATCCTAAGGGCTCTACCAATATGTATAAGCGATATGCTAAGAAAACACATGCACATATTAAGGTAGAAAAAAACCAGGTAACATACTACCATTTCGAGAAAGACTGTTACTATATCCGTGTAAATCCCAATCTCCCATTAAGTAATATACAATCCATTATGATACATTAATGGCCTCTAGGGAATATATCACAAACAATCTCCCACTTGCACTAAGGCCATAAACTGGCATATCGCAGACCGAAGATCTCGAATGGCCTCTCGAATACTGTCTAAGGGATGGCCTCTGTGAGTGGATATGCAGTGTTGTTCTCCGTATCTGCACTCCTCACTTCGATCTCCTGGGGATCAACGATCTCCCTGATCAGATGGTACCGCCTCAAGATATGTCTGGATCTCTGATGGGACCTGGGTTCCTTCCCTAAAGCTATAGCGTCGTATGTTGTCACAATACTAAAGTATTGGACCAACAAATGGAAGGAACCACCTGAAGTTCAATTAAGAACTTCCTCATCCACACTGCCTCTTTTGCGGCGTTTTATGCAGCGAACTACTCCGTTTCCATCGTCGAGTCTGCAATGCTGTCCTGCTTGGAGCTCTTCCAACAGACCGCCCCTCCATTTAGGGTAAAGAGATAACCCGACATGGACACGGAGCCATCCTTATCACTCTGGAAGCTGGAGTCAGCAAATGCCTCGATCTCGAGGTTTTTTCCGCTATACACCAAGAACATATCCTTAGTCCTTCTTAGGTACTTGAGAACGTTCTTTACTGCTATCCAGTGCTTCTCCCCTGGGTTTGACTGATACCGGCTTACCACGCTAAGTGTGTAAGAAACATCTGGTCTAGTACACAACATCGCATACATTATAGAGCTTACCGCAGAAGCGTAGGGTATAGATGTGATGCGAGCCCTTTCCAAATTAGTCTTTGGAGACATCTCTTTGTAGAGGGTGATTCCGTGACAAGCCGGTAGACTACCGAGGTTAAAATCATCCATACTAAATATTTTCAGTATGGTGTTGTTGTACCTTGACTGTGAAAGTCCCACCATCCTCTTTGATCTATCACGATAGATCTGGATCCCCAGAATGTAGTTGGCATCACCCAGGTCTTTCATCGAGAACCTCTGTGACAAGAATCCTTTGATTGATTGTATCATAGGAATGTCATTTCCTATCAAGAGAATGTCATCCATGTACTCAATGAGGAATTCCACGGTTCTTGCTACAATCTTACTATAAATGCATGGTTCATCTGGATTTTTAATAAAGTCGAATTCTCTGACTGTCTCAATAAAAACAGATGTTCCAACTCCGCGATGCCTGCTTTAGTCCATAAATGGACTTAAGAAACTTGCACACTGTCCCGCTGCTCCCACTCTGATTGAAACCCTCTGGCTGATCCATATAGATGCACTCTTACAAATTACCATTTAGAAAAGCCGTCTCTACAACCATCTGCCGGATCTCAAAATCATGGAAGGCAGCAATGGCAAGAAGGATCCGAATGGATTTGAGCATAAACACTGGAGAAAAGGTTTCATCATGGTCCAAACCAAGTCTTTGACGAAAACTTTTGCAACAAGTCTAGCCTTATAGGTTTCAACCTATCCATCTACACCAATCTTCTTTCTGAAGATCCATTTGCAGCCTATGGGTCTTACCTCTTCTGGAGCAATGTTCAAAGTGCATACTTTTGTTGGTGTACATGGACTCCATTTCGGTCCGTATTGCATCCAGCCATTTTACCGAGTCGTCGCTCTGAATGGCTTACTAGAAGCTAGTTGGCTCATCATTGTTAATGATGCAATCCTCTCGATCCCCGTCTATGAGAAAACCGTAGTATCTCTTTGGCGGATGAGACTGCCTACTAGTCCTGTTGATTGGCACAGGGATGTCCGGTTCTTTTGAAATCTCTAGTTCTACCATACTTTCAGTAATAGTTTGTGGTTCTGGAATTTCATCCAGTTCTATTGCGCTCCCACTATTTCCTTTTACAAAAAATTGATTTTCTAAAAAGTGGGCATGACGAGGAACAAAAAACCTTTTGTTCCTCTGCGTAAAAGTAAAGATACCCCTTGGAGTTCTTTGGGTATCGCACAAACCTATACAATACTGAGCATACCTCGAGCTTGTCCGCATACTGCTTTTCAACAAAAGCTGGACATTCCTATATCTTCAGATGCTGAAGATAGCGTTTCTTCCCACTCCATATCTGATATGGTGTGGTAGGAACGGTCTTGGTAGGAATCTTATTCAAAAGATATGCAGCAGATTCTAGTGCATAACTTCAGAAGGATCGCGGCAACTCAGCGTTACTCATCATGGAACGAACAATATCCAATAGGGCTCTGTTCCGCCTTTCCTATACACCGTTGTGTTATGATGTGTATGGAGAAGTAAGATGAGAGAGAATTTCATTCTCTTTTATGTAATCCAGGAACTCGGTAATTAAGTATTCACCACATCGATCAGATCTCAGTGTCTTGATACTTTTGCCTGTTTGTTTTTCCACTTCATTCCTATATTCCCGGAATTTTTCAAAAGGTTTGGACTTATGCTTTCACAAGAAGACATTTCCTAACCTAGAGAAATTATCCGTAAAAGTAATGAAATAGGAATAACCACTTAGTGAATCTGTAGATATTGGACTACACACGTCATTGTGTATGAGTCCCAAGAGCTCGCTTGCTCTTACTCCGTGTCCAGTGAACGGAGTCTTTGTCATCTTTCCTATGAGACAAGATTGATAAGTTGCATAAGACTGATATTCGAACAGATCCAAATATCCCTCTCTATGTAACTTTGACAACCGTGTTTCATTGATGTGACCCTGTCTACAATACCATAAGAAAGTTTTATTTAATTCCGGAGACTTTCTTTTAAGTTTGTTCTGGACGTTGAACACCTGAGCTTGATTAAACACGTATATACCGTCCTCTAGTGTACCCGACCCAATCAAACTTTAATTTAGGTGGATATGGACCACATCGCTTACAAAGTAGACTAGGTACACACAAACAGTTATATAGAATCAATATCTGCCCACTTGTCAATTCTAGGTGTATACCCTACGGATACAGTGTCCACACTCATTCCGTTAGCAACCCTGAGAGTCATATCACCTGCCGTGATAACTCTACGGTTTCTCAAAGCCTGTAATGAATTACAGATATGAGATCCTGATCAGATATCTTGTACCAAAGAAGTAGAGTTAATTGACAGACTATTTTCAATCACAAACACACCCGAAGTCTAAGCCACAACGTGTTTCGGATCCTAGATTCTGGTTTTCCAAGCCCCGCATCCCTTCTGCCAATGCACTTTCCCGTGACAATAGGAACATCCCTCCTTCCCTACTGTTAACCCCGAAACCTTTGTCCTACCCTTTCCTTCTACCTTACTGTCACCGCCTATCGGCTTTGTAGAGTTCTTCTTCTACTCAACCTTAGCTTTCGCATTGGATCTAGAAGAGGAAGTTTCTCTAATAAGCAGAGCGGGTGACTCCCTGGTTTCTTTCAGGGTGCCCTCAACTGGAAGTATAACTTGCTTCCCTTGGGCGTAAGTAGAAGGTAGGGACTATTGAATCAAGTCAGTACATGACTCATTCTTCAACGTGGTCTCCAGGTCCGTGAGCTTTTTAATATAGCTAATCATTGTAGGGACGTGGTCCACTACAGATGACCTGACAGCCAACCTCACTTGAAGCAATTCTTTCGTGGTCTCATATCTTGCGATACGAGATTGCTCTCCATATAAAACATTGTTATGGAGGAAGATGGAAACTAAGTCCATCTTCTCGTGCTTCCTCTGGTATACACCATCTACTTAGGCTAACACGAGGTACTTGGCATTTGCAAAGTCTTTTTTCCTTATCTTACGGATATCAACATCCGCGACGGTGGAAACTGGACCTGGGACGGTGGGCGCTTTGAGTAGTAATGAGGTGGTCCAGCTTGTCATAGGTAATGGACATCTGGACAAACCTTTGCCAGTCACTATAGTATAACTCAACCATTTTATTATCTATCTGTAACCTATTCTGGTCACCTGGTCGCTGCAATTAGGAAGGAGAGAAGAAAACACTCAGCATGATGCTCTTGTAAGTTTAGATTGGTTTTTAATTTATCTAAACAGGATGGCTCCCACTGTTTCTCGAATCCTTTCTCAAACCATGAAAGAAGAATTAGTCAGGATTAACCTCACCGTACAATACTTACTTAACCGTTTGGCCAGGCTAGTGTCGGTAATTCGAGGGAGGTTTTACGACGCTTTCGCGAAGTTCCTAAATTAAATAACCTCTTTTCCCTGGAGGCATAGCCCTGCTAACACTGTTCTAGACACCTACTTGGTTTAGAACATTGATCATTAAGTGAAAATTCTTCCGAGGAGTAGCAGATACTCACAGTAGGATCATGACCCAAATATCATTGTGGGATAATGCTGAAGGAATCCTACCAACATTATCAAACTCCAAATGGTATGCAGCACTAGCAAGTTTCAGTTTCTTTAGAAACTCCTGATGTGGATTTTTACCCCATGCTCTTATGACCTTGACGAAGGTCAACAAATCATATGTCACATATCAAGTTCTACCCATCATTGTCCGGGTTAATTTGAACCCACCCGTATATACCCTTGACGAAGGTCAACAAGGTAATACGACTGTCCCAAACCAACGCATCTATCTATGCTACATATGAACACCCAGCAACTACCAATCACTATGTCTTGACGAAGGTCAACAAACATAGCATGAATACTATTGAATATTCATATGAAATGATGGTGGGCCATGAATGGTTTTGGCGAAACCGTGAACGTAGTGAACTTGATATAATCGAAGGAACCTGATAGCTTTTAAAAGGAGTGGTTTAAGCTCCGCATTTAAAAGTCTCCTGTTTTAAAATAACCGAGTGGTTTCTAAAATTTGTTCCAACGATTCAGCTTTGTTTTATTTGCTTTGCATTAATGTAATGCAGTCCCATCATTTACACCTATCATCACAGAAAAAGACGAAAATACCACGTCCACTTATGCCATCTGCATTCACCACTGGGCCCGTCTAACACCATTAGGTTACTTTGCAAAAGCCAGAGCGGGGGCTGGACTAGCGCGGGTGAAAAACATAAGCAACGTCTACTATATAGCATATATATAATAAACATTCGTCTGACGCAATAATAGGCATTCCAGATCACAGATGAACATATTGGATATACTAGGAATGTCGTGTTTCGTTCAAGCCTGTAACGAAAGACGGATTCCACGGTTGTGATGAATAGCCAAACACCACCCTAGACCCCTACGGGTGAGGAAAATTTCCCGCCAAATACTCGAAGTGAAGCAACCTCCCTCAGCAAAGTGAGTAGGCCACTTGGCACTTCAAAGTACCCGGTAGTTTGTGCACTCCACCTTGGGTCTATCCTAGGAGAAAAAACCAGTAAAAGAAATAATACAACGGTGGCTACAACCTCAACCCGAATGTGCCCCGCAAAATAATATTACATCACTTTAAAAATTTACATCGAATGAAAGAATGAAAACTCTCATCTTACATCCCCGACTATTCATCCACGACGATCCAACAAGTTCATATACACAAACCAACATAACAACACAGATATGTGCAACCCCGACTAATCGAAGTATAGAAATTAGTTGACGTTTCCAAACACATATACACATCACAAAGCTTGTAAATTAACTGCGAAATTAGAATTCCACACGCAATTAGCAAATTTAACCAATTTTCCAAAACTTGAAAATCCAGTGAGCTAAAGTTCCAAAAACGATGGTTTGAAGCCAATTCGGAAGTCCGAATCAAAATGAAACGTGCCCGAACCTTCACGGATAGTTAGAGCATGAAACTAACTTCGAGTTGGGGGCCTATAGGGGGTATCCCACCACAAGGCCACCATGAGGTGTCCATAAGGTGAGGCAGACCCAAAACAACCTAAGGTGGGGCAGTTTCGGGTCCCCACCGCCAATACCATCTTGTGGTGGTCTTGGGGAGTGGGCCCAGCCATTCGGCCCCCCTGAGGGTTCCCCGGAGTGACCATGCACCATCCCGCGGCTTTTCAGTTCAATCCGCGAGCCCGCGGGATGTGCAAACATCTCAAACTATCATTTTTGGAAACTGTTTTTCTCGGCAGTTTTTGCGCGACAATAACTGCGGATTTCTAACGTCGCTACAAGCTAAGGTTTATGAAAGGCTCTGATACCACTGTAAGTCGATGTCGTGCACCCCACGTATTCCCGGGGATGCGAAAATTGCAAAAAATGATTTTTACTGGCTTCGCAACACCGACTAGAACCAAGGATCGATCATAAACCATAGCTAGCAAATTACATGAGGTTTAACTACTATGATACGAAGTTATACCTCACGATTCAAGTCCTTCGGGTCTTCATCGCTATCCTCCACTCGTCTTCGGCTCCAAAGATCGTAACGGATCGTAGCAACCTCGACAGCCTCCTCGAGTCAAAGACAATCCATCCGAGAGTCTATAGTCCGGGCTCCTACCTCAAATCCGAGGTAACTACGGCTTCTAGTTCGCTAAACAAGAAGTCATAGAGGGTGTAGAGTGTGAAGATGGAGTGCTTTGTCTCTTGAAACCCTAGGTTTCTAACCTCATGAGAGGTCTAGGGTTTGTGATGAAGAGAAGAGGCTTAAGAAATGAGAGATGAGAGTGAACATTGGAGATGAGCTTGGCTGCCCTCTTTTCATAGAATGAAGTATATGAGATATTTTGTGAGACAAATATCATACCAAAATATCAACAACCCTTCACAAATATCATGTGGTGACTCATGACCATGAGTCACCAAGTAGCCATGCTAGGTTCAATGTAAAGATCCACCTCATTTCTCCACCCAAATAAAGTTTAATCCAAAAAGAAAAACCCTAATAGGTGTTCCCCTTCTAGAAGCTTTCCCGCACAATTACGAGAATACTCTTCATCTGTATATATATACCCGCATCCGTATTCCAAAGAACACGAATACAAAAACACAAAACAATCCATTAATATAATACTAGGATCCGGCTTAAACCAAATCCTACTAGTATTATCTGCCCGATCATCATACAAGCACAAGTACACGTAAGTGATCGGAGCCCTGCCGTAAAACCATACGGACTCTACACCTTTTTCCCAGTGCAGGGAAACTCTCTATATGGGACTCTAAAGACTCGACACTACGCTGGTAGTGGGTTTAACCATAAGCCGTAAGCGGTACTAGCTGCACGTAACGGCTACCCAGGTTTGTGTGGATAAGAAGGCTGATGAGCTAACTCATCCGAACTCCTACTGAGCCTGTATGTGACAATCTCTGTACAGTCCAGTCTATTCATCTAAGAGTATCGCATATCGGGCCTAGGGGGCGGTAATAGTCAGACCCCTAATAGCGCAATAAGTCATGTCGGAGAGTAGCCCAAAACACCCTGAGGAACTACTGGAGTACCTACCAGTAAACCTCGCTTGTCTTGGCCAATGACTTTGTGCAATGGCCTTCCGAACACAGAGCGATATCAACCCACAATACCGGGAGAGACGAATCCTATCTAACCGCTACTGCCTCCAAGTTCTCCAAGACTGCACCCAACTACTACCTGTTTGCATGACTACTTTGAGCCGTGGTAGGGTAGTAATCAAAGAACAGTAGGAACACACTCGAGGCTAAGAAGCTGTCACGACACGAAATATTAGCTCGTGACCAGCACTTAAATCACGCAACGTATAAAGGCGTAACGTAATTCAAGTAAGCTGAAACCCAGAAATCTAAACCACTTTAAGAAAATAAAAGATGTGAAGTTTTGAAATAAGGGTATAATGAAATCAAAAGTTTTTCTCAGATGCATAAATAGTGGAACATGAAAAATGCAAGTTTATCTTACTAGTTGAAAACATGTTTCATTTTTTAAAAATTTGGGCAGCACCTCCTTTGAATATTTTGATCCAAAACCACAAATACATAATAATATAAAAGGCATCCCAAAGTGGGAGCTAGCTCTTCGCCAAACGGCGGATCACAACCACGCAAGACAGTATATATAAGTATACGACGCCCAACGGCAAAGTTCACCAGAAAGGATAAATAAATAAGCAAGACATCAACCCAAAAGGCGGAAAATAAAACCCATCGCTCAAGTCTCGCAACTACAAGTCTCACAAAGTCTCATTACTTATACAAATACTAGTCTTGACTGATGGAGTTGACTAGATGCAATATGAAATATAAATACAAGAGTGGGTACGATACAAATGTCCCACCTACCAAAGCAATCACTCGAAAGCAACTGTGTGCCAGCGATGCCGCTACTGATCCATGCGGTCCACCTGCAAGAACTGTGGCACAACGAGGGTGAGTTACCAACTCGTGAGTAGAAAAACATCAACAAGTAGAAATCGAATAAACAACGACTCCTAGGTCAACTATATCATGAAGGTAATATATGATATCTAGGGTGACCGTATCAGCATATGTGCCAACAACAGAAAATAAACACCTAACAGCATGTGGATAACATCCAACAATATAATCAATGCATGTATGCATGTGGATCTCGTCCAACCATATAATCAACGTATGTATGCATGTGGATCTCTTCCATCCATATAATCAATGTATGTATGCATGTGGATCTCGTCCAACTATATAATCAATGTAAGTATGCATGTGGATCTCGTCCACATGTCAACCACTGACACAACAACATCATGCATGTAAATATCATAAAAGTATATGCATGAAGGTATGAGGAGATAAAATAACGTGTGTCCCTCGCAACACATCAAAATCATGGAACCTGAGTGTCCAGCATCGACACTCGAAACATCATGATACCCGTGTCCAGCATCGACACATAAATCCTCATTTCTCGGCTCTGTCAGTCCGGATCGGCCCTCGGGCTCCGTCAGTCCAGATCGGCCCACAATCTCTTGACTCCGGTCGGTATCCTCCGGATACCCGCCGAGCCCAAATACTATCACCGGTAGGTAGTGGTCCTGTAAGTCGATGTTAGACACCCCACGAGTTGCGGGGAGGCGGAATAGGTAAAACAATCATTTTGTTTAAACTAACATCGACTAACTTACGGATCTTTGCCAAACCCTAACTAACAACATCATAGGAGGGATTGGCTACTATGAAAGAAGATTATACCTAATAAACCAAGTCCTTCTTCTTCTCGATGACCACCTACTCGTCGGCCTCCTCTTTGTGATAGAAGATCCACCGGAGAGCTACTACTCCAAGCTTGACCTCTAACTTGAGGTAACTAGGTTACTAAAAGTGCTAATCAAAGCAACCTAGGGGATATAGAGTAGGATTAGGAAATAATAAGTCTTGCTAACCCTTGATCTCAACACATGAGAGGTTAGGGTTAGGGTTTGAAGATAGAGAGAGCATGAGGAGAGAGAAGGTGAGAGTGAGAATGATATGGATTATTTCTCATTTCCAATATATGATGAAGCATAAAGAATATCAAATAAATCAATTAAATGATATTAACAACCATGCTTCAATTAATATATGCAATGAATCATCAAGTGAGTCATTAAGCAATAAATTCTTCATTAACTCATTTGAATGATTCATCTCATGAGTCATTAATCCATTAATGCAAATGCCACCTTGGCCTCTATGTCATCAACCTTCTAGAAGCTTCTCGAGAATTTACGAGAACGCCCCTCCTATCCGTGAAAACACGGAAATACTTTAGACTGTATAAATCCAATAATCCAATACTAGAATCTGGCTTAAACCAAAGCCCGCTAGTAAAGACTGTCCGAACATCATACGTGCGTAAAAACACGTATGCGTCCGAACCCTGTCGTAAAACCATACGACCTCCATATCGTTTCGCCCGAAGTAGGGAAACTCTCTGTGTGGGACTCTAAAGACTCGACTACTACGCTGGCAGTGGGTTTAACCACAGATCGCAAGCGGCACTAGCTGTACATAACGGTCCCTAGGTAGATGTCGATAAGAAGGCCGATGAGAAAACCCATCCGAACTCCTACTGAGCCTGATGTGACAATCTCTGTACAGTCCGGTCTGTTCGTCTAGGACTATCACATATCGGACCTAGGGGCGGCAAGCATCAGTCCCCTAAAAGCGGTATAAGTCGTGTCGGAGTGAAGCCCGTTACACCTTGAGAAACTACTGGAAAACCTACCAGTAAATCTCGCTTGCCATGGCTAGGGACTTTGTGTAATGGCTCTCCAGACACAGCGCGATATCAACTCCCAATACCGGGAGAGACGAATCCTGTCTAACCGCCACTGCCTCCAAGTGCTCGCGACTGCACCCAACTGCTACCTGTTTGCACGACTCTGATGAGCCATCGTAGGGTAGCAATCTAAGAACAGTAGGAACACACTCGAGGCGAACAGCAGTGTCAAGTCTGCGGACTATGCTGTACTCATGTCACCTGGGAACTGTTAACTGACGATGGGTATAATACCAACCAACAGTTCCCTGCGAGTTCTGTCCGGTGTACCCGTAACCCAACGTGCACCTATATACTATCTCCAGTACGACGTACTGATGGCTGTGGGACAGACCATCTCCCCAACTGGGATGAGAAGCGTACACACTAGTCTACTCCGGAGTATCGATGCCCTGTCTCGATAATCCTACGACTAGGGACCTGAAAAAGGATGTGCTTGTAGACTACCCAGCCCCCACTAGTGTGACTGCCATCACAACGCCGGTAGTCAAGCAAGATCCTAAGGGCTCTATCAATACGTACACAAATATTAAGATTGATATTAACCAAGTAGCATACTACCATGTTTAGCAAGACTGTTAATATTACTGTGAATATCCCAAGCTTCCATTAAGTAATATACAAGCTAGTATGATACAATAATGGCCCCTACGGCATATACACTAACAATCTCCCACTTGCACTACGGCCATGTACTGGCGTATCGAAGACCGATCATCTCGAGTAGCCTCTCGAACTGAATCTGAGGTAAGGCCTTTGTGAATGGATCAGCAGTGTTCTCCTCTATAGCAACTCTCTGGACCTCGATCTCCCAGCGATCTATGATCTCCCTGATCAGGTGATACCGCCTTAAGATGTGTCTGGACTTCTGATGGGACCTGGGTTCCTTCGCTAAAGCTATAGCTCCGTTGTTGTCGCAATACAGTGGTATTGGATCAACAATAGTAGGAACCACCTGATGTTCTGTTAGGAACTTCTTCATCCAGACCGCTTCTTTTGCGGCATCGCAAGCAACAATATACTCAGCTTCTATCGTCGAGTCAGTAACGGTGTCCTGGTTGGAACTCTTCCAGCACACTGCCCATCCATTGAGGGTAAAGACATAACCTGACATGGACTTGGAGTCATCCTTATGACTCTGGAAGCTGGAATCAGCAAAGGTCTCGATCTTGAGGTCTTTTCAGCCATAAACCAAGAACATCTCCTTAGTCCTTCTCAGGTACTTGAGAATGTTCTTTACTGCTATCCAGTGCTTCTCCCCTGGGTCTTACTGATACCTGCTTACCGCGCTCAGTGCGTAAGCTACATCTGGTCTGGTGCACAACATCGCATACATTTTAGAGCCTACCGCAGAAGCATAGGGGATAATAGACATGCGATCCCTTTCCAAATCAGTCTTGAGAGACATCTCTTTAGAGAGGGTGACTCCGTAACAAGCCGGTAGATTACCGCGCTTAGAATCTTCCATACTGAATCTTTTCAGTATAGTGTTAATATACCTGGACTGCGAAAATCCCAACATCCTCTTGGATCTATCATGATAGATCCGGATCCCCAGAATGTAAGAGGCATCACCCAGGTCTTTCATGGAGAACCTGTGTGACAAGAATCCTTTGACAGATTGTAGCATAGGAATTTCATTTCCTATTAAAAGAATGTCATCCACATACAAGACGAGAAATATGACAGTTCGTGCTACAATTTTACTATATATACACGGTTCATCTGGATTTTTGATAAAGTAATATTCTTTGACTGTTTCATTAAAACAGATGTTCCAACTCCGCGATGCCTGCTTCAGTCCATAAATGGACTTAAGCAACTTGCACACTTTCCAGCTGCTCCCACTCTGATTGAAGCCTTCCGGCCGATCCATATAAACGCACTCTTCCAAATTACCATTCAGAAAGGCCGTCATTACGCCCAACTGCCAGATCTCATAATCATGGAAGGCGGCAATAGCAAGAAGGACCCGAATGGATTTGAGCATAGCCACTGGAGAAAAAGTTTCGTCATAGTCTAAACCAGGTCTTTGACGAAAACCCTTTGCAACAATTCTAGCCTTATAGGTTTCCACCTGTCCATCTACACCAATATTTTTCTTGAAGATCCATTTGCATCCTATGGGTTTTAGCCCATCTGGAGCAAAGTCCAAAGTCCATACTTTGTAGGTGTACATGGACTCCATTTCGGTCTGCATTGCATCCAACCATCGTACCGAGTCGCCGCTCTGGATGGCCTGCTGGAAGCTAGTAGGTTCATCATCATCAATGATGCAATCCTCTCTATCCCCGTCTATGAGAAAACCGTAGTATCTCTCAGGCGGATGAGACGGCCTACTACTCCTACGGAGGGGTGCGGGAATGTCATGTTCTTCTTGAACTACTGGTTCTACCAAACTTTCAGTAGTAGTTTGTGGTTCTGGAATTTCTTCCAGTTCTATTTCGCTCCCACTTGTTTCCTTTTCTATAAACTGTTGTTCTAGAAAATGGGCATGAGGAGAAACAAAAACCTTTTGTTCCTCTGCGTAATAAAAGAAATACCCCTTGGATTTCTTTGGATATCCCACAAACTTACACTGTACTGATCGTGCCTCGAGTTTGTCCGCATGCTGCTTTTTAACAAAAGCTGGACATCCCTATATCTTCATATGCTGAAGATAGGGTTTCTTCCCACTCCACATCTGATATGGCGTAGTAGGCACAGTCTTGGTAGGATCCCTATTCAAAAGATATGCCGCTGATTCTAGCGCATAACCCCAGAAAGATCGCGGTAACTCAGCATTACTCATCATGGAACGTACCATATCCAATAGGGTTCGATTCTGTCTCTCCGATACACCGTTGTGCTGTGGAGTGTATGGAGGAGTAAGCTGAGAGAGAATTCCTTTCTCTTTTAGGTAACCTAGGAACTCGGCACTTAAGTATTCACCACCTCGATCAGATCTCAGTTTCTTGATACTTTTGCCGGTTTGGTTTTCTACTTCATTCTTATATTCTTGGAATTTCTCAAAAGCCTCGGATTTATGTTTCATCAAGAAAATGAATCCGTACCTAGAGTAATCATCCGTAAAAGTAATGATATATGAAAAACCATCTCTTGCATGTGTAGACATTAGACCACATACATCGCTGTGTATGAGTCCTAAGAGCTCGCTCGCTCTTACTCCATGTCCAGTGAATGGAGTCTTGGTCATCTTTCCTTTGAGACATGATTGACAAGTGGCATAAGATTGATATTCGAACGAATCCAAATATCCTTCTCTATGCAACTTAGTCAACCTTGTCTCATTGATGTGACCCAGTCTACAATGCCATAAGAAAGCCTTATTTATATTAGGAGACTTTCCTTTTAGTGTGTTCTGGACATTGAAAATCTGTAATTGGTTTAAAACATATATACCGTTATCTAGTGTACCGGACCCAATCATACCATGATTAAGGTGGATGTTAACAACATCGCTTACAAACGTGAAATCATAACCTTCTTTTGATAACAACGAAACCGATATGATATTACACGTTAAACTGGGTACACAAAAACGGTTATGCAAAACCAAAATATGTTCACTCGTCAATCCAAGGTGATAATCCCCTACGGACACAGCTCCCACGCTAGCTCCGTTAGCAACCTGGAGGGTCATATCACCAACTTTCAGCACTCTACGGTTTCTCAGTGCCAGCAATGAAATGCATATATGAGATCCTGATCCGGTATCCAATACCTAGGAAGTAAAGCTGATTGACAGACAATTTTCAATTACAAACACACCTGAAGTCGAAGCCACAGCTTGCTTCGGTTCCTGGTTCTTGGTATTCCAACCTTTGCAATCTTTCTTCCAGTGCCCTTTCCTTCGACAGTGGAAGCACTCGTCCTTTGCCACTACTGGCACCGCAATCTTTTTCTTTCTCTTCACTCCCACCTTACTAACACCTCCTCTAGGTTTGGTAGCGGCCTTATTCTTCCTTCCTTTGGCCCTAGCCTTGGACCCGGAAGAAGAAGCTCCACGAACAAACATAGCGGGTGTTTCCCTTGCCTTCTGCAAGGTGCCCTCTGCACTCCTCAACATGTTAAGGAGTTTTGGAAGATCAACTTCTTTTCCTTGAATGTTGAAATTCAGAATAAACTAGGTGTAGGTGGAAGGAAGGGACTGAAGAACCAAGTCTGTATAGAACTCGTTCTCCAAAGTCGTCCCGAGGTCTGCGAGCTCTTCTATATAGCCAATCATCTTAAGGACATGTTCTTCTACAGATGATCCGACGGCCATCCTCGACTGAAACAAGTTCTTCGAGGTCTCGTATCTTGCTATACGAGATTGCTCTCCATACAGTTCTTTAGTGTGGAGAAATATGGATTCAAGATCCATATCCTCGTGCCTCCTCTGATGTTCATTATTCATAGAGGCAAGCATGATGCATTTAGCCCTCGCGCAATCTAACTCCCACGTCTTGCGGATTTTCTTATCCGCATTACTGGATTTTGGACCAGGGACAGCAGGTGCCTTAGTGGTAAAGACATACCCCAATTTGTCATAAGTCAAAGCCATCTTGACATTCCTCAGCCAATCTTTATAGTTTAGCCCTGTCAATATATTTTTTCTAATAGTAACTTAAGGACTGTCATGTTCTGGGTCACTGCAATTAGGAGAGAGAGGGAACACTTTAGCATGATACTCTTGCAAGTTTAGAGTGGTTTTTAGTTTATCTAAACTGGATGGCTCCCACTGTTTCTCGAATCCCTCCTCAAACCAAAAAGGAAAAACTAGCCAGGACTATTCTCACCATACAATACTTGCTTAACCGTTCAGCCAGGCCGGTATCGGTACTTCGAGGGAGGTTTTCCAACGCTTTCGCGAAGTTCCTTAATTAAATAACCTCTTTTCTCTGGGGGCATTGCCCCGCTGACACCTTTCTCGGCACCTACTTGGTTTATAGCATTGATAGTTAAGTGACGAATCTCCTGATGAGTAGCGGATACTAACGGTAGGATCGGGATCCAAATATCATCGTATGATAATGCTGATGGAATCCTACCAACATTCATCAAACTCCAAATGGTATGCATCTCTTTGCAAATTTCAGTTTCTTTAGAAATTCCCGATATAAATTTCTGCCCCATACTCTTATGACCTTGGCTTTGGTCAAAATGTCATAAGTCACATGTCAAGTTCTATCCATCATTCTCTTATTAATTTGAACCCATCCGTACATATCCCTGACTTTGGTCAAATGATAATACGACTGTCCCAAACTAACTCATCTATCTATGCAACAAATAAATACCCAGCAGCTACCAAACACTATGCCTTGGCTTTGGTCAAAATACATAGCTTGAATACTACTGAATACCCAAATGAAATGACGGAGGGCTACGAATGGTTTTGGCGAAACCGTGAACGTAGTGAACTTGATATGATCGAAGGAACCTGATAGCTTTTAAAAGGAGTGGTTAAAGCTCCGCAATTAAACTGTTCCAACGATTCAACTTTGGTTTATTTTCTTTGCATTAATATAATGCGTCCAATCAATTAACCTATCATTGCAGAAAACAACGAAAATACAACGTCCTCTTATGCCATCCGCATTCGCCACTTGGTCCCGTCATCACCCGTTAGGTTAATTAACTAACGACAGAGCGGGGGCTGGGCTAGCGCGGGTGTAAAACATAAGTGACGCCTAATAGCTATCATATATAGATATTGTACATTCGTCAGACGCAATAATAGGCATTCCAGATCATAGATGAACATATTGGATTTTCAATGAATCCGCATTTCTTTTGAGCCTGCAAAGAAAAACGGATCTCACAGTCGCGATGAATAGCCAAAACCCCACCCTAGATCCCTACGGGTACGGCAAACTACCCGCCAAGTACCCGAAGTGAAGCGGTCTCCCTCAACAACGTGAGTAGGCCACTAAACACTTCAAAGTACCCGGTAGTTTGTGCACCCCACCTTGGGTCTATCCTAGGAGCAAAAATCAGTAAATGAAATCATACAACGGTGGCTACAACCGCAACCTGGATGTGCCCCGCAAAAGAATATTACAACAATTTGTAAATTACAATTGAATGAAAGAAACGCTCGTCTCACATCCCCGGTTATCTATTCACGACAATCCAACAAGTCCACAAACACAAAGAGTAAAAACCATTACAGAAATGTGCAACCCCTTCCCAACCGACATACTAGCAGTTAGGGGAAGTTTACGAACACATTATACAAATCACAGATATAATCTAATTAGCCAAACATCGTAGAATTTCAATCGAGCAAACACAATTGATTCTACTCCAAAAACTTCTCTGTGCACCTGAGACTTGAGCAGAAACAAAACAACCCGGAAAGAACAAAATTAACACAGAAGAGTTACAGGGGAATTTTGGGCAGACTCGGCCGCAACTCGGCCGCGGATCCGCGGCGGATAGCTTTGGATCGGCCGCGGATCCGCAGCGGTTTGGAAGAGTTAGGATCCCAAAATTCTCCAGTGTTCTTATAATTCCCTGCTTGTAATTTTAAGGGTCCGTGAAAAATTTTTAGACCCCGTTTTAAAATCGACAGAAACTTGGTGAAAAAGATGTTTTTTCCGGTTCGTTTTGCGATCGAATTTCTAACGACCTTGCTAACAAGTTAGTTATGATTTAGCGAGGCTCTAATACCACTGTAAGTCGACGTTAGACACCCCACGAGTTGCGGGGAGGCGGAATAGGTAAAACAATCATTTTGTTTAAACTAACATCGACTAACTTACGGATCTTTGCCAAACCCTAACTAACAACATCATAGGAGGGATTGGCTACTATGAAAGAAGATTATACCTAATGAACCAAGTTCTTCTTCTTCTCGATGACCACCTCCTCGTCGGCCTCCTCTTTGTGATAGAAGATCCACCCGAGAGCTACTACTCCAAGCTTGACCTCTAACTTGAGGTAACTAGGTTACTAAAAGTGCTAATCAAAGCAACCCAGGGGATATAAAGTAGGATTAGGGATTAATAAGTCTTGCTAACCCTTGATCTCAACACATGAGAAGTTAGGGTTAGGGTTTGAAGAGAGAGAGCTTGAGGAGAGAGAAGGTGAGAGTGAGAATAACATGAATTATTTCTCATTTCCAATATATGATGAAGCATAAAGAATATCAAATAAATCAATTAAATGATATTAACAACCATGCTTCATTTAATATATGCAATGAATCATCAAGTGAGTCATTAAGCAATAAATGCTTCATTCAATCATTTGAATGATTCATCTCATGAGTCATTAATCCATTAATGCAAATGCCACCTTAGCCTCTATGTCATCAACCTTCTAGAAGCTTCTCGAGAATTTACGAGAACGCCCCTCCTATCCATGAAAACACAGAAATACTTTAGACTGTATAAATCCAATAATCCAATACTAGAATCTGGCTTAAACCAAAGCCCGCTAGTAAAAACTGTCTGAACATCGTACGTGTGTAAAAACACGTATGCGTCCGAACCCTGTCGTAAAACCATACGACCTCTATATCGTTTCGCCCGAAGCAGCGAAACTCTCTGTGTGGGACTCTAAAGACTCGACTACTATGCTGGCAGTGGGTTTAACCACAGACCGCAAGCGGCACTAGCTGTACGTAACGGTCCCCAGGTAGATGTCGATAAGAAGGCCGATGAGGAAACCCATCCGAACTCCTACTGAGCCTGATGTGACACTCTTCGTACAGTCCGGTCTTTTCATCTAGGACTATTGCATATCGGGCCTAGGGGGCGGCAAGCGTCAGTCCCCTAAAAGCGGTATAAGTCGTGTCGGAGTGAAGCCCATTAAACCTTGAGAAACTACTAGAAAACCTACCAGTAAATCTCGCTTGCCCTGGCCAGGGACTTTGTGTAATGGCTCTCCAGACACAGCGCGATATCAAACGACGGGTATAATACCAACCAACAGTTCCCTGCGAGTCCTGTCCGGTGTACCCGTAACCCAACGAGCCCCTGTATACTATCTCCAGTACGACGTACTGATGGCTGTGGGACAGACCATCTCCCCAACTGGGATGAGAAGCGTACACACTAGTCTACTCCGGTGTATCGATGCCCTGTCTCGATAATCCTATAATTAGGGACCTGAAAAAGGATGTGCTTGTAGACTACTCAGCCCCCACTAGTGTGACTACCATGATAACGCTGGTAGTCGAGCAAGATCCTAAGGGTTCTATCAATACGTACACACATATTAAGATAGATATTAACCAAGTAGCATACTACCATGTTTAGCAAGACTGTTAATATAACTATGAATATCTCAAGCTTCCATTAAGTAATATACAAGCTAGTATGGTACAATAATGGCCCCTAGGGCATATACACTAACAAGTCCCTCTGCCAGGCTCACCGTCTACTGCACATCAATCCGTTCTCACCCCGGGGTACCATACCGAGTCCACCATGTACCCGCAATCGGCATCATCCTGCTCCTCGAATCGGGTATCACTATTACACGTCTCAGAATCGAGAATACGCCTGGTGGACGCACTGAAATATCATATCAAGGGAAACCGGGTTTTTAAAACAGTACATGCTTTCTTTTGAAATAGCCATGGTTCTCAAATTCAGAAATCTCATGAAAACAGCATATCTCAATGCGTAAAAACGTAAAGCATGATGTATGCGACATATAACAGAATGTAAGCATATCTGTATATCATGCAACATGGAACAGTAATATGCACCTATCGAGAGAAAACCGCTCTTTTAAATGAATCCAGTTTTAAAATATATCATGTGGTTCCCAAATCTCCAAAATCGAATGCAATATTGTATAGAGGTGCATATGTGTATGTACGCAAGTATGGACGTACAAATGTGTATGTCCGCAAGTATGGGTGTACAATATGTATGTACGCAAGTATGGATGTACAAATGTGTATGTCCGTAAGTATGGGGTACAATATGTATGTACGCAAGTGTGGATGTACAATATGTATGTGAAGGGTTTCCTACAGCACCACTACAAGGATTTTGAGGCAACACACATGCCATATTTGAATTTTTATGGTGCTAAAGAAACTATCTTAAGGATCATGCTAGAAAATTTAGGGCAACATAACTTTAACATGAACACAAGTAGTAAAAGCTAGGGTTTTGAGAGTACAACCTTTGTAGCTCCCTACGCTAGACTCCTTGGCTAGTTGAGGGTTGGAAAAAGATTCTCTTGAGATCCTCTAGGTCCACGACGATCCACCCGGAGTCCTCTTTGTCCAAGCTTGAAGTTCCACTAGATCGAGAGAAGAAATGGAAGCTAACACTCTACACTAATGGGCAAGACTAGTGTAGAATGGTGATGTGGTTTGTTTTCTCACTTCAAAACCCTAACTTGGTGACTCTTTTGCTTACTTGAGAAAACTAGAGAGCGAGAGAGAAAGGAGGAAGAAGATGATGGCTTGTAAAGAGCTCAAGATAATGATAAACTTGTGAATAAAATTGAGAAATGAAAATATATATATTTTCACTCTTTCATTCTAAACCATAGTTATAAAATATCTAGATATTTTAGTTTGGAACAAAAATGACCATGGAAAATGAATCATGGTTAAAACAAAGGGTTAGTGCAAGAATAAAACATTAAACCATGATCACAATTTCCATTTCCATTTTTCTTTTCCAAAAATAATATCCATATATTTTATAAAGGGTGTGAGTCTTATATTGCCACCATCCACTATATCAACAACCATGATAGAATGATGTATGCATGTGTGTGTGCATGCACATCCATATGTGCATGAATAAGAATAAATGCAAACATGCATGCATACAACAAAAAGATAAGAAAGGGTTTAAAGTGAGAAACTAATGGTCAATGATAAATTAACACTTGATTTAGCAACCCGGTCATATCACATACGACCCGACCAAAAGCAAACTGCCCGATTAATATACGGTCTCTCATACACGCATTTTAACCGGGTCAACGCGCATATCTCATATGCGCACCACATCGTTTCGCCTCGACTAGGCAACTCCATTGTGGGACTCTAAGAATCGTCAATATGCCGGCAGTGGGTGATGATCATATCAAGCACCCCCAAGACGCAAGCGGTCATCTAAACGTAACGGCCACCCGGGTATTGAGCGATCAGAAGAAAACAAGCGAATCTGTCACAACTCCCGTCGCGCCAACCGGCAACACTACCGTACAGTCCGGTCTCTTCATCAGATATGCGGCATATTGAGTCTAGGGATGGTAACGTCGACCCCAACAACTCAATAAGTCATGCCGATGAATGGTCTATAACAGATCGAGAAACTACTGATAACACTTATCAGTAAATCTCAACAGCCCTGGCCAGGGACTTACTAATATAGCCAATCAAGCACAGCACAGCATCAACTCCCAATACCGGGAGAGACGAAACCCCTCTTATCGCTCATCGCCTTCGTGTGTCTCGGGACTGTACCCAACGGTCACCTGTTTGAACGCCTCAGTAGAGCTGTGGTAGGATGGTAATCAAAGTACAGTGGGAGAGCACACAAGACTCTATGACGATCTCGGGTCTACAGACTAACCTGCACCAGTGTCACCTGAGAACTTCTATCCGACGATAGATATAATTCCATATAGGAGTTCTCGGTGAGTCCGTCCAATGTACCCAGTCACCACTGAGCACCCATATACGATCTCGATGTCAAACATCGATGAATGTGGGAACATCCATCGACCATCATATGGGTCTAGTATCATATACGCTAGTCTACTCTGGTATATCGATGCCCCGTCTCGATACACCTACGACTAGGGACATTCCAAGATATGCTTATAAACTATAGATGTCCTACTAGTATGATCTCTATCATAGTCACAGTAGTCAAGCCTATATCCTCAGGGCTTTATCAACATGTGTGAATGAATAAAAGTATGATCAAATCAACATGTCAGATAAAGAAGAACCAGATAGCATACTATCATGTCGAGCAAGAATGTACACTGAATATATATATATATATATATATATATATATATATATAGACACATGCATAAATACATCCACTATTATATAATGGCCTCTAGGGCATACATATATCCAACAATCTCTCACTTGCACTAAGGCCAGTTATTGGCGTATCTCATACCCAACATCTCAAAAAGTCGCTCATGTTGCGGCTGAGGGAGGGCCTTGGTGAGTGGATCCGCGGTGTTATTCTTTGTGTCTACTCTCCTAATCTCGATCTCGCGGCGATCTACAATCTCCCGGATCAAATGAAAGCGCCTCAGGATGTGTCTGGACCGCTGATGGGACTTGGGCTCCTTGGCTAACGCCATAGCCCCATTATTATCACAATACAATGGTATTGGATCAATAATGGTTGGAACTACTCCTAGCTCCGAGACAAACTTCTTCATCCAAATGGCTTCCTTAGCGGCATCATTTGCAGCAATGTACTCAGCCTCTATCGTAGAGTCTGCAATGGTATCCTGCTTGGAACTCTTCCAACTTACCGCCCCTCCATTGAGGGTAAATACAAACTCAGAGATAGATTTGCTGTCGTCCTTATCACTCTGGAAGCTCGAATCGGTAAAGGCCTCCATTTGGAGATCTCCATTACCATACACGAATTCTTTAGTCATTCGCAAGTACTTAAGAATGTTCTTCACAGCTATCCAGTGATTCTCCCCTGGGTTGGAGTGATACCTGCTTACAACACTAAGTGCATAAGCTACATCTGGGTGTGTACATAACATCGCATACATTATAGATCCTACTGCCGAAGCATAGGGTATAATGCTCATGCGAGCTCTCTCTTCATTGGTCTTTGGAGAGAGTGACCCCATGGTAAGCGGGTAAGGCACCCCGCTTGGAGTCTTCCATACTAAACCTTTTTAGGATGGTGTTGATGTACTTGGTTTGGGACAATCCCAATAACCTCTTAGATCTATCCCTATAGATCCTAATACCCAGAATGTATGTGGCATCACCCAGGTCCTTCATGAAGAACCTTAGTGATAAGAAAGATTTGACCGACTATAGCATAGGAATATCATTTCCTATCAGAAGAATGTCATCCACGTACAATACGAGGAATGTGACAGCTCTCCCTACAGCCTTCTTATAAACACAAGGTTCATCTGGATTTTTGATGAAATCAAACTCTTTGATAACATCATCGAAACAGATGTTCCAACTCCGTGATGCCTGCTTTAACCCATATATGGATTTAAGCAATCTACATGCTTTCCCGCTGCTCCCACTGTCAATGAAGCCCTCCGGCTGATCCATATAAACGCATTCTTCTAAATCTCCATTTAGAAATGCCGTTTTAACGTCCATCTGCCAGATTTCATAGTCGTAGTGAGCAGCAATTGCAAGTAGCATCCGAATGGATTTAAGCATGGCTACGGGAGAAAAAGTTTCGTCATAGTCCAAACCTGGTCTTTGACGAAAACCCTTCGCCACAAGTCTTTCCTTATAGGTCTCTACCTGCCCATCTACACCAATCTTTCTTTTAAAGATCCATTTTCACCCTACAGGTTTTACCCCAGGGGGTACAACGTCCAAAGTCCTTACTTTGTTGGTATACATAGACTCCATTTCGGATCTCATGGCATCCAACCACTTCACAGAGTCTCCACTCGTGATAGCTTGCTGAAAGCTGGTAGGATCATCATCCTCCATGATGCAGTCTTCCCTGTCACCATCAATGAGGAAACCGTAGTACCTCTCCAGTGGGCGAGAAGTCCTACCAGACTTACGGAGTGGTCGAGGTTCCACAGTTTCTATTGCAACAGCCGGTTCAAACAAGTCGTCATTTGTAGTTTGTGTCTCTAGAACCTCTTCTAGATCCACCACATTGCCATCAGCTTTATCTATGAAAATCTCTTTTTCCAAGAATGTGGCATACTGAGAAACAAACACCTTTTGTTCCTCCATGTGGTAGAATAGATATCCATAAGAATTCTTTGGATACCCCACAAAATTACACATGACCGACCGTGTCTCGAGTTTGTCCGGATTCTACTTTTTAACATAGGCCGGGCAACCCCAAATCTTAATTCTCTTAAGAGATGGTCTCTTCCCATGCCATATCTCATATGGCGTGGTAGACACGGTTTTGGTTGAGACCCTATTCAGTAGAAACGCTGCAGTCTCCAATGCATGCCCCAAAAATGAGACGGGTAACTCAGCATCACTCATCATGGATCGGACCATATCTAATAGGGTCCGATTCCGTCGTTCAGACGCACCGTTGTGCTGTGGTGTGTAAGGATGAGTGAGCTGAGAGAGAATCCCATTCTCTTTTAGGAAGTTTGCAAATTCTGTACTGAGGTACTCCCCACTTCGATCTGATCGAAGCATTTTGATACTCAAGCCGGTTTGTTTTTCTACTCCGAGTTTATATTCAGTGAATTTCTCGAAAGCTTCGGATTTGTGCTTTAATAAAAATACATGACCGAATCTTGAGAAATCGTCAGTGAAAGTAATGAAGTATGAAAAACCGCCTCTAGCCTGTGTAGACATTGGCCTACATACATTACTATGTATGAGGCCTAGGAGCTCAGTAGCTCTTTCTCCGTGTCCGGTAAACGGAGTTTTGGTCATTTTACCCTTGATACAAGACTGGAAAGTTGCATAAGATTTATATTCAAAAGGGTTTAAATATCTATCTTTGTGTAACTTGTTTAGTCTTGTTTCGTTAATATGACCAAGTCTACAGTGGCAAAGAAAAGCTTCATTTATTTCTGAAAGTTTTCTTTTATTAGTGTGTTGTATGCTGAAAACTGTGTGTTGATTGAGAACGTATATCCCGTTATTAAGCGTACCATACCCAACCAACATTTGATTCAGGTGAATGTTCATAACATTGTTCTGCAATACAAAATTATATCCTTCATTGTCTAACAAAGAAACGGATATTATATTACAAAGCATACTAGGTACAAAATAACATGGGTTCAAAACCAATATACACCCAGATGGCAACCCCAAATGATACTCTCCCACTGCAACTGTATGTACATTGGAACCATTTCCAACGCGGAGAGTATGGTCACCTATCTTCAAAACCTTGCTATTTCTCAGCCCCTGCATAGAATTGCAAATGTGAGAACCTGAACCGGTATCTAATACCCAGGAAGCAGAGTTTATTGAAAAATAGTTTTCTGTTATAAACACACCTGAAGCGGAAGCATCCCCATGCTTCTTCTTGAGATTTAAGTACTCCGTGCAGTTGCGCTTCCAATGTCATGTTTTGTGGCAGTGATAACATTCCCCTTTCCCCGATTCTCCAGCTTTGGACTTGTCCTTCCCCTTAACCTTTTTAACTCTATCCCTAGGCTTGGTGGGCATCTTCTTCATCTTTCCCTTAGCCTTAGCCTTTGGGCGAGAAGAGGAAGATTGCCCAACACTCAAAACGGGAGTTTTCACTGATTTTAGTGTGCTCTCTGCACTCCTTAACATATTAAGGAGTTCAGGTAGTTCCTTCTCCATGTTGTGCATGTTGAAGTTAACTAAAAATTGAGCAAAGGTGGAGGGGAGGGACAGCAGAATAATATCCGTATATTGTTCATTGTCCATCATCTATCCAAGGTCCTCAAGCTCTTCTATGAGAGCTATCATCTTCAGAACATGGTCTCCTACTGGTGTGCCAGGGGCCATTCGCATCTGAAACAATTTTTTTGATGCTTCGTATCGTAATACGCGGGATTGCTCTCCATACAACTCCTTTGTATGGAAGAATATGGTGTGTGTTGGATATAGTGCCCTCAGAGTCAATTATTGGATCACAGGCACGTGATTGCAATGATTGAGGAGGACCTATACTGGTAGGACAGTCTTACTCGAGATGATAGTATGCTATCTGGTTTATCTTTATCATCGTGTACTGCTTTAGGTGACCTTACGAGTCGCTATTACACGTTGATAAAGCCCCTAGGATTCTTGCTTGACTACCAGCAGTATGAGGGCGATCATATACGTGAGAGCTGGAGTCTATAAGCACATCCTTAAAAGGTCCCTAGACGTGGGAGTTTCGAGACAGGGCATCGATACTCTGGAGTAGACTAGTGTATACAGTCGAGACCCTGACGAGGGGCGGTGGCCGGTCTCACAAGCCACTGGTGTCAGTTGGTTCACCTAAGATGTATACAGGTGCTCATTGGGTTATGAGTACACCGGACAGGACTCGCCGGGAGCCTGCTAGTTGGTATTATACCTGACGTCAGATAGCAGTTCCCAGGTGACATGTGTGCAGGTTAGTTCATCGACCTGAGATCGTCATTTGTCTCGTGTGAGTTCCCACTATGCTTTGATTACTACCTTACCACGCTCAAAGGAGACGTGCAAACAGGTTTTAGTTGGGTACAGTCCCGAGCCACATGGAGGCAGTGAGCGGATCTGCAGGGGTTCGTCTCTCCCGGTATTGGGGGTGAGGTCGCGCTGTGTCTAGGAGAGCCAGAACATGAAAAGTCCTTGGCCAAGGCAGGAGATTTGCTGGTAGGTATTCCAGTAGTCTCTCAGGGTGTTCTGGGCTACACTCCGACACGACTTGTACCGCTATTGGGGGTCTGACTTTCACCAACCCCCTAGGCCCGCTATGCGATGCTCATAGACGAACGGACCGGACTGTACGGATCTTGTCAATGACAGGCTCAGTAGGGTGTCAGGATGAGTTCGCTCATCGACGTCCCTTTTGGTCAATACCTGGTAGCCCGTCACGTATTGGCTTATACCTCTGACGTGCTAGTGGTTAAATCCACAGCCATTGTATTGACGAGTCTTTAGAGTCCACCACACACACAGTTACTCAAGTTTCGGGCGAAACGCTGTAGAGGCCGTATGGAGATATGGCAGGGTTCGATCAGATACTTGCGGTATTGCACGGATCGTGATCGGACGGATTTTACTAGCCGGCTTTGGTTTAAGCCGGATCCTAGTATTAGATAGTGTAGTTTTGTCTCTTTGCATTTGTGTCAGTGGGAATACAAATGCGGGCATGTATTTGCAGTAGCGGGGTTTTCCTGTAATTTATTACGGGATCAGTTTTCTGAAGTTGCCAGTTTGCATTCCGTTCCGGCCGGTTTTCCTTTGTTCCTTCTCGGCCGGACTTTTATGGTGGAGGGGTTGTTTGCAAGTTTGCAAATAACATTTGTGGAGGGGGTTTATTGCTTTTGTGTATTCTTATCATGATGAGATTCTTTTCTAGTCTTATTCATTGCTTTTTTGGTGATGGTTTGTGAGTGGATGTGGATGGGAAATGGTGTGTTTTTTCTCATTTCTTTTTGATACCATTTCTTCTCTTGAAAATGATTTATTCATTTTTTCCTCCACCATTATTCATGTGAGGCCGGCCACATATTGGGGAGATGATGAGAGAGTTCATTTTATATGTGAGGGATTGATTCATCTCATTTCATGCTTCTATGCTTGCCAAAATTCCAAACTTCTCTCCTTCATTCATTCTCCACCTCCACCATCATCAAGGCAACTTGATAACCCCAAAAGAGACATAGTATTCTACACTAGTCTACCGCAAACCTTGGACGCGTCGGCTAGCCAACTTCACGCCCGAGTTGCCTCGGTCCAGAGGTGGGAGCCCGTAAACGAACCCGGCTACGTGGTGCCCTTTCCGACGAGGACGTGACGGACGGAGATTCCGCTGGAGATCGGAGTGGAGACGAAGACCGAAGGACATGGATCGCTTGGTATACTTCTCTACTCTTATTTTTGTTTGCTAGTTGCTAGGTTAATGGCCCGATCCGGGTTAAAAGAGCGCGGTGGTGCCGGTTTGCTAGTTTGCAAAGTTTTTGTTTCCGCGTTTCCGGCGTCGGATCGACGGACGGGGTGCCGCCGCGGACTTACATTGGTATCAGAGCCATGCCATTAACCATGCCTAGCTTGCTCTAGTTTGTTTAGAACTCGATCGAACAAAAATCCCTAAAAACCGTATTTTCAGTGCACTGTTCTCTGTCGAAATTTTTCCAGCTCCAAAAATTTTTCAGGTTGTTTCAGAATACTATACATGGAAATCTAAGAAATCTGGGAAAAATTGGTCCCGAGATCTCTCCATAACGCCGCGGAACCGCGGCCAAAGCCATGCTTGGGCCACGGTTCCGCCCCGATTTTAACTGTTCATCGTGCCAAATTTTTCCAGAGGGCTTTAAACTTGGAAATAGGGGTTTTGGGACATTCTTTTTGGGCCCAGATTTTCTGTAAATGCTACTGTAGTGCTTGGGGCCCACTTGGGTAAATTTGTTCGATCGGATATTTTAAACATGCTAGTTCACAGTATTTACATTATATCTGCGACCGTGAATGTCACTTGATCGGTAAATCCTGTCTAACTGCTATCGCCCGGTTAGACGGATTTACGAACGTGACATTCACGTTGATGTTCTGTGTTGTGCTGTGATGTTGCGGATCGGTCGTGGGGGATAGCCTGGATGCAATAGTAGTACAGTTTTGTTTTATATGTACATTTTATATTGCGGGGCGAGCGTCCGACATGTGGACTACCGTCACTGCCTGTTTATATTATTCTTTTGGGGCATGACCTGGTTGCGGTCGATGTACCCGTTGTATGTATATTTTACTTTCTGTACTAGGATTACCCCGCGGAGGGGTGCACGGATAGCCAGGTTCTAGAGGACAACGAGCCCGCATCTCATGGAGTTGAGATGAAGGGGGCTTTACTCTAGAATTGGCGGGCTATTCGCCGCACTCGTACGGGGTACAGGTTGACCCAGGAGGGGTGCCCAAGTTACCGGATTCCGTGAAGTGCTGGGTGGTCCATTCACATTGCTGAAGGGGGCTGCCTGGCTTCAGGTTTTGGCGGGTGACTTGCCGCGCCCGTAGGGGTCTAGGTTTTCATTGCACAGGCTATCCACACGACCAGGGAAACGTCGGGATTCAGTAGCGGCTCTGTGAAACTCGGGGATCCCAGATATCTGTATTGTTCTGTGATGCTGTACATTTCTATGATGTTGCATTTTATCGCGCCTTGAGTGAAAATTATATATTGTATATATACTAGTAGATGTTGTATATATTTTGCATCCGCGCTAGTCCAGTCCCCGCTCTGTCGTTAGTTAGCTAACCTAACGGGTGATGACGGGACCCAGTGGCGAATGCGGATGGCATATACGTACGTCATTATTTTCGTTCTTTGTGGTGTGATTAATTGATGGGACTGTGTTGATTCGGATCAATGCAAGATAAACAAACCTATTCTGATGTTGTTGGAACATTTTTTCAAAAAGCTGTTATTGCATTGGCGTTCACTTTTGTTTTGCATCGTAGTATTCAGTTGGAATATCCTGCTCCTCAGTCGACGAGGCAAGGGCCGAGATCCCTTCACCGGGAGTGACCCCTTGGACAAAGTTTGCGTCAGGGCAATAACTTCACTATAGCCGATTACTTTTGCTTTGCATCGTGGTATTCAGTTGGAATATCCTGCACCTCATTCTACGGGGAAAGAGCTGAGATCCCTTCACCGGGAGTGACCTCTTTAGCAAAGGTTTTCGTTACTATATTTTTATAAAGCTGTTAGTTGTATGTATGCCCTAGAGGCCAGTATTGTACAGATGATGTATATTATATTGGATGCTTGGACATATATAGAGATGACTTTCTTGCTCGATATGATAGTATGCTATCTGGTTACTCTTTATCTTAACATGTACACTTGTCTCTTTAAACTGTCTTATAGTTACATGTTGATAAAGCCCTTAGGATGTGTACTTGACTACCTGGACTATGATGCAGATCATACTAGTGGGGACATGGTAGTCCATAAGTACATCCTTCAATGTCCCTAGTCGTGGGTGTATCGAGACAGGGCATCGATATACCAGTGTAGACTAGCGTATACGCTTCTCGACCCATGAGATGGGCGATGGATGATCCCATATCCATTGGTGTTTGACATCAGAGATGGTATACGGGTGCTCAGTGGAGACTGGGTACACTGGACGGACTCGCCGAGAACTCCCGGATGGTATTATACCTCACGTCAGATGGCAGTTCTCAGGTGACACTTGTACAGATTAGTCTGTAGACCTAAGATCGTCATAGAGTCTTGTGTGATTCCCACTGTGCTTTGATTTCCACCTTACCACGTCCATGAGGGCATGCAAAACGGTGGTCTTTGGGTACAGTCCCGAGTCATATCGAGGCAATGAGCGATAGGAGGGGTTTCGTCTCTCCCGGTATTGGGGGTTGATGTTGCGCTGTGCTCGATTGGCCGTAACAGGGAAGTCCCTGGCCAGGGCTGATCAGAGATTTGCTGGTAAGTGTTATCAGTAGTTTCTCGACCCGTTATATGCCTCACATTGGCATGACTTATCGGTTATTGGGGTCTGACGTATACCACCCCTAGACTTGATATGCGACATATCAGACGAACAGACCGGACTGTACGGTAAGTGTTACTGGTTGGATTCACAGGAGTGTGAGCGGGCTAGCTCGTCGATCTTCTGATCGCTCAATACCCGGATGGCCGTTGCGTTTAGCAGACCGCTTGCGGCTTGTGGGTGCTTGATATGATCATCATCTGCTACCCGGCGTATTGACGAGTCTTTAGAGTCCTACACAGAGGTTTCCTGGCTCAAGCGAAACGAAATAGGAGTGCATATGAGATATGTGCAGGACCGAGAATGATGCGAGTATATGATACCGTATTCCATTCTCGCGATGGATGTATCGATTGGTTATATTCGATATAACATAGATATCGAATCAAGGATTGATTCGATAAGCCGATACATAGGATACTAGTCGGTTATATGCGATATGACCGGATCGTTAAATCAAGTGTTGATTTAATGACTTAATGTATAATTATATATTTGATATATTACTTTGCATTAATTAGTATTGGTTCACTTTAAATGGATTTTCTCACTTGATGTGCAAGAAGTATATGTGATATACTTTTGTGCACTTGTTTGTATCATGTTTGATGATACTTGCTCACTTGGGTTTGTGTAAAGATTGAACCATGGTTATATGAATGGGTAGGGTTTTGATTATTTACTTAGTTATTTATTTATTTATTCCTTTTGGATATTATTAAGAATGGTGGCTTATTTTGTTTCTATGTTGAAGCTTCTTGAAGCTTTGACAAAGTCCACCATCCTTATCTTATCCTTAACCCTAACCATTCCAACTAACCTTAGTTTAATCTCTACACTTGACCATGGTCAAGATATGATAAGTATTCATATTAGTTTCTTTTTTAAAAAAGAAAATTATCATATTCTTTCTTGCTCTGCTTCTTCTTCTTGAAGAAAAACCTTGTCTTCAACAATGGCATCTTGAGCAAAAGTGTGAGAAATCCAATTCTAAAGTGAACCCACCTCCTATTTCTTCACCCTCTACCTCTTGCCAAGTTGTTTTGGGTGTTTTCTTCACAAGTTTCACAACTTGGTGAAGTTGGAGCTTGAAATTGTGAAACCTCGACGTAGATCATCTTCGGCACGAAGCCGACGGACTCGCCGAGAACTCCCGGATGGTATTATACCTCACGTCAGATGGCAGTTCTCAGGTGACACTTGTACAGGTTAGTCTGTAGACCCGAGATCGTCATAGAGTCTTGTGTGATTCCCACTGTGCTTTGATCTCCACCTTACCACGTCCATGAGGGCGTGCAAAACGGTGGTCTTTGGGTACAGTCCCGAGTCACATGGAGGCAATGAGCGATTGGAGGGGTTTCGTCTCTCCCGGTATTGGGGGTTGATGTTGCGCTGTGCTCGATTGGCCGTAACAGGGAAGTCCCTGGCCAGGGCTGATCAGAGATTTGCTGGTAAGTGTTACCAGTAGTTTCTCAACCCGTTATGAGCCTCACATCGGCACGACTTATCGGTTATTGGGGTCTGACGTTTACCACCCCTAGACTTGATATGCGACATATCAGACGAACAGACCGGACTGTACGGTAAGTGTTACTGGTTGGATTCACAGGAGTGTGAGCGGGCTAGCTTGTCGATCTTCTGATCGCTCAATACCCGAATGGCCGTTACGTTTAGCAGACCGCTTGTGGCTTGTAGGTGCTTGATATGATCATCATCTGCTACCGGCGTATTGACGAGTCTTTAGAGTCCTACACAGAGGTTTCCTGGCTCAAGCGAAACGAAATAGGAGCGCATATGAGATATGTGCAGGACCGAGAATAATGCGTGTATGTGATACCGTATTTCTTTCTCGCGATGGATGTATCGATTGGTTATATTCGATATAACCTAGATATCGAATCAAGGATTGATTCGATAAGCCGATACATGGGATACTAGTCAGTTATATGCGATATGACCGGATCGTTAAATCAAGTGTTGATTTAATGATTTAATGTATAATTATATATTTGATATATTACTTTGCATTAACTAGTATTGGTTCACTTTAAATGGATTTTCTCACTTGATGTGCAAAAAGTATATGTGATATACTTTTGTGCACATTTTTGTATCATGTTTGATGATACTTGATAATGTGGTTAAGTGTAAAGGATTAAACCATGGTTAAGTGATGATTAGGGTTTTGGTTTTTCATTTATTTATTTGTTTATTTATTTGGAAAGGATTAAGTTAAGAATGGTGGCTTATTTTGGAGCTATGTTGAAGCTTCTTGAAGCTTTGACAAAGTCTACCATCCTTATCTCATCCTTAACCCTAACCATTCCAACTAACCTTAGTTTAATCTCTACACTTGACCATGGTCAAGATATGATAAGTATTCATATTAGTTTCATTTTTAAATAGAACACTTATCATATTCTTTCTTCTTCTTCATCTTCATCTTCAAGAAAGAAACCTTGATGCCATCAATGGCAACTTGAGTTCTAGTGAGAGAAATCCAATTCTAAAGTGAACCCACCTCCTATTTCTTCACCCTCTACGTCTTGCCAAGTTGTTTTAGGTGTTTTCTTCATAAGTTTCACAACTTTGTGAAGTCGGAGCTTGAGCTTGTGCAACCTCGACGTAGATCGTCTTTGACACGAAGCCGACGACCTAGCTCGCCCGTTTCTCCGATGAAGCCGACGATTGAGTTCGGGATTCATGATGGACAGCGAGAGGACACTTACGTGGAGCTTAGGAAGTGAAGAAACGGATCTACAAAGGTTGTAGCATCTAACTTTTAGTTAAGTAGTTAACTAGATTATCTTTTCGCCTAAACTTCTAGTCAACGATCCGTATCAGGGTTTCTCGGCACCCATAATTTTTGAAATTGGCATGGTTGATGCCTTGTGAGACCTCTTGAGAGTGCCTAGGAACCCTACAAAAGCTATCCGTTCCTTCAACGATATCAAGTTCATTACGTTAAAGGTTTTCGCCAGAAACCATTCGTAGCCCTTCGTCGTTTCATATGGATACTCAATAGTATTCAAGCTGTGTTTGTTGGCCATAGTCAAGGCACAGTGTTTGGTAGCTATTGGGTGTTCATATGCTGCATAGATAGATGCGTTGGTTTGGGACAGTCGTATAGCCTTGTTGGCCCTAGTCAAGGGCTTGTACGGGTGGGTTCAAATCAATCTGGAAAATGACGGGTAGAACTTAACATGTGACTTATGATTTGTTGGCCTTAGTCAAGGTCATAAGAGCATGGGGCAAAAATCCACATCGGGAGTTTCTAAAGAAACTGAAACTTGCCAGATATGCGCATACCTTCTGGAGTGTGATAACGTGAGCGGATTCCGTCACGTTATCATGCGATGATAGTTGGATCCCGATTCCCACTGATGAGTTGGTTTACTCCTCGGGTGATTCCAGCTAATTCTTCTTTCAAGTTTGGGGAAGAATTTGACGTTACAGTGGGAGGTTTCCAGATTAGATAAAGTGATAACCATTCTGATCTAGGTTAGAGTGCACGCTGAGTGTTTCTTTTCTCTCTCTCTTTGGCAGCGACCATTGACCCGACCCTAGACTATGACTCAGTGACCAAGTTGACCGAACCTTCTTAAACACTGGCTTTTGGATTGTCAGAGTTGCAGACCTCATTGCCACTCCTACTTTTACCTCTTTCTCCAGGACACCCCGTATTACTACGAACGTCCACTTCCATTGGACAAAACCATCGTATGGTTATATACGAACTCGAAGGAATTTATTCGAGGATGGTTTCCGGTTCTGGAGAAAACGAATATGACTATTCAGTTGTCTTTTCGTTTTACCTTCTCTCAGGTTACGAGTGTTCCTTGGATTAGGACAGTACACCTATTATGCAAATTTGATAGTCTTCTTCCAAACCATAGGCAGGTGCCGACCAGTAGGGAATGAAGAAAACCAGTTAGCCTAAACGGTGTACAGAAGGTATTAAGTTAAGACAAAGAAAGGGATTAGTAAGAGGACAAAGTAAATTGCGACTGCTATTCACGACCAAACCAAATATTTCTTCGCCAATCCTAAATCACCTTTGTATTTCTCCAGGACACTCCGTATCAGTACGAAGATCCCAAGTTTATTGGATAATCCATCGTATGGTTATATACGAACTCGAAAGGAACTTGTTCCAGTTCGGGGATGGATCCTGGTTCAGGAGAAATAGGAATAAGGTTTATTCGGTTGTCTTTTATCTTCACCTTCTCTCGCATTGCGAGTGCTCCTAGGATTAGGACAGTACACCCATTATGCTTATTGGATAGTCTTCTTCCAAACCATAGGCTGGTGCCGAACGGTAGGGAAGGAAGAAAACCACTTGGCTTAAAGGGGTGTACAGAAGGTAATGACTAAAGACATATAAAGGGATTTGGAGAGATGGCAAATAAATATACGGTTACAGTTGTGAATCTGGATAATGGAAGAGGCATTACTAGGAATACCGGGATACCCCATTGAAACAGTTCAATGTTTCAGTTTCACTGTGTACTGTTAAAAGAAAACTGATTTCCCAATTAGACACTTGCTCTAGGGTATGTATTTACCAAGTTTGGTTCTCACATCTGTATGGTTTTACAGATGATGAGTGGGAGTAAGTTATTGGGAATTAGGTGATCATCCTCATTATATCGGAATTCGTTGTAATTGGTGATATTTGAGGAAGTCGCCTGGGTAGTTTGCCGGTCGGCAAATATTTGGTTTTGAATATCCGTTGTTATGCACCAATTTCAAATTGATATATCTGTACGTCTATTTTCATAGAGTGAGATATACCTTTTTGAAATTATGTCTATGACATTTACCTATATCAGTGGATGGTTAGGTAAGGAGCATTGAACAGCGGTATAATTCTTCTTAACCATAAGTACAGTTTTCAACCTACGACACACAGTGAATGAGTTATTAGACTCAGGGGACTTATACAGAGTATTGTATGTTGTCCAGTGTCCATTAGGACAGATGGGTTGGTCCTCGTACTATATTCTGTTTACTTGTGACTTCTCTAGTTCTTAGACAGGTGTTTCGTAGAAACACAGGGTCTGAGTTTTGAGAAGTTATTGGTATAAGAATAAAGTAGAGAACCAGGTATTGCAAGTATCGGGATTCTTCAAGGTGATCGAAGATGTAGATACTTGTGTATGGTATTCAGTTGATAGTAATGTTTAAGAGAACTTGCTTCTCTTTCAGGTTACTCATAATTGGAAGCATTCCTAAGTTGAGTAACGCTGATTGGCCTCTCTCCATTCAGCTGACATGCACTGGAGACAGCTGCATGATTTGAATCTGGTTCAATTAAATCGGTGCCTCTGTTCCTGTATTGGATATAGAACAGTTCATATCTTGACATTGTTAAGATACGGGGAGTTGTCCGGCTTATGCTTAAAACCAGACTCTGGACAACTCAAGACACGTTTCTGTAATGGCTGTTTGTGGGTTGACCCGGGTTATGACGAGGGTTGACTTTCTACCATCTGGAAGATCAATAGTGATACTATTCTTGACTCGCCACAGTTTTAATTAAAAATGGATTTTTTCAGAAAACAGTAGTGAGAGTATGGTAGAACTGGAAGTGATTCTAGAACCGCAAACGATTACTGAAGATTTGATAAGAACCTAAAGATTCAATCTGGTATGACATTCCATTGGCCACTCCGCAGATATGGTGGGTAACCTCAGGCACCCGAGAGGTACTTCGGTATGCTCAGGGACAGTGGCAGGGAGGTTCTTGTTTACACAGACTTGCCATTGCTGTTGTTACAGACTGTGAGACCCGGCAGGAGGATGAGTATAGCGTCGTTCTAAAATTACTTTAGAAATGTACGTGTATATGACTCTGCCAGAGGGTTGTCGTAGTCAGTGGGAGCAGCGGAAGCATGGTGGACAAGTAGCTTATGTCTATTTATAGACTAAAGCAGATATAGCGGAGATAGATCATCTATTTCTGATGTGACAGTCATAGATTTGACTTCATCAGAATAGCGGAAGGATCTGTTAAGAAGGTAGTAGGGTGTGATGTCCTGGTATTTGATGACATACACAGAGTAGGAAGTGATATTCCTATACTACGATCGGTTATACGTTGGTCGTCACACAGTAGTTTCTCTACATAGGACTTGGATATTATATCAGACATTCTGGTTACTAGATCTATGGTTTTAGATCTAGATTTGGGTGGTTTCCCAATCTGGGTACGTAGACAACATTCTATGAGTATTTAGAATGCACGACTCCTGGCACGGTAGTGTACCTGCAGGTGATGGAGTCACCCTCTCTAAAGGTGTCTTACAGACTAAAGGGGAGAGGGATACGCATGATTGGCAGATCACTTGCTTAGGCAATTGAGTTGATCATGAGATGTCAAGTACCATACCAGATGTTGTTCTTGCGGTAGATGCAATAAGTTGATATTCATCCAATCCTGGAGAAACAATCGGAAGTAGTTTTAGAACATAAGTTGATGTTCTAGGGATATGACAATGACAGCCTCATTCGGGAGACAGTTATCATTCCAGGCTTCCAAGGTGACATGGATGGCAGAGTGACTGTCAGAGTTATAGTTTTCCCTCTGACGAGGGGCAGTATTTTGGACAGATGGTCCAGGTGGATACTGAGGGAAGGTATGGCGCAGGACACTGATTAAGTTCAGTTGTCGATACAGTCTAAGAAGTTTGGATTTGGAGTTCATTTGTGAGCTTGGTCCCATCAGACATCCAGACATATTCTAAGACAGGTATTGCTCATTTCGGGAGATGGCTTTCTCCGCGAACTTGAGATATAGAGAGACATAGGAAGGAACATCAGAGCGGATCCACTCACTAAGGCTATTCCTCGAACGCAATAGTTTCGCAAACGAGCTTTGTGAGACTGACTAGTAGAGGAGTTGGGTGTTCGGTATCACACGGGCTGTGAGTATACGACATCGCAATAATTCAGCCTTCAGTGCAAGTGGGAGATTGTTGGATATAGTGCCCTCAGAGTCAATTATTGGATCACAGGCACGTGATTGCAATGATTGAGGAGGACCTATGCCGGTAGGACAGTCTTACTCGAGATGATAGTATGCTATCTGGTTTATCTTTATCATCGTGTACTGCTTTAGGTGACCTTACGAGTCGCTATTACACGTTGATAAAGCCCCTAGGATTCTTTCTTGACTACCAACAGTATGAGGGCGATCATATTGTTAGTTGTATGTATGCCCTAGAGGCCAGTATTGTACAGATGATGTATATTATATTGGATGCTTGGACATATATAGAGATGACTTTCTTGCTCGATATGATAGTATGCTATCTGGTTACTCTTTATCTTAACATGTACACTAGTCTCTTTATACTGTCTTATAGTTACATGTTGGTAAAGCCCTTAGGATATGTACTTGACTACCTGGACTGTGATGCAGATCATACTAGTGGGGACATGGTAGTCCATAAGTACATCCTTCATGGTCCCTAGTCGTGGGTGTATCGAGACGGGGCATCGATATACCAGTGTAGACTAGCGTATGCGATTCTCGACCCATGAGATGGGCGATGGATGATCCCATATCCATTGGTGTTTGACATCAGAGATGGTGTACGGGTGCTCAGTAGAGACTGGGTACACTGGACGGACTCGCCGAGAACTCCCAGATGGTATTATACCTCACGTCAGATGGCAGTTCTCAGGTGACACTTGTACAGGTTAGACTGTAGACCCGAGATCGTCATAGAGTCTTGTGTGATTCCCACTGTGCTTTGATCTCCACCTTACCACGTCCATGAGGGTGTGCAAAACGGTGGTCTTTGGGTACAGTCCCGAGTCACATGGAGGCAATGAGCGATAGGAGGGGTTTCGTCTCTCCCGGTATTGGGGGTTGATGTTGCGCTGTGCTCGATTGGCCGTAACAGGGAAGTCCCTGGCCAGGGCTGATCAGAGATTTGCTGGTAAGTGTTACCAGTAGTTTCTCGACCCGTTACGAGCCTCACATCGGCACGACTTATCGGGTTATTGGGGTCTGACGTTTACCACCCCTAGACTTGATATGCGACATATCAGACGAAGAGACCGGACTGTACGTTAGGTGTTACTGGTCGGATTCGCAGGAGTGTGAGCGGGCTAGCTCGTCGATCTTCTGATCGCTCAATACCCGGGTGGCCGTTACGTTTAGCAGACCGCTTGCGGCTTATGGGTGCTTGATATGATCATCATCTGCTACCGGCGTATTGACGAGTCTTTAGAGTCCTACACAGAGGTTTCCTGGTTCAAGCGAAACGAAATAGGAGCGCATATGAGATATGTGCGGGACCGAGAATGATGCGTGTATGTGTTACCGTATTTAATTCTCGCGATTAATGTTTCGAATGGTTGTATGCGATATAACCTAGTTATCGAATCGAAGATCGATTCGATAAGCCGATACATTGAATACTAGTCGGTCGTGTGTGACATGACCGGATCATTGAATCAAGTGTTGATTTAATGATTTAATGTATAATTATATATTTGATATATTACTTTGCATTGACTAGTATTGGTTCACTTTAAACGGATTTTTCTCACTTGGATTGCACATTGTATATGTGATATACTTTTGTGCACATTTTTGTATCATGTTTGATGATACTTGATCATATGGTTAAGTGAATAGAATTAAACCATGGTTATTATGATAATTAGGGTTTTGCATATTTATTTGTTCATTTATTTGTTTATTCATTTATTTGGATAAGTTTAAATGAGAATGGTGGCATTTTTGTTTCTTATAAGATGCTTCATGAACCCTTGACTTTTGCTACCATTCTTGTCATCATGCTTAACCCTAACCCACCCAACTAACCATGGTATATTCTCTACACTTAACCAAGGTTAAGTTATGATAAGTATTGATTTTCTATTTCATTTTAATAAGAACTTATCATAACTAGCTTCATCTTCTTTTTCTTCTTGAAATAAAAAAAGCTTGCTACTTTAATGGCATCTTGAGATCCAAAGTGAGAAATCCAATTCTAAAGTGAACCCACCTCCTATTTCTTCACCCTCTACCTCTTGCCAAGTTGTTTTGGGTGTTTACTTCACAAGTTTCACAAGTTTGTGAAGTCGGAGCTTGAACTAGTGATGCCTCGACGTAGATCATCTTCGGCACGAAGCCGACGACCTAGCTCGCCCGTTTCTCCGACGAAGACGATGCTTGAGTTCGGGATTCGAGATGGACAGCGAGGGCATGACCACGTGGAGCTAAGGAGTTGGATATCCGGATCTACAAAGGTTGTAGCTTCTCACTTTTAGTTAAGTAGTTAACTAGTTTACCGTTTCGCCTAGAAATCTAGTCGACAATCCGTATTAGGGTTTCTCGGCACCCATAATTTTTGAAATTAGCATGATCGATGCCTTGTGAGACTTCATTAGGATGCCTAGGAACCCTACAGTGGTATCAGAGCCTAGCTAGAGCCTTAGGCGAAGTATAGACGCGATTTGAAGCCCGAACGAACCCGAAACCCTAAACTTAACATGCTCTCTGTACATTTTCTAAAATCTGGGATTTTTCAAGATTAAAAATGCCTAAAAAATTCAGCAGGAATATCTAAGAATTATGGTGAAACACGAGCTCATGAAGCTTCCAAAAAGCCGCGGAAACGCGGCAGAAGCATGGCTTCTGCCGCGGTTCCGCCGCCAACTGTTCAAATTACCCAACACTGTTTGCACAGTAATTCTTCTTTTCTGGTTCTGAGTTTTATGGGAATTTTTAATAATTATTCAAGAGTTGAATTTTCTGGGGTTGCTTTGGGGATTCGGTGTTTCGATCGGGGTATCAAATTTCGTCTTTGTGTATTTCCGGATAATTTTTAGAATATGTTAAAAAGTTCGACCGGATAAAAATACCCAATTTTTCCCCTGTCGGGAGATTTCCAAGTGTTGGATTTTTCCGTAGTTTAACGACGTTCTAAGTAGTGCAAGTAACGCGATGGACCCTCTAGAAGACAACAAACCTTAACTCGATTATGTGACCGTCTTGAACTACCCTTTGAACCTTCGGGTTTGGGGCAGTACGGCGTGCCACATGTGAGGCGTTGGCTTGACCCTTCTACGGCTGGACCGTTGGTACTGAGGCACGAAATGAATGTTGCTAGACTTATTTCATGTGTTAGACTGTATCGGGAAAACTTGGGTATTCGACTGTTCGATCGGAAAGTTTAGCATTTTCTGTTTATCTGGAATGTGATACAATAATTGGAATTCACAAACAGTTATGAGATAACTGGATGAATGTTATAAATCTAGCAGTTTAGTCCCATACGATATTGAAAAGAGTTTTGGATAATGAGACTAAAATGCGGGGTTTGTAACTGTTAGGCATGTGATGTCTAAAGAGGTTGCGGATTCCAACTGTTGTAGTTTTACACTTTCTTTTCTATGACCGTAAGTGTAATATGTGAATCGCCGGTTTCGTTGCTATATGTCAACGACAATTGGGATGCGCATATTTACTTACGTTGATGACATGTGATGTTATGTGTTGCTGGATATGTTATATTGGATCGTCGTGTTTGAATAGCCGGGGGTTTTTATATGAGATGAGTGTTTTTCATTTTCATTCATGTAAAAACTTGTATGTAATATTCTTTTATTTGGGGCACTTCCAGGTAGCGGAAGTTGTCACCTTTTGTATATTATTTACTTTTCCGCATTAGGATAGACCCAAGGAGGGGAGCACAAGTAACCGGGTTCTGGGGTCCAGTGGGAGACCAACTCGAGGAGTCGAGTCCGGGTCTCCTAACCCTAAAATTGGCAGGGTTGCTTGCCGCTCTCGTAGGGGTCTAGGGGTGTGGGATTGGCTATTCATCACGACCGTGGAATCCGTGTTTTATACTGGCTCGTATTGAAAACACGGACGTCCTAGTATATCCAATATTTCATATGTTTCTTCTGCTGCGATATCTGTGATGAGATCATGTGATGTTCTGTGATAGATACTATATATAGTATATATGATATATTATATAGATGTTACTTATGTTTTACACCCGCGCTAGCCCTGCCCTGCTCTGTCGTTAGTTACCTAACCTAACGGTGCACGAGGGGACATCGAGGCGAATGCGGATGGCATAAGTGTACGTCATATCTATCTGTGATGTTTAGGTATTTAAATGATGGGACTTCATTAATGTGATTAATGAAAGATAAGAAACCTAAGATGTTGTGGAATCGAATTTTAAAATAAAACAGGTAGCTACAGTTCTTGCTTTGCATAGCGGTATATATGATATACCCTGCACCTTATTCGATGAGGAAAGGACCGAGATCCCTTCACCGGGAGTGACTCCTTTAGCAGTAACTGGCAGATGCTACACACTCGGTTTGGTTTTGATTGCTTTTAAGAGTTTTTGCTTTGCACAGTGATATATATGATATATCCCGCACCTCATTCGACGAGGAAAGGACCGAGATCCCTTCACCGGGAGTGACTCCTTTAGCAAAACTAGAAAAGCCTCAAAATCACTCCATTTTAAAACTTCATTTGATTCTACAACGATATCGAGTTCATTACGCAATAGGTTTTCAGAAAAACCTATCGTAGCCCTCCGTCATTTCAGATAAGAACTGTTTAGTATTCGTGCTGCGTTTGTTGGCCTTTGTCAAGGCGTAGTGTGCGGTAGCTAAAAAGTGATTATCTGCTTATGCATATGATGCAGATTGTTTCAGGGTAGTCGTACGACCTTGTTGGCCTTTGTCAAGGGTCGTGCGGGTGGGTTTGATTCAATCAAGAAATGACGGGTTGAACTTGACTAGCATCCTGTGATTTGTTGGCCTTTGTCAAGGTCATAGGACACTAGGGGTAAAATATTATCGGGAATTTCAAGTGTTGAAATTTGCAATGAGATTGCATACCTTCTATGAGATAGTTGGATCCCGATACCCACTGCGAGTAAGAGTTACTCCTGGGAGAGTTTTACACATTACAATTAGCCGATCAAGTAGGTGTCTAGAAAGGTGTTAACGAGGTTACGCCTCTGGGAAAACGAGGTTTACATTAATTAGGTTCATGCGAAAGCACGGGGGACCTCCCTCAAAATACCGACACTGGCCAGGCTGAAAGATTGGCAAACTTGTAGTGTGTAATTAATCCCGGCTAATCTTTCCTTTTAGGGTTTGGAGGAAGATTTGATAAAAAGCAGTGGGAGTCATCCTGATTAGATAAGATAATAACCAATCTGATCTTGCACGAGCATACGCTAAAGTGTTTTCTTCTCTCTCTCTCCAGGTAGCGACCAGTTCATGCCTTAATCAAGATAATAATATGGATGTATTGACCGAACCCGCATGTTATACTGTGCTGGGGAACGTTGGTTCCGTTCTTTCTTATAAGAGTTATAGGAATGAACAGGATATAGGGGAATACCAGGATTTCCATGCCACCCGAATGAAGAAAGTACATGTTGATGCATTTTCTTCGGGTGTGTTCGTTACTGAGAACTGTTTCTCCATTTGCTCTACGTCCTGGGTATTAGATACCGGGTCAGGATCCCATATATGTAATCAATTACATGGGCTTAGGAAAGATAGAGAACTTGGAGAAGGTGATAAAGACATTAGAGTTGGAAATGGTGCAATTGTTGCAGCTAAGACTGTCGGGGAATATCACCTTGTATTACCAACAGGTAATACATTGGTTCTGAACGAATGCTATTACATGCCGAACCTGATATGCAACATTATATCGGTTTCTTTATTAAGTAAAGAGGGATATAATTTTGTATTACAGGACAATGTTATGAACATTTTCCATAACCAAAAGTTGGTTGGATCAGGCACGTTTTGCAATGGCATTTATGTTCTAAATCAATCAACAGTTCTGAGCATAACAAACACACACAAGAGGAAGAGTTCTGAACTCAACGAATCCTTCTTGTGGCATTGTAGACTGGGTCACATCAATGCGACACGACTAGCTAAGTTGCATAAAGATGGATATTTAAATCCGTTTGAATTTTCATCTTATGACACTTGCCAGTCATGTCTCAAAGGCAAGATGACCAAAACTCCGTTTACGGGACACGGAGAAAGAGTTACCGAACTCTTGGGACTGATACATAGTGATGTATGCGGTCCCATGTGTACACATGCCAGGGATGGTTCTTCATACTTCATTACATTCACTGACGATCTCTCTAGGTTCGGGTATGTGTTCCTGATGAAACACAAATCAGAAGCTTTTGAGAAATTTAGGGAATATAAGCAAGAAGTTGAGAACCAAACCGGAAAAAGTATTAAAATCCTATGATCTGATCGAGGAGGAGAATACTTAAGCAATGAATTCCTGGACTTCCTAACAGAGAATGGGATTCTCTCTCAGCTGACTCCTCCATATACACCACAGCACAACGGTGTATCAGAAAAGAGGAACCGCACCCTATTAGATATGGTGCGCTCTATGATTAGCACAGCTGAGTTACCTATTTCCTTCTGGGGTTATGCGCTGGAGACAGCAGCATACCTATTGAATCAAGTTCCAACTAAATCTGTACCTACCACACCATATGAGATATGGAGTGGGAAGAGACCATGTATTAAACGAGTTAAGATATGGGGTTGCCCGGCCTATGTCAAAAGGCAAAATCCGGACAAACTCGAGGCACGGTCAGTTCTATGTAAGTTAGTGGGATATCCCAAACATTCACATGGATATCTTTTCTACCATACAGAGGAACAAAAAGTGTTTGTTTCTCGACATGCCACCTTTTTAGAAAAGGAATTTCTTGCAAAAGAAATTAGTGGGGATATGGTAGAACTGGAAGAAATTCCGGCTACACAAACTCAAACTGAAGATTTAGTGGAACCAGAGGATTCAGTAGTACCCGACGAACCCCAGCCTCTCCGCCGATCTAGTAGGGTTCCTCGCCAACCTGAGAGATACTACGGTTTTCTCATGGACGGTGGGAGCGAGGATTGCATCATGGAGGATGATGACCCAACTAGCTTCGAGCAGGCCATCACGAGTGGGGACTCAGTGAAATGGCTGGATGCTATGCGGTCCGAGATGGAATCCATGTACACCAACAAAGTATGGACTTTGGAAGTTGCTCCTGAAGGGGTAAAACCCATTGGGAGCAAATGGATCTTCAAGAAGAAACTTGGTGTAGATGGGAAAGTGGAGACTTTCAAAGCTAGACTTGTAGCAAAGGGTTTTCGTCAAAGACCAGGTGTGGACAATGACGAGACCTTTTCTCCAGTGGCTATGCTTAAATCCATCCGGATCATGCTTGCCATCGCTGCATATCATGATTACGAAATCTGACAAATGGATGTTAAGACCGCCTTTCTAAACGGTGATTTAGAAGAGTGCGTGTACATGACTCAGCCAGAGGGCTTCGTAGACAGTGGGAGCAGTGGGAAGGTGTGCAAGCTGCTTAAATCCATTTATGGATTAAAGCAAGCATCGCGGAGTTGGAACATCTGCTTTGATGTCGTTATCAAAGAGTTTGATTTCGTCAAAAATCCAGATGAACCTTGTATCTACAAGAAGGTGGCGGAGAGTAAGGTTGTCTTCCTCGTATTGTACGTGGACGACATACTCTTGATAGGAAATGATATTCCTATGCTGCAAGCGGTCAAGCTCTTCTTATCACAAAGATTCTCAATGAAAGATCTTGGTGATGCCTCCTGCATATTGGGAATTAGGATCTATAGAGATAGATCCAAACGGATTTTGGGATTGTCCCAATCCAGGTACATTGACACCATACTAAAGAGGTTTAGTATGGAAGAGTCCAAGCGTGGGAACTTGCCCACGATCTCTGGAGTCACTCTCTCCAAAGAGATGTCTCCCAAGACTGATTTGGAGAGAGCTCGCATGCAAGGGATACCCTATGCTTCGGCAGTAGGCTCTATCATGTATGCGATGCTATGTATCAGACCCGATGTAGCATACTCACTAAGTGTAGTGAGCAGGTATCAAGCTGATCCTAGAGAGAGTCACTGGACAGCTGTGAAGAGCATTCTCAAGTACTTACGAAGGACTAGAGATATGTTCTTGGTGTATGGTAACGGAGAGCTCCAAGTGGAGTCCTTTACCGATTCGAGCTTCCAGAGTGATAAGGACGACTCTAAGTCGCAGTCGGGCTTTGTCTTTACCCTTTACGGAGGGGCGGTTAGGTGGAAGAATTCCAAGCAGGAAACCGTGGCAGACACGACGATGGAGGCTGAATATATCGCTGCCAACGATGCTGCTAAAGAAGCTGTTTGGATCAAGAAGTTCATTACTGAACTTGGTGTGGTTTCATCCATTGAGCATCCAATACCTTTGTATTGCGATAACAATGGAGCGGTGGCTTTGGCTAAGGAACCCAGGTCCCATCAGCGATCCAGGCATATTCTGAGGCGGTATCACCTGATCCGGGAGATAGTTGATCGCCGGGAGATCGAGGTCAGGAGGGTTGACACGAAGAACAACACCGCGGATCCACTCACGAAGGCCATTCCCCAGATACAGTTTGAGAGACTCTTCGGGATGCTCGGTATGCGATACTACAGCAGCTGGCCCTAGTGCAAGTGGGAAATTATTAGTTGTATGTATGCCCTAGAGGCCAGTATTGTACAGATGATGTATATTATATTGGATGCTTGGACATATATAGAGATGACTTTCTTGCTCGATATGATAGTATGCTATCTGGTTACTCTTTATCTTAACATGTACACTAGTCTCTTTATACTGTCTTATAGTTACATGTTGGTAAAGCCCTTAGGATATGTACTTGACTACCTGGACTGTGATGCAGATCATACTAGTGGGGACATGGTAGTCCATAAGTACATCCTTCATGGTCCCTAGTCGTGGGTGTATCGAGACGGGGCATCGATATACCAGTGTAGACTAGCGTATACGCTTCTCGACCCATGAGATGGGCGATGGATGATCCCATATCCATTGGTGTTTGACATCAGAGATGGTGTACGGGTGCTCAGTGGAGACTGGGTACACTGGACTGACTCGCCGAGAACTCCCAGATGGTATTATACCTCACGTCAGATGGCAGTTCTCAGGTGACACTTGTACAGGTTAGTCTGTAGACCCGAGATCGTCATAGAGTCTTGTGTGATTCCCACTGTGCTTTGATCTCCACCTTACCACATCCATGAGGGCGTGCAAAACGGTGGTCTTTGGGTACAGTCCCGAGTCACATGGAGGCAATGAGCGATAGGAGGGGTTTCGTCTCTCCCGGTATTGGGGGTTGATGTTGCGCTGTGCTCGATTGGCCGTAACAGGGAAGTCCCTGGCCAGGGCTGATCAGAGATTTGCTGGTAAGTGTTACCAGTAGTTTCTCGACCCGTTACGAGCCTCACATCGGCACGATTTATCGGGTTATTGGGGTCTGACGTTTACCACCCCTAGACTTGATATGCGACATATCAGACGAAGAGACCGGACTGTACGTTAGGTGTTACTGGTCGGATTCGCAAGAGTGTGAGCGGGCTAGCTCGTCGATCTTCTGATCGCTCAATACCCGGGTGGCCGTTACGTTTAACAGACCGCTTGCGGCTTGTGGGTGCATGATATGATCATCATCTGCTACCGGCGTATTGACGAGTCTTTAGAGTCCTACACAGAGGTTTCCTGGTTCAAGCGAAACGAAATAGGAGCGCATATGAGATATGTGCGGGACCGAGAATGATGCGTGTATGTGATACCGTATTTAATTCTCGCGATTAATGTTTCGAATGGTTGTATGCGATATAACCTAGTTATCGAATCGAAGATCGATTCGATAAGCCGATACATTGAATACTAGTCGGTCGTGTGTGACATGACCGGATCATTGAATCAAGTGTTGATTTAATGATTTAATATATAATTATATATTTGATATATTACTTTGCATTGACTAGTATTGGTTCACTTTAAACGGATTTTTCTTACTTGGATTGCACATTGTATATGTGATATACTTTTGTGCACATTTTTGTATCATGTTTGATGATACTTGATCAAATGGTTAAGTGAATAGAATTAAACCATGGTTATTATGATAATTAGGGTTTTGCATATTTATTTGTTCATTTATTTGTTTATTCATTTATTTGGATAAGTTTAAATGAGAATGGTGGCATTTTTGTTTCTTATAAGATGCTTCATGAACCCTTGACTTTTGCTACCATTCTTGTCATCATGCTTAACCCTAACCCACCCAACTAACCATGGTATATTCTCTACACTTAACCAAGGTTAAGTTATGATAAGTATTGATTTTCTATTTCATTTTAATAAGAACTTATCATAACTAGCTTCATCTTCTTCTTCTTCTTGAAATAAAAAAAGCTTGCTACTTTAATGGCATCTTGAGATCCAAAGTGAGAAATCCAATTCTAAAGTGAACCCACTGTTGGAGATAGTGCCCTCAGAGTCAATTATTGGATCACAGGCACGTGATTGCAATGATTGAGGGAGGACCTATCCCAGTAGGACAGTCTTACTCGAGATGATAGTATGCTATCTGGTTTACCTTTATCATCGTGTACTGCTTTAGGTGACATGATACGTCGCTATTACACGTTGATAGAGCCCCTAGGATTCTTGCTTGACCACCAGCAGTATGAGGGCGATCATATAAGTGGGAGCTGGGGGTCTACAAGCATATCCTTAAAAGGTCCCTAGTCGTGGGAGTTTCGAGACTGGGCATCGATACTCCATTAGTAGACTAGTGTATACAGTCGAGACCCCGACGAGGGGCGGTGGCCGGTCTCACAAGCCACTGGTGTCAGTTGGTTCACCTAAGATGTATACAGGTGCTCATTGGGTTATGAGTACACCGGACAGGACTCGCCGGGAACATGCTAGTTGGTCATATACCAGACGTCAGATGGCAGTTCCCTGGTGACATGTGTGCAGGTTAGTTCATCGACCTGGGGGTCGTCATTTGTCTCGTGTGAGTTCCCACTGTACTTTGATTACTACCCTACCACGGCTCAAAGGAGTCGTGAAAACAGGTTTTAGTTGGGTACAGTCCCGAGCCACATGGAGGCAGTGAGCGTATCTTCAGGGGTTCGTCTCTCCCGGTATTGGGGGTGAGGTCGTGCTGTGTCTAGGAGAGCCATTACACAAAGTCCTTGGCCAAGGCAAGGAGATTTACTGGTAGGTATTCCAGTAGTATCTCAGGGTGTTCTGGGCTACACTCCGACACGACTTGTACCGCTTTTGGGGGTCTGACTTTTACCAACCCCCTAGGCCCGCCATGCGATACTCATAGACGAACGGACCGGACTGCACGGATATTGTCACTGACAGGCTCTGTAGGGTGTCAGGATGAGTTCGCTCATCGACGTCCCTTTTAGTCAATAGCTGGTGGCCCGTCACGTATTGGCTTATACCTCTGACGTGCTAGTGGTTAAATCCACAGCCATTGTATCGACGAGTCTTTAGAGTCCACCACACTTTAAGTTACTCAAGCTTTCGGGCGAAACGCTGTAGAGGCCGTATGGAGATATGGCAGGGTCCGATCAGATACGTGCGGTATTGCACGGATCAGGATCGGACGGTTTTGTACTAGTGGCCGTATAGTTATATGGCAGCGTTCGATCAGATACGTGCGGTATTGCACGGATCAGGATCAGACGGATATTACTAGCCGGCTTTGGTTTAAGCCGGATCCTAGTATAGTACAGTGTAGATTTTGTCTCATTGCATTTGTATCCGGACGGAATACAGATGCGGGTGTGTATGCACAGTATGGGGGTTTTCCTGTAATTTATTACGGGACCAGTTTTCTGGAGTTGCCAGTTTGCATTCCGTTCCGGCCGGTTTTCCTTTGTTCTTTCCCGGCCGGACTTTTTAGATGGAGGGTGTTATTTGCAATTGTGCAAATAACATTTGTGGAGGGGGTATCTTGCATATTGGTGGCATCATGATGGCTTTTCATGATGAGATCCTTTTTCTTTCTTTTCTTTGCTTTATGAGATTAGATATGAAAAGAGGTTTGATGTTGATTTAGTGATGATTATGTTTTAGGTTGTGGTCACCACTTTTTGCATCCTACACTCACCTCCCTCTTGTTATCATATTGTTTTTGCTCCACCATTTTTGATACTCACTTGATGAGAGGTTTTTGTTCATGGTTGAGAAAAAGAAAGAGAGAAAGAAAAGAGAAGAAGAGAGTTTCATCTTCATCCTTGAGAGTGTTTCATTTGATTGATCTCATTTCATGTTAAGAAAAATGCAAGCACCATTTTTTCTTGTCTTGTTTCCTCCATCATCCACAAATGGCAACCAAACCCCAAAAGAGACTATGATTCTACACTACACTTCCTACAGCATATCTTGAGCATGTCGATTTGCCGGCTTCATGCGCGAGTTGCCTCGGTATTGAGGTGGGAGCCCGTAAAAGTACCCGGCTTCGTGGTGCCCTTTCCGACGAGGAGGAGATGGACGGAGATCCCGCGAGGAGATCGGAGTGGAGATGAAGACCGGAGGACTCGGATCGTATGGTATATTTCTCTACCCCCTCTCTAGATAGCTTAGACTAGTTTAATGGCACGATCCGGAGTTTAGTGCGCGGTGGTGCCGGTTTGCTAAGTCCGCAAAAATAAAAGTTTACCACCGTTTCCGCGTTTGGCCGTCGGATTGACGGCCAGGGCGCCGCCGTGCACTTACAGTGGTATCAGAGCCTCGCCATTAACTTCGTCTAGCTTTGTGTTATGTGTTTTTCGTTTCCGATCGAACAAAATCCCGAAAACGCATTTTTCATGCACATCAGTTTCTGTCGAATTTTTTTTGAGTCCAAAAATTTTTCAGGTTGTCTCAGAGTGATGTGCAGGGAATTATAAGGTTACTGTAAAAATTTGGTAGCACGAACTCACCATACCGCCGCGGAAGGGCGGCCAAACCCCTGCTTTGGCCGCGCTTCCGCCGCGGAGCTAACTGTTCACGCTTCCAAAATTTTGCAGAATGTTCCTGAGTTGAAAATGTGGTTTTTGGACTATTAAAATTGGGCCCAGGTTTTCTGTGAGTGCTACAGTTTTGATTGGGGGCCCACTTGTTAATTTTTGGTCAATCGGAAAATTTTTAACACATTTTTCACAGTATTTACATTATATCTGCGACCGTGAATGTCACTCGATCGGTAAATCCCGTCTAACTGCTATAGCCCGGTTCGACGGATTTGCGAACGTGACTTTCACGTTGATGTTCTATGTATTTGCTGTGATGATGCGGATCGGTCGTGGGGATAGCCTGGATGCAATGCTAGTACAGTGTGGTTGTATTATGTACATTTGCTATTGCGGGGCGAGCGTCCGACATGTGGACTGCCGTCACTGCCAGTTTGTATTATTATTTTGGGGCACGACCTGGTTGCGGTCGATGTACCCGTTGTATGTATATTTTACTTTCTGTACTAGGATTGCCCCGCGGAGGGGTGCACGGATGGCCGGGTTCTAGAGGGCAACAAGCCCGCATCTCATGGCATTGAGACGGAGGGGGCTTCACTCTGGGATTGGCGGGCTATTCGCCGCACTCGTAGGGGGTACAGGTTGACCCAGGAGGGGTGCCCAAGTTGCCGGATTCCGTGAAGTGCTGGGTGGTCCATTCACGGCGCTGAAGGGGGCTGCCTCGCTTCAGGTTTTGGCGGGTGACTTGCCGCGCCCGTAGGGGTCTAGGATTTCATTGCACAGGCTATCCACACGACCAGGGGAACGTCGGGTTTCAATAGTGGCTCTGTGAAACCCGGGGATCCCAGATATCTGATTTGTTCTGTGATGCTGTACATTTCTGTGATGTTGCATTTTATTCACGCCTTGAGCGAAATACTATATATTGGTATATATATTAGTAGATGTTGTATATGTTTTTCATCCGCGCTAGTCCAGTCCCCGCTCTGTCGTTAGTAAGCTAACCTAACGAGTGATGACGGGACCCAGTGGCGAATGCGGATGGCATATACTACGTCAGTATATTTTCGTTCTTTGTGGTGTGATCAATTGATGGGACTGCATTGATTCGGATCAATGCAAGATAAACAAACCTATTCTGATGTTGTTGGAACACTTTTCAAAAAGCTGTTATTGCAAGGACGTTCACTTTTGTTTTGCATCGTGGTATTCATTTGGAATATCCTGCTCCTCAGTCGACGAGGCAAGGGCCGAGATCCCTTCACCGGGAGTGACCCCTTGGACAGAAGTTTGCGTCAGGGCATTAACTTCACTATAGCCGATTACTTTTGCTTTGCATCGTGGTGTTCATTTGGAATATCCTGCACCCCATTCTACGGGGAAAGAGCCGAGATCCCTTCACCGGGAGTGACCTCTTTAGTAAAGGTTTTCGTCACTATATTTTCTAAAAAGCTATCCGTTCCTTCAACGATATCAAGTTCATTACGTTAAAGGTTTTCGCCAGAAACCATTCGTAGCCCTCCGTCGTTTCATATGGGTAGTCAATAGTATTCAAGCTGTGTATGTTGGCCAAAGTCAAGGCACAGTGATTGGTAGCTATTGGGGTATTCATATGCAGCATAGATAGATGCGTTGGTTTGGGACAGTCGTACTGCCATTTTGGCCAAAGTCAAGGGTAGGTACGGGTGGATTCAAATTAACCTGGAGAATGACGGGTAGAACTTGACATGTGACTTATGATATGTTGGCCAAAGTCAAGGTCATAAGAGCATGGGGCAGAAATCACATCGGGAGTTTCAAAAGTACTGAAACTTGCCAGATATGCGCATACCTTCTGGAGTGTGATACCGTGAGCGGATTCCGTCACGTTGTCATGCGATGAGAGTTGGATCCCGATTCCCACTGATGAGTTGGTTTACTCCTCGGGTGACCCCGACTAATTCTTCTTTCAGGTTTGGAGGAGAATTTGAAGTACAGTGGGAGGTTTCCAGATTAGATAAATTGGTAACCATTCTGATCTAGGTTAGAGTGCACGCTGAGTGTTTCTTTTCTCTCTCTCTCTGGCAGCGACCATTGACCCGACCCTAGACTATGACTCAGTGACTAAGTTGACCGAACCTACTTAACACTGGCTTTTGGATTGTCAGAGTTGCAAACCTCATTGCCACTCCTACTTTTACCCTTTTCTCCAGGACACCCCGTTTTACTACGAACGTCCACTTCCATTGGACAAAACCATCGTATGGTTAGATACGAACTCGAAAGATTTATTCGAGGATGGTTTCCGGTTCTGGAGAAAACGGATAGGATTATTCAGTTGTCTTTTCTTTTCACCCTCTCTCAGGTTGCGAGTACTCCTTGGTTTAGGAGTAGTACACCTATTACGCAAATTGGATAGTCTTCTTCCAAACCATAGGCTGGTGCCGACCGGTAGGGAAGGAAGAAAACCAGTTAGCCTAAACGGTGTACAGAAGGTATTAAGTTCAGACAAAGCAAGGGATCAGTAAGAGGGCAAAGTAAGTTGCGACTGCTATTCACGACCAAACCAACTATTTCTTCGCCAATCCTAAATCACCTTTGTATTTCTCCAGGACACTCCGTATCACTACGAAGATCCCATTTTATTGGATAATCCATCGTATGGTTATATACGAACTCGAAAGGAACTTGTTCCAGTTCGGGGATGGATCCTGGTTCAGGAGAAATAGGAATAAAGTACATTCAGGTGTCTTTTATCTTCACCTTCTCTCGCGTTGCGAGTGCTCCTAGGATTAGGACAGTACACCCTTTATGCTTTTTGGATAGTCTTCTTCCAAACCATAGGCTGGTGCCGAACGATAGGGAAGGAAGAAAACCATTTGGCCTAAGGGGTGTGCAGAAGGTAACGACTAAAGACATATAAAGGGATTTGGAAAGGTGGCAAAGAAACACACGGTTACAGTTGAGAATCTGGATAATGGTAGAGGCATTACTAGGAATACCAGGATACCCCATCGAAACATTTCAATGTTTCAGTTTCACTGTGTACTGTTAAAAGAAAACTGATTTCCCAATTAACACTTGCTCCAGGGTATGTATTTACCAGGTATGATTCTCACATCTGTATGGTTTTACAGATGATGAGTGGGAGTAAGTTATTGGAAATTAGGTGACCATCCTCATTATATCGGGATTCGTTCGAATTGGTGATATTTGAGGAAGCCACCTGGGTTGTTTGCCGGTCGGCAAATATTTGGTTTTGAATATCCGCTGTTGTGCACCAATTTCAAATTGATATATCTGTACGTCTATTTTCATAGAGTGAGATATACCTTTTTGATATTATGTCGATGACATTTACCTATATCAGTGGATGGTTAGGTAAGGAGCATTAAACAGCGGTGTAATTCTTCTTAACCATAAGTACAGTTTTCAACCTACGACATACAGTGAAAGAGTTGTTAGACTCAGCGGACTTATACAGAGTATTGTATGTTGTCCAGTGTCCATTAGGACAGAGGGGTTGGTCCTCATACTATATTCTGTTTACTTTTAATTTCTCTAGTTCTTAGACATGTGTTTTGTAGAAACACAGGGTCTAAGTTTTGAGGAGTTATAGGTATTTGAATAGAGTAGAGAACCAGGTGTAGCAAGTATCGGGATTCTTCAAGGTGATCGAAGATGTAGATACTTGTGTATGGTATTCAGTTGATAGTAATGGTTAAGAGAACTTGCTTCTCTTTCGGGTTACTCATAATTGGAAGTATTCCTAAGTTGAGTAACGCTGATCGGCCCCTTTTCCATTTAGTTGACATGCGCTGGGGACAGCTGCATGATTTGAATCTGGTTCAATTAAATCAGTGCCTCTGTTTCTATATTGGATATAGAACAGTTCATATCTTAACGATGTTAAGGTACGGGGAGTTGTCCGGTTTATGATTAAAACCAGACACTGGACAACTCAAGGCACGTTTCTGTAATGGCTGTTTGTGGGTTGACCCAGGCTATGACGAGGGTTGACTTTCTACCATCTGGATGAACAATAGCGATATTATTCTAGACTCGCCACAGTTTTATTAAAAATGGATTTTTTTTTCAGAAAACAGTAGTGGGAGTATGGTAGAACTGGAAGTGATTCCAGAACCACAAACGATTACTGAAGATTTGATAAGGAACCTAAAGATTCAATCTGGATTGACATTCCATTGGCCACTCCGCAGATAAGGTGGGTAACTTCAGGCACCCGAGAGGTACTTCGGTAGCCTCAAGGACGGTGACAGGGAAGTTCTGGTTTACCCACACTTGCCATTGCTGTTGTTCCAGGCTGCGAGACCCGGCAGGAGGATGAGTATAGCGTCGTTCTAAACTTGCTTTAGAAGTGCGCGTCTGTATGACTCTGCCAGAGGGTTGTCGCAGTCAGTGGGAGCAGCGGAAGCATTGGTGGACATCAGGCTTATGTCTATTTATAGACTAAAGCAGATGTAGCGGAGATAGATCATCTATTTCTGATGTGACAGTCATAGGTTTGACGTCATCAGAATAGGGGATGGATCTGTTGAGAAGGTAGTAGGAAGTGATACTCCTATACTACGATTGGTTATACTTTGGTCGTCACACAGTGGTTTCTCCACAAAGGACTTGGACATTATATCAGACATACTGGTTACTAGATCTATGGTTTAGATCTAGATTTGGGTGGTTTCCTAATATGGGTACCTTGACAGCATTCTATGAGTATTTAGAATGGACGACTCCTGGCATGGTGGTGTACCTGCAGAAAATGGAGTCACCCTCTCTAAAGGTGTCTTGTAGACTAAAGTAGAGAGGGATGTGCATGGTTGGCAGATCACTTGCTTAGGCAATTGAGTCAATCATGAGATGTCAAGTACCACACCAGATGTTGTTCTTGCATTAGATGCAATAAGTTGACATTAATCCAATCCTGGAGAAACGGTAGGAAGCAGTTTTAGAACATAAGTGGATGTTCTAGGGATATGATAACGACAGCCTTATTCAGGAGACAGTTATCATTCCAGGCTTCCAAGGTGACATAGACGACAAGAAGGTTGTCAGAGCTATAGTTTTCCTTCTGATGAGGGGCAGTATTTTGGACAGGTGGTCCAAGACAATACTGAGGGAGGCAAGGCGCGCAGGATACTGATTAAGTTCAGTTGACGATACAGTCTAAGAAGTTTGGATTTGGAGTTCATTTATGAGCTATGTCCCATCAGACATCCAGACACATTCTAAGACAGGTATTGCTCATTTCGGGAGATGGGTTTCTCCGCGAACTTGAGACATAGAGAGACATAGAAAGAAACAACTAGGCGGATCCACTCACTGAGGCTATTCCTCGAACGCAATAGTTTCGCAAACGAGTTTTGTGAGATTGACTTGTAGAGGAGTTGGGTGTTCGGTATCACACGGGCTGTGAGTATGCGACATCGCAATAATTAGCCTTGAGTGCAAGTGGGAGATTGTTGGAGATAGTGCCCTCAGAGTCAATTATTGGATCACAGGCACGTGATTGCAATGATTGAGGGAGGACCTATCCCAGTAGGACAGTCTTACTCGAGATGATAGTATGCTATCTGGTTTACCTTTATCATCGTGTACTGCTTTAGGTGACATGATACGTCGCTATTACACGTTGATAGAGCCCCTAGGATTCTTGCTTGACCACCAGCAGTATGAGGGCGATCATATAAGTGGGAGCTGGGGGTCTACAAGCATATCCTTAAAAGGTCCCTAGTCGTGGGAGTTTCGAGACTGGGCATCGATACTCCATTAGTAGACTAGTATATACAGTCGAGACCCCGACGAGGGGCGGTGGCCGGTCTCACAAGCCACTGGTGTCAGTTGGTTCACCTAAGATGTATACAGGTGCTCATTGGGTTATGAGTACACCGGACAGGACTCGCCGGGAACATGCTAGTTGGTCATATACCAGACGTCAGATGGCAGTTCCCTGGTGACATGTGTGCAGGTTAGTTCATCGACCTGGGGGTCGTCATTTGTCTCGTGTGAGTTCCCACTGTACTTTGATTACTACCCTACCACGGCTCAAAGGAGTCGTGCAAACAGGTTTTAGTTGGGTACAGTCCCGAGCCACATGGAGGCAGTGAGCGTATCTTCAGGGGTTCGTCTCTCCCGGTATTGGGGGTGAGGTTGTGCTGTGTCTAGGAGAGCCATTACACAAAGTCCTTGGCCAAGGCAAGGAGATTTACTGGTAGGTATTCCAGTAGTATCTCAGGGTGTTCTGGGCTATACTCCGACACGACTTGTACCGCTTTTGGGGGTCTGACTTTTACCAACCCCCTAGGCCCGCCATGCGATACTCATAGACGAACGGACCGGACTGCACGGATATTGTCACTGACAGGCTCTGTAGGGTGTCAGGATGAGTTCGCTCATCGACGTCCCTTTTAGTCAATAGCTGGTGGCCCGTCACGTATTGGCTTATACCTCTGACGTGCTAGTGGTTAAATCCACAGCCATTGTATTGACGAGTCTTTAGAGTCCACCACACTTTAAGTTACTCAAGCTTTCGGGCGAAACGCTGTAGAGGCCGTATGGAGATATGGCAGGGTCCGATCAGATACGTGCGGTATTGCACGGATCAGGATCGGACGGTTTTGTACTAGTGGCCGTATAGTTATATGGCAGCGTTCGATCAGATACGTGCGGTATTGCACGGATCAGGATCAGACGGATATTACTAGCCGGCTTTGGTTTAAGCCGGATCCTAGTATAGTACAGTGTAGATTTTGTCTCATTGCATTTGTATCCGGACGGAATACAGATGCGGGTGTGTATGCACAGTATGGGGGTTTTCCTGTAATTTATTACGGGACCAGTTTTCTGGAGTTGCCAGTTTGCATTCCGTTCCGGCCGGTTTTCCTTTGTTCTTTCCCGGCCGGACTTTTTAGATGGAGGGTGTTATTTGCAATTGTGCAAATAACATTTGTGGAGGGGGTATCTTGCATATTGGTGGCATCATGATGGCTTTTCATGATGAGATCCTTTTTCTTTCTTTTCTTTGCTTTATGAGATTAGATATGAAAAGAGGTTTGATGTTGATTTAGTGATGATTATGTTTTAGGTTGTGGTCACCACTTTTTGCATCCTACACTCACCTCCCTCTTGTTATCATATTGTTTTTGCTCCACCATTTTTGATACTCACTTGATGAGAGGTTTTTGTTCATGGTTGAGAAAAAGAAAGAGAGAAAGAAAAGAGAAGAAGAGAGTTTCATCTTCATCCTTGAGAGTGTTTCATTTGATTGATCTCATTTCATGTTAAGAAAAATGCAAGCACCATTTTTTCTTGTCTTGTTTCCTCCATCATCCACAAATGGCAACCAAACCCCAAAAGAGACTATGATTCTACACTACACTTCCTACAGCATATCTTGAGCATGTCGATTTGCCGGCTTCATGCGCGAGTTGCCTCGGTATTGAGGTGGGAGCCCGTAAAAGTACCCGGCTTCGTGGTGCCCTTTCCGACGAGGAGGAGATGGACGGAGATCCCGCGAGGAGATCGGAGTGGAGATGAAGACCGGAGGACTCGGATCGTATGGTATATTTCTCTACCCCCTCTCTAGATAGCTTAGACTAGTTTAATGGCACGATCCGGAGTTTAGTGCGCGGTGGTGCCGGTTTGCTAAGTCCGCAAAAATAAAAGTTTACCACCGTTTCCGCGTTTGGCCGTCGGATTGACGGCCAGGGCGCCGCCGTGCACTTACAGCTCCTATTTCTTCACCCTCTACCTCTTGCCAAGTTGTTTTGGGTGTTTACTTCAAAAGTTTCACAAGTTTGTGAAGTCGGAGCTTGAACTAGTGATGCCTCGACGTAGATCATCTTCGGCACGAAGCCGACGACCTAGCTCGCCCGTTTCTCCGACGAAGACGATGCTTGAGTTCGAGATTCGAGATGGATAGCGAGGGCATGACCACGTGGAGCTAAGGAGTTGGATATCCGGATCTACAAAGGTTGTAGCTTCTCACTTCTAGTTAAGTAGTTAACTAGTTTACCGTTTCGCCTAGAAATCTAGCCGACGATCCGTATTAGGGTTTCTCGGCACCCATAATTTTTGAAATTGGCATGATCGATGCATTGTGAGACTTCATTAGGATGCCTAGGAACCCTACACATATACGTGAGAGCTGGAGTCTATAAGCACATCCTTAAAAGGTCCCTAGTCGTGGGAGTTTCGAGACAGGGCATCGATACTCCGGAGTAGACTAGTGTATACAGTCGAGACCCCGACGAGGGGCGCTGGCCGGTCTCACAAGCCACTGGTGTCAGTTGGTTCACCTAAGATGTATACAGGTGCTCATTGGGTTATGAGTACACCGGACAGGACTCGCCGGGAGCCTGCTAGTTGGTATTATACCTGACGTCAGATGACAGTTCCCAGGTGACATATGTACAGGTTAGTTCATCGACCTGAGATCGTCATTTGTCTCGTGTGAGTTCCCACTGTGCTTTGATTACTACCCTACCACGCTCATAGGAGACGTGCAAACATGTTTTAGTTGGGTACAGTCCCGAGCCACATGGAGGCAGTGAGCGGATCTGCAGGGGTTCTTCTCTCCCGGTATTGGGGGTGAGGTCGCGCTGTGTCTAGGAGAGCCAGAACATAAAAAGTCCTTGGCCAAGGCAGGAGATTTGCTGGTAGGTATTCCAGTAGTATCTCAGGGTGTTATGGGCTACACTCCGACACGACTTGTACCGCTATTGGGGGTCTGACTTTCACCAACCCCCTAGGCCCGCCATGCGATGCTCATAGACGAACGGATCGGACTGTACGAATATTGTCACTTACAGGCTCAGTAGGGTGTCAGGATGAGTTCGCTCATCGACGTCCCTTTTGGTCAATACCTGGTAGCCCGTCACGTATTGGCTTATACCTCTGACATGCTAGTGGTCAAATCCACAGCCATTGTATTGACGATTCTTTAGAGTCCACTACACACACAGTTACTCAAGTTTCGGGCGAAACGCTGTAGAGGCCGTATGGAGATATGGCAGGGTTCGATCAGATACGTGCGGTATTGCACGGATCGTGATCGGACGGATTTTACTAGCCGGCTTTGGCTTAAGCCGGATCCTAGTATTAAATAGTGTAGTTTTGTCTCTTTGCATTTATGTTCAGTGGGAATACAAATGCGGGCATGTATTTGCAGTAGCGGGGTTTTCCTGTAATTTATTACGGGATCAGTTTTCTGAAGTTGCCAGTTTGCATTCCGTTCCGGCCGGTTTTCCTTTGTTCTTTCTCGGCCGGACTTTTATGGTGGAGGGGTTATTTGCAAGTTTGCAAATAACATTTGTGGCGGGGGTTTATTGCTTTTGTGTATTCTTATCATGATGAGATTCCTTTCTAGTCTTATTCATTGCTTTTTTAGTGATGGTTTGTGAGTGGATGTGGATAGGAAATGGTGTGATTTTTCTCATTTCTTTTTGATACCATTTCTTCTCTTGAAAATGATTTATTCATTTTTTCCTCCACTATTATTCATGTGAGGCCGGCCACACTATTGGGGAGAGGATGAGAGAGTTCATTTTATATGTGAGGGATTGATTCATCTCATTTCATGCTTCTATGCTTGCCAAAATTCCAAACTTCTCTCCTTCATTCATTCTCCACCTCCACCATCATCAAGGCAACTTGATAACCCCAAAAGAGACATAGTATTCTACACTAGTCTACCGCAAGCCTTGGACGCATCGGCTAGCCAACTTCGCGCCCGAGTTGCCTCGGTCCAGAGGTGGGAGCCCGTAAACGAACCCGGCTACATGGTGCCCTTTCCGACGAGGACGTGACGGACGGAGATTCCACAGGAGATCGGAGTGGAGACGAAGACCGAAGGACACAGATCGCATGGTATACTTCTCTACTCTTATTTTAGTTTGCTAGTTGCTAGGTTAATGGCCCGATCCGGGTTAAAAGTGCGCGGTGGTGCCGGTTTGCTAGTTTGCAAAGTTTTTGTTTCCGCGTTTCCGGCGTCGGATCGACGGCCGGGGCGCCGCCGCAGACTTAAAGCGTGAATGTCCATATTCTCGTGCTGCTTTTGATGTGTGTTATCCATCGATGCAAACGTGAGGCATTTGGCCATGGCACAGTCAGCGTCCCATGTCTTGCGGACTTCAATATCCGCAACTGAGGATTTTGGACCTGGGACGGGCAGGGCTGGAGCCGTGAGGACATATGATACCTTATCATAAGTCAAGGCAATGTTCAGATTCCTCAGCCAGTCCTTATAATTGGTCCCATTCAGTTTATTTTTATCTAGTAGAAGCTTGAGTCCAGTCATGGGTATCTGCCATTAAGAGAGAGAAAAGAATACACTCAGCGAAAGCTCTTGCAAAGATAAGATTGGTTATTATCTTGTCTAATCGATGTCTCCCACTGCTTTAATCAAGTTTTTCTTTCAAACCTTAAAAATAAAACTAGCCAGGATTAATTACAGTCTACAACTTCGCCAACCGTTCAGCCAGGCCAGTGTCGGTACTTGAGGGAGGTTCCCCGTGCTTTCGCACGGACCTAATTAAAGTAAATCTCGTCTTCCCAGAGGCGTAGCCCCGTTAACACCTTTCTAGACACCTGATGGGTTAGCTAATTGTAAACTGCAAAACTCATCTGGGAGCAACTATTGCCCACAGTGGGATCGGGATCCAACCATCATATGGAAGGTATGCAATCTCATTGCAAATTTCAACTATTGAAATTCCCGATGTGGTTTTTACCCCTAGTACCTATGACCTTAACTATGGTCAACAAATCATAAGTACTCGTCAAGTTCTACCCGTCATTTCTTGATTAATTAGACCCACTCATATGACCCTTAACTATGGTCAACAAAGTCGCATGAATGTCCTAATCAATCTGCATCATATGCAGTGTAGGAAGACATCACTTAGCTACCGTACACTACGCTTTAACTATAGTCAACAAACGTAGCACGAATACTAAGTACTCAACTTCCTAAAATGGCGGAGGGTTGCGGATGATTTTTAAGAAAATCTTTAACGCTTTGAACTTGAGATCGTCGTAGAATCAAATGGTTTTCAAAAAGAGTGGCTTAAGCTCCGCAGTTTTGAAAAGTAGCTTTTTCATAAAGAGCCGAGTGGTTTTCAAATCCGATTCTACAACATCTTTTTAGGTTTATTTTCTTTACATTAATCATATTAATGTAGCCCCATCATTTAAGTCCTTAAGCCAATCACAGAAAAGAAACGAAAACACAACGTACGCTTATGCCATCCGCATTCGCCGCAATGTTCCGTTATGCACCGTTAGGTTACTTAACTAACGGCATACCGGGACGGAACTAGCGCCGGTGTAAAACATAAGCAACGTCTACTATATATCTTATATATAATATATCATTCATCTCAGATATCACATCACAGAATACAGGCAGCAAAAACACAGATATGATAATATAGGATATACTAGGATGTCCGTATTTAGTATTTAGCCAATAATAGAAAATACGGATTCCACAGTCGCGATGAATAGCCAAGCCCACACCCCTAGACCCCTACGAGAGCGGCAAGCGACCCTACCAATTCTGGAGTTTAGGAGACCCAGTCTCGACTCCTCGAGATGGCCACCATTTGAACCCCAGAACCCGGTCACTTGTGCTCCCCTCCTTGGGTCTATCCTAATGCGGAAAAGTAAATAATATACAACACTGGTGACATCAACCTCAACCCGGAAGTGCCCCAAATAAAAGAATATTACATTACATTTGAATTTTACATGGATGAAAAGAAAACTCTCATCTCACATAAAAATAAACCCCGGCTATTCAATCGCGACAATCCTGCACATCATATCTCAGCAACACATAATATCATATATCATCAACGTAAGTAAGTATGTGTACCCCCATTGTCGTTGATGTATAGCAACGAAACCGGCGATATGCGACATACTACACTTACGGTCACAGAAAAGAAAGTGTAAAACTACAACATTTGGAATCCACAATCACTTTAGACATCGTAAATCCGAAATATCACATACTTCGCATTTTATGCCTAACTATATGAATTCCACATATTGTATCACATTCCAGATAAATAGACAGTATTAAACTTTTCGATCGAATAATCAAATACCCAAGATTTCCTTAATAGCTCAACACTTGAGCGGAGTTCAAAAATCCCGGAACATATCACAGTAGTAGCGGTCCAGCCGTAGAAGGGTCAAGCCAACGCCTCACATGTGGCATGCCGTACTTCCCCAAACCCTAAGGTTTAGAGGCAGTTCAGACGGTCACATAATCAAGTTAAGGTTTGTGTTCTTCTAGAGGGTCCACCACATTACTTGCACGTATTTCCGAAAGATTTAAACTCGAGAAAAATTCAACACTTGAAAGGTTTTCGTGCAGGGAAAAAGTGAGTTAATGATATCCGTTCGAACTTTTTAATACTTTCTAAATTACCCGAAAACAGCACGAAATTAAATTTTCCGATCGAATCAAAGAATCCAAAATAATCCCCAGAACACTCAACACTTGAGTCAGATTAAAAATACCCAAAAATATGTACAAGTAGATAAGAACATTACTGTACAAAAACGAGGCTATATTACTTCTGTACGGCCGCGGATCCGCGGCCAAAGCGAGGTATGGCCGCGGTTCCGCGGCGGTATGTACGGATTATGGCGTCGGTTTTTACAGTATTGCTTACATTTTCCTGCTGAATTTTTTAAGTATTTTTACTTCTGAAAAAACACAGTTTTAAAAAAATGTCCAGAGAAGGGTCTAATTCCGTACTTCGGAGTTCGATCGGAGTTTTAACTTCGCCTAAATGTCGCCTAAGGCTCTAGCTTGGCTGTGATACCATGAAGGGTTTCCTACAGCACCACTACAAGGGTTTGGAGGCAACACACATGCCATATTTGAATTTTTATGGTGCTAAAGAAACTATCTTAAGGATCATGCTAGAAAATTTAGGGCAACATAACTTTAACATGAACACAAGTAGTAAAAGCTAGGGTTTTAAGAGTACAACCTTTGTAGCTCCCTACGCTAGACTCCTTGGCTACTTGAGGGTTGGAAAAAGGTTCGCTTGAGATCCTCTAGGTCCACGACGATCCACCTGTAAGTCGATGTACTACACCCCAGAACTTGTGGGGAGGCGGAATTTTCAAAAACGATCTTGTTTAGTGAACGAACATCGACTAACCGCTTGAATCGAAGCTAAACTATAAATAACCAAACACAAAGTGTTTCTAAACTACTGTGTTTAGGGATTATACCTAATGAACCAACTCCTTCGTCTTTACGATCTCCTTGTCCTCCTCGGCCTTCTCTAGGTAGTAGACGATCCACCCGAGAGCAAAACTCCAAGCTAAACCTCTAAACTTGAGGCAACTAACCTTCTTGGATTGCTAATCAAAGAAGCTAGGATGAAATAGAGTGATAGTTATGGATTGATTAGTCTTACTAACCCTTGTACTCAACTCATGAGAAGGGAGGATTAGTCTTTGAAGAGGGAGAGCTTGAGGAGAGAGAAGGTGAGAATGAATTATGATGAGAATAGTAATGTATCATAATAAATATGAAGCATTCTTATTTTTGAGAAAAAGAATAATACATAATGAATAAGCATGCTTCACAAATATCTAATGGTGATTCATTGTCATGACTCACTAAGCATTTATCATGCATTAATGATATGCATGAATCACCCTCATGACTCACTAAACTCATTTAATTCAAATGACACCTAAACCTCCTTAGTCACCACCTTCTAGAAGCTTCTCGAGTAATTACGAGAACGCCCCTCCGATCCGTAAAAATACGGAAAAACTTTAGACTGTATAAATCCAATAACCGGATACCAGTAACTGGCTTAAACCAAAGCCAACTGGTAAAAACTGTCCGAAAGTCGTACGCGCGTAAACGCACGTATGCGTCCGAACCCTTTGTCGCAAAACCATGCGACCTCTATATCGTTTTGCCTGGAGTAGGAAACTCTCTGTGTGGGACTCTAGAGACTCGACTACTACGCTGGCAGTGGGTTTAACCACAGACCGCAAGCGGCACTAGCTGTACGTAACGGTCCCCAGGTAGTTGTCGATAAGAAGGCCGATGAGGAAACCCATCCGAACTCCTACTGAGTCTGATGTGACAATCTCCATACAGTCCGGTCCGTTCGTCCAAGACTATCGCATATCGGGCCTAGGGGGGCGGCAAGCGTCAGTCCCCTAATAGCGGTATAAGTCGTGTCGGAGGGAAGCCCATTACACCCTGAGAAACTACTGGAACCTACCAGCAAATCTCGCTTGCCCTGGCCAGGGACTTTGCGTAATGGCTCTCTGACACAGCACGATATCTACTCCCAATACCGGGAGGGACGAATCCTGTCTAACCGCCACTGCCTCCAAGTGCTCGGGACTGCACCCAACTGCTACCTGTTTGCACGACTCTTTTGAGCCGTGGTAGGGTAGCAATCTAAGAACAGTGGGACACACTCGAGGCGAAGTAGCAGTGTCAAGTCTGCGGACTATGCTGTACTCATGTCACCTGGGAACTGCTCACTGACGACTGGTATCAAACCAACCAACAGTTCCCTGTGAGTCCTGTCCGGTGTACCCGTAACCTAACGAGCACCTGCATACTATCTCCAGTACGACGTACCGACGGCTGTGGGACAGACCATCTCCCCAACTGGGATGAGAAGCGTACACACCAGTCTACTCCGGAGTATCGATGCTCTGTCTCGATAATCCAACGACCAGGGACCTGAATAAGGATGTGCTTGTAGACTACCCAGCCCCCACTAGTGTGACTGCCATCACAACGCTGGTAGACAAGCAAGATCCTAAGAGCTCTATCAATACGTACACTCACATATTAAGATAGAAAAACCAAGTAGCATACTACCATGTTTAGCAAGACTGTTATATACATGTGAATATCCCAAGCTTCCATTAAGTAATATACAAACTAGTATGATACAGTAATGGCCTTCTAGGGCATAAACACTAACAATCTCCCACTTGCACTAGGGCCATGTACTGGCATATCGTAGACCGATGATCTCGAGTAGCCTCTCGAACTGAATCTGAGGTAGGGCCTTCGTGAATGGATCAGCAATGTTCTCTTCAGAAGCAACTCTCCGAACCTCGATCTCCTGACGATCAATGATCTCCCTGATCAGGTGATACCGCCTCAAGATGTGTCTGGACTTCTGATGGGACCTTGGTTCCTTCGCTAAAGCTATAGCTCCGTTGTTGTCGCAATACAGAGGTATTGGATCAACTATGGTAGGAACCACCTGAAGTTCTGTTAGGAACTTCTTCATCCAGACTGCTTCTTTTGCGGCATCGCAAGCAGCTATATACTCCGCTTCCATCGTCGAGTCAGCAACGGTGTCCTGCTTGGAGCTCTTCCAGCATACCGCCCCTCCATTGAGGGTAAAGACATAACCCGACATGGACTTGGAATCGTCCTTATCACTCTGAAAGCCGGAATCAGCAAAGGCCTCTAACCTGAGGTCTTTTCCGCCGTAAACCAAAAACATCTCCTTAGTCCTCCTCAGGTACTTGAGAATGTTCTTTACTGCTATCCAGTGCTTCTCCCCTGGGTCTGACTGATACCGGCTTACCACGCTCAGTGCGTAAGCTACATCTGGTCTGGTACACAACATCGCATACATTATAGAGCCTACCGCAGAAGCGTAGGGTATAATAGACATGCGTTCCCTTTCCAAATCAGTCTTGGGAGACATCTCTTTGGAGAGGGTGATTCCGTGACAAGCCGGTAGATTACCGCGCTTAGAATCTTCCATACTGAATCTTTTCAGTACAGTGTCGATATACCTGGACTGCGAAAGTCCCAACATCCTCTTGGATCTATCACGATAGATCCGGATCCCCAGAATGTACGAGGCATCACCCAGGTCTTTCATGGAGAACCTGTGTGACAAGAATCCTTTGACAGATTGTAGCATAGGAATGTCATTTCCTATCAATAGAATGTCATCCACGTACAAGACGAGGAATACGACACTTCTTGCTACAACTTTACTATATATGCACGGTTCATCTGGATTTTTGATAAAGTCATATTCTTTGACTGTCTCATCAAAACAGATGTTCCAACTCCGCGATGCCTGCTTTAGTCCATAAATGGACTTAAGCAGCTTGCATACTTTCCCGCTGCTCCCACTCTGATTGAAACCCTCTGGCTGATCCATATAGACGCTCTCTTCTAAATTTCCATTCAGAAAAGCCGTCTTTACGTCCATCTGCCAGATTTCATAATTATGGAAGGCAGCAATAGCAAGAAGGACCCGAATGGATTTGAGCATAGCCACTAGAGCAAAAGTTTCGTCATAGTCCAAACCAGGTCTTTGACGAAAACCCTTTGCAACAAGTCTAGCCTTATAGGTTTCTACCTGTCCATCTACACCAATCTTTTTCTTGAAGATCCATTTGCATCCTATGGGTTTTACCCCATCTGGAGCAAAGTCCAAAGTCCATACTTTGTTGGTGTACATGGACTCCATTTCGGTCCGCATTGCATCTAGCCATCGTACCGAGTCGCCGCTCTGGATGGCCTGCTGGAAGTCAGTAGGTTCATCATCATCTATGATGCAATCCTCTCTATCCCCATCTATGAGAAAACCATAGTATCTCTCAGGCGGATGAGACGGCCTACTACTCCTGCGGAGAGGTGCGGGAATGTCCTGTTCTTCTTGAACTCCTGGTTCTACCAAACTTTCAGTAGCAGTTTGTGGTTCTGGAATTTCTTCCAGTTCTATTTCGCTCCCACTTGATTCCTTTTCTAAAAACTGATGTTCTAGAAAATGGGCATTACGAGAAACAAATACCTTTTGTTCCTCTGCGTAATAGAAATAATATCCCTTGGAGTTCTTTGGATATCCCACAAACAAACATTTTACTGATCGTGCCTTGAGCTTGTCCACATGCTGCTTTTTAACAAAAGCTGTGTAAGTCCACGTTGCGACCCCCGGTTCTTACGGGGAGGCGGAAACGGTATAAAATCAAAATTTTAACGCAAGAGGCAACATGGACTAAGCTAGGTCGGGATCGTTACCTAAACTAAAACTAGCAAACTTAGCTAAAGGGAGTTAGCTACTCGGATGAAGATGGTTATACCTAGACTTGAACTCCTTCGTCTTCAAACTTTGTAGAGGTTGATGGTTCTACTTTGTCGCCTTCTTCCGTCGAAGATGGATCCACCTCGAAGGCTCGACCTTTGGGCTCTTTCTCGTACTTGGAGTGAACTAGAATCGCCGGCTTGCTAGACCCTTGATCCTAGAGTGAGTAGAGAGTGTCTAAGGGTTGCTTTTGTTTTTCAAGAGAAGGATTCTCAACTCATGAGAAGGTTTCTCTTGACTAGAGGAAAAAGAAGATGAAGTGAAGAGAGAGAGTGAATATGATAGAATGAGCTATCATTTCCTTTCTTGCAACCATAATGCAAAAAGAAAATGAATTATCAAAATAATAATAATCAAAATGAAAAGGTTGATGGAAAGTTTTAGAATGACTAATATCATTACAAGCATTAAATGAAAATGCAAGAATCAAGAGCATCTTTCTCTTGTAATGATAATGGTCAAATGTTCAACCATGGTCAACAAGTCAACCATGGTCAACAAGTCAACAAAAACTAACCATGACACAATTTCATTTTATTATATATTATTAAATGATATAATACAAATCCATTAGGGTTTGGAAAAATACAACTGTCAACTGTGCATACGCACCCGTTCCGAAACCCTAATGAAAAATCATCTTCCTCCTCCTCAAAAAGAACTGTGCATACACACCTGCATTCTTGTTCCGAGGAACATGAATACTGAGAGATAAAAGCAACCCCAAATACTATACCAGTATCCGGCTCAAACCAGAGCCCGCTGGTAAAATCTGTCCGGACTCCAAACGTGCACAAGTGCGCGGATGAGAACGAACCCTGTCGCAAAACCATGCGACCTCTACTCTGTTTTGCCCAGAGGCGAATACCCTCTGTGTGGGACTCTAAAGACTCGACACTACGCTGGCAGTGGGTTTAACCACAGACCGCAAGCGGCACTAGCTGTGCGTAACGGTCCCCAGGTAGATGTCGACAAGAAGGCTGACGAGGTGAAACCCCATCTGTACTCCTACTGAGTCTGAATGTGACAGTCTCCGTACAGTCCGGTCTGTTCGTCTGATACATCGCATGGCGGGCCTAGGGGGCGGTAAACGTCAGTCCCCCAATAGCGGTACAAGTCGTGCCGGAGCGAAGCCCAAAACACCCTGAGATAACACTGGAAACCTACCAGTATATCTCGTTTGCCCTGGCCAGGGACTACTCGTGTAATGGCTCTCCTAGACACAGCGCGATGTCAACCCCCAATACCGGGAGAGACGAATCCTGTCTAACCGTCACTGCCTCCAAGTGCTTCGGGACTGCACCCAACCACCACCTGTTTGCACGACTCCTTTGAGCCGTGGTAGGGTAGTGATCAAAGTGCAGTGGGAACACACTTGAGGCGAAGTGCCAGTGTCAAGTCAGCGGACTAAGCTGTACTCATGTCACTTGGGAACTGATGACTGACGATAGGTATAATACCAACCTGTCAGTTCCCGACGAGTCCTGTCCAGTGTACTCGTAACCCAACGAGCACCCGTATACTATCTCCAGTACGACGTACTGATGGCTGTGGGACAGACCATCTCCCACACTGGGATGAGAAGCGCATACGCTAGTCTACTCCGGAGTATCGATGCCCTGTCTCGATAGTCCTGCGACTAGGGACCTGTATAAGGATGTGCTTATAGATTACCCAGCCCCCACTAGTGTGACTGCCATCACAACGCTGGTAATCAAGCAAAGATCCTAAGGGCTCCACTAATGCGTATAAGTGATATACTGAAATAAACACAAGTACACATTGAAGTAGAAACAAACCAAGTAGCATACTACTATTTTGAGCAAGATTGTATATACAAGGTGAATATCCCAAGCATCCATTAAGTAATATACAAACTAGTATGATACAGTAATGGCCTCTAGGGCATATACACTAACAATCTCCCACTTGCACTAAGGCCATGTACTGGCGTATCGAAGACCTATCATCTCGATCAGCCGCTCGAACTGAGTCTGGGGCAAGGCCTTGGTGAATGGATCTGCAGTGTTGTCTTCTGAAGCGACTCTCCGAACCTCGATCTCCTTGCGATCCACGATCTCCCTGATCAGGTGATACCGCCTCAAGATGTGCCTGGATCTCTGATGGGACCTGGGTTCCTTCGCTAAAGCTATAGCCCCGTTGTTGTCGCAATACAGAGGTATTGGATCAACAATGGACGGAACCACCTGAAGTTCTTTCAAGAACTTCCTCATCCAGACAGCTTCTTTTGCGGCATCAGATGCAGCGATGTATTCCGCTTCCATCGTCGAGTCTGCAACGGTTTCCTGTTTGGAACTCTTCCAACACACCGCCCCTCCATTGAGGGTGAAGACAAAACCCGACATGGACTTGGAATCATCCTTGTCACTCTGGAAGCTGGAGTCAGCAAAGGCCTCGATCTGGAGGTCTTTTCCGCCATACACCAAGAACATCTCCTTAGTCCTTCTCAGGTACTTGAGAATGTTCTTTACTGCTATCCAGTGTTTCTCCCCAGGGTTAGACTGATACCGGCTTACCACGCTCAGTGCATAAGCTACATCCGGTCTGGTACACAACATCGCATACATTATAGAGCCTACCGCAGAAGCGTAGGGTATAATAGACATGCGATCCCTCTCCAAATCAGTCTTGGGAGACATCTCTTTAGAGAGGGTGATCCCGTGACAAGCCGGTAGGTTACCGCGCTTGGAATCTTCCATAGCGAATCTTTTTACTATGGTGTCGATGTACCTGGACTGAGAAAGTCCCAATATCCTCTTGGATCTATCACGATGGATCCGGATCCCCAGGATGTATGAGGCATCACCCAGGTCTTTCATGGAGAACCTTTGTGACAAGAACCCCTTGACAGATTGTAGCATAGGAATATCATTTCCTATTAAGAGAATGTCATCCACGTATAAAACGAGGAATACTACAGTTCTCGCTACAAATCTACTATAGATGCATGGTTCATCTGGATTTTTGATAAAGCCAAATTCCTTGACCGTCTCATCAAAACAGATGTTCCAACTCCGCGATGCCTGCTTTAGTCCATAGATGGACTTAAGCAACTTGCACACCTTTCCGCTGCTCCCACTCTGATTGAAACCCTCTGGCTGATCCATATAGACACACTCCTCTAAATTTCCATTTAGAAAAGCGGTTTTTACGTCCATCTGCCAAATCTCATAATCGTGGAAGGCAGCAATGGCAAGAAGGATCCGAATGGATTTTAGCATGGCTACTGGAGAAAAGGTTTCGTCATAGTCCAAGCCAGGTCTTTGACGAAAACCCTTTGCTACCAGCCTAGCTTTATAGGTCTCAACCTGTCCATCTACACCAATCTTCCTTTTGAAGATCCACTTGCATCCTACGGGTTTTACCCCGTCTGGAGCAATGTCCAACGTCCATACCTTGTTGGTGTACATGGACTCCATTTCGGTCCGCATTGCATCCAGCCATTTCACTGAGTCAACGCTCTGAACGGCCTGCTGGAAGCTAGTAGGCTCATCATAATCTATGATGCAATCCTCTCTATCCCCGTCTATGAGAAAACCGCAGTATCTCTCGGGCGGATGAGACTGCCTACTACTCCTGCGGAGCGGCGTAGGAATGTCCTGTTCTGTTGAACCCTCTGGTTCCACTAACCTTTCAGTAATAGTCTGTGGTTCTGGAATTTCTTCCAGTTCTACTGCGCTCCCACTAATCTCCTTTTCCAAGAACTGGTGTTCTAGAAAGTGGGCATTACGAGAAACAAGGACTTTTTGTTCCTCTGCGTAGTAGAAAAGATACCCCCTGGTGTTCTTTGGGTATCCCACAAACTTGCACAGTACTGAGCGTGCCTCGAGCTTGTCCGCATGCTGCTTTTTGACAAAAGCCGGACATCCCCAGATCTTCAGATATTGAAGATAGGGTTTCTTCCCACTCCACATCTCATATGGAGTAGTAGGCACAGTTTTAGTAGGAACTCGGTTCAAAAGGTACGCAGCTGATTCTAGCGCATACCCCCAGAATGATCGCGGCAACTCAGCGTTACTCATCATGGACCGCACCATATCCAATAGGGTGCGGTTCCGTCTCTCCGATACACCGTTATGTTGCGGGGTGTAAGGAGGAGTAAGCTGAGAGAGAATTCCGTTCTCTTTTAAATAGTCCAGGAACTCGGCACTTAAGTATTCTCCACCTCGATCCGATCTTAGAATCTTAATACTTTTGCCGGTCTGTTTCTCTACTTCATTCTTATACTCCTGGAATTTTCCAAAGGCCTCGGACTTATGTTTCATTAAGAAGACATAACCGTACCTTGAGAAGTCATCCGTAAAAGTAATGAAGTAAGAATGTCCGCTTCGGGCATGTGTAGACATTGGACCGCACACGTCACTGTGTACGAGTCCCAAGAGCTCGCTCGCTCTTACTCCATGTCCAGTAAACGGAGTCTTTGTCATCTTTCCCTTGAGACAGGATTGACAAGTGGCATACGACTGATATTCGAACGCATTCAAATACCCTTCTGTATGTAACTTCGTCAACCTTCTCTCATTGATGTGACCCAATCTACAATGCCATAAGAAAGTCTGATTTATTTCTGGAGACTTTCTTTTGTGTGTATTCTGGACATTAAAAATCTGTGGTTGGTTTAACACGTATATACCATTACTCAGAGTACCTGACCCAATCAATACTTGATTAAGGTGAATGTTTACAACATTACTTACAAACGCAAATTCATAACCTTCTTTAGAAACTAAAGATACAGAAATGATATTACAAGTTGCGTTGGGTACAAAAAAGCAATTACGCAAAACCAAAACATGTCGATCTGACATTCCCAGGTGATAGTCCCCCACGGCTTTAGCATCCATGCTAGCTCCGTTCGCAACTCTGAGGGTCATGTCACCTGCCTTCAAATCCCTACGGTTTCTCAACGCCTGCAAAGAATTACAGATATGAGATCCTGATCCGGTATCCAATACCCAGGAAGTAGAGTTTATTGAAAGACAGTTTTCAATAACATACACACCTGAAGCTGAAGCTGCAACCTGCTTCAATTCCTGTGTTCTGGCCTTCCAGGCCCTGCAATCATTCTTCCAGTGTCCTTTCTTATGACAAAAGAAGCATTCTTCCTTATCCACAAGCTTCCCCGCTATCTTTGTTGCTTTACCTTTTCCCTTCGTATCCACTTTACCAACACCGCCCCTTGGTTTGGCGGGGGCCTTCTTCTTCTTTCCCTTGGCTTTCGCCTTGTACCTAGAAGAAGATGATCCTCCTACAAACAAAGTGGATGTTTCCCTACCTTTCTGTAGGGTGCCCTCTGCGCTCCTCAGCAGGTTGAGGAGCTCTGAAAGTTCAACCTCCTTTTCTTGTAGGTTGAAGTTCATTATAAACTGGGCGTAAGTGGAAGGAAGGGACTGGAGAACTATATCCGTATATAGCTCACTCTCCAATGTGATCCCTAGGTCAGCGAGCTCCTCAATGTAGCCGATCATCTTTAGCACATGCTCGGCTACTGATGATCCGACGGCCATTCTTGTCGAAAATAACTTTTTCGACGCTTCGTATCTTGCGATACGTGATTGCTCTCCATACAGTTCTTTTGCATGGAGCAATATGGACTCCATGTCCATATTCTCATGCCTCCTCTGATGTTCGTTGTCCATCGAGGCAAGCAGGAGGCACTTGGCCTTCGCGCTATCAATCTCCCAAGTCTTGCGGATTTCCTTATCCGCGATACTGGAAGTTGGACCAGGGACAGGGGGAGCTTTGGTGGTAAGAAGATACCCCAGCTTGTCATAAGTGATTGCTATCTTGACATTCCTGAGCCAATCTTTGTAGTTTGGCCCTGTCAGCTTGTTTTTATCTAGGAGTAACTTAAGTCCAGTCATGTTGATTGGTCGCTGCAATTAGGAGAGAGAAGAAGAAACACTCAGCATGATGCTCTTGCAAGTTTAGAGTGGTTTTTAGTTTGTCTAAACAGGATGGCTCCCACTGTTTCTCGAATCCCTCCTCAAACCATAAAGGAAGAATTAGTCAGGATCAATCCCACCGCACAATACTTGCTTAACCGTTCAGCCAGGCCGGTGTCGGTACTTCGAGGGAGGTTTTCCAACGCTTTCGCGAAGTTCCTTAATTAAATAACCTCTTTTCCCTGGGGGCGTAACCCCGCTAACACCTTTCTAGGCACCTACTAGGTTTATAGCATTGATCGTTTAGTGAGAAATTTCCCGAGGAGTAGCATATACTCACAGTAGGATCGGGATCCAAATATCATCGCGTGATGAAACTGAAGGAATCCTACCAGAATCACCACACTCCAAATGGTATGCAAATCTAGCAAGTTTCAGTACTTATGAAACTCCCGATGTGGATTTTTGCCCCATGCTCTTATGACCTTGGCGTGAGGTCAAAATGTCATAAGTCACATGTCAAGTTCGTCCCATCATTATCCAGGTTAATTTGAATCCACCCGTACATACCCTTGACGTAGGCCAAAATGGCAGTACGACTGTCTCAAACCAACGCATTCTATCTATGCAACAGATAAATATCCGGCAGCTACCAATCACTATGCCTTGGCGTGAGGTCAAAATACATAGCTTGAATACTACCGTACATTTAACTGAAATGATGGAGGGCTACGAATGGTTTTGGCGAAACCGTGAACGTAGTGAACTTGATATAGTCGATGGAACGAGATAGCTTTTAGAAGGAGTGGCTCAAGCTCCTCATTTAAAAGTTATTTTTGAAAAGAACCGAGTGGTTTTTCGAAAGTGTTCCAACGACTTTAACTTGGTTTATTATCTTGCATTAGTTCTTTTAATGCGTGATATTCTTGCATTAGTACTTTTAATGCGTCCCATCATATAACCCTACCATTGCAGAAAACAACCAAAATATGACGTACGCTTATGCCATTCGCATTCGCCACTGGGCCCCGTCATTACCCGTTAGGTTACTTAACTAACGACAGAGCGGGGGCTGGGCTAGCGCGTCTGTAAAACATAAGCAACGCCTAAATAGTAAGCAATGATAGACATTACAGATCACAGATGAATGCATTGGATATACTAGCAATCCGCAATCCTTTCGAGCCTGAAACGAAAAGCGGATAACACGGTCGCGGTGAATAGCCAAATACCCCACCCAAGACCCCTACGGGTGCGGCAAACTACCCGCCAAGTACTCGGTAGTTTGTGCACCCCTCCATGGGTCTATCCTAGGAGCAAAAACAGTAAAAAGAATTATACAATGACGGCTACAACCCCGACCCGGTTGTGCGGCCAAACAAATAATAATTATTACATCAATTTACATTTACAATGAATGAAAGAAAAACAAAAGCTCATCTCACATCCACCCCGGCTATTCACCCGCGACAGTCCAACACATTCATATACACATTCCAGCACATTACAGATCATGTATAACCCCGACTAATCGACTTATAGCGATTAGCCGACGTTCAATACATGCAAGCATCACAGATATAACCATCATAGTCAAAGTGCAGTGAAGTTCGGAAAAAATACGGAATTATAGGACCCCAAAAGGAAATTTCTTTTCTGGAAAATCTGGGCACATATAATATATTTTAAAAATCCCAAAACCAACACACAAACACACTGCACGAAAAACGATGCAGAGAAGACACCAAGTCGCGGCTGTTCCGCGGCGGCTAAGAAGGGTCACGCGGCGGAAGCGCGGCACTTTAGGCGAATCACAGTATCGTTTTTCTTGGGTGTTCACACAAAACCCTGAGCCGAATTTACAAGTGTAAAGTTTTTCATTTTGAGCAGAAAAAATTTCAACAGAAACTCAGTTTTTGTGATTATCCGGTTTTGTGATTTTTTTCGGTTCCGAACTTCGTTACACTTCACTACTAAGCTAGTTTAAGTTTAGTTAGGCTCTGATACCACTGTAAGTCCACGTTGCGACCCCCGGTTCTTACGGGGAGGCGGAAACGGTATAAAATCAAAATTTTAACGCAAGAGGCAACATGGACTAAGCTAGGTCGGGATCGTTACCTAAACTAAAACTAGCAAACTTAGCTAAAGGGAGTTAGCTACTCGGATGAAGATGGTTATACCTAGACTTGAACTCCTTCGTCTTCAAACTTTGTAGAGGTTGATGGTTCTACTTTGTCGCCTTCTTCCGTCGAAGATGGATCCACCTCGAAGGCTCGACCTTTGGGCTCTTTCTCGTACTTGGAGTGAACTAGAATCGCCGGCTTGCTAGACCCTTGATCCTAGAGTGAGTAGAGAGTGTCTAAGGGTTGCTTTTGTTTTTCAAGAGAAGGATTCTCAACTCATGAGAAGGTTTCTCTTGACTAGAGGAAGAAGAAGATGAAGTGAAGAGAGAGAGTGAATATGATAGAATGAGCTATCATTTCCTTTCTTGCAACCATAATGCAAAAAGAAAATGAATTATCAAAATAATAATAATCAAAATGAAAAGGTTGATGGAAAGTTTTAGAATGACTAATATCATTACAAGCATTAAATGAAAATGCAAGAATCAAGAGCATCTTTCTCTTGTAATGATAATGGTCAAATGTTCAACCATGGTCAACAAGTCAACCATGGTCAACAAGTCAACAAAAACTAACCATGACACAATTTCATTTTATTATATATTATTAAATGATATAATACAAATCCATTAGGGTTTGGAAAAATACAACTGTCAACTGTGCATACGCACCCGTTCCGAAACCCTAATGAAAAATCATCTTCCTCCTCCTCAAAAAGAACTGTGCATACACACCTGCATTCTTGTTCCGAGGAACATGAATACTGAGAGATAAAAGCAACCCCAAATACTATACCAGTATCCGGCTCAAACCAGAGCCCGCTGGTAAAATCTGTCCGGACTCCAAACGTGCACAAGTGCGCGGATGAGAACGAACCCTGTCGCAAAACCATGCGACCTCTACTCTGTTTTGCCCAGAGGCGAATACCCTCTGTGTGGGACTCTAAAGACTCGACACTACGCTGGCAGTGGGTTTAACCACAGACCGCAAGCGGCACTAGCTGTGCGTAACGGTCCCCAGGTAGATGTCGACAAGAAGGCTGACGAGGTGAAACCCCATCTGTACTCCTACTGAGTCTGAATGTGACAGTCTCCGTACAGTCCGGTCTGTTCGTCTGATACATCGCATGGCGGGCCTAGGGGGCGGTAAACGTCAGTCCCCCAATAGCGGTACAAGTCGTGCCGGAGCGAAGCCCAAAACACCCTGAGATAACACTGGAAACCTACCAGTATATCTCGTTTGCCCTGGCCAGGGACTACTCGTGTAATGGCTCTCCTAGACACAGCGCGATGTCAACCCCCAATACCGGGAGAGACGAATCCTGTCTAACCGTCACTGCCTCCAAGTGCTTCGGGACTGCACCCAACCACCACCTGTTTGCACGACTCCTTTGAGCCGTGGTAGGGTAGTGATCAAAGTGCAGTGGGAACACACTTGAGGCGAAGTGCCAGTGTCAAGTCAGCGGACTAAGCTGTACTCATGTCACCTGGGAACTGATGACTGACGATAGGTATAATACCAACCTGTCAGTTCCCGACGAGTCCTGTCCAGTGTACTCGTAACCCAACGAGCACCCGTATACTATCTCCAGTACGACGTACTGATGGCTGTGGGACAGACCATCTCCCACACTGGGATGAGAAGCGCATACGCTAGTCTACTCCGGAGTATCGATGCCCTGTCTCGATAGTCCTGCGACTAGGGACCTGTATAAGGATGTGCTTATAGATTACCCAGCCCCCACTAGTGTGACTGCCATCACAACGCTGGTAATCAAGCAAAGATCCTAAGGGCTCCACTAATGCGTATAAGTGATATACTGAAATAAACACAAGTACACATTGAAGTAGAAACAAACCAAGTAGCATACTACTATTTTGAGCAAGATTGTATATACAAGGTGAATATCCCAAGCATCCATTAAGTAATATACAAACTAGTATGATACAGTAATGGCCTCTAGGGCATATACACTAACAAGCTGGACATCCCCAAACCTTCATATGTTGAAGATGGGGTTTCTTCCCAGTCCACATCTGATATGGAGTGGTAGGCACAGTCTTGGTAGGAGCCCTGTTCAAAATATATGCCGCTGATTCTAGCGCATAATCCCAGAAAGATCGCGGTAACTCAGCATTACTCATCATGGATCGTACCATATCCAATAGGGTTCGATTCCGTCTCTCCGATACACCGTTATGCTGTGGAGTGTATGGAGGAGTAAGCTGAGAGAGAATTCCTTTCTCTTTTAGGTAACCTAGGAACTCGGCACTTAAGTATTCTCCACCTCGATCAGATCTTAGTGTCTTAATACTTTTGCCTGTTTGGTTTTCTACTTCATTCTTATACTCTTGGAATTTCTCAAAAGCCTCGGATTTATGTTTCATCAGATAAATGAATCCGTATCTTGAGTAATCATCCGTGAAAGTAATGAAATAGGAAAAACCACCTCTCGCATGTGTAGGCATTGGACCGCATACATCGCTGTGTATGAGTCCTAAGAGCTCGCTCGCTCTTACTCCTTGTCCAGTAAATGGAGTCTTTGTCATCTTTCCTTTGAGACAAGATTGACAAGTGTCATAAGTTTGATATTCGAACGAGTCCAAATATCCTTCTCTATGCAACTTAGTCAACCTTCTCTCATTGATGTGACCCAGTCTACAATGCCATAAGAAAGCTTTATTTAAATCTGGAGACTTTCTTTTTAGTGTGTTCTGGACGTTGAAAATTTGGAGTTGGTTTAAAACATATATACCGTTATTTAGGGTACCGGACCCAATCAAACCATGATTTAGGTGGATGTTGACAACATCTCTTATAAACGTGAAATCATAACCTTTATTTGATAACAAGGAAACTGATATGATATTACACGTTAAGCTTGGTACAAAATAACAGTTATGTAAAACCAAAATATGTCCACTCGTCAATCCTAGGTGATAATCCCCGACGGACGCAGCTCCCACGCTAGCTCCGTTAGCAACCCTGAGGATCATATCACCTTCCTTCAGCACTCTACGGTTTCTCAGTGCCTGCAATGAATTGCAAATATGAGATCCTGATCCGGTATCCAATACCCAGGAAGTAGAGTTGATCGACAGACAATTCTCAATTACAAACACACCTGAAGTCGAAGCCACAGCTTGCTTCGGTTCCTGGTTCTTGGCGTTCCACGCCTTGCAATCCTTCTTCCAGTGCCCTTTCCTGTGACAATGGAAGCACTCATTCTGGCCCACTACCGGTACCGCAAACTTTTTCTTTCCCTTCTTTCCCACCTTACTAACACCTCCTCTAGGTTTGGGTGCGGCCTTCTTCTTCCTTCCTTTGGCCCTAGCCTTGGACCCGGAAGAAGATGCACCGCCAACAAACATAGCGGGTGTTTCCCTTGCCTTCTGCAAGGTGCCCTCTGCACTCCTTAACATGTTCAGGAGTTCCGCAAGTTCAACTTCTTTTCCTTGAAGGTTGAAGTTGAGGATAAACTGGGCGTAGGTGGGAGGAAGGGACTGGAGAATATGGTCTGTATACAGCTCATTATCCAAAGTCGTCCCAAGGTCTGCGAGCTCTTCAATATAGCCGATCATCTGTAGGACATGTTCACCTACCGATGACCCGACAGCCAACCTCGCTCGAAACAAGTTCTTAGAGGTCTCGTATCTTGCTATACGAGATTGCTCTCCATAAAGTTCCTTTGTATGGAGAAATATGCCATCTAGGGACATATCCTCGTGCCTCCTCTGATGTTCATTGTTCATTGAGGCAAGCACGATGCACTTGGCTCTCGCGCAATCTAAATCCCAGGTTTTGCGGATTTCCTTATCCGCATTGCTGGATTTGGGACCAGGGACAGCAGGTGCCGTAGCGGTGAGGACGTACCCCAGTTTGTCATAGGTCAAAGCCATTTTGACATTCCGCAGCCAATCTTTATAGTTTGGCCCTGTCAGTATATTTTTCTCTAAAAGTAACTTAAGTCCAGTCATTTTCAGGGTCGCTGCAATTAGGAGAGAGAGAAGAAAACTCTTTAGCATGATGCTCTTGCAAGTTTAGAGTGGTTTTTAGTTTATCTAAACTGGATGGCTCCCACTGTTTCTCGAATCCTTCCTCAAACCATAAAAGGAGAATTAGCCAGGACTATTCTCACCGTACAATACTTGCTTAACCGTTCAGCCAGGCCAGTGTCGATACTTCGAGGGAGGTTTTCCAACGCTTTCGCGAAGTTCCTTAATTAAATAACCTCTTTTCTCTGGGGGCGTAACCCCGCTGACACTTTTCTGGACACCTACTTGGTTTATAGCATTGATCGTTAAGTGACGAATATCCTGATAAGTAGCATATACTCACAGTAGGATCGGGATCCAAATATCATCGTATGATAATGTTGAAGGAATCCTACCAACATTCATCAAACTCCAAATGGTATGCATCTCTTTGCAAATTTCAGTTTCTTTAGAAATTCCCGATATATGTTTTTGCCCCATGCTCTTATGACCTTGGCTTTGGTCAAAATGTCACAAGTCACATGTCAAGTTCTACCCGTCATTATCTTGTCAATTTGAACCCATCCGTATATACCCCTGACTTTGGTCAAATGGTAATGCGACTGTCCCAAACCAACACATCTATCTTATGCAACAAATGAAAACCCAGCAGCTACCAAACACTATGCCTTGACTTTGGCCAAAATGCATAGCTTGAATACTACTGAATACCCAAATGAAATGACGGAGGGCTACGAATGGTTTTGGCGAAACCGTGAACGTAGTGAACTTGATATAACCGAAGGAACCTGATAGCTTTTAAAAGGAGTGGTTAAAGCTCCGCATTTAAAAATATCTGTTTTTAAAATTAACCGAGTGGTTTCTTTTAAACTGTTCCAACGATTTAAACTTTGGTTTGTTTTTCTTTGCATTATAGATAATGCGTCCCATCATTAACCTATCATTGCAGAAAACAACGAAAATACAACGTCCTCTTATGCCATCCACATTCGCCACGGGGTCCCGTCATCACTCGTTAGGTTACTTAACTAACGACAGAGCGGGGGCTGGGCTAGCGCGGGTGTAAAACATAAGTGACGTCTAAATAGCTATCATAAATATAGATATTTTACATTCGTCTGACGCAATGATATACATTCCAGAACACAGATAAACAATATTGGATTTGCAAGCAATCTGTATTTCTTTTGAGCCTGCAAGAAAAGACAGATTACACAGTTGTGATGAATAGCCGTTACCCCACCCTCGACCCCTATGGGTACGGCAAACTACCCGCCCGGCAGTTTGTGTACCCCGCCTTGGATCTGTCCTAGCAGCAAAAACAGTAAAATGAAATAATACAACGGTGGCTACAACCGCAACCTGGATGTGCCCCGCAAAATAATATTACAACAAATTACATTTACAACAAATGAATTAAATAATAACCCATTGCAAACCCCGGCTATACACCACAACAGTCCAATACAGTTTATATGCACAAACAGATATAACCATTACAGAAATGTGCAACCCCCTGCCAACCGACATACTAGCAGTTAGGGGAGGTTTACGAACACATTAACAATCACAGATATAATCCAATATGCAAATACTGTACAATTTCGATCGATTAAACATCATTAATATTGCTCCAAAAACTGCTCTGTAAATCTGAAACCTGAGCAAATATTAAATATTCCAGAAAACACCAAATACCAGAGAGGACCCACACATGAAAGATGAGTCCATGACTCGGCAACTCGGCCGCGGAACCGCGGCGGATCGGTGGGATCCGCCGCGCTTCCGCGGCGCTTTAGTCGATTCATGGGCTCAAATTTCATGGGTGTTCTCCTGAACTCTTTTCAAGCTTTCTGAGCTTACCTGAAAAATTTTTGGACTTCATTTAAATTTCGACAGAAACTTGACAGTTTTAGGGTTTTCCGGCTTCGTTTTTCGTTCGAAATTCGTACAAATTTGCAATAAAGTTATTTATTATTTAACCTGGCTCTGATACCACTGTAAGTCGATGTACTACACCCCAGAACTTGTGGGGAGGCGGAATTTTCAAAAACGATCTTGTTTAGTGAACGAACATCGACTAACCGCTTGAATCGAAGCTAAACTATAAATAACCAAACACAAAGTGTTTCTAAACTACTGTGTTTAGGGATTATACCTAATGAACCAACTCCTTCGTCTTTACGATCTCCTTGTCCTCCTCGGCCTTCTCTAGGTAGTAGACGATCCACCCGAGAGCAAAACTCCAAGCTAAACCTCTAAACTTGAGGCAACTAACCTTCTTGGATTGCTAATCAAAGAAGCTAGGATGAAATAGAGTGATAGTTATGGATTGATTAGTCTTACTAACCCTTGTACTCAACTCATGAGAAGGGAGGATTAGTCTTTGAAGAGGGAGAGCTTGAGGAGAGAGAAGGTGAGAATGAATTATGATGAGAATAGTAATGTATCATAATAAATATGAAGCATTCTTATTTTTGAGAAAAAGAATAATACATAATGAATAAGCATGCTTCACAAATATCTAATGGTGATTCATTGTCATGACTCACTAAGCATTTATCATGCATTAATGATATGCATGAATCACCCTCATGACTCACTAAACTCATTTAATTCAAATGACACCTAAACCTCCTTAGTCACCACCTTCTAGAAGCTTCTCGAGTAATTACGAGAACGCCCCTCCGATCCGTAAAAATACGGAAAAACTTTAGACTGTATAAATCCAATAACCGGATACCAGTAACTGGCTTAAACCAAAGCCAACTGGTAAAAACTGTCCGAAAGTCGTACGCGCGTAAACGCACGTATGCGTCCGAACCCTTTGTCGCAAAACCATGCGACCTCTATATCGTTTTGCCTGGAGTAGGAAACTCTCTGTGTGGGACTCTAGAGACTCGACTACTACGCTGGCAGTGGGTTTAACCACAGACCGCAAGCGGCACTAGCTGTACGTAACGGTCCCCAGGTAGTTGTCGATAAGAAGGCCGATGAGGAAACCCATCCGAACTCCTACTGAGTCTGATGTGACAATCTCCATACAGTCCGGTCCGTTCGTCCAAGACTATCGCATATCGGGCCTAGGGGGGCGGCAAGCGTCAGTCCCCTAATAGCGGTATAAGTCGTGTCGGAGGGAAGCCCATTACACCCTGAGAAACTACTGGAACCTACCAGCAAATCTCGCTTGCCCTGGCCAGGGACTTTGCGTAATGGCTCTCTGACACAGCACGATATCTACTCCCAATACCGGGAGGGACGAATCCTGTCTAACCGCCACTGCCTCCAAGTGCTCGGGACTGCACCCAACTGCTACCTGTTTGCACGACTCCTTTGAGCCGTGGTAGGGTAGCAATCTAAGAACAGTGGGACACACTCGAGGCGAAGTAGCGGTGTCAAGTCTGCGGACTATGCTGTACTCATGTCACCTGGGAACTGCTCACTGACGACTGGTATCAAACCAACCAACAGTTCCCTGTGAGTCCTGTCCGGTGTACCCGTAACCTAACGAGCACCTGCATACTATCTCCAGTATGACGTACTGACGGCTGTGGGACAGACCATCTCCCCAACTGGGATGAGAAGCGTACACACCAGTCTACTCCGGAGTATCGATGCTCTGTCTCGATAATCCAACGACCAGGGACCTGAATAAGGATGTGCTTGTAGACTATCCAGCCCCCACTAGTGTGACTGCCATCACAACGCTGGTAGACAAGCAAGATCCTAAGAGCTCTATCAATACGTACACTCACATATTAAGATAGAAAAACCAAGTAGCATACTACCATGTTTAGCAAGACTGTTATATACATGTGAATATCCCAAGCTTCCATTAAGTAATATACAAACTAGTATGATACAGTAATGGCCTTCTAGGGCATAAACACTAACACCACCCGAAGTCCTCTTTGTCCAAGCTTGAAGTTCCACTAGATCAAGAGAAGAAATGGAAGCTAACACTCTACACTAATGGGCAAGACTAGTGTAGAATGGTGATGTGGTTTGTTTTCTCACTTTAAAACCCTAACTTGGTGACTCTTTGCTCACTTGAGAAAACTAGAGAGCAAGAGAGAAAGGAGGAAGAAGATGATGGCTTGTAAAGAGCTCAAGATAATGATAAGCTTGTGAATAAAAATGAGAAATGAAAATATATATATTTTCACTCTCTCATTCTTAACCATAGTTATAAAATAACTAGATATTTTAGTTTGGAACAAAAATGACCATGGAAAATGAATCATGGTTAAAACAAAGGGTTAGTGCAAGAATAAAACATTAAACCATGATAACAATTTCCATTTCCATTTTTCTTTTCCAAAAATAATATCCATATATTTTATAAACGGTGTGAGTCTTATATTGCCACCATCCACTATATCAACAACCATGATAGAATGATGTATGCATGCACATCCATATGTGCATGAATAAGAATAAATGCATACATGCATGCATACAACAAAAAGACAAGAAAGGGTTTAAAGTGAGAAACTAATGGTCAATGATAAATCAACACTTGATTTAGCAATCCGGTCATATCACATACGACCCGACCAAAAGCAAACCGCCCGATTAATATACAGTATCTCACACACGCATTTTAACCGGGTCCACACGCATATCTCATATGTGCACCACATCGTTTCGTCTGGACTAGGCAACTCCATTGTGGGACTCTAAGACTCATCAATACGCCGGCAGTGGGTGATGATCATATCAAGCACCCCTAAGCCGCAAGCGGTCAGCTAAACGTAACGGCCACCCGGGTATTGAGCGATCAAAAGAAAACAAGCGAACCTGTCACAACTCCCGTCGAGCCAACCGGCAACACTACCGTACAGTCCGGTCTCTTCGTCAGATATGCTGCATATCGAGTCTAGGGATGGTAACATCGACCCCAACAACTCAATAAGTCGTGCCGATGAATGGTCTATAATCGATCGAGAAACTATTAATAACACTTATCAGTAAATCTCAGCAGCCCTGGCCAGGGACTTACTGATATAGCCAATCGAGCACAGCACAGCATTAACTCCCAATAACGGGAGAGACAAAACCCCTCCTATCGCTCATCGCCTTCGTGTGTCTCGGGACTGTACCCAACGGCCACCTGTTTGCATGACTCAGTAAAGCCGTGGTATGGTGGTAATCAAAGTACAGTGGGAGAGCACACAAGGCTCTATGACGATCTCGGGTCTACAGACTAACCTGCACCAGTGTCACCTGAGAACTGCTATCCGACGATAGATATAATTCCATATAGGAGTTCTCGGTGAGTCCGTCCAGTGTACCCAGTCACCACTGAGCACCCGTATACGATCTCGATGTCAAACATCGATGAATGTGGGAACATCCATCGCCCCTCATATGGGTCTAGTATCATATACGCTAGTCTACTCTGGTATATCGATGCTCCGTCTTGATACACCTACGACTAGGGACATTCCAGGATATGCTTATAAACTACAGATGTCCCACTAGTATGATCTCTATCATAGTCACAGTAGTCAAGCCTATATCCTCAGGGCTTTATCAATATGTGTGAATGAATAAAAGCATGATCAAATCAACATGTCAGATAAAGAAGAACCAGATAGCATACTATCATGTCGAGCAAGAATGTACACTGAATACACACACACACACACACACACATGTATAAATACATCCACTATCATATAATGGCCTCTAGGGCATACATATATCCAACAGTATGCACGCAAGTATGTGTGTACAATATGTATGTACGCAAGTATAAGTGTACAATATGTATGTACGCAAATATGTGTGTACAATATGCATGTACGCAAGTATGGATGTACAATATGTATGCACGCAAGTATGTGTGTACAATATGTATGTACGCAAGTATAGGTGTACAATATATATGTACGTAAGTATATCATGCAAGGAGTCATATCCTGATGCAGCGATTCTACTGTGTAGTGACATAGCAATTATCGATGATGAAGTGTGTGAGCCGGCCAATCTGTGTACATGTAACATACACATTATTGATAATGGTGTAAGTGTACTAGCACAGGTATATGAAATGCAATGAGAATAACATGAATGCAGCATAAGGTAAATCATATGCAAATGCTGACAGGTATACGTATCTAACATGACCGAGTCGGTGAATCTAACAATCGGCATCCGGCTTCACAACATCACTTACGATATAATCTATCGTACGGCATCCTCTAGTCAAGGGTATGGATCAATCATCATAAAACTCTTCACGTACGGCGGCATTAAACCAGTAGGGATCCTATCAACCTATATAACAATGAGGGTACGGCCTAATGTCACGTACGGCCTATCATTCATGATTCACAACATGTATACATATATATATATATATATATATCCATATACCTATGTCCCAAGTCACATCCATAACAATCTCATATCAGGGGACCGGCAAGGTAACAATCATCTCAATTGACTCGCATCCGTATACCAACATATCATCCTATCACATATCAAATCGTATTCTCTTTTCATCGAATTTATATCTCACATAAGGTCAATTTACAAATACATTCTACCTTTACTATAAGCATATGTATCTAATCTAACATACACACCGAACCATACAATCTGTTTTTAAAAGATGCGAATCGTAGTTTTGAAAGTCGGGGCTACGGTGTTTTTAAGGAAACGATATCATTTGAAATTCCGTAATGTTCCTCAAGGTATCCGTTTAAAAGATGCATACGATTCTTCAGTTTGGAAATAGGTATGGTTCAGATGACATATTTACGTTGACTATCTTGTCTAATAGTATCCTAAACGGCAATATCATCAAACATCATCCTCAAATCCCGTCATCACATACTAGTCGTATCATATCGCTTCTAACTATCCTTTAGTTTCTAATATAGTTTCTATAACTATCTTTTAACTCTATCTATAGTTTTCTATTAAAGGTTTCCTTAACCATATTCTATATATAAATCGGTTTCCATCAAAGTTTGCGGGGGTGCTATACTCCATCCACCCGACTTTCCCCGTAGATATAGATCTACTCACCTGATCTTTGCCTGCCGAAGTCGATGACGTCACACTCATCCTCATCGTCTTGAAGTCCACGTGTGGGTACCAACAATTTCCAATGCGTCATATAGTATCAAGAATCGAATATGAAAACCAAAGCTGCATGCGAATCGCTTATAGATTAGAACTTATAGCCTACGCCTGCAAAACCACTAAACAACCCCCGTCGCTAACGTAAAAACATCAGATAACGGAACACAATATCAAATACCAAATCTCAAATTAAAACGAAGTCGCAAAACAATGCAGCAACTAAAGAAAATGGTCCCAGATTTTTCCCTAGGTGAAATTAGCCAATTTTGCACACATGGAGAGTCTAATTTACTGAAGATAGAGCCATGGACCAAACACGGATCAATTTGGTTGTACCCAGGCGATAAATTACGGCCCAAATCATTAAATTTGCGGCCAAGATGAATGGGTTGGGGCTCAGGTTTCAGGGGTTGATTCATGGTTGCCTGCACGTCTCATGGTTAAGGGAACTTCTTTTATAATGGTCTCGGGTCATCCCAGATCACTAAATACCATCACTAAAACCACAAAACCCAATATCGAAAAATCTAAAGTTCGTATTTTGAGGTTTGGTCACTGGTCCAGGTCAAGAATCGACCTATAGGGTCTTGTAAACAACCACTAGGTATCACCCAATCGACACAACACTCAAACCCTTCTCTAGGAATTTCTAACTTCACCATATCACAATAAACCAACTCCTAACAATACTAGAATGCTAGAAAAACATAAACTAAACAAAGTGAAGAGAATTTTACCTCATTTGGGCAACCCAAGAAAAACCCTAGCTGTCCCAAGTCATCAAAATCCTACTTTGCTTAGTCCATTGTGTAGAGAATGAGGAGGGGATCATTTTTAATGAAAGGGGTTTAGGGTTTTGACAAGGTTTTTGAGATGGATCTTTGGGTTAAAGGTGGAGGGAAGTGAGGTTGAAGGAGATGAAGAAAATGATGGGGGAGAAAAGAATGTTGCTGCCCTCTCTTTCTCTCTCCTTTATTCTCACCCACTCTCTCACTAATTTACCCTTTTGCCCTTTTTTCTATTTCTTTTCTTTTTCCTCACAAAGCCAAACACATTATGAAACCAACAACACAAATGAACCACATGCAACCAAATGCAACATGACATGGTGCACCAGCTACGGAAAACTGTAGAAACACGGATTTGGCTTAATCGCGATTTACAGTGCACTGATCGGGTTCTCATTTAAACTGCATATAACAAATTTTAAAAATACCAAATCCTATAAATATCTTTTTAAATGAATAAATCATTTTAATTCCCAATTATTTCACAATTATTGGTATATTTTTATACCTTTTTTTAAAACCCCAATTTCACAAATCAGGTAATTTTTCGAGAAATATATTATTTTAATATTAAAATTCCAAAAATAATATTTTATATTTTCTGAAATGTTACAATCTTCCCCCCTTAAATAAATTCGGTCCCCGAATTTAAATTTAAACCCCCAAATTCTAAAACATTTCAATAATCAGATCAAATCAACGGGGCTCCGAAATCACGAAAGATATAAAAACACCACAGCGCATCGCGTGCGCCTGTAAAACGAGTACAAAACTCAAAATCGAACTCCGTCAAGCGTCACGCAAATCATCGGATTCGCACGCATATCATCGGAGTTACAATGGAGATACAGATTTCAAAATCCAAGACCGAAATCCAATATACACTAGTCAAATAGTATAATATGTAAATGTTAGTTATATGTATGCCTTAGAGGCCATTACTGTACATACGATGTATATTGTAGTGGATGCTTGGACATATATAGGTAGGACTTTCTTGCTCGATATGATAGTATGCTATCTGGTTGCTCTTTATCTTAACATGTACTTTGATTGTCTCTATGTTACATGTTGATAAAGCCCTTAGGATAAGTACTTGACTACCAGGACTATGATGCAGATCATACTAGTGGGGACAGTGTAGTCGCCAAGTACATCCTTTAAATGTTCCTAGTCGTGGGAGTACCGAGACAAGGCATCAATACTCCAGAGTAGACTAGCGTATGCGCTTCTTGACCTATATGATGGGCGATGGATGATCCTATATCCATTGGTGTTTGACATCAGATATACGGGTGCTCAGTGAAAACTGGGTACACTGGACGGACTCACCGAGAACTCCCAGATGGTATTGTACCTCACGTCAGATGGCAGTTCTCTAGTGACACTGGAACAGGTTAGTCTGTAGACCCAAAATCGTCATAGAGTCTTGTGTGATTCCCACTGTGCTTTGATTTCCATCATACCACGTCCAATGGGGCGTGCAAAAAGGTGGCTTTTGGGTACAGTCCCAAATCACATGGAGGCAATGAGCGATAGGAGGGGTTTCGTCTCTCCCGGTATAGGGATTTGATGTTGCGCTGTGTTCGATTGGTTATAACTGGAAATCCCTGGCCAGGGTTGCTGAGATTTACTGGTAAGTGTTATCAGTAGTTTCTCAAACTGTTATAGACCTCATATCGACACGACTTATCAAGCTACTGGGGTCTGACGTTTACCACCCCTAGGCGAGATATGCGACATATCAGACGAAGAGACCAGACTGTACGGGAGTGTTAATGATTGGATTCGCTGGAGAAAGTACAGGCTTGCTTGTTGATCTTCTGATCACTCAATACCCGGGTGGCCGTTACATTTAGCAGGCCGCTTGCAGCTTGTGGGTGTGTGATATGATCATCACCTACTGCCGGCGTATTGACGAGTCTTTAGAGTCCTACACATAGGTTTCCTGGCTCAAGAGAAACGGAGTAGGAGCGCATATGTTATATGTGCGGGAACGAGATTAATACGAGTATGTGATACCACATTATATTCTCGCGATGTGTGACATGATTGGTTATATATGATATAGCCGAGTTATCGGATCGAGCGTTGATTCGATAAGATGTTGCATTTTATATTAGTCGGTTATATGTGATATAGCCGGATTATTAAATCAAGAGTTGATTTGATAATTTAATGTATAATTATATATTTGGTTTATTATAATACATTAACTGATATTAAGCTCACAAATGTTTTTTTTCCTCACAAGATATGCACATTGTATATATATACGCGATATGTACATTTGTGTACATGGATTGTGTCATGTTTGATGCTACATAAAAGATGGGTGTATGAGATTAACACATTGCTAGGGTTAAGTTAGGGTTTCTATTTATGTTAAGCTAATTCAAAAGAGATTGAGTTTGTTTTGCTAAAGCATGCACAAAAGCTTATGGATAAGCTTTGACAAAGTCAACCCTTTTGTCTAGTTTAAGATATTTATCAAACCCAACCTTTAACCATAGCCATTAGTTAATTCTCTAAATGAGTTAGCCATGAGGGCTTAATTCAACCATGGGTGCAATAATTCATTGGATGAATTATTCACAAGTCTTCTTCTTCTTCTTCAAGCTCCATGAAAAAGCTTGCTATCTTTAATGGAGTTTTGAGAATAAGTGTGAGAAAATCAATTCTAAAGTGAGCCCACCTCCTACTTCTTCATCCTCTACCACTTACCATGTAGTAGAGTGTGTTCTCTTCACAAAGTTCATGACCTAGTGAAGGAATAGCTTGATTCAGTGTCTCCTCGACGTAGATCATCTTCGGCCTAGAAGTCATCGAAGCAAGCACATTCGTTTCTTCGCGGGAGCCTCTCTAGAGTCCGGACGATCGTGATTGCAGCGAAGGGACTACTACACGGATCTATTGAAGTGAAGGACCGGACTACAAAGGTTGTAATCCCAAACTCTTAGAAGTAAAGTTGTTTACTTGCTTATTGTTTTCATATAATCTCTAGTCTACGATCTTGGTTAGGGTTGTTCGGCACGTCTAAAATTTAAATCGGGCATGGTTGATGCCTTGTAGACCCTTATGAGAGTGCCTAGTAACCCTACAGTAAATAGTACGCATCCTTGAAAAATCTCCAAAAAAGGAATAAACACATGAAAAAAAATCTTTTCTGAATTTCCGTGTGATGCATAACTGTCACGACCCAAATTTCGGCCCGTAACCAGCACTTAACCACGTAACGTCTATAGGCGTAACGCGACTAAGTAAGCCGAACCCAGAAATCAAAACCATTTAAAGTAATGAGTGTTAAAACATTTAATAGAAACATTTGTTAAAACTTTTAGAAAACCTTAAGTAGTTTAATAAAATTCTTTAAAATTTAAGTTATTATCTTAAAAATTTTGGCAGCATTTCCTTTGTAAAAACTAGTCTCGAAATCAGGTACAGGACAATATATGAGTAAAATGATATACAATAAGAATAAATCATCCCAAACGGGAGCAATCGCGCCCAACGGCGGAAACAATCACCACAATGATAATATACGACGCCGTAGCGAAGAATGAGTAAAAATAAGTGAAGACAACATGAAATATAAAACTGCATAAATAACGTCGGCTCACAACGAGCTCGACACCAGAGTACAAAATAATATACATCGTCCTCACAACTGGTCTTTAAGTCAATACATGGATAGTAGATGGAGAGTACTAGATACAATAGTGTATACAACTGGAAAATAAACAGATACCGCAAAAACCCACCTATCAGCAAAAGGGCTCACACGCCAACTGCAGTGGTATCTGTATCAAAAGATGCAAGAAAGCAGCCTGCCGTGACTACTCTGAAGGGCAACCTGCAAGCACTGTGGCACAACGGGGGTGAGTTGCCAACTCGTGAACAGTAGATAATATATAAAGGTAATCGCGAGTATACACGTACTGCGATACTCTAACCTATGCCAACAGATAACATCTATATGATGAGCTGGATGCGCAATAATCATGCAACAAGTATGATCTAATAACATCTCTATATGATGAGCAGGGTATGCAATAATCATGCAAAAATACTCTATCAGGTACTACGACTACAGGATGAGATGCAAGTAATGAATGCTGATCATGGGATAAAATAACATCTACACGGAATGTCAACGTGGAAAAATAACCGGTGTCCATCAATGCACCCAAATCCCAGTAAAACTCAGGCGCCGTCACCCTCATCGGCCATCAAATCCTATAAATCTCATAGAATCATGTGTGCCAAACATCGGCACTCGAAATATCATAAAATAGTCATGTCCAGCATCGACACGCAAATCCTCAAGTATCGGGCTCCGTCAATCCGGATCGGCCCACGGGCTCCGTTTGCGGAATCGGCCCTCGGTCCCGGCAGTACGTGTCGTACCGTATCCATCTATCGACTCTGGTCAGTATCCTCCGGATAACCGTCAGGTCCAACCAATCACCGGTAGGTAGTAGTCCCTTTACCAGGCTTACCGTCTGTATACACAGCATCCCTTTCTTGCCCCGCGGTACCATACCGGGTCCACCTTGTACCCGCAATCGGTCTCTTCCAGCTCCTCGATTCGGATTCACATGTCACACGTCTCAGAACCGAGAAAATGCATGGTGGACGCACTGAAATATCATATCAAGAGAAATCGGGTTTTTAAAACATTGCGTGTTTTCTTAAAATAATACCACGGATCTCAAATCCAGAAATCGCATAAATCCAAACTCAATGTGTAAATCCATACAATGTGTTATATGACATTAAGAGTAAAAAGGGAAAACCGCTCTTTTAAAAAGATCCAGTTTTGAAAATATCTCATGCGGTCCCTTAGTTTTTAAATCATGCCAATATCATCCCTGTATGTAACATGTGTATATATATAAGTATGGATGTGCGAATGGATGTACACGCGAATATGAGTGTTGCAATGTATATGTGTACTAACATGGATATATAAGGTATGTGTGCACAAGTGTAGATATATCAAGGTATGTGTGCATCAATGTGAATATACAATATGAAATGTGCGCAATATGTGGTAGAAACATGTTTAATCATCAATAATGCGGTGTTATATAACCACCATTTCCATATGCAACAAAAGAGGGGTATGCTACAATGGTACATATGCCCTAGCAATATACATAAGAATATATACAACTACAATATCCTATTACGCCCTGACGCTTAATGCCATACGGGCGATTTTCCCGTAGATGTTAAATCTACTCACCTGATCTCGTGCTAAGTGTAGCCGACCACTTGCTTCCCTTTCTTTGCGGCGTCCGACGTACCCGCCTGCGAATCTAGAATTTACACAAAGAATCCATATAAGCAATATCCTACAAAATCGCGATATCGAAATCAAAGGAGAAACTCGCGTCGCGAACTAAACGCGTTTGTATACGTAATGTGTGTGCATATGCCAAACCCAATGCGACACGCTGTGGCACACAGCGACACGCTGTGATACACAGCAAACCAACTCAACATGCATCGTACGTGTCGCGCAAGTCTCGCTATTCTAAAAATAGGTCAACGGTCCCAGATTTAATCTGGAGCAAAAACAATAAAATCAAACAAGACCAAACCTATCACAAAACCTACAGACAACTACCTGCAAAAATCCAACCCATTCCCAAACAATTGGACCGGCGGCTATAGGTATGGTATCGGCCAAAAACCGGTAGAATGGGTCCAGGTTTCTACACTAAGATTCTAGCACAATTCATAGCCTAGTGTATATGTTTGCTTACCAAAATTACTACCCTAGATACATCAGATTTCACGTATCCTAAAGTTTAGTTTAAAAACGTTTCAGAACACTAAATTTGCAATAATAGGGTATTTTGTGGAATTAGGTGAGTTTACAGGAATCTAGTGATACCAACAGCACAAACTAGAGTTGATCTAACTATAATCATCCTGAATCATCCTATTTTTCAATTAAACTATAAGCTTAGCAATAAAACTCACTAAAAACACTAAACTTAGCTAAACAGACACAGATTTCAACCTGCAAATAAATAGAGAAAATAATTAATACCAACCACAGAAAAATCCCCACAGACACCCCCCTACACGAAGCACCAACACCCAGAACAACAGGGGGCCGGCGACGGCGGAATATGGGGGAGGGTCACCGGATTTTTGGGGAGGGGTGGGCTCGGATTTCAACACACTAGCCTAAAAAGCCTACACACTAATCTGAAGTTGTTTGCTAAGCTAGAAAATGAGAAAAATTGCAGCAGATCTCAAATGTCCTATAATTTGCTTCAAAGCCGTATTTTAAATTTTCAAGTTCGCGACTTTAAGGCGATTTAGCTAAATCTAGTGACACTACTAGGTTCAAATAGCAATAGTAACACTTAATTAGGTTCATTAAGCTATAAAAACCCTAACTTAACTTAAACCCCACTTAAATCACAAAACTAGCTCTAATCTCACACTAATCACTAACCGAAGCTAAAATAACCACATGCAAGCAAGGAAAGGAGTTGAGTTCAGAGATTATACCCCCACTAAATCCTACGTGCATGAAGAAGGAGAAGAAGAAGAAGAGAAGGGGTGAGCTGTTGCAAATGCTGCTGTTGTGGCTGATGATGATGATGTTGCCACTGCTTGCTGTTGCTGTTGTTGCTTCAGCTGCTGCTGTTGCTTGCTTGCTACTGCTATTGCTGTTGTTGTGTTGTTGATGTTGCTGTTGTTGGTGTTGCTACTGCTGCTCCAGATGCTGCTGCTGTTGTTGTTGCAAGTGCTGCTGCTGCTGCTGCTGCTGTTGTTGGGTGTGTGTGTGAGTGAAAGGGAAAAAGAATAAAGGATTTGAATGCAAAGGAAAGAGAGTCAACCCCCCTCTCTCTCTCCTCATTAATTACAAGCATGGCTCCCCCATCATGCTCTTTCTCTCTCCCTCTCCAAGTCAACCCACAAAGCAAAAATTCATTTTCCTTTTTTTTTTGAGAATACTAATACACTTAAGAAATTCAAATTAACTAATTGATATGGGTTAGTCCACCATGGTTACTAAACATGGTTTTAACCCCAAACCTAACCTTAGTTTACATGGACATGTGTGTGCAAGCCTAAATAAAATCTAATAAAATATCTATTAATTTTGGTAAAATATTTAAAAGTCGTTTTGGTAAACTTTTTATTAAAAACCATACAATAAAGTATAATTAGCCACTAATCACAATCTAAGGTGTTACAATAACTCACGGCACATATGACGGACGCTCATTGTAAAGTAATATTATACGTTCATATACGTTTTGCTAAAATATAAGTCCCGTTGTTTTTGAAATATCCTAAAAGGTTTTCCTTTGTACACGTTCGTGTCGCTCGCGGACACGTACGAAATAGCGAGACTATAGCTCCTTTTTGAAAACCTCTTGCTAAACTTTCAATGTATACAAAATGCTCAGGTACTGTCCTCAGATCAGTCCTGTTCGGCTACTATATAATATATAGTACCTATCATGAAAACAAAGTGCTCAAAAGAAGAATCGGCCTCAAAAGGCGTATCCAACCATCACGTGCGTCTGGTGCATACGGAAATCAAGTCCAAATATAAGTGCTACCAATGTGCACAAAAGCAAAACTAAGTGCAACGGGTGTGCACAAAAGCATCTGTTCAGTGCAACGGGTGTGCACGACAACAATATCAAGTGCATCTAGAATGCACGTGTCACGACCCGCAGGGTACGGAACGTGACTGGCACTTAAGTTACGAAACGACTCAAGGCGTCCGTAAAATAAGTAAGCCAAAACCTAGAAATCAAAACCAAATAATCAGTAGAGTGAAGGAAAAACTAATAAATTGAAAGCGAATTTATCAAATAAGTCATATCAAGCCTTTTTAAAAACAATATCAATTTTTCCGAAAAATTTCGGCAGAGTCTCCTTTGTAAATACTGGCCCCCATAATGGGTACAACAAGAATATATATAAATATAACAAAAAAAGGTATCCCCAAGCGGGAGCTAGCTCTTCGCCAGAAGGCAGTCACAAATCCCACGCAATGTAAATCAGCAATGTGCATAATAAACATAAAAAGCACAAGTAAAATATCATGTCGACTCAAGTGAGCTCGACCCCAAAATACAGCAAAAAAAGCCTACAAATCTCACAGTCTCGTCTCTAAGTCAATATACAACAATACTGGTAGATACAGTAGATGGAGTACTCTAGATACAAAAAATATACAAGGTGGTACAAAAAATAATAATACAACCCACCTACGAGCAAAAGCCTCGAGTCCAGACAAAAGAGGCAAAAGAAGCAAGTGCGCCCGCCGCTACTGTACTGACTGAGCGGACCTGCAAAAGTCTGTGGCACAACGGGGGTGAGTTGCCAACTCATGAGTAATAAATAACATCTATAGAGGCTATCGCAAGTATGCACACAAGCATCCTAGCATCTATAATACAGATATGGCAGGATATACTAGCAGGTATGTATGCAATATGAATGTACTAGCAGGTATGTATGCAATATGAATCAACTCGTGATCTAAATGAGTGAGTAAAAGAAATCATATTTTTCCTTTAGGAATCTCTTTTGAAATATCAGCACAATACCAATAGAATCAACAAGAATCTGTGTCCAACATCGACACCTCAAAACTGTCTCAATCTCATATATCCATGTCATAGTATCACTGGCCTCAGCCATCCGGCTGACCCATCTCAATATCAATATCTCATCATCTCGCGGCCCCGGTCGGTATCCTCTGGATATCCGCCGTGCCCAATGAAGTCACCGGTAGGTAATCCGTCCCCTGCCAGGCTCATCGTCAGCAACACGAGCTTCTTGCCCCGGGGTACCTTACCGGGCCCACCATGTACCCGAGACGGTTTATCCAACTCCTCGAAACGGGTCTCGAAAACCACAGCAAACTCATGGTGGACGACACTTACATCACTAGAAAACCGCAATTTGCATATTTTAAAAAGGTAATAAGTTTAGAAATTTTGCGGCTTTCCCCAAAATCCAGAAATATCATAAAATCTCAAGGAATCGTCATGAGTGCAAACGTCAATGATAATGAATGCATATGGTATCAATGTGCAAGTTACAATATATGATTTATAGACAAGGCATGAAAAAAATGATATAATGATATACGTGCACATGAATAGCAATTCTACGGTTTTATTTTAAGAATTTATTACAGTAGTACAGGTTTAAGTATCAAATATGGTGACCATATTCTAGATTATAAGTTATCTAGTGCCGTGGCTTGGCAATTACCAGGGCGTGTGTGTACGCATGAATAGTGCTCGTGCTGCATATAAAAACCATGGCAATGGTCCAGGTGTCCTATAGAATGGGTTCGTATATGTATGTCAAATAAAGCATGGATGTAGTTACTAATATCACTAAAATCTTTAACTACTTAAACTATCGGGCGACTTGCGCCATCCAAACGATAGTCCCCCTTAGATTTTACATCTACTCACAGGAATCCTCAGCTAGTTACGTCCAATCACCGCTTTCCCTTTTCGTGCCGCGTTCGAAGTCTCCGCGACCGAACCTGGAATTTGCATCAATACCAAACATAAGGTTATATATCATGAAACGACGCAAATCCCAAACGAAACACCAACGCTCACGAGTTAGGTACAACGTGCATAAGGTGCGCGGAACACACACGAAAAACACAAAAACTAACTATAACCGTCGTTTTGGCACGCCCGGCAAAACTAAAACCCGATCACACAAAATTCCGCACTCACACATCCTAAATGTCGTAGGATATGTTAAAAATATAATCAAGTTATCACAATTAATTCATCACATAATTTTATAAAAAAAAAAACTAGTAAATACAAAACTTGCTAATTTGGTGCAATATCGAAAATTAACAATAAAGTTATCACAATCCAACACAAACATCCAACTACACAACTAGTTAGCCTCAATCACATAATTACAACACAATAACCATGCTTCAAAACCTATTTCCATACACAAACCCCTTTCTTGATTTTTATAACTATCAATTTAAATCCAATTCCACACTTGAAAAACCTAAATTAACACAAATCGAAGCCCACTTAAACAAAGAAATCTCTTATATTAGATTTGTATAAAACTAGATAACAAAATAATTTAATTAATCTCATAATGGTGTTTCTAAACCCTAGTTCAACTCAAGCCATTATCATGACAAACCTAGAATGAAATTAGCATTAAAATTTAACACTAAAACAATTTAATTAAAGAAATTTAACCATAAGTATTAATTGGGTGAAGATTCTACCTCAAATTATAGAGATCTAGCATGTAAATTTGCCTCTTCAAAAAGGTATCCTTGCTCCAAGATTCTTGCAAGATTTGGCTAAGGAGAAAGGATGAAGACTTGGCTTGAATTTGTGAGGTTTTATTTGGATTTTTGAAGCATTTTGGGGATTTTTTTTTTTGAAAAAGAGATGGAATCAAAGGAGGGGGGCTGCTGATCAGTTCGGCAGTGAGGGGGAAATGGGGAGGAATGGTGTGGTGTTGTGGATTGTTTTCAAAGTCAAACCCATCCGTGCTTCAATATAACCCATACCTAAATTAATATATAATATTCATCTCATAACTTTCTTCAAATGAAATGAAATGAAGGAGTAAATGGAGGGGGGAATTCCTGCTGGTGGGCTCGGCCCAAGTGAGAGTGAGGAAATTGTGAGAGGTTGCAAAAAAAAAAACCAAGCAAAAAGGCCCCCCACAAGTTCATATTTGCAAGTTTAAAGCTTAAATTAATTAATTTCGTTTTCCAAAATAAAAACCAATTAAAACTTGAAATAAAATACTAAGAAAATATATTACAACTAGATTTTAATTAACATGATTTTAAAGCTTAAAATTAGACCATTTAAATTTGTATTTATCGCTAATTTAATGTATTTTCTTACCGGCTTAAAATAATATTAAAAATTGAAAAATAGGGAATTTTTTTTTAAATGACCAAAAATTAATAAGTAACTCATTGTCTACTAAAAACTAGCAATTATCTATCCAAATTATGTATAATTAGGCCTAAACTGTAAAATAACAAAAAAGACGATTTACAGAAAAATACCGAATTTTCACCGATTTTCAGGAAAACACCAAAACGACTTTTCAAGGCGCTACAATCTTCCCCCCTTAAAGAAATTCGGTCCCCGAATTTAAAAATATAGCTATGCGTACCTTCAAAGAGATGGGGATATTTCTTCCTCATCCCGCCCTCGGTCTCCCAGGTGATCTCCTCGCTGCTCGGGCCACGCCAAAGGACCTTGACGGTTGGTATAACTTTCGATCTCAACTTCTTCACCTGCCAATCCAGGATGACCACCGGCTGCTCTGAAAAACAAAGATGTCGCTCTAGCTGGACTGTCGGGTGCTGAATCGCATGCGAAGGGTCGTCAAGGTACTTGCGGAGTATCGAAACATGGAAGACGGGGTGAACAACGGGAAAGCTGGGTGGAAGAGCCAAACGATACGCAACTGCGCCGACACGCTCGAGAATCTCGAAGAGACCCACAAATCTGGGACTAAGCTTTCCTTTTCGCCCAAATCGCATCACGCCCTTCATCGGAGAGACCCTCAGAAAAACATGATCGCCAACTGTGAACTCTAGTCTGCGATGGCGCCTGTCTGCCTACGATTTCTGCCTGCGATGGCGCCTGTCATCCGGTCTTGAATCAACTGTATCTTCGCTGTCGTCTCCTCAACTAGCTGCGGCCCCAATATACTGCTCTCGCTGAGCTCGGTCCAACAGACGGGCGATCTGCATCTCCTCCCATACAATGCTTCGAAAGGTGCCATCTGAATAGTATCCTGGAAGCTGTTGTTGTAGGAGAACTTCACTAACGGTAAATGACGATCCCAGCTACCACCAAAGTCCAAAACGCACGCTCGGAGCATGTCCTCGAGAGTCTGAATAGTCCGCTCTGACTGGCCGTCTGGCCGTCGGTCTGCGGATGAAATGCTGTGCTGAAACTCAAACGGGTGCCTAATGCCTCCTGAAGTCGCTGCCATAGTCGGCTGGTAAACTGGGTGCCTCGGTCGGATACGATACACGTCGGGACTCCATGCAGTCGTACGATCTCGTCAATGTATATCTGGGCATACTGAGCAAAACCGAAAGTCGTCTTCACTGGCAGGAAGTGAGCCGCTTTCGTCAATCGATCCACGATCACCCAAATGGAGTCGTACCCTCGACTGGTCCTGGGTAAACCCACAATGAAGTCCATAGAAATCTGCTCCCATTTCCACTACGGAATGGGCAAAAGCTGCAACTCTCCCGCGGGCCTCTGGTGCTCGGCCTTGACTTGCTGACAAGTCAGGCATCTCGATACGAAACCTGTAACGTCCCTCCTCATTCCATCCCACCAGTAAACATCTCGCAAATCATGGTACATCATGGTGGAACCCGGATGTACGCTGTATGTCGATCTATGCGCCTCCTCAAGAATCTCACGCCGCAGTCCCTCAGAATCTGGTACGCACAGTCGAGTCCCAAATCGCAGTACTCCCTGATCATCGATCACGAACTCGGAATCTCTACCCTGCCTAATCTACTCCATGATCTCTGAAAGACGGTCATCGCTGGGCTGTGCCTCTCGAATACGGTCAAATAACTGTGGACGTGCACGAACATGCGCAAGCTGTCCCCCTGTCGGGGTGAACTCAAACTCAACCCGGCTGTCGCATAAAGTCTGCCAATCTGCCGACGACTGCTTCTGTACTGCGCGCAAACAAGATAGACTACCCCCGGGCCTCCTGCTCAAAGCATCCGCCACTACATTAGCCTTGCCCGAGTGATACAAAATCTAGCAATCGTAGTCTTTCACCAGCTCCATCCAACGGCGCTGTCTGAAATTCAGGTCTCGCCGCTGAAATATATACTTTAAGCTCTTGTGATCAGTGAATATCTGACACGACTCGCCGTATAGGTAATGTCGCCAGATCTTAAGTGCAAAGACCACTGCAGCCATCTCCAAATCGTGAGTGGGGTAGTTCTGTTCATGTTTCTTCAACTGCCGTGAAGCATACGCGATCACCCTGTCATGCTGCATCAAAACACACCCTAGCCCCACTCATGAAGCGTCACAATAAACCACGAATCTGCCTGATCCTGAAGGCAAAGATAACACCGGCGCCGTAGTCAAACAAGTCCGTAGCTGCTGGAAACTGTGCTCGCACTCCTCCGTCCAAACGAAAGGAACTCCCTTCCGGGTCAATCCAGTCAAAGGTGCAGCAATACGGGAGAAATCCTGAACGAATCGCCTATAGTAGCCAGCCAGGCCTAAGAAACTGCGGATCTCCATAACTGATATCGGTCTGGGCCACTGCTGAACGGCCTCGATCATCTTCGGATCCACACATATGCCATCTCTCGTAATCACGTGACCCAAGAATCCGACACTGTCCAACCAGAATGCACACTTGGAAAATTTTGCGAAAAGCTGGTACTCCCTCAAGGTCTGCAGCGTAATCCGCAAGTGCTGCTCGTGCTCCTCTCGGCTCCGGGAATACACCAAAATATCGTCGATAAACACGATGATGAACAAGTCAAGATACGGCCTGAATGTACGGTTCATCAAATCCATGAATGCAGCTGGGGCGTTGGTGAGTCCGAACGACATCACCAAAAACTCATAGTGGCCATAACGCGTACGGAAAGCTGTCTTCGGTATATCCTCCTGTCGAACTCGCAGCTGGTGGTACCCTGATCGCAAGTCGATCCTCGAAAAATACCCCGCACCCTGAATCTGGTCGAATAAATCCTCAATGCGTGGCAATGGATATCTGTTCCGCACGGTAACCTTGTTCAGCTGGCGGTAGTCGATACACAAACGCAAACTGCCGTCCTTCTTCTTGACAAACAGGATTGGAGCACCCCACGGAGAAACACTAGGTCGAATAAGCCCCTTATCTAACAAATCCTGCAACTGATCCTTCAGCTCTCTAAGCTCTGCCGGGGCCATCCGATAAGGCGGTATAGAAATAGGCCCCGAGCCGGAAATCAAGTCAATGCAGAACTCAACGTCGCGCTCAGGTGGTAGCCCAGGCAGCTCATCAGGGAAAATATCAGGGAACTCACAAACAACCGGGACTCGGTCCAACGGAACCTCTGCAGCTCGAGTATCACAAATATACGCTAAGAATCCCTGACATCCCTTCCGCAAGAGCTGACCAGAGCGAAGAGACGAAATCAAGATGGGAAGGGTGACGCCGCGGTCTCGCTGAATAACAAGGATTGGCTCTCCCGGAAAGCTAAATCTGACAGCTTTCTTACGGCAGTCCACAGAAGCATAACAAGTGGCTAGCCAATCCATGCCCAGAAGCACATCAAAGTCCAACATATCGAGGAGAATTAAATCAACCGACGAGTCCCTCTCCCCGATACGAACGGAACACAATCGAAACACAAAACGAGCGACAAACGACTCGCCTACCGGGGTAATAACAACAAGCGGCTGATCTAACGATGACGACTCACGGCCCAACATCGGTGCAAAGTGTGTAGATACGTACGAATGTGTGGAACCTGGGTCGAATAATACCCGTGCGTCGAAAGAGCAAACTGGCAAGGTACCTGTCACAACGGCGTTGGATGCCTGCGCATCCTGCGGCGTCAAAGCAAAAACTCGGGCCTGACCCCTACCAATAACTGGCTATCCTCGGCCTCGTCCTCCTCGTCCTCTCTGGATCGGACCGCCACGTCCACGGCCTCTGGGTGCATCGAACTGTCGTGGAGCATCGCCAGTGATAGGAAGTAGGGCTCTCTGAGGAGGAGGTGGTGATGGTGGTAGGGTAACATGTGGCACTGTCGCCGCTCCCTGTCGTCTTGCTGGACAGTCCCTGATACGATGGTGCAGACTCCCGCACCCATAACATCCTGGCGACGGCTGCTGTCCCTGTGGGTATGAACCATATAACTGACCCCGTCCAAATCCTCTGCCAGGCCCATCTCTCGGAAAGAATCTGGCGCACTGCCTCTGCGACGGCACATCGTTGCGAATCCTCTTCGGCCTAGAAACGGCCGAAGTCTGTGATATGCGTGCCTCCATCCGTAAAGCCGTATCCATAGCAGCTGAATAAGTGTCGAAGTGATGGGCGCCAATAGCAAGAAATAGCTGGGTGTCAAGTCCCTGCACGAACCTCTTCACTATCTTCTCTTCGGTATCCACCAAATACGGAGCATATCGGGATAACTGCGGGAACTGGACGTCATACTCAGACACCGTCATCCCTGGGGTCTTGATCAAGGCCTCAAAACTACGAGCTCTGGCGTCACGAACGCTCTCTGGGAGGAAACGAGCTAGAAAAACTGCTGTAAACTCGGCCCAAGTCATAGGCGGTAGACCTGCAGCTCGACCTCTCAAGACTGACTCCCACCATGTCTGCGTGAGGCCCTCTAGACGGAAACTCGCAAGCTCTACCCGTCGATCATCCGAACATCTCAGCGAACGGCAGATCCTGGCTAAACTGTCAAGGAACGTCTGTGGGTCCTCCGCTGCCTCGGTGCCGGTGGATACTGGAGGTCTCAGCCTCATGAAATCCTGTAGCGAAACCGGAATGGCCACGGTGGTAGTAGGATCAGGTATCATAGTCGTCTGGGATGTGGTAGGTACGTCCTCCGGCCTCGGTCCACGACTGGCCGCTACTAAGGACCCCACCATCTGTCGCAACTCCTGCATGCCTCCCATCATCTGTCGTAGCTCCTCCATACCGGACTCAAGCCTATCCATACGGCCTGGGAAAGGCGGATCAGTCTGTCCCTGCGGCGTAGGCATGCCACCCTGCTCTGTCCTCGTCTCGGACGAGCCAGCTCGAATCTCGTCTCGGGCGGCAGCCCTCTGCGCTCTTGTAGCCTTCGGCGGCATAGTGGTTGTTACAAGAACAGGATGATAAGAACAGTGCAATAGAATCATAGGATACACGGAATTGAAGAAGGAATAATTCAACCAAGTATATCCTAAAGTCACCTAGGCGGAGTACCGTATCGCAAGTATGCCGCGGACATACGCATGCTACGTTACCCTGCTTAAGTCACTTACTCCACCTACCAAGGTCATCCTACACTCAAAAAGGTAAAACCTATCGCTCTGATACCAACTTTGTCACGACCCGCAGGGTACGGAACGTGACTGGCACTTAAGTTACGAAACGTCTCAAGGCGTCTGTAAAATAAGTAAGCCAAAGCCCAGAAATCAAAACCAAATAAGCAGTAGAGTGAAGGAAAAACCAATAAATTAAAAGCAAATTTATCAAATAAGTCATATCAAGCCTTTTTAAAAACAATATCAATTTTTCCGAAAAATTTCGGCAGAGTCTCCTTTGTAAATACTGGCCCCCATAATGGGTACAACAAGAATATATATAAATACAACAAAAAAAGGCTTCCCCAAGCGGGAGCTAGCTCTTCGCCACAAGGCGGTCACAAATCCCACGCAATGTAAATCAGCAATGTGCATAATAAACATAAAAAGCACAAGTAAAATATCATGTCGACTCAAGTGAGCTCGACCCCAAAATACATTATAAAAAGCCCACAAATCTCACAGTCTCGTCTCTAAGTCAATATACAACAATACCGGTAGATACAGTAGATGGAGTACTCTAGATACAAAGAATATACAAGGTGGTACAAAAAATAATAATACAACCCACCTACGAGCAAAAGCCTCGAGTCTAGGCAAAAGAGGCAAAAGAAGCAAGTGCGCCCGCCGCTACTGTACTGGCTGAGCGGACCTGCAAAAGTCTGTGGCACAACGGGGGTGAGTTGCCAACTCGTGAGTAATAAATAACATCTATAGAAGCTATCGCAAGTATGCACACAAGAATCCTAGCATCTATAATACAGGTATGGCAGGATATACTAGCAGGTATGTATGCAACATGAATGTACTAGCAGGTATGTATGCAATATGAATCAACTCGTGATCTGAATGTGTGAGTAAAAGAAATCATATTTTTCTTTTAGGAATCTCTTTTGAAATATCAGCACAATACCAATAGAATCAACAAGAATCTGTGTCCAACATCGACACCTCAAAACTGTCTCAATCTCATATATCCATGTCATAGTATCACTGGCCTCAGCCATCCGGCTAACCCATCTCAATATCAATATCTCATCATCTCGCGGCCCTGGTCGGTATCCTTTGGATATCCGCCGTGCCCAATGAAATCACCGGCAGGTAATCCGTCCCCTGCCAGGCTCATCGTCAGCAACACGAGCTTCTTGCCCCGGGTACCTTACCGGGCCCACCATGTACCCGAGACGGTTCATCCAACTCCTCGAAAAGGGTCTCGAAAACCACAGCAAACTCATGGTGGACGACACTTACATCACTAGAAAACCGTAATTTGCATATTTTAAAAAGGTAATAAGTTTAGAAATTTTGCGGTTTTCCCCAAAATCCAGAAATATCATAAAATCTCAAGGAATCGTCATGAGTGCAAACGTCAATGATAATGAATGCATATGGTATCAATGTTCAAGTTACAATATATGATTAATAGACAAGGCATGAAAAAAAATGATATAATGATATACATGCACATGAATAGCAATTCTACGGTTTTATTTTAAGAATTTATTGCAGTAGTTCAGGTTTAAGTATCAAATATGGTGACCATATTCTAGAATATAAGTTATCTAGTATCGTGGCATGGCAATTACCAGGGCGTGTGTGAACGCATGAATAGTGCTCGTGCTGCATATAAAAACCCTGGCAATGGTGCAGGTGTCCTATAGAATGGGTTCGTATATGTATGTCAAATAAAGCATGGATGTAGTTACTAATATCACTAAAATCTTTAACTACTTAAACTATCGGGCGACTTGCGCCATCCAAACGATAGTCCCCCGTAGATATTATATCTACTCACAGGAATCCTCAGCTAGTTACGTCCAATCACCGCTTTCCCTTTTCGTGCCGCGTCCGAAGTCTCCGCGACCGAACCTGGAATTTGCATCAATACCAAACATAAGGTTATATATCATGAAAAAATCCCAAACGAAACACCAACGCTCACGAGTTAGGTACAACGTGCATAAGGTGCGCGGAACACACACGAAAATCACAAAAACTAACTATAACCGTCGTTTTGGGACGCCCGGCAAAACTAAAACCCGATCACACAAAATTCCGCACTCACACATCCTAAATGTCGTAGGATATGTTAAAAATATAATCAAGTTATCACAATTAATTCATCACATAATTTAATTAAAAAAAAAAACTAGTAAATACAAAACTTGCTAATTTGGTGCAACATCGAAAATTAACAATAAAGTAATCACAATCCAACACAAACATCCAACTACACAACTAGTTAGCCACAATCACATAATTACAACACAATAACCATGCTTCAAAATCTATTTCCATGCACAACCCCCTTTCTTGATTTTTATAACTATCAATTTAAATCCAATTCCACACTTGAAAAACCTAAATTAACACAAATCGAAGCCCACTTAAACAAAGAAATCTCTTAAATTAGATTTGTATAAAACTAGATAACAAAATAATTTAATTAATCTCATAATGGTGTTTCTAAACCCTAGTTCAACTCAAGCCATTATCATGACAAACCTAGAATGAAATTAGCATTAAAATTTAACACTAAAACAATTTAATTAAAAAAATTTAACCATAAGTATTAATTGGGTGAAGATTCTACCTCAAATTATAGAGATCTAGCATGTAAATTTGCCTCCTCAAAAAGGTCTCCTTGCTCCAAGATTCTTGCAAGATTTGGCTAAGGAGAAAGGATGAAGACTTGGCTTGAATTTGTGAGGTTTTATTTTGATTTTTGAAGCATTTTGGGGATTTTTTTTTTTGAAAAAAAGATGGAATCAAAGGAGGGGGGATGCTGATCAGTTCGGCAGTGAGGGGGAAATGGGGAGGAATGGTGTGGTGTTGTGGATTGTTTTCAAAGTCGAACCCATCCATGCTTCAATATAACCCATACCTAAATTAATATATAATATTCATCTCATAACTTTCTTCAAATGAAATGAAATGAAGGAGTAAATGGAGGGGGGAATTCCTGCTGGTGGGCTCGGCCCAAGTGAGAGTGAGGAAATTGTGAGAGGTTGCAAAAAAAAAACCAAGCAAAAAGGCCCCCCACAAGTTCATATTTGCAAGTTTAAAGCTTAAATTAATTAATTTCGTTTTCCAAAATAAAAACCAATTAAAACTTGAAATAAAATACTAAGAAAATATATTACAACTAGATTTTAATTAACATGATTTTAAAGCTTAAAATTAGCCCATTTAAATTTGTATTTATCGCTAATTTAATGTATTTTCTTACCGGCTTAAAATAATATTAAAAATTGAAAAATAGGGAATTTTTTTTTAAATGACCAAAAATTAATAAGTAACTCATTGGCTACTAAAAACTAGCAATTAGCTATCCAAATTATGTATAATTAGGCCTAAACTGCAAAATAACAAAAAAGACGATTTACGGAAAAATACCGAATTTTAACCGATTTTCAGGAAAACACCAAAACGACTTTTCAAGGCGCTACAGCACGAAAATCTCAATTTGGTGCAGCTAACATGCACGGATGAAAATTCTAATCAAGTGCATCCGATGTGCACAAATCACATCTCATATCATGCGCCCAACATGCGCGAAAATCCAAATCAAGTGCATCTGTCATGCTTGAAGGAAATCGAATTCAAGTGCATCCTACATGCACGAATAAAAATCTAAACCAAGTACATCCAATATGCACGAATGAAAATCGAAATCAAGTGCATTCCACATGCACGAATGAAAATCAAAATCAAGTGCATCTGGTGTGCACAAAAATCCAAAAACAAGCACCTAATATGCTCAAAATCCAACCCAAGCGCGTCGGGTTCGTATGAAACATCTAGTGCAGTAACATGCATGAAACGCGCACGAAAATACGAATCTGGTAAAACAAATGCTCAAAGGCATAAATCGGGTATAACCAAAGTACGGAGTATAAATCTAGTGCAATCAACGCACGAAATACCCACTTGGTGCAACAAACGCATGAAATACCAGTCTAGTGCAATAATGCACAAAAATACAAATCTGGTGCATCAAGGGCACAAAAATATAAATCCGGTGCATCCAGTGCACGAAATATAATTACAATGCATCCAGTGCACGAATATCAAATACAGTGCATCAAGTGCACGAAATATCAAATTCAGTGCACCTAGTGCACGAAAACACATTAATAACTCAAACGCATATAAAAACGACACCGAGTGTACTAAGGTGATTTAAAAAAATCGTAAACGTGTGCAACTGCGTTCACAAAACATGTATCTATGCGCTGCAAGCACATATAAGCTATACCGAGTGCAAAATCAAATCGAGTGCGTACCACACGCACAAAATCAAATCAAATGTATGAAATCCACGAAATCATAAACATGTGCAGCCAAGGCACAAAACCGATATCAAGTGCAATAAATACGCACAAATCGCAAACCAAGTTGCGGTGTAAAAAACATAAATCAAATGCAATAATTGTGCACAAAAATGTAAATACCCAGCAGGTACAGCCATGGTGCAAGAAAACTATATCATGAAACTCAATCATCAAAACTCAAATCCAAGCGATATAAGCGTGATACTCCGATCACAAACGTAAATTGCAATAAATGACATTGAGGTACACCACCTACAATGTCGAAAAGTGTCGGTGCGCCCAAAATTGACAGATCAAGAACATCCGCTTGCCTCATGCTCACGGTCTGGCATCTTCTGTCTCTGGGTCCTCATTTTCTCTGTGAATTACCAATCTCGCAATCCATCGGATCATCGACCCGGTCCGGTGTGCTAACGGAAACGATTCCGCTGTGGCACTCCTCTGGTCATCTCTCGGCCAATTATCACAACCACTCGTAAAGCAGCACGTCACTGGCGTCGGCCTCTGGTCCTCTGAGTACACGTCACACGTCTAATCCTCGGTGCAAATCTTATTGCAGCAGTGTCCTGGAAGGAACCTGCTCAAGGTCTATTCCAATCTTGCCTATGCTGAACTGTACGGAGGCTGTATTCTTCATAATCTTCTCTCATTTTCTGAACATCTGCATTCTCCGCACAACATTTCCTCGGGAACTGGTCGCATCTTAACGCCTCTGTACCCATATCTGATCTCTAATCTCGACGGGGAGTAACAATAGCTCGTCAGCATCTCATATGAACCTCTGGCCCCACTCGTCAGTATCATCGTCAGCTTCGACGTCACGTCATGCTATCTGCGTACTGCAAAGGTTCTCGGCTACTGTGAATCCAGAGTCTCTCATACGGACTCTGTAAGCCTTAGATTTCGGTTAGTGTTTTAAACGTTAGTGCGGGTTTACTGTAAAAAGTTTACCAATTCGGGTTCCTCACATTTTGTAACATTTAATTAATAATTTATTATTATTTGTTATAAGCATGCATGCACGTATGCACGTAAATGCGAGGATTTGTTTGTGCTAATCTAGTTTTAGCAACCATGACACTTAACCTAATCCTTTGATTTTCTACTCTTTGCTAAATCCTTAATCATTTCCTTTGTGAGTGAGAGTGAGAAGCTTCTAGATTATTTGAGAGAGAGGATATTTGTTTTGGAGAGTGATGAGTTGTATGAAAACATTTAATGTGAGGCATGGTGCATTAATGGCAATGATACACTCACCTCTCACCTCACCCTACACTCACCTCCCTCTCTCATTTCCTCACACTCTCTCATTCTTTCTCACTTATTCTTTCACATTTCTCTCTCCTCTCCCTCATCAAACTGAACACTCTCAAGTTTTTCATCAAAATCCATCACAAATTCACCAAAACTACATCAAAATCACATCTTTGTTCACATTTTTCTTCTTGGATGCCATGGAGTATAAAAAGCTTGGATCTTTATCTTCTTTTGATTAGGTAATGTTTCCTTTCTGTTGCCTAAGTTATTTTTGTGTAGCTTAGCTTGTTAGTAGCTGTTTTTATCGCGTATCGTATCATTTCGGAAAAATATCGTATTTTTAGTGTCAATTTGGGGTCTCGGATGATCTGCTGTTAAACTAAGTATTTGTTGCAAAAATTGACGTGACAGTAACCTAGTATAGAGACCTAGAACCTACCCTAAAAATACGAGCCAGTTCCTCCCTATTCAGGCCGCAGATTTATTGGTTCTGGCCGCAATTTGCGGTCAGAGTAGGGACCTGGGTGTTGGTTTTTGGTGTAGGGGTTTCTGAGGTTATTTGCAGCCTCATGGTACTTGCAGTTTTTACAAATTGTTAGCACAGAAAAATCCGGGATCATTTTGCATATTTCTAGTGTTTCATTTCGTGCGATATGTTATGCGATACAATGCGTGTTACGTGTTGCTGTTGCGCTGAGTTGGTTTCGTAGTGTCGCTATACGCGTTAGCTGCAATATGAACCCTTTAGAGTACGTAGGTGTGTCGTGTCGGTCCGTGTAGATTGTAAGTATTTTAGGTCTATTATTAATATATAATTGCGTTGTTGTTTTAATATTGCAGGTTCACAGGCGGGGACTACAAACACTGCTATAAAGGGAAACAGGTGGTAGGATTCACCTGGCTTGGAGCGTTGGTGAGTAGATTTAACATCTAAAGGAGAATCGCCAGCATGGCGTTATACGTCTGGGCTAGAGATGTTAATACTTGTCGCATATTCTATGTCATATTTAGAATAGCACATTTACCCTATAGCTTAAATATTGTTGTGCTAGGACTAGTAGCCTTAGGACACTGCACATATTATTGACGATTCATGTTGCACGAGCACTGATTGTATGCTACACACACCGTCAATAATTGCCATGTCACACACAAACCACTTATAGACATGATATTGCTTGGTTAGGAACATTGTGACATTGATTCATATTTCTTATCGCATATGACATATATCATACCTATATACTTACATACTTACATATATGCCTTGACATACTTACCTGCTAGATATCTGTATACCTATAGAGTATTGTACCATTAGTGATAGGTACATACACACTTTACGATATAGCTACTGGTATACCTTGTTAGTTGTATGTATGCCCTAGAGGCCAGTATTGTACAGATGATGTATATTATATTGGATGCTTGGACATATATAGAGATGACTTTCTTGCTCGATATGATAGTATGCTATCTGGTTACTCTTTATCTTAACATGTACACTTGTCTCTTTAAACTGTCTTATAGTTACATGTTGATAAAGCCCTTAGGATGTGTACTTGACTACCTGGACTATGATGCAGATCATACTAGTGGGGACATGGTAGTCCATAAGTACATCCTTCATGGTCCCTAGTCGTGGGTGTATCGAGACGGGGCATCGATATACCAGTGTAGACTAGCGTATACGCTTCTCGACCCATGAGATGGGCGGTGGATGATCCCATATCCATTGGTGTTTGACATCAGAGATGGTATACGGGTGCTCAGTGGAGACTGGGTACACTGGACGGACTCGCCGAGAACTCCCGGATGGTATTATACCTCACGTCAGATGGCAGTTCTCAGGTGACACTTGTACAGATTAGTCTGTAGACCCAAGATCGTCATAGAGTCTTGTGTGATTCCCACTGTGCTTTGATTTCCACCTTACCACGTCCATGAGGGCGTGCAAAACGGTGGTCTTTGGGTACAGTCCCGAGTCATATCGAGGCAATGAGCGATAGGAGGGGTTTCGTCTCTCCCGGTATTGGGGGTTGATGTTGCGCTGTGCTCGATTGGCCGTAACAGGGAAGTCCCTGGCCAGGGCTGATCAGAGATTTGCTGGTAAGTGTTATCAGTAGTTTCTCGACCCGTTATATGCCTCACATTGGCATGACTTATCGGTTATTGGGGTCTGACGTATACCACCCCTAGACTTGATATGCGACATATCAGACGAACAGACCGGACTGTACGGTAAGTGTTACTGGTTGGATTCACAGGAGTGTGAGCGGGCTAGCTCGTCGATCTTCTGATCGCTCAATACCCGGATGGCCGTTGCGTTTAGCAGACCGCTTGCGGCTTGTGGGTGCTTGATATGATCATCATCTGCTACCGGCGTATTGACGAGTCTTTAGAGTCCTACACAGAGGTTTCCTGGCTCAAGCGAAACGAAATAGGAGTGCATATGAGATATGTGCAGGACCGAGAATGATGCGAGTATATGATACCGTATTCCATTCTCGCGATGGATGTATCGATTGGTTATATTCGATATAACATAGATATCGAATCAAGGATTGATTCGATAAGACGATACATAGGATACTAGTCGGTTATATGCGATATGACCGGATCGTTAAATCAAGTGTTGATTTAATGACTTAATGTATAATTATATATTTGATATATTACTTTGCATTAATTAGTATTGGTTCACTTTAAATGGATTTTCTCACTTGATGTGCAAGAAGTATATGTGATATACTTTTGTGCACTTGTTTGTATCATGTTTGATGATACTTGCTCACTTGGGTTTGTGTAAAGATTGAACCATGGTTATATGAATGGGTAGGGTTTTGATTATTTACTTAGTTATTTATTTATTTATTCCTTTTGGATATTATTAAGAATGGTGGCTTATTTTGTTTCTATGTTGAAGCTTCTTGAATCTTTGACAAAGTCCACCATCCTTATCTTATCCTTAACCCTAACCATTCCAACTAACCTTAGTTTAATCTCTACACTTGAACATGGTCAAGATATGATAAGTATTCATATTAGTTTCTTTTTTAAAAAAGAAAATTATCATATTCTTTCTTGCTCTGCTTCTTCTTCTTGAAGAAAAACCTTGTCTTCAACAATGGCATCTTGAGCAAAAGTGTGAGAAATCCAATTCTAAAGTGAACCCACCTCCTATTTCTTCACCCTCTACCTCTTGCCAAGTTGTTTTGGGTGTTTTCTTCACAAGTTTCACAACTTGGTGAAGTTGGAGGTTGAAATTGTGAAACCTCGACGTAGATCATCTTCGGCACGAAGCCGACGACCTAGTCCGCCCAATTCTCCGATGAAGCCGACGTTTGAGTTCGGGATTCGAGATGGACAGCGAGAGGACGCCTACGTGGAGCTAAGGAAGTGGAGAACCGGATCTACAAAGGTTGTAGCTGTAAGGTTCCTAGGCACCCTAGTGAGGTCTCACAAGTCATCATCCATGCAAATTTCTAAAAAATACGGTGCCGAGAAACCCTAGAACGGATCGTTAACTAGATATATAGGCGAAGCGAGCATGTAATCGAATTAAATGCTAAGAGAAAGTGACTACAACCTTTGTAGATCCGGTCCACCACTTCCTAAGCTCCGCGATGATCTCCCTCCGCTGTCCAAATCGAACCCTTGACTCTAGCATTGGCATCATCGAAGAATGGGCAGGATTGATCGTCGGTTCGATGCCGAAGATGATCTACGTCGAGGCATCACAAGAACAAGCTCCAACTTCACCAAGCTTTGAAAACTTGTGAAGTAAACACCCTATACAACTTGGCAAGAGGTAGAGGATGAAGAAATAGGAAGTGGGTAGACTTTAGAATTGGATTTCTCACTTGATTTCACTAGTTGCCATTGATGGTCACTAGCTTTCTTCATGGAAGAAGAAGATGATGAAGAAGAAGAAGATATGATAAGTCAATAATAAATTAGATAAAAATCAATACTTATCATACTTTCAACTATAGTTAAGTGTAGAGAAAAGACCATGGTTAAAAGGATGGTTAGGGTTAAGCATAAGAACAAAAGAGTGACTTAGTCAAAGTTTCAAGAAACTTCAACTAAAAACAAAACATTCAACCATTCATTTATCCTTTTCTTTTTCCAAAATGAATAAATAAGAAAGATAAATGAATAAATAATCAAAACCCTAATCATTAACTTAAACCATGGTTTGATTCTTTACACTTAACCAAGTAAGCATGTATCATCAAACATGATACAAACATGTGCACAAAACTATATCGCATATACAATGTGTACAATTCAAGTGAGAAAATCCTTTTAAAGTGAACCAATACTAGTTAACGCAAAGTAATATATCAAATATATAAATATGCACTAAATCATTAAATCAACACTTGATTTAACGATCCGGTCATATCGCATATAACCGACTAGTATCCTATGTATCGGCTTATCGAATCAATCCTTGATTCGATAACTAGGTTATATCGCATACAACCATTCGACACATTTATCGCGAGAATGAAATACGGTATCACATACACGCATTATTCTCGGTCCCGCACATATCTCATATGCGCTCCTATTTCGTTTCGCTTGAGCCAGGAAACCTTTGTGTAGGACTCTAAAGACTCGTCAATACGCCGGCAGCGGATGATGATCATATCAAACATCCACAAGCCGCAAGCGGTCTGCTAAACGTAACGGCCACCCAGGTATTGAGCGATCAGAAGATCGACGAGCAAGCCCACTCACACTCCTGTGAATCCAACCAGTAACACTTACCGTACAGTCCGGTCTGTTCGTCTGATATGTCGCATATCTCGCCTAGGGGTGGCAAACGTCAGACCCCAATAGCTCGATAAGTCAAGCCGACTTGAGGTCCATAACATTCGTGAAACTACTGATAACTCTTACCAGTATATCACTGCAACCCTGGCCAGGGATTTCCTGTTATGGCCAGTCGAGCATAGCGCAACATCAACCCCCAATACCGGGAGAGACGAATCCCCTCCTATCGCTCATTGCCTCCATGTGAATCGGGACTGTACCCAAAAACCACCTGTTTGCACGACTCGGTAGAGCCGTGGTAGGGTGGAAATCAAAGTACAGTGGGAGACACACAAGACTCTATGACGATCTCGGGTCAACAGACTAAGCTGTACCAGTGTCACCAGAGAACTGCCATCTGACGTGAGGTATAATGCCATCTGGGAGTTCTCGGCGAGTCCGTTCAGTGTACCCAGTCTCTACTGAGCACCCGCATACCATCTCCGATGTCAAACACCAATGGATATGGGATCATCCATCGCCCATCGCATGGGTCGAGAAGATATACGCTAGTCTACTCTGGAATATCGATGCCCCGTCTCGATATTCCCTCGACTAGGAACATTTTAAGGATGTACTCATGGACTATCCAGGCCCCGCTAGTATGATCTGCATCATAGTCCTGGAAGTCGAGTACACATCCTAAGGGCTTTATCAACATGTAACAGAGAGACGGAAAGTATACACGTTAAGACAAAGAGCAACCAGATAGCGTACTATCATGTCGAGCAAAAAAGTCCTACCTATATATGTCCCAGCATCCACCACAATATACATCCAATGTACAGTAATGGCCTCTTGGGCATACATATAACTAACAATCTCCCACTTGCACTAGGGCCATCTGTAGCAGTGGTTGTAGTATCACATACTCAACCATCCCCTAAAAGTCTTTCTTTGGGAAAAGGCCTTCGTGAGTGGATCCGCCGTGTTGTCCTCTGAGTCTACTCTCCTAACCTCGATCACCCCGAAGATCAACTATCTCCATGATCAGGTGATGCTTCCTCAGAATTTGTCTGGGTCACTGATGGGACCAGGGTTCCAGGGCCAAAGCCACACTTCCATTGTCATACAATGGCAGGAACCTAGTTCATCTTATGAACCAATATACACCCAAACTTCCTCTTTGGTAGTATCTTCAATAGCGATGTTACCAGCCTTTATCGTCTAGTTTGCCACGGTATCTAGCTTGGAACTCTTCCAACATACCGTCCCTTTACTGAGGGTAAAGACAGTGCCAGTGACTGACATTCAGTCGTCTTTATCACCCTGGAACACTTCCAGTGATTCTCCCCAGGATCGATTGATACAATCTCATTATACCTAGTGAGAACCCTAATATCCCTTTAGATCTATCTCATAGGTCCAAATCTCAGGATTTAGGAGGTATCATCTTTATCCTATTTGGAGAATCCTTGTGATAATAGGAGATTGACTGATCGTAGTATAGGAAACTCTTTTCCTATCAAGAGTATGTTGTCTACGTACAATACGAAGATGACCACCTTACTCTCTACTACCCTTTTGTATATACAAGGTTCGTCTACCATTTTGATGAAGTCAAACACTTTGACTATCACATCAAAACAGACGTTCCAACTCCGCGATGCCTGCTTCATTATGTAAAGCAACTTGCACACGTTTCCACTGCTCCCACTGTCTACGAGGCCCTCTGGCTGTGTTCTTATAGACGTTCTCTTCTAAATCAATATTTAGAAAATTAGTCATGGCACCCAACCACCAGATATCGTAGTCATGGTATGTAGCCGTGGCAAGTAGGATCTGGATGGACTCAAGCATAGTCCTTAGAAAAGGTTTCATCATTATCCACACCTGGTTGATGACTAAAACCTTTAACAAGTCTAGCTTTGAAAGTCTCAACTTTTCCATCTACACCAAGTAATCTTCTCAAGATATACTTGCTCCTGATAGGGATTTAACCCTTCAGATATAGCAACCAAAGTCCATACTTTATTGGTGTATAAGGATTCCATCTCAGATCACTAAGCATCCAGCCATTCTTACAGAGTCCCTACTCTCGATGGCCTGCTCGAAACTGGTTGGGTCATCATCTCATGATGCAATCCTCGCTCCCACTGTCATCGAGAAACCGAGGTATCTCTCAGGTAGGCGAGGAACCCTACCAGATCGGCGGAGAGGCTGAGGTTCGTCGGGGACTATAGAATCCTTTGGTTCTATCAAATTTTCAGCTGTAGTTTTGTATAGCTGAAACCTTTCCAGTTCTACAGAACTGACCTTGCCTTGATCTTGTCCGGATTTTGCTTTCGACATAGGCCGGACAACCCCAAATCTTAACTTATTTAAGAGTTAGGATCTTCCCTTTCCATATCACATATGAAGTGGTAGGCAGTGATTTGATTCGAACCTAATTCAATAGGTATGCAGCTTCTCAAGTGCATAACCCCAAAAGGAAACAGGTAACTTAGTAGTACTCATCATAGAGCACACCTTATCATATAGGGTGTGATTGCCCCGCCCCGATATACCATCGTGCTATGGTGTATACGGAGGAGTGATGCTGAGAGAGAATCTCATTCTCCTTTAGAATAGTCCAGGATTTCTATGCACAAGTATTCTCCTCCCTGATCTTATCATAGGACATAATACTTATACCCATATCTTGGTTCTCTATTTCTAACTTATATTCTGTGAATATCTCAAAAGGTTCGGACTTATGTTTCAACAGGAACATATGACTAAATCTTGAGAGATTATCAGAGAATATAATGAAGTATAAAGAACCATTCCTGGCATGTGTAGACAGGAGACTTTACATACATCATTATGTATCAGTCCCAAGAGTTTACTAACTCTTTCTCAGTTTTCAGCAAACGGAGCTATGGTCATCTAATCTTTGCGACATGACTGACAAGTTTCACAAGATGTAAATTCAAACTAATTTAAATATGCATCTAAAATGTAACTTCAGCCAGTCGGGTCGCATTGATGTGACCTAGTCTACAATGCCCCAAGAAGGATTTGTTCATTTCTGAACTCTTCCTCTTGTGTGTGTTCTGTATACTAGGAACTGGAGTTTGATTTAGAACTTCAATGCTTTTAGATAACGTGCCTGAATCGATCAACTTTTGATATAGGAAATGTTCAAAACATTATCCATCAATACAAAATTATATCCTTTCTTTAGTAATAAAGAGACTGATATGATTTTGTATATCAGGTTCGGTATCTAATAGCATTTGTTTAGAATCAATGTATTCGTAATACAGGGTGACAGTGACCAACAGACTTGGCTGCAACACTTGCCCCGTTTTCTGTCTCATGAAACTTATCACCCGTTCTCAGTTTTTCTACCTTTTTGTAGCCCTATGTAACAGATTACATATCTGGGATCCTGATCCGGTATCATATACCCAGGATTCAGAGGATACTGAGAAACAGTTCTTTGTAATGAACACACCCGAAGGAGATGCATCATATGCACTGTCTTCGTTTGGGCGGCATAGGAATTCTGGTATTCCCTATTTCCTGCTCTGTCTTATAACAATTATAAGTTGGAGCGGGACCAACGTTCCCCAGCTCAGAATAACAAGCGGGTTCGGTCAATACATCCATTTTATTATCTTGATTAAGGCATGATATGGTCGCTACCAGGAGAGAGAGAGAAGAAAACACTCTGCGTGCGCTCTTGCAAGATTAGATTGGTTATATACTTTATCTAATCAGGATGGCTCCCACTGTTTTTATCAAATCTTCCTTCAAACCTTAAAAGGAAAGACTAGCCGGGATTAATTACACTCTACAAGTTCGCCAATCTTTCAGCCAGGCCAGTGTCGGTACTTTGAGAGAGGTTCCCCGTGCTTTTGTACGGACCTAATTACAGTAAACCTCGTTTTTCCAGAGGCGTAACCCCGTTGACACCTTTCTAGACACCTACTTGATCGGCTAATTGCAAAGTGCAAAACTCTCCCAGGAGTAACAATTACTCGCAGTGGGTATCGGGATCCAACTATCATATAGAAGGTATGCAATCTCATTGCAAGTTTCAACACTTGAAACTCCCGATAAAGGTTTTTACCCCTAGCACCTATGACCTTGGCTAAGGTCAACAAATCATAGGTACTAGTCAAGTTCTACCCGTCATTTTGTGATTAATTAGACCCACCCACATGACCCTTGGCTAAGGTCAACAAAGCCACATGACTGTCCTAACTAATCGCATCATATGCGGTGTAGGAAGACATCACTTATCTACCGCACACTGTGCCTTGACTATGGTCAACAAACACAGCACGAATACTAAGTACTCTACTTCCTAAAATGACGGAGGGTTGCGAATGGTTTTTGTGAAAACCTTTAACGCTTTGAACTTGATCTCGTTGCGGAATCAAATGGTTTTTAAATGGAATGTTTTTGAGGCTTTTCTAGTTTTGCTAAAGGGGTCACTCCCGGTGAAGGGATCGTCGGCCCTTTCCTCGTCGAATGAGGTGCGGGATATATCATATATATCACTGTGCAAAGCAGAAACTATAGAAGCGATCAAAGACAAACCGAGGGTTGTAGCATCTGCCAGTTATTGCTAAAGGAGTCACTCCCGGTGAAGGGATCTCGGTGCTTTCATCATCGAATAAGGTGCAGGATGTTCTATAATGAACACCGCGATGCAAAGCAAGAACTGTAGCTACCTGTTTTTATTTTGAAATTCGATTCCACAACATCAATTAGGTTTATTTTCTTTCATTAATCTCATTAATGAATATCCCATCATTTAAGTCCACCTAACCATCACAGATAAATATAACGTACGCTTATGCCATCCGCATTCGCCTCGATGTCCTGTCTGCACCGTTAGGTTAGATAACTAACGGCAGAGCGGGGCAGGGCTAGTGCGGGTGTAAAACATAAGCAACGTTTATATAATATATCATATATACTATAGACTACATCTATCTGAACAGAGCACAGAACATCGCATGATCACATTACAGATAACGCAGCAGAAAGAATCATATGAAATATTGGATATACTAGGACGTCCGTGTTTTCAATACGAGCCAGTATAAAACACGGATTCCACAGTCGTGATGAATAGCCAATCCCACACCCCTAGACCCCTACGAGAGCGGCAAGCAACCCTGCCAATTCTAGGGTTAGGAGACCCGGACTCGACTCCTCGAGATGGTCTCCCACTGGACCCTAGAACCCGGTTACTTGTGCTCCCCTCCTTGGGTCTATCCTAGTGCAGAAAAATAAATAATATACAAATGGTGACAACATCCGCAACCTGGAAGTGCCCCAATAAAAGAATATTACATACAAGTTTTTACATGAATGAAAATGAAAAACACTCATCTCACATAAAAAACCCCGGCTATTCAAACACGACGATCCAATATAACATATCCAACAACACATAACATCACATGTCATCAACGTAAGTAAATATGCGCATCCCAATTGTCGTTGACATATAGCAACGAAACCGGCGATATCACATATTACACTTACGATCACAGAAAAGAATGTGTAAAACTACAACAGTTGGAATCCGCAACCTCTTTAGACATCACATGCCTAATCAAATGAATTACTTAGACATCGCATGCCTAACAATTATAAACCCCGCATTTTAGTCTCGTTATCGAAAACGCTTTTCAATATCAAGTCGGGCAATTCAACAAGATTCCCGAAAACTGATCGAATGCTCGTCGCAAACTTTAGTAGGCGGCCGCACCCCTGATACCGTCGACGAAGTGCACCAAGGCGGAACACCGCTGCCGCGAGCACCCGGACGGATGCTTTCGGCGACGGGGTTCTCCTACAGTCACTTGGTCGGGGCTATGGGGTGAGGCTGTCTATTAAGTTTACCCGGCGAGTATCCGCGTACACTACGTGATTGCAACGGACTTTTGATCACATCAAAATTCCGTGGCAATCGATCAAGGGAGACTAAACTGCTATGTTTATAACATTCATTCCGTTATCACATAACTTTTGTGAATTCCAAGTATTGTATCACATTCCGGATAAACAGAAAATGTTAAACTTTCCGATTGAACATTCGAACACCCAAGTTTTCCCGAAACAGCTCAACACATGAAATAAGTCTAACAACATTCAGTTCGTGCCTCAGTACCAACGGTCCAGCCGTAGAAGGGTCAAGCCAACGCCTCACATGTGGCACGCCGTACTGCCCCAAACCCGAAGGTTCAAAGGGCAGTTCAAGACGGTCACATAATCGAGTTAAGGTTTGTTGTCTTCTAGAGGGTCCATCGCATTACTTGCACTACTTAGAACATCGTTAAACTATGGAAAAATCCAACAATTGGAAATTTCCCGGCAGGGGAAAAAGTGGGTATTTATATTCGGTCGAACTTTTTAACATATTCTAAGATTATCCGGAAAAGTACACAGACAGAATTAGACAATCCGATCGATATACCGAGTCCCTAATACGACCCAGAAAATGCAACTTTGGAAAAAATTATTAAAATCCCCAGGAAAGCCAGCACAGACAACTAAGAATTACTGTGCAAAATTGGATGCACAAGACGACAAAATGGCCGCGGAACCGCCGCATGAGCATGCTCATGCCGCGGATCCGCAGCGCCTTTATGGAATCAGGCCCTCGAATTTTACAGTAAGCCTTAGATCTTCCTGCTGATTTTTCTGAATATTTTTAATCTATAAAAAACCACATTTTACAGAAAAGTCCAGAGAGCATTTTTCAAGTCGGGGTTTTGGGTCGATCGGACTTCTAATTCCGTCGGGACTTCGCCTAAGGCTCTAGCTAGGCTCTGATACCACTGTAAGGTTCCTAGGCACCCTAGTGAGGTCTCACAAGTCATCATCCATGCAAATTTCTAAAGAATACGGTGCCGAGAAACCCTAGAACGGATCGTTAACTAGATATATAGGCGAAGCGAGCATGTAATCGAATTAAATGCTAAGGGAAAGTGACTACAACCTTTGTAGATCCGGTCCATCACTTCCTAAGCTCCACGATGATCTCCCTCCGCTGTCCAAATCGAACCCTTGACTCTAGCATTGGCATCATCGAAGAATGGGCGGGCTTGATCGTCGGTTCGATGCCGAAGATGATCTACGTCGAGGCATCACAAGAACAAGCTCCGACTTCACCAAGCTTTGAAAACTTGTGAAGTAAACACCCTATACAACTTGGCAAGAGGTAGAGGATGAAGAAATAGGAAGTGGGTAGACTTTAGAATTGGATTTCTCACTTGATTTCATTAGTTGCCATTGATGGTCACTAGCTTTCTTCATGGAAGAAGAAGATGATGAAGAAGAAGAAGATATGATAAGTCAATAATAAATTAGATAAAAATCAATACTTATCATACTTTCAACTATAGTTAAGTGTAGAGAAAAGACCATGGTTAAAAGGATGGTTAGGGTTAAGCATAAGAACAAAAGAGTGACTTAGTCAAAGTTTCAAGAAACTTCAACTAAAAACAAAACATTCAACCATTCATTTATCCTTTTCTTTTTCCAAAATAAATAAATAAGAAAGATAAATGAATAAATAATCAAAACCCTAATCATTAACTTAAACCATGGTTTGATTCTTTACACTTAACCAAGTAAGCATGTATCATCAAACATGATACAAACATGTGCACAAAACTATATCGCATATACAATGTGTACAATTCAAGTGAGAAAATCCTTTTAAAGTGAACCAATACTAGTTAACGCAAAGTAATATATCAAATATATAAATATGCACTAAATCATTAAATCAACACTTGATTTAACGATCCGGTCATATCGCATATAACCGACTAGTATCCTATGTATCGGCTTATCGAATCAATCCTTGATTCGATAACTAGGTTATATCGCATACAACCATTTGACACATTTATCGCGAGAATGAAATACGGTATCATATACACGCATTATTCTCGGTCCCGCACATATCTCATATGCGCTCCTATTTCGTTTCGCTTGAGCTAGGAAACCTCTGTGTAGGACTCTAAAGATTTGTCAATACGCCGGCAGCGGATGATGATCATATCAAACATCCACAAGCCGCAAGCGGTCTGCTAAACGTAACGGCCACCCGGGTATTGAGCGATCAGAAGATCGACGAGCAAGCCCGCTCACACTCCTGTGAATCCAACCAGTAACACTTACCGTACAGTCCGGTCTGTTCGTCTGATATGTCGCATATCTCGCCTAGGGGTGGCAAACGTCAGACCCCAATAGCTCGATAAGTCATGCCGACTTGAGTTCCATAACATTCGTGAAACTACTGATAACTCTTACCAGTATATCACTACAACCTTGGCCAGGGATTTCCTGTTATGGCCAGTCGAGCATAGCGCAACATCAACCCCCAATACCGGGAGAGACGAATCCCCTCCTATCGCTCATTGCCTCCATGTGAATCGGGACTGTACCCAAAAACCACCTGTTTGCACGACTCCGTAAAGCCGTGGTAGGGTGGAAATCAAAGCACAGTGGGAGACACACAAGACTCTATGACGATCTCGGGTCAACAGACTAAGCTGTACCAGTGTCACCAAAGAACTGCCATCTGACGTAAGGTATAATACCATCTGGGAGTTCTCGGCGAGTCCGTTCAGTGTACCCAGTCTCTACTGAGCACCCGCATACCATCTCCGATGTCAAACACCAATGGATATGGGATCATCCATCGCCCATCGCATGGGTCGAGAAGATATACGCTAGTCTACTCTGGAATATCGATGCCCCATCTCGATATTCCCTCGACTAGGAACATTTCAAGGATGTACTCATGGACTATCCAGGACCCGCTAGTATGATCTGCATCATAGTCCTGGAAGTCGAGTACACATCCTAAGGGCTTTATCAACATGTAACAGAGAGACGGAAACTATACACGTTAAGACAAAGAGCAACCAGATAGCGTACTATCATGTCGAGCAAGAAAGTCCTATCTATATATGTCCCAGCATCCACCACAATATACATCCAATGTCCAGTAATGGCCTCTAGGGCATACATATAACTAACAGTAGCCTCTCTCCTTTAGTTAAATTGTTAACTAGTTTCGTTCATCGCCTAAATTTCTAGTTAACGATCCGTATTAGGGTTTCTCGGCACTCATAAAATTTGAAATTGGCATGGTTGATGCTTTGTGAGACCTCTATAGTGTGCCTAGGAACCCTACAGTGGTATCAGAGCCTAGCTAGAGCCTTAGGCGAAGTCTAGACGACGTTTGAAACCCGAACGAACCCGAAACCCTAAAACCCAAGTGCTCTCTGGACTTTTTCTAAAATCTGGGATTTTTCCAGATTAAAAATTGCTAAAAAATTCAGCAGGGAAATCTATGAATTACGGTGCAAAAATTACTTGATGAACAGTCTACAGTGCGGCGGAACCGCGGCCTAAGCCTGCTTAGGCAGCGGTTCCGCGGCAACTTTATTAAATTATCATATAATATTTGCACAGTAACTGATATCTTCTGGTGTTGGATTTTCTGGGAATTTTTAAAATTTATTCAAGAGTTGAATTTTCTGGGGTGTTTTAGAGCTTCGATGTTTCGATCGGATTATCAAATTTCGTCTTTGTGTATTTCCGGATAATTTTTGAATTTGTTAAAAAGTTCGACCGGATATAAATACCCAATTTTTCCCCTGTCGGAAAATTTCCAAGTGTTGGATTTTTCCGTAGTTTAAAGACGTTCTAAGTAGTGCAAGTAACGCGATGGACCCTCTAGAAGACAACAAACCTTAACTCGATTGTGTGACCGTCTTGAACTGCCCTTTGAACCTTCGGGTTTGGGGCAGTACGGCGTGCCACATGTGAGGCGTTGGCTTGACCCTTCTACGGCTGGACCGTTGCTACTGAGGCACGAACTGAATGTTTTTAGACTTGTTTCATGTGTTGAGCTGTATCGGGAAAACTTGGGTATTCAAATGTTCGATCGGAAAGTTTAACATTTTCTGTTTATCTGGAATGTGATACAATAATTGGAATTCACAAACAGTTATGAGATAACTGAATGAATGTTATAAATCTAGCGGTTTAGTTTCACTTGATATTGAAAAGAGTTTTCGATAATGAAACTAAAATGCGGGGTTTATAACTGTTAGGCATGTGATGTCTAAGTATTTCATTTGTTTAGGCATGTGATGTCTAAACAGATTGCGGATTCCAACTGTTGTAGTTTTACACTTTCTTTTCTGTGACCGTAAGTGTAATATGTGATATCGCCGGTTTCGTTGCTATATGTCAACGACAATTGGGATGCGCATATTTACTTACGTTGATGACATCTGATGTTATGTGTTGCTGGATATGTTATATTGTATCGTCGTGTTTGAATTGCCGGGGGTTTTTTATGTGAGATGAGTGTTTTTCATTTTCATTCATGTAAAAACTTGTATGTAATATTCTTTTATTGGGGCACTTCCAGGTTGCGGAAGTTGTCACCCTTTGTATATTATTTACTTTTCTGCACTAGGATAGATCCAAGGAGGGGAGCACAAGTAACCGGGTTCTAGGGTCCAGTGGGAGACCATCTCGAGAAGTCGAGTCCGGGTCTCCTAACCCTAGAATTGGCAGGGTTGCTTGCCGCTCTCGTAGGGGTCTAGGGGTGTGGGATTGGCTATTCATCACGACCGTGGAATCCATGTTTTATACTGGCTCGTATTGAAAACACGGACGTCCTAATATATCCAATGTTTCATATGTTTCTTCTGCTGCGATATCTGCGATGTGATCATGTGATGTTCTGTGATAGATACAGTATATAGTATATATGATATATTATATAGACGTTACTTATGTTTTGCACCCGCACTAGCCCTGCCCTGCTCTGTCGTTAGTTACCTAACCTAACGGTGCACGAGGGGACATCGAGGCGAATGCGGATGGCATAAGTGTACGTCGTATTTATCTGTGATGCTTAGGTATTTAAATAATGGGACTTCATTAATGTGATTAATGAATGAAAAGAAACCTAAGATGTTGCAGAATCAAATTTTAAATAAAACAGGTAGCTACAGTTCTTGCTTTGCATAGCGGTATATATGATATACCCTGCACCTTATTCGATGAGGAAAGGGCCGAGATCCCTTCACCGGGAGTGACTCCTTTAGCAATAACTGGCAGATGCTACACACTCGGTTTGTTTTTGATAGCTTCTATAGTTTCTGCTTTGCACAGTGATATATATGATATATCCTGCACCTCATTCGACGAGGAAAGGGCCGACGATCCCTTCACCGGGAGTGACCCCTTTAGCAAAACTAGAAAAGCCTCAAAATCACTCCATTTCAAAACTTCATTTGATTTTACAACGATATCAAGTTCATTACGCAATAGGTTTTCAGAAAAACCTGTCGTAGCCCTCCATCATTTCAGATAAGTACTAGTTAGTATTCGTGCTGCGGTTGTTTGGCATGCGTCAAGGCGTAGTGTACGGTAGCTAACTAGTGCTTATCTGCTAGCATACGATGCGATTGGATTAGGGTATTCGCACGGCGTTGTTTGGCATGCGTCAAGGGTCGTGCGGGTGGGTTTAATTCAATCAAGAAATGTACGGGTTGAACTTGACTAGCGGACTATGGGTTGTTTGGCATGCGTCAAGGTCATAGCACGCTAGGGGTAAAATGCTATCGGGAATTTCAAGTGTTGAAATTTGCAATGAGATTGCATACCTTCTATGAGATAGTTGGATCCCGATACCCGCTGCGAGTAAGAGTTACTCCTGGGAGAATTTTACACATTGCAATTAGCTGATCAAGTAGGTGTCTAGAAAGGTGTCAACGGGGTTACGCCTCTGGGAAAACGAGGTTTACATTAATTAGGTTCGTGCGAAAGCACGGGGGACCTCCCTCAAAGTACCGACACTGGCCTGGCAGAAAGATTGGCGAACTTGTAGTGTGTAATTAATCCCGGCTAATCTTTCCTTTTAGGGTTTGAAGGAAAATTTGATAAAAAGCAGTGGGAGCCATCCTGATTAGATAAGATAATAACCAATCTGATCTTGCACGAGCATACGCTAAAGTGTTTTCTTCTCTCTCTCTCCAGGTAGCGACCATTTCATGCCCTAATAAAGATAATAATATGGATGTATTGACCGAACCCGCTTGTTATACTGTGCTGGGGAACGTTGGTTCCATTCTTTCCTATAAGAGTTATAGGACTGAACAGGATATAGGGGAATACCAGGATTCCCATGCCACCCGAATGAAGAAAGTACATGTTGATGCATTTTCTTCGGGTGTTTTCGTTACAGAGAACTGTTTCTCCATTTGCCCTACGTCCTGGGTATTAGATACCGGATCAGGATCCCATATATGTAATCAGTTACATGGGCTTAGGAAAGGTAGAAAACTTGGAGAAGGTGATAAAGACATTAGAGTTGGAAATGGTGCAATTGTTGCAGCTAAGACTGTCGGGGAATATCACCTTGAATTACCAACTGGTAATACATTGGTTCTGAACGAATGCTATTACATGCCGAACCTGATATGCAACATTATATCGGTTTCTTTATTGAGTAAAGAGGGATATAATTTTGTATTACAGGATAATGTTATGAACATTTTCCGTAACCAAAAGTTGGTTGGATCAGGCACGTTGTGCAATGGCATTTATGTTCTAAACCAATCAACAGTTCTGAGCATAACAAACACACACAAGAGGAAGAGTTCAGAACTGAACGAATCCTTCTTGTGGCATTGTAGACTGGGTCACATCAATGTGACACGACTGGCAAAGTTGCATAAGGATGGATATTTAAATCCGTTTGAATTTTCATCTTATGACACTTGCCAGTCATGTCTCAAAGGCAAGATGACCAAAACTCCGTTTACGGGACACGGAGAAAGAATTACCGAACTCTTGGGACTGATACATAGTGATGTATGCGGTCCCATGTCTACACATGCCAGGGATGGTTCTTTGTACTTCATTACATTCACTGACGATCTCTCTAGATTCGGATATGTGTTCCTGATGAAACACAAATCAGAAGCTTTTGAGAAATTTAGAGAATATAAACAAGAAGTCGAGAACCAAACCGGAAAAAGTATTAAAATCCTACGATCTGATCGAGGAGGGGAATACTTGAGCAATGAATTCCTGGACTTCCTAAAAGAGAATGGGATTCTCTCTCAGCTGACTCCTTCATATACACCACAGCACAACGGTGTATCTGAACGGAGAAACCGCACCCTATTAGATATGGTGCGCTCAATAATGAGTACAGCTGAGTTACCTATTTCCTTCTGGGGATATGCGCTTGAGACAGCCATGGACCTATTGAATAGAGTTCCTACCAAATCAGTGCCTACCACTCCATATGAGATATGGAAAGGGAAGAGACCACATCTTAATTATATTAAGATATGGGGTTGTCCAGCCTATGTCAAAAGACAAAATCCGGACAAACTCAAGGCAAGATCTGTCTTATGTAAGTTTGTAGGATATCCCAAAAATTCACAAGGGTATATCTTCTACAACCCCGAGGAACAAAAGGTGTTTGTTTCTCGACATGCCACTTTCTTAGAAAAAAGTTTTCTTATGAAACAGATAAGTGGCATTGAGGTAGAACTGGAAGAGGTTCCAGCGACACAGACTACAACAGAAGATTTGGTTGAACCAAAGGATTCAGTAGTTCCCGATGAACCCCAGCCTCTCCGCCGATCTAGCAGGGTTTCTCGTCCACCTGAGAGATACTACGGTTTTCTCATGGATGGTGGGAGCGAGGATTGCATCATGGAGGATGATGACCCAACTAGCTTCGAGCAGGCCATCACGAGTAGGGACTCAGTGAAATGGCTGGATGCTATGCGGTCCGAGATGGAATCCATGTACACCAACAAAGTATGGACTTTGGATGTTGCTCCTGAAGGGGTAAAACCCATTGGGAGCAAATGGATCTTCAAGAAGAAACTTGGTGTAGATGGGAAAGTGGAGACTTTCAAAGCTAGACTTGTAGCAAAGGGTTTTCGTCAAAGACCAGGTATGGACTATGACGAAACCTCTTCTCCAGTGGCTATGCTTAAATCCATCCGAATCATGCTTGCCATTGCTGCCTTTCATGACTACGAAATCTGGCAAATGGATGTTAAGACCGCCTTTCTAAATGGTGATTTAGAAGAGTGCGTGTACATGACTCAGCCAGAGGGCTTCGTAGACAGTGGGAGCAGCGGGAAGGTGTGCAAGCTGCTTAAATCCATTTATGGATTAAAGCAAGCATCGCGGAGTTGGAACTTCTGCTTTGACGTCGTTATCAAAGAGTTTGATTTCGTCAAAAACCCAGATGAACCTTGTATCTACAAGAAGGTAGCAGAGAGTAAGGTAGTCTTCCTCGTATTGTATGTGGACGACATACTCTTGATAGGAAACGATATTCCTATGCTGCAATCGGTCAAGCTCTTCTTATCACAAAGATTCTCAATGAAAGATCTTGGTGATGCCTCCTGCATATTGGGGATCAGGATCTATAGAGATAGATCCAAACGGATACTGGGATTGTCCCAATCCAGGTACATTGACACCATACTAAAGATGTTTAGTATGGAAGAATCCAAGCGTGGGAACTTGCCCACGATCTCTGGAGTCACTCTCTCCAAAGAGATGTCTCCCAAAACGGATTTGGAGAGAGCTCGCATGCAAGGCATACCCTATGCTTCGGCTGTAGGCTCTATCATGTATGCGATGCTATGTACCAGACCCGATGTAGCATACTCACTAAGTATAGTGAGCAGGTATCAAGCTGATCCTGGAAAGAGTCACTGGACAGCTGTGAAGAGCATTCTCAAGTACTTACGAAGGACTAAAGAGATGCTCTTGGTGTATGGTAACGGAGAACTCCAAGTGGAGTCCTTTACCGATTCGAGCTTCCAGAGTGATAAGGACGACTCTAAGTCGCAGTCGGGATTTGTCTTTACCCTTTACGGAGGGGCGGTTAGCTGGAAGAGTTCCAAGCAGGAAACCGTGGCAGACTCGACGATGGAGGCTGAATACATCGCTGCCAACGATGCTGCCAAAGAGGCTGTCTGGATCAAGAAGTTCATTACTGAACTTGGAGTGGTTCCATCCATTGAGCATCCAATACCTTTGTATTGCGATAACAATGGAGCGGTGGCTTTGGCCAAGGAACCCAGGTCCCATCAGCGATCCAGGCATATTCTGAGGCGGTATCACCTGATCCGGGAGATAGTTGATCGCCGGGAGATCGAGGTCAGGAGGGTTGATACGAAGAACAACACGGGGGATCCACTCACGAAGGCCATTCCCTAGATACAGTTTGAGAGACTCTTCGGGTTGCTCGGTATGCGATACTACAGCAGCTGGCCCTAGTGCAAGTAGGAGATTGTTAGTTGTATGTATGCCCTAGAGGCCAGTATTGTACAGATGATGTATATTATATTGGATGCTTGGACATATATAGAGATGACTTTCTTGCTCGATATGATAGTATGCTATCTGGTTACTCTTTATCTTAACATGTACACTTGTCTCTTTAAACTGTCTTATAGTTACATGTTGATAAAGCCCTTAGGATGTGTACTTGACTACCTGGACTATGATGCAGATCATACTAGTGGGGACATGGTAGTCCATAAGTACATCCTTCATGGTCCCTAGTCATGGGTGTATCGAGACGGGGCATCGATATACCAGTGTAGACTAGCGTATACGCTTCTCGACCCATGAGATGGGCGGTGAATGATCCCATATCCATTGGTGTTTGACATCAGAGATGGTATACGGGTGCTCAGTGGAGACTGGGTACACTGGACGGACTCGCCGAGAACTCCCGGATGGTATTATACCTCACGTCAGATGGCAGTTCTCAGGTGACACTTGTACAGGTTAGTCTGTAGACCCGAGATCGTCATAGAGTCTTGTGTGATTCCCACTGTGCTTTGATTTCCACCTTACCACGTCCATGAGGGCGTGCAAAAAGGTGGTCTTTAGGTACAGTCCCGAGTCATATGGAGGCAATGAGCTATAGGAGGGGTTTCGTCTCTCCCGGTATTGGGGGTTGATGTTGCGCTGTGCTCGATTGGCCGTAACAGGGAAGTCCCTGGCCAGGGCTGATCAGAGATTTGCTGGTAAGTGTTATCAGTAGTTTCTCGACCCGTTATAAGCCTCACATCGGCACGACTTATCGGTTATTGGGGTCTGACGTATACCACCCCTAGACTTGATATGCGACATATCAGACGAACAGACCGGACTGTACAGTAAGTGTTACTGGTTGGATTCACAGGAGTGTGAGCGGGCTAGCTCGTCGATCTTCTGATCGCTCAATACCCGGATGGCCGTTACGTTTAGCAGACCGCTTGCGGCTTGTGGGTGCTTGATATGATCATCATCTGCTACCGGCGTATTGACGAGTCTTTAGAGTCCTACACAGAGGTTTCCTGGCTCAAGCGAAATGAAATAGGAGTGCATATGAGATATGTGCAGGACCGAGAATGATGCGAGTATATGATACCGTATTCCATTCTCGCGATGGATGTATCGATTGGTTATATTCGATATAACCTAGATATCGAATCAAGGATTGATTCGATAAGCCGATACATAGGATACTAGTCGGTTATATGCGATATGACCGGATCGTTAAATCAAGTGTTGATTTAATGATTTAATGTATAATTATATATTTGATATATTACTTTGCATTAACTAGTATTGGTTCACTTTAAATGGATTTTCTCACTTGATGTGCAAGAAGTATATGTGATATACTTTTGTGCACTTGTTTGTATCATGTTTGATGATACTTGCTCACTTGGGTTTGTGTAAAGATTGAACCATGGTTATATGAATGGTTAGGGTTTTGATTATTTACTTAGTTATTTATTTATTTATTCCTTTTGGATATTATTAAGAATGGTGGCTTATTTTGTTTCTATGTTGAAGCTTCTTGAAGCTTTGACAAAGTCCACCATCCTTATCTTATCCTTAACCCTAACCATTCCAACTAACCTTAGTTTAATCTCTACACTTGACCATGGTCAAGATATGATAAGTATTCATATTAGTTTCTTTTTTAAACAAGAAACTTATTATATTCTTTCTTGCTCTCCTTCTTCTTCTTCAAGAAAAACCTTGTCTTCAACAATGGCATCTTGAGCAAAAGTGTGAGAAATCCAATTCTAAAGTGAACCCACCTCCTATTTCTTCACCCTCTACCTCTTGCCAAGTTGTTTTGGGTGTTTTCTTCACAAGTTTCACAACTTGGTGAAGTCGGAGCTTGAACTTGTGAAACTTCGACGTAGATCATCTTCGGCACGAAGCCGGCGACCTAGTCCGCCCAATTCTCCGATGAAGCCGACGTTTGAGTTCAGGATTTGAGATGGACAGCGAGAGGATGCCTACGTGGAGCTAAGGAAGTGGAGAACCGGATCTACAAAGGTTGTAGCCTCTCTCCTTTAGTTAAATTGTTAACTAGTTTCGTTCATCGCCTAAATTTCTAGTTAACGATCCGTATTAGGGTTTCTCGGCACGCATAAAATTTGAAATTGGCATGGTTGATGCCTTGTGAGACCTCTATAGTGTGCCTAGGAACCCTACATACCTTGCACATATTTCATTTATACCCAGGGGGTATATTACATCATTTACTTATAGGTAGATACATATATCTTGCTATACCTTTATGTTTACACATACAATAGTTATAGCTACATATTTACTTTTTCGTGATGTTATTTAGAATCCGATAAAATAGGAACCGCATGATATTTTATATTAACTTGTTGCAGTTAATTAGCGGCTTTTCCTTTATATGCTTACATTTCAGCTTATGGTGCATATATCATATTCATGGATTTTCGCATTGTTATATGGATTTTTCATGATGTTTTCTGGATTTGGGGACCGTGGGAGTTCATGAAATTATGCATTATTTGAAAAACTCGGTTTCCTTTGATATGATATTTCAGCATCCGCCATGAGTTTTATCGGTTCTTATATATATATACCCCTACGAGGAGGCATCGAGGCCGTATGAGGGTACATGGTGGGGCCCGAAGGTAGTCCGGGGCAAGAAAGGGATGTCGATGTACCACGCCGATGAGCCCGGCAGGGGAACCATACCATCCGGTGACATTACCTATGACTCGGCGGTTATCATGGGGATACCGAAGGGAGTCATGTACGTATGGATACGTCGAAAGGCGAGGGTCAGAACTAGGCACCCGTGCTTTCGGTATAGCGTATGATACGTACCTATTAGGGTGCCAGTCTTTATGACAGCACCTGATAGATCAGCATTTCTGTGTCGATGCTTGATACATTGGTTTCATAATATTTCTTTTACTCCTTTGTATATATAACAGTGGATTAGGACGCTGTTATATATGCCCTTACACCAATATTAGTGGAATGGGATGCTAATATATGTGTATTGACATTAATTCTATATACATCATATTTATTCATGCAAATATACCTAGGTTATAAGAGATTGACTTGATATTGGATTTAAGACATATGACATTTACTTGATATTATACATAAAGGATATATGAGATTCACTTGATTTTGTACATTCAGGATATAGGAGATTTATTCGATATTGTACATTAAAATTTTGTGAGACTTATTTGATATGACAGCCAATTTGGGGGCTGATTTGAGAAATTGGAATTTGGATTGTCTTGATGGATTGTGATCCTACCACGATGTCAGGATTTCGTGGAAATGACATATTTCATTCCATAGTCCACATTTATTGTTTATGCACTGCTTCATGTATTAGTTGTACTTGTTAGTGTACCTTTCATGATTATTGCATATTGATTGTCATATTATTGTTTCATGTATTCATTATACCTGCTAGTGTACTTTTCTTGATTATTGCATTCATATGACCTGTTATTGCTATTAATTGCATATGTTAGATTCACGCTGTACGTGCATACTTGCGATTACCTGCATATGTTATTTACTATTCACGAGTTGGCAACTCACCCCCGTTGTGCCACAGTTGTTTTGCAAGGTGTTCCCCAGAATAGTCGAGGCAGGTTATTCATCTATCTGATCATCTTTTGCTACCGATACCGCTTCAGCTCATAGTGTGCAGTTTTGCTTAGGTGGGTTTTGTGGTTATCCGTATTGTTGTATTGTATATTCGTTGTATCCTGGTACTCTCCATCTACTATTATTTTGTTGACTTAGAGACTTGGTGAGGACGATATTGTATATTATTTGTGACTTGTTTGTCTTTTATACAGCTTTCTTTCTATCGTCTTTTATTTCTTCGCTACGGCGTCGTATATTTGTTGTGGTGGTTGTTTTCCACCTTTGGGAGTGTATTTGCTCCCGTTTGGGGATGCTTCATTTATATTTATGTTGTACCCATTTTTGGGGCTAGTTTTTACAAAGGAGGTGCTGCCAAAATTTTAAAGGAAATAAATTGGGCTTTTAAAGAATTTGGGTTGTGATTTCAAATGTTTCAAAACTTCTATTATCTTTTCTTATCTTTTTTAATGGTTTAGATTTCTGGGTTTTGGCTTTCTTTTACTGCGTTACGTCTGTAGGCGTTGCGTAGTATTAGGGCCGTCACGTGCCAATTTCGGGTCGTGACAAAGTTGGTATCAGAGCGCTAGGTTTTACCTTTAGGAGTGTAGGATGACCTTGGTATGATGGAGTAGGTGGCTTAAGCAGAGTAACGTAGTGTGTGTATGTCTGTAGCATACTCACGATGCGGTACTTCGCCTAAAGTGACCTAAGTACATTGATTGAAATTCCTTCCTTGATGATTCATATCCTTGTGATTCGATTTTCGTGTTCTTATCGAATCTTATTTCCATTTATAACCTTGCCGCCGATGACTATGGGGACTCAGAGTGATGCAGCGAGGGCCGAGGTCAGAGTTAGTTCGGGTGAGACGAGCACTGACCAGGATGGCACGCTAGTTGCACAGGTGTAGACGGATCCTCCTTCGACAGATCAGCTCGCTAGGCTTATGACAGAGATGCTGGACTTGCGCCAGACGATGAGTTCATTGGTTGAGACCGTTCGAGCGCAGCGACAGGAGGTAGTCACCCCTGTTACTCAGTTGTTCCTTGCGATCAGCATACAGCAGTCCGTCACCTACATAGCACCAGTGGATGCAGCCCTAGTTTACGAGACACGTCTTCCAGAGACTTTGAGAGTTCCGGAACAGTGGAGGACTCGTACTGGTGTACCAGCCCAGAGACAGAGGCTTAGTCGTCGAGACAGATTTCGTGACCGTCGCGGGAGTAGCAGAGGCTTAGGACGAGGACAGTCGTTCAGCTCTCATATCCAGGAGGGTCAGCAGTCGTCGTATGGATGTTTTCGATGCGGAAGCCTTCAACACTTCATCAGACATTGTTCCTTAGCACCACGTCAGGGTCATATTCTGAGACGTCATGGACACGGAGGGTTCACTCAGAGGGGCCATTCTAGCAGAGGAGGAGTTCAGCCAGTTGCGGTTAGGGGGCAGACAAGAGAGTTTGTTTCTACTCATCGGGACGCGCGGGCGTCCAATGCAGAGTTTTCAGGTATCCTTAATTCGTATGTTCTTTTGATGTATTTGTTTATTTTTCACACTTTGTACCGTGGTTGGGACGAGAGTCATGTTAGGTAGATCAGCTGTTTGTTGTGTTAATTTCTGTCAGCGATTCTTTTGTTGCGCAACACGTATTTCAGTTATGTGCCAATCGGATAGGAGATAGAGATTCGTCCATCGTTTTGATCCTTCTAGAGATGTTGGATTTGACGTTCTCCTGGGCACGGACTGGTTAGCTACGTGATAGGCGTCTGTGAACTACCGTGAAGAAACAGTCAGGTTTTGTTTTCCCCGGCGAGTCAGTTCTTGTTGTGCAGGTGGATAGTTGTGCCGCCTCTCACAGCTTGAATTCAGCCTTTTTCGCTAGTTGGCTTTTGAGGAGGAGATGTCGTGGATTCTTGGCGTTCATTCGTCATACCGGAGCCACAGTTGGTTTGTTAGACCGGGTTTCTATCGTGCGAGAATTTTCCGACGTTGTTCCAGATGAGCCGGCGAAGCTTAGGGAGCTTAAGGATCAGCTGCAGAGTTGTTTGTTGGGGGAATTGTGCGTCTGAGTGTTTCGCTTTTAGAAGCTCCTATTTCTGTTCGTCAAGGAGAAAGACGACAAATTGAGGTTGTATATTGATGGATCGTTAATTGAACCGGCTTACGGTGCGGATAGGTATCCTTTACCTCGCATTGATGCTTTCTTCGATCAGCTCCAGAGTGCGAGACATTTTCTAAGTTTTTTCGGGATCAGGTCATCATTGTTGTGGGTTCGGAGTGATGACATTCCGAAGACTGCCTTGTGCGTGCTACGGGCTTTGTGTGTTTGGTGGTGTCATTGGACTCACCAATGCCCTAGCAGCATTCGTAGATGTGATGAACCGGATTTCTTCAGGCCGTTCCTCGACCAGTTTTTGTTATATTATTGACGACATTCTGGTCTATTTAATGTGTCTTGAGGGACAGGAGTAGCACTTGAGGACTTGTTTTGCAAACATTGGGAGAGCCCCAGCGGTTTGCTAGATTCTCGGAGTGTTCTTTCAGGCTTGTTTGTGTTGACTCCTAGGTCTTGTAGTTACGGGAGACGGTTTTGTATGGTCCCGAGGAAGATCGAGGCCGTACAGCTTATGCCCAGACTTGTGTGCAGGACGGAGGTCCGCAGATTTTTGGGCTTAGCAGGTTTTTACCGCCGTTTCGTGCAGGATTGCTAGAGTAGTGCTGCACCGTTGACTAAATTGACCGGAATGGAGGTTTCTTTTTTTTGGACTGAGGCATGTGTATGGAGTTTCTCGGAAGTTGAAGACTCGGTTAACAACTGCATCAGTTCTTTCCTTACTTTTTGGTTCGGGCGACTTTGTGGTTTAACTGTAATGTTTCACAAGTGGGGCTCGAGTGTGTACTGAGGTGACACTATGGAGTTATCGCTTTTGCTTCCTTACATTTGGAGGAAGTACGAGAAGGATATCCCACTCATGATCTGGAGATGGCCGCGGTGGTCTTGCGTTGGAGATTGGAGACACTACTTGTTCGAGAGTCGTATCAGATTTTCACGGACCACCAGAGCTTAATATACATCTTCCTGCAGCGGGTGTTGATTGTTGAGACAGTCTTCTGCAGACTCACAGTTCTTGTGCGATTGTTGAGTATAGCTTAAGTTCTCCTCTACTGAGGGGACAGCTTGCTCATGTCCGTGCCCGACCACTTTTCTTTATTCGCTTTCACAAGACACTGCCCGCCGATGCTCGTTCGTCAGAGATTCTTGAGCATAATCGGCTGGGTAAAGATTCGGAGTCCTTGAATTGTGACAAGGGTGTGCTAAGTTTAGGGACGCATTTGTGTACATGATATTATTGGGTAGAGACGTGAAATCCTAGGGCAGGCACATCAGTCAACTCTCTGTTTTCATTCAAGCTCCACCAACATTAGACGTGACTTGTGAGATAGTTACGGGTGGGCAAGGATGTAAGGAGAAGTTTCGGGTTTCGTTTCAGGGTGTTTGTCTTGTTGTGTGCTTGGGTTAAGCATCTAAGACCGGCTGGAGAGTTACAACCTTTAATCGTTTCAATGTGGGAGTGGGAGCAGATTTCCACGAATTTCGTTATGGTGTCTACCCGGTTTAGTCAGGGTGTGACTCCATTCGGATGCTTGTCGTCCGGTTATACTCAGTTTGCTAAGTTGTTCTTTGTTAAGTTTGTGCGTACGTATTAATTGTTGTCGGCAGTTGGGGATCGTCACCCGCCATTGTTAGGGTTCTCCTTCGATAGCTGTTATCAGGAGACGCTCCAATTGGCAAACTTTAGGTTTAGAGGTTAGGTCGTGTCGATCACCAATCTGTTTTTCTAACTCTGCGTAGTAGGATTTTTGGACCCAAGCTAGTCTAGAGACTTTGGAGATGATCCAGTTGTTTTAGGTCAGGATGAGAATTGTCCATTGCGGACAGAGGTCTTATGCCAACCGTGTTGGTCGTAAACTTGAGTTCGCAGTGGTAGATCATGTATTCCTACGGATTGTTCCGATAGAGGACGTGTTGAGTTTTGGGAAGCTTATCCCAGAATTGTAGGTCCATTTGAGATCCTTAAGGCGAGTTAGTTTCGTTGCCTTTAATTTGGCACTTCCGCCCAGATTATTGAGTTTTCACCCCGTATTCCTTGTGTTGAGACTTTGCAATTACCTTCATGACTTTCTCACATGATTCAGCACCAGACCATTTAGTTTGGACACGATCTTTCGTTCGCCAGCAGCCAATTGTGTTAATAGCTCGGCAGGTGGAGAAACTTCGGTCAAGGGTCTTGCCATATGTGAAGGGTTTTCTTGGATGTAGCCGTATAGTAAGGTAATCACTTGGGATGCTGCGAGCGAGATATGATAGTTTGTAATCTTCTCTTTGAAGGTACGCTTAGTGAAAATTTTAAATTCGGGGACGAATTTCTATAAGGGGGGAGATTGTAACGTCTTAGATTTCGGTTAGTGTTCGTTTAGACGTTAGTGCGGGTTTACTGTAAAATGTTTACCAATTCGGGTTCCTCACATTTTATAACATTTAATTAATAATTTATTATTATTTGTTATAAGCATGCACGCACATGTGCACGTAAATGCGAGGATTTGTTTGTGCTAATCTACTTTTAGCAACCATGACACTTAACCTAATCCTTTGATTTTCCACTCTTTGCTAAATCCTTAATCATTTCCTTTGTGAGTGAGAGTGAGAAGCTTCTAGGTTATTTGAGAGAGAAGATATTTGTTTTGGAGAGTGATGAGTTGTATGAAAACATTTAATGTGAGGCATGGTGCATTAATGGCAATGATACGCTCACCTCTCACCTCACCCTACACACACCTCCCTCTCTCATTTCCTCACACTCTCTCATTCTTTCTCACTTATTCTTTCACATTTCTCTCACCTCTCCCTCATCAAATTGAACACTCTCAAGTTTTTCATCAAAATCCATCACAAATTCACCAAAACTTCATCAAAATCACATCTTTGTTCACATTTTTCCTCTTGGATGCCATGGAGTGTACAAACCTTGGATCTTTGTGTTCTTTTTATTAGGTAATGTTTCCTTTCTGTTGCCTAAGTTATTTTTGTGTAGCTTAGCTTGTTAGTTGCTGTTTTTATCGCGTACCGTATCGTTTTGGATAAATATCGTATTTTTAGTGTCGATTTGGGGTTTCGGATGATCTGCTGTTAAACTAAGTATTTGTTGCAAAAATTGACTTGACAGTAACCTAGTATAGAGACCTAGAACCAACCCTCAAAATACGAGCCAGTTCCTCCTTGTTCAGGCCGGAGATTTATTGGTTCTGGCCGCAATTTGTGGCAAGAGTAGGGACCTGGGTGTTGGTTTTTGGTGTAGAGGTTTCTGGGGTTATTTGCAGTCTCATGGTACTTGCAATTTTTACAAATTGTTAGCACAGAAAAATCTGGGATCATTTTGCATATTTCTAGTGTTTCGTTTCGTGCGATACGTTATCCGATACGATGTGTGTTACGTGTTGCTGTTGCGCTGAGTTGGTTTCGTAGTGTCGCTATACGCGTTAGCTGCAATACGAACCCTTTAGAGTACGTAGGCGTGTCGTGTTGGTCCGTGTAGATTGTAAGTATTTTAGGTCTATTATTAATATATAATTGCGTTGTTGTTTTAATATTGCAGGTTCGCAGGCGGGGACAACGGACACTGCTATACAGGGAAACAGGTGGTAGGATTCACCTAGTTTGGAGCGTTGGTGAGTAGATTTAATATCTACAGGAGAATCGCTCGCATGGCGTTGTGCGTCTGGGTTAGAGATGTTAATACTTGTCGCATATTCTATGTCATATTTAGAATTGCGCATTTACCCTATAGCTTAAATATTGTTGTGCTTGGACTAGTAGCCTTAGGACACTGCACATATTATTAACGATTCATGTTGCACTAGCACTGATTGTATGCTACACACACCGTCAATAATTGCCATGTCACACACAAACCACTTATAGACATGATATTGCTTGGTTAGGAACATTATGACATTGATTCATATTTCTTATCGCATATGACATATAGCATACCTGTATACTTACATGCTTACATATATGCCTTGACATACTTACCTGCTAGATATCTGTATACCTATAGAGTAATGTACCATTAGTGATAGGTACATACACACTTTACGACATAGCTACAGGTATACCTTGCATATATTTCACTTATACCCAGGGGGTATATTACATCATTTACTTATAGGTAGATACATATATCTTACTATACCTTTATGTTTACACATACAACAGTTATAGCTACATATTTACCTTTTCGTGATGTTATTTAGAATCCGATAAAATAGGAACCGCATGATATTTTATATTAACTTGTTACAGTTTATTAGCGGCTTTTCCTTTATATGCTTACATTTCAGCTTATGGTGCATATATCATATTCATGGATTTTCGCATTGTTATATGGATTTTTCATGATATTTTCTGGATTTGGGGACCTTGGGAGTTCATGAAATTAAGCATTATTTGAAAAACCCAGTTTCCCTTGATATGATATTTCAGCATCCACCATGAGTTTTATCGGTTCTGATATATATATATATATATATATATATATATATATACCCCTACGAGGAGGCGTCGAGGCCGTATGAGGGTACATTGTGGGGCCCGGAGGTACCCCGGGGCAAGAAAGGGATGTCGATGTACCACGCCGATGAGCCCGGAAGGGGAACCATACCATCCGGTGACATTACCTATGACTCGGCGGTTATCATGGGGATACCGACGGGAGTCATGTACGTATGGATACGTCGAAAGGCGAGGGTCAGAGCTAGCCACTCGTGCTTTCGGTATTGCGTATGATACGTACCTATCAGGGTGCCAGTCTTGGTGACTGCACCTGATAGATCAGCATTTCTGTGTCGATACTTGACACATTGGTTTCATGATATTTCTTTTACTCCTTTATATATATAACAGTGGATTAGGACGCTGTTATATATGCCTTTACACCAATATTAGTGGAATGGGATGCTAATATATGTGTATTGACATTAATTCTATATACATCATATTTATTCATGCAAATATACCTAGGTTATAAGAGATTCACTTGATATTGTATTTAGGACATATGACATTTACTTGATATTGTAGATAAAGGATATATGAGATTCACTTGATTTTGTACATTCAGGATATAGGAGTTGTCTCCAAGACTCACTTGATATTGTAGCCAATTTGGGGGCTGATTTGATGAATTGGAATTTGGATTGTCTTGATGGATTGTGATCCTACCACGATGTCAAGATTCCGTGGAAATGACATATTTCATTCCATACTCCACATTTATTGTTTATGCACTTCTTCATGTATTAGTTGTACTTGTTAGTATACCTTTCATGATTATTGCATATTAATTGTCATATTATTGCTTCATGTATTCATTGTACCTGCTAGTGTACTTTTCTTAATTATTGCATTCATATGACCTGTTATTGCTATTAATTGCATATGTTAGATTCACGTTGTACGTGTATACTTGTGATTACCTACATATGTTATTTACTATTCACGAGTTGGCAACTCACCCCCGTTGTGCCACAGTTGTTTTGCAGGGTGTTCCCCAGAGTAGTCGAGGAAGGCTATTCATCTATCTGATCATCTTTTGCTACGGATACCGCTTCAGCTCATAGTGTGCAGTTTTTCTTAGGTGGGTTTTGTGGTTATCCGTATTGTTGTATTGTATATTCGTTGTATCCTGGTACTCTCCATCTACTATTATTTTGTTAACTTAGAGACTTAATGAGGACGATATTGTATATTATTTGTTACTTGTTTGTCTTTTATACAGCTTTCTTTCTATCGTCTTTTATTTCTTCGCTGCGGCGTCGTATATTTGTTGTGGTGGTTGTTTTCCGTCTTTGGGCGTGTATTTGCTCCCGTTTGGGGATGCTTCGTTTATATTTATGTTGTACCCATTTTTGGGGCTAGTTTTTACAAAGGAGGTGCTGCCAAAATTTTAAAGGAAATAAATTGGGCTTTTAAAGAATTTTGGTTGTGATTTCAAATGTTTCAAAACTTTTATTATCTTTTCTTGTCTTTTTTAATGGTTTAGATTTCTGGGTTTTGGCTTTATTTTACTGCGTTACGTCTGTAGGCGTTGCGTAGTATTAGGGCTGTCACGTGCCAATTTCGGGTCGTGACAGACTCGAAATCATGAACTTGGTATCTTCATCACTCTGTAGAAAATATCTAGCCGAACACGTCCTCGGGAACATGTCCCAACCTTCGGAGGTATACTCCATACTCGTCCATTCTCGATCAACTCACAACGCATCTGGGTGATGTTCTCTATCTGAAGCTAGTTAGCTTACTGGTCTCCTATCACAGGATATCCTGACGATGTTAAACTTTCCGATCGTGTCATCAAAGTCCCAAAATTTTCCGAAAGCTCAACACCTGAGCACAGTTTAATAATATTCGGTATATGCCACAGTACCTATGGACCAACCGTAGAAGGGCAAACCCAAGCCTCACTGATGGCACCGCTAAACTGCCACAAACCCTAAGGTTTAAAAGCGGTTCCATGGTCATCATGTCGAGTTTGGGTTTCAATCTTTTAGAGGGTCCACAAAATCACTTGCATATTCCTCTAAATACCTTAAACTTGGAAAAATGGGTTTTCTGACATTCGTTCGAACATTTCAACTCCGCATAGACGACATGTAAATACCCTTCGTCCGCATGCTAAACAATGCCTCAATCCTCAATGATAGACGATATATCAACGGTCATCTCTGGATCGGTCTACTCTAGATCTGAGTAAGACTCTCCATATTGGAAATCCTCAACTCAACTAGGCCTGCGTCGGCGCATCAATCTGACGAATCACCTTCGTCTCTTAACTCGGGATAGACTAGCTATCATCTGTTGCATCTCTTCCTGGAAGCTCCAGCGATCCCAGCTCATAAAGTCTGGAAGCGACATCACATCAATCTCAGTAACAGCTAGTTCATCTGTCTGCATGGTAGACGACATCACTATCTCTGAGGTAGGCTGTACATCAACAGTCCTCTCACAACTGGCAGCCTCTATAAATGGCCTGATCATCCGGTACAAAACCGAGCACTCGCCTCAACAAGTGGTCACAACACAGCACTACATCGAGACGTTCCCATGTCACCAGAAAACACAATGGTCAGCCCTTGTACCAGACGAGCCCTCCCTGACCATACACTAGTGGCAGCTCAATCTGCGCTCAAACATGGTGACAGGAACCTCAATCGAGTATCGATGAAAACATATCAAAGGGATGAAAGGAAACGACAAATCCAGAATGGATACATGATCATAAGAAGGAACGTCATCAATGAGAGTATGATCATGGAACGGATAGAATCAAGGATCTCAAATGGATGTATAATCATGGGTACGAAGAGAATCACAGATCTCAAAATGTGTACATCTTAAGGTTTCTTAAGTAGAGTATCGTATCGTAAATATGCCGCGGAACATACGTACGGTACGTCACTCTACTCAAGCTACCTACTCCATCAATCAGGGTCAACCTATGAAACGAAAGTTTGGGTCTAATACCCTCCCCCCCGTTCAAGTCTAAGTTCCGTAAGGTCATGCCTAGATTCTGAAATACATACCCGCCCAAGACTCCGCATAGTCAAACATAGAATCGAACCAAGGTTAAACCTAGCGCTCTGATACCAACTTTGTCACGACCCGAAATATTTGCTCGTGACCAGCACTTAAATCACGCAACGTCTAAAGGCGTAACGTAATTCAAGTAAACTGAAACCCAGAAATCTAAACCTTTTTAAGAACATAAAAGAGGTGAAGTTTTGAAATAAGGGTATAATGAAATAAAAAGTTTTTCTTAGATGCATAAATAGTAGAACATGAAAAATACAAGTTTATCTTATTAGTTGAAAACATGTTTCGTCTTTTAAAAATTTGGGCAGCACCTCCTTTGAATATTTTGATCCAAAACCATAAATACATAATAAAATAAAAGGTATCCCCAAGCGGGACCTTGCTCTTCGCCAAACGGCGGATCACAACCACGCAAGATAGTATATATAAGTATACGACGCCCAACGGCGAAGTTCACCACAAAAGATAAATAAATAAGCAAGACATCAACCCAAAAGGCGAACATAAAACCCATCGCTCAAGTCTCACAACTACAAGTCTCACTAAGTCTCATTACTTATACAAATACTAGTCTTGACTGATGGAGTTGACTAGATACAATATGAAATATAAATACAAGAGTGGGTACGATACAAATGCCCTACCTACCAAAGCAATCACTCGAAAGCAACTATGTGCCAGCGATGCCGCTACCGATCCATGCGGTCAACCTGCAAGAACTATGGCACAACAGGGGTGAGTTGCCAACTCGTGAGTAGAAAAACATTAACAAGTAGAAATCGAACAAACAACGACTCCTAAGTCAACTATATCATGAAGGTAATATATGATATCTAGGGTGACCGTATTAGCATATGTGCAAACAACAGAAAATAAACGCCTAACAGCATGTGGATAACATCCAACAATATAATCAATGCATGTATGCATATGGATCTCATCCAACCATATAATCAATCTATGTATGCATATGGATCTCGTCCAACCATATAATAAATGTATGTATGCATGTGGATCTCGTCCAACCATATAATCAATGTATGTATGCATGTGGATCTCGTCCATGTGTCAACCACTGACACAACAACATCATGCATGTAAATATCATAAAAGCATATGCATGAAGGTATGAGGAGATAAATCAACGTGTGTCCCTCGCGACACATCAAAATCATGGAACCTGAGTGTCCAGCATCGACACTCGAAACATCATGAAACCCGTGTCCAGCATCGACCCGTAAATCCTCATTTCTCGGGCTCCGTCATTCCGGATCGGCCCTCGGGCTCCGTCAGTCCGGATTGGCCCACAATCTTACAACTCCGGTCGGTATCCTCCGGATATCCGCCGAGCACAAATACTATCACCGGTAGGTAGTAGTTCCTCTGCCAGGCTCACCGTCTTCTGCACAGCAATCCGTTCTCGCCCCGGGGTACCATACCGGGTCCACCATGTACCCGCAATCGGCCTCATCCAGCTCCTCGAGTCGGGTATCACTGTCACACGTCTCAGAACCGAGAAAACGCATGGTGGACGCACTGAAATATCATATCCAGAGAAACCGGGTTTTTAAAACAGTACATGCTTTCTATTGAAATAGCCACGGTTCTTAAATCTAGAAATCTCATGAAAGCAGCATATCTCAATGCGTAAAAACTTAAAGCATGATGTATGCGACATATAACAGAATGTAAGCATATCCGTATATCATGCAATATGGAACAATAATATGTACATATCGAGGGAAAACCGCTCTTTTAAATAAATCCAGTTTTAAAGTATATCATGTGGTTCCCAAATCTCCAAAATCGAATGCAATATCGTATAGAGGTGCATATGTGTATGTACGCAAGTATGGACGTACAAATGTGTATATCCGCAAGTATGGGTGTACAATATGTATGTACGCAAGTATGGACGTACAAATGTGTATGTCCGCAAGTATGGGTGTACAATATGTATGTACGCAGGTATGGATGTACAATATGTATGCATGCAAGTATGTGTGTACAATATTTATGTACACAAGCATAGATGTACAATATGTATGTACGCAAGTATGTGTGTACAATATGTATGTACGCAAGTATGGATGTACAATATGTATGCACACAAGTATATGTGTACAATATGTATGTACGCAAGTATAGGTGTACAATATGTATGTACGCAAGTATATCATGCAAGGAGTCATATCCTGATGCAGCGATTCTACTGTGTAGTGACATAGTAATTATCGATGATGAAGTGTGTGAGCCGGCCAATCTGTGTACGTGTAACATACGCATCATCGATAATGGTGTATGTGTACTAACACAGGTATATGCAATGCAATGAGAATAACATGAATGCAGCATAAGGTAAATCATATGCAAATGCTGATAGGTATGCGTATCTAACATGACCGAGTCAGTGAATCTAACAATCGGCATCCAGCCTCACAACATCAAGTACGGTATAATCCATCGTACGGCGTTCATACCAGAATATTGCATTTTAATACCGCTCATTAATTATCTATTTTTTGTATATATCGGTACTATTAACCAGTATCTGCTCAGTAATACAGATTACAGGTATCCGTGACAAAATACTGGAAATACACTTAAAATCACGGATATTACAGTTGTGAGCTGACACTGCAACCTGAACCGCAAACCAACCGATATCCCAAGAGTTATTTTCCAAACAAGTGTGTGCACAATATTTTAGTCCAACACATAACATGTGTACACACTAACTCTTGGAGCTTGGACCATAGACCTAGGGGCTGCCATGGCACACTCATGATGGCTAGAGCAAGTGGGCATGGTGTGATGTGCATTAAATGTAATAAAGTGTTGATGTGATTCATATCTACTTGTTTCCCTCCAAAACCTGGGTGCAGACCAAGTCTAATTTGAGAAATCCAGCAGCACCAATATGATATATAGGAGCACACAAGACCACACATTCAATACAAGCACCAATGCTCGGATTTGGGCCGAGCACTTTCCCAAATGGTCCGAGCTCGCCGGCCTCACTCCTCTTGTAGGCCCCAAACTTCCACAGTGCCTCCCATGCTGCCACTTGGTCTTTATTTTATTGTTTGTTTAATCTACTTTTTACCCTATAAAAGCAGACCATGGGGCAAAGGAAATTGGGTCATTCTTTTGCTTCATATTTGTTACTCTTTTGTTTTCTTTTTGGTTCTCTTGTACATAGCTTAGCTTCCCTTTGAGTTCTTTGCCATAACATGATCTTGCAACCCCTTCATTGAGCTTGCAAGGTTAAGTTTTGGTTATTGATCTCAAGGGTTGTATCATTCTTCAAGTTTAATAAAGCTCTCTTCTTTTACCTTCATTTGCCTTGAGTATTTAGCCCTTCCTTGATCTTGCAACCTCTTAATTGAGCTTGCAAGTTTAAGTTTGGGTTATTAAACCCATGGTTTGTAACTTGTTCTGTGGTTCCTAGTATTTCTTTCTTGCACTTTCTTACTTGCTTGCAATTTATTACCTTACTTTACTTCTATGCACTTTCTTTCTTGTAATGTCTTTTCTTTTCTTTGTTCTTTTCTTTGCTTTTTCTTTTTGTGATGGTTTGTTAATATGGTGTTGTTAATATGATATTTGTGAATATGTGTTGTTAGGAAAAGAATACGATATTGTAAGTTAACGTTCCGTTTCTCATTTCCTTTTCCCGTACTTTCCTTTGAACTCCGTCCAAACGTTACGCAAGCGCTCCGTTAGGCACCCTACCCTACCAAGGTAACAATGATTTCTAACCGCGACAGGTTGCGTTTGTTAGTTATATGTATGCCCTAGAGGCCTATTACTGTACATATGTTGTATATTGTGGTGGATGCTTAGACATATATAGGGAGGACTTTCTTGCCCGACATGATAGTATGCTATCTGGTTACTCTTTATCTTAACATGTACTCTGATTGTCTCTATGTTACATGTTGATAAAGCCCATAGGATGAGTACTTGACTACCAGGACTATGATGCAGATCATACTGGTGGGGACAGTGTAGTCGTCAAATATATCCTTCAAATGTTCCTAGTTGTGGGAGTGCCGAGACAGGGCATCGATACTCTAGAGTAGACTAGCGTATGCGCTTCTTGACCCATATGATGGGCGATGGATGTGTTGGAGATAGTGCCCTCAGAGTCAATTATTGGATCACAGGTACGTGATTGCAATGATTGAGGGAGAACCTATGCCGGTAGGACAGTCTTACTCAAGATGTTAGTATGCTATCTAGTTTATCTTTATCATCGTGTACTGCTTTAGGTGACCATACAGGTCACTAGTGTGCGTTGATAGAGCCCTTAGAATTCTTGCTTGACGGCCAACATATGATGGCGATCATATACGTGGGAGCTGGGGTCTATAAGCACATCCTTAAAAGGTCCCTAGTCGTGGGAGTTTTCGAGACAGGGCATCGAAACTCCAGAATAGACTAGTGTATACAGTCGAGACCCCGACGAGGGACGGTGACCGGTCTCACAAGCCACTGGTGTCAGTTGGTTCACCTAAGATGTATACAGGTGCTCATTGGGTTATGAGTACACCGGACAGGACTCGCCGGGAACATGCTAGTTGGTTTTATACCTGACGTCAGATAGCAGTTCCCTGGTGACATGTGTACAGGTTAGTTCATCAACCTGAGATCGTCATTTGTCTCGTGTGAGTTCCCACTGTACTTTGATTACTACCCTACCACGGCTCAAAGGAGTCGTGCAAACAGGTTTTAGTTGGGTACAGTCCCAAGCCACATGGAGGCAGTGAGCGGATCTGCAGGGGTTCGTCTCTCCCGGTATTGGGGGTGAGGTCGCGCTGTGTCTAGGAGAGCCATTACACAAAGTCCTTGACCAAGGCAGGAGATTTACTGGTTGGTATTCCAGTAGTATCTCAGTGTGTTCTGGGCTACACTCCGACACGACTTGTACCGCTTTTGGGGGTCTGACTTTTACCAACCCCCTAGGCCCTCCATGCGATGCTCATAGACGAACGGACCGGACTGTACGGATATTGTCACTGACAGGCTCAGTAGGGTGTCAGGATGAGTTCTCTCATCGACGTCCCTTTTGGTCAATACTTGGTAGCCCGTTACGTACGGCTAATACCTCTGACGTGCTAGTGGTTAAATCCATAGCCAATGTATTGACGAGTCTTTAGAGTCCCCGACAGACAGTTTCTCAAGTTTCGGGCGAAACGCTGTAGAGGCCGTATGGATATATGGCAGGGTTCGATCATATACGTGCGGTATTGCACGGATCATGATCGGACGGATAATACTAGAGGGCTTTGGTTTAAGCCGGATCCTAGTATTGTACAGTGTAGATTTTGTCTCATTGCATTTGTATTCGGTCGCAATACAAATGCGGGTATGTATATACAGTCACGGGGTTTTCTTGTAATTCATTACCGGATCACTTTTTGAAGTTGCCAGTTTGCATTCCGTTTCGGCCATTTTTCCTTTGTTCCTTCTTGGCTGAAATTCCTTTGATGGGAGGGGCTTATTTGCAAATGTGCAAATTAGCAAAGTGGAGGGTGTTTTTTGTAAGTGGTTGCTTCATGATTGAGGTTGACTTCTTTGGTCCATCATTACTTACCTTTTGAGATGAGATGGGTTTTTGATTTGAGATTGTTGTGATCATTATTCCTCATGATCACCCTTTTCTTTCTTGCATTATTACACACTCCCTCCTCTTCTCATTGAAATGGTCGGCCACAAAGAGATGGGGGGCTGTCCATATTTTTGGGTGGCGAAATTGTTGATCTCATTTTTTTGCTTGCCACAAAATTCCTTAGCCCATCTCCAAAGTTCATATCTCCTTCCTCCATCCAAAAATGGCAACTTCATTAAAACCCTCGAGACATAGTTATCTACACTCAGTCTACAACAATCTTGGACACGTCGGCTTGCCAACTTCGTGTCCGAGTTGCCTCAGTTCAGAGGTGGGAGCCCGTAAAAAGACTCGGTGATGTGGTGCCCTTTCCGACGAGGAGATTGAGACCGGAGATTCCGCGAGGAGATCGGGATGGTGGCCGAAGATCGAAGGACACGGTGTAAGTGCACGGCGGCGCCCCGGCCGTCAATCCCGAGGCCAAATGCGGAAGCGATGGTTAACTTTAACTTTTCAAACCGGCACCACCGCGCACTATAAACCCGGATCGTACCATTAACTAGTCCTAGCTAACTACTAGATGGGGAAGAGAAATATACTGAGCGATTCGTGTCCTCCGGTCTTCTCGCCGTCGTCCCGATCTCCCGCGGAATGTCCAGTCTCCACCTCCTCGCCGGAAGGGCACCACGTCGCCTGCATCTTTTACGGGTTCCCACATTTATACCGAGCCAACTCGGGCACGAAGTTGGCGAGTCGACGTGCCCAAGATTTGCTGTAGAATGTGTATAGAACCATGTCTCATTTTGGGGTTCATGGAGGTTGCCATTTTGTGGAGGAGAATGAACTAGGAGAGAGGTAAGAAAAATGTAGCATGCAAAGAATGAGATTAACATTTTTCTCACAACCATAAGAGAAAATCCCCCTCCCCTAGTTAGTGGCCGTCCCATGCATCAATATGGAGAGAGAGAGGGTGAATGAGGGAGTGTAGGGATCAATAATGCAAGATGAGAATCAAAAGATATCATGAAGGGAAATGATCACAAAACCAAAACCACACTCCAAAACAACCATCATCTTTCCACAAGTCAAACCATGATGACAAGAAGAAGTCAAATGGTGGAGGAATAATCATGATACAACAAAATGCAAATATCACCGTCCAGAAATGCTTATTTGCACAAAAGCAAATAAGCCCTCCTCCACCAATCTTCGGCCAATGAAAGATACAAAGAAATATGGCCGAAACGGAAAGCAAACTAGCAACTCCAGAAAACTGGTTCCGTAATAAAATACAGGAAAACCCCGATACTGTGTATACACACCCGCATCTGTATTCTGACCGAAATACAAATGCAATGAGACAAAATCTACACTGTACTATACTAGGATCCGGCTTAAACCAGAGACGGCTAGTATTATCCGTTCGATCCTGATCCGTGCAATACTGCACGTATCTGATCGAACCCTGCCATATCTCCATACGGCCTCTACAGCGTTTCGCCTGAAAACTTGAGCAACTGAATGTGGGGGACTCTAAAGACTCGTCAACACATTGGTTGTGGATTTAACCACTAGCACGTCAGAGATATAAGCCAATACGTGACGAGCCACCAGCTATTGACCAAAAGGGACGTTGATGAGTGAACTCATCCTGACACCCTACTGAGCCTGTCAGTGACAATATCCGTACAGTCCGGTCTCTTCGTCTACGAGCATCGCATGGCGGGCCTAGGGGGTTGGTAGAAGTCAGACCCCCAAAAGCGGTACAAGTCGTGTCGGAGTGTAGCCCAGAACACCCTGAGATACTACTGGAATACCTACCAGTAAATCTCCTGCCTCGGCCGAGGGCTTCGTGTAATGGCTCTCCTAGACACAGCGCGACCTCACCCCCAATACCGGGAGAGACGAACCCCTGAAGATCCGCTCACTACCTCCATGTGGCTCGGGACTGTACCCAACTAAAACCTGTTTGCACGTCTCCTTTGAGCGTGGTAGGGTAGTAATCAAAGTACAGTGGGAACTCACACGAGACAAATGACGATCCCCAGATCGATGAACTAACCTGTACACATGTCACCAGGGAACTGCTATCTGACGTCAGGTATAAGACCAACTAGCATGTTCCCGGCGAGTCCTGTCCGGTGTACTCATAACCCAATGAGCACCTGTATACATCTTAGGTGAACCAAATGACACCAGTGGCTTGTGAGACCGGCCACCGCCCCTCGTCGGGGTCTTGACTGTATACACTAGTCTACTCTGGAGTATCGATGCCCTGTCTCGAAACTCCCATGACTAGGGACCTTTTAAGGATGTGCTTATAGACCCCAGCTCCCACTTATATGATCGCCCTCATACTGCTGGTGGTCAAGAAAGAATCCTAGGGGCTCTATCAACGTGTAATAGCGACATGTCAGGTCACCTAAAGCAGTACACGATGATAAAGGTAAACCAGATAGCATACTATCATCTTGAGTAAGACTGTCCTACCGGGACAGGTCCTCCCTCAATCATTGCAATCACGTGCCTGTGATCCAATAATTGACTCTGAGGGCACTATCTCCAACAATCTCCCACTTGCACTCAAGGCTAATTATTGCGATGTCGCATACTCACAGCCCGTGTGATACCGAACACCCAACTCCTCTACTTGTTAGTCTCACAAAGCTCGTTTCCAAAACTATTGCGTTCGAGGAATAGCCTCAGTGAGTGGATCCACCTTGATGTTTCTTTCTATGTCTCTCTATATCTCATGTTCGCGGAGAAAGCCATCTCCCGAAATGAGCAATACCTGTCTTAGAATGTGTCTGGATGTCTGATGGGACCCAGCTCATAAATGAACTCCAAATCCAAACTTCTTAGACTGTATCGTCAACTGAACTTAATCAGTATCCTGCGCCATGCCTCCCTCAGTATTGCCTTGGACCACCTGTCCAAAATACTGCCCCTCGTCAGAAGGAAAAACTATAACTCTGACAACCTCCTTGTCGTCCAGGTCACTTTGGAAGCCTGGAATGATAACTGTCTCCCGAATGAGGCTGTCGTTATCATATCCCTAGAACATTCACTTATGTTCTAAAACTGCTTCCGACTGTTTCTCTAGGATAGGATCAATGTCAACTTATTGCATCTAGTGCAAGAACAACATCTGGTGTGGTACTTGACATCTCATGATTGACTCAATTGCCTGATCAAGTGATCTGCCAATCATGCAAATCTCTCTCCCCTTTAGTCTGTAAGACACCTTTAGAGAGGGTGACTCCATCACCTGCAGGTACACTACCGTGCCAAGAGTCGTCCATTCTAAATACTCTTAGATTGCTGTCTGAGTACCCTGATTGGGAAACCACCCAAATCTAGATCTAAAGCCATAGATCTAGTAACTAGTATGTTAGATATAAAATCCATTTCCTTTGTGGAGAAACCACTGTGTGATGACCAAAGTATAACCGATCGTAGTATAGGAGTTTCTTTTCCTATTTTGTGTATGTCATCCAAATACCAGGACATCACACCCTACTACCTTCTCAACAGATCCATCCCCTATTCTGATGAAGTCAAACCTATGACTGTCACATCAGAAATTGATGATCTATCTCCACTATATCTTCTTTAGTTTATAAATAGACATAAGCAACCTGTCCACCAATGCTTCCGCTGCTCCCACTGACCACGACAACCCTCTGGCAGAGTCATATACACGTACACTTCTGAAACCAGTTCAGAACGACGCTATACTCATCCTCCTGCCGGGTCTCACAGCCTGGAACAACAGCAATGGCAAGTGTGGGTAAATAAGAACTTCCCTGTCACCGTCCTTGAGGCTACCAGAGTACCTCTCGGGTGCCTGAAGTTACCCACCGTATCTGCGGAGTGGCCAGTGGAATGTCAATCCAGATTGAATCTTTAGGTTCCTATCAAATCTTTAGTAATCGTTTGTGGTTCTGGAATCACTTCCAGTTCTACCATACTCCCACTACTGTTTTCTGAAAAAATCCATTTTATTAAAACTGTAGCGAGTCTAGAACAATATTTCTATTGATCTGCCAGATGGTAAAAAGTCAACCCTCGTCATAGCCTAGGTCAACCCACAAACAGCCATTACAGAAACGTGCCTTGAGTTGTCCAGTGTCTGGTTTTAATCATAAGCCGGACAACTCCCCGTACCTTAACATCGTTAAGATATGAACTGTTCTATATCCAATATAGAACCAGAGGCACTGATTTAATTGAACCAGATTCAAATCATGCAGCTGTCTCCAGTGCATGTCAACTAAATGGAAAGAGGCCGATCGGCGTTACTCAACTTAGGAATGCTTCCAATTATGAGTAACCTGAAAGAGAAGCAAGTTCTCTTAATCATTACTATCAACTGAATACCATACACAAGTATCTATATCTTCGATCACTTTGAAGAATCCCGATACTTGCAATACCTGGTTCTCTACTTTATTCAAATACCTATAACTTCTCAAAATTCGGACCCTGTGTTTCCACGAAACACCTGTCTAAAAACTAGAGAAGTCATAAGTAAACCGAATATAGTACGAGGACCAACCCCTCTGTCCTGATGGACCCTGGACAACATACAATACTCTGTATAAGTCCCTTGAGTCTGATAACTCATTCACTGTGTGTCGTAGGTTGAAAACTGTACTTATGGTTAAGAAGAATTACACCGCTGTTTAATACTCCTTACCTAACCATCCACTGATATAGGTAAATGTCATAGACATAATTTCAAAGAGGTATATCTCACTCTATGAAAATAGACGTACAGATATATCAATTTGAAATTGGTGCATAACAGCGGATATTCAAAACCAAATATTTGCCTTCCGGCAAACAACCCAGGTGGCTTCCTCAAATATCACCGATTACAACGAATCCCGATATAATGAGGATGATCACCAAATTCCCACTAACCTTCTCCCACTCATCATCTGTAAAACCATACAGATGTGAGAATCATACCTGGTAAATACATACCCTGGAGTAAGGATAAATTGGGAAATCAGTTTCCTTTTAACAGTACACAGTGAAACTGAAACATTGAAATGTTTCGATGGGGTATCCCGGTATTCCTAGTAATGCCTCTTCCAGATTCACGACTGTAACCGTATAATTCTTTGCCACCTCTCCAAATCCCTTTCTATGTCTTTAGTCATTACCTTCTGTACACCCCTTTAGGCCAAATGGTTTTCTTCCTTCCCTACCGTTCGGCACCAGCCTATGGTTTGGAAGAAGACTATCCAATAAGCATAATGGGTGTACTGTCCTAATCCTAGGAACACTCGCAAAGCGAGAGAAGGTGAAGATAAAAGACAACCGAATAAACCTTATTCCTATTTCTCCTGAACCAGAATCCATCCCCGAACTGGAACAAGTTCCTTTCGAGTTCGTATATAACCATACGATGGAGTATCTAATAAACTGTGGATCTTCGTAGAGATACGGAGTTTCCTGAAGAAATACAAAAGTGATTTAGGATTGGCGAAGAAATACTTGGTATGATCGTGAATAGCAGTCGCAATTTACTTTGCCCTCTTACTGATCCCTTTCTTTGTCTTAACTTAATACCTTCTGTACACCATCGTTAGGCTAATTGGTTTTCTTCATTCCCCACCGTTCGGCACCAGCCTAAGGTTTGGAAGAAGAATATCCAATTTGCGTAATAGGTGTACTATCTCCTAAACCAAGGAGTACTCGCAACCCGAGAGAAGGTAAAAGGAAAAGACAACTGAATAGTCCTATCCGTTTCCTCCAGAACCTGAAACCATCCTCGAATAAATTCTTTCGAGTTCGTATCTAACCATACGATGGTTTTGTCGAATAGAAGTGGACGTTCGTAGTAATACGGGGTGTCCTGGAGAAAAGGGTAAAAGCAGGAGTGGCAATGAGGTCTGCAACTCTGACAATCCAAAAGCCAGTGTTTAAGAAGGTTCGGTCAACTTAGTCACTGAGTCATAGTCTTAGGGTCGGGTCAATGGTCGCTGCCAAAGAGAGAGAGAAAAGAAACACTCAGCGTGCACTCTAACCTAGATCAGAATGGTTACCAATTTATCTAATCTGGAAACCTCCCACTGTACCGTCAAATTCTCCTCCAAACCTGAAAGAAGAATTAGTCGGGATCACCCGAGGAGTAAACCAACTCATCAGTGGGAATCGGGATCCAACTATCATCACATGATAACGTGACGGAATCCGCTCACGTTGTCACACTCCAGAAGGTATGCGCATATCTGGCAAGTTTCAGTTTCTTTAGAAACTCCCGATGTGATTTTCGCTCCATGCTCTTATGACCTTGGCGTGAGGTCAAAATATCATAAGTCACATGTCAAGTTCTACCCATCATTGTCCAGGTTAATTTGAACCCACCCGTACATACCCTTGACGTAGGCCAAAATAGTAGTACGACTGTCCCAAACCAACGCATCTATCTATGCAACAGATAAATACCCGGCAGCTACCAAACACTATGCCTTGGCGTGAGGTCAAAATACATAGCTTGAATACTACCGAATATTTAACTGAAATGATGGAGGGCTACGAATGGTTTCTGGCGAAAACCTTTAACGTAATGAACTTGATATCGTTGAAGGAACCGGATAGCTTTTAAAAATATAGTGACGAAAACCTTCGCTAAAGAGGTCACTCCCGGTGAAGGGATCTCGGCTCTTTCCCCGTAGAATGAGGTGCAGGATATTCCAACTGAATACCACGATACAAAGCAAAAGTAATCGGCTATAGTGAAGTTATTGCCCTGACGCAAACATCTGTCCAAGGGGTCACTCCCGGTGAAGGGATCTCGGCCCTTGCCTCATCGACTGAGGAGCAGGATATTCCAACTGAATACCACGATGCTAAACAAAAGAGAACGTCCTTGCAATAACAACTTTTTGAAAAGTGTTCCAACAACATCAGATTAGGTTTATTTTTAACTTGCATTGATCCGAATCAACGCAGTCCCATCAATTGATCACACCAAAAAGAACGAAAATATACTGATGTACGTATATGCCATCCGCATTCGCCCCCGTCATTACCCGTTAGGTTAGCTAACTAACGACAGAGCGGGGACTGGACTAGCGCGGATGCAAAACATATACAACATCTACTAATATATATACCAATATATAATATTTCGCTCAAGGCGTGATAAAATGCAACATCACAGAAATGTACAGCATCACAGAACAATACAGATATCTGGGATCCACGGGTTTCATATAGCCACTACTGAAACCCGACGTTCCCCTGGTCGTGTGGATAGCCTGTGCAATAAAATCCTAGACCCCTACGGGCGGGGCATGTTACCCGCCAAAACCTGAAGCGAGGCAGCCCCCTTCAGCAACGTGAATGGACCACCCAGCATTTCACGGAATCCGGTAACTTGGGCACCCCTCCTGGGTCAACCAGTACCCCCTACGAGTGCGGCAAATAGCCCGCCAATTCTAGAGTGAAGCCCCTTCCGTCTCAATGCCATGAGATGTGGGCTCGTTGCCCTTTAGAACCCGGCTATCCGTGCACCCCTCCGCGGGGCAATCCTAGTACAGAAAGTAAAATATACATACAACGGGTACATCGACCGCAACCTGGTCGTGCCCCAAAAGAATAATACAAACAGGTAGTGACGGCAGTCCACATGTCGGACGCTCGCCCTGCAATATCAAATGTACATAATACAACAAAACTGTACTACCACTGCAACCAGGCTATCCCCACGACCGATCCGGAACATCACAGCAATACACAGAATATCAATGTGAATGTCACGTTCGCAAATCCGTCTAACCGGGCTATAGCAGTTAGACAAGATTTACCGATCAAGTGACATTCACAGTCGCAGATATAATGTAAATACTGTGAACTAATGTGTTTAAAATATCCGATCGATTAAATTTTACCAAGAGGGCCCCCAAGCAATACTGTAGCACTCACAGAAATTCTTGGCCCAAACAAAGTATACCAAAACCCCTATTTTCAGCCCGCAAGCCACTGCAAAAAATTGGTGACGTGAATCCTAATTCCTGCGGTGGAACCGCGGCCAAAGAGGGGTTATGGCCGCGGTTCCGCGGTCGTACGGAAGGATCAGGTGACCAAAATTCTATAGTGTTCTTAGGATTCCCTGCACATCATTCTGCAACACCCTGAAAAATTTTTCGAGACAAAAAAATTTCGATAGAAACTGATATGCATGGAAACGAGGGTTTTGGGATTTTTGTTCGATCGGAAATGTAAAACACATTAGAAAAAGCTAGACTATGTTAATGGCGAGGCTCTGATACTACTGTAAGTGCACGGCGGCGCCCCGGCCGTCAATCCCGAGGCCAAATACGGAAGCGATGGTTAAATTTAACTTTTCAAACCGGCACCACCGCGCACTATAAACCCGGATCGTACCATTAACTAGTGCTAGCTAACTACTAGATGGGGAAGAGAAATATACCGAGCGATTCGTGTCCTCCGGTCGTCTCGGCGTCGTCCCGATCTCCAGCGGAATGTCCAGTCTCCACCTCCTCGCCGGAAGGGCACCACGTCGCCTGCATCTTTTACGGGCTCCCACCTTTATACCGAGCCAACTCGGGCACGATGTTGGCGAGTCGACGTGCCCAAGATTTGCTGTAGAATGTGTATAGAACCATGTCTCATTTTGGGGTTCATGGAGGTTGCCATTTTGTAGAGGAGAATGAACTAGGAGAGAGGTAAGAAAAATGTAGCATGCAAAGAATGAGATTAACATTTTTCTCACAACCATAAGAGAAAATCCCCCTCCCCTAGTTAGTGGCCGGCCCATGCATCAGTATGGAGAGAGAGAGGGTGAATGAGGGAGTGTAGGGATCAATAATGCAAGATGAGAATCAAAAGATATCATGAAGGGAAATGATCACAAAACCAAAACCACACTCCAAAACAACCATCATCTTTCCACAAGTCAAACCATGATGACAAGAAGAAGCCAAATGGTGGAGGAATAATCATGATACGACAAAATGCAAATAACACCCTCCACAAATGCTTATTTGCACAAAAGCAAATAAGCCCTCCTCCACCAATCTTCGGCCAATGAAGGATACAAAGAAATATGGCCGAAACGGAAAGCAAACTGGCAACTCCAGAAAACTGGTCCCGTAATAAAATACAGGAAAACCCCGATACTGTGTATACACACCCGCATCTGTATTCCGACCGAAATACAAATGCAATGAGACAAAATCTACACTGTACTATACTAGGATCCGGCTTAAACCAGAGACGGCTAGTATTATCCGTTCGATCCAGATCCGTGCAATACCGCACGTATCTGATCGAACCCTGCCATATCTCCATACGGCCTCTACAGCGTTTCGCCCGAAAACTTGAGCAACTGAATGTGGGGGACTCTAAAGACTCGTCAACACCTTGGTTGTGGATTTAACCACTAGCACGTCAGAGGTATAAGCCAATACGTGACGGGCCACCTGCTATTGACCAAAAGGGACGTCGATGAGTGAACTCATCCTGACACCCTACTGAGCCTGTCAGTGACAATATCCGTACAGTCCAGTCCGTTCGTCTATGAGCATCGCATGGTGGGCCTAGGGGGTTGGTAAAATTCAGACCCCCAAAAGTGGTACAAGTCGTGTCGGAGTGTAGCCCAGAACACCCTGAGATACTACTGGAATACCTACCAGTAAATCTCCTGCCTCGGCCGAGGGCTTCGTGTAATGGCTCTCCTAGACACAGCGTGACCTCACCCCCAATACCAGGAGAGACGAACCCATGAAGATCCGCTCACTGCCTCCATGTGGCTCGGGACTGTACCCAACTAAAACCTGTTTGCACGTCTCCTTTGAGCGTGGTAGGGTAGTAATCAAAGTACAGTGGGAACTCACACGAGACAAATGATGATCCCCAGGTCGATGAACTAACCTGTACACATGTCACCAGGGAACTGCTATCTGACGTCAGGTATAAGACCAACTAGCATATTCCCGGCGAGTCCTGTCCGGTGTACTCATAACCCAATGAGCACCTGTATACATCTTAGGTGAACCAACTGACACCAGTGGCTTGTGAGACCGGCCACCGCCCCTCGTCGGGGTCTTGACTGTATACACTAGTCTACTCTGGAGTATCGATGCCCTTTCTCGAAACTCCCACGACTAGGGACCTTTTAAGGATGTGCTTATAGACCCCAGCTCCCACTTATATGATCGCCCTCATACTGCTGGTGGTCAAGCAAGAATCCTAGGGGCTCTATCAACGTGTAATAGCGACATGTCAGGTCACGTAAAGCAGTACACGATGATAAAGGTAAACCAGATAGCATACTATCATCTTGAGTAAGGCTGTCCTACCGGGACAGGTCCTCCCTCAATCATTGCAATCACATGCCTGTGATCCGATAATTGATTCTGAGGGCACTATCTCCAACACACGGATCGCTCGGTATAGCTCTCTACCCTTTCTCTAGTTTGCTAGTAGTAGCTTAATGGTCCGATCCTGGTTTATGTCCGCGGTAGCGCCGGTTTCTAGTTTAGAAAAAAGTTTTTGTTTCCGCATTTTGGCCTCGGAAAGACGGCCGGGGCGCTACCGTGGTCCTACATGGTATCAGAGCCACGCCATTAACCTTTTCTAGCTTGCTCTAACGTGTTTAGAACTCGATCGAACGAAATTTCCAAAAACCACAATTTCAAAGCATCAGTTTCTGTCGAATTTTTCCTGTCGTCAAAAATTTATTTGGTATATTGCAGAAATATGTGCAGGCTTTTTCAAGAGAACTGAGAAAATTTGGTGGGCTGATTTTACTGTGGCGCGGCGGATTCGCGGTCGTAACCACGTTTTGGCCGCGGATCCGTGGCCGTACTGTAGCCATAGTGCACCAAATTTCTTCAGTAGGTCTCTGTGTTGGAATTGGGGTTTTTGGTTTATTCTATTTGGGCACAGATTTATTTTGTATACTGAGTATTGTACTTGGGGCCCACTTCGAGAAATTTAGTCGATCGAAAATTTTAAACATGTTAGTTCACAGTATTTACATTATATCTGCGACCGTGAATATCACTTGATTGGTAAATCCTGTCTGACTGCTATAGCCCTTTTAGACGGATTTGCGAACGTGACATTCACGTTGATATTCTGTGTTGTGCTGTGATGTTGTGGATTTGTCATGGTGGATAGCCTGGATGCAATGGTAGTACAGTTTGGTTGTATATGTACATTTGATATTGCGTGGCGAGCGTCCGACATGTGGACTGCCGTTACTGCCTGTTTGTATATTATTCTTTTGGGGCACGATCGGGCTGAGGTCGATGTATCCGTTGTATATTTTACTTTATGTACTAGGATTACCCCACGGTGGGGTGCACGGATAGCCGGGTTCTAGAGGGCAATGGGCCCGCAACTCATGGCGTTGAGACGGAGGGGGCTTTACTCTAGAATTGGCGGGCTATTCGCCGCACTCGTAGGGGGTACAGGTTGACCCAAGGAGGGGTGCTCAAGTTACCGGATTTCGTGAAGTGCTGGGTGGTCCATTCACGTTGTTGAAGGGGGCTGCCTCGCTTCAGGTTTTGGCGGGTAACTTGCCGCACCCGTAGGGGTCTAGGATTTCATTGCACAGGCTATCCACACGACCAGGGGAACGCCGGGTTTCAGTAGCGGCTCTATGAAACCCGGGGATCCCAGATATCTGTATTGTTCTGTGATACTTATTACATTTCTGTGATGTTGCATTTTATCACGCCTTGAGCGATTATTATATATTGATATATATACTAGTAGATATTGTGTATGTTTTGCACCCGCGCAAGTCCAATCCCCGCTCTGTCGTTAGTTAAGTAACCTAACGGGTGATGACGGGACCCAGTGGCGAATGCGGGTGGCATATACGTACAACGTATTTTCGTTCTTTATTGGTGTGATCAATTGATGGGACTGCGTTGATTCGGATCAATGCAAGCTAAAGAAACCTATTCTGATGTTGTTGGAACAATTTTCAAAAAGCTGTTATTGCAAGGACGTTCTATTTTGTTTTGCACAGTGGTATTCGGTTATGAATATCCAGCACCTCAGTCGACGAGGCAAGGGCCGAGATTCCTTCATCGGGAGTGACCCCTTGGACAGAAGTTTGCGTCAAGCCAATAACTTCACTATAGTCGATTACTTTTGCTTTGCATCGTGGTATTCAGTTGGAATATCCTGCACCTCATTCTACGGGGAAAGACCCGAGATCTCTTCACCGGGAGTGACCTCTTTAGCAAAGGTTTTTGCCACTATATTTTTATAAAAAGCTATGCAGTTCCTTCAACGATATCTTCATTACGTTAAAAGTTTTTTGCCAAAAACTAGACGTAGCCCTCCATCATTTCTTACAAATATTACTTAGTATTCGTGCTGCGTTTGTTGACTGTGTCAAGGCATACTGTACGGTAGCTAAGTAGTGTTCGTTTGTGGCATATTAATGGGATTGGTTAGGACAGTCGTGCGGCCTTGTTGACTGTGTCAAGGGCTTGTACAGGTGGGTTTAATGCAATCCAGGATAATGATGGGTTGAACTTGATTAGGACTCTTTGATTTGTTGACTGTATCAAGGTCACTTGGGTCCTAGGGGCAAAAATCACATTGGGAGTTTATAAAGAAACTGAAACTTGCCAGGCATGCACATGCCTTCTGGAATGTCATAACGTGAGTGGATTCCATCACGTTATCATGCGATGATAGTTGGATCCTGATTCCCACTGATGAGTTGGTTTACTCCTCGGGTGATCCCGACTAATTCTTCTTTCAGGTTTGGAGGAGAATTTGAGATTACAGTGGGAGGTTTCCTGATTAGATAAATTGATAACCATTCTGATCTAGGTTAGAGTGCACGCTGAGTGTTTCTTTTCTCTCTCTTTGGCAGTGACCATGACCCGACCCTAGACTATGCCTCAGTGACCATGTTGACCGAACCTTCTTAAAACACTGGCTTTTGGATTGTCAGAATTGCATACCTCATTGCCACTCCTACTTTTACCCTTTTCTCCAGGACACCCTGTATTACTACGAACGTCCACTTCCATTGGATAAAACCATCGTATGGTTATATACGTACTCGAAGGAATTTATTCGAGGATGGTTTCTGGTTCTGGAGAAAACGAATAGGACTATTCTGTTGTCTTTTCTTTTTACCTTCTCTCAGGTTGCAAGTGCTCCTTGGATTAAGGGATAGTACACCTATTACGCTTATTGGATAGTTTTCTTCCAAAACTTAGGCTGGTGCCGAACGGTAGGGAATGAAGAAAGCCGATTAGCCTAAGTGTGGTGTACAGAAGATATTAAGTAAAGACAAATAAAGGGATTAGAAGAAGGGCATAGTAAATTGCAACTGCTATTCACGACCAAACCAAGTATTTCATTACCACTCCCACTTCACCTTTGTATTTCTCTAGGACACTCCGTGTCACTACGAAGATCCACAGTTATTTGGATACTCCATCGTATGGTTATATACGAACTCGAAAGGAACTTGTTCCAGTTCGGGGATGGATTCTGGTTCAGGAGAAATAGGAATAAGGTTCATTCAGCTGTCTTTTATCTTCACCTTCTCACGCATTGCGAGTGCTCCTAGGATTAGGACAGCACACCTATTACGCTTATTGGATAGTCTTCTTCCAAACCATAGGCTGGTGCCGAACGGTAGGGAAGGAAGAAAACCATTCAGCCTAAGAGGGTGTACAGAAGGTAACGACTAAAGACATATGAAGGGATTTGGAGAGATGGCAAAGAAATATACGGTTGCAGTTGTGAATCTGGATAATGGAAAAGGCATTACTAGGAATACCCGGATACCGCTTCGAAACATTTATATGATTCAGTTTCACTGCGTATTGTTAATAGAAAACTGATTTCCCAATTAGATACTTGCTCCAGGGTATGTATTTACCAGGTATGATTCTCACATCTGTATGGTTTTACAGATGATGAGTGGGAGTAAATTATTGGGAATTAGGTGATCATCCTCATTATATCGGAATTCGTTGTAATTGGTGATATTTGAGGAAATCACCTGGGTTGTTTGCCTGACGGCAAATATTTGGTTTTGAATATCCGTTGTTATGCACCAATTTCAAATTGATATATCTGTACGTCTATCTTTATAGAGTGAGATATAACATTTTGAAATTATGTCTATGACATTTACCTATATCAGTGGATGGTTAGGTAAGTAGCATTAAACAGCGATGTAATTCTTCTTAACCATAAGTACAGTTTTCAACCTACGACACACAGGGAATGAGTTATTAGACTCAAGGGACTTATACAGAGTATTGTATGTTGTCCAGTGTCCATTAGGACAGAGGGGTTGGTCCTCGTACTATATTCGGTTTACTTATGACTTCTCTAGTTTTTAGACAATTGTTTCGTAGAAATACAAGGTCCAAGTTTTGAGAAGTTATAGGTATATGAATAAAGTAGAGAACCAGGTATTGTAAGTATCGGGATTCTTCAAGGTGATCGAAGATGTAGATACTTGTGTATGGTATTTAGTTGATAGTAATGATTAAGAGAATTTGCTTCTCTTTCAGGTTACTCATAATTGGAAGCACTCCTAAGTTGAGTAATGCTGATCTCCATTTAGTTTACATGCACTGGAGACAGCTGCATGATTTGAATCTGGTTCCAATTAAATCAGTACCTCTGTTTCTATATTGGATATAGAACGGTTCATATCTTAACAATGTTAAGGTACGGGGAGTTGTCCGGCTTATGCTTAAAACCAGACTCTGGATAACTCAAGGCACGTTTCTGTAATGACTGTTTGTGGGTTGACTCGGGCTATGACGAGGGTTGACTTTCTACCATCTGGAAGATCAATAGTGATATTGTTCTTGACTCGCCACAGTTTTAGTAAAATGGATTTTTTCAGAAAATAGTAGTGGAAGTATGGTAGAACTGGAAGTAATTCCAGAACCGCAAACGATTACTAAAAATTTGATAAGAACCTGAAGATTCAATCTGGTTTGACATTCCATTGGCCACTCCGCAGATATGGTGGGTAACCTCAGGCACTCGAGAGGTATTTCGGTATGCTCAAAGACGGTGACAGGGAGGTTCTTGTTTACCCAGACTTGCCATTACTGTTGTTCCAGACTGTGAGACCAGGCAGGAGGATGAGTATAGCGTCGTTCTAAACTAGCTTTAGAAGTGTACGTGTATATTATTCTGCCAGAGGGTTGTCGTAGTCAGTGGGAGCAGTGGAAGTATAGTGGACAGGTAGCTTATGTCTATTTATAGACTAAAGCAGATATAGCGGAGATAGATCATCTATTTCTGATGTGACAGTCATAGGTTTGACTTCATCAGAATAGGGGATGGATCTGTTAAGAAGGTAGTAGGGTGTGATGTCCTGGTATTTGGATGACATACACAGAGTAGGAAGTGAAATTCCTATATTACGATCGGTCATGCTTTGGTTGTCACACAGTGGTTTCTCCGCATAGGATTTGGATATTATATCAGATATTCTGGTTACTAGATCTATGGTTTTAGATCTAGATTTGGGTAGTTTCCCAATCATGGTACTTACACAGCATTCTAAAAGTATTTAGAATGGACGACTCCAGGCATGGTAGTGTACCTGCAGGTGATGGAGTCACCCTCTCTAAAGGTGTCTTACAGACTAAAGGGGAGAGGGATGTGCATGATTGGCAGATCACTTGCTTAGGCAATTGAGTCAATCATGAGATGTCAAGTACCACACAAGATGTTTTTGCACTAGATGCAATAAGTTGATATTGATCCAATCCTGGAGAAACATTCGGAAGCAGTTTTAGAACATAAGTTGTTGTTCTGGGGAAATGATAACGACATCCTCCTTCGGGAGACAGTTATCATTCCAGGCTTCCAAGGTGACCTGTATGACAGAGTGACTGTCAGAGTTATAGTTTTCGCTCTGACGAGGGGAAGTAGTTTGGACAGGTGGTCCAAGGGGATACTGAGGGAGGCATGGCGCAGGATACTGATTAAGTTCAGTTGGCGATACAGTCTAAGAAGTTTGGATTTGGAGTTCATTTATGAGCTAGGTCCCATCAGATATCCAGACACATTCTAAGACACGTATTGCTCATTTCGGGAGATGGCTTTCTCCGCGAACTTGAGATAAAGAGAGACATAGAAAGAAACATCAGAGCGGATCCACTCACTGAGGCTATTCCTCGAACGCATTAGTTTCGCAAACGGGTTTTATGAGACTGATTAGTAGAGGAGTTGGGTGTTCGGTATCACACGGGCTGTGAGTATGCGACATCACAATAATTAGCCTTGAGTGCAAGTGGGAGATTGTTGGAGATAATGCCCTCAGAGTCAATTATTGGATCACAGACACGTGATTGCAATAATTGAGGGAGGACCTATGCCGGTAGGACAGTCTTACTCAAGATGATAGTATGCTATCTGGTTTATCTTTATCATCGTGTACTGCATTAGGTGACCTTACAGGTCACTATTGCGCGTTGATAGAGCCTTTAGGATTCTTGCTTGACGGCCAGCAGCATGATGGCGATCATATACTTGGGAGCTGGGGTCTATAAGCACATCCTTAAAAGGTCCCTAGTCGTGGGAGTTTTCGAGACAGGGCATCGATACTCCAGAGTAGACTAGTGTATACAGTCGAGACCCCGACGAGGGGCGGTGGCCGGTCTCACAAGCCACCGGTGCCAGTTGGTTCACCTAAGATGTATACAGGTGCTCATTGGGTTATGAGTACACCGGACATGACTCGTCGGGAGCTAGTTGGTTTTATACCAGACGTGAAATAGCAGTTCCCTGGTGACATGTGTACAGGTTAGTTCATCGACCTAAGATCACATTTATCTCGTGTGAGTTCCCACTGTACTTTGATTACTACCCTACCACGGCTCAAAGGAGTCGTGCAAACAGGTTTTAGTTGGGTACAGTCCCGAGCCACATAGAGGCAGTGAGCGGATCTGCATGGGTTCGTTTCTCCCGGTATTGGGTATGAGGTCGCCCTGTGTCTAGGAGAGCCATTACACGAAGTCCTTGGCCAAGGCAGGAGATTTACTGGTAGGTATTCCAGTAGTATCTCAGGGTGTTCTGGGCTACACTCCGACACGACTTGTACCGCTTTTGGGGATCTGACTTTTACCAACCCCCTAGGCCCGCCATGCGATGCTCATAGACGAACAGACCGGACTGCACGGATATTGTCACTGACAGGCTCAATAGGGTGTCAGGATGAGTTCGCTCATCGACGTCCCTTTTGGTCAATACTTGGTAGCCCGTTACGTACGGCTAATGTTGGAGATAGTGCCCTCAGAGTCAATTATTAGGTCACAGGTACGTGATTGTAATGATTGAGGGAGGACCTATCCCGGTAGGACAGTCTTGCTCGAGATGATAGTATGCTATCTGGTTTACCTTTATCATCGTGTACTGTTTTAGGTGACCTGACACATCGCTATTACACGTTGATAGAGCCCCTAGGATTCTTGCTTGACCACCAGCAGTATGAAGGCGATCATATAAGTGGGAGCTGGGGGTCTACAAGCATATCCTTAAAAGGTCCCTAGTCGTGGGAGTTTCGAGACCGGGCATCGATACTCCATTAGTAGACTAGTGTATACAGTCGAGACCCCGACGAGGGGCGGTGGCCGGTCTCACAAGCCACTGGTGTCAGTTGGATCACCTAAGATGTATACAGGTGCTCATTGGGTTATGAGTACACCGGACAGGACTCGCCGGGAACATGATAGTTGGTCATATACCAGACGTCAGATGGCAGTTCCCTGGTGACATGTGTGCAGGTTAGTTCATCGACCTGGGGATCGTCATTTGTCTCGTGTGAGTTCCCACTGTACTTTGATTACTACCCTACCACGGCTCAAAGGAGTCGTGCAAACAGGTTTTAGTTGGGTACAGTCCCGAGCCACATGGAGGCAGTGAGCGTATCTTCAGGGGTTCATCTCTCCCGGTATTGGGGGTGAGGTCGTGCTGTGTCTAGGAGAGCCATTACACAAAGTCCTTGGCCAAGGCAAGGAGATTTACTGGTAGGTATTCCAGTAGTATCTCAGGGTGTTCTGGGCTACACTCCGACACGACTTGTACCGCTTTTGGGGGTCTGACTTTTACCAACCCCCTAGGCCCGCCATGCGATGCTCATAGACGAACGGACCGGACTGTACGGATATTGTCACTGACAGGCTCAGCAGGGTTGTCAGGCTGAGTTCACTCACAGACATCCCTTTTAGTCAATACCTGGTAGCCCGTTACGTATTGGCTTATACCTCTGACGTGCTAGTGGTTAAATCCACAACCAAGGTGTTGACGAGTCTTTAGAGTCCTCCACATTCAGTTACTCAGCTTTCGGGCGAAAGGTTGTAGAGGCCGTATGGAGATATGGCAAGGTCCGATCAGATACGTGCGGTATTTCACGGATCAGGATTGGACAGTTTGTACTATAGGCCGTATGGTTATATGGCAGGGTTCGATCAGATACGTGCGGTATTGCACGAATCAGGATCGAACAGATATTACTAGCCGGCTTTGGTTTAAGCCGGATCCTAGTATAGTACAGTGTAGATTTTGTCTCTTTGCATTTATATTTCGGTCGAAATACAGATGCGGGTGTGTATGCACAGTATCGGGGTTTTCCTGTAATTTATTACGGGACCAGTTTTCTGGAGTTGCCAGTTTGCTTTCCGTTTCGGCCAATTTCCATTGTTCCGTTCATTGGCCGAAGATTGGTGGAGGAGGGCTTATTTGCATTGTTGCAAATAAGTATTTGTGGAGGGGGTCTTTGCATATTATCATGTCATGATACTTGTCCCATCATTTGACTTCATAAACTCATGATTGCTTGACTTTGTATATCATCATGGTTGTTGATGATGAGGTTGGTGGTAGGTGGTTGAGTGTGGGTTTTGATTTGGTGATCATTTCCTTTTGCATGAGAGTCTTCTCTCTCTCTCCCTTTTGGTATTATTGGATGGCTCTCTCATTATCTTGGATATGACACTCTCATTCTCCCCTCTCACCATGTCCATGGTCGGCCACTCCTTGTAGGGGCTGTCCAAATTTCCTATGTGGGGTTTTTGGTGCTTTTGCTTTGGAAAAAATCCCACAAGAACAACCTCCAAAAGCTTGTATCATCCCTCCACCAAAAAGGCAATTCCTACAACCCCAAAATGAGATCTCTACACTACATTCTACAGCAAATCTTGGGCACGTCGAGTAGCCGGCTTCGTGCCCGAGTTGCCTCGGCATTGAGGTGGGAGCCCGTAAACAAAGTAGGCGATGTGGTGCACTTCCGGCGACGAGGAGGAGACGGGGCATTCCGCAGGAGATCGGGACCATGACGAGAAGACCGGAGGACTTGGATCGTCGGTATATCTCTAACCCATCTTCTAGTTAGCTTAGACTTGTTAATGGTTACGATCCGGGTGTTTAGTGCGCGGTGGTGCCGGTTTGCTAAGTCCGCAAAATTTAAAGTTTTTCACCGCTTCCGCATTCCGGCGTCGGATTGACGGCCGGGGCGCCGCCGTGCACTTACAGTAGTATCAGAGCCTCCCCATTAACTTAGTCTAGCTTTGTGTAATGTGTTTTTCAGTTCCGATCGATCGAAATGTCCAAAAACCCGTATTTGCCCACGACAGTTTTCTGTTGAAATTTTTCAGTCTCGAAAATTTTTTCAGGTTCTAAAATATTGATGTACTAAAAATTATAAGACCACTGTTCAAATTCGATGCACTGATCTTCTGACAAGAGCGCGGAAGGGCGGCCAAAACCCACTTGTGGCCGCGCTTCCACGGCAGCATGAAGGAATCAGTGGGTTGGGTTTTTACAGTGGGCTTCTGGGGAGATTTTAGGGTTTCTGGAACATTAACATTGGGCCCAGAATTTCTTTAACTGCTACAGTATTGCTTTGGGGCCCACTTGTTAAAATTTGATTGATCGGATATTTTAAACACATTTTTCACAGTATTTACATTATATCTGCGACCGTGAATGTCACTTGATCGGTAAATCCGGTCTAACTGCTATAGCCCGGTTAGACGGATTTGCGAACGTGACTTTCACGTTGATGTTTTGTTTTTGCTGTGATGTTGTGGATCGGTCGTGGGGGATAGCCTGGATGCAATGCTAGTACAGTTTTGTTGTATTATGTACATTTGATATTGCGGGGCGAGCGTCCGACATGTGGACTGCCGTCACTGCCTGTTTGTATTATTATTTTGGGGCACGACCTGGTTGCGGTCGATGTACCCGTTGTATGTATATTTTACTTTCTGTACTAGGATTACCCCGCGGAGGGGTGCACGGATAGCCGGATTCTGGAGGGCAACAAGCCCGCATCTCATGGCATTGGGACGGAGGGGGCTTCACTCTAGGATTGGCGGGCTATTCGCCGCACTCGTAGGGGGTACAGGTTGACCCAGGAGGGGTGCCCAAGTTACCGGATTCCGTGAAGTGCTGGGTGGTCCATTCACGGCGCTGAAGGGGGCTGCCTCGCTTCAGGTTTTGGCGGGTGACTTGCCGCACCCGTAGGGGTCTAGGATTTCATTGCACAGGCTATCCACACGACCAGGGGAACGTCGGGTTTCAGCGGCTCTGTGAAACCCGGGGATCCCAGATATCTGTATTGTTTCTGTGATGCTGTACATTTCTGTGATGTTGCATTTTATTCACGCCTTGAGCGAATATAATATATTGGTATATATATTAGTAGATGTTGTATATGTTTTACATCCGCGCTAGTCCAGTCCCCGCTCTGTCGTTAGTTAGCTAACCTAACGGGTAATGACGGGACCCAGTGGCGAATGCGGATGGCATATACGTACATCAGTATATTTTCGTTCTTTTTGGTGTGATCAATTGATGGGACTGCGTTGATTCGGATCAATGCAAGTTAAAAACAAACCTAATCTGATGTTGTTGGAACACTTTTCAAAAAGCTGTTATTGCAAGGACGTTCACTTTTGTTTTGCATCGCGGTATTCATTTGGAATATCCTGCTCCTCAGTCGATGAGGCAAGGGCCGAGATCCCTTCACCGGGAGTGACCCCTTGGACAAAAAGTTTGCGTCAGGGCATTAACTTCACTATAGCCGATTACTTTTGCTTTGCATCGTGGTATTCAGTTGGAATATCCTGCACCCCATTCTACGGGGAAAGAGCCGAGATCCCTTCACCGGGAGTGACCTCTTTAGCGAAGGTTTTCGTCACTATATTTTTAAAAGCTATCCGTTCCTTCAACGATATCAAGTTCATTACGTTAAAGGTTTTCGCCAGAAACCATTCGTAGCCCTCCGTCGTTTCATATGGGTAGTCAATAGTATTCAAGCTGTGTTTGTTGGCCATAGTCAAGGCACAGTGTTTGGTAGCTGTTGGGTGTTCATATGCTGCATAGATAGATGCGTTGGTTTGGGACAGTCGTATAGCCTTGTTGGCCCTAGTCAAGGGCTTGTACGGGTGGATTCAAATCAACCTGGATAATGACGAGTAGAACTTGACATGTGACTTATGATTTGTTGGCCTTAGTCAAGGTCATAAGAGCATGGGGCAGAAATCACATCGGGAGTTTCAAAAGAACTGAAACTTGCCAGATATGCGCATACCTTCTGGAGTGTGATGACGTGAGCGGATTCCGTCACGTTATCATGCGATGATAGTTGGATCCCGATTCCCACTGATGAGTTAGTTTACTCCTCGGGTGACCCCGACTAATTCTTCTTTCAGGTTTGGAGGAGAATTTGAGGTACAGTGGGAGGATTCCAGATTAGATAAATTGGTAACCATTCTGATCTAGGTTAGAGTGCACGCTGAGTGTTTCTTTTCTCTCTCTCTTTGGCAGCGACCATTGACCCGACCCTAAGACTATGACTCAGTGACCAAGTTAACCGAACCTTCTTAACACTGGCTTTTGGATTGTCAGAGTTGCGAACCTCATTGCCACTCCTACTTTTACCCTTTTCTCCAGGACACCACGTATTACTACGAACGTCCACTTCCATTGGACAAAACCATCGTATGGTTAGATACGAACTCGAAGGGATTTATTCGAGGATGGTTTCCGGTTCTGGAGAAAACGGATAGGATTATTCAGTTGTCTTTTCCTTTTACCCTCTCTCAGGTTACGAGTACTCCTTGGTTTAGGGGTAGTACACCTATTACGCAAATTGGATTGTCTTCTTCCAAACCTTAGGCTGGTGCCGACCGGTAGGGAATGAAGAAAACCAATTAGCATAACGATGGTGTGCAGAAGGTATTAAGTTCAGACAAAGCAAGGGATTAGTAAGAGGGCAAAGTAAATTGCAACAGATATTCACGACCAAACCAAATATTTCGTTACCACTCCCACATCACCTTTGTATTTCTCCAGGACACTCCGTATCACTACGAAGATCCACAGTTTATTGGATATTCCATCGTATGGTTATATACGAACTCGAAAGGAACTTGTTCCGGTCGGGGATGGATCCTGGTTCAGGAGAAATAGGAATAAAGTACATTCAGGTGTCTTTTATCTTCACCTTCTCTCGTGTTGCGAATGCTCCTAGGATTAGGACAGTACACCCTTTATGCTTATTGGATAGTCTTCTTCCAAACCATAGGCTGGTGCCGAACGGTAGGGAAGGAAGAAAACCATTTGGCCTAAAGGGGTGTACAGAAGGTAAAGACTAAAGACAAATGAAGGGATTTGGAGAGGTGGCAAAGAACTATACGGTTACAGTCGTGAATCTGGAAGAGGCATTACTAGGAATACCAGAATACCCCATCGGAACATTTCAATGTTTCAGTTTTACTGTGTAATGTTAAAGGAAAACTGATTTCCCGATTAGATACTTACTCCAGGGTATGTATTTACCAGGTACGATTCTCACATCTGTATGGTTTTACAGATGATGAGTGGGAGTAAGTTATTGGGAATTGGGTGATTATCCTCATTATATCGGGATTCGTTGTAATCGGTGATATTTGAGGAAATCACCTGGGTTGTTTGCCGGTCGGCAAATATATGGTTTTGAATATCCGCTGTTGTGCACCAATTTCAAATCGATATATCTGTACGTCTATTTTCATAGAGTGAGATATACCTTTTGATATTATGTCGATGACATTTACCTATATCAGTGGATGGTTAGATAAGGAGCATCAAACAGCGGTGTAATTCTTCTTAACCATAAGTACAGTTTTCAACCTACGACACACAGTGAAAGAGTTATCAGACTCAAGGGACTTATACAGAGTATTGTATGTTGTCCAGTGTCCATTAGGACAGAGGGGTTGGTCTTCGTACTATATTCGGTTTACTTATGACTTCTCTGGTTTTTAGACAGGTGTTTCGTGGAAACACAGGGTCCGAATTTGGAGAAGTTATAGGTATTTGAATAGAGTAGAGAACCAGGTATAGCAAGTGTCGGGATTCTTCAAAGTGATCGAAGATATAGATACTTGTCAATGGTATTCAGTTGATAGTAATGATTAAGAGAACTTGCTTCTCTTTCAGGTTACTCATAATTGGAAATGCTTCCTAAGTTGAGTAACGCTGATCGGCCTCCTTCCATTTAGTTGACATGCACTGGAGACAGTTGCATGATTTGGATCTGGTTCAGTTAAATCAGTGCCTCTGTTTCTATATTGGATATAGAACAGTTCATATCTTAACGATGTTAAGGTACGGGGAGTTGTCCGGCTTATGATTAAAACCAGACTCTGGATGACTCAAGGCACGTTTCTGTAATGGCTGTTTGTGGGTTGACCCAGGCTATGACGAGGGTTGATTTTCTACCATCTGGATGAACAATAGCAACATTGTTCTAGACTCGCCACAGTTTTATAAAAAATGGATTTTTTCAGAAAACAGTAGTGGGAGTATGGTAGAACTGGAAGTGATTCCAGAACCACAAACGATTACTGAAGATTTGATAAGGAACCTAAAGATTCAATCTGGATTGACATTCCATTGGCCACTCCGCAGATACGGTGGGTAACTTCAGGCATCCGAGAGGTACTACGGTAGCCTCAAGGACGGTGACAGGGAAGTTCTTGTTTACCCACAATTACCATTGCTGTTGTTCCAGGTTGCGAGACCCGGCGGGAGGATGATTATAGCGTCGTTCTAAACTAGTTTTAGAAGTGTACGTCTATATGACTCTGCCAGAGGGTTGTCGTAGTCAGTGGGAGCAGCGGAAGCATTGGTGGACAGGATGCTTATGTCTATTTATAGACTAAAGCAGATGTAGCGGAGATAGATCATCTATTTCTGACGTGACACTCATGGGTTTGACTTCATCAGAATAGGGGATGGATCTGTTGAGAAGGTAGTAGGGTGTGATGTCCTAGTATTTGGATGAATGCACAAAGTAGGAAAGGAAACTCCTATACTACGATCGGTTATACTTTGGTCGTCACACAGTGGTTTCTCCACAAAGGAAATGGATTTTATATCTGACATACTGGTTACTAGATCTATGATTTTACATCTAGATTTGGGTGGTTTCCCAATCAGGGTACTTGACAGCATTCTAAGAGTATTTAGGATGGACGACTCCTGGCACGGTAGTGTACCTGCAGGTAATGGAGTCACCCTCTCCAAAGGTGTCTTACAGACTAAAGGGGAGAGGGACGGGCATGATTGGCAGATCATTTGCTCAGGCAATTGAGTCAATCGTGAGATGTCAAGTACCACACCAGATGTTGTTCTTGCACTGGATGCAATAAGTTGACATTAATCCAATCCTGGAGAAACAGTCGGAAGCAGTTTTAGAACATAAGTGGATGTTCTAGGGAGATGATAACGACAGCCTCATTCAGGAGACAGTTATCATTCCAGGCTTCCAAGGTGACATGGACGACAAGGAGGTTGTCAGAGTTATAGTTTTCCTTCTGATGAGGGGCAGTATTTTGGACAGGTGGTCCAAGGCAATACTGAGGGAGGCATGGCGCACAGGATACTGATTAAGTTCAGTTGACGATACAGTCTAAGAAGTTTGGATTTGGAGTTCATTTATGATCTAGGTCCCATCAGACATCCAGACATATTCTGAGACAGGTATTGCTCTTTTCGGGAGATGGTTTTCTCCGCGAACTTGAGATATAGAGAGACATAGAAAGAAACAACTAAGCGGATCCACTCACTGAGGCTATTCCTCGAACGCAATAGTTCCGCAAACGAGCTTTGTGAGACTGACTAGTAGAGGAGTTGGATGTTCGGTATCACACGGGCTGTGAGTATGCGACATCGCAATAATTAGCCTTGAGTGCAAGTGGGAGATTGTTGGAGATAGTGCCCTCAGAGTCAATTATTAGGTCACAGGTACGTGATTGTAATGATTGAGGGAGGACCTATCCCGGTAGGACAGTCTTGCTCGAGATGATAGTATGCTATCTGGTTTACCTTTATCATCGTGTACTGTTTTAGGTGACCTGACACGTCGCTATTACACGTTGATAGAGCCCCTAGGATTCTTGCTTGACCACCAGCAGTATGAAGGCGATCATATAAGTGGGAGCTGGGGGTCTACAAGCATATCCTTAAAAGGTCCCTAGTCGTGGGAGTTTCGAGACCGGGCATCGATACTCCATTAGTAGACTAGTGTATACAGTCGAGACCCCGACGAGGGGCGGTGGCCGGTCTCACAAGCCACTGGTGTCAGTTGGATCACCTAAGATGTATACAGGTGCTCATTGGGTTATGAGTACACCGGACAGGACTCGCCGGGAACATGCTAGTTGGTCATATACCAGACGTCAGATGGCAGTTCCCTGGTGACATGTGTGCAGGTTAGTTCATCGACCTGGGGATCGTCATTTGTCTCGTGTGAGTTCCCACTGTACTTTGATTACTACCCTACCACGGCTCAAAGGAGTCGTGCAAACAGGTTTTAGTTGGGTACAGTCCCGAGCCACATGGAGGCAGTGAGCGTATCTTCAGGGGTTCGTCTCTCCCGGTATTGGGGGTGAGGTCGTGCTGTGTCTAGGAGAGCCATTACACAAAGTCCTTGGCCAAGGCAAGGAGATTTACTGGTAGGTATTCCAGTAGTATCTCAGGGTGTTCTGGGCTACACTCCGACACGACTTGTACCGCTTTTGGGGGTCTGACATTTACCAACCCCCTAGGCCCGCCATGCGATGCTCATAGACGAACGGACCGGACTGTACGGATATTGTCACTGACAGGCTCAGTAGGGTTGTCAGGCTGAGTTCACTCACAGACATCCCTTTTAGTCAATACCTGGTAGCCCGTTACGTATTGGCTTATACCTCTGACGTGCTAGTGGTTAAATCCACAACCAAGGTGTTGACGAGTCTTTAGAGTCCCCCACATTCAGTTACTCAGCTTTCGGGCGAAAGGTTGTAGAGGCCGTATGGAGATATGGCAAGGTCCGATCAGATACGTGCGGTATTGCACGGATCAGGATCGGACAGTTTGTACTATAGGCCGTATGGTTATATGGCAGGGTTCGATCAGATACGTGCGGTATTGCACGAATCAGGATCGAACAGATATTACTAGCCGGCTTTGGTTTAAGCCGGATCCTAGTATAGTACAGTGTAGATTTTGTCTCTTTGCATTTGTATTTCGGTCGAAATACAGATGCGGGTGTGTATGCACAGTATCGGGGTTTTCCTGTAATTTATTACGGGACCAGTTTTCTGGAGTTGCCAGTTTGCTTTCCGTTTCGGCCAATTTCCATTGTTCCGTTCATTGGCCGAAGATTGGTGGAGGAGGGCTTATTTGCATTGTTGCAAATAAGTATTTGTGGAGGGGGTCTTTGCATATTATCATGTCATGATACTTGTCCCATCATTTGACTTCATAAACTCATGATTGCTTGACTTTGTATATCATCATGGTTGTTGATGATGAGGTTGGTGGTAGGTGGTTGAGTGTGGGTTTTGATTTGGTGATCATATCCTTTTGCATGAGAGTCTTCTCTCTCTCTCCCTTTTGGTATTATTGGATGGCTCTCTCATTATCTTGGATATGACACTCTCATTCTCCCCTCTCACCATGTCCATGGCCGGCCACTCCTTGTAGGGGCTGTCCAAATTTCCTATGTGGGGTTTTTGGTGCTTTTGCTTTGGAAAAAATCCCACAAGAACAACCTCCAAAAGCTTGTATCATCCCTCCACCAAAAAGGCAATTCCTACAACCCCAAAATGAGATCTCTACACTACATTCTACAGCAAATCTTGGGCACGTCGAGTAGCCGGCTTCGTGCCCGAGTTGCCTCGGCATTAAGGTGGGAGCCCGTAAACAAAGTAGGCGATGTGGTGCACTTCCGGCGACGAGGAGGAGACGGGGCATTCCGCAGGAGATCGGGACCATGACGAGAAGACCGGAGGACTTGGATCGTCGGTATATCTCTAACCCATCTTCTAGTTAGCTTAGACTTGTTAATGGTTACGATCCGGGTGTTTAGTGCGCGGTGGTGCCGGTTTGCTAAGTCCGCAAAATTTAAAGTTTTTCACCGCTTCCGCATTCCGGCGTCGGATTGACGGCCGGGGCGCCGCCGTGCACTTACAGCTAATACCTCTGATGTGCTAGTGGTTAAATCCACAGCCAATGTATTGACGAGTTTTTAGAGTCCCTCACAGACAGTTTCTCAAGTTTCGTGCGAAACGTTGTAGAGGTCGTATGGATATATGGCAGGGTTCGATCATATACGTGCGGTATTGCACGGATCATGATCGGACGGATAATACTAGCGGGCTTTGGTTTAAGCCGGATCCTAGTATTGTACAGTGTAGATTTTGTCTCATTGCATTTGTATTCGGTCGCAATACAAATGCGGTTATGTATATACAGTCATGGGGTTTTCCTGTAATTCATTACCGGATCACTTTTTGAAGTTGACAGTTTGCATTCCGTTTCGGCCATTTTTCCTTTTTTCCTTCTTGGCTGAAATTCCTTTAATGGGATGGGCTTATTTGCAAATGTGCAAATTAGCAAAGTGGAGGGTGTTTTTTTTAAGTGGTTGCTTCATGATTGAGGTTGACTTCTTTGGTCCATCATTACTTGCTTTTTAAGATGAGATAGGTTTTTGATTTGAGATTGTTGTGATCATTATTCCTCATGATCACTCTTTTCTCTTTCTTGCATTATTACACACTCCCTCCTCTTCTCATTGAAATGGCCGGCCACAAAGAGATGGGGGGCTGTCCATATTTTTTGGTGGGGAAATTGTTGATCTCATTTTTTTGCTTGCCACCAAATTCCTTAGCCTATCTCTAAAGTTTATATCTCCTTCCTCCATCTAAAAATGGCAACTTCATTAACCCTCGAGACATAGTTATCTATATTCAGTCTACAGCAATCTTGGACACGTCGGCTTGCCAACTTCGTATCCGAGTTGCCTCGGTTCAGAGGTGGGAGCCCGTAAAAAGACTCGGTGATGTGGTGCCCTTTCCGATGAGGAGATCGAGACCGGAGATTACGCGAGGAGATCGGGATGGTGGCCGAAGACCGAAGGACACGGATCGCTCGGTATAGCTCTCTACCCTTTCTCTAGTTAGCTAGTAGTAGCTTAATCGTCCGATCCGGGTTTATGTCCGCGTTAGCGCCAGTTTCTAGTTTTGAAAAAAGTTTTTTTTTCCGCATTTTGGCCTCGGAAAGACGGCCGGGGAGCTACCGTGGTCCTACAGGATGATTCTATATCCATTGGTGTTTGACATCAGAGAAGGTATACGGGTGCTCAGTAGAGACTGGGTACACTGGACGGACTCGCCGAGTACTCCCAGATGGTTTTATACCTCACGTCAAATGGCAGTTCTCTGGTGACACTGGTACAGATTAGTCTGTAGACCCGAGATCGTCATAGAGTCTTGTGTGATTCCCACTGTGCTTTGATTTCCATCATACTACGTCCAAGAGGGCATGCAAAAAGGTGGCTTTTGGGTACAGTCCCGAATCACATGGAGGCAATGAGCGATAGGAGGGGTTTCGTCTCTCCCGGTATAGGGAGTTGATGTTGTGCTGTGTTCGATTGGCTATAACTGGAAATCCCTGGCCAGGATTGCAGAGATTTACTCGTAAGTGTTATCAGTAGTTTCTCGAACTGTTATGGACCTCACATCGACACGACTTATCAAGCTACTGGGGTCTGACGTTTACCACCCCTAGGCGAGATATGCGACATATCAGTGGAAGAGACCGGACTGTACGGGTGTGTTACTGGTTGGATTCACGGGAGAATGTACAGGCTTGCTTGTTGACCTTCTGATTGCTCAATACCTGGGTGGCTGTTACGTTTAGCTGACCGCTTGCAGCTTGTGGGTGTTTGATATGATCATCACCTACTGCCGGTGTATTGACGATTCTTTAAAGTCCTACACAGAGGTTTCCTGGCTCAGGCAAACCGGAGTAGGAGCACATATATGATATGTGCGGGATCGAGAACAATACGTGTATATGATACCGTATTAGATTCTTGCGATATGAGATATCGGCCGGGTATATGTGATATAGCCGGGTCATCGGATCAAGTGTTGATTCGATGAACTGATGCAGATTATATTAGTCGGTTATTTGTGAAATAGCTGGATTATCGGATCAAGTGTTGATTCGATAACTTAATGTATAATTATATATTTGATATATTAAATTACATTAACTAATATAAACTCACAGAAAGATTCTTTTTCTCAATCGGGTAATACATTGATATATATGTGATATATGTTAATTGTATTATTTTATTTTGTTACAATAAATATTGTATATGTGATATATAATATTGTAACATGTTATGGTTATAAATGCAACATGATTTGTGGAGTTTAAATATGGTTAGGGTTTGGATTAGGGTTAAACTTTCATGAAGCTTTCAAGAAGCTTCTTGAAGCTTTGACTTTGACCTTGATATTTTGTGATATTTTGTAAAGATATTTCTTTAACCCAACCCAACCCTTTAACCACAGTTAATTCTCTAAATAGGTTAAGTCTTCATACTTAACCCATGGTTGCATTTCTAACCTCACTTGATTCATTATTCATCACAAATGGTTTTGCTTCTTCTTCTTCTTCCTCTTTGATAAAAAAATTTCTAGCTTTTTCAAAAGTGATGAAAATGAGTGAGATAAAGAAAACAAATGAGAGCTAAATTCCTACTTCATCATCCTCATCTATTCTAGCCACTTAGATTAGGGTGTTTGCTTTGCTAATACTTGATTAGTGAAGCAAAAGCTTGGGCTTGAGTTTCTTCAAGGTAGATCATCTTTGTTATCGAAGATCGGAAACAAGCCTGCATCTTTCTCTTCATGGAGCCTCTCTTGAGTCTGGGTACTCGATGATCGCAGTGAAGGGACCTCAACACGGAGCTTTAGAAATGAAGGAACGGACTACAAAGGCTTTAATCCCTAACTCTTAGAAGTAAAGTTGTTTACTTGCATGTTTAAACCTAATTATCTAGCAAAGATCCTCTCTTTAGGTTGTTCGGCATGTCTAAAATTTAAATCGGGCATGGTTGATGCCTTATAGACCCTTGTGACAGTGCTTAGTAACCCTACAGTGGTATCAGAGCCTAGCTAGAGCATTAGGCGACATGTAGACGAAGTTTAAAGTCCGATCGAACCCCGAAACATCGTGTTTTACCCCCTCTCTGGAAATTTTTTAAAATGTTGATTTTTTCTGTATTAAAAATACTCAGAAAATTAAGCAGGGAATTCTAAGGATTACTGTGAAAAACGAGACACTAATCCTATTAAAGCGCAACGGAACCGCGGCAATACTATGCCTTGCGCGGCGGTTCCGCGGCCGTACAGTGGAATTAGGGTTTGCTTTTTGCACAGTGACATCCGTAGGTACTTTTGGATGTTTCTGGGAATTTTTAATATTACTCAAGCGTTGAGTTTTCTGGAGATCTTTTGTATTCGTTGATTCGATCAGAAAGTTTAACTTCATTTAAGTTTTTCCGGGTAATTTAGAACGTGTTAAAAAGTTCGAACGAATATCAATAACTCACTTTTTCCCCTGCCGGAAAATTTCCAAGTGTTGGATTTTTCCTTAGTTAAAGAACATTCATAGTCGTGCAAGTAACGCAGTGGACCCTCTAGAAGAACACAAACCTTAACTCGATTATGTGACCGTCTGAACTGCCTCTAAACCTTAGGGTTTGGGGCAGTACGGCGTTGCCACATGTGAGGCGTTGGTTTGACCCTTCTACGGCTGGACCATTGGTACTGTGGCATGTGATGGATACTTTATGAACTCCGCTCAAGTGTTGAGCTATTTAAGAAATCTTGGGTGTTTGTTTATTCGATCGGAAAGTTTAACATTGCCTATTTATCTGGAATGTGATACAATATTTGGAATCCACAAGCAGTTATGAGATAACTAATTTGAATGTTATAAATCTCACAGTTTAGTCTCATTTGATCGGTTGCCACGGGATTTTGATGTGATCAAAAGTCCGTCGCAATCACGTAGCGTACGCGGATACTCTTCGGGTAAACTTAATAGATAGCCACGCCCCATAACCCTGACCAAGTGACTGTAGGAGAACCTCGTCGCCAAAAGCATCCGTTCGGGTGCTCGCGGCAGCGGTGTTCCTCCTTAGTGCACTTCGTCGACGGCATCCGGGGGTGCGGCCGTCTACTAAAGTTTGCGACGAGCATTCGATCAGGATGTCGGGAATCTTGTTGAATTGCCCGACTAGATATTGAAAATTGTTTTCAAGATCGAGACTAAAATGCGGGGTTTATAATTGTTAGGTATGTGATGTCTAAGGAATTCATTTAGTTAGGCATGAGATGTCTGAGGAGGTTGCGGATTCCAACTGTTGTAGTTTTACACTTTCTTTTCTGCGACCGTAAGCGTAGTATGTGGTGTATCGCCGGCTTCGTTGCTATACATCAACGACAATCGGGATACACATACTTTCTTACGTTGATGATATGAGTTATTATGTGTTGCTGTGATATGTTATATTGGATCGTCGTGTTTTGAATAGCCGGGGGTTTTATGTGAGATGAGAGTTTTTCTTTTTCATTCATGTAAAATTCAATTATATGTAATATTCTTTTATTGGGGCACTTCCGGGCTGAGGATGATGTCACCATTGTATATTATTTACTTTTCCGCATTAGGTAGAACCAAGGCTGGGAGCACAAGTAACCGGGGTCTAGTGTCCAGTGGGTTTGGCTATTCATCACGACCGTGGAATCCGTGCTTTATACAGGCTCGTATGAAAACACGGACCTCCTAGTATATCAAATATTTCATATATGTTCTTCTGCTGCAATGTTCTGTGATGAGATCATATTACTGCCTGAGACGAATGTTTATATTATATATATGAGATATATATTATATTGCAGATTTCGTTTCAAATGTGATGCTTGTGAAGCATAATAAAATGGGACTCCATTAATGAGATTAATGAAACTAAAAGTGTAAGTCCACGTTGCCCACCCCGGTGCTTGCGGGGAGGCGGAAAACGGAATAAAAATCGGATTTTTATCATGCTAGGCAACATGGACTAACAAAAGAAGTATCTTTGCCAAACAAAACTAGCTAAAAGCTAACAAGGAATTAGCTACATGGAAGAAAGGTTATACCTTGAGCTTTATGTCCTTCTCTCCTTGCTCCTTGTAGTGAACAGAAGTGATCTCCTTGTCGTCGTCTTGAGTCGAAGAAGGATCCACCCGAGAGCCTCAACCTTTGGCTTCAACTCCAAGCTAGAAGCAACTAAAGTGCTAGAAGTGCTAATCCTAGTACCTTAGATGAGAGTAGAGATTATCAACAAGAGGTTATTCTCAAGCTCAAGTGTTTCTCAACACATGAGAGGGGAGAGCTTGAGGGAGAGGAAGAACAAGAGAGAGAAAGTATATGATAGAATGAGAGAATAATAAGCCATTCTCACATATATGTGTGAATTATAAAAATAGATAATTACCTAGATAATTGTCATGGTTAATCAAGACTTGATCATTATCATTTCACATTAAATGAAAATTGCAAGGATCAAAGAGCATCTTTTATATGGAATGATGATGGTCAACATGTCAACTAAGGTCAACAAGTCAAGTATGGTCAAAATGTCAACAACCCTAACCATGCACAATATATATAGCTAATATCAATTAATTATAATACACACATAAGCATTAGGGTTAATAAAATGACAATGGTCATTAACCTTAATCAAAGTCCTCTTCCTCTGTCTCAATCAACTGTGCATACGCCGCATTCGTGATCCGAGGAACACGAATACAAAGAGATAAAACCAATCCCAGTTTATATACTAGGATCTGGCTTAAACCAAAGCCCGCTAGTACAAGCTGTCCGGACAGCAAATGTGCACAAGTGCGCGGATGTGAACGAACCCTGTCGCAAAACCATGCGACCTCTACTCATTTTGCCTAAAGGCGAATAACTCTCTGTGTGGGACTCTAAAGACTCGACACTACGCTGGCAGTGGGTTTAACCACAGACCGCAAGCGGCCCTAGCTGTACGTAACGGTCCCCAGGTAGATGCCGATAAGAAGACTGACGAGGTGACCCCATCTGAACTCCTACTGAGCCTGTATGTGACAGTCTCCGTACAGTTCGGTCTGTTCGTCTGATACATCGCATGGCGGACCTAGGGGCGGTGAACGTCAGCCCCCTAATAGCAGTACAAGTCGTGTCGGAGTGTAGCCCAGAACACCCTGAGATAACACTGGAAACCTACCAGTATATCTCGCTTGCCCTGGCCAGGGAATACTCGTGTAATGGCTCTCCTAGACGCAGCGCGATGTCAAGCCTCAATACCGGGAGAGACGAATCCTGTTTAACCGTCACTGCCTCCAAGTGCTTCGGGACTGCACCCAACTACTACCTGTTTGCACGACTCCTTTGAGCCAGGGTAGGGTAGTAATCAAAGTACAGTGGGAACACACTCGAGGCGAAGTGACAGTGTCAAGTCAGCGGACTAAGCTGTACTCATGTCACCTAGGAACTGATAACTGACGATAGGTATAATACCAACCATTAGTTCCCGACGAGTCCTGTCCGGTGTACTCGTAACCTAACGAGCACCCGCATACTATCTCAAGTACGACGTACTGACGGCTGTGGGACAGACTGTCTCCCACGCTGGGATGAGAAGCGCATATGCTAGTCTACTCCGGAGTATCGATGCCCTGTCTCGATAGTCCAACGACTAGGGACCTGTATAAGGATGTGCTTATGGATTACCCAGCCCCCACGAGTGTGAGCGCCATCACAACGCTGGTAATCAAGCAAAGATCCTAAGTGCTCTACTAATATGTATATAAGCGATATGCTAAAACAAACACATGCACATATTAAAGCGGAGACAAACCAAGTAGCATACTACCATTTCGAGCAAGATTGTATATACAACTGTGAATATCCCAAGCTTCCATCAAGTAATATACATACTAGTATGATACAGTAATGGCCTCTAGGGCATATACACTAACAATCTCCCACTTGCACTAAGGCCATGTACTGGCGTATCGAAGACCTATCATCTCGATCAGCCGCTCGAACTGAGTCTGGGGTAAGGCCTTCGTGAATGGATCTGCAGTGTTATCTTCTGAAGCAACCCTCCGAACCTCGATCTCCTGGCGATCCACGATCTCCCTGATCAGGTGATACCGCCTCAAGATGTGTCTGGATTTCTGATAGGACCTGGGTTCCTTCGCTAAAGCTATAGCCCCGTTGTTGTCGCAATACAGAGGTATTGGATCAACAATGGACGGAACCACCTGAAGTTCTTTTAAGAACTTCCTTATCCAGACAGCTTCTTTTGCGGCATCAGATGCAGCGATGTATTCCGCTTCCATCGTCGAGTCAGCAACGGTTTCCTGTTTGGAGCTCTTCCAACACACCGCCCCTCCATTGAGGGTAAAGACAAAACCCGACATGGACTTGGAATCATCCTTATCACTCTGGAAGCTGGAGTCAGCAAAGGCCTCAATCTGGAGGTCTTTTCCGCCATACACCAAGAACATCTCCTTAGTCCTTCTCAGGTACTTGAGAATGTTCTTTACTGCTATCCAATGTTTCTCCCCAGGGTTTGACTGATACCTGCTTACCACACTCAGTGCATAAGCCACATCTGGTCTGGTACACAACATCGCATACATTATAGAGCCTACCGCAGAAGCGTAAGGTATAATAGACATGCGATCCCTCTCCAAATCAGTCTTGGGAGACATCTCTTTGGAGAGGGTGATCCCGTGACAAGCCGGTAAATTACCGCGCTTGGAATCTTCCATACTGAATCTCTTCAGTATGGTGTCGATGTACCTGGACTGTGAAAGTCCTAAAATCCTCTTGGATCTATCACGGTAGATCCGGATCCCCAGAATGTATGAGGCATCAGCCAGGTCTTTCATAGAGAACCTGTGTGACAAGAACCCCTTGACAGATTGTAGCATAGGAATGTCATTTCCTATTAAGAGAATGTCATCCACGTATAAAACGAGGAATACTACAGTTCTCGCTACAAATCTACAATAGATGCATGGTTCATCTGGATTTTTGATAAAGCCAAATTCCTTGACCGTCTCATCAAAACAGATGTTCCAACTCCGCGATGCCTACTTTAGTCCATAAATGGACTTAAGCAACTTGCACACCTTTCCGCTGCTCCCACTCTGGATGAAACCCTCTGGCTGGTCCATATAGACACACTCCTCTAAATGTCCATTTAGAAAAGCGGTTTTTGCGTCCATCTGCCAAATCTCATAATCGTGGAAGGCAGCAATGGCAAGAAGGATCCGAATGGATTTCAGCATAGCTACTGGAGAAAAGGTTTCGTCAAAGTCCAAACCAGGTCGCTGACGAAAACCCTTTGCAACCAGTCTAGCTTTATAGGTCTCAACCTGTCCATCTACACCAATCTTCCTTTTGAAGATCCACTTGCATCCTACGGGTTTTACCCCATCTGGAGCAATGTCCAACTTCCATACTTTGTTGGTGTACATGGACTCCATTTCGGTCCGCATTGCATCCAGCCATTTTACCGAGTCGACGCTCTGAATGGCTTGCTGGAAGCTAGTAGGCTCATCACAATCTATGATGCAATCCTTTCTATCCCCGTCAATGAGAAAACCGTAGTATCTCTCGGGCGGATGAGACTGCCTACTACTCCTGCGGAGTGGCATGGGAATGTCCTGATCTTTCGAACCCTCTGGTTCTACTAAGCTTTCAGTAATAGCTCATGGTTCTGGAATTTCTTCCAGTTCTATTGCGCTCCCACTTATTTCTTTTTCTATGAACTGGTGTTCTAGAAAGTGGGCATGGCGAGAAACAAAAACCTTTTGTTCCTCTTCGCAATATAAGAAATATCCCTTGGAGTTCTTTGGATATCCCACAAACTTGCACTGTACTGAGCGTGCCTCGAGCTTGTCCGCATGCTGCTTTTTGACAAAAGCTGGACATCCCCATGTCTTAATGTGATTAAGATAGGGTCTCTTCCCACACCACATCTGATATGGTGTAGTAGGCACAGTCTTAGTAGGAACTCGGTTCAAAAGGTATGCAGCTGATTCTAGCCCATATCCCCAGAACGATCGCGGCAACTCAGCGTTACTCATCATGGTCCGTATCATATCTAATAGGGTTCGGTTCCGTCTCTCCGATACACCGTAATGTTGCGGAGTGTATGGAGGAGTAAGCTGAGAGAGAATTCCATTCTCTTTTAAGTAACCCAGGAACTCGGCACTTAAGTATTCACCACCTCGATCAGATCTTAGTGCCTTGATACTTTTACCTGTTTGTTTTTCTACTTCATTCTTATATTCCTGGAATTTTTCAAAAGCCTCGGATTTATGTTTCATTAAGAAGACATAACCGTACCTTGAAAAGTCATCCGTAAAAGTAATGAAGTAAGAATAACCGCTTCATGCATGCGTAGACATTGGACAGCACACGTCGCTGTGTACGAGTCGCAAGAGCTCGCTCGCTCTTACTCCGTGTCCAGTGAACGGAGTCTTTGTCATCTTTCCTTTGAGACAGGATTGACAAGTTGCATACGATTGATATTCGAACGGATCCAAATATCCTTCTGCATGTAACTTAGTCAACCTTCTCTCATTGATGTGACCCAGTCTACAATGCCATAAGAAAGTTTTATTGATTTCTGGAGACTTTCTTTTGTGTGTATTCTGGACATTGAAAATCTGTGGTTGGTTTAATACGTATATACCGTTGTTTAATGTACCTGACCCAATCAAAACTTGATTAAGGTGAATGTTCACTACATTACTTACAAATGCAAATTCATAACCTTTTTTAGATAATAAAGATACAGAAATGATATTACAGGTTGCATTTGGTACAAAATAACAACTACGCAAAACCAAAAAGTGTCCATCTGACAATCCCAGGTGATAGTCCCCCATGGCCTCAGCATCCATGCTAGCTCCATTTGCAACTCTGAGGGTCATGTCACCTGCCTTCAAAACTCTACGCTTTCTCAACGCCTGCAAAGAATTACAGATATGAGATCCTGATCCGGTATCCAATACCCAGGATGTAGAGTTTATTGATAGACAGTTTTCAATAACATACACACCTGAAGCTGAAGCCGCAACTTTCTTCAGATCCTGGGTTCTGGCCTTCCAAGCCTTGCAATCCTGTTTCCAGTGTCCACTTTTGTGACAGTAGAAGCATTCTTTCTTCCCCACCAGCTTTCCCGCTACCTTTGTTGCCTTTCTTTTTCCCTTCGTATCCACTTTACTGACACCGGCTCTTGGTTTGGCGGGGGCTTTCTTCTTCTTGCCCTTGGCTTTCGCCCTGGACCTAGAAGAGGAAGATCCTCCTACAAACAAAGTGGATGTCTCCCTACCTTTCTGTATGGTGCACTCTGCACTCCTCAGCATGTTGAGGAGCTCTGAAAGTTCAACTTCCTTTTCCTGTAAGTTGATGTTCAGAATGAACTTGGCATAAGTGGAAGGAAGGGACTGAAGAATCAAGTCCGTATAGAGCTCATTCTCCAACGTGGTCCCAAGTTCCGCGAGCTCCTCTATGTAGCCAATCATCTTAAGCACGTGTTCCGCTCCCGATGATCCGACGGCCAACCTTGCCGAAAACAACTTCTTCGATACTTCGTATCTGGCGATACGAGACTGCTCTCCATACAATTCTTTTGTATGAAGAAATATGGACTCTATGTCCATATTCTTGTGCCTCTTCTGATGTTCGTTGTCCATCGAGGCAAGTACGAGGCATTTGGCCTTCGCGCAATCTATTTCCCAGGTCTTACGGATTTCCCTATCCGCGACACTGGTTTTGGGACCTGGGACAGGGGGAGCTTTGATGGTAAGGAGATACCCCAACTTGTCGTAAGTGATTGCCATCTTGACATTCCTGAGCCAATCTTTGTAGTTTGGCCCTGTCAGTATGTTTTTATCTAGTAATAACTTAAGTCCGGTCATCTTGAATGGTCGCTGCAATTAGGAGAGAGAAAAGAAACACTTTAGCATGATTCTCTTGCAAGTTTAGAGTGGTTTTTAGTTTGTCTAAACAGGATGGCTCCCACTATCTCTCGAATCCCTTCTCAAACCGTAAAGAAAGAATTAGTCGGGATCAATCTCACAGTACAATACTTGCTTAACCGTTCAGCCAGGCCAGTGTCGGTACTTCGAGGGAGGTTTTCCAATGCTTTCGCGAAGTTCCTTAATTAAGTAACCTCTTTTCCTTATGGGCGTAGCCCCGCTAACACCTTTCTAGACACCTACTAGGTTTATAGCATTGATCGTTAAGTGAGAGTTTTCCCGAGGAGTAGCATATACTCACAGTAGGATCGGGATCCAAATATCATCACGTGATAAAACCGAAGGAATCCTACCAGAATCATCACACTCCAAATGGTATGCAGCACTAGCAAGTTTCAGTACTTATGAAACTCCCGATGTGGATTTTTTCCCCATGCTCTTATGACCTTGACTTTGGCCAAAATATCATAAGTCACATGTCAAGTTCTACCCGTCATTCTCCTGGTTAATTTGGACCCACCCATACCTACCCTTGACTTTGGCCAAAATGGCAGCACGACTGTCCTAAACCAACGCATCTATCTATACTGCACATGAATACCCAATAGCTACCAATCACTATGTCTTGACTTTGGCCAAAATACATAGCTTAAATACTTTTTGACCATTCATGTGGAATGACGGAGGGCTACGAATGGTTTTGGCGAAACCGTGAACGTAGTGAACTTGATATAATCGATGGAACGAGATAGCTTTTAAAAGGAGTTGTTCAAGCTCCGCATTTAAGAGTTTAGTTTTGAAAAGAACCGAGTGGTTTTCAAAGTGTTCCAATCGACTTTTACATGGTTTATTTTCTTCCATTAGTTCTTTTAATGCGTCCCATCATTTAATCCTACCATTGCAGAAAACAACCAAAATATGACGTACGCTTATGCCATTCGCATTCGCCACGGGGCCCCGTCATCACCCATTAGGTTACTTAACTAACGACAGAGCGGGGGCTGGGCTAGCGCGGCTGTAAAACATAAGCAACGCCTAAATAGTTATAGTATATAGATATATAGCAATGATAGACATTACAGATCACAGATGAATACATTGGATATACTAGGAATCCGCAATCCGTTCGAGCCTGCAACGAAAAGAGGATTACACGGTCGCGGTGAATAGCCAATACCCCACCCAAGACCCCTACGGGTGCGGCAAACTACCCGCCAAGTACCCAAAGCGAAGCAACCTCCCTCAACACCGTGAGTAGGCCACTCGGCATTTCGAGATACCCGGTAGTTTGTGCACCCCCTCCATGGGTCTATCCTAGGAGCAAAAACAGTAAAAAGAATTATACAATGATGGCTACAACCCCGACCCGGTTGTGCGGCCAAACAAATAATAATACATCAATTTACATATTACATGAATGAAAGAAAAAGAAACACTCATCTCACATCCAACCGGCTATTCACCCGCGACAATCCAACGCATTCATATACACATACCATCAACATACACAGATCACAGATATGTGTAACCCTCACTAATCGACGTATAGCGATTAGCGGACGTTCATTACATATAAACATCACAGATATAACTCTTTAGTCAAAGTGTAGTGAAGTTCGATCAAAAATACGGATTTATAGGCCCCCAAAAGCAAATTTCTTTTCTGGAACACCTGGGCACAAATAAACCATCTTAAAAATCCTAAAACCATGTCAGAAGAACACTGCACCAAACTCGATCCAGAGAAGAGTCAAAACGGTGGCGGTTCCGCGGCAATAGGCATGCTTTATCCGCGGAACCGCCGCGCTTTGAACTGTTCACTTGACCGTATTTGGTGTGCTTCTTCACAAAACCCTGAGACTATTTTTGAAGTATGATTTTTTATTTTTAGAGCAGAAAAAATTTCAACAGAAAGTTAGGGTTTTCATGTTTTGGTTTTGCGATTTTTCCAATCAAACTTCCATACACTTTACTACCTAGCTAGTTTATGTTTAGTTAGGCTCTGATACCACTGTAAGTCCACGTTGCCCACCCCGGTGCTTGTGGGGAGGCGGAAAACGGAATAAAAGTCGGATTTTTATCATGCTAGGCAACATGGACTAACAAAAAAAGGATCTTTGCTAAACAAAACTAGCTAAAAGCTAACTAGAAATTAGCTACATGGAAGAAAGGTTATACCTTGGGCTTTATGTCCTTCTTTCCTTGCTCCTTGTAGTGAACGGAAGTGATCTCCTTGTCGTATTCTTGAGTCGAAGAAGGATCCACCCGAGAGCCTCAACCTTTGGCTTCAACTCCAAGCTAGAAGCAACTAAAGTGCTAGAAGTGCTAATCCTAGTACCTTAGATGAGAGTAGAGATTATCAACAAGAGGTTATTCTCAAGCTCAAGTGTTTCTCAACACATGAGAGGGGAGAGCTTGAGGGAGAGGAAGAACAAGAGAGAGAAAGTATATGATAGAATGAGAGAATAATAAGCCATTCTCACATATATGTGTGAATTATAAAAATAGATAATTAGCTAGATAATTGTCATGGTTAATCAAGACTTGACCATTATCATTTCACATTAAATGAAAATTGCAAGGATCAAAGAGCATCTTTTATATGGAATGATGATGGTCAACATGTCAACTAAGGTCAACAAGTCAAGTATGGTCAAAATGTCAACAACCCTAACCATGCACAAATATATATAGCTAATATCAATTAATTATAATACACACATAAGCATTAGGGTTAATAAAATGACAATGGTCATTAACCCTAATCAAAGTCCTCTTCTTCTGTCTCAATCAACTGTGCATACGCACCCGCATTCGTGATCCGAGGAACACGAATACAAAGAGAAAAAACCAATCCCAAATCATATACTAGGATCTGGCTTAAACCAAAGTCCGCTAGTATAAGCTGTCCGGACAGCAAACGTGCACAAGTGCGCGGATGTGAACGAACCCTGTCGCAAAACCATGCGACCTCTAATCATTTTGCCTAAAGGCGAATAGCTCTCTGTGTGGGACTCTAAAGACTCGACACTACACTGGCAGTGGGTTTAACCACAGACCGCAAGCGGCACTAGATGTACGTAACGGTCCTCAGGTAGATGCCGATAAGAAGACTGACGAGGTGACCCCATCTGAACTCCTACTGAGCCTGTATGTGACAGTCTCCATACAGTTCGGTCTGTTCGTCTGATACATCGCATGGCGGGCCTAGGGGGCGGTGAACGTCAGTCCCCTAATAGCGGTACTAGTCGTGTTGGAGTGTAGCCCAGAACACCCTGAGATAACACTGGAAACCTACCAGTATATCTCGCTTGCCCTGGCCAGGGACTACTCGTGTAATGGCTCTCCTAGACACAGTGCGATGTCAACCCCCAATACCGGGAGAGACGAATCCTGTCTAACTGTCACTGCCTCCAAGTGCTTCGGGACTGCACCCAACTACTACCTGTTTGCACGACTCCTTTGAGCCGTGGTAGGGTAGTAATCAAAGTACAGTGGGAACACACTCGAGGCGAAGTGACAGTGTCAAGTCAGCGGACTAAGCTGTACTCATGTCACCTGGGAACTGATAACTGACGATAGGTATAATACCAACCAACAGTTCCCGACGAGTCATGTCCAGTGTACTCGTAACCTAACGAGCACCCGCATACTATCTCAAGTACGACGTACTGACGGCTGTGGGACAGACCGTCTCCCATGCTGGGATGAGAAGCGCATACTCTAGTCTACTCCGGAGTATCGATACTCTGTCTCGATAGTCCAACGACTAGGGACCTGTATAAGGACGTGCTTATGGATTACCCAGCCCCCACGAGTGTGAGCGCCATCACAACGCTGATAATCAAGCAAAGATCCTAAGGGCTCTACTAATATGTATATAAGCTATATGCTAAATGAAACACATGCACATATTAAAGCAGAGACAAACCAAGTAGCATACTACCATTTCGACCAAGATTGTATATACAACTGTGAATATCCCAAGCTTCCATCAAGTAATATACATACTAGTATGATACAGTAATGGCCTCTAGGGCATATATACTAACAAAAAGAAACCTAAAGATGTTGTAGAAACTTGTCTTAAAAACTGGTAGCTATAGTTCTTGCTTTGCATAGCGGTATTCCTTGTAGAATATCCAGCACCTTATTCGATAAGGAAAGAGCCGAGATCCCTTCACCGGAAGTGACCTCTTTAGCGAAACTAGCAGATGCTACAAACTCGGTTTGTCTTTTGATTGATTTTATAGTTTTTTCTTTGCATAGTGATATTTGTGAAATATCCTGCACCTTATTCGATGAGGAAAGAGCCGAGATCCCTTCACCGGGAGTGACCTCTTTAGCAAAACTAGAAAAAGCCTCAAAAACACTCCTTTTAAAATCACTCGATTCTACAACGATATCAAGTTCATTACGCAAAGGGTTTTCTTAAAAACCTATCGTAGCCCTCCGTCATTTCAGATAAGTACTTCATAGTATTCCTACTGCGTTTGTTGACCTTGTCAAGGCGTAGTGTGCGGTAGCTATTTATGCTTATTTGTAAAAGAATATGATGCGATTGAGTTAGGGTAGTCGTGTGACTTTGTTGACCTTGTCAAGGGTCATGCGGGTGGGTTTAATTCAATCAGGAAATGACGGGTTGAACTTGACTTGCGGTCTATGGTTTGTTGACCTTGTCAAGGTCATAGATCGCTCGGGGCAAAATATTATCGGGAATTTCAAGTGTTGAAATTTGCAATGAGATTGCATACCTTCTATGAGATAGTTGGATCCCGATACCCGCTGCGAGTAAGAGTTACTCCTGGGAGAGTTTTACATATTACAATTAGCCGATCAAGTAGGTATCTAGAAAGGTGTCAACGGGGTTATGCCTCTGGGAAAACGAGGTTTATTTTAATTAGGTCCGTGCGAAAGCACGAGGAACCTCCCTCAAAGTACCGGCACTGGCCTGGCTGAAAGATTGGCGAACTTGTAGAGTGTAATTAATCCCGGCTAGTCTTTCCGTTTAGGGTTTGAAGGAAGATTTGACTAAAGCAGTGGGAGACATCTTGATTAGATATATTAATAACCAATCTAATCTTGCAAGAGCATACGCTGAGTGTTTTCTTCTATCTCTCTCCTGGTAGCGACCATGTCACGGCTTAATCAAGATAATAATATGGATGTATTGACCGAACCCGCTTGTTATACTGCGCTAGGGAACGTTGGTCCCACTCCAACTTATAATTGTTATAAGACAAAGCAGGAAATAGGGGATTAACAGAATTCCCATGCCACCCAAACGAAGAAAGTGGATGTTGATGCATCATCTTCGGGTATGTTCATTACCGAGAACTGTTACTTAGTATCCTTTATGTCCTAGGTATGAGATACCGGATCAGGATCCCGCAAATGTAATTTGTTACATGGGCTACAGAAAGGTAGAAAACTGAGAACGGGTGATAAGTTTCAAGAGTTGGAAATGATGAAAGTGTTGCAGCCAAGTCTGTTGGTAGTTATCACCCTGTATTACAAGAATACATTGATTCTGAACGAATGTTATTAGATACCGAACCTGATATACAGCATCATATCAGTCTCATTATTAGTAAAGAAGGATATAATTTTGTATTGATGGATAATGTTTTGAACATTTCCTATATCAAGAGTTGATTGGTTCAGGCACGTTATCTAAAACCATAGACGTTCTAAAGCAAACTACAGTTCTTAATATACAGAACACACACAAGAGGAAGAGTTCAGAAATGAACGAATCCTTCTTGAGGCATTGTAGACTAGGTCATATCAATGCGACCCGACTAGCTGAAGTTACATAAAGATGCATATTTAAATTAGTTTGGATTTACATCTTGTAAAACTTGCCAGTCATGTCACAAAGATAAAATGACCACAGCTCCGTTTATTAGAAACAGAGAAAGAGTTAGTGAACTCTTAGGATTGATACATGCTGATGTATGAAAGTCCCCTATCTACATATGCCAGGACCGGTTCTTTTTACTTCATTACATTCACTGATGATCTGTCAAGATTCAGACATATGTTCCTGTTCAAACACAAGTCCGAAACTTTTGAGATAATCACAGAATATAGGTTAGAAGTAGAGAACAAAAAACGGGTATAAGTATTATGTCCTTTGATGAGATTAAGGAGGAGAATACTTGAGCACGGAATTCCTGGACTATTCTAAAGGAGAATGAGATTCTCTCTCAACATTACTCCTCCGTATACACCACAGCACGTCGGTGTATCGGGGCGGAGCAATCACACCCTATGTGATATGGTGTGCTCTGTGATGAGTACTACTGAGTTTCCTATTTTGTTTAGGGTTATACACTTGAGAAGTTGCATACCTATTGAATAGGGTTCCAACCAAATCAGAAGTCTACCACTCCATATGTGATATGGTATGGGAAGAGCCCATCTCTTAAAGATGTTAAGATTTGTGGTTGTCCGGCCTATGTTTAAAAGCAAAATACGGAAAAGCTCGAGGCAAGGTCAGTTCTGTGGAAGTTTGTTGGATATCCCAAGCATTCGCAAGGGAATATCTTCTACCAAACTGGGGAACAAAAGGTGTTTTTGTTTCTCAGCATGCCACCTTTGTGAAAGGGAATTTCTTGTGAAGAAATTAGTGGTCATGAGGTAGAACTGGAAAGAGTTCCAGCTATACAAACTGCAGCTGATGATTTGGTAGAACCAAAGGATTCAATAGTTTCCAACGAACCTCAGCCTCTCCGCCGATCTAGTAGGGTTCCCCAACCACCTGAGAGATACTTCGGTTTCTCTATGACAGTGGGAGAGAGGATTGCATCATGAGATGATGACCCAACTAGTTTCGAGCAGGCCATCAGGAGTGGGGACTCTGTATGAATGGCTGGATGCTTAGCGATCTGAGATGGAATCCTTATACACCAACAAAGTTTGGACTTTGGTTGCTTTATCTGAAGGGTTAAATCCCCATCAGGAGCAAGTATATCTTGAGAAGATTACTTGGTTTACATGGAAAAGTTGAGACTTTCAAAGCTATGCTTAAGTTCATCCAGATTCTACTTGCCACAGCTACATACCATGACTACGATATCTGGCGGTTGGGTGTCATGACTGCTTTTCTAAATGATGATTTGGAAGAGAGCGTCTATAAGTACACAGCCAGAGGGCTTCGTAGACAGTGGGAGCAGCGGAAACGTGAGCATGATGTTTTATGGGATAAATCAGGCATCGCGGAGTTGGAACATTTGTTTTGATGAAGTAGTCAAAGAGTTTGACTTCATCAAAATGGTAGATGAACCTTGTATATACAAAAAGGTAGTAGGGAGTATGGTGGTGATCCTCGTATAGTATGTGGATAACATACACTTGATAGGGAAGGAGTTTTGTATGCTACGCTCGGTCAATCTTCTCTTATCACAAAGATTCTCCATATAGGATCAAGGTGATACCTCCAAAATCCTGGGTTATGGATCTATGAGATAGATATAATTGGATGTTAGGATTCTCACTAGTTGTAGTGAGATGGTATCAACCAATCCTGGGGAGAATCACTGGAAAGGTTCCAGGGTGATAAGGACGACTGAATATCAGTCGCAGGCATTGTCTTTACCCTCAGTAGAGGGACGGTATGTTGGAAAAGTTCCAAGCTAGATACCGTGACTTAGTAAACGATTAAAGGCAAGATACATCGTTACCCAGGATGCTACCAAAGAGGCAGTCTGGATATATTTTAGTTCATGAGATGAACATCGTTCCTGCCATTGTGCGACAATGGAGTTGTGGCTTATGCCAAGGAACCCCCGTCCCATCAGAGATCCAGACATATTCTTAGGCAGTATCGCCTCATCATGGAGATGGTTGATCTCCAGGAAGATCGAGGTTAGGAGAGTAGATACAGAGGAAAACAGCTCGGATCCACTCACAAAAGCCTATTTCCCAGTAGAGACTTTTATGGGATGGTTGAGTATGAGATACTTCAACCACAGCTGATTGTTGGGTATGCGATACCACAACAGATGGCCCTAGTGCAAGTGGGAGATTGTTAGTTATATGTATGCCCTAGAGGCCATTACTGTACATACGTTGTATATTGTAGTGGATGCTTGGACATATATAGGGAGGACTTTCTTGCTCGACATGATAGTATGCTATCTGGTTACTCTTTATCTTAACATGTACTTTGATTGTCTCTATGTCACATGTTGATAAAGCCCTTAGGATGAGTACTTGACAACCAGGACTATGATGCAGATCATACTAATGGGGACAGTGTAGTCGCCAAGTACATCCTTCAAATGTTCTTAATCGTGGGAATGCCGAGACAGGGCATCGATACTCCAGAGTAGACTAGCGTATGCGCTTCTTGACCCATATGATGGGCGATGGATGATCCCATATCCATTGGTGTTTGACATCAGAGAAGGTATACGGGTGCTCAGTGGAGACTGGGTACACTGGACGGACTCGCCGAGAACTCCCAGATGGTATTATACCTCACGTCAGATGACAATTCTCTGGTGACACTGGTACAGGTTAGTCTGTAGACCCGAGATCGTCATAGAGTCTTGTGTGATTCCCAATGTGCTTTGATTTCCATCATACCACGTCCAAGAGGGCGTGCAAAAAGATGGCTTTTGGGTACAGTCCCGAATCACATGGAGGCAATGAGCGATCGGAGGGGTTTCGTCTCTCCCGGTATAGGGAGTTGATGTTGCGCTATGTTCGATTGGCTATAACTGGAAATCCCTGGCCAGGGTTGCTGAGATTTACTGGTAAGTGTTATCAGTAGTTTCTCGAACTATTATGGACCTCATATCGACACGACTTATCATGCTACCGGGGTCTGACGTTTACCACCCCTAGGCGAGATATGCGGCATATCAGACGAAGAGACCGGACTGTACGGGAGTTTTACCGGTTGGATTCACGGGAGAATGTACAGGCTTGCTTGTTGACATTTTGATTTCTCAATACCTGGGTGGCTGTTACGTTTAGCTGACCGCTTGCAGCTTGTGGGTGTTTGATATGATCATCACCTACTGCCGGTGTATTGACGATTCTTTAAAGTCCTACACAGAGGTTTCCTGGCTCAGGCAAACCGGAGTAGGAGCACATATATTATATGTGCGGGACCGAGAACAATACGTGTATGTGATACCGTATTAGATTCTTGCGATATGAGATATCGGCCGGGTATATGTGATATAGCCGGGTCATCGGATCAAGTGTTGATTCGATGAACTGATACAGATTATATTAGTCGGTTATTTAAGAAGTAGCCGGATTATCGGATCAAATGTTGATTCGATAACTTAATGTATAATTATATATTTTTTATATTAAATTACATTAACTAATATAAGCTCACAGAAAGATTCTTTTTCTCACTCGGGTAATACATTGATATATGTTAATTGTATTATTTTATTTTGTTACAATAAATATTGTATATGTGATATATAATATTGTAACATGTTATGGTTATAAATGCAACATGATTTGTGGAGTTTAAATATGGTTAGGGTTTGGATTAGGGTTAAACTTTCATGAAGCTTTCAAGAAGCTTCTTGAAGCTTTGACTTTGACCTTGATATTTTGCAAAGATATTTCTTTAACCCAACCCACCCCTTTAACCATAGTTAATTCTCTACATGGGTTAAGCCTTCATACTTAACTCATGGTTGCATTTCTAATCTCACTTGATTCATTATTCATCACAAATGGTTTTGCTTCTTCTTCTTCCTCTTTGATCAAAAAATTTATAGCTTTGTCAAAAGTGATGAAAATGAGTGAGATAAAGAAAACAAATGAGAGCTAAATTCCTACTTCATCATCCTCATCTATTCTAACCACTTAGATTAGGGTGTTTGCTTTGCTAATACTTGATTAGTGAAGCAAAAGCTTGGGCTTGAGTTTCTTCAAGGTAGATCATCTTTGTTATCGAAGATCGGAAGCAAGCTTGCATCTTTCTCTTCATGGAGCCTCTCTTGAGTCTGGGTACTCGATGATCGCAGCGAAGGGACCTCAACACGGAGCTTTAGAAGTGAAGGAATGGACTACAAAGGTTGTAATCCCTAACTCTTAGAAGTAAAGTTGTTTACTTGCATGTTAAAACCTAATTATCTAGCAAAGATCCTCTCTTTAGGTTGTTCGGCACATCTAAAATTTAAATCGGGCATAGTTGATGCCTTATAGACCCTTGTGACAGTGCCTAGTAACCCTACAGCGTTCAGTTTGGCCGGAGGCAAAAGCAAGAGACAGGAACGGACGGACAAGGGTCATTAAGTCGGATTCCACAAATACCGTGCTTATGTACCGTAATCCACGTTGTTGCTGATTGTTCTAGCTTCAATCGTTAAGTTCGGCTCAAAGGGTTTTAATACGGATTTCCTTATCTTACACTATCCTATCTTATCCTAACAAATGGTTACTTTGCATATAACACATAGGTTAAATACGAACAATCCGCCTCGCGCATTAACTCGTTACGACAAGAACGTAAAACGCTCCGTCTCCCTGTGGATCGACCCGTGCTCATCGCGGCTATCTGCAAAGCGATGCCGTCTTGATTGCGGTTAACTTTAATTCTTTCAATCATACAGCATCCTCTAGTCGAAGGTTTGGATCAATCATCATAAAACTCATCACGTACGGAAAATCATCGTACGGCGGCATTAAACCGGTAGGGATCCTATCAACCTATATGACAATGAGGGTACGACCTAATGTTACGTACGGCCTATCATTCATGATTCACAACATGTATATATGTATATGTATATATATATATAGATATATAGATAGATAGATAGATATATATATATATTCATATGTCCCAAGTCACATCCATAACAATCTCATATCAAGGGACCGGCAAGGTATCAATCATCTCAATTGACTCGCATCCGTATACCAACATATCATCATATCACATGTCAAATCATATTCTCTATTCATCGCATTTATATCTCACATAAGGTCAATTTACAATAACATTCTACCTTTACTATAAGCATACGTATCTAATCTAACATACACACCGAACCATACAATCAGATTTTAAAAGATGCGAATCGTAGTTTTGAAAGTCGGGGCTACGGTGTTTTTAAGGAAAAGATATCATTTGAAATTCCGTAATGTCCCTCAAGGTATCCGTTTAAAAGATGCATACGATTCTTCAGTTTGGAAATAGGTATGGTTTGGATGACACATTTACATCGACTATCTAGTCTTATAGTATCCTAAACGACAATATCATCAAACATCATCCTCAAATCCCGTCATCACATACTAGTCGTATCATATCGCTTCTAACTATCTTTTAGTTTTTAATATAGTTTCTCTAACTATCTTTTTAACTCTATCTATAGTCTTCTATTAAAGGTTTCCTTAACTATATTCTATATATAAATCGGTTTCCATCAAAGTTTGCGGGGGTGCTATACGCCATCCACCCGACTTCCCCCGTAGATATAGATCTACCCACCTGATCTTTGCCTGCCGAAGTCGATGACGTCACGCTCATCCTCGTCGTATCGAAGTCCACATGGGGGTACCTATAATTTCCAATGCGTCATATAGTATCAAGAATCGAACATGAAAACCAAAGCTGCATGCGAACCGCTTATAGGTTAGAACCTATAGCCTACGCCTGCAAAACCACTAAACAACCCCTGTTGCTGACGTAAAAACATCAGATGATAGAACACAATATCAAATACCAAATCTCAAATTAAAACGAAGTCGCAAAACAATACAGTAACTCAAGAAAATGGTCCCAGATTTTTCCCTAGGTGAAATTAGCCAATTTTGCACACATGGAGGGTCTAATTTACTGAAGATAGAGCCATGGACTAAACACGGATCAATTTGGTTGTACCCAGGCAGTAAATTGCAGCCCAAATCATTAAATTTTCGGCCAAGATGAATGGGTTTGGGCTCAGGTTTCAGGGGGTGATTCATGGTTGCCTGCACGTCTCATGGTTAAGGGAACTTCTTTTACAATGGTCTCGGGTCATCCCAGATCTCTAAATACCATCACTAAAACCACAAAACCAGATATCGACAATTCTAAAGTTCGTATTTTGGGGTTTGGTCACTGGTCCAGGTCAAGAATCGACCTCTAGGGTCTTGTAAACAGCCACTAGGCATCACCCAATCCACATAACACTCAAACCCTTCTCTAGGAATTTCTAACTTCACCATATCACAATAAATCAACTCCTAACAATACTATAATGCGAGAAAAACATAAACTAAACTAAGTGAAAGGAATTTTACCTCATTTGGGCAACCCAAGAAAAACCCTAGCTGTCCCAAGTCATCAAAATCCAACTTTGTTTGGTCCATTGTGTAGAGGATGGGGAGGGGATCATTTTTAATGAAAGGAGTTTAGGGTTTTGACAAGGTTTTTGAGATGGATCTTTGGGTTGAAGGTGGAGGGAAGTGAGGTTGAAGGAGTTGAAGAAAATGATTGGGGAGAAAAGACTGTGGCTGCCCTCTCCTTTATTCTCACACACTCTCTCACTAATTTACCCTTTTGCCCTTTTTTCTATTTCTTTTCTTTTTCCTCACAAAACCAAACATATTATGAAACCAACCACACAAATGAACCACATGCAACCAAATGCAACATGACATGGTGCACTAGCCACGAAAAACTGTTAAAACACGGATTTGGCTTAATCGCGATTACCAGTGCACTAATCGGGTTCTCATTTAAACTGCATATAATAAATTTTAAAAATGACAAATCCGATAAATATCTTTTTAAATGAATAAATCATTTTAATTCCCAATTATTTCATAATTATTGGTATATTTTTATACCTTTTTTTTTTAAAACCTCAATTTCGCAAATCGGGCAGTTTTTCGGGAAATAAATTATTTTAATATTAAAATTTAAAAAATAATATTTTATATTTTTTGAAATGTTACAGCAGCAGTGTCATGTCGATTGACTAAGCTGTACTCATGTCACGTGGGAACTGCTACCCGACGATAGGCATAATACCCACCAACAGTTCCCTACGAATCTTGTCCATTGTACTCATAACCTAATGAGCTAGGTGCATACTATCTCCAGTACGACGTACTGATGGCTGTGGGACAGACCATCTCCCCTGCTGGGATGGGAAGCGCATACACTAGTCTACTGTGGAGTATCGATACCCCGTCTCGATAATCCTACGACTAGGGACCTGTATAGGATGTGCTTATAGACTACCCAGCCCCCACTAGTGCGACTGCCATCACAACGCTGGTGATCAAGTAAAGATCTTAAGGGCTCTACCAATATGTATAAGCGAAATGCTAAGAAAACACATGCACATATTGAGGTAGAAACAAACCAGGCAGCATACTACCATTTCGAGTAAGACTGTTACTATATCCGTGTATATCCCAAGCTCACATTAAGTAATATACAATCCAGTATGATACAATAATGTCCTCTAGGGCATATATCACTAACAGTATGTATATATAGTAGACTGTAATCCGTATTTTATACGGAAAACATTCTAGAATGTGGACACCTCATTCTGGTTATTTCCATTTATTTTTAAATGGATAATGAGGTGTAAAGCAAGGTAAGGGGGGTATGGTGAGAACCATGCCTCAATAGTATTGAAAAATGAATTATTAATTCATTTATGCTAACTATTAAAGCATGGTTGGATTTTTATATTGTAAAAAAAATTGTTTTACAAAACCATGAAGGTGGAGAAAGTCAAGAACAAGAGAGGAGAGTGAAGCAAAATGTTGAGCATAAAAAAATGAAGCAAGCATGTGATTTTTATATTGTAAAATCCAACCATGCTTCAATAGTTAGCACAAATAAATTAATAATTCATTTGTCAATGCTACTGAGGTATGGCATAATTCTCACCATACTCCCCTTACCTTGCTTTACACCTCACTATCCATTTAAAGATAAATGGAAATAACCAAAATGAGGTGTCCATCTTCTAGAATATTTTTCGTATAAAATACGGATTACTGTCTACTGTATATATATACCTACATTCGGACAAAAATACGAAAATCTGAAGAGATAAAATAACACAAAGAATATAATACTAGAATATACATATCGAAATACATATATGTAAATTATTAAATCAATACTTGATTTAATAATCTGGCTCAATCCCGAGCCGTCTAGTATTATCAACTGTCCGATTGAAAGTCCGGGTACATAGTACAATCAATCGATCGGAATCCAGCACGTATCAAATACGACTATTACATCATTTTGCCTGAACCAGGGAAACCCTCTGTGTGGGACTCTAAAGACTCGACAGTACGCCGGCAGTGAGTTACTGGATAAATCCATAACCACAAGCACGTCAGCGGCACTAGATATACGTAACGGCTATCCGGGTACCTTTCGAATAGGAATGCCAAAGACCAAACTCATCCGGATCCCTACTAGGGCCTATCTGTGACAATCTACATACAGTCCGGTCTCTTCATCTGAGGATATCGCATAACGGGTCTAGGGTGGTAAACGTCATACCCTAATAACTGGTAATTCGTGCTGATGCGGTTCAGGACCAATCCGGGAAACTACTGATCAACCTATCAGTAAATCCCAACTTCCTTGGCCAAGGTCTTATGGTCCTGGCCAATCGAACACAGTGTGATATCGACTCCCTATACCGGGAGAGACGAATCCCCAACAATCACTCGCTACCTCCATGTGGCTCGAGACTGTATCCAACCAAAACCGGTTTCCACGACTCAGTAGAGCCGTGGTAGGGTAGTGATCAAAGTACAGTGGGAACTCACATGAGACAAATGACGATCTTAGGTCAGAAGACTAACCTGTACTCATGTCATGTGAGAACTGCTATCTGACGATGGATATAGTACCATCAAGAAGTTCTCGGCAAGTCTGTCCAGTATACTCACACCCAGTGAGCACCTGTATACGATCTTAGGTGTGAAAGACCAATGGCTGCGGGACCAACCATTGCTCCATGTCGGGGTCTAGAAACGTATAAACCAGTCTACTCCGGAATATCGATGCCCGATCTCGATACTCCTATGACTAGGGACCTTTTAAGGATGTGCTTATCGACTACCCTGCTGCCACAAGTATGATCGCCATCACAACGTAAGTAGTCAAGTAATGATCCTACGGGCTTTATCAACATGTATAGATGATACGTAATAATAAGTAAAACATATGTACATGTTAAGATAAAGACAAACCAGATAGCATACTATCATATCGAGCAAGATTGTCCTGTACATACATATGTCGAAGCATCCACATGTATACGTATACAATAATGGCCTATAGGGCATACATATCCAACATAATATTGATCTTACTATGATACATAAGCATGGCAAGTTATACGTGATATGGCAGTACTAATGATGTGTAGTGTACATGCGAGTATGTGATCGTGCAACATAGCAATCATTAATATTTGTGCTAGTGTTCTACCAAGTGTATCTACAATAAGCCTACCAAGTGATACTAACGATGTATACTGCATATCGAACAAGTCTAACATACATGGCATGAATCCTAAGAAAATTCATTGATATCATAATCAATATGTTTCACAAGGGTGCTATACGCCATCCACCCGATTCTCTACTCGTAGATATAATTTACTCACAGTTTACGATCATGCTAGTCGTATCCTACGACCGTCTTGCGGTTCGCCGCCGCCTCAGAGGTCTCCGCAGTTGAACCTAGCATTCACATAACCACACACACACATAAGAATTCAAATCGATATTGATGTAACGAACAAACATGCATAGGTTATAACCTATGACCAATAAGAGCGAGGCGAGTGCCAATAACAAGGAATTACCTCCAGACTCGCAGTTTTAACATAAAAGACCGCATCAAGAATTAAAAATACGGATTCACAAGTTTGAAAACCTTAAAACATCATCAAAATCAACTGTAACGTTTTAGAAATCGTTTAGGCAAATTTTTCGATAATACGTAAAATAATTTGTGTTTTCCGTAAAACCAAGATATAATCATTTTTCAATATAGAATTAAATGTACCTAGTTTAACTAGGAAATTGCTAATATGTAGTATTTTTTAGTCACTTATAATTATTAGTTCACTTAAATATTTTTCCTTAATTAAAATATTATTATAAGATTTTATTTATACACTTAATTAGTGGTAATTACATATTGGAATGGGTTAAATATACAATTGTGAGCCAGGTGTTAATTACATGTTTACAAAATTGTTTTCTTTTCTCCAAATAAAATCTTAAGGGCTCTAGACTTTTCTAGGGTTAATGAAAATTAGAAAAGAAAATGAATTTGTCACGACCCGAAAGTACGGAACATGACCGGCACTTAGGCTACGAACGTCTCAAGGCGTACGTGCTCTAAGTAAGCCGAGCCCAAAAATCCAAACCAAGAAAAGTAGTGGAGTGAAGGAAAAACCATATGTAAATCAACCAGTTGCAACATAATATCCAACGTATAAAGGCGAGGATCACAACAGAAAAGGGAACTCAACAGCATGAAACCCAGAGAAATATAACGTGCGACTCTAAGGTCGGAAGAATAAACACCACTGGCCTCTATCTCAAATAAGTACATGTTTGGTTGATGAAACTTCTAAATACAACTGAAATATAATATACAATGTATAATGATGGGTATGATACAATAAACCCACCTACTAGCAAGTCACCCGAAAGAAGCAGTGCCGCAAGCCGTAATGAAACCCGTACGGCAACACTTGCAAGAACTGGGGCACAACGGGGTGAGTTGCCAACTCGTGAATAGAAAAACATCTACGAACAGAAATCGCATGTATGATGCAATCCTAAGTCATACGATCATAATATATAATCCTCAAATATATAACCAGCATTCTATAACAATGACTAGGGTTAATATCTAACCCAAGTGTAATCCCATGTGTCCTGTGTCAGTGTCTCAGGTAGCAATATGTGATATGGATGATGTATGAATGCATGAAACAGAATGCATGTACTTAAGAAAACTGCTTTCATAAATTTGTGAGATTTCTATATTTTTAAAATGAGGTATCATAATGAAATCAGCATAAAACAGTGCCTAGCATCGGCACAAAACATAAATCTCAATATCTCGATATCTCTATATCACAATCTCTATACCTCAATATTTCAAAATCTCAATGTCTCAATCACAATATCTAGGGCGCCGTCAGTCCAGACCGGCCCTTACCATCCATCTCATGACCACGACGGTATCCTCCGGATATCCGACGCGTCCGGTAATATCACCGGTCGGTAGTGCTCCCTCTGCCAGGCTCAACGCCATCTCCTGCGATCTTCTTGCCCCGGGGTACCGCACCGGGCCCACCATGTACCCGAAATGGTTCATCCGCCTTCTCGAATCGGGTCTCGAAATCCATCAGCAAAACTCATGGTGGACGACTCATACATCATGGGAAAACCACATATTTATTAAAAAGAGAAAGCAGTTTATATATGTTTTGCGGTTTTCCTCCAAATCCAGAAAATCTTATGGAAACCCGAATCCAAATCATCAATAGCATGTGAAATCATGAATATGAGCATGAGAATCCATGAATGCAGCATATAATGAATAACAGTATGCATGAAGTGACAAGTAATAACTACAATGTCAAGCTTGCATATAAGGCAAGCATACTAATATCATGTCACTACTAGCTAACAAGCTAAATCAAGCAATAATATTTTCTAAGTGTTCGTGACATGGCAATTACCGATGAAGATGTGTGTGAGCCGGAAAATAAGTGCACGTGGTACATACGCATCATTGGTAATGGTGCTGGTGTTCTAACAGCAGGATATCAATAATGGAATATGAATCACAACAGTATGCGGTGCAGAGCAACAATAATAAAGTGCGGGAGCTGAATACTAAACATAATGATAGCTGAACTGCATCTAAAGTCATAAGAGTCATATAGCTACACCACTATAAGGCTGAGCTAAAGCTAACAGTAGGTAAGGAAAACCGTCTAACCTCTGAGTTGATACATATATATATACATATATAGTCGGTGATCCCGCCTCGATAATATTACATCCGATACCATATCTCTATAATCAGTTATTCCCAAATCAAGAGTGCGGATCAAACATCAATACATAACTCGTACGTAATTCCATCGTACGGCATCCCCAAATCTGGGTACGGGTCAATATCACATTCGTCATATCATTCATCTGGTATTCTCTTTGATCAAATATCATAGTCCGGGTACTGACCTACGTCTAGTACAATGCTAATATCATCACTATAATTATGATCTGACTACTGATCGACAATCTCGTATAAATCGACATCATCAGCATATATCATCACAAAGAAGTACGCATCGCCCAAGGCGGCCTATCATAAATATCTTGTCATATCATGTCATATCATATCCTATCCCGTATCATAATCACATGTCGATCATTTACATATATATGTTACTATTCCTATGGCATCATCATCCAAAATCCGTTAAAGTATCAAGACGTATCTCAAATATGAATTTTACCATATCACCGATATCATAATCTCAGATCAAATATCATCGACTCATCTCGATCCCATGTATCATCCTCAAGTCCGTATGCGAACACATAGTCCCATACCCATGTGAACACATAACTATATAGAATCCCATAACCACATATGAAATAAGGATGTATGCAAGTATGTATGTGTGTATATGTATGTGTAGTGCACCCACTACCGTAGGGTTTCGCGATACTAAAACAATCCAACACACTACTATCCATCCTAAACAACATCATTAATCCAAAACAACATATAATAATTGTAGGTGTGTATACGCATCCGTATACATCACCACGAACTGCGGGGGTGCTATACGCCATCCACCCGACTTCTCCCCGTAGATATAAATTTACTCACCGTTCTTTATGCGTGCCGGTGCCGATGTCGCCATTTGCATCTCCAACGCTCCAATGCCACGTGGGGTACCTACAAGGATATCACACGCTAAAACACATGAAAACCATGTCGGAAACCAAAATGGTACACGCTACGCCGATAGGTAAAAACCTGTGGCCTCACGTGCAAACACAGCCAATATCCGCTTGTCGTTGACGTCCAAACGCCACCCGACAGAAACGAATCATCGAATACCAAAACCTATATGAAAACAGGTCGTAAATCATGCGCCAACTCAAGAAAATCAATCCAGATTCTACCCTGGTTGGAACCAGACAAAACTAGACATACCCAGGGTCAAGTTTATAGGTAAAAGAGTCGTGGATGCAAAACAAGGGGGTTTCACCCTGGTCTGGCCGCAAAGGGAATAAAATGGCGGCCAGGGAAAGGAGGTGGGGTCTAGGGTATTGGGTGTTGGTTTCTATCTGCCTGCATGTCTCATTGCCAAGTCAATTTTATTTTAGGAGGCCCCGGATTGTAGCAGATTCCAGAAAGGCTTAAAAAGTCGACAAAACGCTAACGGACACTAAATCGAACAATCTGGTATTTTTTCCAGAATCTGGGGAAATTCTGGGGTTAACTGGTCTCAGACACACCTAATAAGGTTACCTTAACAATCAAAACCATCACTTGGCCACATCTCACTCAAAATCACTAAACTAGCACTAGATCACAGATATAACAGTAAATTTTCAGCTATATAACCAGAACTAGGCAAGATAGGAGTGGGGTTGCGAGATTATACCTCAAGGGGGTCCTAGGATGTGGGAGAAGGGAAGGAGGAGGAAGGAGGAAGGGCTGTTGCTGCTGTGGAGCTGCTCCATTTGCTCCAGATGTTGCTGTTTTACTTGTGCTGATGTTGTTCTCAACAGCAGTTTTGTTACTGATGTTGTGGTTGTTGTTGTTGTTACTTTGGTGATGTGGGAATGGTTGTGGTGGTGTGGTGGTGTTGTGTTGAATGATATTGTTTCAGCTGATGCAGAATTGGGGCTGAAGTGTTGATATTGGGGGCTGAAGTTTTACATCAGCTGCTGTTGTAGCAGATGATGATGCTGATGATGCTTTGTTGCAGCTGATGTGATAAAAAGTGGGACTGGAGTTGTGCTGGTGTAGCCGTAGTAGGGGTTGGGCTATGGTGTGTTGATGTTGTTGATATTGGGGGCTGTTGTTAGGATGGGTTTGGGCTGCTGATGCAGCTGCTGCTGTTTGCAAAGTGGTTTCTTGTTGCTATTGTAGCAGCAACTGTTGTTGTTTTTGTTGTGTTGAGGGCTAATGTTGTTGTATATGATGGTGTGGGTAAGTGAGTGAGAGATGTGAGTGTGAGTGAGTGAGAGGGAGAGATGTGAGAGGCAAAAGTTTTGAAGTGAATGGTGATTGTGACATTACCTAGGAGCCACCTCTCTCTCTCTCTCTCTCTTAATAGATGCTGGCACACACAAGCCATCATGGCTCACCCTCTCTCCTATACAAAGTCAACTCTAACTTTAATCACCTTTAGACAAGGCTAACAACCCTTAAATAACCCCACTAACCTAACCAATTGGTTCAAACCATCATGGTTGCCTAAACTTGGCCCAACCCTAGGCCATCATGAGTCCATAACATGAGACAAGTGTGACAAGTGTGACAAGTGTGGAAATGTTATGTGCACATTTTTGCACAAAAAGTCAAAACTCCCAATTAGCGATTTTTAATCGCGGTTATCACCAAAATAGCATATACTTAACCATAAAAACTTAAAATAGCATATTTCCACAAAATAACCCATTTTAGAATTTTCATAATTTTCTCAGGAATTTTCCCCATTTATCGGTATTTAATTATACCGAACTATTAAAATATTCATTAAAAATTAATATTAAATTATGCAAATTCCCAAAAATAATATCTTATTTTTTTTTTGAAATGTTACAGAATTAGAGAATAGATTGATGTGAGGTGCATTAATTAAGGTTTAATGGTTATCTTAATCTAGATATTTCCACACACTTACACTAAAAACCCCTCCCCTTCACCTTGGCCGAGCCCTCCCCTCAACAGCCCCATAATTTTCCCCACCACATTCCCACTTCAAAAATCCCCAAAAATCCATCAAAAATCCACATTTAATCTCACAAATTCCAAGTTTAATCTTTACCCATTATTAATTAGCTTAATCTAGCTTGGATCAAGAAGCAAGTTAGCATTTTGGAGGCCATTTTTGGTAGTCAAATTTGCAAGTTTGATATCAAGTTGTGAGGTATAAAATCCTAACTCTAAACTTTAATTGTTGTTTAATTACTTTAATCTAGTTTATTAGGTGTTTAATATGGTTTTAATTGAAGGCTTGGAAATTCAAGAGAGGGTTTTGGATTCAAGTTAGGGTTTTGATTAATTGGATGTGGTTATATGTGTAGATTAGCATGTTTAGACATGAAAAATCTAAGCTAGTTGTTAATTTGCAAATTGTTACTTTAGAATTGTCTAAATGATATAATTATACAAGCTAGGTTTTTGAATCTATGAAAATAAGTGAGCTTAAAATATAGTTAAGAGTTGTGAAGCCTAATTATGATATTAGATGAACATGGTAGCCACTAGATCACTAATCCACGAGGTTTTGCACCGAAACTCCCTTAGGTTGGTTACTAGGTTTTCGGTATAATTAGACGTGGGTTTTCATTTGACGTTGTGATAATATATATATTATCTTCTATGATATATATTGTGTTGTGAATGAGCGATCGGTACGATCGAGTTCAAGGCTTGGTGGTTGTGTCGTTTAGCGATCCTAGTTAAGGTTGTGGCGATGTTGTACGCGTTTTGTGCACCAAGTGCACAATGTGTCTATCTAGTGGGCGTTTATTCTTGCGTTTTGTTGTCTTTGTGTCGGCGCAGGATATTTACCCTTATGTATTGTGTTTGTGAAATTTTAGGGTCGGTTGCGGAAACTTCGGACGCTACTAGAAAAGGAAAGCAGGTGATTGGATTTACCTAGCTCGAGATCATCGGTGAGTAGATTTAACATCTACGGGGAAATCGCCTGTATGGCGTTATGCGTCAGGACTAGATATGATATTATAGCCGCATGTTTATACGCATATGAGTTTATTGTTCATGAGCATCATTGCATATTATTACTTGTTGTGACTTGACTTAGTACCTATTGGACACCGCACCATTACTGACGGTTTATGTTGCACGAGCACTAAATTGTATGCTACACCCATACCGTTGGTAATTGCCATGACACGCACAACACATACCTTGCCATAGCTACATATACACCTATGTGACATTGTATCAATATTGACATGTATATACACATACTCTGCTATAGCTACACATATATCTATATGGTATTGTATCATTATTGACATGTATATACACATACCTTGCTATAGCTACATATACCCCTATGTGGTATTGTATCGTTATTGATATTGAGACGTTGATTCTTGTGCTATTGCGCATATGAAATGCATCATACATACATACTTACATGTATACACGCATACCTCGCTATAGCTACATGTACACCTTTATATGATGTTGCATTTGATTTCGGAGGAATTGGGAACCGCATGATATATTTAAAAATTGAATTCATTTAAAAGAGCGGTTTTCCCTTAATATGCTCATATTACTGTTTTACGTTGCATACATCAGATTTCATGGATTTATGCATTGAGATATGGATTTCATGTGATTTATGGATTTGAGAACCGTGGGGATATTTCAAGAAATTATGTATTGTTTTGAAAACCCGGTTTCTCTTGATATGATATTTCGATGCATCCACCATGAATTTTCTCGGTTCTTAGACTTGTGTTAGATACCCGATTCGAGGAGCGGTAGGCACCATCTGCGGATACATGGTGGACCCGGTGCGGTACCCCAGGGCAAGAAGACTCATATAGAAAGGCGGTGAGCCCGGCGGAGAGAGTACTACCTACCGGTGATAATATAGAACCCGACGGATATCCGGAGGATACCGTGTGGGAGTTGTGACATGAGATATATTGAGGGTCGATCTGGGTATGCGACGCCTGAGAGATGAGTATTTACGTGTCGATGCTGGATACGAGTATTTCATGATTTTTCGAGTGTCGATGTTGGACACTCAGGTTCCATGAGATTTACAGATGTGAGGGCCGATCAGAGTGACGGCGCCTGAGGTATTGGGATTTGAAGTGTCATTGATGGACACCAGGATTTTCCACGATGATGATTCATTGATGATGTTATGTTTTATCCCATACTCAGCATTTATTTGATATGCATTGCTTCATGTATTTGTAGTACCTGATGGAGTACCTTGATCATGATTGTTGCATATCCATATTGCCATATTTATGCTATCAGATTGCATATTATAGATTATCGTTGTTCGTGCATACCTGCGATTATCGGTATGATATTACTTACTATTCATGAGTTGGAAACTCACCCACGTTGTACCATAGTGTTTTGCAAGCTTGACCCTCAGAGTAGTCGCGGCAGGGCTTCTTATCATCTCTATCTTTGCGGATACCGCTACGGTTGGCTGCGAGGCCGTTTGGTATAGGTGGGTTGCGGCTATCTGATTTTATCTATTATACATCTTATTGTATCTAGTATTCTCCATCTACCATTTCCATGTATTGACTTAGAGACGAGTTGTGAGGATCGATATTGTATTATTTTTTGACTCTGGGTGTCGTGCTCGTATGGGCCGGTCTTTATTATGTAGTTTTACCTCTTTATGCTGTTTTCATTTATATTTCATCACTACGGCGTCGTATATATGCTTGTGGTGGTTGTTTCCGCCGTTGGGCATGATTTTCTCCCGTTTGGGGATGCTTTATTTATATTCTATGTTGTATCCATTTCAGGGCTAGTTTTTACAAAGGAGGTGCTGCCGAAATTTTCAAGAAAGTAAACTTAATTTTAAAGATTTTTAATTGAGATTCCCAAATGTTTTTAACAATGTTTTCATCACTTATTCTTTTTGATGGTTTAGATTTCTGGGTTTTCGGCTTACTTAAATTGTGTACGCCTGTTGACGTCACGTGGTTTAAGTGCCAGTCACGTGCCTAAATTTGGATCGTGACAAATTTGGTATCAGAGTGCTAGGTTTTACCTTTCAGAGTTTAGGATAACCTTGGTATGATGGAGTAGGTAGCTTAAGCAGAGTGACGCAGCGTGTGTATGTTCCGCGGCATACTTACGACACGGTACTCCGCCTAAGTGACCTTAGGAGTTGTTGGTTGAAATTCCTTCCGTGATTATATACATCCTTGTGATTCGATTTCTATGTTCTTATCGAATCCTGTTTTCATTACAGCCATCATGCCGCCAAAGACTATTAGGGCGCAGAGAGCGGCCACGAGAGCCGATGTCAGGGCAGGCTCGTCGAAGACGAGGACTGACCAGGGCGGTACGCCCGTTGTACAGGAGCAGATTGATCTACCTTCGACAGACCGTATTACTATGCTAGAGGCCGGTATGCAAGATTTGCTCCAGATGATGGGGTCGTTAGTTGAGGCCAGTCGAGCGCAGAGACAGGAGGTTGACCCACCTATTATGGGGTCCGTGATGGTACCTACTGTTCTGGCAGTCGCAGCTACAGCTACGGAGGTTATCACCATATCATTATCTGAGTTCATGAAGCTGAAGCCTCCGGTCTTCAACGGCACCAATACAGCTGAGGATCCGCAGTCGTTTATTGATCGGATTGCTAGGATCTGTCGTTCGCTGAGATGTTCCAACGCGAGATAGGTAGAGTTCGCGAGTTTTCGTCTGGAGGGTCTTGCCTAAACCTGGTGCGAGTCTTTAGAAAGGGGCAGAGCCGCAGGTCTTTCTCCTATGACCTGGGCTAAGTTCGTGATGGTGTTTCTTGCCCGTTTTCTTCCGCAGAGCATCAGGGATGCTCGATCTCACAGTTTTGAGTTTTTACGCCAGACTCCGGGTATGACGGTGGCAGAGTACGATGTTCAGTTTACCCAGCTATCTGTGTACGCTCCATATTTGGTGGACACTGAGGAGATGCAGATCAAGAGATTTGTTCGAGGCCTGATTACCCAGTTGTTCCTCGCTATCTGCACCCAGCATTTTGACACTGTAACGCCTTGAAAATTAGTTTAGGTTAATTTCGCGTTAATTAGCGATAATGCGTGTTTTTCATAAAACCTCGTTAATACCTATTTCCACATAGACTGGAATAAATATTTTTTTAATTGTGATAATATGTAATTATATATATAATTTTGTTTTATTAATTAACATTTAATTTATTGTTCATATAATTATTTAATTTTCTTAACTATATTTTTCTAAGCAAAAATTTTAGTTAGCATGCACAACCCAATATTTACTCTAGGTTAATATTGTATCATGTCTTCATTTTAATTTCCCCCTTGGTTTTATTTCCTTTTTAAAATAACCAAAACTAATATGAAAATATAAAAGAAATGAAAAAGGAGAGGCAAGGGGCTTTAAATGGGCATGGGAAACCTTGACTTTATCACTCTCTCTCTCTCTTTCTCTCTCTCCCTTTCATTTCCCTGCAGCAGCTCCAGCAGCTGCCCCTTTCCTCTTCCTTTCTTCTTCTTCTCTTCATTTTCCTAGCCTCCATCTCCATTAAAAATCACTCTTTTCTTCACTAAACCTCATGATAAACACTCCAAAACACTTCGTTGTTGGTTCTTGAGGCAAGTCTTTGCCTTTGAAGGCAAGGTTAGCAAGTATGAGCCATCACTAGACCAACTTGAGGTATAAAGCCTACCTTAAATTCCTTTTTGCTAAAATTTTAGTTTATTTAGCTTAAAGTAGTGTTTAAGTAGTGTATTAGTGCTAATTAGATGGTTTAAGTGGAGATTAGGTCAAGTTAGGGTTTTATGGCTTGATTAGCTTAACTAAGTGTTATTAGTGTCGTTTAATCCAAGTCTTTGCACCAGTTTACACTAAAACCAATATTGTATTAAATTAGAGTTTAATTAGTGTTTTAGTTAAGAATTATGTTCGTTTTGGGATCTGCTTTCAAACCAGAAGCTTCAGGAAAAAGTTGCAATTACTGGAGCATGTTTACTGGACTAGGATCACACACACGAAGCACAAGACTACCATTCCCCTTCTTGGCCACAAATTAAAGGGTTCTGGCTGCAAATTGCAGCCAGAGTAGGGACCTGGGTGTCGGGGTTTGGCCTATGGGTGTCTGCTGTATATTTAAGGTATTTGGTATATGCAACTTTTCCTAGTTCAACTCGTATCAAAATATGGAACCAATTACCTTGTTTTTAGTACTTTTAGACTTGCGCGACACATATGTTATGAGATTAGGTTTGTTGTTTTCTGTGTATCACAGCATGTCGGGGTGGTTTCAGACGTTAGCACACACATTTTGTTGTTTCGAGTGCATACGTGTTTAGCTTGCGACACTAGTTTCTCGTGTGGTCTTGATATCAGGTTTTTGCGGGATATTAGCTTATGTAGGGTGGAAGAGGAGGAGGATAGCCAGTTTCAGGTAGAGGGTAGGCACGAGCATTTGCTTCGACTCATCAGGATGCGTAGGCGTCCAATGCAAATCTTTCAGGTACTTTTTCCGTATGCTATTTTGATGCACACGTTTTATTCAATCCGGGATCTATGCACTCGTATGTTTCTACACATTTCGTGCCGAAGCTGGGCCGAGAGTCGTGTTTGCTAGATCATCCACTTTTTGTGACTAGTCCTGTTGGCGAGTCACTTATTGCGCATCACGTGTTTCGGTCATGTGCCAATCGGATAGGAGATAGAGATTCGTCCATCGATTTGATCCTTCTAGATATGTTGGACTTTGACGTTCTCCTGTGCACGAACTGGTTAGCTACGTGCTATGCATCTGTGGACTGCCGCGAGAAGACAGTCACGTTTCGTTTTCCCAGTGAGCCAGTTCTTATTGTGCAGGGGGGCCGTGGTGCCGCCCCTCAGAATTTGTTTTCAACCTTTTTCGCTAGTCGGCATTCGAGGAGAGGATGTCGGGAATTCTTAGCTTCCATTCAGATTACCAGAGCCACAGTAGATTCATTGGACCGGGTTCCTATCGTGCGAGAGTTTCCCGACGTTGTTCCCGATAAACCGACAGAGTTTAGGGAGCTTAAGGATCAGCTGCAAGAGTTTCTTGTTAGGGGACTTGTATGTCCAAGTGTTTCGTCTTGGGGAGCTCCTATTCTGTTAGTCAAGCAGAGGGATGGCAGTTGAGGTTGTGCATTGATTTTTCGTCAATTGAAACGAGTTACGGTGCGGAATAGGCACCCTTTACCTCGCATTGACGATTTGTTTGATCAGCTCCAAGTGAGGGACGTTTTTCTAAGTTTGATTTGAGATTATGTTATCATCAGTTGCGGGTTCGGAATGATAACATTCCGAAGACTACTTTTTCGTACACGCTACTGGCATTATGAGTTTTTGGTTGTGTCGTTTGGACTCACCAATGCCCCAGCAGTATTCATGGATGTGATGAACCAGATCTTTCAGGCCGTTCCTCGACCAGTTTATTGTTGTGTCATTGATGATATACTGGTCTATTCTAAGAGTCGAGAGGAACATGAGCAGCACTTGAGGATTGCTTTGCAGACATTGAGAGAGCACTAGCAGTTGCTAAATTCCCGAAGTGTTCTATCTGGCTTGACAGTGTTGAATTTCTAGGTCATGTGATTATGGGAGACGGTATTCGTATGGACTCGAGGAAGATCGAGGCCGTACAGCTTTGGCCCAGTCCTGTATCAGTGATAGAAGTCCGCAGCTTTTTGGGCTTAGCTAGTCTTTACCGCCGTTTCGTGCAGGATCTTTTGAGTATCGCTGCACCGCGGACCGTACTGACCAAGAAGGGAGTTCCTTTTCTTTAGACTGAGGCATGTGAGCTGAGTTTTCAGTAGTTGGAGACTCGGTTGACGACTACACCAGTTCTATCTTTTCCTTCTGGATCAGGTGGCTTTGTCGTTTACTGTGATGTTTCGCGAGTGGGGCTCGATTATGTTTTGATGCAACATGCTAGAGTTATCGCTTATGCTTTTTAACAGTTGAAGAAGCACGAGCAGGATTATCCCACTCATGATCTTAAGATGGTCGTGGTGGTCTTGCGCTGAGGATTTGGAGACACTACTTGTACGGAGAGTCGTGTCAGATTTTCACAGACCACCAGAGCTTAATGTACATCTTCCTGCAGTGGGATCTGATTTTGAGACAGCACCGTTGGATGCAGCTTGAGAAGGATTATGATTATAAGATCCTTTATTACTCATGGCAAGGCGATTGTGGTAGCTGATTCTTTGAGTCGTAGGCCCAGGGGTAGCTTGTTCCAGTTGAGCGCAGTTCAGAGACAGTCTTCTGTAGATTTGAAGTTCTTGTGCCATAAACGGGTACAGTTTAAGTTCGCCTCCACTGAGGGATAGCTTGCTCATGTCCGCGCCCATCCACTTCTACTCAATCGTTTTCGTGAGGCACAGCCCGCCGATGCCCGTGTTGGATATATGTATACCCTAGAGGCCATTATATGATAATGGATGTATTTATACATGTATATATATATACAGATGACATTCTTTCTTGACATGATAGTATGCTATCTGATTCTTCTTTATCTGACATGTTGACTTGATCATGCTTTTATTCATTTACACATGTTGATAATGCCCTGAGGATATTTGCTTGACTACTGTGATTATGATGGAGATCATACTAGTGGGATGTCTGTAGTTTATAAGCATATCCTGAAATGTCCCTAGTCGTAGGTGTATCGAGATTGGGCATCGATATACCAGAGTAGACTAGCGTATATGATACTAGACCCATATGATGGACGATGGATGTTCCCACATCCATTGATGTTTGACATCGAGATCATATGTGGGTGCTCAGTGGAGACTGGGTACACTGTACGGACTCGCCGAGAACTCCTATATGGTATTATATCTATCGTCGGATAGCAGTTCTCAGGTGACAATGGTACAGGTTAGTCTGTAGACCCGAGATCGTCATAGAGTCTTATGTGTTCTCCCACTGTACTTTGATTACCACCCTACCACAGCTCTACTGAGTCGTGCAAACAGGTGGCTTTTGGGTACAATCCCGAGACACATGGAGACGATGAGCAATAGGAAGGGTTTCGTCTCTCCCAGTATTGAGAGTTGATGTTGTGCATTGCTAGATTGGCTATATCAATAAGTCCCTGGCCAGGGCTGTTGAGATTTATTGATAAGTGCTATCAGTAGTTTCTCGATTTGTTATAGACCATTCATCGGCACGACTTATTGAGTTATTGGGGTCAACATTACCATCCCTAGATTCGATATGCAGCATATCTGACGAAGAGATCGGACTGTACGGTAGTGTTGCTGGTTGGCTCAACAGGAGTTGTGACAGGTTCGCTTATTTTCTTCTGATCGCTCAATACCCGGGTGGCCGTTACGTTTAGATAACCTCTTGTGGCTTGGTGGTTTTTGATATGATCATCACCCACTGCCGGCGTATTGACGAGTCTTGGAGTCTCGCAATGGAGTTACCCAGCCCAGGCGAAACGATATGGTGTGCATATGAGATATGCGCGGGGTCCCGATTAAATGCGCGTATGTGATACCGTATATTAATCGGGTGGTTTGCTATTGGTAGGATCGTATGTGATATGACCGGTTTGTTAAATCAAGTGATGATTTAACATTGACTATTAGCTTTTCACTTTAGACCCTTTTGTCTTTTGGTGTATGCATGCATGTATGCAGATGTTTACATTGATGCACATATGGATGTGCATGCACACATACATGCATACACTTTATGTGTCATGGTTGTTGATACATTTGATGGTGGCAATATAAGACTCACATGCTAGTAAATATGTTGATATTTATTTTTTTTTGGATTAATGGAAATGGAAAAATCACTCATGGTTGATTATTTTATTCATCCACTAAACCATTTGTTAACCTTGAGTTATCTTTCCATGGCCATTAGAGTTCCATATGAAATATCTAGATATTTATTAACTAGGGTTAAGAATGAGAAGAGGAAAATATATATATTTTCAGTTCTCATTTTTATCCCAAGCTTTATCATTATCTTGAGCTCTCATATTGCCATCTTCTTCTTCTGCTCTCTCTCTCTTGCTCTCTAGGTTTTGATAGTGAGTAAAAGAGTGATCAAGTTAGGGTTTTGAAATGATAAAACAAACCATATCATCATTCTGTACTACTCTGGCCCACTAGTTTAGAGTGTTAGCTTCAACTTCATCATCTTGATCAAGTGGAGCTTTGAGCTTGGACAAAGAGGACTCCGGGTTGATCGCCGTGGACTTGGAGGATCTCAAGCATGCTTCTTCCAACTCTCAAGTAGCTAAGGAGTCTAGCTAAGGGAGCTACAAAGGTTGTATTCTCTAAACCTAGCACTTAACTACTTGTGGGTTGTGTTAAAGTTTAGTGTTACCCTAGCTTTTCTAGTTTGATCCTTAGGATAGTTTCTTTAGCATCCTCTAAATTTTTAATATGGCATGTGTGATGCTACCAAACCCTTGTAATGGTGCTAAAGAAACCATTCATGGTATCAGAGCCTAACTAGAAGCCTAAACGATCTTACGATAATCCGAAGCCGAAAAACTCCGCAAAAAATACGGTTTTAGAAACCCATGAAAATGCTCTCTGGAAAATTTTTAAAAAGTGGTCTAAAAATTATTTTAGTAACTGCAGAATGACATTTAAGAGAATATAAGAACACAGGTGAAAAACAAGGGGGGTGCTCGGTTCTCGACCGGCGACCAAGAGACATTTTCCGGCGTCGCCGGATTTTTGTGCTCCCCTTCACCTCGTTTTGCACAAGTGCTCTGTAGTTCTTGATCTGGGGTATCTGGTATTGTTTGGTAGTCCAGAATTTCATGTGATATTAGTTTGTTAATGGACTCTTTGCGGAGTATTTCGTATTCGTATTATTTAGCATTGTATTGGTAATCTAGGCGATGTTAAATAGGTCGAATGAATATCAAACACTCGTATTTTTCCAGGTTGAACATACTCAATACATAATGCAGGTGTTCCTATGGACCCTCTAGAAGAATGAAACCCTAACTCGATATGTGACCACGGTACCGCGGCTAAACCTTAGGGTTTGCCGTAGTGAGTGGCGCCACACAGGAGGCTTGGGTTTGCCCTTCTACGGCCGGTCCATTAAATACTGTGGCATGGACTTTGGGTATTGTTTAACGGTGCTCAAGTGTTGAGCTTGCTGGGAAATATGGGTGTTCGTTAATTCGATCGAAGGATTTAATATCGTCTAGTAGTATGTGATACTTGTTTCTGCGATCGTAAGTGTAGTATGCGTATCGCCGGTTTCGTTGCTATATGTCAATAGCAATTGGGGTATGCATACTTACTTAAGTTGATGAGATGTGATGTTATGTGTTACTGTGCTATGATGTATAGGATCGTCGTGATCGAATAGCCGGGGGATTTTATGTGAGATGAGAGTTTTACTTTTCATTCATGTAAAATTCATTTGTATGTAATATTCTTTTATTTAGGTCACTTCTGGGTTGAAGATGATGTCACCATTGTTGTATATTATTTACTTTTCCGCATTAGGATAGACCCAAGGTGGGGAGCACAAGTGATCGGGTTCTAGAGTCCAGTGGGAGACCATCTCGAGGAGTCGGGACCAGGTCTCCTAACTCTAGGATTGGTAGGGTCACTTGCCGCTCTCGTAGGGGTCTAGGGTGTGGGATTGGCTATTCATCACGACCGTGGAATCCGTATTTTCTATCGTTGGCTAAATATTAAATACGGACATCCTAGTATATCCTATATGATCATATCTGTGTTTCTGCTGCTTATATTTTGTGATTTGATCGCTTAATATATCTGAGAAGAATGCAATATTATATATGAGATATATAGTTGACGTTGCTTATATTTTTCACCCGCGCTAGTCCCATCTCGGTATGCTGTTTGTTAAGTAACATAACGGTGCATAACGGAACATTTTGGCGAATGAGGATGGCTGATTGATGTGGATTTTATGTGCGCTTATGCTTTTAGAAGGTAAATCAAAGAATAGTTAACCGCAATCAAGAATGGCGTCGCTTGATAACTAGCCAGTTGAGTACGGGTCGGTCCACAGGGATTTTGTGTATTTTCTATCTGTTCTAACGAGTTAATTCCAATTGTGGTAGGATTGATTATCACTAAAAACTGAAATGAGTTTGATTAGGATTAAAACCTTGCTAGGGTTAGGTTTAGGTTAGGTTTGGAAATTCAATATTTCTCACCGCTTTCGATGCCCTAATTAACATCTTTTAGGTGTTAAGGTAATAATTAACAAAGGGGATTAGCACGATCGGGAAGAAACTAGGTTTCTTCCACTAAGTCCTTGTCCGTCCTTTCTTAACTCTTACCCTAACCTCCATGGAAAACATACACGACCGGTCTTTAACTACGGTATCACCACTACCTCATGTGATAGGGTGCTATAGTGAGCGGTGTGTGTATATATACATGGAGTCCTATTTAAAATGTATGACGGGCAAGAAAGGGGTGAGAGATTTTCATCTCTCAAACCTTTCCTATTCCTAACCCTAACAAGTGAGGAACTACTCACTCATTAGGGAAATGATAAAAGATTTCATTTTTATGTTTGTTTTTAATAATCTAATTATCTAAACAATGGCAAATAAATAAAAGTTATAACTAGGGCAGATAAATAAAATTAACTAGGGCAGAAAATAAAATTAACTAAGACAAGGTAAAGAAAATACGTACTTTTTATTTGATGCACTCTTCAAACATTACAGGAATTGAAATTCTAAAATAGATGAATAAAAAGAGGCATAAGAGGCATGCTACAAAAAGAGCTTTAGGGTTCATATTTATAGATTATAGAAACCCTAGGGTTTACATCTAATCCCTATCTACATTTACAAAACTACCGTGAGAAGCCTAGTCAACGCACCGCCACCCACCGACAACTTCCACCGACACGTGCTTTGCATGGCCGTGGATCCGCGGCCGGAAGCCATGTTTGGCCGCGGATCCGCGGCCATCTTGGAGGATCTCTTGTTCATTTTCTCAGGTTTTCTTCTTGTTGCATTTTTACTCTGGTTTCTTTACTTGGTTTCTCAGAATGTCTTCTAGTTTCTTCCAGATTTCCACAGTGTAGAATGTTGTGGACTTTTACCGCTTGCTTCGTGTTGAAGTCTTGAATCTTGCGCTGCCTTTGTACTTTGTGAAATTGTTCATTGATCTTCGTTTGTTCTTGAAACTGTATGCATGATAAAGATTCTCTATTTGTTGGTCGAAGTCTCTCTTTTGTAGCGTCTTTTCATCATTTTCACTGTTTTGTTCTGAGAACCTGTAACCTGCAACTATGTAGCAGACATGGATCAAAAACACCTGTTTATTTGTAAAATGAATAAGAATGGGGAATATAATAATGCAAAATTATGATATGAAAAAATATCCCCAAACTTATCTTTTGCTCGTCCTCGAGCAAAACTAGTTTATTCTCGAAAAAGACCCAACCTCACTTTCGCAGGGAAACACGATTGCACTGAGCTCGTGTAATAAGCCGTTAAACCTCTAGGTGTCCCTAGTAGGAGGAGTGTTGTCTCCTGAGGGTTTTCAGCGGATACTACCCATAAAATCCTATCAATTCGGCCTATTGACCTTTATTCTCCAATTCGGTTTTCTAGCAAGAAATTCTATTATTTTCAACTCAGAAATTATCAACCTGTATTTTTCACGCTTCCTTATCATTTAACTTAAGATTGTATATGTTCTGTAGATTTATTTAGCTTTTAGCAACTTTTGAGTTTTCCTTCTAGGTTCCATCTCAACTTTGGAATTTTTATCATCTCTACTAAACATATAAGTCCTATATTTCATTCCTATCTCTCATCTAAACCACAATCATATACCCCTATATGTGTGTATGTATCACCCTTACACTTGGAAATTCAATTCAAGCTCTTACACTCTTGTCCATCGTCCAAAGTACTTTTAGTTGGTGAATTTTTAGATGAAATTGCTCACACATCCTTCATGCGACCATTAATACTTCTTGAGGTACTAACGACCGATTACAAAATATGTTTGCGCATTAAGGCGTAATTCCTCGTCTTGTAATACCTGAGGCTTTTAGTAGTGACTCCCAAACCAGTTGGTCTAAGGCACTAGGTGATAAAGCACCCTCGCTATAAAATTTTTATTTTACGCAGCCTTAAGTAATTACAAAACCAGTGTTCATTTTTATATATCTCTTTATTCACACTTATAATTTTATTTTCCTTCATACTAAGGATTTTAGACAAGAGCATTTCAAGGTATCCTCTACTATTCCAAGTTTCAAGGTTCGTGTTTGTGCAAGTTGTAAGGTATATATTTTCAGAATTTAGACTTAAACATAGGAATTATTTTTCAGACTTATACTTTATTAAAAATATCAATATTCTTCCCTTATTTTGACTTAGCCCAAAAAGTGAACTCAAAATTTGCCTATTTCTAAGTGAACTACAAGGAAATATATTTTCTACCGTTAAATTTTAAGAAAGGTTATTTTTAGGGTTTTTAATTTACTAAATCTAGGATCTAGTTTTTCCTAGCTAGTTAACCGTCCTATCAAACTTAAGTCAATTATGGCCAAAATTTAATTTTTCAATTTTTATAATTTTTAAAAAATTTCAATTTTTTATGGGTTTTAAAATAAGTATGCAAATGCAAAAATATACACATGAATGCGAAGGAAGAAAACTTACCGAGCACACCTCCAAATATAAACTTGACATTGTCCTCACTGTCATGCCACACCAAGAGGGTCAAAAATGTCGGCACTCCCCTGTTTATTTTTTATTTTTATTTTATTAAAACTGAAAATTTACAAAAAAAAATACCCCAAAAATTTCTTTTTATTTTCAAATTGTTATTTTATTTTTATTTATTTTCGAAGGCCAAATTATACCCCCCCCCAAACTTGAGTTAAATAATGCTAAGCTTTTTAAAGAGAGAAGTCAAAGTTATCGGTCAATGCCAAGCTCTGCAAAGACCAAAAGTCAACACTAACCATTCGAAGAATTTTTCAATGTAACATATAGGTCGGTGGAAGAACATGTTATATAGAGCTAAGAAGAAGTGGGGAAGAGATAAGTGGTGGTATGGAAAGGGTTTGCGTGAATATGATTGTGAGAAGATAAGAGGTGATGATAAATAAAAACGAGAATGTGAATGATCAGAAATGAGTGGAATATTGGCATTCTCGTATTTTATTAGAAGAAAAGACGGTGGTTCAACTTCTAAAGGTGGAGGTTGATTGACTACAAAATCCTCGAGGTGTCTCTGTGGATCCTTTGCTGGCTTGGCATCATCCATCATATGTATATGATGTTCAACTATGAGGGGACTAATCCCCTTGATGTCCTCCATAGTCCAGCCAAAAGCTTGCCGATTGTTTTGTTAGACCATTAAAAGGGCTTTCTCTGGCTCGAGGGCTAGAGAAGCCGAGATGATAACAGGAAGGGTCTCATTCTCACCTAAGTAAGCGTATTTAAGGTGAGACGGCAATAGCTTGAGTTCGAGTTTTGGAGGCGAAATAATTGAAGGTAAAACTGGTGAAACTGTCTCGAACTCGAAGGATTCCATCAATGGTTCAAATCAAGTGTAATCAACCAAGTCGGATGGTTCAGCTAACTCATCCGAAAAATCAAAGGACTCAAACTCGGGTAGTGAGTCTTCAAAATTGTCCGAAAAAGTGAAACACTCGTAATCGCTATCAGGTGTAAAAGCTATGTCAGATTCAAGGAGGAACGCACTAGTTGCGTCAAAACTGCTGTGATCGAACAGAAATTTTTCAAGCTCACATTCCTCCTGCGAGATCTTGTGGATCGAGCAAACATCAAGTGTACTAGCATTAGGCTCAGAGGGCTGATTCCCCAACTTAAAAATATTGAGTTCAATTGTCATTTTTCCAAAAGATTGGTTCATCGAACCATTTTGACAATTGATCACTGCATTAGAAGTCGCAAGGAATGGTCGACCGAGTATCGCCGGAATTTGACTCCGAGGGTTAGCTACAGACTGTGTGTCCATAACAATGAAATCAACGGGGAAAATGAAATCCCCTACTTTGATCAACACATCCTCTAACTTACCCCTAGGATGGGTGATGGATCGGTCAGCCATTTGGAGAATACATTGAGTGGGTTTAAGCTCTCCAACGCCTAATTTTTCATATACTGAATAGGGTAGCAAATTAACACTAGCACCAAGATCTAAAAGTGCTCGATTGATGTTCTTATCCCCAATTGTTATTGAAATTGTAGGACAGCCGGGGTCCTTATGTTTTTGGGGTAAAGGTTGGGTAAGAGTATCACTTAGAGCGCTAGCCACGAAAACTTTCTTCGGTACTTGTGACTTCCTCTTTTTGGTGCATAAGTCCTTTAAGATTTTAGTGTAAGAAAGGAATTGTTGGATTGCATCCAAGAGAGGTATATTAATGCTAACCTGTTTGAATAACTCCACAATCTTCTCCATTTGGGGAGTAAGTTTATTGGATCTCAACCTATTTGGAAATGGAACATTTTTAAAATTTGTTGAGTCCAATATTTGTGGAGTAGATTGCGGAGTTGGAATGGATCCCAGTGTTGGTGTGTTTGTGAAGTGAGATGTGGGTCCTTTCGAATTAGAAGAAGTAGAGCCTTGTGAAGAATGAAGAATAGGCTCTAAAGAAGATGAAGATGAAGAAGAAGCAGATGAAGATGAAGAAGAAGCACCGGCAGGTGTGTCATCACTGTTATTCACATTATTGTGCAACACTCTTCTAGATCTCAATATGGTCACAGCATTTACATTATGATTTTGTTGTTCATAAGCAATATCTGCGTTGTGTGTGTGACCGGGATTTGGCAATGGTTAAGACGGAAGCTTTCCCTTTTCTCACTCGCTTAACGCAGCATTTAGTTGTGCAATTTGGGCTTCAATTGATTTGATGCTTTGATCATGTGAAGCACTGTTTTGCACCAAAGATTGAATGGAAGTCTCCAACCTTGCTTCTGATTGTGTAGATTGTTTCAAAAACGCATCTAGACTTCGTTCTAGCGAGAAAACCTTATCGTTATTCAGCTGAACAAATTTGTTTTGAGGATAAGAATTGTTAGGTACAAAATTGTTCATTTGGTTTGGGTAAGGTTGCGGTTGGAAAGGTTGCTGGTATTGAGTCTGTTGAGGGGCTTGTTGTTGTGGAGGAGGAGGCCTTTGAAAGTTGTTATTGCCTTGGAATTGTTGATTTTGATTCCAAGCAAAATTTGGGTGGCTCCTCCAACCAGGATTATAAGTCGAAGAGTATGGATCATTTCTTTGTCTTTACTGAAAGGCAGCATTGACTTGATCTTGTCCTTGAACAGGTGGATTGTAAGGACACTCTTCAGTAAGATGGGACAGATCCGAACAACAAGCGCAAACTGTGCGTGGGGGTAAAGCAGGGGCCGGAGAAGGCGATGAGAATTTGCTCTCAATTGCTTCTAGCTTTTTCGTAAGTGCAGCCATTTCGGCCTTCATTGAAATCGACATATCAAGTTGATGTATGCCTGCCCTAGACTGACCTGATGAAGTAGATGAGGTGGTCTTAGTGCTTTCCCACTGAAGTGTTTGTTCAGCAAGATCGTCGAGAAACTGCCAAGCTTCCTCGCTTGATTTTGTAAGAAAGTGACCTTGACAAATGGTTTCCAACAACTGCTTAGTTACCGGGTTCAGTCCTTCCTATAAAGTTTGGCAAAGTTGCCAATTCTCGATACCGTGGTGAGGGCATTGAACAAGGAGGTCTTAAATCTTTCAAAACATTTCCAAAAAGGTTCGGAAGGAAGCTACAAAAATTGAATAATTTCATTTTGAATTCTCGCGGTCTTGTGGTGTGGGTAAAACTTTCTTAGAAAAGCCTTAACAAACTCTTCCCAATTTTTTATTGAGTGTGATGCTGTGCTATATAACCATTTTTCGGCTAGGTCACATAGAGTGAATGGAATGACACGTAGCCTTATAGCATCTTCAGAAAGTTGTGTGGTTTTCATCATTGTGCAAACATTCTGGAATTTGTTTATGAAGATATAGGCATCTTCGGATTCCAGCCCATGAAATTTGGGCAACATATTGATGATGTGGGGTTTAATTTCAAAGTTATCCCCATTAGCCGGTGGAAGTGAAAGACAAGTGGGAAGTGCGATGCGGATAGGATAGAAAAGATCCTGGAGCGCGATTCGTTGGGGCGCTTCAACAGGAGGGTGTGGTGGTTTATTCGCACCTAGTGGAGGTGGAATCAATCCCGCGGGTAAGGGGTTGTTAGGATTGAATCCCGACATCTCCTTAGAAGATGAAGAATATAAAGATGAAGGTAAAGAAGTGGAGGGAATTTCGACTTCGGAGTCGAAAGTGTCGTCAGTCGGCACTAACGAGACACGGACTAAACGGGCTCTAGTGTCCCTAGTCCAACCGGATATACACTAAAGAGGTAGTGTAGTCAAAAGGTAAAAATAGAAGGTGGAGGTAAGAAAACGTCAATGGAAGGAAGTGGGTGCAAGTGGGGTGCAATGGATTTCTTAGCGACAAGTGGCAGGTTTTTGTAAAAATTTTCTGTTTTGTGTTTTTTTTATAAGGAGCTTTTTGCAAAAAGATTTTTATAAGAAGCTTAGACATACGTTCAAGCAGTCACAATATCCACAATCAAGCCTGGATCTAGGGTCTCCTAGGTCAACTAGACTGCTCCTAACTGTTCCAAAGGGCAAGTTGTGAGATCCTCAAATCGCCTCTTCACCGCCAATTGTGGCCAGGTAAGAACAAGTAAAGAAAGGAGGGATCCGCTCACGAATCACCGTGAGACGGGCCTTTTAAAATTACCTTTCCCCACTTGTCTAGCCTAGGCACCACAAAGTCTGGTTTAGATAAACGACCGATGCCTACAACTATTCTTTTGTCCTATTGAGCACGACAGTCCTTAAGGCTGAGTCTAATCTTTTTTAATTAACTCGATGGTTAATGCAAAATGCTTTTTTGTGATTTTTGGGGTCCTAGGAAGAGTAATGAAATCCCCACCCAATCTGGATTGGTGTTAAAGCCCCTTAAAGTCAGTTTTAAAGTTGCAAAGCAGTAAAACACACAAAACACACTTGCCAAAAAAATTTTCTTTTATTGCAGCGCAAAGAATCCTGCACAAGATCAAGTTATTGGAGAAGGGAGAGAAGTTTTTGCGCAAAGAACCCTGCAGGAAATTTTTTTCCAGAGGAGATAAGGGGGTTACACAGAAGAAGAGAAAGCTTACAGAGAGTTTTCCACGTGCTAACGTCATCAGAGCGCCGCGGTTCCGCGGTCAGATGTAGGGGATTACGGCGGTTCTGCGTTTAATAGGTCGGTTCAGATCTTCAAACCTTTCTGTTTCTCTGTTGTGCTTCTCCTCTGTAGGTTCAGATCTGCTGTTTGCTGTTTCGCTCGCTGGATTTTTCCAGATCTGAATCTGTTCGTCGATCCTGCACAATTCAAACGAAAACCCTTCAAAAATTAACAAGATGATAAATTATTTATATTTTTTTTAATTTTTCAGTTTTTATGATTTTTCAATTTTTATATTAACCCGAAATTACAAAAAGAAAATAACTATGCCATCCCCGGCAACAGCGCAATTTGATTGATGTGGATTTTATGTGCGCTTACGCTTTTAGAAGGTAAATCAAAGAATAGTTAACCGCAATCAAGAACGGCGTCGCTTGGTAGCTAGCCGGTTGAGTACGGGTCGGTCCACAGGGATTTTGTGTATTTTCTATCTGTTTTAACGAGTTAATTCCAATTGTGGTAGGATTGATTATCACTAAAAACTGAAATGAGTTTGATTAGGATTAAAACCTTGCTAGGGTTAGGTTTAGGTTAGGTTTGGAAATTCAATATTTCTCACCGCTTTCTATGCCCTAATTAAGATCTTTTAGGTGTTAAGCTAATAATTAATAAAGGGGATTAGCACGATCGGGAAGAAACTAGGTTTCTTCCTCTAGGTCCTTGTCCGTCCTTTCTTAACTCTTACCCTAACCTCCATGGAAAACATACGCAACCGGTTTTTAACTACGGTATCACCGCAACCTCCTGGGAGAGGGTGCCATAGTGAGCGGTGTGTGTATGTATGCATGGAGTCCTATTTAAAATATATGACGGGCAAGAAAGGGGTGAGAGATTTTCATCTCTCAAACCTTTCCTATTCCTAACCCTAACAAGTGAGGAACTGCTCACTCATTAGGGAAATGATAAAAGATTTCATTTTTATGTTTGTTTTTAATAACCTAATTATCTAAACTACGACAAATAAATAAAAGTTATAAGTAGGGCAGGTAAATAAAATTAACTAAGGCAGAAAAGAAAATTAACTACGGCAGGGTAAAGGAAAAGACTTACTTTTTATTTGATACACTCTTCAAACATTACAGGAATTGAAATTCTAAAATAGATGAATAAAAAGAGGCATAAGAGGCATGCTACAAAAAGAGCTTTAGGGTTCCTATTTATAGATTATAGAAACCCTAAGGTTTACATCTGATCCCTATCTACATTTACAAAACTACCCTGAGAAGCCTAGTCAACGCACCGCCACCCACCGACAACTTCCACCGACACGTGCTTTGCATGGCCGCGGATCCGCGGTCGGAAGCCATGTTTCGCCGCTGATCTGCGGCCATCTTGGAGGATCTCTTGTTCATTTTCTCAGGTTTTCTTCTTGTTGCATTTTTACTCTGGTTTCATTACTTGGTTTCTTAGAATGTCTTCTAGTTTCTTCCAGATTTCCACAGTGTAGAATGTTGTGGACTCTCACCGCTTGCTTCGTGTTGAAGTCTTGAATCTTGCGCAGCTTTTGTACTTTGTGAAATAGTTCATTGATCTTCGTTTGTTCTTGAAACTGTATGCGTGATAAAGATTCTCTATTTGTTGGTCGAAATCTCACTTTTGTAGCCTCTTTTCATCATTTTCATTGTTTTGTTCCGAGAACCTGTAACCTGCAACTATATAGCAGACATGGATCAAAAGCACCAGTTTATTTGTAAAATGAATAAAAATGGGGAATATAATAATGCAAAATTATGATATGAACAATGGCATAAGCGTACGTTGTATTTTCGTTTCTTATCTGTGACTGGCTTAAGGACTTAAATGATGGAACTACATTAATATGATTAATGTATGGAAAAATAAACCTAAAAAGATGTTGTAGAATCAGATTTGAAAACCACTCGTCTTTTTACGAAAAAGCTACATTTCAAAATTGTGGAGCTTAAGCCACTCCTTTTGAAAACCGTTTGATTCTACGACGATATCAAGTTCAAAGCGTTAAAGGTTTTCTTAAAAACCATCCGCAACCCTCCGTCATTTTAGGAAGTAGAGTACTTAGTATTCGTACTACGTTTGTTGACCTTAGCCAAGGCGTAGTGCACGGTAGCTAAGTGATGTCTTCCTACAATACATATGATGCAGATTAATTGGTACGGGAATATGACTTTGTTGACCTTAGCCAAGGGTCATGTGAACGGGTCTAATTAGTAAAGAAATGACGGGTTGAACTTGACTAGTACTTGTGATTTGTTGACCATAGCCAAGGTCATGAGTGCTAGGGGTAAAAACCACATCGGGAATTTCAATAGTTGAAATTTGCAATGAGATTGCATACCTTCCATATGATGGTTGGATCCCGATCCCACTGTGGGCAATAGTTACACCCAGGAGAGTTTTGCACTTTACAACTAGCTAACCCATTAGGTGTCTAGAAAGGTGTTAACGAGGCTACGCCTCTGGGAAGACGAGGTTTATATTAATTAGGTCTGTGCGAAAGCACGGGGAGCCTCCCTCAAGTACCGACACTGGCCTGGCTGAACGGTTGGCAAAGTTGTAGACCGTAATTAATCCTGGCTAGTTTTCTTTTTAAGGTTTGAAAGAAAAACTTGATTAAAGCATTGGGAGACATCGATTAGATAAGATAATAACCAATCTGATCTTTGCAAGAGCTTTCGCTGAGTGTATTCTTTTCTCTCTCTTAATGGCAGATACCAATGATAGGACTCAAGCTTCTACTAGATAAAAATAAACTGAATGGGACCAATTATAAAGACTGGCTGAGGAACCTTAACATTGCCTTGATTTATGATAAGGTATCATATGTCTTCACGGCTCTAGCCCCGCCCGTCCCAGGTCCTAAATCTTCAGTTGCGGATAAGGAAGTCTGCAAGACATGGGACGCTGACTGTGCCACGGCCAAATGCATCGTGCTTGCATTGATGAATAACACACATCAGAAGCAACACGACAATATGGACGTCCAATCCATATTTCTCCATACAAAGGAGATGTATGTGGAGCAATCTTGTGTCTTACGATACGAAGCATCACGAAAGTTGTTTCGGACGCGGATGGCCCCTGGCACACTAGTAGGAGACCATGTTCTGAAGATGATAGCTCTCATAGAAGAGCTTGAGGACCTTGGGTGGACAATAGACAATGAGCAATATACTGATATTATTCTGCAGTCTTTCCCCTCTACCTTTGCTCAATTTGTAGTAAACTTCAACATGCACAACATGGAGAATGAACTCCCTGAACTCCTTAATATGTTAAGGAGTGCAGAGAGTACGCTGAAGTCAGTGAAGACTCCCGCTTTGACTGTTGGGCCATCTTCCTCCTCTTGCCCGAAGGCTAAGGCCAAGGGAAAGATGAAGAAGAAACCCACCAAATCTAGAGGTGGAGTTAAAAAGGTCAAAGGGAAAGACAAGTCCAAGGCTGGGGAATCGGGACAAGGGGAATGTTATCACTGCCACAAAATAGGACACTGGAAGCGCAACTGCACTGAGTACTTGGATCTCAAGAAGAAGCACGGTAATGCTTCCGCTTCAGGTGTGTTTGTGACAGAAAACTGTTTTTCAATAAACTCTGCTTCCTGGGTATTAGATACCGGTTCAGGTTCTCACATTTGCAATTCTATGTAAGGGCTAAGAAATAGCAAGGTTTTGAAGACAGGTGACCATACTCTCCGGGTTAGAAATGGTTCCAACGTACATACAGTTGCAGTGGGAGAGTATTACCTTGGGTTGACGTCTGGATGTATATTGGTTTTGAACCCATGTTATTATGTACCTAGTATACTTTGTAATATAATATCCGTTTCTTTGCTAGACAATGAAAAATATAATTTTGTATTGCAGAATAATGTTATGAATATTAACCTGAATAAAATGTTGGTTGGGTATGGTACACTTAATAACGGGATATACGTCCTAAATCAACACACAGTTTTCAGCATACAACACACTAATAAAAGAAAACTTTCAGAAATAAATGAAGCTTTTCTTTGGCACTATAGACTTGGTCATATTAACGAAACAAGACTAAACAAGTTGCACAAAGATGGATATTTAAACCCTTTTGAATATAAATCTTATGCGACTTGCCAGTCTTGTATCAAGGGTAAAATGACCAAAACTCCATTTACAGGACACGGAGAAAGAGCTACTTAGCTCTTGGGCCTCATACATAGTGATGTATGCGGGCCAATGTCTACACAGGCTAGAGGCGGTTTTTCTTACTTCATTACTTTCACTGATGATTTCTCAAGATTCGGTCATGTATTTTTATTAAAGCACAAGTCCGAAGCTTTCGAGAAATTCACTGCATATAAACTTGAAGTAGAAAAACAAACCGGCTTGAGTATCAAAATGCTTCGATCAGATCGAGGTGGAGAGTATCTCAGTACAGAGTTTGTAGACTTTCTAAAAGAGAATGGGATTCTCTCTCAGCTCACTCCTCCTTACACACCACAGCACAACGGTGTATAAGAACGACGTAATCGGACCCTATTAGATATGGTTCGTTCCATGATGAGTGATACTGAGTTACCCGTCTCATTTTGGGGGCATGCATTGGAGACTGCAGTGTTTCTACTGAACAGGGTCCCAACCAAAACCGTGTCTACCACGCCATATGAGATATGGCATAGGAAGAGACCATCTCTTAAACGAATTAAGATTTGGGGTTGTCCGGCCTATGTTAAAAAGAAAAATCCGGACAAACTCGAGACACGGTCAGTCATGTGTAATTTTGTGTGATATCCAAAGAATTCTTATGAATATCTATTCTACCACAAGGAGGAACAAAAGGTGTTTGTTTCTCAGCATGCCACATTTTTAGAAAAAGAATTTTTTACAAATGATACAGATGACAGTGTGGTAGATCTAGAAGATGTTGGCTATAGTGCCCTCAAGGAAATTATCATAGTCGCGGACTTGTGATTATGATGATTGAGTGAGGACCTGTACCGATAAAGTAGTCTTACTCAAGATGACAAGATGATAGTATGCTATCTGGTTTGTCTTTATCATCATATACATGTTGATAAAGCCCGTAGGATTCTTGCTTGACTGTCAGTATTGTGATGGCGATCACATATGTGGGAGCTGGGGTCTATAAGCACATCCTTAAATGTCCCTAGTCGTAGGAGTATCGAGATCGGGCATCGATGCTCCAGTGTAGACTAGTGTATACTGATCGAGACCCCGACGAGGGGCGGTGGCCAGGTCTCACAAGCCATTGGTGTTAGTATGTTCACCTAAGATAGTATACAGGTGCTCATTGGATTATGAGTATACTGGACGGACTCGCCGGGAACCTGCTAGTTGGTATTATACCTATTGTCAGATAGCAGTTCCCAGGTGACATGTGTACAGGTTAGTCTGTCGACCTGAGATCGTCATTTGTCTCGTGTAAGTTCCCATTGTGCTTTGATTACTACCCTTCCACGGCTCAAAGGAGTCGTGCAAACAGGTTTTAGTTGGGTACAGTCCCGAGCCACATGGAGGCAGTGATCGGATCGTCAGGGATTCGTCTCTCCCGGCATTGGGGGTTGATGTCGCGTTGTGTACGGATGGCCATCACCATAAATCCGTGGCCACGGTGGACGAGAACTACCGATCCAGGATCGATAGTTTCTCAGGTGGTGATCGGTTTCATACCGACACTAAATATTGCGTTGTTGGGGGTCTGACTTTATCCATCCCCCTAGACTCGATATGCGATACTCTTAGACGAACAGACCGGACTGTACGGATATTTTCACTGTCTGGCTCAGTAGGGGTTCTGCATGAGTTTGCTCGTCGGCCTCCCTTTCGCTCAATACCTGGGTAGCCGTTACGTATAGCTAGTGCCGCTGACGTGCTTGTGGTTAAACCTACTGTCAGCGTATTGACGAGTCTTTAGAGTCCCACACAGAGGGTTTTCCTAGTTCTGGCGAAATGATGTAGTAGCCGTATTGGATACGTGCAGGGTTCCGATCGATTGGTGTACTTTGTACCAGGATTTTCGATTGGACAATTGATAGTACTAGCCGACTCGGGTTTGAGCCGGATTATTAAATCAGGTATTGATTTAATAATTTACATATATGTATTTCGGTATGTATATTCTAGTATTATATTCTTTGTGTTATGCTATCTTTTTGGGTATTCATATTTCGATACGAATGCAGATATATTTACAGTTGAATGTAATCCGTATTTTTTACCGGATAACATTCTAGAAGGTTCCACCTCATTTCTTGATTTGACCATTTTATTAAAATGGTAAATGAGGTGGATATTAGCATGAGAAGGTATGGTGACAACCATGCTTGTAATAGTGCACACAAATGAATTGTTAATTCATTTGTGTTCACTATTCAAGCATGGTGGAATTTAAAAATTGGAAAAATCATTTTAACAAAACCAAGCATGCTATTTTTCTCTTTCATGATGGAGTTCATTTTTCAAGCATGAAGGTTTTGTTCACTTGATTGTTTTCTTGAGCTCCTCCCTCACCATTAGCTTCACCTTCCTCAAGCTTTCATCTTTTACTTCCACCTTCAATTTTTAAGATAGCTAACACTAAGAAACATTCACACTACATCCTAGGCTCTCTAGGGTAGCATCCTAGAGACCCTAGTTGCTCCATAAGCATCATATCGTGGAGCTAGAGCCGGAGTTACATCCCTCGGGTGGATCATCGGAGATGGAGGAAGACCGGCGACCAAACCACATCAAGAATCTGCTAGGAGCTTGGAATGAAGACCGAAGGACACGGATCAACTCGGTATAATGATTCTAACTCTTAGTTTAGCTTGCTAGTTTAGGGTTTAAGGTCGATCCGTAAATCGGGTAGCGGTAGCGCCGGTTTGATAAATTTTTGTTCCGCATTTTGGCCGCGTTTCGACGGCCGGGGCACTGCCGGGACCCTACAAGGTATCAGAGCCAACCTTTAAACCCCTTACTAGCTTGTTTAGATGTGCTTAAAAGATCGATTGACGGATTTAACCGAAAACACGATTCCATTATTCTGTTTGCTGTCGATTTTCAAACGTGGTCAAAAAATATTTGCAGTAGCTTAAAAATCCGTGTAGGCAAATACAAGGCTACAGAAAAAATTTGAGCTCGTGAAGCCTCTAAAGTGCCGCGGATCTGCCGCACTAACCCCCTTTTGGCGGTGGATCCGCGGCCATTTATTGGCGACAGGCCTTTAAATTTTTACTGTATCATAGAGACTTGGAATTGTGATTTTTTTCATATTCTGTTTTGGCCCAGGTTTCAGTGAAGTGTTGTTTTGCTATTGGGGCCAATTTGGAACCTTGTCAATCGATATTTTAAGCGTGCGTTTGACAGTACATACATTATATTCTGCGACCGTGAATGTCATTTGATCGGTAAACTCGTCTAATTGCTATATGTCTTTTAGACGGGTTTGCGAACGTGACATTCGCGTTGATGTTCTATGATGTGCTGTGATGTTGGTTGGATCGTCGTGGTGGATAGCAATGGTGCAATGATAGTACAGTTTTATTTCATTTGTACATTTGATATTACGGGGCGAGCATCCGACATGTGGACTGTCGTCACTGCCAGTTTGTATATTATTCTTTTGGGGCACGACCGGGCTGAGGTCGATGTCACCCTTGTATATTATTTTCTTTTCTGTACTAGGATTACCCCACGGTGGGGTGCACGAATAGCCGGATTCTAGAGGGCAACTGGTCCACATCTCATTGCGTTGGGACGGAGGGGACCTTACTCTAGAATTGACGGGCTGTTCGCCGCACTCGTAGGGGGTATAGGTTGACCCAGGAAGGGTGCCTAAGTTACCGATTCCGTGAAGTGCTGGGTGCTCCATTCATGTTGTTGAAGGGGGCTGCCTCACTTCTGGTTTTGGTGGGTAACTTGCCGTGCTCGTAGGGGTCTAGGTTTCTTGCACATGCTATCCACACGACAGGGAACGTCGGGTCTCACTTGCGGCTCAAGTGAAACTCGGGGCTCCAGATTATCCACCATTTTGTGTTGCTTCTGTGATGTTTCTGTGATGTTGCTTTATATCATGCCTGGGACAAATGTTATATACATATATTTATATATACTAGTAGATGTTGTATATGTTTTACACCCACGCTAGCCCAGTCCCCGCTCTGTCGTTAGTTATGTAACCTAACAGGTGATGATCGGACCCAGTGGAGAATGCGGATGGCATATACGTACATTTTATTTTCGTTCTTTTCTGGTGTGATTAATTGATGGGACTGCATAGATTCTTATCAATGCAAGGATAAAACAAACCTATATATGATGTTGTTGGAACCAAGTTTTTAAAAACTGACATTACAGACGTACATTTTTTCTTTGCATCGTGGTATTCATTTGGAATATCCTGCACCTCATTCGACGAGGCAAGGGCCGAGATCCCTTCATTGGGAGTGACCCCTTGGGTAAAAGTTTGCATCAACGTAATAACTTTACTATAGTCGATTATTTTTGCTTTGCATCATGGTATTCATTTGGAATATCCTGCACCTCATTCTACGGGGAAAGAGCCGAGATCCCTTCACCGGGAGTGACCTCTTAAGAAAATGTTTTCGCCACTATATATATTTATAAAACCACTTGGATTCCTTCAACGATATCAAGTTCATTACGTTAAAGGTTTTTCTCCAAAAACCAGCCGTAGCCCTCCGTCGTTTCTTTCAGGTGGTATCTAGTATTCGTGCTGCGTTTGTTGGCCTTTGTCAAGGCGTAGTGTGCGGTAGCTAGATATTTCTTGTCTGTTGCATTGAGTTGCGATTATCTAGGACAGTCGTATAACCTTATTGGCTTTTGTCAAGGGTTTGTACGGGTGGGTCTAGAGTAATCCAGGATATGACGGGTTGAACTTGACTTGTGGTTTATGATTTGTTGGCCTTTGTCAAGGTCATAAACCACTTGGGGTAAAAATCACATCGGGAGTTTCAAACATACAGGAAACTTGCCAGGTTTGCGCATACCTTCTGGAGTATGGTGACTTGAGTGGCTTCCATCAAGTTATCATGCGATGATAGTTGGATCCCGATTCCCACTGATGAGTAGGATTACTCCTCGGGTAATTCTGACTAATTCTCCTTTTGGGTTTGGAGGAGAATTCGAGAAAACAGTGGGAGTCATCCAGATTAGATAAAATGATTAACCATTCTGATCTAGGTTAGAGTGCACGCTGAGTGTTTCTTCTCTCTCTCTCTGGCTGTGACTATGACCCGACCTTTGACTAAAACTCATGAAACCAAGTTGACCGAACCTTCTTAAAACACTTTGGCTTTTGGAATGTCACGGTGTCGCATACATCATTTCCATTTCTATATCACCTTTTGCATTTCTCCAGTACACCCCGTATTATTTCAAACATCCACCTCCATTGGATAAATCCATCGTATTGTTATATACGAACTCGAAGGAACTTTTTCGAGGATGGATTCTGGTTCTGGAGAGATTGAATAAGATTATTCGGTTATCTTTTCTCTTTACCTTCTCTCAGGTTGTGATGGCTCCTAAGATTAGGAGAGGGTACACCTATTGAGCTTATTGGATAGTCTTCTTCCAAACCATAGGCAGGTAGCGAACAGTAGGGGAGGAAGAAAACCAATTAAGCTTAAGTGTGGTGTACAGAAAGTAATAAATAAAGACATATAAAGAGATTAGAATAATGGCAAAGGAAATTGCGACCACCATATTTCATGACAAAAACCGTGTATACCCCTGCCACTCCTACATCCACTTTGCTTTTCTCTAGGACACTCCGTATCACTACGGATATCCACTTCCATTGGATAAATCCATCGTATGGTTATATACGAACTCGAAAGAACTTTTTCGAGGATGGATCTGGTTCTGGAGAGATAGAATAGGATTATTCAGATGTCTTTTCTCTTTACCTTCTCTCAGGTTGCGAGGGCTTCTAGGATTAGGAGAGTACACCTATTACACTTATTGGGTAGTCTTCTTCCAAACCTTAGGCTGGTGCCGAAGGGTAGGGAAAGAAGAAAACCAATTAGCCTAAAAAAGGTGTACAGAAGGTAATAAGTAAAGACATAATAAAACGATTGCAGAGAGGGCATGCAAGTATATGGTTACTGTCGTGAATCAGGATAATGGAAGAGGCGTTACTAGGAACACCAATAAACCCCTTCGAAACATTTTCATGTTTCAGTTTCACTGTGCGATATTAATTGATAACTATTTTCCCAGTTAGAATCTAACTCCAGGGTATGTAATTACCAAATCAGTTTCTCACATCTACATGTTATTGCGGATGGTGAGTGGGAGTAAGATATTGGGAATTGGGTGATTAGATCCTCATTATATCGGAATTCCTTGTAATTGGTGATATTTGAGAAAATCATCTGGATTTTGTCGGATGGCAAATATTTGGTTTTGAATATCCGTTGTTATGCACCAATTTCAAACTGATATATCTGTACATTTATTTTATAAAGTAAGATATAACTTTTTGATATTATGTCTATGACATTTACCTATATCAGTTGGTGATTCGGTAAGGTGCATTCAACAGCGGTGTAATCCTTCTTAACCATCTACAGTTTTTCAACCTACGACACATAGGGTATGAGTTATTGAACTCAGGAGACTTATACAAAGTATTGTATGTTGTTCAGTGTCCATTAGGACAATGGGGTTGGTACTCATACTATATTCTGTTTACTTGTGACTTCTCCAGTTCTGGACAAGTATTTCGTTGAAATGCAAAGTCCAGATATAGAGAAGTTATAGGTATAAGAATAAAATAGAGAACCATTTGTTGGATGTATCAGGATTCCTCGATGAAGTCGAAGATGTAGTACTTGTGTTCGGTATTCAGTTAATAGTAATGGTTTTGAGAACTTGCTTCTTTTTCAGGTTACTCATATGTGGATGCACTCCTAGATAAGTAATGTTGATTGTCCTCTTTCCATTTGGTTGATATGCACTAGAGACAGATGCATGATTTTGAATCTGGTTCAAATTAGATTAGTGCTTTTGTTTCTATATTAGATTTATATAGAATCAATTTATATCTTAACGATGTTAAGGTATAGGGAGTTGTCCGGCTGATGCTTAAAACCAGAATCCGAATAAACTCAAGGTACGTTTCAGTAATGGCAGTTTGTGGGTTATCCCGGGCTTTGACGAGGGTTAACTTTCTACCATCAGGAAGATCAATATTTATATTGTTCTTGACTCGCCACAGTTTTAGTAAAATGGATTTTTTCAGAAAAGAAATAGTGGGAGTATGGTAGAACTGGAAGTGATTCCAGAACCACAAACAATCACTAATGATTTAATAGAACCTAACGATTCAATTAGTTTCGACGTTCCATTAGCCACTCCGCAGATTTTGGTGGGTAACCTCAAGCACCCGAGAGGTACTTCAGTCTTCTCAGAGACGGTGACAGGGAGGTTCTTGTTTATCCAGACTTGCCATTGCTACTGTTCTAGACTATAAGACCCAGCAGGAGGATGAGTATAGCATCGTTCTAAACTAGTTTTGGAAATGTACGTGTATATGACTCTGTCGGAGGGTTGTTATAGTCAGTGGGAGCAGCGGAAGCATAGTGGGCAAGTAGCTTATGTCTATTTATAGTCTAAAGCAGGTATAGCGGAAATAGATCATCTATTTTTGATGTGACAGTCATAGGTCTTGACCTCATCAGAATAGGAGATGGATCTGGTTAGAAGGTAGTAGAGAGTGATGTCCAGGTATTTGGATGACATGCACTTGATAAGAAGAGATATTCCTATACTACGATCGGTTATACTATGGTGGTCACAGAGTTGTTTCTCCACATAGGATATGGATAGAATATCAGGTTTTCTGGTTACTAGATCTATGGTTTTAGATCTAGATTTGGGAAGTATCCCAATCTGGGTACTTTGACATTAAATGGATGACTCCTGCCATGGTGGTCTACCTGCAGGTCATGGAGTTACCCTCTCTAAAGGTGTCTTACAGAATAAAGGGGGAGGGATCTACATAATTAGCATATCACTTGCTTAGGCAATTGAGTTAATCATGAAATGTCAAGTACCACACCAGATATTAGTTTTTGCACTAGCTGTAATAAACATATATTGATCCAATCGTGGAGAAACATTGGGGAGCAGTTTATGAACATAAATGGATGTTCTAGGGATATGGTAACGGTAGCCTCCTTCAGGCGACGGTTATCCTTTCAAGCTTCCCAGGTGACCTGGATGACAGAGTGACTGTCAGAGTTATAGTTTTTCTCTCTTTTGAGGGACAGTATGTTAGACAGGTGGTCCAAGCGGATACTGAGGAAAGGCATAGCATAGGATACTGATTAAATTCAGTGGATGATACAGCCTAAATAGTTTGCTGGATTTGGAGTTCATTTATGAACTGGATCCCATCAGACATCCAGAAAAATTCTAAGACAAGTATTACTCATTTCGGGAGATAGTTTTCTCCGTGAAGTTGAGATATAGAGAGATACAGAAAGAAACATTGTAGCGGATCCACTCACTGAGGCTATTTCTCGAACGCAATCATTTTCGCAAACGGGCTTTGCGAAACTGATTAGTAGAGGAGTTGGGTGTTCGGTATCACACGGGCTGTGAGTATGCAGCATCGCAATAATTGGCCTTAAGTGCAAGTGGGAGACTGTTGGCTATAGTGCCCTTAATGCAATTATCATAGTCGCGGACTTGTGATTATGATGATTGAGTGAGGACCTGTACCGATAAAGTAGTCTTACTCAAGATGATAGTATGCTATCTGGTTTATCTTTATCATCATATACAGGTTGATAGAGTTCGTAGGCTTCTTGCTTGACTGCCAGCATTGTGATAGCGATCATATATGTGGGAGCTGGGGTCTATAAGCACATCCTTAAATGTCCCTAGTCGTAGGAGTATCGAGACCGGGCATCGATGCTCCAGTGTAGACTAGTGAATACTGATCGAGACCCCGACGAGGGGCGGTGGCCAGGTCTCACAAGCCATTGGTGTTAGTATGTTCACCTAAGATAGTATATAGGTGCTCATTGGGTTATGAGTACACTGGACGGACTCACCGAGAACCTGCTAGTTGGTATTATACCTATTGTCAGATAGCAGTTCCCAGGTGACATGTGTACAGGTTAGTCTGTTGACCTGAGATCGTCATTTGTCTCGTGTGAGTTCCCACTGTGCTTTGATTACTACCCTACCACGGCTCAAAGGAGTCGTGCAAACAGGTTTTAGTTGGGTACAGTCCCGAGCCACATGGAGGTAGTGATCGGATCGTCGGGGATTCGTCTCTCCCGGTATTGGGGGTTGATGTCGCGCTGTGTACGGATGGCCATCACCATAAATCCGTGGCCACGGTGGACGAGAAATACCAATCCAGGATCGATAGTTTCTCAGGTGGTGATGAGTTTCATACCGACACTAAATATTGCGTTGTTGGGGGTCTGACTTTATCCACCCCCATAAACTCGATATGTGATACTCTTAGACGAACAGACTGGACTGTACGGATATTGTCTCTGTCAGGCTCAGTAGGGGTTCTGCATGAGTTTGCTCGTCGGCCTCCCTTTCGCTCAATACCTGGGTAGCCGTTACGTACAGCTAGTGCCGCTAATGTGCTTGAGGTTAAACCCACTGCCAACGTATTGACGAGTCTTTAGAGTCCTATACAGAGGGTTTCCCTGGTTCTGGAGAAATGATGTAGTAGCCGTATTGGATACGTGCAGGGTTCCGATCGATCGGTGTACTTTGTACCAGGACTTTCGATCGGACAATTGATAGTACTAGCCGACTCGGGTTTGAGCCGGATTATTAAATCAGGTATTGATTTAATAATTTACATATATGTATTTCGGTACGTATATTCTAGTATTATATTCTTTGTGTTATGCTATCTTTTTGGGTATTCGTATTTCGATACGAATGCAGATATATTTACAGTTGAATGTAATCCGTATTTTTTACCGGATAATATTCTAGAAGTTGCCTCCTCATTTCTTGATTTGACCATTTTATTAAAATGGTAAATGAGGTGGATATTAGCATGAGAAGGTTTGGTGACAACCATGCTTGTAATAGTGCACACAAATGAATTGTTAATTCATTTGTGTTCACTATTCAAGCATGGTGGGATTTAAAAATTGGAAAATTCATACTAACAAAACCAAGCATGCTATTTTTCTCTTTCATGATGGAGTTCATTTCTCAAGCATGAAGGTTTTGTTCACTTGATTGTTTTCTTGAGCTCCTTTCTCACCATTAGCTTCACCTTCCTCTAGCTTTCATCTTTTACTTCCACCTTCAATTTTTAAGATAGCTAACACTAAGAAACATTCACACTACATCCTAGGCTCTCTAGGGTAGCATCCTAGAGACCCTAGTTGCTCCATAAGTATCATATCGTGGAGCTAGAGCCGGAGTTACATCCCTCGGGTGGATCATCGGAGATGGAGGAAGACCGGCGACCAAACTACATCAAGAATCCGCTTGGAGCTTGGAATGAAGACCGAAGGACACGGATCAACTCGGTATAACGATTCTAACTCTTAGTTTAGCTTGCTAGTTTAGGGTATAAGGTCGATCCGTAAATCTGGTAGCGGTAGCGCCGGTTTGATAAATTTTTGTTCCGCATTTTGGCCGCGTTTCGACGGCCGGGGCGCTGCCGGGACCCTACAGAAGAGGTTCTTGAAACACAAACTACAAATGACGACTTGGTTGAACCAGCTATTGCAGCAGAAACTAATGAACCTCAGCCACTCTGTAGATCTGGTGGGACTTCTCGCCCACCGGAGAGGTACTGTGGTTTCCTCATTGATGGTGATAGAGAAGATTGAATCATGGAGGATAATGATCCTACCAGTTTTCAGCAAGTTATCACGAGTGGAGACTCTGTGAAGTAGCTGGATGCCATGAGATCTGAAATGGAGTCTATGTACACTAACAAAGTATGGACTTTGGACGTTGTACCCCCTGGGGTAAAACCCGTGGGGTGTAAATAGATCTTTAAAAGAAAGATTGGTGTAATGGGCAGGTGGAGACCTGTAAGGCAAGACTTGTGGCGAAGGGTTTTCGTCAAAGACCAGGTCTGGACTATGACGAAACTTTTTCTCCCGTAGCCATGCTTAAATCCATTCGGATCCTACTTGCTATTGCTGCTCAATATGATTATGAAATCTGGCAGATGGACGTTAAAACTGCATTTCTAAATGGAGATTTAGATGAATGCATTTATATAGATCAGCCAGAAGGCTTCATTGACAGTGGGAGCAGCGGGAAAGCATGTAGATTGCTTAAATCCATTTATGGATTAAAGCAGGCATCACGGAGCTGGAACATCTGTTTTGATGATGTATCAAAGAGTTTGATTTCATCAAAAATCCGGATGAACCTTGTGTTTATAAGAAGGCTGTAGGGAAAGCTGTTACATTCCTCATATTGTACATGGATGACATTCTTCTGATAGGAAATAATATTCCTATGTTACAGTAGGTCAAATCTTTCTTATCACTAAGGTTCTCCATGAAGGACCTAGGTAATGCCAAATACATTCTGGGCATTCGGATCTATAGGGATAGATCCAAGAGGTTATTGGGATTGTCCCAAACCAAGTACATCAACACCATCCTAAAGAGGTTTAGTATGGAAGACTCTAAGCGGGGTGCCTTACCCGCTTGTCATGGGGTCACTCTCTCTAAGGACTTTTGCCCAAAGACTGATGAAGAGAGAGCTCTCATGAGTATTATACCCTATGCTTCGGCAGAAGGATCTATAATGTATGTGATGTTATGTACACGCCCAGATGTAGCTTATGCACTTAGAGTAGTAAGCAGGTATCAATCCAACCCAGGGGAGAATCACTGGATAGCTGTGAAGAACATTCTTAAGTACTTGCGAAGGACTAAAGAATTGTTCTTGGTGTAAGGTAACAGAGATCTCCAAAAAGAGGCCTTTACCGATTCGAGCTTCTAGAGTGATAAGGACGACAGCAAATCTATCTCTGGGTTTGTATTTACCCTCAATGGAGGGGCGGTAAATTGGAAAAGTTTTAAACAAAATACCGTTGCAGACTCTACGATGGAAGCTGAGTATATTGTTGTAAATGATGCCGCCAAGGAAGTCGTCTGGATGAGGAAGTTCGTCTCGGAGCTAGGAGTAGTTCCAACCATTATTAATCCAATACCATTGTATTGTGATAATAATGGGGCTATGGCATTAGCCAAGGAGCCCAGGTCTCATCAGCGGTCCAGACACATCCTGAGGTGCTTTCATTTGATCCGGGAGATTGTAGATCACCGCGAGATCGAGATTAGGAGAGTAGACACAAAGAATAACACTGCGGATCCACTCAAAAAGGCCCTACCTCAGCCGCGGCATGAGCGACTTTTTGAGATGTTGGGTATGAGATACGCCAATAACTGGTCTTAGTGCAAGTGGGAGATTGTTGGATATATGTATGCCCTAGAGGCCATTATAGGATAGTGGATGTATTTATACATACATACATACATATATATATATATATATATACAGATGACATTCTTGCTCGACATGATAGTATGCTATCTGGTTCTTCTTTATCTGACATGTTGATTTGATCATGCTTTTATTCATTTACACATGTTGATAAATCCCTGAGGATATTTGCTTGACTACTATGATTATGATGGAGATCATACTAGTGGGACGTCTGTAGTTTATAAGCATATCCTGAAATGTCCCTAGTCGTAGGTGTATCGAGATGGGGCATCGATATACCAGAGTAGAATAACGTAGATGATACTGGACCCATATGATGGGCGATGGATGTTCCCACATCCATTGATGTTTGACATCGAGATCATATGCGGGTGCTCAGTGGAGACTGGGTACACTGGACGGACTCGCCGAGAACTCCTATATGGTATTATATCTATCGTCGGATAGTAGTTCTCAGGTGACACTGGTACAGGTTAGTCTGTAGACCCGAGATGGTCATAGAGTCTTGTGTGTTCTCCCACTGTACTTTATTACTACCCTACCACGGCTCTACTGAGTCGTGCAAACAGGTGGATTTTGGGTACAGTCCCGAGACAAATGGAGACGATGAGCGATAGGAGGGGTTTCGTCTCTCCCAGTATTGGGAGTTGATGTTGTGCTGTGCTCGATTGGCTATATCAGTAAGTCTCTGGCCAGGACTGTTGAGATTAACTGATAAGTGTTATCAGTAGTTTCTCGATCTGTTATAGACCATTCATCGGCACGACTTATTGAGTTATTAGGGTCGACGTTACCATCCCTAAACTCGATATGCAGCATATCTGACGAAGAGATCGGACTACACAGTAGTGTTGCCGGTTGGGTCAACGGGAGTTAGGACAGGTTCGCTTGTTTTCTTCTGATCGCTCAATACCCGGGTGGCCGTTACGTTTAGCTGACCTCTTGTGGCTTGGGGATGTTTGATATGATCATCACCCACTACCGACGTATTGACGAGTCTTAAAGTCCCACAATGGTGTTACCTAGCCCAGGCGAAACGATGTGGTGTGCATTTAAGATATGCGCGGGGACTGATTAAATGCGCGTATGTGATACCGTATATTAATCGGGCGGTTTGCTATTGGTCGGGTCGTATGTGATATGACCGGTTTGTTAAATAATGCGTTGATTTAACATTGACCATTAGCTTTTCACTTTAGACCCTTTTGTCTTTTGGTGTATGCTTGCATGTATGCACGTGTTTACATTGATGCACATATGGATATGCATGCACACATACATGCATACACTTTATGTGTCATGGTTGTTGAAACATTTGATTGTAGCAATATAAGACTCACATGCTAGTAAATATGTTGATATTTATTTTTTTGGATTAATGGAAATGGAAAAATCACGCATGGTTGATTATTTTATTCATCTACTAAACCATTTGTTAACCTTGAGTTATCTTTCCATGGCCATTTGAGTTCCAAATGAAATATCTAGATATTTATTAACTAGGGTTAAGAATGAGAAGAGGAAAATATATATATTTTCATTTCTCATTTTATCCCAAGCTTTATCATTATCTTGAGCTTTCATATTGCCATCTTCTTCTTCCTCTCTCTCTCTTGCTCTCTAGGTTTTGATAGTGAGTGAAAGAGTGATCAAGTTAGGGTTTTGAAGTGAGAAAACAAACCACATCATCATTTTATACTACTCTTGCCCACTAGTTTAGAGTGTTAGCTTCAACTTCATCATCTTGATCAAGTGGAGCTTTGAGCTTGGACAAAGAGGACTCCGGGTGGATCGTCGTGGACTTGGAGTGTAACGCCTTAGATTTCGGTTAGTGTTCGTTTAAACGTTAATGCGGGTTTACTGTAAAAAGTTTACCAATTCGGGTTCCTCACATTTTATAACATTTAATTAATAATTTATTATTATTTGTTATAAGCATGCACGCACGTGTGCACGTAAATGTGAGTTTTGTTTGTGCTAATTTTGATCTTAGCAACCTTGACACTTAACATAATCCTTTGATTTTCCTGTTAGGTTTAAGTAGCACCCTATGTAGAGTTTGGAAGCATCACATGTCACAAAGATCAAATTTGTATGGTGCTAAGTAAGCATACAAAGGATCTATCCTAGAAAATTAGGGTTTCTAAACATTAAAGGCAACAAAGACAAGTGTTTCGAGAGTACAACCTTTGTAGCTCCCTTCGCTAGACTCTTTGGCCTCTTGAGTGTTGGAGGAAGGTTCTCTTGAAGTCTTCTAGTGTCCACGACGATCCACCCGAAGCTCCTAGTTCAAGCTTGCAACTTCACTTTTCAGGAGAAGAAATGAAGATAACACTCTAAACAAGTGGGCTAAACTTGTGTAGAATGATGTTGTGGTGGCTTTTCTCACTTAAAAAACCTAACTTGATGAGTATATTGCTCACTACAAAAATCTAGAGAGCAAATGTTGAAGGAGGAAGAAGATGATGGCTTTCTTTCAACAAGAGTGAAAAAGATAACCCTTGTGAAGGAAAAAGAAAATATATGTATATATATTTTCTTATCCTCATCTCAAACCATGGTTAGTTGATAAAGATATTATTGTATTATAGTTTAAAACACCTAAGGAAAAATAACCAAGGGTTAATAAGTAGGTGAGCATGGTAAGATGTAGAAGAGTGTAGAAACAATGCATGAATTAACCCATTTTCTTTTCCTTTTTGTTTTAGCATAAATACAATAATAATCCATATAAAAACCCATGGTGTGAGTCTTATATTGCCACCATTTTCTTTGTATAAGCAACCATGATAGATGATGTATGTATGTATGTATGTATGCACATCCATATGTGCATGAAACTAAAAGAAAGAAAGTAAACATGCATCCATACATCCATCATGTATAAGAAAAGATTTCAAGTGAGAAAACTAATGGTTAAATGATAAATCAACATTTGATTTATCAATCCGGCCATATCACATATGACCCCACCAAAAGAAAGCCACCCGATCAAAATACGGTATCCTATACGCGCATTTTAATCGGGTCCATGCGCATATCGCATACGCGCACCATAACGTTTCGCCTGGACTAGGTAACTCCTTTGTGGGACTCTAAGACTCGTCAATACGCCGGCAGTGGGTGATGATCATATCAAGCACCCCCAAACCGCAAACGGTCAGCTAAACGTAACGGCCACCCGGGCATTGAGCGATCAGAAGAAAACAAGCAAACCTGCTACAACTCCCGTCGAGCCAACCGGAAACACTACCGTACAGTCCGGTCTCTTCGGAAAATATGCTGCATATCGAGCCTAGGGATGGTCACGTCGACCCCAATAACTCAATAAGTCATGCCGGTGATTGGTTTATAATAGATCGAGAAACTACTGATAACACTTATCAGCAAATCTCAGTAGCCCTGGCCAGGGACTTACTGATATAACCAGTCAGGCACAGCACAGCATCAACTCCCAATACCGGGAGAGACGAAACCCCTCCTATCGCTCATCGCCTTCGTGTGTCTCGGGACTGTACCCAACGGCCACCTGTTTGCACGACTCAGTAGAGCCGTGGTAGGGTGGCAATCAAAGTATAGTGGGAGAACACACAAGACTCTATAACGATCTCAGGTCTACAGAATAACCTGTACCAGTGTCACCTGAGAACTTCTATCCGACGATAGATATAATTCCATATAGGAGTTCTCGGTGAGTCCGTCCAGTGTACCCAGTCACCACTGAGCACCCGTATATGATCTTGATGTCAAATATCGATGAATGTGGGAACATTCATCGCCCATCGTATGGGTCTAGTATCATATACGCTAGTCTAATCTGGTATATCAATGCCCCGTCTCGATATACCTACGACTAGGGACTTTCCAGGATATGCTTATAGACTACAGATGTCCCACTAGTATAATCTCCATCATAATCGCAGTAGTCAAGCCGATATCCTCAGGGCTTTATCAGCATGTATGAATGAATAAAAGCATGATCAAATCAACATGTCAGATAAAGAAGAGCCAGATAGCATACTATCATGTCGAGCAAGAATGTATACTGAATATATATACATGTACAAATACATCCACTATCATATAATGGCCTTTAGGGCATACATATATCCAACAATCTCCCACTTGCACTAAGGCCAGTTATTGGCGTATCTCATACCCAACATCTCAAAAAGTCGCTCATGCTGCGGCTGAGGGAGGGCCTTGGTGAATGGATCCGCGGCGTTATTCTTTGTGTCTACTCTCCTAATCTCGATCTCGCGGCGATCTACAATCTCCCGGATCAAATGAAAACGCCTCACGATGTGTCTGGACCGCTGATGGGATCTGTGCTCCTTGGCTAACGCCATAACCCCATTATTATCACAATACAAAGGTATTGGATCAATAATTGTTGGAACTACTCCTAGCTCCGAGATGAACTTCTTCATCCAGACGGCTTCCTTGGCGGCATCATTTGCAGCAATGTACTCAACTTCCATCGTAGAGTCTACAACGGTATCCTGTTTGGAACTCTTCCAACTTGCAGCCCCTCCATTGAGGGTAAATACAAACCCAGAGATAGATTTGCTGTTGTCCTTATCGCTCTGGAAGCTCGAATCGGTAAAGGCCTCCATTTGGAGATCTCCATTACCATACACCAAGAACAATTCTTTAGTCCTTCGCAAGTACTTAAGAATGTTCTTCACAGCTGTCCAGTGATTCTCCCCTGGGTTGGATTGATACCTTCTTACAACACTAAGTGCATAAGCTACATCTGGACGTGTACATAACATCGCATACATTATAGATCCTACTTCCGAAGAATAGGGTATAACACTCATGCGAGCACTCTCTTCATCGGTCTTTGGGCAAGAATACATGGAGAGAGTGACCCCATGGAAAGCGGGTAAGGCACCCCGCTTGGAGTCTTCCATACTAAACCTTTTTAGGATGGTGTTAATGTACCTGGTTTGGGACAATCCCAATAACCTTTTGGATCTATCCCTATAGATCCTTATGCCCAGAATGTATGTGGCATCACCCAGGTCCTTTATGGAGAACCTTAGTGATAAGAAAGATTTGACCGACTGTAGCATAGGAATATCATTTCCAATCAGAAGAATGTCGTCCACGTACAATACGTGGAATGTGACAGCTCTCCCTACAGCCTTCTTATAAACACAAGGTTCATCTGGATTTTTGATGAAATCAAACTCTTTGATGACATCATCGAAACAGATGTTCCAACTCCGTGATGCCTGCTTTAACCCATATATGGATTTAAGCAATTTACATGCTTTCCCGCTGCTCCCACTGTCAATGAAGCTCTCTGGCTGATCCATATAAACGCATTCTTCTAAATTTCCATTTAGAAAAGCGGTTTTAACGTCCATCTGCCAGATTTCATAGTCGTAGTGAGCAGCAATAGAAAGTAGGATCCGAATGGATTTAAGCATGACTACAGGAGAAAAAGTCTCGTCATAGTCTAAACCTGGCCTTTGACGAAAACCTTTCGCCACAAGTCTTGCCTTATAGGTCTCTACCTGCCCATCTACACCAATCTTTCTTTTAAAGATCCATTTGCACCCTACAGGTTTTACCCCAGGGGGTACAACGTCCAAAGACCATACTTTGTTGGTGTACATAGACTCCATTTCGGATCTCATGGCATCCAGCCACTTCACAGAGTCTCCACTCGTGATAGCTTGCTGAAAACTGGTAGGATCATCATCATCCATGATGCAGTCTTCTCCGTTACCATCAATGAGGAAACCGTAGTACCTCTCCGGTGGGCGAGAAGTCCTACCAGACCTACGGAGTGGCCGAGGTTCCTCAGTTTCTATTGCAACAGCCAGTTCAACCAAATCGTCATTTGTAGTTTGTGTCTCTAGAACCTCTTCTAGATCCACCACCTTGCCATCATCTTTATCTGTGAAAAACTCTTTTTCCAAGAATGTGGCAAACTGAGAAACAAATACCTTTTGTTCCTCTTTGTGGTAGAATAGATATCCATAAGAATTCTTTGGATACCCTACAAAATTACATATGACTGACCGTATCTCGAGTTTGTCCGGATTCTGCTTTTTAACATAGGCCGGGCAACCCCAAATCTTAATTCTCTTAAGAGATGGTCTCTTCCCATGCCATATCTCATATGGCGTGGTAGACACGGCTTTGGTTGGAACCCTGTTCAGTAGAAACGCTGCAGTCTCCAATGCATGCCCCCAAAATGAGACGGGTAACTCAGCAACACTCATCATGGACCGGACCATATCTAATAGGGTACTATTCTGTCATTCAGACACACCGTTGTGCTGTGGTGTGTATGGAGGAGTGGGCTGAGAGAGAATCCCATTCTCTTTTAGGAAGTTTGCAAATTCTGTACTGAGATACTCACCACCTCGATCTGATCGAATCATCTTGATACTCAAGCCGGTTTGTTTTTCTACTTCTTGTTTATATTCAATGAATTTCTCGAAAGCTTCGGACTTGTGCTTCAATAAAAATACATGACCGAATCTGGAGAAATCGTCAGTGAACGTAATGAAGTATGAAAAACTGCTTCTAGCCTGTGTAGACATTGGCCCACATACATCACTATGTATGAGGCCTAGGAGCTCAGTAGCTCTTTCTCCGTGTCCGGTAAACAGAGTTTTGGTCATTTTACCCTTGATACAAGACTGGCAAGTCGCATAAGATTTATATTCAAAAGAGTTTAAATATCCATCTTTGTGCAACCTTTTTAGTCTTGTTTCGTTAATATGACCAAGTCTACAGTGCCAAAGTAAAGTTTCATTTAATTCTGAAAGTTTTCTTTTATTAGTGCGTTGTATACTGAAAACTGTGTGTTGATTTAGGACGTATATCCCGTTATTAAGTGTACCATACCCAACCAACATTTGATTCAGGTGAATGTTCATAACATTGTTCTGCAATATAAAGTTATATCCCTCATTGTCTAACAAAGAAACAGATATTATATTACATAGCATACTTGGTACAAAATAACATGGGTTCAAAACCAATATACACCCAGATGGCAACCCCAAGTGATACTCTCCCACTGCGACTGTATGTACATTGGAACCATTTCCAACGTGGAGAGTATGGTCACCTGTCTTCAAAACTTTGCTATTTCTCAGTCCCTGCATAGAATTGCAAATGTGAGAACCTGAACCGGTATCTAATACCCAGGAAGCAGAGTTTATTGAAAAACAGTTTTCTGTCACAAACACACCTGAAGCGGAAGCATCCCCATGCTTCTTCTTGAGGTTCAAGTACTCCGTACAGTTGCACTTCCAATGTCCTGTCTTGTGGCAATGAAAACATTCACCTTTCCCCGAGTCTCCAGCTTTGGACTTTTCCTTTCCCTTCACCTTTTTAACTCCAACCTTAGGATTGGTGGGCTTCTTCTTTTTCTTTCCCTTGGCTTTAGCTTTCGGGCGAGAAGAGGAAGACTGTCCAACAGTCATAACGGGAGTTTTTACTGACTTCATAGTGCTCTCTGCACTCCTTAACATATTAAGGAGTTCAGGTAGCTCCTTCTCCATGCCATGCATGTTGAAGTTAACTATGAATTGAGCAAAGGTGGAGGGAAGGGACTGCAGAATAATATCTATATATTGTTCATTGTCCATAGTCCACCCAACGTCCTCAAGCTCTTCTATAAGAGCTATCATCTTCAGAACATGGTCTCCTACTGGTGTGCCGGGGGCCATTCGCATCTGAAACAATTTCTTTGATGCTTCGTATCGCAATACGCTGGATTGCTCTCCATACAACTCCTTTGTATGGAGCAATATGGTTTGAATGTCCATATTCTCATGCTGCTTTTGATGTGTATTGTCCATCGATGCAAGCGCGAGGCATTCGGCCGTGGCACAGTCAGCGTACCATGTCTTGCGGACTTCAATGTCCGCAACTGAGGATTTTAGACCTGGGACGGGCAGGGCTGAAGCCGTGAGGACATATGATATTTATCATAAGTCAAGGCTATTTTTAGATTCCTCAGCCAGTCTTTATAATTGGTCCCATTCAGTTTGTTTTTATCTAGTTGAAGCTTGAGTCCAGTCATGGATATCTGCCATTAAGAGAAAGAAAAAATACACTCAGTGAAAGCTCTTGCATAGATCAGATTGGTTATTATCTTGTCTAATCGATGTTTCCCACTGCTTTAATCGAGTTTTTCATTCAAACCTTAAAAAGAAAAACTAGCCAGGATTAATTACAGTCTACAACTTCGCTAACCGTTCAGCCAGGCCAGTGTCGGTACTTGAGGGAGGTTCCCCATGCTTTCGCACGGACCTAATTAAAGTAAACCTCGTTTTCCCAGAGGCGGAGCCCTGTCAACACCTTTCTAGACACCTAATGAGTTAGCTAATTGTAAACTGTAAAACTCTCCTAGGAGCAACTATTGCCCACAGTGGGATCGGGATCCAACCATCATATGGAAGGTATGTAATCTCATTGCAAATCTCAACACTTGAAATTCCCGATATGATTTTTACCCTTAGTACTTATGACCTTAACTATGGTCAACAAATCATAAGTACCAGTCAAGTTCTACCCATCATTTCTTGATCAATTAGACCCACCCATATGACCCTTAACTATGGTCAACAAAGTCGCATGAATGTCCTAATTAATCTACATCATATGCAGTGTAGGAAGACATCACTTAGCTACCGTACACTACGCCTTAACTAAAGTCAATAAACGTAGCACGAATACTAAGTACTCTACTTCCTAAAATGACGGAGGGTTGCGGATGATTTTTAAGAAAATATTTAACGCTTTGAACTTGATACCGTCGTAGAATCAAATGGTTTTCAAAAAGAGTGGCTTGTGCTCCGCAGTTTTGAAATTATAGCTTTTTCATAAAGAGCCGAGTGGTTTTCAAATCTGATTCTACAACATCTTTTTAGATTTATTTTGTTTACATTAATCATATTAATGTAATCCCATCATTTAAGTCCTTAAGCCAATCATAGAAAAAGAAACGAAAATAACACGTACGCTTATGCCATCCGCATTCGCCACAATGTTCCGTTATGCACCGTTAGTTTACTTAACTAACAGCATACCGGGATGGGACTAGCGCGGGTGCAAAACATAAACAACGTCTGCTATATATCTCATATATAATATATCATTCGTCTCAGATATCACAGAACACAGGCAGCAGAAACATATATATAATGTGGGATATACTAAGACGTCCGTATTTAGTATTTAGCCAATAATAGAAAATACGGATTCCACAGTCTCGATGAATAGCCAAGCCCACACCCCTAGACCCCTACGAGAGCGGCAAGCGACCCTACCAATCCTGGAGTTTAGGAGACCCGGTCTCGACTCCTCGAGATAGCCTCACACTGAACCCCAGAACCCGGACACTTGTGCTCCCCTCCTTGGGTCTATCCTAATGTTGAAAACTAAATAATATACAACACTGGTGACATCAACCTCAACCCGGAAGTGCCCCAAATAAAATAATATTACATTACATTTGGATTTTACATGAATGAAAAATAAAACACTCATCTCACATAAAACCCCCCGGCTATTCGATCGTGACAATCCTGCACATCATATCTCAGCAACACATAATATCATATATCATCAACGTAAGTAAGTATGCGTACCCCAATTGTCCTTGATGTATAGCAACGAAACCGGCGATATCGAACATACTACACTTACGGTCGCAGAAAAGAAAGTGTAAAACTGCAATATCTGGAATCCACATTCTCTTTAGACATCGCAAATGCGAAATATCACATACTTCGTATTTCATGTCTAGTAATATGAATTCCACACATTGCATCACATTCCAGATAAACAGACAGTATTAAAGTTTTCGAACGAACGATCAAATACCCAAGATTCACTAAAGCTCAACACTTGAGCAGAGTTCAAAAACCCGGAGTGTGACACAGTAGTAGCGGTCCAGCCGTAGAAGGGTCAAGCCAACGCCTCACATGTGGCACGCCGTACTGCCCCAAACCTTAAGGTTCAAAGGGCAGTTCAAGATGGTCACATAATCGAGTTAAGGTTTGTGTCTTCTAGAGGGTCCACCACAAAACTTGCACGTATCTCCAAAAGATTTAAACCCCGTGAAAAGTGAGCAAATGATACTCGTTCGAACACTTCAATACTTTCTAGTTTACCCGGAAAAGAAACGAAATTAAATTCTGATCGAATCGTCGAGTCCAAAACCATCTCCAGAATTTACAGTACTGGATTCAGATTAAACACACCTAAAACAATATACAAGCAGTTGTAGGAATTATTGTGCAAAAACAAAGCCATGAAGCCTCTGTACGGCCACAGAGCCGTGGCTTAAGCAAGGAATTGTCGTGGTTCCGCGGCGGTTTGTACGGATCATGGGTTCGTATTTCACAGTATTTCTTATATTTTCCTGCTGTATTTTTTAAGTATTTTTAATTCTGAAAAATGTCAGATTTTAAAAAATGTCTAGAGAAGGTCTCGAAACGTCGTATTTTGGTTCGATCGGAGTTTTTACTTCGTAAAAGTGTCGCCTAATGTTCTAGGTCGGCTCTGATACCATTGTTAGGTTTACGTAGCACCCTATGTAGAGTTTAGAAGCATCACATGTCACAAAGATCAAATTTTTATGGTGCTAAGTAAGCATACAAAGGATCTATCCTAGAAAATTAGGGTTTCTAAACATTAAAGGCAACAAAGACTAGGGTTTCGAGAGTACAAACTTTTTAGCTCCCTTCGCTAGACTCTTTGGTCTCTTGAGTGTTGCAGGAAGGTTCTCTTGAAGTCTTCTAGTGTCAACGACGATCCACCCGAAGCTCCTAGTCCAAGCTTGCAACTTCACTTTTCAAGAGAAGAAATGAAGATAACACTCTACACAAGTGGGCTAAACTTGTGTAGAATGATTTTGTGGTGGCTTTTCTCACTTAAAAAACCTAACTTGATGAGTATATTGCTCACTACAAAAATCTAGAGAGCAAATGGTGAAGGAGGAAGAAGATGATGGCTTTCTTTCAACAAGAGTGAAAAAGATAACCTTTGTGAAGGAAAAAGAAAATATATGTATATATATTTTCTTATCCTCATCTCAAACCATGGTTAGTTGATAAAGATATTATTGTATTATAGTTTAAAACACCTAAGGAAAAATAACCAAGGGTTAATAAGTAGGTGAGCATGGTAAGATGTAGAAGAGTGTAGAAACAATGCATAAATTAACCCTTTTTCTTTTCCTTTTTGTTTTAGCATAAATACAATAAAAACCCATGGTGTGAGTCTTATATTGCCACCATTTTCTTTGTATAAGCAACCATGATAGATGATGTATGTATGTATGTATGTATGCACATCCATATGTGCATGAAACTAAAAGAAAGAAAGTAAACATGCATGCATACATCCATCATGTATAAGAAAAGATTTCAAGTGAGAAAACAAATGGTTAAATGATAAATCAACACTTGATTTATCAATCCGGCCATATCACATATGACCCCACCAAAAGCAAGCCACCCGATCAATATACGGTATCCTATACGCGCATTTTAATCGGGTCTATGCGCATATCGCATACGCGCACCACAACGTTTCGCCTGGACTAGGTAACTCCATTATGGGACTCTAAGACTCGTCAATACGCCGGCAGTGGGTGATGATCATATCAAGCACCCCCAAGCCGCAAACGGTCAGCTAAACGTAACGGCCACCCGGGTATTGAGCGATCAGAAGAAAACAAGCGAACCTGCTACAACTCCCGTCGAGCCAACCGGCAACACTACCGTACAGTCTGGTCTCTTCGTCAGATATGCTGCATATCGAGCCTAGGGATGGTCACGTCGACCCCAATAACTCAATAAATCGTGCCGGTGATTGGTCTATAACAGATCGAGAAACTACTGATAACACTTATCAGCAAATCTCAGCAGCCCTGGCCAGGGACTTACTAATATAACCAGTCGGGCACAGCACAGCATCAACTCCCAATACCGGGAGAGACGAAACTTCTCCTATCGCTCATCGCCTTCGTGTATCTCGGGACTGTACCCAACGGCCACCTGTTTACACGACTCGGTAGAGCCGTGGTAGGGTGGCAATCAATGTATAGTAGGAGAACACACAAGACTCTATGACGATCTCGGGTCTACAGACTAACCTGTACCAGTGTCACCTGAGAACTACTATCCGACGATAGTTATAATTCCATATAGGAGTTCTTGGTGAATCCGTCCAGTGTACCCAGTCACCACTGAGCACCCGTATATGATCTTGATGTCAAACATCGATGAATGTGGGAACATTCATCGCCCATCGTATGGGTCTAGTATCATATACGCTAGTCTACTCTGGTATATCAATACCCCGTCTCGATATACCTACGACTAGGGACTTTCCAGGATATGCTTATAGACTACAGATGTCCCACTAGTATGATCTCCATCATAATCACAGTAGTCAAGCCAATATCCTTAGGGCTTTATCAGCATGTATGAATGAATAAAAGCATGATCAAATCAACATGTCAGATAAAGAAAAACCAGATAGCATACTATCATGTCGAGCAAGAATGTATACTGAATATATATACATGTACAAATACATCCACTATCATATAATGGCATCTAGGGCATACATATATCCAACATTTCCACCCTTTGCTAAATCCTTAATTATTTCTTTTGTGAGAGTGAGAAGTTTCTAGGTTATTTGAGAGAGAGGATATTTGTTTTGGATGAGTGAGGAGGTGGAATTTGAGTGTATGAAAACATTTAATGTGAGGCATGGTTAGCATTAATTGCAATGATACACTCACCTCTCACCTCACCCTACACTCACTTCCCTCTTTCATATCCTCACACACTCTCTCATTTCTCTATCTCTTTTCTTTTTCTCTCATCCCTCATTCTAAACTGAACACTCTTTCATTTCCCACACCAAATCCATCACAAATTCACAATTTCATCACAAAAATCACACCTTTTCTTGGATTTTGCCTCATAGATGCCTTGGATCATACAAAGCTAGGATCTTTGTGTTCATTTGATTAGGTAATGTTTCCTTGTTGTTGTTTAAGTTATTTTTGTGTAGCTTAGCTTTAAAGTTGATGTTTTTATCGCGTATCGTATCGTTTCGGATAAATATCGTATTTTTAGTGTCGATTTGGGGTCTCGGATGATCTGCTGTTAAACTAAGTAATTGTTGCAAAAATTGACTTGACAGTAACCTAGTATAGAGACCTAGAACCTACCCTCAAAATACGTGCCAATTCCTCCTTGTTCAGGCCGCAGATTTATTGGTTCTGGCCGCAATTTGCGGCCAGACAGGAGACTTGGGTGTTGGTTTTTAGTGTAGGGGTCTCTAGGGTGATTTGTAGTCTCATGGTCCTTGCAATTTTTACAAATTGTTAGCACAGAAAAATCTAGGATCACTTTGCATATTTCTAGTGTTTCGTTTTGTGCCATACGTTATCCGATACGATGCATGTTACGTGTTGCTGTTGCGCTGAGTTAGTTTTGTAGTGTCGCTATACGCGTTAGCTACAATACGAACCCTTTAGAGTACGTAGGTGCGTCGTGTTGGTCCTTGTAGATTGTATGTGTTTTGGGTTTATTATTAATATATATATTTGCTTTGTTGTTTTAATGTTGCAGGTTCGCAGGCGGGGACTTCGGACACTGCTACAAAGGGAAAACAGGTGGTAGAATTCACCTAGCTTGGAGCGTTGGTGAGTAGATTTAACATCTACAGGGGAATCGCCCGCATGACATTATGCATCTGGGCTAGAGATGTTAATACTTGTCGCATATTCTATGTCATATTTAGAATTGCGCATTTACCCTACTACTTAGATATTGTTGTGCTTGGACTAGTATCCTTAGGACACTGCACATATTATTGACGACTCATGTTGCAAGAGCACTGATTGTATGCTACACACACCGTCAATAATTTCCATGTCACGCACAACCCACTTATAGATATGATATTGCTTGGTTAGGGACATTGAGACATTGATTCATATTTCTTATCGCATATGACATATAGCATACCTGTATACTCACATACTTATATGCTAGATACATGTATACCTATAGAGTATTGTACCATTAGTGATAGCTACATACACACTTAATGGCATAGCTACAGGTATACTTTGCACATATATTTCACTTATACCCAGAGGGTATACTACATCATTTACTTATAGGTAGATACATATATCTTGCTATACCTTATTGTTTACACATATATCTGGTTATAACTACATATTTACCTTTACTTGATGTTATTTAGAATTGGATAAAATAGGAACCGCATGATTTTTATATTAACTTGTTGCAGTTAATTAGCGGCTTTTCCTTTATATGCTTACATTTCAGTTATGTTGCATATATCATATTCATGGATTTTCGCATTGTTATATGGATTTTTCTTGATGTTTTCTGGATTTGGGAATCGTGGGAGTTGATGAAATTATGCATTATTTGAAAAACCCGGTTTCCCTTGATATGATATTTCAGCATCCACCATGAATTTTATCGGTTCTGATATAAATATATACCCCTATGAGGAGGCGTCGAGGCCGTATGAGGGTACATGGTGGGGCCCAGAGGTACCCCGGGGCAAGAAAGGGATGTCGATGTACCATGCCGATGAGCCCGGCAGGGGAACCATACCATCCGGTGACATTACCTATGAATCGGCGGTTATCATGGGGATACCGATGGGAGTCATGTACGTATAGATACGTCGAAAGGGAAGGGTCAGAGATAGGCACTCGTGCTTTCGGTATAGCGTATGATACGTACCTATCAGGGTGCCAGTCTTGGTGACAGCACCTGATAGATCAGCATTTCTGTGTCGATGCTTGACACATTGGTTTCATGATATTTCTTTTTACTCCTTTGTATATATAACAGGGGATTAGGCCGCCGTTATATATGCCCTTACACCAATATTAGTGGAATGGGATGCTAATATATGTGTATTGACATTAATTTATATACATCATCAAATTAATTCATGCAAATATATTTAAGGTGTTAGAATTTTACTGGAGATTGGATTGGGATATAGGTGATTTATTTGAGATTTGATACAGGATATTTATGAGATTGCTGATTTGTACATTCAGGATATAGGATATTTATTCGAAAGTGTATTCAGGATTTGTGAGACTTATATGATATGAGAGCCGATTTGGGGGATGATTTGAGGAATTGGAATTTGGATTGTCTTGATGGATTGTGATCCTGCCACAATGTCAGGATTCCGTGGAAATAACATATTTCATTCCATACTCCACATTTATTGTTTATGCACTATTTCAAGTATTAGTAGTACCTGTTAGTGTACCTTTCATGATTGTTGCATATACACCTTTTCATATCATTATTGCATGATTATTGCATACTGATTGTCATATTATTATTGCTTCATGTATTAGTTGTACCTGCTAGTGTACTTTTCATGATTATTGTGTTAGTGTTTATGCCCTAGAAGGCCATTACTGTATCATACTAGTTTGTATATTACTTAATGGAAGCTTGGGATATTCACATGTATATAACAGTCTTGCTAAACATGGTAGTATGCTACTTGGTTTTTTCTATCTTAATATGTGAGTATACGTATTGATAGAGCTCTTAGGATCTTGCTTGACTACCAGCGTTGTGATGGCAGTCACACTAGTGGGGGCTGGGTAGTCTACAAGCACATCCTTATTCAGGTCCCTAGTCGTTGGATTATCGAGACAGGGCATCGATACTCCGGAGTAGACTGGTGTGTACGCTTCTCATCCCAGTTGGGGAGATGGTCTGTCCCACAGCCGTCAGTACGTCGTACTGGAGATAGTATGCAGGTGCTCGTTAGGTTACGGGTACACCGGACAGGACTCACAGGGAACTGTTGGATGGTTTTATACCAATCGTCGGTGAACAGTTCCCAGGTGACATGAGTACAGCATAGTCCGCAGACTTGACACTGCTACTTCGCCTCGAGTGTGTCCCACTGTTCTTAGATTGCTACCCTACCACGGCTCAAAGGAGTCGTGCAAACAGGTAGCAGTTGGGTGCAGTCCCGAGCACTTGGAGGCAGTGGCGGTTAGACAGGATTCATCTCTCCCGGTATTGGGGGTTGATATCGCGCTGTGTCAGAGAGCCATTACGCAAAGTCCCTGGCCAGGGCAAGCGAGATTTGCTGGTAGGTTCCAGTAGTTTCTCAGGGTGTAATGGGCTTCGCTCCGACATGACTTATACCGCTATTAGGGGACTGACGCTTGCCGCCCCCTAGGCCCGATATGCGATAGTCTTAGACGAACGGACCGGACTGTACGGAGATTGTCACATCAGACTCAGTAGGAGTTCGGATGGGTTTCCTCATCGGCCTTCTTATCGACATCTACCTGGGGACCGTTACGTACAGCTAGTGCCGCTTGCGGTCTATAGTTAAACCCACTGCCAGCGTAGTAGTCGAGTCTCTAGAGTCCCACATAGAGAGTTTCCCTACTCCAGGCGAAACGATATAGAGGTCGTATGGTTTTACGACAAGAGTTCGGACGCATACGTGTGTTTACGCACGTACGACTTTCGGAAAGTTTTTACCAGTCGGCTTTGGTTTAAGCCAGTTACTGGTATCCGGTTATTGGATTTATACAGTCTAAAGTTTTTCCGTATTTTTGCGGAAAGGAGGGGCGTTCTCGTAATTACGGGAGAAGCTTCTAGAAGATGGTGACTAAGGAGGTTTAGGTGGCATATACAATGAATGTGATTAGTGAGTCATATGGATGATTCATCCATATCATTAATGCATCATAAATGCTTAATGACTCATGGATGTGAATCATCACTAGATATTATCAAGCATGGTTGTTAAATTCATTTCTTTTCTTTTCTTGATAAAAAGAAATTCTTGATATATATTATGATAACTCATTATTCTCACTTCATTATTATCTTCACCTTCTCTCTCCTCAAGCTCTCCCTCTTCAAATCCTAATCCTCCCCTCTCATGTGTTGAGTACAAGGATTAGTTAGACTAATTAAACCATAACCCTCACTCTGTATCACCTAGCTTCTTTGATTAGCACTTAAAGAAGGTTAGTTGCCTCAAGTTTAGAGGCTAAGCTTGGAGTAAAGCTCTCGGGTGGATCGTCTACTACTTCGAGAAGGCCGAGGAGGAGGAGGAGTTCGCAAAGACGAAGGACACGATTCGTTAGGTATAATCCCTAAACATAGTAGTATAGAACTTCTATGTTTCTTGTTAGTTATCGTTTAGCTTCGATTCGTGCGGTTAGTCGATGTTTAAGCAAAGAACAAGATCGTTTTTCATATTTCCGCCTCCCCGCAAGTCGTGGGGTGTTGTACATCGACTTACAGTGGTATCAGAGCCTCGCTAAACAATAAATAACTTACTTGCAAATTTGTATGAATTTCGAACGGAAAAAACGAAACCGGAAAAACCCGAAATCACAAGTTTCTGTCGAATTTTAAATGAAGTCCAAAAATTTTTCAGGGAGGTTCAGAAAGCATAAAAAGACAGTAGAAGAACACCCAAGAAATTTGGGCCCCTGAATCTCCTAAAGCGCTGCGGAACCGCGGCGGATCGCACCGATCCGCCGCGCTTCCGCCGCCGAGTTGGCGATTCAGGAACCCAATTTTCCTGTGTTGCTTCTCTGTGATATTTGGTATTTTCTGGAAGTTTTTATTTTTGCTCAGGTTTCAGATTTACAGAGAAGTATTGGAGCAAAATTAAAAGTGTTTAATCGATCGAAATTATACAGTATTTTCTTGTTGGATTATATCTGTGTTTGTATAATGTGTTCGTAAACCTCCCCTAACTGCTAGTATGTCGGTTGGCAGGGGGTTGCACATTTCTGTAATGGATTTTTACTGTTTGTGGATATGAACTGTGTTGGACTGTTGTGATGTATAGCCGGGGTTATGTGATGGGTTATTATTTAATTCATTTGATGTAAATGTAATTTGTTGTAATATTATTTTGCGGGGCACATCCAGGTTGCGGTTGTAGCCACCGTTGTATTATTTCATTTTACTGTTTTTGCTCCTAGGACAGACCCAAGGTGGGGTGCACAAACTGCCGGGCGGGTATTTTGCCGTACCCGTTGGGGTCTTGGGTGGGGTAATGGATATTCATCACAACTGTGTAATCCGTCTTTTGTCGCAGGCTCAAAACAAACACGGATTACTTGCAAATCCAATAAAGTTCATCTGTGATCTGGAATGCCTATTATTGCGTCTGACGAATGTACAATATCTATATATGATAGCTATTTAGACGTCACTTATGTTTTACACCCGCGCTAGCCCAGCCCCCGCTCTGTCGTTAGTTAAGTAACCTAACGGGTGATGACGGGACCCCGTGGCGAATGCGGATGGCATAAGAGGACGTTGTATTTTCGTTGTTTTCTGCGATGATAGGTTAATGATGGTACGCATTATTTATAATGCAAAGAAAATAAACCAAAAGTTTAATCGTTGGAACAATTTAAAAGAAACCACTCGGTTAATTTTAAAAATAGATATTTTTAAATACGGAGCTTTAACCACTCCTTTTAAAAGCTATCAGGTTCCTTCGGTTATATCAAGTTCACTACGTTCACGGTTTCGCCAAAACCATTCGTAGCCCTCCGTCATTTCATCTGGGTATTCAGTAGTATTCAAGCTATGTATTTTGACCAACGCCAAGGCATAGTGTTTGGTAGCTGCTGGGTATTCATTTGTTGCATAGATAGATGAGTTAGTTTGGGACAGTCGTATGATCATTTTGGCCAACGTCAAGGATATGTACGGATGGGTTCAAATTAACAAGATAATGATGGGTAGAACTTGACATGTGACTTATGATATTTTGACCAACGCCAAGGTCATAAGAACATGGGGCAAAAATATATATCGGGAATTTCTAAAGAAACTGAAATTTGCAAAGAGATGCATACCATTTGGAGTTTGATGAATGTTGGTAGGATTCCTTCAACATTATCATACGATGATATTTGGATCCCGATCCTACTGTGAGTATATGCTACTTATCAGGAGATTCGTCACTTAACGATCAATGCTATAAACCAAGTAGGTGTCAAGAAAGGTGTCAGCGGGGTTACGCCCCCAGAGAAAAGAGGTTATTTAATTAAGGAACTTCGCGAAAGCGTTGGAAAACCTCCCTCGAAGTATCGACACTGGCCTGGCTGAACGGTTAAGCAAGTATTGTACGGTGAGAATAGTCCTGGCTAATTCTTCTTTTATGGTTTGAGGAAGGATTCGAGAAACAGTGGGAGCCATCCAGTTTAGATAAACTAAAAACCACTCTAAACTTGCAAGAGCATCATGCTAAAGAGTTTTCTTCTCTCTCTCCTAATTGCAGCGACCCTGAAAATGACTGGACTTAAGTTACTTTTAGAGAAAAATATACTGACAGGGCCAAACTATAAAGATTGGCTGCGGAATGTCAAAATGGCTTTGACCTATGACAAATTGGGGTACGTCCTCACCGCTACGGCACCTGCTGTCCCTGGTCCCAAATCCAGCAATGCGGATAAGGAAATCCGCAAAACCTGGGATTTAGATTGCGCGAAAGCCAAGTGCATCGTGCTTGCCTCAATGAACAATGAACATCAGAGGAGGCACGAGGATATGAACCTAGATGGCATATTTCTCCATACAAAGGAACTTTATGGAGAGCAATCTCGTATAGCAAGATACGAAACCTCTAAGAACTTGTTTCGAGTGAGGTTGGCTGTCGGGTCATCAGTAGGAGAACATGTCCTAAAGATGATCGGCTATATTGAAGAGCTCGCAGACCTTGGGACGACTTTGGATAATGAGCTCTATACAGACCTTATTCTCCAGTCCCTTCCTCACACCTACGCCCAGTTTATCCTGAACTTCAACCTTCAAAGAAAAGAAGTTGAACTTCCGGAACTCCTGAACATGTTAAGGAGTGCAGAGGGCACCTTGCAGAAAGCAAGGGAAACACCCGCTATGTTTGTTAGCGGTGCATCTTCTTCCGGGTCCAAGGCTAAGGCCAAAGGAAGGAAGAAGAAGGCCGCCACCAAACCTAGAGGAGGTGTTAGTAAGGTGGGAGGGAAGGGAAAGAAAAAGTTTGCGGTACCGGTAGTTGGCCAGGATGAGTGCTTCCATTCTCACAGGAAAGGGCACTGGAAGAAGGATTGCAAGGCGTGGAACGCCAAGAACCAGGAACTGAAGCAAGCTGTGGCTTCGACTTCAGGTGTGTTTGTAATTGAGAATTGTCTGTCGATCAACTCTACTTCCTGGGTATTGGATACCGGATCAGGATCTCATATTTGCAATTCATTGCAGGCACTGAGAAACCGTAGAGTGCTGAAGGAAGGTGATATGACCCTAAAGGTTGCTAACGGAGCTAGCGTGGGAGCTGCGTCCGTCGGGGATTATCACCAAGGATTGACGAGTGGACACATTTTGGTTTTACATAACTGTTTTTTTGTACCAAGCTTAACGTGTAATATCATATCAGTTTCTTTGTTGTCAAATAAAGGTTATGATTTCACGTTTGTAAGAGATGTTGTTAACATCCACCTTAATCATGGTTTGATTGGGTCCGGTACACTAAATAACGGTATATATGTTTTAAACCAACTCCAAATTTTCAATGTCCAGAACACACTTAAAAGAAAGTCTCCAGATTTAAATAAAGCTTTCTTATGGCATTGTAGACCGGGTCACATCAATGAGAGAAGGTTGACTAAGTTGCATAGAGAAGGATATTTAGACTCATTCGAATATCAACCTTATGACACTTGTCAATCTTATCTCAAAGGAAAGATGACAAAGACTCCATTTACTGGACAAGGAGTAAGAGCGAGCGAGCTCTTAGGACTCATACACATCGATGTATGCGGTCCAATGTCTACACATGCAAGAGGTGGTTTTTCCTATTTCATTACTTTCACGGATGATTACTCAAGGTACGGATTCATTTATCTGATGAAACATAAATCCGAGGCTTTTGAGAAATTCCAAGAGTATAAGAATGAAGTAGAAAACCAAACCGGCAAAAGTATCAAGACACTTAGATCTGATCGAGGTGGTGAATACTTGAGTGCCGAGTTCCTAGGTTACCTAAAAGAGAAAGGAATTCTCTCCCAGCTTACTCCTCCATACACTCAACAGCATAATGGTGTATCGGAGAGACGGAATCGAACCCTATTGGATATGGTACGATCCATGATGAGTAATGCTGAGTTACCGCGATCTTTCTGGGGTTATGCGCTAGAATCAACGGCATATCTTTTGAACATGGTTCCTACCAAGACTGTGCCTACCACGCCATATCAGATGTGGAGTGGGAAGAAACCCTATCTTCAGTATCTGAAAATATGGGGATGTCCAGCTTTTGTTAAAAAGCAGCATGTGGACAAGCTCGAGGCACGATCAGTAAAGTGTCAGTTTGTGGGATATCCAAAGAACTCCAAGGGGTATCTATTCTATTACGCAGAGGAACAAAAGGTGTTTGTTTCTCGTAATGCCCATTTTCTAGAATATCAGTTTTTAGAAAAGGAATTAAGTGGGAGCGAAATAGAACTGGAAGAAATTCCAGAACCACAAACTGCTACTGAAAGTTTGGTAGAACCGATAGTTCAAGAAGAACAGGACATTCCCGCACCCCTCCGCAGGAGTAGTAGGCCGTCTCATCCGCCTGAGAGATACTACGGTTTTCTCATAGATGGGGATAGAGAGGATTGCATCATAGATGATGATGAACCTACTGACTTCCAGCAGGCCATCCAGAGCGGCAACTCGGTACGATGGCTAGATGCAATGCGGACCGAAATGGAGTCCATGTACACCAACAAAGTATGGACTTTGGACTTTGCTCCAGATGGGGTAAAACCCATAGGATGCAAATGGATCTTCAAGAAAAAGATTGGTGTAGATGGACAGGTAGAAACCTATAAGGCTAGACTTGTTGCAAAGGGTTTTCGTCAAACACCTGGTTTGGACTATGACGAAACTTTTTCTCCAGTGGCTATGCTCAAATCCATTCGGGTCCTTCTTGCTATTGCTGCCTTCCATGATTATGAAATCTGGCAGATGGACATAAAGACGGCTTTTCTGAATGGAAATTTTGAAGAGTGCGTCTATATGGATCAGCCAGAGGGTTTCAATCAGAGTGGGAGCAGCGGGAAAGTATGCAAGCTGCTTAAGTCCATTTATGGACTAAAGCAGGCATCGCGGAGTTGGAACATCTGTTTTGATGAGACAGTCAAAGAATATGACTTTATCAAAAATCCAGATGAACCGTGTATATATAGTAAAGTTGTAGCCAGAAGTGTCGTATTCCTCGTCTTGTACGTGGATGACATTCTATTGATAGGAAATGACATTCCTATGCTACAATCTGTCAAATGATTCTTGTCACACAAGTTCTCCATGAAAGACCTGGGTGATGCCTCTTACATTCTGGGGATCCGGATCTATCGTGATAGATCCAAGAGGATGTTGGGACTTTCGCAGTCCAGGTATATCGACACTGTAATGAAAAGATTCAGTATGGAAGATTCTAAGCGCGGTAATCTACCGGCTTGTCACGGAATCACCCTCTCCAAAGAAATGTCTCCCAAGACTGATTTGGAAAGGGAACGCAAGTCTATTATACCCTACGCTTCTGCGGTAGGCTCTATAATGTATGCGATGTTGTGCACCAGACCAGATGTAGCTTACGCACTGAGCGTGGTAAGCCGGTATCAGTCAGACCCAGGGAAGAAGCACTGGATAGCAGTAAAGAACATTCTCAAGTACCTGAGAAGGACTAAGGTGATGTTCTTGGTTTACGGCGGAAAAGACCTCAGGTTGGAGGCCTTTGCTGATTCCGACTTCCAGAGTGATAAGGACGATTCCAAGTCCATGTCGGGTTATGTCTTTACCCTCAATGGAGGGGCGGTGTGCTGGAAGAGCTCCAAGCAGGACACCGTTGCTGACTCAACGATGGAAGCGAAGTATATAGCTGCTTGCGATGCCGCAAAAGATGCAGTCTGGATGAAGAAGTTCCTAACAGAACTTCCGGTGGTTCCTACCATAGTTGATCCAATACCTCTGTATTGCGACAACAACGGAGCTATAGCTTTAGCGAAGGAACCAAGGTCCCATCAGAAGTCCAGACACATCTTAAGGCGGTATCACCTGATCAGGGAGATCATTGATCGTCAGGAGATCGAGGTTCGGAGAGTTGCTTCTGAAGAGAACATTGCTGATCCATTCACGAAGGCCCTACCTCAGATTCAGTTCGAGAGGCTACTCGAGATCATCGGTCTTCGATACGCCAGTACATGGCCCTAGTGCAAGTGGGAGATTGTTAGTGTTTATGCCCTAGAAGTCCATTACTGTATCATACTAGTTTGTATATTACTTAATGGAAGCTTGGGATATTCACATGTATATAACAGTCTTGCTAAACATGGTAGTATGCTACTTGGTTTTTTCTATCTTAATATGTGAGTATACGTATTGATAGAGCTCTTAGGATCTTGCTTGACTACCAGCGTTGTGATGGCAGTCACACTAGTGGGGGCTGGGTAGTCTACAAGCACATCCTTATTCAGGTCCCTAGTCGTTGGATTATCGAGACAGGGCATCGATACTCCGGAGTAGACTGGTGTGTACGCTTCTCATCCCAGTTGGGGAGATGGTCTGTCCCATAGCCGTCAGTACGTCGTACTGGAGATAGTATGCAGGTGCTCGTTAGGTTACGGGTACACCGGACAGGACTCACAGGGAACTGTTGGATGGTTTTATACCAGTCGTCAGTGAACAGTTCCCAGGTGACATGAGTACAGCATAGTCCGCAGACTTGACACTGCTACTTCGCCTCGAGTGTGTCCCACTGTTCTTAGATTGCTACCCTACCACGGCTCAAAGGAGTCGTGCAAACAGGTAGCAGTTGGGTGCAGTCCCGAGCACTTGGAAGCAGTGGCGGTTAGACAGGATTCGTCTCTCCCGGTATTGGGGATTGATATCGCGCTGTGTCAGAGAGCCATTACGCAAAGTCCCTGGCCAGGGCAAGTGAGATTTGCTGGTAGGTTCCAGTAGTTTCTCAGGGTGTAATGGGCTTCGCTCCGACATGACTTATACCGCTATTAGGGGACTGACGCTTGCCGCCCCCCTAGGCCCGATATGCGATAGTCTTAGACGAACGGACCAGACTGTACGGAGATTGTCACATCAGACTCAGTAGGAGTTCAGATGGGTTTCCTCATCGGCCTTCTTATCGACATCTACCTGGGGACCGTTACGTACAGCTAGTGCCGCTTGCGGTCTGTGGTTAAACCCACTGCCAGCGTAGTAGTCGAGTCTCTAGAGTCCCACACAGAGAGTTTCCCTACTCCAGGCGAAACGATATAGAGGTCGTATGGTTTTACGACAAGAATTCGGACGCATACGTGTGTTTACGCACGTACGACTTTCGGACAGTTTTTACCAGTCGGCTTTGGTTTAAGCCAGTTACTGGTATCCGGTTATTGGATTTATACAGTCTAAAGTTTTTCCGTATTTTTGCGGAAAGGAGGGGCGTTCTCGTAATTATGCGAGAAGCTTCTAGAAGATGGTGACTAAGGAGGTTTAGGTGGCATATACAATGAATGTGATTAGTGAGTCATATGGATGATTCATCCATGTCATTAATGCATCATAAATGCTTAATGACTCATGGATGTGAATCATCACTAGATATTATCAAGCATGGTTGTTAAATTCATTTCTTTTCTTTTCTTGATAAAAAGAAATGCTTGATATATATTATGATAACTCATTATTCTCACTTCATTATTATCTTTACCTTCTCTCTCCTCAAGCTCTCCCTCTTCAAACCCTAATCCTCCCCTCTCATGTGTTGAGTACAAGAATTAGTTAGACTAATTAAACCATAACCCTCACTCTATATCACCTAGCTTCTTTGATTAGCACTTAAAGAAGGTTAGTTGCCTCAAGTTTAGAGGCTAAGCTTGGAGTAAAGCTCTCGGGTGGATCGTCTACTACTTCGAGAAGGCCGAGGAGGAGGAGGAGTTCGCAAAGACGAAGGACACGATTCGTTAGGTATAATCCCTAAACATAGTAGTATAGAACTTCTATGTTTCTTGTTAGTTATCGTTTAGCTTCGATTCGTGCGGTTAGTCGATGTTTAAGCAAAGAACAAGATCGTTTTTCATATTTCCGCCTCCCCGCAAGTCGTGGGGTGTTGTACATCGACTTACATATTGCATACTGATTGTCATATTATTATTGCTTCATGTATTAGTTGTACCTGCTAGTGTACTTTTCATGATTATTGCATTCATATGACCTGTTATTACTATTAAATTGCATATGTTAGATTCACGCTGTACGTGCATACTTGCGATTACCTGCATATGTTATTTACTATTCACGAGTTGGCAACTCACTCCCATTGTGCCACAGTTATTTTTGCAGGGTGTTCCGAGAATAGTCGAGGCTGGCTATTCATCAATCTGATCATCTTTTGCTGCGGATACCGCTTCAGCTCATAGTGTGCAGTTTTGCTTAGGTGGGTTTTGTGGTTATCCGTATTGTTGTATTTTATATTCGTTGTATCCTTGTACTCTCCATCTACTATTATTTTTTTTGACTTAGAGACTTGGTGAGGACGATATTGTATATTATTTGTGACTTGTTTGTCTTTTATACAGCTTTCTTTCTATCGTCTTTTATTTCTTTGCTACGACGTCGCATATTGTTGGGGTGGTTGTTTTCCGCCTTTGGGCGTGTATTTGCTCCCGTTTGGGGATGCTTTATTTATATTTATGTTGTACCCATTTTTGGGGCTAGTTTTTACAAAGGAGGTGCAGCTAAAATTTTAAAGAAAGAAAAGTTAGACTTTTAAAGAATTTGGGTTGTGATTTCAAATGTTTCAAAACTTCTATTATCTTTTCTTGTCTTTTTTTATGGTTTAGATTTCTGGGTTTTGGCTTTCTTTTACTGCGTTACGTCTGTAGGCGTTGCGTAGTATTAGGGCCGTCACGTGCCAATTTCGGGTCGTGACAAAGTTGGTATCAGAGCGCTAGGTTTTACCTTTCGGAGTGTAGGATGACCATGGTATGATGTGTTGGATATAGGTATGCCCTAAAGGCCATTATGTGATAGTGGATGTATTTATACATGTATATCTATATATTCAGTGTGCATTCTTTCTCGACATGATAGTATGCTATCTGGTTCTTCTTTATCTGACATGTTGATTTGATCATGCTTTTATTCATTCATACATGTTGATAAAGCCCTGAGGATATAGGCTTGACTACTGTGATTATGATGGAGATCATACTAGTGGGACATCTGTAGTTTATAAGCATATCCTGGAATGTCCCTAGTCGTAGGTGTATCAAGACGGGGCATCGATATACCAGAGTAGACTAGCGTATAGGATACTAGACCCATATGATGGGCGATGGATGTTCCCACATTCATTGATGTATGACATCGAGATCGTATACGGGTGCTCAGTGGTGACTGGGTACACTGGACGGACTTGCCGAGAACTCCTATATGGAATTATATCTATCGTCGGATAGCAGTTCTCAGGTGACACTGGTGCAGGTTAGTCTGTAGACCTGAGATCGTCATAGAGTCTTGTGTGTTCTCCCACTGTACTTTGATTACCACCCTACCACGGCTCTACTGAGTCGTGCAAACAGATGGCCGTTGGGTACAGTCCCGAGACATACGAAGGCAATGAGCGATAGGAGGGGTTTCGTCTCTCTCGGTATTGGGAGTTGATGCTGTGTTGTGCTCGACTGGCTATATCAGTAAGTCCCTGGCCAGGGCTGTTGGGATTTGCTGATAAGTGTTATCAGTAGTTTCTCGATCTGTTATAGACCTTTTATCGGCACGACTTATTGAGTTATTGGGGTCGACGTTACCATCCCTAGACTCGATATGCAGCATATCCGACGAAGAGACCGGACTGTACGGTAGTGTTGCCGGTTGGCTCGACGGGAGTTGTAGCAGGTTCGCTTGTTCTCTTCTGATCGTTCAATACCCGGGTGGCCGTTACGTTTAGCTGACCGCTTGCGGCTTGGGGGTGCTTGATATGATCATCACCCACTGCCGGCGTATTGACGAGTCTTAGAGTCCCACAAAGGAGTTACCTAGTCCAGGCGAAACGTTGTGGTGCGCATATGCGATATGCGCGTGGACCCGGTTAAAATGCGCGTATGAGATACCGTATATTAATCGGGCAGCTTGCTTTTGGTCGGGTCGTATGTGATATGACCGGGTTGATAAATCAAGTGTTGATTTATCATTTAACCATTATTTTCTCACTAGAAATCCTTTCTCGTCTTTTTGGATGTATGCATGCATGTATGCATCCATTCTTGTTCATGCACATATGGATGTGCATGCACACATACATACATACATCTTCATATCATGGTTGTATATATATAGAAAATGGTGGCAATATAAGACTCACACCTTGTGTTTATATATGGATTTTTATTTGTATTTGTGTTAAAACAAAAGAAAAAGAAAAAGGATAATTCATGGTTAAGTTTCTACACTCTTCTTTGAACTAACCTTGCTCACCCACTTTTTAACCATGGGTTATTTTTCCTTTTGTGTTTTAACTCAAGTACAATAATATCTTTATTATGTAACCATGGTTTGAGATGAAGAATGGAAAATATATATACATATATTTTCTATTTTTCATAAGTGATTATCATTCTCTTGATATTTTCTAAAAGCCATCATCTTCTTCCTCCTTGCTCTTTTGCTCTCTAGATTTCTCAAGTGAGCAAAACACTCACCAAGTTAGGATTTTGAAGTGAGAAAAGTAACCACAACATCATTCTACACTAGTCTTGCCCATTGATGGAGAGTGTTAGGTTCCATTTTCTTTTCTTGATCTTGCGAAGTTACAAGCTTGGACAAAGCGGACTCCGGGTGGATCATCGTGGACCTAGAGGAGTTCAAGCGGACCTTTTCCAAACCCCAAGTCGCCGAGGAGTCTAGTGTATGGAGTTACAAAGGTTGTACTCTCAAAACCCTAGCTTTATCTACTTGTGATGATGTGTTGTTTTAGAAACCCTAAAATTCTAGTGATGATTCTTTGCATGTTCACTTAGCACCTTAAAAATTTAATTTTGAGACATGTGATGCTTGCAAACCCTTCATGAGGTGCTAGGTAAACCTAACATTGGTATCAGAGCCAACCTAGAACTTTAGGCGTCGCTTTAACGAAGTTAAAACTCCGATCGAACCGAAAAATACGGATTTTTAGCACTCTCTGGACAATTTTTCAAAACTGTTATTTTTCAGAATTAAAAATATGTAAAAAATTCAGCAGGAAATTCTAAGAACAACTGTAGAAAACAAAGCCCTAATGCTTTAATCCCACCGCGGAACCGCGGCCAAAGCTTGCTTAGGCCGCGGCCCCTCGGCCGTACAGATGCATTAAGCCCTCGTTTTTGTACAGTGATCCTTATACCTGCTTGTATACATTTTTGGGTATTTTTAATCTGGTTTCAGTGATATATGTTCTGGAGATTGTTTTAGATTTGGTGATTCGATCGGAATTTTAATCTCGTGCCTTTTTCCGGGTAATTTAGAAAGTGTTGAAATGTTCGAACGAGTATCATTAACTCACCTTTTCACGGGGTTTAAATCTTTCGGAAATATGTGCAAGTTTTTTTTTTTTGTGGTGGACCCTCTAGAAGACAACAAACCTTAACTCGATTATATGACCGTCTTGAATTGCCTTTTGAACCTTAGGGTTTGAGGCAGTACGGCGTGCCATATGTGAGGCGTTGGCTTGACCCTTCTACGGCTGGACCGCTGCTACTGTGACACATTCCGAGTTTTTGAACTCCGCTCAAGTGTTGAGCTTTGGGAAATTTTGGGTATTTGATCACTCGTTCGAAAACTTTAATACTGTCTAATTATCTGGAATGTGATGCAATATATGGAATTCATATAGTTGGACATGAAATACGAAATATGCGATATTTCGCATTTACGATGTCTAAAGAGAATGTGGATTCCAAATATTGCAGTTTTACACTTTCTTTTCTGTGACCGTAAGTGTAGTAAGTTGCTTATCGCCGGTTTCGTTGCTATACATCAACGACAATCGGGGGACGCATACTTACTTACGTTGATGATATATGATATTATATGTTGCTGAGATATGATGTGCAGGATTATCGCGATTGAATAGCCGGGGGGTTTTATGTGAGATGAGAGTTTTATTTTTCATTCATGTAAAATTCAAATGTAATGTAATATTCTTTTATTTAGGGCACTTCCGGGTTGAGGTTGATGTCACCAGTGTTGTATATTATTTACTTTTCCTCATTAGGATAAACCTAAGGAGGGGAGCACAAGTGACCGGGTTCTGGGCTTCAGTGGGAGGCCATCTCGAGGAGTCGAGACCGGGTCTCCTAAACTCCAGGATTGGTAGGGTCGCTTGCCGCTCTCGTAGGGGTCTAGGGGTGTGGGCTTGGCTATTCATCGCGATTGTGGAATCTGTATTTTCTATTGTTGGCTAAATACTAAATACGGACGTCCTAGTATATCCCACATTATATATATGTTTCTGCTGCCTGTGTTCTGTGATATCCGAGACGAATGATATATTATATATGAGATATATAGTAGACGTTGCTTATGTTTTACACCCACGCTAGTCCCGTCCCGGTATGCCGTTAGTTAAGTAACCTAACGGTGCATAACGGAACATTGCGGCGAATGCGGATGGCATAAGCGTACGTGTTATTTTCGTTTCTTTTCTGTGATTGGCTTAAGGACTTAAATGATGGGACTGCATTAATATGATTAATGTAAAGAAAATAAACCTAAAAAGATGTTGTAGAATCGGATTTGAAAACCACTCGGCTCTTTATGAAAAAGCTACTTTTCAAAACTGCGGAGCACAAGCCACTCCTTTTGAAAACCATTTGATTCTACGACGATATCAAGTTCAAAGCGTTAAAGATTTTCTTAAAAATCATCCGCAACCCTCCATCATTTTAGGAAGTAGAGTACTTAGTATTCGTGCTACGTTTGTTGACTTTAGTTAAGGCGTAGTGTACGGTAGCTAAGTGATGTCTTCCTACACTGCATATGATGCAGATTAATTAGGACATTCATACGACTTTGTTGACCATAGTTAAGGGTCATATGGGTGGGTCTAATTAATCAAGAAATGACGGGTAGAACTTGACTGGTGCTTATGATTTGTTGATCAGAGTTAAGGTCATAAGTGCTAGGGGTAAAAACCACATCGGGAATTTCAAGTGTTGAGATTTGCAATGAGATTGCATACCTTCCATATGATGGTTGAATCCCGATCCCACTGTGGGCAATAGTTGCTCCCAAGAGAGTTTTGCAGTTTACAATTAGCTAACTCATTAGGTGTCTAGAAAGGTGTTAACGGGGCTACGCCTCTGGGAAAACGAGGTTTACTTTAATTAGGTCCGTACGAAAGCACGGGGAACCTCCCTCAAGTACCGACACTGGCCTGGCTGAACGGTTAGCGAAGTTGTAGACTGTAATTAATCCTGGCTAATTTTCTTTTTAAGGTTTGAAAGAAAAACTTGATTAAAGCAGTGGGAGATATCGATTAGACAAGATAATAACCAATCTGATCTTTGCAAGAGCTTTCGCTGAGTGTATTCTTTTCTCTCTCTTAATGGCAGATACCAATGACTGGACTCAAGCTTTTACTAGATAAAAACAAACTGAATGGGACCAATTATAAAGACTGGCTGAGGAATCTGAAAATTGCCATGACTTATGATAAAGTATCATATGTCCTCACGGCTTCAGCCCCGCCCGTCCCAGGTCTAAAATCCTCAGTTGCGGACAAAAAAGTCCGCAAGACATGGGAAGCTGACTGTGCCACGGAAAAATGCCTCGCGCTTGCATCGATGGACAACACACATCAAAAGCAGCACGAGAATATGGACATTCATGACATATTCCTCCATACAAAGGAGTTGTATGGAGAGCAATCCCGCGTATTACGATACGAAGAATCAAAGAAATTGTTTCAGATGCGAATGGCCCCTGGCTCATCGGTAGGAGACCATGTTCTGAAGATGATAGCTCTCATAGAAGAGCTTGAGGACCTTGGATGGACGATGGACGACGAACAATATACGGATATTATTCTACAGTCCCTCCCCTCCACTTTTGCTCAGTTCATAGTTAACTTCAACATGCACAACATGGAGAGGGAACTACCTGAACTCCTTAATATGTTAAGGAGTGCAGAGAGCACACTGAAATCAGTGAAAACTCCCGTTATGACTGTTGGACAATCTTCCTCTTCTCGTCCAAAGTCTAAGGCCAAGGGAAAGAAAAAGAAGAAGCCCACCAATCCTAAGGGTGGAGTTAAAAAGGTGAAGGGAAAGGAAAAGTCCAAAGCTGGAGACTCGGGGAAAGGGGAATGTTTTCATTGCCACAAAACAGGACATTGGAAGCGCAACTGTACGGAGTACTTGAATCTCAAGAAGAAGCATGGGGATGCTTCCTCTTCAGGTGTGTTTGTGACAGAAAACTGTTTTTCAATAAACTCTGCTTCCTGGGTATTAGATACCGGTTCAGGTTCTCACATTTGCAATTCTATGCAGGGGCTGAGAAATAGCAAAGTTTTGAAGACAGGTGACTATACTCTCCGCGTTGGAAATGGTTCCAATGTACATACAGTCGCAATGGGAGAGTATCACTTAGGGTTGCCATCTGGGTGTATATTGGTTTTGAACCCATGTTATTTTATACCAAGTATGCTTTGTAATATAATATCTGTTTCTTTGTTAGACAATGAAGGATATAATTTTGTATTGCAGAACAATGTTATGAATATTCACCTGAATCAAATGTTGGTTGGGTATGGTACACTTAATAATGGGATATACGTTCTAAATCAACACACAGTTTTCAGCATACAGCACACTAATAAAAGAAAACTTTCAGAAATAAATGAAGCTTTTCTTTGGCACTGTAGACTTGGTCATATTAACGAAACAAGACTAAACAAGTTACACAAAGATGGATATTTAAACCCTTTTGAATATAAATCTTATGCGACTTGCCAGTCTTGTATCAAGGGTAAAAAGACCAAAACTCCGTTTACCGGACACGGAGAAAGAGCTACCGAGCTCCTAGGACTCATACATAATGATGTATGTGGGCCGATGTCTACACAGGTTAGAGGCGGTTTTTCATACTTCATTACGTTCACTGACGATTTTTCAACATTCGGTCATGTATTTTAATTAAAGCACAAGTCCGAAGCTTTCAAGAAATTCACTGAATATAAACAAGAAATAGAAAAACAAACCGGCTTGAGTATCAAGATTCTTCGATCAGATCAAGGTGGGGAGTACCTCACTACAGAATTCGCAAACTTCCTAAAAGAGAATGGGATTTTCTCTCAGCTCACTCCTCCTTACACACCACAGCATAACGGTGTGTCTGAACGACGGAATCGGACCCTATTAGATATGGTCCGTTCCATGATGAGTGATGCTGAGTTACCTGTCTCATTTTGGGGGCATGCATTGGAGACTGCAGCGTTTCTTTTGAACAGGGTTCCAACCAAAACCGTGTCTACCACGCCATATGAGATATGGCATGGGAAGAGACCATCTCTTAAGAGAATTAAGATTTGTGGTTGCCCGGCCTATGTTAAAAAGCAAAATCCGGAAAAACTCGAGGCACGGTCAGTCATGTGTAACTTTGTGGGATATCCTCTTATGGATATTTATTCTACCACAAGGAGGAACAAAAGGTGTTTGTTTCTCAGTATGCCACATTCTTAGAAAAAAAGTTTTTCACAGATAATGATGATGGCAAGGTGGTGGATCTAGAAGAGGTTCTAGAGACACAAACTACAAATGACGACTTGGTTGAACCGGCTGTTGCAATAGAAACTGAGGAACCTCGGCCACTCCGTAGGTCTGGTAGGACTTCTCGCCCACCGGAGAGGTACTACGGTTTCTTCATTGATGGTGATATAGAAGACTGCATCATGGAGGATGATGACCCTACAGTTTTCAGCAAGCTATCACGAGTGGTGACTTTGTGAAGTGGCTGGATGCCATGAGATCCGAAATGGAGTCTATGTACACCAACAAAGTATGGACTTTAGACGTTGTACCCCCTGGGGTAAAACCTGTAGGGTGCAAATGGATCTTTAAAAGAATGATTGGTGTAGATGGGCAGGTAAAGACCTATAAGGCAAGACTTGTGGCAAAGGGCTTTCGTCAAAGACCAGGTTTGGACTATGACGAGACTTTTTTGCCCGTATCCATGCTTAAATCCATTCGGATCCTACTTGCTATTGCTGCTCACTACGACTATGAAATCTGGCAGATGGACGTTAAAACGGCATTTCTAAATAGGGATTTAGAAGAATGTGTTTATATGGATCAGCCGAAGGGCTTCATTGACAGTGGGAGCAGCGGGAAAGCATGTAGATTGCTTAAATCCATATATGGGTTAAAGTAGGCATCACGGAGTTGGAACATCTGTTTCGATGATGTTATCAAAGAGTTTGATTTCATCAAAAAATCCAGATGAACCTTGTGTTTATAAGAAGGCTGTAGGGAGAGCTGTCGCATTCCTCGTATTGTACGTAGATGACATTCTTCTGATAGGAAATGATATTCCTATGCTACAGTCGGTCAAATCTTTCTTATCACTAAGGTTCTCCATGAAGGACCTGGGTGATGCCATATACATTCTGGGCATAAGGATCTATAGGGATAGATCCAAGAGATTATTGGGATTGTCCCAAACCAGGTACATCAACACCATCCTAAAAAGGTTTAGTATGGAAGACTCCAAGCGGGGTGCCTTACCCGCTTGCCATGGGGTCACTCTCTCCAAGGACTCTTGTCCAAAGACCGATGAAGAGAGAGCTCGCATGAGCATTATACCCTATGCTTCGGCAGTAGGATCTATAATGTATGCGATGTTACGTACATGCCCAGAGGTAGCTTATGCACTTAGTGTTGTAAGCAGGTATCAATCCAACCCGGGGAGAATCACTGGATAGCTGTGAAGAACATTCTTAAGTACTTACGAAGGACTAAAAAATTGTTCTTGGTGTATGGTAATAGAGATCTCCAAATGGAGGCCTTTACCGATTCGAGCTTCCAGAGCGATAAGGACGACAGCAAATCTATCTCAGGGTTTGTATTTACCCTCAATGGAGGGGCGGTAAGTTGGAAGAGTTCCAAACAGGATACCGTTGCAGACTCTATGATGGAAGCTGAGTACATTGCTGCGAATGATGCCGCCAAGGAAGCCGTCTGGATGTGGAAGTTCGTCTCGGAGCTAGCAGTAGTTCCAACCATTATTGATCCAATACCATTGTACTGTGATAATAATGGGGCTATGGCGTTAGCCAAGGATCCCAGGTCCCATCAGCGATCCAGACACATCCTGAGGCGCTTTCATTTGATCCGGGAGATTGTAGATCGCCGCGAGATCGAGATTAAGAGAGTAGACACGAAGAATAACGCTGCGGATCCACTCACCAATGCCCTCCCTCAGCCGCAGCATGAGCGACTTTTTGAGATGTTGGGTATGAGATACGCTAATAACTGGCCTTAGTGCAAGTGGGAGATTGTTGGATATATGTATGCCCTAGAGGCCATTATGTGAAAGTGGATGTATTTATGCATGTATATATATATATATATATTCAGTGTGCATTCTTGCTCGACATGATAGTATGCTATCTGGTTCTTCTTTATCTGACATGTTGATTTGATTATGCTTTTATTCATTCATACATATTGATAAAGCCCTGAGGATATAGGCTTGACTACTGTGATTATGATGGAGATCATACTAGTGGGACATCTGTAGTTTATAAGCATATCCTAGAATGTCCCTAGTCGTAGGTGTATCGAGATGGGGCATCGATATACCAGAGTAGACTAGCGTATATGATACTAGACCCATATGATGGGCGATGGATGTTCCCACATTCATCGATGTTTGACATCGAGATCGTATACGGGTGCTCAGTGGTGACTGGGTACACTGGACGGACTCGCCGAGAACTCCTATATGGAATTATATCTATCGTCGGATAGCAGTTCTCAGGTGACACTGGTGCAGGTTAGTCTGTAGACCCGAGATCGTCATAGAGTCTTGTGTGTTCTCGCACTGTACTTTGATTACCACCCTACCACGGATCTACTGAGTCGTGCAAACAGGTGGCCATTGGGTACAGTCCCGAGACACACGAAGGCGATGAGTGATAGGAGGGGTTTCGTCTCTCCCGGTATTGGGAGTTGATGCTGTGCTGTGCTCGACTGGCTATATCAGTAAGTCCCTGGCCAGGGCTGTTGGGATTTGCTGATAAGTGTTATCAGTAGTTTCTCGATCTGTTATAGACCTTTCATCGGCACGACTTATTGAGTTATTGGGGTCGACGTTACCATCCCTAGACTCGATATGCCGCATATCTGACGAAGAGACCGGACTGTACGGTAGTGTTTCCGGTTGGCTCGACGGGAGTTGTAGCAGGTTCGCTTGTTCTCTTCTGATCGCTCAATACCCGGGTGGCCGTTACGTTTAGCTGACCGCTTGCGGCTTGGGGGTGCTTGATATGATCATCACCCACTGCCGGCGTATTGATGAGTCTTAGAGTCCCACAAAGGAGTTACCTAGTCCAGGCGAAACGTTGTGGTGCGCATATGCGATATGCGCGTGGACCCGGTTAAAATGCGCGTATGAGATACCGTATATTAATCGGGCGGCTTGCTTTCGGTCGGGTCGTATGTGATATGACCGGGTTGATAAATCAAGTGTTGATTTATCATTTAACCATTAGTTTCTCAATAGAAATCCTTTCTTATCTTTTTGGATGTATGCATTCATTCTTGTTCATGCACATATGGATGTGCATGCACACATACATACATACATCTTCATATCATGGTTGTATATATATAGAAAATGGTGGCAATATAAGACTCACACCTTGTGTTTATATATGGATTTTTATTTGTATTTGTGTTAAAACAAAAGAAAAAGAAAAAGGATAATTCATGGTTAAGTTTCTACACTCTTCTTTGAACTAACCTTGCTCACCCACTTTTTAACCATGGGTTCTTTTTCCTTTTGTGTTTTAACTCAAAAACAATAATATCTTTATTATGTAACCATGGTTTGAGATGAAGAATGGAAAATATATATACATATATTTTCTATTTTCATAAGTGATTATCATTCTCTTGATATTTTCTAAAAGCCATCATCTTCTTCCTCCTTTCTCTTTTGCTCTCTAGATTTCTCAAGTGAGCAAAACACTCACCAAGTTAGGATTTTGAAGTGAGAAAAGTAACCACAACATCATTCTACACTAGTCTTGCCTATTAGTGGAGAGTGTTAGCTTCCATTTTCTTTTCTTGATCTTGCGAAGTTACAAGCTTGGACAAAGCGGACTCCGGGTGGATCATCGTGGACCTAGAGGAGTTCAAGCGGACCTTTTCTAAACCCCAAGTAGCCGAGGAGTCTAGCGTAGGGAGCTACAATGGTTGTACTCTCAAAACCCTAGCTTTATCAACTTGTGATGATGTGTTGTTTTAGAAACCCTAAAATTCTAGTGATGATTCTTTGCATGTTCACTTAGCACCTTAAAAATTTAATTTTGAGACATGTGATACTTGCAAACCCTTCATGAGGTGCTAGGTAAACCTAACATGATGGAGTAGGTAGCTTAAGCAGAGTAACGTAGTTTGTGTATGTCTGCTGCATACTCACGATGCGGTACTCCACCTAAAGTGACCTAAGTACAATTGCTTGAAATTCCTTCCTTGATGATTTATATCCTTGTGATTCGATTTCTGTGTTCTTATCGAATCTTATTTCCATTTATAGCCTTGCCGCCGATGACTATAGAGACTCAGAGTGACGCAACGAGGGCCGAGGTCAGAGTTGGTTCGGGTGAGATGAGCACTGACCAGGATGGCACGCTAGTTGCACAGGTGCAGACGGATCCGCCTTCGACAGATCAGCTCGCTAGGCTTGTGGCAGAGATGCAGGACTTGCGCCAGACGATGAGCTCATTAGTTGAGACCGTTCGAGCGTAGCGACAGGAGGTTGTCACCCCTGTTACTCAGTTGTTCCTTGCGATCAACATGCAGCAGTCCGTCACCTACATAGCACCTGTAGATGCAGCCCCAGTTTACGAGAAACGTCTTCCAGAGACTTTGAGAGTTCTGGAACAATGGAGGAATCGTACTGGTGTACCAACCCAGAGACAGAGGCTTAGTCGTCGAGACAGATTTCTTGACCGTCGTGGGAGTAGCAGAGGCTTAGGACGTGGACAGTCGTTCAGCTCTCATCCCCATGAGGGTCAGCAGTCGTCACGTGGATGTTTCTGGTGCGGGAGCCTTCATCACCTCATCAGGGATTGTTCCTTAGCACTGCGTCAGGGTCGTATTCAGAGAGGTCGTGGACGCGGAAGGTTCGCTCAGAGGGGACGGGTTGGCAGAGGAATATTTCATCCAGTTGCGGGCAGGGAGCAGACACGAGAGTTTGCTTCTACTCATCGGGACGCGCGGGCGTCCAATGCAAAGTTTTCAGGTATCCTTAATTCTTATGTTTTTTATGTATTTGTTTGTTTTTCACACTTGTGCCGTGGTTGGGACAAGAGTTGTGTTAGGTAGATCAGCCGTTTGTTATGTTAATTTCTGTCAGCGATTCTTTTGTTGCGCGACACGTATTTCGGTCGTGTGCCAATCGGCTAGGAGATAGAAATTCGTCCGTCGTTTTGATCCTTCTGGAGATGTTGGATTTGGCGTTCTCCTGGTCACAGACTGGTTAGCTACGTGCTAGGCATCTGTGGACTACCGTGAGGAAACAGTCAGGTTTTGTTTTCCCGGCGAGTCAGTTCTTGTTGTGCAGGTGGATAGTTGTGCCGCCTCTCACAGCTTGAATTCAGCCTTTTTCGCTAGTCGGCTTTTGAGGAGATGTCGTGGATTCTTGGCGTTCATTCGTGATACCGTAGCCACAATTGGTTTGTTCGACCGGTTTTCCTTCGTGCGAGTGTTTCCCGACGTTGTTCCAGATGAGCCGGCGAAGCTTAAGGAGCTTAAGGATCAGCTGCAGAGTTGTTTGTTGGGGGGTTTGTGCGTCTGAGTGTTTCGCTTTTGGAAGCTCCTATTTCTGTTCGTCAAGGAGAAAGACGACCGATTGAGGTTGTATATTGATGGATCGTTAATTGAACCGGCTTACGGTGCGGATAGGTATCCTTTACCTCGCATTGACGATTTCTTCGATCAGCTCCAGAGTGCGGGACATTTTCTAAGTTTGTTCGGGATCAGGTCATCATTGTTGTGGGTTCAGAGTGATGACATTCCGAAGACTGCCTTGTGCGTGCTACGGGTTTTGTGTGTGTTGGTGTGTCATTGGACTCACCAATGCCCTAGCAGCTTTCATAGATATGATGAACCAGATTTCTTCAGGCCGTTCCTCGACCAGTTATTATTGTGTTAGTGACGATATTCTAGTCTATTTAATGTGTCTTGAGGGACAGGAGTAGCACTTGAGGATTTATTTTGCAGATACTGGGAGAGCCCTGGCGGTTTACTAGATTCTCGGAGAGTTTCTTCAGGCTTGTTTGTGTTGACTCCTAGGCCCATAGTTACGGGAGACGGTTTTCATATGGTTCGAGAAAGATTGAGGCCGTACAGCTTTGGCCCAGACTTGTGTGCAGGACGGAGGTCCGCAGATTTTTAGGCTTAGCAGGTTTTTACCACCGTTTCGTGCAGGATTGCTAGTGTAGTGCTGCACCGTTGACTGGAATGGATGGAAAGGAGGTTTCTTTTCTTTGGACTGAGGCATGTGTGCAGAGTTTCGGCAGTTGAAGACTCGGTTAACAACTGCTTCAGCTCTTTCTTTGTTTTCTGGTTCGGGCGACCTTGTTGTTTAACTGTGATATTTCGCGAGTGGGGCTCGATTTTGCGCTGATGTAGCACTATAGAGTCATCGCTTTTGCTTCCCTATATTTGGAGGAAGTATTAGCAGGATATTTGATTTTAAAGAATTTCTTGGTTAGGATATAAAAGGAAGTATCGAATCAATTGTTTCCCGATAACGGTTTCATTTGATCGATAACAGTATCTTGTGTCGGTATTTAGAAAATTGTATATAGAAATCACAACCAAAGAATTGTTTTGACCGCAATCAACTACGGTGTCAGTTGTAGATCGTAAGCGAGTGCGGATCGTCCATAGGGATTGTGCGATTTGTTTCAATGTTTGATTTGTTTGAATTGAAAAGTTAATTGCGAAGAAAAGAAAGCATGATTCAAGATTTATCAATTGTTTCAAGTGTCACTATTCTATTCAAGAATCAAGAAAATGATAAACAATCGAGAATCGGGTTTCGATGATATTTCCAATCAAATGTCAAGAATCTAAATGAGGCTCGTAGGAATCGATCGGATCTATAGACGTGATGTAATCTTAAGATATCGTGTTCTTGTCCTTCGAAGAATTGATACTAGATCGATGATGATCGACGAGAGTTAGGGCTTTCTCGTGAAACTAGGGTTTCATCATTTAACCCTTGTTATTTCGTCGATATCATTCACATTCTAGCCTCTAGCAATTTCAAGAAACGATCGTAACTCCCCAATTTCGAGCGATATCAATCAAGAAAGCATCACAACAAAATTGGGTCGTCGATTCTTGAACTTGCTAGGGTTTACAAAACTCGTAGGAATCAAGAATCGTTTTCAGATATATTACATCATCATTCTATTGATCGTCTCGACTCCTCGACGAGCGGAGTTTATTCACACATCATCACACGGAAAGTATTCAAGAATTGAAAAGATATCATGATGCAAGAATTTAAAGAAAACAAGATAAAAGAATATCACCTTTTATTTATATCAACAATTTGATTACAGTCGCTCAAGAACTACAAGAGAAAGAACTAAATTGTCGATCTGGCGTCGCTTTTCTCCGTGAGTCGTGGATCGGCTTGGACCACTTGCTCTGTTGAAGATCGGTTCCGCTCATAAAAGGTTGACGGGCTTCTTGCTTGATTTGGTACTCGGGATCTTGGCTTTTGATTGGATTTAGGGTTAGGGTTTCACACAAGCCTTCTCACTAGACTTGTGGAAGAAGATGAAGAATGAGGTAGATTGGCTACTAATGGAGGGATCTATCCCTCCTCTTTACATGTGAGCCTAGGGTCTTATTTATAGATCTCCCAAACCCTAGGTCTAGGTTTGAAATTACAATTCCCTCCAAAAGTTTGTTGAGGCTTCTAGAAGGTAGTTTGTTAGGAGCTAGCTTAGGCTTTAAGCTAGGATTGTTTAAGCTTAGAAACCCTAGTTTGCTGATCTGGCAGAAGTCTCTGGAGTCTTCTGGAACTTGAAGTACATTTCTGAACTGTAGGAGCTGAGGTAAGAATTCTGCAGCAAAATTGGATGGATGACGTGGCAAGGCTGCCGCGGAACCGCGGCGCAAGCCGGCCTCGGCCGCGGTTCCGCGGCCATGTGTTGGCTTCATGTCTTGGTTCTTCTGGTGTGGTCTTGGGCTAACATTTGGGGTTTTATCTGATGTGTTGATTGGTATTTTGCCCTTTGGATTGATACCAGAACTGAAATCATTGAGTTGGCGTAATGTTTGATCAGTACCATGTAAATTTTTGGCTCTTCTTCTGAGTTTTCCTGCATAGATCTCGAAACAAGTGTTGCGCAATATAGGGATGATGCGATGCCATGAACTGCGGTCAATTTCCCTTAAAGTGCCGGTTTAAAGGTCTAATATATGTAATCTGATATTTTGCGACAGTTTTGCTAATATGTGAAATATGAATACCGAACACTTCTAAATGAGTGCAAATGATAGGGAAATTGCCGGTTAGAAGATGCAATACTTTCGACTAATCAAATTCCCCCAAACTTAATTTCGATCGTCTCGAGCGAACTGTTTTATTAAAAAGAGAAGGAGAAAATAAAGAAAGAGAAAAACTAACTAGCACACTTTCGTAGGCAACACGATTGCACTGAGCACGTGCAACAAGCCTTTAAACCTCTAGGTGTCCCTAGTAGGAGTGTTGTCTCCTGAGGGTTTTCAGCGGATTGCACCCACAAAATCCAATAATAAAAGGAAGATCATGAATATTACATTTAAAGAAAAGAATTGTAAAAGAAAAGCCTTGAAAATTAGGGTTTCCAACTAAGCTAGCTTTTCGGTTGTCATGAGCCCTATCTTAATGGTCATGAAAAAATGTTAGAAATCACGTCCTCCCTCAATAAAACATCGTCTTATTTTTCATTCCTATCTTTCTTCCAAACACCGATCATATAACCCTGCGTGTGTAAAGGACATCCCTACACCCGGAGAATTCAATTCAAGATATCATACTCTTGCCCATCAGCCTCAGTACTTTTTAATTAATGAATATTTAGATGAGATTGCTCACACACTTTCATGCGACCGTTAATACTTCTGGAGGTACTAACCGACCGATTACTCCTGTGCTTGCTTGCTTGGTGTATTTTCCTCGTCTTGCACCAGCTTAGGCATAGCAGTGACTCCCAGACCAGTTGGCCTTAGGGCACTAGGTGAAGAGGCACCCTCGCTATACATTTTTATTGCCCTCGGTGATAACAAAACCAGTGTCCATTTTTCTCACCACTTTATATATTTTTTATTCACTTTTTCTTTTTTTTTTATTTCCTTCATACATCGGCTTTAAGACAAGAGCATTTCAAGGTATCCTCTACTATCCCAGGCTTCAAGACGTGTGTAAGTGCGAATAGCAGGGTAGCAACGTTCAAAATGTTTGGCTTCCAGAATAGAAACTATTTTTCAGACTTAGTTTTATCCTCAGATTAGTGACGTCCTTCATCTTACTAACCCTTGGGACAACGGCTCATAACTACTTATTACTAGTTCGTATAAGAACACTTCTAATTTTCTTAGTTTTCTTAAATTTTTCTAATCTCATGGGTTTTGAAATTTTTTAAATTTTTATAAATTTTTAAAAGAAATGTTTTGTGCTTATGCAGATGATATGCAAATGATGCAAAAATAAGCACAAACCTCCCCCAAACTTGATTTCAACAGTGTCCTCACTGTTGCCAATTGCTATACCTACAAAAACCTGTAAGCCTGTGGGGAATTATTAGTGGGGGAAAAATATATAAGCGAAGAACTTCCCCCAAACTTATTCTTTTCACTCACCTCCATCCAAAAGAATGATGCAGTAATATACATGATATGAAGGTGAGACGGAGGAATTTTAATCCAAATAAACTGGCTCTTGTAAGAACAAGAGCTCCTCCGTGGGGTCAGTAGGAAAATACGGCTTTAGTCTATGTCCATTTACTTTGAAAAATGTGCCATTTTTAATATTTTCTACTTCTACTGCCCCGTGCGGGTATACAGACCGCACAACAAAAGGTCCCTTCCATCGAGATCGAAGCTTACCCGCGTGAAGGTGTAATCGTGAATCATAAAGAAGGACTTGTTGACCAGGTGCAATGTTTTTCTCAAAATGTTTTTATCGTGAAAAACCTTAGTCCTATTCTTTACAATTACAGCGTTATCATAAGCTTCATCGCGGAGTTCGCTTAGCTCATTAAGTTGCAGCTTCCGAAAGTTGTAGGCTTCTTTTAGATCAAAGTTTATTTCCTCTATAGCCCACAATGCTTTATGCTCTATCTCGACGGGTAAGTGACATGCCTTCCCAAATACTATCCTATATGGAGACATCCCTAGGTCGGTTTTATATGCAGTTCTGAATGCCCAAAGAGCATCCGTCAGTTTGGTCGACTAGTCTTTTCTATTCTTAGCAACAGTCTTCTCCAGGATAAGTTTGATCTGTCTATTCGAAATTTCAGCCTGCCCGCTCGTTTAGGGATGATAGGGTGTAGAAAGTCGGTGGTTGATTGCGTATTTCCGCATCAGAGTCTCGAAAGATCCGTTGCAGAAATGTGTCCCATTATCGCTAATGATAGCACGTGGGTGTCCAAATCACGAAAAGATATTTTCTTTTACGAACTTAATGACAACTTTCTTGTCATTAGTGCGACATGGAATGGCTTCAACCCACTTTGAGACATAATCAACCGCCGGCAGTATGTACAAATTCCCAAAGGAGTTGGGAAAAGGACCCATAAAATCAATGCCCCAAACATCGAAGATTTCAACAACCAGAATGGGTTGCTGAGGCATTTCATTTCTCCGGGATATTCTACCCGTGTACTGACACTGTGTACAGGTTTTGCAATGCTCAAATGCGTCCTTGAATAAGGTCGGCCAATAAAATCCACATTGCAAAACCTTTTCCGCCATCTTTTTAGGACCGAAGTGACCCCCACAGGCCTGATCATGACAAAAAGAAAGAACGCTCTTGAACTCTTCTTTCGGGACACACCGGCGAATGATCTGATCAGGACAATATTTAAACAAATATGGATCATCCCAGTAAAAGTGTTTTACTTGGGATAGGAAACGGTATTTGTCCTGTTTTGACCAATCGCTCGGTATAAGTCCCGTGACAAGATAGTTCATAATATCCCTGAACCATGGTTCAGCGGATACGTTCAAGAGTTGTTCATCAGGGAACGAATCATTGATCGGCAGGGTCACAGGGGAAGAAATGATGCGTGAAAGATGGTCGGCTACGACGTTTTCACATCCTTTCTTATCTTTGATAACAAGATCAAATTCGTAACAGAAGGATCCAACGTATTAGTCGACCTTTTGCATCTTTCTTTGCCAAAAGATGTTTTAAGGCGGAATGGTCAGTGTACACAACTATAGGAGAGCCAATTAAGTAAGGCCTAAATTTTTCTAATGCAAATACAACCGCTAAAAGTTCTTTCTCGGTGGTTGTATAATTGATTTGAGCATCATTCAGGGTCTGACTTGCATAGTATATCACGTGTGGCATCTTTTCGATGTGCTGTCCTAAGACTGCACCTACTGCAAAGTCGGATGCATCACACATCAGCTCAAAAGGGTAGTCCCAATTTGGAGACGATAGAACGGGGGCTGAAGTGAGTGAGTGTTTAAGTGAGTCGAAAGCTGTCTCACAGTCCGAGTCAAAGTAGAAGGTCGTATCCTTGGCCAAGAGAAGAGTTAAAGGTCTAGCAATTTTGCTAAAATCCTTAATGAATCTCCTATAAAAGCCCGCATGACCAAGGAAAGATCGAATATCTTTGACGCATTTGGGATGAGGGAGGTTTTGAATGACATCTATCATAGCTCTGTCAACCTCAATGCCTTTCTGTGAAATAACATGTCCAAGTACAATTCCTTCTTGGACCATGAAATGGTATTTTTCCCAGTTCAAAGTTAAGTTCTTCTCTTTGCAACGAGTAAGAACAGCGTCAAGATTCGATAGGCAATCTGAAAAAGAGTCTCCAAAAATCGAGAAATCGTCCATAAAGATCTCCAGAAAATTCTCTACCATATCAGAGAATATCCCCATCATACACCGCTGAAAGGTAGCGGGAGCATTGCATAACCCAAAGGGCATACGACTGTAAGCAAAGGTACCAAAAGGACAAGTAAAAGTGGTTTTATCTTGATCCTTTTTGGCGATGGGGACCTGATTATACCCTGAGTATCCGTCCATAAAGCAATAATACTCTCGTCCCACTAAGCGTTCCAGCATCTGATCAATGAATGGTAGAGGAAAGTGGTCTTTCCTCGTGGAAGCATTGAGTTTTCTATAATCAATACATACACGCCACCCAGTTTGTGTGCGTGTCTGAATCAACTCATTTGCCTCATTGGTTAAAACAGTGATGCCGGATTTCTTAGGAACGACATGTATAGGACTCACCCATTGGCTATCGGAGATGGGGTATTTAATACCATTATCTAGGCATTTGACGATCTCTTTCATCACCGCTTCCTTCATGACGGGATTTAACCGTCTCTGTGGTTCTCGGGTTGGTCTGGCATCATCCATCACATGTATATGATGTTCGACTATCAAGGGACTAATCCCTTTGATGTCCGCCATGGTCCAACCAAACGCCTCTTTATTAGATCTCAATACCGATAAAAGTGCGTTCTCTTGCTCTGATGCAAGAGAAGCGGAAATGATAACCGGTAAAGACTCATTCTCACCTAAATAAGCATATTTAAGATAAGAAGGTAAAATTTTGAGATCTAATTCAGGCGGAGAAATAATAGAAGGAGGGATCATCCAGTGATTTTTGGAGTTACAAAGAAGCTCAGAGCCTGTGAAAGATACAGACTCGGGTGGAGAAAATTCAGGAGTGCAGGACTCAAGTGTAGGAAAAGTGTCCTCACTAAGATCATGTGTAAGATCAAGCAGAGATGTGGTAATGTCGTCGAGATCTAGAAAGCAAAGATCCTCAGCTCCACAACTATCGGGAGCGATCTCGTGGACAGAGCACACATCTAAAATATGAGCAGAGGGTTCTGATGGCTGACTTCCAACTTTGTAGATGTTTAGTTCAATGGTCATATTTCCAAATGATAAGTTCATTGAACCATTTCTACAGTTTATAACAGCGTTGGAAGTGGCAAGGAAAGGACGACCCAGAATCACCGGAATTTGGCCCCGGGGGTTTGCTACAGGCTGTGTATCGAGTACAATGAAGTCTACAGGGAAAACAAATTCCCCGACCTTTATCAACACATCCTCTAGTTCACCCCTTGGTTTGGTGATTGAACGGTCTGCCATTTGGAGAGTGCAGTGTGCAGGTTTCAACTCTCCAATCCCTAATTGCTCATATACAGAATATGGAAGTAGGTTAACACTGTTGGGGATAGTGCCCTCAGAGTCAATTATTGGATCACAGGCACGTGATTGCGATGATTGAGGGAAGACCTATCCCGGTAGGACAGTCTTACTCAAGATGATAGTATGCTATCTGGTTTATCTTTATCATCGTGTACTGCTTTAGGTGACCTGACAGGTCGCTATTACACGTTGATAGAGCCCCTAGGATTCTTGATTGACGACCAGCAGTATGATGGCGATCATATACGTGGGAGCTGGGGTCTATAAGCACATCCTTAAAAGGTCCCTAGTCGTGGGAGTTTCGAGACTGGGCATCGATACCCCATTAGTAGACTAGTGTATACAGTCGAGACCCCGACGAGGGGCGGTGGCCGGTCTCACAAGCCACTGGTGTCAGTTGGTTCACCTAAGATGTATACAGGTGCTCATTAGCTTATGAGTACACCGGACAGGACTCGCCGGGAACCTGCTAGTTGGGATTATACCAGACGTCAGATAGCAGTTCCCAGGTGACATGTGTACAGGTTAGTTCATCGACCTGAGATCGTCATTTGTCTCGTGTGAGTTCCCACTGTGCTTTGATTACTACCCTACCACGGCTCAAAGGAGTCGTGCAAACAGGTTTTAGTTGGGTACAGTCCCGAGCCACATGGAGGCAGTGAGCGGATCTGCAGGGGTTCGTCTCTCCCGGTATTGGGGGTGAGGTCGCGTTGTGTCTAGGAGAGCCATTACGCAAAGCCCTCGGCCGAGGCAGGAGATTTACTGGTAGTTATTCCAGTAGTATCTCAGGGCGTTCTGGGCTACACTCCGACACGACTTGTACCGCCTTTGGGGGTCTGACTTTTACCAACCCCCTAGGCCCGCCATGCGATGCTCATAGACGAACGGACCGGACTGTACGGATATTGTCACTGACAGGCTCAATAGGGTGTCAGGATGAGTTCGCTCATCGACGTCCCTTTTGGTCAATAGCTGGTGCCCCGTTACGTATTGGCTTATACCTCTGACGTGCTAGTGGTTAAATCCACAGCCATAGTATTGACGAGTTTTTAGAGTCCACCACACTTTCAGTTACTCAAGCTTTCGGGCGAAACGCTGTAGAGGCCGTATGGAGATATGGCAGGGTCCGATCAGATACGTGCGGTATTGCACGGATCAGGATCGGATGGTTTATACTAGAGGCCGTATAGTTATAAGGCACGGTTCGATCAGATACGTGCGGTATTGCACGGATCAGGATCGAACGGTTTTTACTAGCCGGCTTTGGTTTAAGCCGGATCCTAGTTTAGTACAGTGTAGATTTTGTCTCATTGCATGTGTATCCGGTCGGAATACAGATGCGGGTGTGTATGCACAGTATCGTGGTTTCCTGTAATTTATTACGGGACCAGTTTTCTGGAGTTGCCAGTTTGCATTCCGTTCCGGCCGGTTTTCCTTTGTTCTTTCCCGGCCGGACTTTTCCGATGGAGGGGGTAATTTGCAGTTTTGCAAATTACATTTGGGGAGGGAGTTTCTTGCATATGTGGGATTATGAGATGACCATCATCATTCTCTTTACATCACTTGCATTAAATGAGATTTGAAAGGATATGGGTTTGATGTAAGTTTGTTATGATAATGGTTTGGATGTGGTCACCTCTTGCTTTATCCTACACTCACCTCCCTTCATGATTTGTTTTTGCCCTCCACCATTTCCACAAATGAAGAGGGGCCGGCCACTTGAGAGGAATGAGAGAATGGTTCATTTGATTTTGTGTGTGGAAAATGTATCATTCACATCTCCTTTTCCATGCTTGCTAAATTCTCTAAAACCCTCTCCAAAGTTCATGATTCTCTTCTCCCTCCATGGCAACTTCACCAGCCCAAAAGAGACTGTGATTCTACACTACATTCTACAGCATATCTTGGGCATGTCGACTTGCCGGCTTCATGCCCGAGTTGCCTCGGTATTGAGGCGGGAGCCCGTAAAACACGCAGGCGATGTGGTGCCCTTCCGGCGAGGAGGCGACGACCGGAGTTTCCGCGAGAGATCGGGATGACGACGAGAAGACCGGAGGACTCGGATCACTCGGTATATCTCTCACCCTCTCTCTTGGTAGCTAGTATCGGTTAATGGTTACGATCCGGGTATATTGTCCGCGGTAGCGCCAGTTTAATGTTAAGAAAAATTTTGATTCCGCATTTTGGCCTCAGATAGACGGCCGGGACGCTGCCGTGGCGCAACATGGTATCAGAGCCACGCCATTAACCTTGCCTAACTTGTTCTAATGTGTTTTGCTTATCCGATCGACCAAAATTCCAAAATCCGCGTTTTGCATGCATCAGTTTTCTGTCGATTTTTTCCGGGCTCCAAAAATTTTTCAGGTTATTGCAGAATGATGTACAGAGAATCCTAAGAACACTGGAAAAATTTGGTAACCCAATTCTTCCGTACGACCGCGGAACCGCGGCCTTAACCCCTCTTTGGCCGCGGTTCCGCCGCAGGAAGTTGGGATCACTTCGCCTTATTTTTACAGTGGGCTTGTGGGCTGAAAATAAGGGTTTTGGTATATTTTGTTTGGGCCCAGATTTTCTGCAAGTGCTACAGTATTATTTGGGGGCCCACTTGTTAATTTTTGATCGATCGGATATTTTAAACACATTGGTTCACAGTATTTACATTATATCTGCGACCGTGAATGTCACTTGATCGGTAAATCCTGCCTAACTGCTATAACCCGGTTAGACGGATTTGCGAACGTGACTTTCACGTTGATGTTCTGTGTTTATACTGTGATGTTGCGGATCGGTCGTGGGGGATAGCCTGGATGCAATGTTAGTACAGTTTTGTTTTATATGTACATTTGATATTGCGGGGCGAGCGTCCGACATGTGGACTGCCGTCACTGCCTGTTTGTATTATTCTTTTGGGGCACGACCTGGTTGCGGTCGATGTTCCCGTTGTATGTATATTTTACTTTCTGTACTAGGATTACCCCGCGGAGGGGTGCATGGATAGCCGGGTTCTAGAGGGCAACAAGCCCGCATCTCATGGCATTGAGACAGAGGGGGCTTCACTGGAGGATTGGCGGGCTATTCGCCGCACTCGTAGGGGGTACAGGTTGACCCAGGAGGGGTGTCCAAGTTATCGGATTCCGTGAAGTGCTGGGTGGTCCATTCACGGTGCTGAAGGGGGCTGCCTCGCTTCAGGTTTTGGCGGGTGACTTGCCGCGCCCGTAGGGGTCTAGGATTTCATTGCACAGGCTATCCACACGACCAGGGGAACGTCGGGTTTCAGAAGCGGCTCTGTGAAACCCGGGGCTTCCAGATATCTGTATTGTTCTGTGATGCTGCATATTTCTGTGATGTTGCATTTTATCACGCTTTGAGCGAAAATTATATATTGGTATATATATTAGTAGATGTTGTATATGTTTTGCATCCGCGCTAGTCCAGTCCCCGCTCTGTCGTTAGTTAGTTAACCTAACGGGTAATGACTGGACCCAGTGGCGAATACGGATGGCATATACGCACATCAGTATATTTTCGTTCTTTGTGGTGTTATCAATTGATGGGACTGCGTTGATTCGGATCAATGCATGATAAACAAACCTATTCTGATGTTGTTGGAACATTTTTCAAAAAGCTGTTATTGCAAGGCCGTTCGCTTTTGTTTTGCATCGTGGTATTCATTTGGGATATCCTGCTCCTCAGTCGACGAGGCAAGGGCCGAGATCCCTTCACCGGGAGTGACCCCTTGGACAGAAGTTTGCGTCAGGGCATTAACTTCGCTATAGCCGATTACTTTTGCTTTGCATCGTGGTATTCAGTTGGAATATCCTGCACCTCATTCTACGGGGAAAGAGCCGAGATCCCTTCACCGGGAGTGACCTCTTTAGCAAAGGTTTTCGTCACTATATTTTTATAAAAACTATGCAGTTCCTTCAACGATATCAAGTTCATTACGTTAAAGGTTTTTCGCCAAAAACCAGCCGTAGCCCTCCGTCATTTCCTACGGGTATTATTTAGTATTCGTGCTGCGTTTGTTGACCTAGTCAAGACGTAGTGTTCGGTAGCTAAGTGGTACTTGTTTGTTGCATAAGTGGGATTGGTTAAGACAGTCGTGCGGCCTTGTTGACCTAGTCAAGAGCACGTACGGGTGGGTTTAATGCAATCCAGAATAATGACGGGTTGAACTTGACTGGCGGTTTATGGTTTGTTGACCTAGTCAAGGTCATAAGCCGCTTGGGGTAAAAATCACATCGGGAGTTTCAAAAGAACTGAAACTTGCCAGACATGCACATACCTTCTGGAGTGTGGTGACGTGAGTGGATTCCGTCACGTTATCATGCGATGATAGTTGGATCCCGATTCCCACTGATGAGTTGGTTTACTCCTCGGGTGACCCCGACTAATTCTTCTTTCAGGTTTGGGGAAGAATTTGAGGTTACAGTGGGAGGTTTCCAGATTAGATAAATTGATAACCATTCTGATCTAGGTTAGAGTGCACGCTTAGTGTTTTCTTTTCTCTCTCTCTTTGGCAGCGACCATTGACCCGACCCTAAGACTAAGACTCAGTGACCAAGTTGACCGAACCTTCTTAACACAGGCTTTTGGATTGTCTGAGTTGCAAACCTCACTGCCACTCCTACTTTTACTCTTTTCTCCAGGACACCCCGTATTACTACGAACGTCCACTTCCATTGGACAAAACCATCGTATGGTTAGATACGAACTCGAAGGACTTCGAGGATGGTTTCTGGTTCTGGAGAAAACGAATAGGATTATTCAGTTGTCTTTTCTTTTCACCTTCTCTCATTGCGAGTACTCCTTGGTTTAGGAGATAGTACACCTATTATGCAAATTGGATAGTCTTCTTCCAAACCATAGGCTGGTGCCGACCGGTAGGGAATGAAGAAAACCAATTAGCCTAAACGGTGTGCAGAAGGTATTAAGATTAAGACAAAGCAAGGGATTAGTAAGAGGGCAAAGTAAATTGCGACTACTGTTCACGACCAAACCAAGTATTCCTTCGCCAATCCTAAATCACCTTTGTATTTCTCCAGGACACTCCGTATCACTACGAAGATCCACAGTTTATTTGGATACTCCATCGTATGGTTATATACGAACTCGAAAGGAACTTGTTCCAGTTCGGGGATGGATTCTGGTTCAGGAGAAATAGGAATAAGGTTTATTCGGTTGTCTTTTATCTTCACCTTCTCTCGCTTTGCGAGTGCTCCTAGGATTAGGACAGTACACCTTTTATGCTTATTGGATAGTCTTCTTCCAAACCATAGGCTGGTGCCGAACGGTAGGGAAGGAAGAAAACCATTTGGCCTAAAGGGGTGTGCAGACGGTAATGACTAAAGACATATAAAGGGATTTGGACAGATGGCAAAGAGATATACGGTTACAGTTGTGAATCTGGATAATGGTAGAGGCATTACTAGGAATACTAGGATACCCTGTCGAAACATTTCAATGTTTCAGTTCCACTGTGTACTGTTAAAAGAAAACTGATTTCCTGATTAGACACTTGCTCCAGTGTATGTATTTACCAGGTTGGATTCTCACATCTGTATGGTTTTACAGATGATGAGTGGGAGTAAGTTATTGGGAATTAGGTGACCATCCTCATTATATCGGGATTCATTGTAATTGGTGATATTTGAGGAAGCCACCTGGGTTGTTTGCCGGTCGGCAAATATTTAGTTTTGAATATCCGTTGCTATGCACCAATTTCAAATTGATATATCTGTACGTCTATTTTCATAGAGTGAGATATACCTTTTGATATTATGTCGATGACATTTACCTATATCAGTGGATGGTTTGGTAAGGAGCATCAAACAGCGGTGTAATTCTTCTTAACCATAAGTACAGTTTTCAACTTACGACGCACAGTGAAAGAGTTGTTAGACTCAGCGGACTTATACAGAGTATTGTATGTTGTCCAGTGTCCATTAGGACAGAGGGGTTGGTCCTCATACTATATTCTGTTTACTTTTAACTTCTCTAGTTCTTAGACATGTGTTTCGTAGAAACACAGGGTCTAAGTTTTGAGGAGTTATAGGTATTTGAATAGAGTAGAGTACCAGGTGTAGCAAGTATCGGGATTCTTCAAAGTGATCGAAGATGTAGATACTTGTGTATGGTATTCAGTTGATAGTAATGATAAAGAGAAATTGATTCTCTTTCAGGTTACTCATAATTGGAAGCATTCCTAAGTTGAGTAATGCTGATCGGCCTCCTTCCATTTAGTTGACATGCACTGGAGACAGCTGCATGATTTGAATCTGGTTCCAATTAAATTAGTGCCTCTGTTTCTATATTAGATATAGAAAAGTTCATATCTTGACATTGTTAAGGTACGGGGAGTTGTCCGGCTTATGCTTAAAACCAGACTCCGGACAACTAAAGGCACGTTTCTGTAATGGCTGTTTGTGGGTTGACCCAGGCTATGACGAGGGTTGACTTTCTACACCTGATGATCAATAGAGATATTGTTCTTGACTCGCCACATTTTTAAAAGAAATGGATTTTTCAGAAAACAGCAGTGGGAGTATGGTAGAACTGGAAGCGATTCCAGAACCGCAAACGATTACTGAAGATTTGATAAGGAACCTAAAGATTCAATCTGGTTTGACATTCCATTGGCCACTCCGCAGATACGGTGGGTAACTTCAGGCACCCGAAAAGTACTCCGGTAGCCTCAAGGACGGTGACAGGGAAGTTCTTGTTTACCCACACTTGCCATTGCTATTGTTCCAGGCTCCGAGACCCGGCAGGAGGATGAATATAGCGTCATTCTAAGCTAGTTTTAGAAGTGCACGTCTATATGACTCTGCCAGAGGGTTGTCGTAGTCAGTGGGAGCAGCGGAAGCATTGGTGGAATCAGGCTTATGTCTATTTATAGACTAAAGCAGATATAGCGGAGATAGATCATCTATTTCTGATGTGAAGTCATAGGTTTGACTTCATCAGAATAGGGGATGGATCTGTTAAGAAGGTAGTAGGGTGTGATGTCCTGGTTTTGGATGACATACACAGAGTAGGAAAGGAAACTCCTATAATACGATCGGTTATTCTTTGGTTGTCACACAGTGGTTTCTCCACACAGGACTTGGATATTATATCAGACATTCTGGTTACTAGATCTATGGTTTTAGATCTAGATTTGGGTGGTTTCCCAATCTGGGTACCTTGACAGCATTCTATGAGTAGTTAGAATGGACGACTCCTGGCACGGTAGTGTACCTGCAGGTGATGGAGTCACCCTCTCTAAAGGTGTCTTACAGACTAAAGGGGAGAGGGATACGCATGATTGACAGATTACTTGCTTAGGCAATTGAGTCAATCATAAGATGTCAAGTACCACACCAGATGTTGTTCTTGCAGTAGATGCAATAAGTTGATATTAATCCAATCCTGGAGAAACAGTCAGAAGCAGTTTTAGAACATAAGTTGATGTTCTAGGGATGTGATAACGACAGCCTCTTTTAGGAGACGGTTGTCACTCCAGGCTTCCCAGGAGACATAGATGGCAGAGTGGCTGTCAGAGTTATATTTTCTCCTTCTGACGAGGGGCAGTATTTTGGACAGATGGTCCAAGGCAATACTGAGGGAGGCATGGCGCTGGGTACTGATTAAGTTCAGTTATCGATACAGTCTAAGAAGTTTGGATTTGGAGTTCATTTATGAGCTAGGTCCCATCAGATATCCAAACATACTCTAAGACAGGTATTGCTCATTTCGGGAGATGGCTTTCTCCGCGAACTTGAGATATAGAGAGACATAGAAAGAAACATCACAGCGGATCCACTCACTGAGGCAATTCCTCGAACGCAATAGTTTCGCAAACGAGCTTTGTGAGACTGACTAGTAGAGGAGTTGGGTGTTCGGTATCACACGGGCTGTGAGTATGCGACATCGCAATAATTAGCCTTGAGTGCAAGTGGGAGATTGTTGGGGATAGTGCCCTCAGAGTCAATTATTGGATCACAGGCACGTGATTGCGATGATTGAGGGAGGACCTATCCCGGTAGGAAAGTCTTACTCAAGATGATAGTATGCTATCTGGTTTATTTTTATCATCGTGTACTGCTTTAGGTGACCTGACAGGTCGCTATTACACGTTGATAGAGCCCCTAGGATTCTTGCTTGACGACCAGCAGTATGATGGTGATCATATACGTGGGAGATGGGGTCTATAAGCACATCCTTAAAAGGTCCCTAGTCGTGGGAGTTTCGAGACTGGGCATCGATACCCCAATAGTAGACTAGTGTATACAGTCGAGACCCCGACGAGGGGTGGTGGCCGGTCTCACAAGCCACTGGTGTCAGTTGGTTCACCTAAGATGTATACAGGTGCTCATTGGGTTATGAGTACACCGGACAGGACTCGCCGGGAACCTGCTAGTTGGGATTATACCAGACGTCAGATAGCAGTTCCCAGGTGACATGTGTACAGGTTAGTTCATCGACCTGAGATCGTCATTTGTCTCGTGTGAGTTCCCGCTGTGCTTTGATTACTACCCTACCACGGCTCAAAGGAGTCGTGCAAACAGGTTTTAGTTGGGTACAGTCCCGAGCCACATGGAGGCAGTGAGCGGATCTGCAGGGGTTCGTCTCTCCCGGTATTGGGGGTGAGGTCGCGCTGTGTCTAGGAGAGCCATTATGTAAAGCCCTCGGCCGAGGCAGAGATTTACTGGTAGGTATTCCAGTAGTATCTCAGGGCGTTCTGGGCTACACTCCGACACGACTTGTACCGCCTTTGGGGGTCTGACTTTTACCAACCCCCTAGGCCTGCCATGCGATGCTCATAGACGAACGGACCGGACTGTACGGATATTGTCACTGACAGGCTCAGTAGGGTGTCAGGATGAGTTCGCTCATCGACGTCCCTTTTGGTCAATAGCTGGTGGCCCGTTACGTATTGGCTTATACCTCTGACGTGCTAGTGGTTAAATCCACAGCCATAGTATTGACGAGTCTTTAGAGTCCACCACACTTTCAGTTACTCAAGCTTTCGGGCGAAACGCTGTAGAGGCCGTATGGAGATATGGCAGGGTCCGATCAGATACGTGCGGTATTGCACGGATCAGGATCGGACGGTTTGTACTAGAGGCCGTATAGTTATATGGCACGGTTCGATCAGATACGTGCGGTATTGCACGGATCAGGATCGAACAGTTTTTACTAGCCGGCTTTGGTTTAAGCCGGATCCTAGTTTAGTACAGTGTAGATTTTGTCTCATTGCATTTGTATCCGGTCGGAATACAGATGCGGGTGTGTATGCACAGTATCGGGGTTTTCCTGTAATTTATTACGGGACCAGTTTCCTGGAGTTGCCAGTTTGCATTCCGTTCCGGCCGGTTTTCCTTTGTTCTTTCCCGGCCGGACTTTTCCGATGGAGGGGGTAATTTGCAGTTTTGCAAATTACATTTGGGGAGGGAGTTTCTTGCATATGTGGGATTATGATATGACCATCATCATTCTCTTTACATCACTTGCATTAAATGAGATTTGAAAGGATATGGGTTTGATGTAAGTTTGTTATGATAATGGTTTGGATGTAGTCACCTCTTGCTTTATCCTACACTCACCTCCCTTCATGATTTGTTTTTGCCCTCCACCATATCTACAAATGAAGAGGGGCCGGCCACTTGAGAGGAATGAGAGAATGGTTCATTTGATTTTGTTTGTGGAAAATGTATCATTCACATCTCCTTTTCCATGCTTGCTAAATTCTCTAAAACCCTCTCCAAAGTTCATGATTCTCTTCTCCCTCCATGGTAACTTCACCACCCCAAAAGAGACTATGATTCTACACTACATTCTACAGCATATCTTGGGCATGTCGACTTGCCGGCTTCATGCCCGAGTTGCCTCGGTATTGAGGCGGGAGCCCGTAAAAGAAGCAGGCGATGTGGTGCCCTTCCGGCGAGGAGGCGACGACCGGAGTTTCCGCAGAGATCGGGATGACGACGAGAAGACCGGAGGACTCGGATCACTCGGTATATCTCTCACCCTCTCTCTTGGTAGCTAGTATCGGTTAATGGTTACGATCCGGGTATATTGTCCGCGGTAGCGCCAGTTTAAAGTTAAGAAAAATTTTGATTCCGCATTTTGGCCTCGGATAGACGGCCGGGGCGCTGCCGTGGCGCAACAAACACTTGCGCCAAGGTCTAAAAGTGCACGATTTATGTTTTTACCCCCAATAGAAATCGATATCGTAGGACATTCTGGGTCCTTACGTTTCTTTGGTAGCTGTGGGATAAAAGCAGTGCTGATATTATTAGACATGAAGACCTTCTTCGGCACTTGAGTCTTCCTCTTCCTAGTGCACAAGTCCTTAAGAATTTTCGCATAAGCGGGGACTTGTTGAATCGCATCTAGGAGAGGGATATTGATGTTAACCTGTTTGAACATTTCTATAATTTTCTCCATATGTGGAATCGTTCTATTAGCCCTTAACCGATTCGGGTAAGGTGCTTTCGCAATAAGCGTCGGGTCCATCATAGAAGAAGGAAGAGGGGGTAGACGAGATCCTAAAAGAGGTGTGGGGACCGTCTGTGGAGAACTAGAAGGGCTATACTGAGGTGTCGAGCCTAGTGGAAAATGGAGAATAGGCTCGCTAGAAGGTGGTGTGGTAGAAGAAGAAGGATCAGAAGGAGAAGTGTGTGTGTGTGGAAAGGTCTCAGCCGGGGTGTTGATATGATTTCCAATATCATCAACTTCTTCCCCAACATGATTGTTCAGCACTCTTCTCGATCTCAACGTTGTGACGGAATTTACATTGTAATGCCCAGGATTCTGTAGGGGTTGAGAGAGAAGTTTCCCTTTTTCTCTCGCACTCATTTCGGCTTTAAGTCGTGCGATTTCAGCTTCCATCGTTCTGATACTCTCAGCTTGGGACGCTGAGTTTTTCTTTATCTCACCGACGGAAGATCTAACCTCAGCCGAAACCTCTATGAAATTTGAAAAAAGTGATTTCATGGTTTGAGTGAATTGAGAGAACTCGTCAGAACAGGTCATAGGATTAGACTGTGCTGGAGTGTTGACCTGATTTTGGAAGTTTTGTGACTGGTAGGGGTGCTGAGTGAGTTGAAGGGGTTGCTGTGGTGGAGGAAGAGCCCTTTGAAATTGATTCGTGTTTAGAACCGTGTTTTGAGATTGTTGTTGGTTCCAAGCGAAATTCGGGTGATTCCTCCAACCCTGATTGTACGTGAAAGAATATGGATCGTTTCGAGGTCTTTGAAATGCGGCATTTGAATGCTCGTGACCTTGAAACGCAGAGTTTAATGGACATTCTTCCGTTAAATGAGACGGATCAGAACAGCACCCAAAAACATTTTTGGGGAGCGACATTGGGTTTAGGGAGGCTGCTGCAAATTTGTGTGCCATAGCGTCGAGCTTCTTTTGCATTGCTGCCATTTCAGCTCGAACACCTATGAACACATCTATTTGGTGTATGCCACCCCTATTCAATGGTTGGGTTCCACTCTCCCACTGTAGTGATTTTTCAGCGAACTCTTCTAAATACTTCCAAGCTTCCCCATCATCTTTGGTCATAAAAGTACTTTGACACATGTTTTCAAGGCTCTGTTTAGTGTTTGGGTTAATGCCCTCATAAATGATTCGGCAAAGCTCCCATCTCGGGATGCCGTGATGAGGACACTGAACCAATAGATCCTTGAAACGTTCAAAGCATTTAGAGAATGGTTCAGTAGGGAGCTGGGCAAATTGATTCAGTTCGCTACGGATTCGAGCTGTCTTTTGTATTGGGTAAAATTTCTTAAGGAATGCAGCGACGAATTCTTCCCAATTCGTAATAGAGTGTGCGGTAGTGTTATATAGCCACTTCTCGGCTATATCGCACAAAGTAAATGGAAGAAGTCGTAGACGCATCGCATCCACTGAAAATTGTGACGTACCCATCATTGCGCATACGTTTTCAAATTTGGTAATGAAAACGTAAGCGTCCTCAGTCTCGAGTCCGTGGAATTTGGGTAAAAGATTGATATACTGGGGCTTAATCTCAAAGTTATCCCCGTTGGCTGGTGGTGTGGATAAGCAGGTCGAAAGAGGACCTCGAATAGGGTAGCACCTCTCCTGGAGAGAGATGCGGGGTTGATTCTGCGCACCAACGGACGGTGGCAGATTAGGGTTAAAGAAGTTTGATGGAGGTGGATCCATCGGAGTGGGTGTGGTAGTGGGTAAAGAAGAAGTAAATGGAGAAATATCGACTTCGGAGTCGATAAAGGGTACGCGGACTAAACGGGCACTAGAATCCCGTGTCCAGCCTATCTTGCACAAAAAAGGGTTAGTACAAGTGGCAGCGTTGACTTATAATTAGGGGTATGAATGAATGCGGTGTTTGCTTTGAAAAGGGACGGATTTTTTTTTTTTTCAAAAAATGATGCGACACAACAAATGCAACACACAAAACCCTAGAATCTAGTGGTCACCTAGGTCCGGCTCTAGACCGCTCCGAACTGCCAAAAGACAAGTCGCAGGATAGAATCCTCCACTGCCTCTTTATCCCCCTGTGGCCGGATAAGTACCAGGTAAGTGGGAAGGTACTCTACTACGTAAGTAGTAGGCCTAATTAAAAACTACTAGCCTTAGACACACTTGCCTAGGCACCACAAGAAAACGCGGATAAGCAATGAATTACCCACAGCCTTCTTCTGTCCTAAGTGAGCGCGACGGTCCTTAGAGTCATCTCTAGATATTTTTTAGTTAATGTGGGTCAATGCAGATGCAAGTTTTGCGATTTTCGTGGCTTAGGAACGGTAATGAAATCCCCACCTAATTTGGATTTGGCCGTGACCCTTAATATCCGTATTTAGAATGCAAACAACCAAGAAACAAAATCACGCACAAATTTAATTTTGCAATTTGCGAGCTGCGATTATTTGCAAAGAATCCTGCAGAAATTTGTTAGTTGGAGCTAAAAAGAGGAGAGAGGAGAAGGTAAGAAAGTACCTGAGACAAAAATTTCACAAAGAAGCCTCCAAAATGTCACGGTTCCGCCGCATATGGGTACTTAAACCGCGGTTCCGCGGTTGTATGATGCGATCACTCCACCAAAATTCACCAGGGAGCTTCTGTAGACTCCCTCTGCTCTCTGGTATATTCTAAAATTTTTTTTAAATTTCCAGCAATCTCCAGATCTCCTTGCAATGAACCACAACAAATCGTTTAGGGTTTGCACGAATTTTGATCTCAAAAATCACAATGGAATAAATCTTTCAATTCAACTTTAATAAGAAACGAATTAGCGCGTGATCCCCGACAACGGCGCCATTTGGTTTTAAAGAATTTCTTGGTTAGGATATAAAAGGAAGTATCGAATCAATTGTTTCCCGATAACGGTTTCATTTGATCGATAACAGTATCTTGTGTCGGTATTTAGAAAATTGTATATAGAAATCACAACCAAAGAATTGTTTTGACCGCAATCAACTACGGTGTCAGTTGTAGATCGTAAGCGAGTGCGGATCGTCCACAGGGATTGTGCGATTCGTTTCAATGTTTGATTTGTTTGAATTGAAAAGTTAATTGCGAAGAAAAGAAAGCATAATTCAAGATTTATCAATTGTTTCAAGTGTCACTATTCTATTCAAGAATCAAGAAAATGATAAACAATCGAGAATCGGGTTTCGATGATATTTCCAATCAAATGTCAAGAATCTAAATGAGGCTCGTAGGAATCGATCGGATCTATAAACGTGATGTAATCTTAAGATATCGTGTTCTTGTCCTTCAAAGAATTGATACTAGATCGATGATGATCGACGAGAGTTAGGGCTTTCTCGTGAAACTAGGGTTTCATCATTTAACTCTTGTTCTTTCGTCGATATCATTCACATTCTAGCCTCTAGAAATTTCAAGAAACGATCGTAACTCCCCAATTTCGAGCGATATCAATCAAGAAAGCATCGCAACAAAATAGGGTCGTCGATTCTTGAACTTGCTAGGGTTTACAAAACTCGTAGGAATCAAGAATCGTTTTCAGATATATTACATCATCATTCTATTGATCGTCTCGACTCCTCGACGAGCGGAGTTTATTCACACATCATCACACAGAAAGTATTCAAGAATTGAAAAGATATCATGATGCAAGAATTTAAAAAAAACAAGCTAAAAGAATATCACCTTTTACTTATATCAACAATTTGATTACAGTCGCTCAAGAACTACAAGAGGAAGAACTAAATTGTCGATCTGGCGTCGCTTTTCTCCGTGAGTCGTGGATCGGCTTGGACCACTTGCTCTGTTGAAGATCGGTTCCGCTCATAAAAGGTTGACGGGCTTCTTGCTTGATTTGGTACTCGGGATCTTGGCTTTTGATTGGAATTAGGGTTAGGGTTTCACACAAGCCTTCTCACTAGACTTGTGGAAGAAGATGAAGAATGAGGTAGATTGGCTACTAATGGAGGGATCTATCCCTCCTCTTTACAAGTGAGCCTAGGGTCTTATTTATAGATCTCCCAAACCCTAGGTCTAGGTTTGAAATTGTAAGCCCGCGGGGGCGCCCCGGCCGTCGATCCGATGCCGGAAACGCGGAAAACAAAAACTTTGCGAACTTTGCAAAACGGCACCACCGCGGACTTTTTACCCGGATCGGGCCATTAACCTAGCAACTAGCAAAATAGAAAAGAGTAGAGATGCTATACCAAGCGATCCGTGTCCTTCGGTCTTCGTCTCCACTCCGATCTCCTGCGGAATCTCCGTCACCTCCTCGCTCGTCGGAAAGGGCACCACGTAGCCGGAATCTTTTACGGGCTCCCGCCTCTTGACCGAGGCAACTCGGGCGCGAAGTTGGCTAGCCGACGCGTCCAAGGCTTGCTATAGAATAGTGTAGAAACTTATCTCTTTGGGGTTAGAAGTTGCCATGGATTTGAAGGTGAGAAAAAGACTTTGGAGAAAGAAGAATGGTGCTCTCAATTTTTCCAAGGAAATGAGACAAAAAAAATCCCCCCAAAAGAACCTCTCTCTCTCATTAAAACAGCCCCTGCACACCCATTTTTTTTTTCACTGTAAACTAATTTGGGTGAAGTGTATAGCTTAAAAAAAACTTCAATTAAAACCTTGCACCCAAAAAAATAAACAGCACACTCAAATGAGTGGGGGGGGCCCACGAAATACAAGAAGGAAAATAATCCCACCAAAAAAAAATAAACCTCACACCACTGTTTAAGTGGCCGGCCCCAAGAATAGTGGGTGGAAAAAAATGAAATGATTAATTAAAAACCAAGAGAAGAAGGGGAGTGAATGTATGAGAAATTAGTCACACCAAATATCTTTTCTCAACAAATCAAAGCACCATCATATGAAAAGCTATGGAATGGACCAAAAGGGAATCTCATGATTATGAAGCCACATATATGCATGAAACCCCTCAACAAAAAAAAGTTAATTGCAAACTTGCAATTAACCCCCTCCAACGAAAAGTCCGGCCGTGAAGGAAAAATAGAAAACCGGCCGGAACGGAATGCAAACTGGCAACCCCAGAAAACCGATCCCGTAATAAATTACAGGAAAACCCCACTACTGCAAATACATGCCCGCATTTGTATTCGCACTGAACACAAATGCAAAGAGACAAAACTACACTATCTAATACTAGAATCCGGCTTAAGCCAAAGCCGGCTAGTAAAAACTGTCCGATCATGATCCGTGCAATACCGCACGTATCTGATCGAACCCTGCCATATCTCCATACGGCCTCTACAGCGTTTCGCCCGAAACTTGAGTAACTGTCTGTGTGGTGGACTCTAAAGACTCGTCAATACTATGGCTGTGGATTTAACCACTAGCACGTCAGAGGTATTAGCCATACGTGACGGGCCACCAGCTATTGACCAAAAGGGACGTCGATGAGCGAACTCATCCTGACACCCTACTGAGCCTGTCAGTGACAATATCCGTACAGTCCGGTCCGTTCGTCTATGAGCATCGCATGGCTGGCCTAGGGGGTTGGTAAAAGTCAGACCCCCAAAAGCGGTACAAGTCGTGTCGGAGTGTAGCCCAGAACACCCTGAGATACTACTGGAATACCTACCAGCAAATCTCCTGCCTTGGCCAAGGACTTTTCATGTTCTGGCTCTCCTAGACACAGCACGACCTCACCCCCAATACCGGGAGAGACGAACCCCTGCAGATCCGCTCACTGCCTCCATGTGGCTCGGGACTGTACCCAACTAAAACCTGTTTGCACGACTCCTTTGAGCCGTGGTAGGGTAGTAATCAAAGTACAGTGGGAACTCACACGAGACAAATGACGATCCCAGGTCGATGAACTAACCTGTACACATGTCACCTGGGAACTGCTATCTGACGTCTGGTATATCCCAACTAGCAGGTTCCCGGCGAGTCCTGTCCGGTGTACTCATAACCCAATGAGCACCTGTATACATCTTAGGTGAACCAACTGACACCAGTGGCTTGTGAGACCGGCCACCGCCCCTCGTCGGGGTCTCGACTGTATACACTAGTCTACTGTGGAGAATCGATGCCCTGTCTCGAAACTCCCTCGACTAGGGACCATTTAAGGATGTGCTTATAGACCCCCAGCTCCCACTTATATGATCGCCCTCATACTGCTGGTGGTCAAGCAAGAATCCAAGGGGCTTTATCAACGTGTAATAGCGACTCGAAAGGTCACCTAAAGCAGTACACGATGATAAAAGATAAACCAGATAGCATACTATCATCTCGAGTAAGACTGTCCTACTGGGACAGGTCCTCCCCTCAATCATTGCAATCACGTGCCTGTGATCCAATAATTGACTCTGAGGGCACTATCTCCAACAATCTCCCACTAGCACTCGAGGCTAATTATTGCGATGTCGCATACTCACAACCCGTGTGATGCCGAACACCCAACTCCTCTACTAGCCAGTCTCACAAAGCTCGTTTGCGAAACTATTGCGTTCGAGGAATAGCCTCAGTGAGTGGATCCGCTTTGATGTTTCTTTCTATGTCTCTCTAAATCTCAAGTTCGCAGAGAAAACTATCTCCCGAAAACGAGCAATACCTGTCCTAGAATGTCTGGATGTCTGATGGGACCTAGTTCAGAAATGAACTCCAAATCCAAACTTCTTAGACTGTATCGTCAACTGAACTTAATCAGTATCCTGCGCCATACCTTCCCTCAATTTCCACCTGGACCAACTGTCCAAAATACTGCCCCTCGTCAGAGGGAAAACTATAACTCTGACCGCCACTCTGCCATCCAGGTCACCTTGGAAGCCTGGAATGATAACCGTCTCCTAATGGAGGCTGCCGTTATCATATCCTTAGAACATCAACTTGTGTTCTAAAACTGCTTCCGATTGTTTCTCCAAGATTGGATTAATATCAACTTATTGCACCTACTGCAAGAACAATATCTGGTGTGGTACTTGACATCTCATGATTGACTCAATTGCCTAAGCAAGTGATCTGTCAATCTTGCGTATCCCTCTCCTCTTTAGTCTGTAAGACACCTTTAGAGAGGGTGACTCCATTACCTGCAGGTACACTACCGTGCCAGAAGTCGTCCATTCTAAATACTCATAGAATGCGGTCAAAGTACCCAGATTGGGAAACCACCCAAATCTAGATCTAAAACCATAGATCTAGCAACCAGAATGTCTGATATAATATCCAAGTCCTATATGGAGAAACCACTGTGTGACGACCAAAGTATAACCCATCGTAGTATAGGAATATCACTTCCTACTCTGTGTATGTCATCAAATACCAGGACATCACACCCTACTACCTTCTTAACAGATCCATCCCCTATTCTGATGAAGTCAAACCTATGACTGTCACATCAGAAATAGATGATCTATCTCCGCTATATCTGCTTTAGTCTATAAATAGACATAAGCTTGATGTCCACCAATGCTTCCGCTGCTCCCACTGACTACGACAACCCTCTGGCAGAGTCATATACACGTACGCTTCTAAAGCAAGTTTAGAACGACGCTATACTCATCCTTCCGCCGGGTCTCGCAGCCTGGAACAGCAGCAATGGCAAGTGTAGGTAAACAAGAACCTCCCTGCCACCGTCCTTGAGCATACCGAAGTACCTCTCGGGTGCCTGAGGTTACCCACCATATCTGCGGAGTGGCCAATGGAATGTCAAACCAGATTGAATCTTTAGGTTCTTATCAAATCTTCAGTAATCGTTTGTGGTTCTGGAATCACTTCCAGTTCTACCATACTCCCACTACTGTTTTTCTGAAAAAATCATTTTTGATAAAACTGTGGCGAGTCAAGAACAAGATCTCTATTGATCTTCCAGATGGTAGAAAGTCAACCCTCGTCATAGCCCGGGTCAACCCACAAACAGCCATTACTGAAACGTGCCTTGAGTTGTCCAGAGTCTGGTTTTAAGCATAAGCCGGACAACTCCCCGTATCTTAACAATATCAAGATATGAACTGTTCTATATCCAAGAAACAGAGGCACTGATTTAATTGAACCAGATTCAAATCATGCAGCTGTCTCCAGTGCATGTCAACTAAATGGAAAGAGGCCGATCAGCGTTACTCAACTTAGGAGTACTTCCAATTATGAGTAACCTGAAAGAGAAGCTAGTTCTCTTAATCATTACTATCAACTGAATACCATTCACAAATATCTACTCTTCGATCACCTTGAAGAATCCCGATACTTGCAATGCTTGGTTCTCTACTTTACTCTTATACCTATAACTCCTCAAAACTTAGACCCTGTGTTTCTACGAAACACATGTCTAAGAACTAGAGAAGTCATAAGTAAACAGAATATAGTACGAGGACCAACCCCTCCGTCCTAATGGACACTGGACAATATACAATACTCTGTATAAGTCCCCTGAGTCTAGTGACTCATTCACTGTGTGTCGTAGGTTGAAAACTGTACTTTTGGTTAAGAAGAATTACACCGCTGTTCAATGCTCCTTACCTAACCATCCACTGGTATAGGTAAATGTCATATACATAATTTCAAAAAGATATGTCTCACTCTATAAAAATAGACGTACAGATATATCAATTTGAAATTGGTGCACAACAACGGATATTCAAAACCAAATATTTGCCGACCGGCAAACAACCCAGGTGGCTTCCTCAAATATCACCGATTCCAACGAATCCCGATATAATGAGAATGGTCACCTAATTCCCAATAACTTACTCTCCCTCATCATCTGTAAAACCATACAGATGTGAGACTCATACCTGGTAAATCATACCCTGGAGTAAGTATCTAATCGGGAAATCAGTTTTCTTTTAACAGTACACAGTGAAACTGAAACATTGAGATGTTTCGATGGGGTATCCTGGTATTCTTAGTAATGCCTCTTCCATTATCTAGATTCACAACTATAACCGTATAATTCTTTGCCACCTCTCCAAATCCCTTTATATGTCTTTAGTCATTACCTTCTGTACACCCCTTTAGGCCAAATGGTTTTCTTCCTTCCCTACCGTTCGGCACCAGCCTATGGTTTGGAAGAAGACTATCCAAAAAGCATAATGGGTGTACTGTCCTAATCCGAGGAGCACTCGCAATGCGAGAGAAGGTGAGGATAAAAGACAACCGAATGTACTTAATTCATAGGTGATTTAGGATTGACAAAGAAGTACATGGTTTGGTCGTGAAAAGCAGTCGCAATTTACTTTGCCCTCTTACTAATCCCTTGCTTTGTCTGAACTTAATACCTTCTGTACACCGTTTAGGCTAATTGGCTTTCTTCATTTCCCACCGTTCGGCACCAGCCTAAGGTTTGGAAGAAGACTATCCAATTTGCGTAATAGGTGTACTATCTCCTAAACTAAGGAGTACTCGCAATCCGAGAGAAGGTAAAAGGTAAAGACAACTGAATGTACTTTATTCCTTTTTCTCCAGAACCAGAAACCATCCTCGAAGTCCTTCGAGTTCGTATATAACCATACGATGGTTTTGTCCAATGGAAGTGGACGTTCGTAGTAATACGGGGTGTCCCGGAGAAAAGGGTAAAAGTAGGAGTGGCAAAGAGGTTTGCAACTCTGACAATCCAAAAGCCAGTGTTAAGAAGGTTCGGTCAACTTGGTCACTGAGTCATAGTCTAGGGTCGGGTCAATGGTCGCTGCCAGAGAGAGAGAAAAGAAACACTCAGCGTGCACTCTAACCTAGATCAGAATGGTTGTCACTTTATCTAATCTGGAAACCTCCCACTGTCACGTCAAATTCTTCACCAAACCTGAAAGAAGAATTAGCCGGGAATACCCGAGGAGTAAACCAACTCATCAGTGGGAATCGGGATCCAACTATCATCGCATGATAATGTGACGGAATCCGCTCACGTTATCACACTCCAGAAGGTATGCGCATATCTGGCAAGTTTCAGTACTTTTGAAACTCCCGATGTGGATTTTTACCCCATGCTCTTATGACCTTGGCGTGAGGTCAAAATATCATAAGTCACATGTCAAGTTCTACCCGTCATTATCCTGGTTAATTTGAACCCACCCGTATATACCCTTGACGTAGGCCAAAATAGTAGTACGACTGTCCCAAACCAACGCATCTATCTATGCAACAGATAAATACCCGGCAGCTACCAAACACTATGCCTTGGCGTGAGGTCAAAATACATAGCTTGAATACTACCGAATATTTAACTGAAATGACGGAGGGCTACGAATGGTTTCTGGCGAAAACCTTTAACGTAATGAACTTGATATCGCTGAAGGAACTGATAGCTTTATAAAAATATAGTGACGACAACCTTTGCTAAAGAGGTCACTCCCGGTGAAGGGATCTCGGCTCTTTCCCCGTAGAATGAGGTGCAGGATATTCCAAATGAATACCACGATGCAAAGCAAAAGTAATCGGCTATAGTGAAGTTACTGCCCTAACGCAAACTTTTGTCCAAGGGGTCACTCCCGGTGAAGGGATCTCGGCCCTTGCCTCGTCGACTGAGGAGCAGGATATTCCAACTGAATACCACTATGCAAAACAAAAGAGAACGCCCTTGCAATAACAGCTTTTTGAAAAAGTGTTCCAACAACATCAGAAAAGGTTTGTTTATCTCGCATTGATCCGAATCAACGCAGTCCCATCAATTGATCACACCACAAAGAACGAAAATATACTGACGTACGTATATGCCATCCGCATTCGCCACTTGGTCCCGTCATCACCCGTTAGGTTAGCTAACTAACGACAGAGCGGGGACTGGACTAGCGCGGATGCAAAACATATACAACGTCTACTATAATATATACCAATATATAGTATTCGCTCAAGGCGTGATAAAAGCAACACAGAAATGTATAGCAACACAGATCAATACAGATATCTGGGATCCCCGGGTTTCACAGAGCCGCTAGTGAAACCCGACGTTCCCCTGGTCGTGTGGATAGCCTGTGCAATAAAATCCTAGACCCCTACGGGCGCGGCAAGTTACCCGCCAAAACCTGAAGCGAGGCAGCCCCCTTCAGCAACGTGAATGGACCACCCAGCACTTCATGGAATCCGGTAACTTGGGCACCCCTCCTGGGTCAACCCTATACCCCCTACGAGTGCGGTGAATAGCCCGCCAATTCTAGAGTGAAGCCCCCTCCGTCTCAATGCCATGAGATGCGGGCTTGTTGCCCTCCAGAACCCGGCTACCCGTGCACCCCTCCGCGGGGTAATCCTAGTACAGAAAGTAAAATATACATACAACGGGTACATCGACCGCAACCAGGTCGTGCCCCAAAAGAATAATACAAACAGGCAGTGACGGCAGTCCACATGTCGGACGCTCGCCCCGCAATTTCAAATGTACATATAAAACAGAACTGTACTACCATTGCAACCAGGCTATCCCCACGACCGATCCGCAACAACACAGTACAATCACAGAACATCAACGTGAAAGTCACGTTCGCAAATCCGTCTAACCGGGCTATAGCAGTTAGACGGGATTTACCGATCGAATGACATTCACGGTCGCAGATATAAAGTAAAAACTGTGAACTAGCATGTTTAAAATATCCGATCGAACAAATTTATCAAAGTGGGCCCCACACACTACTGTAGCACTTACAGAAAATCTGGGCCCAAAGAAAATATCCCAAATGCCCTATTTTCAACACATAAGCTTACTGGGAAAATATGGGGCCACGATTCCTCTTTTCCGCCGCGCAAGCGCGGCCAAACCAGGGGTTTGGCCGCGCTTCCGCGGTCGAAGTGAGGAATCAGTGGATCGTATTTTCCCAGAATTCTTATCATTTGTTGTACATGTCTCTGAAATCACCAGAAAAATTTTAGGAGCTCAAAAAATTTTAACAGAGAATACATGTGCATAAAAATACGGTTTTCGGGTTTTTGTTCGATCGAGTTCTAAACGCGCTAGAGCAAGCTAGGGAAGGTTAATGGCCTGGCTCTGATACCAATATAAGCCCGCGGGGGCGCCCCGGCCGTCGATCCGATGCCGGAAACGCGGAAAACAAAAACTTTGCGAACTTTGCAAAACGGCACCACCGCGGACTTTTTACCCGGATCGGGCCATTAACCTAGCAACTAGCAAAATAGAAAAGAGTAGAGATGCTATACCAAGCGATCCGTGTCCTTCGGTCTTCGTCTCCACTCCGATCTCCCGCGGAATCTCCGTCACCTCCTCGCTCGTCGGAAAGGGCACCACGTAGCCGGAATCTTTTACGGGCTCCCGCCTCTTGACCGAGGCAACTCGGGCGCGAAGTTGGCTAGCCGACGCGTCCAAGGCTTGCTATAGAATAGTGTAGAAACTTATCTCTTTGGGGTTAGAAGTTGCCATGGATTTGAAGGTGAGAAAAAGACTTTGGAGAAAGAAGAATGGTGCTCTCAATTTTTCCAAGGAAATGAGACAAAAAAAATCCCCCCAAAAGAACCTCTCTCTCTCATTAAAACAGCCCCTGCACACCCATTTTTTTTTTCACTGTAAACTAATTTGGGTGAAGTGTATAGCTTAAAAAAAACTTCAATTAAAACCTTGCACCCAAAAAAATAAACAGCACACTCAAATGAGTGGGGGGGGCCCCACGAAATACAAGAAGGAAAATAATCCCACCAAAAAAAAATAAACCTCACACCACTGTTTAAGTGGCCGGCCCCAAGAATAGTGGGTGGAAAAAAATGAAATGATTAATTAAAAACCAAGAGAAGAAGGGGAGTGAATGTATGAGAAATTAGTCACACCAAATATCTTTTCTCAACAAATCAAAGCACCATCATATGAAAAGCTATGGAATGGACCAAAAGGGAATCTCATGATTATGAAGCCACATATATGCATGAAACCCCTCAACAAAAAAAAGTTAATTGCAAACTTGCAATTAACCCCCTCCAACGAAAAGTCCGGCCGTGAAGGAAAAATAGAAAACCGGCCGGAACGGAATGCAAACTGGCAACCCCAGAAAACCGATCCCGTAATAAATTACAGGAAAACCCCACTACTGCAAATACATGCCCGCATTTGTATTCGCACTGAACACAAATGCAAAGAGACAAAACTACACTATCTAATACTAGAATCCGGCTTAAGCCAAAGCCGGCTAGTAAAAACTGTCCGATCATGATCCGTGCAATACCGCACGTATCTGATCGAACCCTGCCATATCTCCATACGGCCTCTACAGCGTTTCGCCCGAAACTTGAGTAACTGTCTGTGTGGTGGACTCTAAAGACTCGTCAATACTATGGCTGTGGATTTAACCACTAGCACGTCAGAGGTATTAGCCATACGTGACGGGCCACCAGCTATTGACCAAAAGGGACGTCGATGAGCGAACTCATCCTGACACCCTACTGAGCCTGTCAGTGACAATATCCGTACAGTCCGGTCCGTTCGTCTATGAGCATCGCATGGCGGGCCTAGGGGGTTGGTAAAAGTCAGACCCCCAAAAGCGGTACAAGTCGTGTCGGAGTGTAGCCCAGAACACCCTGAGATACTACTGGAATACCTACCAGCAAATCTCCTGCCTTGGCCAAGGACTTTTCATGTTCTGGCTCTCCTAGACACAGCACGACCTCACCCCCAATACCGGGAGAGACGAACCCCTGCAGATCCGCTCACTGCCTCCATGTGGCTCGGGACTGTACCCAACTAAAACCTGTTTGCACGACTCCTTTGAGCCGTGGTAGGGTAGTAATCAAAGTACAGTGGGAACTCACACGAGACAAATGACGATCCCAGGTCGATGAACTAACCTGTACACATGTCACCTGGGAACTGCTATCTGACGTCTGGTATATCCCAACTAGCAGGTTCCCGGCGAGTCCTGTCCGGTGTACTCATAACCCAATGAGCACCTGTATACATCTTAGGTGAACCAACTGACACCAGTGGCTTGTGAGACCGGCCACCGCCCCTCGTCGGGGTCTCGACTGTATACACTAGTCTACTGTGGAGAATCGATGCCCTGTCTCGAAACTCCCTCGACTAGGGACCATTTAAGGATGTGCTTATAGACCCCCAGCTCCCACTTATATGATCGCCCTCATACTGCTGGTGGTCAAGCAAGAATCCAAGGGGCTTTATCAACGTGTAATAGCGACTCGAAAGGTCACCTAAAGCAGTACACGATGATAAAAGATAAACCAGATAGCATACTATCATCTCGAGTAAGACTGTCCTACTGGGACAGGTCCTCCCCTCAATCATTGCAATCACGTGCCTGTGATCCAATAATTGACTCTGAGGGCACTATCTCCAACAGAAATTACAATTCCCTCCAAAAGTTTGTTGAGGCTTCTAGAAGGTAGTTTGTTAGGAGCTAGCTTAGGCTTTAAGCTAGGATTGTTTAGGCTTAGAAACCCTAGTTTGCTGATCTGGCAGAAGTCTCTGGAGTCTTATGGAACTTGAAGTACATTTCTGAACTGTAGGAGCTGAGGTAAGAATTCTGCAGCAAAATTGGATGGATGACGTGGCAAGGCCACCGCGGAACCGCGGCGCTAGCCGGCCCCGGCCGCGGTTCCGCGGCCATGTGTTGGCTTCATGTCTTGGTTCTTCTGGTGTGGTCTTGGGCTAACATTTGGGGTTTTATCTGATGTGTTGATTTGTATTTTGCCCTTTGGATTGATACCAGAACTGAAATCATTGAGTTGGCGTAATGTTTGATCAGTACCATGTAAATTTTTGGCTTTTCTTCTGAGTTTTCCTGCATAGATCACAAAACAAGTGTTGCGCAATATAGGGATGATGCGATGCTATGAACTGCGGTCAATTTCCCTTAAAGTGCCGGTTTAAAGGTCTAATTCATGTAATCTGATATTTTGCGACAGTTTTGCTAATATGTGAAATATGAATACTGAACACTTCTAAATGAGTGCAAAATGATAGGGAAATTGCCGGTTAGAAGATGCAATATTTTCGACTAATTAATATTCCACTCATGATCTGGAGATGGCCGCGGTGGTTTTGCGTTGGAGATTTGGAGACACTACTTGTTAGAGAGTCGTGTCAGATTTTCACGGACTACCAGAGCTTAATTTACATCTTCCTACAGCGGATTTGATTGTTGTGATAGTCTTCTGCAGATTTACAGTTCCTGTGCGATCGTTGAGTACAGTTTAAGTTCGTCTCTACTGAGGGGACAGCTTGCTCATGCCCGCACCCGACCACTTGTCCTTAATCGCTTTCGCGAGGCACTGCCCGCCGATGCTCGTTCGTCAGAGATTCTTGAGCATACTCGGCTGGGTAATGATTCGGAGTCCTTGATTTGTGACTGGGTGTGCTAAGTTAGGGACGCGTTTGTGTACCTGATATTATTGGGTAGAGATGTAAAATCCTAGAGCAGGCACATCTGTCAACTCTCTGTACTCATTCAAGTTCCACCAATATTTGACATGACTTAAGAGATAGTTACGGGTGGGCAGGGATGTAAAGAGAAGTTTCGGATTTCGTTTCAAGGTGTCTGTCTTGTTGTTTGCTTTGGTTGAGCATCTGAGACCGGCTGGAGAGTTGCAACCTTTAACCGTTCCGAAGTGGGAGTGGGAGCAGATCTCCACGAATTTCGTTATGGTGTCTACCCAGGTTTAGTCGGGTGTGACTCCATTCGGATGCTTGTCGTCCGGTTATCCTCAGTTTGCTCAGTTGTTCTTTGTTAAGTTTGTGCGTACGTATTAATTTTTTTCAGCAGTTGGGATCGTCACTTACCATCGTTAGGATACTTCTTCGATAGCTATTATCGGGAGTTATTCTAATTAGCAACCTTTAGGTTTAGGGGTTAGGTCGTGTCGATCACCAATCTGTTGTTTTTCTGACTCTGCGTAAGTAGGATTTTTTGGACCCCAGCTAGTCTAGAGACTTCGGAGACGATCCAATTGTTTTAGGTCAGGATGAAAATTGTCTATTGCGGACAGAGGTCATATGCCGACCGTGTTGGTCATAAACTTGAGTTCGCAGTGGAAGATCATGTATTCCTACGAATTTTTCCGATAAATGACGTGTTGAGTTTTGGGAAGCTTATCCCAGAATTGTAGGTCCTTTTGAGATCCTTAAAGCGAGTTAGTTTCGTTGCCTTTAATTTGGCACTTCCGCCCAGATTATTGAGTATTCACCCCGTATTCCTTGTGTCGATACTTTGCAATTACCTTCAGGACCTTTCTCACATGATTCAGCATCAGACCATTAAGCTTGGACGCGATCTTTCGTTCACCAGCAGCCAATTGTGTAAATAGCTCGGCAGGTGGAGGAACATCGGTCAAGGGTCTTGCCATCTGTGAAGGGTTTTCTTGGACGTAGCCGTATAATGAGGTAATCACTTGGGAGGCTGCGAACGAGATTTGAGAAATTGTAATCTTTTCTTTGAAGGTACGCTTAGTGAGAATTTTAAATTCGGGGACGAATTTTTTTTTAAGGGGGGAGATTGTAACACCTTAGATTTCGCTTAGTATTCGTTTAGACGTTAATGCGGGTTTACTGTAAAAAGTTTACCAATTCGGGTTCCTCACATTTTATAACATTTAATAAATAATTTATTATTATTTGTTATAAGCATGCACGCACGTGTGCACGTAAATGGGAGTTTTGTTTGTGCTAATTTCGCTCTTAGCAATCTTGACACTTAACCTAATCCATTGATTTTCCACCCTTTGCTAAATCCTTAATTATTTCTTTTGTGAGAGTGAGAAGTTTCTAGGTTATTTGAGAGAGAGGATATTTGTTTTGGATGAGTGAGGAGGTGGTATTTGAGTGTATGAAAACATTTAATGTGAGGCATGGTTAGCATTAATTGCAATGATACACTCACCTCTCACCTCACCCTACACTCACCTCCCTCTCTCATATCCTCACACACTCTCTCATTTCTCTATCTCTTTTCTTTTTCTCTCATCCCTCAATCTAAACTGAACACTCTTTCATTTCCCACACCAAATCCATCACAAATTGACAATTTCATCACAAAAATCACACCTTTTCTTGGATTTTGCCTCATAGATGCCTTGGATCATACAAAGCTAGGATCTTTGTGTTCATTTGATTGGGTAATATTTCCTTGCTGTTGTTTAAGTTATTTTTGTGTAGCTTATCTTTAAAGTTGCTGTTTTTATCGCGTATCGTATCGTTTTGGATAAATATCGTATTTTTAGTGTCGATTTGGGGTCTCGGATAATCCGCTGTTAAACTAAGTAATTGTTGCAAAAATTGACTTGACAGTAACCTAGTATAGAGAGCTAGAACCTACCCTCAAAATACGAGCCAATTCCTCCTTGTTCAGGCCGCAGATTTATTGGTTTTGGCCGCAATTTGCAGCCAGACAGGAGACTTGGGTGTTGGTTTTTGGTGTAGGGGTCTCTGGGGTGATTTGTAGTCTCATGGTACTTGCAATTTTTACAAATTGTTAGCACAGAAAAACCTGGGATCACTTTGCATATTTCTAGTGTTTCGTTTCGTGCGATACGTTATCCGATCCGATGCGTGTTCCAAGTTGTTGCTGCACTGAGTTGGTTTCGTAGTGTCGCTATACGCGTTAGCCACAATACGAACCCTTTAGAGTACGTAGGTGTGTCGTGTTGGTCCGTGTAGATTGTATGTGTTTTGGGTTCATTATTAATATATATATATATATATTTGCTTTGTTGTTTTAATGTTGCAGGTTCGCAGGCGGGGATTTCGGACACTGCTACAAAGGGAAAACAAGTTGTAGGATTCACCTAGCTTGGAGCGTTGGTGAGTAGATTTAACATCTACAGGGGAATCGCCCGCATGGCGTTATGCGTCCGGGCTAGAGATTTTAATACTTGTCGCATATTCTATGTCATATTTAGAATTGCGCATTTACCCTGCTACTTAGATATTGTTGTGCTTGGACTAGTATCCTTAGGACACTGCATATATTATTGACGACTCATATTGCACGAGCACTGATTGTATGCTACACACACCATCAATAATTGCCATGTCACGCACAACCCACTTATAGATATGATATTGCTTGGTTAGGGACATTGAGACATTGATTCATATTTCTTATCACATATGATATATAGCATACCTGTATACTCACATACGTATATGCTAGATACCTGTATACCTATAGAGTATTGTACCATTAGTGATCGGTACATACACACTTAATGACATAGCTACAGGTATACTTTGCACACATATTTCACTTATACCCAGGGGGTATACTACATCATTTACTTATAGGTAGATACATATATCTTGCTATACCTTATTGTTTACACATATATCTGGTTATAGCTACATATTTAGCTGTACTTGATGTTATTTAGAATTGGATAAAATAGGAACCGCATGATTTTTACATTAACTTGTTGTGGTTAATTAGCGGCTTTTCCTTTATATGCTTGCATTTCAGTTATGTTGCATATATCATATTCATGGATTTTCGCATTGTTATATGGATTTTTCATGATTTTTTCTGGATTTGGGAACCGTGGGAGTTCATGAAATTATGCATTATTTGAAAAACCCGGTTTCCCTTGATATGATATTTCAGCATTCACCATGAGTTTTATCGGTTCTGATATATATATATATATATATATATATATATATATATATATACCCTTACGAGGAGGCGTCGAGGCCGTATGAGGGTACAGGTGGGGCCCGGAGGTACCCCGGGGCAAGAAAAGGATGTCGATGTACCACGCCGATGAACCCGGCAGGGGAACCATACCATTCGGTTACATTACCTATGACTCGGCGGTTATCATGGGGATACCGACGGGAGTCATGTACTGTAACCCTTCGAAAATCGTTTAGGCAGTTTTTCGGTAATCGGCTAATTTTTCGGCTTTTTCCGTAAAAAGTCAAAATAGGTATTTTTCATTGTAGACCTAATTATACAAAATTTAGATAAGATATTACTATAATTTTGTCACTAAAATGTCACTTATAATTTTCTAGTTAAATAAAAAAAATTTCGTAATTAATTATTTTTTTATTATTTTAAGCTTTTAAAAATACATTAAATTAGTGATAAATACAAATTTAATTAGGTAAATTACACACTTAGGAATCTTTATAAACTAAAATAGTGTGTTAATAAATTGTATCATAACTTTATAAGATTTTGGTGTTATGGTTGGAAATTTAATGAAAAAATGAACTAAAATGGGGTTTTTTGTAAAAAGTTTGATGTGAAAGGCATTAAATGGAAACTTAAGGGTTTTTTTGACCTAGAATCATCTACACAACACCCACACTTCCCTCTTCTTGCTGCTGGTCGAAATTTCAGCAGCTCCCCTTCCATTTCCTCACTTCTTTTTGCCTCATTTTCATGCCAAAATTCATAAAAAATTCACAAATTTCTTCTCCAATTCAAAACAAAACCCTAATCCACTCTCTCCTCAACCAAATTTAGTTCAAAACTTGAAGAAAGGAGGCTTCTTTGGTGGCTTGAGCAAACTAGGGTTCAACTTGTAAGGTGAAATCTCTAAACTAGTTTGTTAACTTGTAGTTTAAATGTGCAAAAATTGAAATTTGAAGTATTAATTTAGTTGTAATTACTTGTTCATGAAAATCAAGAGAGGGATTTGATTTCAAATTAGGGTTTGAAGCATGGTTGTTGGAGTTAAGTTAGGGTTTGGTTATCTAATTAGTTAGAATGGTTAATTGTGCGATGTTACGCTCGTTAAATCGATAAAATTGCGACGTTTGCATCGAATCGGTATGAAGTTGCTTGCTAGATTTTTATGCAAAATAGAATGCGATCAAATTGCGTTATGTTAGCAATATAATTAGCTTCGTATAGGACTATTAGAGTGCACGAATGCGGGGTTTCGTCTAGTCGGGTTTTAGTTTTGTCGATTTCCCCGAAATGACGATTCTAGTTAAAGATTAGCGATTTTCGTGCGTTTTCCCGCGCACCGAGTGCATGCTATGTTTAATTCGAGAGCGTCGATAATTGTATATTGTGACTTGCATCGTTTTAGGTTTTGTAATCTTATGCTTGGTGTTGTGCAAATATAGGATCGGTCGGGGAAACATCGGACACGGCGCGTAAAGGCAAGGCGGTGGTCGGATCGGATTAGCGGGGATTTCAGGTGAGTAGATGTATTCATCTATGGGGGAATCGTCTGGATGGCGCGAGGCGTCCCTAGTTACGATTACCCTATTTCTTGCAAGACTTGTATTGCTAGATAGCTTACCCCTTTATTTACATTGCATACCCTCACAGCTAACCGTATACTAGATTGCATGGACATTCATATAACATTCATATACACATATGCGATATCACTTCGTAGGACACGAACACCATTACCATTGGCATCTGTTGCACGCGCACTATTCATGTGACACACACGCCTTTGGTAATTGCCATGCCACGTACACTATAGAACCTGTTTAACTTAATATCGCCACTTGCATTCATACATGATATATGAAATTGCGTAGCATGCATATACCTCGCATTATCATCATATTTACATAGATTTCTAGCCAAATTCACATCGTATACATTGATATCATATATAACATGTGAACATTATAATTTTCTTGAGGATTTCAGTATTGCTGCGATTTCTGGATTTTTTTGGGAAAACCGCAAGAATTTAACAAAAGCTTATATTTATCATTTTTAAAACAAAGTTGCGGTTTTCTCGTGATGTATGTGTCGTCCACCATGAGTTTTAATGTTTTCTGTTGGATTTCGAGACCCGATTCGAGGAGTGGATGAACCGTCTCGGGTACATGGTGGGCCCGGTATGGTACCCCGGGGCAAGAAGATCGAGTTGTAGACGATGAGCCTGGCAGGGGAAGACTACCTACCGGTGATGTCTGGCGCGGCGGATATCCGGAGGATACCGACCGTTGTCGTGAGATTTGATGATATGGGCCGATCCGGACTGACGGAGCCCGATATTTGAGACATTGATATAGTGAGATATTGAGACAGATATGATTTCATATTTGGTGTCGATGCTTGACACGGATTTTAGATGATTTCTTGATGATATTTAGCTACTTCACAGATATTCTTTTTCTAAAAGTTAAGAATGCAGAACTCTTAGCATTTAAAACACTTAAAGACTTAGTAATGACATTGCATACATGTGCATGCATACTAGAGGTATTACATCACATCTGGACATACATGTTGTGACGCATTGCGTGCAATCTTACAATTGCCTTACTAGATGTTATATTCAACTCACGAGCTGGCAACTCACCCCCGTTGTGCCACAGTGTCTTGCAGGTCGGACCCGTCACCCTTGTAGCGGCGGGCTATCCTATCATCAGCTCATTTTGCTCAGACTCGCGACATCGTCCGTAGGTGGGTTGCGAGCACACTTTATTTCTTTTTGCTTTATCATTGTATCTAGTATTCTCCATCTACCAGTTTATATTGTATCTGTGACCTAGTGATGAGACTGAGAGGTTTGTATATTTGTGGTTTCTTTTGGGTCGAGCTCACTTGAGCCGGCGTTGTGTTTTCTGATATTTTGCATTTCTTTTATGCTCTTTTCTTGATATTACTTATATATTGCGTGTGGTTGTGATCCGCCTTGGGCGAAGAGCTAGCTCCCGCTTGGGGATGCCATTTTATGATTACAGGTTATTTATATATCTTGTTGTACCCATTTTGGGGGATAGAAAATACAGGGAAGACTCTGCCAGAATTTTCGGAAATTTTTGGATGTTTTTAAGAAAATGGGTTCTATGCAACTTAATTAATTTAAAAACCATTTTCATTAAAGGTTTTCCTTCACTCTCTTTTGATTTTGGTTTAGATTCTTCTGGGCTTTGGCTGACTTAGGTTACGGTACGCCTTTAGACGTCTCGTAATCTAAGTGCCAGTCGCGTTCCATACTTTCGGGTCGTGACAAAGTTGGTATCAGAGCGTAGGTTTTACCTTTCTGAGTGTAGGACGACCTTGGTAGATGGAGTAGGTGACTTAAGCAGAGTGGCGTAGCGTGGGTATGATCCGCGGCATACTTACAATACGGTACTCCGCCTAAGTGACCTTAGGACATAATTGCTTGTATTTCCTTTCTTGATTCCTTGCATTCCTTGATTCAATTGCAATGTCCTTATCAGTCCTGTTTCTTATTCCAGCTTCGATGCCGCCAAAGACTACGAGAGCTCAGCGGGCTGCCGCTAGGGATGAGATTCGAGCGGGCTCGTCTGAGGCGAGGATCGAGCGGGATGATACACCTACCCCTCAAGGTCATACTGATCCGCCTTATCCTGACAGTATTGCCACACTAGAGGCCGGCATGCAAGAGTTGCGACAGATGATGGGATCTTTAGTTGAGTCCAGCCGGGCACAGAGGTCCGAGGACGTTCCTTCCACCGCCCAGACCACGATTATACCTGCTGCACAGATGGTCACTCCTGCTGCTACTACGGAGACTATCCCTGTTTCACTACAGGAGTTCATGAGATTGAGACCTCCAGCTTTTACCGGTACAGATGCGACAGAGGACCCACAGGCATTTCTTGATAGGATGGCTCGGATTTGCCGTTCGTTGAGGTGTTCTGATGATAGATTGGTGGAGTTTGCGAGTTTTCGTCTGGAGGGTCTTGCCCAGACATGGTACGATTCAGTAGAGAGAGGCCGAGCTGCAGGTCTACCTTCTATGACCTGGGATGAGTTTACATCTGCATTTCTTGCCCGTTTTCTTCCGGAGAGTGTCCGAGATGCTCGAGCCCGTAGTTTTGAGTCTTTGCGCAAGACTCCTGGGATGACAGTGTCGGAGTATGATATACAGTTTACCCAGTTGTCTCGATATGCTCCGTACCTAGTAGACACAGAAGAGAAGAGAATAAAGAGGTTTGTGCGAGGGCTTGATACACAGCTATTCTTTGCCATCGGCACCCAGCACTTTGATACATACGCAGCCGCGATGGATGCAGCCTTACTTTTGGAGGAGCGTATTTCTGAGACTCCGGTCGTTTCTGGGCCGAAGAGGATCCGTACTGATACGCCAGCTCAGCGGCAGATGGGTAGACACCGCGATAGATTATTTCTGGGAGATGGTGGAGGCAGAGGATTGAGACGAGGTCAATTATTTGGTTCATATCCACAGACCCAGCAGTCGTCTCCAGGATGTTTTCGGTGTGGGAGTCAGTACCACCGTGTCAGAGACTGTACCATGAGACGTCAGTGCGCGGCGACAGTCCCACATGTGACCTTACCACCCTTACCACCTCCTCAGAGAGCTCTACTTCCTACTCCTGATGATGCTCTACGCCAGCCAGATACTTCTAGAGACCGTGGGCGTGGCGGTCCGGTTCAGAGAGGACGAGGCGACAGAGGCAGAGGCAGAGGCCGAGGTAGAGGCAGAGGACAGCCAGCTATTAGTGGTGGACATGCCCGAGTGTTCACGTTGACTCCTCAGGATGCACAGGCATCCAATGCCGTCGTGACAGGTACTCTGCCAGTATGTTCTTTTGATGCACGGGTATTATTTGATCCAGGCTCCACACATTCCTATGTATCCACGTACTTTGCACCGAGGTTGGGCCGAGAGTCTTCTCCGTTAGATCAGCCGCTTGTCGTTATTACACCAGTTGGCGAGTCGTTTGTTGCCCGTTTCGTGTACCGATCATGTTCCGTTCGTATCGGGGAGAGAGATTCTTCAGTTGATTTGATTCTCCTCGATATGCTAGACTTTGATGTTCTTCTTGGTATGGACTGGCTAGCCACCTGTTATGCATCCGTGGACTGCCGGGAGAAAGCAGTCAGGTTCAGTTTTCCTGGTGAGCCGGTTCTTGTTTTTCAGGGAGATCGTAGCGCTACCCTTCCCAGCTTGATTTCTTCTCTGCGCGATGGTCAGCTCTTGAGGAAAGGGTGTCAGGGATTCTTAGCATATGTTTGTGATACTAGCTCCACAGAGGTTCCGTTGGACCAGGTCCCTGTTGTGAGAGAGTTTCCTGATGTTTTCCCTGACGAGCTGCCTGGTCTGCCACCAGAGCGCGAGATTGAGTTCTGTATTGACTTGATCCCCGGCATGGGGCCTATCTCTATACCGCCTTATCGGATGGCCCCGGCGGAGCTGAGAGAGCTAAAGGATCAGTTACAGGACTTGCTGGACAAAGGGCTTATCCGACCGAGTGTGTCACCTTGGGGTGCTCTCGTCTTGTTTGTTAAGAAGAAGGACGGAAGTATGCGTTTATGCATTGATTATCGTCAGCTGAACCGGGTTACTGTGCGGAACAGATATCCCCTACCCCGCATTGATGACTTATTCGATCAGCTCCAGGGTGCAGGGTTTTTCTCGAAGGTTGATTTACGGTCAGGTTATCACCAGTTGCGGGTTCGGAAGGAGGATATTCCGAAGACCGCTTTCCGTACTCGATATGGTCATTATGAGTTTTTGGTGATGTCGTTCGGGCTCACCAATGCCCCGGCAGCATTTATGGATTTGATGAACCGTGTATTCAGGCCGTATCTCGATCAGTTCATTATTGTGTTCATTGACGACATCTTGGTTTATTCTCGGAGCCGGGAGGAGCATGAGCAGCACTTACGTATCACATTGCAGACTTTGAGGGAGCATCAGCTGTTCGCCAAATTTTCCAAGTGCGCATTCTGGTTAGACAGTGTCGACTTCTTGGGTCATGTGGTGACGAGAGACGATATTTGTGTGGACCCGAAGAAGATCGAGGCAGTTCAGCGTTGGCCTAGACCAGTATCAGTTACAGAGGTTCGCAGTTTTCTAGGTCTGGCCGGCTACTATCGACGTTTTGTCCAGGATTTCTCCCGCATTGCTGCACCGTTGACCGGATTGACCCGGAAGGGGGGTCCTTTTGATTGGACCCAGGCATGTGAGGATAGTTTCCACCAGTTGAAGACTCGTCTGACTACTGCACCAGTGTTAGCATTGCCTTCAAGATCAGGCGGGTTCGTGGTATATTGTGATGCTTCTCGAGTGGGGCTGGGCTGTGTATTGATGCAGCACGACAGAGTTATCGCGTATGCTTCTCGGCAGCTGAGGAAACACGAACAGAACTACCCAACCTATGATTTAGAGATGGCTGCAGTAGTATTTGCACTTAAGATCTGGAGACATTATCTATACGATGAGTCGTACCAGATATTCACTGACCACAAGAGTTTGAAGTATATCTTCCAGCAGCGAGATCTGAACCTGAGACAGTGCCGTTGGATGGAGTTGGTGAAGGATTATGACTGCGAGATTCTATACCATCCGGGCAAGGCGAATGTGGTGGCAGATGATTTGAGTAGAAGGACCGGAGGTAGCTTATCTTGTTTGAGCGCAGTGCAGATGCAGTCGACGGCGGATTGGCAGGTATTATGTGACAGCAGAGTGCAGTTCGAGTTTACTCCTACAGGGGGACAGCTGGCCCATTTCAGAGCACGCCCACAGTTACTTGACCGTATCTGCGAGGCACAGTCCAGCGACGCCCGTATCTTAGAGATTATTGAGCAGATTCGGCAGGGCAGAGTTTCTGAGTTCGTGATTGATGATCAGGGGATACTTTGATTTGGGACTCGACTGTGCGTGCCAGATTCAGAGGGACTGAGGCGTGATATTCTCGAGGAGGCACATAGATTAGTGTACAGTGTGCATCCAGGTTCCACCAAGATGTACCGTGATTTGAGAGAGGTTTACTGGTGGGACGGGATGAAGAAAGATGTTACAGACTTTGTGTCCAGATGCCTGACTTGTCAGCAAGTCAAGGCCGAGCACCAGAGGCCAGCCGGCGAGTTACAGCCTTTGCCCATCCCTGAGTGGAAGTGGGAGCAGGTCTCCATGGACTTCATTGTGGGTCTACCCAGGACCAGTCGAGGGTACGACTCTATTTGGGTGATTGTGGATCGACTGACGAAAGCGGCTCACTTCCTACCAGTGAAGACCACTATTGGATTTTCTTAGTACGCCCAGGTTTATATTGTTGAGATAGTGCGACTGCATGGTGTTCCGACTTGCATCGTGTCCGACCGGGGCACCCAGTTTACCAGCCGATTGTGGCAGAAACTCAAGGAAGCTTTGGGCACCCGATTGAGTTTTAGCACAGCCTTTCATCCGCAGACTGACGGTCAGTCGGAGCGTACAATTCAGACTCTTGAGGACATGCTCAGAGCTTGTGTTTTAGATTTCGGTGGTAGCTAGGATCGTCATTTGCCTTTGATCGAGTTTTCCTACAATAATAGCTTCCAGGAGACGATTCAGATGGCACCTTTTGAGGCTTTATATGGGAGGAGATGTCGATCGCCTGTATGTTGGACAGAGCTTAGGGAGAGCAGTGTTTTGGGGCCGCAGATCGTACAGGAGACGACCGAGAAGATACAGTTGATTCGGGACAGGATGAGAGCGGCACAGAGCAGGCAGAAATCATATGCTGACAAGCGTCGTCGCCGACTCGAGTTCGCTGTTGGCGATCATGTTTTCCTGAAGGTCTCTCCGATGAAAGGTGTGATGAGATTTGGGCGGAAAGGGAAACTGAGTCCTAGATATGTTGGTCCTTTCGAGATCCTAGAGCGTGTTGGTCCGGTCGCTTATCGGTTAGCTCTTCCGCCCAGCTTCCCCGATGTTCAACCCGTATTCCATGTCTCGATGCTCCGCAAGTACCTTCATGATCCTTCCCAGGCGATTCAGCACCAGACGATCCAGCTAGAGCGTGATCTTTCTTTCACCGAGCAGCCGGTGGTCATTCTGGATCGGCAGGTGAAGAAATTGAGGTCGAAGGCTATACCGTCCGTCAAGGTCCTTTGGCGTGGCCCGAACAGCGAGGAGGTCACCTGGGAGACCGAGGTCGAGATGAGGAAGAGATATCCCCATCTTTTTGAAGGTACGCGTAGTTAAATTCTAAATTCGGGGACCGAATTTCTTTAAGGGGGGAAGATTGTAACCCTTTGAAAATCGTTTAGGCAGTTTTTCGGTAATCGGCTAATTTTTCGGCTTTTTCCGTAAAATGTCAAAATAGGTATTTTTCATTGTAGACCTAATTATACAAAATTTAGATAAGATATTACTATAATTTTGTCACTAAAATGTCACTTATAATTTTCTAGTTAAATAAAAAAAATTTCGTAATTAATTATTTTTTTATTATTTTAAGCTTTTAAAAATACATTAAATTAGTGATAAATACAAATTTAATTAGGTAAATTACACACTTAGGAATTTTTATAAACTAAAATAGTGTGTTAATAAATTGTATCATAACTTTATAAGATTTTGGTGTTATGGTTGGAAATTTAATGAAAAAATGAACTAAAATGGGGTTTTTTGTAAAAAGTTTGATGTGAAAGGCATTAAATGGAAACTTAAGGGTTTTTTTGACCTAGAATCATCTACACAACACCCACACTTCCCTCTTCTTGCTGCTGGTCGAAATTTCAGCAGCTCCCCTTCCATTTCCTCACTTCTTTTTGCATCATTTTCATGCCAAAATTCATAAAAAATTCATAAATTTCTTCTCCAATTCAATACAAAACCCTAATCCACTCTCTCCTCAACCAAATTTAGTTCAAAACTTGAAGAAAGGAGGCTTCTTAGGTGGCTTGAGCAAACTAGGGTTCAACTTGTAAGGTGAAATTTCTAAACTAGTTTGTTAACTTGTAGTTTAAATGTGCAAAAATTGAAATTTGAAGTATTAATTTAGTTGTAATTACTTGTTCATGAAAATCAAGAGAGGGATTTGATTTCAAATTAGGGTTTGAAGCATGGTTGTTGGAGTTAAGTTAGGGTTTGGTTATCTAATTAGTTAGAATGGTTAATTGTGCGATGTTACGCTCGATAAATCGATAAAATTGCGACGTTTGCATCGAATCGGTATGAAGTTGCTTGCTAGATTTTTATGCAAAATAGAATGCGATCAAATTGCGTTATGTTAGCGATATAATTAGCTTCGTATAGGACTATTAGAGTGCACGAATGCGGGGTTTCGTCTAGTCGGGTTTTAGTTTTGTCGATTTCCCCGAAATGACGATTCTAGTTAAAGATTAGCGATTTTCGTGCGTTTTCCCGCGCACCGAGTGCATGCTATGTTTAATTCGAGAGCATCGATAATTGTATATTGTGACTTGCATCGTTTTAGGTTTTGTAATCTTATGCTTGGTGTTGTGCAAATATAGGATCGGTCGGGGAAACATCGGACACGGCGCGTAAAGGCAAGGCGGTGGTCGGATCGGATTATCGGGGATTTCAGGTGAGTAGATGTATTCATCTATGGGGGAATCGTCTGGATGGCGCGAGGCGCCCCTAGTAAGATTACCCTATTTCTTGCAAGACTTGTATTGCTAGATAGCTTACCCCTTTATTTACATTGCATACCCTCACAGCTAACCGTATACTAGATTGCATGGACATTCATATAACATTCATATACACATATGCGATATCACTTCGTAGGACACGAACACCATTACCATTGGCATCTGTTGCACGCGCACTATTCATGTGACATACACGCCTTTGGTAATTTCCATGCCACGTGCACTATAGAACCTGTTTAACTTAATATCGCCACTTGCATTCATACATGATATATGAAATTGCGTAGCATGCATATACCTCGCATTATCATCATATTTACATAGATTTCTAGCCAAATTCACATCGTATACATTGATATCATATATAACATGTGAACATTATGATTTTCTTGAGGATTTCAGTATTGCTGCGATTTCTGGATTTTTTTGGGAAAACCGCAAGAATTTAACAAAAGCTTATATTTATCATTTTTAAAACAAAGTTGCAGTTTTCTCGTGATGTATGTGTCGTCCACCATGAGTTTTAATGTTTTCTGTTGGATTTCGAGACCCGATTCGAGGAGTGGATGAACCGTCTCGGGTACATGGTGGGCCCGGTATGGTACCCCGGGGCAAGAAGATCGAGTTGTAGACGATGAGCCTGGCAGGGGAAGACTACCTACCGGTGATGTCTGGCGCGGCGGATATCCGGAGGATACCGACCGTTGTCGTGAGATTTGATGATATGGGCCGATCCGGACTGACGGAGCCCGATATTTGAGACATTGATATAGTGAGATATTGAGACAGATATGATTTCATATTTGGTGTCGATGCTTGACACGGATTTTAGATGATTTCTTGATGATATTTAGCTACTTCACAGATATTCTTTTTCTAAAAGTTAAGAATGCAGAACTCTTAGCATTTAAAACACTTAAAGACTTAGTAATGACATTGCATACATGTGCATGCATACGAGAGGTATTACATCACATCTGGACATACATGTTGTGACGTATTGCGTGCAATCTTACAATTGCCTTACTAGATGTTATATTCTACTCACGAGCTGGCAACTCACCCCCGTTGTGCCACAGTGTCTTGCAGGTCGGACCCGTCACCCTTGTAGCGGCGGGCTATCCTATCATCAGCTCATTTTGCTTAGACTCGCGACATCGCCCGTAGGTGGGTTGCGAGCACACTTTATTTCTTTTTGCTTTATCATTGTATCTAGTATTCTCCATCTACCAGTTTATATTGTATCTGTGACCTAGTGATGAGACTGAGAGGTTTGTATATTTGTGGTTTCTTTTGGGTCGAGCTCACTTGAGCCGGCGTTGTGTTTTCTGATATTTTGCATTTCTTTTATGCTCTTTTCTTGATATTACTTATATACTGCGTGTGGTTGTGATCCGCCTTGGGCGAAGAGCTAGCTCCCGCTTGGGGATGCCATTTTATGATTACAGGTTATATATATATCTTGTTGTACCCATTTTGGGGGATAGAAAATACAGGGAAGACTCTGCCAGAATTTTCGGAAAATTTTGGATGTTTTTAAGAAAATGGGTTCTATGCAACTTAATTAATTTAAAAACCATTTTCATTAAAGGTTTTCCTTCACTCTCTTTTGATTTTGGTTTAGATTCTTCTGGGCTTTGGCTGACTTAGGTTACGGTAAGCCTTTAGACGTCTCGTAATCTAAGTGCCAGTCGCGTTCCGTACTTTCGGGTCGTGACAAAGTTGGTATCAGAGCGTAGGTTTTACCTTTCTGAGTGTAGGACGAACTTGGTAGATGGAGTAGGTGACTTAAGCAGAGTGGCGTAGCGTGGGTATGATCCGCGGCATACTTACAATACGGTACTCCGCCTAAGTGACCTTAGGACATAATTGCTTGTATTTTCTTTCTTGATTCCTTGCATTCCTTGATTCAATTGCAATGTCCTTATCAGTCCTGTTTCTTATTCCAGCTTCGATTCCGCCAAAGACTACGAGAGCTCAGCGGGCTGCCGCTAGGGATGAGATTCGAGCGGGCTCGTCTGAGGCGAGGATCGAGCGGGATGATACACCTACCCCTCAAGGTCATACTGATCCGTCTTATCCTGACAGTATTGCCAGACTAGAGGCCGGCATGCAAGAGTTGCGACAGATGATGGGATCTTTAGTTGAGTCCAGCCGGGCACAGAGGTCCGAGGACGTTCCTTCCACCGCACAGACCACGATTATACCTGCTGCACAGATGGTCACTCCTGCTGCTACTACGGAGACTATCCCTGTTTCACTACAGGAGTTCATGAGATTGAGACCTCCAGCTTTTACCGGTACAGATGCGACAGAGGACCCACAGGCATTTCTTGATAGGATGGCTCGGATTTGCCGTTCGTTGAGGTGTTCTGATGATAGATTGGTGGAGTTTGCGAGTTTTCGTCTGGAGGGTCTTGCCCAGACATGGTACGATTCAGTAGAGAGAGGCCGAGCTGCAGGTCTACCTTCTATGACCTGGGATGAGTTTACATCTGCATTTCTTGCCCGTTTTCTTCCGGAGAGTGTCCGAGATGCTCGATCCCGTAGTTTTGAGTCTTTGCGCAAGACTCCTGGGATGACAGTGTCGGAGTATGATATACAGTTTACCCAGTTGTCTCGATATGCTCCGTACCTAGTAGACACAGAAGAGAAGAGAATAAAGAGGTTTGTGCGAGGGCTTGATACACAGCTATTCCTTGCCATCGGCACCCAGCACTTTGATACATACGCAGCCGCGATGGATGCAGCCTTACTTTTGGAGGAGCGTATTTCTGAGACTCCGGTCGTTTCTGGGCCGAAGAGGATCCGTACTGATACGCCAGCTCAGCGGCAGATGGGTAGACACCGCGATAGATTATTTCTGGGAGATGGTGGAGGCAGAGGATTGAGACGAGGTCAGTTATTTGGTTCATATCCACAGACCCAGCAGTCGTCTCCAGGATGTTTTCGGTGTGGGAGTCAGTACCACCGTGTCGAAATTCGAGGGTCAGAGTTAGGCTCGTGCTTTCGGTATAGCGTATGATACGTACCTATCAGGGTGCCAGTCTTGGTGACAGCACCTGATAGATCAGCATTTCTGTGTCGATACTTGACACATTGGTTTCATGATATTTCTTTTTACTCCTTTATATATATAACAGGGGATTAGGCCGCTATTATATATGCCCTTACACCAATATTAGTGGAATAGGACGCTAATATATGTGTATTGACATTAATTTATATACATCATCATATTAATTCATGCAAATATATTTAGGGTGTTAGAATTTTACTGGAGATTGTATTGGGATATAGGTGATTTATTTGAGATTTGATACAGGATATTTATGAGATTGCTGATTTGTACATTCAGGATATACGAGATTTATTCGAAAGTGTACATTCAGGATTTATAAGACTTATATGATATGAGAGCCAATTTGGGGGCTGATTTGAGGAATTGGAATTTGGATTGTCTTGATGAATTGTGATCCTACCACGATATCAGGATTCCGTGGAAATGATATATTTCATTCCATACTCGACATTTATTGTTTATGCACTGTTTCATGTATTAGTAGTACCTGTTAGTGTACCTTCTATGATTGTTGCATATACACCTTTTCATATCATTATTGCATGATTATTGCATACTGATTGTCATATTATTATTGCTTCATGTATTAGTTGTTAGTTATATGTATGCCCTAGAGGCCATTACTATACATAGGATGTATATTGTAGTGGATGCTTGGACTTATATAGGGAGGACTTTCTTGCTCGACATGATAGTATGCTATCTGGTTGATTTTTACCTTAACGTGTACACTGATTGTCTCTCTGTTACATGTTGGTAAAGCCCTTAGGATGTATACTTGACTACCTGGACTATGATGCGGATCATACTAGTGGGGACATGGTAGTCTATAAGTACATCCTTCAAAGTCCCTAGTCGTGGGTATATCGAGACGGGGCATCGATATACCAGAGTAGACTAGAGTATACCTTCTCGACCCATACAGATGGGCGATGGATGATCCCATATCTATTGGTGTTTGACATCAGAGATGATATACGGGTGCTCAGTGGAGACTGGGTACACTGGACGGACTCGCCGAGAACTCCCAGATGGTATTATACCTTACGTCAGATGGCAGTTCTCTGGTGACACTGGTACAGAGTAGTCTGTTGACCCGAGATCGTCATAGAGTCTTGTGTGGTTCCCACTGTGCTTTGATTTCCATCTTACCACGTCCAAGAGGGCGTGCAAAACGGTGGTTTTTGGGTACAGTCCCGTGTCACATGGAGGCAATGAGCGATAGGATGGGATTCGTCTCTCCCGGTATAGGGGGTTGATGTTGCGCTGTGTTCGATTGGCTATAACCGGAAATCCCTGGCCAGGGTTGCTGAGATTTACTGGTAAGTGTTACCTGTAGTTTCTCGAACTGTTAAAGACCTCATATCGACACGACTTATCGAGCTGTTGGGGTCTTACGTTTACCACCCCTAGGCGAGATATACGACATATCAGACGACGAGACCGGACTGTACGGTAAGTGTTACTGGTTGGATTCACAGGAGTATGAGCGGGCTTGCTCGTCGATCTTCTGATCGCTCAATACCCGGGTGGCTGTTACGTTTGGCAGACCGCTTGCGTCTTGTGGGTGTTTGATATGATCATCACCTGCTGCCGGCATATTGACGAGTCTTTAGAGTCCTACACAGAGGTTTCCTGGCTCAAGGGAAACGAAATAGGAGCGCATATGAGATATGTGCGGGACCGAGAATAATGCGTGTATGTGATACCGTATTCTATTCTCGCGATGAATGTATCGATATGGTTGTATGCGATATAACCTAGTTATCGAATCAAGGATTGATTCGATAAGCCGATACATTGGATATTAGTCGGTCACATGCGATATGACCGGATCGTTAAATCAAGTGTTGATTTAATGATTTAATGCATAATTATATATTTGATATATTACTTTGCATTAACTAGTATTGGTTCACTTTAAATGGTTTTTCTCACTTGTTTGTGCACATTGTATATGTGATATATTTTTGTGCACAAGTTTGTATCATGTTTGATGATGCATGCTAACTTGGGTTTGTGTAAAGATTAAACCATGGTTATATGAATGGTTAGGGTTTTGGTTTCTTATTTATTTATTTATTTATTCTTTTTGGAAAATAATAAGCATAAAGAGAAAATGGTGGCTTTCTTTGTTTGTATATTGAAGCTTCATGAAGCTTTGAACTAGTCCACCATTTTTGTCTCATGCTTAACCCTAACCATTCCTCTTAACCATGATTCATCCTCTACACTTGACCATGGTTAAATATATGATAAGTATTATTTTTCTTTTGAATTATGATTAACTTATGATATTCATCTTTACAAAGAAGAAAAGCTTGCACCATCAATGGTGATTTGATGAAAAGAGTGAGAAATCCAATTCTAAAATGAACCCACTTCCTATTTCTTCATCCTCTACCTCTTGCCAAGTAGTATAGGGTGTTTTCTTCACAAGTTTCTTGACTTGGTGAAGTTGGAGCTTGATCTAGTGTTGCCTCGACGTAGATCATCTTCGGCATCGAAGCCGACGACCAAGCCCGCCCATTTCTTCGATGAAACCGACGCTAGAGCCCGGGATTCTATTTGGACAGCGAGGAGACTTCATCATGGAGCTATGGAGGTGGAGGACCGGATCTACAAAGGTTGTATTTCCGTTCTTTTAGTTAAGTTGTTAACTAGTTTCTTTGTTTCGCCTAAAATCCTAGTTAACGATCCGTATTAGGGCTTCTCGGCACTTGTAAAATTTGAAATTGGCATGGTTGATGCCTTGTGAGACCTCATTAGTGTGCCTAGGAACCATATAGTGGTATCAGAGCCTAGCTAGAGCCTTAGGCGATGCGTAGACGGAGTTTGAAGTCCGATCGAACCAAAACCCTAACCCGAAAACGGCTCTCTGTACATTTTTTAAAAACTGGGGTTTTTCCAAATTAAAAATATTCAGAAAACTCAGAAGGGGATTCTAAGAATTACTGTACAAAACGGGACCCATGATTCGATCATTGAGCGGCGGAACCGCGGCATTAGCATGGCTAATGCGGCGGTTCCGCGGCCAGTTAATCACTTCACTCAAAAATTTTTGCACAGTAACTTCTTTCTTGAAATGCTGAGTTTTCTGGGAATTTTTAATATTTACTCAAGAGTTGAGTTTTCTGGGTTGTATTGGGGACTCGGTGTTTCGATCGGATTTTCTAATTTGTCTATGTGCTTTTCCGGATAATTTTAGAATATGTTAAAAAGTTCGACCGGATATAAATACCCAATTTTTCCCCTGCCGGAAAAATTCCAAGTGTTGGATTTTTCCGTGGTTTAAAGACGTTCTAAGTAGTGCAAGTAACGCGATGGTCCCTCTAGAAGACAACAAACCTTAACTCGATTATGTGACCGTCTTGAACTGCCCTTTGAACCTTAGGGTTTGGGGCAGTACGGCGTGCCACATGTGAGGCGTTGGCCTGACCCTTCTACGGCTGGACCGTTGGTACTAAGGAATGAACTGAATGTTCTTAAAACTTATTTCATGTGTTGATCTGTATCGGGAAAACTTGGGTGTTTGAATGTTCGATCGGAAAGTTTAACATTTTCTATTTATCTGGAATGGGATACAATAATTGGAATTCACAAGCAGTTATGAGATAATTGAATGAATGTTATAAATCTAGCAATTTAGTCTCACTTGATCGGTTGCTACGGAATTTTGATGCGATCAAAAGTCCGTCGCAATCACGTAGCGTACGCGGATACTTGCCGGGTAAACTTAATCGACAGCTACACCCCATAGCCCCGACCAAGTGACTGTAGGAGAACCCCGTCGCCGAAAGCATCCGTTTGGGTGCTCGCGGTAGCGGTGTTCCGCCTTGGTGCACTTCGTCGACGGTATCGGGGGTGCGGCCGCCTACTAAAGTTTGCGACGAGCATTCGATCAGGATGTTGGGAATCTTGTTGAATTGCCCAACTTTATATTGAAAAGTGTTTTCGATTTTGAGACTAAAATGCGGGGTTTATAATTGTTAGGCATGCGATGTCTAAGGAATTCATTTGGCTAGGCATGCGATGTCTAAAGAGGTTGCGGATTCCAACTGTTGTAGTTTTACACTTTCTTTTCTGTGACCGTAAGTGTAATATGTGATATCACCGGTTTCGTTGCTATAAGTCAACGACAATTGGGATGCGCATATTTACTTACGTTGATGACATGTGATGTTATGTGTTGCTGGATATGTTATATTAGATCGTCGTGTTTAAATAGCCGGGGTTTTTGAGTAGAAGATTTGAGTAAAGGCGAATGTGGTGGCAGATGATTTGAGTAGAAGGACCGGAGGTAGCTTATCTTGTTTGAGCGCAGTGCAGATGCAGTCGACGGCGGATTGGCAGGTGTTATGTGACAGCAGAGTGCAGTTCGAGTTTACTCCTACAGGGGGACAGCTGGCCCATTTCAGAGCACGCCCACAGTTACTTGACCGTATCTGCGAGGCACAGTCCAGCGACGCCCGTATCTTAGAGATTATTGAGCAGATTCGGCAGGGCAGAGTTTCTGAGTTCGTGATTGATGATCAGGGGATACTTTGATTTGGGACTCGACTGTGCGTGCAAGATTCAGAGGGACTGAGGCGTGATATTCTCGAGGAGGAACATGGATTAGTGTACAGTGTGCATCCAGGTTTCACCAAGATGTACCGTGATTTGAGAGAGGTTTACTGGTGGGACGGGATGAAGAAAGATGTTACAGACTTTGTGTCCAGATGCTTGACTTGTCAGCAAGTCAAGGCCGAGCACCAGAGGCCAGCCGGCGAGTTACAGCCTTTGCCCATCCCTGAGTGGAAGTGGGAGCAGGTCTCCATGGACTTCATTATGGGTCTACCCAGGACCAGTCGAGGGTACGACTCTATTTGGGTGATTGTGGATCGACTGACGAAAGCGGCTCACTTCCTACCAGTGAAGACCACTATTGGATTTTCTTAGTACGCCCAGGTTTATATTGTTGAGATAGTGCGACTGCATGGTGTTCCGACTTGCATCGTGTCCGACCGGGGCACCCAGTTTACCAGCCGATTGTGGCAGAAACTCCAGGAAGCTTTGGGCACCCGATTGAGTTTTAGCACAGCCTTTCATCCGCAGACTGACGGTCAGTCGGAGCGTACAATTCAGGCTCTTGAGGACATGCTCAGAGCTTGTGTTTTAGATTTCGGTAGTAGCTAGGATCGTCATTTGCCTTTGATCGAGTTTTCCTACAATAATAGCTTCCAGGAGACGATTCAGATGGCACCTTTTGAGGCTTTATATGGGAGGAGATGTCGATCGCCTGTATGTTGGACAGAGCTTAGGGAGAGCAGTGTTTTGGGGCCGCAGATCGTACAGGAGACGACCGAGAAGATACAGTTGATTCGGGACAGTATGAGAGCGGCACAGAGCAGGCAGAAATCATATGCTGACAAGCGTCGTCGCCGACTCGAGTTCGCTGTTGGCGATCATGTTTTCCTGAAAGTCTCTCCGATGAAAGGTGTGATGAGATTTGGGCGGAAAGGGAAACTGAGTCCTAGATATGTTGGTCCTTTCGAGATCCTAGAGCGTGTTGGTCCGGTCGCTTATCGGTTAGCTCTTCCGTCCAGCTTCCCCGATGTTCACCCCGTATTCCATGTCTCGATGCTCCGCAAGTACCTTCATGATCCTTCCCAGGCGATTCAGCACCAGACGATCCAGCTAGAGCGTGATCTTTCTTTCAACGAGCAGCCGGTGGTCATTCTGGATCGGCAGGTGAAGAAATTGAGGTCGAAGGCTATACCGTCCGTCAAGGTCCTTTGGCGTGACCCGAACAGCGAGGAGGTCACCTGGGAGACCGAGGTCGAGATGAGGAAGAGATATCCCCATCTTTTTGAAGGTACGCGTAGTTAAATTCTAAATTCGGGGACCGAATTTCTTTAAGGGGGGAAGATTGTAACCCTTCGAAAATCGTTTAGGCAGTTTTTCGGTAATCGGCTAATTTTTCGGCTTTTTCCGTAAAAAGTCAAAATAGGTATTTTTCATTGTAGACCTAATTATACAAAATTTAGATAAGATATTACTATAATTTTGTCACTAAAATGTCACTTATAATTTTCTAGTTAAATAAAAAAAAATTCGTAATTAATTATTTTTTTATTATTTTAAGCTTTTAAAAATACATTAAATTAGTGATAAATACAAATTTAATTAGGTAAATTACACACTTAGGAATCTTTATAAACTAAAATAGTGTGTTAATAAATTGTATCATAACTTTATAAGATTTTGGTGTTATGGTTGGAAATTTAATGAAAAAATGAACTAAAATGGGGTTTTTTGTAAAAAGTTTGATGTGAAAGGCATTAAATGGAAACTTAAGGGTTTTTTTGACCTAGAATCATCTACACAACACCCACACTTCCCTCTTCTTGCTGCTGGTCGAAATTTCAGCAGCTCCCCTTCCATTTCCTCACTTCTTTTTGCTTCATTTTCATGCCAAAATTCATAAAAAATTCACAAATTTCTTCTCCAATTCAAAACAAAACCCTAATCCACTCTCTCCTCAACCAAATTTAGTTCAAAACTTGAAGAAAGGAGGCTTCTTTGGTGGCTTGAGCAAACTAGGGTTCAACTTGTAAGGTGAAATTTCTAAACTAGTTTGTTAACTTGTAGTTTAAATGTGCAAAAATTGAAATTTGAAGTATTAATTTAGTTGTAATTACTTGTTCATGAAAATCAAGAGAGGGATTTGATTTCAAATTAGGGTTTGAAGCATGGTTGTTGGAGTTAAGTTAGGGTTTGGTTATCTAATTAGTTAGAATGGTTAATTGTGCGATGTTACGCTCGTTAAATCGATAAAATTGCGACGTTTGCATCGAATCGGTATGAAGTTGCTTGCTAGATTTTTATGCAAAATAGAATGCGATCAAATTGCGTTATGTTAGCGATATAATTAGCTTCGTATAGGACTATTAGAGTGCACGAATGCGGGGTTTCGTCTAGTCGGGTTTTAGTTTTGTCGATTTCCCCGAAATGACGATTCTAGTTAAAGATTAGCGATTTTCGTGCGTTTTCCCGCGCACCGAGTGCATGCTATGTTTAATTCGAGAGCGTCGATAATTGTATATTGTGACTTGCATCGTTTTAGGTTTTGTAATCTTATGCTTGGTGTTGTGCAAATATAGGATCGGTCGGGGAAACATCGGACACGGCGCGTAAAGGCAAGGCGGTGGTCGGATCGGATTTGCGGGGATTTCAGGTGAGTAGATGTATTCATCTATGGGGGAATCGTCTGGATGGCGCGAGGCGTCCCTAGTTACGATTACCCTATTTCTTGCAAGACTTGTATTGCTAGATAGCTTACCCCTTTATTTACATTGCATACCCTCACAGCTAACCGTATACTAGATTGCATGGACATTCATATAACATTCATATACACATATGCGATATCACTTCGTAGGACACGAACACCATTACCATTGGCATCTGTTGCACGCGCACTATTCATGTGACACACACGCCTTTGGTAATTGCCATGCCACGTGCACTATAGAACCTGTTTAACTTAATATCGCCACTTGCATTCATACATGATATATGAAATTGCGTAGCATGCATATACCTCGCATTATCATCATATTTACATAGATTTCTAGCCAAATTCACATCGTATACATTGATATCATATATAACATGTGAACATTATGATTTTCTTGAGGATTTCAGTATTGCTGCGATTTCTGGATTTTTTTGGGAAAACCGCAAGAATTTAACAAAAGCTTATATTTATCATTTTTAAAACAAAGTTGCGGTTTTCTCGTGATGTATGTGTCGTCCACCATGAGTTTTAATGTTTTCTGTTGGATTTCGAGACCCGATTCGAGGAGTGGATGAACCGTCTCGGGTACATGGTGGGCCCGGTATGGTACCCCGGGGCAAGAAGATCGAGTTGTAGACGATGTGCATGGCAGGGGAAGACTACCTACCGGTGATGTCTGGCGCGGCGGATATCCGGAGGATACCGACCGTTGTCGTGAGATTTGATGATATGGGCCGATCCGGACTGACGGAGCCCGATATTTGAGACATTGATATAGTGAGATATTGAGACAGATATGATTTCATATTTGGTGTCGATGCTTGACACGGATTTTAGATGATTTCTTGATGATATTTAGCTACTTCACAGATATTCTTTTTCTAAAAGTTAAGAATGCAGAACTCTTAGCATTTAAAACACTTAAAGACTTAGTAATGACATTGCATACATGTGCATGCATACTAGAGGTATTACATCACATCTGGACATACATGTTGTGACGCATTGCGTGCAATCTTACAATTTCCTTACTAGATGTTATATTCAACTCACGAGCTGGCAACTCACCCCCGTTGTGCCACAGTGTCTTGCAGGTCGGACCCGTCACCCTTGTAGCGGCGGGCTATCCTATCATCAGCTCATTTTGCTCAGACTCGCGACATCGTCCGTAGGTGGGTTGCGAGCACACTTTATTTCTTTTTGCTTTATCATTGTATCTAGTATTCTCCATCTACCACTTTATATTGTATCTGTGACCTAGTGATGAGACTGAGAGGTTTGTATATTTGTGGTTTCTTTTGGGTCGAGCTCACTTGAGCCGGCGTTGTGTTTTCTGATATTTTGCATTTCTTTTATGCTCTTTTCTTGATATTACTTATATATTGCGTGTGGTTGTGATCCGCCTTGGGCGAAGAGCTAGCTCCCGCTTGGGGATGCCATTTTATGATTACAGGTTATTTATATATCTTGTTGTACCCATTTTGGGGGATAGAAAATACAGGGAAGACTCTGCCAGAATTTTCGGAAATTTTTGGATGTTTTTAAGAAAATGGGTTTTATGCAACTTAATTAATTTAAAAACCATTTTCATTAAAGGTTTTCCTTCACTCTCTTTTGATTTTGGTTTAGATTCTTCTGGGCTTTGGCTGACTTAGGTTACGGTACGCCTTTAGACGTCTCGTAATCTAAGTGCCAGTCGCGTTCCGTACTTTCGGGTCGTGACAAAGTTGGTATCAGAGCGTAGGTTTTACCTTTCTGAGTGTAGGACGACCTTGGTAGATGGAGTAGGTGACTTAAGCAGAGTGGCGTAGCGTGGGTATGATCCGCGGCATACTTACGATACGGTACTCCGCCTAAGTGACCTTAGGACATAATTGCTTGTATTTCCTTTCTTGATTCCTTGCATTCCTTGATTCAATTGCAATGTCCTTATCAGTCCTGTTTCTTATTCCAACTTCGATGCCGCCAAAGACTACGAGAGCTCAGCGGGCTGCCGCTAGGGATGAGATTCGAGCGGGCTCGTCTGAGGTGAGGATCGAGCGGGATGATACACCTACCCCTCAAGGTCATACTGATCCGCCTTATCCTGACAGTATTGCCAGACTAGAGGCCGGCATGCAAGAGTTGCGACAGATGATGGGATCTTTAGTTGAGTCCAGCCGGGCACAGAGGTCCGAGGACGTTCCTTCCACCGCACAGACCACGATTATACCTGCTGCACAGATGGTCACTCCTGCTGCTACTACGGAGACTATCCCTGTTTCACTACAGGAGTTCATGAGATTGAGACCTCCAGCTTTTACCGGTACAGATGCGACAGAGGACCCATAGGCATTTCTTGATAGGATGGCTCGGATTTGCCGTTCGTTGAGGTGTTCTGATGATAGATTGGTGGAGTTTGCGAGTTTTCGTCTGGAGGGTCTTGCCCAGACATGGTACGATTCAGTAGAGAGAGGCCGAGCTGCAGGTCTACCTTCTATGACCTGGGATGAGTTTACATCTGCATTTCTTGCCCGTTTTCTTCCGGAGAGTGTCCGAGATGCTCGAGCCCGTAGTTTTGAGTCTTTGCGCAAGACTCCTGGGATGACAGTGTCGGAGTATGATATACAGTTTACCCAGTTGTCTCGATATGCTCCGTACCTAGTAGACACAGAAGAGAAGAGAATAAAGAGGTTTGTGCGAGGGCTTGATACACAGCTATTCCTTGCCATCGGCACCCAGCACTTTGATACATACGCAGCCGCGATGGATGCAGCCTTACTTTTGGAGGAGCGTATTTCTGAGACTCCGGTCGTTTCTGGGCCGAAGAGGATCCGTACTGATACGCCAGCTCAGCGGCAGATGGGTAGACACCGCGATAGATTATTTCTGGGAGATGGTGGAGGCAGAGGATTGAGACGAGGTCAATTATTTGGTTCATATCCACAGACCCAGCAGTCGTCTCCAGGATGTTTTCGGTGTGGGAGTCAGTACCACCGTGTCAGAGACTGTACCATGAGACGTCAGGGCGCGGCGACAGTCCCGCATGTGACCTTACCACCCTCACCACCTCCTCAGAGAGCTCTACTTCCTACTCCTGATGATGCTCTACGCCAGCCAGATACTTCTAGAGACCGTGGGCGTGGCGGTCCGGTTCAGAGAGGACGAGGCGACAGAGGCAGAGGCAGAGGCCGAGGTAGAGGCAGAGGACAGCCAGCTATTAGTGGTGGACATGCCCGAGTGTTCACGTTGACTCCTCAGGATGCACAGGCATCCAATGCCGTCGTGACAGGTACTCTGCCAGTATGTTCTTTTGATGCACGGGTATTATTTGATCCAGGCTCCACACATTCCTATGTATCCACGTACTTTGCACCGAGGTTGGGCCGAGAGTCGTCTCCGTTAGATCAGCCGCTTGTCGTTATTACACCAGTTGGCGAGTCGTTTGTTGCCCGTTTCGTGTACCGATCATGTTCCGTTCGTATCGGGGAGAGAGATTCTTCAGTTGATTTGATTCTCCTCGATATGCTAGACTTTGATGTTCTTCTTGGTATGGACTGGCTAGCCACCTGTTATGCATCCGTGGACTGCCGTGAGAAAGCAGTCAGGTTCAGTTTTCCTGGTGAGCCGGTTCTTGTTTTTCAGGGAGATCGTAGCGCTACCCTTCCTAGCTTGATTTCTTCTCTGCGCGCTGGTCAGCTCTTGAGGAAAGGGTGTCAGGGATTCTTAGCATATGTTTGTGATACTAGCTCCACAGAGGTTCCGTTGGACCAGGTCCCTGTTGTGAGAGAGTTTCCTGATGTTTTCCCTGACGAGCTGCCTGGTCTGCCACCAGAGCGCGAGATTGAGTTCTGTATTGACTTGATCCCCGGCACGGGGCCTATCTCTATACCGCCTTATCGGATGGCCCCGGCGGAGCTGAGAGAGCTAAAGGATCAGTTACAGGACTTGCTGGACAAAGGGCTTATCCGACCGAGTGTGTCACCTTGGGGTGCTCTCGTCTTGTTTGTTAAGAAGAAGGACGGAAGTATGCGTTTATGCATTGATTATCGTCAGCTGAACCGGGTTACTGTGCGGAACAGATATCCCCTACCCCGCATTGATGACTTATTCGATCAGCTCCAGGGTGCAGGGTTTTTCTCGAAGGTTGATTTACGGTCAGGTTATCACCAGTTGCGGGTTCGGAAGGAGGATATTCCGAAGACCGCTTTCCGTACTCGATATGGTCATTATGAGTTTTTGGTGATGTCGTTCGGGCTCACCAATGCCCCGGCAGCATTTATGGATTTGATGAACCGTGTATTCAGGCCGTATCTCGATCAGTTCATTATTGTGTTCATTGACGACATCTTGGTTTATTCTCAGAGCCGGGAGGAGCATGAGCAGCACTTACGTATCACATTGCAGACTTTGAGGGAGCATCAGCTGTTCGCCAAATTTTCCAAGTGCGCATTCTGGTTAGACAGTGTCGACTTCTTGGGTCATGTGGTGACGAGAGACGGTATTTGTGTGGACCCGAAGAAGATCGAGGCAGTTCAGCGTTGGCCTAGACCAGTATCAGTTACAGAGGTTCGCAGTTTTCTAGGTCTGGCCGGCTACTATCGACGTTTTGTCCAGGATTTCTCCCGCATTGCTGCACCGTTGACCGGATTGACCCGGAAGGGGGGTCCTTTTGATTGGACCCAGGCATGTGAGGATAGTTTCCACCAGTTGAAGACTCGTCTGACTACTGCACCAGTGTTAGCATTGCCTTCAAGATCAGGCGGGTTCGTGGTATATTGTGATGCTTCTCGAGTGGGGCTGGGCTGTGTATTGATGCAGCACGACAGAGTTATCGCGTATGCTTCTCGGCAGCTGAGGAAACACGAACAGAACTACCCAACCTATGATTTAGAGATGGCTGCTGTAGTATTTGCACTTAAGATCTGGAGACATTATCTATACGATGAGTCGTACCAGATATTCACTGACCACAAGAGTTTGAAGTATATCTTCCAGCAGCGAGATCTGAACCTGAGACAGTGCCGTTGGATGGAGTTGGTGAAGGATTATGACTGCGAGATTCTATACCATCCGGGCAAGGCGAATGTGGTGGCAGATGATTTGAGTAGAAGGACCGGAGGTAGCTTATCTTGTTTGAGCGCAGTGCAGATGCAGTCGACGGCGGATTGGCAGGTATTATGTGACAGCAGAGTGCAGTTCGAGTTTACTCCTACAGGGGGACAGCTGGCCCATTTCAGAGCACGCCCACAGTTACTTGACCGTATCTACGAGGCACAGTCCAGCGACGCCCGTATCTTAGAGATTATTGAGCAGATTCGGCAGGGCAGAGTTTCTGAGTTCGTGATTGATGATCAGGGGATACTTTGATTTGGGACTCGACTGTGCGTGCCAGATTCAGAGGGACTGAGGCGTGATATTCTCGAGGAGGCACATAGATTAGTGTACAGTGTGCATCCAGGTTCCACCAAGATGTACCGTGATTTGAGAGAGGTTTACTGGTGGGACGGGATGAAGAAAGATGTTACAGACTTTGTGTCCAGATGCCTGACTTGTCTGCAAGTCAAGGCCGAGCACCAGAGGCCAGCCGGCGAGTTACAGCCTTTGCCCATCCCTGAGTGGAAGTGGGAGTAGGTCTCCATGGACTTCATTGTGGGTCTACCCAGGACCAGTCGAGGGTACGACTCTATTTGGGTGATTGTGGATCGACTGACGAAAGCGGCTCACTTCCTACCAGTGAAGACCACTATTGGATTTTCTTAGTACGCCCAGGTTTATATTGTTGAGATAGTGCGACTGCATGGTGTTCCGACTTGCATCGTGTCCGACCGGGGCACCCAGTTTACCAGCCGATTGTGGCAGAAACTCAAGGAAGCTTTGGGCACCCGATTGAGTTTTAGCACAGCCTTTCATCCGCAGACTGACGGTCAGTCGGAGCGTACAATTCAGAGTCTTGAGGACATGCTCAGAGCTTGTGTTTTAGATTTCGGTGGTAGCTAGGATCGTCATTTGCCTTTGATCGAGTTTTCCTACAATAATAGCTTCCAGGAGACGATTCAGATGGCACCTTTTGAGGCTTTATATGGGAGGAGATGTCGATCGCCTGTATGTTGGACAGAGCTTAGGGAGAGCAGTGTTTTGGGGCCGCAGATCGTACAGGAGACGACCGAGAAGATACAGTTGATTCGGGACAGGATGAGAGCGGCACAGAGCAGGCAGAAATCATATGCTGACAAGCGTCGTCGCCGACTCGAGTTCGCTGTTGGCGATCATGTTTTCCTGAAGGTCTCTCCGATGAAAGGTGTGATGAGATTTGGGCGGAAAGGGAAACTGAGTCCTAGATATGTTGGTCCTTTCGAGATCCTAGAGCGTGTTGGTCCGGTCGCTTATCGGTTAGCTCTTCCGCCCAGCTTCCCCGATGTTCAACCCGTATTCCATGTCTCGATGCTCCGCAAGTACCTTCATGATCCTTCCCAGGCGATTCAGCACCAGACGATCCAGCTAGAGCGTGATCTTTCTTTCACCGAGCAGCCGGTGGTCATTCTGGATCGGCAGGTGAAGAAATTGAGGTCGAAGGCTATACCGTCCGTCAAGGTCCTTTGGCGTGGCCCGAACAGCGAGGAGGTCACCTGGGAGACCGAGGTCGAGATGAGGAAGAGATATCCCCATCTTTTTGAAGGTACGCGTAGTTAAATTCTAAATTCGGGGACCGAATTTCTTTAAGGGGGGAAGATTGTAACCCTTCGAAAATCGTTTAGGCAGTTTTTCGGTAATCGGCTAATTTTTCGGCTTTTTCCGTAAAACGTCAAAATAGGTATTTTTCATTGTAGACCTAATTATACAAAATTTAGATAAGATATTACTATAATTTTGTCACTAAAATGTCACTTATAATTTTCTAGTTAAATAAAAAAAATTTCGTAATTAATTATTTTTTTATTATTTTAAGCTTTTAAAAATACATTAAATTAGTGATAAATACAAATTTAATTAGGTAAATTACACACTTAGGAATTTTTATAAACTAAAATAGTGTGTTAATAAATTGTATCATAACTTTATAAGATTTTGGTGTTATGGTTGGAAATTTAATGAAAAAATGAACTAAAATGGGGTTTTTTGTAAAAAGTTTGATGTGAAAGGCATTAAATGGAAACTTAAGGGTTTTTTTGACCTAGAATCATCTACACAACACCCACACTTCCCTCTTCTTGCTGCTGGTCGAAATTTCAGCAGCTCCCCTTCCATTTCCTCACTTCTTTTTGCTTCATTTTCATGCCAAAATTCATAAAAAATTCACAAATTTCTTCTCCAATTCAAAACAAAACCCTAATCCACTCTCTCCTCAACCAAATTTAGTTCAAAACTTGAAGAAAGGAGGCTTCTTTGGTGGCTTGAGCAAACTAGGGTTCAACTTGTAAGGTGAAATTTCTAAACTAGTTTGTTAACTTGTAGTTTAAATGTGCAAAAATTGAAATTTGAAGTATTAATTTAGTTGTAATTACTTGTTCATGAAAATCAAGAGAGGGATTTGATTTCAAATTAGGGGTTGAAGCATGGTTGTTGGAGTTAAGTTAGGGTTTGGTTATCTAATTAGTTAGAATGGTTAATTGTGCGATGTTACGCTCGATAAATCGATAAAATTGCGACGTTTGCATCGAATCGGTATGAAGTTGCTTGCTAGATTTTTATGCAAAATAGAATGCGATCAAATTGTGTTATGTTAGCGATATAATTAGCTTCGTATAGGACTATTAGAGTGCACGAATGCGGGGTTTCATCTAGTCGGGTTTTAGTTTTGTCGATTTCCCCGAAATGACGATTCTAGTTAAAGATTAGCGATTTTCGTGCGTTTTCCCGTGCACCGAGTGCATGCTATGTTTAATTCGAGAGCATCGATAATTGTATATTGTGACTTGCATCATTTTAGGTTTTGTAATCTTATGCTTGGTGTTGTGCAAATATAGGATCGGTCGGGGAAACATCGGACACGGCGCGTAAAGGCAAGGCGGTGGTCGGATCGGATTAGCGGGGATTTCAGGTGAGTAGATGTATTCATCTATGGGGGAATCGTCTGGATGGCGCGAGGCGCCCCTAGTTACGATTACCCTATTTCTTGCAAGACTTGTATTGCTAGATAGCTTACCCCTTTATTTACATTGCATACCCTCACAGCTAACCGTATACTAGATTGCATGGACATTCATATAACATTCATATACACATATGCGATATCACTTCGTTGGACACGGACACCATTACCATTGGCATCTGTTGCACGCGCACTATTCATGTGACATGCACGCCTTTGGTAATTGCCATGCCACGTGCACTATAGAACCTGTTTAACTTAATATCGCCACTTGCATTCATACATGATATATGAAATTGCGTAGCATGCATATACCTCGCATTATCATCATATTTACATAGATTTCTAGCCAAATTCACATCGTATACATTGATATCATATATAACATGTGAACATTATGATTTTCTTGAGGATTTCAGTATTGCTGCGATTTCTGGATTTTTTTGGGAAAACCGCAAGAATTTAACAAAAGCTTATATTTATCATTTTTAAAACAAAGTTGCGGTTTTCTCGTGATGTATGTGTCGTCCACCATGAGTTTTAATGTTTTCTGTTGGATTTCGAGACCCGATTCGAGGAGTGGATGAACCGTCTCGGGTACATGGTGGGCCCGGTATGGTACCCCGGGGCAAGAAGATCGAGTTGTAGACGATGAGCCTGGCAGGGGAAGACTACCTACCGGTGATGTCTGGCGCGGCGGATATCCGGAGGATACCGACCGTTGTCGTGAGATTTGATGATATGGGCCGATCCGGACTGACGGAGCCCGATATTTGAGACATTGATATAGTGAGATATTGAGACAGATATGATTTCATATTTGGTGTCGATGCTTGACACGGATTTTAGATGATTTCTTGATGATATTTAGCTACTTCACAGATATTCTTTTTCTAAAAGTTAAGAATGCAGAACTCTTAGCATTTAAAACACTTAAAGACTTAGTAATGACATTGCATACATGTGCATGCATACTAGAGGTATTACATCACATCTGGACATACATGTTGTGACGTATTGCGTGCAATCTTACAATTGCCTTACTAGATGTTATATTCTACTCACGAGCTGGCAACTCACCCCCGTTGTGCCACAGTGTCTTGCAGGTCGGACCCGTCACCCTTGTAGCGGCGGGCTATCCTATCATCAGCTCATTTTGCTTAGACTCGCGACATCGCCCGTAGGTGGGTTGCGAGCACACTTTATTTCTTTTTGCTTTATCATTGTATCTAGTATTCTCCATCTACCACTTTATATTGTATCTGTGACCTAGTGATGAGACTGAGAGGTTTGTATATTTGTGGTTTCTTTTGGGTCGAGCTCACTTGAGCCGGCGTTGTGTTTTCTGATATTTTGCATTTCTTTTATGCTCTTTTCTTGATATTACTTATATATTGCGTGTGGTTGTGATCCGCCTTGGGCGAAGAGCTAGCTCCCGCTTGGGGATGCCATTTTATGATTACAGGTTATATATATATCTTGTTGTACCCATTTTGGGGGATAGAAAATACAGGGAAGACTCTGCCAGAATTTTCGGAAATTTTTGGATGTTTTTAAGAAAATGGGTTCTATGCAACTTAATTAATTTAAAAACCATTTTCATTAAAGGTTTTCCTTCACTCTCTTTTGATTTTGGTTTAGATTCTTCTGGGCTTTGGCTGACTTAGGTTACGGTAAGCCTTTAGACGTCTCGTAATCTAAGTGCCAGTCGCGTTCCGTACTTTCGGGTCGTGACAAAGTTGGTATCAGAGCGTAGGTTTTACCTTTCTGAGTGTAGGACGACCTTGGTAGATGGAGTAGGTGACTTAAGCAGAGTGGCGTAGCGTGGGTATGATCCGCGACATACTTACAATACGGTACTCCGCCTAAGTGACCTTAGGACATAATTGCTTGTATTTTCTTTCTTGATTCCTTGCATTCCTTGATTCAATTGCAATGTCCTTATCAGTCCTGTTTCTTATTCCAGCTTCGATGCCGCCAAAGACTACGAGAGCTCAGCGGGCTGCCGCTAGGGATGAGATTCGAGCGGGCTCGTCTGAGGCGAGGATCGAGCGGGATGATACACCTACCCCTCAAGGTCATACTGATCCGCCTTATCCTGACAGTATTGCCAGACTAGAGGCCGGCATGCAAGAGTTGCGACAGATGATGGGATCTTTAGTTGAGTCCAGCCGGGCACAGAGGTCCGAGGACGTTCCTTCCACCGCACAGACCATGATTATACCTGCTGCATAGATGGTCACTCCTGCTGCTACTACGGAGACTATCCCTGTTTCACTACAGGAGTTCATGAGATTGAGACCTCCAGCTTTTACCGGTACAGATGCGACAGAGGACCCACAGGCATTTCTTGATAGGATGGCTCGGATTTGCCGTTCGTTGAGGTGTTCTGATGATAGATTGGTGGAGTTTGCGAGTTTTCGTCTGGAGGGTCTTGCCCAGACATGGTACGATTCAGTAGAGAGAGGCCGAGCTGCAGGTCTACCTTCTATGACCTGGGATGAGTTTACATCTGCATTTCTTGCCCGTTTTCTTCCGGAGAGTGTCCGAGATGCTCGATCCCGTAGTTTTGAGTCTTTGCGCAAGACTCCTGGGATGACAGTGTCGGAGTATGATATACAGTTTACCCAGTTGTCTCAATATGCTCCATACCTAGTAGACACAGAAGAGAAGAGAATAAAGAGGTTTGTGCGAGGGCTTGATACACAGCTATTCCTTGCCATCGGCACCCAGCACTTTGATACATACGCAGCCGCGATGGATGCAGCCTTACTTTTGGAGGAGCGTATTTCTGAGACTCCGGTCGTTTCTGGGCCGAAGAGGATCCGTACTGATACGCCAGCTCAGCGGCAGATGGGTAGACACCGCGATAGATTATTTCTGGGAGATGGTGGAGGCAGAGGATTGAGACGAGGTCAGTTATTTGGTTCATATCCACAGACCCAGCAGTCGTCTCCAGGATGTTTTCGGTGTGGGAGTCAGTACCACCGTGTCGAAATTCGAGGGTCAGAGTTAGGCTCGTGCTTTCGGTATAGCGTATGATACGTACCTATCAGGGTGCCAGTCTTGGTGACAGCACCTGATAGATCAGCATTTCTGTGTCGATACTTGACACATTGGTTTCATGATATTTCTTTTTACTCCTTTATATATATAACAGGGGATTAGGCCGCTATTATATATGCCCTTACACCAATATTAGTGGAATAGGACGCTAATATATGTGTATTGACATTAATTTATATACATCATCATATTAATTCATGCAAATATATTTAGGGTGTTAGAATTTTACTGGAGATTGTATTGGGATATAGGTGATTTATTTGAGATTTGATACAGGATATTTATGAGATTGCTGATTTGTACATTCAGGATATACTAGATTTATTCGAAAGTGTACATTCAGGATTTATAAGACTTATATGATATGAGAGCCAATTTGGGGGCTGATTTGAAGAATTGGAATTTGGATTGTCTTGATGGATTGTGATCCTACCACGATATCAGGATTCCGTGGAAATGATATATTTCATTCCATACTCGACATTTATTGTTTATGCACTGTTTCATGTATTAGTAGTACCTGTTAGTGTACCTTCTATGATTGTTGCATATACACCTTTTCATATCATTATTGCATGATTATTGCATACTGATTGTCATATTATTATTGCTTCATGTATTAGTTGTTAGTTATATGTATGTCCTAGAGGCCATTACTATACATAGGATGTATATTGTAGTCGATGCTTGGACTTATATAGGGAGGACTTTCTTGCTCGACATGATAGTATGCTATCTGGTTGATCTTTACCTTAACGTGTACACTGATTGTCTCTCTGTTACATGTTGGTAAAGCCCTTAAGATGTGTACTTGACTACCTGGACTATGATGCGGATCATACTAGTGGGGACATGGTAGTCTATAAGTACATCCATCAAAGTCCCTAGTCGTGGGTATATCGAGACGGGGCATCGATATACCAGAGTAGACTAGCGTATACCTTCTCGACCCATACAAATGGGCGATGGATGATTCCATATCTATTGGTGTTTGACATCAGAGATGATATACGGGTGCTCAGTGGAGACTGGGTACACTGGACGGACTCGCCGAGAACTCCCAGATGGTATTATACCTTACGTCAGATGGCAGTTCTCTGGTGACACTGGTACAGAGTAGTCTGTTGACCCGAGATCGTCATAGAGTCTTGTGTGGTTCCCACTGTGCTTTGATTTCCATCTTACCACGTCCAAGAGGGCATGCAAAACGGTGGTTTTTGGGTACAGTCCCGTGTCACATGGAGGCAATGAGCGATAGGATGGGATTCGTCTCTCCCGGTATAGGGGGTTGATGTTGCGCTGTGTTCGATTGGCTATAACCGGAAATCCCTGGCCAGGGTTGCTGAGATTTACTGGTAAGTGTTACCTGTAGTTTCTCGAACTGTTATAGACCTCATATCGACACGACTTATCGAGCTGTTGGGGTCTGACGTTTACCACCCCTAGGCGAGATATGCGACATATCAGACGACGAGACCGGACTGTACGGTAAGTGTTACTGGTTGGATTCACAGGAGTATGAGCGGGCTTGCTCGTCGATCTTCTGATCGCTCAATACCCGGATGGCTGTTACGTTTGGCAGACCGCTTGCGTCTTGTGGGTGTTTGATATGATCATCACCTGCTGCCGGCATATTGACGAGTCTTTAGAGTCCTATACAGAGGTTTCCTGGCTCAAGGGAAACGAAATAGGAGCGCATATGAGATATGTGCGGGACCGAGAATAATGCGTGTATGTGATACCGTATTCTATTCTCGCGATGAATGTATCGATATGGTTGTATGCGATATAACCTAGTTATCGAATCAAGGATTGATTCGATAAGCCGATACATTGGATATTAGTCGGTCACATGCGATATGACCGGATCGTTAAATCAAGTGTTGATTTAATGATTTAATGCATAATTATATATTTGATATATTACTTTGCATTAACTAGTATTGGTTCACTTTAAATGGTTTTTCTCACTTGTTTGTGCACATTGTATATGTGATATATTTTTGTGCACAAGTTTGTATCATGTTTGATGATGCATGCTAACTTGGGTTTGTGTAAAGATTAAACCATGGTTATATGAATGGTTAGGGTTTTGGTTTCTTATTTATTTATTTATTTATTCTTTTTGGAAAATAATAAGCATAAAGAGAAAATGGTGGCTTTCTTTGTTTGTATATTGAAGCTTCATGAAGCTTTGAACTAGTCCACCATTTTTGTCTCATGCTTAACCCTAACCATTCCTCTTAACCATGATTCATTCTCTACACTTGACCATGGTTAAATATATGATAAGTATTATTTTTCTTTTGAATTATGATTAACTTATGATATTCATCTTCTTCTTCTTCTTCATCTTTACAAAGAAGAAAAGCTTGCACCATCAATGGTGATTTGATGAAAAGAGTGAGAAATCCAATTCTAAAATGAACCCACTTCCTATTTCTTCATCCTCTACCTCTTGCCAAGTAGTATAGGGTGTTTTCTTCACAAGTTTCTTGACTTGGTGAAGTTGGAGCTTGATCTAGTGTTGCCTCGACGTAGATCATCTTCGGCATCGAAGCCGACGACCAAGCCCGCCCATTTCTTCGATGAAACCGACGCTAGAGCCCGGGATTCTATTTGGACAGCGAGGAGACTTCATCATGGAGCTATGGAGGTGGAGGACCGGATCTACAAAGGTTGTATTTCCGTTCTTTTAGTTAAGTTGTTAACTAGTTTCTTTGTTTCGCCTAAAATCCTAGTTAACGATCCGTATTAGGGCTTCTCGGCACTTGTAAAATTTGAAATTGGCATGGTTGATGCCTTGTGAGACCTCATTAGTGTGCCTAGGAACCATACAGTGGTATCAGAGCCTAGCTAGAGCCTTAGGCGATGCGTAGACGGAGTTTGAAGTCCGATCGAACCAAAACCCTAACCCGAAAACGGCTCTCTGTACATTTTTTAAAAACTGGGTTTTTTCCAAATTAAAAATATTCAGAAAACTCAGAAGGGGATTCTAAGAATTACTGTACAAAACGGGACCCATGATTCGATCATTGAGCGGCGGAACCGCGGCATTAGCATGGCTAATGCGGCGGTTCCGCGGCCAGTTAATCACTTCACTCAAAAATTTTTGCACAGTAACTTCTTTCTTGAAATGCTGAGTTTTCTGGGAATTTTTAATATTTACTCAAGAGTTGAGTTTTCTGGGTTGTATTGGGGACTCGGTGTTTCGATCGGATTTTCTAATTTGTCTATGTGCTTTTCCGGATAATTTTAGAATATGTTAAAAAGTTCGACCGGATATAAATACCCAATTTTTCCCCTGCCGGAAAAATTCCAAGTGTTGGATTTTTCCGTGGTTTAAAGACGTTCTAAGTAGTGCAAGTAACGCGATGGTCCCTCTAGAAGATAACAAACCTTAACTCGATTATGTGACCGTCTTGAACTGCCCTTTGAACCTTAGGGTTTGGGGCAGTACGGCGTGCCACATGTGAGGCGTTGGCCTGACCCTTCTACGGCTGGACCGTTGGTACTAAGGAATGAACTGAATGTTCTTAAAACTTATTTCATGTGTTGATCTTTATCGGGAAAACTTGGGTGTTTGAATGTTCGATCGGAAAGTTTAACATTTTCTATTTATCTGGAATGGGATACAATAATTGGAATTCACAAGCAGTTATGAGATAATTGAATGAATGTTATAAATCTAGCAATTTAGTCTCACTTGATCGGTTGCTACGGAATTTTGATGCGATCAAAAGTCCGTCGCAATCACGTAGCGTACGCGGATACTTGCCGGGTAAACTTAATCGACAGCTACACCCAATAGCCCCGACCAAGTGACTGTAGGAGAACCCCGTCGCCGAAAGCATCCGTTTGGGTGCTCGCGGTAGCGGTGTTCCGCCTTGGTGCACTTCGTCGACGGTATCGGGGGTGCGGCCGCCTACTAAAGTTTGCGACGAGCATTCGATCAGGATGTTGGGAATCTTGTTGAATTGCCCGACTTTATATTGAAAAGTGTTTTCGATTTTGAGACTAAAATGCGGGGTTTATAATTGTTAGGCATGCGATGTCTAAGGAATTCATTTGGCTAGGCATGCGATGTCTAAAGAGGTTGCGGATTCCAACTGTTGTAGTTTTACACTTTCTTTTCTGTGACCGTAAGTGTAATATGTGATATCGCCGGTTTCGTTGCTATATGTCAACGACAATTGGGATGCGCATATTTACTTACGTTGATGACATGTGATGTTATGTGTTGCTGGATATGTTATATTAGATCGTCGTGTTTAAATAGCCGGGGTTTTTTTATGTGAGATGAGTGTTTTCTTTTTCATTCATGTAAAAACTTGTATGTAATATTCTTTTATTGGGGCACTTCCAGGTTGCGGAAGATGTCACCTTTTGTATATTATTTACTTTTCCGCACTCGGATAGACCCAAGGAGGGGAGCACAAGTAACCGGGTTCTGGAGTCCAGTGGGAGACCAACTCGAGGAGTCGAGTCCGGGTCTCCTAACTCTAGAATTGGAAGGGTTGCTTGCCGCTCTCGTAGGGGTCTAAGGGTGTGGGTTTGGCTATTCATCGCGACCGTGGAATCCGTGTTTTATACTGGCTCGTATTGAAAACACGGACGTCCTAGTATATCCAATATTTCATATGTTTCTTCTGCTGCGATATCTGTGATGTGATCATGTGATGTTCTGTGATAGATACTGTATATAGTATATATGATATATTATATAGATGTTACTTATGTTTTACACCCGCGCTAGCCCTGCCCTGCTCTGCCGTTAGTTACCTAACCTAACGGTGCATGAGGGGACATCGAGGCGAATGTGGATGGCATAAGTGTACGTCGTATTTATCTGTGATGTTTAGGTACTTAAATGATGGGACTTCATTAATGTGATTAATGAAATAAAAAGAAACCTAAAGATTTTGTAGAATCGAATTTCAAAAATAAAACAGGTAGCTACAGTTCTTGCTTTGCACAGTGGTATATATGATATATCCTGCACCTTATTCGATGAGGAAAGGACCGAGATCCCTTCACCGGGAGTGACTCCTTTAGCAATAACTGGCAGATGCTACACACTCGGTTTGTCTTCTGATTGCTTTTAAGTTTTTGCTTTGCACAGTGATATATATGATATATACCGCACCTCATTCGACGAGGAAAGGGCCGACGATTCCTTCACCGGGAGTGACCCCTTTAGCAAAACTAGAAAAGCCTCAAAAACACTCCATTTTAAAATCATTTGATTCTACAACGATATCAAGTTCATTACGCAATAGGTTTTCAGAAAAACCTGTCGTAGCCCTCCGTCATTTCAGATAAGTCCTATTTAGTATTCGTGCTACGTTTGTTGACCTCCGTCAAGGCGTAGTGTGCGGTAGCTAACTAGTATTTATCTGGTTATGCATATGATGCAGATTGGATTAGGGTAGTCGTGCGGCCTTGTTGACCTCCGTCAAGGGTCGTACGGGTGGGTTTAATTCGATCAAGAAATGACGGGTTGAACTTGACTAGTAGCTTATGGTTTGTTGACCTCCGTCAAGGTCATAGGGTGCTAGGGGCAAAATTATCGGGAATTTCAAGTGTTGAAATTTGCAATGAGATTGCATACCTTCTATGAGATAGTTGGATCCCGATACCCACTGCGAGTAAGAGTTACTCCTGGGAGAGTTTTACACATTACAATTAGCCGATCAAGTAGGTGTCTAGAAAGGTGTTAACGAGGTTACGCCTCTGGGAAAACGAGGTTTACATTAATTAGGTTCGTGCGAAAGCACGGGGGACCTCCCTCAAAGTACCGACACTGCCCTGGCTGAAAGATTGGCGAACTTGTAGCGTGTAATTAATCCCAGCTAGTCTTTCCTTTTAGGGTTTGAAGGAAGATTTGATAAAAACAGTGAGAGCCATCCTGATTAGATAAAATAATAACCAATCTATTCTTGAAAGAGAGCACGCTGAGTGTTTTCTTCTCTCTCTCTCTCCAGGTAGCGACCATATCATGCCTTAATCAAGATAATAATACGGAATATTGACCGAACCCGCTTGTTATACTGAGCTGGGGAACGTTGGTCCCGCTCCAACTTATAATTGTTATAAGATAGAGCAGGAAATTGGGGAATACCAGATTTCCCGTGCCGCCCAAACGAAGAAAGTGCATGTTGATGCATCATCTTCGGGTGTGTTCATTACAATGAACTGTTTCTCAAATGTCCTCTACGTCATGGGTATTTGATACCGGATCAGGATCCCAGATATGTAATCTGTTACATAGGGCTACAGATAGGTAGAGAACTGAGAACGGGTGATAAGTTTCATGAGGCAGAAAACGGGGCAAGTGTTGCAGCCAAGTCTGTTGGTCACTGTCACCCTGTATTACAAGTACATTGATTCTGAACGAATGTTATTAGATACCGAACCTGATATACAAAATCATATCAGTCTCTTTATCAGTAAAGAAATGATAAAATTTTGTATTGTTGGATAATGTTTTGAACATTTCCTATATCAAAAGTTGATCGGTTCAGGCACGTTATCTAAAAGCATTGATGTTCTAAATCAAACTACAGTTCTTGGTATACGGAACACACATAAGAGGAAGAGTTCAGAAATGAACGAATTCTTCTTGAGGTATTGTAGACTAGGTCATATCAATGCGATCCGACTGGCTGAAGTTACATTTTAGATGCATATTTAAATTAGTTTGAATTTACATCTTGTGAAACTTGCCAGTCATGTCACAGAGATAAGATGACCATAGCTCCGTTTATTGGAAACAGAGAAAGAGTTAGTGAACTCTTGGGATGATACATGTTGATGTATGTAAGATCCCCTGTCTACACATGCCAAGATCGGTTCCTTGTACTTCATTACATTCTCTGATAATCTCTTTAGATTCAGACATATGTTCTTGTTGAAACACAAGTCCGAACCTTTTGAGATATTCACAGAATATAAGTTAGAAGTAGAGAACCAAAACGGGTATAAGTATTATGTCCTTTGATGTGATCAAGGAGGAGAATACTTGAGCACGGAATTCCTGGACTTTTCTAAAGGAGAATGAGATTCTCTCTCAGCATTACTCCTCCGTATACACCATAGCACGATGGTATATCGGGGCGGAGCAATCACACCCTATGTGATAAGTTGTGCTCTATGATGAGTACTACTGAGTTACCTGTTTCCTTTTGGGAGTTATACACTTGAGAAGCTGCATACCTATTGAATAGGGCTCAAATCAAATCAGTTGCCTACCACTTCATATGTGATATGGAAAGGGAAGAGCCCATATCTTAAGTTAGTTAAGATTTGGGGGTGTCCGGCCTATGTCTAAAAGCAAAATCCGGACAAGCTCGAGGCAAGATCTGTTATGTAGAACTGGAAATGTTCCAGCTATACAAACTGCAGCTGATGATTTGATAGAACCAAAGGATTCAATAGTTACCAACGAACCTCAGCCTCTCCGCCGATCTAGTGAGGTTCCTCACCCGCTTGAAAGATACTTCGGTTACTCTATGACAGTGGGAGCGAGGATTGCATCATGAGATGATGGCCCAACTAATTTCGAGCTGGCCATCAGGAGTGGGACTCTGTAAGAATGGCTGGATGCTTAGCGATCTGAGATGGAATCCATGTACACCAACAAAGTATGGACTTTGGTTGCTATATCTGAAGGGTTAAATCCCCATCAGGAGCAAGTATATCTTGAGAAGATTACTTGGTGTAGATGGAAAAGTTGAGACTTTCAAAACTAGACTTGTTAAAGGTTTTCGTCATCAACCAGGCGTGGATAATGATGAAACCTTTTCAAGTGGCTATGCTTAAGTCCATCCAGATCCTACTTGCCACGGCTACATACCATGACTACGATATCTGGCGGTTGGGTGCCATGACTGCTTTTCTAAATGATGTTTTAGAAGAGGACGTCTATAAGTACATAGCCAGAGGGCTTCGTAAACAGTGGGAGCAGCGGAAACGTGTACAAGATGCTTTATAGGATAAAGCAGGTATCGCGGAGTTGGAACATCTGTTTTGATAAGTTAGTCAAACAGTTTGACATCATCAAAATGGTAGATGAACCTTGTATATACAAAAAGGTAGTAGGGAGTATGGTGACAATCCTCGTAGAGTACGTAGATGACATACTCTTAATAGGGAAGGAGTTTCCTATGCTACGCTCGGTCAATCTCCGCTTATCACAAGGATTCTCCATATAGGATCAAAGTGATACCTCCTAAATCCTGGGATTTGGATCTATGAGATAGATCTAATTGGATGTTAGGATTCTCACTAGTTGTAGTGAGATGGTATCAATCGATCCTGGGGAGAATCACTGGAAAGGTTCCAGAGTGATAAGGACGACTGAATGTCAGTCACAAGCATTGTCTTTACCCTCAGTAAAGGGACGGTATGTTGGAAGAGTTCCAAGCTAGATACCGTGGCATACTAGACGATAAAGGCTGGATACATCGCTATTTGAGATGCTACCAAAGAGGCAGTCTGGGTGTATATTAGTTCATGAGATGAACTTCGTTCCTCCCATTGTGTGACAATGGAGTTGTGGCTTATGCCAAGGAACACCCGTCCCATCAGTGATCCAGACATATTCTAAGGCAGTGTCACCTGATCATGGAGATAGTTGATCTCCAGGGTGATCGAGGTTAGGAGAGTAGACTCAGAGGACAACACGGCGGATCCACTCACAAAGGCCTTTTCCTAGAGAGAGACTTTTATGGGATGGTTGAGTATGAGATACTACAACCACTGCTGTCAGATGGCCCTAGTGTAAGTGGGAGATTGTTAGTTATATGTATGCCCTAGAGGCCATTACTATACATAGGATATATATTGTAGTGGATGCTTGGACATATATAGGGAGGACTTTCTTGCTCGACATGATAGTATGCTATCTGGTTGATCTTTACCTTAATGTGTACACTGATTGTCTCTCTGTTACATGTTGGTAAAGCCCTTAGGATGTGTACTTGACTACCTGGACTATGATGCGGATCATACTAGTGGGGACATGGTAGTCTATAAGTACATCCTTCAAAGTCCCTAGTCGTGGGTATATCGAGACGGGGCATCGATATACCAGAGTAGACTAGCGTATACCTTCTCGACCCATACAGATGGGCGATGGATGATCCCATATCCATTGGTGTTTGACATCAGAGATGATATACGGGTGTTCAGTGGAGACTGGGTATACTGGACGGACTCGCTGAGAACTCCCAGATGGTATTATACCTTACGTCAGATGGCAGTTCTCTGGTGACACTGGTACAGAGTAGTCTGTTGACCCGAGATCGTCATAGAGTCTTGTGTGGTTCCCACTGTGCTTTGATTTCCATCTTACCATGTCCAAGAGGGCATGCAAAACGGTGGTTTTTGGGTACAGTCCCGAGTCACATGGAGGCAATGAGCGATAGGAGGGGATTCGTCTCTCCCGGTATAGGTGGTTGTTGTTGCGTTGTGTTCAATTGGCTATAACCGGAAATCCCTGGCCAGGGTTGCTGAGATTTACTGGTAAGTGTTACTTGTAGTTTCTCGAACTGTTATAGACCTCATATCGACACGACTTATCGAGCTGTTGGGGTCTGACGTTTACCACCCCTAGGCGAGATATGCGATATATCAGACGACGAGACCGGACTGTACGGTAAGTGTTACTGGTTGGATTCACAGGAGTATGAGCGGGCTTGCTCGTCGATCTTCTGATCGCTCAATACCCGGGTGGCCGTTACGTTTGGCAGACCGCTTGCGGCTTGTGGGTGTTTGATATGATCATCACCTGCTGCCGGCGTATTGATGAGTCTTTAGAGTCCTACACAGAGGTTTCTGGCTCAAGCGAAACGAAATAGGAGCGCATATAAGATATGTGCAGGACCGAGAATAATGCGTGTATGTGATACCGTATTCTATTCTCGCGATGAATGTATCGATATGGTTGTATGCGATATAACATAGTTATCGAATCAAGGATTGATTCGATAAGCCGATACATTGGATATTAGTCGGTCACATGCGATATGACCGGATCGTTAAATCAAGTGTTGATTTAATGATTTAATGCATAATTATATATTTGATATATTACTTTGCATTAACTAGTATTGGTTCACTTTAAATGGTTTTTCTCACTTGTTTGTGCACATTGTATATGTGATATATTTTTGTGCACAAGTTTGTATCATGTTTGATGAGGCATGCTAACTTGGGTTTGCGTAAAGATTAAATCATGGTTATATGAATGGTTAGGGTTTTGGTTTCTTATTTATTTATTTATTTGTTCTTTTTGGAAAATAATAAGCATAAAGAGAAAATGGTGGCTTTCTTTGTTTGTATATTGAAGCTTCATGAAGCTTTGAACTAGTCCACCATTTTTGTCTCATGCTTAACCCTAACCATTCCTCTTAACCATGATTCATTCTCTACACTTGACCATGGTTAAATATATGATAAGTATTATTTTTCTTTTGAATTATGATTAACTTATGATATTCATCTTCTTCTTCTTCTTCTTCATCTTTACAAAGAAGAAAAGCTTGCACCATCAATGGTGATTTGATGAAAAGAGTGAGAAATCCAATTCTAAAGTGAACCCACTTCCTATTTCTTCATCCTCAACCTCTTGCCAAGTAGTATAGGGTGTTTTCTTCACAAGTTTCTTGACTTGGTGAAGTTGGAGCTTGATCTAGTGTTGCCTCGACGTAGATCATCTTCGGCATCGAAGCCGACGACCAAGCCCGCCCATTTCTTCGATGAAACCGACGCTAAAGCCCGGGATTCTATTTGGACAGCGAGGAGACTTCATCATGGAGCTATGGAGGTGGAGGACCGGATCTACAAAGGTTGTATTTCCGTTCTTTTAGTTAAGTTGTTAACTAGTTTCTTTGTTTCGCCTAAAAGTCTAGTTAACGATCCGTATTAGGGCTTCTCGGCACTTGTAAAATTTGAAATTGGCATGGTTGATGCCGTGTGAGACCTCATTAGTGTGCCTAGGAACCCTACATTAGTTGTACCTGGTAGTGTACTTTTCATGATTATTGCATACTGATTGTCATATTATTATTGCTTCATGTATTAGTTGTACCTGCTAGTGTACTTTTCATGATTATTGCATTCATATGACCTGTTATTGCTATTAAATTGCATATGTTAGATTCACGCTGTACGTGCATACTTGCGATTACCTGCATATGTTATTTATTATTCACGAGTTGTCAACTCACCCCCGTTGTGCCACAGTGGTTTTGCAGGGTGTTCCCCAGAGTAGTCGAAGCTGGCTATTCAGCAATCTGATCATCTTTTGCTGCGGATACCGCTTCAACTCATAGTGTTCAGTTTTGCTTAGGTGGGTTTTGTGCTTATCCGTATTGTTGTATTGTATATTCGTTGTATCCTTGTACTCTCCATCTACTATTATTTTGTTTGACTTAGAGACTTGGTGAGGACCATATTGTATATTATTTGTGTCTTGTTTGTCTTTTATACAGATTTCTTTCTATCGTCTTTTATTTCTTCGCTACGGCGTCGTATATTGTTGTGGTGGTTGTTTTCCGCCTTTGGGCGTGTATTTGCTCCCATTTGAGGATGCTTTATTTATATTTATGTTGTACCCATTTTTGGGGCTATTTTTTACAAAGGTGGTGCTGCCAAAATTTTAAAGAAAGAAAAGTTGGACTTTTAAAGAATTTGGGTTGTGATTTCAAATTCTTCAAAACTTCTACTATCTTTTCTTGTCTTTTTTATGGTTTAGATTTTTGGGTTTTGTATTTCTTTTACTGCGTTACGTTTGTAGGCGTTGCGTAGTATTAGGGCCGTCACGTGCCAATTTCGGGTCGTGACATGGAAAATCTCAAGCAAGCTTCTTCCAACTCTCAAGTAGCCAAGGAGTCTAGCTAAGGGAGCTACAAAGATTCTATTCTCTAAACCTAGCACTTAACTACTTATGGTTTGTGTTAAAGTTTAGTGTTACCCTAGCTTTCCTAGTTTGATCCTTAGGATGGTTTCTTTAGCACCCTCTAAATTTTTAATATGGCATGTGTGATGCTACCAAACCCTTATGGTGGTTCTAAGGAAACCCTTCAGCCCGTTTGTCTAAGATTCCTTGTTTAAGATTCTTGAGCATGTTCGGTAGGGCAAAGATTCGGAGTTCTGATTGATGACCAGGGTTTGCTACATTTAGGGACTCGTTTGTTTGTACCTGATACCGATGGGTATAGACGCGAGATTCTAGAGCAGGCACATCAGTCAGCTTTTAGGGTTCACCCAAATCCTACCAAGTGGTAACGTGGCTTGAGAGATAGTTACGGGTGGGCAGGGATGAAGAGTGATGTTTCAGATTCCGTTTTGAGGTGCCTGACTTGTTAGCGAGCTAAGGCTGAGCATTTGAGACCGGCAGGAGATTTGCAACTTTTAACCGTTTCAGAGTGGGAATGGGAGCAGATCTCTATGAATTTCGTGGTGGGTCTACCTTGGTCTAGTCAAGGGTATGACTCCATTTGGGTGATGGTCGGTTAACGAAAGCGGCTCACTTCCTTCCAGTGATGACCACTTTCGGTTATGCTTAGTATGCTCAGTTTTACAGTGGTGAGTTTTTTCGTTTGCACGGAGTTCCTTCTTGCATTGTATCCAATAGAGACGCCCAGTTCACCAGCCGTCTTTGGCAGAAGCTTCTAGGAGCCTTGGGCACATGTTTGAGCTTTAGCACCGCTGTCCATCCATAGACCGATGGTCAGTCAGAGCGGACTATACAGACTCTGAAGGATATGCTTCGTGCGTGCGTACTAAATTTTGTTGGTAGTTGGGATCGTCACTTGCCATTGATAGAAGTTCTCTTACAATAACAGTTATCAGGAGACGATTCAGATGGCAACTTTTTAGGCTTTGTATGGTAGATGGTGTCGATCACCAGTCTATTAGACCGAACGCAGCGAGAGCAGGATTTTTGGACCCCAGCTAGTCAAGAGACTTCGGAGATGATCCAGTTGATTCAGGACAGGATGAGAGCAGCCCAGGGTGGACAGAAGTCTTATGCCGACCGTCGTCGTCGCAGACTTGAGTTCGCGGCGGGAGATCATGTATTCCTATGGATTTTTCCGATGAAATGGCGTGTTGAGTTTTGGGAAACTTAGTCCCAGAATTATAGGTCCTTTTGAGATCCTTGAGCGAGTCGGTACCGTTGCCTATCGTTTGGCACTTTCGCCCAGATTTCCGGATATTCACCCCGTAATCCTTGTGTCGATACTTCGCAAATACCTTTATAGCCCTTCTCACATGATTCAGCACCAGACCATTCAACCATGATGCGATCTTTTGTTCACCAAACAGCCGAAAGTTATATTGGATCGGCAGGTGGAGAAACTTCGGTCAAAGGTCTTGCTATCTGTGAAGGCTCTTTGGCGTAGCCCGTCTAGTGATAAGATCACTTGGGAGGCTGCGGGCGAAATGCGGAAGAATGTTCCCTCATCTCTTCGAAGGTACGCGTAGCTAGATTTTTAAATTCGGGGACCAAATTTCTTTAAAGGGGGAAGATTGTAACGCCTTGAAAATTAGTTTAGGTTAATTTCGCGTTAATTAGCGATAATTCATGTTTTTCATAAAACCTCGTTAATACCTATTTCCATATAAAGTGGAATAAATCTTTTTTTAATTATGATAATATGTAATTATATATATAACTGTGTTTTATTAATTAACATTTAATTTATTGTTCACATAATTATCTAATTTTCTTAATTATATTTTTCTAAGCAAAAATTTTAGTTAGCGTGCACAACCCAATATTTACCTAGGTTAATATTGTATCATGTCTTCATTTTAATTTCCCTCTTGGTTTTATTTAATTTTTAAAATAACCAAAACTAATATGAAAATAGAAAAGAAATGAAAAAGGAGAGACATGGGGCTTTAAATGGGCATGGGAAACCTTGACTTTGTCACACTCTCTCTCTCTCTCTCTCCCTCTCATTTCCCTGCAGCAGCTCCAGCAGCTGCCCCCTTTCTCTTCCTTTCTTCTTCTTCTCTTCATTTTCCTAGCCTCCATCTCCATTAAAAATCACTCTTTTCTTCACTAAACCTCATGATAAACACTACAAAACACTTCCTTGTTGGTTCTTGAGGAAAGTCTTTTCCTTTGAAGGCAAGGTTAGCAAGTATGAGCCATCACTAGACCAACTTGAGGTATAAAGCCTACCTTAAATTCCTTTATGCTAAACTTTTAGTTTATTTAGCTTAAAGTAGTGTTTAAGTAGTGTATTAGTGCTAATTAGGTGGTTTAAGTGGAGATTTGGTCAAGTTAAGGTTTTTATGGCTTGATTAGCTTAACTAAGTGTTATTACTATCGTTTAATCCAAGTCTTTGCACCAGTTTACACTAAAACCCATATTGTATTAAATTAGTGTTTTAGTTAAGAATTATGTTCGTTTTGGGATCTACTTTCAAACCAGAAGCTTCAGGAAAAAGTTGCAATTACTGGAGCATGTTTACTGGACTAGGATCACACACACGAAGAACGAGACCATCATTCCCTTTCTTGGCCACAAATTAAAGGGTTCTGGCCACAAATTGCGGCCAGAGTAGGGACCTGGGTGTCGAGTTTTGGGCTATGGGTGTCTGCTGTATCTTTAAGGTACTTGGTATATGCAACTTTTCCTAGTTCAACTCGTATCAAAATCTGGAACCAATTACCTTATTTTTAGTACTTTTAGACTTGCACGACGCGTACGTTATGAGTTTGGGTTTGGTGTTTGCTGTGTATCACAGCATGTCGGGGTGGTTTCAGACGTTAGCACACATGTTTTGGTGTTTTTAGTGCACACGCGTTTAGCTTGCAACGCTAGTTTCTCGTGTGGTCTTGATATCGCGTTTTGCGGGATATTAGCTTATGTGTGTTTCTTTGTGTAATTCTAAGATCGGTCGCGGAGACATCGAACACGGCGCGGAAAGGAAAGGCGGTGATTGGATCGGACTAGCGGAGGCGTTCCGGTGAGTAAACGTACATATCTACGGGGGAAATCGTTCAGATGGCGCAAGACGCCCAATAGTTAGAATTTCGTTTAGTAGTTACACTTATACGTAGTCTCTAGTTAATCATCTCGTTGCATTGCATCATTTATCATATATATATATATGTGTGTGTGTGTGTGTGTGTGTGTGTGTGTGTATATGTATATGTGTGTGTGTGTGTGTACTTTGCTAGCCTCATAGGACACTCGCACTATTACCATTGGTTTATGCTGCATGAGCACTATTCATGGGGACACACACACCTTGGTAATTACTATGCCACGAACACTTTATAACTTGTTTAAATCCGCATCTTATCACTTACGCCAATTATTGATAAATAAACATGCATTTGATATATTTAATTCATCAAGATAGATACGTAGGATTTCTAGTCATGTGCACATATTTTATTGCATCATTGTTCATGCATAGTTTTCTAGTTCCGCATCGCATTGCATATTGTTGATATTATAGACATTCATAAATTCTTACATGTTCATGTTTTATGATTCTTCTCGAGAATTTATGTACTTATGAGATTTATGGATTTGGAGAAACCGCAAGAATTTAAGAACGTATTATCATTTTAAAAATGTAAGTTGCGGTTTTATCATTATATGATGTATATATATCGTCCACCATGCGATTTCTCGGTGCTTGAGCGGTATCATACACCCAATTTGAGGAGGAGGAGGAACTGTCTGTGGGTGCATGGTGGACCTGGTGCGGTACCCCGGGGCAAGATGGTCGCAGATGATGGCGTTGAGCCCGGTAGGGGAACACTACCGACCGGTTATTTGTGACGCGGTGGATATCCGGAAGATACCGACGTAGTCTTAAGTTATGATGATATTGGCCAGTCCGGATTACCGGAGCCCTAGATCAAATATTTTGGCCCAGTCCGGATTGCCGGAACCCTGGATAATTGATATATTCATATTTGTTGTCGATGCTTGACACAGATTTATATTGATTTCATTGATGAAACTACAGCTAAAATACAGAAGCTTAATAAGATAAGAATACAGATTTCTCATGTTAATTATATTCAAATCTCGTGTTATTTATTGGATTCATGTTGCATACATATTATTATATCGCATCATATTAGTATATGTAGCTTGTGACATCATTGTGTACATGCTTACGATAGCCTTATTAGATATTACTTATTACTCACGAGTTGGCAACTAAACCCCGTCGTGCCACAGTGTTTTGCAGGCCGGACCCGTCAGCACAGCAGCGACGGGCGTACCTTTTCTCTTGCTCCTTTTGCTTTGACTCGCACATTTTTCGTAGGTGGGTTGCAGGGTTATTTTCCTGCCACCTTGCATCATTATTGTATCTAGTGTACTCCATCTACCGTATTTACCACATGTATTATTATATTGTGACCTAGAGACAAGACAGTGGGATTTGTGTATTTATATGTTGTATCTCGGGGTCGAGCTCACTTGAGCCGACATGATACTTTATTACTTAAGCCTTTATATGCTTATTTTGCACAGTGATGATTTATATTGCGTGTGGTTTTGAGTGCGTCTTGGGCGAAGAGTTAGCTCCCTCTTGGGGATGCCTTATTTCATGTTATACATATATTGCTTTTTTGTACCCGTTTGGGGCCAGCATTTACGAAGGAGACTCTGCCGAAAATTTCGGAAAATGATGTTTCTTTTAAAAAGCTTGATGTGACTTAATTGATTAAAATCGCTTTCAATCATTTGGTTTTCCTTCACTCTATTGATCTTTTTGATTTTGATTTCTAGGTTTTGGCTTACTTAGATTATATACGCCTCGAGACATTTCGTAATTTAAGTGCCAGTCACGTTCCGTACTTTTCGGGTCGTGACAAACTTAGTATCAGAGCATTAGGTTTTACCTTTCTGAGTGTAGGATGACCCTCGGTAAATGGAGTAGGTAACTTAAGCAGAGTGACGTCGCGTGTGTATGTTCCGCGGCATACCTACGATACGATACTCCGCCTAAGTGACCTTAGGATATAATTGCTTGCAATTCCTTCTTCGATTTCTTATATTCCATGATTCTGTTGCATTATTTTTATTATCCTGTTTCCTGTACCAGCCATTATGCCACCGAAGACCATGATGGCTCAGAGGGCTGCCGCCAGAGATGAGATTCGAGCGGGCTCGTCTGGGACGAGGACTGAATAGGACGGTATGCTCGCTGTACAGGAGCAGATTGATCCGCCTTTGATAGATCGTATCACTAGGCTAGAGATGGATATGCAGGATTTGCGCCAGATGATGGGATCGTTGGTTGAGGCCAGTCGAGCACAGCGACAGGAGGTTGCCACTCCTGTTACCCAGTTATTCCTCGCTATCAGCACACAGTATTGTGTCACGTATACAGCAGCAGTAGACGCAACCCTACTAGATGAGGAGCGTCTTCCCGAGAGTTTGGAAGTTCCGGAACCGAGGAGAACTCGTATAGGTGTATCAGCCCATAAATAAATGTTTAGACGCCGCGACAGATTTCGTTCAGGTCGCGGGAGTAGCAGAGGCTTGGGACGAGGTCAGTTGTTTAGCTTTTACCCCCAGGAGGGTCAGCAATCATCATCTGGATGCTTCTGGTGCGGGAGTTTCCATCACCTCGTTAGGAATTGTACCGTGGTATGCCAGAGAAAGGCAGCCGTACCATATGTTACCTTACCACCTTCACCTCAGGGAGAGTTGACTTATGCGCCTGTTGTTGATCCGTGTCAGACTTATGTTCAGAGAGGTTGTGGTCGCGGAGGGTTTGTTCACAGAGGACAGGGTGGCAGAGGAGGAGGACAGCCAGTTGCAGGTAGAAGGCGGCGCGAGCATTTGCTTCGACTCATCAGGATGCGTAGGCGTCCAATGCAGAGTTTTCAGGTACTTTTTCCGTATGCTCTTTTGATGCACACGTTTTGTTCAATCCGGGATCTATGCACTCGTATGTTTCTACACACTTTGTGCCAAAGCTGGGCTGAGAGTCGCGTTTGCTAGATCATCTGCTTATCATGACTACTCCTGTTGGCGAGTCACTTATTGCGCGGTACGTGTTTCGGTCATGTGCCAATCGGATAGGAGATAGAGATTCGTCCGTCGATTTGATCCTTCTAGATATGTTGGACTTTGACGTTCTCCTGGGCACGGACTGTTTAGCTACGTGCTATGCGTCTGTGGACTGCCGTGAGGAGACGGTCAAGTTTCATTTTCCCGGTGTGCCAGTTCTTGTTGTGCAGGGGGACAATGGTGCCGTCCCTCACAATTTGTTTTCAACCTTTTTCGCTAGTCAGCATTCGAGGAGAGGATGTCGGGAATTCTTAGCTTCCATTCGGATTACCGGAGCCACAGTAGATTCATTGGACCGGGTTTCTATCGTGCGTGAGTTTCCCGACGTTTTTCCCGATAAGCCGGCAGAGCTTAGGGAGCTTAAGGATCAGCTGCAAGAGTTGCTTGTTAGGTGACTTGTACGTCCAAGTGTTTCACCTTGGGGAGCTCCTGTTCTGTTCGTCTAGCAGAAGGACGGCAGTTGAGGTTGTGCATTGATTTTTCGTCAATTAAAACGAGTTACGGTGCAGAATAGGCACCCTTTACCTCGCATTAACGATTTGTTTGATCAGCTCCAGGGTGCGGGACATTTTTCTAAGTTTGATTTGAGATCAGGTTATCATCAGTTGCGGGTTCGGAATGATAACATTCCGAACACTTCTTTTTCGTACACGCTACGGGCATTATGAGTTTTTGGTTGTCGTTTGGACTCACCAATGCCCCAGCAGATTCATGGATGTGATGAACCAGATCTTTCAGGCCGTTCCTTGACCAGTTTATTGTTGTGTCATTGATGACATACTGGTCTATTCCATGAGTCGAAAGGAACATGAGCAGCACTTGAGGATTGCTTTGCAGACATTTAGAGAGCACTAGCAGTTGCTAAATTCCCGAAGTGTTCTTTCTGGCTTGACAGTGTTGACTTCTGTTCATATCAGATTTTTGCATTTTATACCGCCCAATTTTTATCATATTGCTTATCGGTAGGTACTCTTGAGCCGTGTTTGCTTGTCAATTGCAGGATACAGATTCTCAGCTCTAAACGGTGAAATTCATGGAAAAACACGACAAAACCCGGGTTCCTGCCAACCACAGATAAAACACGGGTCTCCGCTCTCTATCCGTATGTTGCCGCACACCAGTTTAAAAGACAAAATAGCAAATCAATGTTATTTTCACGCACAAGGCTCAATGGCAACACAAGATCCAAGAAATCTACGCGGAGCTCAAGAAAATCATGACAAAAAGATCCATATCCAATCACCTTATGATCAACAGAAATTCTGGAAAAATCGTGAAGCAATTCTGAGAAAAATCATATACCACACTAATGGGTACAGCAAACCAGGAAAAGCCACCAAAAAATGAAGAACCAATTCTTCTAAAGTGCCGCGGTTCCGCGGCAATAGCAGGCTTAGGCCGCGGAACCGCGGCCGTACTGTGGCGGCAGAAGGTGGGATTTCAGGGGTACTTTGGACATTTCATGTAGAAGCAGAATTTTGCCCTAGGTTTCCATCTCCCTGCCTATAAATAGCCCAGAACCTTGTGAAGCCAAGGGTGCTTAATCTTGTATTTTAGGTTTTAGAATACTTGTTGTTCTTCTTCCTCTTCTCATCTCTTCTCCATTGAAAAACTTGTAGTGAGCTTTTGTGAGTGAAGTATGATGAATAAAGAAGTTCTTTTTGTTATTATACTTGTCTTGCTCTTGTTATGTTAATTGCTTGTAATCTTTAATTGATAAGTAGTTGTTGTTATTTATTGTTGTTTCTTTCTTTTCTCTTTTCCTTTATCCTTAAACAACCATGATGCTTACGCTTGATCCTTGCCAAGGTGAGGTCGCAAATAGCTAGTTGTTATCTTCTAATCTATTTCTTTCTATCTTCCTCCTTTGTTTTATTTTTCGTTCTTCTTGTAATGGGTGAATAGTTTCCATATTTGTTAGGGTAGGATAAGGGAAGTTTGAGAGATGGAAATCTCTCTCACTCTTTCCTTGTCCAACATCTTAAATCGAACTCCCATTAATTGAACCACAATCCGCTCCCTACGGCACCCTATCCTACATGATAGCGGTGATTCCGTAGTGAGACCGGTTGTGGTTGAATTAACCGGAGGTTAAGGTTAAGAGCCAAGAACAGACGGACAAGCACCAAAAGGAAGAACTTATGCGTTGGAAAGCCTAGCTTATACTCGCAAGTTCCTTCCTAGTCGTGCTAATCCCCGTTGTTGCCGATTACCGTAACACCGATATTAAGAGTGGCAACGAAAGAAGTGAGCGACTCCTAACTCAAACTAACCTAATCCTAACCCTAACAATCTCTCTTTACATATCATTTTAACACTTAGTTAATCACAAACAAATCTGGACTTTTGGACTTAACTCGTTAAAACACATAGAAAAAGATTTCCATCTCCCTGCGGACGACCCGTACTCAACCGGCTAGCTACAAGCGAAACCGTTTTGATTGCGGTAATTAACTAAACTTGAACACGCAGAATCCCTAACAATCAAATGGCGCCGTTGCCAGGGAGACGGTTGTTTATTTCTTAGTGTAATTTCGGGTTAACTTGTGAATATAAATCTAACCGAAAAACAAAACAAAAAAAATTATACCTTGTAAAAAAAAATCATCTTGTTATTTTTTATTAGTTTTTGTGCAAGTGTGCAGGAACAAAAGACGGTCGAGTTCAGTGCCAAAGACGTGGGAAGTTAGACCCACATCTCGCGGCTACACAGCGACGGATCAAAACGAAGCAAACGGTCTACTATAAAAATCTGGAGCAGATACAGTGAGCAAATCAAGATTCAGAAAATCCAGACAAGCAGAGGACACCCAACAGAGCACAACCCAGAAAAATGAAGGCCCAAGCCCACCATCTTGCCGCGGAGCCGCGGCATAAGCTAGCTTAGGCCGCGGAACCGCGGCCGTTTGGTGGCCTCAGGGTGCCAAATTCCCTGTAAGTATCTCTCTTCTTTCCCCCACTCCTCTGGACTCCAATAAACTGTGTTTTCTGCAGCATTCTTTGCGCAAATTCTCTCCCCCCTTCCAATAAACTGTTCTTGTGCTGGATTCTTTGCGCCGCGCTAAAAAATAAAAAATTGTTTGCAGTTGATTTGTTACTGCTTTGCATTTATTAATACGGACTTTAAGGGGCTTAAAACCAATCCAGATTGGGTGGGGATTTCATCACCCTTCCCAGGACCCCAGATATCACAAAAAGCATATGCATTGACCATTGTTAATTAAAAAATACTAGACTCAGCCCTAAGGACTTCGCGCTCAATAGGACAGAGGACTAGTTACAGGCATCGGACGTTTATCCTATCCTGACTTTTGCGGTGCCTAGGCAAGTGTGTCGAAGGCAAGTGGTTACTTAATTAGGACCACTACCTACGTAGTGGGGAGCCTCCCACTTACCTGGCACTTACCTGGCCGCGATTGTTGGAGAAGAGGCGGTTTGAGGTCCTGTTTCTAGCCCTTTGGAACAGTTAGGAGCTGTCTGGCTGACCTAGGTGACCCTAGATCTAGGTGTGATTGTGCATATCTTGTTTGTGATTTCTTAAAGCCGTAAATCCATACATATTTATGTAAAGCTCTTTCTAAAAAAAGAAAAAAGAAAAAAATCAAAAACTTTTATAAAAACTTGCCCTTTGTCGCCAGAATCCATTTTTCACCCACCACCCATTGTATTTCTCCATTGACGTTTTCTTACCCTCACCTTCTCCGCTTTGACTATACTAAACTCGTTTAGTGTATGTCCGCTTGGACTCGGGACACTAGCGCCCTCCTAGTCCGCGTTACGTTAGTCGCTACCGACTACACGATCGACTCAGACGTCGAAACTCCGTCCACTCCTCTTTCATCCTTACCTTTGCCGGCCAACACCGACGTTGACCGGAATTCTGTTCATACATCTTCACCTTCTCCATCACCAACCTCTTCTTCCGCGATGTCAGGATTTAATCCAAACATCTCTTTGACTACCCCTGGATTGACTCCACCTCCTATGGAGGCAAATAACCCACCACCACCGCCTGTTGTAGCGCCGCAGCGAATCGCGCTCCAGGATCGTTTCTATCCCACCCATTCTGCACTTCCCACCTGTCTCTCTCTTCTACCGGCCAATGGGGATAATTTTGAAATTAAGCCCCACTTCATCAACATGCTTCCGCGATTTCATGGGCTTGAATCTGAAGATGCCTATATCTTCATCAATAAATTTCAAAACGTTTGCGCCATGATGAAAACTACCCAACTGTTGGACGATGCTATACGGCTACGGGTCATTCCGTTCACTTTATGCGATCTTGCTGAAAAATGGCTGTATAGCACCGCTTCCCACTCCATAACCAGTTGGGACGAGTTTGTTAAAGCATTTCTCAAAAAATTCTATCCGAATCATAAAACCGCAAGGATCCTTAACGAAATCAACCAATTCTCCCAGCTTCCTTCTGAACCCTTCTGGAAGTGCTTTGACCGGTATAAAGACCTTCTTGTTCAGTGTCCTCACCATGGTATCGAGAAATGGCAACTTTGCCAAACCTTATACGAGGGCCTGAACCCAGCAACCAAGCAGTTGTTGGAAACCATTTGTCAGGGCCACTTCCTATCGAAATCTGATGAGAAAGCGTAGCAATTCTTCGACGACCTTGCGGAGCAAACGCTGCAATGGGAGAGCACCAAACCGACTTCTTCTTCTACCTCCAATTCTACCGGTCAGTCTAGGGTAGGAATTCACCAACTTGATGTCTCTATTGCGATGAAAGCTGAAATGGCTGTAATAACGAGAAAGCTTGAAGCGATAGAGAGCAAATTTTCTTCTCCTGCTCCTACCCCTGTTCTTCCCCTTCGTACCATTTGCGCTTGTTGCTCCGATCCTTCTCACTTAACCGAAGAGTGTCCTTACAATCCACCATCGCAAAGACAGGATCAGGTTAATACTGCATTTCAGCAAAGACCGAGAAATGATCCATACTCTTCCACCTACAATCCCGGTTGGAGGAACCACCCCAATTTCGTCTGGAATCAGAATCAGCATCAATTCCAAGGCAACAATTTCCAAAGGCCCCCTCCGCCGCAACAACAAGCGCAACAACAAACTCAACATCAGTTTCAACAGCCCTTCCAACCCCAACCTTTTCAAAATCAGACGAACAACTTTGCACCCAACAATTCTTTTCCCCAAAACAATTTTGTTCCGTCAAACAACGATAAGGTTTCCTCGCTCGAACGAAGTCTGGAGGCGTTCGTTAAAAAATCGACACAATCCACCGCCAACATCCAGTCTTCCATTCAGTCCTTGGTGCAACACACTGCCGCTCACGGGCAAAGCATCAAAACCATCGAGGCCCAGATTGCACAGCTGAATGCGGCCTTGAGCAAGCGAGAGAAGGGGAAGCTCCCGTCCCAGCCACTCCCAAATCCCGGTCACCCACATAATGTACATGTTGCTCTTGAACAACAGAATCATAATGTGAGTGCCGTGACCACATTGAGATCGGGAAGGATGCTGCAAAACAATATTGGCACACGAATCGACGATGACACCCCGGCCGCTGCTTCTTCTTCTTCTTCTTCTTCTTCTTCTTCTTCGTCTTCTGAGCCTATTCTCCATTCGTCAAAAGGCTCCACTTCTTCTTCTTCTGCTGCTCTGAACGGACCCACTTCTCACTCCACGAAAACACCAGCTCTGGGATCCGTTCCAACTCCACAATCTCCTCCACAAGCATTAGACTCAACCAATTTTAAAAACGTCCCATTTCCAAACCGGTTGAGGTCTAATAAACAAAATCCACAAATGGAGAAGATTCTGGAGTTATTTAAGCAGGTTAACATTAACATTCCTCTTTTAGATGATGTCCACAACAAGTCCCGTCCTACGCGAAAATCTTAAAGGACTTGTGCACAAAAAAGAGGAAGTCTCAGGTACCCAAGAAAGTTTTCTTGGCTAGTGCTGTGAGAGATGCTCTTACCCAATCTTTACCACAAAAACGGAAGGACCCTGGCTGTCCTATGATTTCTATTACCATTGGGGATAAGAACATCAACCGCGCACTATTAGATCTTGGTGCCAGTGTTAACCTGCTTCCGTACTCAGTATACGAGCAATTAGGCGTAGGAGAGCTGAAACCCACACACTGTACTCTCCAAATGGCTGACCGATCAATCACCCATCCTAGGGGTGAGCTAGAGGATGTGTTAATCAAAGTCGGGGACTTCATATTCCCCATTGAATTCATTGTATTAGACACACAGCCTGTAGCTAATCCCCGGAATCAAATTCCAGTGATACTCGGTCGCCCATTCCTTGCAACCTCAAATGCTGTGATCAATTGTCGCAATGGTTCGATGAACCTCTCTTTTGGAAACATGACAATTGAACTCAACATTTTTAGGTTGGGGAATCAGCCCTCCAAACCTAATGCTCATATACTGGACGTTTGCTCAATCCAGGAGATCACCCCTGAAGAGTGTGAATTCGAGGAGTTTCTGTTCGATCACGATAACCTTAACGCCACTAGTGTGTTCCTCCTCGAACCTGCTGTTGTTTCTGCGCCCGACAATGACTACGAGTGTTTCACTTTCACGAACGATCTTAGCCACTCACCACCCGAGTTTGAATCCTTCGAATTTCCGAATGAGTTACCTGAACCATCCAACTCGGTCGCTTACACTCGTTTTGAACCTTTGCTGGAGTCCTTTGAGTTCGAGACCTCTTCACCAATCTTGCCTTCAATCGTTTCACCTCCAACGCTCGAACTCAAACCTTTGCCGTCTCACCTTAAGTACGCTTACTTAGGTGAGAACGAGACCCTCCCTATCATCATCTCGGCTTCTCTAGCTCCAGAGCAAGAGAAAGCCCTTCTCGCGGTCTTGCACAGCAATAGGCAAGCTTTTAGCTGGTCCATAGAGGACATCAAGGGGATTAGTCCCCTGATCGTTGAACATCACATTCATCTGATTGATGATGCCAAACCAGCCAGGGATCCACAAAGACGTCTCAACCCAGTCATGAAGGAGGCTGTGAAGAAGGAGATCGTAAAATGTCTGGATAGTGGTATCATTTACCCTATCTCTGATAGCCAGTGGGTTAGCCCCTTTCATGTTGTCCCTAAGAAGTCAGGTATAACGGTCATAACCAACGAGGCGAACGAGTTAATCCCTACTCGCACCCAAACTGGGTGGCGAGTATGCATCGATTATAGAAAACTCAACGCCGCAACGCGGAAAGACCACTTTCCGTTACCTTTCATTGACAAGATGCTTGAACGATTGGCCGGACATGAGTGCTACTGCTTTCTTGATGGCTACTCCGGCTATAATCAAATTCCCATCGCCGAAAAAGACCAGGACAAGACCACTTTCACTTGTCCTTTCGGCACGTTTGCATATCGTCGCATGCCCTTTGGGTTATGCAATGCGCCCGCTACCTTCCAGCGGTGTAAGATGGGAATCTTCTCAGACATGGTGGAAAAATTCCTGGAGATCTTCATGGACGATTTCTCCATCTTCGGCGATTCCTTTAACGAGTGTTTGCTGCATCTCGACGCTGTCCTTACCCGATGTAAGGACAAGAACCTCACTTTGAATTGGGAGAAGTGCCACTTCATGGTGCGCGAAGGTATTGTCTTAGGACATATCATCTCGCAAAATGGCATAGAGGTTGACAAAGCAAAGATTGAGGTCATTTCCAATCTCCCTCCTCCCAGATGCGTCCGAGACATCCGAGCCTTCCTTGGCCATGCCGGTTTCTATAGACGGTTCATCAAGGACATTAGCAAGATTGCTAGGCCCTTGACTCTTCTACTGGCCAAAGACACGCCATTCGACTTCAACTCGAGTTGTGTGACTGCGTTCGAGTCATTAAAAAGCTCACTCACTTCTGCCCCCGTTCTTTCTTCACCTGACTGGACACACCCATTTGAGATTATATGTGATGCATCCGACTTTGCCATTGGTGCTGTCCTTGGACAACACATTAACAAGATGCCGCACGTAATCTATTATGCTAGCCGAACCCTGAACGACGCCCAACTCAATTATACAACAACTGAGAAGGAATTCTTGGCTGTTGTATTTGCTTTAGAAAAGTTCAGGCCCTACCTCATCGGCTCTCCAGTCATTGTCTACACAGACCATTCTGCTCTGCGCCATTTTTTTGCGAAGAAAGATGCAAAATCTCGGCTAATACGTTGGATCCTCTTGCTTCAAGAGTTTGACCTTGTCATTAAGGACAAACGAGGATGTGAAAACGTAGTTGCCGACCATCTCTCACGACTTCCTTCTTCGCCTTCACTTCCAATTCCGATCAACGACGTTTCCCGGATGAACAGCTCTTGACAGTATCTTGCGAACCCTGGTTCGCAGATATTGTGAACTATTTGGCCACAGGATTACTACCGACTGAATGGTCAAGTCAGGACAGACTTCGCTTCTTATCCCAAGTAAAACACTTTTACTGGGACGAACCCTATCTGTTCAAGTACTGTCCCGACCAGATTATTCGTCGGTGTGTCCCTGACGATGAATTCAAGAGTGTGCTGTCGTTTTGCCACGATCAAGCATGTGGCGGGCATTTTGGCCCCAGAAAGACAGCTGAGAAGATCTTGCAATGTGGTTTCTACTGGCCACACTCTTCAAAGACGCTCATGACTATTGCAAATCTTGCTCCCGGTGCCAACACTTGGGCCGGATATCCCGGAGGAACGAGATGCCGCTCCAACCAATCTTGGTTGTGGAGATTTTTGATGTTTGAGGGATAGATTTCATGGGGCCGTTTCCCATCTCTTTCGGGAACTTGTACATCCTTCTCGCTGTTGATTACGTCTCTAAGTGGGTCGAGGCTGTGCCCAGCCGGACTAACGACAACAAGGTTGTCGTTAGGTTTCTTAAAGAAAACATTTTCTTCCGTTTTAGGCACCCCCGAGCGATCATTAGCGACAATGGAACTCATTTCTGCAATAAGACTTTCGAGGCCTTGATGCGGAAATATTCCATTAATCATAAGCTCTCTATGCCCTACCACCCCCAAACCTGCGGGCAGGCCGAAGTTTCAAATCGGCAAATCAAGCAGATACTGGAGAAGACGGTTTCCAAGACCCGTAAGGATTGGTCGCTGAAACTCACTGATGCCCTTTGGGCATTTCGAACCGCATATAAGACCGATCTTGGCATGTCTCCCTATCGGTTTGTGTACGGAAAGGCTTGCCATCTACCTGTCGAAATAGAGCATCGCGCATTTTGGGCGATAAAGGAGCTGAATCTGTCTCTCGAAGATGCGGGCAGCCATCGGAAGCTGCAGTTGAACGAATTAAGTGAGCTGAGGGATGAGGCTTACGATAACGCGGTTGTCGTTAAGAATCGAACGAAGGTATTTCACGATAAACACCTTTTGCGCAAAACTTTCGTACCTGGTCAACAGGTACTGCTTTACGACACCAGACTACACTTCCATCCAGGAAAGCTCAGATCTCGCTGGAAAGGGCCGTATTTTGTGCGGAATGTGTATCCGCATGGCGCTGTGGATTTGGAGAATCCAAAGGACGGTTCATTTTTCAAAGTGAACGGACACCGACTAAAACCGTACCTTAGCGCCGAACCAACAGAGGAGCTCCTGGTCTTACAGGAGCCGCTTTACCCTGCATAATCTTCCTCTGCCTACCACCAAACTTCGGTTATCCAGCCAAAAACAGTGGACACTGTTTTAAATAAGTTTGGGGGTATGTATATACCATTTTGTACATATTTATGGATATTCTTTTCCGTTTTTACTCTTTAAAAAAACATTAAAAAAATTTGTGTATATCTAACCAACAATTTTGACCCTTCAAAAGATCTCTTCATACAACGACAGTGAGGACACTGTCCAGTTTAAGTTTGGGGGTACGCTCGGTACGTATTTCTTACCTTCGCATTCATATGTATATTTTGCATCTGCATATTAAAATCCATAAAATCCATAAAAATCAGAAAATTTTCTAAAAACTTAAAAACTTTTTTGTCAAGTTAGCTAGTGGGAGGACTCTGATTCAACATTTCGATGGTTTTGTTTGATAAAATAAGAATAACTAAATCTTATTTTTAGATTTTGAAAACCTGAAAGATAACTCTCATTTGAAGTTAACTATAGCTGATATACGTCTTTACATCACACTACACGTGTCGTGAGTTTTGGAAATTAGATGACAAGTCTTTTATGTCTAAAAACTTTTAAATGGATAAATGATTTTCTGAGGATCAAATAGGTTTGTTCTGAAATAAGTAATATCAAGAATAGTTTATGAAGTGAAGTGAATATGAAGGAATGTTATTGATGCCTTAATTGGAACTAAGTCTGAAAAATAACCCATCTAAAACTTGATTGGAATGATTACACACCGAACCCACTAAACACGTCTTTTTCCAAAAAAATAATTGAACTGCCGGTTATGTCTCCGTTCGTATTGAATCATCATGATTTTCATGCCAAACTGTCTTTTGTTTTTGGACCTAGGTAACTTGAGTAATTAAGTCCGCTGGGGTGTTTCTACACCTAATGCCCTAAAGCCAACTGGTTTGGGTGCATTGGCCCAAAGCTCGCTAAGAAGCCTAGAAAGTCCAGATTAAAACAAAGTCAAGCAAGTGTTCTCTCCGAGTTAAAAGTCCTAACGGTTCTTTGTGTGAGAATAATCTTGATAAAAGACAGGCTTTTATAAAAATTTTAGCGGAGATATGAAGGTTTGATTCTATGATAAAGACATTGCACGTTCACAGAGGTGTGTATGAAATGAAAACAAGAAAAAGGTGGAGTGAAAAATAAGACCTAGTTTCCTGTTAAGAAAGATAGAAATTCTGAAGTTGAAACCTTACTGGAAAACGAAACTTGAAAAATGCTTAACTCTTTATAAAACTTATGTGATCTTTTTAAAAAAATTTATCCGGGCTTTTATGGTGTGATGACTTTAATCGATCCTTCTGGAACTTAACGACACTATTTGCACTGCACGTAAAGACATATAAAATCTTAAGTTAAATAAGAAGAGAGGTGTGAAAAATAAGGGTTCGATAGTCTAGACTTAGGATCATAGAATTATTATTTTCTGAAACAAAACTTTAGGGGTTTGAATCATAGAAATTTCGCAAAACTAGCTTGACCGGATTTTGTGTGTAGTATCCGCTGAAAACCCTCAGGAGACAACACTCCTCCTACGAGGGACACCTAGAGATTTAACGGCTTGTTGCACACGCTCAGTGCAATCGCGTTCCCTGCGAAAGTGAGGTTAGGAATTTTTGTGAATAAATTGGCTTTGCTCGGGACGAGCAAATGATAAGTTTGAGGGTATTTGTTCATATCAGATTTTTGCATTTTTATACCGCCCAATTTTTATCATATTGCTTATCGGTAGGTACTCTTGAGCCGTGTTTGCTAGTCAATTGCAGGATACAGGTTCTCGGCTCTAAACGGTGAAATTCATGGAAAAACACGACAAAACCCGGGTTCCTGCCAACAACAGATAAAACACGGGTCTCCGCTCTCTATCCGTATGTTGCCGCACACCGGTTTAAAAGAAAAAATGGCAAATCAATGTCATTTTCACGCACAAGGCTCAATGTCAACACAAGATCCAAGAAATCTACACGGAGCTCAAGAAAATCATGACAAAAAGATCCATATCCAATCACCTTATGATCAACAGAAATTCTGGAAAAATCATGAAGCAATTCTGAGAAAAATCATATACCAGACTAATGGGCACAGCAAACCAGGAAAAGCCACCAAAAAATGAAGAACCAATTCCTCTAAAGTGCCGCGGTTCCACGGCAATAGCAGGCTTAGGCCGCGGAACCGCGGCCGTACTGTGGCGGCAGAAGGTGGGATTTCAGGGATACTTTGGACATTTCATGTAGAAGCAGAATTTTGCCCTAGGTTTCCATCTCCCTGCCTATAAATAGCTCAGAACCTTGTGAAGCCAAGGGTGCTTAATCTTGTATTTTAGGTTTTAGAATACTTGTTGTTCTTCTTCCTCTTCTCATCTCTTCTCCATTGAAAAACTTGTGGTGAGCTTTTGTGAGTGAAGGATGATGAATAAAGAAGTTCTTTTTGTTATTATACTTGTCTTGCTCTTGTTATGTTAATTGCTTGTAATCTTTAATTGATAAGTAGTTGTTGTTATTTATTGTTGTTTCTTTCTTTTCTCTTTTCCTTTATCCTTAAACAACCATGATGCTTACGCTTGATCCTTGCCAAGGTGAGGTCGCAAATAGCTAGTTGTTATCTTCTAATCTCTTTCTTTCTATCTTCCTCCTTTATTTTATTTTTCGTTCTTCTTGTAATGGGTGAGTAGTTTCCATACTTGTTAGGGTAGGATAAGGGAAGTTTGAGAGAAGGAAATCTCTCTCACTCTTTCCTTGCCCAACATCTTAAATCGAACTCCCGTTAATTGAACCACAATCCGCTCCCTACGGCACCCTATCCTATATGATAGCGGTGATTCCGTAGTGAGACCGGTTGTGGTTGAATTAACCGGAGGTTAAGGCTAAGAGCCAAGAACGGATGGACAAGCACCAAAAGGAAGAACTTATGCGTTGGAAAGCCTAGCTTATACTCGCAAGTTCCTTCCTAGTCGTGCTAATCCCCGTTGTTGCCGATTACCGTAACACCGATATTAAGAGTGGCAATGAAAGAATTGAACGACTCCTAACTCAAACTAACCTAATCCTAACCCTAACAAGCTCTCTTTACATATCATTTTAACACTTAGTTAATCACAAACAAATCTGGACTTTTGGACTTAACTCGTTAAAACACATAGAAAAAGATTCCCATCTCCCTGTGGACGACCCGTACTCAACCGGCTAGCTACAAACGAAACCGTTTTGATTGCGGTAATTAACTAAACTTGAATACGCAGAATCCCTAACAATCAACTTCCTAGGTCATGTGATTACGAGAGACGGTATTCGTATGGACCCGAAGAAGATCGAGGCCGTACAGCTTTGGGACCTGTATCAGTGATAGAAGTCAGCAGCTTTTTGGGTTTAGCCGGTCTTTACCGCCGTTTCGTGCAGGATCTTTTGAGTATCGCTGCACCGCGGACCGTACTGACCAGGAAGGGAGTTCCTTTTCTTTAGAGTGAGGCATGTGAGCTGAGTTTTCAGTAGTTGGAAACTCGGTTGACGACTGGACCAGTTCTATCTTTGCCTTCTGGATCGGGTGGCTTTATCGTTTACTGTGATGTTTCACGAGTGGAGCTCGATTATGTTTTGATGCTGCATGCTAGAGTTATCGCTTATGCTTTCTGACAGTTTAAGAAGCACGAGTTGGATTATCCCACTCATGATCTTGAGATGACCATGGTGTTCTTGAGCTGAGGATTTGGAGACACTACTTGTACGGAGAGTCGTGTCAGATTTTCACAGCCCACCAGAACTTAATGTACATCTTCCTGCAGCGGGATCTGATTTTGAGACAGCACCGTTGGATGCAGCTTGTGAAGGATTATGATTGTGAGATCCTTTATTACCCGTGGCAAGGCGATTGTGGTAGCTGATGTTTTGAGTCGTAGGCCCGGGGGTAGCTTGTTCCAGTTGAGCGGAGTTCAGAGACAGTCTTCTGTAGATTTGCAGTTCTTGTGCAATAGACGAGTACAGTTTAAGTTTATATCCACTGAGGGACAGCTTGCTCATATCCGCGCCCGTCCACTTCTACTTAATCGTTTTCATAAGGCACAGCCCGCCGATGCCCGTTTGTCTAATATTCCTTATTTGAGATTCTTGAGCATGTTCGGCAGAGCAAAGATTCGGAGTTCTGATTGATGACCAGGGTGTGCTACGTTTAGGAACTCGTTTGCTTGTACCTAATACCGATGGGTATAGATGCGAGATTCTAAAGCAGGCACATCAGTCAACTTTTAGTGTTCACCCAAATCCCACCAAGTGGTAACGTGACATGAGAGATAGTTACGGATGGGTAGGGATGAAGAGTGGTGTTTCAGATTCCGTTTTGAGGTGCCTGACTTGTTGGCGAGCTAAGGCTGAGCATTCGAGATCGGAAGGAGAGTTGCAACTTTTAACCGTTCCGGAGTGGGAATGGGAGCAGATCTCTATGAATTTCGTGGTGGGTCTACCTAGGTCTAGTCAAGGGTATGACTCCATTTGGGTGATTGTTAGCCGATTAACGAAAGCGGCTCACTTCCTTCCAGTGATGACCACTTTCGGTTATGCTTAGTATGCTCAGTTTTACAGTGGTGAGTTTGTGCATTTGCACGGAGTTCCTTCATGCATTGTATCCAATAGATGCACCCAGTTCACCAGCCGTCTTTGGCAGAAGCTTCAGGGAGCCTTGGGTACCTGTTTGAGCTTTAACACTGCTGTCCATCCGTAGACCGATGGTCAGTCAGAGCGGACTATACAAACTCTGAAGGATATGCTTCGTGCGTGCATACTAAATTTTGTTGGCGGTTGGGATCGTCACTTGCCATTGATAGAAGTTCTCCTACAATAACAGTTATCAGGAGACGATTCAGATAGCACCTTTTTAGGCTTTGTATGGTAGATGGTGTCGATCTCCAGTCTGTTAGACCGAACTCAGCGAGAGCAGGATTTTTGGACCCCAGCTAGTCAAGAGACTTCGTAGATGATCCAGTTGATTCATGACAGGATGAGAGCAGCCCAGGACAGGCAGAAGTCTTATGCCAACCATCGTCGTCACAGACTTGAGTTCGCAGTGGGAGATCATGTATTCCTACGGATTTTTTCCGATGGAATGGCGTGTTGAGTTTTGGGAAACTTAGACCCAGAATTATAGGTCCTTTTGAGATCCTTGAGCGAGTCGGTACCGTTGCCTATCGTTTGGCACTTCCGCCCAGATTTCTGGATATTCACCCCGTAATCCTTATGTCGATATTTCGCAAATACCTTCATGGCCCTTCTCACATGATTCAACACCAGACCATTCAATCAGGACACGATCTTTCGTTCACCAAACAGCCGATAGTTATATTGGATTGGCAGGTGGAGAAACTTCGGTCAAAGGTCTTGCCATCTGTGAAGGCTTTTTGGCATAGCCCATCTAGTAAGGAGATCACTTGGGAGGCTGCGAGCGAGATGCGGAAGAATATTCCTTCATCTCTTCGATGGTACGCGTAGCTAGATTTTTAAATTCGGGAACCGAATTTCTTTAAGAGGGAAGATTGTAACGCCTTGAAAATTAGTTTAGGTTAATTTCGCATTAATTAGCGATAATGTGTTTTTCATAAAATTTCGTTAATACCTATTTCCATATAGACTAGAATAAATCTTTTTTCAATTATGATAATATGTAATTATATATATAATTGTGTTTTATTTATTAACATTTAATTTATTGTTCACATAATTATCTAATTTTCTTAACTATATTTTTCTAAGCAAAAATTTTAGTTAGCATGCACAACCCAATATTTACCCTAGGTTAATATTGTATCATGTCTTCATTTTAATTTCCCTCTTGGTTTTATTTACTTTTTAAAATAACCAAAACTAATATGAAAATAGAAAAGAAATGAAAAAGGAGAGGCATGGGGCTTTAAATGGGCATGGGAAACCTTGACTTTGTCACTCTCTCTCTCTCTCTTTCTCTCTCTCCCTCTCATTTTCCTGCAGCAGCTCCAGCAGCTGCCCCCTTCCTCTTCCTTTCTTCTTCTTCTCTTCATTTTCGTAGCCTCCATCTCCATTAAAAATCACTCTTTTCTTCACTAAATCTCATGAAAAACACTCCAAAACACTTCCTTGTCGGTTCTTGAGGCAAGTCTTTGCCTTTGAAGGCAAGGTTAGCAAGTATGAGCCATCACTAGACCAACTTGAGGTATAAAGCCTACCTTAAATTCCTTTTTGCTAAACTTTTAGTTTATTTAGCTTAAAGTAGTGTTTTAGTAGTGTATTAGTGCTAATTAGGCGGTTTAAGTGGAGATTAGGTCAAGTTAAGGTTTTTATGGCTTGATTAGCTTAACTAAGTGTTATTACTGTCGTTTAATCCAAGTCTTTGCACCAGTTTACACTCAAACCCATATTGTATTAAATTAGTGTTTTAGTTAAGAATTATGTTCGTTTTGGGATCTGCTTTCAAACCAGAAGCTTCAGGGAAAAGTTGCAATTACTGGAGCATGTTTACTGTACTAGGATCACACACACAAAGCACGAGACCATCATTCCCTTTCTTGGCCATAAATTAAAGGGTTCTGGCCGCAAATTGCAGGCAGAGTAGGGACCTGGGTGTCGGGGTTTGGGCTATGGGTGTCTGCTGTATATTTAAGGTATTTGGTATATGCAACTTTTCCTAGTTCAACTCGTATCAAAATATGGAACCAATTACCTTGTTTTTAGTACTTTTAGACATGCGCGACACGTACGTTATGAGTTTGGGTTTGGTGTTTGCTGTGTATCACAGCATGTCGGGGTGGTTTCAGACGTTAGCACACACGTTTTGGTGTTTCGAGTGCACACGTGTTTAGCTTGCGACGCTAGTTTCTCGTGTGGTCTTGATAACGCGTTTTGCCGGAAATTAGCTTATGTGTGTTTCTTTGTGTAATTCTAGGATCGGTCGCGGAGACATCGGACGCGGCGCGGAAAGGAAAGGTGGTGATTGGATCAGACTAGCGGAGGCGTTCCGGTGAGTAGATGTACATATCTACGGAAGAAATCGTTCGGATGGAGCAAGACGCCCAATAGTTAGAATTTTGTTTAGTACTTACACTTATACGTAGTCCCTAGTTAATCATCCGTTCCATTGCACCATTTATCATATATATATAATGTGATAGTACCTCATAGGACACTCACACTATTACCATTGGTTTATGCTGCACGAGCACTATTCATGGGGACACACATGCCTTGGTAATTGCTATACCACGAACACTTTATAACTTGTTTAAATCCGCATCTTATCACTTGCGCCAATTATTGATAAATAAACCTGCATTTGATATATTTAATTCATCAAGATAGATACGTAAGATTTCTAGTCATGTGCACATATCTTATTGCATCATTGTTCATGCATAGTTTTCTAGTTCCGCATCGCATTGCATATTGTTGATATTATAGACATTCATAAATTCCTACATGTTCATGTATTATGATTCTTCTCGACAATTTATGTATTTATGAGATTTATGGATTTGGAGAAACCGCAAGAATTTAAGAATGTATTATCATTTTAAAAATGTAAGCTGCGGTTTTCTAATGATATGATATATATATATATATATCGTCCACCATGAGATTTCTCGGTGCTTGAGCGGTATCATACACCTAATTCGAGGAGGAGGAGGAACCGTCTATGGGTGCATAGTGGACTCGGTGCGGTACACCGGGGCAAGATGATTGCAGATGATGGCGTTGAGCCTGGCAGGGGAACACTACCGACCGGTTATTTGTGACGCGGCGGATATCCGGAGGATACCGACGTAGTCTTAAGTTACAATGATATGGGCCAATCCGGATTGCTGGAGCCCTAGATCAGATATTTTGGGCCAGTCCGGATTGCTGGAGCCCTGGATAATTGAGATATTCATATTTGGTATCGATACTTGACACAGATTTATATTGATTTCATTGATGAAACTACAGCTAAAATACAGAAGCTTAATAAGATAAGAATACAGATTTCCCATGTTAATTATATTCAAATCTCGTGTTATTTTTTGCATTCATGTTGCATACATATTATTACATCGCATCATATTAGCATATGTAGGTTATGACATCATTGTTTACATGCTTACGATAGCCTTATTAGATGTAACTTATTAATCACGAGTTGGCAACTCACCCCCGTCGTGCCACAGTATTTTGCAGGTCTGACCCGTCAGCATAGTAGCGGTGGGCGTACTTTCTCTCTTGCTCCTTTTGCTTTGACTCACAGCATTTTTCGTAGGTGGGTTGCGGGGTTATTTTGTTGCCACCTTGTATCATTATTGTATCTAATGTACTCCATCTACCGTATTTACCACATGTATTATTATATTGTGACCTAGAGACGAGACAGTGGGATTTGTGTATTTATATGTTGTATCTCGGGGTCGAGCTCACTTGAGCCGACATGATGCTTTATTACTTTAGCCTTTATATGCTTATTTTGCACAGTGATGATTTATATTGCGTGTGGTTTTGAGTCCGCCTTGGGTGAAGAGCTAGCTCCCACTTGGGGATGCCTTATTTCATGCTATACATATATCACTGTTTTGTACCCATTTAGAGCCAGTATTTACGAAGGAGACTCTGCCGAAAATTTCGGAAAATGATATTGCTTTTAAAAAGCTTGATGTGACTTAATTGATTAAAATCGCTTTCAATCATTTAGTTTTCCTTCACTCTATTGCTCTTTTTGGTTTTGATTTCTGGGTTTTGGCTTACTTAGGTTACGTACACCTCGAGACGTTTCATAATTTAAGTGCCAGTCACGTTCCATACTTTTCGGGTCGTGACAGACACATATGCAGCCGCAGTGGACGCAGCCCTATTTGTAGAGGAGCGCATTTCTGAGACTTCGGTCGTTCCGGAACCGAAGAGGATTCGTACTGATTTATCAGCGCAGAGGCAGTTAGGCAGAGGCCGCGGTGGATTTGCTACGGGCCGTGCGGGTAGACGGAGTGTGAGACGTGGCCAGACATATAGTTTATACCCACAGGGTCAGCAGTCGTCGCCTGGATGTTTTGGGTGTGGCAGTCCCCATCACCGCATCAGAGATTGCACTGAGATACACCAAAGGGAGGCAGCGGTTCCACATGTTACCTTACCACCCTCACCACGGAGAGCGTTGCCTCTTATGCCTATTGTTGCTCCGCGTCAGACTCATGCGCAGAGGGGTCATGGTCATGGAGGTTTGTTCAGAGAGGACAAGGTGGCCGAGGCGGAGGACAACCAGTTGCCGGTAGAGGGCAGGCTCGATTGTTTGCTATGACTCATCAGGACGTGCAGACGTCCAATGCAGTGGTTTCAGGTCTTTGTGTATGTTCCTTCGATGCACATGTTTTGTTTGATCCGGGATCTACGCACTCGTATGTTTCTATACACTTCGTGCCGAGGTTGGGTCGAGAATCGTGTTTACTAGATCAGCCGCTTGTCGTGACTACTCCTGTTGGCGAGTCGTTTGTTGCGCGACACGTGTTTCAGTCGTGTACCGTTCGTATTGGAGATAGAGATTCGTCCGTCGACTTGATCCTTCATGAGATCTTGGACTTCGACGTTCTCCTGGGCATGGATTGGTTAGCTACTTGCTATGCGTCCTTGTACTGCCACGAGAAGACAGTCAGGTTTTGTTTTCCCGGCGAGTCAGTTCTTGTTGTGCAGGGGGACCGTGGTGCCGCCCCTTACAGTTTGATTTCAGCCCTTCGCGCTAGTCAGCTTTTGAGGAGGGGATGTCGGGGATTCTTGGCTTTCATACGAGATACTGGAGCCACAGTAGATTCGTTGAACCAGGTTCCTATTGTGAGAGAGTTTCCCGACGTTTTTCCCGATGAGTTACCTGGATTGCCGCCAGAGCGTGAGATTGAGTTTTGCATTGATTTGATCCCCGGCACGGGGCCTATTTCTATACCGCCTTACCGGATGGCCCCGGCAGAGCTTAAGGAGCTTAAAGATCTGCTGCAAGAGTTGCTTGATAAGGGAATTGTACGTCCGAGTGTTTCGCCTTGGGGAGCTCATATTCTGTTCGTCAAGAAGAAGGACAGCAGTTTGAGGTTGTGCATTGATTATCGTCAATTGAACCGAGTTACGATGCGGAATAGGTATTCTTTACCTTGCATTGACGATTTGTTTGATCAGCTCTAAGGTGCGGGACATTTTTCTAAGATTGATTTGAGATCAGGTTATCATCAGTTGCGGGTTCGGAATGATGACATTCCGAAGACTGCTTTTCGTACGCGCTACAGGCATTATGAGTTTTTGGTGATGTCGTTCGGACTCACCAATGGCCCAGCAGCGTTCATGGATTTGATGAACCGGATTTTCAGCCGTTCCTCGACCAGTTTATTATTGTGTTTATTGATGACATTCTGGTTTATTCCAAGAGTCTAGAGGAGCATGAGCAGCACTTGAGGATTGCTTTGCAGACATTGAGAGAGCACTAGCTGTTTGCTAAATTCTCGAAGTGTGCCTTCTGGCTTGATAGTGTTGACTTCCTAGGTCATGTGGTTACGGGAGACGGTATTCATGTGGACCCGAGCAAGATCGAGGCCGTACAGCTTTGGCCCAGACCTGTATCAGTGACAAAGATCCGTAGCTTTTTAGGCTTAACCGGTTATTACCACCGTTTCGTGCAGGACTTCTCGAGTATCGCTGCACCGCTGACTGGACTGACCAGGAAGGGGGTTCCTTTCCTTTGTACTGAGGCATACGAGTAGAGTTTTCAGCAGTTGAAGACTCGGTTGACGACTGCACCAATTTTATCCTTGCCTTATGGATCGGGCGGCTATGTCGTTTACTGCGATGCTTCTCGAGTGGGGCTCGGTTGTGTATTGATGCAGCATGATAGAGTTATCGCTTACGCTTCTCGGTAGCTGAAGAAGCACGAGCAGAATTATCCCACTCACGATCTTGAGATGGTCGCAGTGGTCTTTGCGCTTAAGATTTGGAGACACTACTTGTACGGGGAGTCATGTCGAATTTTCACGGACCACAAGAGCTTCAATTACATCTTCCAGCAGCGGGATCTGAATTTGAAACAGTGTCGTTGGATGGAGTTTGTAAAGGATTATGATTGTGAGATCCTTTATCACCCGGGCAAGGCAAACGTGGTAGCCGATGCTTTGAGTCGTAGGCCCGAGGGTAGCTTGTCCCAATTGAGCGTAGTTGTAACATTTCAGAAAAATAAAATATTATTTTTTGGAATTTTTATAATTAAATAATATTATATTGAATATTTTAATAGGGCGGTATAGTTAAATTCTGATAAATTGGAGAAAATTTTGGAAAATTACAGAAATTACTGAAATGAGAGTGCTTTATTGGATTTAAGCTAATTATGAAATTTTATGATTTATGTGACACTATTTTAATGCTAATCGCGATTAACTATCGCTAATCGGGCATTAAGCGTGTTTTGTGCACATGACATGTACATGTCATTTTTACACTTTTACATTTGCTTACCATGGTCTTTTCTTCATCTTTCATGCAATTTCCTTGTTTTAAAATGAGAAGAGAAAAGGATAGAAAAGATAAACAAAAGAAAAGGAAATGAATAAAGAAATGAGTATGGGCATGAGAGAGAGAGAGAGAGTGAGGGGTCTTCTTTGACTTGGCTTCATCCTTCATTTTCTTCACCATTTTCCTTCTCATTTCAGAAGTTGGCTGCTCTCTTCCTCCCCCATCTCAAAACCCTCACAACTCCATGAAAAAATTCATCAAAATTCCATCTCCTTTTCACAAAAAATGTGCACAAGCCCATTAGCTGCACTTTGGACCAAGAAAGTTTGCATTTTGGTGCCCTACGGGATTCATGAGTGCCAAATGAGGTAAAATTCTGAACCATTAGTGTGGAATTTGGTTTACTTTTGCTTCCATGCTTGTTTAGAAGTGATTAGGCGATATTTAGTGAGGTTTGGAAATTTCTAGTTAGGGTTTGAGAAATTCTTAAGTGGTGAAATGTGATTGAGCTTAGTAGAGGCCACACAACCTCCCTAGTGCTAAAATTCAGACCAAAACCTGAGACTTAAGCCCCTATTAGCGAACTTAGAAATCCCCGATATCCGTATTTGTGTGGAATTCTGTAGGGCATATGAAATCTGCTAACACTCGGGGACCAGAAAATTTATTTAGCAAACACTAAGAGATAAGCAGGCACCCAGAAAGCTTTACCCAAGACCCTATCCCCTACACCCTCACCTGGGCCGCAGATTTATTCTATCTGGATGCAATTTCCGGCCAGGGTGGGTTGGAATTGTCTCGTGTTTGTTCTGTGGCTCCAGTATTTGTAATCTAGACCCTCCACATATGCAAAATTGGCTAATTTCAGTTAGGGTAAAATATGGGATCATTTTCATAAGTTGTGTCACGCCCTGCTTCCCAAAATACGGAATACGAGGGGTAGACAAGGCCAGCCATGCTCCTACGGTCAAGGAAAAGTCCTGCCGTAGTCACACTTCGGCTTCTAGTTTATCATGGTAAACAGTAAACGATGCGCAGGTAATGAGAAATGCAGTAACTGAAAGATACAATAATATAAACTAACCTGAAGTGGAACAAACGAAAGTAACTCGGAGTAGCAAGTCAAGAAGTCTGTGATGCGCGTCTAGTTCTGGTCCAAGCTAAATCTTCTCCTCACACTGAGCATGCATACTCAGGTCGTCAGAGCGACACAATAGCAATATATTATATATGAAATCAAGTGACAGTTCTAACAGTGGTAATAGATGTGAATAACGGTAAAACAGCAAGAATATGAATGTACAGTAATCAATGCAGCGGAGCAGTAAAGCAGTATAACGATATGCCATGTATGTCAACACAGTATATAAGGAATGTAAATGACAGCAACCCTATCAGTCTCTAAGTCTCACTGCACAGGTCAATAAGCCTATCGTCAGTCCAAGTGTGAGAGTCAACCACTCGCGAGTGTCCTCCACCCAAGGGTAGAACCCAAGGGCAAGGGACCACGGGCCCAACATGTAACGAGTGTATCACGGTGTATATATCACGTACCCTGTAAATCTCCATATAACTCCCTAAATATATAAGCCGGCATGGGACTCCCGAGATTCTGTTGAACTCACACTTAAACTACCCCATACCCCGTGGTCTACATCAAACGCTAACCATCACCCTAAATACCCATCGGTCCGTGTCAAGTCTGCGCGAGAACTGGGGGCAGGACCCCCATCAAGCACGTCCCGACTAATACCTAAGAAAATGGCAGTGTCGGATGCCTTATCTGTGACACCCGTGCAAACGCTTCCATAAATGTCCCATTCCACTTATTAGTCACACGTGCACGCATCCCACCGACGTCGACAATACAATAGAATAATAGGGTCACTGATTGTGCACAAGTACGTATCATTTTTACTTAATCATGGATACACGAACACTGACGTACTCGCCACAATCATCGCTAAATTCTAACACTGAGTAAATGCACGATATCACTACGTAATCACTGCGATGATATGGGTATGATATGATACATGAACAGTATATGAAGCATGGTTAATGTGTCATAAAACAGTATTCTATCACTCGCACAATTTATCATGAAACGTACGTATATAATTTAGTGAAACGACAAACAGGTAGTAATTAGTATGTTCAGTTATCTATCCATAGAATTTAGCTTCAAGCCAATCGGGTTCCAGGATCATTAGTTATAACCATTTCATTTTAAGCGCTCGCGGCTGGAAATCCAATTTCAGAATCAGGAGTCCGTTTCGCAACGCATTTTAATCCCAGTGGGGATCAGATTTTAGCGACGCTACAGTTGGATGAATTCTAGGGTTTTCAACGTAACAGACGGATCTTCAATCGCATCTGTACGTTAGGAGTTATGATCTGTTTAATATTAACATGTCAATCCTGATTCTGTTGGGACTGTTATGTGTCCCGATCTATTAAATTACAGATTAAATATCAAACGGTAACGAAACAGAACGAAACCAATTGTGTTGTCAAGCTAACAGATTTTTCTATAATAAACAGTGGAGTTCCGCGACCTCCGAGTTAAGGAAATCCTGTGGTATCCATTACGGTACATCAACCAACAACTGGAGTCGCTCTGGACTGCAGTCCAGAGTCGCGCTCCGATCCAATTATCATCATGGTTTAAATACAGAGATGTCTGGAAACTGATATAGGGTTAAAGTTCATCGAGACGGCTTCGATTTGAGCCCTCGAACGCACCATTCTACTATGTATATGATTTATGGTGAATTTAACGATTTTCAGGTATAGTAGAATTACAGTTTTACGGTTAAACTTGGGGGTAGTCGTTTTAACTTTTAACAGTCGTATTCTATAATGAAATTTGTACACGTTAACCATCTCTACAAGGGCCAATACAATATATCCAGTTCCGTCAAATTTGATAAAGATTTCCTAAGAGAACAAGTATCGAACAGTTGTGTTGCAATATTTTAACATAAGGTAAACATGGGATATATATACGATGTTGATTTGTAACATATACAGAATAGCATGAAAGCAAGTAAGAACTTACCTGGAGCAGTCTCGAAGGTGCACGGTGATTGCAATGTCAAGAACGCGCGACGAACGGCGTGGATTGGCTCGCACGATTTTGGCTCAAGTTTCAATTTCGTCGTCGGATTTGTCCGGGGCGACTCGTGAATGTCGGAAGCGGGGAGTTGCTTTGTGGGTCTCCTGGGTGTGCTGGAATCGTTGACGCTGTCGAGGCCGGGGTGAGGGATTTGCAGATGGGGAGAGATATTGAGAGAGAGAAAGAATTAGAGTGAGAGAGAGAGGGAGACAGAGTGAGGGAGTGACAGAGACAGAGAGGGAGGGGAAGGCAGAGAGGGTGAGGGATAGCTGAGAGAGAGTTAGAGAGAGAGACAGGGAGAGAGAGTTAGAGGGAGAGATTGGGAGAGAGAGAGACAGGGAGAGAGAGAGATCGGGAGAGAGAGACAGTGAGAGAGGTGAGGGGTCGAGTCAAGGAAGGAAAGAGGGGAGAGAACTGAGGATGATGATGATGATGAGGCGGTCGACGATGAGACGAGGAGAGGGGCTCACCGGCGAGAGGCGCAGGGGCTCGGTGATGGGTGCAGGGGATTTTGTGCTCTGGTGTTGGGTTTTGGGGTATTGGGCGATGGTGGTAGGGAAGAGTGAGGGGAGGTGGTGAGGAGATGAGGGCGGTGTTGAGGGCCTGACGAGATGGCCGGCGGAGTGGAGTGAGAGCGACGGAGGGGCGTGGATGTGGCTCTAGAGTGGGAGCGAGAGAGGAGGGAAAGGAATCACAGGGCGATGGTGATGGAGGTAGAAGGAGGAGAGAAGGAGATTGAGGGGACGGGGTGCGCGTCGTGGGGGTAACGGTGAGCGAGGCGCGGCGCATGTCGGGCGGCGACGTGGGCGCAACGGCAGGAAACGCGCGCGCAAACTGTGGAGGTAGCCGTTGGGGAGAAGGCACTGTTGGGAGCGGTTCGGGTCGGGTAGGCAGCGTTGGAGCGGGGAGTTGAGGGCTTGGGCTGGGCCTGCAAAAGAAATAAGTAAAAAGGAAAAGGGAGACACGGGCCGGGCTCAGAGATAAAAAGAATAGTTGTGAGGGGAAAAGGAAAATGAGGGCCGGGCCGGGAGCTTTGAGTTTAGGAAAAAGGAAAAGAAGGAATTTTGTTATAAAATAAATGGGCTTGGGAAATTTTTGATTGAGGAAAATGAAAAGAAAATAAATTTAAAAGGGAGTGGGCTGAGGCACTGGGCTGTAGAGAAAAATAAGGTTTTGGGTTTTAATTTAAAATGAAGGAAAATGGGTTGGGGCAGTTTTAATAAATTGAAATCAATTTGATTTCGTGGCGGAGGAAAAGAGTCGGGTTGGAAGAAAATAAGTTTAAATTTTAAAGCAATGGGCTGAAGGAATAAAATATGGTTTGGGTTATTTAGAAAAGATGATTTTCTTGGTTTGGTGTTTAAAGTGGGTTTTAGAATTAAATGAATAATTATGAGAAAAATAAATAAATTTTATAAGTGAAATAGAAATACAGATATTGGTAAGAGAAGGGGCTGGGTATTACAAGTTGTGGTTTTGATTCGGGGTTATATTTTCCGTATTTTGGATTCTGGATTTTAGTATTTGTGTTTTACCTCGATCACTTGACGTTTGTAATACGATATCGAAGGTTGTTTGGTGGTTTGAAAGGCGTAGTCCATAGGTTCTAACCTATAGGCCTTTAGCGTATCGTTTTGGTTTGATTTGGATTTTAAAGCGGCACGATACGTTATGTTGTGTAGGTACCCCGACAAAGACTTCGAGACGACAAGCAAGCGCGTGGCGACGTCGGCAATGGAAATCGAAGAGCAATGTAAGTAGATTATATCTACGAGGGAAGTTGGGTGGATGGCGTATAGCACCCCCGCAGTTCGTAGTGTAGTGTATGGTATATATATTTTATATGGATATATTTATATGGTATTGTGAGGTTATAATTATCTAGATAGACTTTGGGAGTCATGGATAACTTTAGTGTAATTAGATGATGGTGTCGCTAGTTAGTTTAGTCGCGAGCCCTACAATAAGGTTTACACCCACACGCACGCACATGCTTACTTGTTATACTTATGCGTATATGGGGATATGTACATAAATATACACACATAGGTATGGGACTATGTATATATATACGTATACCTATACATAGATGATGGGGATTGTACATGGTATTTGGAGATGAGTCAATGAGATTGGGCATGATGCCACGAGATCGGTGATATGATGTGGTTCGTATTAGGAGATACGGCATGAGATTTTAGCGGGCCTTTAGGCGTGTGTTTTCATACACGCATATATATGCAGATGGTATTATTTTGTACTAGACTTAGATCAGTACCCCAGTTTATGAGATATGATGATAAAGATACCAGATAAATGATGAGATAATATTTGACCCGTACCTAGATTAGGATGCCGTACGGAGGATTTACGTACGAGCTATATATTGATGATGTTGGATATAGTGCCCTCAGAGTCAATTATTGGATCACAGCCACGTGATTGCAATGATTGAGGGAGGACCTATGCCGGTAGGACAGTCTTACTCGAGATGATAGTATGCTATCTGGTTTATCTTTATCATCGTGTACTACTTTAGGTGACCTGACATGTCGCTATTACACATTGATAGAGCCCCTAGGATTCTTGCTTGACTGCCAGCAGTATGAGGGCGATCATATACGTAGGAGCTGGTGGTCTATAAGCACATCCTTAAAAGGTCCCTAGTCGTGGGAGTTTCAAGACAGGGCATCGATACTCCAGAGTAGACTAGTGTATACAGTCGAGACCCCGACGAGGGGCGGTGGCCGGTCTCACAAGCCACTGGTGTCAGTTGGTTCACCTAAGATGTATACAGGTGCTCATTAGGTTATGAGTACACCTGACAGGACTCGCCGGGAACATGCTAGTTGGTCTTATACCTGACGTCAGATGGCAGTTCCCTGGTGACATGTGTACAGGTTAGTTCATCGACCTGAGGATCGTCATTTGTCTCATGTGAGTTCCCACTGTACTTTGATTACTACCCTACCACGCTCAAAGGAGACGTGCAAACAGGTTTTAGTTGGGTACAGTCCCGAGCCAGATGGAGGCAGTGAGCGGATCTTCAGGGGTTCGTCTCTCCCGGTATTGGGAGTGAGGTCGCGTTGTGTCTAGAAGAGCCATTACACAAAGCCCTCGGCCGAGGCAGGAGATTTACTGGTAGGTATTCCAGTAGTATCTCAGGGTGTTCTGGGCTACACTCCGACACGACTTGTACCGCTTTTGGGGGTCTGACTTTTACCAACCTCCTAGGCCCGCCATGCGATGCTCATAGACGAACGGACCGGAATGTACGGATATTGTCACTGACAGGCACAGTAGGGTGTCCGGATGAGTTCGCTCACAGACGTCCCTTTTGGTCAATAGCTGGTAGCCCGTCACGTATGGCTAATATCTCTGACGTGCTAGTGGTTAAATCCACAGCCATAGTATTGACGAGTCTTTAGAGTCCCCCACAGACCAGTTGCTCAAGTTTCGGGCGAAACGCTATAGAGGCCGTATGGAGATATGGCAGGATTCGATCAGATACGTGCGGTATTGCACGGATCATGATCGGGCGGATAATACTAGCGGGCTTTGGTTTAAGCCTGATCCTAGTATTGCACAGTGTAGATTTTGTCTCATTGCATTTGTATTTCGGTCGGAATACAAATGCGGGTATGTATATACAGTAGCTGGGTTTTCCTGTAATTTATTACGGGATCATTTTTTTGGAGTTTCCAGTTTGCTTTCCGTTTTGGCCATTTTCCTTTGTATCTTTCATTGGCCGAAAATTGGTGGAGGAGGGCTTATTTGCATTTGTGCAAATTAGCTATTTGGAGGGTTGTCTTTGCATACTTTTGTTTCATGATGGTTTCATGATGGGGCACCATCCCTTGACCTTCCATGCTTCATGATTGCTTGACTTTCTTTTTCATCATGGTTCACTTTTGGAGTCATCATACTTGATGATGATGTTTGGTGATGATGGTAGGTCATGGTTGTTGATGAGTGTGGTTGTGGTTATGATCATTTCTTTTGATCATAACCCTTTTCTCTTTCTTTCCTTATTGGTCTTACTATCTTTTTGATAAAAACTCTCTCCCTCTCATTCTCGTATGAAGTTGGCCGGCCATATGAGGAGGTGCTGCCTATTTTTTATGTGGGGATTTTTGTTCCCTTAATGCTTGAAAAATCCCACAAGTTCCATCTCCATTGGCCTGTATCATTCCTCCACCAAAAAGCAACTCCATACAAACCCCAAATGAGATATGAGTTCTACAGATAACCTACAGCAAACCTTGGGCACGTCGACTCGCCAACTTCATGCCCGAATTGCCTCGGACCAGAGGTGGGAGCCCGTAAAAGAAGCCGGCGATGTGGTGCCCTTCCGGCGACGTGATGGAGACCGGAGATTCCGCGGGAGATCGGGACGACGACGAGAAGACCGGAGGACACGGATCACTCGGTATATCTCTCTTCCCATCTTGTAGTTAGCTAGTAGTTAGGTTAATGGCCCGATCCGGGTTAAAAGTGCTCGGTGGTGCCGGTTTACTAGTTTGTAAAGTTTTTCGTTTCCGCGTTTCCGGCATCGGATTGACGGCCGGGGCGCCGCCGTGCACTTACAGTGGTATCAGAGCCTCGCCATTAACCTATTCTAGCTTGGTCTAACGTGTTTACATTTCCGATCGAACAAAAATTCTAAAAACCGCGTTTTTCTCAAGCATCAGTTTCTGTCGAAATTTTTTTAGCTCCAAAAATTTTTCAGGTTGTTGCAGAATGATGAGCAGGGAATTTTAAGAGTTCTGGGAAAATTTGGTCTCGTGAACAGTCTAAACCACCGCGGAACCGCGGCCAAACCCATGCTTGGGCCGCTGTTCCGCCGCTATTTTCACTGTTCATGGCCCCAAAATTTTACAGAGGCCTCCTGGGTTGAAAATAGGGTTTTTGGAACATTCTTTTTGGGCCCAGAATTTCTTTATGTGCTACAGTAGTACTTGGGGGCCCACTTAGGAATATTTGATCGATCGAAAATTTTAAACACATTAGTTCACAGTATTTACATTATATCTGCAACCGTGAATGTCACTTGATTGGTAAATCCTATCTAACTGCTATAGCCCGGTTAGACGGATTTGCGAACGTGACATTCACGTTGATGTTCTGCGATTGTGCTGTGATGTTACGGATTGGTCGTGGGGGATAGCCTGGATGCAATGCTAGTATAGTTTTTTTTGTTGTATTATGTACATTTGATATTGCGGGGCGAGCGTCCGACATGTGGACTGCCGTCACTGCCTGTTTGTATTATTATTTTGGGGCACGACCAGGTTGCGGTCGATGTACCCGTTGTATGTATATTTTACTTTCTGTACTAGGATTACCCCAAGGTAGGGTGCACGGATAGCCGGGTTCTCGAGGGCAACAAGTGTTAGTTATATGTATGCCCTAGAGGCCATTACTATACATAGGATGTATATTGTAGTGGATGCTGGGACATATATAGTGAGGACTTTCTTGCTCGACATGATAGTATGCTATCTGGTTGAACTTTACCTTAACGTGTACACTGATTGTCTCTCTATTACATGTTGGTAAAGCCCTTAGGATGTGTACTTAACTACCTGGACTATGATGCGGATCATACTAGTGGGGACATGGTAGTCCATAAGTACATCCTTCAAAGTCCCTAGTCGACGGTGTATCGAGACGGGGCATCGATATACCAGAGTAGACTAGCGTGTACCTTCTCGACCCATACAGATGGGCGATGGATGATCCCATATCCATTGGTGTTTGACATCAGAGATGATATACGGGTGCTCAGTAGAGACTGGGTACACTGGACGGACTCGCCGAGAACTCCCAGATGGTATTATACCTCACGTCAGATGGCAGTTATCTGGTGACACTGGTACAGAGTAGTCTGTTGACCCGAGATCGTCATAGAGTCTTGTGTGGTTCCCACTGTGCTTTGATTTCCATCTTACCACGTCCAAGAGGGCGTGCAAAACGGTGGTTTTTGGGTACAGTCCCGAGTCACATGGAGGCAATGAGCGATAGGAGGCGATTCGTCTCTCCCGGTATAGGGGGTTGATGTTGCGCTGTGTTCGATTGGCTATAACAGGAAATCCCTGGCCAGGGTTGCTGAGATTTACTGGTAAGTGTTACCAGTAGTTTCTCGAAGTGTTATAGACCTCATATCGACACGACTTATCGAGCTATTGGGGTCTGACGTTTACCACCCCTAGGCGAGATATGCGACATATCAGACAATCAGACCGGACTGTACGGTAGTGTTACTGGTTGGATTCACTGGAGTGTGAGAGGGCTTGCTCGTCGATCTTCTGATCGCTCAATACCCGGGTGGCCGTTACGTTTAGTAGACCGCTTGCGGCTTGTGGGTGTTTGATATGATCATCATCCGCTGCCGGCGTATTGACGAGTCTTTAGAGTCCTACACAGAGGTTTCCTGGCTCAAGCGAAACGAAACAGGAGCGCATATGAGATATGTGCGGGACCGAGAATAATGCGTGTATGTGATACCGTATTCTATTCTCGCGATGAATGTATCGATTGGTTGTATACGATATAACCTAGTTATCGATTCAAGGATTGATTCGATAAGCCGATATATTGGATACTAGTCGGTGATATGCGATATGACCGGATCGTTAAATCAAGTGTTGATTTAATGATTTAATGCATAATTATATATTTGATATATTACTTTGCATTAACTAGTATCGGTTCACTTTAAATGGATTTTCTCACTCGGTTTGTGCACATTGTATATGTGATATACTTTTGTACACATGATTGTATCATGTTTGATGATACATGTTTACTTGGTTAAGTGTAAAGAATTAAACCATGGTTAAACATATAATTAGGGTTTTATTTTTCCATTACTCATTTATTCATTTATTTATTTGTTTATATATTTTGGAAAATAAATGGAAAAGAGAAAAGAATGGTGGCTTTATTTGTTGTTTAGTTGAAGCTTCATGATGCTTTGACTTAGTCCACCATTCTTATCTCATCCTTAACCCTAACCATTGCTTTAACCTTGGTCAATTCTCTACACATAACCATAGTTAGAATTATGATAAGTTTTCATTTTCTTTTCATTTTATATTAACTTATCATGATATCTTCTTCTTCTTCTTCATCTTCTTCACTTGAAGAAACCTTCACTTCATCAATGGTGATTGATGATAAAGAGTGAGAAATCCAATTCTAAATTGAACCCACTTCCTATTTCTTCATCCTCTATCTCTTGCCAAGTAGTAGAGTGTGTTTCCTTCACAAGTTTTCATGACTTGGTGAAGTTGGAGCTTGATCTAGCGATGCCTCGACGTAGATCATCTTTGGCATGGACATCGACGACTTAGCTTGCCCATTCTCCGACGAAGCCGACGCTAGAGCCCGGGAACTCATTTGGACAGCGAGGGGACTTCGTTGCGGAGCTATGGAGGTAGAGCACCGGATCTAAAAAGGTTGTATTTCCGTATTTTTTATAGTTAAGTTGTTAACTAGTTTTAGTTTCGCCTAGAAATCTAGCCAACGATCCGTTCTAGGGTTTCTCGGCACCGTTTAAATTTGAAATTGGCATGGTTGATGCCTTGTGAGACCTCATTAGGGTGCCTAGGAACCCTACAGTGGTATCAGAGCCAGGTTAGAGCCTTAGGCGAAGTCTAGACGGAGTTTGAAGTCCGATCGAACCGAAAACAAGAACCCAAAATAGCTCTCTGGACTTTTTCCAAATTCTGGGATTTTTCGAAATTAAAAATATGCAGAAAATCAAGCAGGGTTTTCTAGGAATTACTGTAAATTTCGTGGGCCCAATTCAACTATCCCACCGCGGTTCCGCGGTATGAGCAAGGCTCATGCGGCGGATCCGCGGCCGTACGGCCACAGTATTTAAATCATTTTGCACAGTAATTCTTAGTTTCCAGTGGTGATTTTTCTGGGAATTTTTAATATTTTTTCAAGAGTTGAATTTTCTGGGGTTGTTTTGGGGATTCGGTGTTTCGATCGGAGTATCAAATTTTGTCTATGTGGCTTTCCGGATAAATTTTAGAATATGTTAAAAAGTTCGACCGGATATAAATACCCAATTTTTTCCCTGTCGGGAAATTTCCAAGTGTTGGATTTTTCCGTAGTTTAACGACGTTCTAAGTAGTGCAAGTAACGCGATGGACCCTCTAGAAGACAACAAACCTTAACTCGATTATGTGACCGTCTTGAACTGCCCTTTGAACCTTCGGGTTTGGGGCAGTACGGCGTGCCACATGTGAGGCGTTGGCTTGACCCTTCTACGGCTGGACCGTTGGTACTGAGGCACGAACTGAATGTTGTTAGACTTATTTCATGTGTTGATCTGTATTGGGAAAACTTGGGTGTTCGATTGTTCGATCGGAAAGTTTAACATTTTCTATTTATCTGGAATGGGATACAATAATTGGAATTCACAAGAAGTTATGAGATAACTGAATGAATGTTATAAACATAGCAGTTTAGTCTCACTTGATCGGTTGCCACGGAATTTTGATGTGATCAAAAGTCCGTCGCAATCACGTAGCGTACGCGGATACTCGCCGGGTAAACTTAATAGACAGCCTCACTCCATAGCCCCGACCAAGTGACTGTAGGAGAACCCCGTCGCCGAAAGCATCCGTTCGGGTGCTCGCGGTAGCGGTGTTCCGCCTTGGTGCACTTCGTCGACGGTATCAGGGGTGCAGCCGTCTATTGAAGTTTGCGACGAGCATTCGATCAGGATTTCGGGAATCTTGTTGAATTACCCGACTTAATATTGAAAAGTGTTTTCAATGATGAGACTAAAATGCGGGGTTTATAATTGTTAGGCATGCGATGTCTAAGTAATTCATTTGGTCAGGCATGCGATGTCTGAGGAGGTTGCGGATTCCAACTGTTGTAGTTTTACACTTTCTTTTCTGTGACCGTAAGTGTAATATGTGATATCGCTGGTTTCGTTGCTATATGTCAACGACAATTGGGATGCGCATATTTACTTACGTTGATGACATGTGATGTTATGTGTTGCTGGATATGTTATATTGGATCGTCGTGTTTGAATAGCCGGGGGTTTTTATGTGAGATGAGTGTTTTTCATTTTCATTCATGTAAAAACTTGTATGTAATATTCTTTTATTTGGGGCACTTCCAGGTTGCGGAAGATGACACCTTTTGTATATTATTTACTTTTCCGCACTAGGATAGACCCAAGGAGGAGGGCACAAGTAACCGGGTTCTGGAGTCCAGTGGGAGACCAACTCGAGGAGTCGAGTCCGGGTCTCCTAACTCTAGAATTGGTAGGGTTGCTTGCCGCTCTCGTAGGGGTCTAGGGGTGTGGGTTTGGCTATTCATCGCGACCGTGGAATCCGTGTTTTATACCGGCTCGTATTGAAAACACGGACGTCCTAGAATATCCAATATTTCATATGATTCTTCTGCTGCGATATCTGTGATGTGATCATGTGATGTTCTGTGATAGATACAGTATATAGTATATATGATATATTATATAGACGTTACTTATGTTTTACACCCGCGCTAGCCCTGCCCCACTCTGCCGTTAGTTACCTAACCTAACGGTGCACGAGGGGACATCGAGGCGAATGCGGATGGCATAAGTGTACGTCGTATTTATCTGTGATGTTTAGGTAATTTAAATGATGGGACTTCATTAATGAGATTAATGAAATAAAAGAAACCTAAGATGTTGTAGAATCGAATTTCAAAATAAAACAGGTAGCTACAGTTCTTGCTTTGCACAGCGGTATATGTGATATATCCTGCACCTTATTCGATGAGGAAAAGACCGAGATCCCTTCACCGGGAGTGACTCCTTTAGCAATAACTGGCAGATGCTACACACTCGGTTTGTCTTTTGATTGCTTTTAAGAGTTTTTGCTTTGCACAGTGATATATATGATATATCCCGCACCTCATTCGACGAGGAAAGGACCGACGATCCCTTCACCGGGAGTGACTCCTTTAGCAAAACTAGAAAAGCCTCAAAAACACTCCATTTTTAAAATCATTTGATACTACAACGATATCAAGTTCATTACGCAATAGGTTTTCAGAAAAACCTGTCGCAGCCCTCCGTCATTTCAGATACGTACTAGTTAGTATTCGTGCTGCGGTTGTTTGGCCTCCGTCAAGGCGTAGTGTACGGTAGCTAACTAGTGCTTATCTGCTAGCATATGATGCGATTGGATTAGGGTATTCGTACGGCGTTGTTTGGCCTCCGTCAAGGGTCGTGCGGGTGGGTTTAATTCAATCAAGAAATGTACGGGTTGAACTTGACTAGCGGACTATGGGTTGTTTGGCCTCCGTCAAGGTCATAGGACGCTAGGGGTAAAATATTATCGGGAATTTCAAGTGTTGAAATTTGTAATGAGATTGCATACCTTCTATGAGATAGTTGGATCCCGATACCCGCTGCGAGTAAGAGTTACTCCTGGGAGAGTTTTATACATTACAATTAGCCGATCAAGTAGGTGTCTAGAAAGGTGTTAACGAGGTTACGCCTCTGGGAAAACGAGGTTTACATTAATTAGGTTCGTGCGAAAGCACGGGGGACCTCCCTCAAAGTACCGACACTGGCCTGGCTGAAAGATTGGCGAACTTGTAGTGTGTAATTAATCCCGGCTAGTCTTTCCTTTTAGGGTTTGAAGGAAGATTTGATAAAAAGCAGTGGGAGCCATCCTGATTAGATAAAATAATAACCAATCTATTCTTGCAAGAGCGCACGCTGAGTGTTTTCTTCTCTCTCTCTCCAGGTAGCGACCTTGTCACGCCTTAATCAAGATAATAATACGGATTATTGACCGAACCCGCTTATTATACTGAGCTGGGGAACGTTGGTCCCGCTCCAACTTATAATTGTTATAAGACAGAGCAGGAAATTGGGGAATACCAGATTTCCCGTGCCGCCCAAACGAAGAGAGTGCATGCTGATGCATCATCTTCAGGTGTGTTCGTTACAAAGAACTGTTTCTCTGTGTCCTATACATCCTGGGTATATGATACCGGATCAGGATCCCAGATATGTAATCTGTTACATGGGGCTACAGAAAGGTAGAGGACTGAGATAGGGTGATAAGTTTCATGAGGCAGAAAACGAGGCAAGTGTTGCTGCCAAGTCTGTTGGTCACTGTCACCCTGTATTACAATACATTGATTCTGAACGAATGTTGTTAGATACCGAACCTGATATACAAAATCATATCAGTCTCTTTATTAGTAAAGAAATGTTAAAATTTTGTATTGTTGGATAATGTTTTGAACATTTCCTATATCAAAAGTTGATCGGTTCAGGCACGTTATCTAAAAGCATTGATGTTCTAAATCAAATTACAGTTCTTTAGTATAAGGAACACACACAAGAGGAATAGTTCAGAAATGAACGAATCCTTCTTGAGGCATTGTAGACTAGGTCATATCAATGCGACCCGACTAGCTGAAGTTACATGAAGATGCTTATTTAAATCAGTTTGAATTTACATCTTGTGAAACTTGCCAGTCATGTCACAGAGATAAGATGACCATAGCTCCGTTTAATGGAAACAGAGAAAGAGTTAGTGAACTCTTGGGATGATACATGTTGATGTATGTAAGCTCCCCTGTCTACACATGCCAAGATCGGTTCTTTATACTTCATTACATTCTCTGATGATCTTTCGAGATTCAGACCTATGTTCCTGTTGAAACACAAGTCTGAACCTTTTGAGATATTCATAGAATATAAGTTAGAAGTAGAGAACCAGAATACGGGTAAAAGTATTATGTCCTTTGATGAGATCAAGGAGGAGAATACTTGAGCACGGAAATCCTGGACTATTCTAAAGGAGAATGAGATTCTCTCTCAGCATTACTCCTCCGTATACACCATTGCACGATGGTATATCGGGGTGGAGCAATCACACCCTATATGATAAGGTGTGCTCTGTGATGAGTACTACTGAGTTACCTATTTCCTTTTTAGGAGTTATGCGCTTGAGAAGCTGCATACCTATTGAATAGGGTTCGAATCAAATCAATTGCCTACCACTTCATATTTGATATGATAAGGGAAGAGCCTATCTCTCAAGTTAGTTGAGATTTGGGGTTGTCCAGCCTATGTCTGAAAAGCAAAATCCGGACAAGCTCGAGGCAAGATCTTTTATGTACAACTGGAAAGGTTCCAGCTATACAAACAACAGCAGATGATTTGGTAGAACCAAAGGATTCAGTAGATTCCAACGAACCTCAGCCTCTCCGCCGATCTAGTAGGGTTCCTCACCCACCTGAGAGATACTTCGGTTTCTCTATGACAGTGGGAGCGAGGATTGCATCATGAGATGATGACCCAACTAGTTTCGAGCAGGCCATCGAGAGTGAAGACTCTGTAAGAATGGCTGGATGTTTATCAATCTGAGATGGAATCCTTATACACCAACAAAGTATGGACTTTGGTTGCTATATCTGAAGGGTTAAATCCCCATCAAGAGCAAGTATATCTTGAGAAGATTACTTGGTGCAGATGGAAAAGTTGAGACTTTCAAAGCTAGACTTGTTAAAAGTTTGCATCATTGACCAGCTGTGGATAATGATAAAACCTTTTCAAGTATCTATGCTTAAGTCCATCCAGATCCTACTTACCACGGCTACATACCATGACTACGATATCTGGTGGTTGGGTGTCATGACTGCTTTTCTAAATGATGTTTTAGAAGAGAGCGTCTAAAAGTACACAGCCAGAGGGCTTCGTAGACAGTGGGAGCAGCGGAAACGTGTGCAAGATGTTTTATGTGATAAAGCAGGCATCGCGGAGTTGGAACATCTGTTTTGATGTAGTAGTCAAAGAGTTTGATATCATCAAAATGGTAGATGAACCTTGTATAAACAAAAAGGTAGTAGGGAGTATGATGATGATCCTCGTAGAGTACGTGGATGACATACTCTTGATAGGAAAAGAGTTTCCTATGCTACGCTCGATCAATGTCCGCTTATCACAATGATTCTCCATATAGGATCAAAGTGATACCTCCTAAATCCTGGATTTTGGATCTATGAGATAGATCTAAATGGATGTTAGGATTCTCACTAGTTGTAGTGAGATGGTATCAATTGATCCTGGGGAAAATCACTGGAAGTGTTCCAGGGTGATAAAGACGACTGAATGTCAGTCACAGGCATTGTCTATACCCTCAGTAAAGGGACGGTATGTTGGAAGAGTTCCAAGCTAGATACCGTGGCATACTAGACGATAAAGGCAGGATACATAGCTACTTAAGATGCTACCGAAGAGGCTGTTTGGGTGTATATTGGTTCATGAGATGAACTACGTTCCTACCATTGTGAAACAATGGAGTTGTGGCTTATGCCGAGGAACGCCGGTCCCGTCAGTAATCCAGACATATTCTAAGGCAGTATCACCTGATCATGGAGATGGTTGATCTCCACGGGATCGAGGTCAGGAGAGTAGACTCAGAGGACAACACAGCGGATCCACTCACAAAGGCCTGTTCCCAGAGAGAGACTTTTATGGGATGGTTGAGTATGAGATACTTCAAACCACTGCTACAGATGGCCTTAGTGCAAGTGGGAGATTGTTAGTTATATGTATGCCCTAGAGGCCATTACTATATATAGGATGTATATTGTAGTGGATGCTCGGACATATATAGTGAGGACTTTCTTACTCGACATGATAGTATGCTATCTGGTTGAACTTTACCTTAACGTGTACACTGATTGTCTCTCTATTACATGTTGGTAAAGCCCTTAGGATGTGTACTTAACTACTTGGACTATGATGCGGATCATACTAGCGGGGACATGGTAGTCCATAAGTACATCCTTCAAAGTCCCTAGTCGACGGTGTATCGAGACGGGGCATCGATATACCAGAGTAGACTAGCGTGTACCGTCTCGACCCATACAGATGGGCGATGGATGATCCCATATCCATTGGTGTTTGACATCAGAGATGATATACGGGTGCTCAGTAGAGACTGGGTACACTGGACGGACTCGCCGAGAACTCCCAGATGGTATTATACCTCACGTCAGATGGCAGTTCTCTGGTGACACTGGTACAGAGTAGTCTGTTGACTCGAGATCGTCATAGAGTCTTGTGTGGTTCCCACTGTGCTTTGATTTCTATCTTACCACGTCCAAGAGGGCGTGCAAAACGGTGGTTTTTGGGTACAGTCCCGAGTCACATGGAGGCAATGAGCGATAGGAGGGGATTCGTCTCTCCCGGTATAAGGGGTTGATGTTGCGCTGTGTTCGATTGGCTATAACAGGAAATCCCTGGCCAGGGTTGCTGAGATTTACTGGTGAGTGTTACCAGTAGTTTCTCGAAGTGTTATAGACCTCATATCGACACGACTTATCGAGCTATTGGGGTCTGACGTTTACCACCCCTAGGCGAGATATGCGACATATCAGACGATCAGACCGGACTGTACGGTAGTGTTACTGGTTGGATTCACTGGAGTGTGAGAGGGCTTGCTCGTCGATCTTCTGATCGCTCAATACCCGGGTGGCCGTTACGTTTAGCAGACCGCTTACGGCTTGTGGGTGTTTGATATGATCATCATCCGCTGCCGGCGTATTGACGAGTCTTTAGAGTCCTACACAGAGGTTTCCTGGCTCAAGCGAAACGAAATAGGAGCGCATATGAGATATTTGCGGGACCGAGAATAATGCGTGTATGTGATACCGTATTCCATTCTCACGATGAATGTATCGATTGGTTGTATGCGATATAACCTAGTTATCGATTCAAGGATTGATTCGATAAGCCGATACATTGGATACTAGTCGGTGATATGCGATATGACCGGATCGTTAAATCAAGTGTTGATTTAATGATTTAATGCATAATTATATATTTGATATATTACTTTGCATTAACTAGTATCGGTTCACTTTAGATGGATTTTCTCACTCGGTTTGTGCACATTGTATATGTGATATACTTTTGTACACATGATTGTATCATGTTTGATGATACATGTTTACTTGGTTAAGTGTAAAGAATTAAACCATGGTTAAACATATAATTATGGTTTTATTTTTCCATTACTCATTTATTCATTTATTTATTTGTTTATATATTTTGGAAAATAAATGGAAAAGAGAAAAGAATGGTGGCTTTATTTGTTGTTTAGTTGAAGCTTCATGATGCTTTGACTTAGTCCACCATTCTTATCTCATCCTTAACCCTAACCATTGCTTTAACCTTGGTCAATTCTCTACACATAACCATAGTTAGAATTATGATAAGTTTTCATTTTCTTTTCATTTTATATTAACTTATCATGATATCTTCTTCTTCTTCTTCATCTTCTTCACTTGAAGAAACCTTCACTTCATCAATGGTGATTGATGATAAAGAGTGAGAAATCCAATTCTAAATTGAACCCACTTCCTATTTCTTCATCCTCTACCTCTTGCCAAGTAGTAGAGTGTGTTTCCTTCACAAGTTTTCATGACTTGGTGAAGTTGGAGCTTGATCTAGCGATGCCTCGACGTAGATCATCTTCGGCATGGACATCGACGACCTAGCTTGCCCATTCTCCGACGAAGCCGACGCTAGAGCCCGGGAACTCATTTGGACAGCGAGGGGACTTCGTTGCGGAGCTATGGAGGTGGAGCATCGGATCTACAAAGGTTGTATTTGTAAGTCCGTGTTGCCCACCCCGGTGCTTACGGGGAGGCGGAAAACATAATAAAAATTGGATTTTTATCAACTATAGGCAACATGGACTATGCTTTTAAGGATCTTTGCTAAACATAAACTTGCTAACCCTAACTACAAAGTAGCTAAGTGATGGAAAGGTTATACCTTGAGCTCAAAGTCCTTCTCTCCTTGCTCCTTGGAATGGTTGAAAGAGTTCACCTTGCTTGTCTTCTCCCGTCAAAGAACGATCCACCCGAAAGCCACTACCTTTAGCTTCAACTCCAAGCTAGGAGTAACTAGAGTGCAAGAAATGCTAAGACTTGAACCCTAGAAGAGAGTAGAGAAGATCAAGAGAGGGTTTTTCTCAAGCTTTTTTGTTTCTCAACACATAAGAGGGAGAGAGCTTGAGGGAGAGGATGAACAAGAGAGAGAAAATAATATGAGAGAGTGAATTATTAGTGAGCCATTCTCACTAATATGTGTGAATAATTTTAATTGGATAATTAGCTTGAAAATTGTCATGATAAATCATGACATGACCATTATCATTTCAATTTTGCAAAGATCAAAGAGCATCTTCCAAATGAAATGATTATGGTCAAGTTGTCAACAAGGTCAACAAGTCAATGAAGTCAAATTGTCAACAACAACCATGCACAATTATTAAGCTAATTATCAATTAACAATAATTCACACAAAAACAATGTGGTTAATAAAATGACAATAGTCATTAACCCTAAACAAGATCCTCTCCCTCAATCTCAAGCAACTGTGCATACGCACCCGCATTCGTGATCCGAGGAACACGAATACTCTGAGAAAAACCAATCTCAAACCATATACTAGGATCCGGCTTAAATCAAAGCCCGCTAGTATAAACTGTCCGGACAGCAAACGTGCACAAGTGCGCGGATGCGAACGAACCCTGTCGCAAAACCATGCGACCTCTACTCATTTTGCCTAAAGGCGAATAGCTCTCTGTGTGGGACTCTAAAGACTCGACACTACGCTGGCAGTGGGTTTAACCACAGACCGCAAGCGGCACTAGCTGTACGTAACGGTCCCCAGGTAGATGTCGATAAGAAGACTGACGAGGTGAACCCCATCTGCACTCCTACTGAGCCTGTATGTGACAGTCTCCGTACAGTCCGGTCTGTTCGTCTGATACATCGCATGGCGGGCCTAGGGGGGGCGGTGAACGTCAGTCCCCTAATAGCGGTACAAGTCGTGTCGGAGTGTAGCCCAGAACACCCTGAGATAACACTGGAAACCTACCAGTATATCTCGCTTGCCCTGGCCAGGGACTACTCGTGTAATGGCTCTCCTAGACACAGCGCGATGTCAACCCCCAATACCGGGAGAGACGAATCCTGTCTAACCGTCACTGCCTCCAAGTGTTTCGGGACTGCACCCAAAAACTACCTGTTTGCACGACTCCTTTGAGCCGTGGTAGGGTAGTAATCAAAGTGCAGTGGGAACACACTCGAGGCGAAGTGACAGTGTCAAGTCAGCGGACTAAGCTGTACTCATGTCACCTGGGAACTGATAACTGACGATAGGTATATTACCAACCAACAGTTCCCGACGAGTCCTGTCCAGTGTACTCGTAACCTAACGAGCACCCGCATACTATCCCAAGTACGACGTACTAACGGCTGTGGGACAGACCGTCTCCCACACTGGGATGAGAAGCGCATACGCTAGTCTACTCCGGAGTATCGATGCCCTGTCTCGATAGTCCAACGACCAGGGACCTGTGTAAGGATGTGCTTATAGATTACCCAGCTCCCACGAGTGCGAGCGCCATCACAACGCTGGTAATCAAGCAAAGATCCTAAGGGCTCTACTAATATGTATACCAGCAATATGCTAAAAGAAACACATGCATATATTAAAGCAGAGACAAACCAAGTAGCATACTACCATTTCGAGCAAGATTGTATATACAACTGTGAATATCCCAAGCTTCCATTAAGTAATATACAAACTAGTATGATACAGTAATGGCCTCTAGGGCATATACACTAACAATCTCCCACTTGCACTAAGGCCATGTACTGGCGTATCGAAGACCTATCATCTCGATCAGCCGCTCGAACTGAGTCTGGGGTAGGGCCTTCGTGAGTGGATCTGCAGTGTTGTTCTCCGTATTAACTCTCTTTACCTCGATCTCCTGGCGATCTATGATCTCCCTGATCAGGTGGTACCGCCTCAAAATGTGCCTGGACTTCTGATGGGACCTGGGTTCCTTCGCTAAAGCTATAGCTCCGTTGTTGTCGCAATACAGCGGTATTGGATCAACAATGGTAGGAACCACCTGAAGCTCCGTGAGGAACTTCTTCATCCAGACAGCTTCCTTTGCGGCATCACAAGCAGCTATGTACTCCGCTTCCATTGTTGAGTCTGCAACGGTCTCCTGCTTGGAACTCTTCCAGCAAACCGCCCCTCCATTGAGGGTAAAGACATAACCCGACATGGACTTGGAGTCATCCTTGTCACTCTGGAAGCTGGAGTCAGCAAAGGCCTCGAGCTGGAGGTCTTTTCCGCCATACACCAAGAACATCTCCTTAGTCCTTCTCAGGTACTTGAGAATGTTCTTTACCGCTATCCAGTGTTTCTCCCCTGGGTTTGACTGATACCGGCTTACAACGCTCAATGCGTATGCTACATCTGGTCTGGTACACAACATCGCATACATTATAGAGCCTACCGCAGAAGCGTAGGGTATAATAGACATGCGATCCCTTTCCAAATCAGTCTTGGGAGACATCTCTTTGGAGAGGGTGATCCCGTGACAAGCCGGTAGATTACCGCGCTTGGAATCTTCCATACTGAACCTTTTCAGTATGGTGTCAATGTACCTTGACTGTGTAAGTCCCAACATCCTCTTAGATCTATCACGATAGATCTGGATCCCCAGAATGTAGTTGGCATCACCCAGGTCCTTCATGGAGAACCTCTGCGACAAGAATCCTTTGACTGACTGTAGCATAGGAATATCATTTCCTACTAGGAGAATGTCATCCACGTACAAGACGAGGAATACCACAGTTCTCCCTACAATCTTACTGTAAATGCATGGTTCATCTGGGTTCTTAATAAAGTCGAATTCTTTGACAGTATCATCAAAGCAGATGTTCCAACTCCGCGATGCCTGCTTAAGTCCATAAATGGACTTGAGCAACTTGCACACTCTACCGCTGCTCCCACTCTGATTGAATCCCTCCGGCTGATCCATATAGACGCACTCTTCCAAATTTCCATTTAGGAAAGCCGTCTTTACGTCCATCTGCTAGATTTCATAATCGTGGAAGGCAGCAATGGCAAGAAGGATCCGAATGGATTTCAGCATAGCCACTGGAGAAAAGGTCTCGTCATAGTCCAAACCAGGTCTTTGACGAAAACCCTTTGCTACAAGTCTAGCTTTATAGGTCTCAACCTGCCCATCTACACCAATCTTCTTTCTGAAGATCCATTTGCAGCCTACGGGTTTTACCCCTTCTGGTGCAAAGTCCAAAGTCCAAACTTTGTTGGTGTACATGGACTCCATCTCGGCCCGCATTGCATCCAGCCATTTTATCGAGTCGCCGCTCTGGATGACTTGCTGGAAGCTAGTAGGCTCACCATAATCCATGGTGCAGTCCTCTCTATCCCCGTCTATGAGAAAACCGTAGTACCTCTCGGGCGGATGAGACTGCCTACTACTCCTGCGGAGTGGCATGGGAATGTCCTGTTCTTTCGAACCTTCTGGTTCTACCAAGCTTTCAGTAATAGCTTGTGGTTCTGGAATTTCTTCCAGTTCTATTGCGCTCCCACTTATCTGATTTTCTAAAAATTCAGTTTCCAAGAAGCGGGCATGGCGAGAAACAAAAACCTTTTGTTCCTCTGCGTAATAGAAAAGATACCCCTTGGAGTTCTTTGGGTATCCCACAAACTTACACTGTACCGAACGTGCCTCGAGCTTGTCCGCATGCTGCTTTTTTACAAAAGCTGGACACCCCCATGTCTTAAAGTGTTTAAGACTGGGTTTCTTCCCACTCCACATCTGATATGGTGTGGTAGGCACTGACTTAGTAGGAACTTGGTTCAAAAGATATGCAGCTGTTTCTAGTGCATAACTCCAGAAGGATCGCGGCAACTCAGCCTTACTCATCATGGAACGAACCATATCCAATAGGGTTCGATTCCTCCTTTCCGATACACCGTTGTGTTGTGGTGTGTATGGGGGAGTAAGTTGAGAGAGAATTCCATTCTCTTTTAAGAAGCCCAGAAACTCGGCACTTAAGTATTCTCCTCCTCGATCCGATCTTAGGATCTTGATACTTTTGCCTGTTTGTTTTTCAACTTCATTCTTGTATTCCTGAAATTTCTCAAAGGCCTCGGATTTGTGCTTCATTAAGAAGACATGCCCATACCTAGAGAAATCATCTGTGAAAGTAATGAAGTATGAATAACCACTTCGCGCATGTGTAGACATTGGACCACACACATCACTGTGTATGAGTCCCAAGAGCTCGCTCACTCTTTATCCGTGTCCAGTGAACGGAGTCTTTGTCATCTTTCCCATGAGACATGATTCACAAGTGGCATAAGACTGGTACTTGAACGGATCTAAGTATCCTTCTTTATGTAACTTTGTCAACCGTGTCTCATTAATGTGACCCAGTCTACAATGCCATAAGAAAGCCTGATTTAATTCCGGAGACTTTCTTTTAAGTGTGTTCTGGACACTGAAGACCTGAGCTTGATTCAAAACGTATATACCGTATTTCAATGTACCTGACCCAATCAGCACTTGATTTAGGTGGATGTTTACTACATCGCTTACAAAAGTAAAATCATATCCTTCCTTAGAAAGTAAGGATACAGATATGATGTTACAAGTCGCACATGGCACATAAAAACAGTCACGCAGAATCAATATCTGCCCAGTTGTCAGTCCTAGATGATATTCCCCTACGGATTCAGCATACATGCTCATTCCGTTAGCAACCCTGAGAGTCATATCACCTTTCCTGATAACCCTACGGTTTCTCAAAGCCTGTAACGAATTACAGATATGAGATCCTGATCCGGTATCCAATACCCAGGAAGTAGGGTTAACTGACATACAGTTCTCAATCACAAACACACCCGAAGCCGAAGCCACAACATGCTTCGAATTCTGGCTACTGGCTTTACAAGCCCTGCAATCCTTCTGTCCATGTTCATTCCCGTAACAATAGGAACATCCTTCTTTTACTACATCTGTTCCTGAAACTTCTGCCCTTCCCTTTCTTTCTACTTCCCTAGTTTCCTTTAGGGTAGTAGGCAGAGACTGTTGAACTGAGTCAGCATCTGACCTGTTCTTCAACGTGGTCTTCAGGTCCGAAAGCTCAAAAGAGCTGGTCTCTGTAAGGACGTTGCCCCCTACAGATGACCCGATAGCCAACCTCGCTGGAAGCAATTCGTTCGAGGTCTCATATCTTGCGATACGAGATTTCTCTCCATATAAAACTTTGTTATGGAGGAAGATAGAAGCTGAGTCCATCTTCTCGTGCTGCCTCTGGTATATACCATCAACTGAGGCTAACACGAGGCACTTGGCTTTCGCACAGACTTCTTCCGATGTCCTACGAATATCAATATCCGTGACAGGGGAAACTGGACCTGAGACGGCAGGGGTTGGATCAGTTAAGAGGTGTCCCAGCTTGTCCTGGGCAATGGACATCTGGACAGACCTTTGCCAGTCATAACAGTTAGATTCAGTCATCTTATTATCTAGATGTAACCTAGGTGTGGTCACAGGGTCGCTGCAATTAAGAGAGAGAGAAGAAAACACTTAGCATGTTGCTCTTGCAAGTTTAGATTGGTTTTTAATTTATCTAAACAGGATGGCTCCCACTGTCTCTCGAATCCCTTCTCAAACCATAAAGAAAAGATTAGTCAGGATCAATCTCACCGTACAATACTTGCTTAACCGTTCAGCCAGGCCAGTGTCGGTACTTCGAGGGAGGTTTTCCAACGCTTTCGCGAAGTTCCTTAATTAAGTAACCTCTTTTCCCTGTGGGCGTAGCCCCGCTCACACCTTTCTAGGCACCTACTAGGTTTATAGCATTGATCGTTAAGTGAGAGTTTTCCCGAGGAGTAGCATATACTCACAGTAGGATCGGGATCCAAATATCATCGCGTGATAAAACCGAAGGAATCCTACCAGAATCATCACACTCCAAATGGTATGCAACGCTAGCAAGTTTCAGTACTTATGAAACTCCCGATGTAGATTTTTGCCCCATGCTCTTATGACCTTGACTAAGGCCAACAAATCATAAGTCACATGTCAAGTTCTACCCGTCGTTATCCAGGTTAATTTGAACCCACCCGTATATACCCTTGACTATGGCCAACAAAGCAATACGACTGTCCCAAACCAACGCATTCTATCTATGCAACATATGAATACCCACCAGCTACCAAACACTGTGCCTTGACTAAGGCCAACAAACACAGCTTGAATACTGTTGAATATTTATATGAAACGACGGAGGGCTACGGATGGTTTTGGCGAAACCGTGAACGTAGTGAACTTGATATAGTCGATGGAACGAGATAGCTTTTAAAAGGAGTGGTTCAAGCTCCGCGTTTAAAATGCTTATTTTTGAAAAGAACCGAGTGGTTTTCAAAGTGTTCCAATCGACTTTTACTTGGTTTATTTTCTTGCATTAGTTCTTTTAATGCGTCCCATCATTTAATCCTACCATTGCAGAAAACAACCAAAATATGACGTACGCTTATGCCATTCGCATTCGCCACGGGGCCCCGTCATCACCCGTTAGGTTACTTAACTAACGACAGAGCGGGGGCTGGGCTAGCGCGGCTGTAAAACATAAGCAACGCCTAAATAGTTATTATATATAAATATATAGCAATGATAGACATTACAGATCACAGATGAATACATTGGATATACTAGGAATCCGCAATGCGTTCGAGCCTGCAACGCAAAGCGGATTACACGGTCGCGGTGAATAGCCAATACCCCACCCAAGACCCCTACGGGTGCGGCAAACTACCCGCCAAGCACCCGAAGCGAAGCAACCTCCCTCACCACCGTGAGTAGGCCACTCGGCACTTCGAGATACCCGGTAGTTTGTGCACCCCCTCCATGGGTCTATCCTAGGAGCAAAAACAGTAAAAAGAATTATACAATGACGGCTACAACCCCGACCCGGTTGTGCGGCCATACAAATAATATTATTACATCAATTTACATGTTACAAATGAATGAAAGAAAAATAACGCTCATCTCACATCCAACCCGGCTATTCACCCGCGACGATCCAATCCATTCATATCCACAAACCAACAATCACAGATCACAGAGATGTATAACCCCGACTAATCGACTTATAGCGATTAGCCGACGTTCAATACATACAAGCATCACAGATATAACCGATATAGTTAAAGTGTAGTGAAGTTCCGAAAAAAATACGGATTTATAGGCCCCCAAAAGTAAATTTTAGTTCTGGAAAATCTGGGCACATATAATATATTTCAAAAATCCCAAAACCAACACAGATACACACTGCATGAAAAACGATGCACAGAAGACGACAAATGGCGGCGCTTCCGCGGCACATGCCTACCTCGTGCGGCGGAAGCGCGGCGGTTTGAATGAATTAGGGCAACGTTTTTCTTGGGTGTTCACACAAAACCCTGAGCCGAATTTACAAGTATAAAGTTTTTCATTTAGAGCAGAAAAAATTTCAACAGAAACTTGGGGTTTTGCGAGTTTGGTTTTTCGATTTTCCGGTTTCGAAACTTCGTTACACTTAACTACTTAGCTAGTTTAGGTTTAGTTAGGCTCTGATACCACTGTAAGTCCGTGTTGCCCACCCCGGTGCTTACGGGGAGGCGGAAAACATAATAAAAATTGGATTTTTATCAACTATAGGCAACATGGACTATGCTTTTAAGGATCTTTGCTAAACATAAACTTGCTAACCCTAACTACAAAGTAGCTAAGTGATGGAAAGGTTATACCTTGAGCTCAAAGTCCTTCTCTCCTTGCTCCTTGGAATGGTTGAAAGAGTTCACCTTGCTTGTCTTCTCCCGTCAAAGATCGATCCACCCGAAAGCCACTACCTTTAGCTTCAACTCCAAGCTAGGAGTAACTAGAGTGCAAGAAATGCTAAGACTTGAACCCTAGAAGAGAGTAGAGAAGATCAAGAGAGGGTTTTTCTCAAGCTTTTTTGTTTCTCAACACATGAGAGGGAGAGAGCTTGAGGGAGAGGATGAACAAGAGAGAGAAAATAATATGAGAGAGTGAATTATTAGTGAGCCATTCTCACTAATATGTGTGAATAATTTTAATTGGATAATTAGCTTGAAAATTGTCATGATAAATCATGACATGACCATTATCATTTCAATTTTGCAAAGATCAAAGAGCATCTTCCAAATGAAATGATTATGGTCAAGTTGTCAACAAGGTCAACAAGTCAATGAAGTCAAATTGTCAACAACAACCATGCACAATTATTAAGCTAATTATCAATTAACAATAATTCACACAAAAACAATGGGGTTAATAAAATGACAATAGTCATTAACCCTAAACAAGATCCTCTCCCTCAATCTCAAGCAACTGTGCATACGCACCCGCATTCGTGATCCGAGGAACACGAATACTCTGAGAAAAACCAATCTCAAATCATATACTAGGATCCGGCTTAAACCAAAGCCCGCTAGTATAAACTGTCCGGACAGCAAACGTGCACAAGTGCGCGGATGCGAACGAACCCTGTCGCAAAACCATGCGACCTCTACTCATTTTGCCTAAAGGCGAATAGCTCTCTGTGTGGGACTCTAAAGACTCGACACTACGCTGGCAGTGGGTTTAACCACAGACCGCAAGCGGCACTAGCTGTACGTAACGGTCCCCAGGTAGATGTCGATAAGAAGACTGACGAGGTGAACCCCATCTGCACTCCTACTGAGCCTGTATGTGACAGTCTCCGTACAGTCCGGTCTGTTCGTCTGATACATCGCATGGCGGGCCTAGGGGGGCGGTGAACGTCAGTCCCCTAATAGCGGTACAAGTCGTGTCGGAGTGTAGCCCAGAACACCCTGAGATAACACTGGAAACCTACCAGTATATCTCGCTTGCCCTGGCCAGGGACTACTCGTGTAATGGCTCTCCTAGACACAGCGCGATGTCAACCCCCAATACCGGGAGAGACGAATCCTGTCTAACCGTCACTGCCTCCAAGTGTTTCGGGACTGCACCCAAAAACTACCTGTTTGCACGACTCCTTTGAGCCGTGGTAGGGTAATAATCAAAGTGCAGTGGGAACACACTCGAGGCGAAGTGACAGTGTCAAGTCAGCGGACTAAGCTGTACTCATGTCACCTGGGAACTGATAACTGACGATAGGTATATTACCAACCAACAGTTCCCGACGAGTCCTGTCCAGTGTACTCGTAACCTAACGAGCACCCGCATACTATCCCAAGTACGACGTACTAACGGCTGTGGGACAGACCGTCTCCCACACTGGGATGAGAAGCGCATACGCTAGTCTACTCCGGAGTATCGATGCCCTGTCTCGATAGTCCAACGACCAGGGACCTGTGTAAGGATGTGCTTATAGATTACCCAGCTCCCACGAGTGCGAGCGCCATCACAACGCTGGTAATCAAGCAAAGATCCTAAGGGCTCTACTAATATGTATACCAGCAATATGCTAAAAGAAACACATGCACATATTAAAGCAGAGACAAACCAAGTAGCATACTACCATTTCGAGCAAGATTGTATATACAACTGTGAATATCCCAAGCTTCCATTAAGTAATATACAAACTAGTATGATACAGTAATGGCCTCTAGGGCATATACACTAACATTATTTCCGTATTTTTTATAGTTAAGTTGTTAACTAGTTTTAGTTTCGCCTAGAAATCTAGCCAACGATCCGTTCTAGGGTTTCTCGGCACCGTTTAAATTTGAAATTGGCATGGTTGATGCCTTGTGAGACCTCATTAGGGTGCCTAGGAACCCTACAACAAGCCCGCATCTCATGGCATTGAGATGGAGGGGGCTTCACTCTAGAATTGGCGGGCTATTCGCCGCGCTCGTTGGGGGTACAGGTTGACCCAGGAGGGGTGCCCAAGTTACCGGATTCCGTGAAGTGTTGGGTGGTCCATTCACGTTGCTGAAGGGGGCTGCCTCGCTTCAGGTTTTGGCGGGTAACTTGCCGCGCCCGTAGGGGTCTAGGATTTCATTGCACAGGTTATCTACACGACCAGGGGAACGTCGGGTTTCAGTAGCGGCTCTGCGAAACCCGGGGATCCCAGATATCTGTACATTTCTGTGATGTTGCATTTTATCACGCCTTGAGCGAAATATTATATATTGATATATATATACAAGTAGATGTTGTATATGTTTTGCATCCGCGCTAGTCCAGTCCCCGCTCTGTCGTTAGTTATCTAACCTAATGGGTAATGACGGGACCCAGTGGTGAATGCAGATGGCATATACCTACGTCATTATTTTCGTTCTTTATTGGTGTGATCAATTGATGGGACTGCATTGATTCGGATCAATGCAAGTTAAACAAACCTAATCTGATGTTGTTGGAACAATTTTCAAAAAGCTGTTATTGCAAGGACGTTCACTTTTGTTTTGCATCGTGGTATTCAGTTGGAATATCCTGCTCCTCAGTCGACGAGGCAAGGGCCGAGATCCCTTCACCGGGAGTGACCCCTTGAACAAAAGTTTGCGTCGGGGCAATAACTTCACTATAGCCGATTGCTTTTGCTTTGCATCGTGGTATTCAGTTGGAATATCCTGCACCTCATTCTACGGGGAAAGAGCCGAGATCCCTTCACCGGGAGTGACCTCTTTAGCAAAGGTTTTCGCCACTATATTTTTATAAAGCTATCCGGTTCCTTCAACGATATCAAGTTCATTACGTTAAAGGTTTTCGCCAGAAACCATTCGTAGCCCTCCATCGTTTCATATGGGTGGTCAATAGTATTCAAGCTATGTTTGTTGGCCAAAGTCAAGGCATAGTGATTGGTAGCTATTGGGTATTCATATGCAGCATAGATAGATGTGTTGGTTTCGGACAGTCGTATAGCCTTGTTGACCTTCGTCAAGGGCTTGTACGGGTAGGTTCAAATTAACCTGGACAATGACGGGTAGAACTTGACATGTGACTTATGATTTGTTGACCTTCGTCAAGGTCATAATAGCACGGGGCAAAAATCACATCGGGAGTTTCTAAAGAAACTGAAACTTGCCAGACATGCGCATACCTTCTGGAGTATGATAGCGTGAGCGGATTCCGTCACGTTATCATGCGGTGATAGTTGGATCCCGATTCCCACTGATGAGTTGGTTTACTCCTCGGGACATCCCGACTAATTCTTCTTTTAGGTTTGGAGGAGAATTTGACGGTACAGTGGGAGGTTTCCAGATTAGATAAATTGGTAACCATTCTGATCTAGGTTAGAGTGCACGCTGAGTATTTCTTTTCTCTCTCTCTTTGGCAGCGACCATTGACCCGACCCTAAGACTATGACTCAGTGACCAAAATTAACCGAACCTTCTTTAACACTGGCTTTTGTATTGTCAGAGTTTCAAACCTCATTGCCACTCCTACTTTTACCCTTTTCTCCAGGACACCCCGTATTACTACGAACGTCCACTTCCATTGGACAAAACCATCGTATGGTTATATACGAATTCGAAGGAATTTATTCGAGGATGGTTTCCGGTTCTGGAGAAAACGGATAGGATTATTTAGTTGTCTTTTCCTTTTACCTTCTCTCAAGTTGTGAGTACTCCTTGGTTTAGGAGATAGTACACCTATTACGCAAATTGGATAGTCTTCTTCCAAACCATAGGCAGGTGCCGACCGGTAGGGAATGAAGAAAACCAATTAGCCTAACGATGGTGTACAGAAGGTATTAAGTAAAGACATATCAAGGGATTAGTAAGAGGGCAAAGTAAATTGCGACAGATATTCACGACCAAACCAGGTATTTCATTACCACTCCCACTTCACCTTTGTATTTCTCCAGAACACTCCGTATCACTACGAAGATCCACAGTTTATTGGATATTCCATCGTATGGTTATATACGAACTCGAAAGGAACTTCTTCCAGTTCGGGGATGGATTCTGGTTCAGGAGAAATAGGAATAAGGTTTATTCTGTTGTCTTTTATCTTCACCTTCTCTCGCATTGCGAGTGCTCCTAGGATTAGGACAGTACATCCATTATACTTATTGGATAGTCTTCTTCCAAACCATAGGCTGGTGCCGAACGGTAGGGAAGGAAGAAAACCATTTGGCCTAAAGGGGTGTGCAGAAGGTAATGACTAAAGACATATGAAGGGATGTGGAGAGATGGCAAAGAAATATACGGTTACAGTTGTGAATCTGATAATGGAAGAGGCATTACTTGGAATACCAGGATACCCCATCGAAACATTTCAATGTTTCAGTTTCACTGTGTACTGTTAAAAGAAAACTGATTTCCCGATTAGATACTTACTCCAGGGTATGTATTTACCAGGTATGATTCTCACATCTGTATGGTTTTACAGATGATGAGTGGGAGTAAGTTATTGGGAATTGGGTGATCATCCTCATTATATCGGGATTCATTGTAATCGGTGATATTTGAGGAAATCACCTGGGTTGTTTGCCGGTCGGCAAATATTTGGTTTTGAATATCCGCTGTCATGCACCAATTTCAAATTGATATATCTGTACGTCTATTTTTATAGAGTGAGATATACCTTTTTGAAATTATGTCTACGACATTTACCTATATCAGTGGATGGTTAGGTAAGGAGCATTAAACAGCGGTGTAATTCTTCTTAACCATAAGTACAGTTTTCAACCTACGACACACAGGGAATGAGTTATTAGACTCGAAGGACTTGTACAGAATATTGTATATTGTCCAGTGTCCATTAGGACATAGGGGTTGGTCCTCGTACTATATTCGGTTTACTTATGACTTCTCTAGTTTTTAGACAAGTGGTTCGTAGAAACGCAAAGTCTGAATTTTGAGAAGTTATGGGTATAAGAGTAAAGTAGAGAACCAGTTATTGCAAGTATCAGGATTCTTCAAGATGATCGAAGATGTAGATACTTGTGCAGGGTATTCAGTTGATAGTAATGGTTAAGAGAACTTGATTCTCTTTCAGGTTACTCATAATTGGAAGCATTCCTAAGTTGAGTAACGCTGATCGGCTTCCTTCCATTTAGGTGACATGCACTGGAGACAGCTGCATGTTTTGAATCTGGTTCAATTAAATCAGTGCCTCTGTTTCTATATTAGATATAGAACAGTTCATATCTTAACGATGTTAAGGTACGGGGAGTTGTCCGGCCTATGCTTAAAACCAGACTCTGGATAACTCAAGGCATGTTTCTGCAATGGCTGTTTGTGGGTTGACCCAGGCTATGACGAGGGTTGACTTTCTACCATTTGGAAGATCAATAGTGATATTGTTCTAGACTCGCCACAGTTTTAATAAAAATGGATTTTTTCAGAAAACAGTAGTGGGAGTATGGTAGAACTGGAAGTAATTCCAGAACCACAAACGATTACAGAAAATTTGATAAGAACCTAAATATTCAATCTGGTTTAACATTCCATTGGCCACTCCGCAGATATGGTGGGTAACCTCAGGCACCTGAGAGGTACTTCGGTATGCTCAAGGACGATGACAGGGAAGTTCATGTTTACCCAGACTTGCCAATGCTGTTGTTCCAGACTGTGAGACCTGGCGGGAGGATGAGTATAGCGTCATTCTAAACTAGCTTTAGAAGTGAACGTGTATATGACTCTGCCAGAGGGTTGTCGTAGTCAGTGGGAGCAGCAGAAGCATTGGTGGACATGTGGCTTATGTCTATTTATAGACTAAAGCAGATATAGCGGAGATAGATCATCAATTTCTAATGTGACAGTCATAGGTTTGACTTCATCAGAATAGGGGATGGATCTGTTGAGAAGGTAGTAGGGTGTGATGTCATGGTATTTGGATGACATACACAGAGTAGGAAGTGATATTCCTATACTACGATCGGTTATACTTTGGTCGTCACACAGTGGTTTCTCCACATGGGACTTGGACATTATATAAGACATTCTGGTTACTGGATCTATGGTTTTAGATCTAGATTTGGGTGGTTTCCCAATTAAGGGTACTTGGACAGCATTCTAAGAGTATTTAGAATGGACGACTCCTGGCACGGTAGTGTACCTGCAGGTGATAGAGTCACCCTCTCTAAAGGTGTCTTACAGACTAAAGGGGAGAGGGATGTACATGATTGGCAGATCACTTGCTTAGGCAATTGAGTCAATCATGAGATGTCAAATACCACACAAGATGTTGTTTTTTGCAGTAGATGCAATAAGTTGATATTGATCCAATCCTGGAGAAACAGTCGGAAGCAGTTTTAGAACATAAGTGGATGTTCTAGGGATATGATAATGACGGCCTCATTCGGGAGACAGTTATCATTCCAGGCTTCCAAGGTGACTTGGACAACAGGGAGGTTGTCAGAGTTATAGTTTTCCCTCTGACGAGGGGCAGTATTATGGACAGGTGGTCCAGGAGGATACTGAGGGAGGCATGGCGCAGGATACTGATTAAGTTCAGTTGACGATACAGTCTAAGAAGTTTGGATTTGGAGTTCATTTATGAGCTAGGTCCCATCAGACATCCAAACACATTCTAAGACAGGTATTGCTCATTTCGGGAGATGGCTTTCTCCGCGAACATGAGATATAGAGAGACATAGAAAGAAACATTAAAGCGGATCCACTCACTGAGGCTATTCCTCGAACGCAATAGTTTCGCAATCGAGCTTTGTGAGACTGACTAGTAGAGGAGTTAGGTGTTCGGTATCACACGGCCTGTGAGTATGCGACATCGCAATAATTAGCCTTGAGTGCAAGTAGGAGATTGTTGGATATAGTGCCCTCAGAGTCAATTATTGGATCACAGGCACGTGATTGCAATGATTGAGGGAGGACCTATACCGGTAGGACAGTCTTACTCGAGATGATAGTATGCTATCTGGTTTATCTTTATCATCGTGTACTGCTTTAGGTGACCTGACATGTCACTATTACACGTTGATAGAGCCCCTAGGATTCTTGCTTGACTGCCAGCAGTATGAGGGCGATCATATACGTGGGAGCTGGTAGTCTATAAGCACATCCTTAAAAGGTCCCTAGTCGTGGGAGTTTCGAGACAGGGCATCGATACTCTAGAGTAGACTAGTGTATACAGTCGAGACCCCGACGAGGGGCGGTGGCCGGTCTCACAAGCCACTGGTGTCAGTTGGTTCACCTAAGATGTATACAGGTGCTCATTGGGTTATGAATACACCAGACAGGACTCGCCGGGAACATGCTAGTTGGTCTTATACCTGACGTCAGATGGCAGTTCCCTGGTGACATGTGTACAGGTTAGTTCATTGAACTGAGGATCCTCATTTGTCTCGTGTGAGTTCCCACTGTACTTTGATTACTACCCTACCACGCTCAAAGGAGACGTGCAAACAGGTTTTAGTTGGGTACAGTCTCAAGCCACATGGAGGCAGTGAGGGGATCTTCAGGGGTTCGTCTCTCTCGGTATTGGGGGTGAGGTCGCGCTGTGTCTAGGAGAGCTATTACACAAAGCCCTCGGCCGAGGCAGGAGATTTACTGGTAGGTATTCCAGTAGTATCTCAGGGTCTTCTGGGCTACACTCCGACACGACTTATACCGCTTTTGGGGGTCTGACTTTTACCAACCCCCTAGGCCCGCCATGCGATGCTCATAGACGAACGGACCGGACTGTACGGATATTGTCACTGACAGGCTCAGTAGGGTGTCAGGATGAGTTCGCTCACAGACGTCCCTTTTGGTCAATAGCTGGTGGCCCGTTACGTATGGCTAATACCTCTGACGTGCTAGTGGTTAAATCCACAGCCATAGTATTGACGAGTCTTTAGAGTCCCCCACAGACCAGTTGCTCAAGTTTCGGGCGAAACGCTGTAGAGGCCGTATGGAGATATGGCAGGGTTCGATCTGATACGTGCAGTATTGCACGGATCATGATCGGGTGGATAATACTAGCGGGCTTTGGTTTAAGCCGGATCCTAGTATTGCACAGTGTAGATTTTGTCTCGTTGCATTTGTATTTCGGTCGGAATACAAATGCGGGTATGTATATACAGTAGCGGGGTTTTCTTGTAATTTATTAGGGGATCAGTTTTTTGGAGTTGCCAGTTTGCTTTCCGTTTCGGCCATTTTCCTTTGTATCTTTCATTGGCCGAAGATTGGTGGAGGAGGGCTTATTTGCATTTGTGCAAATTAGCTATTTGGAGGGTTGTCTTTGCATACTTTTGTTTCATGATGGTTTCATGATTGGTCACCATCCCTTGACCTTCCATGCTTCATGATTGCTTGACTTTCTTTTTCATCATGGTTCACTTTTGGAGTCATCATACTTGATGATGATGTTTGGTGATGATGGTAGGTCATGGTTGTTGATGAGTGTGGTTGTGGTTATGATCATTTCTTTTGATCATAACCCTTTTCTCTCTCTTGCCTTATTAGTCTCACTATCTTTTTGATAAAAACTCTCTCCCTCTCATTCTCATATGAAGTTGGCCGGCCATATGAGGAGGTGCTGCCCATTTTTTATGTGGGGATTTTTGTTCCCTTAATGCTTGAAAAATCCCACATGTTCCATCTCCATTGGCCTGTATCATTCCTCCACCAAAAAGCAACTCCATACAAACCCCAAATGAGATATGAGTTCTACAGATAACCTACAGCAAACCTTGGGCACGTCGACTCGCCAACTTCGTGCCCGAGTTGCCTCGGACCAGAGGTGGGAGCCCGTAAAAGAAGCCGGCGATGTGGTGCCCTTCCGGCGACGTGATGGAGACCGGAGATTCCGCGGGAGATCGGGACGACGACGAGAAAACCGGAGGACACGGATCACTCGGTATATCTCTCTTCCCATCTTGTAGTTAGCTAGTAGTTAGGTTAATGGCCCGATCCGGGTTAAAAGTGCACGGTGGTGCCGGTTTACTAGTTTGTAAAGTTTTTCGTTTCCGCGTTTCCGGCGTCGAATTGACGGCCCGGGGCCGCCGTGCACTTACAGATGATTGATCCGCACTCTTGACTCGAGGATGTTATATTATTTATTGTATCGTATGTGATACTATTGAGGCGAGATCACCGACTATTATATATGTATATATACATCGACTCAGATTTAGGTGGTTTCCATACCATTTCGATTAGCTTGTTAGTTAGATCTGTATTTTACTTAGTAGATGTTAGACTAGACCCGAGTCATACCAATTTCAAACTAACGAATCGTGAGTATTTTAAAGACAGGTCAAGGGATTCTACGGATATTTCCAAAAGACGCATCTTTCCTAAAAACACCATAGCCCTTATTTTTCTAAACACCACGATTCGTGTTATTTCAAATGGCAAAACTGTATGACATATATATATTGATGTAGATTCTTCACTGTTGTGTTTATTATTCATTTTCCGCATATTCTTGCTATTCGCATCGCATTGGATGTTTAAATGTGTTTATTGTTATATTAAACCCATGATGTCAGGACACCAGCACCATTATTGATGATGCGTATGTTCCACGTACACCTGCTTGCCGGCTCACACACTTCATCATCGATAATTGCCATGTCACTACACAGTAGGACTGTTGTATGAGGATATGACTCCTTGCATTACATACTTGCGTACATAGATATTGTACACCCATACTTGCGTACATACATATTGTACATCCATACTTGCGTACATACATATTGTACACCCATACTTGCGTAGATACCTATTGTACACCCATACTTGCGTACATACATATTGTACACCCATATTTGCGTACATACATATTGTACACTCATACTTGCGTACATACATATTGTACACCCATACTTGTATACATACATACTTGCACATACATAGATGATTATGGCTTGATTTTGGAGATTTGGGAACCACAAGATATAACTTAAAACTGGATTCAATTTAAAGGAGCAGTTTTCCCTCGATATGTGCATATTACTGTTTAAATTGCATGATATACTGATATGCTTACATTTCTATTACATGTCGCATACATCATGCTTTATGATTATCCGCATTAAGATATGTTGTTTCCATGATATTTCTGGATTTGAGAACCATGGGTATTTCAAAAGAAAGTATGTACTGTTTTAAAAACCCGGTTTCTCTTGATATGATATTTCAGCAGCCACCATGAGTTTTATCAGTTCTGATATATATATATATATATATATATATACCCCATGCGAGAAGGAGTCGTGGGCCGTGTGCAGGTACATGGTGGGGCCCGGTATAATACCCCGGTGCAAGAAAGGGATGCTGTGTATACAAACGGTAAGCCTGGCAGAGGTACTATTACCTACTGGTAATTGTATTTGGGCTCGGCGGATATCCGGAGGATACTGACCGGAGTCGAGAGATGATACGGGCCGATCCGGACTGACGGAGCCCGTGGGCCGATCCGGACTGACGGAGCCCGATATATATGAGGATTTACGTGCCGATGCTGGGCACAGGTTTCATGATGTTTTCGAGTGTCGATGCTAGATACTCAAGTTCCATGATTTTGATGTGTCGCGAGAGACACACGTTGATTTATATCCTCATACCTTCATGCATATGCTTTATGATATTTACATGCATGATGTTTTGTGTCATTGGTTGACCCGTGGACGAGATCCACATGCATACATGCATTGATTACATAGTTGGATGATATCCACATACTTATAAACTTCATGATATAGTTGAGACTGATTCATGTTGATTATATTGATCATACCTCATATTTATGATATGTTTCTAGCTGAGGCACTGACATGAGCACTTTGTACTACACTTATGTATAGATGTTTACCCTTGCCACCTGATCATGCTTCAGACTTTATCTTATTAAGGATATATATTATTACTGATCGTTTGACCTAGGATTGAGTCATACATACAATTTCTGCTCTGTGATGTTTTCTACTCACGAGTTGGAAACTCACCCCCGTTGTGCCACAGTTTCTTGCAGGTTTTGCCGTACAGGTTTCGTTACGGATTTTCTGGCACACTGCTTCCATTCGGGGTGATTTGCTTTAGTAGGTAGGTTCACTTGTATCGTGACCACCATTGTACTTTATTTTATTCATTGTATCTAGTAAACTCCATCAACCAGACTTGTATATTTATTCAGACTTAGAAAACCAGTTGTTTATTCTTTCGACCTTAGAGTCACGCGTTGTATTATTATTATGGTTTTCTTGATATTTTGAGTTTCCTTTTGAGTTCTGATTCTCGCCCTTCGGCGTTGTATATTATATTGCTTGCGCGGTTGTGACCGTCGATTGACGAAGAGCTAGCTCCCGCTTGGGGATGCCTTTTATCATTGATGTATATATTATTCATGTTGTACCCCGTTCGGGGCCAATTTTTACAAAAGAAACTCTGCCGAAATTTTCAGAAAAGACTTGGGATTTTAAAAAAATGCATAATTCGGTTTATGCTATTAAAAACACTTCTTTAAAACTAGTTTTCTTTCATTTATTATTTAAAATGGTTTTAGATTTCTGGGCTTTTGGCTTACTTGAATTAGATGAGGTCCTATAGACTTCATATAATTCAAGGGCCAGTCACGTGCTATTTCGGATCGTGACAAAGTTGGTATCAGAGCGTTAGGTTAACCTTGGTACGAGTCTAAGTTTAACTATACAGAGCCTAAAACGTTTGTATATATTCGGAACTTAGGCTTGACCTTACGGAACTTAGACTTAGTCGAGGGGGTATTAGATCCGAACTTTCATCGCATAGGTTGACCTTGGTTGATGGAGTAGGTGACTTCAGTAGAGTGACGTACCGTGTGTATGTTCCGCGGCATACTTACGATACACTACTCCGCTTAAGAAGCCTTAGGATGTACATTTCCTTGCACAGTATTATATTCATTCCTATGATCTATCCTCATCGATATCGGTTTATGGTTTTGCTGCCACGATTACACGGCAGAGTGAGCTACGGCTAGAGTTGCGTCAGCATGAGCTCTTCCCGGACGAGGACTGACCAGGGCGTGATTACAGGGACATACGATTGCATAGAGGTGTCGTTTTATTGTGTTTTCGCGCCATGAGCGTTTGATATATCGCTTTTACGAGATTTCTCGGACGTGCAGATCAGCACCAGAGGATTGAGCCACTGATAGAGGCCAGCCAGATTTTTGATAACCGTCAGTGCATAGATTATTCCTGATGATTGAGGCACTGTTCAGCGTGCGGACAAATGAGTCAGTTGTTGCTGCGAATGACGAGATATCGCCCCAGATGTTAGGAGCTATTGCCGCACGAGTGGTACTTAGAGATATGATAGAAGATCGCTGGTCATCCATGGAGGAAGGACTAGAACATGTGATTCGTTGCCTACCCCGATGCGAGGTCATCAGATTGATTGATTCCAGTTAAAGACGACTTCACGCAGGTATGTTGGGAGTCGATAGAGACGATCAAATGTCAGAAGCCCATTTTCCAAGTTTAAAGTATTCAGAGACAAATGCAAGTAATGCTATGGACCCTCTAGAAGAATGAAACCCTAACTCGACGTAAATGACCATGGAACGCCTCTGAACCTTAGAGTTTGCGGCAGTTCAGCGGTGCCATTAGTGAGGCTTGGGTTTGCCCTTCTACGGTTGGTCTACAGGTGCTGTGGCATGTACTCGATATTATTAAACTGTACTCAAGATGTTGAGCTCTTGGGGGATTATGAGGTTTTGACGAATCGATCAAATAATTCGACATCTTTCGGATATCATGTGATGGGATGTATTGCTTGGGAGACTCCAGATACGAGTATAGCCGTTGGAGCACAGTCCGTGCAGCCACGAAGAGACGAGTCCGAAGCATTCGACATTAGAGAAAAAGTGGAGTAAAGAGTTCACACGAGATTTCGAAGAGATGACGTTCCACTCCGCTGACATCAGAGATGCGATACGCATGCAGAGGCATTGATTATTGATATATCTTCCAGAAGGAGTCGCGATGAGAATGCAGCCGTTCAGGAACAAGAAACATATATAGTAAAGGGTGGTAACTTCCGGGCAGTTCGGCAGAAACGAGATTTGAGAGAGACCTCGACAGGACCTTTCTGGAATACTATACGAGAAGACTTGGACCCAGGAGCGGTCATATTGCGCACACCCAGTAGGCCAGAGTTCAAAATCGTCAACGAGATAGTTGTCCAGAGATCTTTAGAGGATATGCCAGAGCAGGATTATTTCCGTCGTCATTCCATATTGGGCCGTTGAGCCGAGGAGCTATATATCTAGCAATGCACTGTGAGAGACAAGAGCCTAAAAGCACCAGGCGCCCGACCATGAACAGGAGGCAAGTAGATATCTTGCTCTGCTAGCATTGGATGCACCGAAACCTTCTCGACTTTGAAAAAGGAAATATCGACGATGGTACTTATGATTTGTGATTTGGTGATTCGATTATCACGTATCCGTCACCTTGGATTTCGGTATTTTGGGCGATCTATTCGCATGATTTGGTCTTGATGACTGAGTTTCATGATATTTATTTTCATGCACCATGGTTGCATCTACTGGGTATTCATATTTTGTGCAATTACACTTGAGATATGCTTTATACACCGTTGTGTTGATTTATGATTTGTGCACAGTTATTGCACCAAATATCGTTTTTGTGCCTTGTCCGCACATGTTTATGATTTCATGGATTTCATATAGTTGGGTTCATTTTGTGCATATGGCACGCACACGGTTAGGTTGTTGCACTCGGTATAGTTCATATATGCTTGCAGTGCATTGATACGTATTTTGTGCACCACGGTTGCACCTGACTTCGGTTTAATGTCATTCAATATGTTGATTTTGATTTCCTGCCTATGTTATGCATGTGATTTAACTTATGCTTTTGGCATAGTTTTCATGCACTTTTAGTGTTTTGATTTGATTTGTGCACGCTGATGCATATGGTTGTGTGTAACACTTTGAAATTTCATTAGAATGTTTTTCGTGTTAATTAGTAATTGTGCGTGTTATTATATATGTGTACATAGGATTATTAGTTATTTTAGTCGGGTTTACCCTAATTGGAAATTTTGTGTTAGTGTACACTTACACACTTAGCCATTTTTTACCTAGGTTAAAGTGTTAGCCATTTCTTTTCTTATATGGTTCTTTATTCCCGCCATTTAATCAAGCCCAAAAACCCTTTTCTTTTTTAAATTTTAAATTAGAATATGAAGCATGGGGGTTAGGTAAGAAATTGACTTTGGTGACCATTTTTCTCTCTCTTTTTCTCTTCCTCTCTTCTGAGCTCCAGCAGAATTTCCAGCAGCAGCAACACCATATTTTCTTCATCTTTTCATTTCCCCTTGAAGCCAAACAAAACCCTACACAAAACAACACTTTTCCTTCACAAAACCATGGGGAAAAGGGGCTTTTTGAGGTGTTTCGGAGCAAATCTGCATACTTGAGGAGGGAGCTGGGGCTTTTTGGTGTTTCATAAGGTCTTTAGAAGGTATTAGCTCATAGTTAACACTCTTTCTCCATATCTTGTAGTATCTTAACTAAAAATCATGTTTTATGTGCATTATTAGTGATATTGAAGGATATTTGTGAAGTATATGTTAGATTGGTGTTCTCATAGTTTAGTTAACTCCTTTAAGTGTTATTAGAGCTATTTAAACCAGGTTTTGCTTCAGGTTTGCACAAAAATACCATAAAGTACCTTTTTAGTGTAAAAATGTGATTTTTTTAAACTAGAAATAGGGCTCTGTAGGATCTGCTGCTACCCGAGTTGTTTCAGAATAAAATTAGATTTTACTGTAGCATATATGGGGGGTATAGAGTGCACACACAAAACCTGGGAGCCCAATTCCCAAGACAGGCCCCGGAATCTTCATTCTGGCCGCAATTTGCGGCCAGATGGGTGAGTTGGGGGTTGGGGTTTGGGCCACTGGAGTCTGCATCTATGTGGAGTGTTTTGGTATATATATTTTCATAATATCTGTTCTGTATCAAAATCTGGAGTTGAATACCCTATTTCCCGTATTTTTACTCTTTCACGGCACGCGTGATACGTGTGAGTGGGTTTGGGGTTTCGGCGTATCGCGACGCGTCGGAGTGACTTCAGGCGTGTAATCACACGTTTTAGCGTATCGCGCACACGCGCGCTTGGTTTGCGGCAAGGGTTTCTAGTTGACTTTAAATGTCGTGTTTGTATGGTTTTGAGCTTATGTGTGATATTCTGTGGAATTCTAGGTTCGCAGGAAAGTGCGACGGACGCCGCGAAGAAGGGGAAGCAAATCGTCGGTTATACCTAGCGAGAGACTACGGTGAGTAGATTTAATATTTACGGGAAAATCGCCCGCATGGCGTTATGCGTCAGGGCTGATAGGACCTTATAGCAGCATATTACACATACCTACATTAACTGTTCATGGCTACTATTTTGTGCATACCACATTCCCTGCTATAGGTATATAAACTAGAATTAATAGAACACCGCACCATTACTAACGGTTCATGTTGCACTAGCACTATCCTGCATGTTACACACACACCGTTAGTAATTGCCATGACACTCACACTATAGAATTTCCATGCTCATTATGTTGTAGCTCATCTTTTATGTGACTAAACATGATATTCATACTTGATGCATATATCACATTGCTTTGACTTGCATATTGATTCGGATTACATGATATTCATACTTGATGCATATATCACATTGCTTTGACTTGCATATTGATTCGGATTACATGATATTCATACATTGATATCTTCATACCTGCACACATACACATTGTATATTCATACCAGTGCACACATACCTTGATATCTTCATACTTGCGCACATGCACATTGTATATTCATACCAGTGCACACATACATTGATATCTTCATACTTTCTTAGATTACACATTGAGATATGTTGTTTCCATGTTAATTCTAGATTTGGGAAACCGTGGATATTTCAAAAGAGAATAGTTAATTATCTAAAAACCCGGTTTCCCTTGATATGATATTTCGGTGCGTCCACCATGTGTTTTCTCGGTGCTAGAGTGATATATGTGAACCCGAATCAAGGAGTTGGATGAGGCCGATTACGGGAACATGGTGGACCCAGTATGGTACCCCGGGGCGAGAACGGTTTCGCTGTGTATTAGACGGTGATCCTGGCAGAGGGACTACTACCTACCGGTGATTGGTTGGACCTGGCAGTGATCCGGAGGATACTGACCAGAGTCGATAGATGGATGCGGGATGATCCGTACTGCCGGGGCCGAGGGCCGATACCGCAGACGGAGCCCGTGGGCTGACCCGGACTGACGGGGACCGATGGATGAGGATTTGCGTGTCGATACTGGACACGAGTACTTATGATATTTGGGTGCCGATGTTGGGCACTCATGATTCTCAGAGATGTACAGGATTGGAGGGCCGATGAGAGTGCCGGCGCCTGAGCTATTTGGGGGATCTAGGTGCATTGATGGACACCGAGTATATATTCCACGTTGACATTCTGTATAGATGTTATATTTCCCATGCTCAGCATTCATTATTGTATCTCATCCTGTAGTTATATTACCTGATAGAGCACTTGCATGATTATTGCACATACTGCTTATCATGCATTGATATCATCTGCTGGCATATGATAGAGTAGCGCGGTACGTGCGTGCTCGCGATTACCTTTATATGTTACTTCTATTCACGAGTTGGCAACTCACCCCCGTTGTGCCACAGTGTTTGCAGGTTTCCCCTCGGAGTAGTCGCGGCAGGCTGCCTTTTTGCATCTTTTGGCTACAGATACCACTACAGTTGGTGCGAGAGCTATTTTGCTATTAGGTGGCTTGTGGTATCTGGTTACTTTTATTGTACACACTTTTGTATCTAGTATTCTCCATCTACCATATATGTACTGGACTTAGAGACAGTGTGAGGACGATGATGTATATTTTTGTATTCTGGTGTCGAGCTTGTGGGAGCCGACTGTATATATTTATGCAGTTTATTATGCTGTGATGTTTACTTATTGCTCATTCTTCACTACGGCGTCGTATATTACTTTTGTGTTGTTGTTTTCTGCCGTTGGACGTGATTGCTCCCGTTTGGGAATTCTTTATTTCATTATATATCATTCTACTTATATCCTGTTTTATACCCGATTTTCGGGGTTACTTTTACAAAGGAAACGCTGCCAAAATTATTATAAGGATAACTTAACTTTAAACAGAACTTTATTGAACTATTTAAGCTTTTCTAAATGTTTAATTGAATGTTTTCAACACTCACTACTTTTTAATGGTTTTGATTTCTGGGTTCGGCTTACTTAGTCGCGTTACGCCTATAGACGTTGCGTGGTTAAGTGCCGGTCACGAGTCAAAATATTCGGGTCGTGACAAAGTTGGTATCAGAGCGTAGGTTTTACCTTTCGGAGTATAGGATGACCCTGGTATGATGGAGTAGGTAGCTGAAGAAGAGTGGCGTAGCGTGCGTATGTTCCGCGGCATACTCACGACACGGTACTCCGCCAAGGCGACCTTAGAACTTGTTGATTTAAATTCCTTCTTGAGTATATACATCTTTGTGATTCGATTTCCGTACCTTTATCGAATCCTACTTTTCTTTTCAGCCATTATGCCGCCAAAGACTACGAGGGCACAGAGAGCGGCCGCGAGGGCCGAGATTCAAGTTGACTCGTTCGAGACGAGGACTGATCCGGGTAGTATACCGGTTGTGCCCGAGCAGGCTGTTCCTGCCGTGACAGATCAGATTGCCATGTTAGGGGCTGGTGTGCAGGAGATGCGCCAGATGGTGGGATCTAGTATGCAGGAGATGCGCCAGATAATGGGATCTCTAGTTGAGACACTTCGAGTGCAGCGTCCAGAGGTAGTTCCACCCGTTGCAGAGACCGCGGTGGTACCCACAGTACAGGCAGTTGCCCCTGCAGCTACAAAGGTCATCTCGGTATCGTTATCAGAGTTTATGAGGCTGAAGCCTCCAGTCTTCACAGGCACCGATGCAGCCGAGGACCCACAATCTTTTATTGATAGGATGGCTCGGATATGTTGTTCCCTCAAATGCGCAGATGCGAGATGGGTTAAGTTCGCGAGCTTTCGCCTGGAAGGTCTTGCGCAGAAATGGTGCGAATCAGTCGAGAAGAGTAGAGCAGCAGGTCTTCCTCCTATGACCTGGACAGAGTTCGTGGCGCTATTCCTTGCCCGCTTTCTTCCCCTGAGTGTCAGAGATACTAGAGCACGTAGGTTCGAGTCCTTACGCCAGACTTCGGAGATGTCAGTGGCAGAGTACGATGTGCTGTTCACCGAGCTATCAGTTTATGCTCCGTACTTAGTGGCTACCGAGGAGATGCGAGTTAAGATATTTGTCCGAGGCTTTCTCACACCACTGTTCCTTGCGATCAGCGCGCAGCATTACAAGGCATACGCAGCAGCAATAGATGCAGCATTATTGGTTAAGGAGCGCCTTGCTGAGACTTCGGCAGTCCAAGAGCCGAAGAGAGTTCGTGCAGATACATCAGTGCAGAGACGGCCTTTTCGGCGCCGTGAGAGGCACCTTGCAGGTGGCAGAGATTCGAGGCGAGGCCGGTTGTTTAGCTCCTATCCCTAGGAGGGTCAGCGACCATCATCGGGATGTTTCCATTGTGGGAGTTCTTACCATCGTATGCGAGATTGTCCTGAGATACCACGGAGGGAGGCGGCAGCACAGCATGTCACATTACCACCTTCACCACCCCAGAGGGCGTTGCCTATTGTACCTACTGTTTGTTAGTGTATATGCCCTAGAGGCCATTACTGTATCATACTAGTTTGTATATTACTTAATGGATGCTTGGGATATTCACCTTGTATATACAATCTTGCTCAAAATAGTAGTATGCTACTTGGTTTGTTTCTACTTCAATGTGTACATGTGTTTATTTTTGTATATCGCCTATACACATTAGTAGAGCCCTTAGGATCTTTGCTTGATTACCAGCGATGTGATGGCCGTCACACTAGTGGGGCTGGGTAATCTATAAGCACATCCTTATGCAGGTCCCTGGTCGCAGGACTATCGAGACAGGGCATCGATACTCCGGAGTAGACCAGCGCATGCGCTTATCATCCCAGTGTGGGAGACGGTCTGTCCCACAGCCGTCAGTACGTCGTACTTGAGATAGTATGCGGGTGCTCGTTAGGTTACGGGTACACTGGACAGGACTCGTCGGGAACTGACTAGTTGGTATTATACCTATCGTCAGTTATCAGTTCCCAGGTGACATGAGTACAGCTTAGTCCGCTGACTTGACACTGTCACTCCGCCTCGAGTGTGTTCCCACTGTACTTTGATCACTACCCTACCACGGCTCAAAGGAGTCGTGCAAACAGGTAGTGGTTGGGTGCAGTCCCGAAGCACTTGGAGGCAGTGACGGTTAGACAGGATTCGTCTCTCCCGGTATTGGGGGTTGACATCGCGCTGTGTCTAGGAGAGCCATTACACGAGTAGTCCCTGGCCAGGGCAAACGAGATATACTGGTAGGTTTCCAGTGTTATCTCAGGGTGTTTTGGGCTTCGCTCCGGCACGACTTGTACCGCTATTAGGGGACTGACGTTTACCGCCCCCTAGGCCCGCCATGCGATGTATCAGACGAACAGACCGGACTGTACGGAGAATGTCACACTCAGGCTCAGTAGGAGTTCAGATGGGTTTCGCCTCATCGGTCTTCTTGTCGGCATTACCTGGGGACCGTTACGCACAGCTAGTGCCGCTTGCGGTCTGTGGTTAAACCCACTGTCAGCGTAGTGTCGAGTCTTTAGAGTCCCACACAGAAAGCTTTTCGCCTTTAGGCAAAAGAGTAGAGGTCGCATGGTATTGCAACAGGTCGCATGGTTTTGCGACAGGGTTCGGTCACATCCGTGCACTTGTGCACGTACAGTGTCCGGACAGTTTACACTAGCGGGCTTTGGTTTAAGCCAGATCCTAGTGTACCTTATGGGATTGGATTTATCCAGTTTGCATTCGTGTTCCTCGGAACGCGGATGCGGGTGTGTATGCACAGTTGACAGGGAGGCACAGACAGCGGATTCTCATTAGGGTTGTTGACAGTTGACCGTTGACTTTTTGACTTTTTGCTCAACCCTAATGAGAATATGATATGTGATTAACTATTATATTAATTAAGTATTATGGTGATATGGTTGTTGACTTGTTGACTTTTGTTGACTTGTTGACTTTGTTGACTTGTTGACTTTTGTTGACTTGTTGACCGGTTGACTAGGCTTGACTAGTTGACCATCATGATAACCATGGTTATCATTTCATGCCAAAGACTTTTACTTGCTTGCTCATTTGAGTAAAATGAATGCATGACATGATAAGGTTATGGTTGCTTCAAACCATCACATAAGACTTTTTTGATATGATGAGTTATGATCACTTTGGATTATGAGAGGGTGAAAGACAAAAGAGTTGCTCATTCTTTCATGCTCATTCTCTCTCTTGTTCTTGAGCTCTCCTCTTGCTCTCACCCTCAACCTCTTGCTCCCTCTCTTGATCTATGGTTCTCTTGTCTCATGAGTTGAGAATCAAGAACCATAGATAAAATCCCATTCTAAATCATCTCTACTCATTCTAGTTCACTAGGTTTAGCAAACCAAGTGAACTAGTTTCTTCAAAGAACGAAGAAGGAGCTAAAGGTTGGAGCTTTCAAGTGGATCTATCTTCGGCGTACGGAGACAACGAGAAGGAGCCATCGAACCACCATCGGAGCTTGAAGAGAAGGAGTTCAAGTTTAGGTATAACCATCTTCATCCGAGTAGCTAAATATCTTTATCTTAGTATGCTAGTTTTAGTTTAGGTAAAGATCCCGACCTAGCTTAGTCCATGTTGCCTCTTGCGTTAAAATTTTGATTTTATACCGTTTCCGCCTCCCCGTAAGAACCGGGGGTCGCAACGTGGACTTACACTGTTACTCAGTGTCAAACCCATGCACAGAGAGGTCGTGGTCGCGGAGGATTTATTCATAGAGGACGAGGTGATCGAGGCAGAGGACGACCAGCTGCCGGCAGGGGACAGTCAGTCGCAGGTGGAGGACAGGCGCGAGTTTTTGCTTTGACGCATCAGGACGCGCAGGCGTCCAATGCGGTGGTCTCAGGTATCCTTCTAGTATATTCTGTTGATGCACACGTGTTATTCGATCCCGGATCCACGCACTCGTACGTATCCACACACTTTGTGCCGAGTTTGGGTAGAGAGTCCGGTTTGCTTGATCAGCCGCTTGTGGTGACTACTCCTGTGGGAGAGTCGTTTGTTGCTAGGCACGTGTTCCGATCCTGTACCGTCCGTATTGGCGAGAGAGAGTTGTCTGTCGATTTGATCCTTCTTGAGATGTTGGACTTCGACATTCTGTTGGGCATGGATTAGTTAGACGCGTGCTATGCTTCTGTTGACTGCCGCGAGAAGACAGTTAGATTTTATTTTCTCGGCGAGTCAGTTTTTTTTGTGTTGGGGGACCGTGGTGCCACCCCTCACAGTGTGATTTCTTCTTTTCGTGCTGGACAGCTTTTGAGGAAGGGATGTCAGGGATTTCTTGCCTATGTTTGCGATACTAGAGCTACAGAGGTTCCGATGGATCAGATTCCGGTTGTTAGCGAGTTCCCTGATGTGTTCCCTGACGAGCTTCCTGGGCTACCGCCCGAGCGCGACATTTCTTTCTGTATTGATTTGGTTCCTGGTACGGGGCCTATTTCTGTACCGCCTTATCGGATGGCCCCGACGGAACTTAGAGAATTGAAGGGTCAGTTGCAAGATTTGCTGGATAAGGGACTTATTCGACCCAGTGTTTCTCCTTGGGGTGCTCCAGTCCTGTTTGTCAAGAAGAAGGACGGCAGTATGCGTTTGTGTATTGACTACCGTCAGCTGAACAGGGTGACAGTGCGGAACAGGTATCCTTTGCCACGCATCGACGATTTGTTCGACCAGCTTCAGGGGGCAGGATACTTTTCGAGGATCGATTTGCGATCAGGCTACCATCAGCTGCGGGTTCAACAGGAGGACATTCCTAGGACAGCTTTCCGCACGCGCTACGGCCATTACGAGTTTCTGGTGATATCGTTCGGACTCACCAACGCGCCAGCAGCATTCATGGACTTGATGAACTGTATTTTCCGGCCATATCTTGATCTGTTCATCATAGTGTTCATTGACGATATTCTGGTGTATTCTCATAGTAGAGAGGAGCACGAGCAGCACCTGCGGATTACACTGCAGACCTTGAGGGAGCATCAGCTTTTCGCCAAATTCTCCAAGTGTGCTTTCTGGCTGGACAGCATAGACTTCTTGGGGCACGTGATTACACGAGATGGTATATGTGTAGACCCGAGTAAGATTGAGGCCGTTCGGAGTTGGCCTAGAACCACGTCAGTGACGGAGGTTCGCAGCTTTTTAGGGCTGGCAGGCTACTATAGGCGATTCGTGCAGGACTTCTTTCGCATTGCTACACCTTTGACCGGGTTGACCCGGAAGGGAGTTCGTTTCGATTGGACGGAGGAGTGTGAGCGCAGTTTTCAGCAGCTACGGGCTCTACTGACTACGACAGCAGTGCTATCTTTGCCTTCAGGATCAGGCAGATTTGTGGTCTACTGTGATGCTTCACGAGTAGGGCTAGGGTGCGTATTGATGCAGCATGACAGGGTGATCGCGTATGCTTCGCGGAAATTGAAGAAACACGAACAGAATTACCCCACTCACAATTTGGAGATGGCTGCAGTGGTCTTTGCACTTAAGATCTGGCGACATTACCTATACGGCGAGTCGTGCCAGATATTCACTGATCATAAGAGCTTAAAGTATATATTTCAGCAACGCGACCTGAACCTTAGACAGCGTCGATGGATGGAGTTAGTGAAGGATTACGATTGCGAGATCTTGTACCACCCGGGCAGGGCTAATGTAGTAGCGGATGCTTTGAGCAGGAGGCCCGGGGGTAGTCTATCTTGTTTGAGCGCAGTACAGAGGCAGTCGTCGGCAGATTGGCAAATTTTATGCGACAGCCGGGTACAGTTCGAGTTTACGCCGATCGGAGGACAGATTGCGCATGTTCATGCACGCCCACAGTTGCTCGACCGTATACATGAGGCACAGCACAGTGATGACCGATGTTCAGAGATTAGGACACAGATTGGAAAGGGAAGATTTCCTGAATTCGTGGTCGATGATCAGGGGATACTACGATTTGGGGCTAGACCGTGCGTACCAGATGCTGAGGGACTGCGGCGTGAGATTCTTGAGGAAGCACATCGATCGGTATACAGTGTTCATCCCGGTTCCACCAAGATGTACCATGACATGAGAGGTGTTTACTGGTGGGACGAAATGAAGAGAGACATCGCAGATTTTGTGTCGAGATGCCTGACTTGTCAGCAAGTCAAGGCTGAGCACCAGAGGCCCGCGGGAGAGCTACAGCCATTACCCATTCCGGAGTAGAAATGGGAGCAGATTTCTATGGACTTCATTGTGGGTCTACCTAGGACAAGTCGAGGGTATGACTCCATCTGGGTGATCGTGGATCGTTTGACGAAAGTGGCTCACTTCCTACCGGTGAAGAAGACTTTCGGATTTGCTCAGTATGCCCAGATTTACATCGACGAGATTGTACGACTGCATGGAGTTCCGACATGTATCATGTCCGACAAAGGCACCCAGTTTACCAGTCGGCTATGGCAGAGACTTCAGGAGGCTTTGGGCACTCGCTTGAGTTTCAGCACAGCATTTCATCCGCAGACCGACGGACATTCAAAGCGGACTATTCAGACTCTCGAGGACATGCTCAAAGTGTGCGTCTTAGACTTTGGAGGTAGCTGGAATCATCATTTACCCTTAGTAGAGTTCTCCTACAACAACAGCTACCAGGAGACCATTCAGATGGCACCGTTTGAGGCTCTTTATGGGAGGAGATGCAGATCGCCCACCTGTTGGACAGAGCTCAGTGAGAGCAGTATCTTAGGGCCACAGATTGTGGAGGAGACGACCGCGAAGATCCAGTTGATTCACGACAGAATGAGAGCGGCCCAGAGTAGGCAGAGATCTTATGCGGACCGTCGTCGATACAGACTTGAATTTTCTATTGGTGATCATGTTTTCTTGAGGGTCTCCCCAATGAAAGGTGTGATGAGATTTGGGAAGAAGGGGAAGCTTAGTCCCAGATATGTGGGCCCCTTCGAGATCCTCGAGCGTATTGGTGCAGTTGCGTATCGGTTAGCCCTTCCGCCCAGTTTTCCAGATGTGCACACCGTATTTCACGTTTCGATGCTCCGCAGATATCTTCATGATCCTTCGCTTGCGATTCAGCACCCGACGATCCAGCTTGAGCGCGACCTTTCCTATGCAGAGCAGCCGGTGATGATCATGGATCGACAAGTGAAGAAATTGAGGTCGAAAGAGATACCGTCCGCCAAGGTACTTTGGCATGGTCCGAACAGAGAGGAGGTCACTTGGGAGACTGAGAGCGAGATGAGGAAGAGGTATCCCCACTTTTTTGAAGGTACGTGTAGTTAGATTTTTAAATTCGGGGACCGAATTTCTTTAAGAAGGGTAGATTGTAACACTTTGAAATTTCGTTAGAATGATTTTCGTGTTAATCAGTAATTGTGCGTATTATTATATATGTGTACATAGGATTATTAGTTATTTTAGTCGGGTTTACCCTAATTGGAAATTTTGTGTTAGTGTACACTTGCACACTTAGCCATTTTTGACCTAGGTTAAAGTGTTAGCCATTTCTTTTCTTATATGGTTCTTTATTCCCACCATTTAATCAAGCCCCAAAACCCTTTTCTTTTTTAAATTTTAAATTAGAATATGAAGCATGGAGGTTAGGTAAGAAATTGACTTTGGAGACCATTTTTCTCTCTCTTTTTCTCTTCCTCTCTTCTGAGCTCTAGCAGAATCCCAGCAGCAACAACACCATATTTTCTTCATCTTTTCATTTCCCCTTGAAGCCAAACAAAACCCTACACAAAACAATACTTTTCCTTCACAAAACCATGGGAAAAGGGGGCTTTTTGAGGTGTTTGGGAGCAAATCTGCATACTTGAGGAGGGAGCTGGAACTTTTGGTGTTTCATAAGGTCTTTAGAAGGTATTAGCTCATAGTTAACACTCTTTCTCCATATCTTGTAGTATCTTAACTAAAAATCATGTTTTATGCGCATTATTAGTGATATTGAAGGATATTTGTGAAGTATATGTTAGATTGGTGTTCTCATAGTTTAGTTAACTCCTTTAAGTGTTATTAGAGCTATTTAAACCAGGTTTTGCTTCAGGTTTGCACAAAAATACCATAAAGTATATTTTTAGTGTAAAAATGTGATTTTTTAACTAAAAATAGGGCTCTGTAGGATCTGCTGCAATCCGAGTTGTTTCAGAATAAAATTAGATTTTACTGTAGCATATATGGGGGGTATAGAGTGCACACACAAAATCTGGGAGCCCAATTCCCAAGACAGGCCACCGGAATATTCATTCTGGCCGCAATTTGCGGCCAGATGGGTGAGTTGGGGGTTGGGGTTTGGGCCACTGGAGTCTGCATCTATGTGGAATGTTTTGGTATATATATTTTCATAATATCTGTTCTGTATCAAAATCTGGAGTTGAATACCGTATTTCCCGTATTTTTACTCTTTCACGACACGCGTGATACGTGTGAGTGGGTTTAGGGTTTCTGCGTATCGCGACGCATCGGAGTGACTTCAGACGCGTAATCACACGTTTTAGCGTATCGCGCACACGCGCGCTTGGTTTGCGGCACGGGTTTCTAGTTGACTTTAAATGTCGTGTTTGTATGGTTTTGAGCTTATGTGTGATATTCTGTGGAATTCTAGGTTCGCAGGCAAGTGCGACGGACGCCGTGAAGAAGGGGAAGCAAATCGTCAGCTATACCTAGCGAGAGACTACGGTGAGTAGATTTAACATCTACGGGAAAATCGCCCGCATGGCGTTATGCGTCAGGGCTGACAGGACCTTGTAGCAGCATATTACACTTACCTACATTGACTGTTCATGGCTACTATTTTGTGCATACCACATTCCCTGCTATAGGTATATAAACTAGAATTGATAGAATACCGCATCATTACTGACGGTTCATGTTGCACGAGCACTATCCTGCATGTTACACACACACCGTTAGTAATTGCCATGACACTCACACTGTAGAATTTCCATGCTCATTATGCTGTAGCTCATCTTTTATGTGACTAAACATGATATTCATACTTGATGCATATATCACATTGCTTTGACTTGCATATTGATTCGGATTACATGATATTCATACTTGATGCATATATCATATTGCTTTGACTTGCATATTGATTCGGATTACATGATATTAATACATTGATATCTTCATACCTGTGCACATACACATTGTATATTCATACCATTGCACACATACCTTGATATCTTCATACTTGCGCACATGCACATTGTATATTCATACCAGTGCACGCATATATTGATATCTTCATACTTGCTTAGATTACGCATTGAGATATGTTGTTTCCATGTTAATTCTGGATTTGGGAAACCGTGGATATTTCAAAAGAGAATAGTTAATTATCTAAAAACCCGGTTTCCCTTGATATGATATTTCGGTGCGTCGACCATGTGTTTTCTCGGTGCTAGAGTGATATATGTGAACCCGAATCGAGGAGTTGGATGAGGCCGATTACGGGAACATGGTGGACCCGGTATGGTACCCCGGGGCGAGAACGGATTCGCTGTGTATTAGACGGTGAGCCTGGCAGAGAGACTACTACCTACCGATGATTGGTTGGACCTGGCAGTTATCCGGAAGATACTGACCAGAGTCGATAGATGGATGCGGGATGATCCGTACTGCCGGGGCCGAGGGCCGATACCGCAGACGGAGCCCGTGGGCTGACCCGGACTGACGGGGCCCGATGGATGAGGATTTGCGTGTCGATGTTGGACATGGGTATGTTTACCCTAATCAGACCAAAGCTCTGCTTGGAAAATTTAAACTTTAATAACTGAAGCAACGCTTCAGATTTTTTGCGCTGCGCGCAGAGCGCCACACATCAAAATCAGACACGTTAGCGCAGGGAGCGCAGAGCCCAAGAAGGCGCGCCTAATCAGAGCAAAACTCTATTTTTATGAAGCAACGCTTCAGCTACGGTGTGCGCTCTGCGCTGCGCGACACGTGTCAGCGCAGATGCGCTGCGCTCTGCGCTGCGCGACACGTGTCAGCGCAGATGCGCTAGCGCAGCTGCGCTGCGCTTCGCGCTGCGCGACACGTGTCAGCGCAGATGCGCTAGCGCAGCTGCGCTGCGCTTCGCGCTGCGCGACACGTGTCAGCGCAGATGCGCCAAACAGAATTAAATTTCCAAGAAATCTTTTCTGTTCTTGTTAAAACAAGAAGATTTTCTTCTGCAAAGCAGAAGCTCTTAGATCAAAGATCCAACGGTGGGGAAAATTCCCCAAATCACTCAGAGAAAGATCTCTTTAACAAATTTAACTAATTTATGGGCACTATAAAAAGGACCCTAGGCCTCAATTAAAAAGAATCAACATCTTTCTAAAAAAAAAGAGAAAAGATAACTCCTCAAGAACAACAGAAGGTAAAAACCTTTAGGAAAAAGAGAAAATTCTCTTATGGACAGATTATTGATCTAAGAACAAGATCAATAATTTTAAAATAAAAGAAAAATAAGTAATAATAGTGCTTTGCACTTTTTTATGAACCTCTGGTTCTTGAAACAAAAAAGAAAAATTTATTTTCTTTGATCTAAATTAGATCAAGAAATCAAATAGTGCTCTGCACTCCTGTTCTTGAATCTAAAAGATTCTTAGTGCTTTGCACTTCCAAACTGCGCTGTTGCGCTCTTGAGAGAGCACCACGTGTCAGCTACAAAACAACTTGCGCTATGCACTCTTGAAATAGAGGTTTGCTCTCTGGAATTGGCGCAACTCACCAGAATGCGCCACGTGTCAGCAGCGCAACAGCGCAGCGCATTAGCGCAGCTCACTGCGCTATTGCGCTTGCGCTCACCAGAGCGTGACACGTGTCTCCACCATATGAGTTTGCGCTCATTACTTGGCGCAAAGCGCCTGACAAGCCACGTGGGGCACTGTCAGAGTATTTAATACTCTGCATTATTAAAGAAAGGGACAGAGCCCAATTAAAAAGGCCTAACAGGCCTAATAAAAAATGCTATGCATTTTAAAAGGGGGGCAAAGCCCAAACAAAAAAATAGATGCTCTGCATCATTTATAAAGGGCAGAGCCCAACCAAAACAAGAATAATGCAGTGCATTACTAAAAAGGGGTAAAGCCTAGCACAGGTCAAAGACAAAAAAAACATATATTGAAACTGGACTTAGCCCAATTTTGGCCATAAGTCCTTAAATTAAATTGACTGGGCACGGCTGCTCCCTAAATCAATATACATCCGGTTCGAGGGTACATCTCCGAACTCCTCTGACACCTATCGTTGTAATTCCTCAACGACGTCAGAGAGGTGACGGGTCCCAACGACCACACATGAATATGGACTGCGGGGTCCTTAAACTCGTGGACTGAAACGTCCTTAAACTAATATTGGACCGAAATGTCCTTAAACTAATATTGGACCGAAACGTCCCTAAACTAACGGTGGACCACCACGTCCCTAAACTGGAATATGGACCACCACGTCCCTAAACTGGAACAATAGAGCCTCTTAATGCTCTTTTGCCGGATCTAAACGGTCCCGTTTAAGTTGATCTTAGCCGCAACACGACAAATGCATCCTTAAACTAAAAACACCAAACCCAAATCTAAGTAAATACGGATTTGGACTAGTCCACGTCATACGGGCGACGGTATTACTCAGTCTCCGTATACAATCCATGGGCAACCACAAACAAAACAAACACCCACGATACGAAGTGAAATTCTGGAAAAGGAGAAAGTTGTTACCGCGAAGCGGTAGCGTAATTAACTGCAGGGGCTTGCGCCTGCAGGGAAGAGCGTCCCCACGATCAAAAAACCCCTCTAGCGAGGGGGAATCTGACGAAGTCTGCTACATCGGCCGCATCCGTCTAAACCTCCGATACACGGTGCCATAAATCAACTTGGCATCTTCGGAGAGGTGGACAAATAAAACCAAATAGCATATGCCCCGAATCCCAACGTCAGGACACGTCGCGGTCCCGTGCGCCGCCTTTCGGAGGGGAATGTTAGTGTATATGCCCTAGAGGCCATTACTGTATCATACTGGTTTGTATATTACTTAATGGAAGCTTGGGATATTCACCTTGTATATACAATCTTGCTCAAAACAGTAGTATGATACTTGGTTTATTTCTACTTCAATGTGTACATGTGTTTATTTTATGATATCACCTATACGCATTAGTGGAGCCCTTAGGATCTTTGCTTGATTACTAGCGTTGTGATGGCAGTCACACTAGTGGGGGCTGGGTAATCCATAAGCACATCCTTATGCAGGTCCCTAGTCGCAAGACTATCGAGACAGGGCATCGATACTCCGGAGTAGACTAGCGCATGCGCTTCTCATCCCAGTATGGGAGACGGTCTGTCCCACAGCCGTCAGTACGTCGTACTTGAGATAGTATGTGGGTGCTCGTTAGGTTACGAGTACACTGGACAGGACTCGTCGGGAACTGACTAGTTGGTTTTATACCTATCGTCAGTTTTCAGTTCCCAGGTGACATGAGTACAGCTTAGTCCGCTGACTTGACACTGGCACTTCGCCTCGAGTGTGTTCCCACTGTACTTTGATTACTACCCTACCACGGCTCAAAGGAGTCGTGCAAACGGGTGGTAGTTGGGTGCAGTCCCGAAGCACTTGGAGGCAGTGGCGGTTAGACAGGATTCGTCTCTCCCGGTATTGGGGGTTGACATCGCGCTGTGTCTAGGAGAGCCATTACACGAGTAGTCCCTGGCCAGGGCAAGCGAGATATATTGGTAGGCTTCCAGTGTTATCTTAGGGTGCTTTGGGCTTCACTCCGACACGACTTGTACCGCTTTTAGGGGACTGATGTTTACCGCCCCTAGGCCCGACATGCGATGTATCAGACGAACAGACCGGACTGTACGGAGACTGTCACATTCAGACTCAGTAGGAGTTCAGATGGGGTTCACCTCGTCAGTCTTCTTATCGGCATCTACCTGGGGACCGTTGCGCACAGCTAGTGCCGCTTGCGGTCTGTGATTAAACCCACTACCAGCGTAGTGTCGAGTCTTTAGAGTCCCACACAGAGGGCTATTCACCTCTGGGCAAAACTGAGTAGAGGTCGCATGGTCTTGCGACAGGGTTTGTTCTCATCCGCGCACTTGTGCACGTTTGGAGTCCGGACAGATATTACTAGCGGGCTCTGGTTTGAGCCAGATACTGGTATTTGTTTTGGGGTTGATTTTATCTCATAGTATTCATGTTCCTCGGAACAAGAATGCGGGTGTGTATGCACAGTTGATTGAGGCGGAAGAAGAGGTTTTTTTCATTAGGGTTTCGGAACGAGTGCGCATGCACAGTTGACAGTCGTCTTTTTCCAAACCCTAATGAATTAGTGAAATATCAATTAGTAATATTAATTAAATGAAATTGTGTCATGGTTGGTTTTGTTGACTTGTTGACCAAGGTTGACTTGTTGACCATGGTTGAAAGTTTGACCATCATCATTACATATCAAAGATGCTCTTTGATTCTAGCAAAACCATTTAATGAATGAAATGATAATGGTCATTCCAAACCTTCCATCAACTATTTCATTTTTATTATTATTGTTAATTTGATAATTCTTTTCATTTTGTTATGGTTGTAAAATGAGAAGGATATTATTCATTCTATCATAACTCTTCTCTCTCCTCACTTCTTCTTCTTCCTCCTCTAGTTCAAGGAGCTCCCTTCTCATGTGTTGAGAATCCCTCTCCTTGAGATAAAAGTACCCTAAAGCCATGTAGGGTTCCTAGGCACACTAGTGAGGTCTCACAAGCCATCGACCATGGCAATTTCAAAAATTCTAGGTGCCGAGAGACCCGACTACGGATCGTTTGCTAGAAAACTAGGCGAAAAAGCTAACTAGTTAACACTTAACTACAAGATACGGAAATACAACCTTTGTAGATCCGGTGCTCCACCTCCAAAGCTCCGCAACGAGGTCCTCTCCGCTGTCCAAATCAAATCCGGGCTCTAGCGTCGGCTTCGTCGGAGAATGGGCAAGCTAGGTCGTCGATGTCCATGCCGAAGATGATCTACGTCGAGGCATCGCTAGATCAAGCTCACAACTTCACCAAGTCATGAAACTTGTGAAGTAAACACACTCTACTACTTGGCAAGAGGTAGAGGATGAAGAAATAGGAGTTGGGTTCAATTTAGAATTGGATTTCGCACTCTTTATCATCAATCACCATTGATGACCTAAGCTTTTCTTCTTGAGTTCAAGGAAGAAGAAGAAGAAAAGATTATGATAAGTTGAATAAATATTCAAAAAGAAAATCAATACTTATCATAACATGAACCATGGTCAAGTGTAGAGATTAAACTAGGGTTAATGGAGTGGTTAGGGTTAAGCATGAGACAAAATGGTTACTTAGGTCAAAGCTTCATGAAGCTTCAACTAGAATCCAAAACAAGCCACCATTTTCCTTTATGCTATTCATTTTTCCAAAAAGAATAAATGAACAAATAAATGAATAAGAAAATGTAAACCCTAACCATTACATAACCATGGTTTAAACTTTACACAAAACACAAGTAAACATGTATCATCAAACATGATACAATCAAGTGCACAAAATCATATCGCATATGCAATGCGCACAAACCGAGTGAGAAAATCCATCTTAAGTAAACCGATACTAGTTGATGCAAAGTAATATATCAAATATATAAATATGCATTAAATCATTAAATCAACACTTGATTCAATGATCCGGTTATGTCGCACATAACCGACTGGTATCATTAGTAACATCTTATCGAATCAACACTTGATCCGATAACCCGGCTATATCGCATATAACCGATCAATGTCACATCGCGAGAATCGAATACAGTATCACATACTTGTATTATTCTCGGTCCCGCACATATCTCATATGCGCTCCTATTTCGTTTTGCTTGAGCCAGGAAACCTCTGTGTAGGACTCTAAAGACTCGTCAATACGCCGGCAGCGGATGATGATCATATCAAACATCCACAAGCCGCAAGCGGTCTGCTAAACGTAACGGCCACCCGGGTATTGAGCGATCTGAAGATCGACGAGCAAGCCCGCTCACACTCCAGTGAATCCGACCAGTAACACTACCGTACAGTCCAGTCTGATCGTCTGATCTGTCGCATATCTCGCCTAGGGGTGGTATACGTCAGACCCCAATAGCTCGATAAGTCGTGTCGATATGAGGTCTCTAACTGTTCGAGAAACTACTGGTAACACTTACCAGTAAATCTCAGCAACCCTGGCCAGGGATTTCCTGTTATAGCCAATCGAACACAGCGCAACATCAACCCCCTATACCGGGAGAGACGAATCCCCTCCTATCGCTCATTGCCTCCATGTGACTCGGGACTGTACCCAAAAACCACCATTTTGCACGCCCTCTTGGACGTGGTAAGATGGAAATCAAAGCACAGTGGGAACCACACAAGACTCTATGACGATCTCGAGTCAACAGACTACTCTGTACCAGTGTCACCAGAGAACTGCCATCTGACGTGAGGTATAATACCATCTGGGAGTTCTCGGCGAGTCCGTCCAGTGTACCCTGTCTCTACTGAGCACCCGTATATCATCTCTGATGTCAAACACCAATGGATATGGGATCATCCATCGCCTATCTGTATGGGTCGAGAAGGTACACGCTAGTGTACTCTGGTATATCGATGCCCCGTCTCGATACACCCACGACTAGGGACTTTGAAGGATGTACTTATGGACTACCATGTCCCCACTAGTATGATCCGCATCATAGTCCAGGTAGTCAAGTACAGATCCTAAGGGCTTTACCAACATGTAACAGGGAGACAATCAGTGTACACGTTAAGGTAAAGATTAACCAGATAGCATACTATCATGCCGAGCAAGAAAGTCCTCCCTATATATGTCCCAGCATCCACTACAATATACATCCTATGTATAGTAATGGCCTCTAGGGCATACATATAACTAACAATCTCCCACTTGCACTAGGGCCATCTGATAGCAGTGGTTGTAGTATCTCATACTCAACCATCCCATAAAAGTGTCTCTCTCTGGGATCAGGCCTTTGTGAGTGGATCCGCTATGTTGTCCTCTTATTCTACTCTCCTAACCTCGATCTCCCTGGAGATCAACTATCTTCATGATCAAGTGATACTGCCTTAGAATATGTCTTGATCACTGATGGGACGGACGTTCCTTGGCATAAGCCACAACTCCATTGTCACACAATGGGAGGAACATAGTTCATCTCATGAACCAATATATACCCAAACAGCCTCTTTGGTAGTATCTTAAGAAGCGATGTATCCTGCCTTTATCGTCTAGTATGTCACGGTATCTAGCTTGGAACTCTTCCAACATACCGTCCCTTTACTGAGGGTAAAGACAATGCCTGCGACTGACATTCAGTCGGTTTTATCACCCTGGAACCCTTCCAGTGATTCTCCCCAGGATCGATTGATACCATCTCACTACAACTAGTGAGAATCCTAACATCCAATTAAATCTATCTCATAGATCCAAAACTCTGGATTTTAGTAGGTATCAATTTGATCCTTGCGGAGAATCTTTGTGATAAACGGAGATTGATCGAGCGTAGCATAAGAAACTCCTTTCTTATCAAGAGTATGTCATCCACGTACTCTACGAGGATCACCACCATACTCCCTACTACCTTTTTGTTTATACAAGGTTCATCTACCATTTTGATGATGTCAAACTCTTTGACTAACACATCAAAACAGATGTTCCAACTCCGCGATGCCTGCTTTAATCCTATAAAGCATCTTGCACACGTTTCCGCTGCTCCCACTGTCTACGAAGCCCTCTGGCTGTGTACTTATAAACGCACTCTTCTAAAACATCATTTAGAAAAGCAGTCATGACACCCAACCACCAGATATCGTAGTCATGGTATGTAGCCGTGGCAAGTAGGATCTGGATGGACTTAAGCATAGATCCTTAGAAAAAGGTTTCATTATGATCCTTATCTGGTCAATTATGCAAACCTTTAACAAGTCGAGCTTTGAAAGTCTCAACTTTTCCATGTACACCAAGTAATCTTCTCAAGATATACTTGCTCCTGATGGGGATTTAACCTTTCAGATATAGCAGCTAAAGTCCATATTTGCTGGTGTATAAGGATTCCATCTCAGATCACTAAACATCCAGCCATTCTTACAGAGTCTCACTCCTGATGGCCAGCTCGAAACTAGTTGGGTCATCATCTCATGATGCAGTCCTCGCTCCCACTGTCATAGAGAAACCGAAGTATCTCTCAGGTGGGTGAGGAACCCTACTAGATCGGCGGAGAGGCTGAGGTTCGTTGGTAACTATTGAATCATTTGGTTTTGCCAAATCATCTGCTGTAGTTTGTATAGCTGGAACCTTTCCAGTTCTACATTACAGACCTTGCCTTGAGCTTGTCCGGATTTTGCTTTTAGACATTAGCCGGACAACCCCAAATCTTAACTAGCTTAATACATGGGCTCTTCCCTTTCCATATCACATATGAAATGGTAGGCAACTGATTTAATTGGAACCCTATTCAATAGGTATGCAACTTCTTAAGTGCACAATTCCCTTAAGGAAAAAGGTAACTCAGTAGTACTCATCATAGAGCACACCTTATCATATAGGGTGTGATTGCTCCGCCCCGATATACCATCGTGCCATGGTGTATTCGGAGGAGTAATGCTGAGAGAGAATCTCATTCTCCTTTAGAATAATCCAGGATTTCCGTGCACAAGTATTCTCCTCCTTGATCACATCAAAGGACATAATACTTATACCCGTATTTTGGCTCTCTACTTCTAACTTATATTCTGTGAATATCTCAAAAGGTTCGGACTTGTGTTTCAACAGGAACAAAGGTCTGAAACTCGAAAGATCATCAGAGAACGTAATGAAGTATAAAGAACCAGTCCTGGCATGTGTAGACAGGAGACCTTACATACATCATCATGTATCAGTCCCAAGAGTTTGCTAACTCTTTCTCTGTTTCCAATAAACAGAGCTGTGGTCATCTTATCTTTGTGACATGACTCGCAAGTTTCATAAGATGTAAATTCAAACTGATTTAAATATGCATCTACATGTAACTTCAGCTAGTCAGGTCGCATTGATATGACCTAGTCTACAATACCTCAAGAAAAATCCGTTCATTTCTGAACTCTTCCTCTTGTGTGTGTTCCGTATACTAAGAACTGTAGTTTGATTTAGAACATCAACGCTTTTAGATAACGTGCCTGAACCGATCAACTTTTGATATAGGAAATGTTCAAAACATTATCCAACAATATAAAATTTTATCATTTCTTTACTAATAAAGAGATAGATACGATTTTGTATATCAGGTTCGGTATCTAATAACATTCGTTCAGAATCAATGTATTGGTAATACAGGGTGACAGTGACCAACAGACTTGGCTGCAACTCTTGCCCCGTTTTCTGCCTCATGAAACTTATCACCCGTTCTCAGTTCTCTACCTTTCTGTAGCCCTATGTAACATATTACATATCTGGGATCCTGATCTGGTATCACATACCCAGGACGTAAAGGACACTGAGAAACAGTTCTCTGTAATGAACACACCCGAAGATGATGCATCAGCATACACTCTCTTCGTTTGGGCGGCACGGGAATTCTGGTATTCCCCAATTTCCTGCTCTGTCTTATAACAATTATAAGTTGGAGCGGGACCAACGTTCCCCAGCTCAGTATAACAAGCGGGTTCGGTCAATATTCCGTATTATTATCTTGATTAAGGCGTGATATGGTCGCTACCTGGAGAGAGAGAGAAGAAAACACTCAGCGTGCGCTCTTGCAAGAATAGATTGGTTTTTATTTTATCTAATCAGGATGGCTCCCACTGCTTTTTATCAAATCTTCCTTCAAACCCTAAAAGGAAAGACTAGCCGGGATTAATTACACACTACAAGTTCGCCAATCTTTCAGCCAGGCCAGTGTCGGTACTTTGAGGGAGGTCCCCCGTGCTTTCGCACGAACCTAATTACTGTAAACCTCGTTTTCCCAGAGGCGTAACCTCGTTAACACCTTTCTAGACACCTACTTGATCGGCTAATTGTAATGTATAAAACTCTCCCAGGAGTAACACTTACTCGCAGCGGGTATCGGGATCCAACTATCTCATAGAAGGTATGCAATCTCATTGCAAATTTCAACACTTGAAATTCCCGATAATATTTTGCCCCTAGCGTCCTATGACCTTGACAGAGGTCAACAAACCATAGGCTGCTAGTCAAGTTCAACCCGTCATTTCCTGATTGAAGTAAACCCACCCGCACGACCCTTGACAGAGGTCAACAAGGTCGCACGACTACCCTAAATCAATCACATCATATGCTTATGCAGATAAGCACTAATCAGCTACCGCACACTACGCCTTGACAGAGGTCAACAAACGTAGCACGAATACTAACCAGTACATATCTGAAATGACGGAGGGCTACGACAGGTTTTTCTGAAAACCTATTGCGTAAGGAACTTGATATCGTTGTAGAATCAAATGATTTTAAAATGAAGTGTTTTTGAAGCTTTTCTAGTTTTGCTAAAGGAGTCACTCCCGGTGAAGGGATCGTCGGTCCTTTCCTCGTCGAATGAGGTGCGGGATATATCACATATATCACTGTGCAAAGCAAAAACACTTAAAAGCAATCAAAAGACAAACCGAGTGTGTAGCATCTGCCAGTTATTGCTAAAGGAGTCACTCCCGGTGAAGGGATCTCGGTCCTTTCCTCATCGAATAAGGTGCGGGATATATCTCATATACCGCTGTGCAAAGCAAGAACTGTAGCTACCTGTTTTAATTTTGAAATTCGATTCTACAACATCTTAGGTTTCTTTTATTTCATTAATCACATTAATGAAGTCCCATCATTTAAGTACCTAAACATCACAGATAAATACGACGTACACTTATGCCATCCGCATTCGCCTCAATGTCCCCTCATGCACCGTTAGGTTAGTTAACTAACGGCAGAGCGGGGAAGGGCTAGCGCGGGTGTAAAACATAAGTAACATCTATATAATATATCATATATACTATATACTGTATCTATCAAAGAAGATCACATGATCACATCACAGATATCGCAGCAGAAGAAACATATGAAATATTGGATATACTAGGACGTCCGTGTTTTCAATACGAGCCAATATAAAACACGGATTCCACGGTCGTGATGAATAGTCAAACCCACACCCCTAGACCCCTACGAGAGCGGCAAGCAACCCTACCAATTCTAGAGTTAGGAGACCCGGACTCGACTCCTCGAGTAGGTCTCCCACTGAACTCCAGAACCCGGTTACTTGTGCCCTCCTCCTTGGGTCTATCCTAGTGCGGAAAAGTAAATAATATACAACAACGGTGACAACTTCCGCAACCTGGAAGCGCCCCAATAAAAAGAATATTACATACAAGTTATTACATGAATGAAAATGAAAAACACTCATCTCACATAAAAACCCCCGGCTATTCAAACACGACGATCCAATATAACATATCCAGCAACGCATAACATCACATGTCATCAACGTAAGTAAATATGTCCATCCCAATTGTCGTTGACATATAGCAACGAAACCGGCGATATCACATATTACACTTACGGTCACAGAAAAGAAAGTGTAAAACTACAACGGTTGGAATCCGCAACCACCTCAGATATCGCATGCCTGACCAAATGAATTACTTAGACATCGCATGCCTAACAATTATAAACCCCGCATTTTAGTCTCAAAATCGAAAACACTTTTCAATATCAAGTCGGGTAATTCAACAAGATTCCCGACATCCTGATCGAATACTCGTCGCAAACTTTAGTAGGCGGCCGCACCCCAAATACCGTCGACGAAGTGCACCAAGGCGGAACACCGCTACCGCGAGCACCCGAACGGATGCTTTCGGCGACGGGGTTCTCCTACAGTCACTTGGTCGGGGCTATGGAGTGAGGCTGTCAATTAAGTTTACCCGGCGAGTATCCGCGTACGCTACGTGATTGCGACGGACTTTTGATCACATCAAAATTCCGTGGCAACCGATCAAGTGAGACTAAACTGCTATGTTTATAATATTCATTCAGTTATCTCATAACTTCTTGTGAATTCCAATTATTGTATCACATTCCAGAAAATTAGAAAATGTTAAGCTTTCCGATCGAACATTCTAACACCCAAGTTTTCCCGAAACTGATCAACACATGAAACAAGTATGACAACATTCCGTTCGTGCCTCAGTACCAACGGTCCAGCCGTAGAAGGGTCAAGCCAACGCCTCACATGTGGCACGACGTACTGCCCCAAACCCGAAGGTTCAAAGGGCAGTTCAAGACGGTCACATAATCGAGTTAAGGTTTGTTGTCTTCTAGAGGGACCATCGCGTTACTTGCACTACTTAGAACGTCGTTAAACTACGGAAAAATCCAACACTTGGAAATTTCCCGACAGGGGAAAAATTGGGTATTTATATCCGGTCGAACTTTTTAACATATTCTAAAATTTATCCGGAAAGCCACATAGACAAAATTTGATACCCCGATCGAAACACCGAATCCCCAAAACAATCCCAGGAAATTCAACTCTTGAATAAATATTAAAAATTCCCAGAAAACTCAGCAGAATTTATCAGGAGTTACTGTGCAAACAAAGTGGGCTGACGTCACCAAGGGGCCGCTGATCAGCCGCAGAAGCCATGCTTCTGCCGCTGATCCGCCGCGAAAAATACTGTTCACCAGAAACTTTTTGCACCGTAATTCTTATTTTTCCCTGCTGAATTTTTTAGCAATTTTTAATTTGGAAAAACTCACTGTTTTCAAAAAAGTACAGAGAGCAAGATTGATTTGGTGTTACGGGTTCGATCGGGTTTCAAATTCCGTCTAGACTTCGCCTAAGGCTCTAGCTAGGCTCTGATACAACTGTAGGGTTCCTAGGCACACTAGTGAGGTCTCACAAGCCATCAACCATGGCAATTTCAAAAATTCTAGGTGCCGAGAGACCCGACTACGGATCGTTTGCTAGAAAACTAGGCGAAAAAGCTAACTAGTTAACACTTAACTACAAGATACGGAAATACAACCTTTGTAGATCCGGTGCTCCACCACCATAGCTCCGCAACGAGGTCCTCTCCACTGTCCAAATCAAATCCGGGCTCTAGCGTCGGCTTCGTCGGAGAATGGGCAAGCTAGGTCGTCGATGTCCATGCCGAAGATGATCTACGTCGAGGCATCGCTAGATCAAGCTCACAACTTCACCAAGTCATGAAACTTGTGAAGTAAACACACTCTACTACTTGGCAAGAGGTAGAGGATGAAGAAATAGGAGTTGGGTTCAATTTAGAATTGGATTTCTCACTCTTTATCATCAATCACCATTGATGACCTAAGCTTTTCTTCTTGAGTTCAAGGAAGAAGAAGAAGAAAAGATTATAATAAGTTGAATAAATATTGAAAAAGAAAATCAATACTTATCATAACATGAACCATGGTCAAGTGTAGAGATTAAACTAGGGTTAATGGAGTGGTTAGGGTTAAGCATGAGACAAAATGGTTACTTAGGTCAAAGCTTCATGAAGCTTCAACTAGAATCCAAAACAAGCCACCATTTTCCTTTATGCTATTCATTTTTCCAAAAAGAATAAATGAACAAATAAATGAATAAGAAAATGTAAACCCTAACCATTACATAACCATGGTTTAAACTTTACACAAAACACAAGTAAACATGTATCATCAAACATGATACAATCAAGTGCACAAAATCATATCGCATATGCAATGCGCACAAACCGAGTGAGAAAATCCATCTTAAGTAAACCGATACTAGTTGATGCAAAGTAATATATCAAATATATAAATATGCATTAAATCATTAAATCAACACTTGATTCAATGATCCGGTTATGTCGCACATAACCGACTGGTATCATTAGTAACATCTTATCGAATCAACACTTGATCCGATAACCCGGCTATATCGCATATAACCGATCAATGTCACATCGCGAGAATCGAATACAGTATCACATACTTGTATTATTCTCGGTCCCGCACATATCTCATATGCGCTCCTATTTCGTTTTGCTTGAGCCAGGAAACCTCTGTGTAGGACTCTAAAGACTCGTCAATACGCCGGCAGCGGATGATGATCATATCAAACATCCACAAGCCGCAAGCGGTCTGCTAAACGTAACGGCCACCCGGGTATTGAGCGATCTGAAGATCGACGAGCAAGCCCGCTCACACTCTAGTGAATCCGACCAGTAACGCTACCGTACAGTCCGGTCTGATCGTCTGATCTGTCGCATATCTCGCCTAGGGGTGGTATACGTCAGACCCCAATAGCTCGATAAGTCATGTCGATATGAGGTCTATAACTGTTCGAGAAACTACTGGTAACACTTACCAGTAAATCTCAGCAACCCTGGCCATGGATTTCCTGTTATAGCCAATCGAACACAGCGCAACATCAACCCCCTATACCGGGAGAGACGAATCCCCTCCTATCGCTCATTGCCTCCATGTGACTCGGGACTGTACCCAAAAACCACCGTTTTGCACGCCCTCTTGGATGTGGTAAGATGGAAATCAAAGCACAGTGGGAACCACACAAGACTCTATGACGATCTCGGGTCAACAGACTACTCTGTACCAGTGTCACCAGAGAACTGCCATCTGACGTGAGGTATAATACCATCTGGGAGTTCTCGGCGAGTCCGTCCAGTGTACCCAGTCTCTACTGAGCACCCGTATATCATCTCTGATGTCAAACACCAATGGATATGGGATCATCCATCGCCTATCAGTATGGGTCGAGAAGGTACACGCTAGTGTACTCTGGTATATCGATGCCCCGTCTCGATACACCCACGACTAGGGACTTTGAAGGATGTACTTATGGACTACCATGTCCCCACTAGTATGATCCGCATCATAGTCCAGGTAGTCAAGTACAGATCCTAAGGGCTTTACCAACATGTAACAGGGAGACAATCAGTGTACACGTTAAGGTAAAGATTAACCAGATAGCATACTATCATGTCGAGCAAGAAAGTCCTCCCTATATATGTCCCAGCATCCACTACAATATACATCCTATGTATAGTAATGGCCTCTAGGGCATACATATAACTAACAAGCCACTCTCTACTCACTCTAGGGTTAGAGCTTTAGCAAGCCAAAGATCCTAGTTCTCTCAAAGTTCGAGAAAGGAGCCCGAAGGTTGAACCCTCAGGTGGATACATCTTTGACGGAAGAAGGCGATGAGGAAAGCACCATCAACCCCTACAAAGGTTTCAAGAAGAAGGAGTTCAAGTTAGGTATAACCTCTTTTGCCGAGTAGCTAACTCTCTTTAGCTTGATAGCTAGTTTAGTTTAGAAAAGATCCCGACTTGGTTAGTCCATGTTGCCCCATGCGCTTAAAATTTGTTTTTTATACCGTTTCCGCCTCCCCGCAAGAACCGGGGTTGGCAACGTGGACTTACAGTGGTATCAGAGCCTAACTAAACTTAAACTAGCTTAGTAGTAAAGTGTATAAAAGTTCGAACGGAAAAATCGCAAAAACCGGAAAATCAAAACCCTATCTTTCTGTTGAAATTTTTTGTGCTCTAAAATTAAAAAGTTTTACTCCTAAAATCGGCTCAGGGTTTTGTGAGAACACCCACCAAAAACGATCCCCTGATTCCCTCAAACCGCCGTGGTTCCGCGGCGATAGGTATGCATTTGCCGCGGAACCGCCGCCGTTTTGACTCCTCTCATGATCGGGTTTTGTGCAGTGTTCTTCTGGTAGGGTTTTGGGATTTTTCAGATGGTTTATTTGTGCCCAGGTTTTCCAGAAAAGAAATTTGTTTTTGGGGGCCTATAAATCCGTATTTTTATCGAACTTCATTACACTTTGACTATAATGGTTATATCTGTGATGTTTATATGTATTGAACGTCGGCTAATCGCTATATGTCGATTAGTCGGGGTTATACATATCTGTGATCTGTGTTTGATGATGGTTTGTGTATATGAATGCGTTGGACTGTCGCGGGTGAATAGCCGGGGTGGATGTGAGATGAGTGTTTCTTTTTCTTTCATTCATTGTAAAATGTAAATTGATGTAATATTATTATTTGTATGGCCGCACAACCGGGTCGGGGTTGTAGCCGTCATTGTATAATTCTTTTTACTGTTTTTGCTCCTAGGATAGACCCATGGAGGGGTGCACAAACTATCGGATATCTCGAAGTGCCGAGTGGCCTACTCACGGCGTTGAGGGAGGTTGCTGCACTTCTGGTACTTGGCGGGTAGTTTGCCGCACCCGTAGGGGTCTTGGGTGGGGTATTGGCTATTCACCGCGACCGTGTAATCCGCTTTTCGTTGCAGGCTCGAAAGGATTACGGATTCCTAGTATATCCAATGTATTCATCTGTGATCTGTAATGTCTATCATTGCTATATATTAATAACTATTTAGGCGTTGCTTATGTTTTACAGCCGCACTAGCCCAGCCCCCGCTCTGTCGTTAGTTAAGTAACCTAACAGGTGATGACGGGGCCCCGTGGCGAATGCGAATGGCATAAGCGTACGTCATATTTTGGTTGTTTTCTGCAATGGTAGGATTAAATGATGGGACGCATTAAAAGAACTAATGCAAGAATATCACGCATTAAAAGGACTAATGCAAGATAATAAACCAAGCTAAAGTCGTTGGAACACTTTCGAAAAACCACTCAGTTCTTTTCAAAACTAACTTTTAAATGCGGAGCTTGAGCCACTCCTTTTTAAAAGCTATCTCGTTCCATCGATTATATCAAGTTCACTACGTTCACGGTTTAGCCAAAACCATTCGTAGCCCTCCGTCGTTTCACATGAATAGTCAATAGTATTCAAGCTGTGTTTGTTGGCCAAAGTCAAGGCATAGTGATTGGTAGCTATTGGGTATTCATGTGCAGCATAGATAGATGCGTTGATTTGAAACAGTCGTACTGCCTTGTTGGCCAAAGTCAAGGGTAGGTACGAGTGGATTCAAATTAACCTGGAGAACGACGGGTAGAACTTGACATGTGACTTATGATTTGTTGGCCAAAGTCAAGGTCATAAGAGCATGGGGCAAAAATCCACATCGGGAGTTTCATAAGTACTGAAACTTGCTAGATTTGCATACCATTTGGAGTGTGATAATTCTGGTAGGATTCCTTCAGTTTCGTCACGCGATGATATTTGGATCCCGATCCTACTGTGAGAATATGCTACTCCTCGGGAAATTTCTCACTAAACGATCAATGCTATAAACCTAGTAGGTGCCTAGAAAGGTGTTAGCGGGGCTACGCCCCCAGGGAAAAGAGGTTCTTAAATTAAGGAACTTCGCGAAAGCGTTGGAACACCTCCCTCGAAGTACCGACACTGGCCTGGCTGAACGGTTAAGCAAGTATTGTGTGGTGGGATTGATCCCGACTAATTCTTCCTTTATGGTTTGAGGAGGGATTCGAGAGACAGTGGGAGCCATCCTGTTTAGACAAATTAAAAACCATTCTAAACTTGCAAGAGCATCGTGCTGAGTGTTTCTTCTCTCTCTCCTAATTGCAGCGACCAATCTACATGACTGGACTTAAGTTACTCCTAGATAAAAACATACTGACAAGGCCAAACTACAAAGATTGGCTCAGGAATGTCAAAATGGCAATCACTTACGACAAGCTGGGGTATCTTCTTACCACCAAAGCTCCCCCCGTCCCAGGTCCCACCTCCAGCGTCGCGGATAAGGAAATCCGTAAGACTTGGGAGATTGATTGCGCGAAGGCCAAGTGCCTCGTGCTTGCCTCTATGGACAATGAACATGAGAGGAGGCACGAGAATATGGACCTAGAATCCATATTTCTCCATACAAAAGAACTGTATGCAGAGCAGTCTCGTATCGCAAGATACGAAGTGTCGAAGAAGTTGTTTTCGGCAAGATTGGCCGTCGGATCATCGGTAGCGGAACACGTGCTTAAGATGATTGGCTACATTGAGGAGCTCGCAGAACTTGGGACCACGTTGGAGAGTGAGCTCTATACGGACATGATTCTCCAGTCCCTTCCTTCCACTTACGCCCAGTTTATACTGAACTTCAACTTGCAAGAAAAGGAAGTTGAACTTTCAGAACTCCTCAACATGCTGAGGAGCGCAGAGGGCACCCTACAGAAAGGTAAGGAAACACCCACTTTGTTTGTAGGAGGATCTTCTTCTTCTAGGTCCAAGGCGAAAGCCAAGGGAAAGAAGAAGAAAGCCCCCGCCAAACCAAGGGGCGGTGTTAGTAAAGTGGATACGAAGGGAAAGGCAAAGGCAACAAAGTTAGCGGGGAAGCTTGTGGGTAAAGAAGAATGCTTCTATTGTCATAAGAGTGGACACTGGAAGAAAGATTGCAGGGCTTGGAAGGCCAGGACACAGAAACTGAAGCAGGTTGCGGCTTCAGCTTCAGGTGTGTATGTTATTGAAAACTGTCTTTCGATAAACTCTACTTCCTGGGTATTGGATACCGGATCAGGATCTCATATCTGTAATTCTTTGCAGGCGTTGAGAAACCGTAGGGTTTTGAAGGCAAGTGACATGACCCTCAGAGTTGCGAACGGAGCTAGCATGAATGCTAAAGCCGTGGGGGACTATCACCTGGGAATGTCAGATGGACATGTTTTGGTTTTGCGTAATTGCTTTTTTGTACCCAACACAACTTGTAATATCATTTCTGTATCTTTGGTTTCAAAAGAAGGTTATGAATTTGCGTTTGTAAGTAATGTTGTAAACATTCACCTTAATCAAGTTCTGATTGGGTCAGGTACACTAAGCAATGGTATATACGTATTAAACCAACCACAGATTTTCAATGTCCAGAATACACACAAAAGAAAGTCTCCAGATATAAATCAGACTTTCTTATGGCATTGTAGACTGGGTCATATCAATGAGAGAAGGTTGACTAAGTTACATACAGAAGGATATTTGAATCCGTTTGAATATCAATCGTATGCCACTTGTCAATCCTGTCTCAAAGGAAAGATGACAAAGACTCCGTTCACTGGACACGGAGTAAGAGCGAGCGAGCTCTTGGGACTCGTACACAGCGACGTGTGCGGTCCAATGTCTACACATGCGCGAAGCGGTTATTCTTACTTCATTACTTTTACGGATGACTTTTCAAGGTACGGTTATGTCTTCTTAATGAAACATAAGTCCGAAGCTTTTGAAAAGTTCCAGGAATATAAGAATGAAGTAGAAAAACAAACCGGCAAAAGTATCAAGATTCTAAGATCGGATCGAGGTGGTGAATACTTGAGTGCCGAGTTCCTGAACTATTTAAAAGAGAACGAAATTCTCTCTCAGCTTACTCCTCCATACACTCCGCAACATAACGGTGTATCGGAGAGACGGAACCGAACCTTATTGGATATGGTACGGTCCATGATGAGTAACACTGAGTTACCACGATCTTTCTGGGGGTATGCGCTAGAATCAGCTGCATACCTTTTGAACCAAGTTCCTACTAAAACTGTGCCTACCACACCATTTGAGATGTGGTGTGGGAAGAGGCCCCATCTTAATCACATTAAGACATGGGGATGTCCAGCTTTTGTCAAAAAGCAGCATGCGGACAAGCTCGAGGCACGCTCAGTACAGTGCAAGTTTGTGGGATATCCAAAGAACTCCAAGGGATATTTCTTCCACTGTGAAGAGGAACAAAAAGTTCTTGTTTCTCGTCATGCCTACTTCTTGGAAACTGAGTTTTTGGAAAACCAGATAAGTGGGAGCACAGTAGAACTGGAAGAAATTCCAGAACCACAGACTATTACTGAAAGTTTAGTGGAACCAGAAGGTTCAAAAGAACAGGACATTCCTACGCCGCTCCGCAGGAGTAGTAGGCAGTCTCATCCGCCCGAGAGATACTACGGTTTTCTCATAGACGGGGATAGAGAGGATTGCATCATAGATTATGATGAGCCTACTAGCTTCCAGCAGGCCGTTCAGAGCGTTGACTCGGTAAAATGGCTGGATGCAATGTGGACCGAAATGGAGTCCATGTACACCAACAAAGTATGGACGTTGGACATTGCTCCAGACGGGGTAAAACCCGTAAGATGCAAGTGGATCTTCAAAAGGAAGATTGGTGTAGATGGACAGGTTGAGTCCTATAAAGCTAGACTTGTAGCAAAGGGTTTTCGTCAAAGACCTGGTTTGGACTATGACGAAACCTTTTCTCCAGTGGCTATGCTGAAATCCATTCGGATCCTTCTTGCCATTGCTGCCATCCACGATTATAAGATTTGGCAAATGGACGTAAAGACCGCTTTTCTAAATGGAAATTTAGAGGAGTGTGTCTATATGGACCAGCCAGAGGGTTTCATTCAGAGTGGGAGCAGCGGAAAGGTGTGCAAGTTGCTTAAGTCCATCTATGGACTAAAGCAGGCATCGCAGAGTTGGAACATCTGCTTTGATGAGACGGTCAAAGAATTTGGCTTTATCAAAAATCCAGATGAACCATGCATCTATAGTAGATTTGTAGCGAGAAATGTAGTATTCCTCGTTTTATACGTGGATGACATTCTCTTAATAGGAAATGACATTCCTATGCAACAATCTGTCAAGGGATTCTTGTCACACAGGTTCTCCATGAAAGACCTGAGTGATGCCTCATACATCCTGGGGATCCGGATCCATCGTGATAGATCCAAGAGGATATTAGGACTTTCACAGTCCAGGTACATCGACACTATACTGAAGAGATTCAGTATGGAAGATTCCAAGCGCGGTAACCTACCGGCTTGTCACGGGATCACCCTCTCTAAAGAGATGTCTCCCAAGACTGATTTGGAGAGGGATCGCATGTCTATCATACCCTACGCTTCTACGGTAGGCTCTATAATGTATGCGATGTTGTGTACCAGACCGGATGTAGCTTATGCACTGGGTGTAGTAAGCCGGTATCAGTCAAACCCTGGGGAGAAACACTGGATAGCGGTAAAGAACATTCTCAAGTAGCTGAGAAGGACTAAGGAGATGTTCTTGGTGTATGGCGGAAAAGACCACCAGATTGAGGCCTTTGCTGACTCCAGCTTTCAGAGTGACAAGGATGATTCCAAGTCCATGTCGGGTTTTGTCTTTACCCTCAATGGAGGGGCGGTGTGTTGGAAGAGTTCCAAACAGGAAACCGTTGCAGACTCGACGATGGAAGCGGAATACATCGCTGCATCTGATGCCGCAAAAGAAGCTGTCTGGATGAGGAAGTTCTTGAAAGAACTTCAGGTGGTTCCGTCCATTGTTGACCCAATACCTCTGTATTGCGACAACAACGGGGCTATAGCTTTAGCGAAGGAACCCAGGTCCCATCAGAGATCCAGACACATCTTGAGGCGGTATCACCTGATCAGGGAGATCGTGGATCGCCAGGAGATCGAGATTCGGAGGGTTGCTTCGGAAGAAAACACTGCAGATCCATTCACCAAGGCCTTGCCCCAGACTCAGTTCGAGCGGCTGATCGAGATGATAGGTCTTCGATACGCCAGTACATGGCCTTAAGGCAAGTGGGAGATTGTTAGTGTATATGCCCTAGAGGCCATTACTGTATCATACTGGTTTGTATATTACTTAATGGAAGCTTGGGATATTCACCTTGTATATACAATCTTGCTCAAAATAGTAGTATGCTACTTGGTTTATTTCTACTTCAATGTGTACATGTGTTTATTTTATGATATCACCTATACGCATTAGTGGAGCCCTTAGGATCTTTGCTTGATTACCAGCGTTGTGATGGCAGTCACACAAGTGGGGGCTGGGTAATCCATAAGCACATCCTTACGCAGGTCCCTAGTCGCAGGACTATCGAGACAGGGCATCAATACTCCGGAGTAGACAAGCGCATGCGCTTCTCATCCCAGTATGGAAGACGGTCTGTCCCACAGCCGTCAGTACGTCGTACTTGAGATAGTATGCGGGTGCTCGTTAGGTTACGAGTACACTGGACAGGACTCGTCGGGAACTGACTAGTTGGTTTTATACCTATCGTCAGTTTTCAGTTCCCAGGTGACATGAGTACAGCTTAGTCCGCTGACTTGACACTGGCACTTCGCCTCGAGTGTGTTCCCACTGTACTTTGATTACTACCCTATCACGGCTCAAAGGAGTCGTGCAAACGGGTGGTAGTTGGGTGCAGTCCCGAAGCACTTGGAGGCAGTGGCGGTTAGACAGGATTCGTCTCTCCCGGTATTGGGGGTTGACATCGCGCTGTGTCTAGGAGAGCCATTACACGAGTAGTCCCTGGCCAGGGCAAGCGAGATATACCGGTAGGCTTCCAGTGTTATCTTAGGGTGTTTTGGGCTTCACTCTGACACGACTTGTACCGCTTTTAGGGGACTGACGTTTACCGCCCCTAGGCCCGACATGTGATGTATCAGACGAACAGACCGGACTGTACGGAGACTGTCACATTCAGACTCAGTAGGAGTTCAGATGGGGTTTACCTCGTCAGTCTTCTTATCGGAATCTACCTGGGGACCGTTACGCACAGCTAGTGCAGCTTGCGGTCTGTAGTTAAACCCACTACCAGCGTAGTGTCGAGTCTTTAGAGTCCGACACAGAGGGCTATTCGCCTCTGGGCAAAACTGAGTAGAGGTCGCATGGTCTTGCGAGAGGGTTCGTTCTCATCCGCGCACTTGTGCACGTTTGGAGTCCGGACAGATATTACTAGCGGGCTCTGGTTTGAGCCAGATACTGGTATTTGTTTTGGGGTTGATTTTATCTCATAGTATTCATGTTCCTCGGAACAAGAATGCGGGTGTGTATGCACAGTTGATTGAGGCGGAAGAAGAGGTTTTTTTCATTAGGGTTTCGGAACGGGTGCGCATGCACAGTTGATAGTCGTCTTTTTCCAAACCCTAATGAATTAGTGAAATATCAATTAATAATATTAATTAAATGAAATTGTGTCATGGTTGGTTTTGTTGACTTGTTGACCAAGGTTGACTTGTTGACCATGGTTGAAAGTTTGACCATCATCATTACATATCAAATATGCTCTTTGATTCTAGCAAAACCATTTAATGAATGAAATGATAATGGTCATTCCAAACCTTCCATCAACTATTTCATTTTTATTATTATTGTTAATTTGATAATTCTTTTCATTTTGTTATGGTTGTAAAATGAGAAGGATATTATTCATTCTATCATAACTCTTCTCTCTCCTCACTTCTTCTTCTTCTTCCTCCTCTTCAAGGAGCTCCCTTCTCATGTGTTGAGAATCCCTCTCCTTGAGATAAAAGCACCCCAAAGCCACTCTCTACTCACTCTAGGGTTAGAGCTTTAGCAAGCCAAAGATTCTAGTTCTCTCAAAGTTCGAGAAAGGAGCCCGAAGGTTGAACCCTCAGGTGGATCCATCTTTGACGGAGGAAGGCGACGCGGAAAGCACCATCAACCCCTACAAAGGTTTCAAGAAGAAGGAGTTCAAGTTAGGTATAACCTCTTTTGCCGAGTAGCTAACTCTCTTTAGCTTGATAGCTAGTTTAGTTTAGAAAAGATCCTGACTTGGTTAGTCCATGTTGCCCCATGTGCTTAAAATTTGTTTTTTATACAGTTTCCGCCTCCCCGCAAGAACCGGGGTTGGCAACGTGGACTTACAGGGAACAGATTCTGGCACGCCCGGTGGGACCTCTTCCTCTTTCCACTCCACACTTCGTGTGTCGTGTTCGCGAACAAATCGCGGTTTGCTGTGATTGCCTGTGGATTCAAGGTACTAAGATTTGGTGTCTTGCTCTATGCAGAAAACAGAAAATCGATGGCTTCGAACTGCACCGCCCGCAGCGATAACTTTCGCTCCGTCATTGCTGGAGGAGTGACTTATGGGCCCCAAGCGGCCTCCCTTTTCAAAATGCCGGTGGAGCAGGTGGCTCAAGCCACCACTGGACTATTTTTTGGGACCATGCTCCCACCAATGAGCTTCAACGCCCCAATGACATTGCAAGAAGCTCCAAAGAAGTCGGTCTTCGATCGACTTACCACTGCCGCGACCCCTCTCAACGGGTCGTCCAACTCCACTGCTTCAGTTTTTAACGAACTAGGCCAGAGCTCTAACAGGCTCATGAAGAAGCCTGCCATACCAGAAGGCGTTATCCCGAAGCGGATAGCCATTCCAACTCCCGTTCCTGGCAAAATCACCAAGGTTGCTTCCCATGTTCAGAAGTCCGCTTCTGACAAGTTGGTCGTCCCCGTTCAACGGACGTCGATCTTTAAAAAGCTGGTACCAGTATATTCTGACCAACACAGGGGGCATGAGGAGGTCACCCCTATAGCTGAAAAAACTCCATCAGCACAACATGCCCGACGTCGCTACTGGCGCCGAGTGAGGAAGGCTGGGGGCAACTCCCCCTCTGGACTTACTCCGTCAGCTCCGATGGTGAGGATCGATGCTGCTGTTCCAACCAAGAATAGCTTTGAACTGCTCAACAAGGTGCGTAGAAACTCTCCTACTGCGATGTTGAAACGAACTCCTTCACCTATGGAGAATACTCCAGAGAAAAAGCTAGAGCAGCCCCCTCAACGGCTGTCCTCTAAAATTTACAAAGTCTGGCGACAGGTTCAAGAGTCGGTGATCGATCAAGACTGCCTCCGACGACAGAAAAAGATGAAGGTCCGGCAGGGGAAGGATTACTCTGTCAAACCACAAAAAGCAAAAGCTACTTGGGTGCCCACTACAACGGCTCCCTTAACTCCAATCACTCAAAAAAGGAGGCCACAAAAAGCCCCTGTGAGCATGGCGAAGCATAAAAGCGCTGAACACAAACGCCCCAAATTTGGGGGCATGGTGGTGCACACTGTTTATATGGCTTCTGGAAAGGAGGAAAGCCGCACTTCTACGGGCCACCGATTGCTCACCCGATCCGTGACGAAAGCCCAGGAGAAACAACAAAAGCTTCAGGAAATGATGACTACAATGGCTGCACTCGCTGAGCCAAAAGAAAGCTCTGAAACGTCTTCGGATGAGCGTCAAGAACAAGAAACCGACGCTGACTTTTTACGCAGAGTCCTCGAAAAGAGGGACAAAGAAGCTGCAGAGCAAGCGGCTAACATAAAACAGATGGCGCTCCTCTTCCAAGATATGGTAGGGATGATGTTACAGCCGGACCCTCCTGCTGAAGATCCTCCGATCGTCCTTGAAGACGACAAGGGAGAAACGTCAAATCCTCCGCCGGCTCTGTCAACAGCCAAGGAGGAGGCAATCTCCAAAGTTGACTTAGACGAATATATAGCTCAGCAGATCAGGGTTCATCAGGCGAATGAAGCGGCTGGGCAAATTGTTAGAACCGGACGACCGTATCCGGGCTGGTATGACCAAATCAGTTACCCGCCAGGATATACGATCCCTAAATTCCACGTACATAAAGGGACAGGGAATCCACATCAACATGTCGCCCAATTCAGGGCCTTATGCGGCAATACTGGAGGCGATGACAAATTGTTGCTACGTCAATTCGTCGGTGTAAGTGCACGGCGGCGCCCCGGTCGTCAATCCGACGGCCAAATGCGGAAACAGTGATAAACTTTAATTTTGCGAACTTAGCAAACCGGCACCACCGCGCACTAAACCCCGGATCGGGCCATTAAACTAGATCTAGCTAACAACAAGACGGGTAAGAGATATAACGAGTGATCCGAGTCCTCCGGTCTTCTCGTCGTCGTCCCGATCTCCCGCGGAAACTCCGGTCGTCGCATCCTTGCCGGAAGGGCACCACATCGTCTGTATCTTTTACGGGCTCCCACCTCAATACCGAGGCAACTCGGGCATGAAGCCGGCAAGTCAACATGCCCAAGATTTGCTGTAGAATGTGTAGTGCAGAGGCTATGTCTCATTGGGGGTAATGAAGTTGCCATTGGATGGAGGGAAGTAATGAACAAAATGGAGATGAACTTTGGTGTATCAAAATGAGATGATAATTTTCCCACTTCACAAAATGAAAAAACCCTCCTCCTCCTCACTCAAGTGGCCGGCCTCATATTAGAATGGTGGAGGGAATCAAATTGCAAATCCAAGAAGGGAGGTGAGTGTAGGAGATAGAAATGGTGACCACACCATAAAGCAAGAAAACAACAACCATGCTTATCACTCCATACCCTTTCAAATCTCAATTAATGCAAAAACCATCATGAAAAAGCAAGGATGCTTATCCTATCATAATGAAAACATTTGCAAGAAACCCCCTCCACAAATGTTATTTGCACAATTGCAAATAACCCCCTCCATCAGAAAAGTCCGGTCGGGAAAGAACAAAGGAAAACCGGCCCGAACGGAATGCAAACTGGCAACTCCAGAAAACTGGTCCCATAATAAATTACAGGAAAACCCCGATACTGTGCATACACACCCGCATCTGTATTCCGACCGGATACAAATGCAATGAGACAAAATCTACACTGTACTAAACTAGGATCCGGCTTAAACCAAAGCCGGCTAGTAATATCCGTCCGATCCTGATCCGTGCAATGCCGCACGTATCTGATCGAACCCTGCCATATCTCCATACGGCCTCTACAGCGTTTCGCCCGAAAGCTGAGTAACTGAATGTGTGGTGGACTCTAAAGACTCGTCAATACTATGGCTGTGGATTTAACCACTAGCACGTCAGAGGTATAAGCCAATACGTAACGGGCCACCAGCTATTGACCAAAAGGGACGTCGATGAGCGAACTCATCCTGACACCCTACTGAGCCTGTCAGTGACAATATCCGTACAGTCCGGTCCGTTCGTCTACGAGCATCGCATGGCGGGCCTAGGGGGTTGGTAAAAGTCAGACCCCCAAAAGCGGTATAAGTCGTGTCGGAGTGTAGCCCAGAACACCCTGAGATACTACTGGAATACCTACCAGTAAATCTCCTGCCTTGGCCAAGGACTTCGTGTAATGGCTCTCCTAGACACAGCGCGACCTCACCCCCAATACCGGGAGAGACGAACCCCTGAAGATCCGCTCACTGCCTCCATGTGGCTCGGGACTGTACCCAACTAAAACCTGTTTGCACGACTCCTTTGAGCCGTGGTAGGGTAGTAATCAAAGCACAGTGGGAACTCACACGAGACAAATGACGATCTCAGGTCGATGAACTAACCTGTACACATGTCACCAGGGAACTGCTATCTGACGTCAGGTATAAGACCAACTAGCATGTTCCCGGCGAGTCCTGTCCGGTGTACTCATAACCCAATGAGCACCTGTATACATCTTAGGTGAACCAACTGACACCAGTGGCTTGTGAGACCGGCCACCTCCCCTCGTCGGGGTCTCGAATGTATACACTAGTCTACTCTGGAGAATCGATGCCCTGTCTCGAAACTCCCACGACTAGGGACCATTTAAGGATGTGCTTATAGACTACCAGCTCCCACGTATATGATCGCCCTCATACTGCTGGCAGTCAAGCAAGAATCCTAGGGGCTCTATCAACGTGTAATAGCGACCTTTAAGGTCACCTGAAACAGTACACGATGATAAAGGTAAACCAGATAGCATACTATCATCTCGAGTAAGACTGTCGTACCGGGATAGGTACTCCCTCAATCATTGCAATCACGTGTCTGTGATCCAATAATTGACTCTGAGGGCACTATCTCCAACAGTCGGCAGCTTAGCAGAAACAACCTTTGAATGGTATTCGGAGCTACCTAACGACTCTGTCAAAACATTTGCAGAGATGGAACTGCTGTTTACACAAAGATTCGCGAGTGCTAGTGAACGCACCCCGATAACAGCACTAATAAATACCAGGATAAGGCCAAGCGAAATGTGGGTTGAATACGCAACACGATGGCGGAACCTATGGTCGAAATGCGAACAACGCATAGAAGAGGCACCTACGGTAGGCATGTTTGTGGGCACTCTCGATCCGCAGGCGACCATCTCACAATTCATGATGTTCTTCAGGCCGACCACCTTCCAGGCCTTAATTGACAAATTAGCCCAAATGGACCAGATGGGCCATAGACCGTCTCCTCCAAAATCAGATTCCCGAGATGAGAAAGGAAAAGGGAAAGCGATCGTCGTCGCCAATGCTCAACAACAGTCGAGCAACTCAAAGCCGGTCGTTCGCCAAAACAACGCGCGTCCACGCCCATCCCTCGAAGAGAGGCTAGGACGTTCTTACTCGTTTCCTCAGAATAAAACGGGAAGACTGTTCGAGCTGGCAGTGCGCAACAGACTCATTAATCTGCCGAGTCCAAAGCGTCTGTCGCAGCCAGGCGATCTTAATAATCCCAATTATTGCCTTTACCACCAAACGGTAAGTCACCCGATTGAGGATTGTTTCATCTTTAAGGGATGGATCGAGGATCAATACCTACAAGGCTAGTTCGCGCTGTCTGAAAGCTGGAAGGTGAACCCACCACAGTCGCATACTCCAAAGAAGACAAACACGCCGGGGGAAACTTGTCATGTGATCTCTCACTCATTGGCAGATAATAAAGAGGCTCCTTGCGCCGAGAAAACGAGGGCGGACCCTGAAACAGAAATTCCGCGGCCGTCAGACGAGTTGATCGATGCCTTCCTAAATGAAATTCGTCTGAAAGCAAAAGCCAATCAAGAGCATGAAATGGCCATACTGGAAAGAGCTAAGGCATTCCCGTCAAATCAGAAGCCATACACTGCGGGTAAAAACAAATTCAAGACAAGGAAAAGGTTCGCCAAAGCTCTGTCAGTAGGAATGAAGCTACCGCCCTCTGAAGAAAATACTCTCGCTGAGGCAGAGATGCACCCTAACTTCTGTTTATATCATCAGAAGATCATACATCCTACCGAAGACTGCGAATCCTTTAACTGTTGGTGGCAAGGGTATGTCGCTCAAAAGCAACACTTCGACGGGACAAAGTGTGAAGCTTGTGGACATCGGAAAAATGCGATATATGAGCGCAAAAGAGTCGCCGACGATTGCCATATAGCCGACTCTAAGGCATCGCAAACTATCACCTTTGGAAGCAACTCTGACGAAGAAGCTATCCCCAACTCTGTTGGATATATGTATGCCCTAGAGGCCATTATATGATAGTGGATGTATCTATACATGTATATATATATATATATATATTCAGTATGCATTCTTGCTCGACATGATAGTATGCTATCTGGTTGTTCTTTATCTGACATGTTGATTTGATCATGCTTTTATTCATTCATACATGCTGATAAAGCCCTGAGGATATCGGCTTGACTACTCTGATTGTGATGGAGATCATACTAGTGGGACATCTGTAGTCTATAAGCATATCCTAGAACGTCCCTAGTCGTAGGTATATCGAGACGGGGCAATTATATACCAGAGTAGACTAGCGTATATGATACTAGACCCATACGATGGGCGATGAATGTTCCCATATTCATCGATGTTTGACATCAAGATCATATACGGGTGCTCAGTGGTGACTGGGTACACTGGACGGACTCGCCGAGAACTCCTATATGGAATTATATCTATCGTCGGATAGCAGTTCTCAGGTGACACTGGTGCAGGTTAGTCTGTAGACCCGAGATCGTCATGGAGTCTTGTGTGTTCTCCCACTGTACTTTGATTGCCACCCTACCACGGCTCTACTGAGTCGTGCAAACAGGCGGCCGTTGGGTACAGTCCCGAGACACACGAAGGAGATGAGCGATAGGAGGGGTTTCGTCTCTCCTGATATAGGGAGTTGATGCTGTGCTGTGCCCGACTGGTTATATCAAAAAGTCCCTGGCCAGGGCTGATGAGATTTACTGATAAGTGTTATCAGCAGTTTCTCGAACTGTTATAGACCATTCAACGGCATGACTTATTGAGTCATTAGGGTCGACGTGACCATCTCTAGACTTGATATGCGGCATATCTGACGAAGAGACCGGACTGTACGGTAGTGTTGCCGGATGGCTCGACGGGAGTTGTAATAGGTTCGCTTGTTTTCTTCTGATCGCTCAATACCCGGGTGGCCGTTACGTTTAGCTGACCGCTTGCGGTTTGGGGGTGCTTGATGTGATCATCACCCACTGCCGGCGTATTGACGAGTCTTAGAGTCCCACATAGGAGTTACCTAGTCCAGGCGAAACGTTGTGGTGCGCGTATGTGATATGCGCTTGGACCCGATTAAAATGCGTGTATGGGATACCGTATATTAATTGGGCGGCTTGCTAATGGTCGGGTCGTATGTGATATGACCGGATTAGTGAATCAAGTGTTGATTTATCATTAGCTTCTCACTACAAATCCTATCTTGTTTATTTTAGATGTATGCATGCATGTATGCATTCATTCTTGTTCATGCACATATGGATGTGCATGCACACATGCATACATACATCATTTGATCATGGTTGCTTATACAATAAGAATGGTGGAAATATAAGAATCACACCATGGTTATTTTTTTGGATTATTATTGTTTTTAATTAAAGCAAAAAGAAAATGAAAATGGGTTAAATCATTAAGGGTTTCTACACTCTTCTTAACCTTACCATGCTCACCTAACTTTTAACCCATGGTTTATTTTCTTTTTGTGCTTTTAACTTAAATCCAATAATATCTTTAGATCTAACCATGGTTGGGTATGAGAAAGAAAAATATATATATGCTTATTTTTCTTTTCTCTTACAATGGTTCTATTATTCTCTTCTTCAAAAAGACCACCATCTTCATCAACCTTGATGCTTTGCTCTCTAGTTCTTTCAAGAGAGAAAAATACTCATAAAAATAGGATTTTGAAGTGAGATCTTTAGCCACAACATCATTCTACTCAAGTTTAGCCAACTTGATTAGAGTGTTCTCTTGGTTTTTCCAAAGTTGCTAGTTTGGACGGGAAACTCCGGGTGGATCGTCGTGGACGTGAGAGGACTACAAGTGGACCTTCTTCCAACACCCAAGAGTCTAAGGAGTCAAGCAAAAAGGGAGCTACAAAGGTTGTAGTCTCGAAACCCTAATTTTTATTAGCTTAAAGTTTAGTAACCCTAATTTTCTAGGATCGATTCCTTTGCGTGTTTGTTTAGCACCATCAAAATACATACTTTGAGACATGTGATGCTTCAAAACTCATTATAGGGTGCTAGACTAACCTTACAAACTCTTCCCTCGGGGAATCTATTTCAAAAATAAAGGAATTGAGAAGCTGCGAGAACGTTCAGCCATGCAATCGCATGCTACTCGGAAAAAATCCCGACCCCGCAAACAACGGAGCGAACAAAAAGGATAAAAGAAAAGGAAAAAAAGGCCCTCGTCGCCAGCGCTCAACAACAATCAGGTGACCCTAGACCGGTTGCTTGCCAAAGCAACAAGCGGCAACCCCTCCAGGAAAAGTTGAAATGTCCTTACTCATTTCCGCAAGATAAAACAAGGGGACTGTTCGAGCTGGCGGTGTGCAACAGACTCATTAATCTGCCGGGTCCAAATCGTCCGTTGCGGCCAGGCGATATTAATAATCCTAATTATTGCCCTTACCACCAAACAGTAGGTCACCTGATCGAAGACTGCTACGTCTTCAAAAACTGGGTTGAAGACCAATACCAACAAGGCAAGTTTGCGCTGTCTGAGAACTGGAAGGTGAGTCCGCCACAACCGCACGCTCCGAAAAAGATGGATACGCCGGGGGCATCATGTTCATTCATGGAGAAGGACTCATAGACCGAAAAGTCAATAAACTAGATATTCGCCTCAAATACGGCGACGGCGGACCGAGATGTCCTTAAACTAATGATGGACCGCAATGTCCTAAAACTTGCAAAGGACCGAAACGTCCTTAAACTAATACCGCAGCATCTTTAGGCTGACGAGGTGAATAAAAAAAATATATAAATAAAGAAAAATATAATAAATAAAAACGGTATGTTCATAAGCAAAAAGGGCACGGATGAAAACCCGAAAGGGCTCCGTGAGTAAAAACAGCAGGGCTACCAGCGAGTGTTCGTGAAAACCCGAAAGGGCGCGACCTCGTTAAAAAAAAAAAAAAAAACAAACAAAAAAAACGGTATGTCCATAAGCAAAACGGGCACGGATGAAAACCCGAAAGGGCTCCGTGAGTAAAAATAGCAGGACTACCAGCGAGTGTTCGTGAAAACCCGAAAGGGCGCGACCTCGTAAAAAAAAAGAAGAGGAAAATAAAATTAAAAAAAAACGGTATGTCCATAAGAAAAACGGGCACGGATGAAAACCCGAGAGGGCTCCGTGAGTAAAAACAGCAGGACTACCGGCGAGTGTTTGTGAAAACCCGAAAGGACACAACCTCGTTAAGAAACACTTATAGGGGGCCTCTCGACCCTATAAGGAGAAACCACCCGCATGAGATCCTTACGACTCACAAGGGAACAACACACTTAGGAATCCCCACGATTCCTAAGGAGAAAATACACTTGCGAGATCCTCACGACTCGTGAGGAGAAGGCTCTTATGGGACCCTCACGGCTCGTAAGATTTGAAAGTCTTAAGTTACAGAGGCCTAAACCTGTGCTTAAGCAACCCCCACAACTTTCGACATTACCCTACAAGTGGTCCGATATTGGCCCTTGTATACAATCCACGGGCGCGAATAAACATTTCCCTAACTAAGTCCCATCTGAGACTAGGGATATGTTTGCATGGTAAACAACCCTTGTAAATCCTCTCGACTTACAAGGAGAAAACCCTCCTGTAGGATCCTTACGACTTACAGAGGAACAATACACTTAGGAACCCTCATGATTCCTAAGGAGAAAATACACCTATAAGATCCTCACGACTTGTAGGGAGAAATAGCTTTGTGAGACCCTTACGGCTCATAAAGTCAAAAGCCTTAGTCGACAGGACCTTAACCCTGGTCGCTAAGCCTCCTTTGTTCGACAACGACAGAGGCAAATGATGATTCGCTCCTGGCAATATCCCAGTTGTAGCGGTGCTGATGCCAAAATCGGTGTTCAATTTCAAGTTTACGGCGAAAAGCCAGTAAGCCGCACATGCATACGAAATAGCCGAAATGATGGGGAAACTTGCAATAAAAAAAAAAGCAGCAAGTAAAATGTATGCATGCGAAATATCCGAAATGATGGGGCAACTCGCAAAAGAAAAAAAAGCAACGAGTAAAAATAAAATAAATAGCCGAAATGATTGGGCACCGCGAAAAATAGCCGAAATGATTGGGCAATCGCGACCTTCGCGATATAAAAGCTGAAATGATAGAGCATCGCGGAAAGAATAAAAAAAATGAAAGAATGAAACTTTTGCCCTACAGGTGAAATCACACCGATCCCTGTATACAATCCAGGGGCACAGATAAAGAGGGAACCATACCTTCCCAACAGGCTCCATCAAAAAGCGAAGCCAAATCTCGACGGTTCATAGACAACCTAGAGACAATCTCGACATTTTTCGCAATATTACAGACACGATGTCAACAAATGAAGCAAACGAAGATCCCGAGCTTCAGGGTCTCGACATCAACATCGACAACTTAGAAATCACCAACGGCGTTTCTCCTCACTCCAACTAGATGTAGACATGACGTCAACAACCGACCTCAGAATCGCAACGAAACGGAACCATGGCAAAGTCTCTAGTTCCAAATCTCAATGGCCACATCTGCAGCCTGGAGACCAACAACGGTGTGCCTCCTCATTCTAGCAGGACACAGATATTACACCATCAAGCGGAGCGATGGAAAAATCCCAGCTTCACCTCAGCATTCGTCTCGATACAGTAGACGCAATGTCAACAACAGCGTTCCTCCGCAGTCCAGCTGGAGGCAGATGCAACGTCAACAAAAGACCTCACGGTCGAAACAAAGCGGAGTAACGGCAAAATCCCAACTCCACCTTAGCATTCGTCTCGTTACAGCAGACGCAATGTCAACAACGGCGTTCCTTCGCAGTCCAGCAGGGTGTACATGCAAAGTTAACAAAAGACCCCATGGTCGAAACCAAGCGGAATGACGGCAAAATCCCAGCTCCACCTCAGCATTCGCTTCAATACACCAGACGCAGTGTGAGCAAATGAAGCGAAGGCCAAATTCCTAGCTTCAAGGTCTTAACGGCAAGCCATATAAAGCCTGAAAGACCACCGGAGATCATCTCACATGGAGTGGTCACCTCCTCGACGTTCGTTTCGATACAGCAGACGAGTTGTCACCCCAGCGTTCTTCCTCCAGCAGGGATTCAGACATGACAAAGCAAACGAAGCGAAGGCCACATTCCTAGCTTCAAAGTCTTTACGGTAACTCACATAAAACCGGAAAGACAATCGGAGATCATCTCGCACCAGCACAGAGTGGTCACAACCTTGACGTTCGTCTCGATACAGCAGACGAAATGTCAACCCCAGCGTTCTTCCTCCAGCAGGGATTCGAACGTGACAAAGCAAACGAAGCGAAGGCCACATTCCTAGCTTCAACGTCTTTACGGTAACTCACATAAAACTGGAAAGACAATCGGAGATCATCTCGCACCAGCACAGAGTGGTCACAACCTTGACGTTCGTCTCGATACAGCAGACGAAATGTCAACCCCAGCGTTCTTCCTCCAGCAGGGATTCGGACGTGACAAAGCAAATGAAGCAAAGGCCACATTCCTAGCTTCAACGTCTTTACGGTAACTCACATAAAACCGGAAAGACAATCGGAGATCATCTCGCATCAGCACAGAGTGGTCACCACCTTGACGTTCGTCTCGATACAGCAGACGAAATGTCGACCCCAGCATTCTTCCTCCAACAGGATTTGGACACACCAAAGCAAACGAAGCGAAGGCCACATTCCTAACTTCGACGTCTTGACGGTAACTTATATAAAACCGGAAAGACAATCGGAGATCATCTCGCACCAGCACAGAATGGTCACCACCTCGACGTCCGTCTCGATACAGCAGACGAGATGTCACCCTAACGTTCGTCTCGACACAGCATACGCAACGTCATTAAACGAATGGAGCCACAGCAAAATCCCTAGTTCCAAACCTCGACGGTTCACCAGCAACCTAGAGACAACCTCGACGTCCGTCTCGATACAGTAGACGAGATGTCACCCCAATGTTCGTCTCGACACAGCAGGCGCAACGTCATTAAACGAATGGAGCCACGGCAAAATCCCTAGTTCCAAACCTCGGCGGTTCACCAGCAACCTAGAGACAACCTCGACGTCCGTCTCGATACAGCAGACGAGATGTCACCCTCAACATTCGTCTCGACACAGCAGACGCAACGTCATCAAACAAACGGAGCCACGGCAAAATCCCTAGTTCCCACCGCAACATTCGTCTCGATACAGCAGACGCAATGCCAGCAAACAAAGCAAAGGCCAAATTCCTAGCTTCAGGGTCTTGACGGCAACTCATATAAAGCCCGAAAGACTATCGGAGATCATCCCCACACCAGCGCGGAGTGGTTATGACTCATCGGGGCTCACCAAAATAAGCCTAACCTCAAGTAAAAAGCGACATGGAAAATTCCTAACGCTTGCTCTTCCGACGGTCAAACTGCCAAGGAGGATTGCTTGAAGACGTCTTGTCCAGCCCCCGAAGGGATCAGAGACACAGCAGTCGCAGGGCTACTCGAACAGCACGATTTCCTATCGAGGACTATATCAGCTTATGCGACGGTACGATGGCCAAAACCCTAAGTACCACCAACCTTAACGGGCTTCTGTCGTAAAGAGCAGAGGTTAAATGCGACGTTAAGATGTTCTTGCGAGAAACGTTCGATTCGTCTCGACTTGTGAAAAATTGTCGAGGCGGCTCGACTCGTCAGATAAAGCCTTAGGCAGTGGGCATAAAAGAAGCCTGTTTCCTAAGCATTGGGACCCTGCAAGTTGGCCCAAAACGGTCTCTTGCATACCATCTACGGGTCTCACTCTCCAACGTCGAACTTCGACAAGGAGGGAAACAACCGCTTACAAGTCCTCTCGACTCGTAAGAGGGAAAAATTCTCTTGTAGGATCCTTACGACTTACAAGAGAAAACCACACTTAGGAATCCTCACGATTCCTAAGGAGAAAAACCCACCTACGAGATCCTTTCGATCCGTAAGGAGAAAAGTCTCTATGAAACCCTCACGGCTCATAGAGTTGAAAAGTCTTAGGCAACAGATCTGAACCTGCGGCCTAAGCCCTCGCTATTTCTTAAGAAAGTCAAGATGCGTGCTCTATTATCCGTCAACCATGTTTATTAAGATAGCATGCCGATAATAAGAGAAAGAAGAAAGCTACAGAAAGAACATCCGATTTACATTTGATCAGGCGTTCGAGACGCATTCATTTATGCATGGGCAGAAGACTCAGGACGAGAAATAAGACAAGATGAAATAAAAAGTTTCCATTCATATTGCCAAAAATTCTCACAATCATAAAAAACAGTGAACGAAAAATATTATTACAATGGAATAACTTCAGACCCAGGGCACGGATTGAGAAAGTCGAAAGTAAGGCCATCCAGAGTCCTTCTGGCCTTTTTGATTATTCTTATGCGCAGCCTTTCGCGCTCCTCTGTGTCAATATCATCGGCAAGCCCTCCCGGCCTCCGATAAACAGCAACTATCGTCGTCTGTTGGAAGATTTGATGTAGGATGTCAATGAGGCTGTCCCGCCGTCTCTTCGAGATCGCCCCGTCAGGTACACTGAATGCACCTTGTCCTCGGCATCATCCAGCGCATTGAGCAGCAGGGCCTCGTGAAGACCCGGAAGTGCTCTCCATATTGCTCCCAGCACGACTTTCAAAAGAGCCGAACGACGGGGTAGCAGCCAACCACCGCTTGCATTCAGACGACCCATAACCTCTGCACATTAAGCGTCTGTAAACTCCTGGTTTTGTTAACGACCCTGTGCGCGGATATCGTCATAAGTGATGAACTCGTGCAAACTGTATAGATGCACCGCCATTATACCTAGAGGAAATACCACCAGGAAGATTAGCGATAGAAGAAAAATAATATACATAGAGCGCTAAATTCCTAGAGAGCAAAGCTCTGTTCAGGGATTAAAACCCATGAACAAAAGCTCAATAAAGCCCTAATGGGGATCTCTTTAGATCAAAAGATCTGTGAGAGCAAAGCTCTTTGACTGAGATTAATTTAAATTAATTTGAGTTATATTAGTTTTACCTAAAGTCTCTAACTTTGAAAATGAGCAAAGCTCTGCTAGTGAAACCCCAATGGGGATCTTTTTAGATCAAAAAATCTATGTGAGGAAAGCTCTGCTGGTTAAGATTAATTAAAATTAATTTAATCTAAGAATCAATTTTACCTAAAGTTTTTTCTAAAAAAAAAAACTTTGGAAAGAAGAGCGAAGCTGTAGAGTGCTTGAAGGCAAGAGCAAAGCTCTGAAGTTTTTGAAAATAAAAAAAATCTGAAAGATGATAAGCATCTGTGGGGGACCAAAGGTCCTATTTATAGGCCTCAAGTGCCTCTTCGACTTCCAAAAGTTGTCGTGGCGGTTGGAATTCCGCCACCGTTGCGCTCACGTTTGGGGCCACGTAAGCGCAACAGTGGGGGGGCATTTGTTTACCCCAATCCGAGCAAAGCTCTGCTTGGAAAATTTAAACTTTAATAACTGAAGCAACGCTTCAGATTCTTTGCGCTGCGCGCAGAGCGCCACGCGTCAAAATCAGACACGTTAGCGCAGGGAGCGCAGCGCCCAAGAAGACGCGCCTAATCAGAGCAAAGCTCTATTTTTATGAAGCAACGCTTCAGCTGCGGTGTGCGCTCTGCACGGCGCGACACGTGTCAGCGCAGATGCGCTACCGCAGATGCGCTAGCGCAGATGCGCTGCGCTCCGCGCTGCGCGACACGTGTCAGCGCAGGGGCATCTGCGCCAAACAGAATTAAATTTCCAAGAAATCTTTTCTGTTCTTGTTAAAACAAGAAGATTTTCTTCTGCAAAGCAGAAGCCCTTGGATCAAAGATCCAACGGTGGGGAAAATTCCCCAAATCACTCAGAGAAAGATCTCTTTAACAAATTTAACTAATTTATGGGCACTATAAAAAGGACCCTAGGCCTCAATTAAAAAGAATCAACATCTTTCTAAAAAAAAAAGGGAAAAGAGAACTCCTCAAGAACAACAGAAGGTAAAAACCTTTAGGAAAAAGAGAAAATTCTCTTATGGACAGATTATTGATCTAAGAACAAGATCAATAATTTTAAAATAAAAGAAAAATAAGTAATAATAGTGCTTTGCACTTTTTTATGAACCTCTGGTTCTTGAAACAAAAAAGAAAAATTTATTTTCTTTGATCTAAATTAGATCAAGAAATCAAATAGTGCTCTACACTCCTGTTCTTGAATCTAAAAGATTCTTAGTGCTTTGCACTTCCAAACTGCGCTGTTGCGCTCTTGAGAGAGCACCACGTGTCAGCTACAAAACAACTTGCGCTATGCGCTCTTGAAATAGAGGTTTGCTCTCTGGAATTGGCGCAACTCACCAGAATGCGCCACGTGTCAGCAGCGCAACAGCGCAACGCATTAGCGCAGCTCACTGCGCTATTGCGCTTGCGCTCACCAGAGCGTGACACGTGTCTCCACCATATGAGTTTGCGCTCATTACTTGGCGCAAAGCGCCTGACAAGCCACGTGGGGCACTGTCAGAGTATTTAATGCTCTGCATTATTAAAGAAAGGGACAGAGCCCAATTAAAAAGGCCTAACAGGCCTAATAAAAAATGCTATGCATTTTAAAAGGGGGGCAAAGCCCAAACAAAAAAATAGATGCTCTGCATCATTTATAAAGGGCAGAGCCCAACCAAAACAAGAATAATGCAGTGCATTACTAAAAAGGGGTAAAGCCCTAGCACAGGCCAAAGACAAAAAAAAATATATTGAAATTGGACTTAGCCTAATTTTGGCCATAAGTCCTTAAATTAAATTGACTGGGCACGGCTGCTCCCTAAATCAATTTACATCCGGTTCGAGGGTACATCTCCGAACTCCTCTGACACCTATCGTTGTAATTCCTCAACGACGTCAGAGAGGTGACGGGTCCCAACGACCACACATGAATATGGACTGCGGGGTCCTTAAACTCGTGGACCGAAACGTCCTTAAACTAATATTGGACCGAAATGTCCTTAAACTAATATTGGACCGAAACGTCCCTAAACTAACGGTGGACCATCACGTCCCTAAACTGGAATATGGACCACCACGTCCCTAAACTGGAACAATAGAGCCTCCTAATCTCTTTTGCCGGATCTAAACGGTCCCGTTTAAGTTGATCTTAGCCGCAACACGACTAATGCATCCTTAAACTAAAAACACCAAACCCAAATCTAAGTAAATACAGATTTGGACTAGTCCACGTCCTATAGGCGACGGTATTACTCAGTCTCCGTATACAATCCACGGGAAACTACAAACAAAACAAACACCCACGACACGAAGTGAAATTCTGGAGAAGGAGAAAGTTGTTACCGCGAAGCGGTAGCGTAATTAACTGCAGGGGCTTGCGCCTGCAGGGAAGAGCGTCCCCACGATCAAAAAACCCCTCTAGCGAGGGGGAATCTGACGAAGTCTGCTACATCGGCCGCATCCGTCTAAACCTCCGATACACGATGCCATAAATCAACTTGGCATCTTCGGAGAGGTGGACGGATAAAACCAAATAGCATCTGCCCCGAATCCCAGCATCAGGACACGTCGCGGTCCCGTGCGCCGCCTTTCGGAGGGGAACAGGGTACTTATGATATTTGGGTGCCGATGTTGGGCACTCGTGATTCTCAGAGATGTACAGGATTGGAGGGCCGATGAGAGTGCCGGCGCCTGAGCTATTTGGGGGATCTAGGTGCATTGATGGACACCGAGTATATATTCCACGTTGACATTCCGTGTAGATATTATATTTCCCATGCTCAGCATTCATTATTGTATCTTATCCTGTAATTATATTACCTGATAGAGCACTTGCATGATTATTGCACATACTGCTTATCACGTATTGATATCATCTGCTGGCATATGATAGAGTAGCGCAGTACGTGCGTGCTCGCGATTACCTTTATATATTATTTCTATTCACGAGTTGGCAACTTACCCCCGTTGTGCCACAGTATTTGTAGGTTGCCCCTCGGAGTAGTCGTGGCAGGTTGCCTTTTTGCATCTTTTGGCTACAGATACCACTACAGTTGGTGCGAGAGCTATTTTGCTATTAGGTGGGTTGTGGTATCTGGTTACTTTTATTGTACACACTTTTGTATCTAGTATTCTCCATCTACCATATATGTACTGGACTTAGAGACAGTGTGAGGACGATGATGTATATTTTTGTATTCTGGTGTCGAGCTCGTGGGAGCCGACTGTATATATTTATGCAGTTTATTTATGCTGTGATGTTTACTTATTGCTCATTCTTCACTACGGCGTCGTATATTACTTTTGTGTTTTTGTTTTCTGCCATTGGACGTGATTGCTTTCGTTTGGGAATGCTTTATTTCATTATATATCATTTCACTTATATCCTGTTTTATACCCGATTTTCGGGGTTACTTTTACAAAGGAAATGCTGCCAAAATTATTATAAGGATAACTTAACTTTAAATAGAACTTTATTGAACTATTTAAGGTTTTCTAAATGTTTAATTGAATGTTTTCAACACTCACTACTTTTTAATGGTTTTGATTTCTGGGTTCGGCTTACTTAGTCGTGTTACGCCTGTAGACGTTGCGTGGTTAAGTGCCGGTCACGAGTCGAAATATTCGGGTCGTGTCATTGTGAGATTATATACCACGGTATACCTGATTTGGATTGAGGTTTATTGTATACCGTCGATTTCGATTATGATATTGATGTTGATTTCGTGCACTCTGTGCATTTGATTTGGATTCTTGCGCATATTTGGCGCACTTGGATTGGATTTTGCGCATGTTCGGTGCTTGATATTGGATTTCATGATTTCATGCATGTTGGATGCACATGATTTAGATTTTATTCATGCATGATGGATGCACCTGATTTGGATTTTCGCGCACGTTGGGCGTATGTTATGAGATGCGATTTTGGTGCCCACCAGATGCACTAAATCGAGATTCTTCGTGCTTATCAGATGCACCTGATATTATTGTCAGGCACACCCGTTGCCTTTGACAGGTGTTACGTGCACACCCATTGCACTTAAATGTTGTTTTTGTGCACATGTATGGCACATTCATGGATTTTGATTTCCGTGAGCACCAGACGCACGTAGTATTCATATGCACATATTGGGATTGATTTCTTATGGAGCAGTACGTTTTTATGATATTTGCTAATTGTTTTCGTACTGAGCAGGACTAGTCAGAAGACAGTTCCTGAATATTTTTTGCATGCATTGATAGCTATTGAAGGGATTTCCAAAAAGGGAGCTATAGCCTCAGTATTTACCTGCGTGTTTGATATGACACGAAACATTTAAAATAAGGAAACCCTTCTAAATTATTTTCATAAATGGCGGGACGTACATATTAAACAAAGGATAAGTATATATATAGTGTTTTCTTATAATAGACGTTCGTCACTGTGCCGCGATACGCGCATCGCACAGCAATATGAAAAGAGTTTGGCATGCATTCTTTTCAGATGTTTTAATGATGTTTACATGCATAGTTGATGTATATCATGTTGATTTTCGTTTTGGGCTTTAACATTGGTGTCTTCGTCATAACTCCGATGCTTGCAGGATGCTTGAAGGAGTTTTGATTTGGTTTATACACTCGCTTTTCATGCGCATGCATTGCGCTACGATGTGTTTTATGTATTTATGATTTCGGAGCCCAGACGACTTGGACTTTTTACTGAAATGTTTTAGTATTTGAGGGGTTTAAATTTAAATTCTGGGACCGAATTTTTTTAAGGGGGAAGATTGTAACATTTCAGAAAAATAAAATATTATTTTTGGGAATTTTTATAATTAAATAATATTATATTGAATATTTTAATAGAGCAGAATAATTAAATACCGATAAGTTGGGAAAAATTTTGGAAAATTATAGAAATTACTGAAATGAGGGTGCTTTATTGGATTTAAGCTAATTATGAAATTTTATGATTTATTTGACACTATTTTAATGCTAATCGCGATTAACTATCGCTAATCGGGCATTAAGCGTATTTTGTGCACATGACATGCACATGTCATTTTTACACTTTTACATTTGCTTACCATGGTCTTTTCTTCATCTTTCATGGAATTTCCTTGTTTTAAAATGAGAAGAGAAAAGGATAGAAAAGATAAAGAAAAGAAAAGGAAATGAATAACGAAATGGGTATGGGCATTAGACAGAGTGAGGGGTCTTCTTTGACTTGGCTTCATCCTTCATTTTCTTCAACATTTTCCTTCTCATTTCAGAAGTTGGCTGCCTTCTTCCTCCCCCATCTCAAAACCGTCACAACTCCATGAAAAAATTCATCAAAAGTCCATCTCCTTTTCACAAAAAATGTGCACAAGCCCATTAGCCACACTTTGGACCAAGAAAGTTTGCATTTTGGTGCCTTAGGGGATTCATGAGTGCCAAATAAGCTAAAATTCTGAACCATTAGTGTCGAATTTGGTTTGCTTTAGCTTCCATGTATGTTTAGAAGTGATTAGGCGATGTTTAGTAAGGTTTGGAAATTTCTAGTTAGGCATTGAGGAATTCTTGAGTGGTGAAATGTGATTGAGCTTAGTAGAGGCCACACAACCTCCCTAGTGCTAAAATTCAGACCCAAACCTGAGACTTAAGCCCCTATTAGCGAACTTAGAAATCCTCGATATCCGTATTTTTGTGGAATTCTGTAGGGAATATGAAATCTGCTAACACTCAGGGACCTGAAAATTTATTTAGCAAACACTAAGAGATAAGTAGGCACCCAGGAAGCTTTACCCAAGACCCTAGGCCCTACACCCTCACCTAGGCCGCAGATTTATTCTATCTGGCCGCAATTTGCGGCCAGGGTGGGTTGGAATTGTCTCGTGTTTGTTCTGCGGCTCCAGTATTTGTAATCTAGACCCTCCACATATGCAAAATTGGCTAATTTCAGTTAGGGTAAAATATGGGATCATTTTCAAGAGTTGTGGTTTTGATTCGGGGTTATATTTTCCGTATTTTGAATTCTAGATTTTGTAGGGTTCCTAGACATCCTAATGAAGTCTCACAAGGCATCAACCATGCCATTTTACAAAAATTATGGTGCCGAGAAACCCTAACACGGATCTTAGACTAGAATTCTAGGCGAAAAACTGAACTAGTTAACATATTAACTAAAGGTTAGATGCTACAACCTTTGTAGATCCGGATTTCCACTTCCTTAGCTCCACGAGGGCGTCCTCTCGCTGTCCATCTTGAACCTTGGACTCTCGTGACAGCTTCATCGGAGAAACGTGCGGAATAGGTCGTCGGCTTCGTGTCAAAGACGATCTACGTCGAGGTTGCACAAGCTCAAGCTCCGACTTCACAAAGTAGTGAAACTTGTGAAGAAAACACCCAAAACCACTTGGCAAGAGGTAGAGGATGAAGAAATAGGAGGTGGGTTTACTTTAGATTTGGATTTCTCTCACTAGATCTCAAGTTGCCATTAAAGTAGCAAGCTTGAAGAAGAAGAAGAAGATGATAGAATATGATAAAAAACTTAATCAAAAGAGAAAAGAAAATGATATTTATCATATCCTAACCATGGTCAAGTGTAGAGAATTGACCATGGTTAGTGGGAGTGGTTAGGTTTAAGAATGAAGACAAAATAGCATCATTAGAAAATGCTTCATGAAGCTTCACCATTCTTCATGATAAATGAAACCATTTTATTTTCATAAAAACCAATTAATAAATAATGAATGGATTAAATAATAAGTGAATAAATCATAAACCCTAACCACTCTCATAACCATGGTTCAATTCTTTTACACATAGTCAAATCAACATGCATCATCAAACATGATACAATCATGTGCACAAAAGCATATCACATATACAATGTGCATCAAGTGAGAAAAATCCGTTTAAAGTGAACCAATACTAGTTAATACAAAGTAATATATCAAATATATAATTATACATTAAATCATTAAATCAACACTTGATTCAATGATCCGGTCATGTCGCACATGACCGACTAGTATTCAATGTATCGACTTATCGAATCGATCTTCGATTCGATAACTAGGTTATATCATATACAACCAATCGAAACCTTAATCGCGAGAATCAAATACGGTATCACATACACGCATTATTCTCGGTCCTGCACATATCTCATATGCACTCCTATTTCGTTTTGCTTGAACCAGGAAACCTCTGTGTAGGACTCTAAAGACTCGTCAATACGCCGGTAGCAGATGATGATCATATCAAGCACCCACAAGCCGCAAGCGGTCTGCTAAACGTAACGGCCACCCGGGTATTGAGCGATCAGAAGATCGACGAGCTAGCCCGCTCACACTCCTGCGAATCCGACCAGTAACACTTACCGTACAGTCCGGTCTCTTCGTCTGATATGTCGCATATCAAGTCTAGGGGTGGTAAACGTCAGACCCCAATAACCCGATAAGTCGTGCCGATGTGAGGCTCGTAACGGGTCGAGAAACTACTCGTAACACTTACCAGCAAATCTCTGATCAGCCCTGGCCAGGGACTTCCCTTTTACGGCCAATCGAGCACAGCGCAACATCAACTCCCAATACCGGGAGAGACGAAACCCCTCCTATCGCTCATTGCCTCCATGTGACTCGGGACTGTGCCCAAAGACCACCGTTTTGCACGCCCTCATGGATGTGGTAAGGTGGAGATCAAAGCACAGTGGGAATCACACAAGACTCTATGACGATCTCGGGTCTACAGACTAACCTGTACAAGTGTCACCTGAGAACTGCCATCTGACGTGAGGTATAATACCATCTGGGAGTTCTCGGCGAGTCCGTCCAGTGTACTCAGTCTCCACTGAGCACCCGTATACCATCTCTGATGTCAAACACCAATGGATATGGGATCATCCATCGCCCATCACATGGGTCGAGAAGCGTATACGCTAGTCTACTCTGGTATATCGATGCCCCGTCTCGATACACCCACGACTAGGGACCTTGAAGGATGTACTTATGGACTACCATGTCCCCACTTGTATGATCTGCATCATAGTCCAGGTAGTCAAGTACACATCCTAAGGGCTTTACCAACATGTAACTATAAGACAGTATAAAGAGACTAGTGTACATGTTAAGATAAAGAGCAACCAGATAGCATACTATCATGTCGAGCAAGAAAGTCATCTCTATATATGTCCAAGCATCCAATATAATATACATCATCTGTACAATACTGGCCTCTAGGGCATACATACAACTAACAATCTCCCACTTGCACTAGGGCCAGCTGCTGTAGTATCGCATACCGAGCATCCCGAAGAGTCTCTCAAACTGTATCTGGGGAATGGCCTTCGTGAGTGGATCCGCCGTGTTGTTCTTCGTGTCAACCCTCCTAACCTCGATCTCCCGGCGATCAACTATCTCCCGGATCAGGTGATACCGCCTCAGAATATGCCTGGATCGCTGATGGGACCTGGGTTCCTTGGCCAAAGCCACCGCTCCATTGTTATCGCAATACAAAGGTATTGGATGCTCAATGGATGGAACCACTCCAAGTTCAGTAATGAACTTCTTGATCCAGACAGCCTCTTTGGCAGCATCGTTGGCAGCGATGTATTCAGCCTTCATCGTTGAGTCTGCCACGGTTTCCTGCTTGGAACTCTTCCAGCTAACCGCCCCTCCGTAAAGGGTAAAGACAAAGCCCGACTGCGACTTAGAGTCGTCCTTATCACTCTGGAAGCTCGAATTGGTAAAGTACTCCACTTGGAGCTCCCCGTTACCATACACCAAGAACATATCCTTAGTCCTTCGCAAGTACTTGAGAATGCTCTTCACAGCTGTCCAGTGACTCTCTCCAGGATCAGCTTGATACCTGCTCACTATACTTAGTGAGTATGCTACATCGGGTCTGGTACATAGCATCGCATACATGATAGAGCCTACTGCTGAAGCATAGGGTATCCCTTGCATCCGAGCTCTCTCCAAATCAGTCTTGGGAGACATCTCTTTGGAGAGAGTGACTCCAGAGATCGTGGGCAAGTTCCCACGCTTGGATTCTTCCATACTAAACCTCTTTAGTATGGTGTCAATGTACCTGGATTGGGACAATCCCAAAATCCGTTTGGATCTATCTCTATAGATCCTAATTCCCAATATGCAGGAGGCATCACCAAGATCTTTCATTGAGAATCTTTGTGATAAGAAGAGCTTGACCGCTTGCAGCATAGGAATATCATTTCCTATCAAGAGTATGTCGTCCACGTACAATACGAGGAAGACAACCTTACTCTCTGCCACCTTCTTGTAGATGTAAGGTTCATCTGGATTTTTGACGAAATCAAACTCTTTGATGACGACATCAAAGCAGATGTTCCAACTCCGCGATGCTTGCTTTAATCCATAAATGGATTTAAGCAGCTTGCACACCTTCCCGCTGCTCCCACTGTCTACGAAGCCCTCTGGCTGAGTCATGTACACGCACTCTTCTAAATCACCATTTAGAAAGGCGGTCTTAACATCCATTTGCCAGATTTCGTAGTCATGAAAGGCAGCAATGGCAAGCATGATCCGGATGGATTTAAGCATAGCCACTGGAGAAAAGGTCTCGTCATAGTCCACACCTGGTCTTTGACGAAAACCCTTTGCTACAAGTCTAGCTTTGAAAGTCTCCACTTTCCCATCTACACCAAGTTTCTTCTTAAAGATCCACTTGCTCCCAATGGGTTTTACCCCTTCAGGAGCAACTTCCAAAGTCCATACTTTGTTGGTGTACATGGATTCTATCTCGGACCGCATTGCATCCAGCCATTTCACAGAGTCACCACTCGTGATGGCCTGTTCGAAGCTAGTTGGGTCATCATCCTCCATGATGCAATCCTCGCTTCCACCATCAATGAGAAAACCGTAGTATCTCTCAGGTGGACGAGAAACCCTACCAGATCGGCGGAGAGGCTGAGGTTCGTCGGGTACTACCGAATCTTCTGGTTCCACTAAATCTTCAGTTATAGTTTGTGTTTCTGGAACTTCTTCCAGTTCTACCTCAGAGCCACTAATCTCTTTTGCAAGAAATTCCTTTTCTAAAAAGGTGGCATGTTGAGCAATAAACACTTTTTGTTGTTCACTGTGGTAGAAATAATATCCATTTGAATGTTTAGGATATCCCACAAACTTACATAAAACTGACCGTGCCTCGAGTTTGTCTGGATTTTGCCTTTTGACATAGGCCAAACAACCCCATATCTTAACTCGTTTAAGACATGGTCTCTTCCCACTCCATATCTCATATGGTGTGGTAGGTACAGATTTAGATGGAACTTGATTCAATAGGTATGCCGCTGTCTCAAGCGCATACCCCCAGAAGGAAATAGGTAACTCAGCTGTACTCATCATAGAGCGCACCATATCTAATAGGGTGCGATTCCTCCGCTCCGATACACCGTTGTGCTGTGGTGTATAAGGAGGAGTAAGCTGAGAGAGAATCCCATTCTCTTTTAGGAAGTCCAGGAATTCATTGCTCAAGTATTCACCTCCTCGATCAGATCGAAGGATTTTAATACTTTTTCCGGTTTGTTTCTCGACTTCTTGTTTATATTCTCTAAATTTCTCAAAAGCTTCAGACTTGTGTCTTATCAAGTACACATGTCCGTATCTTGAGAGATCGTCAGTGAATGTAATGAAGTACGAAGAACCATCCCTGGCATGTGTAGACATTGGACCACATACATCACTATGTACTAGTCCCAAGAGTTCGGTAACTCTTTCTCCGTGTCCTGTAAACGGAGTTTTGGTCATCTTGCCTTTGAGAGATGACTGGCAAGTGTCATAAGATGAAAATTTGAATGGTTTCAAATACCCATCCTTATGCAACTTAGCCAGTCGTGTCGCATTGATGTGACCCAGTCTACAATGCCACAAGAAGGATTCGTTGAGTTCAGAACTCTTCCTCTTGTGTGTGTTTGTTATGCTCAGAACTGTTGATTGATTTAGAACATAAATGCCATTGCATAACGTGCCTGATCCAACCAACTTTTGGTTATGGAAAATGTTCATAACATTGTCCTGTAATATAAAATTATATCCCTCATTACTTAATAAAGAAACCGATATAATGTTGCATATCAGGTTCGGCATGTAATAGCATTCGTTCAGAACCAATGTATTACCAGTTGGTAATACAAGGTGATATTCCCCGACAGTCTTAGCTGCAACAATTGCACCATTTCCAACTCTAATGTCTTTATCACCTTCTCCAAGTTCTCTACCTTTCTTTAGCCCATGTAACTGATTACATATATGGGATCCTGACCCGGTATCCAATACCCAGGACGTAGAGCAAATGGAGAAACAGTTCTCAGTAACGAACACACCCGAAGAAAATGCATCAACATGTACTTTCTTCATTCGGGTGGCATGGGAATCCTGGTATTCCCCTATATCCTGTTCATTCCTATAACTCTTATAAGAATGAACGGAACCAACGTTCCCCAGCACAGTATAACATGCGGGTTTGGTCAATACATCCATATTATTATCTTTATTAGGGCATGAAATGGTCGCTACCTGGAGAGAGAGAGAAGAAAACACTTTAGCGTATGCTCGTGCAAGATCAGATTGGTTATTATCTTATCTAATCAGGATGGCTCCCACTGCTTTTTATCAAATCTTCCTTCAAACCCTAAAAGGAAAGACTAGCCGGGATTAATTACACACTACAAGTTCGCCAATCTTTCAGCCAGGCCAGTGTCGGTACTTTGAGGGAGGTCCCCCGTGCTTTCGCACGAACCTAATTAATGTAAACCTCGTTTTCCCAGAGGCGTAACCCCGTTGACACCTTTCTAGACACCTACTTGATCGGCTAATTGCAATGTGTAAAACTCTCCCAGGAGTAACTCTTACTCGCAGCGGGTATCGGGATCCAACTATCTCATAGAAGGTATGCAATCTCATTGCAAATTTCAACTCTTGAAATTCCCGATAATATTTTGCCCCTAGTGTACCATGACCTTGACAGAGGTCAACAAATCATAGTGCACTAGTCAAGTTCAACCCGTCATTTCTTGATTGAATCAAACCCACTCGCACGACCCTTGACAGAGGTCAACAAGGTCGTACGACTACCCTAATCCAATCACATCACATGCTTTGCAGATAATTACTAGTTAGCTACCGCACACTACGCCTTGACAGAGGTCAACAAACGCAGCACGAATACTAAATAGTCTTTATCTGAAATGACGGAGGGCTACGACAGGTTTTTCTGAAAACCTATTGCGTAATGAACTTGATATCGTTGTAGAATCAAATGAAGTTTTGAAATGGAGTGATTTTGAGGCTTTTCCAGTTTTGCTAAAGGGGTCACTCCCGGTGAAGGGATCGTCGGCCCTTTCCTCGTCGAATGAGGTGCGGGATATATCATATATATCACTGTGCAAAGCAAAAACTCTTAAAAGCAGTCAAAATCAAACCGAGTGTGTAGCATCTGCCAGTTATTGCTAAAGGAGTCACTCCCGGTGAAGGGATCTCGGTCCTTTCCTCATCGAATAAGGTGCGGGGTATATCATATATACCGCTATGCAAAGCAAGAACTGTAGCTACCTGTTTTATTTTAAAATTCGATTCCACAACATCTTAGGTTTCTTATCTTTCATTAATCACATTAATGAAGTCCATTCATTTAAATACCTAAACATCACAGATAGATATGACGTACACTTGTGCCATCCGCATTCGCATCGATGTCCCCTCGTGCACCGTTAGGTTAGGTAACTAACGACAGAGCAGGGCAGGGCTAGCGCGGGTGTAAAACATAAGTAACGTCTATATAATATATCATATATACTATATACTATATCCATCACAGAAACACATCACAGATATCACAGCAGAAGAAACATATGAAATATTGGATATACTAGGACGTCCGTGTTTTCAATACGAGCCAGTATAAAACACGGATTCCACGGTCGTGATGAATAGCCAATCCCACACCCCTAGACCCCTACGAGAGCGGCAAGCAACCCTGCCAATTCTAGGGTTAGGAGACCCGGACTCGACTCCTCGAGTTGGTCTCCCACTGGACCCCAGAACCCGGTTACTTGTGCTCCCCTCCTTGGGTCTATCCTAATGCGGAAAAGTAAATAATATACAAAGGGTGACAACTTCCGCTACCTGGAAGTGTCCCAAATAAAAGAATATTACATACAAGTTTTTACATGAATGAAAATGAAAAACACTCATCTCACATAAAAACCCCCGGCTATTCTAACACGACGATCCAATATAACATGTCCAGCAACACATAACATCACATGTCATCAACGTAAGTAAGTATGCATACCCCAATTGTCGTTGACGTATAGCAACGAAACCGGCGATATGAACATACTACACTTACGGTCACAGAAAAGAAAGTGTAAAACTACAACAATTGGAGTCCGCAACTTCTTTAGACATCGCATGCCTAATCAAATGAAATACTTAGACATCACAAGCCTAACAGATATAAATCCCGCATTTTAGTCTCATTATCGAAAACTCTTTTCAATATCAAATGAAACTAAACCGCTAGATTTATATCATTCATTCAGTTATCACATAACTGTTTGTGAATTCCAATTATTGTATCCCATTCCAGATAAATAGAATATATTAAACTTTCCGATCGAACATTCGAACACCCAAGTTTTCCCGAAACCATCCAACACATGAAATAGGTTCAAAGACATTCGTTTCATGCCTCAGTACCAACGGTCCAGCCGTAGAAGGGTCAAGCCAACGCCTCACATGTGGCACGCCGTACTGTCCCAAACCCGAAGGTTCAAAGGGCAGTTCAAGACGGTCACATAATCGAGTTAAGGTTTGTTGTCTTCTAGAGGGACCATCGCGTTACTTGCACTACTCAGAACGTCCTTAAACCACACAATAATCCAACACTTGGATATTTTTGGCAGGGGAAAGATTGGGTATTTATATCCGGTCGAACTTTTTAACATACTCAAAAAATTATCCGGAAAACACTTAGACAAAGTTCGATAATCCGATCAAATCGTCGATTCCCTAAACAACCCCAGAACACTCTACTCTGAAGTCAATTTAAAATTCCCAGAAAACTCAGAACAATTTATCAGGAATTACTGTGCAAAGAAATATGGCTGACGTCATCAAAGCGCCGCGGAACCGCCGCAGAAGCTATGCTTCTGCCGCGGTTCCGCCGCACAAAACACTGTTCATGGGAAAAAAATTTCATCGTAATTCTTAGATTTCATTGCTGAATTTTTTAAGCATTTTTAATTGACAAAAAACCACAAATTTGAAAATTTTCCAGAGAGCTATTTTGGGGTTGGGTTTTCGGTTCGTCCGGGTTTCAAACTCCGTCTAGACTTCGCCTAAGGCTCTAGCTAGGCTCTGATACTACTGTAGGGTTCCTAGACATCCTAATGAAGTCTCACAAGGCATCAACCATGCCATTTTACAAAAATTATGGTGCCGAGAAACCCTAACACGGATCTTAGACTAGAATTCTAGGCGAAAAACTGAACTAGTTAACATATTAACTAAAGCTTAGATGCTACAACCTTTGTAGATCCGGATTTCCACTTCCTTAGCTCCACAAGGGCGTCCTCTCGCTGTCCATCTTGAACCTTGGACTCTCGTGACGGCTTCATCGGAGAAACGTGCGGAATAGGTCGTCGGCTTCGTGTCAAAGACGATCTACGTCGAGGTTGCACAAGCTCAAGCTCCGACTTCACAAAGTAGTGAAACTTGTGAAGAAAACACCCAAAACCACTTGGCAAGAGGTAGAGGATGAAGAAATAGGAGGTGGGTTTACTTTAGATTTGGATTTCTCTCACTAGATCTCAAGTTGCCATTAAAGTAGCAAGCTTGAAGAAAAAGAAGAAGATGATAGAATATGATAAAAAACTTAATCAAAAGAGAAAAGAAAATGATATTTATCATATCCTAACCATGGTCAAGTGTAGAGAATTGACCATGGTCAGTGGGAGTGGTTAGGTTTAAGAATGAAGACAAAATAGCATCATTAGAAAATGCTTCATGAAGCTTCACCATTCTTCATGATAAATGAAACCATTTTATTTTCATAAAAACCAATTAATAAATAATGAATGGATTAAATAATAAGTGAATAAATCATAAACCATAACCACTCTCATAACCATGGTTCAATTCTTTTACACATAGTCAAATCAACATGCATCATCAAACATGATACAATCATGTGCACAAAAGCATATCACATATACAATGTGCATCAAGTGAGAAAAATCCGTTTAAAGTGAACCAATACTAGTTAATGCAAAGTAATATATCAAATATATAATTATACATTAAATCATTAAATCAACACTTGATTCAATGATCCGGTCATGTCGCACATGACCGACTAGTATTCAATGTATCGACTTATCGAATCGATCTTCGATTCGATAACTAGGTTATATCATATACAACCAATCGAAACCTTAATCGCGAGAATCAAATATGGTATCACATACACGCATTATTCTCGGTCCTGCACATATCTCATATGCACTCCTATTTCGTTTTGCTTGAGCCAGGAAACCTCTGTGTAGGACTCTAAAGACTCATCAATACGCCGGTAGCAGATGATGATCATATCAAGCACCCACAAGCCGCAAGCGGTCTGCTAAACGTAACGGCCACCCGGGTATTGAGCGATCAGAAGATCGACGACCTAGCCCGCTCACACTTCTGCGAATCCGACCAGTAACACTTACCGTACAGTCCGGTCTCTTCGTCTGATATGTCGCATATCAAGTCTAGGGGTGGTAAACGTCAGACCCCAATAACCCGATAAGTCGTGCCGATGTGAGGCTCGTAACGGGTCGAGAAACTACTGGTAACACTTACCAGCAAATCTCTGATCAGCCCTGGCCAGGGACTTCCCTGTTACGGCCAATCGAGCACAGCACAACATCAACTCCCAATACCGGGAGAGACGAAACCCCTCCTATCGCTCATTGCCTCCATGTGACTCGGGACTGTGCCCAAAGACCACCGTTTTGCACGCCCTCATGGACGTGGTAAGGTGGAGATCAAAGCACAGTGGGAATCACACAAGACTCTATGACGATCTCGGGTCTACAGACTAACCTGTACAAGTGTCACCTGAGAACTGCCATCTGACGTGAGGTATAATACCATCTGGGAGTTCTCGGCGAGTCCGTCCAGTGTACTCAGTCTCCACTGAGCACCCGTATACCATCTCTGATGTCAAACACCAATGGATATGGGATCATCCATCGCCCATCACATGGGTCGAGAAGCGTATACGCTAGTCTACTCTGGTATATCGATGCCCCGTCTCGATACACCCACGACTAGGGACCTTGAAGGATGTACTTATGGACTACCATGTCCCCACTAATATGATCTGCATCATAGTCCAGGTAGTCAAGTACACATCCTAAGGGATTTACCAACATGTAACTATAAGACAGTATAAAGAGACTGGTGTACATGTTAAGATAAAGAGCAACCAGATAGCATACTATCATGTCGAGCAAGAAAGTCATCTCTATATATGTCCAAGCATCCAATATAATATACATCATCTGTACAATACTGGCCTCTAGGGCATACATACAACTAACAGATTTTAGTATTTATGTTTTACCTCGATCACTTGACGTTTGTACGACAATATCGAGGGTTGTTTGGTGGTTTGAAAGGCGTAGTCCATAGGTTCTAACCTATAGACCTTTAGCATATCGCTTTGGTTTGATTTGGATTTCAATGCGGCACGATACGTTATGATGTGTAGGTACCCCCACGAAGACTTCGAGACGACAAGCAAGCACGTGGCGACGTCGGCAACGGAAAGCGAAGAGCAATGTGAGTAGATTATATCTACGGGTGAAGTCGGGTGGATGGCGTATAGCACCCCCGCAGTTCGTAGTGTAGTGTATGGTATATATATATTATATGGATATATTTATATGGTATTGTGAGGTTATGATTTTATAGATAGACTTTGGGAGTCATGGATAACTTTAGTGTAATTGGATGATCGTGTCGCTAGTTAGTTTAGTCGTGAGCCCTAGAATAAGGTTTACACCCACGCGCACGCACATGCTTACTTGTTATACTTGTGCGTTTATGGGGATATGTACATATATATACACACATAGGTATGGAACTATGTATATATATATATACGTATACCTACACATGAATGATGAGGATTGTACATGGTATTTGGAGATGAGTCGATGAGGTTGGGCATGGTACCACGAGATCGGTGATATGGTGTGGTTCGTATTAGGAGATACGACATGAGATTTTAGCGGGCCTTTAGGCGTGTGTTTTCATACACGCATATATATGCAGATGGTATCAGTTTGTACTAGACTTAGATCAGTATCCCGGTTCATGAGATATGATGATAAGGATACCAGATAAATGATGAGATGAATGTGATATTTGACCCATACCCAGATTGGGATGCCGTACGACGGATTTACGTACGAGCTATATATTGATGATTGATCCGCACTCTTGACGCGAGGATGTCATATTATTTATTGTATCGTATGTGATACTATTGAGGCGAGATCACCGACTATTATATATGTATATATATATCGACTCAGATTTAGGTGGTTTCCATACCCTTTCATTAGCTTGTTAAGTTAAATTTGCAGTTTACTTAGTAGATGTTAAACTAGACCCGAGTCATACCTATTTCAAACTAATGAATCGTGAGTATTTTAAAGACAGGTCAAGAGATTCTACGGATATTTCCAAAAGACGCATATTTTCCTAAAAACACCATAGCCCTTATTTTTCTAAACACCACGATTCGTGTTATTTCAAATGGCAAAACTGTATGACATATATATATTGATGTAGATTCTTCACTGTTGTGTTTATTATTCATTTTCCGCATATTCTTGCTATTCGCATCGCATTGGATGTTTAAATGTGTTTATTGTTATATTAAACCCATGCTGTCAGGACACCAGCACCATTATCGATGATGCGTATGTTCCACGTACACCTGCTTGCCGGCTCACACACTTCATCATCGATAATTGCCATGTCACTACACAATAGGACTGTTGCATTAGGATATGACATATTGTACACCCATACTTGCGTACATACATATTGTACACCCATACTTGCGTACATACATATTGTTCACCCATACTTGCGTACATATATATTATACACCCATACTTGCGTACATACATATTGTACACCCATACTTGCGTACATACATATTGTACACCCATACTTGCGTACATACATATTGTATACCCATACTTGCGTACATACGTACTTGCACATACATAGATGATTATGGCTTGATTTTGGAGATTTGGGAACCGCAAGATATAACTTAAAACTGGATTCATTTTAAAGGAGCGGTTTTCTCTCGATATGTGCATATTACTGTTTTATATTGCATGATATACTGATATGCTTACATTTCTATTACATGTCGCATACATCATGCTTTATGATTATCCGCATTAAGATATGTTGTTTCCATGATATTTCTGGATTTGGGAATCGTGGGTATTTTAAAAGGAAGTATGTACTGTTTTAAAAAGTCGGTTTCTCTTAATATGATATTTCAGCAGCCACCATGAGTTTTATCGGTTCTGATATATATATACCCCATGCAAGGAGGAGTCGTGGGTCGTATGCGGGTATATGGTGGGGCCCGGTATGGTACCCCGGGGCAAGAAAGGGATGCTGTGTATACAGACGGTGCGCCTGGCAGAGGGACTACTACCTAACGGTGATTGTATTTATGCTCGGCGGATATCCGGAGGATACCAACCGGAGTCGAGAAATGATACGGGCCGATCCGGACTGACGGAGCCCGATATATATGAGGATTTACGTGTAGATGCTGGGCACAGGTTTCATGATGTTTTCAAGTGTCGATGCTAGACACTCGGTTCCATGATTTTGATGTGTCGCGGAGGACACACGTTGATTTATATCCTCATACCTTCATGCATATCTTTATGATATTTACATGCATGATGTTTTGTGTCATTAGTTGACCCGTGGACGAGATCCACACGCATACAGGCATTGATTACATAGTTGGATGATATCCACATACTTATAGACTTCATGATATAGTTGACACTGATTCATGTTGATTACATTGATCATACCTCATATTTATGATATGTTGCTACCTGAGGTACTGACACGAGCACTTGGTACTACACTTATGTAAAGATGTTTACCCTTGCCACCTGATCATGCTTCAGACTTTATCATATTGAGGATATATATTATTACTGATCGTTTGAGGTAGGATTGAGTCATACATACGATTTCTGCTCTGTGATGTTTTCTACTCACGAGTTGGCAACTCACCCCCGTTGTGCCACAGTTTCTTGCAGGTTTTGCCGTACAGGTTTCGTTACGGCTTTTCTGGCACACTGCTTCCATTCCGGGTGATTTGCTTTGGTAGGTGGGTTCACTTGTATCGTGACCACCATTGTACTTTATTTTATTCATTGTATCTAGTAAACTCCATCAACCAGACTTGTATATTTATTCAAACTTAGAAAACCAGTTGTTTATTCTTTCGACCTTAAAGTCGCGCGTTGTATTATTATTATAGTTTTCTTGATATTTTGAGTTTCCTTTTGAGTTCTGATCCTCACCCTTCGGCGTTGTATATTATATTGCTTGCGTGGTTGTGACCGTCAATTGATGAAGAGCTAGCTCCCGCTTGGGGATACCTTTTATCATTGATGTATATATTATTCATGTTGTACCCCGTTCAGGGCCAGTTTTTACAAAGGAAACTCTGCCGAAATTTTCAGAAAAGACTTGGGATTTTAAAAAACGCATAACTCGGCTTATGCTATTAAAACCACTTCTTTAAAACTAGTTTTCCTTCATTTATTATTTAAAATGGTTTTAGATTTCTGGGCTTTTGGCTTACTTGAATTAGATGAGATCCTATAGACTTTATATGATTCAAGCGCCAGTCACGTGCTATTTCGGGTCGTGACAGCAGTTCAGAGACAGTCTTCTACAGATTGGCAGATCTTGTTCGACAGTAGAGTACAGTTTGAGTTCGCTTCCACTGGGGACAGCTTGCTCATGTCCGCGCACGTCCACTTCTACTTGATCGTATTCGTGAGGCACAGCCTGCCGATGCCCATTTGTCTGAGATCAGCATGTTCGGTAGGGTGGAGATTTGGAATTCTTGATTGATGACCAGGGTGTGCTATGTTTCGGGACTCGTTTGTGTGTACCTGATACCGATGGGTTGAGACGCAAGATCCTAGAACAGGCACATCAGTCAGCTTTCAGTGTTCACCCAGGTTCCACCAAGATGTATCTGTTATTATATGTATACCCTAGAGGCCATTACTGTACATGAGATTTATATTGTAGTGGATGCTTGGACATATATAGGGAGGACTTTCTTGCTCAATATGATAGTATGCTATTTGGTTACTCTTTATCTCAACATGTACATTGATTGTCTCTCTGTTACATATTGATAATGTAGGGTTCCTAGGCACCCTAATGAGGTCTCACAAGGCATCAACCATGCCAATTTCAAATTTAAACGGTGCCGAGAAACCCTAGAACGGATCGTTGGCTAGATTTCTAGGCGAAACAATAAACTAGTTAACACTTAACTACAAGTAAACGGAAATACAACCTTTGTAGATCCGGTGCTCCACCTCCATAGCTCCGCAACGAAGTCCCCTCGCTGTCCAAATGAATTCCCGGGCTCTAGCGTCGGCTTCGTCGGAGAAATGGTGAGCTAGGTCGTCGATGTCCATGCCGAAGATGATCTACGTCGAGGCATCGCTAGATCAAGCTCCACCTTCACCAAGCCATGAAAACTTGTGAAGGAAACACCCTATACTACTTGGCAAGAGGTAGAGGATGAAGAAATAGGAAGTGGGTAGACTTTAGAATTGGATTTCTCACTCATTTTCATCAATCACCATTGATGAAGTAAGCTTCTTCATGGAAGAAGAAGATGAAGAAGATGAATATTGTTATGATAAGATATTTTTAAAATAGAAAATAAAAGGAATGCTTATCATAATCTAACCATGGTGAAGTGTAGAGAATCAACTAGGGTTGAGTGGAGTGGTTAGGGTTAAGCATGAGACAAAATGGTGACTAAGTCAAAGCTTCATGAAGCTTTGACTTACAAGTCCAAAATTAGCCACCATTTCATTTCTTTATGCTTAATATTTTTCAAAATAAATAAATGAATAAATAATGGATAAAACAAAACCCTAATTTCCAACTTAACCATGGTTTAATTCTTTACACTTAACCAAAGAGAATGTATCATCAAACATGATACAATCATGTGTACAAAAGTATATCACATATACAATGTGCACAAACCAAGTGAGAAAATCCGTTCAAAGTGAACCAATACTAGTTAGTGCAAAGTAATATATCAAATATATAATTATGCATTAAATCATTAAATCAACACTTGATTCAATGATTCGGTCATGTCGCACACAACCGACTAGTATTCAATGTATCAGCTTATCGAATCAATACTTGATTCGATAACTAGGTTATATCGCATACAACCATTCGATACATTCATCGCGAGAATAGAATACGGTATCACATACACGCATTATTCTCGGTCCCGCACATATCTCATATGCGCTCCTATTTCGTTTCGCTTGAGCCAGGAAACCTCTGTCTAGGACTCTAAAGACTCGTCAATACGCCGGCAACGGATGATGATCATATCAAACATCCACAAGCCGCAAGCGGTCTGCTAAACGTAACGGCCACCCGGGTATTGAGCGATCAGAAGATCGACGAGCAAGCCCGCTCACACTCCAGTGAATCCAACCAGTAACACTACCGTACAGTCCGGTCTGATCGTCTGATATGTCGCATATCTCGCCTAGGGGTGGTAAACGTCAGAACCCAATAGCTCGATAAGTCGTGTCGATATGAGGTCTATAACAATTCGAGAAACTACTGGTATCACTTACCAGTAAATCTCAGCAACCCTGGCCAGGGATTTCCTGTTATAGCCAATCGAACACAGCGCAACATCAACTCCCTATACCGGGAGAGACGAATCCCCTCCTATCGCTCATTGCCTCCATGTGACTCGGGACTGTACCCAAAAACCACCATTTTGCACGCCCTCTTGGACGTGGTAAGATGGAAATCAAAGCACAGTGGGAACCACACAAGACTCTATGACGATCTCGGATCAACAGACTACTCTGTACCAGTGTCACCAGAGAACTGCCATCTGACGTGAGGTATAATACCATCTGGGAGTTCTCGGCGAGTCCGTCCAGTGTACCCAGTCTCTACTGAGCACCCGTATATCATCTCTGATGTCAAACACCAATGGATATGGGATCATCCATCGCCCATATATATGGGTCGAGAAGGTATATGCTAGTCTACACTGGTATATCGATGCCCCGTCTCGATACACCCACGACTAGGGACTTTGAAGGATGTACTTATGGACTACCATGTCCCCACTAGTATGATCCGCATCATAGTCCATGTAGTCAAGTACACATCCTAAGGGCTTTACCAACATGTAACAAAGAGACAATTAGTATACACGTTAAGGTAAAGTTCAACCAGATAGCATACTATCATGTCGAGCAAGAAAGTCCTCCCTATATATGTCCCAGCATCCACTACAATATACATCCAATGTACAGTAATGGCCTCTAGGGCATACATATAACTAACAATCTCCCACTTGCACTAGGGCCATCTGTAGCAGTGGTTGCAGTATCTCATACTCAACCATCCCATAAAAATCTCTCTCTGGGAACAGGCCTTTGTGAGTGGATCCGCTGTGTTGTCCTCTGAGTCTACTCTCCTAACCTCGATCTCCTTGGAGATCAACCATCTCCATGATCAAGTGATACTGCCTTAGAATATGTCTGGATCGCTGATGGGACCGGCGTTCCTTGGCATAAGCCACAACTCCATTGTCTCACAATGGAAGGAACGAAGTTCATCTCATGAACTATTATACACCCAGACTGCCTCTTTGGTAGCATCTTAAGTAGCGATGTATGCAGCCTTTATCGTCTAGTATGTCACGGTATCTAGCTTGGAACTCTTCCAACATACCGTCCCTTTACTGAGGGTAAAGACAATGCCTGTGACTGACATTCAGTCGTTTTTATCACCCTGGAACCCTTCCAGTGATTCTCCCCAGGATCGATTGATACCATCTCACTACTACTAGTGAGATTCCTGACATCCAATTAGATCTATCTCATAGATCCAAAATCCAGGATTTAGTTGGTATCACTTTGATCCTATATGGAGAATCTTTGTGATAAGCGGAAATTGATCGAGCGTAGCATAGGAAACTCTTTCTCTATCAAGAGTATGTCATCCACGTACTCTACGAGGAACACTACCATACTCCCTACTACCTTCTTGTATATACAAGGTTCATCTACCATTTTGATGAAGTCAAACTCTTTGACTACCACATCAAAACAGATGTTCCAACTCCGCGATGCCTGCTTTATCCTATAAAGCATCTTGCACACGTTTCTGCTGCTCCCACTGTCTACGAAGCCCTCTGGCTGTGTACTTATAGACGCTCTCTTCCAAATCATCATTTAGAAAAGCAGTCATGACACCCAACCACCAGATATCGTAGTCATGGTATGTAGCCGTGGCAAGTAGAATCTGGATGGACTTAAGCATAGATACTGGAAAAAGGTTTCATCATTATCCACGCCTGGTCAATGACGAAAACCTTTAACAAGTCTAGCTTTGAAAGTCTCAACTTTTCCATCTACACCAAGTAATCTTCTCAAGATATACTTGCTCCTGATGGGGATTTAACCCTTCAGATATAGCAACCAAAGTCCATACTTTGTTGGTGTATAAAGATTCCATCTTAGATCGCTAAGCATCCGGCCATTCTAACAGAGTCTTACTCCTGATAGCCAGCTCGAAAATAGTTGGGCCATCATCTCATGATGCAATCCTCGCTCCCACTGTCATAGAGAAACCGAAGTATCTCTCAGGTAGGTGAGAAACTCTACTAGATCGGCGGAGAGGCTGAGGTTCGTTGGTAACTATTGAATCCTTTGGTTTTATCAATTCATCTGCTGTAGTTTGTATAGCTGGAACCTTTCCAGTTGTACATAACAGACCTTGCCTCGAGTTTGTCCGGATTTTGCTTTTAGACATAGGCCGGACAACCCCAAATCTTAACTAGCTTAAGAGATGGGCTCTTCCCTTGTCATATCAAATATGAAGTGGTAGGCAACTGATTTGATTCGAACCCTATTCAGTAGGTATGCAGCTTCTCAAGTGCATAACTCCCAAAAAGGAAATAGGTAACTCAGAAGTACTCATCATAGAGCACACCTTATCATATAGGGTGTGATTGCTCCGCCCTGATATACCATCGTGCTATGGTGTATTCAGAGGAGTAATGCTGAGAGAGAATCTCATTCTCCTTTAGAATAGTCCAGGATTTCCATGCTCAAGTATTCTCCTCCTTGATCTTATCAAAGGACATAATACTTATATCCGTATTTTGGTTCTCTACTTCTAACTTATATTCTGTGAATATCTCAAAAGGTTCGGACCTGTGTTTCAACAGGAACATATGTCTGAATCTCGAGAGATCATCAGAGAACGTAATGAAGTACAAAGAACCGGTCTTGGCATGTGTAGACAGGGGACCTTACATACATCAACATGTATCATCCCAAGAGTTCACTAACTCTTTCTCTGTTTCCAATAAACGGAGCTATGGTCATCTTATCTCTGTGACATGACTGGCAAGTTTCATAAGATGTAAATTCAAACTAATATCAATATGCATCTACATGTAACTTCAGCTAGTCGGGTCGCATTGATATGACCTAGTCTACAATACCTCAAGAAGGAATCGTTCATTTCTGAACTCTTCCTCTTGTGTGTGTTCTGTATACTAAGAACTGTAGTTTGATTTAGAACATCAATGCTTTTAGATAACGTGCCTGATCTGATCAACTTTTGATGTAGGAAATGTTCAAAACATTATCCAACAATACAAAATTTTATCATTTCTTTACTAATAAAGAGAGTGATATGATTTTGTATATCAGGTTCGGTATCTAACAACATTCGTTCAGAATCAATGTATTAGTAATACAGGGTGACAGTGACCAACAGACTTGGCTGCAACACTTGCCCCGTTTTCTGCCTCATGAAACTTATCACCCGTTCTCAGTTCTCTACCTATCTGTAGCCCTATGTAACAGATTACATATCTGGGATCCTGATCTGGTATCACATACCCAGGACGTAGAGGATACAGAGAAACAGTTCTTTGTAATGAACACACCCGAAGATGATGCATCAGCATGCACTCTCTTCGTTTGGGCGGCACGGGAAATCTGGTATTCCCCAATTTCCTGCTCTGTCTTATAACAATTATAAGTTGGAGCGGGACCAACGTTCCCCAGCTCAATATAACAAGCGGGTTCGGTCAATATTCTGTATTATTATCTTGATTAAGGCGTGATATGGTCGCTACCTGGAGAGAGAGAGAAGAAAACACTCAGCGTGCGCTCTTGCAAGAATAGATTGGTTATTATTTTATCTAATCAGGATGGCTCCCACTGCTTTTTATCAAATCTTCCTTCAAACCCTAAAACGAAAGACTAGCCGGGATTAATTACACACTACAAGTTCGCCAATCTTTCAGCCAGGCCAGTGTCGGTACTTTGAGGGAGGTCCCCCGTGCTTTCGCACGAACCTAATTAATGTAAACCTCGTTTTCCCAGAGGCGTAACCTCATTGACACCTTTCTAGACACCTACTTGATCGGCTAATTGTAATGTATAAAACTCTCCCAGGAGTAACTCTTACTCGCAGCGGGTATCGGGATCCAACTATCTCATAGATGGTATGCAATCTCATTGCAAATTTCAACACTTGAAATTCCCGATAATATTTTGCCCCTAGCTCGCTGTGACCTTGACGCATGCCAAACAACCCATAGTCTGCTAGTCAAGTTCAACCCGTACATTTCTTGATTGAATTAAACCCACCCGCACGACCCTTGACGCATGCCAAACAACGCCGTACGAATACCCTAATCCAATCGCATCGTATGCTAGCAGATAAGCACTAGTTAGCTACCGTACACTACGCCTTGACGCATGCCAAACAACCGCAGCACGAATACTAACTAGTACTTATCTGAAATGACGGAGGGCTACGACAGGTTTTTCTGAAAACCTATTGCGTAATGAACTTGATATCGTTGTAGAATCAAATGATTTTTAAAATGGAGTGTTTTTGAGGCTTTTCTAGTTTTGCTAAAGGAGTCACTCCCGGTGAAGGGATCGTCGGTCCTTTCCTCGTCGAATGAGGTGCGGAATATATCATATATATATCACTGTGCAAAGCAAAAACACTTAAAAGCAATCAAAAGACAAACCGAGTGTGCAGCATCTGCCAGTTATTGCTAAAGGAGTCACTCCCGGTGAAGGGATCTCGGTCCTTTCCTTATCGAATAAGGTGCAGGATATATCATATACACCGCTGTGCAAAGCAAGAACTGTAGCTACCTGTTTTAATTTTGAAATTCGATTCTACAACATCTTAGGTTTCTTTTATTTCATTAATCTCATTAATGAAGTCCTATCATTTAAGTACCTAAACATCACAGATAAATACGACGTACACTTATGCCATCCGCATTCGCCTCGATGTCCCCTCATGCACCGTTAGGTTAGGTAACTAACGGCAGAGCGGGGCAGGGCTAGCGCGGGTGTAAAACATAAGTAACGCCTATATAATATATCATATGTACTATATACTGTATCTATCACAGAACATATCACATGATCACATCACAGATATCGCAGCAGAAGAATCATATGAAATATTGGATATACTAGGGCGTCCGTGTTTTCAATACGAGCCAGTATAAAACACGGATTCCACGGTCGTGATGAATAACCAAACCCACACCCCTAGACCCCTACGTGAGCGGCAAGAAACCCTACCAATTCTAGAGTTAGGAGACCCGGACTCGACTCCTCGAGTTGGTCTCCCACTGGACTCCAGAACCCGGTTACTTGTGCTCCCCTCCTTGGGTCTATCCTAGTGCGGAAAAGTAAATAATATACAAAGGGTGACATCTTCCGCAACCTGGAAGTGCCCCAATAAAAGAATATTACATACAAGTTTTTACATGAATGAAAATGAAAAACACTCATCTCACATAAAAACCCCCGGCTATTCAAACACGACGATCCAATATAACATATCCAGCAACACATAACATCACATGTCATCAACATAAGTAAATATGCGCATCCCAATTGTCGTTGACATATAGCAACGAAACCGGCGATATCACATATTACACTTACGGTCACAGAAAAGAAAGTGTAAAACTACAACAGTTGGAATCCGCAATCTCTTTAGACATCGCATGCCTAATCAAATGAATTCCTTAGACATCACATGCCTAACAATTATAAACCCCGCATTTTAGTCTCAAAATCGAAAACACTTTTCAATATCAAGTCGGGCAATTCAACAAGATTCCCAACATCCTGATCGAATGCTCGTCGCAAACTTCAGTAGGCGGCCGCACCCCTAACGCCGTCGACGAAGTGCACCAAGGCGGAACACCGCTACCGCGAGCACCCGAACGGATACTTTCGGCGACGGGGTTCTCCTACAGTCACTTGGTCGGGGCTATGGAGTGAGGCTGTCTATTAAGTTTACCCAGCGAGTATCCGCGTACGCTACGTGATTGCGACGGACTTTTGATCACATCAAAATTCCGTGGCAACCGATCAAGTGAGACTAAACTGCTATGTTTATAACATTCATTTAGTTATCTCATAACTTCTTGTGAATTCCAATTATTGTATCCCATTCCGGATAAATAGAAAATGTCAAACTTTCCGATCGAACAATCGAACACCCAATTTTTCCCGATACACATCAACACATGAAATAAGTCTAACAACATTCAGTTCGTGCCTCAGTACCGACAGTCCAGCCGTAGAAGGGTCAAGCCAACGCCTCACATGTGGCACGCCGTACTGCCCCAAACCCTAAGATTCAAAGGGCAGTTCAAGACGGTCACATAATCGAGTTAAGGTTTGTTGTCTTCTAGAGGGTCCATCGCGTTACTTGCACTACTTAGAACGTCGTTAAACTACGGAAAAATCCAACACTTGGAAATATCCCGACAGGGGAAAAATTGGGTATTTATATCCGGTCGAACTTTTTAACATATTCTAAAATTTATTCGGAAAGCCACATAGACAAAATTTGATACTCCGATCGAAACACCGAATCCCCAAAACAACCCGTGAAAATTCAACTCTTGAATAAATAATTAAAAATTCCCAGAAAATCCAGCATTATCAATTAGGAGTTACTGTGTAAAATACATTAAATAAGGTGGCCGTACGGCGGCGGAACCGCCGCACGAGCCATGCTCGTGCCGCGGAACCGCGGCAGTTTAATGGATTTAGGAACTCGAATTTCACAGAAACTCTTAAAATCACCTGCTGAATTTTCTGCATATTTTTAATGTTGAAAAATCCCAGATTTTAGAAAAAGGACAGAGAGCATGTTTGGGATTGGGTTTCGGGTTCGTTCGGACTTCAAATTGCGTCTAGACTTCGCCTAAGGCTCTAGCTAGGCTCTGAAACCACTGTAAGGTTCCTAGGCACCCTAATGAGGTCTCACAAGGCATCAACCATGCCAATTTCAAATTTAAACGGTGCCGAGAAACCCTAGAACGGATCGTTGGCTAGATTTCTAGGCGAAACAATAAACTAGTTAACACTTAACTACAAGTAAACGGAAATACAACCTTTGTAGATCTGGTGCTCCACCTCCATAGCTCCGGAACGAAGTCCCCTCGCTGTCCAAATGAATTCCCGGGCTCTAGCGTCGGCTTCGTCGGAGAAATGGTGAGCTAGGTCGTCGATGTCCATGCCGAAGATGATCTACGTCGAGGCATCGCTAGATCAAGCTCCACCTTCACCAAGCCATGAAAACTTGTGAAGGAAACACCTTATACTACTTGGCAAGAGGTAGAGGATGAAGAAATAGGAAGTGGGTAGACTTTAGAATTGGATTTCTCACTCATTTTCATCAATCACCATTGATGAAGTAAGCTTCTTCATGGAAGAAGAAGATGAAGAAGATGAATATTGTTATGATAAGTTATTTTTAAAATAGAAAATAAAAGGAATGCTTATCATAATCTAACCATGGTGAAGTGTAGAGAATCAACTAGGGTTGAGTGGAGTGGTTAGGGTTAAGCATGAGACAAAATGGTGACTAAGTCAAAGCTTCATGAAGCTTCAACATGCAAGTCCAAAATTAGCCACCATTTCATTTCATTATGCTTAATATTTTTCAAAATAAATAAATGAATAAATAATGGATAAAACAAAACCCTAATTTCCAACTTAACCATGGTTTAATTCTTTACACTTAACCAAAGAGAATGTATCATCAAACATGATACAATCATGTGTACAAAAGTATATCACATATACAATGTGCACAAACCAAGTGAGAAAATCCGTTTAAAGTGAACCAATACTAGTTAGTGCAAAGTAATATATCAAATATATAATTATGCATTAAATCATTAAATCAACACTTGATTCAATGATTCGGTCATGTCGCACACAACCGACTAGTATTCAATGTATCAGCTTATCGAATCAATACTTGATTCGATAACTAGGTTATATCGCATACAACCATTCGATACATTCATCTCGAGAATAGAATACGGTATCACATACACGCATTATTCTCGGTCCCGCACATATCTCATATGCGCTCCTATTTCGTTTCGCTTGAGCCAGGAAACCTCTGTGTAGGACTCTAAAGACTCGTCAATACGCCGGCAGCGGATGATGATCATATCAAACATCCACAAGCCGCAAGCGGTCTGCTAAACGTAACGGCCACCCGGGTATTGAGCGATCAGAAGATCGACGAGCAAGCCCGCTCACACTCCAGTGAATCCAACCAGTAACACTACCGTACAGTCCGGTCTGATCGTCTGATATGTCGCATATCTCGCCTAGGGGTGGTAAACGTCAGACCACAATAGCTCGATAAGTCGTGTCGATATGAGGTCTATAACAATTCGAGAAACTACTGGTAACACTTACCAGTAAATCTCAGCAACCCTGGCCAGGGATTTCCTGTTATAGCCAATCGAACACAGCGCAACATCAACTCCCTATACCGGGAGAGACGAATCCCCTCCTATCGCTCATTGCCTCCATGTGACTCGGGACTGTACCCAAAAACCACCGTTTTGCACGCCCTCTTGGACGTGGTAAGATGGAAATCAAAGCACAGTGGGAACCACACAAGACTCTATGACGATCTCGGGTCAACAGACTACTCTGTACCAGTGTCACCAGAGAACTGCCATCTGACGTGAGGTATAATACCATCTGGGAGTTCTCGACGAGTCCGTCCAGTGTACCCAGTCTCTACTGAGCACCCGTATATCATCTCTAATGTCAAACACCAATGGATATGGGATCATCCATCGCCCATCTATATGGGTCGAGAAGGTATACGCTAGTCTACACTGGTATATCGATGCCCCGTCTCGATACACCCACGACTAGGGACTTTGAAGGATGTACTTATGGACTACCATGTCCCCACTAGTATGATCCGCATCATAGTCCAGGTAGTCAAGTACATATCCTAAGGGCTTTACCAACATGTAACAAAGAGACAATTAGTATACACGTTAAGGTAAAGTTCAACCAGATAGCATACTATCATGTCGAGCAAGAAAGTCCTCCCTATATATGTCCCAGCATCCACTACAATATACATCCAATGTACAGTAATGGCCTTTAGGGCATACATATAACTAACAGATAAAGCATTTAGGATGTGTACATGACTACCTAGATTATGATGCGGATCATACTAGTAGGACAAATGTAGTCCGTGAGTACATCCTTTAATGTCCCTAGTCATGGGTGTATCGAGACGGGGCATCGATATACCAGAGAAGACTAGCATATACCTTCTCGACCCATGTAGATAGGCGATGGATGATCCCATATCCATTAGTGTTTGACATCAGAGATGATATACGGGTGCTCAGTGGAGACTGGGTATACTGGACGGGCTCACCGAGAACTCCCAGATGGTATTATACCTCACGTCAGATGGCAGTTCTCTGGTGACACTGGTGCAGGTTAGTCTGTAGACCCAAGATTGTCATAGAGTCTTGTGTGATTCCCACTGTGCTTTGATTTCCACCTTACCACGTTCAAGAGGACATGCAAAACGGTGGTTTTTGGGTACAATCCGGAGTCACATGGAGGCAATGAGCGATAGGAGGGGTTTCGTCTCTCCCGGTATTGGGCGTTGATGTTGCGCTGTGCTCGTTGGTCATAACAGGGAAGTCTCTGGCCAGGGCTGATTTAGAGATTTACTGGTAAGTGTTATCAGTAGTTTCTCGACCCGTTATGAGCCTCATATCGGCATGAATTATCGGTTATTGGGGTCTGACATTTACCACCCCTAGACTGGATATGCGACATATCAGATGATGAGACCGGACTGTACGGTAGTTTAACTGACAGGCTTTACAGGAGCTAGAGCGGGCTTGCTTGTTGATCTTCTGATCGCTCAATACCCGGGTAGCCGTTACGTCCAGCTAGTATCGCTGACGGCTTGTGGGTGCTTGATCTGATCATCACCTACTGCCGGCGTATTGACGAGTCTTTAAAGTCCTACATAGAGATTTTACTGGCTCAGACAAAATGAAGTAGGAGCACATATGTGATATGTACGGGACCGAGAATAATGCGAGTATGTGAAACCGTATTCTATTCTCATGATATTTGTATCGGACGGTTTTATGTGATATAGCCGGATTATCGAATCAAGTGCTGATTCAATAAGTTGGTACATTTAATATTAGTCGGTTATATGTGATATAGCCGGATTATTAAATCAAGTGTTGATTTGATAATTTAGTGTATAATTGTATATTTGATATACTAATTTACATTAACTAAAATTAGCTCACTTAAGCATTTATTATTCTCACATGTGCACACTTAATATATATGTGATATATATTAATTGTGTTTTATTTTGTATCATGGTTGTTGATACACACTACATGGGTGTATGAGACTTACACCATACTAATTCTAATGTTAGGTTTTAGTATTTAAAGTAATTCCAAATTAGTGGATAATAGCTCACATGCATGAAGCTTCATGAAGCTTGTGGATGCATTGCCTTAGTCCACTAATTTTGTTTTACTTAAGATATTTATTAACCCAACCATTATAATTTAGCCATGGTTATGTCTCTACATGAGATAGTATATGATACAAACTCACCCATGGTTCATTGTCTCACCTCATTAGTTTATTCTCATTTCTTTTGCTCATCTTCTTCTTCCTTGAGCAAAAAGCTTGCTAGGGTTTTCTAAAGAGAGAAAATATCGTGAGAAAAATAAAACTAAAGTGAGCCCACTTCCTACTTCATCATCCTCTACTAGATTAGAACTTTAGTATAGGGTGTTTACTTCACTAATCTCTCATTAGTGAAGTAGTAGCTTGAGTTAGTGTCTCTTCGACGTAGATCATCTTCGGCCTCAAAGACTTCAAGCAAGATCGTTCGTTTCGTCTTGAGAAGTCATGCAAGAGTTCAGAAGTTTCATGATCGCGGCGAAGGGACCACTACAAGGAGCTAATGAAGTGAAGGATCGATCTACAAAGGTTGTATTCCGTTATCACTTAGATGTAAAGTAGTATACATGTTGTTTCGTATGATTCTCTAGTTATCGATTCTAGTTTAGGGTTCTTTAAAACGGCAAAATTTTGAAAATGGCATGGACGATGTCTCCCGAAACCTTGCTGTCGTTCATAGGAACCCTACAGTATCGTGACTTGAGAGATATCTACTGGTGGGCAGGGATGAAGAGTGACATTTCGGATTTTGTTTCGAGGTGCCTGACTTGTCAGCAAGTCAAGGCTGAGCATCAAAGACCGGCAGGAAAGTTGCATCCTTTACCCTTTCCAGAGTGGAAATGGGAATAGATCTTCATGGATTTCGTTGTGGGTCTACCCAGGTCCAGTCGAGGGTATGACTCCATTTGGGTGATTGTTGACCGGTTGACGAAAGCGGCACACTTCTTTCCAGTGAAGACCACTTTCGGTTATGCTCAGTATGCTCAGTTGTACATTGATGAGGTTGTGCGTTTGCACGGTGTTCCCATAGGCATCGTATTTGACAGAGGCACCCAGTTCACTAGCCGTCTTTGGTAGAAGCTTCAGGAAGTCTTGGGTACCCGCTTGAGTTTTAGCACCGCTTTCCATCCGCAGACCGATGGTCAGTCGGAGCGGACTATATAGACTCTGGAGGATATGCTTCGTGCATGCGTGCTTGATTTTGGGGGCAGTTGGGATCGTCACTTGCCGTTGATAGAGTTCTCCTACAATAACAGTTATCAGAAGACGATTCAGATGGCGCCTTTTGAGACTTTGTATGGGAGAAAGTGTCTATCACCAGTCTGTTGTACCGAACTCAGCGAGAGCAGGATTTTAGGACCCTAGCTAGTTCAAGAGAATACGGAGAAGATCCAGTTGATTCAGGATAGGATGAAAGCAGCCCAGTGCAGACAAAAGTAGTATGCCGACCGTCGTCGTCGCAGGCTCGAGTTCGCAGTGGGGGATCATGTATTCCTACAGATTTCTCTGATGAATGGCATAATGAGATTTGGGAAGAAAGGGAAACTTAGTCCCAGATTTGTAAGTCCTTTTGAGATCCTTGAGCAAGTTGGTACCGTTGCCTATCATTTGGCACTTCCGCCCAGTTTCCCAGATATTCACCCCGTATTCCATGTGTCAATACTTCGCAAGTACCTTTATAACCCTTCTCACATGATTCAGTACCAGACCATTCAGCTAGAGCGCTATCTTTCGTTCACCGAGAAGCCGGTAGTCATATCGGATCGGCAGGTGAAGAAATTTCGGTCAAAGTTCTTGCCATATGTGAAGGTTCTTGGGTGTGGCCCGAATAGTGAAGAGGTCACTTGGGAGGCCGAGAGCGAGATGCGGAAGAAATTCCCTTATCTCTTTGATGGTACGCATAGTAAGAATTTTAAATTCGGGGACCGAATTTTTTTAAGGGGGGAAGATATTAACGTTTTAGAAATCGTTTAGGCGAATTTTTCAATAATAGGTAAAATAATTTATGTTTTCTGTAAAAACCAAGATATAATCATTTTTCAATATATACTTAAATGCACCTAGTTTAATTAGGAAATTGCTAGTATGCGATATTTATTTAGTCACTTATAATTATTAGTTCACTTAAAAAAAATTCCTTAATTAAAATATTATTATAAGCTTTTATTTATATACTTAATTAGTGGTAATTACAAATTAAAATGGGTTAAATATACAAATGTGAGCCATGTCAACTTAATTACATGTTTACAAAATTGTTTTCTTTTCTCCAAATAAAATCTTAAGGTTTCTAGACTTTTGTAGGGTTAAAGAAAATTAGAAAAGAAAATGAATTAGAGAATAGATTGATGTGAGGTGCATTAATTAAGGTTTAATGGTTATCTTAATCTAGATATTTCCACACAATTACACTAAAAACCCCTCCCCTTCACCTTGGCCGAGCCCTCCCCTCAACAGCCCCAACATTTTCCCCACCTCATTCCCACTTCAAAAATACCCAAAAATCCATCAAAAATCCACATTTAATCTCACAAATTCCAAGTCTAATCCTTACCCATTATTCATTAGCCTAGTCTAGCTTGGATCAAGAAGCAAGTTAGCATTTTGGAGGCTATTTTTGGTAGACAAATTTGCAAGTTTGATATCAAGTTGTGAGGTATAAAATCCTAACCCTAAACTTTAATTGTTGTTTAATTACTTTAATCTAGTTTATTAGGTGTTTAATATGGTTTTAATTGAAGGTTTGGAAATTCAAAAGAGGGTTTTGGATTCAAGTTAGGCTTTTGATTAATTGGATGTGGTTATATGTGTAGATTAATATGTTTAGACATGAAAAATCTAAGCTAGTTGTTAGTTTGCAAATTGTTACTTTGGAATTGTCTAAATGATATAATTATGCAAACTAGGTTTTTGAATCTACGAAAATAAGTGAGCTTAAAATATAGTTAAGAGTTGTGAAGCCTAATTATGATATTAGATGAACATGGTAGCCACTAGATCGCTAATCCACGAGATTTTGCACCGAAACTCCCTTGGGTTGCTTACTAGGTTTTCGGTATAATTAGACGTGGATTTTCATTTGACGTTGTGATGATATATATATTATATTCTACGATATATATTGTGTTGTGAATGAGCGATCGGTACGATAGGATTCTAGGCTTGGCGGTTGTGTCGTTTAGCGATCCTAATTAAGATTGTGGCGATGTCGTACGCGTTTTGTGCACCAAGTGCACAATGTGTCTATCTAGTGGGCGTTTATTCTTGCGTTTCATTGTCTTTATATCAGCGCAGGATATTTACCCTTATGTATTGTGTTTGTGAAATTTTAGGGTCGGTTGCGGGAACTTCGGACGCTGCTAGAAAAGGGAAGCAGGTGCTTGGATTTACCTAGCTCGAGATCATCGGTGAGTAGATTTAACATCTACGGGAAAATCTCCCGTATGGCGTTATGCGTCAGGGCTAGATATGATATTATAGCCGCATGCTTATATGCATATGAGTTGAGTGTGCATAAGCATCATTGCATATTATTACTTGTTGTGTCTTGACTTGGTACCTATTGGACATCGCACCATTACTGACGGTTTATGTTGCACGAGCACTAAATTGTATGCTACACCCACACCGTTAGTAATTGCCATGACACGCACAACACATACCTTGTCATAGCTACATATACACCTATGTGATATTGTATCAATATTGACATGTATATACACATACTCTGCTATTAAGTGGACGGCGGCGCCCCGGCCGTCGATCCGACGCCGGAAATGCGGAAACGAAAAACTTTGCGAAACTTGCAAACCGGCACCACCGCGCACTATCAACCCAGATCGGCCCATTAACCTAGCTACTAGCAAACTAAAAGATGGGTAGAGAGTTATACCAAGCGATCCGTGTCCTTTGGTCTTCATCTCCACTCCGATCTCCCGCGGAATCTCCGTCCGTCACCTCCTCGTCGGAAAGGGCACTACGTAGCCGTTTTCTTTTACGGGCTCCCACCTATGGACCGAGGCAACTCGGGCGCGAAGTTGGCTAGCCGACGCGTCCAAGATTTGCTGTAGATATAGTATAGTAGGTTGTCTCTTTGGGGTTTATGTTGCCAGATAGTGCCCTCAGAGTCAATTATTGGATCACAGGCACGTGATTGCAATGATTGAGGGAGGACCTATGCCGGTAGGACAATCTTACTCTAGATGATAGTATGCTATCTAGTTTATTTTTATCATCGTGTACTGCTTTAGGTGACCTTACAGGTCGCTATTACACGTTGATAGAGCCCCTAGGATTCTTGCTTGACTACCAGCAGTATGAGGGCGGTCATATACGTGGGAGCTGGGGTCTATAAGCACATCCTTAAATGGTCCCTAGTCGTGGGAGTTTCGAGACAGGGCATCGATTCTCTAGAGTAGACTAGTGTATACAGTCGAGACCCCGACGAGGGGCGGTGGCCGGTCTCACAAGCCACTGGTGTCAGTTGGTTCACCTAAGATGTACACAGGTGCTCATTGGGTTATGAGTACACCGGACAAGACTCGCCAGGAACCTGCTAGTTGGGATTATACCAGACGTCAGATAGCAGTTCCCAGGTGACATGCGTACAAGTTAGTTCATCGACCTGAGATTGTCATTTGTCTCGTGTGAGTTCCCACTGTTCTTTGATTACAACCCTACCATGCTCAAAGGAGACATGCAAACAGGTTTTAGTTGGGTACAGTCCCGAGCCACATGGAGGCAGTGAGTGGATCTGCAGGGGTTCGTCTCTCCCGGTATTGGGGGTGAGGTCGCGCTGTGTCTAGGAGAGCCATTACACAAAGCCCTCGGCCAAGGCAGGAGATTTACTGGTAGGTATTCCAGTAGTATCTCAGGGTGTTCTGGGCTACACTCCGACACGACTTGTACCGCTGTTGGGGGTCTGACTTTTACCAACCCCTTAGGCCCGCCATGCGATACTCATAGACGAACGGACCGGACTGTACGGATATTGTCACTGACAGGCTCAGTAGGGTGTCAGGATGAGTTCGCACATCGACGTCCCTTTTGGTCAATACCTGGTAGCCCGTCACGTATTGGCTAATACCTCTGACGTGCTAGTGGTTAAATCCACAGCCAAAGTATTGACGAGTCTTTAGAGTCCCCAACAGACCAGTTTCTCAAGTTTCGGGCGAAACGCTGTAGAGGCCATATGGAGATATGGCAGGGTTCGATCAGATACGTGTGGTATTGCACGGATCGTGATTGGACGGATTTTACTAGCCGGCTTTGGCTTAAGCCGGATCCTAGTATTAGACAGTGTAGTTTTGTCTCTTTGCATTTGTGTTCAGTGGGAATACTAATGCGGGCATGTATATGCTGTAGCGGGGTTTTCCTGTAATTTATTACGGGATCATTTTTCTGAGGTTGCCAGTTTGCATTCTGTTCCGGCCGGTTTTCCTTTGTTCTTTCGCGGCCGGACTTTCTGATGGAGGGAGTTATTTGCAGTTGTGCAAATAACTTATTGTGGAGGGGTTTATTATGATTGTGGCTTCCTTCATCATGAGATTCCATTTTAATCTCATCACTTGCATTTATTGAGATAGGATTGAGTTGGATGTTGAGTTGATTTTGTTATGACCATTTTTCTCATTATCTTTCTCTTCTCCTCTTGCATTACTCCATGGGATTTTTTCTCCACCATTCCTTGAGTGGCCGGCCACATTATTGGGAGGAGAGGGGGTGTGATTTTTAGAGAGAAAAATTATGATCTCATTTCATTCTTCTTGCCACAAAATACTAGTTCACTCAAAGTTCATTTCCTTTGTTCTTTCCTCCACAATATCATGGCAACATAAACCCCAAAGAGACAACCTACTACACTATATCTACAGCAAATCTTGGACGCGTCGGCTAGCCAACTTCGCGCCCGAGTTGCCTCGGTCCAGAGGTGGGAGCCCGTAAAGAAAACGGCTACGTGGTGCCCTTTCCGACGAGGAGGTGACGGACGGAGATTCCACGGGAGATCGGAGTGGAGACGAAGACCAAAGGACACGGATCGCTTGGTATAACTCTCTACCCATCTTTTAGTTTGCTAGTAGCTAGGTTAATGGCCCGATCCGGGTTGATAGTGTGCGGTGGTGCCGGTTTGCAAGTTTCGCAAAGTTTTTCGTTTCCGCATTTCCGGCGTCGGATCGACGGCCGGGGCGCCGCCATGCACTTACATTAGTATCAGAGCCACGCCATTAACTTAGCCTAGCTTGCTCTAACGTGTTTAGAACTCGATCGAACAATTAAACCCCAAAAACCGTATTTTCTAGTGCATCGGGTTTTCTGTCGAAATTTTTTTAGATCCAAAAATTTTTCAGGTTGTTTCAGAATGATGTGCAGAGAATTCTAAGACCTCTGTAGAAATTTAATCACGTGAACGCACTATACGACCGCGGAACCACGGCCAAACCCATGCTTGGGCCGCGGTTCCGCCGCAGTATTTACTTTTCACTGCATCAAAATTCTACAGAGGGGTTCTGGGTTGGAAATAGGGGTTTTGGGATATTCTGTTTGGGCCCAGATTTTCTGTGAGTGCTACAGTAGTGTTTGGGGCCCACTTCGGTATATTTGATCGATCGAATATTTTAAACATGTTAGTTCACAGTATTTACATTATGTCTGCGACCGTGAATGTCATTTGATCGGTAAATCCTGTCTAACTGCTATAGCCCTTTTAGACGGATTTGCAAACGTGACATTCACGTTGATGTTCTGTGTTGTGCTGTGATGTTGCGGATTGGTCGTGGGGGATAGCCTGGATGCAATGTTAGTACAGTTTTGTTTTATATGTACATTAGATATTGCGGGGCGAGCGTCCGACATGTGGACTGCCGTCACTGCCTGTTTGTATTATTCTTTTGGGGCACGACCGGGTCGAGGTTGATGACCCGTTGTATGTATATTTTACTTTCTGTACTAGGATTACCCCGCGGAGGGGTGCACGGATAGCCGGGTTCTAGAGGGCAACGAGCCCGCATCTCATGGTATTGAGACGGAGGGGCCTTTACTCTAGAATTGGTGGGTTATTCGCCGCACTCATAGGGGGTACAGGTTGACCCAGGAGGGGTGCCCAAGTTTCCGGATTCCGTGAAGTGCTAGGTGGTCCATTCACGTTGCTGAAGGGGGCTGCCTCGCTTCAGGTTTTGGTGGGTAACTTGCCGCGCCCGTAGGGGTCTAGGATTTCATTGCACAGGTTATCCACACGACCAGGTGAATGTCGGGTTTCAGTAGCGGCTCTATGAAACCCGGGGATCCCAGATATCTGTATTGTTCTGTGTGCTGGTTACATTTCTGTGATGTTGCATTTTATCACGCCTTGAGCGATATTATATATTGATATATATACTAGTAGATGCTGTATATACTTTGCATCCGCGCTAGTCCAGTCCCCGCTCTGTCGTTAGTTAGCTAACCTAACGGGTGATGACGGGACCCAGTGGCGAATGCGGATGGCATATACATACATCATTATTTTCGTTCTTTTGTGGTGTGATCAATTGATGGGACTGCGTTGATTCGGATCAATGCAAGCTAAACAAACCTATTCTGATGTTGTTGGAACATTTTTTAAAAAGCTGTTATTGCAAGGGCGTTCACTTTTGTTTTGCATCGTGGTATTCAGTTGGAATATCCTGCTCCTCAGTCGACGAGGCAAGGGCCGAGATCTCTTCACCGGGAGTGACCCCTTGGACAAAAGTTTGCGTCAGGGCAATAACTTCACTATAGCCGATTACTTTTGCTTCGCATCGTGGTATTCAGTTGGAATATCATGCACCCCATCCTACGGGGAAAGAGCCGAGATCCCTTCACCGGGAGTGACCTCTTTAGCAAAGGTTTTCGTTACTATATTTTTATAAAGCTATCAGTTCCTTCAACGATATCAAGTTCATTACGTTAAAGGTTTTTCGCCAGAAACCATTCGTAGCCCTCCGTCGTTTCATATGGATAGTCAATAGTATTCAAGCTGTGTTTGTTGGCCAAAGTCAAGGCACAGTGTTTGGTAGCTGTTGGTTATTCATATGCAGCATAGATAGATGCGTTGGTTTGGGACAGTCGTATAGCCTTGTTAGCCAAAGTCAAGGGCTTGTGCGGGTGGGTTCAAATCAACCTGGAGAATGACGGGTAGAACTTGACATGTGACTTATGATTTGTTGGCCAAAGTCAAGGTCATAAGAGCATGGGGCAAAAATCCACATCGGAAGTTTCTAAAGAAACTGAAACTTGCCAGATATGCGCATACCTTCTGGAGTGTGATAACGTGAGCGGATTCCGTCACGTTATCATGAGATGATAGTTGGATCCTGATTCCCACTGATGAGTTGGTTTACTCCTCGGGTGATCCCGACTAATTCTTCTTTCAAGTTTGGGGAAGAATTTGACGTTACAGTGGGAGGTTTCCTGATTAGATAAAGTGATAACCATTCTGATCTAGGTTAGAGTGCACGCTGAGTGTTTCTTTTCTCTCTCTCTTTGGCAGCGACCTTTGACCCGACCCTAGACTATGACTCAGTGACCAAAATTGACCGAACCTTCTTTAACACTGGCTTTTGGATTGTCAGAGTTGCAGACCTCATTGCCACTCCTACTTTTACCTTTTTCTCCAGGACACCCCGTATTACTACGAACGTCCACTTCCATTGGACAAAACCATCGTATGGTTATATACGAACTCGAAGGAATTTGTTCGAGGATGGTTTCTGGTTCTGGAGAAAACGAATAAGACTATTCAGTTGTCTTTTCCTTTTACCTTCTCTCTGGATGCGAGTACTCCTTGGTTTAGGAGATAGTACACCCATTATGCTTATTGGATAGTCTTCTTCCAAACCATAGGCTGGTGCCGAACGGTAGGGAAGGAAGAAAACCAATTAGCCTAAACGGTGTACAGAAGGTATTAAGTTAAGACAAAGAAAGGGATTAGAAGGAGGGCAAAATAAATTGCGACTGATATTCACGACTAAACCAAGTATTTCATTACCACTCCCATTTGTATTTCTCCAGGACACTCCGTATCACTACGAAGATCCACAGTTTATTTGGATACTCTATCGTATGGTTATATACGAACTCGAAAGGAACTTGTTCCAGTTCGGGGATGGATTCTGGTTCAGGAGAAATAGGAATAAGGTTTATTCAGGTGTCTTTTATCTTCACCTTCTCTCGCATTGCGAGTGCTCCTAGGATTAGGACAGTACACCCATTATGCTTATTGGATAGTCTTCTTCCAAACCATAGGCTGGTGCCGAACGGTAGGGAAGGAAGAAAACCATTTGGCCTAAAGGGGTGTGCAGAAGGTAATGACTAAAAGACATATAAAGGGATTTGGAGAGGTGGGAAAGATTTATACGGTTACAGTTGTGAATCTGGATAATGGAAGAGGCATTACTAGGAATACCCAGATACCCTATCGAAACATTTCAATGTTTCAGTTTCACTGTGTATTGTTAAAAGAAAACTGATTTCCCAATTTGACACTTGCTCCAGGGTATGAATTTACCAGGTATGATTCTCACATCTGTATGGTTTTACAGATGATGAGTGGGAGTAAGTTATTGGGAATTAGGTGACCATCCTCATTATATCGGAATTCGTTGTAATTGGTGATATTTGAGGAAGTCACCTGGGTTGTTTGCCGGACGGCAAATATTTGGTTTTGAATATCCGTTGTTATGCACCAATTTCAAATTGATATATCTATACATCTATTTTTATAGAGTGAGATATACCTTTTTGAAATTATGTCTATGACATTTACCTATATCAGTGGATGGTTAGGTAAGGAGTATTGAACAGCGGTGTAATTCTTCTTAACCATAAGTACAGTTTTCAACCTACGACACACAGTGAATGAGTCACTAGACTCAGGGGACTTATACAGAGTATTGTATGTTGTCCAGTATCCATGAGGACATAGGGGTTGGTCCTCGTACTATATTCGGCCTACTTATGACTTCTCTAGTTTGACAGGTGTTTCGTAGAAACACAAGGTCCAAGTTTTGAGAAGTTATAGGTATAAGAGTAAAGTAGAGAACTAGGTATTGCAAGTATCGGGATTCTTCAAGGTGATCGAAAATGTAGATACTTGTGTATGGTATTCAGTTGATAGTAATGATTAAGAGAACTTGCTTCTCTTTCAGGTTACTCATAATTGGAAGTAATCCTAAGTTGAGTAACGCTGATCGGCCTCTCTCCATTTACTTGACATGCACTGGAGACAGCTGCATGATTTGAATCTGGTTCAATTAAATCAGTGCCTCTATTTCTATATTGGATATAGAACAATTCATATCTTAACGATGTTAAGGTACGGGGAGTTGTCCGGCTTATGCTTAAAACCAGAATCTGGATAACTCAAGGCACGTTTCTGTAATAGCTGTTTGTGGGTTGACCCAGGCTATGACGAGGGTTGATTTTCTACCATCTGGAAGATCAATAATGATATTGTTCTTGACTCGCCACAATTTTAAAAGAAATGGATTTTTTTCAGAAAACAGTAGTGGGAGTATGGTAGAACTGGAAGCGATTCCAGAACCGCAAACGATTACTGAAGATTTGATAACAACCTAAAGATTCAATCTGGATTGACATTCCATTGGCCACTCCGCAGATATGGTGGGTAACCTCAGGCACCCGAGAGCTACTCCGGTAGCCTCAAGGACGGTGACAGGGAGGTTCTTGTTTACCCAGACTTGCCATTGCTGTTGTTCCAGACTGTGAGACCCGGCAGGAGGATGAGCATAGCGTCGTTCTGAACTAGTTTTAGAAGTGTACGTCTATATGTCTTTGCCAGAGGGTTGTCGTAGTCAGTAGGAGCAGCGGAAGCATTGGTGGACAGGTGGCTTATGTATGTTTATAGACTAAAGCAGATATAGCGGAGATAGATCATCTATTTCTGATATGACAGTCGTAGGTTTGACTTCATCAGAATAGGGGATGGATCTGTTAAGAAGGTAGTAGGGTGTGTTATCCTTGTATTTGGATGACATACACAGAGTAGGAAGTGAAATTCCTATACTACGATCGGTTATTCTTTGGTTGTCACACAGTGGTTTCTCCACATGGGACATGGACATAATATCAAGACATTCTGGTTACCAGATCTTTAGATCTAGATTTGGGTGGTTTCCCAATATGGGTACTTTGACAGCATTCTATGAGTATTTAGAATGGACGACTCCTGGCACGGTAGTGTACCTGCAGGTAATGGAGTCGCCCTCTCTAAAGGTGTCTTATAGACTAAAGTAGAGAGGGATGTGCATGATTGGCAGATCACTTGCTTAGGTAATTGAGTCAATCATGAGATGTCAAGTACCACACCAGATGTTGTTCTTGCAGTAGATGCAATAAGTTGATATTAATCCAATCCTGGAAAAACGATCGGAAGCAGTTTTAGGACATAAGTGCGTGTTCTAAGGATATGATAATGACAGCCACATTCAGGAGACAGTTATCATTCCAGGCTTCCAAGGTGACATGGATGACAGAGTGACTGTCAGAGTTATAGTTGTCCCTCTGACGAGGGGCAGTATTTTGGACAGGTGGTCCAAGGGGATACTGAGGGAGGCATGGCGCAGGACACTGATTAAGTTCAGTTGTCGATACAGTCTAAGAAGTTTGGATTTGGAGTTCATCTATGAGCTAGGTCCCATCAGACATCCAAATACATTCTAAGACAGGTATTGCTCATATCGGGAGATGCCCTTCTCCGCGAACTTGAGATATAGAGAGACATAGAAAGAAACATCAAAGCGGATCCGCTCACTGAGGCTATTCCTCGAACGCAATAGTTTCGCAAACAAGCTTTGTGAGACTGACTCGTAGAGGAGTTGGGTGTTCGGTATCACACGGGCTGTGAGTATGCGACATCGCAATAATTAGCCATGAGTGCAAGTGGGAGATTGTTGGATATAGTGCCCTCAGAGTCAATTATTGGATCACAGGCACGTGATTGCAATGATTGAGGGAGGACCTATGCCGGTAGGACAATCTTACTCGAGATGATAGTATGTTATCTAGTTTATCTTTATCGTCGTGTACTGCTTTAGGTGACCTTACAGGTCGCTATTACACATTGATAGAGCCCTTAGGATTCTTGCTTGACTACCAGCAGTATGAGGGCGATCATATACGTGGGAGCTGGGGTCTATAAGCATATCCTTAAATGGTCCCTAGTCGTGGGAGTTTCAAGACAGGGCATCGATTCTCCAGAGTAGACTAGTGTATACAGTCGAGACCCCGACGAGGGGCGGTGGCCGGTCTCACAAGCCACTGGTATCAGTTGGTTCACCTAAGATGTATACAGGTGCTCATTGGGTTATGAGTACACCGGACAGGACTCGCCGGGAACCTGCTAGTTGGGATTATACCAAACGTCAGATAGCAGTTCCCAGGTGACATGTGTACAGGTTAGTTCATCGACCTGAGATCATCATTTGTCTCGTGTGAGCTCCCACTGTGCTTTGATTACTACCCTACCACGCTCAAAGGAGACGTGCAAACAGGTTTTAGTTGGGTACAGTCCCGAGCCATATGGAGGCAGTGAGCGGACCTGCAGGGGTTCGTCTCTCCCGTTATTGGGGGTGAGGTCGCGCTGTGTCTAGGAGAGCCATTACACAAAGCCCTCGGCCGAGGCAGGAGATCTACTGGTAAGTATTCCAATAGTTTCTCAGGGTGTTCTGGGCTACATCCGACACGATTTGTACCGCTATTGGGGGTCTGATTTTTACCAACCCCCTAGGCCCGCCATGCGATACTCATAGACGAACGGACCGGACTGTACGGATATTGTCACTGACAGGCTCAGTAGGGTGTCAGGATGCGTTCGCTCATCGACGTCCCTTTTGGTCAATACCTGGTAGCCCGTCACGTATTGGCTAATACCTCTGACGTGCTAGTAGTTAAATCCACAGCCAAAGTATTGACGAGTCTTTAGAGTCCCCCACAGACCAGTTTCTCAAGTTTCGGGCGAAACGCTGTAGAGGCCGTATGGAGATATGGCAGGGTTCGATCAGATACGTGCGGTATTGCACGGATCGTGATTGGACGGATTTTACTAGCCGGCTTTGGCTTAAGACGGATCCTAGTATTAGACAGTGTAGTTTTGTCTCTTTGCATTTATGTTCAGTGGGAATACTAATGCGGGCATGTATATGCAGTAGCGGGGTTTTCCTGTAATTTATTACGGGATCATTTTTCTGAGGTTGCCAGTTTGCATTCTGTTCCGGCCGGTTTTCCTTTGTTCTTTCGCGGCCGGACTTTCTGATGGAGGGAGTTATTTGCAGTTGTGCAAATAACTTATTGTGGAGGGGTTTATTGTGATTGTGGCTTCCTTCATCATGAGATTCCATTTTAATCTCATCACTTGCATTTATTGAGATAGGATTGAGTTGGATGTTGAGTTGATTTTGTTATGACCATTTTTCTCATTATCTTTCTCTTCTCCTCTTGCATTATTCCATGGGATTTTTTCTCCACCATTCCTTGAGTGGCCGGCCACATTATTGGGAGGAGAGGGGGTGTGATTTTTAGAGAGAAAAATTATGATCACATTTCATTCTTCTTGCCACAAAATACTAGTTCACTCAAAGTTCATTTCCTTTGTTCTTTCCTCCACAATATCATGGCAACATAAACCCCAAAGAGACAACCTACTACACTATATCTACAGCAAATCTTGGACGCGTCGGCTAGCCAACTTCGCGCCCGAGTTGCCTCGGTCCAGAAGTGGGAGCCCGTAAAAGAAAACGGCTACGTGGTGCCCTTTCCGACGAGGAGGTGACGGACGGAGATTCCGCGGGAGATCGGAGTGGAGACGAAGACCGAAGGACACGGATCGCTTGGTATAACTCTCTACCCATCTTTTAGTTTGCTAGTAGCTAGGTTAATGGCCCGATCCGGATTGATAGTGCGCGGTGGTGCCGGTTTGCAAGTTTCGCAAAGTTTTTCGTTTCCTCATTTCCGGCGTCGGATGGACGGCCGGGGCGCCGCCGTGCACTTACAAGCTACACATATACCTATATAGTATTGTATCATTATTGACATGTATATACACATACCTTGCTATAGGTATATATACCCCTATGTGGTATTGTATCGTTATTGATATTGAGACATTGATTCTTGTGCTATTGCGCATATGAAATGCATTATACATACATACTTACATGTATACACACATACCTCACTATAGCTACATATACACCTTTATATGATGTTGCATTTGATTTCGGAGGAATTGGGAACCGCATGATATATTTAAAAGCTGGATTCATTTAAAAGAGCGGGTTTCCCTTAATATACTCATATTACTGTTTTACGTTGCATACATCAGATTTCATGGATTTACGCGTTGAGATATGGATTTCATGTGATTTATGGATTTGAGAACCGTGGGGTTATTTCAAGAAATTATGTATTGTTTTGAAAACCCGGTTTCTCTTGATATGATATTTCGATGCGTCTACCATGAGTTTTCTCGATTCTGAGACTTGTGTTAGATACCCGATTCGAGGAGCAGTAGGCACCGTCTGCGGGTACATGGTAGACCCGGTGAGATACCCCGGGAAAAGAAGACTCGTATAGAAAGGCGGTGAGCCCGACGGAGGGAGTACTACCTGCCGGTGATAGTATAGAACCCGACAGATATCCGGAGGATACCGTGTGGGAGTTATGACATGAGATATATTGAGGGCCGACCTAGGTATGCGGCGCCTGAGAGATGAGTATTTACGTGTCGATGCTGGACACAAGTATTTCATGATGTTTCGAGTGTCGATGTTGGAAACTCAGGTTCCATGAGATTTACAGATATGAGGGCCGATCAGAGTGACGACGCCTGAGATATTGGGATTTGGGGTGTCATTGATGGACACCAGGAATTTCCACGATAATGATTCGTTGATGATGTTATGTTTTATCTCTTACTCAGCATTTATTTGATATGCATTGCTTCATGTATTTGTAGTACCTGATGGAGTACCTTGATCATGATTGTTGCATATCCATATTACCATATTTATGCTATCAGATTGCATGTTATAGATTATTGATGTTCGTGCATACCTGCGATTATCGGTATGATGTTACTTACTATTCACGAGTTGGCAACTCACCCCCGTTGTGCCATAGTGTTTTGCAGGCTTGACTCTCAGAGTAGTCGCGGCAGGGCTTCTTATCATCTCTATCTTTGCGGATACCGCTACGGTTGACTGTGAGACCATTTGGTATAGGTGGGTTGCGGCTATCCGATTCTATTTATTGTACATCTTATTGTATCTAGTATTCTCCATCTACCATTTTCATGTATTGACTTACAGACGAGTTGTAAGGATCGATATTGTATTATTTTGTGACTCTGGGTGTCGTGCTCGTGTGAGCCGGCCTTTATTATGTAATTTTACCTCTTTATGCTGCTTTTCATTTATATTTCTTCACTACGGCGTCGTATATATACTTGTGGTGGTTGTTTCCGCCGTTGGGCGTGATTTGCTCCCGTTTGGGGATGCTTTATTTATATTCTATATTGTACCTGTTTCGGGGCTAGTTTTTACAAAGGAGGTGCTGCCGAAATTTTCAAGAAAGTAAACTTATGTTTAAAGATTTTTACTTGAGATTCCCAAATGTTTTGAACAATGTTTTCATCACTTATTCCTTTTGATGGTTTAGATTTCTGGGTTTTCGGTTTACTTAAATTGCGTACGCCTGTTGACGTCACGTGGTTTAAGTGCCGGTCACGTGGTTTAAGTGCCGGTCGTGACACCAACTTAAAACAATTCAAGATTTTTCCTTGGGGAATCTGGAGAAAAACAAAGTATCACAGGGGCTTACATATCACGCATATGAGCTACTGATCAAAACCCGACATCCAAATCAAAATTTAGGCTGACCAAATGTGCTACAATAATCGACCTGGGCAGTTGGAACTAGGAGTTAGGGCCTCGTGCTTTTGTGGTGATCTCCTTCTGGTCTAATTAGGTCAATGTAATTGTTTGTTTATTTAAAAGACCTCAAATTAATCCAGAATTCATTTGAATGCTAAAACTTCATCAAAATACTAGTTCTTGAAAACTTAACACATGTTAGAAACTTTAAACACATGTAAGACTTGATAAAATAGGAATTTTTACCTATATAAGGAGATGAACGAGAAGATTAAGCATGTAAGATGCCACTTGAACATTTGAAGGCTTCTACTTGGATCTTTAATGTTTTCAAGTTGAGGAGATGAAGACATGTAGTTTGTTTGGATTTTGATATTTGGAGTTGGGATTTTGGATGATGTGAGAGTTTGCCATGGAGTGGAGAAGAAATAAGAATGAGAGAATTATAGATGAGAGAATGAGAGTGTGTTTGGGAGTTTGACGAAAAAAGAGTGATAAAGAAAATGAGAAAAAGAGCAATGCAGGAGGCACGGATGTGCCATGCTCTCATGTCCCTCCTCTCTCATATAATTTAACCATGCACAAACTAAAAATGTGTAGCCATGCTCGAAATAAAATCCTAATTTCTCGTTAGAAAGGTAATGCAAAGGTTAACATTAATATATCATGGTCAAAATAATTAGTTTTATCGTGACAAAATTCATAAATGTCTTTATATAACCATATTATGATAACCCAATTCAATAATTAATATTATTTTAATAAAACATATTATATTATTATTTAAAATTCCAAAAATAATCTTTACCATTTTCTGAAATATTACGCTTCGGTCTATGGAAATTTTCTTCACCTAATTGGTTGAAAATTCTCATTGCGGCTGTAGGTGGGATATTTTAAGTCAAAGACCTTCCATCAAGTGAACGAGTGTTAAACAAAGGCTCTAATTAAAGCAGAATAGTATTAGTATATACAGATGTTGAAGCGAAATCAATTATGTACGCATCTCCACTGCTTAAAGTTTCTATCTTTGAAATATAAAGGATGGATGCTCCTCTTCTCTCTTTGACTCGGTCACTCTACGATCCTATCCTTATGAAAAGGTTAGTGAGCATTTGTGTTATCAATATCTATAATTCTATCTCTCTTTTTATTTTGCTTTAATTTTACAATTACTTAATTGTCATTGTGTGCATGAAGTTAATATTTGACACAATGCATCATCCTTACATAGCAACTGTTTCCACATCTCTGTCACATGTATTACGAAATGGCTCTATGGAAATTTATAAGTTAGCATAGTCATGCATTAGTTATCATTGCCGATCATTTGTTGTTATGCTCTTTTTCTTTTTTTTATCTTACATATTTATCTAACTCTGATTTCTTTTTGTGCTTCATGCATCTGGTCATATTTATAGTTTTTGACAGTGAATGATAAATATGTGAACAGAGGGTTCGAATCAATGGATTGTCAGAAATCAAGCATAGCGGAATTTCTGCTACATACTCAGTTTGATTTTCATAAATGGTTGACTCAAACAAGCTTCACGATGTTCGTATAGAAAATCTTAATAGGAAAAAAAATCAAATAGAGTCTATTTTAAAAGAGTAATTAATTTAAGAAAGGCTCAAGGAAACTGATGGAGGTCCTTTTCGGGTCTCCGTCAGATGTTGTCTTCTGTTGATCTCCTGGTGGATTTTGTTGATTATCTCTTATTGCGTATGGGTCTCAATGGGTTTTGGAGGAAGAAGTGGAATGAGGAGTTTGGTGCTGAGTACCTGCAAAGAAGTCCCGGGGTGGTTTGGTACCACCAAGAACCCTCCGACGATCAAGTTAGTGATGGGATCCGAGCAGGGTAACGGCTTAGAAGAGTAAAGAATGGCTTACTTGACCCCTCTGTGATGGGGGTTTATATAGCGGTGGTGGCATGCAGCAGCAGGCGCGAGAATCTCGCCGACAGTTACGCTTCCGACGTCACGCCTATGTAAAGAGCGGATCGCCCGTTAATGGGGATCGTGATGGCGTGGAACATGGGATGTTGCCGGCGGAGAATCTGCGCATGGCGAGATTTGCGGAGCGGCGGTTACGCCTGTGAGTGGTGGAGTTGGTCGGTCGGAGGGACCGAGGAAGACGGCCTCGGCTGGGGAGCTCAGAGGCGAGCACGAAGGCAGAGGAGTCTCGATCTTGCGGCAGCTCGGGGCGAGCTGAGAGGCCGAGGAGGCCAATTTGTAAGGGGTCTGAGGAGAGCCAGCTTGGGCTTGCAGGCCGGGTACGCGGGTGGCCTGGTCGGCCCCCTCTTCTGAGTTCTGGGATACGTCATCTACCACGTGTCCTAATCTTGGAGATAGCCAATATTGAGCATCATCATTAGCCCCCCACTCTTGTCCCGACCAGCTAGTGGGTCGGGTCAAGAGTGGACTGCCGGGCCGTCTTGGGTTAAGCTCCCTCCTAAGGTTTCGTCGGGGCGTGTCCCCGGGCTGTCAGCTATCTTTTCTGCCAGCTTATCGGGACGAGATCTCTGCATTTAGGGAAGGTGCGCCGGTTCGGGCGTCTTGCCACTGAAGTGACGGTCCACGTGTCGAGCGCCGGTTGGCCGACGCGACGTGTGCAGACCTGTGGACTGATGGGGCACAACCCAGTGTGGGTGTGACATGTGGAGCGATCGGTCGTCGAGTTGATTTCGATCACTTGCCGAGTGTGCCAAGCGCTGCTGAGAAGGAGGTATCTCCATGGCCCCGAAGTCGAGGGGGGATTACTCAGACTTGGATAGACCTGATGTCTTTTGTTGGGGCTTCGGATCCGCTGCATGTGATGGGCTCAGTGGCCTCGTTATGAGGGCTACAAACCCGCAGCGTCTGTTGGGCAGGAGGATGCCTGCTGGGGATGACCGAGTAGGGAAGCTGCTCAGTTGATCTTGGCGAGGGTCTTGACCCCTGGCGTTGCGAGTAGGGAAGCTACCGGCCAGGGATAGTCGAGTCTGGAAGTACTTTGATCCTTGTCTTTGTTGGGTTGGAAGCTACCCGTCGGGATGCGCCGAGTAGGAAGAGGCTCGGCGGCCTCGCGAAGAGGGCTTCAGATCTTCAGCGTTTGATGGGTAGGAGGACGCCCACTGGGGATGCGCCGAGCATGAAGGAACTCGGTGGCTTCGCGATGAGGGCTTCAGACCATCAGCGTCTGATGGGCAGGAGGATGCCCGCTGGGATGCGCCGAGTAGGAAGGAATTCGACGGCCTCACGATGAGGGCTTGAGATCCTCAGCATCTGATGGGCAGGAGGATGCCCGCTGAGGATGCGCCGAGCAGGAAGGAACTCGGCGGCCTAGCGATGAGGGCTTCAGACTATCAGCGTCTGTTGGGCAGGAGGATGCCCGCCGGGGATGCGCTGAGCAGGAAGGAACTCGACGGCCTCGTGATTGATGTGTAAAATTGTGTTTGTAGTTAACCGCAATCAGAACGGTGTCGCACGTAGCTAGACCGAGATGAGTACGGGTCGTCCTCTGAGAAACGTGGAACCTTTTACTTTTACTTTAGATGTGTTGAGAAAGAGAGGAGGGATAAAGAATTTTATAGAATGGTTTCTAGATCTACGTTAAACAAGAATGTAAAATATAGATCTAGATTATTTTAGAGATTTGGATAATATAATAAGAAGGTTTGTAGGGTTCGTTAGGATTTAGTAGTAATGGACGATTAATTAAAAGTTACCATTTTTATCCATTAATAGATTTAGAACTAGAACGATGGTGATGCGTGTAGATTAGGGTTTCTGGAGGGAAAAGGAATGCCACTCTTAACCCTTATCTCGACACGGAACTCAGTTCATATCTAGCCTTTACCGAAACAATTATTAATCTAATCTCTAATCGCGGTCGGAACTAGCAAAGAATTGCTAGCGCGCCCGATTAGAATGTTAATGATTCTTTTGATAAAGTTCCTAAAATAGGACTTAAAAAGGGTTTAGTTATTTTCATCGTCCATTAGCCTACCCTAATCCTACGAACCCTAACAAGCGGAGAATTACCCGCGCATGTTGGGAAAAGAAGATGAAAAGATAGAGAGGGAAAACATAATGTAAAATACAAAAGAATTAAATAAAACAACTACCTTTATTAATCAACTTGAACAATCTACACTTTGATTCCTTAGAAAATGATTACAAAGACTAGTTTGCTTCTCGATCTCTTCCAAGGAGGTAGACGAATAGTTGATGATCAGCCTGGATGCGTGAGCCGTCTTGGACTTCGTGATCTCTTCGGCTTGATCACTTTTCCAAGAGGCTCTCGGTGCCTTTTAATAATGCAAAGCCAGAATCTTATTGTTGAAAACTTGGTAAAATTCAGCAATGAATGATCTCCCAAAATCTTTCCTTCCAACTCCATAATATTGCGGCGGATCCACGGCCCAAGGGGGTGTTTGGCCGCGGATCCGCACTCAAAGGTGGGGATCTCTCGATCAAATTTCTTGGGCTTTATCTTTGGGACATATGGCAATCCTAGGCACCTTCATAATTCAGAAATCTTCTCTCGGTTGCTCCCAGACTTGGTCTCCAAGTTTTGCTTCTTAATTTGGCAAGTTTTCTTCAACAAATTGATTTGTTTGATAAATTCTGCATAACAACTTGGAAAATTCTGCACAACAACTCAAATAAGATTTAGTAGACCTAGTTCTACTAGGATTAAGTCAATGAATTTATTTGCATACATTTTTCTACCAAATACTAATTAAAATATATTAACACATGGAAAATGTCTTTACACATAAACCCTCATATGTATAATATGTCATAATAAAGTCTTTTTTTAATATGAAAATGGTAGGAAAAATGTAATACAAATGTGCAGTTTTATCAACTGAACAAATACCCTGAAACTTATCTTTGATCGTCCCGAGCAAACTAGTTTATTCAAGAGGAGAAAAAGAAAGGAGAAAACTAAGCACACTTTCGTAGGCAGACACGATTGCACTGAGCACGTGCAACAAGCCGTTAAACCTCTAGGTGTCCCTAGTAGGAGGAGTGTTGTCTCCTGAGGGTTTTCAGCGGATTACACCCACAAAATCCAATAATAAAAGAAAGATGGTGAAATTTACACATAAAGATAAGAACCATAAAAGAAAGGCCTTGAAAAGAAGAGTTTCCAACTATACTAGCTTTTCTGTTGTCATGAGCCCCCTCTTAATAGTCATGAAAAAATGTTAGAAATCACATCATCCCTCAATAAAACATCGTCTTTATTCTTCATTCCTACCTTTCATCCAAACATTGATCATATAACCCCACGTGTGTGAAATGGACATCCCTACACTCGGAGAATTCAATTCAAGCTATCATACTCTTGTCCATCTATCTTAGTACTTTTTAATTTAATGAATATTAAAGATTTGCTCACACATTTTCATGCGACGATTAATACTTCTTGAGGTACTAACCAACCGATTACTCATGTGCTTGCTAATTAGGTGATAATATTTTCCTCGTCTTGCACCACCTAAGGCTTAGCAGTGACTCCCAGACCAGTTGGCCTTAGGGCACTAGGTGAAGAGGCACCCTCGCTATAATTTTTTATTGCTGCCTTGGCGATAACAAAACCAGTGTTCATTTTTTTCTTTTCACCATTTTTATATTTTCTTCATTTTTTTCCTTTATACTTTGGCTTTTAGACAAGAGAATTTCAAGGTATCTTCTACTATCCCGAGTTTCAAGACGTATGTAAGTGCATATAGTAGGGTATCAACATTCAAATGTTTGGCTTCCAGAATAGGGATTATTTTTCAGACTTATTTTTATCCTCAGATTAGTGACTTCCTTCATCTTACTAACCCTTGGGACAACAGCTCATAACTACTTATTACTAGTTCGTGTAAGAAAACTTCTAAGTTTCTCGGTTTTCTTAAACTATTCCATTCTTTTGGATGTAATTTTTCACTTTCTACTCTTTTGTTATAAAAAAAATTTATTTATTTATTTTAAAATGTTGTGCTTATGCAAAATATGATGCGAATTGATGTGTAAATAAGCGCAAACCTCCCCCAAACCTGTTTACAGCAGTGTCCTCACTGATGTCATCCGTTAAGCTCAAAAACCTGTAGACTTGGGAGGAAATTATTAATGGGGGCAAGAATATATGAAAGTGAAAATCCTTCCCCAAACTTATTTTAGGCTCACAATTTTGTAAAAATCATTTTTCTTTCAAGAGCCAAAATATACCCCCCCAAACTTGAGTTAAACAATTTTAATCTTTTAAAATCACAAGAGGGGATCAAGGTTATTGGTCAATGCCAAGCTTTGCAAAGAACGAAAGTCAACACCAACCATTCAAAAATTTTATCGATGAAGTACCAAGGTTGGTGGAAGAACATGTCACCTTTCGACGTGAAGAAGTGGGGAGGTGATAAGAGGTGTGATAGAAAAGGATTGCGTCTCAATTTGGAGAGACGACACAGTGATAGTGATGATGGATTACTCGCATTATCATGATTGTCCAAAAGAAGGGGTGGAGGTCCAATTTCTTCATCTTGGAGTTGATTCATCTCAACACCCGTGTCTTGTAAAAATGCGAGTTCATCAGCGAAAATTTTCTCAAAGCTTTCATCGATACCCCGAAAAATAATGTCATCAGAAAAAATAGGGTGATCGTCAGACTCTATAAAAAGTTCCTTATTAGCGTTAGATGTTGACCCGGACAACTCGGTGGAAGAGTCCGTGTCAAGCAACAACATATGAAAAGAGTCAGAATTTTGAGGTTGATCATATTCGCTGCTGTCGACATCCATTAATTCGACAGAACACACATGAGCATAGGGTTCGGAGGGTTCACTTCCCAACTTGTAATTGTTAAGCTCAATTGACTTCTTTCCAAAGGATAGGGTCATAGAGCTGTTTCTACAATTGATTACTGTGTTGGAAGTGGCCAAAAAGGGCCGACCGAGTATCACCGGGATTTGATTGCGTGGGTTTGCCACAGGTTGTGTATCAATAACGATAAAGTCCACAGGAAATATGAATTCCCCGACTTTAATTAACACATCCTCTAGCTCACCCCGAGATTTGGTGATAGATCGATCGGCCATCTGAAGAGTGCAATGCGCAGGTTTTAACTCTCCAATCCTTAATTGCTCATAAACAGAATACGGAAGCAAGTTAACACTAGCACCTAGATCGAGTAGAGCACGATTGATATTTTTATCCCCAATGGAAATAGAAATTGTAGGACTTCCGGGGTCCTTTCGTTTCTTGGGTAGTTGTTGTGTAAAAGCTGTGCTTACATTACTCGCAAGGAAAACTTTTTTAGGTACTTGAACTTTTCCCTTCCTAGTGCACAAGTCCTTTAGGATTTTCGCATATGACGGAACTTGTTGAAAAGCATCTAGGAGAGGAATGTTTATGTTAACTTGCTTAAAAATTTCCACAATCTTTTCCATTTGTGGACTTGGTCTGTTGCCCCTTAACCTGTTTGGATAAGGTGCTTTATCAATAAGGGTTTGGTCCAACATTGGAGAGGATTGTGGGGACGGATTCGATCTCAAAGCTGGAGTGGGAATCGACTTAGATAGATTTGGCGAAATGGGCGAAGGGTTCGAGCCTTGAGGAAAACGGAGAATAGACTCGGGTGAAGGTAGGAGACTAGACGAATTAGCGGAAGAAGAAGAAGAAGCCGGGGTATCAAATGTGTCACTAATATCAAACTGCTCACCCACTCGGTTATTCAGCTCTCTCCCCGATCTCAACGTAGTAACGGCATTCACATTATGATTTTGTGAATGGCCAGGATTCGGTAGGGGTTGAGATGGGAGTTTCCCTTTCTCTCTCGCACTCATTGCGGCGTTTAACTGTGCGATTTGGTTTTCTAATGATTTAATACTCTCACCATGGGATGCGGAGTTTTTCGTTATGGTATCAATAGAAGACCTCATCTCAGCCGAAATTTGCATGGATTGTTTCATGAACATATCCAAAGTTTGTGCAAGTGAGTTGTCAGTACCGGCCACTTGTGATTTAGAAGTGTTGGCCGGATTTTGGAAATTCTGTGACTGAAAGGGTGGCTGATTCTGTGGTTGTGGTTGCTGTGGAGGAGGTCTTTGATAATTGCTTTGTTGGTTTTGGTTCCAAGTAAAGTTAGGATGATTCCTCCATCCTTAATTGTACGTGGAAGAATAAGGGTCGTTTCTAGGTTGCTGCTGAAAAGCAACATTAGCTTGAAACGATGTATTCATAGGACATTCTTCCGTTAAGTGTGAAGGATCCGAACAGCAACCACAGACGGTCTTAGGAAGCGTGACCTGATTTAGGGAGAATGATGAAAATTTGTTCTCAATAGCGTCGAGTTTCTTCTGTATCGCTGCCATTTCGGCTTTTACTGCGATAGAAATATCGAGCTGGTGAATACCTCCCTTAGTTGTAGGTGGTCTTACGCTTTCCCACTGCAACGTGTGTTCAGCGAGAACTTCCAGATATTTCCATGCTTCACCATCATCTTTAGACATGAAATTGCATTGACACATTGTTTCAAGCATCTGTTTTGTCGCTGGATTAATGCCCTCATATATAATCCGACATAAATCCCATCTTTGTATTCCGTGATGGGGGCATTGGACAAGCAGATCTTTAAAACGTTCAAAGCACTTCCAAAATGGTTCATTGGAAAGCTGGGTGAACTGGTTGATCTCGCTCCTAATGTGGGCAGTCTTATGGTTTGGGTAAAACTTCTTAAGAAATGCTATGACAAATTCATCCCAATTAGTGATAGAGTGTACGGCAGTATTGTAAAGTCATTTTTCTGCCAAGTCGCACAGTGTGAATGGGAGAAGACGTAAGCGCATAACATCTAAAGTCAATTGTGAAGTACCCATCATTGCGCATACGTTTTCAAATTTGGTGATGAAAACGTACGCGTCTTCTGACTCAAGCCCCTGAAATTTGGGCAGCAGATTGATGTAGTGGGGTTTAATTTCGAAATTATCCCCGTTAGGTGGTGGAAGAGATAGACAAGTAGGAAGAGGACCACGGATAGGATAGCATCTCTCTTGGAGAGAGATGCGCGGTGGATTCTGCTCACCTGTAGGCGGTGGCAGTGTGGTGTTATAATTAGATGGAGTGCCGTCCATCACGGTCGATGTGGTGTGTGGTGGGGGAAAAGAAGATGAAGAAGTACCGACTTCGGCGTCGATAGCAGGAACGCGGACAAGACGGGCACTAGGATCCCGTGTCCAGCTGAGCATACACTAAGCGGGTTTAGTGCAAGTGGCAGCGTGTGTGTGATTTTAAAATTGGTTTATTTTGAAAAAGTGGGACTCAAGACAAATCACCCTAAGATGCACAAGCAACCCTAGAACTAAGGTCACCTAGGTCCAGTCTCTAGACCGCTCCTAGACTTCCAAAGGACAAGTCGCAGGATCAATCCTCTACCGCCTCCGTACTACCCTTGTAGCCAGGTAAGTGCCAGGTAAGTAGGAAGGAACCACGTCGTGGGCCTAATTAAAAACCACTATCCTTAGTCACACTTTCCTAGGCACTACAAAAGTAATGCGGATAAACGATAGATTACCCACGACCTTCCTCTGTCCTTATTGAGCGCGACAGTCCTTAGAGTCCGGTCTAGATATTTTTTAAATTAATGAAGGGTTGATCTATATGCTCGGTTTGTGATTTGTGGGGCTTAGGAAGGGTGATGAAATCCCCACCTAATCTTGATTTGGTCTTTGCCCCTTAAAGTCCGTATTAAATATGCAAAACAAAACCAATCACAAAACTTTTGCAAAAAGATTTTTTTTAAGCAGCGCAATTTTGCAAAGAATCCTGGAGAAGATAGATTTTATTGGATTTGAGAGGAGAGAGAAGGAGTTAAGAAAGATACCAGAGAGTTCTGTAGCCCTAACTCTTCTATCCTGCCGCGATTCCGCCGCACAAAGTGCCTTTATGCCGCGGTTCCGCCGCGGGGCAGAGGGATCACTTGATGAAAATTTTTGTATAGCCTTCTATGCTCCTCTGGATCTCTAAAAATGGCTCTGTTCCATGTTCCCCTTAATTCTGTGTCTCCAGATCTCCTTGCAAAAATTCACGCACAAATCGTTAAATATGCAATTTGCAGTTTTGTGTTAATAATGATATGACTCGTCTAAGAATTCAACACAAATAGTTAAAATAAAAAATTACGCATGTATCCCCGGCAACGGCGCCATTTGATTGATGTGTAAAATTGTGTTTGTAGTTAACCACAATCAGAACGGTGTCGCACGTAGCTAGACCGAGATAAGTACAGGTCGTCCTCTGGGAAACGTGGAACCTTTTACTTTTACTTTAGATGTGTTGAGAAAGAGAGGAGGGATAAAGAATTTTATAGAATGGTTTCTAGATCTACGTTAAACAAGAATGTAAAATATAGATCTAGATTATTTTAGAGATTTGGATAATATAATAAGAAGGCTTGTAGGGTTCGTTAGGATTTAGTAGTCATTGACGATTAATTAAAAGTTACCCTTTTTATCCATTAATAGATTTAGAACTAGAACGACGGTGATGCGTGTAGATTAAGGTTTCTGGAGGGAAAAGGAATCCCACTCTTAACCCTTATTTCGACACGGAACTCCGTTCATATCTAGCCTTTACCCAAACAATCATTAATCTAATCTCTAATCGCGGTCGGAACTAGCAAAGAATTGCTAGCACGCCCGATTAGGATGTTAATGATTCTTTTGATAAAGTTCCTAAACTTTATAGGACTTAAAAAGGGTTTAGTTATTTTCATCGTCCATTAGCCTACCCTAATCCTACGAACCCTAACAAGCGGAGAATTACTCGCGCATGTTGGGAAAAGAAGATGAAAAGATAGAGAGGGAAAACATAATGTAAAATACAAAAGAATTAAATAAAACAACTACCTTTATTAATCAACTTGAACAATCTACACTTTGATTCCTTAGAAAATGATTACAAAGACTAGTTTGCTTCTCGATCTCTTCCAAGGAGGTAGACGAACAGTTGATGATCAGCCTGGATGCGTGAGCCGTCTTGGACTTCGTGATCTCTTCGGCTTGATCACTTTTCCAAGAGGCTCTCGGTGCCTTTTTATAGTGCAAAGCCAGAATCTTATTATTGAAAACTTGGTAAAATTCAGCAATGAATGATCTCCCAAAATCTTTCCTTCCAACTCCATAATATTACGGCGGATCCGCGGCCCAAGGGGGTGTTTGGCCGCGGATCCGCGCTCAAAGGTGGGGATCTCTCGATCAAATTTCTTGGGCTTTATCTTTGGGACATATGGCAATCCTAGGCACCTTCATAATTCAGAAATCTTCTCTCGGTTGCTCCCAGACTTGGTCTCCAAGTTTTGCTTCTTAATTTGGCAAGTTTTCTTCAACAAATTGATTTGTTTGATAAATTCTGCATAACAACTTGGAAAATTCTGCACAACAACTCAAATAAGATTTAGTAGACCTAGTTCTACTAGGATTAGGTCAATGAATTTATTTGCATACATTTTTCTACCAAATACTAATTAAAATATATTAACACATGGAAAATGGTGTCTTTACACATAAACCCTCATATGTATAATATATCATAATAAAGTCTTTTTTTAATATGAAAATGGTAGGAAAAATGTAATACAAATGTGCAGTTTTATCAACTGAACACCTCGCGATGAGGGCTTCAGACCATCAGCGTCTGATTGGCAGGAGGATGCCCGCTAAGGATATGCTGAGCAGGAAGGAACTCGGCGGCCTCGCGATGAGGGCTTCAGACCATCAGCATCTGTTGGGCAGGAGGATACCCGCTGGGGATGCACCGAGCAGGAAGGAACTCGACGGCATCGCGATGAGGACTTCAGACCATCAGCATCTGATGGGCAGAAGGATACCCGCTGGGGATGCGCCGAGCAGGAAGGAACTCGGCGGCCTCACATTGAGGACTTGAGATCCTCAGCATCTGATGGGCAGGAGGATGCCCGCTAGGGATGCGCCGAGCAGAAGGAACTTGGCGGCCTCGTGGTGAGGGCTTGAGATCCTCAGCGTCTGATGGGCAGGAGGATGCCCGCTGGGGATGCGCCGAGCAGAAGGAACTCGGTGGCCTCGCGGTGAGGGCTAGAGATTCTCAGCGTCTGGTGGGCAAGAGGATGTCCGCTGGGGATGCACCAAGCAGAAGGAACTCGACGGCCTCGCAATGAGGGCTTCAGACCATCAGCGTCGAAGGGGACGTGGGAGGCCTGCTAAGGATGGCCGAGCAGGGTAGCTGCTCGGTGCCTCTTTCCGAGGGCTTTGACCTTTAGCGCTGGAAAGGCCGTGAGAGGTCTGCTAAGGATGGCCGGGCAGTGAAGCTGCGCAGTTGCCTCTTGGGGAGGGCTTTGATCTTTGGCGTTGTGGGTAGGCAACTACCAGCATGGGATGACCGAGTAGGGTAGCCGCTCGGATGCCTCTTGCGAGGGATTCGATCCCTGGCGTCATAGGCAGGGAGCTACCAGCCGGAGATGACCGAGCAGGGTAGCTGCTCGGTTGCCTCTTACAAGGGCTTTTGATCCTTCAGGACGGGGACCGAGCAGGGTTGCTGCCCAGTGCCTCTTGGCGAGGACTTTGATCCCTGTCGGTTGTGGTAGGAAGCTACCACACGGGGATAGCCGAGCAAGGACCCGACTGCCTCTGGGAGGACTTTAGTTCTTAGCGCGGGAAGAGCTATAGGGCTGTAAGAAGCCTACCAAGGACCCTTGGCCGGGCAGGGTTACTGCCCGGTGCCTCTTGGCGAGGGCTTTTGTCCTGAAGGATAGCCGAGCGAGGGATCCTCGGGCTCGACTGCCTCTGGGAGGGCTTTCTGATCCCTGGCGTTGCAGTAGGGAAGCTACCCGCCAGGGATAGCCGAGCGAGGGATCCTCGGGCTCGACTGCCTCTGGGAGGACTTTCTGATCCCTAGCATTGATGTAGGGAAGCTATCCGCCAGGGATAGCCGAGCGAGGGATCCTCGGGCTCGACTGCCTCTGAGAGGACTTTCTGATCCCTGGCGTTGCGGTAGGGAAGCTACCTGCCAAGGATAGCTGAGCGAGGGATCCTCGGGCTCGACTGCCTCTGGGAGGACTTTCTGATCCCTGGCATTGCGGTAGGAAAGCTGTAAGTCGACGTTAGATACCCCACATAATGCGGGGAGGCGGAATAGGTAAAACAATCATTTTATTTAAACTAACATCGACTAACTTTACGGATCTTTGCTAAACCCAAACTAACAACAACATAGAAGTGATTAGCTACTATGAAAGAAGATTATATCTAATGAATCAAGTCCTTCTTGTTCTCATAAACCACCTCCTCGTCGGCCTCCTCGTTGTGATAGAAGATCTACCCGAGAGCTACATCTCCAAGCTTAACCTCTCACTTAAGGTAATTAGGTTGCTAAGATTGCTAATCAAAGTAACCTAGAGGATATAGAATAGGATTAGGGATCTATTAGTCTTGCTAACCCTTAGATCTCAACACATGAGAGATTAGGGTTAGGGTTGAAGAGAGAGAGAGCTTGAGGAGAGAGAATGTAAAAATGAGAATGAAATGAAAATTAACTCATTTGTGTATATATCATGAAGCATAAAATATCTTGCAAAAAATATCTTTGCACAAATATCTTCATACTTCATTTAATACAAATGAATCATCTAATGAGTCATTAAAACCATTAATGCTTCATTAACTCATTTGATGAATCATCTCCATGAGTCACAAATCCATTTAATGCAAATAACACCTAACCTCTCCACCTCATTAACCTTTTAGAAGCTTCTCGACAAATTACGAGAATGCCCCTCTCATCCGTGAAAACACGGAAATACTGAGACTGTATAAATCCAATAATCCATAACTAGAATCTGGCTTAAATTAAAGCTTGCTAGTATAAACTGTCCGAACATCGTACGTGTGTAAAAACACGTATGTGTCCGAACCCTGTCGTAAAACCATACGACCTCTATATCGTTTCGCCCGAAACAGGGAAACTCTCTGTATGGGACTCTAAAGACTCGACACTACGCTGGCAGTGGGTTTAACCACAGACCGCAAGCGGCACTAGCTGTACGTAACAGTCCCCAGGTAGATGTCGATAAGAAGGCCGATGAGGAAACCCATCTGAACTCCTACTGAACCTGATGTGACAATCTCCATACAGTCCGGTCTGTTCGTCTAAGACTATCGCATATCGGGCCTAGGGGGCGGCAAGCGTCAGTCCCTAAAAGCGGTATAAGTCATGTCGGAGCGAAGCCCATTACACCTTGAGAAGCTACTGGAAATCCTACCAGTAAATCTCGTTTGCCCTGGCCAGGGACTTTGCGTAATGGCTCTCCAGACACAGCGCGATATCAACTCCCAATACTGGGAGAGACGAATCCTATCTAACCGCCACTGCCTCCAAGTGCTTCGGGACTGCACCCAACTGCTACCTGTTTGCACGACTCCTTTGAGCCGTGGTAGGGTAGCAATCTAAGAACAATGGGAACACACTCGAGACGAAGCAGCAGTGTCAAGTCTGCGGAATATGCTGTACTCATGTCACCTGGAAACTGTTAACTGACGACGGGTATAATACCAACCAACAGTTCCCTGCGAGTGCTGTCCGGTGTACCCGTAACCTAACGAGCACATGTATACTATCTCCAGTACAACGTACTGATGAATGTGGGACAGACCATCTCCCCAACTGGGATGAGAAGCGTACACACTAGTCTACTCCGGAGTATCGATGCCCTGTCTCGATAATCCTACGACTAGGGACCTGAAAAAGGATGTGCTTGTAGACTACCCAGCCCCCACTAGTGTGACTGCCATCACAACGCTGGTAGTCAAGCAAGATCCTAAGGGTTCTATCAATATGTATTCTCGATATGCTAACATATACACATATTAAGATAGAAAAAAACCAAGTAGCACACTACCATGTTTAGCAAGACTGTTAATATAACTGTGAATATCCTAAGCTTCCATTAAGTAATATACAAGCTAGTATGATACAATAATGGCCCCTAGGACATATACACTAACAATCTCCCACTTGCACTAGGGCCATGTACTGGCGTATCGACGACCTATCATCTCGAGTAGCCTCTCGAACTGAATCTGAGGTAAGGCCTTAGTGAATGGATCTGCAGTGTTCTCCTCTGTAGCAACTTTCCGGACCTCGATCTCCTGGCGATCTATGATCTCCCTGATCAGGTGATATCGCCTTAAGATGTGTCTGGACTTTTGATGGGACCTGGGTTCCTTCGCTAAAACTATAGCTCCGTTGTTGTCGCAATACAGCGGTATTGGATCAACAATGGTAGGAACCACCTGAAGTTCTGTTAGGAACTTCTTCATCCAGACTGCTTTTTTGCGGTATCGCAAGCAGCGATATACTTTGCTTCCATCGTCGAGTCAGCAACGATGTCTTGTTTAGAACTCTTCCAGCACACCGCCCCTCTATTGAGGGTAAAAACATAACCTGACATGGACTTGGAGTAATCATTGTCATTCTGGAAGCTGGAGTCAGCAAAAGCCTTGATCTGGAGGTCTTTTCCGCCGTAAACCAAGAACATATCCTTAGTCCTTCTCAGGTACTTGAGAATGTTCTTTACTGCTATCCAGTGCTTCTCCCCTGGGTCTGACTGATACCTGCTTACCACGCTCAGTGCGTAAGCTACATCTGGTCTGGTGCACAACATCGCATACATTACAGAAACTACCGCAGAAGCGTAGGGTATAACTGACGTGCGATCCCTTTCCAAATCAGTCTTGGGAGACATCTCTTTGGATAGGATGATTCCGTGACAAGCTGGTAAATTACCGCGCTTAGAATCTTCAATACTGAATCTTTTCAGTATAGTGTTGATATACCTAGACTGCGAAAGTCTCAACATTCTCTTAGATCTATCACGATAGATCTGGATCCCCAGAATGTAAGAGGCATCACCCAGGTCTTTCATGGAGAACCTGTGTGACAAGAATCCTTTGACAGATTGTAGCATAGGAATGTCATTTCTTATCAATAGAATGTCATCCACGTACAAGACGAGGAATACGACAGTTCGTGCTACAATTTTACTATATATACATGGTTCATCTGGATTTTTGATAAAGTCATATTCTTTGACCGTTTCATCAAAACAAATGTTCCAACTCCGCGATGCCTGCTTTAGTCCATAAATGGACTTAAGCAACTTGCATACTTTCCTGCTGCTCCCATTCTGATTGAAACCTTCTGGCTGATCCATATAGACGCACTCTTCTAAATTACCATTTAGAAAAGCCGTCTTTACGTCCATCTGCCGGATATCATAATCATGGAAGACGGCAATAGCAAGAAGGACCCGAATGGATTTGAGTATAGCCACTGGAGAAAAAGTTTCGTCATAGTCCAAACCAGGTCTTTAACGAAAACCCTTTGCAACAAGTCTAGCCTTATAGGTTTCCACATGTCTACCTACACCAATCTTTTTCTTGAAAATCCATTTGCATCATATAGGTTTTACCCCATCTGGAGCAAAGTCCAAAGTCCATACTTTGTTGGTGTACATGGACTCCATCTCAGTCCGCATTGCATCCAGCCATCTTACCGAGTCGCCGCTCTGGATGGCCTGCTGGAAGCTAGTAGGCTCATCATTATTAATGACGCAATCCTCTCTATCCCCATCTATGAGAAAACCGTAGTATCTCTCAGGCGGATGAGACGGCCTACTACTCCTGTGGAGGGGTGCGGGAATGTCCTGTTTTTCTTGAACTACTGGTTCTACCAAACTTTCAGTAGTAGTTTGTGGTTCTAGAATTTCTTCCAGTTCTATTGCGCTCCCACTTGTTTCATTTTCTAAAAACTGCTGTTCTAGAAAATGGGCATTACGAGAAACAAAAACCTTTTGTTCCTCTGCGTAATAGAAGAAATACCCCTTAGAGTTCTTTGGATATCCCACAAACTTACACTGTACTGATCGTGTCTCGAGTTTGTCCGCATGCTGCTTTTTAACAAAAGCTGGACATCCCCATATCTTCAGATACTGAAGATAGGGTTTCTTCCCACTCCACATCTGATATGGCGTGGTAGGCACAGTCTTGGTAGGAGCCCTGTTCAAAAGATATGCTGCTAATTCTAGCACATAACCCCAGAAAGATCGCGGTAACTCATCATGGAACGTACCATATCCAATAAGGTTCGGTTCCGTCTCTCCGATACACCGTTATGCTGTGGAGTGTATGGAGGAGTAAGCTGAGAGAGAATTCCGTTCTCTTTTAGGTTACCTAGGAACTTGGCACTTAAGTATTCACCACCTCGATCAGATCTCAGTGTCTTGATACTTTTTCCTGTTTTGGTTTTCTACTTCATTATTATATTCTTGGAATTTCTCAAAGGCCTCGGATTTATGTTTCATTAAGAAAATGAATCCATACCTAGAGTAATCGTCCGTAAAAGTAATGAAATATGAAAAACCACCTCTTGCATGTGTAGATATTGGACTACATACATCGATGTGTATGAGTCCTAAGAGCTCGCTCGCTCTTACTCCATGTCCAGTGAATGGAGTCTTTGTCATCTTTCCTTTGAGACATGATTGACAAGTTGCATAAGATTGATATTCGAACGGATCCAAATATCCTTCTCTGTGTAACTTAGTTAACCTTGTCTCATTGATGTGACCCAGTCTACAATGCCATAAGAAAACCTGATTTATATCTGGAGACTTTCTTTTTAGTGTGTTCTGGATATTGAAAACCTGAGCTTGATTTAATACATATATACCGTCATCTAATGTACCAGACCCAATCAGAACTTGATTTAGGTGGATGTTTACTACATCGCTTACGAATGTAAAATAATATCCCTCTCTCAAAAGTGAGGACACCGATATGATATTATAAGTCAAACTAGGTACATACAAACAGTTACGTAGAATCAATATCTGCCCACTTGTCAAACCTAGGCGATATTCTCCTACGGATTCAGCGTCCACGCTCATTCCGTTCGCAACTCTGAGAGACAAATCGCCTACCCTAATAACTCTACGGTTTCTCAAAGCATGTAATGAATTACAGATGTGAGATCCTGCTCCGGTATTTAGTACCCAGGAAGTAGAGTTAATTGACAAACAGTTCTCAATACAAACACACCCGAGGCCAAAGCCACAACATGCTTCGAATCCTGGTTCTTGGCAATCCAAACTTTGCAATCTTTCTTCCAATAGCCTTTCCTACAACAGTAGAAGCACTCGTCCTTTGCCACTACTGGCACCGCAACCTTTGCCTTTCCCTTAACTCCTACCTTACCAACATCACCTCTTGGTTTGGTAGCGGCCTTCTTCTTCCTTCCTATGGCCCTTGCCTTGGACCTGGAAGAGGAAGCACTGCGAACAAACATAGTGGGTGTTTCCCTTGCTTTCTGCAAGGTGCCCTCTGCACTCCTCAACATGTTAAGGAGTTCTGGAAGTTCAACTTCTTTTCCTTGAATGTTGAAATTCAGAATAAACTGGGCGTAGGTGGAAGGAAGGGACTAAAGAATCAAGTCTGTATACAGCTCGTTCTCTAAATTCGTCCCGAGGTCCGCGAGCTCTTTTATATAGCCAATCATCTTAAGGACATGTTCTCCTACAGATGATCCGACGGCCAGTCTCGACTGAAACAAGTTCTTCGAGGTCTCATATCTAGCTATACGAGATTGCTCTCCATAAAGTTCCTTAGTGTGGAGAAATATGGATTCAAGATCCATATTCTCGTGCCTCCTTGATGTTCATTATTCATAGAGGCAAGCACGATGCATTTGGCCTTCGTGCAATCTAACTCCTAGGTCTTGTGGATTTCCTTATCCGCAATACTGGATTTTGGACCAGGAACAGCAGGTGCCTTAGTGGTAAGGACATACCCCAATTTTTCATAAGTCAAAGCCATCTTAACATTCCGGAACCTATCTTTATAGTTTGGCCCTTTCAAAATATTTTTATCTAATAGTAACTTAAGGCATGTCATATTCTTGGTCGCTGCAATGAGAGAGAGGGAACACTTTAGCATGATGCTCTTGCATGTTTAGAGTGGTTTTTAGTTTATCTAAACTGGATGGCTCCCACTGTTTCTCGAATCCCTCCTCAAACCAAAAAGGAAGAACTAGTCAGGACTATTCTCACCGTACAATACTTGCTTAACCGTTCAGCCAGGATGGTGTTGGTACTTCGAGGGAGCTTTTACGACGCTTTCGCGAAGTTCCTTAATTAAATAACTTCTTTTCTCTGGGGGCGTAGCCCCGCTGACACCTTTCTCGACACCTACTTGGATTATAGCATTGATCGTTAAGTGACGAATCTCCTGATGAGTAGCGGATACTCACAGTAGGATCGGGATCCAAATATCATCGTGTGATAAAGCTAAAGGAATCCTACCAAAATTATCACACTCCAAATGGTATGCTACTCTTAGCAAATTTCAGTTTCTTTAGAAATTCCCGATATAAATTTCTGCCTTACGCTCTTATGACCTTGGCGTTGGTCAAAATGTCATAAGTCATATGTCAAGTTCTACCCATCATTATCTTGTTAATTTGAACCCATCCGTACATACCCCTGACGTCGGCCAAATGATAATACGACTGTCCCAAACTAACTCATCTATCTATGCAACAAATGAATACCCAACAGCTACCAAACACTATGCCTTGACGTTGATCAAAATACATAGCTTGAATATTACTAAATATCCAAATGAAATGACGGAGGGCTACGAATGGTTTTGGCGAAACCGTGAACGTAGCGAACTTGATATGATCGAAGGAACCTGATAGCTTTTAAAAGGAGTGGCTTAAACTCCGCAATTTAAAAAATATCTTCTGTTTTAAAATAACCGAGTGGTTTCTTTTAAACTGTTCCAACGATTCAACTTTGGTTTATTTTCTTTGCATTAATATAATGTGTCCCATCAATTAACCTATCATTGCAGAAAACAACGAAAATACAACGTCCTCTTATGCCATCCGCATTCGCCACTGGGTCCCGTCATTCACCCGTTAGGTTACTTAACTAACGACAGAGCGGGGGCTCGGCTAGCCCGGGTGTAAAACATAAGTGACGCCTAATAGCTATCATATATAGATATTATACATTCGTCAGACGCCATAATAGGCATTCCAAATCACAGATGAACATACTGGATTTTCTACGAATCCGCATTCCTTTTGAGCCTGCAAAGAAAGACGGATTACGCAGTCGCGATGAATAGCCAAAACCCCACCCTAGACCCCTACGGGTACGGAAAACTATCCGCCAAGTACCCGAAGTAAAGTGGTCTCCCTCAACAACGTGAGTAGGCCACTAAACACTTCAAAGTACCCGGTAGTTTGTGCACCCCATCTTGGGTCTATCCTAAGAGCAGAAAACAGTAAATGAAATAATACAACGGTGGCTACAACCTCAGCCCGGAAATGCCCCGCAAAAGAATATTACAACAAATTACAAATTAAATTTGAATGAAAGAAACACTCGTCTCACATCCCCGGCTATCCGTTCACGACAATCCAACAAGTCCACAAACACAAACCAGTAAAAACCATTACAGAAATGTGCAACCCCCTGCTAACCGACATACTAGCAGTTAGGGGAGGTTTACGAACATATTAAACACATCATAGATATAATCAAGTTAACCAAATATCTTAGAATTTCGATCAAGCAAACACAAATGATTCTACTCCAAACAATTCTCTGTGCACCTGAAACCTGAGCAGAAACAAAACATCCCAGAAAATACAAAATCAACACAGAAGAGTTACTGGGCAAATTTGGGTTAACTCGGCTTCAACTCGGCCGCGGATCCGCGGCGGATCGCTTGGATCGGCCGCGGTTCCGTGGTGGTTTGGCCGAGTTACGATCCCAAATTTCTCCAGTAGCCTTATAATTCCCTGCTTATATTTTTAAGGGTCCCTGAAAAATTTTTAGACCCCGTTTTAAAATCGGCAGAAACATGGTGAAAAATTCGTATTTTTGGGTTCGTTTTGCGATCGAATTTCTAACGACTTTGGTAACAAGTTAGTTATGGTTTAGCGAGGCTGTGATACTGTTAGTTATATGTATGCCCTAGAGGCCATTACTGCACACAGGATGTATATTGTAGTGGATGTTGGGACATATATAGGTATGACTTTCTTGCTTAACATGATAGTATGCTATCTGGTTGCTCTTTATCTTAACATGTATACTTGCAGTCTCTCTATTACATGTTGATAAAGCCCTTAGAATGTGTACTCGACTTCCAAGACTGTGATGTAGATCATACTAGTGGGGCCTGGGTAGTCCATGAGTACATCCTTCAATGTTCCTAGTCATGGGAATATCGAGACGGGGCATCGATATTCCAGAGTAGACTAGCGTATATCTTCTCGACCCATGTGATGGGCGATAGATGATCCCATATCCATTGGTGTTTGACATCAGAGATGGTATGCGGGTGCTCAGTGGAGACTGGGTACACTGAACGGACTCGCCAAGAACTCCCAGATGGTATTATACATCACGTCAGATGGCAGTTCTCTGGTGACACTGGTACAGCTTAGTTTGTTGACCCGAGATCGTCATAGAATCTTGTGTGTCTCCCACTGTGCTTTGATTTCCACCCTACCACGGCTCTACTGAGTCGTGCAAACAGGTGGTTTTTGGGTACAGCTCCGATTCACATAGAAGCAATGAGCGATAGGAGGGGATTCGTCTCTCCCGGTATTGGGGGTTGATGTTGCGCTATGATCGACTGGCCATAACTGGAAATCCCTGGCCAGGGTTGCAGTGATTTACTGGTAAGAGTTATCAGTAGTTTCACGCTTGTTATGGACCTTATATCGGCATGACTTATCGAGCTACTAGGGTCTGACGTTTACCACCCTTAGGCGAGATATACGACATATCAGACGAACAGACCGGACTGTACGGTAAGTGTTACTGGTTGGATTCACAGGAGTGTGAGCGGGCTTGCTCATTGATCTTCTGATCGCTCAATACCCGGGTGGCCGTTACGTTTAGCAGACCGCTAGCGGCTTGTGGGTGTTTGATATGATCATCACCTACTGCCGGCGTATTGACGAGTCTTTAGAGTCCAACACAGAGGTTTCCTAGCTCAAGCGAAATGAAATAGGAGCGCATATGAGATATGTGCGGGACCGAGAATAATACCAGTATGTGATAATGTATTCTATTCTCGCGATATGTATCATTGGACGGTTATATAAGATATAGCCGGGTTACCGAATCAAGTGTTGATTCGATACATTAATACACTAGATATTAGTCGGTTATATGCAATATGACCGGATCGTTAAATCAAGTGTTGATTTAATGATTTAATGTATAATTATATATTTGATATATTGCTTTACATTAACTAGTATTGGTTCACTTAAGATTGATTTTCTCACTTGAATGTGCACATTATTTATATGTGATATATGCAAGTGTACATGTTTGTATCATGCTTGATGATACATACAAGTTGTGTGTATGAGACTTAAACCAAATTGACGTTAAATTAGGGTTTACTAATTTCCTAACAAATAAAAGAAGAAATAAGACTTTGGTCAAAGTTATCAAGCTTCATGAAGCTTGAAGAAACTTTGAGAAAGTCAATTTCTTTTGTCATTTCCTTAGGATGCTAGTTAACCCAACCTTTAACCCGATACTTTGGTTAATTCTCTACACAAGTTAAGCATGGGGGATTAACTCAACCATGGTACTATAATTAAAAGGATAAGTTTCATTCTTTATTCATTATTCTTATCATCTTTCTTTCTTCTTCTTCTTCAAGAAGAAGCAAAGCTTACTACCTCTAATGGTGCCATGAGATTTAGAGTGAGAAATCCAATTCTAAAGTGAACCACTTTCTATTTCTTCATTCTCTACCACTTGCCATGTAGTAGAGTGTGTTATATTCACAAGTTTCATGACCTAGTGAAGATGGAGCTTGTGTTTGAGTCGCCTCGACGTAGATCATCTTCGGCATCGAAGTCAACGACCTAGCCGGATCATTTCTCCGATGAAACCAACGCTAGAGTCCAGGATTCCGATGATCGCAGCGAAGGGATGTCATCACGGAGCTTTGGAAGTGGAGGACCGGATCTACAAAGGTTGTAGTCTCTTTCACTTGTAGTTAAAGTTGTTAACTTGCATAGTTTCGCCTTACCTCTAGTTAACGATCTAGCATTATGGTTCTTTGGCACATGGAAAATTTGATTTTGGCATGGTTGATCAGTTGTAGAACCTCTTGAATGTGCCTAGGAACCCTACAGTGGTATCAGAGCTATTAGGCATTGGATGTCGACCTATGGGGGGTTCTCACTGTGTGACAGTGTGGCGAAGCATAGGCACTTACCCCCAGGGTGTCCCGAGACCGGAAGGTGTTCCGGCGGGTTGTAGTCCTCGCGAGGGGGCATGCTTAAAAAGTAGCTGCTGAGGGACCCGTTGGTACCACGGCGACCCCATTGGATGGGGTTGCTGCCTGACCTACAGTGGTATCAGAGCCTGGCTAGAGCTTTAGGCGATGTGTAGACGATGTTAGAAACCCGATCGAACCCCGAAACCCTAAATTATACCCTTCTCTGTACAATTTTCAAAACTGTGGATTTTTCCTAATTGAAAATTCTCAGAAAATAGAGCAGGAAATTCTAAGAACAACTGAGGAAAACGACAACCTACCTCTACAGTACCGCCGCGGAACAGCGGTCTTACCCTACTTGTTGCGGCGGTTCCGCGGCCGTATGTGATGATTGGGTGCTCCATTTTCTTCAGTTACCTCCGTAGCAGTTTCCTCTGTTCTCTGGGAATTTTTAATCTGTGCTCAACAGTTGAGTATTCTGGGTTGTTTTGGGGACTCGATGTTTCGATCGGATTGTTTAACTTTGTCTATGTGTTTTTCCGGGTATTTTAGAACATGTTAAAAAGTTCGACCGGATATAAATAACCAACTTTTTCCCCTGATGGGAAATTTTCAAGTGTTGGATTTTTTCGTAGTTTAAGAACGTTCTAAGTAGTGCAAGTAACGTGATGGACCCTCTAGAAGACAACAAACCTTAACTCGATTATGTGACCGTCTTGAACTGCCCTTTGAACTTTAGGGTTTGGGACAGTACGGCATGCCACATGTGAGGCGTTGGCTTGACCCTTCTACGGATGGACCGTTGGTACCGTGACATGAAATGAATGTTTTTAAACTTATTTCATGTGTTAAACTGTTCCAGGAAAACTTGGGTGTTTGATTGTTCGATCGGAAAGTTTAACATTTTCTATTTATCTGGAATGTGATACAATAATTGGAATCCACAAATAGTTATGAGATAACTGATTTGAATGTTATAAATCTAGCAGTTTATTCTCACTTGATCGATTGCCACGGGATTTTGATGTGATCAAAAGTCCGTCGCAATCATGTTACGTACGCGGATACTCGCCGGGTAAACTTAATAGACAGCTACACCCCATAGCCCCGATCAAGTGACTGTAGGAGAACCCCGTCGCCGAAAGCATCCGTTCGGGTGCTCGCGGTAGCGGTGTTCCGCCTTAGTGCACTTCGTCGAGGGCGTCGGGGGTGCGGCCGTCTACTAAAGTTTGCGACGAGCATTCGTTCAGGATGTCGGGAATCTTGTTGAATTGCCCGACTTGATATTGAAAACAGTTTTCGATTTTGAGACTAAAATGCGGGGTTTATAATTGTTAGGCATGCGATGTCTAAGGAATTCATTTGGTTAGGCATGCGATGTCTAAGGAGATTGCGGATTCCGACTGTTGTAATTTTACACTTTCTTTTCTGCGACCGTAAGTGTAATATATGATATCGCCGGTTTCGTTGCTATATGTCAACGACAATTGGGATGGGCATATTTACTTACGTTGATGATATGTGATGTTATGTGTTGCTGGATATGTTATATTGGATCGTCGTGTTCGAATAGCCGGGGGGTTTTTATGTGAGATGAGTGTTTTTCTTTTTCATTCATGCAAAAACTTGTATGTAATATTCTTTTATTGGGGCGCTTCCAGGTTCCGGAAGATGTCACCGTTGATGTATATTATTTACTTTTCCGCATTAGGATAGACCCAAGGAGGGGAGCACAAGTAACCGGGTTCTAGGGTCCAGTGGGAGACCATCTCGAGGAGTCGAGTCCGGGTCTCCTAACCCTAGAATTGGTAGGGTTGCTTGCCGCTCTCGTAGGGGTCTAGGGATGTAGGATTGGCTATTCATCACGACCGTGGAATCCGTGTTTTATTCAGGCTCAAAATAAAACACGGACATCCTAGTATATCCAATATTTCATATGATATTTTCTGCTGCGTTATCTGTGATGTGATCATGTGATATGTTCAGATAGATATTGTATATAGTATATATGATGTATTATATAGACGTTGCTTATGTTTTACACCCGCGCTAGCCTTGCCTCGCTCTAGCGTTAGTTACCTAACCTAACGGTGCAGACGGGACTTCGAGGCGAATGCGGATGGCAAAAGCGTACGTTATATTTATCTGTGATGCTTAGGTGGATTCAAATGATGGGACATTCATTAATAAGATTAATGAAAGAAAATAAACCTAAACGATGTTGTGGAATCGAATTTCTTAAAAACAGGTAGCTACAGTTCTTGCTTTGCATCGCGGTGTTCCTTGTAGAACATCCTGCACCTTATTCGATGAGGAAAGGGTCGACGATCCCTTCACCGGGAGTGACCCCTTTAGCAATAACTGGCAGATGCTACAACTCTCGGTTTGTCTTTTGATTGCTTCTTTAGTTTTTGTTTTGCACAGCGGTATATATGATATATTCTGCACCTTATTCGATGAGGAAAGGGCCGACGATCCCTTCACCGGGAGTGACCCCTTTAGCAAAACTAGAAAAGCCTCAAAAACACTCCATTTAAAAACCATTTGATTCCGCAACGAGATCAAGTTCAAAGCGTTAAAGGTTTTCTCAAAAACCATCCGCAACCCTCCATCATTTTAGGAAGTAGAGTACTTAGTATTCGTGTTGTGTTTGTTGACCATAGTCAAGGTACAGTGTACGGTAGCTAAGTGATGTCTTCCTACACCGCATATGATGCGATTAGTTAGGACAGTCGCGTGACTTTGTTGACCTTAGTTAAGGGTCATGCGGGTAGGTCTAATTAATCATGAAATGACGGGTAGAACTTGACTAGTACTTATGATTTGTTGACCATAGTTAAGGTCATAAGTGCTAGGGATAAAAACCTTTATTGGGAGTTTCAAGTGTTGAAATTTGCAATGAGATTGCATACCTTCTATATGATAGTTGGATCCCGATACCCACTGCGAGTAATTGTTACTCCTGGGAGAGTTTTGCACTTTACAATTAGCCGATCAAGTAGGTGTCTAGAAAGGTGTCAACGGGGTTACGCCCCTGGGAAAATGAGGTTTACTTTAATTAGGTCCGTGCGAAAGCACGGGGAACCTCCCTCAAAGTACCGACACTGGCCTGGCTGAAAGATTGGCGAACTTGTAGAGTGTAATTAATCCCGGCTAGTCTTTCCTTTTAGGGTTTGAAGGAAGATTTGATAAGAACAGTGGGAGCCATCCTGATTAGATAAAATAAATAACCAATCTAATCTTGCAAGAGCGCACGCAGAGTGTTTTCTTCTCTCTCTCTCTCTCCAGGTAGCGACCATATCACACCTTAATCAAGATAATAATACGGATGTATTGACCGAACCCGCTTGTTATACTGAGCTGGGGAACGTTGGTCCCGCTCCAACTTATAATTGTTATAAGACCGAGCAGGAATTAGGGGAATACCAGATTTCCCGTGCCGCCCAAACGAAGAAAGTGCATGAGATGCATCTCCTTCGGGTGTGTTCATTATAAAGAACTGTTTCTTGGTGTCCTCTACATCCTAGGTATTAGATACCGGATCAGGATCCCGCAAATATAATCCGTTATATGGGCTACAGAAAGGTAGAGAACTGAGAACGGGTGATAAGTTTCATGAGACAGAAAACGGTGCAAATGTTGCAGCCAAGTCTGTTGGTCACTATCACCCTGTATTACAAATACATTGATTCTGAACAAATGTTATTAGATACCGAACCTGACATACAAAATCATATCAGTCTCTTTATTAGTAAAGAAATGATAAAATTTTGTATTGTTGGATAATGTTTTGAACATTTCCTATTTCAAAAGTTGATCGGTTCAGGCACGTTATCTAAAAGCATTGACGTTCTAAATAAAACTATAGTTCCTAGTATACAGAACACACACAAGAGGAAGAGTTCAGAAATGAACGAATCCTTCTTGAGGTATTGTAGACTAGGTCATATCAATGCGACCCGACTGGCTAAAGTTACATTTAGATGCATATTTAAATCAGTTTGAATTTACATCTTGTGAAACTTGCCAGTCATGTCACAAAGATTAGATGACCAAAGCTCTGTTTATTGGAAACAAAGAAAGAGTTAGTAAACTCTTGGGACTGATACATGATGATGTATGTAAGGTCCCTTGTCTGCACATGCCAGGACCGGTTCTTTGTACTTCATTAATTCTCTGATAATCTCTCAAGATTCAGCCATATGTTCCTGTTGAAACATAAGTCCGAAGCTTTTGAGATATTCACAGAATATAAGTTAGAAGTAGAGAACCAAAATACGGGTATAAGTATTATGTCCTATGATAAGATCAGGGAGGAGAATACTTGTGCATGGAATTCCTGGACTATTCTAAAGGAGAATGAGATTTTCTCTCAGCATTACTCCTTCGTATACACCATAGCACAACGGTATATCGGGGCAGAGCAATAGCACCCTATGAGATATGGTGTGCTTTATGATAAGTATTACTGAGTTACCTGTTTCTTTTAGGGGGTTGTGCACTTGAGAAGTTGCATACCTATTGAATTGGATTCGAATCAAATCAGTGCCTACCACTCCATATGAGATATGGTATGGAAAGAGCCTATCTCTTAAGTAAGTTAAGATTTGGGATTGTCCGGCCTATGTCAAAAGCAAAATCCGGACAAGATCGAGGCAAGGTCAGTTCTGCAGAACTGGAAAGGTTCCAGCTATACAAAACTGCAGATGATGATTTGACAGAACCAAAGGATTCAATAGTCCCCGACGAACCTCAGCCTCTCCGCCGATCTGGTTGGGTTCCTCATCCGCCTGAGAGATACTTCGGTTTCTCGATGACAGTGGGAGCGAGGAATGCATCATAAGATGATGACCCAACTAGTTTCGAGCAGGCCATCGAGAGTAGGGACTCTGTAAGAATGGCTGGATGCTTAGCGATCTGAGATGGAATCCATGTACACCAACAAAGTATGGACTTTGGTTGCTATATCTGATGGGTTAAATCCCCATCAGGAGTAAGTAAATCTTGAGAAGATTACTTGGTGTAGATGGAAAAGTTGAGACTTTCAAAGCTAGACTTGTTAAAGGTTTTCATCATTGACCAGGCGTGGATAATGATGAAACCTTTTCCAGGGACTATTCTTAAGTCCATCCAGATCCTACTTGCCATTGCTACATACCATGACTACGATATCTGGTGGTTGGATGCCATGACTACTTTTCTAAAATGATTTAGAAGAGAACGTCTATAAGAACACAGCCAGAGGGCTTCGTAAACAGTAGGAGCAGCGGAAACGTGTGCAAGTTGCTTTACAGATTAAAGCAGGCATAGCGGAGTTGGAACGTCTGTTTTGATGTGGTAGTCAAAGTGTTTGACTTCATCAAAATGGTAGATGAACCTTGTGTAAGTCGATGTGCAACACCCCACGACTTGCGGGGAGGCGGAAATATGAAAAACGATCTTGTTCTTTGCTTAAACATCGACTAACCGCATGAATCGAAGCTAAAAGATAACTAACATCAAACATAGAAGTTCTAAACTACTATGTGAAGTGATTATACCTCAAGAACCGTGTCTTTCGGGTCTTCATCGCTGTCCTCCACTCCTCGTAGGCTCCTTGGAACATCGGCAACTCAACGACCTCCTCGAATCAAAGACGATCCACCCGAAAGTTCCTACGCCAAGCATAATCTCAAACTTGAGATAACTAGTTTGCTCAAATCGCTAATCTAAGCTAACTAGGTGATATAGAGTAAGGTTATGGATGTATTAGTCTAGCTAACCCTTGTACTCAACACATGAGAGGGGAGGATTAGGGTTTGAAGAGAGAGAGCTTGAGGAGAGAGAAGATGAACATGATAAATAAATGAGAAAATGAGCTATCATAATATATATCAAGCATTATTGTTTTTCAAGAAAAGAAAAGAAAATAATTTACAACCATGCTTGATAAATATCTTATGGTGATTCATCTCCATGAGTCATTAAGCAATTATGAAGCATTAATGACATGGATGAATCATCCATATGACTCACTAATCTCATTCAATGTATATGCCACCTAAACCTCCTTAGTCACCATCTTCTAGAAGCTTCTCGCGCAATTACGAGAACGCCCCTCCTATCTGTTAAAACACGGAAAAACTTTAGACTGTATAAATCCAATAACCCGATACTAGAATCTGGCTTAAACCAAAGCCGGCTAGTAAAAACTGTCCGAAAAGTCGTACGTGCGTAAACACACGTACGCATCCGAACCCTTGTCGTAAAACCATACGACCTCTATATCGTTTCGCCTAGAGCAGGGAAACTCTCTGTGTGGGACTCTAAAGACTCGACACTACGCTGGCAGTGGGTTTAACCACAGACCGCAAGCGGCACTAGCTGTACGTAACGGTCCCCAGGTAGATGTCGATAAGAAGGCCGATGAGGAAAACCATCCGAACTCCTACTGAGCCTGATGTTACAATCTTCGTACAGTCCGGTCTGTTCGTTTAAGACTATCGCATATCAAGCCTAGGGGGCGGCAAGCGTCAGTCCCCAAATAGCTGTATAAGTCATGTCGGAGCGAAGCCCATTACTCCCTGAGAAGCTACTGGAACCTATCAGTATATCTCGCTTGCCCTGACCAGGGACTTTGCGTAATGGCTCTCTGACACAGTTCGATATCAACTCCCAATACCGGGAGAGACAAATCCTATCTAACCGCCACTGCCTCCAAGTGCTCGGGACTGCACCCAACTGCTACCTGTTTGCACGACTCCTTTGAGCCGTGGTAGGGTAACAATCTAAGAACAGTGGGACACACTCGAGGCGAAGTAGCAGTGTCAAGTCTGCGGACTATGCTGTACTCATGTCACCTGGGAATTGGTAACTGACGATGGGTATAATACCAAACAATCAGTTCCCCGGCGAGTCCTGTCCGATGTACCCGTAACCTAACGGGCACCTGCATACTATCTCTAGTACGACGTACTAATGGCTGTGGGACAGACCATTTCCCCAACTGGGATGAGAAGCGTACACACTTAGTCTACTCCGGAATATCGATGCCCTATCTCAATAATCCAACGACTAGGGACCTGTATAGGATGTTGCTTACAGACTACCCAGCCCCCACTAGTGTGACTGCCATCACGACGTTGGTAATCAAGCAAAGATCCTATGGGCTTTACTAATATGTATAAGTGACACGTTACAAGAAACATATGCACATATTAAAGTAGACACAAACCAAGTAGCATACTACCATTTTTAGCAAGACTGTATACATATAACTGTGAATATCCCAAGCTTCCATTAAGTAATATACAATCTAGTATGATACAATAATGGCCCCTAGGGCATATACACTAACAATCTCCCACTTGCACTAGGGTCATGATGTAAGTCGATGTTCAACACCCCAATACTTATGGGGAGGCGGAAATATGAATAACAATCTTGTTCTATGATTAAACATCGAATAACCGTATGAATCGTTTGCTAAACAAGTTTTAACAAAATCTATAGAGTTCTAAACTACTATGTTAAGAGATTATACCAAACGGTTCTAGTCCTTCGTCTTAATGTTATCTACGGCCTCTTTGGATCTCCACGTCCTCTTCGGCTTTCTTCCGTGATAGACGATCCACCCGAGAACCCTAATCCAAGCTATAACCTCTAAACTTGAGGTTACTTAGTTTCTCTAGTTGCTAAATAGAGAAGCTAAGGTGATGTAGAGATAGGTTATGGACTAATTAGTCTTTCCTAATCCTTGTTCTCAACTCATGAGGGGTAGGATTAGGCTTTGGTGAAGGAGAGAGAGCTTGAAAAGAGAGAGTGAGAAGATGATAATGAAAATAATAATGAAAATGAAAAAGCTTCTCACTAGATATATGAAACATAATGAATTAAAAAGAAATGAATAATATGAGATTATTCATCATGTTTCATTAATGCAAGTGGGTGATTCATTATGTGAGTCATTAAGCATTTAATAATGCATTAATGACATGATAAATCACTCACAATGAGTCACTAATTCATTAAATGAAAATGCCACCTCTCCCTCCATGTCACATCCTTCTAGAAGCTTCTCGGAAAATTACGAGAACGCCCCTCTCATCCGTGAAAACACGGAAAAACTTTAGACTGTATAAATCCAATAACCTGATACTAGAATCTGGCTTAAACCAAAGCCGGCTAGTAAAAACTATCCGAATGTCGTACGTGCGTTCAAACACGTATGCGTCCGAACCTTTGTCGTAAAACCATACGACCTCTATATCTTTTCGCCTGGGTTTGGGAAATCTCTGTGTGGGACTTTAAAGACTCAACTACTACGCTGGCAGTGGGTTTAACCACAGACCGCAAGCGGCACTAGCTGTACGTAACGGTCCCCAGGTAGTTGTCGATAAGAAAGCTGATGAGGTAACCCATCTGAAATCCTACTGAGCCTGTCTATGACAATATCCGCGCAGTCCGGTCTGTTCGTCTAAGAGTATCGCATGTATGGTCTAGGGAGGTGGTGGACGTCAGACCCCTAATAACCGTACAAGTCGTGTCGGTATGGTTCAAGACCACCCGAGAATCTATTGATCATTCCATCAGTAATTCTCAATCAGCCCTGGCCAGGGACTTATGGTAATGACCAACCGACTACAGTGCGATATCAACTCCCTATAACGGGAGAGACGAATCCCTAACAGTCGCTCACTGCCTCCACGTGGCTCGGGACTGTGCCCAACTGAAACCTATTTGCACGACTCCTTTGAGCCGTGGTAGGGTAATAATCAAAGCACAGTGGGAACTCACACGAGACAAATGATGACCTTAAGTCAACGGACTATCTGCACACATGTCACCTGAGAACTGCTATCTGACGTTAGGTATAATATCATCCAGTCAGTTCTCGACGAGTCCTGTCCGGTGTACTCACACCCAGTGAGCATCTGCATACAATCTTAGGTGAACACCACCAATGGTTGCGGGACCAATCCATCGCCCCTCGTCAGGGTCTAGATATGTATACACTAGTCTACTCCGGAGTATCGATGCCCAATCTCGATACTCCTGCGACCAGGGACATCTAAAGGTGTGCCTATTGACTATCCAGCTCCCACTAGTATGACTGCCATCACAACGCCGGTAGTCAGACAAACACCCTATGGGCTTTATCAACATATATATATAAATACCAAGTAAAATATATCATACGTTAAGACAAAGTCAAATCAAATAGTGTACTATCATATCAAGCAAGACTGTCATGTACATACATATCCCAAGCATCCTATACAATGTAGGCCTCTAGGGCATATATATCCAACAATCTCCCACTTGCACTAAGGCCTATAATTGCTGCAATGAGTACCCACTGTCTCTACCAGATCCAGTTGCTGGCGTACCGCATGCCCAACATCTCAAATAACCTCTCAAACTGTACTTGAGGAATGGCCTTGGTGAATGGATCTGCCGTGTTGTTTTTTGTGTCCACTCTCCGTATCTCGATCTCCCGACGATCCACGATCTCCCTGATCAAGTGGAACCGCCTTAAGATATGCCTGGATTTCTGATGGGAACTTGGTTCCTTCGCTAAAGCTACAGTGCTATTGTTATCACAATACAAAGGTATTGGATTGGCAATGGACGGAACCACCTGAAGTTCAGAAATGAACTTCCTCATCCAGACAGCCTCTTTTGCGGCTTCACTAGCAGCTATATACTCAGCCTCCATAGTTGAGTCTGCGACGGTATCTTGTTTGGATGAGGAAGTTCATTTCTGAATGAGGAAAAGAACTTTGGATTTACAATCAGCTATATACTCTTCCAACATACCGCCCCTCCATTGAGGGTAAACACAAAACCCGAAATGGATTTAGAATCATCCTTGTCACTTTGGAAGCCGGAGTCGGTAAAAGCCTCTACCTGGAGGTCCCCATTACCGTAAATCAAGAACATCTCCTTAGTCCTTCTTAGGTACTTGAGAATGTTCTTCACCGCTCTCCAATGTTTCTCACCTGGGTCAAACTGATACCTGCTTACCACACTAAGTGCGTAAGCTACACCCGGTCTGGTACATAACATCGCATACATTATTGATCCTATCGCCGAAGCGTAGGGTATAATGCCCATGCGAGCCCTCTCTTCATCAGTCTTTGGAGACATCTCTTTGGAAAGGGTGATTCCGTGACAAGCGGGCATATTTCCGCGCTTGGAATCTTCCATACTAAATCTCTTTAGTATAGTGTTTATATACCTGGACTGTGAAAGTCCCAATGTTCTATTAGATCTATCACGATAGATCTTAATGCCCAGAATGTATGATGCATCTCCCAAGTCTTTCATGGAGAATTTTTGTGATAAGAAGAGCTTTACTGATTGTAGTATAGGGATATCATCCCTATCAGTAGTATGTCGTCGACGTATAAAACGAGAAAGACTACTGCTTCTTCTACAATCTTCCTATAAATACATGGTTCATCTACATTTTTGATAAAGTCAAATTCCTTGACTGTTTCATCAAAGCAGATGTTCCAACTCCGCGATACTTGCTTTAACCCATAAATGGATTTAAGCAATTTGCACACTCTTCCGCTGCTCCCACTGTCTAAGAAACCTTCTGGTTGATCCATGTAAACATTCTCTTTTAGATGTCCATTTAGAAAAGCTGTTTTTACATCCATTTGCCAGATTTCATAGTCATGGAAGGCAGCAATGGCAAGCATGATCCGAATGGATTTAAGCATAGCTACTGGTGAAAAAGTTTCATCATAGTCCAATCCTGGTCTTTGACGAAAACCTTTTGCTACTAGTCTAGCTTTGTAGGTTTCCACTTGTCCAAATGTACCAATCTTCTTTTTGAAGATCCATTTGCACCCAACTAGTTTTACCCCAGGAGGAGCAACTTCTAAAGTCCATACTTTATTGGTGTACATGGATTCCATTTCGGATCTCATTGCATCCAGCCACTTCACTGAGTCGCCACTCGTGACAGCCTGCTGAAAACTAGTAGGCTCATCATCATCGATGATGCAATCCTCTCGATCCCCATCAAGAAGAAAACCATAGTATCTTTCAGGAGGATGAGAAAGCCTACTAGATCTGCGGAGTGGCGTTGGTTCGTCATGTTCTATTGAAATCTGAGATTCTTCTAAGTCTTCGGTTGCAGTTTGAGGTTCTGGAATTTCTTCCAGTTCTACCGTGCTCCCACTAATTTCTTTTGCAAGAAATTCGCTTTCTAAGAAAACAATGTGACGAGCGACAAACACCTTTTGTTCTTCAGTGTGGTAGACCATGTACCCCCTTGAATGCTTGGGGTATACTACAAACTTGCATAAAACCGATCGTGCTTCGAGCTTGTCCGGATTATGCTTTTTAACATATACCGGACACCCCCATATCTTGATATACTTGAGATATGGTCTCTTCCCACACCACATTTCATATGGAGTGGTGGGTACAGACTTAGTTGGAACTCTATTCAATAGGAATGCGGCTGATTCTAGAGCAAATCCCCAGAAGGAAAGTGGCAACTCAGCACTACTCATCATTGAACGCACCATATCTAATAGCGTGCGATTCCTCCTTTCTGATACACCATTATGCTGAGGTGTATAAGGCGGAGTAAGCTGAGAGAGAATTCCATTCTCTTTTAAGTATTCAAGGAAACTGGTACTTAAGTATTCTCCACCTCGATCAGATCGAAGTGTCTTGATACTTTTACCAGTCTGTTTCTCTACTTCATTCTTATACTCCTTAAACTTCTCAAAGGCCTCGGATTTATGTTTCATTAAGAATATATGTCCATACCTAGAGAAGTCATCAGTAAAAGTTATGAAGTAGGAGTGACCGCTTCGTGCATGCGTAGACATCGGACCACATACATCACTGTGTACTAGTCCCAAGAGTTCAGTGGCTCTTTCTCCGTGTCCGGTGAACGGAGATTTGGTCATTTTTCCTTTGATACATGATTGACAGGTTGCATATGATAAATATTCAAACGGTTCTAGATATCCATCTTTATGTAACTTAGTCAACCTTGTTTCATTTATATGACCAAGTCTACAATGCCATAGGAAGGCTTGATTCGAATCTGGAGCCTTTCTTTTACGTGTGTTTTGAATATTAAAAATTTGAGGTTGATTAAGTATGTATATGCCGTTTTCCAGTGTGCCAAACCCAATCAGTTCTTGATTTAGGAGAATGTTCATGACATTTCTTTCAAGCACAAAATTATATCCTTTATTAGACAACAAAGATACTGATAATATTACACAACATACTGGGAATACAAAAACAGCTGTACATTACCAAAATGTGTCCACTATTCAACCCTAGGTGATATTCTCCTATTGCAACTGCATCTACAAGCATTCCATTGCCCATCCGGAGAGTCATATCACCTGCCCCCAGTACTCTACTATTTCTCAGATCCTGCAATGAATTACAGATGTGAGAACCAGAACCGGTATCAAGTACCCATGAAGTAGAGTTTACTGAAAGACAATTTTCGATTACGAACACACCTGAAGCAGAAGCAACAGCTTGCTTCAGGTCCTTGGCTTTAAAGGCCATACAGTCCTTCTTCCAGTGCCCTTGCTTGTGACAATAGAAGCACTCGTTCTTTTCTGCCTTCACCCTTTCTGCCTTGTTCGTTCCCTGCACCTTCTTGACCCCACCCTTCGGTTTGGTGGCTTTCATCTTCTTCTTCCCTTTAGCTTTCGCTTTAGATTTAGAAGAAGATGATTGGCCAACATACAGAACGGGGGTCTTCTCCTTTTTCAAGGAGGTCTCTGCTACCCTCAACATATTGAGGAGTTTTGGAAGATCTGCTTCCATTTGGTGCATGTTGAAGTTCAGCACGAACTGAGAGAAGGTGTGGGGAAGGGACTGCAAAATCAAGTAGATATACAAATCATTCTCTAGCACGCATCCCAGGTTTGCGAGTTCCTCAATGAGGATGATCATTTTGAGGACGTGCTCTCCAACAGGCGATCCTGGAGCTAGCCTCATCTGGAAGAGTTTCCTTGAGGTTTCGTACCTCGCGATACGGGAGTGTTCACCATACAATTCCTAGCAATGGAGGAATATGGATATAATATCCATACTCTCGTGCTGTTTCTGGAGTTCATTGTTCATGGACGCCAGCATGATACACTTAGCTCGCTCACAGTCTAGATCCCAGGTTTTACGAACTTCCTTGTCCGCAACTGAGGAATCTGGTCCTGGGATAAGGGGAGGAACAGCGGTGGTAACATATGCAACTTTGTCATAAGTCAGCGCAATATTGACGTTCCTTAGCCAATCTTTATAGTTCTGCCCGGTCAGTATATTCTTTTCAAGTAATAGTTTTAGTCCAGTCATGGTAGCTACCAGAGAGAAAGAAAAGAAAACACTCAACATATGCTCTTGCAAGTTTAGATTGGTTATTATTTTATCTAAACAGGATGGCTCCCACTGTTTCCTCAAATCCTTCTTCAAAACCTAAAAGAAGAACTAGTCAGGATTTAATCACACGTTACAATTCTTGCTTAACCTTTCAGCCAGGCTGGTGTTGGTACTTCGAGGAAGGTTTTCCAACGCTTTCGCGAAGTTCCTTAATTAAAGAACCTCTTTTCCCTTGAGGCGTAGCCCCTCTAGCACCTTTCTAGGCACCTACTTGGTTTATAGCATTGATTGTTAAGTGAGAGAAATTCCCGAAAGTAATCCTACTCATCAGTGGGATCGGGATCCAACTATCATTAAATGATGCCCTAGATGGAAGCCACTCTAGTCACCACACTCTAGAAGGTAAGCTAAATCTGCAAGTTTCCTTTATGTTTGAAACTCCTGATGTGATTTTTACCCCAAGCTCTTATAGACCTTGATGTAGGCCAACAAGTCATAAGACGCAAGTCAAGTTCTACCCGTCGTTGTCCTGATTAATTTAAATACATCGTACAAGCCCTTGATGTAGGCCAACAAGGTGTACGTCTGTATTAAACTAATGCATCTATCTATTCAACAAATAGGCACACACTGCTACCATACACTATACCTTGACGTAGGCCAACAAGCATAGCATGAATACAATGTGCTGTCTATCTGAAACAACGGAGGGTTACGGCTGGTTTTTTTGGCAAAAAACCGTTAACGTAGTGAACTTGATTTGATCGAAGGAACTAAGATAGCTTTTATTAAAAGGAGTGGTTTAAGCTCCGCATTTAAAATTTGCTTTTTCAAGAAAACCGAGTGGTTTTTAGAAATTGTTCCAACGATTCAGTTTAGGTTTTATTTTCTTTGCATTAATAATAATGCGTCCCATCATTAACCTATCATTACAGATAACAACGAAAATACAACGTCCTCTTATGCCATCAGCATTCGCCACGGGGTCCCGTCATCACCCGTTAGGTTACTTAACTAACGACAGAGCGGGGGCTGGGCTAGCGCGGGTGTAAAACATAAGCGACGTCTAAATAGCTATCATATATAGATATTGTACATTCGTCAGACGCAATAATAGGCATTCCAGATCACAGATAAACAATATTGGATTTGCAAGCAATCCGCATTTCGTTTGAGCCTGCAATGAAAGACGGATTACACAGTTGTGATGAATAGCCATTTTCCCACCCCAGACCCCTACGGGTACGACAAACTACCCGCCAAGTACCAGAAGTGAAGCGGTCTGCCCCAACACTTCAAAATACCCGGTAGTTTGTGCACCCCACCTTGGGTCTATCCTAAGAGCAAAAACAGTAAAAAGAAATAATACAACGGTGGCTACAACCGCAACCTGGATGTGCCCCGTAAAATAATATTACAACTTATTACATTTACATCAACTGAATTAATACAAAAACCCATCACAAAACCCGGCCAAACACCACAACAGTCCAATACAGTTTATATACACAAACAGTTATATATAACATCACAGATATGTGCAACCCCCTGCCAACCGACATACTAGCAGTTAGGGGGGTTTACGAACACATAAACCATTTCACAGATATAATCAAACAAGCAAATACCGTATAATTTCGATCGATTAAACACATTTAATTTTGCTCCAATACTTCTCTGTAAATCTGAAACCTGAGCAAAAATAAAAATTACCAGAAAACACCAAATATCACAGAGAAACAACATAAGAAACTTGGGATGATGAATCGTCCAAAGCACGGCGGAATCGCGGCGGATCGGTAGGATCGGCCGCGGTTCCGCGGTGCTATGGCCGATTCATGAGCCCAATTTTCTTGGGTGTTCTAATACATTCATTTAGATCATTCTGAAGGTCCCTGAAAAATTTTTGGACCTCATTTAAAAATCGACAGAAAGTACATGATATCGGGGTTTTTCCGGTTTGTTTTTCCGTTCAAAATTCATACAAATTTGCAAGTGTGTTAAATACTGTTTAGCTAGGCTCTGATACCACTGTAAGTCGATGTTCAACACCCCAATACTTATGGGGAGGCGGAAATATGAATAACAATCTTGTTCTATGATTAAACATCGAATAACCGTATGAATCGTTTGCTAAACAAGTTTTAACAAAATCTATAGAGTTCTAAACTACTATGTTAAGAGATTATACCAAACGGTTCTAGTCCTTCGTCTTAATGTTATCTACGGCCTCTTTGGATCTCCACGTCTTCTTCGGCTTTCTTCCGTGATAGACGATCCACCCGAGAACCCTAATCCAAGCTATAACCTCTAAACTTGAGGTTACTTAGTTTCTCTAGTTGCTAAATAGAGTAGCTAAGGTGATGTAGAGATAGGTTATGGACTAATTAGTCTTTCCTAATCCTTGTTCTCAACTCATGAGGGGTAGGATTAGGCTTTGGTGAAGGAGAGAGAGCTTGAAGAGAGAGAGTGAGAAGATGATAATGATAATAATAATGAAAATGAAAAAGCTTCTCACTAGATATATGAAACATAATGAATTAAAAAGAAATGAATAATATGAGATTATTCATCATGTTTCATTAATGCAAGTGGGTGATTCATTATGTGAGTCATTAAGCATTTAATAATGCATTAATGACATGATGAATCACTCACAATGAGTCACTAATTCATTAAATGAAAATGCCACCTCTCCCTCCATGTCACATCCTTCTAGAAGCTTCTCGAAAAATTACGAGAACGCCCCTCTCATCCGTGAAAACACGGAAAAACTTTAGACTGTATAAATCCAATAACCTGATACTAGAATCTGGCTTAAACCAAAGCCGGCTAGTAAAAACTGTCCGAATGTCGTACGTGCATTCAAACACGTATGCGTCCGAACCTTTGTCGTAAAACCATACGACCTCTATATCTTTTCGCCTGGGTTTGGGAAATCTCTGTGTGGGACTCTAAAGACTCAACTACTACGCTGGCAGTGGGTTTAACCACGGACCGCAAGCGGCACTAGCTGTACGTAACGGTCCCCAGGTAGTTGTCGATAAGAAAGCTGATGAGGTAACCCATCTGAAATCCTACTGAGCCTGTCTGTGACAATATCCGCGCAGTCCGGTCTGTTCGTCTAAGAGTATCGCATGTATGGTCTAGGGAGGTGGTGGACGTCACACCCCTAATAACCGTACAAGTCGTGTCGGTATGGTTCAAGACCACCCGAGGATCTACTGATCATTCCATCAGTAATTCTCAATCAGCTCTGGCCAGGGACTTATGGTAATGACCCACCGACCATAGTGCGATATCAACTCCCTATACCGGGAGAGACGAATCCCTAACATTCGCTCACTGCCTCCACGTGGCTCGGGACTGTGCCCAACTGAAACCTGTTTGCACGACTCCTTTGAGCCGTGGTAGGGTAATAATCAAATCACAGTGGGAACTCACACGAGACAAATGATGACCTTAAGTCAACGGACTATCTGCACACATGTCACCTGAGAACTGCTATCTGACGTTAGGTATAATACCATCCAGCCAGTTCTCGGCGAGTCCTGTCCGGTGTACTCACACCCAGTAAGCATCTGTATACAATCTTAGGTGAACACCACCAATGGTTGCGGGACCAATCCATCGCCCCTCGTCAGGGTCTAGATATGTATACACTAGTCTACTCCGGAGTATCGATGCCCAATCTCGATACTCCTGCGACCAGGGACATCTAAAGGTGTGCCTATTGACTATCCAGCTCCCACTAGTATGACTGCCATCACAACGCCGGTAGTCAGACAAACACCCTATGGGCTTTATCAACATATATATATAAATACCAAGTAAAATATATCATACGTTAAGACAAAGTCAAACCAAATAGCGTACTATCATATCAAGCAAGACTGTCATGTACATACATATCCCAAGCATCCTATACAACGTAGGCCTCTAGAGCATATATATCCAACACATGAGCTGGCATATCGTAGACCTATCATCTCGAATAGCCTCTCGAACTGCGTCTGAGGAAGGGCCTTTGTGAATGGATCAGCAATGTTATTCTCCGTCTCTACTCTCTTCACCTCGATCTCCCGGCGATCTACGATCTTCCTGATCAGGTGATACCACCTTAAGATGTGTCTGGACTTCTGATGGGACCTGGGTTCCTTCGCTAAAGCTATAGCGCCATTGTTGTCACAATACAGAGGTATTGGACCAACACTGGTAGGAACCACCTGAAGTTCTGTGAGGAACTTCTTCACCCAGACTGCTTCTTTTGCGGCATCGCAAGCAGCTATGTACTCTGCTTCCATCGTTGAGTCAGCAACGGTCTCCTGTTTGGAACTCTTCCAACAGACCGTCCCTCCATTGAGGGTAAAGACATAACCCGACATGGACTTGGAGTCATCTTTGTCACTCTGGAAGCCGGAGTCGGCAAAGGCCTCCATCTGAAGGTCTTTTCCGCCATACACCAAGAACATCTCCTTAGTCCTTCTCAGGTACTTGAGAATGTTTTTTACTGCTATCCAGTGCTTCTCCCCTGGGTTTGCCTGATACCGGCTTACAACGCTCAATGCGTATGCTACATCTGGTCTGGTACATAACATCGCATACATTATAGAGCCTACCGCAGAAGCGTAGGGTATAATCGACATACGATCCCTTTCCAAATCAGTCTTGGGAGACATCTCTTTGGAGAGGGTGATTCCGTGACAAGCCGGTAGGTTACCGCGTTTAGAATCATCCATACTGAATCTCTTCACTATGGTGTCTATGTACCTGGACTGCGAAAATCCTAATATCCTCTTTGATCTATCACGATAGATCCGGATTCCCAGAATGTAGGTGGCATCACCCAAGTCTTTCATGGAGAATTTATGTGACAAGAATCTTTTGACTGACTGTAACATAGGAATATCATTTTCTATTAGGAGAATGTCATCCACGTACAAGACGAGGAATACTACAGCTCTCCCTACAATCTTACTGTATATGCATGGTTCATCTGGATTTTTGATAAAGTCAAATTCTTTGACAGCATCATCAAAACAGATGTTCCAACTCCGTGATGCCTGCTTTAGTCCATAAATGGACTTAAGCAACTTGCATACTTTACCGCTGCTCCCACTCTGAATGAATCCTTCTGGCTGATCCATATAGACGCTTTCTTCCAAATTTCCATTTAGAAAGGCCGTCTTTACGTCCATCTGCCAGATTTCATAATCGTGGAAGGCAGCAATAGCAAGAAGGACCCGAATAGATTTAAGCATAGCCACTGGAGAAAAGGTTTCGTCATAGTCCAAACCAGGTCTTTGACGGAAACCCTTTGCAACAAGTCTAGCCTTATAGGTTTCAACCTGTCTATCTACACCAATCTTCTTTTTAAAGATCCATTTGCATCCTACGGGTTTTACCCCATCTGGAGCAATGTCCAAAGTCCATACTTTGTTGGTGTACATGGACTCCATTTCGGTCCGCATTGCATCTAGCCATTTAACTGAGTCACCGCTCTGAATGGCTTGCTGGAAGCTAGTAGGCTCATCATAATCAATAGTGCAATCCTCTCTATCCCCGTCTATAAGAAAACCGTAGTATCTCTCGGGCGGATGAGATTGCCTACTACTCCTGCGGAGTGGCGTCGGGATGTCCTGTTCACCTGAACCTTCTTGTTCTACCAAGGTTTCAGTAATAGCTTGTGGATCTGGAATTTCTTCCAGTTCTATTGCGCTCCCACTCTTCTGATTTTCTAAAAATTCAGTTTCAAAGAAGCAGGCATGACGAGAAACAAAAACCTTTTGTTCCTCTGCATAATAGAAATAATATCCCTTTGAGTTCTTTGGATATCTTACAAACTTACACTTTACTGAGCGTGCCTCGAGCTTGTCCGCATGCTGCTTTTTTACAAAAGCTGGACATCCCCATGTCTTAAAATGTTTTAGACAGGGTTTCTTCCCACTCCACATCTGATATGGTGTGGTAGGCACAGTTTTGGTAGGAACCTGGTTCAAAAGATATGCGGCTGATTCTAGTGCATATCCCCAGAATGATCGTGGTAACTCAGCCTTACTCATCATGGAACGAACCATATCCAATAGGGTTCGATTCCTCCTTTCCGATACACCATTATGTTGTGGTGTGTATGGAGGAGTAAGCTGAGAGAGAATTCCATTCTCTTTTAAGTAACCCAGGAACTTGGCACTTAAGTATTCACCACCTCGATCAGATCTCAGTGTCTTTATACTCTTGCCTGTTTGTTTTTCCACTTCATTCTTGTATTCTTGGAATTTCTCAAAAGCCTCGGATTTATGCTTCATTAAGAAGACATATCCATACCTAGAGAAATCATCCGTAAAAGTAATGAAGTAGGAATAACCACCTCGTGCATGTGTAGACATTGGACCGCACACGTCACTGTGTACGAGTCCTAAGAGCTCGCTCGCTCTTACTCCGTATCCAGTAAACGGAGTCTTTGTCATCTTTCCCATGAGACAAGATTCACAAGTAGCATAAGATTGATATTCGAACGGATTCAAATATCCTTCTCTATGTAACTTAGTCAACCTCCTCTCATTGATGTGACCTAGTCTACAATGCCAGAAGAAAGCCTGATTTAATTCCGGAGACTTTCTTTTAAGTGTGTTCTGGACACTGAAAATCTGAGCTTGATTTAATACGTATATTCCGTTTTCTAATGTACCTGACCCAATCAAATCTTGATTTAGGTGGATGTGAACCACATCTCTTGTAAAAGCAAAATCATATCCTTCCTTAGAAAGTAAGGGTACAGATATGATATTACAAGTCGTACCTGGTACATAAAAACAGTTATGCAGAATCAATATCTGCCCAGTTGTCATTCCAAGATAATATTCCCCTATGGATTCAGCGTCCATGCTCATTCCGTTAGCAACTGTGAGGGTCATATCACCTCTCCCGATAACCCTACGATTTCTCAGAGCCTGTAATGAATTACAGATGTGAGTTCCTGATCCGGTATCCAATACCCAGGAAGTAGGGTTAACTGACATACAGTTCTCTATCATAAACACACCCGAAGTCGAAGCCACAACATGCTTCGTATCCTGGCTACTGGCTTCTAAAGCCCTGCAATCATTCTGCCAATGCCCAATTCCACAATAATAGGAACGTCCCTCCTTTACTATATCCAGTTCCGAAACTTTTGCCTTTCTCTTTCCTTCTCCTTCCCTGGTTTCCTTCAGGGTAGAAGGCAGAGACTGTAGAATCAAGTCAGTGTTTGACTCGTTTCCCAACGCGGTCTCCAGGTCCTGGAGTTCATCAATACAGCTAGTCATTGTAAGGACATTGTCCCTTACAGATGACCCGTCAGCTAACCTCACTTGAATTAATTCGTTCGAGGTTTCATATCTAGTGATATGAGATTGCTCTCCATATAAATCTTTATTATTATGGAGAAAGATGGAAACTAAGTCCATCTTCTCGTGCTGCTTTTGGTATACACCATCAACTGAAGCTAACACGAAACACTTAGCTTTCGCTTTATCTTTTTCCCTTGTCTGACGGATATCCATATCCGTGACAGTGGAAACTGGACCTGAGACTGCGGGATCTGAAGTAGTAATAGGGTGGATCAGCTTGTCATAGTCAATGGACATCTGGACAGACCTTTGCCAATCATATAAGTCAGATTCAGTCAATTTGTTATCTAGATGTAACCTATGTGTGGTTACAAGGTCGCTGCAATTAAGAGAGAGAAGAAAACATTTTAGCATGATGCTGTTGCAAGTTTAGATTGGTTTTAAGTTTATCTAAACAGGATAGCTCCCATTGTTTCTCGAATCCTTCCTCAAACCATAAAAGAAGAATTAGCCAGGACAATTCTCATCGTACAATACTTGCTTAACCATTCATCCAGGCTAGTGTCGATACTTCGAGGGAAGTTTTCCAACGCTTTCGCGAAGTTCCTTAATTAAATAACCTTTTTTTCTCTGGGGGCGTAACCCCGCTGACACCTTTCTTGGCACCTACTTGGTTTATAGCATTGATCGTTAAGTGACGAATCTCCTGATAAGTAGCATGTACTCACAGTAGGATCGGGATCCAAAATATCATCGTATGATAATGTTGAAGGAATCCTACCAACATTCATCAAACTCCAAAATGGTATGCATCTCTCTGCAAATTTCAGTTTCTTTAGAAAATCCCGATGTGGATTTTTGCCCCATGCTCTTATGACCTTGACTAAGGGCCAACAAATCATAAGTCACATGTCAAGTTCTGCCCGTCATTGTCCATGTTAATTTGAACCCACCCGTACATACTCTTGACTAAGGGCCAACAAAGTAATACGACTGTCCCAAACCAACGCATCTATCTATACACCAAATGAATACCCCAGCAGCTACCAAACACTATGCCTTGACTAAGGGCCAACAAACATAGCTTGAATACTTCTGACCATCCATAAGAAATGACGGAGGGCTATGAATGGTTTTGGCAAAACCGTGAACGTAGTGAACTTGATATAATCGAAGGAACCTGATACTTTTTAAAAGGAGTGGTTAAACCTCCGCAATTAAAAATCTGATCCTTTTAAAATAACCGAGTGGTTTCTTTTAAATTTGTTCCAACGATTAAACTTTGGTTTATTTTCTTTGCATTATAATAATGCGTCCCATCATTAACCTATCATTGCAGAAAACAACGAAAATACAACGTCCTCTTATGCCATCCGCATTCGCCACAGGGTCCCATCATCACCCGTTAGGTTACTTAACTAACGACAGAGCGGGGGCTGGGCTAGCGCGGGTGTAAAACATAAGTGGCGTCTAAATAGCTATCATATATAGATATTGTACATTCGTCAGACGCAATAATAAGCATTCCAGATCACAGATGAACTTTATTGGATTTATTAGCAATCCGCATTTTCTTTGAGCCTGCAATAAAAGACGGATTATACAGTTGTGATGAATAGCCATTACCCCACCCAAGACCCCTACGGGTACGGCAAACTACCCGCCAAGTACCAGAAGTGAAGCGGTCTGCCTCAATACTTCAAAATACCCAGTAGTTTGTGTAGGGATCCTAGGCACTCTCAAGAGGTCTCACAAGGCATCAACCATGCCAATTTCAAAAATTACATGTGCCGAGAAACCCTAACAAGATCGTTGGCTAGAAATTTAGGCGAAAACTAAAACTAGTAAACAACTTTACTAAGGGTAAACGGAAATACAACCTTTGTAGATCCGGTGCTCCATCTCCATAGCTCCGCGATGAAGTCTCCTCGCTGTCCAAATCAAATCCCAGGCTCTAGCGTCGGCTTCATCGGAGAAAAAGCGGGCTAGGTCATCGACGACGATGCCGAAGATGATCTACGTCGAGGCATCACTAGATCAAGCTCCACCATCACCAAGCCATGAAAACTTATGAAGGAAATACCCTATACTACTTGGCAAGAGGTAGAGGATGAAGAAATAGGAAGTGGGTTCACTTTAGAATTGGATTTCTCACTCTTTTCATCAAGTTGCCATTGATGGAGGCAAGCTTGCTTCAATGTTGAAGATGAAGAAGAAGAAGAAGAAAAGATCTCATAAGTATCTCCAAAATGAATAATAAAATGAATACTTATCATATCCTAACCTTGGTTAGGTGTAGAGAATAGACTAGGGTTAAATGGAGTGGTTAGGGTTAAGCATGAGACAAAATGGTCACTTTGGTCAAATGTTCAAGAAGCTTCAACTAGAAAACAAATTAAGCCACCATTTTCCCTTTATGCTTATCATTTTCAAAATGAATAACTAAATAAGATAAATCAAAAAGAAAACAAAACCCTAACCATTCATCTAACCATGGTTTAGTCTTTACATAAACCCAAGTAAGCATGCATCATCAAACATGATACAAACATGTGTACAAAAGTATATCACATATACAATGTGCACAAACCAAGTGAGAAAATCCATTTAAAGTGAACCAATACTAGTTAATGCAAACTAATATATCAAATATATAATTATGTATTAAATCATCAAATCAACGCTTGATTTAACGATCCGGTCATATCGCATATAACCGACTAATATTCAATGTATCGGCTTATCGAATCAACCCTTGATTCGATAACTAGGTTATATCGCATACAACCTAATCGATACAGTCATCGCGAGAATGGAATACGGTATCACATACACGCATTATTCTCGGTCCCGCACATATCTCATATGCGCTCCTATTTCGTTTCGCTTGAGCCAGGAAACCTCTGTGTAGGACTCTAAAGACTCGTCAATACACCGGCAGCAGGTGATGATCATATCAAACACCCACAAGCCGCAAGCGGTCTGCTAAACGTAACGGCCACCCGGGTATTGAGCGATCAGAAGATCGACGAGCAAGCCCGCTCACACTCCTGTGAATCCAACCAGTAACACTTACCGTACAGTCCGGTCTGATCGTCTGATATGTCGCATATCTCGTCTAGGGGTGGTAAACGTTAGACCCCAATAGCTTGATAAGTCGTGTCGATATGAGGTCTATAACATTTTGAGAAACTACTGGTAACACTTACCAGTAAATCTCAGCAACCCTGGCCAGGGATTTCCTGTTATAGCCAATCGAACACAGCGCAACATCAACCCCCTATACCGGGAGAGACAAATCCCCTCCTATCGCTCATTGCCTCCATGTGACTCGGGACTGTACCCAAAAACCACCGTTTTGCATGCCCTCTTGGACTTGGTAAGATAGAAATCAAAGCACAGTGGGAACCACACAAGACTCTATGACGATCTTTGGTCAACAGACTACTCTGTACCAGTGCCACCAGAGAACTGCCATCTGACGTAAGGTATAATACCATCTGGGAGTTCTCGGCGAGTCCGTCCAGTGTACCCAGTCTCCACTGAGCACCCGTATATCATCTCTGATGTCAAACACCAGTGGATATGGGATCATCCATCGCCCATCTGTATGGGTCGAGAAGGTATACGCTAGTCTACTCTGGTGTATCGATGTCCCGTCTCGATACACCCACGACTAGGGACTTTGAAGGATGTACTTATGGACTATCTTGTCCCCACTAGTATGATCCGCATCATAGTCCAGGTAGTCAAGTACACATCCTAAGGGCTTTACCAACATGTAACAGAGAGACAATCAGTATACACGTTAAGGTAAAGAGCAACCAGATAGCATACTATCATGTCGAGCAAGAAAGTCATCCCTATATATGTCCAAGCATCCACTACAATATACATCCTATGTACAGTAATGGCCTCTAGGGCATACATATAACTAACAATCTCCCACTTGCACTAGGTCCATCTGATAGCAGTGGTTGTAGTATCTCATACTCAACCATCCCATAAAAATCTCTCTCTGGGAACAGGCCTTTGTGAGTGGATCCGCTGTGTTGTCCTCTGAGTCTACTCTCCTGACCTCGATCCCCTGGAGATCAACTATCTCCATGATCAGGTGACACTGTCTTAGAATATGTCTGGATTACTGATGGGACCGGCGTTCCTTGGCATAAGCCACAACTCCATTGTCTCACAATGGTTGGAACGTAGTTCATCTCATAAACCAATATACACCGAAACAGCCTCTTTGGTAGCATCTTAAGTAGCGATGTATCCAGCCTTTATCGTCTAGTATGCCACGGTATCTAGCTTGGAACTCTTCCAACATACCGTCCCTCTACTGAGGATTAAGACAATGCTTGTGACTAACATTCAGTCGTCTTTATCACCCTGGAACACTTCCAGTGATTCTTCCCAGGATCAATTGATACCATCTCACTACAACTAGTGAGAATCCTAACATCCATTTACTTCTATCTCATAGATCAAAACTCAGGATTTAGGAGGTATCACTTTGATCCTATATGGAGAATCATTGTGATAAGCGGAGATTGACCGAGCGTAGCATAGGAAACTCCTTCCCTATCAAGAGCATGACATCCACTTACTCTACGAGGATCACCACCATACTCCCTACTACCTTTTTGTTTATACAAGGTTCATCTACCATTTTGATGATATCAAACTCTTTGACTAATCCATCAAAACAGATGTTCCAACTCTGCGATGCCTGCTTTATCCTATAAAACATCTTGCACACGTTTCCGCTGCTCCCACTGTCTACGAGGCCCTCTGGCTGTGTACTTATAAACTCCCTCTTCTAAAACATCATTTAGAAAAGCTGTCATGACACCCAACCACCAGATATCGTAGTCATGGTATGTAGCCGTGGCAAGTAGAATCTGGATGGACTTAAGCATAGATACTGAAAAAAGGTTTCATCATTATCCACGCCTGGTCAATGACGAAAAGCTTTAACAAGTCTAGCTTTGAAAGTCTCAACTTTTCCATCTACACCAAGTAATCTTCTCAAAATATACTTGCTCCTGATGGGGATTTAACCCTTTAGATATAGCAACCAAAGTCCATACTTTGTTGGTGTACATGGATTCCATCTCAGATCGCTAAGCATCCAGCCATTCTTACAGAGTCCTACTCCTGATGGCCAGCTCGAAACTAGTTGGGTCATCATCTCATGATGCAATCCTCGCTCCCACTGTCATAGAGAAACCGAAGTATCTCTCAGGTGGGTGAGGAACCCTACTAGATCGGCGGAGAGGCTGAGGTTCGTTGGTAACTATTGAATCCTTTGGTTCTTTTAAATCATCTGCTGTTGTTTGTATAGCTGGAACCTTTCCAGTTGTACATAACAGACCTTGCCTCGAGCCTGTCCGGATTTTGCCTTTACACATAGGCCAGACAACCCCAAATCTTAACCAACTTAAGATATGGGCTCTTCCCTTTCCATATCACATATGAAGCGGTAGGTAACTAATTTGATTAGAACCCTATTCAATAGGTATGCAGCTTCTCAAGTGCATAACCCCCTTAAAAGGAAATAGGTAACTCAGTAATACTCATCATAGAGCGCACCTTATCATATAGGGTGTGATTGCTCCGCCCCGATATACCATCGTGCTATAGTGTATTCGGAGGAGTAATGCTGAGAGAGAATCTCATTCTCCTTTAGAATAGTCCAGGAATTCCGTGCTCAAGTATTCTCCTCCTTGATCTCATCAAAGGACATAATACTTATACCAGTATTGGTTCTCTACTTCTAACTTATATTCTGTGAATATCTCAAAAGGTTCTGACTTGTGTTTCAACAGGAACATATGTCTGAATCAAAAGAGATCATCAGAGAATGTAATGAAGTACTAGGAACCGGTCTTGGCATTTATAGACAGGGGACCTTACATACATCAACATGTATCATCCTAAGAGTTCACTAACTCTTTCTCTGTTTCCAGTAAACGGAGCTATGGTCATCTTATCTCTGTGACATGACTGGCAAGTTTCATAAGATGTAAATTCAAACAGATTTAAATATGCATCTAAATGTAACTTCAGCTAGTCAGGTCGCATTGATATGACCTGGTCTACAATACCTCAAGAAGGATTTGTTCATTTCTGAACTCTTCCTCATGTGTGTGTTCCGTATACTAAAGAACTGTAGTTTGATTTAGAATATTAATGCTTTTAGATAACGTGCCTGAACCGATCAACTTTTGATATAGGAAATGTTCAAAACATTATCCAACAATACAAAATTTTATCGTTTCTTTACTAATAAAGAGACAGATATGATTTTGCATATCAGCTTCGGTATCTAATAACATTCGTTCAGAATCAATGTATTTGGAATACAGGATGACAGTGACCAACAGACTTGGCTGCAACACTTGCCCCGTTTTCTGTCTTATGAAACTTATCACCCGTTCTCAGTTTTCTACCCTTTTGTTGCCCTATGTAACAGATTACATATCTGGGATCCTGATCCGGTATCATATACCCAGGATGCAGATGATACTGAGAAACAGTTCTTTGTAATGAACACACCCAAAGATGATGCATCATCATGCACTCTCTTCGTTTGGGCGGCACGGGAATTCTGGTAATCCCTAATTTCCTGCTTTGTCTTATAACTGTTAGTTATATGTATGCCCTAGAGGCCATTACTGTACATTGGATGTATATTGTAGTGGATGCTGGGACATATATAGGTAGGACTTTCTTGCTCGACATGATAGTACGCTATCTGGTTGCACTTTATCTTAACATGTATACTTTCTGTCTCTCTGATTACATGTTGATAAAGCCCTTAGGATGTATACTCGACTTCCAGGACTGTGATGCAGATCATACTGGTGGGGCCTGGATAGTCCATGAGTACATCCTTGAAATGTTCCTAGTAGAGGGAATATCGAGACGGGGCATCGATATTCCAGAGTAGACTAGCGTATATCTTCTCGACCCATGCGATGGGCGATGGATGATCCCATATCCATTGGTGTTTGACATCGGAGATGGTATGCGGGTGCTCGGTGGAGACTGGGTACACTGAACGGACTCGCCGAGAACTCCCAGATGGTATTATACCTCACGTCAGATGGCAGTTCTCTGGTGACACTGGTACAGCTTAGTCTGTTGACCCGAGATCGTCATAGAGTCTTGTGTGTCTCCCACTGTGCTTTGATTTCCACCCTACCACGGCTCTACTGAGTCGTGCAAACAGGTGGTTTTTGGGTACAGTCCCGATTCACATGGAGACAATGAGCGATAGGAGGGGATTCGTCTCTCCCGGTATTGGGGGTTGATGTTGTGCTATGCTCGACTGGCCATAACAGGAAATTCCTGGCCAGGGTTGCTGTGATATACTGGTAAGAGTTATCAGTAGTTTCACGAATGTTATGGACCTCAAGTCGGCATGACTTATCGAGCTATTGGGGTCTGACGTTTACCACCCCTAGGCGAGATATGCGACATATCAGACGAACAGACCGGACTGTACGGTAAGTGTTACTGGTTGGATTCGCAGGAGTGTGAGCGGGCTCGCTCGTCGATCTTCTGATCGCTCAATACCCGGGTGGCCGTTACGTTTAGCAGACCGCTTGCGGCTTGCGGATGTTTGATATGATCATCATCTGCTACTGGCGTATTGACGAGTCTTTAGAGTCCTACACAGAGGTTTCCTAGCTCAAGCGAAACGAAATAGGAGCACATATGAGATATGTGCGGGACCGAGAATAATGCGTGTATATGATACCGTATTCTATTCTCGCGATCAATTTATCGAATGGTTATATGCGATATAACCTAGTTATCGAATCAAGGATTGATTCGATAAGCCGACACATTGGATACTAGCCGGTTATATGCGATATGACCGGATCGTTAAATCAAGTGTTGATTTAATGATTTAATACATAATTATATATTTGATATATTGCTTTGCATTAACTAGTATCGGTTCACTTTAAATGGATTTTCTCGCGCGGATGTGCACATTGTATATTCGATATAGTTTTGTGCACATGATTGTATCATGTTTGATGATACATTCTAGCTTGGTTTTGTGTAAAGTGTTAAACCATGGTTAATTAGTGATTAGGGTTTCTTTTTCATTTACTTAATCATTTATTTATTCCTTTTGTTTATTTTGGAAAAAGAAAAGATAAAGAGATAAGAATGGTTGCTAGTTTTTGTTTTTATTTGAAAGCTTCTTGAAGCTTTGAACTTAGTCCACCATTCTTGTCTTTTATCTAACCCTAACCACTCTCTAACCTTAGTTAAAACTCTACACTAAACCATGGTCAAAGAGATGATAAGTATTCATTATTTTATTTTTCTTTTAAGGGATAACTTATCATATCTTCTTCTTCTTCATCTTCTTCTTCCATGGATGTAGCTTGCTACTCCAATGGCAAGTAATGAAAAAGTGTGAGAAATCCAAAACTAAAGTTTACCCACTTCCTATTTCTTCATCCTCTACCTCTTGCCAAGTAGTATAGGGTGTTTCCTTCACAAGTTTTCCCGACTTGGTGAATTTTGAGCTTGTTCTAGCGATGCCTCGACGTAGATCATCTTCGGCATCGAACCGACGATCAAGCCCGCCCATTCTTCGACGAAGCCGACGCTAGAGCCCGGGAGTTCACTTGGACAGCGAGAGGACTTCGTTGCGGAGCCGTGGAGGTGGTGGACCGGATCTACAAAGGTTGTATATCTGTTCCCTTAGTTAAAATGTTAACTAGTTTGCTTGTTTCGCCTAAATATCTAGTAAACGATCCGTAGTCGGGTTTGTAGGCACCCGTAAAATTTGATTTGTGCATGTTTGATCACTTGTGAGACTTCACTAGAGTGCCTAGGAACCCTACAGTGGTATCAGAGCCTAGCTAGAGCCTTAGGCGAAGTCCCGACGGAGTTAGAAGTCCGATCGACCCAAAACCCCGACCCGAATATTGCTCTCTGGACATTTCTGTAAATTGTGGTTTTTTCAAGATTAAAAATATTCAGAAAACTCAGCAGAAAGATCTAAGAAATACTGTAAAATTCATGATCCTAATTCCACATAGGCGGCGCGGATCCGCGGCCTTGAAGAAGGAACATGCGGCGCATCCGCGGCGACTTTGTCGTTTTCTGCATCGATTTCTGCACAGTAATTCTTATTTTTATGTGCTGATTTTCCTGGGAATTTTTAATAATTTTTCCAGAGTTTTATTTTCTGGCTTGTATAGGAAACTCTGTATATTCGATCGGACTGTCTAATTTTGTCGGTGTGGCTTTTCCGGGTATTTTTAGAATATGTTAAAAAGTTTGACCGGATATAAATACCCACTTTTTCCCCTGCCGGGAAATTTCCAATTGTTGGATTTTTCCGTAGTTTAACGACGTTCTAAGTAGTGCAAGTAACGCGATGGACCCTCTAGAAGACAACAAACCTTAACTCGATTATGTGACCGTCTTGAACTTCCCTTTGAACCTTCGAGTTTGGGGCAGTACGGCGTGCCACATGTGAGGCGTTGGCTTGACCCTTCTACGGCTGGACCGTTGGTACTGAGGCACGAACTGAATGTTGTTAGACTTATTTCATGTGTTGAGCTGTATCGGGAAAACTTGGGTGTTCGATTGTTCGATCGAAAAGTTTAGCATTTTCTATTTATCCGGAATGTGATACAATAATTGGAATTCACAAATTGTTATGAGATAACGGAATGAATATTATAAACATAGCAGTTTAGTCTCACTTGATCGGTTGCCACAGAATTTTGATGTGATCAAAAGTCCGTCGCAATCACGTAGCGTACGCGGATACTCGCCGGGTAAACTTAATAGACAGGCTCACTCCATAGCCCCGACCAAGTGACTGTAGGAGAACCCCGTCGCCGAAAGCATCCGTTTGGGTGCTCGCGGTAGCGGTGTTCCGCCTTGGTGCGCTTCGTCGACGGTTTCGGGGGTGCGGCCGTCTACTAAAGTTTGCGACGAGCATTCGATCAGAATGTCGGGAATCCTGTTGAATTGCCCGACTTGATATTGAAAAGTGTTTTCGATTTTGAGACTAAAATGCGGGGTTTATAATTGTTAGGCATGCGATGTCTAAGTAATTCATTTGATTAGGCATGTGATGTCTAAAGAGATTGCGGATTCCAACTGTTGTAGTTTTACACTTTCTTTTCTGTGACCGTAAGTGTAATATGTGATATCGCCGGTTTCGTTGCTATATGTCAACGACAATTGGGATGGACATATTTACTTACGTTGATGACATGTGATGTTATGTGTTGCTGGATATGTTATATTGGATCGTCGTGTTTGAATAGCCGGGGGGTTTTTATGTGAGATGAGTGTTTTTCATTTTCATTCATGTAAAAACTTGTATGTAATATTCTTTTATTGGGGCACTTCCAGGTTGCGGAAGTCGTCACCCGTTGTATATTATTTACTTTTCTGCACTAGGATAGACCCAAGGAGGGGAGCACAAGTAACCGGGTTCTGGGGTCCAGTGGGAGACCATCTCGAGGAGTCGAGTCCGGGTCTCCTAACCCTAGAATTGGTATGGTTGCTTGCCGCTCTTGTAGGGGTCTTGGGGTGTGGGATTGGCTCTTCATCACGACCGTGGAATCCGTGTTTTATACTGGCTCGTATTGAAAACACGGACGTCCTAGTATATCCAATATTTCATATGTTTCTTCTGCTGTGATTTATCTGTGATCATGTGATGTTCTGTGACAGGTATAATATACAGTATATATGATATATTGTATAAACGTTGCTTATGTTTTACACCCACACTAGCCCTGCCCCGCTCTGCTGTTAGTTACCTAACCTAACGGTGCAGACGGGACATCGAGGCGAATGCGGATGGCATAAGCGTACGTTATATTTATCTGTGATGGTTAGGAGGACTTAATTGATGGGATATTCATTAATGAGATTAATGAAAGAAAATAAACCTAATTGATGTTGTGGAATCGAATTTCAAAATAAAAACAGGTAGCTACAGTTCTTGCTTTGCATCGCGGTGTTCATTATAGAACATCCTGCACCTTATTCGATGAGGAAAGGACCGAGATCCCTTCACCGGGAGTGACTCCTTTAGCAATAACTGGCAGATGCTACAACCCTCGGTTTTTCTTTGATCGCTTCTATAGTTTCCGCTTTGCACAGTGATATATATGATATATCCCGCACCTCATTCGACGAGGAAAGGGCCGACGATCCCTTCACCAGGAGTGACCCCTTTAGCAAAACTAGAAAAGCCTCAAAAACATTCCATTTAAAAAACCATTTGATTCCGCAACGAGATCAAATTCAAAGCTTTAAAGGTTTTCATAAAAACCATTCGCAACCCTCCGTCATTTTAGGAAGTAGAGTACTTAGTATTCGTGCTACGTTTGTCGACCATAGCCGAGGCGTAGTGTGCGGTAGCTAAGTGATGTCTTCCTACACAGCATATGATGCGATTAGTTAGGACAGTTATGTGGCTTTGTTGACCTTAGCCAAGGGTCATGTGGGTGGGTCTAATTAATCATGAAATGACGGGTAGAACTTGACTAGTACCTATGATTTGTTGACCTTAGCCAAGGTCATAGGTGCTAGGGGTAAAAACCTTTATCGGGAGTTTCAAGTGTTGAAACTTGCAATGAGATTGCATACCTTCTATGTGATAGTTGGATCCCGATACCCACTGCAAGTAATTGTTACTCCTGGGAGAGTTTTGCACTTTACAATTAGCCGATCAAGTAGGTGTCTAGAAAGGTGTCAATGGGGTTACGCCTCTGGGAAAATGAGGTTTACAGTAATTAGGTCCGTGCGAAAGCACGGGGAACCTCCCTCAAAGTACCGACACTGGCCTGGCTGAAAGATTGGCGAACTTGTAGAGTGTAATTAATCCCGGCTAGTCTTTCCTTTTAAGGTTTGAAGGAAGATTTGATAAAAACAGTAGGAGCCATCCTGATTAGATAAAATATATAACCAATCTGATCTTGCAAGAGCGCACGCAGAGTGTTTTCTTCTCTCTCTCTCCAGGTAGCGACCATATCACGCCTTAATCAAGATAATAATACGGAAAATTGACCGAACCTGCTTGTTATACTGAGCTGGGGAACGTTGGTCCCGCTCCAACTTATAATTGTTATAAGACAGAGCAGGAAATTGGGGAATACCAGAATTCCTATGCCGCCCAAACGAAGAAAGTGCATATGATGCATCTCCTTCGGGTGTGTTCATTACAAAGAACTGTTTCTCAGTATCCTCTGCATCCAGGGTATATGATACCGGATCAGGATCCCAGATATGTAATCTGTTACATAGGGCTACAAAAAGGTAGAAAAACTGAGAACGGGTGATAAGTTTCATGAGACAGAAAACGGGGCAAGTGTTGCAGCCAAGTCTGTTGGTCACTGTCACCCTGTATTACGAATACATTGATTCTGAACAAATGCTATTAGATACCGAACCTGATATACAAAATCATATCAGTCTCTTTATTTCTAAAGAAAGGATATAATTTTGTATTGATGGATAATGTTTTGAACATTTCCTATATCAAAAGTTGATCGGTTCAGGCACGTTATCTAAAAGCATTGACGTTCTAAATCAAACTACAGTTCCTCGTATACATAACACACACAAGAGGAAGAGTTCAGAAATGAACGAATCATTCTTGAGGCATTGCAGACTAGGTCATATCAATGCGACCCGACTGGCTGAAGTTACATTTTAGATGCATATTTAAATCAGTTTGAATTTACATCTTATGAAACTTGCCAGTCATGTCACAAAGATTAGATGACCATAGCTCCGTTTACTAAAAACAGAGAAAGAGTTAGTAAACTCTTGGGACTGATACATGATGATGTATGTAAGGTCTCCTGTCTACACATGCCAGGACTGGTTCTTTTTACTTCATTATATTCTCTGATAATCTCTCAAGATTCAGTCATATGTTCCTGTTGAAACATAAGTCCGAACCTTTTGAGGTATTCACAGAATATAAGTTAGAAGTAGAGAACCAAAATACGGGTATAAGTATTATGTCCTATGATGAGATCAGGGAGGAGAATACTTGTGCATAGAATTCCTGGAGAATGAGATTCTCTCTCAGCATTACTCCTCCGTATACACCATAGCACGATGGTATATCGGGGCGGGGCAATCACACCCTATATGATAAGGTGTGCTCTATGATGAGTACTACTGAGTTATCTGTTTCCTTTTGGGTATTATGCGCTTGAGAAGCTGCATACCTATTGAATAGGGTTCGAATCAAATCATTGCCTACCACTTCATATGTGATATGGAAAGGGAAGAGCCCATATCTTAAGTTAGTTAAGATTTGGGGTTGTCCGGCCTATGTCAAAAGCAAAATCCGAACAAGATCGAGGCAGGATCAGTTCTGTAGAACTGGAAAGGTTCCAGCTATACAAAACTGCAGTTGATGACTTGACAGAACCATAAGATTCTATAGTTCCCGACGAACCTCAGCCTCTCCGCCGATCTAGTAGGGTTCCTTATCCGCCTGAGAGATACCTCGGTTTCTCGATGATAGTGGGAGCAAGGATTGCATCATGAGATGATGACCCAACTAGTTTCGAGCAGGCCATCGAGAGTAAGGACTCTGTAAGAATGGCTGGATGCTTAGCGATCTGAGATGGAATCCATGTACACCAGCAAAGTATGGACTTTGGTTGCTACATCTGAAGGGTTAAATCCCCACAGGAGCAAGTATATCTTGAGAAGATTACTTGGTATAGATGGAAAAGTTGAGACTTTCAAAGCTAGACTTGTTAAAGGTTTTCGTCATCGACCAGGCATGGATAATGATGAAACCTTTTTCCAGTAGCTATGCTTAAGTCTATCCAGATCCTACTTACCACGGCTACATTCCATGACTACGATATCTGGTGGTTGGGTGCCATGACTGTTTTTCTAAATACTGATTTAGAAGAGAACGTCTATAAGAACACAGCCAGAGGTCTTCGTAAATAGTGGGAGCAGCGGAAACGTGTGCAAGTTGCTTTACATAATGAAGCAGGCATCGCGGAGTTGGAACGTCTGTTTTGATGTGATAGTCAAAGTGTTTGACTTCATCAAAATGGTAGACGAACCTTGTATATACAAAAGGGTAGTAGAGAGTAAGGTGGTCATCTTCGTATTGTACGTAGACAACATACTCTTGATAGGAAAAGAGTTTCCTATACTACGATCGGTCAATCTCCTATTATCACTAGGATTCCCCAAATAGGATCAAATTGATACCTCCTAAATCCTGAGTTTTCATCTATGAGATAGATGTAATTGGATGTTATGATTCTCACTAGATGTAGTGAGATGGTATCAATCGATCCTGGGGAGAATCACTGGAAGTGTTCCAGGGTGATAAAGACGACTGAATGTCAGTCACAGGCACTGTCTTTACCTTCAGTAAAGGGACGGTATGTTGGAAGAGTTCCAAGCTCGATACCGTGGCAAACTATACGATAAAGGCTGGTAACATCGCTATTAAAGATACTACCAAAGAGGAAGTTTGGGTGTATATTGGTTCATAAGATGAACGAGGTTCCTGCCATTGTATGACAATGGAAACGTGGCTTCGACCCTGGAACCCTGGTCTCATCAGTGACCCAGACATATTCTGAGGCAGCATCACCTGATCATGGAGATAGTTAATCTCCAGGGTGATCGAGGTTAGGAGAGTAGACTCAGAGGACAACACGGCGGATCCACTCACGAAGGCCTTTTCCCAAAGAGAGACTTTTATGGGATGGTTGAGTATGTGATACTGCAACCACTGCTACAGATGGCCCTAGTGCAAGTGGGAGATTGTTAGTTATATGTATGCCCTAGAGGCCATTACTGTACATTGGATGTATATTGTAGTGGATGCTGGGACATATATAGGTAGGACTTTCTTGCTCGACATGATAGTACGCTATCTGGTTGCACTTTATCTTAACATGTATACTTTCTGTCTCTCTGATTACATGTTGATAAAGCCCTTGGGATGTATACTCGACTTCCAGGACTGTGATGCAGATCATACTAGTGGGGCCTGGATAGTCCATGAGTACATCCTTGAAATGTTCCTAGTCGAGGGAATATCGAGACGGGGCATCGATATTCCAGAGTAGACTAGCGTATATCTTCTCGACCCATGCGATGGGCGATGGATGATCCCATATCCATTGGTGTTTGACATCGGAGATGGTATGCGGGTGCTCGGTGGAGACTGGGTACACTGAACGGACTCGCCGAGAACTCCCAGATGGTATTATACCTCACGTCAGATGGCAGTTCTCTGGTGACACTGGTACAGCTTAGTCTGTTGACCCGAGATCGTCATAGAGTATTGTGTGTCTCCCACTGTGCTTTGATTTCCACCCTACCACGGCTCTACTGAGTCGTGCAAACAGGTGGTTTTTGGGTACAGTCCCGATTCACATGGAGGCAATGAGCGATAGGAGGGGATTCGTCTCTCCCGGTATTGGGGGTTGATGTTGTGCTATGCTCGACTGGCCATAACAGGAAATCCCTGGCCAGGGTTGCTGTGATATACTGGTAAGAGTTATCAGTAGTTTCACGAATGTTATGGACCTCAAGTCGGCATGACTTATCGAGCTATTGGGGTCTGACGTTTACCACCCCTAGGCGAGATATGCGACATATCAGACAAACAGACCGGACTGTACGGTAAGTGTTACTGGTTGGATTCGCAGGAGTGTGAGCGGGCTTGCTCGTCGATCTTCTGATCGCTCAATACCCGGGTGGCCGTTACGTTTAGCAGACCGCTTGCGGCTTGCGGATGTTTGATATGATCATCATCTGCTACCGGCGTATTGACGAGTCTTTAGAGTCCTACACAGAGGTTTCCTAGCTCAAGCGAAACGAAATAGGAGCGCATATGAGATATGTGCGGGACCGAGAATAATGCGTGTATATGATACTGTATTCTATTCTCGCGATCAATGTATCGAATGGTTATATGCGATATAACCTAGTTATCGAATCAAGGATTGATTCGATAAACCGACACATTGGATACTAGCCGGTTATATGCGATATGACCGGATCGTTAAATCAAGTGTTGATTTAATGATTTAATACATAATTATATATTTGATATATTGTTTTGCATTAACTAGTATCGGTTCAGTTTAAATGGATTTTCTCGCGCGGATGTGCACATTGTATATTCGATATAGTTTTGTGCACATGATTGTATCATGTTTGATGATACATTCTAGCTTGGTTTTGTGTAAAGTGTTAAACCATGGTTAATTAGTGATTAGGGTTTCTTTTTCATTTACTTAATCATTTATTTATTCCTTTTGTTTATTTTGGAAAAAGAAAAGATAAAGAGATAAGAATGGTTGCTAGTTTTTGTTTTTATTTGAAAGCTTCTTGAAGCTTTGAACTTAGTCCACCATTCTTGTCTTTTATCTAACCCTAACCACTCTCTAACCTTAGTTAAAACTCTACACTAAACCATGGTCAAAGAGATGATAAGTATTCATTTATTTTATTTTTCTTTTAAGGGATAACTTATCATATCTTCTTCTTCTTCATCTTCTTCTTCCATGGATGTAGCTTGCTACTCCAATGGCAAGTAATGAAAAAGTGTGAGAAATCCAAAACTAAAGTTTACCCACTTCCTATTTCTTCATCCTCTACCTCTTGCCAAGTAGTATAGGGTGTTTCCTTCACAAGTTTTCCCGACTTGGTGAATTTTGAGCTCGTTCTAGCGATGCCTCGACGTAGATCATCTTCGGCATCGAACCGACGATCAAGCCCGCCCATTCTTCGACGAAGCCGACGCTAGAGCCCGGGAGTTCACTTGGACAGCGAGAGGACTTCGTTGCGGAGCCGTGGAGGTGGTGGACCGGATCTACAAAGGTTGTATATCTGTTCCCTTAGTTAAAATGTTAACTAGTTTGCTTGTTTCGCCTAAATATCTAGTAAACGATCCGTAGTCGGGTTTGTAGGCACCCGTAAAATTTGATTTGTGCATGTTTGATCACTTGTGAGACTTCACTAGAGTGCCTAGGAACCCTACAATAACAATTATAAGTTGGAGCGGGACCAACGTTCCCCAGCTCAGTATAACAAGCGGGTTCGGTCAATATTCCGTATTATTATCTTGATTAAGACGTGATATGGTCGCTACCAGGAGAGAGAGAGAAGAAAACACTCAGCGTGCGCTCTTGCAAGAATAGATTGGTTATTATTTCATTTAATCAGGATGGCTCCTACTGCTTTTTATCAAATCTTCCTTCAAACCCAAAAAGGAAAGACTAGCCGGGATTAATTATATATTACAAGTTCTCCAATCTTTCAGCCAGGCCAGTGTCGGTACTTTGAGGGAGGTCCCCGTGCTTTCGCACGAACCTAATTAATGTAAACCTTGTTTTCCCAGAGGCGTAACCCCGTTGACACCTTTCTAGACACCTACTTGATCGGCTAATTGTAATGTGTAAAACTCTCCCAGGAGTAACTCTTACTCGCAGTGGGTATCGGGATCCAACTATCTCATAGAAGGTATGCAATCTCATTGCAAATTTCAACACTTGAAATTCCCGATAATATTTTGCCCCAAACGATCTATGAGCTTAACAAGGTCAACAAACCATAGACCGTAAGTCAAGTTCAACCCGTCATTTCTTGATTGAATCAAACCCACCCGCACGACCCTTGACAAGGTCAACAAGGTCGTACGACTACCCTAACCCAATCTGCATCATATGCATAAGCAGATAAATACTGGTTAGCTACCGCACACTGTGCCTTGACAAGGTCAACAAACGCAGCACGAATACTAAACAGGACTTATCTGAAATGACGGAGGGCTACGACAGGTTTTTCTGAAAACCTATTGCGTAATGAACTTGATATCGTTGTAGAATCAAATGATTTTAAAATGGAGTGCTTTTGAGGCTTTTTCTAGTTTTGCTAAAGGAGTCACTCCCGGTGAAGGGATCGTCGTTCCTTTCCTCGTCGAATGAGGTGCAGGATATATCATATATATCACTGTGTAAAGCAAAAACTCTTAAAAGCAATCAAAAGATAAACCGGGTGTGTAGCATCTGCCAGTTATTGCTAAAGGAGTCACTCCCGGTGAAGGGATCTCGGTCCTTTCCTCATCAAATAAGGTGCAGGATATATCACATATACCGCTGTGCAAAGCAAGAACTGTAGCTACCAGTTTTATTTTTGAAATTCGATTCTACAACATCTTAGGTTTCTTTTTACTTTCATTAATCCCATTAATGAAGTCCCATCATTTAAGTACCTAAACATCACAGATAAATACGACGTACACTTATACCATCTGCATTCGCCTCGATGTCCCCTCGTGCACCGTTAGGTTAGGTAACTAACGGCAGAGCGGGGCAGGGCTAGCGCGGGTGTAAAACATAAGTAACGCCTATATAATATATCATATATACTATATACTGTATCTATCACAGAAGATCACATGATCACATCACAGATATCGCAGCAGAAGAATCATATGAAATATTGGATATACTAGGACGTCCGTGTTTTCAATACGAGCCAGTATAAAACACGGATTCCACGGTCGCGATGAATAGCCAAACCCATACCCCTAGACCCCTACGAGAGCGGCAAGCAACCCTACCAATTCTAGAGTTAGGAGACCCGGACTCGACTCCTCGACTTGGTCTCCCACTGGACTCCAGAACCCGGTTACTTGTGCCCTCCTCCTTGGGTCTATCCTAGTGCGGAAAAGTAAATAATATACAAAGGGTGACAACTTCCGCAACCTGGAAGTGCCCCAAAAAAGAATATTACATACAAGTTTTTACATGAATGAAAATGAAAAACACTCATCTCACATAAAAACCCCGGCTATTCAAACACGACGATCCAATATAACATATCCAGCAACACATAACATCACATGTCATCAACGTAAGTAAACATGCGCATCCCAATTGTCGTTGACATATAGCAACGAAACCGGCGATATCACATATTACACTTACGGTCACAGAAAAGAAAGTGTAAAACTACAACAGTTGGAATCCGCAATCTCTTTAGACATCGCATGCCTAATCAAATGAATTACTTAGACATCGCATGCCTAACAATTATAAACCCCGCATTTTAGTCTCATAATCGAAAACACTTTTCAATATCAAGTCGGGCAATTCAACAAGATTCCCGACATCCTGATCGAATGCTCGTCGCAAACTTTAGTAGGCGGCTGCACCCCTGATACCGTCGACGAAGTGCACCAAGGCGGAACACCGCTACCGCGAGCACCCGAACGGATGCTTTCGGCGACGGGGTTCTCCTACAGTCACTTGGTCGGGGCTATGGAATGAGGCTGTCTATTAAGTTTACCCGGCGAGTATCCGCGTACGCTACGTGATTGCGATGGACTTTTGATCACATCAAAATTCCGTGGCAACCGATCAAGTGAGACTAAACTGCTATGTTTATAACATTCATTCAGTTATCTCATAACTGCTTGTGAATTTCAATTATTGTATCACATTCCGGATAAATAGAAAATTCTAAACTTTCCGATCGAACAATCGAACACCCAAGTTTTCCCGATACAGCTCAACACATGAAATAAGTCTAACGACATTCAGTTCGTGCCTCAGTACCAACGGTCCAGCCGTAGAAGGGTCAAGCCAACGCCTCACATGTGGCACGCCGTACTGCCCCAAACCCTAAGGTTCAAAAGGTAGTTCAAGACGGTCACATAATCGAGTTAAGGTTTGTTGTCTTCTAGAGGGACCATCGTGTTACTTGCACTACTTAGAACGTGATTAAACTACAGAAATATCCAACACTTGGAAATTTCCCAACAGGGGAAAAATTGGGTATTTATATCCCGTCGAACTTTTTAACATATTCAAAAAATTATCCGGAAAGACACATAGACAAAGTTTAACAATCCGATCGAATGTACGAACTCCCAATACAACCCAAAATACTCAACTCTTGATTTCAGATTAAAAATTCCCAGGAACACCAGCACTGCAAAATAGGAATTACTGTGCAAAATTTAATGGGAGAAGAGACAAAAGGGCCGTGGAACCGCCGCATTAGCATGCTAATGCCGCGGTTCCGCCGCACTTTTATGGAATTAGGTCATCGAACTTCACAGTAATTCTTATAATTTCCTTCTGGTTTTTCTGCATATTTTTAATTCTGAAAAATCCCCGAATTTCAAAAATGTCCAGAGAGCAAATTCCAATTAGGGTTTCGGTTCGATCGGACTTCAAACTCCGTCTACGCATCGCCTAAGGCTCTAGCTAGGCTCTATACCACTGTAGGGTTCCTAGGCACTCTCAAGAGGTCTCACAAGGCATCAACCATGCCAATTTCAAAAATTACATGTGCCGAGAAACCCTAACAAGATCGTTGGCTAGAAATTTAGGCGAAAACTAGAACTAGTAAACAACTTTACTAAGAGTAAACGGAAATACAACCTTTGTAGATCCGGTGCTCCATCTCCATAGCTCCACGATGAAGTCTCCTCGCTGTCCAAATCAAATCCCGGGCTCTAGCGTCGGCTTCATCGGAGAAAAAGCGGGCTAGGTCATCGACGACGATGCCGAAAATGATCTACGTCGAGGCATCACTAGATCAAGCTCCACCTTCACCAAGCCATGAAAACTTGTGAAGGAAACACCCTATACTACTTGGCAAGAGGTAGAGGATGAAGAAATAGGAAGTGGGTTCACTTTAGAATTGGATTTCTCACTCTTTTCATCAAGTTGCCATTGATGAAGGCAAGCTTGCTTCAATGTTGAAGATGAAGAAGAAGAAGAAAAGATCTCATAAGTATCTCCAAAATGAATAATAAAATGAATACTTATCATATCCTAACCTTGGTTAGGTGTAGAGAATAGACTAGGGTTAAATGGAGTGGTTAGGGTTAAGCATGAGACAAAATGGTCATTTTGGTCAAATGTTCAAGAAGCTTCAACTAGAAAACAAATTAAGCCACCATTTTCCCTTTATGCTTATCATTTTCAAAATGAATAACTAAATAAGATAAATCAAAAAGAAAACAAAACCCTAACCATTCATATAACCATGGTTTAGTCTTTACACAAACCCAAGTAAGCATGCATCATCAAACATGATACAAACATGTGTACAAAAGTATATCACATATACATTGTGCACAAACCAAGTGAGAAAATCCATTTAAAGTGAACCAATACTAGTTAATGCAAAGTAATATATCAAATATATAATTATGCATTAAATCATCAAATCAACGCTTGATTTAATGATCCGGTCATATCGCATATAACCGACTAATATTCAATGTATCGGCTTATCGAATCAACCCTTGATTCGATAACTAGGTTATATCGCATACAACCTAATCAATACATTCATCGCGAGAATGGAATACGGTATCACATACACGCATTATTCTCGGTCCCGCACATATCTCATATGCGCTCCTATTTCGTTTCGCTTGAGCCAGGAAACCTCTGTGTAGGACTCTAAAGACTCGTCAATACGCCGGCAGCAGGTGATGATCATATCAAACACCCACAAGCCGCAAGCGGTCTGCTAAACATAACGGCCACCCGGGTATTGAGCGATCAGAAGATCGACGAGCAAGCCCGCTCACACTCCTGTGAATCCAACCAGTAACACTTACCGTACAGTCCGGTCTGATCGTCTGATATGTCGCATATCTCGCCTAGGGGTGGTAAACGTCAGACCCCAATAGCTCGATAAGTCGTGTCGATATGAGGTCTATAACATTTTGAGAAACTACTGGTAACACTTACCAGTAAATCTCAGCAACCCTGGCCAGGGATTTCCTATTATAGCCAATCGAACACAGCGCAATATCAACCCCCTATACCGGGAGAGACAAATCCCCTCCTATCGCTCATTGCCTCCATGTGACTCGGGACTGTACCCAAAAACCACCGTTTTGCATGCCCTCTTGGACGTGGTAAGATGGAAATCAAAGCACAGTGGGAACCACTCAAGACTCTATGACGATCTCGGGTCAACAGACTACTCTGTACCAGTGTCACCAGAGAACTGCCATCTGACGTAAGGTATAATACCATCTGGGAGTTCTCGGCGAGTCCGTCCAGTGTACCCAGTCTCCACTGAGCACCCGTATAACATCTCTGATGTCAAACACCAATGGATATGGGATCATCCATCGCCCATCTGTATGGGTCGAGAAGGTATACGCTAGTCTACTCTGGTGTATCGATGCCCCGTCTCGATACACCCACGACTAGGGACTTTGAAGGATGTACTTATGGACTACCTTGTCCCCACTAGTACGATCCGCATCATAGTCCAGGTAGTCAAGTACACATCCTAAGGGCTTTACCAACATGTAACAGAGAGACAATCAGTATACATGTTAAGGTAAAGAGCAACCAGATAGCATACTATCATGTCGAGCAAGAAAGTCCTCCCTATATATGTCCAAGCATCCACTACAATACACATCCTATGTACAGTAATGGCCTCTAGGGCATACATATAACTAACAGTTTGTGCACCCCACCTTGGGTCTATCCTAGGAGCAAAAACAGTAAAAAGAAATAATACAACGATGGCTACAACCGCAACCTGGATGTGCCCCGCAAAATAATATTACAACTTATTACATTTACATCAAATGAATTAAATAATAACCCATCACATAACCCCGGCTATACATCACAACAGTCCAACACAGTTCATATACACAAACAGATAAAATCCATTACAGAAATGTGCAACCCCCTGCCAACCGACATACTAGCAGTTAGGGGAGGTTTACGAACACATTATACAAACACAGATATAATCCAACAAGAAAATACCGTATAATTTCGATCGATTAAACACATTTAATTTTGCTCCAATACTTCTCTGTAAATCTGAACTCTGAGCAAAAATTAAAATATTCCAGAAAATACCAAATATCACAGAGAACCCACACAGGAAAATTGGGCTGATGAATCGGCAAATCGGCGGCGGAATCGCGGCGGATCTGTGGAATCCGCCGCGGTTCCACGGCGCTTTAGCCGATTCATGAGCCCAGTTTTCTTGGGTGTTCTAATACTATCATTTAGGGCTTTCTAAACCTCCCTGAAAAATTTTTGGACTTCATTTAAAAATCGACAGAAACTCATGATATCGGGGTTTTCCGGTTTTGTTTTTTCCGTTCGAAATTCATACAATTTTGCAAGTGAGTTATTTATTGTTTAACGAGGCTCTGATACCACTGTAAGTCGATGTGCAACACCCCACGACTTGCGGGGAGGCGGAAATATGAAAAACGATCTTGTTCTTTGCTTAAACATCGACTAACCGCATGAATCGAAGCTAAACGATAACTAACATCAAACATAGAAGTTCTAAACTACTATGTGAAGTGATTATACCTTAAGAACCGTGTCCTTCGGATCTTCATCGCTGTCCTCCACTCCTCATAGGCTCCTTGGAACATCGGCAACTCAACGACCTCCTCGAATCAAAGACGATCCACCCGAAAGTTCCTACGCCAAGCTTAATCTCAAACTTGAGATAACTAGTTTGTTCAAATCGCTAATCTAAGCTAACTAGGTGATATAGAGTAAGGTTATGGATGTATTAGTCTAGCTAACCCTTGTACTCAACACATGAGAGGGGAGGATTAGGGTTTGAAGAGAGAGAGCTTGAGGAGAGAGAAGATGAACATGATAAATAAATGAGAAAATGAGCTATCATAATATATATCAAGCATTATTGTTTTTCAAGAAAAGAAAAGAAAATAATTTACAACCATGCTTGATAAATATCTTATGGTGATTCATCTCCATGAGTCATTAAGCAATTATGAAGTATTAATGATATGGATGAATCATCCATATGACTCACTAATCTCATTCAATGTATATGCCACCTATACCTCCTTAGTCACCATCTTCTAGAAGCTTCTCGCGCAATTACGAGAACGCCCCTCCTATCCGTGAAAACACGGAAAAACTTTAGACTGTATAAATCCAATAACCCGATACTAGAATCTGGCTTAAACCAAAGCCGGCTAGTAAAAACTGTCCGAAAAGTCGTACGCGCATAAACACACGTACGCATCCGAACCCTTGTCATAAAACCATACGACCTCTATATCATTTCGCCTGGAGCAGGGAAACTTTCTGTGTGGGACTCTAAAGACTCGACACTACGCTGGCAGTGGGTTTAACCACAGACCGCAAGAGGCAGTAACTGTACGTAACGGTCCCCAGGTAGATGTCGATAAGAAGGCCGATGAGGAAAACCATCCGAACTCCTACTGAGCCTGATGTTACAATCTTCGTACAGTCCGGTCTGTTCGTCTAAGACTATCGCATATCAAGCCTAGGGGGCGGCAAGCGTCAGTCCCCTAATAGCTGTATAAGTCGTGTCGGAGCGAAGCCCATTACACCCTGAGAAGCTACTGGAACCTATCAGTATATCTCGCTTGCCCTGGCCAGGGACTTTGCGTAATGGCTCTCTGACACGGTGCGATATCAACTCCCAATACCGGGAGAGACGAATCCTATCTAACCGCCACTGCCTCCAAGTGCTCGGGACTGCACCCAACTGCTACCTGTTTGCACGACTCCTTTGAGCCATGGTAGGGTAGCAATCTAAGAACAGTGAGACACACTCGAGGCGAAGTAGCAGTGTCAAGTCTGCGGACTATGCTGTACTCATGTCACCTGGGAACTGGTAACTGACGATGGGTATAATACCAACCAATCAGTTCCCCGGCGAGTCCTGTCCGGTGTACCCGTAACCTAACGGGCACCTGCATACTATCTCTAGTACGACATACTAATGGCTGTGGGACAGACCATTTCCCCAACTGGGATGAGAAGCGTATACACTTAGTCTACTCTGGAATATCGATACCCTATCTCGATAATCCAATGACCAGGGACCTGTATAGGATGTTGCTTACAGACTACCCAGCCCCCACTAGTGTGACTGCCATCACGACGCTGGTAATCAAGCAAAGATCCTATGGGCTCTACTAATTTGTATAAGTGACACGTTACAAGAAACATATACACATATTAAAGTAGACACAAACCAAGTAGCATACTACCATTTTTAGCAAGACTGTATACATATAACTGTGAATATCCCAAGCTTCCATTAAGTAATATACAATCTAGTATGATACAATAATGGCCCCTAGGGCATATACACTAACACCTTGTATATACAAAACGATAGTAGAGAGTAAGGTGGTCATCCTCGTATTGTACGTGGACAACATACTCTTGATAGAAAAAGAGTTTCCTATATTACACACGGTCAATCTCCTCTTATCACAAGGATTCTCCAAATAGAATAAAGGTGATACCTCCTAAATCTTGGGATTTGGATCTATAAGATAGATCTAAATGGATGTTAGGGTTCTCACTAGGTTTAGTGAGTTGGTATCAATCGATCCTGGGGAGAATCACTGGAAGGGTTCCAGGGTGATAAAGATGATTGAATGTCAGTCACAGGCATTGTCTTTATCCTGAGTGAAGGGACGGTATGCTGGAAGAGTTCCAAGCTAGATACCGTGGCAAACTAGACGATAAAGGCGGGAAACATCGCTATTAAAGATACTACCAAAGAGGCAGTTTGGGTGTATAATGGTTCATAAGATGAACTAGGTTCCTACCATTGTGTTACAATGGAAGTGTGGCTTTGTCCTAGGAACCCTAGTCCTATCAGTGACTCAGACATATTCTGAGGCAGCATCACTTGATCAAGGAGATAGTTGATCTCCAGGGTGATCAAGGTTAGGAGAGTAGACTCAGAGGACAACACGGCGGATCCACTCATAAAGGCCTTTTCCCAGAGAGAGGCTTTTATGGGATGGTTGAGTATTAGATACTGCAATCACTGCTACAGATGGCCCTAGTGCAAGTGGGAGATTGTTAGTTATATGTATGCCCTAGAGGCCATTACTGTACACAAGATGTATATTGCAGTGGATGCTGGGACATATATAGGTGTGACTTTCTTGCTCGACATGATAGTATGCTATCTGGTTGCTCTTTATCTTAACATGTATACTTGCAGTCGCTCTATTACATGTTGATAAAACCCTCAGGATGTGTACTCGACTTCCAAGACTGTGATGTAGATCATACTAGTAGGGCCTGGGTAGTCCATGAGTACATCCTTCAATGTTCCTAGTCGTGGGAATATCGGGACGGGGCATCGATATTCCAGAGTAGACTAGCGTATATCTTCTCGACCCATGTGATGGGAGATAGATGATCCCATATCTATTGGTGTTTGACATCAGAGATGGTATGCGGGTGCTCAGTAGAGACTGGGTACACTGAATGGACTCGCCGAGAACTCCCAGATGGTATTATACATCACGTCAGATGGCACTTCTCTGGTGACACTGGTACAGCTTAGTCTGTTGACCCGAGATCGTCATAGAGTCTTGTGTGTCTCCCACTGTGCTTTGATTTCCACGCTACCACGGCTCTACTGAGGCGTGCAAACAGGTGGTTTTTGGGTACTGTCTCGATTCACATGGAGGCAATGAGCGATAGGAGGGGATTCGTCTCTCCGGGTATTGGGGGTTGATGTTGCGCTATGATCGACTGGCCATAACTGGAAATCCCTGGCCAGAGTTGCAGTGATTTACTGGTAAGAGTTATCAGTAGTTTCACGCTTGTTATGGACCTTATATCGGCATGACTTATCGAGCTACTGGGGTCTGACGTTTACCACCCCTAGGCGAGATATGCGACATATCAGACGAACAGACCGGACTGTACGGTAAGTGTTACTGGTTGGATTCACAGGAGTGTGAGCGGGCTTGCTCGTTGATCTTCTGATCGCTCAATACCCGGGTGGCCGTTACGTTTAGCAGACCGCTTGCAGCTTGTGGGTGTTTGATATGATCATCACCTACTACCGGCGTATTGACGAGTCTTTAGAGTCCTACACAGAGGTTTCTTGGCTCAAGCGAAACGAAATAGAAGCGCATATGAGATATGTGCGGGACCGAGAATAATACCAGTATATGATACTGTATTCTATTATCGCGATATGTATCATTGGACGGTTATATAAGATATAGCCGGGTTACCGAATCAAGTGTTGATTCGATACATTGATACATTAGATATTAGTCGGTTATATGCAATATGACCGGATCGTTAAATCAAGTTTTGATTTAATGATTTAATGTATAATTATATATTTGATATATTACTTTACATTAACTAGTATTGGTTCACTTAAGATTGATTTTCTCACTTGAATGTGCACATTGTTTATATGTGATATATGCAAGTGTACATGTTTGTATCATGCTTGATGATACATACAAGTTGTGTGTATGAGACTTAAACCAAATTGAGGTTAAATTAGGGTTTACTAATTTCCTAACAAATAACAAAAGAAATAAGACTTTGGTCAAAGTTATCAAGTTTCATGAAGCATGAAGAAACTTTGAGAAGTCAATTTCTTTTGTCATTTCCTTAGGATGCTAGTTAACCCAACCTTTAACCCAATACTTTGGTTAATTCTCTACACAAGTTAAGCATGGGGGCTTAACTCAACCACGGTACCATAATTAAAAGGATAAGTTTCATTCTTTATTCATTATTCTTATCATCTTTCTTTCTTCTTCTTCTTCTTCAAGAAAAAGCAAGCTTACTACCTCTAATGGTGCCATGAGATTTAGAGTGAGAAATCCAATTCTAAAGTGAACCCACTTCCTATATCTTCATTCTCTTCCACTTTCCATGTAGTAGAGTGTGTTATCTTCACAAGTTTCATGACCTAGTGAAGATGGAGCTTGAGTTTGAGTCGCCTCGACGTAAATCATCTTCGGCATCGAAGTCAACGACCTAGCCCGATCATTTCTCCGATGAAACCAACGCTAGAGTCCAGGATTCCGATGATCGCAGCGGAGGGACGTCATCACGGAGCTTTGGAAGTGGAGGACCGGATCTACAAAGGTTATAGTCCCTTTCACTTGTAATTAAAGTTGTTAACTTGCATAGTTTCGCCTTATCTTAAGTTAACGATCTAGCATTAGGGTTTTTTGGTACATGGAAAATTTGATTTTGGCATGGTTGATCAATTGTAGAACCTCTTGGATGTGCCTAGGAACCCTACAGATACCACTGTAAGTCGACGTTAGACACCCCACATGATGCGGGGAGGCGGAATAGGTAAAACAATCATTTTGTTTAAACTAACATCGACTAATTTTATGGATCTTTGCTAAACCCTAACTAACAACAACATAGAAGTGATTAGCTACTATGAAAGAAGATTATACCTAATGAATCAAGTCCTTCTTGTTCTCGTAGACTACCTCCTCGTCGGCCTCCTCGTTGTGATAGAAGATCCACCCGAGAGCTACTTCTCCAAGCTTAACCTCTCACTTGAGGTAACTAGGTTGCTAAGATTGCTAATCAAAGTAACCTAGAGGATATAGAATAGGATTAGGGATCTATTAGTCTTGCTAACCTTGGATCTCAACACATGAGAGGTTAGGGTTAGGGTTGAAGAGAGAGAGCTTGAGGAGAGAGAATGTGAAAATGAGAATGAAATGAAAATTAACTCATTTGTGTATATATCATGAAGCATAAAATATCTTGCAAAAAATATCTATGCACAAATATCTTCATGCTTCATTTAATACAAATGAATCATCTAATGAGTCATTAAAACCATTAATGCTTCATTAACTCATTTGATGAATCATCTTCATGAGTCACAAATCCATTTAATGCAAATAACACCTAAGCTCTCTACCTCATCAACCTTCTAGAAGCTTCTCGACAAATTACGAGAATGCCCCTCCCATCCGTGAAAACACGGAAATACTGAGACTGTATAAATCCAATAATCCATTACTAGAATCTGGCTTAAACCAAAGCCTGCTAGTATAAACTGTCCGAACATCGTACGTGCGTAAAAACACGTATGTGTCCGAACCCTGTCGTAAAACCATACGACCTCTATATCATTTCGCCCGAAGCAGGGAAACTCTCTGTGTGGGACTCTAAAGACTCGACACTACGCTGGCAGTGGGTTTAACCAGAAACCGCAAGCGGCACTAGCTGTACGTAACGGTCCCCAGGTAGATGTCGATAAGAAGGCCGATAAGAAAACCCATCCGAACTCCTACTGAGCCTGATGTGACAATCTCCATACAGTCCGGTCTGTTCGTCTAAGACTATCGCATATCGGGCCTAGGGGGCGGCAAGCGTCAGTCCCCTAAAAGCGGTATAAGTCATGTCGGAGCGAAGCCCATTACACCTTAAGAAGCTACTGGAAATCCTACCAGTAAATCTCGTTTGCCCTGGCTAGGGACTTTGCGTAATGGCTCTCCGGATACAGCGCGATATCAACTCCCAATACCGGGAGAGACGAATCCTATCTAACCACCACTGCCTCCAAGTGCTTCGGGACTGCACCCAACTGCTACCTGTTTGCACGACTCTTTTGAGCCGTGGTAGGGTAGCAATCTAAGAACAGTGGGAACACACTCGAGGCGAAGCAACAATGTCAAGTCTGCGGACTATGCTGTACTCATGTCACCTGGGAACTGTTAACTGACAACGAGTATAATACCTACCAACAGTTCCCTACGAGTCCTGTCCGGTGTACCCGTAACCCAACGAGCACCTGTATACTATCTCCAGTATGACGTACTGATGGCTGTGGGACAGACCATCTCCCCAACTGGGATGAGAAGCATACACACTAGTCTATTCCGTAGTATCGATGCCCTGTCTCGATAATCTTACGACTAGGGACCTGAAAAAGGATGTGCTTGTAGACTACCCAGCCCCCACTAGTGTGACTGCCATCACAACGCTGGTAGTCAAGCAAGATCCTAAGGGCTCTATCAATATGTATTCTCGATATGCTAACATATACACATATTAAGATAGAAAAAAAACCAAGTAGCATACTACCATGTTTAGCAAGACTGTTAATATAACTGTGAATATTCCAGGCTTCCATTAAATAATATATAAGCTAGTTTGATACAATAATGGCCCCTAGGGCATATACACTAACAAAAGCTACCCGCCAGGGATAGCCGAGCGAGGTATCCTCGGGCTCGACTGCCTCTGGGAGGACTTTCTGATCCCTGACGTTGCGGTAGGGAAGCTACTGTTAGTTATATGTATGCCCTAGAGGCCATTGCTATACATAGGATGTATATTGTAGTGGATGCTGGGACATATATAGGAAGGACTTTCTTGCTCGACATGATAGTATGCTATCTGGTTGACCTTTACCTTAACGTGTACACTGATTGTCTCTGTGTTACATATTGGTAAAGCCCTTAGGATGTGTACTTGATGTTAGTGTTTATGCCCTAGAACGCCATTACTGTATCATACTAGTTTGTATATTACTTAATGGAAGCTTGGGATATTCACATGTATATAACAGTCTTGCTAAACATGGTAGTATGCTACTTGGTTTTTCTATCTTAATATGTAAGTATACGTATTGATAGAGCTCTTAGGATCTTGCTTAACTACCAGCGTTGTGATGGCAGTCACACTAGTGGGGGCTGGGTAGTCTACAAGCACATCCTTATTCAGGTCCCTGGTCGTTGGATTATCGAGACAGAGGATCGATACTCCGGAGTAGACTAGTGTGTACGCTTCTCATCCCAGTTGGGGAGATGGTCTGTCCCACAGCCGTCAGTACGTCGTACTGGAGATAGATACAGGTGCTCGTTAGGTTACGGGTACACCGGACAGGACTCACAGGGGACTGTTGGTTGGTTTTATACCAGTCGTCAGTGAACAGTTCCCAGGTGACATGAATACAGCATAGTCCGCAGACTTGACACTGCTACTTCGCCTCGAGTGTGTCCCACTGTTCTTAGATTGCTACCCTACCACGGCTCAAAGGAGTCGTGCAAACAGGTAGCAGTTGGGTGCAGTCCCGAGCACTTGGAGGCAGTGGCGGTTAGACAGCGTCTCTCCCGGTATTGGGAGTTGATATCGCGCTGTGTTAGAGAGCCATTACGCAAAGTCCCTGGCCAGGGCAAGTGAGATTTGCTAGTAGGTTCCAGTAGTTTCTCAGTGTGTAATGGGCTTCGCTCCGACACGACTTATACCGCTATTAGGGGACTGACGCTTGCCTCCCCCTAGGCCCGATATGCGATAGTCTTAGACGAACGGACCAGACTGTATGGAGATTGTCACATCAGACTCAGTAGGAGTTCGGATGGGTTCCCTCATCGGCCTTCTTATCGACATCTACCTGGGGACCGTTACGTACAGCTAGTGCCGCTTGCGGTCTGTGGTTAAACCCACTGCCAGCGTAGTAGTCGAGTCTCTAGAGTCCCACACAGAGAGTTTCCCTACTCCAGGCGAAACGATATAGAGGTCGTATGGTTTTACGACAAGGGTTCAGACGCATACATGTGTTTACGCACGTACGACTTTCGGACAATTTTTACCAGTCGGCTTTGGTTTAAGCCAGTTACTGGTATCCGGTTATTGGATTTATACAGTCTAAAGTTTTTCCGTATTTTTGCGGAAAGGAGGGGCGTTCTCGTAATTGCGCGAGAAGCTTCTAGAAGATGGTGACTAAGGAGGTTTAGGTGGCATATACATTGAATGAGATTAGTGGGTCATATGGATGATTCATCCAAGTCATTAATGCTTCATAATTGCTTAATGACTCATGGAGATGAATCACCACAAGATATTTATCAAGCATGGTTGTAAAATGATTTCTTTTCTTTTCTTGTTAAAAAGAAATGCTTGATATATATTATGATAACTCATTCTTCTCACTTCACTATTATCCTCACCTTCTCTCTCCTCAAGCTCTCCCTCTTCAAACCCTAATCCTCCCCTCTCATGTGTTGAGTACAAGGATTAGTTAGACTACTTAATCCATAACCCTCTCTATATCTCACCCAGCTTCTTTGATTAGCACTTAGAGAAGTTTAGTTGCCTCAAGTTTAGGGGCTAAGCTTGGAGTAAAGCTCTCGGGTGGATCGTCTACTACTTCGAGAAGGCCGAGGAGGAGGTGGAGTTTGCAAAGACGAAGGACACGATTCGTTAGGTATAATCCCTAAACATAGTAGCATAGAAACTCTATGTTTTAAGTTAGTTATCGTTTAGCTTCGATTCAAGCAGTTAGTCGATGTTTGTTCACTAAACAAGTTCGTTTTTGAAAATTCCGCCTCCCCACAAGTATTGGGGTGTTGTACATCGACTTACAGTGGTATCTGAGCCTCGCTAAACAATAAATAACTTACTTGCAAATTTGTATGAATTTCGAACGAAAAAAACGAAACCGAAAAACCCCGAAATCACTAGTTTCTGTCGAATTTTAAATGAAGTCCTAAAATTTTTCAGGGAGGTTCAGAAAGCTTAAAAAGACAGTAGAAGAACACCCAAGAAATTTGGGCCCCTGAATCACCTAAAGCGCCGCGGAACCGCGGCGGATCGCACCGATCCGCCGCGCTTCCGCCGCCGAGTTGGCGATTCAGGAACCCAAATTTTCTGTGTTGCTTCTCTGTGATATTTGGTATTTTCTGGAATATTTTATTTTTGCTCAGGTTTCAGATTTACAGAGCAGTATTGGAGCAAAATTAAAAGTGTTTAATCGGTCAAAATTATACAGTATTTGCTTATTGGATTATATCTGTGTTTGTATAATGTGTTCGTAAACCTCCCCTAACTGCTAGTATGTCGGTTGGCAGGGGGTTGCATATTTCTGTAATGGATTTTATCTGTTTGTGGATATGAACTGTGTTGGACTGTTGTGATGTATAGCCGGGGTTATGTGATGGGTTATTATTTAATTCATTTGATGTAAATGTAATTTGTTGTAATATTATTTTGCGGGGCACATCCAGGTTGCAGTTGTAGCCACCGTTGTATTATTTCATTTTACTGTTTTTGCTCCTAGGACAGACCCAAGGTGGGGTGCACAAACTGCCGGGCGGGTAGTTTGCCGTACCCGTTGGGGTCTTGGGTGGGGTAATGGCTATTCATCACAACTGTGTAATCCGTCTTTTGTTGCAGGCTCAAAACAAACACGGATTACTTGCAAATCCAATAAAGTTCATCTGTGATCTGGAATGCCTATTATTGCGTCTGACGAATGTACAATATCTATATATGATAGCTATTTAGACGTCACTTATGTTTTACACCCGCGCTAGCCCAGCCCCCGCTCTGTCGTTAGTTAAGTAACCTAACGGGTGATGACGGGACCCCGTGGCGAATGCGGATGGCATAAGAGGACGTTGTATTTTCGTTGTTTTCTGCAATGATAGGTTAATGATGGGACGCATTATCTATAATGCAAAGAAAAACAAACCAAAGTTTAAATCGTTGGAACAATTTAAAAGAAACCACTCGGTTAATTTTAAAAACAGATATTTTTAAATGCGGAGCTTTAACCACTCCTTTTAAAAGCTATCAGGTTCCTTCGGTTATATCAAGTTCACTACGTTCACGGTTTCGCCAAAACCATTCGTAGCCTTCCGTCATTTCATCTGGGTATTCAGCAGTATTCAAGCTATGTATTTTGACCAACGCCAAGGCATAGTGTTTGGTAGCTGCTGGGTATTCATTTGTTGCATAGATAGATGAGTTAGTTTGGGACAGTCGTATGATCATTTTGGCCAACGTCAAGGATATGTACGGATGGGTTCAAATTAACAAGATAATGATGGGTAGAACTTGACATGTAACTTATGATATTTTGACCAACGCCAAGGTCATAAGAGCATGGGGCAAAAATATATATCGGGAATTTCTAAAGAAACTGAAATTTGCAAAGAGATGCATACCATTTGGAGTTTGATGAATGTTGGTAGGATTCCTTCAACATTATCATACGATGATATTTGGATCCCGATCATACTGTGAGTATATGCTACTTATCAGGATATTCGTCACTTAACGATCAATGCTATAAACCAAGTAGGTGTCCAGAAAAGTGTCAGCGGGGTTACGCCCCCAGAGAAAAGAGGTTATTTAATTAAGGAACTTCGCGAAAGCGTTGGAAAACCTCCCTCGAAGTATCGACACTGGCCTGGCTGAACGGTTAAGCAAGTATTGTACGGTGAGAATAGTCCTGGCTAATTCTTCTTTTATGGTTTGAGGAAGGATTCGAGAAACAGTGGGAGCCATCCAGTTTAGATAAACTAAAAACCACTCTAAACTTGCAAGAGCATCATGCTAAAGAGTTTTCTTCTCTCTCCTAATTGCAGCGACCCTGAAAATGACTGGACTTAAGTTACTTTTAGAGAAAAATATACTGACAGGGCCAAACTATAAAGATTGGCTGCGGAATGTCAAAATGGCTTTGACCTATGACAAATTGGGGTACGTCCTCACCGCTACGGCACCTGCTGTCCCTGGTCCCAAATCCAGCAATGCGGATAAGAAAATCCGCAAAACCTGGGATTTAGATTGCGCGAAAGCTAAGTGCATCGTGCTTGCCTCAATGAACAATGAAGATCAGAGGAGGCACGAGGATATGACCCTAGATGGCATATTTCTCCATACAAAGGAACTTTATGGAGAGCAATCTCGTATAGCAAGATACGAGACCTCTAAGAACTTGTTTCGAGCGAGGTTGGCTGTCGGGTCATCAGTAGAAGAACATGTCCTAAAGATGATCGGCTATATTAAAGAGCTCGCAGACCTTGGGACGACTTTGGATAATAAGCTCTATACAGACCTTATTCTCCAGTCCCTTCCTCACACCTACGCCCAGTTTATCCTGAACTTCAACCTTCAAAGAAAAGAAGTTGAACTTCCGGAACTCCTGAACATGTTAAGGAGTGCAGAGGGCACCTTGCAGAAAACAAGGCAAACACCCGCTATGTTTGTTAGCGGTGCATCTTCTTCCGGGTCCAAGGCTAAGGCCAAAGGAAGGAAGAAGAAGGCCGCCACCAAACCTAGAGGAGGTGTTAGTAAGGTGGGAGGGAAGGGAAAGAAAAAGTTTGCGGTACCGGTAGTTGGTCAGGATGAGTGCTTCCATTGTCACAGGAAAGGGCACTGGAAGAAGGATTGCAAGGCGTGGAACCCCAAGAACCAGAAACCGAAGCAAGCTGTGGCTTCGACTTCAGGTGTGTTTGTAATTGAGAATTGTCTATCGATCAACTCTACTTCCTGGGTATTGGATACCGGATCAGGATCTCATATTTGCAATTCATTGCAGGCACTGAGAAACCGTAGAGTGCTGAAGGAAGGTGATATGACCCTAAAGGTTGCTAACGGAGCTAGCGTGGGAGCTGCGTCCGTTGGGGATTATCACCTAGGATTGACGAGTGGACACATTTTGGTTTTACATAACTGTTATTTTGTACCAAGCTTAACGTGTAATATCATATCAGTTTCCTTGTTATCAAATAAAGGTTATGATTTCACGTTTGTAAGAGATGTTGTTAACATCCACCTTAATCATGGTTTGATTGGGTCCGGTACACTAAATAACGGTATATATGTTTTAAACCAACTCCAAATTTTCAATGTCCAGAACACACTTAAAAGAAAGTCTCCAGATTTAAATAAAGCTTTCTTATGGCATTGTAGACTGGGTCACATCAATGAGAGAAGGTTGACTAAGTTGCATAGAGAAGGATATTTGGACTCGTTCGAATATCAAACTTATGACACTTGTCAATCTTGTCTCAAAGGAAAGATGACAAAGACTCCATTTACTGGACAAGGAGTAAGAGCGAGCGAGCCCTTAGGACTCATACACAGCGATGTATGCGGTCCAATATCTACACATGCAAGAGGTGATTTTTCCTATTTCATTACTTTCACGGATGATTACTCAAGATACGGATTCATTTATCTGATGAAACATAAATCCGAGGCTTTTGAGAAATTCCAAAAGTATAAGAATGAAGTAGAAAACCAAACAGGCAAAAGTATTAAGACACTGAGATCTGATCGAGGTGGAGAATACTTAAGTGCCGAGTTCCTAGGTTACCTAAAAGAGAAAGGAATTCTCTCTCAGCTTACTCCTCCATACACTCCACAGCATAACGGTGTATCGGAGAGACGGAATCGAACCCTATTGGATATGGTACGATTCATGATAAGTAATGCTGAGTTACCGCGATCTTTCTGGGGTTATGCGCTAGAATCAGCGGCATATCTTTTGAACATGGTTCCTACCAAGACTGTGCCTACCACACCATATCAGATGTGGAGTGGGAAGAAACCCTATCTTCAGTATCTGAAAATATGGGGATGTCCAGCTTTTGTTAAAAAGCAGCATGTGGACAAGCTCGAGGCACGATCAGTAAAGTGTCAGTTTGTGGGATATCCAAAAAACTCCAAGGGGTATCTATTCTATTACGCAGAGGAACAAAAGGTGTTTGTTTCTCGTAATGCCCATTTTCTAGAATATCAGTTTTTAGAAAAGGAATCAAGTGGGAGCGAAATAGAACTGGAAGAAATTCCAGAACCACAAACTAATACTGAAAGTTTGGTAGAACCGGTAGTTCAAGAAGAACAGGACATTCCCGCACCCCTCCGCAGGAGTAGTAGGCCGTCTCATCCGCCTGAAAGATACTACGGTTTTCTCATAGATGGGGATAGAGAGGATTGCATCATAGATGATGATGAACCTACTGACTTCCAGCAGGCCATCCAGAGCGACGACTCGGTACGATGGCTAGATGCAATGCGGACCGAAATGGAGTCCATGTACACCAACAAAGTATGGACTTTGGACTTTGCTCCAGATGGGGTAAAACCCATAGGATGCAAATGGATCTTTAAGAAAAAGATTGGTGTAGATGGACAGGTGGAAACCTATAAGGCTAGACTTGTTGCAAAGGGTTTTCGTCAAAGACCTGGTTTGGACTATGACGAAACTTTTTCTCCAGTGGCTATGCTCAAATCCATTCGGGTCCTTCTTGCTATTGCTGCCTTCCATGATTATGAAATCTGGCAGATGGACGTAAAGACGGCTTTTCTGAATGGAAATTTAGAAGAGAGCGTCTATATGGATCAGCCAGAGGGTTTCAATCATAGTGGGAGCAGCGGGAAAGTATGCAAGCTGCTTAAGTCCATTTATGGACTAAAGCAGGCATCGCGGAGTTGGAACATCTGTTTTGATGAGACAATCAAAGAATATGACTTTATCAAAAATCCATATGAACCGTGTATATATAGTAAAGTTGTAGCCAGAAGTGTCGTATTCCTCGTCTTGTACGTGGATGACATTCTATTGATAGGAAATGACATTCCTATGCTACAATCTGTCAAAGGATTCTTATCACACAGGTTCTCTATGAAAGACCTGGGGGATGCCTCTTACATTCTGGGGATCCGGATCTATCGTGATAGATCCAAAAGGATGTTGGGACTTTCGCAGTCCAGGTATATCGACACTGTACTGAAAAGATTCAGTATGGAAGATTCTAAGCGCGGTAATCTACCGGCTTGTCACGGAATCACCCTCTCCAAAGAGATGTCTCCCAAGACTGATTTGGAAAGGGAACGCATGTCTATTATACCCTACGCTTCTGCGGTAGGCTCTATAATGTATGCGATGTTGTGCACCAGACCAGATATAGCTTACGCACTAAGCGTGGTAAGCCGGTATCAGTCAGACCCAGGGGAGAAGCACTGGATAGCAGTAAAGAACATTCTCAAGTACCTGAGAAGGACTAAGAAGATGTTCTTGGTTTACGGCGGAAAAGACCTCAGGTTGGAGGCCTTTGCTGATTCCGGCTTCCAGAGTGATAAGGACGATTCTAAGTCCATGTCGGGTTATGTCTTTACCCTCAATGGAGGGGCGGTGTGCTGGAAGAGCTCCAAGCAGGACACCGTTGCTGACTCGACGATGGAAGCGGAGTATATAGCTGCTTGTGATGCCGCAAAAGAAGCAGTCTGGATGAAGAAGTTCCTAACAGAACTTCAGGTGGTTCCTACCATAGTTGATCCAATACCTCTGTATTGCGACAACAACGGAGCTATAGCTTTAGCGAAGGAACCAAGGTCCCATCAGAAGTCCAGACATATCTTGAGGCGGTATCACCTGATCAGGGAGATCATTGATCGTCAGGAGATCGAGGTTCGGAGAGTTGCTTCTGAAGAGAACATTGCTGATCCATTCACAAAGGCCCTACCTCAGATTCAGTTCGAGAGGCTACTCGAGATCATCGGTCTTCGATACGCCAGTACATGGCCCTAGTGCAAGTGGGAGATTGTTAGTGTTTATGCCCTAGAAGGCCATTACTGTATCATACTAGTTTGTATATTACTTAATGGAAGCTTGGGATATTCACATGTATATAACAGTCTTGCTAAACATGGTAGTATGCTACTTGGTTTTTCTATCTTAATATGTGAGTATACGTATTGATAGAGCTCTTAGGATCTTGCTTAACTACCAGCGTTGTGATGGCAGCCACACTAGTGGGGGCTGGGTAGTCTACAAGCACATCCTTATTCAGGTCCCTGGTCGTTGGATTATCGAGACAGAGCATCGATACTCCGGAGTAGACTAGTGTGTACGCTTCTCATCCCAGTTGGGGAGATGGTCTGTCCCACAGCCGTCAGTACGTCGTACTGGAGATAGTATACAGGTGCTCGTTAGGTTATGGGTACACCGGACAGGACTCACCGGGGACTGTTGGTTGGTTTTATACCAGTCGTCAGTGAACAGTTCCCAGGTGACATGAGTACAGCATAGTCCGCAGACTTGACACTGCTACTTCGCCTCGAGTGTGTCCCACTGTTCTTAGATTGCTACCCTACCACGGCTCAAAGGAGTCGTGCAAACAGGTAGCAGTTGGGTGCAGTCCCGAGCACTTGGAGGCAGTGGCGGTTAGACAGGATTCGTCTCTCCCGGTATTGGGAGTTGATATCGCGCTGTGTCAGAGAGCCATTACGCAAAGTCCCTGGCCAGGGCAAGTGAGATTTGCTGGTAGGTTCCAGTAGTTTCTCAGGGTGTAATGGGCTTCGCTCCGACACGACTTATACCGCTATTAGGGGGCTGGCGCTTGCCGCCCCCTAGGCCCGATATGCGATTGTCTTAGACGAACGGACCGGACTGTATGGAGATTGTCACATCAGACTCAGTAGGAGTTCGGATGGGTTCCCTCATCGGCCTTCTTATCGACATCTACCTGGGGACCGTTACGTACAGCTAGTGCCACTTGCGGTCTGTGGTTAAACCCACTGCCAGCGTAGTAGTCGAGTCTCTAGAGTCCCACACAGAGAGTTTCCCTACTCCAGGCGAAACGATATAGAGGTCGTATGGTTTTACGACAAGGGTTCGGACGCATACGTGTGTTTACGCACGTACGACTTTCGGACATTTTTTACCAGTCGGCTTTGGTTTAAGCCAGTTACTGGTATCCGGTTATTGGATTTATACAGTCTAAAGTTTTTCCGTATTTTTACGGAAAGGAGGGGCGTTCTCGTAATTGCGCGAGAAGCTTCTAGAAGATGGTGACTAAGGAGGTTTAGGTGGCATATACATTGAATGAGATTAGTGAGTCATATGGATGATTCATCCATGTCATTAATGCTTCATAATTGCTTGATGACTCATGGAGATGAATCACCACAAGATATTTATCAAGCATGGTTGTAAAATGATTTCTTTTCTTTTCTTGTTAAAAAGAAATGCTTGATATATATTATGATAACTCCTTCTTCTCACTTCACTATTATCCTCACCTTCTCTCTCCTCAAGCTCTCCCTCTTTAAACCCTAATCCTCCCCTCTCATGTGTTGAGTACAAGGATTAGTTAGACTACTTAATCCATAACCCTCTCTATATCTCACCTAGCTTCTTTGATTAGCACATAGAGAAGTTTAGTTGCCTCAAGTTTAGAGGCTAAGCTTGGAGTAAAGCTCTCGGGTGGATCGTCTACTACTTCGAGAAGGCCGAGGAGGAGGTGGAGTTCGTAAAGACGAAGGACACGATTCGTTAGGTATAATCCCTAAACATAGTAGCATAGAAACTCTATGTTTTAAGTTAGTTATCGTTTAGCTTCGATTCAAGCGGTTAGTCGATGTTTGTTCACTAAACAAGTTCGTTTTTGAAAATTCCGCCTCCTCACAAGTATTGGGGTGTTGTACATTGACTTACACTTGACTACCTGGACTATGATGCGGATCATTCTAGTGGGGACATGGTAGTCCATAAGTACATCCTTCACAGTCCCTAGTCGTGGGTATATCGAGACGGGGCATCGATATACCAGAGTAGACTAGCGTATACCTTCTCGACCCATACAGATGGGCGATGGATGATCCCATATCCATTGGTGTTTGACATCGGAGATGATATACGGGTGCTCAGTGGAGACTGGGTACACTGGACGGACTCGCCGAGAACTCCCAGATAGTATTATACCTTACGTCAGATGGCAGTTCTCTGGTGACACTGGTACAGCGTAGTCTGTTGACCCGAGATCGTCATAGAGTCTTGTGTGGTTCCCACTGTGCTTTGATTTCTACCTTACCACGTCCAAGAGGGCATGCAAAACGGTGGTTTTTGGGTACAGTCCCGAGTCACATGGAGGCAATGAGCGATAGGAGGGGATTCGTCTTTCCCGGTATAGGGAGTTGATGTTGCGCTGTGTTCGATTGGCTATAACCGGAAATCCCTGGCCAGGGTTGCTGAGATTTACTGGTAAGTGTTACCATTAGTTTCTCAAACTGTTATAGACCTCATATCGACATGACTTATCGAACTAATGGGGTCTGACGTTTACCACCCCTAGGCGAGATATGCGACATATCAGACGATCAGACCGGACTGTACGGTAGTGTTACTGGTTGGATTCACTGGAGTGTGAGCGGTCTTGCTCGTCGATCTTCTGATCGCTCAATACCCGGGTGGCCGTTACGTTTAGCAGACCGCTTGCGGCTTGTGGGTGCTTGATATGATCATCACCTGCTGCCGGCGTATTGACGAGTCTTTAGAGTCCTACACAGAGGTTTCCTGGCTCAAGCGAAACGAAATAGGAGCGCATATGAGATATGTGCGGGACCGAGAATGATACTAGTATGTGATACTGTATTCGATTCTCGCGATATGTAACATTGATCGGTTATATGCGTTATAGCCGGGTTATCGGATCAAGTGTTGATTCGATAAGTTGTTACTATTGATATTAGTCGGTCATATGCGATATGACCGGGTCGTTAAATCAAGTGTTGATTTAATGATTTAATGTATAATTATATATTTGATATATCACTTTACATTAACTAATATAGGTTCACTTAAATGGATTTTCTCACTAGAAGTTCACAAGTTGTATATGTGATATACTTTTGTGCACTTGATTGTATCATGTTTGATGATACATGTTAACTTGGTTAAGTGCAAAGATTAAACCATGGTTAAGTTAATGATTAGGGTTTTGCTTTTCTTTCTTATTTATTTATTTATTTTTTTTGGAAAGAATAAAGAGAAAATGGTGGCTTTCTTTGTTTGTAGTTGAATCTTCATGAAGGTTTGACTTTGTAACCATTTTGTCTTTATGCTTAACCCTAACCATTTAAACAAACCATGGTCTATTCTCTACACTTAACTAGGGTTAGGATATGATAAGTATTCATATTATTTTTTATTTTAAAATGACTTATGATATTCTTTCTTCTTCTTCTTCATCTTCTTCAATGAAGAAAGCTTGACTTCATCAATGGTGAATTGATGAAATGGGTGAGAAATCCAATTCTAAAGTGAACCCACTTCCTATTTCTTCATCCTCTACCTCTTGCCAAGTAGTAGAGTGTGTTTTCTTCACAAGTTTCATGACTTGGTGAAGTTGGAGCTTGATCTAGCGATGCCTCGACGTAGATCATCTTCGGCATCTTCGTCGATGACCTAGCCCGCTTTTTCTACGATGAAGCCGACGCTAGAGCCCAAGATCCGATTTGTACAGCGAAGAGACATCATCGCGGAGCCATGGAGGTGGAGAACCGGATCTACAAAGGTTGTATTTCCGTTTACCATTTAGTTAAATTGTTAACTAGTTTCTTTTTTGCCTAAACTTCTAGCCAACGATTCGTATTAGGGTTTCTCGGCACATGTAAAATTTGAAATTGGCATGGTTGATGCCTTGTGAGACCTCATTTGTGTGCCTAGGAACCCTACAGTGGTATCAGAGCCTAGCTAGAGCCTTAGGCGAAGTCTAGACGAAGTTTGAAACCCGAACGAACCCGAAACCCCAACACAAACATGCTCCCTGGACTTTTTCCAAAATCTGGAGTTTTTCGATATTAAAAATATGCAGAAAAATTAGCAGGGAATTGGAAGAATTAATGTGAAGCCCGTACCCATGAATCCACCAAAGTGCGGCGGAACCGCGGCAGAAGCCTGGCTTCTGCGGTGGTTCCGCGGCCGTATGATGACGTCAGCTTCCTATTTTTGCACAGTAATTCCTCTTTTCTGGTGTTGAATTTTCTAGGAATTTTTAATATTTATTCAAGAGTTGAATTTTCTGGGTTGTTTTGGGAATTCGAATGTTCGATCGGATTATCAAATTTTGTCTGTGTGGCTTTCCGGATAATTTTTGAATATGTTAAAAAGTTCGACCGGATATAAATACCCAATCTTTCCCCTGCCGGAAAATTTCCAAGTGTTGGATTTTTCCGAGGTTTAAAGACGTTCTAAGTAGTGCAAGTAACGCGATGGTCCCTCTAGAAGACAACAAACCTTAACTCGATTATGTGACCGTCTTGAACTGCCTTTTGAACCTTCGGGTTTGGGGAGTACGGCGTGCCACATGTGAGGCGTTGGCTTGACCCTTCTACGGCTGGATCGTTGGTACTGAGGCACGAACTGAATGTTTTTAGACTTATTTCATGTGTTGAGCTGTATCGGGAAAACTTGGGTGTTTGAATGTTCGATCGAAAAGTTTAACATTTTCTATTTATCTGGAATGGGATACAATACTTGGAATTCACAATAAGTTATGAGATAACTGAATGAATGTTATAAACATAGCAGTTTAGTCTCACTTGATCGGTTGCCACGGAATTTTGATGTGATCAAAAGTCCGTCGCAATCACGTAGCGTACGCGGATACTCGCCGGGTAAACTTAATAGACAGCCTCACTCCAAAGCCCCGACCAAGTGACTGTAGGAGAACCCCGTCGCCGAAAGCATCCGTTCGGGTGCTCGCGGTAGCGGTGTTCCGCCTTGGTTCACTTCGTCGACGGTATCGGGGGTGCGGCCGTCTACTGAAGTTTGCGACGAGCATTCGATCAGGATGTCGGGAATCTTGTTGAATTGCCCGACTTGATATTGAAAAGTGTTTTCGATAATGAGACTAAAATGCGGGGTTTATAATTGTTAGGCATGCGATGTCTAAGTATTTCATTTGATTAGGCATGCGATGTCTAAAACGGTTGCGGATTCCAACTGTTGTAGTTTTACACTTTCTTTTCTGTGACCGTAAGTGTAATATGTGATATCGCCGGTTTCGTTGCTATATGTCAAACGACAATTGGGATGCGCATATTTACTTACGTTGATGACATGTGATGTTATGTGTTGCTGGATATGTTATATTGGATCGTCGTGTTTGAATAGCCGGGGGTTTTTATGTGAGATGAGTGTTTTTCATTTTCATTCATGTAAAAACTTGTATGTAATATTCTTTTATTGGGGCACTTCCAGGTTGCGGAAGATGTCACCATTTGTATATTATTTACTTTTCCACACTAGGATAGACCCAAGGAGGGGAGCACAAGTAACCGGGTTCTGGAGTCCAGTGGGAGACCAACTCGAGGAGTCGAGTCCGGGTCTCCTAACTCTAGAATTGGCAGGGTTGCTTGCCGCTCTCGTAGGGGCCTAGAGGTGTGGGTTTGGCTATTCATCTCGACCGTGGAATCCGTGTTTTATACTGGCTCGTATTGAAAACACGGACGTCCTAGTATATCCAATGTTTCATATGATTCTTCTGCTGCGATATCTGTGATGTGATCATGTGATGTTCTGTGATGGATACAGTATATAGTATATATGATATATTATATAGATGTTACTTATGTTTTACACCCGCGCTAGCCCTGCCCCGCTCTGCCGTTAGTTACCTAACCTAACGGTGCACGAAGGGACATCGAGGCAAATGCGGATGGCATAAGTGTACGTCGTATTTATCTGTGATGTTTAGGTACTTAAATGATGGGACTTCATTAATGTGATTAATGAAATAAAAGAAACCTAAGATGTTGTAGAATCGAATTTCAAAAATAAAACAGGTAGCTACAGTTCTTGCTTTGCACAGCGGTATATATGATATATCATGCACCTTATTCGATGAGGAAAGGACCGAGATCCCTTCACCGGGAGTGACTCCTTTAGCAATAACTGACAGATGCTACACACTCGGTTTGTCCTTTGATTGCTTTTAAGAGTTTTTTCTTTGCACGGTGATATATGTGATATATCCCGCACCTCATTCGACGAGGAAAGGACCGACGATCCCTTCACCGGGAGTGACTCCTTTAGCAAAACTAGAAAAGCCTCAAAAGCACTCTATTTTAAAATCATTTGATTCTATAGAGATATCAAGTTCATTACGCAATAGGTTTTCAGATAAACCTGTCGTAGCCCTCCGTCATTTCAGATAAGTGCTAGTTAGTATTCGTGCTACGTTTGTTGGCCTGCGTCAAGGCGTAGTGTGCGGTAGCTAACTAGTATTTATCTGCTTATGCATATGATGCAGATTGGATTAGGGTAGTCATGCGACTTTGTTGGCCTGCATCAAGGGTCGTGCGGGTGGGTTTAATTCAATCAGGAAATGACGGGTTGAACTTGACTAGCGCACTATGGTTTGTTGGCCTGCGTCAAGGTCATAGGACGCTAGGGGCAAAATTATCGGGATTTTCAAGTGTTGAAATTTGCAATGAGATTGCATACCTTCTATGAGATAGTTGGATCCCGATACCCGCTACGAGTAATTGTTACTCCTGGGAGAGTTTTACACATTACAATTAGCCGATCAAGTAGGTGTTTAGAAAGGTGTCAACAGGGTTATGCTTCTGGGAAAAAGAGATTTACATTAATTAGGTTCGTGCGAAAGCACGGGGGACCTCCCTCAAAGTACCGACACTGGCCTGGCTGAAAGATTGGCGAACCTGTAACGTGTAATTAATCCCGGCTAGTCTTTCCTTTTAGGGTTTGAAGGAAGATTTGATAAAAAGCAGTGGGAGCCATCCTGATTAGATAAAATAAAAACCAATCTATTCTTGCAAGAGCGCACGCTGAGTGTTTTCTTCTCTCTCTCTCCATGTAGCGACCATATCACGCCTTAATCAAGATAATAATACGGATTATTGACCGAACCCGCTTGTTATACTGAGCTGGGGAACATTGGTCCCGCTCCAACTTATAATTGTTATAAGACAGAGCAGGAAATTGGGGATTACCAGAATTCCCGTGCCGCCCAAACGAAGAGAGTGCATGCTGATGCATCATCTTCGGGTGTGTTCATTACAAAGAACTGTTTCTCAGTATCCTCCGCATCCTGGGTATATGATACCGGATCAGGATCCCAGATATGTAATCTGTTACATAGGGCTACAGAAAGGTAGAGGACTGAGAACGGGTGATAAGTTTCATGAGGCAGAAAACGGGGCAAGAGTTGCAGCCAAGTCAGTTGGTCACTGTCACCCTGTATTCCAAATACATTGATTCTGAACGAATGTTATTAGATACCGAACCTGATATACAAAATCATATCTATCTCTTTATTAGTAAAGAAATGATAAAATTTGGTATTGTTGGATAATCTTTTGAACATTTCCTATATCAAAAGTTGATCAGATCAGGCACGTTATCTAAAAACGTTGAGGTTCTAAATCAAACTACAGTTCTTAGTATATGGAACACACAAGAGGAAGAGTTCAGAAATGAATGAATTCTTCTTGGGGCATTGTAGACTAGGTCATATCAATGCGACCCGACTAGCTGAAGTTACATGAAGATGCATATTTAAATCAGTTTGAATCTACATCTTGTGAAACTTGCCAGTCATGTCACAGAGATAAGATGACCATAGCTCCGTTTACTGGAAACAGAGAAAGAGTTAGTGAACTCTTGGGATGATAGATGTTGATGTATAAAGGTCCCCTGTCTACACATGCCAAGACCGGTTCTTTGTACTTCATTACATTCTCTGATAATCTCTCAAGATTCAGACATATGTTCCTGTTGAAACACAAGTCCGAACCTTTTGAGATATTCACAGAATATAAGTTAGAAGTAGAGAACCAAAATACGGGTATAAGTATTATGTCCTTTGATGTGATCGAGGAGGAGAATACTTGAGCACGGAAATCCTGGTCTATTCTAAAGGAGAATGAGATTCTCTCTCAGCATTACTCCTCCGTATACACCATTGCACGATGGTATATCGGGGCAGAGCAGATACACCCTATTTGATATGGTGTGCTCTATGATGAGTACTACTGAGTTACCTGTTTCCTTTTAGGGGGTTATGCACTTGAGAAGTTGCATACCTATTGAATAGGCTCGAATCAAATCAGTTACCTACCACTTCATATGTGATATGGAAAGGGAAGAGCCTGTGTCTTAAGCAAGTTAAGATCTGGGGTCGTCCGGCCCATGTCTAAAAGCAAAATCCGGACAAACTCGAGGCAAGGTCTGTAAAGTAGAACTGGAAAGGTTCCAGCTATACAAACTGCAGCTGATGATTTGATAGAACCAAAGGATTCAGTAGATTCCAACGAACCTCAGCCTCTCCGCCGATCTAGTAAGGTTCCTCACCCACCTGAGAGATATTTCGGTTTCTCTATGACAGTGGGATAGAGGATTGCATCATAGGATGATGACCCAACTAGTTTCGAGCTGGCCATCAGGAATGGGACTCTGTAAGAATGGCTGGATGCTTAGCGATCTGAGATGGAATCCATGTACACCGACAAAGTATGGACTTTGGTTGCTATATCTGAAGGGTTAAATCCCCATCAGGAGCAAGTATATCTTGAGAAGATTACTTGGTGTAGATGGAAAAGTTGAGACTTTCAAAGCTAGACTTGTTAAAGGTTTTCGTCATCAACCAGGCGTGGATAATGATGAAACCCTTTCAAGTAGCTATGCTTAAGTCCATCCGGATCCTACTTGCCACGGCTACGTACCATGACTACGATATCTGGCGGTTGGGTGCCATGACTGCTTTTCTAAATGATGTTTTAGAAGAGAACGTCTATAAGTACACAGCCAGAGGGCTTCGTAGACAGTGGGAGCAGCGGAAACGTGTGCAAGATGCTATATAGGATAAAGCAGGCATCGCGGAGTTGGAACATCTGTTTTGATGAAATAGTCAAAGAGTTTGACATCATCAAAATGGTAGATGAACCTTGTATATACAATAAGGTAGTAGGGAGTATGGTGGCGATTCTCGTAGAGTACGTGGATGACATACTCTTGATAGGGAAGGAGTTTCCTATCCTACGCTCGATCAATCTCCGTTTATCACAAGGATTCTCCATATAGGATCAAAGTGATACCTCCTAAATCCTGGGTTTTAGATCTATGAAATAGATCTAAATGGATGTTAGAATACACACTAGCTGTAGTGAGACGGTATCAATCGACCCTGGGGAGAATCACTGGAATGGTTCCAGGGTGATAAAGACGACTGAATGTCAGTCACAGGCATTGTCTTTACCCTCAGTGGAGGGACGGTATGTTGGAAAAGTTCCAAGCTAGATACCGTGACATACTAGAAGATAAAGGCTGGATACATCGCTACTTAAGAAGCTACCAAAGAGGCAGTTTGGGAGTATATTAGTTCATAAGATGAACTTCGTTCCTACCATTGTGAGACAATGGATTTGTGGCTTATGCCAAGGAACGCCCATCCCATCAGAGACCCAGGCGTATTCTGAGGCAGCATCACCTGATCATGGAGATGGTTGATCTCCAGGGTGATCGAGGTTAGGAGAGTAGACGCAGAGGACAACACGGCGGATCCACTCACAAAGGCCTTTTCCCAGAGAGAGACTTTTATGGGATGGTTGAGTATGAGATACTACAACCACTGCTATCAGATGGCCCTAGTGCAAGTGGGAGATTGTTGGTTATATGTATGCCCTAGAGGCCATTGCTATACATAGGATGTATATTGTAGTGGATGCTGGGACATATATAGGGAGGACTTTCTTGCTCGACATGATAGTATGCTATCTGGTTGACCTTTACCTTAACGTGTACACTGATTGTCTCTCTGTTACATGTTGGTAAAGCCCTTAGGATGTGTACTTGACTACCTGGACTATGATGCGGATCATACTAGTGGGGACATGGTAGTCCATAAGTACATCCTTCACAGTCCCTAGTCGTGGGTATATCGGGACGGGGCATCGATATACTAGAGTAGACTAGCGTATACCTTCTCGACCCATACAGATGGGCGATGGATGATCCCATATCCATTGGTGTTTGACATCGGAGATGATATACGGGTGCTCAGTGGAGACTGGGTACACTGGACGGACTCGCCGAGAACTCCCAGATGGTATTATACCTTACGTCAGATGGCAGTTCTCTGGTGACACTGGTACAGAGTAGTCTGTTGATCCGAGATCGTCATAGAGTCTTGTGTGGTTCCCACTGTGCTTTGATTTCCACCTTACCACGTCCAAGAGGGCGTGCAAAACGGAGGTTTTAGGGTACAGTCCCGAGTCACATGGAGGCAATGAGCGATAGGAGGGGATTCGTCTCTCCCGGTATAGGGAGTTGATGTTGCGCTGTGTTCGATTAGCTATAACCGGAAATCCCTGGCCAGGGTTGCTGAGATTTACTGGTAAGTGTTACCAGTAGTTTCTCAAACTATTATAGACCTCATATCGACACGACTTATCGAACTATTGGGGTCTGACGTTTACCACCCCTATGCGAGATATGCGACATATCAGATGATCAGACCGGACTGTACGGTAGTGTTACTGGTTGGATTCACTGGAGTGTGAGCGGGCTTGCTCGTCGATCTTCTGATCGCTCAATACCCGGGTGGCCGTTACGTTTAGCAGACCGCTTGCGGTTTGTGTGTGCTTGATATGATCATCACCTGCTGCCGGCGTATTGACGAGTCTTTAGAGTCCTACACAGAGGTTTCCTGGCTCAAGCGAAACGAAATAGGAGCGCATATGAGATATGTGCGGGACCGAGAATGATACTAGTATGTGATACTGTATTCGATTCTCGCGATATGTAACATTGATCGGTTATATGCGTTATAGCCGGGTTATCGGATCAAGTGTTGATTCGATAAGTTGTTACTATTGATATTAGTCGGTTATATGCGATATGACCGGGTCGTTAAATCAAGTGTTGATTTAATGATTTAATGTATAATTATATATTTGATATATCACTTTACATTAACTAATATAGGTTCACTTAAATGGATTTTCTCACTAGAAGTTCACAAGTTGTATATGTGATATACTTTTGTGCACTTGATTGTATCATGTTTGATGATACATGTTAACTTGGTTAAGTGCAAAGATTAAACCATGGTTAAGTTAATGATTAGGGTTTTGCTTTTCTTTCTTAGTTATTTATTTATTTATTTTGGAAAGAATAAAGAGAAAATGGTGGCTTTCTTTGTTTGTAGTTGAATCTTCATGAAGGTTTGACTTTGTAACCATTTTGTCTTTATGCTTAACCCTAACCATTTAAACAAACCATGGTCTATTCTCTACACTTAATTTGGGTTAGGATATGATAAGTATTCATATTATTTTCTATTTTAAAATGACTTATGATATTCTTTCTTCTTCTTCTTCATCTTCTTCAATGAAGAAAGCTTGACTTCATCAATGGTGAATTGATGAAATGAGTGAGAAATCCAATTCTAAAGTGAACCCACTTCCTATTTCTTCATTCTCTACCTCTTGCCAAGTAGTAGAGTGTGTTTTCTTCACAAGTTTCATGACTTGGTGAAGTTGGAGCTTGATCTAGCGATGCCTCGACGTAGATCATCTTCGGCGTCGTCGTCGATAACCTAGCCTGCTTTTTCTCCGATGAAGCCGACGCAGGTGTTAGTTATATGTATGCCCTAGAGGCCATTACTGTACATTGGATGTATATTGTAGTGGATGCTGGGACATATATAGGGAGGACTTTCTTGCTCGACATGATAGTATGCTATCTGGTTGAACTTTACCTTAACGTGTATACTGATTATCTCTCTGTTACATGTTGGTAAAGCCCTTAGGATGTGTACTTGACTACCTGGACTATGATGCGGATCATACTAGTGGGGACATGGTAGTCCATAAGTACACCCTTCGAAGTCCCTAGTCGTGGGTATATCGAGACGGGGCATCGATATACCGGTGTAGACTAGCATATACCTTCTCGACCCATACAGATAGGCGATGGATGATCCCATATCCATTGGTGTTTGATATCAGAGATGATATACGGGTGCTCAGTGGAGACTGGGTACACTGGACGGACTCGCCGAGAACTCCCAGATGGTATTATACCTTACGTCAGATGGCAGTTCTCTGGTGACACTGGTACAGAGTAGTCTGTTGACCCGAGATCGTCATAGAGTCTTGTGTGGTTCCCACTGTGCTTTGATTTCCATCTTACCACGTCCAAGAGGGCGTGCAAAACGGTGGTTTTTGGGTACAGTGCCGAGTCACATGGAGGCAATGAGCGATAGGAGAGGATTCGTCTCTCCCGGTATAGGGGGTTGATGTTGCGCTGTGTTCGATTGGCTATAACCGGAAATCCCTGGCCAGGGTTGCTGAGATTTACTGGTAAGTGTTACCTGTAGTTTCTCGAATTGTTATAGACCTCATATCGACACGACTTATCAAGCTATTGGGGTCTGACGTTTACCACCCCTAGGCGAGATATGCGACATATTAGACGATCAGACCGGACTGTACGGTAGTGTTACTGGTTGGATTCACTGGAGTGTGAGCGGGCTTGCTCGTCGATCTTCTGATCGCTCAATACCCGGGTGGCCGTTACGTTTAGCAGACCGCTTGCGGCTTGTGGGTGTTTCATATGATCATCACCTGCTGCCGGCGTATTGACGAGTCTTTAGAGTCCTACACAGAGGTTTCCTGGCTCAAGCGAAACGAAATAGGAGCGCATATGAGATATGTGCAGGACCGAGAATAATGCGTGTATGTGATACCGTATTTTATTCTCGCGATGAATGTATCGATTGGTTGTATGCGATATAACCTAGTTATCGAATCAAGGGTTGATTCGATAAGCCGATACATTGGATATTAGTCGGTTGTATGCGATATGACCGGATCGTTAAATCAAGTGTTGATTTAATGATTTAATGTATAATTATATATAAGATATATTACTTTTCATTAACTAGTATCGGTTCACTTTACAAAGGATTTTCTCACTTGGTTGTACAAGTTGTATATGTGATATACTTTTTGTGCAAATGATTGTATCATGTTTGATGATACATGTTAACTTAGTTAAGTGTAAAGATTAAACCATGGTTAAGTTAATGATTAGGGTTTTGATTATCTTATTTATTTATTTATTTATTTATTTATTTATTTGTTTTGGAAAAGATAAAGAAAGAATGGTGGCTTTGTTTGTTTGTTTGTTGAAGATTCATGAACCTTTGACTTAGTCACCATTCTTGTCTTCATTCTTAACCCTAACCATTTAAGCAAACCATGGTCTATTCTCTACACTTAACTAGGGTTAGATTATGATAAGTATTCATATCATTTATCCTTTTTTTTGAAAAATGAGACTTATCATAAGATTCATCTTCTTCTTCTTCATCACTTGAAGAAAGCTTACTTCATTAATGGTGATTGATGAAAAAGGGTGAGAAATCCAATTCTAAAGTGTACCCACTTCCTATTTCTTCATCCTCTACATCTTGCCAAGTAGTAAAGTGTGTTTCCTTCACAAGTTTTCTTAACTTGGTGAAGTTGGAGCTTGCTCTAGCGATGCCTCGACGTAGATCATCTTCGGCATCGTCGTCGATGACCTAGCCCGCTTCTTCTCCGATGAAGCCGAAGCTAGAGCCCGGGATTGCATTTGGACAGCGGAGAGGACTTCATCACGGAGCCGTGGAGGTGGAGGAACAGATCTACAAAGCTTGTATTTCCGTACTCTTAGTTAAAGTAGTTAACTAGTTTCTTTTTCGCCTAAACTTCTAGCCAACGATCCGTATTAGGGTTTCTCGGCACCTATAAAATTTGAAATTGGCATGGTTGGTGCCTTGTGAGACCTCTTGAGAGTGACTAGGAACCCTACAGTGGTATCAGAGCCTAGCTAGAGCCTTAGGCAAAGTCTAGACGATGTTTGAAATCCGAACGAACCCGAAACCCATTTCCAAAATGCTCTCTGTCCAATTTTTTAAAATCTGGATTTTTCCATATTAAAAATATGCAGAAAATTAAGCAGGGTTTTTTATGAATTACTGTGCAAAACGGAGCTCTAACTCAGTCAACCCGCCGCGGAACCACGGCCTTACCCCACGTGTCGCGGCGGTTCCGCGGCCGTTATGTTGAATCTTTGACTTTTGTTTGCACAATAATTGTTATATTTGACTCCTGTGTTTTCTGGATAATTTTAATATTTTATTCAAGAGTTGAATTTTCTGTAGTTGTTTTGGAGATTCGTATATTCGATCGGATTATCAAATTTTGTCTGTGTGGCTTTCCGGATAATTTTTGAATATGTTAAAAAGTTCGACCGGATATAAATACCCAATTTTTCCCCTGTCGGGAATTTCCAAGTGTTGGATTTTTCCGTGGTTTAAAGACGTTCTAAGTAGTGCAAATAACGCGATGGACCCTCTAGAAGACAACAAACCTTAACTCGATTATGTGACCGTCTTGAACTGCCCTTTGAACCTTCGGGTTTGGGGCAGTACGGCGTGCCACATGTGAGGCGTTGGCTTGACCCTTCTACGGCTGGACCGTTGGTACTGAGGCACGAACTGAATGTTTTTAGACTTGTTTCATGTGTTGATCTGTATCGGGAAAACTTGGGTGTTTGAATGTTCGATCGGAAAGTTTAACATTTTCTAATTACCCGGAATGTAATACAACAATTGGAATTCACAAAAGTTATGTGATAACTGAATGAGTGTTATAAACATAGCACTTTAGTCTCACTTGATCGGTTGCCACGGAATTTTGATATGATCAAAAGTCCGTCGCAATCATGTAGCGTACGCGGATATTCGCCGGATAAACTTAATAGACAGCCTCACCCCATAGCCCCGACCAAGTGACTGTAGGAGAACCCCGTCGCCGAAAGCATCCGTGCGGGTGCTCGTGGTAGCGGTGTTCCGCCTTGGTGCACTTCGTCGACGGTATCGGGGGTGCGGCCGCCTACTAAAGTTTGCGACGAGAATTCGATCGGGATGTCGGGAATCTTGTTAAATTGCCCGACTTGATATTAAAAAGTGTTTTCGATAATGAGACTAAAATGCGGGGTTTATAATTGTTAGGCATGCGATGTCTAAGTAATTCATTTGGTCAGGCATGCGATGTCTGAGGTGGTTGCGGATTCCAACTGTTGTACTTTTACCTTTCTTTTCTGTGACCGTAAGTGTAATATGTGATATCGCCGGTTTCGTTGCTATATGTCAACGATAATTGGGATGCGCATATTTACTTACGTTGATGACATGTGATGTTATGTGTTGCTGGATATGTTATATTGGATCGTCGTGTTTGAATAGCCGGGGGTTTTATGTGAGATGAGTGTTTTTCATTTTCATTCATGTAAAAACTTGTATGTAATATTCTTTTATTGGGGCACTTCCAGGTTGCTGAAGTTGTCACCGTTGATGTATATTATTTACTTTTCTGCACTAGGATAGACCCAAGGAGGGGAGCACAAGTAACCGGGTTCTGGAGTCCAGTGGGAAACCAACTCGAGGAGTCGAGTCTGGGTCTCCTAACTCTAGAATTGGTAGGATTGCTTGCCGCTCTCGTAGGGGTCTAGGGGTGTGGGTTTGGCTATTCATCGTGACCGTGGAATCCGTGTTTTATACTGGCTCGTATTGAAAACACGGACGTCCTAGTATATCCAATATTTCATATGTTTCTTCTGCTGCGATATCTGTGATGTGATCATGTGATGTTCTGTGATGGATACTTTATATAGTATATATGATATATTATATAGGCGTTACTTATGTTTTACACCCGCGCTAGCCCTGCCCCGCTCTGCCGTTAGTTACCTAACCTAACGGTGCACGAGGGGACATCGAGGCGAATGCGGATGGCATAAGTGTACGTCGTATTTATCTGTGATGTTTAGGTACCTTAAATGATGGGACTTCATTAATATGATTAATGAAAGAAAAAGAAACCTAAGATGTTGTAGCATCGAATTTCAAAATAAAACAGGTAGCTACAGTTCTTGCTTTGCACAGCGGTATATATGATATATCCTGCACCTTATTCGATAAGGAAAGGACCGAGATCCCTTCACCGGGAGTGACTACTTTAGCAATAACTGGCAGTTGCTATACACTCGGTTTGTTTTTTGATTGCTTTTAAAAGTTTTTGCTTTGCATAGTGATATATATGATATATCCCGCACCTCATTCGATGAGGAAAGGACCGACGATCCCTTCACCGGGAGTGACTCCTTTAGCAAAACTAGAAAAGCCTCAGGAACACTCCATTTTTAAAATCATTTGATTCTACAACGATATCAAGTTCATTACGCAATAGGTTTTCAGAAAAACCTGTCGTAGCCCTCCGTCATTTCAGATAAGTACTAGTTAGTATTCGTGCTGCGGTAGTTTGGCCTCCGTCAAGGCGTAGTGTACGGTAGCTAACTAGTGCTTATCTGCTAGCATATGATGCGATTGGATTAGGGTATTCGTACGGCGTTGTTTGACCTTCGTCAAGGGTCGTGCGGGTGGCTTTAATTCAATCAGGAAATGACGGGTTGAACTTGACTAGCGGACTATGGGTTGTTTGGCCTCCGTCAAGGTCATAGGACGCTAGGGGCAAAATATTATCGGGAATTTTAAGTGTTGAAATTTGCAATGAGATTGCATACCTTCTATGAGATAGTTGGATCCCGATACCCGCTGCGAATAATTGTTACTCCTGGGAGAGTTTTACACATTTCAATTAGCCGATCAAGTAGGTGTCTAGAAACGTGTCAACGGGGTTACGCCTCTGGGAAAACGAGGTTTACTATAATTAGGTTCGTGCGAAAACACGGGGGACCTCCCTCAAAGTACCGACACTGGCCTGGCTGAAAGATTGGCGAACTTGTAGTGTGTAATTAATCCCGGCTAGTCTTTCCTTTTAGGGTTTGAAGGAAGATTTGATAAAACCAGTGGGAGCCATCCTGATTAGATAAAATAATAACCAATCTATTCTTGCAAGAGCGCACGCTGAGTGTTTTCTTCTCTCTCTCTCCAGGTAGAGACCATGTCACGCCTTAATCAAGATAATAATACGGATGTATTGACCGAACCCGCTTGTTATACTGAGCTGGGGAACGTTGGTCCCGCTCCAACTTATAATTGTTATAAGACAGAGCAGGAAATTAGGGAATACCAGATTTCCTGTGCCGCCCAAACGAAGAGAGTGCATGCTGATGCATCATCTTTGGGTGTGTTCGTTACAAAGAACTGTTTCTCTGTATCCTCTACATCCTGGGTATATGATACCGGATCAGGATCCCAGAAATGTAATCTATTACATAGGGCTACAGAAAGGTAGAGAACTGAGAACGGGTGATAAGTTTCATGAGACAGAAAACGGGGCAAGTGTTGCAGCCAAGTCTGTTGGTCACTGTCACCCTGTATTACCAATACATTGATTCTGAACGAATGTTATTAGATACCGAACCTGATATACAAAATCATATCAGTCTCTTTATTAGTAAAGAAATGATAAAATTTTGTATTGTTGGATAATGTTTTGAACATTTCCTATATCAAAAGTTGATCGGTTCAGGCACGTTATCTAAAAGTATTAATGTTCTAAATCAAACTACAGTTCTTAGTATACGGAACACACAAAAGAGGAAGAGTTTAGAAATGAATGAATTCTTCTTGAGGTATTGTAGACTAGGTCATATCAATGCGGCCCGACTGGCTGAAGTTACATTTAGATGTATATTTAAATCAGTTTGAATTTACATCTTCTGAAACTTGCCAGTCATGTCACAAAGATAAGATGACCATAGCCCTGTTTATTGGAAGCAGAGAAAGAGTTAGTAAACTCTTGGGATGATACATGTTGTTGTATGTCAGGTCCTCAGTCTACACATGCCAGGACTGGTTCTTTATACTTCATTATATTCTCTGATAATCTCTCATGATTCAGTCATATGTTCCTGTTGAAACATGAGTCCGAACCTTTTGAGATATTCACAGAATATAAGCGAGAAGTAGAGAACCAAAACGGGTATAAGTATTATGTCCTTTGATGTGATCAAGGAGGAGAATACTTGAGCACGGAATTCCTGGATTATTCTAAAGAAGAATGAGATTCTCTCTCAGCATTACTCCTCCGTATACACCATAGCACGTTGGTATATTGGGGCGGAGCAATCACACCCTATATGATAAGGTGTGCTCTATGATGAGTGCTGCTGAGTTGCCTGTTTCCTTTTGAAGGTCATGCACTTGAGAAGCTGCATTCCTATTGAATAAGGTTCGAATCAGATCAAAGCCTACCACTCCATATCAGATATGGTAAGGGAAGAGCCCATTTCTTAAGTTAGTTAAGATTTGGGGTTGTCCGGCCTATGTCTAAAAGCAAAATCTGGACAAGCTCGAGGCAAGGTCTGTTATGTAGAACTGGAAATGTTCCAGCCATACAAACTGCAGCTGATGATTTGATAGAACCAAAGGATTCAGTAGATTCCAACGAACCTCAGCCTCTCCGCCGATCTAGTAGGGTTCCTCACCCACCAGAGAGATACTTCTGTTTCTCTATGACAGTGGGAGCGAGAATTGCATCATGAGATGATGACCCAACTAGCTTCGAGCTGGCCATCAGGAGTAGGACTCTGTAAGAATGGATGGATGCTTAGTGATCTGAGATGGAATCCTTATACACCAACAAAGTATGGACTTTAGTTGCTATATCTGAAGGGTTAAATCCCCATCAGGAGCAAGTATATTTTGAGAAGATTACTTGGTGTAGATGGAAAAGTTGAGACTTTCAAAGCTAGACTTGTTAAAAGTTTGCATCATTGACCAGGTGTGGATAATGATGAAACCTTTTCAAGTAGCTATGCTTAAGTCCATCCAGATCCTACTTGTCACGGCTACATACCATGACTACGATATCTGGTGGATGGGTGTCATGACTGCTTTTCTAAATGATGTTTTAGAAGAGTGCGTCTATAAGTACACAGCCAGAGGGCTTCGTAGACAATGGGAGCAGCGGAAACGTGTGCAAGATGCTTTATAGGATTAAAGCAGGCATCGCGGAGTTGGAACATCTGTTTTGATGGATTAGTCAAAGAGTTTGACATCATCAAAACGGTAGATGAACCTTGTATAAACAAAAAGATAGTAGGGAGTATGGTGGCGATCCTCGTAGAGTATGTGGATGACATACTCTTGATAGGGAAGGAGTTTCCTATGCTACGCTCGGTCGATCTCCGCTTATCACATGGATTCTCCATATAGGATCAAAATGATACCTCCTAAATCCTGGATTTTAGATCTATGAGATAGATCTAATTGGATATTAGGATACTCACTAGTTGTAGTGAGATGGTATCAATCGATCCTGGGGAGAATCACTGGAAGGGTTCCAGGGTGATAAAGACGACTGAATGTCAGTCGCAGGCATTGTCTTTACCCTCAGTAAAGGGACGGTATGTTGGAAGAGTTCCAAGCTAGATACCGTGACATATTAGACGATAAAGGCAGGATACATCGCTACTTAAGATGCTACCAAAAAGGATGTTTGGGTGTATATTGGTTCATGAGATGAACTATGTTCTTCCCATTATGTGACAATGGAGTTGTGGCTTATGCCAAGGAACGCAGGTCCCATCAGTGATCGAGACATATTCTAAGGCAGTATCACTTGATCATGGAGATGGTTGATCTCTAAAAGATCGAGGTTAGGAGAGTAGACTCAGAGGACAACACGGCGGATCCACTCACGAAGGCCTATTCCCAGAGAGAGACTTTTATGGGATGGTTGAGTATGAGATACTACAACCACTGCTATCAGATGGCCCTAGTGCAAGTGGGAGATTGTTAGTTATATGTATACCCTAGAGGCCATTACTGTACATTGGATGTATATTGTAGTGGATGCTGGGACATATATAGGGAGGACTTTCTTGCTCGACATGATAGTATGCTATCTGGTTGAACTTTACCTTAACGTGTATACTGATTGTCTCTCTGTTACATGTTGGTAAAGCCCTTAGGATGTGTACTTGACTACCTGGACTATGATGCGGATCATACTAGTGGGGACATGGTAGTCCATAAGTACATCCTTCGAAGTCCCTAGTCGTGGGTATATCGAGACGGGGCATCGATATACAGGTGTTGACTAGCATATACCTTCTCGACCCATACAGATGGGCGATGGATTATCCCATATCCATTGGTGTTTGACATCAGAGATGATATACGGGTGCTCAGTGGAGACTGGGTACACTGGACGGACTCGCCGAGAACTCCCAGATGGTATTATACCATACGTCAGATGGCAGTTCTCTGGTGACACTGGTACAGAGTAGTCTGTTGACCCGAGATCGTCATAGAGTCTTGTGTGGTTCCCACTGTGCTTTGATTTCTATCTTACCACGTCCAAGAGGGCATGCAAAACGGTGGTTTTTGGGTACAGTCCCGAGTCACATGGAGGCAATGAGCGATAGGAGGGGATTCGTCTCTCCCGGTATAGGGGGTTGATGTTGCGCTGTGTTCGATTGGCTATAACCGGAAATCCCTGGCCAGGGTTGCTGAGATTTACTGGTAAGTGTTACCTGTAGTTTCTCGAATTGTTATAGACCTCATATCGACACGACTTATCGAGCTATTGGGGTCTGACGTTTACCACCCCTAGGCGAGATATGCGACATATCAGACGATCAGACTGGACTGTACGGTAGTGTTACTGGTTGGATTTACTGGAGTGTGAGCGGGCTTGCTCGTCGATCTTCTGATCGCTCAATACCCGGGTGGCCGTTACGTTTAGCAGACCGCTTGCTGCTTGTGGGTGTTTGATATGATCATCACCTGCTGCCGGCGTATTGACGAGTCTTCAGAGTCATACACAGAGGTTTCCTGGCTCAAGCGAAACGAAATACGAGCGCATATGAGATATGTGCAGGACCGAGAATAATACGTGTATGTGATACCGTATTTCATTCTCGCGATGAATGTATCGATTGGTTGTATGCGATATAACCTAGTTATCGAATCAAGGGTTGATTCGATAAGCCGATACATTGGATATTAGTCAGTTGTATGCGATATGACCGGATCGTTAAATCAAGTGTTGATTTAATGATTTAATGTATAATTATATATATGATATATTACTTTGCATTAACTAGTATCGGTTCACTTTACAAAGGATTTTCTCACTTGGTTGTACAAGTTGTATATGTGATATACTTTTTGTGCAAATGATTGTATCATGTTTGATGATACATGTTAACTTGGTTAAGTGTAAAGATTAAACCATGGTTAAGTTAATGATTAGGGTTTTGATTATCTTATTTATTTATTTATTTATTTGTTTTGGAAAAGATAAAGAAAGAATGGTGGCTTTGTTTGTTTGTTTGTTGAAGATTCATGAACTTTTGACTTAGTCACCATTCTTGTCTTCATTCTTAACCCTAACCATTTAAGCAAACCATGGTCTATTCTCTACACTTAACTAGGGTTAGCTTATGATAAGTATTCATATCATTTATCCTTTTTTTTGAAAAATGAGACTTATCATAAGATTCATCATCTTCTTCTTCATCACTTGAAGAAAGCTTACTTCATCAATGGTGATTGATGAAAAAGGGTAAGAAATCCAATTCTAAAGTGAACCCACTTCCTATTTCTTCATCCTCTACCTCTTGCCAAGTAGTAGAGTGTGTTTCCTTCTCAAGTTTTCTTAACTTGGTGAAGTTGGAGCTTGATCTAGCGATGCCTCGACGTAGATCATCTTCGGCATCGTCGTCGATGACCTAGCCCGCTTCTTCTCCGATGAAGCCGATGCTAGAGCCCGGGATTGCATTTGGACAGTGGAGAGGACTTCATCACGGAGCCGTGGAGGTGGAGGAACGGATCTACAAAGGTTGTATTTCCGTACTCTTAGTTAAAGTAGTTAACTAGTTTCTTTTTCGCCTAAACTTCTAGCCAACGATCCGTATTAGGGTTTCTCGGCACCTATAAAATTTGAAATTGGCATGGTTGATGCCTTGTGAGATCTCTTGAGAGTGCCTAGGAACCCTACAGCTTGAGCCCAAGATCCGATTTGTACAGCGAGGAGACATCATCGCGGAGCCATGGAGGTAGAGAACCGGATCTACAAATGTTGTATTTCCGTTTACCATTTAGTTAAGTTGTTAACTAGTTTCTTTTTCGCCTAAACTTCTAGCCAACGATCCGTATTAGGGTTTCTCGGCACATGTAAAATTTGAAATTGGCATGGTTGATGCCTTGTGAGACCTCATTTGTGTGCCTAGGAACCCTACAGCTACCCGCCAGGGATAGCCGAGCGAGGGATCCTCGGGCTCGACTGCCTCTGGGAGGACTTTCTGATCCCTGGCGTTGCGATAGGGAAGCTACCCGCCAAGGATAGCCGAGCGAGGGATCTTCGGGCTCGACTGCCTCTGGGAGGACTTTCTGATCCCTGGTGTTGCGATAGGGAAGCTACCCGCCAAGGATAGCCGAGCGAGTGATCTTCGGGCTCGACTGCCTCTGGGAGGACTTTCTGATCCCCGGCGTTGCGGTAAGGAAGCTACCCGCCAGGGATAGCCGAGCAGGGTAGCTGCTGGGCTGCCTCTTAGTAAGGGCTTAGATCCTTGGGCGAGGTGGCCCTCGAGCCACCTTGGCGAGCCCCCTCTGTGCGACCCTGTCTAGGGTGGGGGTGTTGGTCTATTCGGCCGGCGAGGGCGTTGATGTCGGTCGCCGGAGGAGGTTCACCCGCGCCTCCGGTGAGGGGGAGGCGGCGGCTGGTATCTGGATCTTCTGGATGATCGCTTGCCATGGGTATGGAGATCGAAAGGCCAATTTTGTTTTTTTGTGAAGTTTCATTTCCCACAGACGGCGCCAACTGATGGAGGTCCTTTTCGGGTCTCCGTCAGATGTTGTCTTCCGTTGATCTCCTGGTGGACTTCATTGATTATCTCCTGTTGCGTGTGGGTCTCAATGGGTTTTTGAGGAAGAAGTGGAATGAGGAGTTTGGTGCCGAGTACCTGCAAAGAAGTTCCGGGGTGGTTTGGTACCACCAAGGACCCTCCGACGATCAAGTTAGTGATGGGATCCGAGCAAGGTAACGGCTTAGAAGAGTAAAGAATGGCTTACTTGACCCCTCTGTGATGGGGGTTTATATAGCGGTGGTGGCATGCAGCAGCAGGCGCGAGAATCTCGCCGGCAGTTACGCTCCCGACGTCACGCCCGCGTAAAGAACGGATCGCCTGTTAATGGGGATCGTGATGGCGTGGAACGTGGGATGTTGCCGGCGGAGAATCTGCGCATGGCGGGATTTGCGGAGCGGCGGTTACGCCTGTGAGTGGTGGAGTTGGTCGGTCGGAGGGACCGAGGAAGACGGCCTCGGCTGGGGAGCTCAGAGGCAAGCACGAGGGCCGAGGAGTCTCGGTCTTTCGGCAGCTCGGGGCGAGCTGAGAGGCTGAGGAGGCCAATTTGCAAGGGGTCTGAGGAGAGCCAGCTTGGGCTTGCAGGCCGGGTACGGGGATGGCCTGGTCGGCCCCTGTGGCCCCCTCTTCTGAGTTCTGGGACACGTCATTTGCCACGTGTCCTAATCTTGGAGATCGCCAATATTGAGCATCATCAGAAACTTAGACTATTAGTTTTAAATATGGACCAAGCTTACTCAAGCTGAAAAATTGAACTTAAGTTGCTAGTTCAAAGAAAAACATAAAATATTTGCTTTCTCAATCTCAACTCACGAACAAGCCATAGTCTAGTTCCCCTGCAATATATGTACCAAAACCGAAGCAAGTGAAGCTAGACTTCGCTGGCTCATATAAATCCCCTCATTAGAGACCAGTTTCCAAAGAACAAAAAGCCTCCATCTAACTATAGACTTGCTTTATTTCCGCACTTTGAATATAGTTAAGTTTCAACAACCATTTAGAAAGTAAAACTCTAATTATTTTTAACTGGAAGCAGAAAGTAAGCTGAGAGCCATCTGCAGATCATCTAGCTCGGATTTTGAGTGCCTGCCTCCATTTGTTTTCAAACGCTGCTTAAAGAAAGCAGCTTCAGCGAAATTGAAATTTGCAGCCATGTCGACCTTGCCTCTTCTGCTCATCTTCAACTTTAAACTATTTTAAGGATTATCATGAGACAATCATAGTAAAAAAGGTGAATTTAACACTTAGCTATAGAAGAAACGCACTCTTCAGATATTTAATTCAAGAAGCCATAATATATATCAAATTTGTTGGACAGGATTAAGGGAGAGAATTCATCATTAGACAAGTATACGCAATAATAGAAGACAACAAAAAGAATTATATAGAGAGAGAGAGACATCCTTGATAAGGCGACACTCATAAAATGGGAGGCATTAGAATCCATCCCTTGTGGCAGTTGCTTAATTATCTCACAGGAACCTTGATCCAACCATTGGCAAAAGCAATGGCGAGAATGATAAAAGGAGTTGACATGCCAAATATGATAATGTAAGGTAGTGGTGTCTTCATCGGGTTCTCCCCTTCTCGTTCTCCTGCTGTTTGCCAATACCTGAAATGAATATATGAAGAAAACTTAAATTGAGAAATTTAATTCTGAACCAAAAGGTTTACTTGGTTTCCTATAATTTGGATACGAGAAAGCCTATTGAAAATGATTGGACTAAATAAACGGTAGGATATTGTCTAGGTAAACAATTACAAAGAATAAAAGAAAACGGTTAATATATATATAGCTAAATCCCTGTAGTCCTATTGCTTAAACATTCTTCACATGTTTTACAACATCTTTTATATGTTTATCCCCCAAGAAAAAAACGGCAGGAAAAATCCCCCCACCTTCCATTAAAACAGCTTAACAAACATCTTTTATATGTTGCGTCAGCTTTCCAGACTTGGGAGATGGAAAGTGTAGATAGGAGTTGGAAAGTGAATACAGTTTATAACTTTGTTTGTTTGGGCATACAAAAGAAAAGTTGGAAAGTACTTTCCTACTTTCCTCCGCGTCATCTTTTTCTTTCATGTCACTCTCTCTCCCAAAACCAAAAAATGAAAGAAAGCGATAATAAAGTGTAGATTTTTATTACATTTTATTTTTGGCTTAGTTCTAAATTACTACCAAAAACTTGCACTCATTTGCAAGAAACCACCAAAATCTTTCGGCACTATCAAAAACTATGGAAAACTATCATAAAAACTTTCGAAACTATAAAAAAAACTACCATGAACAATAGTGCCATGTCAACACCATTAGTGCCACATCATCGCCTGCACATTGAAATTGCCACGCCATCAAAAATTATTTTTTCCCCAAACTACTTCTTTCTTCATTTTCTCTTCCTAATCCTATCTCTAACCCTAGACCTCCACCGCAACCCCCGTCCGCCACCAGTTCCGCCTCTCTCTCTCTCTCTCTCTTCCCCGTGCCGCCACCATCATCATTGAATCCGACACAACCCTACACACCACCACCCCATCTACCATCCCCGATCTCGACCTTGACCCCGTCCCGGCCCGCTCACCACCACCTCGACCTCCAGCATCCCTTTCCACCACCCGAGTCAAACCCCATTCACTCACCAGCACCCCGACTTCAACCATCCCTCTCACAACCATCGCATCCTTCACCATCCTTTGACCATCCCCGACCTCGTCCACTCTCTCTCCTCCTCTTGCCCCGCTACCACCCCCTCCACTCCCCTAATCCTAATCCTAACCCTAATCCCAATCCTAGCCATCCCGCCAACCCTAACCCTGATTAATTGAATTTGTAAAAAAGGTAAAATGTCATTTTAACACCGTTAAGTGTTGCCTATTAGAATGGTAGTTTCTCACAGTTGTAAGAGAATTTGGTGGTTTGTTGCAAATGGGAAAAGTTTTTGGCAGTATTTTAGAATCAAGCTTTGATTTTTACTATCCATTTCTCTTCCATGCTTTCTTACTTTTTATCATCTTAACTAAACAATTCAAGTTTACTTTTCATTGCCACATAAATGCCGACTCGGATTCTTTCTCACTTTCTTTTATAAAATACAAATAACATTTAATTCTTCCCCATCATTTTCTTTTCATTTAACTTTCCTACTACTTTCACATTTTCTATCACTTTCCTATTGCCAAACATGCCTAATTATTTAGGATCTCATTGTGATATTATCACTTTTCTAAATATATGGTAGTCGCATACTATGAAGCACGGACATTTTTATATGCCTTACAAATTGTCCCTGATCTCATATTGGAGTCCGAAACATTCGAATTCTTTTGGATTTGTTTGGACTTGTAAATATCTCACCAAACTCTCTCGAATCGACATCTCTACTCTTTCTTAAAAGTTTGAAAGTATATTGAATATCTAACATATAATGTCATTATATTAGAGAGAGAGTGAGAGAGAATAATGGAGAAAAGGTGCCATAGGAGGGAATTTCCTCCTATGGCGTCGGAAAAAATGCACACTCCATTTTTTTCAACGATCGGTATATATCATCTTCATCTTTATCATCTAAGATATAGAAACACCAAATTTTATGCGATTCTACCATTTTTTCACCGTTGATTTAGTCTTTGCGAAACTAACGGTTTACCGACAATAGAACTTTTTACATTACTAATCCAACGGTGAAAAAGTTGAAGAATCACGTGAAATTTGGTGTATGCCCATCTTAGATGATAAAAATGATGATGATGGATGCCGATTGTTGAATAAAATGTTGGAAGGTGTATTTTTTCAACGCCGCGTAACGAAAATCCCTCTTAGAGCCTCATTTCTCCATTATTCTCATATTGATATGTATACCTTAATATATATTCATGTTTAGTTAATTTTAAATGATATAAAAATGTATCCTGTGTGCTAGGTTTTTGGAAAATTGCGAATCCACTAATCAGTATCATATCGTATTCTGTATCCGTATCTAAACCCATGCTACATAGTTTCCATGGTAGTGTCATGATGTGCAGTTTTTTTTTATTTCAAATAGCAATTAAGATAAAGTTTATGAAGTGCGCAAATATTCGTGCTTCTGACATTCAGATACACTAATGAGAAAATTCATTATCCTTCGTGGAAGAAGAAGATAATTTTTCACTCTCCTCTATACATATTATTTTGTAAAATATCCATCTGCGCTATTTACAAAAAAAAACCCATATTTTCGGTATTTACTAAAAAGCCCCTTCAATCATTTAAATTGCACTAAAAAGCCTCACTCTGTTTGATCATTAATGGAAGGGTATCGGGTATCGGGTATAGGGTTTTAAACCCTCCAACCCCTTCTCCAAAATTTCTCAATTTCCCCCAATTTAGACTTAGGTTAGGAATTTGGTCAAATAATTCTTGAACTGACCATGAATTTTAGTTCATCTTCCTCAACACAATGTGATCATTGTTATTATTGGGTTTTTTGTGAGGTTTGTAGAGTTTTGATTGGAAAATTGATGGGTTTTATGTAAAAAGGAAGATGAAGGCGATGAAGATGATGGTGGTGATCAATGAGAGATGTGAGAGATGACATGTTCGAGCTCATTTGGCCTAATGAGTTGGATTTGGAGACACTCAAAAGAGAAATGTAGGATGAAGGTTAAAGATGTTGATGGTGTTAAAGAAATAGGTTGTTATTGGGGTTAAGAAATGATTGATACAGCTTTTGTGTTTGTAGAGTTTTGATGAAGAAAAATTTATGGTTTTATATGAAGAGAAAAATAAAGATGGCCATCATGATTAATGAGATAGGAGAGAGATGATGGGTTCGAACTCATTTGGCTTTACAGGCTGGATTTGAAAACGTCAAGGGAATTGTTTGATGAATGCGAAGGTATTGAGGATGAAGGTGCAGGAGTTGAAAATGCCGAGAAGAGAAATTGTGATTGGATTAAAAAATGGGGTTTTGTCAGATTTTTGTAATTTTAGTAGAGCTTTATTTCGAATTTATTTTTTGATGAAGATGATAACGGTGATTGATGAGAGAAGAGATGAAGGGAGAAGACAAGGAAGAAGTTGAAGAAGGAGGAGAAATGAGAAGAGCAAGATCAATGATACTTTTTTTAAGAATACTCAGATAATTAATAGAGGGTTTGGGGTATTATAACCTCCCTAACGGAGTTGTTAACTATGGATGGAAAACAGACGGAAGGTTTTTTTTCGTGGAACTTAAATGTTTGAAGAGCCTTTTTGTAAATACCGAAAATGTGGGGGCTTGTAAGTATATAACGAACTTTGGAGGGGTGTTTTCGTAAAAAAACCCTATTTTGTAAAGTTGAAGCTTCAGTTCCATCTCATATTCCACTTTCCTATTTTTATTTGACTTAACTCTAAAAATTCTAACACTATAGGGCAAGTTGGTCTTTCTGTTATATACGATTGTGCAACCTGTTCTCTCTGTTTTATTTTTTTTCCATCACTACATTCCCTATATTGAGTTTGTAAGTTCATGTAGTTAGATAAGTGACTTTTGTATAGTGGTACAGGGAAAAATTCAGAGGGATTTTAAATCCTAAAAATGACATATATATATATATATATATATAGATATATAGATATATAAGCTTCATTTTAAGTCAAGAAAACATTCAAAGGTTATTTTGTTTATCATGGGACGTGTTTATACATAGGTATTATTCAATCGTCATGAAAATTATGGAACTACTTTCTAAGATTATGAATGGTTCAATTGCATTATTTTACTAAATTATAGTTGAACTGTGAGGTTAAGGAGTTGAATTATGAAGATTACATATTTTTTTATTATCAAAATCTAGTGATATATTTTAGGTACATCTATAATTATCCCTTTCTTTCTCATCAATCTAAGATGCTACAATAAACCAAATTATTTTAAAAATTAATCTCAGAGATCACATGTACTACCAAATTTCCTAGTTAAACAATCTATACATTTCAATACGATAAATGCAATCTGAAGGTCTCCCCTATTCATAATTTTCCTTTATTTGTTTTAACTTGGAGAGACAATGATGGTAAAGAGAGAAGAAGCTCACTGCTCTGGTTCTTGTTCTCTGGTTATGAATTTCTTCTCAGCACGCTTCAGGTCTCCTTCTCCTCCACCTGTACAAATATATATATATATATATATATATATATGACTGTCAGAATTGAGAATAACTGAGGAAAGAGGCCCTAGGAGGCTTTGTGCGTTAGGTGGCGGCACAAATCATGTCCTCTGCCATTTTATTCGACGATCGGCACCGGCCATCTTGATCTTCATCGTCTAATATGTCGATACACCAAATTTCATATGATTCCAACACTTTTTCACCGTTGATTTAGTGGGTGCAAAATTAATGGTTTAACGACAATAAAACTTTTTACATTGCTAAATCAACGGTGAAATGGTATTGTAAGCATATGAAATTTAGTATATCGACAAAATTCAAGGATGGAGATCAAGTTGGAAAGTGTCGATCGTCGAATAAAATGGTGGAGGGCGAATATTTTGCCGCCGCCTAACGCAAAAAGCCCCATAAGGCCTCTTTTCTCCATTATTCTGGTCAGAATTAATCAAAATCACCTTCAAAAATTTATCTTTATACTATGAATGTGTTTCTGCATGGTGAGAGATTGATGTTACCTAGCTTTGCATTGATTTTGGTGTTCTTGATGTTTGTTGGGAAGAACGATGAGGAAGACAAGTGCTGTGATGGTTTGAGTAGCAACGCGGCACCAAAAATGGTGGGGGAGAGGCTGAGGACTGCCTTATCCATTTAGTGCTCTGGTTTCAATTTGGAGAAGAGAAGCACCCTCTAAACATCACCACATGTATATGTGGCATCTTCTAGTTGGGTTTATATGGATAAGGTGTTTTTAATTTGGACCCAACCCAAGCCAACCAGTTTTGGCCAGTCTTTTTATTTTTACAGAAGATAGCCAATGCAGACTAATGGTGCATGGTGTCAAGAATTTTCTTACAATGAAATACACAAACTTATGATTTTTTCAATAAATTAGAGATTGGCAGGAGCCTTGTTTATTCTAATAAAGTTTGTTGGATGGTTGTATAAAGAGCCTAGCTATTTGAGTTTGATCCATTTAGTGATTCAACTACGTTACGTGGTCATCCCGCCTGAAGCGGACAGAGTTTGAGATCACTTAGTTTCAAAATAGATTTTCGGCCACTCGGTTCCTGACATAAAAAAAATTGAGTCTGTTTAGTTAACCTGTCAAGCTACAATCTGAGTAAGGTAAGTAACATTCGAATTTGGCTGGCCTCAGATCTGCAAGTTCTTTATGTTCGGGTGTGAGGCAGGGGATTGAGCTGATTATGCACCATAATTATGTGTTGGAATTATAAAGTTTGGAAGGTCGGCACACAATTTTTTTATTTCATCATCTACCTGATCATAAAGACAATGATCAAGAGCCTAATCAGTAAATAACATAATTCATAAACCTCTATCAGTAGTTAGAGCTGGGTGTCATTATATGCTCCTGGATTTTCTTTCTCAGTGGGAATAATAATAAATGAAAAGTTGATGCCACAATATAACTGGCTCCTTTTAGGATCATGTATGGTAGTAGTTATTTTTTGATGAAAAAGGTTGGCTTAGTCCCCATAGATTCATCTTTGGTGATACATGTTAGCTTTAATAGCTTTAACCTTTTTGTGGTGTGCTCTATCTTTGGAATCCCATAACAAGTGTAGTGCTCCTCTTGGTTCTATAGATCACTTTGTATGTGGCATCTAATATTCCAAAGATATAACATCATCTCTAAGTGTCCACCATAGATAAGAGAATGAGTGAAAATAAAAGTTTCTATACATGCTTTCATAAAGCAAGTACATATATTCTTCATTTGCATAGATAGGCTTTTGATTCAGTCTGTCGCCTTTTCATCTTCAGCAATGCTTTTGCTTTTGTATGAAATTAGAAGGTGGTTGGAAACGAGTAGTCCAAATTTGGGTAACATGCTCGATCGTATGTATCCTTTAATTTGCAATTTAATCCGATCATTTAGTTGGTCCACTAGACATGATTCCGAACTATATGGTTTGATATTCTTTCTTCAAAAAACTAGTGTATTTGTCCAACAACAAAAAAAAGAAGCACCAAAACCTTTTTTGTTGGATGAGGTGTCCAATATGTAAGATGTTAGGTAATGTGGGATGGGCTTACCTGGTTCTTAATTACATATGGGTTTATTTATGCACATAAAATTACCTCAGAAGAAGTAACCTTATATTCCTAATCAATTCTGGTCCCCTCTTTTTGATTAATTAATTACACCACTGGATTTAATTCCTTGTATTATTAATTTATTTTGCATCTTCATTTACAATATAAATTTTTTATTTATAATTATGTTGGGTTGAGTTGGGTTTCTCCTCACCTACTCAAAATTTGGATCCATTCTGTATCACACCATTGAAAAGATAGCCATCTTTCAATCGTTAATCTTTCTTTATCATTTTAGTTTATGAGAATTGAGTTCAGTACTGCTTGCGTGCGCTTGAATGTTGATAATGTTCAATATTGGCGACCCTTAAGATCAGGACACGTGGCGGATGACACGTCCCAGAACTCAGAAAAAATGGCCCACAAAGGCCGACCAGACCACCCCTACACCCAACCGGCCAGCACAAGCTAGCCCTCCTCGGGGCTCCCTGCAGATTGACCTCCTCGGCCCCTTAGCTCGCCCTGAGCTGCCACAGGACCAAGTCTCCTCGGCCTTCTCGCTCGTCCCCGAGCCCCTTGGCCGAGGCCGTCTTCCTCGGTCCTCCGACCAGTTCCGCCGCTCACAGGCGTAACCGCCGCTCCGCGAATCTCGTTATGCTCGGATTCTCCTCCAGCAACATCCCACGTTCCACGTCTTCACGATCCCCATTCATGGGCGATCGGCTCTCTACGCGGGCGTGACGTCGGGAGCGTAACTGCCGGCGAGATTCTCACGCCTACTGCTGCGTGCCTCCACCACCATATAAACCCCAATAACAGAAGGGTCAAGTAAGCCATTTTTTACTCCACTTAGCCGTTACGCTGCTCAGATCTAGCACTAACTTGATCGTCGGAGGGTCCTCGGTGGTATCAAACCACCCCGGGACTTCTTTGCAGGTACTTGGCGTCAAACTTCTCCAATCACCAAATCCCCTCAAAACCCATCGAGACCCACACACAACAGGGGATCCCCCTCCAGAATCCATCTAGAGATGGACGGAAGACAATATCTGAAGGAGATCTGAAAAGGACCTCCATCAGTTGGCGCCGTCTGTGGGAACGCAAACTCCACAAAAACAAAGTTGTCCTTCCGATCTCCGTCCACATGGCAAGCGACCATCCTGAAGATTCGGGTACCAACCGCCGCCTCCCCTTCACCGGAGGCGCAGATGAACCCCCTCCGGTGACCATCATCCACGCCCTCGCCAGCCGAATAGATCGGTTACAGTCCCTTATGGAGGCGTTCGTCCGCGCCCAAACGGTCGGGTCTGGCCCCAGATCGCCTCTCCTCCTCCTCCGGAACACTCTGCCCCTATCGGCACGGCCGACCACCGGCAGGCTGCGACTCTTGACCACGGATCTCATGGACGGATACTCCCTGAGGCCCGTTGGGCGCCTCGCGGCTCCACCCCAAGGTCCGCCGCCGGAGCACCATGCCTCGAACCTCCTCGCGACCCTTGCCCCCCCCGAGGAGATGTCGGTCACCTCGCCTGCCCACAGGCATGACCGACACCCTTTCCCCCGACGGGGTCGCACAGAAAGGGCTCGCCACGACGAATCGAGAGCCACTACCCCCGGGGATCTGAGGAACCTCATCGAGAGGAACCGGAGCCTTGCCCAGATGCAGGTCTCCCACAGCAGAGGCCAGGGATCACGAGGCGCCGAGTCCTCGGGGTACCATGGCCGACTCGACGCCCTCAAGAAGAAGATCGAGGGCATGCGTCGGGAAGGTCACCTCTCGGCCGACGGGGCCGAGTACGCCGCCGACTCGCTCACCAAACCGTTTACCGAGGAACTGCTCGCTGTCCATGTCTCCTCGTGCAACAAACCCCCGAAGGTCTCTCTGTTCAACGGGAAAACCGATCCCAAAGACCATTTGGATGCTTTCACCGCGGGAATGAGCTTCCAGGACCATTCCAATGCCGCCCAGTGCAGGGCCTTCCCTGCCACCCTTATCCGTTCTGGTCGGGACTGGTTCCGAGGACTCGAGCCTCGCTCAATCTCGACCTTCGACGAGCTGGCTACTCATTTCCTCGGCCACTTCGTTGGAAACCGTCGGCAGAAGCGCACGGTCGACTACCTCTTTATAATTAAGAGCGGAGACAAGGAGACGTTCAAGGCTTACATCACCCGCTTTTACAACGCCCTCCTCGAGGTTCCCGAGCTCCGGGACAAGACCGTCATCACGACGCTCAGATCTGGTCTGAGGCACAAGGAGTGGCCGTGCTCCTTTGCGTTGGCACAGTCTAAGACCATGGCCAAAGTCAAAGCGTGGACCGAGCGCGAGGTTCAGCTAGAGTCCGAGGTGAACGCGGACCTCCCCTGGGCAGAACGATCCGACTAGAAGAAGAGGGCTCGGGAGGAAAGGCCGGAGCATCAGCAGCCCTATCATCCGAAGTTCCACGAGTACACCCCGCTCAACGTCTCCCTCGCAGTGTTACTAGAAGAGGCCCAAGGCGAATGGTTCTTCAAGTTCCCTCCAATCCCACGTCAGGCCTCAAAGCGGACCCCGGGCCCTTACTGCGCCTTCCACCGGACGCTGGGCCACGCCACCGAGGATTGCAAGCAATTCCGGGACTACATCGAGAAGCTCATCTGATCGGGGCACCTCACCGCCTACTTAAGAGATAAACGGCAGGCCGACCGTGAGCAGGAGTAGCGCCCTCCTCCCGCCGAGCTGACCATCGGCCAGATCATGCTTGCCTCCGCAGATGACCAGTCCGGCGCCCGGAATGCCCCGCACCCGGCGCCAAGCACGGAGACCAGCAAGCCCCCAGGAAGCTCAGGCCACGTTGATAGGGTCATCTATTAGCTTGTACTTGTCTTTTGGGGCAATGTAAACTCTCTTTAGGGCTATTGTCAATTTAATAAAGATCAACAGAACATTGCAAGGAAAGTAGAAAAGATCTTATTTATTCAGAAAAATGGGGGTATTATGGGCTCCTCAGCCGTACATGCGAAAAAAAAGAGAAAAAATTATTATTACAACAGCGGGGGAAGGGGGTGCAGAGAGCACTGCTCATGATACTCGGTAAAGATCTCAGCCAGCCGAGGCCTCGCGAGATCCAACCTCTCCCCTCGGTTCCCCCCGCGCGTGTTAATCCCAAGCCTCAACTCGTAGCACCCACGGACGAGCGCCTCCGAGCGAGCCAGCCGGTTCGCGGAGATCGGGCCGAAGCGCCTCAAAGACCGCAGCTTGCCTACGGCCTCGTCATAGAGCTGCTCGGACAAGGGGTTATAAAGCCCCGGCGACGCCCTCCAGATAGAGTACATCAGCAGCTGCAGCAGGAAGGAACGTCGGGGGAGCAGCCGGCCGAAGTGGTCCTCGATGCTCCCATATACCAACTGCACCGTGTCCTCGGTGCAGTTCTGGTCATAGAGGTACACATCCTCGAAATTGATGATCTCGGCGATGGTAAAGGGGAAGTCCTGCATTCTCAACATTCTATTTGCAAGGGAAGGGAGGACTGGTACTCCTTCAGCCTTATATAGCCCGCTGCACCCCCAGAGGAACTCAACGGTCACCCGCTCTCGCCCAAAGAGTCGCTGCCACACGGCGATCATTAAGTCTCCTCTGACGGAATCGAAGCGACGCGACCCTGGCGCTTCACCTCCCCCCACATTCAATGCACAGGCTAACCATCCCTATTCCCCATATCCGCAAATGTACAGTAGGGCGAAACCTCATGAAGATTCGGCCGAGCAGCTGCCCTGCCCGGTGGTCCTTAGCCGGCCTCCTCAGGCCTCCTAGCGCTAAAGGTCAAAACTCTCACCAAGAGGCAACCTAGTAGCTGCCCTGCTCGATCATCCCCGGCGGGTAGCTTCCCTACCGCAACGCTGGGGATCAAAGCCCTCATCAAGAGGCAACCCAGCAGCTGCCCTGTAAGTCTACGCTAGCGCCCCGGCAGTCTACAGACGCCAAAATGCGGAACAAAACTTTTAAACTGGCGCTATCGTATACTTTAACCCGGATCTACCATTATTGCTAAACTAACAATCTACAAAGAGGGAAGAAGGGTTGTACCGAACGATCCGAGTCCTTCGTTCTTCAACCATCATCCCACGCTTCGTTGCGGCTGCTCCGATCTCGTCGATCTCCGAATCCTTCGTCGAGGTGGCACCACATGATCGGTTCTTTAAACGGGCTCCCGCCTCTGACTCGAGGCAACTCGATCGTCAAGTTTGCTAAAAGAGACGACCAAGATTGATGTAGAGAATGAGTAGATGACTTTGTCTCGTTCCGTCCAAAGCTATGGACGGACGGTTAATGAAGTTGCCGTGGAAATCGGGTGATGGAATGAAATGAACTGTGAAATTCCATACACCGAAAAAACCTATCATAATCTTTTCTCTCTAAAATGAAACATCAAGTGAAGTGAATGAGAGAGAGAGAGGAGGCTATCCTTATAAAGAGAAGGAGGAGGGTGAGTGTAGGAGGAGATAAGGAGGTAACCATAACAAAACATCCTTATCATAATATGAACACAAACTAAATATCTAGCAAAAAGATCTTTAGCATAACAAGAAATGGTTGATTACAAAGCATGAGTCACACGACACCTCACCCAATCTAGAACCTTCTAGAATCTTCTAGAAGCATGACTCATCATATCTGTAGAAAAGATAAATCCGTCTTTAACAGAATGTTAAAAGACGGCTGATAGAAAACTGGAAACTGGCAACTTCCAAAAGTGATCCTGAAACGACTTTCAGGAAAACCCCGAAACTGTATAAATATACCCGCATTTATATTACGACCGAATATAAATGCAACCGAGACAAAGATATTATACCTACTCAATATAATACTCGGATCCGGCTTAAACCAAAGCCGACCAGTATCATCTGTCCGAAAATCGACACGTGCGTAAACGCACGTGCATTTTCCGAACCCTGCCATAAAACCATACGGCCTCTACAACGTTTCGCCCGAACTTGGGAAACTGTCTGTGGGGGACTCTAATGACTCGTCAGCACCCTGGCAGTGGGTTTAACCACAAACCGTCAGCGGCACTAGCAATGCGTAACGGCTGCCCACGGACTGACCTCAAGGGTGGCCGAGGAGCGAACTCAAAGGAGACCGATGAGCGAACTCCTCCGAAAACCCTATTGAGCCTAACAGTGACAATGTATATACAGTCCGGTCCGTTCGTCAATGAGTATCGCATATCCGCCTAGGGGGCTAGTAACGTCAGACCCCCAGAAGCAGTATAAGTCGTGTCGGAGTGAAGCCCAATTACACCCTGAGATACTACTGGAGTACCTACCAGTAAATCTCTTGCCATGGCCATGGACTTTGTGTAATGGCTCTCCTAGACACAGCACGATCTCGCCCCCAATACCGGGAGAGACGAATCCCCTGCCGATCCGCTCACGTGCCTCCATATGGCTCGGGACTGTACCCAAAAGCTACCTGTTTGCACGACTCCTTTGAGCCGTGGTAGGGTAGAAATCAAAGCACAGTGGGAACTCACACGAGACAAATGACGACCTCAGGTCGATGAACTAACCTGTACACATGTCACCAGGGAACTGCTATCTGACGGTAGATATAATACTAACTAGCAGATTCCCAGCGAGTCCTGTCCGGTGTACTCATAACCTAATGAGCACCTGTATACATCTTAGGTGATCCAACTGTCACCAGTGGCTTGTGAGACCGGCCACCGCCCCTTGTCGGGGTCTCGACTGTACACACTAGTCTACTCCGGAGTATCGATGCCCTGTCTCGAAACTCCCACGACTAGGGACCACAATTAAGGATATGCATATAAACTACCCAACTCTCACGTATATGATCGCCCTCATACAGTTGGTAGTAAAGCAAGATCCTAAGGGCTCTATCAAAAGTGTAACATGCAATCAGTCACCTGAACATGAACACGACTGATAAAGGCAAACCAGATAGCATACTATCATTTCGAGTAAGACTGTCCTACCGGGATAGGTCCTCCGCAATCATTGCAATCACGTACCTGCGATCCAATAATTGACTATGAGGGCACTATCTCCAACAATCTCCCACTTGCACTCAAGGCTAATATTGCGATGTCGACTACTCACAGCCCGTGTGAAACCGAACATCCAACTCCTCTACTAATCAGTTTCACAAAGCCCGTTTGTAAAACTATTGTGTTCGAGAAATAGCCTCAGTGAGTGGATCCGCCTAGAAGTTTCTTTCTGTATCTCTCATAATCTCAAGTTCGCGGAGAAAGCCATCTCCCGAATTGAGTAGTACCTGTCTTAGAATATGTCTGGATATCTGATGGGACCTTAGTTCATAAATGAACACCATATCCAAACTTCTTAGACTGTATCGATCACTGAACCTAATCAGTATCGGGCACTATGCCACCCACAGTATCCTCTTGGACCACCTGTCCATAATACTGTCCCTCGTCAGAGGGAAAACTAAAACTCTGACAATCAATCTGTCATCCATGTCACCTTTGAAGCCTGGAATGATAACCGTCTCCCGAAAGAGGCTGCCGTTATCAAATCCGTAGAACATGTACCAATGTTCTAAAACTGCTTCCTTATGTTTCTCCAGAATTGGATTAATACAAACTTATTGCATCTAGTGCAAAAACAACATCTGGTGTGGTACTTGACATCTCACGATTGACTCAATTGCCTAAGCAAGTGATCTGTCAATCATGCATATCCCTCTCCCCTTTAGTCCATACGACACCTTTAGAGAGGGTGACTCCATCACCTGCAGGTACACCACCATGCTAGGAGTCAACTATTCCAAAAACCATTAGAATATCTGTCAAAGTACCCACATTGGGAAACTACCCAAATCCAGATCTAAAACCATAGATCCAGAAACCAGAATGTCAAATATTATATCCATGTCCTGTCTGGAGAAACAACTGTGTGACGACCACGGTACAACCGATCGTAGTAAAGGAATTTTACTTCCCACTCTGTGTATGTCATCCAGATACCATGACATCACACCCTACTGCCTTCTTAACAGATCCATCCCCTATCCTGATTGAAGTCAAACCCATGACTGTCACATCAAAATTAGATGATCTATCTCCGCTATAACTGCTCAAGTCTATAAATAGATATAAGCATCTTGCCCACTATGCTTCCGCTGCTCCCACTGACTATGACAACCCTCCTACCGGGTCTCATATCCTGGAACAACAGTAGTGTCAAGTCTGGGTAGATAAGAACCTCCCTGTCACCGTCCTTGAGGCTACCGAAGTACCTCTCGGGTGTCTGAGGTTACCTACCAAATCTGCGGAGTAGCTATTGGAATGTCAAACCTGATTGAATGTATAGGTCCTATTAAATTTTCCGTAATCGTTCGCGGTTCTGGAATCACTTCCAGTTCTACCATACTCCCACTACTGTTTTCTGAAAAAGATCCATTTTACTAAAACTGTGGCGAGTCAAGAACAATATCACTATTGATCTTCCAAATGGTAGAATATCAACCCTCGTCATAGCCAGGGTCAACCCACAAAACAGCCATTACAGAAACGTGCCCTGAGTTATCCAGAGTCTGGTTTTAAGCATAAGCTGGACAACTCCCCATACCTTAATTTCTTTTAAGGTACGATCCATTCTATATCCAATACAGAAACTTTGGCACTTATTTAATTGGAACCATATTCAAACCATGCAGCTGTCTCCAGTGCATATCAACTTAATGGAAAGAGGCTATTCAGCATTACTCAACTTAGGAAACCATCCAATTATGAGTAACCTGAAAAAGAAACACGTTTCTCAAAACCATCACTATCATCTGAATACCAATCACAAGAATCTACATCTTCGATCTCTTTGAAGAATCCCGATACTTGTGACACCTGGCTCTCCACTTTATTCTTATACCCACAACTTCTCAAAACTTAGACCTTGTATTTCTACGAAACACTCGTCTAAATACTAGAGAAGTTATAAGTAAACAGAACAAAGTACGAGGACCTACCCCTTTGTCCTGAAGGACACTTGGACAACATACAATACTCTGTATAAGTCCGCCGAGTTAAACAACTCATAACCTGTGCGTCGTAGGTAGAAAACTGTACCCTGGCGATTTCCTCAAATATCACCAATTACAACGAATTCCGATATAATGAGGATGATCACCTAATTCCCAATATCTTACTCCCACTCATCATCTGTAAAACCATACAGATATGAAAATGAAACCTGGTAAATACATACCCTTGGAGTAAGTATCTAATCGGGAAAACAGTTTTTCTTTAACAATGCACTGAAACATGAAAATGTTTCGTAGGGGTATCCTGGTATTCATAGCAATGCCTCTTCCATAATCCAATTCATGACTTCAACCGTATATCTCTTTGCCATCTCTCCAAATCCCCTTTATTTGTCTTTAGTCGTTACCTTCTGTACACCATCGTTAGGCTAAATGGTTTTCTTCCTTCCCTACCGTTCGGCACCAGCCTATGGTTTGGAAGAAGACTATCCAGTAAGCATAATAGGCGTACCCTCCTAAACCAAGGAGTACTCGCAACTGAGAGAAGGTGATGATAAAAGACAACTGAATAATACCTTATTCTTTTAAAGGTGAAATAGGAGTGGCGATGAAGTACGCGGTTTTGGTCGTGAATGATATCAGTCGCAATTTACTTTGCCCCCTTTCTAATCCCTTTATTTTGTCTTTACATATTACCTTCTGCACACCCTACTTAGGCTAATTGGTTTTCTTCATTCCCTACCTTTCGGCACCAGCCTATGGTTTGGAATAAGACTATCCAATAAGCGTAATAGGTGTACTCTCCTAAACCAAGGAGCTCTCGCAACCTGAGAGAAGGTGATAATAAAAGACAACTGAATAAACCAATTCTATTTCTCCTGAACCTGGATCCATCCCCGAAGAAGTCCCTTCGAGTTCGTATATAACCATACGATGGATCTATCCAATGGAAGTGGATATCCGTAGTAATACGGGTGTTCTGAGAAATTCAAAGGGTAAAAGAAGGAGTGGCAATGACTTATGCAACTCAGACAATCCAAAAGCCAGTATTTTAAGAAGGTTCGGTCAACCTGGTCACTGAGTCATAGTCTAGGGTCGGTCAAAGGTCGCTGCCAAAGAGAGAGAGAGAAAAGAAACACTCTGCGTGCACTCTAACCTAGATCAGAATGGTCATCACTTTATCTAATCCGGAAACCTCCCACTGTCCTGTCAAATTCTCCTCCAAACCTAAAGAAGAATCAATCGGGATCATCCGAAGAGTAAACCAACTCATCAGTGGGAATCGGGATCCAACTCTCATCGCATGTTAACGTGATGGAATGCATCCACGTTATTCATACTCCAGAAGGTATGCGCATACTTGGCAAGTTTCAGTTTCTTTAGAAACTCCCGATATCTTTTTCTTGCCCCATGCTCTTATAACCTTGGCGTTGGTCAAAATGTCATAAGTCACATGCCAAGTTCTACCCGTCACTATCTTGTCAATTTGAACCCACCCGCACATGCCCTTGACGTTGGCCAAAATGGCAGAACGACTGTCCCAAACTAACTCATCTATCTATGCAACAATTGAATACCCAGCAGCTACCAAACACTATGCCTTGGCGTTGGTCAAAATACATAGCTTGAATACTACTGAATACCCAAAAGAAGTGACGGAGGGCTACGACTGGTTTTTGGCGAAAAACCTTTAGCGTAGTGAACTTGATATCGCTGAAGGAACCTGATAGCTTTTTTTTTAAAATATAGTGGCGAAAACCTTTTGCTAAAGAGGTCACTCCCGGTAAAGGGATCTCGGCTCTTTCCTCGTGGAATGAGGTGCAGGATATTCCACTGAATACCGCTATGCAAAGCAACTTGTAATCGACTATAGTAAAGTTATTACCCTGACGCAAACTTCTGTCCAAGGGGTCTTTCCCGGTGAAAGGATATCAGCCCTTGCCTCGTCGAATGAGGTGCTGGATATTCACACCGAATACCGCTATGCATAACAAAAGGAAACGTCTTTGCAATAACACTTTTTAAATTGTTCCAACAACTCAACAGATTTGTTTTACTTTGCATTGATCAGAATCAATGCAGTCCCATCAATCAATCACACCAGAAAAGAACGAAAATAAAATGTACGTATATGCCATCCGCATTCGTCACTGGGTCCCGTCATCACCCGTTAGGTTACTTAACTAACGACAGAGCGGGGACTGGACTAGCGCGGGTGTAAAACATATACAACATCTAATAGTATATAAACCAATATACATAATCGCTCCAGGCGTGATAATATGCAACATTACAGAAAAGTAATAAGCATCACAGAACAATACAGATATCTGGGATCCCCGAGTTTCACAGAGCCGCTGCTGAAACTCGACGTTCCCCTGTCGTGTGGATAGCCTGTGCAATGAAACCTAGACCCCTACGGGTGCGGCAAGTTACCCGCCAAAACCTGAAGCGAGGCAGTCCCCACAGCACAGTGAATGGAACACCCGGCACTTCACGGAATCCGGTAATCTTGGGCACCCCTCCTTGGGTCAACCTGTACCCCCTACGAGTGCGGCGAATAGTCTGCCAATTCTGAAGTGGGGCCCCTCTGCCTCTCAAAGCCATGAGATGCGGACCCGTTGCTTTCCCGAACCCGGCTATCCGTGCACTCCATCGCGGGGTAAAACCTAGTACAGTAATGAAAAATAGTACAATAGGTACATCGACCGCAACCTGGTCGTGCCCCAAAAGAATATAATGCAACAGGCAGTGACGGCAGTCCACAAGTTGGACGCTCGCCCCGCAATATCAAATGTACAAATAAACTCAAACTGTACTACCATTGCACACTGCTATCCACCACGACAAATCCGCAACAATACAGCACAACACAGAACATCAACGCGAATGTCACGTTCGCAAACCCGTCTAAAAGAACTATAGCAGTTAAACGCGGTTTACCGATCAAATGACATTCCCGGTCGGAGATATAATGTAAGCACTGTAAACTAACGTGTTTAAATTTCGATCGACCAAAGACGAAATATTAAAAAGTGGGCCCCATAGCTTACTGGTGAACAGTAACAAAACCTGGGCCAAAACTGTACATACTAAAAACCCCAAAATACTTCACAGAACCCACAGAAAAAGTTTGGAGGCACGTGCTTGTCACGTGGCCGCGGAAGGGCGGCCAAACCATGGGTTTGGCCGCGCTTCCGCGCCTCAATAGACAGATCATGACTCCAAATTTCTTCGTGGTTCTTAGAATCGCCTGCTGTGATTTTTAAGATGTACAGAAATCAATTTTGACACTGTTTAAAAATAACAGAACTGTCATGTGAAGAAAATGCGATTTTTTGCAGTTTTTCGATTTTCGGTCGGATCGATATTTTAAACGCGTTAGCACAAGTTAGTATAGCAAAATGGTGAGGCTCTGATACCACTGTAAGTCTACGCTAGCGCCCCGGCAGTCTACAGACGCCAAAATGCGGAACAAAACTTTTAAACTGGCGCTATCGTATACTTTAACCCGGATCTACCATTATTGCTAAACTAACAATCTACAAAGAGGGAAGAAGGGTTGTACCGAACGATCCGAGTCCTTCGTTCTTCAACCATCATCCCACGCTTCGTTGCGGCTGCTCCGATCTCGTCGATCTCCGAATCCTTCGTCGAGGTGGCACCACATGATCGGTTCTTTAAACGGGCTCCCGCCTCTGACTCGAGGCAACTCGATCGTCAAGTTTGCTAAAAGAGACGACCAAGATTGATGTAGAGAATGAGTAGATGACTTTGTCTCGTTCCGTCCAAAGCTATGGACGGACGGTTAATGAAGTTGCCGTGGAAATCGGGTGATGGAATGAAATGAACTGTGAAATTCCATACACCGAAAAAACCTATCATAATCTTTTCTCTCTAAAATGAAACATCAAGTGAAGTGAATGAGAGAGAGAGAGGAGGCTATCCTTATAAAGAGAAGGAGGAGGGTGAGTGTAGGAGGAGATAAGGAGGTAACCATAACAAAACATCCTTATCATAATATGAACACAAACTAAATATCTAGCAAAAAGATCTTTAGCATAACAAGAAATGGTTGATTACAAAGCATGAGTCACACGACACCTCACCCAATCTAGAACCTTCTAGAATCTTCTAGAAGCATGACTCATCATATCTGTAGAAAAGATAAATCCGTCTTTAACAGAATGTTAAAAGACGGCTGATAGAAAACTGGAAACTGGCAACTTCCAAAAGTGATCCTGAAACGACTTTCAGGAAAACCCCGAAACTGTATAAATATACCCGCATTTATATTACGACCGAATATAAATGCAACCGAGACAAAGATATTATACCTACTCAATATAATACTCGGATCCGGCTTAAACCAAAGCCGACCAGTATCATCTGTCCGAAAATCGACACGTGCGTAAACGCACGTGCATTTTCCGAACCCTGCCATAAAACCATACGGCCTCTACAACGTTTCGCCCGAACTTGGGAAACTGTCTGTGGGGGACTCTAATGACTCGTCAGCACCCTGGCAGTGGGTTTAACCACAAACCGTCAGCGGCACTAGTAATGCGTAACGGCTGCCCACGGACTGACCTCAAGGGTGGCCGAGGAGCGAACTCAAAGGAGACCGATGAGCGAACTCCTCCGAAAACCCTACTGAGCCTAACAGTGACAATGTATATACAGTCCGGTCCGTTCGTCAATGAGTATCGCATATCCGCCTAGGGGGCTAGTAACGTCAGACCCCCAGAAGCAGTATAAGTCGTGTCGGAGTGAAGCCCAATTACACCCTGAGATACTACTGGAGTACCTACCAGTAAATCTCTTGCCATGGCCATGGACTTTGTGTAATGGCTCTCCTAGACACAGCACGATCTCGCCCCCAATACCGGGAGAGACGAATCCCCTGCCGATCCGCTCACGTGCCTCCATATGGCTCGGGACTGTACCCAAAAGCTACCTGTTTGCACGACTCCTTTGAGCCGTGGTAGGGTAGAAATCAAAGCACAGTGGGAACTCACACGAGACAAATGACGACCTCAGGTCGATGAACTAACCTGTACACATGTCACCAGGGAACTGCTATCTGACGGTAGATATAATACTAACTAGCAGATTCCCAGCGAGTCCTGTCCGGTGTACTCATAACCTAATGAGCACCTGTATACATCTTAGGTGATCCAACTGTCACCAGTGGCTTGTGAGACCGGCCACCGCCCCTTGTCGGGGTCTCGACTGTACACACTAGTCTACTCCGGAGTATCGATGCCCTGTCTCGAAACTCCCACGACTAGGGACCACAATTAAGGATATGCATATAAACTACCCAACTCTCACGTATATGATCGCCCTCATACAGTTGGTAGTAAAGCAAGATCCTAAGGGCTCTATCAAAGTGTAACATGCAATCAGTCACCTGAACATGAACACGACTGATAAAGGCAAACCAGATAGCATACTATCATTTCGAGTAAGACTGTCCTACCGGGATAGGTCCTCCGCAATCATTGCAATCACGTACCTGCGATCCAATAATTGACTATGAGGGCACTATCTCCAACATGCCCTGCTCGGTCATCCCCGGCAGGTAGCTTCTCTACCGTAACGTCGGGGATCAAAGCCCTCACTAAGAGGCAACCCAGCAACTGCCCTGCTCGGTTATCCCTGGCAGGTAGCTTCCCTACCGCAACGCCAGGGATCAAAGCCCTCACCAAGAGGCAACCCAACAGCCGCCCTGCTCGGTTATCCCTGGCGGGTAGCTCCCCTACCACAACGCCTGGGATCAGGAAGTCCTCCCAGAGGCAGTCAGGCCCAACCATCGCTCGGCTATCCCTGGCGGGTAGCTTCCACAATGCCAGGGATCAGAAAGTCCTCCCAGAGGCAGTCGAGCCCAACCATCGCTCGGCTATCCCTGGCGGGTAGCTTCCCTACCTCAACGCCAAGGATCAGAAAGCCCTCCCAGAGGCAGTCAAGCCCGAGGATCCCTCGCTCGGCTATCCTTCAGGACAAAAGCCCTCGCCAAGAGGCACCGGGAAGTAACCCTGCCAAGCCAAGGGTCCTTGGTAGGCTCCTACAGCCCCTCCCGCGCCAAGGACCAAAGTCCTCCCAGAGGTAGTCGAGTCCTTGCTCGGCTATCCCCGGCTGGTAGCATCCTACCACAACCGACAGGGATCAAAGTCCTCACCAAGAGGCACTGGGCAGTAACCCTGCTCGGTCCCCGTCCTGAAGGATCAAAGACCTCGCAAGGGGCAACCGGACAGCTACCCTGCTCGGTCATCTTCGGCCGGTAGCTCCCTTCCAATGACACCAGGGATCGGAGCCCTCGCGAGAGGCATCCGAGCGGCTACCCCTCTTGGTCGTCCCAGGCTGGTAGTTACCTACCCACGACATCAGAAATCAGAAGCTCTCGCCGAAGGGCAACGGAGCAGCTTCCATCCATCCTCGGCGCAAATAAGGTTAACAACCCTCTGCCCATCACATGCAGAGGATCCAAACTGCCAACTAGGGGCATCAGGTCTATCCAAGTCTCGAGCGATCTCCCCTCGACTTCTGGGCCATGGAGACGCCTTCTCCTCGGCAGCGCTTGAATCAACTAGACGGACGATCGCTAGGCAAATAACCGACCTGACATGGAAGTCCAACAGCGCGAGAAGAAATTTTTTTACAAGCAAGCCAATGAAACCAAAGAAAAAGTTTTATTACTAAAAGACGGTCTTTACAGAGGGTGTTTTTGGCTCCCCAGCCTAACAAAATGCCCGGAAGCTTACAAAATTCCAGACGCAGCAAAATAAAAAGGAGGAGGAAGATGGGGCTTTAGGCCTCGGGGCCAGGAGCGACCTCGGGGCCCTCGACATCCACCACGAGGCGAGCTAGGTCCTCGGCGACTTCCCCGCCATTAATCTCCTGCCCCTGCCCGCTGGTGTACGCGAGGGGGTACTGGGCCCGGAGCTCTTCGTCGACGAACCCCAGCACCCAGGCCTTAATAGCATGGAGGGCCTCATGCCAGATAAGGGTCGTGGCGACGGCCAGGTCATCATAGTAGTCTTTCGACTTCTTGTAGCCCTCCACCGCCTTCGCCGCCGAGAGGTCGGCCAACTTGGCCGCCCTCAGGTCGGCCGACTTCGCCCATCGGCCGCCGCTCCCAGCTCCTTCCGGAGGGTTTTCACTGTCTTCTTCAGGTTGCCGGCCAGCACCTGAGCGTCCTTAAGCTTGACCTCAGCAACCGCGGTGGCCTCGCGGTGCCGGACAACCTCCCGCTTCCCGGCCTCCACCTCGCCCTCCAAGGTGACGACCCTCGCCTTCATCGCCTCCAGCTTCCGCTTGGAGCTTTCTTCCAGCGAGGCGAGCTGGCCCGCAGCTTTCATGGTCGGGGCTACCACCTCGGCCTCCATGCGCAAGGCGAGGGCGACGTGCTGAAGGACCTGAAAGGCAGATGAGAGATCAGGAAGATGAGAGAGGCACCGAACCTCAAAAAATAATAATAAAAGACAAGCGCTTATCTGCACGGACTCCTGGGCAATGGACGCCAGCTGAGCCCTGAAGGTCCCCCCGAGGACTCTATCCCCGGCCGATGCCTCTATTTCATGCAGCAGGCTATCCGCGACGGATAGCCCCGAAGGCACGGCAAACTGGAGACCGCCTTCCTCCACCGTGATCGGCGAAGACGGTCCCCGGGAAGATCTCCTCTTGAGCGTCCTTGAGGGAGAGCCGGTCTCCTCCTCCGAGGTCGGGTCCTCCAGAATCCGAGCCCGCCTCCAACCAGACGTTCTGCTGGGTCCGTGGGCGAGATCCGCCTCCGAGCGCTCGCGGGGCACTACCGTCGGGGGAGAAGGAGCCGGGGCAGGCTGTGAACGGGAAGAGCCGGCGCCCCCAACCTTCACAACTGGTCTCGGCTGGCGCATGGAAGCCCGGAGCGAGTCCATGTCCATGGGTCCTGCACGGAACCAAGTGTAAAAGGAGTCAACGACACAGGCAATATACGAACCATAAAAGAAAACCTAAACTTACCGACGAACTCAACGGGGCTGAGCCCGGCTCAACTCAGAACCCTCTCAGACAACAGCACGTCGAAATGGGGGATGGGCTCCCACGACGCCACTCTCACCGCGACGGGGTCACTGGACTGGTTCCCCGGCAAGTGCTTATCCCTCGACCATGGGCCAGTCCTTGCCCTCGGGAGGGGAAACAAAGAAGAACTTCTTCTTCCAGTCGTGAATGGAAGAAGGCAGGGCCACAACCCCCGTCCCGGCGGTGCCCCCTGGCCGCTTTCTGAAAGAGAGATAAACCCACCTCGGGTCACCCGCTCGACCACCGGGGTGATTTTTGAAGACGAGGGAAGAATCAAGGAGGGAAAGACTGAAGGGGATCGCCTGTAACTTCAGGCGGACCAGAAACCCAAGGAGAATCCTCCACGAGTTCGGCACCAACTGACCGGGAGCTAACCCGAAGAAGTTCAACGCTTCAACGACCTCAGGAGAGAAGAGCAGGCACATTCCACCCCAAAATGCTTTCAAATACAGGACGATCTCCCTGCCGCGTACTTGGTCTGCCCTCTCTCCCTCCTTGGCCAGGCGGAGCGTATAACGTGAGGGGGTGTGGAAGCGAGCCCGAGCGTTGGCAAGCTCGTCCACATGCCTTATCCAACACAAGGCGCTAGGGGCAGTAGAGGCTGCCCCCGCCATATGATCCCGAGAAGAGGGGCCAACCCCTACTCCCCTGGAGGACTCAGGCTCACCTAAAGGGGTCCTAGAACCTACCTCAACGATATCTACTGACTCGACAAGAGAAGACATCTAACCTTGGAAAGAATGATCCTCGGGGAACGAAAGTGGAAGGAAGAAGACGAGGGCCGAGCAACCGAGACTTAGAACGGGAAATATGAAGGAGTAGGGGCCCTGGAATGGGCCCCACCCCTACTTATCGTCACGAGTGATCTCATCCAATGGTGCCCTTCATCTCCCGCCAAGACGCCTCCTCGCATCCAACGGCTCCGATTGCTCCACTTGTCATTCCCGCACTGGACCGCACCCTTTCAGGCGTCACAGGTCTGCACACGTCGCGTCAGCCAACCGACGCTCGATACGTGGGCCGTCACTTTAAAGGCAAGATACACGAACCGGCGCACCCTCCTTAAATACAGAGATCTTGCCCTAATTCGCTGGCAGAAAAGACAGCTCGCGGTTCGGGGACGCGTCCCGACGAAACCTTAGGAGGGAGCTCACTCCGGGCGGCCCGGCGGTCCACTCCTGACCCGACCCACTGGCTGGTCGGGACAAGAGTGGGGGGATAATGATAATGCTCAATATTGGCGACCCTTAAGATCAGAACACGTGGCGGATGACATGTCCCAGAACTCAGAAGAAAGGGCCCACAAAGGCCGACCAGGCCATCCCTGTACTCGACCGGCTAGCACAAGCTCGCCCTTCCGGGGCTCCCTGCAGATTGGCCTCCTCGGCCCCTCAACTCGCCCTGAGCTGCCACATGACCAAGTCTCCTCGGCCTTCTCGCTCGTCCCCGAGCCCCTTGGCCGAGGTCGTCTTCCTCGGTCCTCCGACCAGTTCCGCCGCTCACAGGCGTAACCGCCGCTCCGCGAATCTCGCCATGCGCGGATTCTCCGCCAGCAACATCCCATGTTCCACGCCTTCATGATCCCCATTTATGGGCGATCCGCTCTTTACGCGGGCGTGATGTTGGGAGCGTAACTGCCGGCGAGATTGTCACGCCTGCTGCTGCGTGTCTCCACCACCATATAAACCCCAATCACAGAAGGGTCAAGTAAGCCATTTTTTACTCCACTTAACCATTACGCTACTCGGATCTAGCACTAACTTGATCGTCGGAGGGTCCTCGGTGGTATCAAACCACCCGGGACTTCTTTGCAGGTACTTGGCGTCAAACTCCTCCAATCACCAAATCTCCTCAAAACCCATTGAGACCCACACACAACTAGGGATCCCCTCCAGAATCCACCGGGAGATCGACGGAAGACAACATCTGAAGGAGATCTGAAAAGTACCTCGATCAGATGTTGATTCTTACCTTCTTCATGTAAAAAGTGGGTTTGTTCAACCTTGGATTGCGGGGAAAGAATCGAGATGCACATTGCACAGACCTGTCATCCCTTCTCCATATTGTCCATGTGCATGCGTGTATCACTGCTATATATAAGCCGCCTGCCAATAATTAGGATTATCTACACTACATGCTTATCTAACTCATTATTGAAATTGTTGTTGTTCTAGTCCTCAATGTGTTTGCTTATGTTGTGGATTATTACGGTTTCAAACTGCTAATAGATTAAAATAGGAAAGCGAAAAAGAAAAACAGAGAAAAATACATCTAAAGTGATAATTCATCAGATAAAAAGTGGATGGTCCCTATGACAATGACTGTAAGTACTATGAGAGGCGAGAAGCTAGAAGGCCAAATTGATGTTTTCAATATGGTAGTAGGTTGTAGTTACTTGATGTCACTGTGTGCCATGATTGGAGCACGCGATGACATTCTCCAATCTGATCAGGAATTTATTTAGGTATATATACTGCTCTGTTCTCCACCAAGCTTTAATCCTCTCTTTTTTCATTTTGTTCAAATCATCTCTCTTCACCCAAGAAATGCCAGATAAGGTTAGCTTCCCTCTCCCTCTCTTCTTTCAATTTATGGGTTTCCCCCTGTATTATATTTTTTGATTGTTATGTCTACTGTATATCTCTGTTATCATATAGATTGGATCTTCTTGTTGCCATAACTTCCTTCTTTTATGTTCAAACTTCATATCATATGCATTGTTACAGATATGCCATAAACAATCATGGGTTTTTCCATTTCTTTGGTAGTTGTTCATCCTCAATGTTTGGGCTGCTTTCATTCCTTACGGAATTCTGTTTTTAACTAGCATATGATTTCTTCTTTTCTGATATCCGCCGGTTACTTCTTTATCAAAATATGCGTGCTACTAAGTTCGATAATGGTCAATTTTCATCTTCATCTATTCAATTTCACACAAAAAGGATGTCCTTTTCTCCTAATTAATTTATCAAGGCATTTATCTATTTTTATGTGATTTAATTTTCCTTTATTTTCCTTCTTATTCTTATTGAGTCTAATTGGACTCTTGTATCGCCTTTCTATTAATGCTTTCAGATCTCCACAATAGTCCTGAAAGTAGACCTTCAATGCAACCATTGTTACAAGAAGATCAAAAAGACACTCTGCAAGCTCCAAGGTATTCACACATACTTTGAAACATCCTATTAGTTCTTACTACAATTCTTTGATAATCAATAGAATAATGAGTGCCGTTCTTTCTATTTCTCTGTGAAAATTCTGAAACAAAGATCGAGGGGATATTCAGTCGGCGGTTTACGATGAGAAGAACAACACAGTGACTGTCTCGGGACCATTTGATCCCAAGAAGGTGATAAGAAAGATATGCTGCAAGGCATGCAACATCATCAAAGACATCCAAATCGTAGAAGAGAAAAAACCCGATCCACCACCACCAGCCCCACCTGCACCCGAACCGGCCCCACCTGCGCCTGAACCGGCCCCACCTGCCCCGAACCGGCCCCACCTGTTCCTGAACCGGCGCCTGAGCCAGCTCCACCGGCACAAGAACCAGAACCAACAAAGTCAGATCCAGAGCCACAAAAGGTCGAACCAGAACCTCCAAAGCCTGAACCGGTGGTTAAACCGCCAGAACCGGCATATCAGTACCCAATGCCGGCCTGGGCAGCAGGCGGTCCGGGTTCAGGTTGCTGCTGCAGGCCTTGGTTCGAGGCGTATTCTGGAGGCTGCAGATGCTGTTCTTGCGGTTGGGTCTACAGACCGGTCGGTCACGGCCCACCACCTCCACCACCGACAACAATCTTTTACGGGGCTCCTGCACCACAAGAGGTGTATGGAGGGGGTTCATATTGTGATGGGCCTAGAACTTGTGAATTCATTTGCGAGGAGACACCTTCTACATGCAGGATCATGTGATCACTCTGGACTCTCTACACCATCATTACCTTTTATATATCTTAAACCTTTTTTTCCTTCCCTAATTTTTCCCTACCTTCCTCTTTTATATGAAATAATACGTCTTGATCGTACCTTAATTGGTGGGAAATCGTGTTGTAAGTGAATAAAAAGGGAAATGTATGTGATTATAAGTTGATTGTTGTTCATTCCCTATTGTTTTTTGTGCTTCCATTTGGTTGGAATTATATATTTGTAAAGGAAAATGATGATACTCGATACCGGGTTTCCCCAGATCATGACACGTGGCAAGTGACGTGTTCAAAAACCTACGAGAAAGGATCGAGAACGATACATTGGAAGCATGCCCCGGTCCCTCGACCCGAAAATGTTCCCGACCTTCAGTGGCCTTCCAGACCACCTCCCATGCCCGCCTTACAAACAACCGCCGGTTCGCCTCCGAGCCTTCCCACACGCTGAGTTCCCTCAGCCCTCTAACTCGCCTCCGAGCTATCACAGAACCAAGCTCGCTCGGCCTCCTGCTCGTTCCCGAGCCTCCCGTTGAGCTTAGCTTCCTCGGTCTCATCGACCGACCCACAACACTGATCGCAGGCGTCTCCGCCACGGCTCCACGAATTGCTCCAGACACGAGATACCTGCCGCCCACGATCCCGTGTTCCACGCCATCGCGTTCCTCCATTAACGAGCGTATCTCGTCATCAGCGGGGAATCCCGCCTTTCACGCGGGCGTAACACCAGGAGCGTAACGGCCATCGTGAATCTCGCGCACGCCAGCCCATGGCTGCCACTATATAAACTCCTCTTTTAGACGACTTAGGTAAGGCAATTTTACCCCAATAGGCCGCTACTCTGCCCATTTAGCCCTTCTAACTTGATCATCGGGGGGTCCTCGGTGGCACAACCATCTCGGAACTTCCTTGCAGGTAGCTCGGCTTCAACCACTTCAAGTCCATTGAGATCCACACGTTTCAGAAGGCAACCTCCCAACTCAATTTCAGCCGCTCGTCTCCACTCGCTGCAGATCAACGGAACATCTGAAGGAGATCCAGAGATCCATCAGAAAAGATCGTTGTGGTGTAGAAACAAATGGGGTGTAGAAACAAATGGGGGTGTTGTGGTGTATTATCAAGGAGTGCTTTGCCTTGAAGATTTTTAGATGTCAACACAACATGTGGTGAAGGGCTTGATCATGAGCATGGGATTGCTTGGCCGAGCATGGAGCGACTTAGAAAGAGAGCTCTTTTGGACCACGTCATTGAGTGAGAGAGAGAGAGAGAGACGTAGCTGATCACTTTCTGAGCTGTCTTTTTTTGGGTTTTTGCTACATTCTGATTTGAACTTCCTACCAACTTAACCTCTTTCTACGTATATTAGCAAGAGCCCCGGCGCTATGCGCGGAATGAGCTGTGATACTTAGCTTATTTTCAGATCAAATTTATATGCTTGAGCGAAAGAAACAAGGGCTTGCGAAATACTTGGTTCATATTTTATAGCAATATGAAGCATAAATAGAGCTATTAAATTTCTTCATCGAGCATTCATCAACAAAATCCTTCTTATCCCAATTCACATGTCCTTTAGGAAATGTCCCATCCCTCTCCTTCTGGGCTATAAATTTTAATGTGCGCTTTAAAGCAAGAATGCAATATCTTCTTGTATTTAGTGAAGTAGTCAAATTGGTTAGAGAGATGAAGCATATCCTTCTTCGTTTTAAGAGACACCTTTGTCCCTAAGTTAGATCGGTTGGGAAAATACATCGTCAGGTTCTTCTGGACAGATGTTATGTCTGTCATCGCAATCTTCTTCGCCTTTGCTGTAATCATCTTGGTCCTTTCAAGATCTTGGCGGTGATCTTCTGTTGCGTGTGGGTCTCAATGGGTTTTGAGGAGATTGGTGGTTTGAGGAGTTTGCGCCGAGTACCTGTAAGGAAGCCCCGGGTGGTTTGGTACCACCGAGGACTCTCCGACGATCAAGTTAGCACAAGATCCGAGCAGAGTAACAGCTAAGTGGGGTGAAAAAAAGCTTACTTGACCCCTCTGTGATGGGGGTTTATATAGTGGCGGCAGCACGCAATAGCAGGCGCGAGAATCTCGCCGGCAGTTACGCTCCCGACGTCACGCCCGCGTAATAAGCGGATCGCCCGTTAAGGGGGATCGTGATGGCGTGGGACGGGGGATGTTGCCGGCGGAGAATTCGCGCATGGCGAGATTTGCGGAGCGGTGGTTACGCCTGTGAGTGGTGGAGTGTGGTCGGTCGGAGGGACCGAGGAAGATGGCTTCGGCGGGAGAGCTCGGGAGTGAGCGGGAGGGCCGAGATATCTTGGTCCTGAGGTGGCTCGGGGGCGAGCTGAGAGGCCGAGGATGCCAATTTGCAGGGGGCTCTGAGGTGAGCCAGCTGGGTGCTCGCAGGTCGGATACAAGGGTGGCCTGGCGGCCCATGTGGGCCCTTTCTTCTGAGTTCTGGACACGTCATCTGCCACGTGTCCTGATCTGGGAGATCGCCAATATAGAGCATCATCATCAGCCTCACACTCTTGTCCCGACAAGCTTGTGGGTCGGGTCAAGAGTGGATTGCCGGGCCGCCCGACAAGAGCATCCTCCTAAGATTTCGTCGGGACGTGTCCCCGGACTGTCAGCTGTCTTTTCTGCCAGCGAATCAGGGCGAGTGTTTCCTGATTTAAAATCATGAAAGCCCACGGCAGAGGCTTCAAAAAAGGGTCACGTGCTTACACGTGACCAGCAGTCACGTGTTGGCACGTGACATCTAAAAGCATCGGCAAGGGAAATTCAGCTCCCCGACTACATCAAAGAAAAGGGCTTCAGAAAGGGTCACGTGCTCCCACGTGACCTGGATCACGTGTTGGCACGTGACAATTACAAACGGCTTCAAGGCAAATCGGTTCCCTGATCAAACCAAGGAAAAGGTTTAAGAAGAGGTCACGTGCTCCCACATGACCAGGGTCACGTGTTAGCACGTGATAATCAAAAGCAACAGATTCGTTCTCCGGTTAAACCAAGAGAAAGGCTCCAGACGAGGGTCACGTGCTCACACGTGACTAGGGGTCACGTGATGGCACATGACGGTTAAGCAGCAACCAGAAGACAGAGCGCAAAAAGAAAGAAGAAGGCTCGTTCCAAGGGGGTCACGTGCCCCCACGTGACCATGGGTCACGTGGTCACACGTGACCGGCTTTCAAAGCCCATTTTTGTTAACAGAATTAAATTCTGAAAGAGATTCAAATCTTTCCAAAGGAAAGCGATTATCTGGAACCAACCAAATTAAAGATTTAAAGATGATTGAATATCATCTACCTATGGGAAAATCCTGAACTTGGAAAAATTTCCCCTTAAAATCCAACCGAAATAACAAAGGAGTATCTCTCGATTTAAAATCTAACGGTGGATAAAATTCACCCAATAATCCAAAGGTCCAAAACGAATGATGGATGCAAATCAAATCTCTCAATGAAAGATTCACCAAAAACCAATTGATTCGGTTGCTTCTCCTAAAAATAGGAGCCAAGAGACACGCAAAAGGAAGAGATAGGCAGAAGGAAGAAAAAGGAGAGAGCCTTGATACTTTGAGGAATTTGGATCTTCTGCAAAAGAAAACCCTAGGTAAGAAAGGGAAGGCTTCTTGAAAGAGAAGAGAATTTAATTCTCAACAGAGTTTAACTCTGATATAAAACAGAAAAAACATATTTCTTCTTTCTTTGATAGAAGATCTGTAAAGTGCACATCTCCCCTTGAAGTTGAGAATTTAATTCTCAATGGGTTGAGATCCTGCCATGCAGATCCAAAGCATAGAGAGGGAATGGAAGCATCAGAATTTAATTCTCACAGAACTATAGGAATTTAATTCCTTCAAAATAAAATTAGGGTTTGACCCTGTGTTATGGGAATTTAATTCCTTCAGAATGAAAAGAAACAGGGTTTAACCCTGATTAAGAACTTAGTTCTGTTGAAACAACGGGAGTTTAATTCCCTTAATCATAATTCTTTAATAGAGAATGGGGGTTTAGTCCCTTAAAGCCTTCATTAGGGTTTAACTCTATTCGGTTCTTCATGTATATGAGGAATTTAATTCCTACAGAAAATTCAGAGTTCGACTCTATTCCAGAACATAAATCTTCAAAAGGAAGTAGGAATTTAATTCCTCTGGAATTTAAAGCTTTTATTAGGGTTGAACCCTACGAGGAAAAAGATTAACAGATCTTCTAAGCAACATACATAGAGGCAGGGTCACGTGTCACCACGTGACCTTCCCCCCCAAAAAAATCTACAGAAAGCCCTCTGGAGGCAGTGCCTCACGTGGCTCACGTGACCCTTGACAGAAGCTTTAACGCACAAGCGCTTGAATCCCCGTCACGTGATGGCACGTGATGCTCTAAAAAGATGCATAGTCTCAGAAGAACAAGTGAATGGAGAGCACTCTCACGTGTTGCCACGTGACCCCTCTTGCCTTAGTGTTTAACACTAAAACGGGACCCCTGAATTCAGTGATAAAACATTGTTTGGCCTTAGTGTAACGCCAAGCACAGAACTATATTTGCAGTGTTCAACACTGATTACCGCAGCGTTCAACACTAGTTTGGGACTCCTGTTGACAGTGTTTAACACTGGTCTCTTTTAGTGTTGAAACACTAACTTATCAATCTTATTCCCAGTGTTCAACACTGATTCGTCTTTAGTGTTTAACACTAGATACCGGCCCAATTGGCCGAATGGATAGAGGCAAAACCTCTCCTTCAAGGAACCAACATGAAGCCCATATTCCAGACATAAGTGGACTTAGACCAAGATGGCCATAAGTCCTCAATTCGTAATTGAATGGGCTAATGGGCTCATAACATAATTAATTGGTCTTGATCCCAAATTGGGCCAAAGACTATTTTATCCACTCCGGTTCCAGGGTACATCTCTTCACTCCTTTGATACTTGGCGTTGTAATCCCTCAACGTCTTCAAAGAGGTGACGGGTCCCGGTGACCACGCATTGATGTGGACCGTGGGGTCCTTAAACCCATGGACTACGACGTCCGTAACCTTGACCGAGATGTCTTAAAACTAACAATGGACTGTGGGGTCCTTAAACCCATGGACTACGACGTCCTTAACCTTGACCGAGATGTCTTAAAACTAACAATGGACCGCAATGTCCTTAAACTACCCATGGACCGCAATGTCCTTAAACTAGCGATGGACCACTATGTCCCTAAACTGGAACAATAGAGCCAATCGCTCTTTTGTTGGATCTAAACGATCCCGTTTAAGTTGATCTTAGCCTTAAATATGGCTAACGTATCCTTAAACCTTTCAAACAGACTTTAGTCTCAAACTGGACTATAGATTCCCCCAATCAACTTTGGTTCAAGGGTACATCTCTGAACTCCTTTGACATTTGTCGTTGTAATCCTTCAACGTCGTCAAAGAGGTGACGGGTCCCGACAGCCATACATTCAATGGACCACTATGTCCCTAAACTGGAACAATAGAGCCCCAAATGCTCTTTTGTCGGATCTAAACGATCCCGTTAAGTTGATCTTAGTCTCAAGTTAGACTAACGTATCCTTAACAAACGTTTGAGTTGATCTTAGCCTCAAATATGGCTAACGTATCCTCAAACCTGTAGGGTTCCTAGGCACCCTAATGAGGTCTCACAAGGCATCAACCATGCCAATTTCAAATTTATACGGTGCCGAGAAACCCTAGAACGGATCGTTGGCTAGATTTCTAGGCGAAAAATAAACTAGTTAACACTTAACTAAAAGATACGGAAATACAACCTTTGTAGATCCGGTCCTCCACCTCCACGGCTCCGAGATGAGGTCTTCTCCGCTGTCCAAATCAAATCCGGGCTCTAGCGTCGGCTTCATCGGAGAATGGGCAAGCTAGGTCGTTGATGTCCATGCCGAAGATGATCTACGTCGAGGTATCGCTAGATCGAGCTCCACCTTCACCAAGTCTTGAAAACTTGTGAGGGAAACACACTCTACTACTTGGCAAGAGGTAGAGGATGAAGAAATAGGAAGTGGGTAGACTTTAGTTTTGGATTTCTCACTCATTTCATCAATCCACCATTGATGAAGTGAAGGTTTCTTCTTGAGTTCAAGGAAGAAGAAGAAGAATATTATGATAAGATTAATTAGAAAAGAAAAGAATAATAATTCTTATCATAAAGGTAACCATGGTGAAGTGTAGAGAATTAACTTGGGTTAAATGAATGGTTAGGGTCAAGGTTTCATGAAGCTTCCACTAAACAACAAAAAAAGCCACCATTCTTTTTCTCCTTTTTCCATCTATTTTCCAAAAAGAATAAATAGATAAAGGAAAAGAGAAAAGGAAATAAAACCCTAATCAAAAGTTTAACCATGGTTTAATTCTTTACACTTTACCAAGTAAACATGTATCATCAAACATGATACAATAATGTGCACAAAATCATATCGCATATGCAATGCGCATACCCGAGCGAGAAAATCCTTTTAAAGTGAACCGATACTAGTTAATGCAAAGTAATATATTAAATATATAATTATGCATCAAATCATTAAATCAACACTTGATTTAACGATCCGGTCATATCGCATATAACCGACTAGTATCATTAGTAACAACTTATCGAATCAACACTTGATCCGATAACCCGGCTATATCGCATATAACCGATCAATGTCACATCGCGAGAATCAAATACATTATCACATACTGGTATCATTCTCGGTCCCGCACATATCTCATATGCGCTCCTATTTCGTTTCGCTTGAGCCAGGAAACCTCTGTGTAGGACTCTAAAGACTCGTCAATACGCTGGCAGCAGATGATGATCATATCAAGCATCCACAAGCCGCAAGCGGTCTGCCAAACGTAACGGCCACCCGGGTATTGAGCGATCTGAAGATCAACGAGCAAGCCCGCTCACACTCCAGTGAATCCAACCAGTAACACTACCGTACAGTCCGGTCTGATCGTCTGATATGTCGCATATCTCGCCTAGGGGTGGTAAACGTCAGACCCCAATAGCTCGATAAGTCGTGTCGATATGAGGTCTATAACAATTCGAGAAACTACTGGTAACACTTACCAGTAAATCTCAGCAACCCTGGCCAGGGATTTCCTGTTATAGCCAATCGAACACAGCGCAACATCAACTCCCTATACCGGGAGAGACGAATCCCCTCCTATCGCTCATTGCCTCCATGTGACTCGGGACTGTACCCAAAAACCACCGTTTTGCACGTCCTTTTGGACATGGTAAGATGGAAATCAAAGCACAGTGGGAACCACACAAGACTCTATGACGATCTCGGGTCAACAGACTACTCTGTACCAGTGTCACCAGAGAACTGCCATCTGACGTGAGGTATAATACCATCTGGGAGTTCTCGGCGAGTCCGTCCAGTGTACCCAGTCTCCACTGAGCACCCGTATAACATCTCTGATGTCAAACACCAATGGATATGGGATCATCCATCGCCCATCTGTATGGGTCGAGAAGGTACACGCTAGTCTATTCTGGTATATCAATGCCCCGTCTCGATACACCCTCGACTAGGGACTTTGAAGGATGTACTTATGGACTACCATGTCCCCACTAGTATGATCCGCATCATAGTCCAGGTAGTCAAGTACAGATCCTAAGGGCTTTACCAACATGTAACAGAGAGACAATCAGTATACACGTTAAGGTAAAGTTCAACCAGATAGCATACTATCATGTCGAGCAAGAAAGTCCTCCCTATATATGTCCCAGCATCCACTACAATATACATCCTATGTACAGTAATGGCCTCTAGGGCATACATATAACTAACAATCTCCCACTTGCACTAGGGCCATCTGTAGCAGTGGTTGTAGTATCTCATACTCAACCATCCCATAAAAGTCTCTCTCTGGGAACAGGCCTTTGTGAGTGGATCCGCTGTGTTGTCCTCTGAGTCTACTCTCCTAACCTCGATCTCCCTGGAGATCAACCATCTCCATGATCAAGTGATACTGCCTTAGAATACGCCTGGGTCACTGATAGGACGGGTGTTCCTTGGCATAAGCCACAACTCCATTGTCTCACAATGGTAGGAACGAAGTTCATCTCATGAACTATTATACACCCAGACTGCCTCTATGGTAGCATCCTAAGTAGCGATGTATCCAGCCTTTATCTTCTAGTATGCCACGGTATCTTGCTTGGAACTCTTCCAACATACCGTCTCTTTACTGAGGGTAAAGATAATGCCTGCGACTGACATTCAGTCGTCTTTATCACCCTGGAACCCTTCCAGTGATTCTCCCCAGGATCGGTTGATACCGTCTCACTACAACTACTGAGAGTCCTAACATCCAATTAGATCTATCTCATAGATCCATAACCCTGGATTTAGGAGTTATAACTTTTATCCTTTATGGAGAATCATTGTGATAAGCGGAGATTGATCGATTGTAGCATAGGAAACTCCTTCCCTATCAAGAGTATGTCATCCACGTACTCTACGAAGATCATCACCATACTCCCTACTACCTTTTTGTTTATACAAGGTTCATCTACCATTTTGATGATGTCAACTTCTTTGACTAATTCATCAAAACAGATGTTCCAACTCCGCGATGCCTGCTTTATCCTATAAAGCATCTTGCACACGTTTCCGCCGCTCCCACTGTCTACGAAGCCCTCTAGCTGTGTACTTATAGACGCTCTCTTCCAAATCATCATTTAGAAAAGCAGTCAAGACACCCAACCACCAGATATCGTAGTCATGGTATGTAGCCGTGGCAAGTAGGATCTGGATGGACTTAAGCATAGCTACTTGAAAAGGTTTCATCATTATCCACGCTTGGTCGATGACGAAAAGCTTTAACAAGTCTAGCTTTGAAAGTCTCAACTTTTCCATCTACACCAAGTAATCTTCTCAAGATATACTTGCTCCTGATGGGGATTTAACCCTTCAGATATAGCAACCAAAGTCCATACTTTGTTGGTGTATAAGGATTCCATCTCAGATCGATAAACATCCAGCCATTCTTACAGAGTCTCACTCCTGATGGCCAGCTCGAAACTAGTTGAGTCATCATCTCATGATGCAATCCTTACTCCCACTGTCATAGAGAAACCGAAGTAACTCTCAGGTGGGTGAGGAACCCTACTAGATCGGCGGAGAGGCTGAGGTTCGTTGGTATCTACTGAATCCTTCGGTTCTGTCAAATCATTAGCTGCAGTTTGTATAGATAGAACATTTCCAGTTCTACATAACAGACTTTGCCTCGAGCTTGTCCGGATTTTACTTTCAGACATAGGCCGGACAACTCCAAATCTTAACCAACTTAAGACACGGGCTCTTCCCTTTCCATATCTCATATGGAGTGGTAGGCAACTGATTTGATTCGAACCCTATTCAATAGGTATGCAGCTTCTCAAGCGCATAACTCCCAAAAGGAAATAGGTAACTCAGTAGTACTCATCATAGAGCACACCTTATCACATAGGGTGTTATTGCTCCGCCCCGATATACCATCGTGCAATGGTGTATACGGAGGAGTAATGCTGAGAGAGAATCTCATTCTCCTTTAGAATAGTCCAGGATTTCCGTGCTCAAGTATTCTCCTCCTTGATCACATCAAAGGACATAATACTTATACCCGTATTTTGGTTCTCTACTTCTAACTTATATTCTGTGAATATCTCAAAAGGTTCGGACTTGTGTTTCAACAGGAACATATGTCTGAATCTTGAGAGATTATCAGAGAATGTAATGAAGTACAAAGAACCGGTCTTGGCATGTGTAGACAGGGGACCTACATACATCAACATGTATCATCCCAAGAGTTCACTAACTCTTTCTCTGTTTCCAATAAACAGAGCTAGTGTCATTTTATCTTTGTGACATGACTGGCGAGTTTCACAAGATGTAAGTTCAAACTAATTTAAATATGCATCTTTATGTAACTCTAGCCAGTCGGGTCGCATTGATCTGACCTAGTCTACAATACCTCAAGAAGGATTCGTTCATTTCTGAACGCTTCCTCTTGTGTGTGTTCCATATACTAAGAACTGTAGTTTGATTTAGAACATTAATGCTTTTAGATAACGTGCCTGAACCGATCAACTTTTGATATAGGAAATATTCAAAACATTATCCATCAATACAAAATTTCATTATTTCTTTACTGATAAAGAGATATATATGATTTTGTATATCAGGTTCGGTATCTAATAACATTCGTTCAGAAACAATGTATTGGTAATACATGGTGACAGTGACCAACAGACCTGGCTGCAACTCTTGCCCCGTTTTCTGCCTCATGAAACTTATCACCCATTCTCAGTTCTCTACCTTTCTGTAGCCCTATGTAACAAATTACATATCTGGGATCCTGATCTGGTATCACATACCCTGGACGTAAAGGATACTGAGAAACAGTTCTCTGTAATGAACACACCCGAAGATGATGCATCAGCATGCACTCTCTTCGTTTGGGCGGCACGGGAAATCTGGTATTCCCCAATTTCCTGCTCTGTCTTATAACAATTATAAGTTGGAGCGGGACCAACGTTCCCCAGCTCAGTATAACAAGCGGGTTCGGTCAATAATCCGTTTTATTATCTTGATTAAGCCGTGATATAGTCGCTACCAGGAGAGAGAGAGAAGAAAACACTCAGCGTGCGCTCTGTCAAGAATAGATTGGTTATTATTTTATCTAATCAGGATGGCTCCCACTGCTTTTTATCAAATCTTCCTTCAAACCCTAAAAGAAAAGACTAGCCGGGATTAATTACACACTACAAGTTCGCCAATCTTTCAGCCAGGCCAGTGTCGGTACTTTGAGGGAGGTCCCCCGTGCTTTCGTACGAACCTAATTAATGTAAACCTCATTTTCCCAGAGGCGTAACCCCGTTGACACCTTTCTAGACACCTACTTGATCGGCTAATTGTAATGTATAAAACTCTCCCAGGAGTAACTCTTACTCGCAGCGGGTATCGGGATCCAACTATCTCATAGAAGGTATGCAATCTCATTGCAAATTTCAACACTTGAAATTCCCGATAGTATTTTGCCCCAAGCGATCTATGACCTTGACTGAGTCAACAAATCATAGACCACAAGTAAAGTTCAACCCGTCATTTCTCGATTGAATTAAACCCACCCGCACGACCCTTGACTGAGTCAACAAGGCCGCACGACTACCCTAATCCAATCGCATCATATGCTTTGCAGATAAACAATAATCAGCTACCGCACACTACGCCTTGACTGAGTCAACAAACGCAGCACGAATATTAACTATTACCTATCTGAAATGACGGAGGGCTACGACAGGTTTTTAAGAAAACCTTTTGCGTAATGAACTTTATATCGTTGTAGAATCAAATGATTTTAAAATGGAGTGCTTTTGAGGCTTTTGTAGTTTTGCTAAAGGAGTCACTCCCGGTGAAGGGATCGTCGGTCCTTTCCTCGTCGAATGAGGTGCGGGATATATCATATATATCACTGTGCAAAGCAGAAACTATAGAAGCTATCAAAAGACAAACCGAGTATGTAGCATCTGCCAGTTATTGCTAAAGGAGTCACTCCCGGTGAAGGGATCTCGGTCCTTTCCTTATCGAATAAGGTGCAGGATATATCATATATACCGCTGTGCAAAGCAAGAACTGTAGCTACCTGTTTTATTTTGAAATTCGATTCTACAACATCTTAGGTTTCTTTTATTTCATTAATCACATTAATGAAGTCCCATCATTTAAATTACCTAAACATCACAGATAAATACGACGTACACTTATGCCATCCGCATTCGCCACGATATCCTCTCGTGCACCGTTAGGTTAGGTAACTAACGGCAGAGCGGGGTAGGGCTAGCGCGGGTGTAAAACATAAGTAACGTCTATATAATATATCATATATACTATATATGTATCTATCACAGAACATCACATGATCACATCACAGATATCGCAGCGGAAGAATCATATGAAATATTGGATATACTAGGACGTCCGTGTTTTCAATACGAGCCAGTATAAAACACGGATTCCACGGTCGTGATGAATAGCCAAACCCACACCCCTAGACCCCTACGAGAGCGGCAAGCAACCCTACCAATTCTGGAGTTAGGAGACCCGGACTCGACTCCTCGAGTTGGTCTCCCACTGGACTCCAGAACCTGGTTACTTGTGCCCTCCTCCTTGGGTCTATCCTAGTACAGAAAAGTAAATAATATACAAGAGGTGACAACTTCCGCAACCTGGAAGCGCCCCAATAAAAGAATATTACATACAAGTTTTTACATGAATGAAAATGAAAAACACTCATCTCACATAAAACCCCCGGCTATTCAAACACGACGATCCAATATAACATATCCAGCAATACATAACATCACATGTCATCAACGTAAGTAAATATGCGCATCCCATTTGTCGTTGACATATAGAAACGAAACCGGCGATATCACATATTACACTTACGGTCACAGAAAAGAAAGTGTAAAACTACAACAGTTGGAATCCGCAACCTCCTCAGACATCGCATGCCTGACCAAATGAATTACCTAGACATCGCATGCCTAACAATTATAAACCCCGCATTTTAGTCTCATTATCGAAAACTCTTTTCAATATCAAGTCGGGCAATTCAACAGGATTCCCGATATCCTGATCGAATGCTCGTCGCAAACTTCAGTAGACGGCCGCACCCCCGATACCGTCGACAAAGTGCACCAAGGTGGAACACCGCTACCGCGAGCACCCGGACGGATGCTTTCGGCGACGGGGTTCTCCTACAGTCACTTGGTCGGGGCTATGGGGTGAGGCTGTCTATTAAGTTTACCCGGCGAGTATCCGCGTACGCTACGTGATTGCGACGGACTTTTGATCACATCAAAATTCCGTGGCAACTGATCAATTGAGACTAAACTGCTATGTTTATATCATTCATTCAGTTATCTCATAACAATTTGCGAATTCCAAGTATTGTATCACATTCCAGATAAATAGAAAATGTTAAACTTTCCGATCGAACGATCGAACACCCAAGTTTTCCCGATACAGATCAACACATGAAATAAGTCTAACAACATTCAGTTCGTGCCTCAGTACCAACGGTCCAGCCGTAGAAGGGTCAAGCCAACGCCTCACATGTGGCACGCCGTACTGCCCCAAACCCGAAGGTTAAAAGGGCAGTTCAAGACGGTCACATAATCGAGTTAAGGTTTGTTGTCTTCTAGAGGGTCCATCGCGTTACTTGCACTACTTAGAACGTCGTTAAACTACGGAAAAATCCAACACTTGGAAATTTCCCTACAGGGTAAAAATTGGGTATTTATATCCGGTCGAACTTTTTAACATATTCTAAAATTTATCCGGAAAGCCACAAAAGACGAAATTTGATAATCCGATCGAAATACCGAATCCCCAAAACAACCCTGGAAAATTCAACTCTTGAATAAATATTAAAAATTCCCAGGAAAACCACCACAGAAAAATGAGAAGTACTGTGAAAATTAAAATGCACAAAACGACAAAGGCGCCGCGGATCCGCCGCACGAACCAAGCTCGTGCCGCGGATCCGCGGCTATTTGATGGATTTAGTCCATCGAATTTCACAGTAACTCTTATATTAGCCTGCTGATTTTTCTGCATATTTTTAATATGGAAAAACTCACTGTTTTCAAAAAAGTACAGAGAGCATGATCGGAATTGGGTTACGGGTTCGTTCGGACTTCAAATTCCGTCTAGACTTCGCCTAAGGCTATAGCTAGGCTCTGATACCACTGTAGGGTTCCTAGGCACCCTAATGAGGTCTCACAAGGCATCAACCATGCCAATTTCAAATTTATACGGTGCCGAGAAACCCTAGAACGGATCGTTGGCTAGATTTCTAGGCGAAAAATAAACTAGTTAACACTTAACTAAAAGATACGGAAATACAACCTTTGTAGATCCGGTCCTCCACCTCCACGGCTCCGAGATGAGGTCGTCTCCGCTGTCCAAATCAAATCCGGGCTCTAGCGTCGGCTTCATCGGAGAATGGGCAAGCTAGGTCGTTGATGTCCATGCCGAAGATGATCTACGTCGAGGCATCGCTAGATCGAGCTCCACCTTCACCAAGTCTTGAAAACTTGTGAGGGAAACACACTCTACTACTTGGCAAGAGGTAGAGGATAAAGAAATAGGAAGTGGGTAGACTTTAGTTTTGGATTTCTCACTCATTTCATCAATCCACCATTGATGAAGTGAAGGTTTCTTCTTGAGTTCAAGGAAGAAGAAGAAGAATATTATGATAAGATTAATTAGAAAAGAAAAGAATAATAATTCTTATCATAAAGATAACCATGGTAAAGTGTAGAGAATTAACTTGGGTTAAATGAATGGTTAGGGTCAAGGTTTCATGAAGCTTCCACTAAACAACAAAAAAAGCCACCATTCTTTTTCTTCTTTTTCCATCTATTTTCCAAAAAGAATAAATAGATAAAGGAAAAGAGAAAAGGAAATAAAACCCTAATCATAAGTTTAACCATGGTTTAATTCTTTACACTTTACCAAGTAAACATGTATCATCAAACATGATACAATAATGTGCACAAAATCATATCGCATATGCAATGCGCACACCCGAGCGAGAAAATCCTTTTAAAGTGAACCGATACTAGTTAATGCAAAGTAATATATCAAATATATAATTATGCTTCAAATCATTAAATCAACACTTGATTTAACGATCCGGTCATATCGCATATAACCGACTAGTATCATTAGTAACAACTTATCGAATCAACACTTGATCCGATAACCCGGCTATATCGCATATAACCGATCAATGTCACATCGCGAGAATCAAAAACAGTATCACATACTGGTATCATTCTCGGTCCCGCACATATCTCATATGCGCTCCTATTTCGTTTCGCTTGAGCCAGGAAACCTCTGTGTAGGACTCTAAAGACTCGTCAATACGCCGGCAGCAGATGATGATCATATCAAGCATCCACAAGCCGCAAGCGGTCTGCCAAACGTAACGGCCACCCGGGTATTGAGCGATCTGAAGATCGACGAGCAAGCCCGCTCACACTCCAGTGAATCCAACCAGTAACACTACCGTACAGTCCTGTCTGATCGTCTGATATGTCGCATATCTCGCCTAGGGGTGGTAAACGTCAGACCCCAATAGCTCGATAAGTCGTGTCGATATGAGGTCTATAACAATTCGAGAAACTACTGGTAACACTTACCAGTAAATCTCAGCAACCCTGGCCAGGGATTTTCTGTTATAGCCAATCGAACACAGCGCAACATCAACTCCCTATACCGGGAGAGACGAATCCCCTCCTATCGCTCATTGCCTCCATGTGACTCGGGACTGTACCCAAAAACCACCGTTTTGCACGCCCTCTTGGACGTGGTAAGATGGAAATCAAAGCACAGTGGGAACCACACAAGACTCTATGACGATCTCGGGTCAACGGACTACTCTGTACCAGTGTCACCAGAGAACTGCCATCTGACGTGAGGTATAATACCATCTGGGAGTTCTCGGCGAGTCCGTCCAGTGTACCCAGTCTCCACTGAGCACCCGTATAACATCTCTGATGTCAAACACCAATGGATATGGGATCATCCATCGCCCATCTGTATGGGTCGAGAAGGTACACGCTGTAAGTCCATATTGCGACCCCCGGTGCTTACGGGGAGGCGGAAACGGTATAAAAACGAATTTTTATCGCAAGAGGCAACATGGACTAAACTTGGTCGGGATCGTTGTCTAAACTAAAACTAGCATTCTAGCTAAAGAGAGTTAGCTACTATGGAAGATGGTTATACCTAAACTTGAACTCCTTCTTCTTCAAACCTTGTAGAGGTTGATGGTTCTCTTTTCGTCGCCTTCTCCCGTCGAAGATGGATCCACCTCGAAGGCTCGACCTTTGGGCTCTTTCTCGTACTTGGAGTGAACTAGAATCGCCGGCTTGCTAGACCCTTGATCCTAGAGTGAGTAGAGAGTGTCTAAGGGTTGCTTTTGTTTTTCAAGAGAAGGATTCTCAACTCATGAGAAGGTTTCTCTTGACTAGAGGAAGAAGAAGATGAAGAGAGGAGAGAGAATGAGAATGATAGAATGAGCTATTATTTTCTCTTCTTGCAACCATAATGCAAAAGAATAATATTATCTAAATGATAATAATTGAAAATGAGAATAGTTGATGGTAGTGTTTGGAATGACCACAACCATGCTTCATTTAAAAATGTAAGCATAAATCAAGGAAGACTTTTGAAGGCATGAAAGTGGTCAATGGTCAACAAGTCAACCAAGGTCAACAAGTCAACAAAGAACAACCATAACATAATTCTCATTTAATTATTATTATTAATAGATAATAAATAAATCCATTAGGGTTTGGAAAATAAAGACTGTCAACTGTGCATACGCACCCGTTCCGAAACCCTAATGAAAAACCTCATTCTCCTCCTCAAGCAACTGTGCATACACACCTGCATTCTCGTTCCGAAAAACAAGAATACCAAGATATAAAAGCAACCCCAAATATATATACCAGTATCTGGCTCAAACCAGAGCCTGCCAGTATAATCCGTCCGGACTCCAAACGTGCACAAGTGCGCGGATGAGAACGAACCCTGTCGCAAAACCATGCGACCTCTACTCTGTTTTGCCCAGAGGCGAATACCCTCTGTGTGGGACTCTAAAGACTCGACACTACGCTGGCAGTGGGTTTAACCACAGACCGCAAGCGGCACTAGCTGTGCATAACGATCCCCAGGTAGATGTCGACAAGAAGGCTGACGAGGTGAAACCCCATCTGAACTCCTACTGAGTCTGAATGTGACAGTCTCCGTACAGTCCGGTCTGTTCGTCTGATACATCGCATGGCGGGCCTAGGGGGTGGTAATCGTCAGTCCCCCAATAGCGGTACAAGTCGTGCCGGAGTGAAGCCCAAAACACCCTGAGATAACACTGGAAACCTACCAGTATATCTCGTTTGCCCTGGCCAGGGACTACTCGTGTAATGGCTCTCCTAGACACAGCGCGATGTCAACCCCCAATACCGGGAGAGACGAATCCTGTCTAACCGTCACTGCCTCCAAGTGCTTCGGGACTGCACCCAACCACCACCTGTTTGCACGACTCCTTTGAGCCGTGGTAGGGTAGTGATCAAAGTGCAGTGGGAACACACTTGAGGCGAAGTGCCAGTGTCAAGTCAGCGGACTAAGCTGTACTCATGTCACCTGGGAACTGATAACTGACGATAGGTATAATACCAACCTGTCAGTTCCCTACGAGTCCTGTCCAGTGTACTCGTAACCCAACGAGCACCCGTATACTATCTCCAGTACGACGTACTGATGGCTGTGGGACAGACCATCTCCCACACTGGGATGAGAAGCGCATACGCTAGTCTACTCCGGAGTATCGATGCCCCGTCTCGATAGTCCTGCGACTAGGGACCTGTATAAGGATGTGCCTATAGATTACCCAGCCCCCACTTGTGTGACTGCCATCACAACGCTGGTAATCAAGCAAAGATCCTAAGGGCTCCACTAATGCGTATAAGTGATATACTGAAATAAACACAAGTACACATTGAAGTAGAAACAAACCAAGTAGCATACTACTATTTTGAGCAAGATTGTATATACAAGGTGAATATCCCAAGCATCCATTAAGTAATATACAAACTAGTATGATACAGTAATGGCCTCTAGGGCATATACACTAACAATCTCCCACTTGCACTAAGGCCATGTACTGGCGTATCGAAGACCTATCATCTCGATCAGCCGCTCGAACTGAGTCTGGGGTAGGGCCTTGGTGAATGGATCTGCAGTGTTCTCTTCTGAAGCAACCCTCCGAACCTCGATCTCCTTGCGATCCACGATCTCCCTGATCAGGTGATACCGCCTCAAGATGTGCCTGGATTTCTGATGGGACCTGGGTTCCTTCGCTAAAGCTATAGCCCCGTTGTTGTCGCAATACAGAGGTATTGGGTCAACAATGGACGGAACCACCTGAAGTTCTTTCAAGAACTTCCTCATCCAGACAGCTTCTTTTGCGGCATCAGATGCAGCGATGTATTCCGCTTCCATCGTCGAGTCTGCAACGGTTTCCTGTTTGGAACTCTTCCAACACACCGCCCCTCCATTGAGGGTGAAGACAAAACCCGACATGGACTTGGAATCATCCTTGTCACTCTGGAAGCTGGAGTCAGCAAAGGCCTCGATCTGGAGGTCTTTTCCGCCATACACCAAGAACATCTCCTTAGTCCTTCTCAGGTACTTGAGAATGTTCTTTACTGCTATCCAGTGTTTCTCCCCAGGGTTTGACTGATACCGGCTTACTACACTCAGTGCATAAGCTACATCCGGTCTGGTACACAACATCGCATACATTATAGAGCCTACCGCAGAAGCGTAGGGTATAATAGACATGCGATCCCTCTCCAAATCAGTCTTGGGAGACATCTCTTTAGAGAGGGTGATCCCGTGACAAGCCGGTAGGTTACCGCGCTTGGAATCTTCCATACTGAATCTTTTCACTATGGTGTCGATGTACCTGGACTGAGAAAGTCCCAATATCCTCTTGGATCTATCACGATGGATCCGGATCCCCAGGATGTATGAGGCATCACCCAGGTCTTTCATGGAGAACCTTTGTGACAAGAACCCCTTGACAGATTGTAGCATAGGAATGTCATTTCCTATCAAGAGAATGTCATCCACGTATAAAACGAGGAATACTACAGTTCTCGCTACAAATCTACTATAGATGCATGGTTCATCTGGATTTTTGATAAAGCCAAATTCTTTGACTGTCTCATCAAAGCAGATGTTCCAACTCCGCGATGCCTGCTTTAGTCCATAGATGGACTTAAGCAACTTGCACACCTTTCCGCTGCTCCCACTCTGAATGAAACCCTCTGGCTGATCCATATAGACACACTCCTCTAAATTTCCATTTAGAAAAGCTGTCTTTACGTCCATTTGCCAGATCTCATAATCGTGGAAGGCAGCAATGGCAAGAAGGATCCGAATGGATTTCAGCATGGCTACCGGAGAAAAGGTTTCGTCGTAGTCCAAGCCAGGTCTTTGACGAAAACCCTTTGCTACCAGCCTAGCTTTATAGGTCTCAACCTGTCCATCTACACCAATCTTCCTTTTGAAGATCCACTTGCATCCTACGGGTTTTACCCCGTCTGGAGCAATGTCCAACGTCCATACTTTGTTGGTGTACATGGACTCCATTTCGGTCCGCATTGCATCCAGCCATTTCACTGAGTCAACGCTCTGAACGGCCTGCTGGAAGCTAGTAGGCTCATCATAATCTATGATGCAATCCTCTCTATCCCCGTCTATGAGAAAACCGTAGTATCTCTCGGGCGGATGAGACTGCCTACTACTCCTGCGGAGCGGCGTAGGAATGTCCTGTTCTGTTGAACCCTCTGGTTCCACTAACCTTTCAGTAATAGTCTGTGGTTCTGGAATTTCTTCCAGTTCTACTGCGCTCCCACTAATCTCCTTTTCCAAGAACTGGTGTTCTAGAAAGTGGGCATTACGAGAAACAAGGACTTTTTGTTCCTCTGCGTAGTAGAAAAGATACCCCCTGGTGTTCTTTGGGTATCCCACAAACTTGCACAGTACTGAGCGTGCCTCGAGCTTGTCCGCATGCTGCTTTTTGACAAAAGCCGGACATCCCCAGACCTTCAGATATTGAAGATAGGGTTTCTTCCCACTCCACATTTCATATGGTGTGGAAGGCACAGTCTTAGTGGGGACTCGGTTCAAAAGGTATGCGGCTGATTCTAGCGCATATCCCCAGAATGATCGCGGTAACTCAGCGTTACTCATCATGGACCGCACCATATCCAATAGGGTGCGGTTCCGTCTCTCCGATACACCGTTATGTTGCGGGGTGTATGGAGGAGTAAGCTGAGAGAGAATTCCGTTCTCTTTTAAATAGTCCAGGAATTCGGCACTTAAGTATTCTCCACCTCGATCCGATCTTAGAATCTTAATACTTTTGCCGGTCTGTTTCTCTACTTCATTCTTATACTCCTGGAATTTTCCAAAGGCCTCGGACTTATGTTTCATTAAGAAGACATAACCGTACCTTGAGAAGTCATCCGTAAAAGTAATGAAGTAAGAATGTCCGCTTCGGGCATGTGTAGACATTGGACCGCACACGTCACTGTGTACGAGTCCCAAGAGCTCGCTCGCTCTTACTCCATGTCCAGTAAACGGAGTCTTTGTCATCTTTCCCTTGAGACAGGATTGACAAGTGGCATACGATTGATATTCGAACGTATTCAAATACCCTTCTGTATGTAACTTCGTCAACCTTCTCTCATTGATGTGACCCAATCTACAATGCCATAAGAAAGTCTGATTTATTTCTGGAGACTTTCTTTTGTGTGTATTCTGGACGTTGAAAATCTGTGGTTGGTTTAACACGTATATACCATTACTCAGAGTACCTGACCCAATCAATACTTGATTAAGGTGAATGTTTACAACATTACTTACAAACGCAAATTCATAACCTTCTTTAGAAACTAAAGATACAGAAATGATATTACAAGTTGCGTTGGGTACAAAAAAGCAATTACGCAAAACCAAAACATGTCCATCTGACATTCCCAGGTGATAGTCCCCCACGGCTTTAGCATCCATGCTAGCTCCGTTCGCAACTCTGAGGGTCATGTCACCTGCCTTCAAATCCCTACGGTTTCTCAACGCCTGCAAAGAATTACAGATATGAGATCCTGATCCGGTATCCAATACCCAGGAAGTAGAGTTTATTGAAAGACAGTTTTCAATAACATACACACCTGAAGCTGAAGCTGCAACCTGCTTCAATTCCTGTGTTCTGGCCTTCCAGGCCCTGCAATCATTCTTCCAGTGTCCTTTCTTATGACAAAAGAAGCATTCTTCCTTATCCACAAGCTTCCCCGCTATCTTTGTTGCTTTACCTTTTCCCTTCGTATCCACTTTACTAACACCGCCCCTTGGTTTGGCGGGGGCCTTCTTCTTCTTTCCCTTGGCTTTCGCCTTGGACCTAGAAGAAGATGATCCTCCTACAAACAAAGTGGATGTATCCCTACTTTTCTGTAGGGTGCCCTCTGCGCTCCTCAGCATGTTGAGGAGCTCTGATAGTTCAACCTCTTTTTCTTGTAGGTTGAAGTTCAGTATAAACTGGGCGTAAGTGGAAGGAAGGGACTGGAGAACTATATCCGTATATAGCTCACTCTCCAATGTGATCCCTAGGTCAGCGAGCTCCTCAATGTAGCCGATCATCTTTAGCACGTGCTCGGCTACTGATGATCCGACGGCCATCTTTGTCGAAAACAACTTTTTCGACGCTTCGTATCTTGCGATACGTGATTGCTCTCCATACAGTTCTTTTGTATGGAGCAATATGGACTCCATGTCCATATTCTCATGCCTCCTCTGATATTCGTTGTCCATCGAGGCAAGCAGGAGGCACTTGGCCTTCGCGCTATCAATCTCCCAAGTCTTGCGGATTTCCTTATCCGCGACGCTGGAAGTTGGACCAGGGACAGGGGGAGCTTTGGTGGTAAGAAGATACCCCAGCTTGTCATAAGTGATTGCTATCTTGACATTCCTGAGCCAATCTTTGTAGTTTGGCCCTGTCAGTTTGTTTTTATCTAGGAGTAACTTAAGTCCAGTCATGTTGATTGGTCGCTGCAATTAGGAGAGAGAAGAAGAAACACTCAGCATGATGCTCTTGCAAGTTTAGAGTGGTTTTTAGTTTGTCTAAACAGGATGGCTCCCACTGTTTCTCGAATCCCTCCTCAAACCATAAAGGAAGAATTAGTCAGGATCAATCCCACCGTACAATACTTGCTTAACCGTTCAGCCAGGCCAGTGTCGGTACTTCGAGGGAGGTTTTCCAACGCTTTCGCGAAGTTCCTTAATTAAAGAACCTCTTTTCCCTGGGGGCGTAACCCCGCTAACACCTTTCTAGGCACCTACTAGGTTTATAGCATTGATCGTTAAGTGAGAAATTTCCCGAGGAGTAGCATATACTCACAGTAGGATCGGGATCCAAATATCATCGCGTGACGAAAATGAAGGAATCCTACCATAATCATCACACTCCAAATGGTATGCAAATCTAGCAAGTTTCAGTACTTATGAAACTCCCGATGTGGATTTTTGCCCCATGCTCTTATGACCTTGGCGTGAGGTCAAAATGTCATAAGTCACATGTCAAGTTCGTCCCATCATTATCCAGGTTAATTTGAATCCACCCGTACATACCCTTGACGTAGGCCAAAATGGCAGTACGACTGTCTCAAACCAACGCATTCTATCTATGCAACAGATAAATATCCGGCAGCTACCAATCACTATGCCTTGGCGTGAGGTCAAAATACATAGCTTGAATACTACCGAATATTTAACTGAAATGATGGAGGGCTACGGATGGTTTTGGCGAAACCGTGAACGTAGTGAACTTGATATAATCGATGGAACGAGATAGCTTTTAGAAGGAGTGGCTCAAGCTCCGCATTTAAAAGTTAGTTTTGAAAAGAACCGAGTGGTTTTTCGAAAGTGTTCCATCGACTTAAACTTGGTTTATTATCTTGCATTAGTTCTTTTAATGCGTGATATTCTTGCATTAGTACTTTTAATGCGTCCCATCATTTAATCCTACCATTGCAGAAAACAACCAAAATATGACGTACGCTTATGCCATTCGCATTCGCCACGGGGCCCCGTCATTACCCGTTAGGTTACTTAACTAACGACAGAGCGGGGGCTGGGCTAGCGCGTCTGTAAAACATAAGCAACGCCTAAATAGAAAGCAATGATAGACATTTCAGATCACAGATAAATACATTGGATATACTAGCAATCTGTAATTTGTACGAGCCTGTAACAAAAACAGATAACACGGTCGCGGTGAATAGCCAAATCCCCACCCAAGACCCCTACGGGTGCGGCAAACTACCCGCCAAGTCCTCGGTAGTTTGTGCACCCCTCCATGGGTCTATCCTAGGAGCAAAAACAGTAAAAAGAATTATACAATGACGGCTACAACCCCGACCCGGTTGTGCGGCCAAACAAATAATATAATTACATCAATTTACATTTACAATGAATTGCAAGAAAAGAAAACTCTCGTCTCACAACCCCCCGGCTATTCACCCGCGACAATCCAACATATTTATATACACATTCCAGCACATTACAGATCATGTATAACCCCGACTAATCGTCTTATAGCGATTAGCCGACGTTCAATACATGCAAACATCACAGATATAACCAACATAGCCAAAGTGCAGTGAAGTTCGGAAAAAATACGGAATTATAGGACCCCAAAAGTGAATTTCAGTTCTGGAAAATCTGGGCACATATAATATATCTTAAAAATCCCAAAACCAACACAGAAGAACACTGCACGAAAAACGATGCAGAGAAGACATCAAACAGCGGCGGTTCCGCGGCCTGATGAACAGGTGAGGCCGCGGAAGCGCGGCGCTTTGGAGGAATCATGCTATCGTTTTTGGTGGGTGTTCTTACAAAACCCTGAGACGATTTTTAGAGTATAAAGTTTTTCATTTTGAGCCAAAACAAAATCAACAGAAACTCAGGTTTTTAGTTTTCCGGTTTTGCGATTTTTCGGTTCCGAACTTCGTTACACTTCACTACCAAGCTAGTTTAAGTTTAGTTAGGCTCTGATACCACTGTAAGTCCATATTGCGACCCCCGGTGCTTACGGGGAGGCGGAAACGGTATAAAAACGAATTTTTATCGCAAGAGGCAACATGGACTAAACTTGGTCGGGATCGTTGTCTAAACTAAAACTAGCATTCTAGCTAAAGAGAGTTAGCTACTATGGAAGATGGTTATACCTAAACTTGAACTCCTTCTTCTTCAAACCTTGTAGAGGTTGATGGTTCTCTTTTCGTCGCCTTCTCCCGTCGAAGATGGATCCACCTCGAAGGCTCGACCTTTGGGCTCTTTCTCGTACTTGGAGTGAACTAGAATCGCCGGCTTGCTAGACCCTTGATCCTAGAGTGAGTAGAGAGTGTCTAAGGGTTGCTTTTGTTTTTCAAGAGAAGGATTCTCAACTCATGAGAAGGTTTCTCTTGACTAGAGGAAGAAGAAGATGAAGAGAGGAGAGAGAATGAGAATGATAGAATGAGCTATTATTTTCTCTTCTTGCAACCATAATGCAAAAGAATAATATTATCTAAATGATAATAATTGAAAATGAGAATAGTTGATGGTAGTGTTTGGAATGACCACAACCATGCTTCATTTAAAAATGTAAGCATAAATCAAGGAAGACTTTTGAAGGCATGAAAGTGGTCAATGGTCAACAAGTCAACCAAGGTCAACAAGTCAACAAAGAACAACCATAACATAATTCTCATTTAATTATTATTATTAATAGATAATAAATAAATCCATTAGGGTTTGGAAAATAAAGACTGTCAACTGTGCATACGCACCCGTTCCGAAACCCTAATGAAAAACCTCATTCTCCTCCTCAAGCAACTGTGCATACACACCTGCATTCTCGTTCCGAAAAACAAGAATACCAAGATATAAAAGCAACCCCAAATATATATACCAGTATCTGGCTCAAACCAGAGCCTGCCAGTATAATCCGTCCGGACTCCAAACGTGCACAAGTGCGCGGATGAGAACGAACCCTGTCGCAAAACCATGCGACCTCTACTCTGTTTTGCCCAGAGGCGAATACCCTCTGTGTGGGACTCTAAAGACTCGACACTACGCTGGCAGTGGGTTTAACCACAGACCGCAAGCGGCACTAGCTGTGCATAACGATCCCCAGGTAGATGTCGACAAGAAGGCTGACGAGGTGAAACCCCATCTGAACTCCTACTGAGTCTGAATGTGACAGTCTCCGTACAGTCCGGTCTGTTCGTCTGATACATCGCATGGCGGGCCTAGGGGGTGGTAATCGTCAGTCCCCCAATAGCGGTACAAGTCGTGCCGGAAACACCCTGAGATAACACTGGAAACCTACCAGTATATCTCGTTTGCCCTGGCCAGGGACTACTCGTGTAATGGCTCTCCTAGACACAGCGCGATGTCAACCCCCAATACCGGGAGAGACGAATCCTGTCTAACCGTCACTGCCTCCAAGTGCTTCGGGACTGCACCCAACCACCACCTGTTTGCACGACTCCTTTGAGCCGTGGTAGGGTAGTGATCAAAGTGCAGTGGGAACACACTTGAGGCGAAGTGCCAGTGTCAAGTCAGCGGACTAAGCTGTACTCATGTCACCTGGGAACTGATAACTGACGATAGGTATAATACCAACCTGTCAGTTCCCTACGAGTCCTGTCCAGTGTACTCGTAACCCAACGAGCACCCGTATACTATCTCCAGTACGACGTACTGATGGCTGTGGGACAGACCATCTCCCACACTGGGATGAGAAGCGCATACGCTAGTCTACTCCGGAGTATCGATGCCCCGTCTCGATAGTCCTGCGACTAGGGACCTGTATAAGGATGTGCCTATAGATTACCCAGCCCCCACTTGTGTGACTGCCATCACAACGCTGGTAATCAAGCAAAGATCCTAAGGGCTCCACTAATGCGTATAAGTGATATACTGAAATAAACACAAGTACACATTGAAGTAGAAACAAACCAAGTAGCATACTACTATTTTGAGCAAGATTGTATATACAAGGTGAATATCCCAAGCATCCATTAAGTAATATACAAACTAGTATGATACAGTAATGGCCTCTAGGGCATATACACTAACACACGCTAGTCTACTCTGGTATATCGATGCCCCATCTCGATACACCCTCGACTAGGGACTTTGAAGGATGTACTTATGGATTACCATGTCCCCACTAGTATGATCCGCATCATAGTCCAGGTAGTCAAGTACAGATCCTAAGGGATTTACCAACATGTAACAGAGAGACAATCAGTATACACGTTAAGGTAAAGTTCAACCAGATAGCATACTATCATGTCGAGCAAGAAAGTCCTCCCTATATATGTCCCAGCATCCACTACAATATACATCCTATGTACAGTAATGGCCTCTAGGGCATACATATAACTAACAAAACCAAACCCCCAAACCCAAATCTAAGATAATACGGATTTGGACTAGTCCATACCCTACGGACGACGACATAACTCAGTCTCTGTATACAATCCACGGGCAACCACAAACAAAACAAACACACACGACACGAAGTGACCATCTGGAGAAGGAGAAAGTTGTTACCGCAACGCGGTAGCGTAATTAACTGCAGGGGCTTGCGCCTGCAGGGAAGAGCGTCCCCACAATCAAAAACCCCTCGTGCGAGGGGGAATCTGACGAAGTCTGCTACATCGGACGCATCCGTTTAAACCTTCGATACATGGTGCCATAAATCAACTTGGCATCTTCGGAGAGGTGGACGGATCGCACCAATTAGCATCTGCCCCGAACCTCAGGCATGGACGTCCCCGCGTCTCGACCGCCGTTCGTAGGGGAACAGATTCTGGCACGCCAGGTGGGACCTTTTCCTCTTTCCACTCTATACTTCGTGTGTCGTGATTCGCGAACCAATCGCGGTTCGCTAATGGTTGCCCTTGGGTTTCAAGATACTAAGAATTGGCGTCTTTCTTATTGCAGAAAGCAAAGGATCGATGGCTTCTACTTCCGTGAAATTCTCCAACTGCTCAGACTGCAATTGCGACCAACGCTTTGCCTCGCAAGGAGGTATAGCCTACGGACCCCAAGCTGCTTCGTTATTCACAATGCCGGTGGACCAGGTGACTCAGGCCACTACCGGATTGTTCTTCGGGACTATACTCCCACCAACAAGCTTCACGGCACCGGTGCTGACAAAGAAAGCTCTCAAGAAGTCGGTCTTTGATCGCCTTACCCCTGCCGCGGCTCCTCTCAACGGGTCGCCCAACATCAGCGCCTCGGTCTTCTCTAGATTGGGCCAGAAATCCGGTGGACCCATCATGGGGCCTACAATCCCAGAGAAGGCTGCTTCTAAGAAAGTGGCCGCTCCTGCTCCCGAAATCGCCAAGGCGGCTTCTCCGGCCAAAAAGTCGATCTTTACAAGATTGACGGCTTCAGCTCCCGCTCCTGCTACCCAAAAGACGTCGGTCTTTGACAGACTAACACCAGCAACGACCCCCCACCTACACAGGGGGCAAGACGAAACCATTCTTACCGCTGAACCAACGCCGTCCGCTCGACATGCTCGACGTCGCCATTGGCGCCAAGTAAGGAAGGCTGGGGGCAACTCCCCCTCTGGGTTAACTCCATCAGCCCCGATGGCAAAAGTTAATGCTGCTGTTCCAACTAGGAACAGCTTCGAGATGCTAAATAAGGTGCGAAGGAATTCTCCTACTGCAGTGCTAAAGAGGTCCCCTCCCCCATTAAAAAAGGTTGTGGAAATAAAATCAGAACAGCCCCGATCCCCTCAACGGCTGTCTTCCAAAATCTATAAGGTGTGGCGGCAGGCCCAAGATTCGATCATCGATCCAAACTTCTCCTGCCAGCACAAGAAGCTGAAAATCCAACCGGAAGCTGGTCACCAGGCTAAACCCTGAAAGGCTGTCTGGACGCCCACCTTAATGGCCCCTTCAACCTCCATGGCTCATAAAAGGAGGAAGCCAGAGAAGATCCCCCAGCCTGCAACGACAGCTAATAGCACTGAGCCCAGACGCCCTAAGTCTGGGGGCATGATGGTCCACACCGTATACATGGCGTCAGGAAAAGAAGACAGCCGTGCGTCCACGGGTCATAGACCGCTTACACGGTCTGTGACCAAAGCTCAGGAGCAACAGCAAAAGCTCCAAGAAATGATGAATGCTATGGCCGCACTTACCGGGCCAAAAGAAAACCCAGAAACGTCCTCAGACGCACTCCAGGAGGAAGAAACCGACGCTGAATTCCTTCGCCGGATATTGGAGAAAAAGGACAAAGAGGCTGCCGAACAAGCAACCAACATACAGCGTATGGGCCTTCTCTTCCAAGACATGATAGGAATGATGATCCAGCAGGACCCACCCGCCGAGGATCCCCCAATCGTTCTTGAAGACGACCGAGGAGAAACGTCAAATCCACCGCCGGCCCTCTCAACGGCCAAAGAGGAGGCAATCTCTAAAGCTGATTTGGTTGACTATATAGCCCAGCAAATCCGGGTTCATCATGTGGCTGAGACAGCTGGTCAAGTCGTAAAGACGGGCCGGCCGTATCCAAGCTGGTACGACCAAATCAAATACCCGCCGGGCTATACGATACCAAAATTCCACGTGTATAAGGGGACCGGCAATCCCCATCAACATGTTGCCCAGTTCCGGGCCCTCTGCGGTAACACCGGCGGTGATGATAAACTGTTGCTTCGCCAGTTCGTGGGCAGCTTATCAGAAACAGCGTTCGAATGGTATTCGGAACTCCCAAACGATTCTATCAAGACGTTCGCTGAAATGGAGTTGTTATTCACTCAGCGATTCGCAAGTGCCAGCGAACGCACTCCAATAACAGCACTGATTAACGCCAGGGTAAAACCAGGAGAAACCTGGGTCCAGTATGCTATACGCTGGCGGAATTTGTGGTCGAGATGCGAACAACGCATTGAGGAAGCACCCACAGTGGGCATGTTCGTGGGAACCCTAGACCCCCACGCAACTATCTCCCAGTTTATGATGTTCTTTAAGCCAACCACATTCCAGGCTTTAATCGATAAGTTAGCTCAGATGGACCAGATGGGTCATAGACCACCTCCCCCGAAGTCGGAACCTCGGAATGACAAGGGTAAAGGAAGGGCAACCTTCGTCGCGAATGCCCAACAGCAACCTAACGCCCCAAAGCTGACGGATCAACTGGAAGAAAGATGCCGGTATTATAATGAGAAGATGAAGCGTCCCTACTCATTCCCACGAGACAAGACGAGACGGCTATTCAAGCTGGCAGTACACAACAGACTTATAAACCTGCCAAATCCAAGGCGACCGCCACAACCCACTGAGGTGAACAACCCCAACTATTGCCCTTACCATCAAACGGTAAGCCATCCGATTGAGGATTGCTTCGTCTTCAAAGGATGGATTGAAGATCAATACCTCCAGGGAAAGTTTGCGCTGTCTGAAAAGTGGAAGGTGAACCCGCCGCAGCCACATACTCCTAAGAAGACGGCGCACCGGGGGCGACTTGTTCCTTTATTGAAGAAGCTCCATGGGAAATCGTGCTATCAGCTAAAACCAAAAGGATGCTGAGTGACCTTCATCCGTGCCCAGCGGTTGAATGGAAGAAACCGCTTGAACCTCAAATCATCGAAGGGATGTTGAAGCCGCGCCCAACTACGAAGACTCGTGGTGATGGCCCAAGTACTCACGCCCAACCGTCAAAATCTTCGAAGAAAAAGAAGAAGAAATCTAAGAAGCCCGTGAAGCCTGGAGACAAGCGCACGAACTTGCAGAAGCAAATTGACGCGCTGGAGGAGTACAATCAAAAGGCATGAACTCCTGTCACGCTGCAAGAGTTCCTCAACCACGTCTTTCAGAAGGAAGATGAGGAAGAGAGCTCATCGGATGAATCCGAGGTATATGTGGCGAGTTGTCGTGTGATTTCCCACTCGGAAGATGAGAAAACTCCTGGCACCGAGAAACTGGGGGCACACCCTGAGCCAGGACTTGTGTGGCCAACAGATGAAATGATCGACGCCTTTCTGGAGGAGATTCGTCTAAAGAGTAAAGCAGATCAGGAGCGTGAGATGGCCGCATCGGAAGGAACCAAACGCAGGCGACTAAACAAAAGAGTTGAAGTACTCCAGCCAGATCGAAAGGCATCCGAGGCAGACAAGAAGATATTCAAGATGAGGAAACGGTTTGCCAAAGCCATGTCGATAGGAATGAAGCTACCACCCTCGGAAGAAAACACGCTCAATGGGGTGGAGAGACACCCTGATTATTGTGCATATCATCGGAAAATTTCACACCCCACGGAGGAGTGCGACGCCTTTAAGATATAGTGGCAAGGATATGTTGCTCATCGGCAGCATTTTAAGCGCGTGAAACGCAAGACTCGTCGAGAACAAAGAAGTACTGCCGACGAGCACAATAGGACCACCGGAAACTGTTACATGGTTAACGCTGGGGGGTCACAAGTTCTCACTTTTAGGAGCGACTCTGATGAAGAGATGGCTCTGGGCCCTCTCTTTAAAGAATCCGTTTTAGGGAAATAGGAGAGATCAAAGGCCTGCGAGAACATTCAGCTGCGCAATCGCACACTCCCAGAAAAGAATCTCGGGCCCGCGAATAGAAAAGATAAGGGAAAGGAAAAGGTCACTGAAGATATCACTTTAGATGACCAAGTCATGAAAGAGCTGGCTGCCAAAGTGTTGGAGATAGTGCCCTCAGAGTCAATTATTGGATCACAGGCACGTGATTGCAATGATTGAGGGAGGACCTATCCCGAGACGACAGTCTTACTCGAGATGATAGTTTGCTATCTGGTTTACCTTTATCATCGTGTACTGCTTTAGGTGACCTGACAGGTCACTATTGCACGTTGATAGAGCCCCGAGGATTCTTGCTTGACCACCAGCAGTATGAGGGCGATCATATAAGTGAGAGCTGGAGTCTATAAGCACATCCTTAAAAGGTCCCTAGTCGTGGGAGTTTCGAGACAGGGCATCGATTCTCCAGAGTAGACTAGTGTATACAGTCGAGACCCCGACGAGGGGCGGTGGCCGGTCTCACAAGCCACTGGTGTTAGTTGGATCACCTAAGATGTATACAGGTGCTCATTGGGTTATGAGTACACCGGACATGACTCGCCGGGAACATGCTAGTTGGTCTTATACCTGACGTCAGATAGCAGTTCCCAGGTGACATGTGTACAGGTTAGTTCATCGACCTGGGGATCGTCATTTGTCTCGTGTGAGTTCCCACTGTGCTTTGATTACTACCCTACCACGGCTCAAAGGAGTCGTGCAAACAGGTTTTAGTTGGGTACAGTCCCGAGCCACATGGAGGCAGTGAGCGGATCTTCGGGGGTTCGTCTCTCCCGGTATTGGGGGTGAGGTCGCGCTGTGTCTAGGAGAGCCATTACACGAAGTCCTTGGCTAAGGCAGGAGATTTACTGGTAGGTATTCCAGTAGTATCTCAGGGTGTTCTGGGCTACACTCCGACACGACTTGTACCGCTTTTGGGGGTCTGACTTTTACCCACCCCCTAGGCCCGACATGCGATGCTCATAGACGAACGGACCGGACTGTACGGATATTGTCACTGACAGGCTCAGTAGGGTGTCAGGATGAGTTCGCTCATCGACGTCCCTTTTGGTCAATAGCTGGTGGCCCGTTACGTATTGGCTTATACCTCTGACGTGCTAGTGGTTAAATCCACAGCCATAGTATTGACGAGTCTTTAGAGTCCACCACACATTCAGTTACTCAGCTTTCGGGCGAAACTCTGTAGAGGCCGTATGGAGATATGGCAGGGTCCGATCAGATACGTGCGGTATTGCACGGATCAGGATCGGGCGGTTTGTACTAGTGGCCGTATAGGAATATGGCAGGGTTCGATCAGATACGTGCGGTATTGCACGGATCAGGATCGGACGGATATTACTAGCCGGTTTTGGTTTAAGCCGGATCCTAGTATAGTACAGTGTAGATTTTGTCTCTTTGCATTTGTATCCGGACGGAATACAGATGCGGGTGTGTATGCACAATATCGGGGTTTTCCTGTAATTCATTACGGGACCAGTTTTCTGGAGTTGCCAGTTTGCATTCCGTTCCGGCCGTTTTTCCTTTGTTCTTTCCCGGCCGGACTTTTCCGATGGAGGGGGTTATTTGCAATTGTGCAAATAACATTTTGTGGAGGGGTTTATTGCATAAGTATTTGATATGATAAGCATCTTTGCTTTTCAACCATGATGGTGCATTAATGAGATAGGAATGGGTTAAAGTAATTGATGTAAGTTTGTGATCATTGTGTTTGTATGTGGTCACCTTTTCTTCTCTCCTACACTCACCTCCCTTGATGCTACATATTGTTTTTCCTCCACCATTCTTTGAGATATTGGCCGGCCACATTTTGTGGGAGAGGGGAGAGAGTTCATGTTGAGAAAAGATTGGTTCATATCATTTTCATGCTTGTAAAAATTCTACACTTCATTCCAAAGTCCATTCATGATCCCTCCATCCTCCAAAGCAACATAACCCCAAAGAGACAAAGCACTACACTTCCTACAGCACATCTTGGGCATGTCGACTTGCCGGCTTCATGCCCGAGTTGCCTCGGTATTGAGGTGGGAGCCCGTAAAAGTACCCGGCTTCGTGGTGCCCTTTTCGACGAGGAGGAGACGGACGGAGATCCCGCGAGGAGATCGGAGTGGAGATGAAGACCGGAGGACTCGGATCAGTCGGTACATCTCTTCCCCATCTTGTAGTTAGCTAGATCTAGTTTAATGGCCCGATCCGGGGTTTTAGTGCGCGGTGGTGCCGGTTTGCAAAGTTCGCAAAATTAAAGTTTATCACCGTTTCCGTATTTGGCCGTCGGTTTGACGGCCGGGGCGCCGCCGTGCACTTACAGTGGTATCAGAGCCTCGCCATTAACTTCGTCTAGCTTCGTTTGATATGTTTTACATTTCCGATCGACCAAAATTCCAAAACTTGCATTTTTTGTTAGCATCAGTTTCTGTTGAAAATTTTTGGTCTCGAAAAATTTTTCAGGTTGTCTCAGAATGATGTGCAGGGAGTTTTAAGAACACTGAAAAAATTCTATAACATGATCCTTTATTCAGAGCGCGGATCCGCGGCCATTGACATTCCCTAGGCCGCGGATCCGCCGCAACAATGAAGCCTCATGTCATCAATTTTTCTCAGTGGGCTTGTGGGATAAAAATATGGGTTTTGGAATATTAAAATTGGGCCCAGAATTTCTGTGAGTGCTACAGTATTGCTTGGGGGCCCATTTGTTAATTTTTGATCGATCGGATATTTTAAACACATTTTTCACAGTATTTACATTATATCTGCGACCGTGAATGTCACTCGATCGGTAAATCCGGTCTAACTGCTATAGCCCGGTTAGACGGATTTGCGAACGTGACTTTCACGTTGATGTTCTATGTATTTGCTGTGTTGTTGCGGATCGGTCGTGGGGGATAGCCTGGATGCAATGCTAGTACAGTTGTGGTTGTATTATGTACATTTGATATTGCGGGGCGAGCGTCCGACATGCGGACTGCCGTCACTGCCTGTTTGTATTATTCTTTTGGGGCACGACCTGGTTGCGGTCGATGTACCCGTTGTATGTATATTTTACTTTCTGTACTAGGTTTGCCCCGCGGAGGGGTGCACGGATAGCCGGGTTCTGGAGGGCAACAAGCCCACATCTCATGGCATTGGGACGGAGGGGGCTTCGCTCTAGAATTGGCGGGCTATTCGCCGCACTCGTAGGGGGTACAGGTTGACCCAGGAGGGGTGCCCAAGTTACCGGATTCCGTGAAGTGCTGGGTGGTCCATTCACGGTGATGAAAGGGGGCTGCCTCACTTCAGGTTTTGGCGGGTGACTTGCCGCACCCGTAGGGGTCTAGGATTTCATTGCACAGGCTATCCACACGACCAGGGGAACGTCGGGTTTCAGTAGTGGCTCTGTGAAACCCGGGGATCCCAGATATCTGTATTATTCTGTGATGCTGTACATTTCTGTGATGTTGCATTTTATTCACGCCTTGAGCGAAATACTATATATTGGTATATATATTAGTAGATGTTGTATATGTTTTTCATCCGCGCTAGTCCAGTCCCCGCTCTGCCGTTAGTTAGCTAACCTAACGGGTGATGACGGGACCCAGTGGCGAATGCGATGGCATATACGTACGTCAGTATATTTTCGTTCTTTGTGGTGTGATCAATTGATGGGATTGCGTTGATTCGGATCAATGCAAGTTAAAACAAACCTATTCTGATGTTGTTGGAACACTTTTCAAAAAGCTGTTATTGCAAGGACGTTCACTTTTGTTTTGCATCGTGGTATTCATTTGGAATATCCTGCTCCTCAGTCGACGAGGCAAGGGCCGAGATCCCTTCACCGGGAGTGACCCCTTGGACAGAAGTTTGCGTCAGGGCACTAACTTCACTATAGCCGATTACTTTTGCTTTGCACCGTGGTATTCAGTTGGAATATCCTGCACCTCATTCTACGGGGAAAGAGCCGAGATCCCTTCACCGGGAATGACCTCTTTAGTAAAGGTTTTCGTCACTTTATTTTCTAAAAAGCTATCCGTTCCTTCAACGATATCAAGTTCATTACGTTAAAGGTTTTCGCCAGAAACCATTCGTAGCCCTCCGTCGTTTCATATGGGTAGTCAATAGTATTCAAGCTGTGTTTGTTGGCCTTAGTCAAGGCACAGTGTTTGGTAGCTATTGGGTATTCATATGCTGCATAGATAGATGTGTTGGTTTGGGACAGTCGTATAGCCTTGTTAGCCTTAGTCAAGGGCTTGTACGGGTGGGTTCAAATCAACCTGGACAATGACGGGTAGAACTTGACATGTGACTTATGATTTGTTGGCCTTAGTCAAGGTCATAAGAGCATGGAGCAAAAATCCACATCGGGAGTTTCAAAAGAACTGAAACTTGCCAGATATGCGCATACCTTCTGGAGTGTGATACCGTGAGCGGATTCCGTCACGTTATCATGCGATGAGAGTTGGATCCCGATTCCCACTGATGAGTTGGTTTACTCCTCGGGTGACCCCGACTAATTCTTCTTTCAGGTTTGGAGGAGAATTTTGAGATACAGTGGGAGGTTTCCAGATTAGATAAAGGGATAACCGTTCTGATCCAGGTTAGAGTGCACGCTGAGTGTTTCTTTTCTCTCTCTCTCTGGCAGCGACCATTGACCCGACCCTAAGACTATGACTCAGAGACCAAGTTGACCGAACCTTCTTAACACTGGCTTTTGGATTGTCAGAGTTGCAGACCTCATTGCCACTCTTACTTTTACCCTTTTCTCCAGGACACCCCGTATTACTGCGAACGTCCACTTCCATTGGACAAAGCCATCGTATGGTTAGATACGAACTCGAAGGAATTCGAGGATGGTTTCCGGTTCTAGAGAAAACGGATAGGATTATTCAGTTGTCTTTTCCCTTTTACCTTTTTCTCAAGTTGTGAGTACTCCTTGGTTTAGGAGATAGTACACCTATTAAGCAAATTGGATAGTCTTCTTCCAAGCCTTAGGCTGGTGCCGACCGGCAGGGAATGAAGAAAACCAATTAGCCTAAACGGTGTGCAGAAGGTATTAAGATTAAGACAAAGCAAGGGATTAGTAAGAGGGCAAAGTAAATTGCGACTGATATTCACAACCAAACCAAATATTTCTTCGCCAATCCTAAATCACCTTTGTATTTCTCCAGGACACTCCGTATCACTACGAAGATCCACAGTTTATTGGATACTCCATCGTATGGTTATATACGAACTCGAAAGGAACTTGTTCCAGTTCGGGGATGGATTCTGGTCCAGGAGAAATAAGAATAAGGTTTATTCGGTTGTCTTTTATCTTCACCTTCTCTCGCATTGCGAGTGCTCCTAGGACTAGAACAGTACACCCATTATGCTTATTGGATAGTCTTCTTCCAAACCATAGGCTGGTGCCGAACGGTAGGGAAGGAAGAAAACCATTTGGCCTAAGGGGTGTGCAGAAGGTAATGACTAAAGACATATAAAGGGATTTGGAGAGGTGGCAAAGAATTATACGGTTATAGTTGTGAATCTGGATAATGGTAGAGGCATTACTAGGAATACCAGGATACCCCATCAAAACATTTCAATGTTTCAGTTTCACTGTGTACTGTTAAATGAAAACTGATTTCCCGATTAGACACTTGCTCCAGGGTATGTATTTACCAGGTATGATTGTCACATCTGTATGGTTTTACAGATGATGAGTGGGAGTAAGTTATTGGGAATTGGGTGATCATCCTCATTATATCGTGATTCGTTGTAATCGGTGATATTTGAGGAAATCACCTGGGCTGTTTGCCGGTCGGCAAATATTTGGTTTTGAATATCCGCTTTTATGCACCAATTTCGAATTGATATATCTGTACGTCTATTTTCATAGAGTGAGATATACCTTTTGATATTATGTCGATGACATTTACCTATATCAGTGGATGGTTAGGTAAGGAGCATTAAACAGCGGTGTAATTCTTCTTAACCATAAGTACAGTATTCAACCTACGACACACAGTGAAAGAGTTGTTAGACTCGGCGGACTTATACAGAGTATTGTATGTTGTCCAGTGTCCATTAGGACAGAGGGGTTGGTCCTCATACTATATTCTGTTTACTTTTAACTTCTCTAGTTCTTAGACATGTGTTTCGTAGAAACACATGGTCTAAGTTTTGAGGAGTTGTAGGTATTTGAATAGAGTAGAGAACCAGGTGTAGCAAGTATCGGGATTCTTCAAGGTGATCGAAGATGTAGATACTTGTGTATGGTATTCAGTTGATAGTAATGATAAAGAGAAATTGCTTCTTTTTCAGGTTACTCATAATTGGAAGCATTCCTAAGTTGAGTAACGCTGATCGGCCTCTCTCCATTTAGTTGACATGCACTGGAGACAGCTGCATGATTTGAATCTGGTTCAATTAAATCAGTGCCTCTAGTTCTATATTGGATATAGTACAGTTCATATCTTAACATTGTTAAGGTACGGGGAGTTGTCCGGCTTATGATTAAAACCAGACTCTGGATAACTCAAGGCACGTTTCTGTAATGGCTGTTTGTGGGTTGACCCAGGCTATGACGAGGGTTGATTTTTTCTACCATCTGGAAGATCAATAGTGATATTGTTCTTAACTCGCCACATTTTTAAGAAATGGTTATTTTTCAGAAAACAGTAGTGGGAGTATGGTAGAACTGGAAGCGATTCCAGAACCGCAAACGATTACTGGAGATTTGATAAGGAACCTAAAGATTCAATCTGATTTGACATTCCATTGGCCACTCCGCAGATAAGGTGGGTAACTTCAGGCACCCGAGATGTACTACGGTAGCCTCAGGGACGGTGACAGGGAAGTTCTTGTTTACCTACACTTGCCATTGTTGTTGTTCCAGGCTGCGAGACCCGGCAGGAGGATGCGTATAGCGTCGTTCTAAACTAGCTTTAGAAGTGCACATCTATATGACTCTGCCAGAGGGTTGTCGTAGTCAGTGGGAGCAGCGGAAGCATTGGTAGACATCAGGCTTATGTCTATTTATAGACTAAAGAAGATGTGGCGGAGATAGATCATCTGTTTCTGATGTGACAGTCATAGTTTTGACGTCATCAGAATAGGGGATGGATCTGTTAAGAAGGTAGTAGGAAGTGATATTCCTATACTACGATCGGTTATACTTTGGTCGTCACACAGTAGTTTCTCCACATAGGACTTGGACATTATATCAGACATACTGGTTACTAGATCTATGGTTTTGGATCTAGATTTGGGTGGTTTCCCAATCAGGGTACTTTGACAGCATTCTAAGAGTATTTAGAATGGACGACTCCTGGCACGGTAGTGTACCTGCAGGTAATGGAGTCACCCTCTCTAAAGGTGTCTTATAGACTAAAGTAGAGAGGGATGTGCATGACTGACAGATCACTTGCTTAGGCAATTGAGTCAATCATGAGATATCAAGTACCACACCAGATGTTGTTCTTGCACTAGATGCAATAAGTTGACATTGATCCAATCCTGGAGAAACAGTCGGAAGCAGTTTTAGAACATAAGTGGATGTTCTAGGGATATGATAACGACAGCCTCATTTGGGAGACAGTTATCATTCCAGGCTTCCAAGGTGACCTGGACGACAAGGAGATTGTCAGAGTTATAAGTTTTCCTTCTGACGAGGGGCAGTATTTTGGATAGGTGGTCCAAGGCAATACTGAGGGAGGCATGGCGCAGGATACTGATTAAGTTCAGTTGACGATACAGTCTAAGAAGTTTGGATTTGGAGTTCATTTATGAGCTAGGTCCCATCAGACATCCAGACACTCTAAGACAGGTATTGCTCATTTCGGGAGATGGTTTTCTCCGCGAACTTGAGATATAGAGAGACATAGAAAGAAACTTCAAAGCGGATCCACTCGCTGAGGCTATTCCTCGAACGCAATAGTCTTGCAAACGAGCTTTGTGGGACTGACTAGTAGAGGAGTTGGGTGTTCGGTATCACACGGGCTGTGAGTATGCGACATCGCAATAATTAGCCTTGAGTGCAAGTGGGAGATTGTTGGAGATAGTGCTCTCAGAGTCAATTATTGGATCACAGGCACGTGATTGCAATGATTGAGGGAGGACCTATCCCGAGACGACAGTCTTACTCGAGATGATAGTTTGTTATCTGGTTTACCTTTATCATCGTGTACTGCTTTAGGTGACCTGACAGGTCACTATTGCACGTTGATAGAGCCCCGAGGATTCTTGCTTGACCACCAGCAGTATGAGGGCGATCATATAAGTGAGAGATGGAGTCTATAAGCACATCCTTAAAAGGTCCCTAGTCGTGGGAGTTTCGAGACAGGACATCGATTCTCCAGAGTAGACTAGTGTATACAGTCGAGACCCCGACGAGGGGCGGTGGCCGGTCTCACAAGCCACTGGTGTTAGTTGGATCACCTAAGATGTATACAGGTGCTCATTGGGTTATGAGTACACCGGACAGGACTCGCCGGGAACATGCTAGTTGGTCTTATACCTGACGTCAGATAGCAGTTCCTAGGTGACATGTGTACAGGTTAGTTCATCGACCTGGGGATCGTCATTTGTCTCGTGTGAGTTCCCACTGTGCTTTGATTACTACCCTACCACGGCTCAAAGGAGTCGTGCACAGGTTTTAGTTGGGTACATTCCCGAGCCACATGGAGGCAGTGAGCGGATCTTCGGGGGTTCGTCTCTCCCGGTATTGGGGGTGAGGTCGCGCTGTGTCTAGAAGAGCCATTACACGAAGTCCTTGGCCAAGGCAGGAGATTTACTGGTAGGTATTCCAGTAGTATCTCAGGGTGTTCTGGGCTACACTCCGACACGACTTGTACCGCTTTTGGGGGTCTGACTTTTACCCACCCCCTAGGCCCGACATGCGATGCTCATAGACGAACGGACCGGACTGTACGGATATTGTCACTGACAGGCTCAGTAGGGTGTCAGGATGAGTTCGCTCATCGACGTCCCTTTTGGTCAATAGCTGGTGGCCCGTTACGTATTGGCTTATACCTCTGACGTGCTAGTGGTTAAATCCACAGCCATAGTATTGACGAGTCTTTAGAGTCCACCACACATTCAGTTACTCAGCTTTCGGGCGAAACGCTGTAGAGGCCGTATGGAGATATGGCAGGGTCCGATCAGATACGTGCGGTATTGCACGGATCAGGATCGGGCGGTTTGTACTAGCGGCCGTATAGGAATATGGCAGGGTTCGATCAGATACGTGCGGTATTGCACGGATCAGGATCGGACGGATATTACTAGCCGGCTTTGGTTTAAGCCGGATCCTAGTATAGTACAGTGTAGATTTTGTCTCTTTGCATTTGTATCCGGACGGAATACAGATGCGGGTGTGTATGCACAGTATCGGGGTTTTCCTGTAATTCATTACGGGACCAGTTTTCTGGAGTTGCCAGTTTGCATTCCGTTCCGGCCGTTTTTCCTTTGTTCTTTCCCGGCCGGACTTTTCCGATGGAGGGGGTTATTTGCAATTGTGCAAATAACATTTTGTGGAGGGGTTTATTGCATAAGTATTTGATATGATAAGCATCTTTGCTTTTCAACCATGATGGTGCATTAATGAGATAGGAATGGGTTAAAGTAATGGATGTAAGTTTGTGATCATTGTGTTTGTATGTGGTCACCTTTTCTTCTCTCCTACACTCACCTCCCTTGATGCTACATATTGTTTTTCCTCCACCATTCTTTGAGATATTGGCCGGCCACATTTTGTGGGAGAGGGGAGAGAGTTCATGTTGAGAAAAGATTGGTTCATATCATTTTCATGCTTGTAAAAATTCTACACTTCATTCCAAAGTCCATTCATGATCCCTTCATCCTCCAAAGCAACATAACCCCAAAGAGACAAAGCACTATACTTCCTACAGCACATCTTGGGCATGTCGACTTGCCGGCTTCATGCCCGAGTTGCCTCGGTATTGAGGTGGGAGCCCGTAAAAGTACCCGGCTTCGTGGTGCCCTTTTCGACGAGGAGGAGACGGACGGAGATCCCGCGAGGAGATCGGAGTGGAGATGAAGACCGGAGGACTCGGATCAGTCGGTACATCTCTTCCCCATCTTGTAGTTAGCTAGATCTAGTTTAATGGCCCGATCCGGGGTTTTAGTGCGCGGTGGTGCCGGTTTGCAAAGTTCGCAAAATTAAAGTTTATCACCGTTTCCGCATTTGGCCGTCGGTTTGACGGCCGGGGCGCCGCCGTGCACTTACACAAAGACCCTCCTAGGAAGGGTAAGGTGGACTATAACATCCTAGCGCACCTAAGGAAGCTACCTTCTCAGCTTAGTATTCTCGATACCCTCCTATTATCAAAAGAAACGCGAGATTCACTAATTAAGGCGTTACAAGAACCCGAGCAATTCCAAGCCTTCCTCGCCACGGAAAGGATGAAGGATGAACTGGAGAAAGTGCATACGGCCGATATCACTTTCGGGGACGAAGACCTCCTTCTCGGGACGTGCGACCACAACCGTCCCCTATATGTCTCCGGATACTGCCATGATATCAAGATAGGCAAGATCCTGGTGGATAATGGATCCTCCGTTAATCTCCTTAATGTTCGGGTGTTGAAGGAAATCTGCATGAGTCTGCAACACCTCCCTCGTGACAAAATTATTATCTCCGGTTTCGATTCACAATCGTCACGGACTCTCGGATCCGTGATACTAACATTACGCTTTGGACTTCTCGTCACAGACATCAAATTCCATGTCATTGACGCCAAGACCTGCTACAATGCCTTGCTCGGTCGTCCTTGGCTACACGAGTACAACATCACCCCTTCTACGCAACATCAGTGTATGAAGTACTTTAAGGATGGTTTCGAGTATGCCGTAACAGGTGAGTTGAACCCATTTTCCGTGAACGAAGTCCGCAAATACGAAGATGCGAAGTACTTTTTGCCAGATTACGAGGATACAGAAAGGTGTCGCAACCCAGAGAACAAAACCGCCGCCACCATCCCTGTTTTCGGGAGCGATACCGAAGAAGAGGAAGAGACAGTTTATGCCGGGCCATCTCAACGCAACAACCCAGGGACGTCCGACCCCATGTTGGTCTTCGGAAGTGACTCGGAAGATGAGGTTAATGCCGTGTTCTCTAATTGGCTGTCAATACAAGCACCCCCTAGCGATGATCAGACTTTTCAAATCACCATGGTGCCGCGGGAACATTACAAGGATCTCGACACACTTCAAGCTCACAATGTGCAGGACCTGCAAACATTTTACGTCCCTCCCAGGCAAAGGGGTGAGAAATTAATCCTATTCTACCGATCCTCAGAGTCAAAAATAGAGAAAGAGATCTGGCACGGCACGGATGTTACACTCGACAGGCTCCAACCTATCCGTTTGCCCAGATACTACACAAATGGACGAAAGAGGCTATTGAAGCGCCAAGGAGTACCCTTAAAACAGACTGTTCGACAAGCTCGGTTCTACAACAGGATTTGGGATGTCCCTGGGACCCAACGCAAATTGCCCAACGGGAAAATGGAAACAATTGGGCTTGGATACGCGAGAACCGGAAAACAGGAACGGGCCCACAGTAATTACGCCAAATATACCTTTGATGAAGAAGAGGACGCCCTGTCAGGAAGTACCAACCCCTCATCAAAACTAGACCCCGCGACTGAAGTGCCGAGTCCGTCATTTGAACAACGAGTGGACAACCCTATCAGGAAAGTGGGTCAGAAAGCTTGGGAAGACCACAACCGCGAGATGGCCATCTACGAGAAGGCAAGGACGCGACGTCTATTTCAACAGGCTATAAAAGACAAAGATGTTCGTCTTTGTCAACCCGTTGTACGAAAGGCCCGACGCAGAGACATAAATAAATCAAGAAGCGGAAAAAGGAGCCGACAACAACGACGCAGGATTACAGAGTTACGTGATCGGGTATTGCATGGCTCGGATTTGTCCCTCATGAAGAAGATGAGTCGAGCGTACTCCTTCCCCCGAGACAAGACGGAGAGGTTACTCAAGCTCGCTTTAAAACATCAAATGATCACGCTTCCAGAGTCTAGACGCCCTGAGCAAGCTAACAAGGCGTCTCATCTGAACTATTGCTCTTATCACCGAGTCATAGGACATCCTACCGAAGACTGCTTCACCTTCAAGAACTGGGTCGAGGACCAGTACCAACGGGGCAGATTCGCTTTATCCGACGGCTGGAGGGTAACGCCGCCACAAAAGCACGAGCCCAAGGCCGCAAGAGCAGAACCGAATCCATCTCAGTCCTGGAAGTGGATTCGCACCTGTTATATGATTACAATATTAAAAGAAGAGCCCGAGAACATGGATGACCTTCCCCGGTGCTTTGAGAACAGCGATGATGAGGTGGTCTCAGAATTTCCGCCAGCTCCGAAAGAACTAGAAGATGGTATACATACTACTGCAGATAACCTCAAGAAGATTGAGTTGGGATCGGCAGATGACCCGCGACCGACATTTGTCAGCGAGCTGCTATCTGAAGAAAGGGTGGCTGCGTTAAAGAAAGTGCTTCTACGACATAAAGACTGCTTCGCGTGGAACTATTCCGAGATGCCGGGATTAGATCCGGAGATTGCTGTGCATAAATTAACAATATCCCCGGATATCAAGCCGGTCAAGCAGGCGCCAAGAAGGATGCGGCTCAAGCTTGAGATTAGCATCAACGCCGAAGTCAAGAAGCTGATCAATTCTGGATTTAACCAAGAAGTCCAATATCCCGACTGGATCGTCAACATCATCCCGGTAATGAAGAAGAATGGGACGATACGCATATGCGTGGATTTCAGGGATCTCAATAAAGCCTGTCCAAAGGACGATTTCCCGGTACCGGTAACCGAGCTAATGATAGATAACACGTCAACTCACGAGGTTTTCTCTTTTATGGACGGTTCATCAGGATACAATCAGATAAAGATGCATCCCGAAGACCAGAAGCATACCGCTTTCCGGACCCCTTTGGGTATATTCTGCTACAGGGTTATGCCCATTGGTCTAAAGAACGCCGGCGCTACCTATCAAAGGGCCATGACAAAGATCTTCGACGATCTTATACATGATATCGTCGAGTGCTATATCGATGACCTTGTAGTGAAGAGCATGTCATACGAAGAGCATTTAAAGCATCTAGAGACTGTATTTCAACGCCTTCGGCGATATAATTTGAAAATGAATCCCCTCAAATGCGCATTTGGAGTCTCTTCGGGCAAATTCCTAGGATTCATCGTTCGACACCGAGGTATTAAAATAGATCCGTCAAAGATTAAAGCGATCATGGAAATGCCTCCGCCAAGAACCCTCAAACAGTTGCGGTCTCTCCAAGGGAAACTCGCATACATCCGGCGGTTTATCGCCAATCTTTCAGGCAAATGCCGTCCCTATAGCCACCTGATGAAAAAGGGAACTCCATTCGTTTGGGATCACAAATGCCAAGGTGCACTAGACGAGATCAAGCAGTACCTGCAGAACCCTCCGGTGTTTGCTGCGCCGGTCAAGGGAAAACCCCTCATTCTTTATACAACCGCCCTCGAAGGTTCCTTAGGTGCATTATGGGCACAAGAGAACGATCAAGGGAAAGAGAGAGCACTCTACTACTTAAGTCGAGTTCTACTGGGGGCGGAAAGCAACTACTCTCCCATTGAGAAACATTGCTTGGCGTTAATCTTCGCGATAACAAAGCTCAGGCACTATGCGTTGGCACACGAAGTCCGTCTCATCTCGAAGGTGGACCCCATTAAATACTTAATGTCAAAAGCCATATTGACGGGACGACTCGCTAAATGGGCCCTGCTCTTGATGGAGTTCTCGATAATGTATCAACCTCTCAAGGCGGTGAAAGGCCAGGCCATTGCCGATTTCCTCGCTGAGCACCCGATACCGGCCGATTCTCCTCTGAACTGCGATTTGCCGGACGAGCATGCATTTGATGCGATTGGCGGCGGTAGTACCCGATGGGAACTCTATTTCGATGGAGCGTCCTCCATAAAGAAACGGAAACAAGGTATCCCAATGGTCAAATCGGGGGTAGGCCTCATCTTCGTAACTCCACAAGGAGGGATAATGCGCTTCGCTTTCTCCTTAACAGAGCCGAGGACGAACAATGAAGCTGAGTACGAAGCTCTGATAGCAGGCCTCGAGATCGCCATCGATATGGGAATTGAAGACCTCCTTATATACGGGGATTCTCAACTGGTCATTAGTCAAGTAAATGGTGACTACCAAACGTGCAAACCGGAGTTGGTGAAGTACGGCGAAAAGGTGCAACAACTATTGACCCAAATTCCCTCCTACACTTTGGAAAACATACCGCGCGCGGAAAACAGCAAGGCAGACGCGTTGGCCAAACTTGCTAAAGAGCTGGCTGACGAAAACCTCGATGATGTAAGAATCGTGGTACAAAGCCGTCAGGTGCTCGCCCCAATGGAAATACCTCCGGAATCATATGAGGAGAAGGGAGTGACTGAGCAGGCGACCCTACAAATAAAAGACCGCGAGAAAGCTGAGGACTGGAGGGAAGTCTTCATAGACTACTTTAAGTCCCACCGAATGCCCGAAGAAGCGTCTTCAAGACATCAGCTCATCAAACGAGCTCTATTTTTTGCTTTTGTTAATGACACTCTATACAAAAGATCGTTTGATTCTCTATGGCTGAGATGCCTAGGACCTGATGAAGCAGAAAGAGTCGTTCAGGAAGTTCACGACGGACTCTGCGGTTCTCACCAAGCAGGCCCAAAGATGAAGTTAAAAATTAAACGGATGGGTTACTATTGGCCCACGATGACCCAGGACTGCCTCGAGTATGAGAAGCAATGCCACTCGTGCCAGATTCATGGAGACTTTATCCACCAACATCCGAACCCACTACACCCAACGGTGGCTAGCTGGCCATTCGAAATGTGGGGGACTGACATAGTTGGCCCCATCGAGCCAGCATCGTTCCGGGGACATCGTTTCATCCTGGCGACAACTGATTACTTCTCCAAATGGGCAGAAGCAGTACAGCTGAGGGAAGTGAAGACAGAGAATATCCTCCACTTCTTCAAGACGCACGTCATCTATCGGTTTGGAACCCCACGGCGGATTATCTCCGATAATGGGCCAGCCTACAGAAGCCATAAGATTAGCCGCTTCGCACAGCAGCACAATATAGACTGGAGATATTCTTCAGTTTACAATCCACGAGCTAACGGTCTGGCCGAGGTCTTCAATAAGACCTTGACGAATATCATAAAAAAGACGGTGTCCCGAAATAAGAAAGACTGGCACGAGAGGCTGCAAGAGGCCCTTTGGGCCTATCGAACTACATTCAAGACGGCCACAAACACAACGCCGTACGCGTTGGTATTTGGGACGGAAGCAGTGCTCCCCCTCAAGATAGAGTTACCCTCTCTACGAGTGGCAGTCCACCACGAGCTAACAGACGAAGAAAATGCTCACCTTCGGCTTGAGGAGCTCGATGCCCTCGACGAAACCCGACTCATAGCGCAACAACATCTAGAAGCCTACAAGGCAAAGATGACGCGCTCGTATGAAAGATTGACCAGGCCGAGGACATTCCGCCAAGGCGAACTCGTACTAGTGGTCAAAAGACCTATGATCCCCAATCGTGCTAAGCGGGGAAAATTTGAGCCAAACTATGAAGGCCCGTATATCATAGACAAGGTCTACCAGGGTGGAGCCTATCTACTCATGGACATGCACGGTGAAAGGCCTTTCAGGCCAATAAACGGCCGCTTCTTAAAGAAGTACTATGCTTAATGAGCCACAGCCTGGGTCAATGATAGATGACGACGACTATGTCCGCTCGCTATCTTCCTAAGCTCAGACTTTACAAGCAGTAGCTGGCCCTCCCCTGAACAACGGACCGAAATGTCCTTAAACTAACAACGGACCGAAATATCTTTAAACTAACAACGGGCCGAAATGTCCTTAAACTAACAATGGACCGAAACGTCCTTAAACTAACAATGGACCGAAACGTCCTTAAACTAACAACGGACCGAAACGTCCCTAAACTATCGATGGACCGAAACGTCCTTAAACTAACGGCGGACCGAAACGTCCCTAAACTACTACCGCAACATCTTTAGGCTGACGAGATAAAAAAAAGGAGAAAAATAAAAATAAAAAAAATGATAAAAAAACGGTATGTCCATGAGCAAAATGGGCACGGATGAAAACTCAAAAGGGCTCCGTGAGTAAAAACAGCAGGGCTACCGGCGAGTGTTCGTGAAAACCCGAAAGGGCGGGACCTTGTAAAAAAAAAAGAGAAAAAGAATAAAAAAAACGGTATGTCCATGAGCAAAATGGGCACGGATGAAAACCCAAAAGGGCTCCGTGAGTAAAAACAGCAGGACTACCGGCGAGTGTTTGTGAAAACCCGAAAGGGCGCAACCTCGTTAAAAGATACTTGTAGGGTCCTCTCGACCTTGTAAGGAGAAACCACCTGCGTGAGATCCTTACGACTCACAAAGGAGCAACACACTTAGGGATCCTCACGATTCCTAAGGAGAAAATACACTTACGAGATCCTCACGACTCGCAAGGAGAACTCTCTTATGGGACCCTCACGGCTCGTAAGATTTGAAAGTCTTAAGTTACAGAGACCTAAACCTGTGCTTAAGCAATCCTCCACAACCTTGGATACTGCCCTACAGGCGGCTCAATACTGGCCCTTGTATACAATCCACGGGCGCGAATAAACATTTCCCCAGCAAAGTCCAACCCTTGTAGGTCCTCTCGACCCATAAGGAGAAAACCCTTTTGTAGGATCCTTACGACTTACAGAGGAACACACACTTAGGAATCCTCACGATCCCTAAGGCGAAAATACACCCGTAAGATCCTCATGACTTGTAGGGAGAAATACCTTTGTGAGACCCTTACGGCCCATGAAGTCAAAAGCCTTAGTCGACAGGATCCTAACCTTGTTCGCTAAGCCACCTTTGTTCGACGTCGACAGAAGTAAATGATGATTCGCTCCTGGCAATATTCCAGTTGTAGCGATGCTGATGCTGAGATTGGCACCAGATTCTAAGTTCCACACTCGCGATAAAAAAAAACAGCGAGCCATACGTGCATACGAAATAGCCGAAATGATGGGGCAACTTGCAATAAAAATCAGCAAGTAAAAAAAATGTATGCATAAAAGTAGCCGAAATGATGGGGCAACTCGCAATAAAAAAGCAGCGAGCAGAGAATAAATAAATAGCCGAAATGATTGGGCACCGCGAAAAATAGCCGAAATGATGGGGCAATCGCGACATCCGCGATATAAAAGCTGAAATGATAGAGCATCGCGGAAAATGAAATAAAATATAATAAAAAGTTTCAATTTATGCCCTACAGGTGATGTTCCATCACACCCTGTACACAATCCAAGGGCGTAAACAAAAAGGGATTATACTTCTCCCCCAGGTTTCATCAGAAGAAGAAGCCAAGTCTCGACGGGCCAAAGGAGACCTGGAGATCGTTTCAGCATTCGTCCCGTAACGACGGACACAACTTCAAGCTAAGCGGAATAGCGGCAACTCCCAGTTCCATGCTCGGTGGTATACATATCGCCAACAGTCAAACCTCCATCCCGTGAAATGCGGATACAATCAGCAAAATTCCTGGTCACGTGGAACGCGGATAACGTCACTCTTTGACCCCGTGGAAAACGTCCAGAGCGGATCCTGGTCCTCGCAGAGCAAGGCAGTGAACCCGTGCGAAGCATCCAGAGCGGAGCCTAGTCCTCGCCTAACGCGGCAGTGAACCCGTGTGAAGCATCTAGTGCAAAATTCCTGGTCACGTAGAACGCGGATAACGTCACTCTTTGACCCCGTGGAAAACGTCCAGAGCGGATCCTGGTCCTCGCAGAGCATGGCAGTGAACCCGTACGAAGCATCCAGAGCGGAGCCTAATCCTCGCCTAACGCGGCAGTGAACCCGTGTGAAGCATCTAGTGCAAAATTCCTGGTTACGTGGAACGCGGATAACGTCACTCTTTGACCCCGTGGAAAACGTCCAGAGCGGATCCTGGTCTTCGCAGAGCACGGCAGTGAACCCGTGCGAAGCATCCAGAGCGGAGCCTAGTCCTCGCCGAGCACGGCAGTGAACCCATGTGAAGCATCTAGTGCAAAATTCCTGGTTACGTGGAACGCGGATAACGTCACTCTTTGACCGCGTGGAAAACGTCCAGAGCGGATCCTGGTCCTCGCAGAGCACGGCAGTAAACCCGTGTGAAGCATCCAGAGCGGAGCCTAGTCCTCGCCGAGCACGGCAGTGAACCCGTGTGAAGAATCTATTGCAAAATTCCTGGTTACGTGGAACGCGGATAATTTCACTCTTTGACCCCGTGTGAAGCATCCAGAGTGGAGCCTAGTCCTCGCCGAGCGCGGCAGTGAACCCGTGTGAAGCATCTAGTGCAAAATTCCTGGTCACGTGGAACGCGGATAATGTCACTCTTTGACCCCGTAGAAAACGTCCAGAGCAGAGCCTGGTCCTCGCCAAGCACGGCAGTGAACCCATGTGAAGCATCCAGAGCAAATATCGGACTGTGGAGTCCTTAAAATCCACGGACTATGATGTCCTTAACCTCGACCGCAATGTCTTAAAACTAACGATCAACCACCCCGATTCCCTACGGATTCTGCCTTGGTTTAAGGGTACATCTCTTCACTCCTTTGATACCTGGCGTTGTAATTCCTCAACGTCTTCAAAGAGGTGACGGGTCCCTGCAACCAAACATCGGACTGTGGAGTCCCTAAATCCACGGACTATGAGGTCCTTAACCTTGACCGTGATGTCTTAAAACTAACATCGGACTGTGGAGTCCCTAAATCCACGGACTATGAGGTCCTTAACCTTGACCGTGATGTCTTAAAACTAATATCGGACTGTGGAGTCCTTAAATCCACGGACTATGAGGTCCTTAACCTTGACCGCGACGTCTTTAAACTATAATATCTAGAGAAACCCCTGATTCCGTAAAACACGGACAAGGGTGACCGCATCCAACACTTACAAGTCCTCACGACCTGTAAGGAAGAAAAACTCTCTTGTGGGATCCTTACGACTCTCAAGAGAAAACCCTTTTAAGAATCCTCATGATTTTTAAGAAGAACTTACACCTATGGGATCCTCTCGACCTGTAGGGAGAAAAACTCTTTATGAGACCCTCGTGGCTCATAAAATGCAAAAGCCTTAGGAAGCAGATCCTAACCCTGAATCCTAAGCCATCGCTGTCCTGCAAGGATATCAAGATAGAATATCCGCAGAATACATTCAATAAAAAGGGGACACACCATTAAAAGAAAATGTATCTTTTATTCATAAGCCAAAATGGATACAAAGTACAATTCATGAAAGAAACAAAAGAAAGATACTCTTATCCATGAGTATGTACAAAAAAAAGGGGAGAAAAGATACAAGTCCTCAAGCCGGCGGGCGATGCAATAATTTTACCAGCTCATCGTTCTGTTGCTGAGCCACGGCTTCATGACGCAAGATCTCCAAAAGACGAGCCTCCGCCTGAGCTTGCTGAGCCTGATACGAAGCAAGCGAGCCTCGAGCTCTTTCTCGGTGGCTTTATGAGCCTCGACCCTCTCACGAGTGAACGTGGCAGCTTTATCGAGAGCCACCACCTCTTTTATGGACTCCTAGAGCACTCGCCAGAGTTCGTATGCTTTATTGGCCTTGGCTGTGAGGCTGGCCTGAAGCTCGTTCAGCGCCTTAGAAGCCAATTCCCTCTCCGAGAACTTACGGCCAAGCCTCTTCTCGCATGACGTCATGTTAGCCGCACATCGTGCTATCAGACCACGCAACTCCGCTTTTGTAGCCACTGCTTCCGAGGAAAGGCGAGAACATTCAAGAGCGTGCAAACAAGCCTCCACCTTCCTACAGAACTCCATCCAGTCCCGCACCACCTCCTCGCCATGATAGGTGGAGAGAAAAGGAAGAGAGCCGTTAGCCTCAGCAGCAAACGCTTCGGCCGTGGTCGCGCTACCAGCACGGAGCTCCTCGACGAAAGATGATAGGGAGACAAGGCTTAATTGGGCTAAGCGTTCTGAAGCCCGCAAAGCATAAGGGCCGGGCGGCATCACGATGCGCGATTCCAACGCCATGGAGACTGGCAGGGCTGTTCAAATTTGACAAATGATTAGTAAAATTCTTAAACACGGGACGAACGGGATTATAATAAAATGTCACTCACCGACAATCATGCAGGGGCTGAAGGTTCCCCTGGCCCTTCAACGATCTCGACCTCATCGTCAGCTTCCAAAACTGTAAGAGACATCAACGTCATTTCGCAAGATAGTAACAATGCTATGGTAAAAAAAAAATGGCGAATGACGCTAACCTTGCCCGGAGGAAAGGACAATACGCTGAGGGGAGATCGCCTGCGGAGCCGCCATCTCCAATAAACGCTGAAATGACTGTCGAGGCGACAGATCAGCAATAGTGGCCGCCAAACCGTGCAATTCTGGAAAAGATAAAAGAGTTTAGACTATGAAAGGGTGGCTAAATTAAAATGCAGAGGATTACCTTCAACGCTCCTCCCATTCTGAGCCGAGGGGATAGCAGCTTCAACAGCCTCCGCCATAACGTCAGGATTCAACAAAGGAAAAGTAGTCCCGACTACTTCTCTTCCAGCTTCTGAGCCGTCCTCAGTAAGGGTCATTGGGGCGGCGACCTCCAAAGGAACTTCCCCCAAAGGGGCAAGCGCTCCCTGATCAAGAACCACCACTGGAGGCTCTACCATGAGAGGAGCAGCCTCATTAGTCCCCTCTACATCAAGCGAGGCTTCATCGAGAATTGCGGCGGGATTTCGTTTTAATGAGCCCGTAAAGATTCTGCAAGATTCAAATAAGAATAAGGATACATATGCACGGGCATAAACAATCTGAAGAACTACGAAAAGGACCACAACGTACCGATGCGCAAAGAAGCCCTCAATATGGCTTCTTCAAGCCGCTGCTCCTTCTCAAGGAGGTGGGCTCGCCGGGGTTCAAGGGTAGACTCATGACCACCGGTCCATAAAGAAAGTGCGTCAGCTGCATCTTCTGAAGCGACCTGCTTCAAAGCCCTTTCCTCCCATTCCTCCAAAGGACCAATAAATCGCCGCCGAATCCACGAAGGGTCTTCGTAAAAAATTACAGCGGGATAAGACTTCTTCGGAACCTTGGCGTTATGAGACGCGTCTTTTGAACACCGTATGGCCTCAGCCAACTGTGCGGCCTCCTCATCAGCCGAACTCGGGAAGAGAAGTCCAACGTCTGACTCTTGCAGGGCCAATGGTTCATCTTCAAGAATAGGCTCAGACTCCGCCAAAGAATCAAGCAGGGTGGTGGCCGCTTTCCTCCGCCGTTTAGACCCAGAGCCGGTCGCTGAGGATGACCGCTTCCTCCCTCGCGAAGCCTTAGGGCGGCGCTGGCCCACATCACCCTCAGCGCCCTCATCCCTGTTACTCTCGCTCGGTGCCACAACCGAGGATGACATCGCCATTGTCGACGCCACTGAAGGCGGTACCGCCACCGGCAGGGGTGCTACCACTGGGGCCCATTTACCCCGCGATCGAAAACCCAAGGGTATACCAGCTGTTGGAGTAAGGTCTACCCCTGACTCCCCCGGAATGAGCGCAGCGCCAATCTCCCTCAAAGGGAAGCGAACCGGAACCCTAGGTCGCAGCTTAGCCCCCGAAACCTGAGGAGGAGCATCGTGACCAAGAAGCACCCTTCTTTCCTCAAGAATAATTGGGCTGATCCGATGAAGATACCAGCCCGTAAATGCACCGACACACCGGGGCATGTACTCAGCTTCAGGGACCATAAAACGAGAGCCGGTGTTCAGCCTCATGAAATGATGAGCGGCATCGCGAACAGCATCGAGCGAAGGGATCGGGGCGACTATAAAAGCCTCGAAAAGAACACCCTGGTCGTATCCAAGCTGTCGGGCGAATCGATGCGGATTATACCGCATGAAAAGAGCTGCACTATCTTGGCGAAACACCAAATAGCCCGGTCTAATTGTATACAAATGCGCGGCCTCCCGGGGCTTCAAAGAAGGTGCGTTGTCTTTCGACTGGTCCCAGAGTTGTTGAACTGGACCCGAGGGAGTAGACAAGACCCGATCATTAAAAACCAGCCCGCCAGCGGCGACGTGAGGAGAAATCAGCACCCGAATAGCCCCGAATTGAGTCGGGTCGGCAGCAGAAGCACCCACCAGTCGCATAAGTCGCGGGAAGGGATAGGCGTCGTAAAACGCGGGCCTCTGATGCACAGCGAAAGCTCCCAGCACATGCATTTCGACCCAGGACGTGAAATAATGAAGTGAAAAGTTCACTACATCCACTCCGGGTGTAGAGGTATTAGCTGCGGTGCCTAACCCATGATAAAGGTGCGCCAAGGCCGGGATGCCGATGGCCAACCGCGTCCCCTCAGCAATACGATGAGCTGGGTAGATGACCGAGGCTCTCATGAAGCGGCGATGCATGGGGATAACGAACCAACTGAGCCAGACACTAACAAACCCCACGAAGAACGTCTCCTCGTCCATGCCGGGAACAGCGATGGATTCAAAAGAGGTCGGTGACATAATAAGGATGTAGTACTGAGGTAAGTCTGATTCAGTGGTCGGTAGCTTCTTCGGACCGAACCCAAGGGGGTCTCCAATGTTGGCAAACTTCGGAGCCGTCTTCGATAGGGCGTCCTCGCGAAGGAAACGAGTAATGAAGCTCTTGAAAGTAACACCCTGCTCTTCGGATTCGGCGAATAATCGGTCGAAAATACCTTGCGCCTTGATTAAACTGGGATGCTTATGGCGGACGGCATTCTCAGCAGACAGGCCGTCAACTGGGGCGGGCTCGGGTGCAAAAATATACTCGTCAGAAGGCAGCAACTCCTCGTATAGACTACCCCTGATTGGCAACCCCGAGATGTCATAAAATTCGGCCAGAGAGATCAAGACCTCGCGATCTCCTAGAATGAAAGTGTTGGTGGGAAGATTCCATTGGTTTAAAAACGCCTTGACCCACCAGATATGCGGAGACTTATAATGAAAGAGTGACGCGTATATTTCCTGATAAAGCCCGACTTTCTGCAACCGCGCACGATGGGCATAAAGGATGTAGCGAGCCCAGAGAAGGTAGCCCGTAGGGTGCCGAGGAGTAAGCCCTATCTTATAAATTTGCCCCCACGGGTGGGCCTCACCCTGGCAGATACGCCGCCCCAAGATGTCTATGGCCGGGATCGGATGGTTCGGAATACCGGTCGTCGAAGGCTCGAGCCTCCCCGTTGGAGTCCAGTTGGGCATTTCCACAGCAAAAGCCGTCCTCGGAGGATCCATCGGTAAGAATAGGAAAGTGGGCTCCGTCGGTACCGCACAAAGAAAACTCCGGCGACCCTGAATAATCTGAATATACCAAGATCCCCATTGAAGAAGGTTGGTACAGTTCGGGTCATGGGCCCGGATCATCGCCATCGCTTCCTCATCAGATGGCGACTGAGGAAAAGCAGCCTCCGAGCGAGAAAACGAAAAGAACGGAACAGAAGCCATCGCACCTGAAATCCAATAAAAGGAGACCGTTAAAAGCAAAGTCAGCGATATATATCCATGCATGAACATGAAGACTAGTTAAAGAAAGCAACAGCAGAGTTTTCTGGGACTATTGGCTACAAAACACATGAGCCCCACAGAATCCGGATGACGGCTCATTAATAATGAGACCAAATAGTTACAATAAAACAAAGGGAATATCTTCATTTAATAAAGAATGGTAACCGTACACATTCCTCCTAGAAGAAAAATCTGTCTCGGACCCCACAACAGATCCAACGGGAGCAAAGGAATTAAATTCCCACAGAAGACATCATTACAAAACTCCTGTTCCATCAATTGCAGAAGGACAACCTTGGGCCAAGAGGCCCCAAGAAGGCTCCATGTGAAGAAACTGAGTTCTTCACAGGAATTAAATTCCTTTTAGAAAAGGGAATTAAATTCCCATAAGACATTTTTGGGAAGGAATTAAATTCCATAGATTGTCATCATCATTTCCCTAAAGACCGCTTAAGCCCTAAGAGAGCTACAGTTTGAAGATTAAATGGCTTTCTGTTCCTGTTGATGAGTTTGAAGAAAATGGGTTCATACTAAAAGAGTAAAACTCTTGTTTTGAATTTAAAATCCAGAAGAATGTGAAAGTCCATCGTTTGCCCAAGAACATTACCTGAGGGAAAGAAGTCCTTTCAAGCAGAGTTAAACTCTGAAAATTGTTTCAAGGCAGAGAACTAAGCTCTGAAAGAAGAGAATTAAATTCTCAGAGAAAGTTTGCGAGGAGGAAGACAAGCAAAGTGGAGGCGTCCGTGAGATGACCCCTATATTTATAGGATGTGATGGAAACGCTTCATCTCCCTGAATCCCTAGAAGAATCCAACGGTCGCAAAAGGTGACAGCGTTGCACTCACGTACGGACACGTGAGAACAACGCTGTGGGGGCATTTGTTTCCTGATTTAAAATCATGAAAGCCCACGGCAGAGGCTTCAGAAAAGGGTCACGTGCTTACACGTGACCAGCAGTCACGTGTTGGCACATGACATCTAAAAGCATCGGCAAGGGAAATTCAGCTCCCCGACTACATTAAAGAAAAGGGCTTCAGAAAGGGTCACGTGCTCCCACGTGACCTGGGTCACGTGTTGGCACGTGACAATTACAAACGGCTTCAAACGCAAATCGGTTCCCTGATCAAACCAAGGAAAAGGTTTCAGAAGAGGTCACATGCTCCCACGTGACCAGGGTCACGTGTTGGCACGTGATAATCAAAAGCAACAGATTCGTTCTCCGGATAAACCAAGAGAAAGGCTCCAGATGAGGGTCACGTGCTCACACGTGACCAGGGGTCACGTGATGGCACGTGACGGTTAAGCAGCAACCAGAAGACAGAGCGCAAAAAGAAAGAAGAAGGATCGTTCCAAGGGGGTCACGTGCCCCCACGTGACCATGGGTCACGTGGTCACACGTGACCGGCTTTCAAAGCCCATTTTTGTTAACAGAATTAAATTCTGAAAGAGATTCAAATCTTTCCAAAGGAAAGCGATTATCTGAAACCAACCAAATTAAAGATTTAAAGATGATTGAATATCATCTACCTATGGGAAAATCCTGAACTTGGAAAGATTTCCCCTTAAAATCCAACCGAAATAACAAAGGAGGATCTCTGGGTTTAAAATCTAACGGTGGATAAAATTCACCCAATAATCCAAAGGTCCAAAACGAATGATGGATGCAAAACGAATGATGGATGAAAGATTCACCAAAAACCAATTGATTCGGTTGCTTCTCCTATAAATAGGAGCCAAGAGACACGCAAAAGGAAGAGAGAGGTAGAAGGAAGAAAAAGGAGAGAGCCTTGATACTTTGAGGAATTTGGATCTTCTGCAAAAGAAAACCCTAGGTAAGAAAGGGAAGGCTTCTTGAAAGAGAAGAGAATTTAATTCTCAACAGAGTTTAACTCTGATATAAAACAGAAAAAAATATATTTCTTCTTTCTTTGATAGAAGATCTGTAAAGTGCACATCTCCCCTTGAAGTTGAGAATTTAATTCTCAATGGGTTGAGATCCTACCATGCAGATCCAAAGCATAGAGAGGGAATGGAAGCATCAGAATTTAATTCTCACAGAACTATAAGAATTTAATTCCTTCAAAATAAAATTAGGGTTTGACCCTGTGCTATGGGAATTTAATTCCTTCAGAATGAAAAGAAACAGGGTTTAACCCTGATTAAGAACTTAGTTCTGTTGAAACAACGGGAGTTTAATTCCCTTAATCATAATTCTTTAATAGAGAATGGGAGTTTAGTCCCTTAAAGCCTTCATTAGGGTTTAACCCTATTCGGTTCTTCATATATATGAGGAATTTAATTCCTACAGAAAATTCAGAGTTCAACTCTATTCCAGAACATAAATCTTCAAAAGGAAGTAGGAATTTAATTCCTCTGGAATTTAAAGCTTTTATTAGGGTTGGACCCTACGAGGAAAAAGATTAACAGATCTTCTAAGCAACATACATAGAGGCAGGGTCACGTGCCACCACGTGACCTTCCCCCCAAAAAAATCTACAGAAAGCCCTCTGGAGGTAGTGCCTCACGTGACTCACGTGACCCTTGACAGAAGCTTTAACGCACAAGCGCTTGAATCCCCGTCACGTGATGGCACGTGATGCTCTAAAAAGATGCATAGTCTCAGAAGAACAAGTGAAGGGAGAGCGCTCTCACGTGTTGCCACGTGACCCCTCTTGCCTTAGTGTTTAACACTAAAACGGGACCCCTGAATTCAGTGATAAAACATTGTTTGGCCTTAGTGTAACGCCAAGCACAGAACTATATTTGCAGTGTTCAACACTGATTACCGTAGCGTTCAACACTAGTTTGGGACTCCTGTTGACAGTGTTTAACACTGGTCTCTTTTAGTGTTGAAACACTAACTTATCAATCTTATTCCCAGTGTTCAACACTGATTCGTCTTTAGTGTTTAACACTAGACACCGGCCCAATTGGCCGAATGGATAGAGGCAAAGCCTCTCCTTCAAGGAACCAACAGGAAGCCCATATTCCAGACATAAGTGGACTTAGCCCAAGATGGCCATAAGTCCTCAATTCGTAATTGAATGGGCTAATGGGCTCATAACATAATTAATTGGTCTTGATCCCAAATTGGGCCAAAGACTATTTAATCCACTCCGGTTCCAGGGTACATCTCTTCACTCCTTTGATACTTGGCGTTGTAATCCCTCAACGTCTTCAAAGAGGTGACGGGTCCCGGTGACCACGCATTGATGTGGACTGTGGGGTCCTTAAACCCATGGACTACGACGTCCGTAACCTTGACCGAGATGTCTTAAAACTAACAATGGACTGTGGGGTCCTTAAACCCATGGACTACGACGTCCTTAACCTTGACCGAGATGTCTTAAAACTAACAATGGACCGCAATGTCCTTAAACTACCCATGGACCGCAATGTCCTTAAACTAGCGATGGACCACTATGTCCCTAAACTGGAACCATAGAGCCAATCGCTCTTTTGTTGGATCTAAACGATCCCGTTTAAGTTGATCTTAGCCTTAAATATGGCTAACGTATCCTTAAACCTTTCAAACAGACTTTAGTCTCAAACTGGACTATAGATTCCCCCAATCAATTTTGGCTCAAGGGTACATCTCTGAACTCCTCTGACATTTGTCGTTGTAATCCTTCAACGTCGTCAGAGAGGTGACGGGTCCCGACGGCCATACATTCAATGGACCACTATGTCCCTAAACTGGAACAATAGAGCTCCAAATGCTCTTTTGCGGATCTAAACGATCCCGTTAAGTTGATCTTAGTCTCAAGTTAGACTAACGTATCCTTAACAAACGTTTGAGTTGATCTTAGCCTCAAATATGGCTAACGTATCCTCAAACCAAACCCCCAAACTCAAATCTAAGATAATACGGATTTGGACTAGTCCACGCCCTACGGGCGACGACATAACTCAGTCTCCGTATACAATCCACGGGCAACCACAAACAAAACAAACACACACGACACGAAGTGACCATCTGGAGAAGGAGAAAGTTGTTACCGCAACGCGGTAGCGTAATTAACTGCAGGGGCTTGAGCCTGCAGGAAAGAGCGTCCCCACAATCAAAAAACCCCTCGTGCGAGGGGGAATCTGACGAAGTCTGCTACATCGGACGCATCCGTTTAAACCTTCGATACATGGTGCCATAAATCAACTTGGCATCTTCGGAGAGGTGGACGGATCGCACCAATTAGCATCTATCCCGAACCTCAGGCATGGACGTCCCCGCGTCTCAGCCGCCGTTCGGAAGGGAACAGCGAGATCTTTGCATTTAATGAAGGTGCGCCGGTTCGTGTATCCTGTCACTGAAGCGACGGCACCCGTGTCAAGCGTCGGTTGGCTGGCGCGACGTGTACAGAGCTGCGGCATCTGATGGGATGCAGCCCAGTGTAGGAACGACAAGTGGAGTGATCGGAGCCGTTGGACGCGAGGAGGCGCTTTGACGGGAGATGAAGGGCGTCGTTGGATGAGAGCGATTGCGGTGATAAATAGGGGTGGGGCCTACTTCAGGGCCCCTACTCCTTTAAATTTCCTCGCTCTAAGTCCTGGTGGCTCGATGCTCGTCTTCTTTCTTCTGCTTTCGTTTTCCGAGGATCCCTCTTTTCCAGATTAGATGCCTTCTTTCATAGAATGTAGATGTCGTAGGAGTAGGTTCTAGGGACCCTCTACTTGAGCCTGAGTCTTCCTGGGGAGTAGGGATCAGATCCACTTCCCGGGATCGTGCGTCGGGGGCAGCCTCTATGGAGGAGGCGGTAGACGCTTCCCCCGGCGCTTCGTGTTGGGTGAAGCATGAGGATGAGCTTTCCAATACTCGGGCTCGCTTCTATATCCCCTCACGTTATACGCTTCGTCTGGCCAAGGAGGGAGAGAGAGCAGACCAAGTACGGGGTAGGGAGATCGCCCTGTACTTGGAAGTTTTTTGGGGTGGAATGCGCCTGCCTGTCACGACCCAAAATTTGGCCCGTAACCGGCACTTAAACTACGTAACATCTACAGGCGTATGCAATTTAAGTAAGCCGAAAACCCAGAAATCTAAATCACCCCAAAAGGGATAAATGGAGAAAAACATAGTTTAAAACATTCGAAACATCTTAAGTAAAATCGTTAACTGTAGTTTTCTTTCTTGAAAATTTCGGCAGCACCTCCTTTGTGAAAACTAGCCCCGAAAACGGGTACAACATAGATAATATATAAAGCATCCCAAACGGGAGCAAATCACGCCCAACGGCAGAGTCAACAACCACAAACGCCGAAGCGAAGAAATATAAAAGAAAACTTCATAAAGAACCCGATGACCCCGACCTCCACCTCTACCACCCCGCCCTCTCGGTACAAAACCACCGCGACCCCGACCTCTCTGCACAAGAGTCTGACGCGGAGCAACAACCGGTATAAAGGGCAACACCCTTTGAGGTGGAGAAGGTGGTAAGGTAACCTGCGGTACAGCTGCCTCGCTCACCCGTGGCTCAGCACAATCTCGAACCCGATGACCCATACTCCCGCACCGGTAACAACCAGATGCAAACTGTTGACCCTCCTGAGGGTAAGAGCTAAAAAGCCTACCTCGTCCCGAACTTCTACTACCTCCAGTATCTGAACAAGAAACTGTCACGACGTCTAAAAGCCTGCCTCCCCGCCGGATCACCAGTAAGAACCCTCTTCGGTTCCGGAGCAACTGATGACTCAGAAAGACACTCCTCCACCAATAGGGCAGCATCCACTGCTGCTGCATAAGTGTCGCAATGCTGAATGCTGATGGCTAGGAACAACTGGGTAAGCAGGCCTCAAACAAACCTCTTCACCCTCATCTCCTCAGTCGCTACCAAGTATGGAGCATACACGGAAAGCTCGGTGAATAATATATCGTACTCCGACACCGTCATCCCCGGAGCCTAGCGTAACGACTCAAATCTGCGCGCTCGCGCATCCCTGACTCTTGGTGGAAGAAAACGGGCGAGAAACACCGTCACAAACTCAGCCCAGGTCATAGGAGCAAGACCCGCGGCTCTGCCTCTCTCCAAGGACTTACACCACTTCTGGGCCAGACCCTTCAGACGGAAGCTCGCAAACTCCACCCATCTCTCATCGGAGCATCGGAGCGAACGACAAATCCTGGCCATCCGGTCGATAAACGACTGCGGATCCTCAGCAGCATCTGCAGTGAACATTGGAGGCCTTAGCTTCATGAACTCTGTCAGCGAAACGGTAATAACCTCCGGAGCTATAACTGCGACGGCCGGAACAGTAGGTACCATCGTGGTCCCTGCAACGGGTGGAACAACTGCCTGCCCCTGCACTCGAATGGCCTCAACTAAAGTCCCCATCATCTGGCGCAAGTCTTGCATGCCAGTCCCAAACATAGAAATGTGCTTCGGTACAACAGCCGTACCGCCCAGGTCAGTCCTCGTCTCAGACGAGTCAACTCTGACCTCGGCCCTCGCGGCCTCTCTCTATGCCCTCGTAGTCTTCGGCGGCATATAGGCTGGAAATTGAAATAAGATTCGATAAGGATACAGAAATTGAATCACAAGGATGTATATAAATCGTGGAAGGAATTTCAATCAACAAGTCCTAAGGTCATTTAGGCGGAGTACCGTGTCGTAAGTATGCCGCGGAACATACACATGCTACGCTACTCTGCTTAAGCTACCTACTCCATCATACCAAGGTCATCCTACACCTCGAAAGGTAAAACCTAGCACTCTGATACCAACTTTGTCACGACCCAAAATTTGGCCCGTAACTGGCACTTAAACTACGTAACGTCTACAGGCGTACGCAACTTAAGTAAGCCGAAAACCCAGAAATCTAAACCAACTCAAAAGGGATAAATGGAGAAAAACATAGTTTAAAACATTCGGAACATCTTAAGTAAAATCTTTAACTTTAGTTTTCTTTCTTGAAAATTTCGGCAGCACCTCCTTTGTAAAAGCTAGCCCCGAAAACGGGTACAACATAGATAATATATAAAGCATCCCAAACGAGAGCAAATCACACCCAACGGCGGAGACAACCACCACGAACATATATACGACGCCGAAGCGAAGAAATATAAAAGAAAACTTCATAAAGAAGTAAAACTTTTCAACAAAACCGGCTCCCATGAGCACGGCACTCAAAGTCACCAAAATAATAATACAACACCGAATTCTCACAACTCGTCTCTAAGTCAAATACAAGAAGTGGTAGATGGAGAATATAAGATCCAACAAAAGATATACAATATACAAACGGATAACCGTAAACCCACCTAAAAGCAAAGGCCTCGCAGCCAACCGTAGCGGTACCCGCAAAAGTAGAGATGATAAGACGGCCTGCCGCGACTACACTGAGGGTAAGCCCTGCAAAACACTGTGGCACAACGGGGGTGAGTTGCCAACTCGTGAATAGTAAATAACATCATACTGAAATCGCAAGCATGCACTAACAGCAATGATCAATAACATGTAAGCTGGTAGCATAAGTATGCCAATATGAATATGCAACTATCATGATCAAGGTACACCACCAGGTACTATATCTACATGAATCAAATGCATATCAACTGAATACTGAGTGCGGGATAATAAATAATCTCATGCACAAATCGTAAGCATGGAAAAACCCGGTGTAAATCAACAACACCCCAAATCCCAAAATACTCAGATCGGCCCTCAGATCCTGTAAGTCTCAAGAAACCTAAGTGTCAAACATCGACACTCTAAAACATTATGAAAACCAGTACCTAACATTGACACGTAAATACTGTTAGTGTATATGCCCTAGAGGCCATTACTGTATCATACTAGTTTGTATATTACTTGATGGAAGGTTGGGATATTCACAGTTGTATATACAATCTTGCTCGAAATGGTAGTATGCTACTTGGTTTGTCTCTGCTTTAATATGTGCATGTGTTTCTTTTAGCATATTGCTGATATACATATTAGTAGAGCCCTTAGGATCTTTGCTTGATTACCAGCGTTGTGATGGCGCTCACACTCGTGGGAGCTGGGTGATCTTTAAGCACATCCTTATACAGGTCCCTAGTCGTTGGACTATCGAGACAGGGCATCGATACTCCGGAGTAGACTAGCATATGCACTTCTCTGTAAGTGCACGGCGGCGCCCCGGCCGTCAACCCGACGGCCAAATACGGAAACGGTGATAAACTTTAATTTTGCGGATTTAGCAAACCGGCACCACCGCGCACTAAACACCCGGATCGAACCATTAACAAGTCTAAGCTAACTAGAAGAAGGGAAAGAGATGTACCGACTGATCCGAGTCCTCCGGTCTTCATCTCCACTACGATCTCGTCGCGGGATCTCCGGTGGTCGCCTCCTCGCCGGAAGGGCACCACATCGCCTGCATCTTTTACGGGCTCCCACCTCAATACCGAGGTAACTCGGGCGCGAAGTTGGCTGGCCGACGCGTCCAAGATTTGCTGTAGAATAGTGTAGAATAGTTGTCTCTTTAGGGTTTAAGAAGTTGCCATTTATGGAGGAATTTGTACAAGGATTTTTCATGAACACTTGATGAAAAATGGAGCTTGCCCAGGGAAAAATTGAGCTCGGCCAAAAGCATTTTTGCTCACTGGAAATTGGAATGAAGCCAGCTCACTCACTAAAGAACCACATATATATTATCAAGTAAACTCTCTCTTACTTGCTGTGAAAAGAAAATGAGCCCATTCTAAGCTCATTCATTTTCAAAGCAATTAATCACTCATCACCTCAAACAAAATCCAGCACACTCAAAAACAAATTGGGGAGTGGGCCCACTAATTAAGCATGATGGAAATTAATACACACACACAATAAAACACTCCCCTCACCCTCCCAACAGTGGCCGGCCCATACACATTCAATGCAAGTGATGGAGGTTCTTATCACATTTAATGCAAGTGATGGAGAGAAGATATCATAATCAATACAATTGCAAGAAACCCCTTCCACAAATGTTATTTACACAATTGCAAATAACCCCCTCCATCGGAAAAGTCCGGCCGGGAAAGAACAAAGGAAAACCGGCCGGAACGGAATGCAAACTGGCAACTCCAGAAAACTGGTCCCGTAATAAATTACAGGAAAACCCCGATACTGTGCATATACATCCGCATCTGTATTCCGTCCGGATACAAATGCAAAGAGACAAAATCTACACTGTACTAAACTAGGATCCGGCTTAAAACAAAGCCGGCTAGTAATGTTCGTCCGATCCTGATCCGTGCAATACCGCACGTATCAGATCGAACCCTTCCATATCTCCATACGGCCTCTACAGCGTTTCGCCCGAAAGCTGAGTAACTGAATGTGTGGTGGACTCTAAAGACTCGTCAATACTATGCCTGTGGATTTAACCACTAGCACGTCAGAGGTATAAGCCAATACGTAACGGGCCACCAGCTATTGACCAAAAGGGACGTCGATGAGCAAACTCATCCTGACACCCTACTGAGCCTGTCAGTGACAATATCCGTACAGTCCGGTCCGTTCGTCTATGAGCATCGCATGTCGGGCCTAGGGGGTTGGTAAAAGTCAGACCCCCAAAAGCGGTACAAGTCGTGTCGGAGTGTAGCCCAGAACACCCTGAGATACTACTGGAATACCTACCAGTAAATCTCCTGCCTTGGCCAAGGACTTCGTGTAATGGCTCTCCTAGACACAGCGCGACCTCACCCCCAATACCGGGAGAGACGAACCCCTGAAGATCCGCACACTGCCTCCATGTGGCTCGGGACTGTACCCAACTAAAACCTGTTTGCACGACTCCTTTGAGCCGTGGTAGGGTAGTAATCAAAGCACAGTGGGAACTCACACGAGACAAATGACGATCCCCAGGTCGATGAACTAACCTGTACACATGTCACCTGGGAACTGCTATCTGACGTCAGGTATAAGACCAACTAGCATGTTCCCGGCGAGTCCTGTCCGGTGTACTCATAACCCAATGAGCACCTGTATACATCTTAGGTGAACCAACTGACACCAGTGGCTTGTGAGACCGGCCACCGCCCCTCGTCGGGGTCTCGACTGTATACACTAGTCTACTCTGGAGAATCGATGCCCTGTCTCAAAACTCCCACGACTAGGGACCTTTTAAGGATGTGCTTATAGACCCCAGCTCCCACTTATATGATCGCCCTCATACTGCTGGTGGTTAAGAAAGAATCCTAGGGGCTCTATCAACGTGCAATAGTGACCTGTCAGGTAACCTAAAGCAGTACACGATGATAAAGATAAACCAGATAGCAAACTATCATCTCGAGTAAGACTGTCGTACCGGGATAGGTCCTCCCTCAATCATTGCAATCACGTGCCTGTGATCCAATAATTGACTCTGAGGGCACTATCTCCAACAATCTCCCACTTGCACTCAAGGCTAATTATTGCGATGTCGCATACTCACAGCCCGTGTGATACCGAACACCCAACTCCTCTACTAGTCAGTCGCAGAAAGCCTGTTTGCGAAATTATTGCGTTCGAGGAATAGCCTCAGTGAGTGGATCCGCCTAGATGTTCCTTTCTATGTCCCTCTATATCTCAAGTTCGCGGAGAAAGCCATCTCCCGAAATGAGCAATACCTGTCTTAGAATGTCTGGATGTCTGATGGGACTGAGATCATAAATGAACTCCAAATCCAAGCTTTTTAGACTGTATCGTCAACTGAACTTAATCAGTATCCTGCGCCATGCCACCCTCAGTATTGCCTTGGATCACCTGTCCAAAATACTGCCCCTCGTCAGAAGGAAAAATATAACTCTGACAACCTCCTTGTCGTCCATGACACCTTGGAAGCCTGGAGTGATAACCGTCTCCTAAAGGAGGCAGCCGTTATCATATCCCTAGAACATTCACTTATGTTCTAAAACTGCTTCCGACTGTTTCCCCAGGATTGGATCAATATCAACTTATTGCACCTACTGCAAGAACAACATCTGGTGTGGTACTTGACATCTCATGATTAACTCAATTGCCTGAGCAAGTGATCTGCCAATCATGCGCATCCCTCTCTACTTTAGTCTATAAGACACCTTTAGAGAGGGTGACTCCATCTTCTGCAGGTATACTACCGTGCCAAGAGTCGTCCATTCTAAATACTCTTAGAATGCTGTCAAGTACCCTGATTGGGAAACCACCCAAATCTAGATCTAAAACCATAGATCTAGTAACCAGTATGTCTAATATAATGTCCAAGTCCCATGTGGAGAAAACACTGTGTGACGACCAAAGTATAACCGATCGTAGTATAGGAATATCACTTCCTACTACCTTCTCAACAGATCCATCCCCTATTCTGATGACGTCAAACCTATGACTGTCACATCAGAAATAGATAATCTATTTCCGCTATATCTGCTTTAGTCTATAAATAGACATAAGCCTGATGTCCACCAATGGTTCCGCTGCTCCCACTGACTGCGACAACCCTCTGGCAGAGTCATATAGACGTGCACTTCTAAAGCCAGTTTAGAACGACGCTATATTCATCCTCCTGCCGGGTCTCGCAGCCGGGAACAACAGCAATGGCAAGTGTGGGTAAACAAGAACTTCCCTGTCACCGTCCTTGAGGCTACCGGAGTACCTCTCGGGTGCCTGAAGTTACCCACCGTATCTGCGGAGTGGCCAATGGAGTGTCAATCCAGATAGAATCTTTAGGTTCCTTATTAAATCTTCAGTAATCGTTTGTGGTTCTGGAATCACTTCCAGTTCTACCATACTCCCACTACTGTTTTTGAAAAAATCCATTTTTATTAAAACTGTGGCGAGTCAAGAACAATATCACTATTGATCTTTCTTATGGTAGAAAATCAACCCTCGTCATAGCCTGGGTCAACCCACAAACAGCCATTACAGAAACGTGCCTTGAGTTGTCCAGTGTCTGGTTTTAATCATAAGCCGGACAACTCCCCGTACCTTAACAACGTTAAGATATGAACTGTTCTATATCCAATATAGAACCAGAGGCACAGATTTAATTTAACCAGATTCAAATTATGCAGCTGTCTCCAGTGCATGTCAACTAAATGGAGAGAGGCCGATCAGCGTTACTCAACTTAGGAATGCTTCCAATTATAAGTAACCTGAAAGAGAAGCAATTTCTCTTTATCATTACTATCAACTGAATACCATACACAAGTATCTACATCTTCGATCACTTTGAAGTATCCCGATACTTGCTATACCTTGTTCTCTACTCTATTCAAATACCTATAACTCCTCAAAACTTAGACCCTGTGTTTCTACGAAACACATGTCTAAGAACTAGAGAAGTTAAAAGTAAACAGAATATAGTATGAGGACCAACCCCTCTGTCCTAATGGACATCGGACAACATACAATACTCTGTATAAGTCCGCTGAGTCTAACAACTCTTTCACTGTGTGTCGTAGGTTGAAAACTGTACTTATGGTTAAGAAGAATTACACCGCTGTTTAATGCTCCTTACCTAACCATCCACTGATATAGGTAAATGTCATCGACATAATATCAAAAGGTATATCTCACTCTATGAAAATAGACGTACAGATATATCAATTTGAAATTGGTGCACAACAGCGGATATTCAAAACCAAATATTTGCCGACCGGCAAACAACCCAGGTGGCTTCCTCAAATATCACCAATTACAAAGAATCCCGATATAATGAGGATGGTCACCTAATTCCCAATAATTTACTCCCACTCATCATCTGTAAAACCATACAGATGTGAGAATCATACCTGGTAAATACATACCCTGGAGCAAGTGTCTAATCGGGAAATCAGTTTTCTTTTAACAGTACACAGTTGAACTGAAACATTGAAATGTTTCGATGGGGTATCCTGGTATTCCTAGTAATGCCTCTACCATTATCCAGATTCACAACTATAACCGTATAATTCTTTGCCACCTCTCCAAATCCCTTTATATGTCTTTAATCGTTACCTTCTGCACACCCCTTAGGCCAAATGGTTTTCTTCCTTCCCTACCGTTCGGCACCAGCCTATGGTTTGGAAGAAGACTATCCAATAAGCATAACGGGTGTACTGTCCTAATCCTAGGAGCACTCGCAATGCGAGAGAAGGTGAGGATAAAAGACAACCGAATAAACCTTATTCCTATTTCTCCTGGACCAGAATCCATCCCCGAACTGGAACAAGTTCCTTTCGAGTTCGTATATAACCATACGATGGAGTATCCAATAAACTGTGGATCTTCGTAGTGATACGGAGTGTCCTGGAGAAATACAAAGGTGATTTAGGATTGGCGAAGAAATACTTGGTTTGGTCGTGAATATCAGTCGCAATTTACTTTACCCTCTTACTAATCCCTTGCTTTGTCTTAATCTTAATACCTTCTGTACACCGTTTAGGCTAATTGGTTTTCTTCATTCCCTACTGTTCGGCACCAGCCTAAAGTTTGGAAGAAGACTATCCAATTTGCGTAATAGGTGTACTATCTCCTAAACTAAGGAGTACTCGTAACATGAGAGAAAGCAAAAAGGAAAAGACAACTGAATAATCCCATCCGTTTTCTCCGGAACCGGAAACCATCCTCGAATTCCTTCGAGTTCGTATATAACCATACGATGGTTTTGTCCAATGGAAGTGGACGTTCGTAGTAATACGGGGTGTCCTGGAGAAAAGGGTAAAAGTAGGAATGGCAATGAGGTCTGCAACTCTGACAATCCAAAAGCCAGTGTTTAGAAGGTTCGGTCAACTTGGTCACTGAGTCATAGTCTAGGGTCGGGTCAATGGTCGCTGCCAGAGAGAGAGAGAAAAGAAACACTCAGCGTGCACTCTAACCTAGATCAGAATGGTTACCAATTTATCTAATCTGGAAACCTCCCACTGTACCTCAAATTCTCCTCCAAACCTGAAAGAAGAATTAGTCGGGGTCACCCGAAGAGTAAACCAACTCATCAGTGGGAATCGGGATCCAACTATCATCGCATGACAACGTGACGGAATCCGCTCACGGTATCACACTCCAGAAGGTATGCGCATATCTGGCAAGTTTCAGTTCTTTTGAAACTCCCGATGTGATTTCTGCCCCATGCTCTTATGACCTTGACTTTGGCCAACAAATCATAAGTCACATGTCAAGTTCTGCCCGTCATTCTCCAGGTTAATTTGAGCCCATCCGTACAAGCCCTTGACTTTGGCCAACAAGGCTATACGACTGCCCCAAACCAACGCATCTATCTATGCTGCATATGAATAACCAATAGCTACCAAACACTGTGCCTTGACTTTGGCCAACAAACACAGCTTGAATACTATTGACTACCCATATGAAACGACGGAGGGCTACGAATGGTTTCTGGCGAAAACCTTTAACGTAATGAACTTGATATCGTTGAAGGAACGGATAGCTTTTTAGAAAATATAGTGACGAAAAACCATTGCTAAAGAGGTCACTCCCGGTGAAGGGATCTCGGCTCTTTCCCCGTAGAATGAGGTGCAGGATATTCCAACTGAATACCACGGTGCAAAGCAAAAGTAATCGGCTATAGTGAAGTTAATGCCCTGACGCAAACTTCTGTCCAAGGGGTCACTCCCGGTGAAGGGATCTCGGCCCTTGCCTCGTCGACTGAGGAGCAGGATATTCCAAATGAATACCACGATGCAAAAAAAAAGTGAACGTCCTTGCAATAACAGCTTTTTGAAAAGTGTTCCAACAACATCAGATTAGGTTTGTTTTAACTTGCATTGATCTGAATCAACCCAGTCCCATCAATTGATCACACCACAAAGAACGAAAATATACTGACGTACGTATATGCCATCCGCATTCGCCACTGGGTCCCGTCATCACCCGTTAGGTTAGCTTACTAACGGCAGAGCGGGGACTGGACTAGCGCGGATGAAAAACATATACAACATCTACTAATATATATACCAATATATTATATTCGCTCAAGGCGTGATAAGAAAAGCAACATCACAGAAATGTACAGCATCACAGAACAATACAGATATCTGGGATCCCCGGGTTTCACAGAGCCACTGCTGAAACCCGACGTTCCCCTGGTCGTGTGGATAGCCTGTGCAATGAAATCCTAGACCCCTACGGGCGCGGCAAGTCACCCGCCAAAACCTGAAGCGAGGCAGCCCCCTTCAGCGCCATGAATGGACCACCCAGCACTTCACGGAATCCGGTAACGTGGGCACCCCTCCTGGGTCAACCTGTACCCCCTACGAGTGCGGCGAATAGCCCGCCAATTCCAGACTGAAGCCCCCTCCGTCTTAATGCCCTGAGATGCGGGCCCGTTGCCCTCCCGAACCCGGCTATCCGTGCACCCCACCGCGGGGTAAACCTAGTACAGAAAGTAAAATATACATACAATGGGTACATCGACCGCAACCAGGTCGTGCCCCAAAAGAATAATACAAACAGGCAGTGACGGCAGTCCACATGTCGGACGCTCGCCCTGCAATAACAAATGTACATAATACAACCGAAACTGTACTAGCATTGCATCCAGGCTATCCCCCACGACCGATCCGCAACATCACAGCAAAATACATAGAACATCAACGTGAAAGTCACGTTCGCAAATCCGTCTAACCGGGCTATAGCAGTTAGACCGGATTTACCGATCGAGTGACATTCACGGTCGCAGATATAATGTAAAAACTGTGAAAAATGTGTTTAAAATATCCGACCGATCGAATTATAACAAGTGGGCCCCAAAACAATACTGTAGCAGTTCAGGAAATTATGGGCCCAATTTTAATGTTCCAAAAACTCTATTTTCACAGCAGAAGCCCAATGGAAAAAACCCCACCCACTGATCTCTCCAATCGGCGGCGGAACCGCGGCCCCAGGTAGGGTTTTGCCGCGGTTCCGCGCTTAGATGAAGGGAACAGTGTGTAGTATTTTCCCAGTAGCCTTATATCTTCCAACATAGTAATTTTATGCAACCTGAAAAATTTTTGGGGACCAAAAAATTTCAACAGAAAACTGTCGTGACAAAATACGGGTTTTTGGACATTTCGATCGATCGGAACTCAAAAACACATTACACAAAGCTAGACTAAGTTAATGGGGAGGCTCTGATACCACTGTAAGTGCACGGCGGCGCCCCGGCCGTCAACCCGACGGCTAAATACGGAAACGGTGATAAACTTTAATTTTGCGGATTTAGCAAACCGGCACCACCGCGCACTAAACACCCGGATCGAACCATTAACAAGTCTAAGCTAACTAGAAGAAGGGAAAGAGATGTACCGACTGATCCGAGTCCTCCGGTCTTCATCTCCACTACGATCTCGTCGCGGGATCTCCGGTGGTCGCCTCCTCGCCGGAAGGGCACCACATCGCCTGCATCTTTTACGGGCTCCCACCTCAATACCGAGGCAACTCGGGCGCGAAGTTGGCTGGCCGACGCGTCCAAGATTTGCTGTAGAATAGTGTAGAATAGTTGTCTCTTTGGGGTTTAAGAAGTTGCCATTTATGGAGGAATTTGTACAAGGATTTTTCATGAACACTTGATGAAAAATGGAGCTTGCCCAGGGAAAAATTGAGCTCGGCCAAAAGCATTTTTGCTCACTGGAAATTGGAATGAAGCCAGCTCACTCACTAAAGAACCACATATATATTATCAAGCAAACTCTCTCTTACTTGCTGTGAAAAGAAAATGAGCCCATTCTAAGCTCATTCATTTTCAAAGCAATTAATCACTCATCACCTCAAACAAAATCCAGCACACTCAAAAACAAATGGGGGAGTGGGCCCACTAATTAAGCATGATGGAAATTAATACACACACACAATAAAACACTCCCCTCACCCTCCCAACAGTGGCCGGCCCATACACATTCAATGCAAGTGATGGAGGTTCTTATCACATTTAATGCAAGTGATGGAGAGAAGATATCATAATCAATACAATTGCAAGAAACCCCTTCCACAAATGTTATTTGCACAATTGCAAATAACCCCCTCCATCGGAAAAGTCCGGCCGGGAAAGAACAAAGGAAAACCGGCCGGAACGGAATGCAAACTGGCAACTCCAGAAAACTGGTCCCGTAATAAATTACAGGAAAACCCCGATACTGTGCATACACACCCGCATCTGTATTCCATCCGGATACAAATGCAAAGAGACAAAATCTACACTGTACTAAACTAGGATCCGGCTTAAAACAAAGCCGGCTAGTAAGTTCGTCCGATCCTGATCCGTGCAATACCGCACGTATCAGATCGAACCCTGCCATATCTCCATACGGCCTCTACAGCGTTTCGCCCGAAAGCTGAGTAACTGAATGTGTGGTGGACTCTAAAGACTCGTCAATACTATGCCTGTGGATTTAACCACTAGCACGTCAGAGGTATAAGCCAATACGTAACGGGCCACCAGCTATTGACCAAAAGGGACGTCGATGAGCAAACTCATCCTGACACCCTACTGAGCCTGTCAGTGACAATATCCGTACAGTCCGGTCCGTTCGTCTATGAGCATCGCATGTCGGGCCTAGGGGGTTGGTAAAAGTCAGACCCCCAAAAGCGGTACAAGTCGTGTCGGAGTGTAGCCCAGAACACCCTGAGATACTACTGGAATACCTACCAGTAAATCTCCTGCCTTGGCCAAGGACTTCATGTAATGGCTCTCCTAGACACAGCGCGACCTCACCCCCAATACCGGGAGAGACGAACCCCTGAAGATCCGCACACTGCCTCCATGTGGCTCGGGACTGTACCCAACTAAAACCTGTTTGCACGACTCCTTTGAGCCGTGGTAGGGTAGTAATCAAAGCACAGTGGGAAGTCACACGAGACAAATGACGATCCCTAGGTCGATGAACTAACCTGTACACATGTCACCTGGGAACTGCTATCTGACGTCAGGTATAAGACCAACTAGCATGTTCCCGGCGAGTCCTGTCCGGTGTACTCATAACCCAATGAGCACCTGTATACATCTTAGGTGAACCAACTGACACCAGTGGCTTGTGAGACCGGCCACCGCCCTTCGTCGGGGTCTCGACTGTATACACTAGTCTACTCTGGAGAATCGATGCCCTGTCTCGAAACTCCCACGACTAGGGACCTTTTAAGGATGTGCTTATAGACCCCAGCTCCCACTTATATGATCGCCCTCATACTGCTGGTGGTTAAGAAAGAATCCTAGGGGCTCTATCAACGTGCAATAGTGACCTGTCAGGTCACCTAAAGCAGTACACGATGATAAAGATAAACCAGATAGCAAACTATCATCTCGAGTAAGACTGTCGTACCGGGATAGGTCCTCCCTCAATCATTGCAATCACGTGCCTGTGATCCAATAATTGACTCTGAGGGCACTATCTCCAACATTCTCATCCCAGTATGGGAGACGGTCTGTCCCACAGCCGTCAGTACGTCGTACTTGAGATAGTATGCGGGTGCTCGTTGGGTTACGAGTACACTGGACAGGACTCGTCGGGAACTGTTGGTTGGTATTATACCTATCGTCAGTTATCAGTTCCCAGGTGACATGAGTACAGCTTAGTCCGCTGACTTGACACTGTCACTTCGCCTCGAGTGTGTTCCCACTGCACTTTGATTACTACCCTACCACGGTTCAAAGGAGTCGTGCAAACAGGTAGTTTTTGGGTGCAGTCCCGAAGCACTTGGAGGCAGTGACGGTTAGACAGGATTCGTCTCTCCCGGTATTGGGGGTTGACATCGCGCTGTGTCCAGGAGAGCCATTACATGAGTAGTCCCTGGCCAGGGCAAGCGAGATATACTGGTAGGTTTCCAGTGTTATCTCAGGGTGTTCTGGGCTACACTCCGACAAGACTTGTACCGCTTTTAGGTGACTGACGTTCACCGCCCCCTAGGCCCGCCATGCGATATATCGGACGAACAGACCGGACTGTACGGAGATTATCACATACAGGCTCAGTAGGAGTTCGGATGGGGTTCACCTCATCAGTCTTCTTATCGACATCTACCTGGGGACCGTTACGTACAGCTAGTGCCACTTGCGGTCTGTGGTTAAACCCACTGCCAGCATAGTGTCGAGTCTTTAGAGTCCCACACAGAGAGCTATTCGCTTTTAGGCAAAATGAGTAGAGGTCGCATGGTTTTGCGACAGGATTCGTTCACATTCGCGCACTTGTGCACGTTTGCTGTCCGGACAGTTTATACTAGCGGGCTTTGGTTTAAGCCGGATCCTAGTATATGATTTGGGATTGGTTTTTCTCATTGTATTCGTGTTCCTCGGATCACGAATGCGGGTGCGTATGCACAGTTGCTTGAGATTGAGGGAGAGGACCTTGATTAGGGTTAATGGCTATTGTCATTTTATTGACCCTAATGATTATGTGTGTGTTATAGTTAATTGATAATTAGTTTGATAATTGTGCATGGTTATGGTTGTTGACCATTTGACCTCCTTGACTTGTTGACCTAGATTGACACTTTGACCATCATCATTTCTTTTGGAAGATGCTTTTTGATCCTTGCAAATTGAAATGATAATGGTCATGTCATGATTAACCATGACAATTATCTAGCTAATTATTTAAATAAAATAATATACACATATTAGTGAGAATGGTTCATATTATTCTCATTCTATCATATCTTTTCTCTCTCTTGTTCTTCCTCTCCCTCAAGCTCTCTCCCTCTCATGTGTTGAGAAACACTTGAGCTTGAGAAAAACCCTCTCTTGATCATCTTTACCCTCATCTATCAAGGACTAGCACTTCTTGCACCCTATTTACTTCTAGCTTGGAGTTGAAGCCAAAGGTTGAGGCTTTCGGGTGGATCTTTCTTCGACGTGAGAAGACGACCAGGGTGACCTCCTTCCACCACTCCAAGAAGCAAGGAGAGAAGGACTTAAAGCCCAAGGTATAACCTTTCTAGCACTTAGCTAGTTACTAGTTAGCTTCAGCAAGTTTTTGTTTAGCAAAGATCCTTCTAGCTCTAGTCCATGTTGCCTAAGCTCATAAAAATCCGATTTTTATTCCGTTTTCCTCCTCCCCGCAAGCACCGGGATGGGAAACGTAGACTTACAGTGGTATCAGAGACTAACTAAACATAAACTAGCTAGGTAGTGAAGTGTGTCGAAGTTCGAAACGGAAAAATTGAAAAACCAAAATATCAAAACCCTAGTTTTCTGTTAAAATTTTTTCTGGTCAAAACAAAATTTGTTTTACTCCAAAAACCGTCTCAGGGTTTTTTAAAGATAGCCACCAAAAACGATCAAGTGAATCGACCAACGTGCTGCGGTTCCGCGGCAATAGCAAGCTATTGCCGCGCAACCGCGACCGTCTTGGCTCTTCACTTGGTCGAGTTTGGTGCAGTGTATCTCTGGCTTGGTTTTAGGATTTTTAAGATAGTTTATATGTGCCCAGATTTTCCAGAATAGAAATTTATTTTTTGGGGGCCTATAAATCCGTATTTTTTTCGAACTTCAATACACTTTGACTATAAGGGTTTTATCTGTGATGTTTGAATGTATTGAACGTCGGCTAATCGCTATATGTCGATTAGTCGGGGTTATACATATATGTAATCTATGATTGATACTGGTTTGTGTATATGAATGGGTTGGATTGTCGCGGATGAATAGCCGGGGTAGATGTGAGATGAGTGTTGCTTTTTCTTTCATTCATTGTAATATGTAAATTGATGTAATATTATTATTTGTTTGGCCGCACAACCGGGTCGGGGTTGTAGCCTTCATTGTATAATTCTTTTTACTGTTTTTGCTCCTAGGATAGACCCATGGAGGGGGTGCACAACCTACCGGGTATCTCGAAGTGCCGAGTGGCCTACTCACGGTGGTGAGGGAGGTTGCTTCGCTTCGGATACTTGGCGGGTAGTTTGCCGCACCCGTAGGGGTCTTGGGTGGGGTATTGGCTATTCACCGCGACCGTGTAATCCACTTTTCGTTGCAGGCTCGAACGGATTGCGGATTCCTAGTATATCCAATGTATTCATCTGTGATCTGTAATGTCTATCATTGCTATATATTTATATATGATAACTATTTAGGCGTTGCTTATGTTTTACAGCCGCGCTAGCCCAGCCCCCGCTCTGTCGTTAGTTAAGTAACCTAACGGGTGATGATGGGGCCCCGTGGCGAATGCGAATGGCATAAGCGTACATCATATTTTGGTTGTTTTCTGCAATGGTAGGATTAAATGATGGGACGCATTAAAAGAACTAATGCAAGAAAATAAACCAAGTAAAAGTCGATTGGAACACTTTGAAAACCACTCGGTTCTTTTCAAAACTAAACTTTTAAACGCGGAGCTTGAACCACTCCTTTTAAAAGCTATCTCGTTCCATCGATTAGATCAAGTTCACTACGTTCACGGTTTCGCCAAAACCATTCGTAGCCCTCCGTCATTCCACATGAATGGTCAAAAAGTATTCAAGCTATGTATTTTGGCCAAAGTCAAGGCATAGTGATTGGTAGCTATTGGGTATTCATGTGCAGCATAGATAGATGCGTTGGTTTGGGACAGTCGTGCTGCCATTTTGGCCAAAGTCAAGAGTAGGTACGGGTGGGTCCAAATTAACCAGGAGAATGACGGGTAGAACTTGACATGTGACTTATGATATTTTGGCCAAAGTCAAGGTCATAAGAGCATGGGGCAAAAATCCACATCGGGAGTTTCATAAGTACTGAAACTTGCTAGCGTTGCATACCATTTGGAGTGTGATGATTCTGGTAGGATTCCTTCGGTTTTATCACGCGATGATATTTGGATCCCGATCCTACTGTGAGTATATGCTACTCATCGGGAAAACTCTCACTTAACGATCAATGCTATAAACTTAGTAGGTGTCTAGAAAGGTGTTAGCGGGGCTACGCCCACAGGGAAAAGAGGTTACTTAATTAAGGAACTTCGCGAAAGCGTTGGAAAACCTCCCTCGAAGTACCGACACTGGCCTGGCTGAACGGTTAAGCAAGTATTGTACGGTGAGATTGATCCTGACTAATCCTTTCTTTACGGTTTGAGAAGGGATTCGAGAGACAGTGGGAGCCATCCAGTTTAGACAAATTAAAAACCACTCTAAACTTGCAAGAGCATCATGCTAAAGTGTTTCTTTTCTCTCTCCTAATTGCAGCGACCATTCAACATGACCGGACTTAAGTTATTACTAGATAAAAACATATTGACAGGGCTAAACTACAAAGATTGGCTCAGGAATGTCAAGATGGCAATCACTTATGACAAGTTGGGGTATGTCCTTACCACCAAAGCTCCCCCTGTCCCAGGTCCCAAAACCAGTGTCGTAGATAGGGAAATCTACAAGACCTGGGAAATAGATTGCGCGAAGGCCAGATGCCTCGTACTTGCCTCGATGGACAACGAACATCAGAGGAGGCACGAGAATATGGACCTAGAGTCCATATTTCTTCATACAAAAGAACTGTTTGGAGAGCAGTCTCGTATCGCAAGCTACGAAGTGTCGAAGAAGTTGTTTTCGGCAAGGTTGGCCGTCGGATCATCGGTAGCGGAACACGTGCTTAAGATGATTGGCTACATTGAGGAGCTCGCGGACCTTGGGACCACGTTGGAGAATGAACTCTATACTGATTTGATTCTCCAGTCCCTTCCTTCCACTTACGCCCAGTTTATTCTTAACTTCAACATGCAAGGAAAGGAGGTTGAACTTTCCGAGCTTCTGAACATGTTGAGGAGTGCTGAGGGCACCCTACAGAAGGGTAGGGAGACATCCACTTAGTTTGTAGGAGGATCTTCCTCTTCTAGGTCCAGGGCGAAAGCCAAGGGCAAGAAGAAGAAAGCCCCCGCCAAACCAAGAGGCGGTGTCGGTAAAGTGGATACGAAGGGAAAAGGAAAAGCAACAAAGGTTGCGGGAAAGCTGGTGGGGAAGGAAGAATGCTTCTATTGTCACAAAAGTGGTCACTGGAAACAGTATTGCAAGGCTTGGAAAACCAGAACACAGGATTTGAAGCGAGTTGCAGCTTCAGCTTCAGGTGTGTATGTTATTGAAAACTGTCTATCAATAAACTTTACATCCTGGGTATTGGATACCGGATCAGGATCTCATATCTGTAATTCTTTGCAGGCGTTGAGAAAGCGTAGAGTTTTGAAGGCAGGTGACAGCATGGATGCTGAGGCCGTGGGGGACTATCACCTGGGATTGTCGGATGGACATTTTTAGGTTTTGCGTAGTTGTTATTATGTACCAAATGCAACCTGTAATATCATTTCTGTATCTTTATTATCTAAAGAAAGTTATGAATTTGCATTTGTAAGTAATGTAGTGAACATTCACCTTAATCAAGTTTTGATTAGGTCAGGTACATTGAACAACGGTATATACATATTAAACCAGCCGCAGATTTTCAATGTCCAGAATACACACAAAAGAAAGTCTCCAGAAATCGATAAAACTTTCTTATGGCATTGTAGACTGGGTCACATCAATGAGAGAAGATTGACTAAGTTACATGCAGAAGGATATTTGGATTCGTTCGAATATCAATCGTATGCAACTTGTCAATCCTGTCTCAAGGGAAAGATGACAAAGACTCCGTTCACTGGACACGGAGTAAGAGCGAGCGAGCTATTGGGACTCGTACACAGCGACGTGTGCGGTCCAATGTCTACACATGCACGAAGCGGTTATTCTTACTTCATTACTTTTACGGATGACTTTTCAAGGTACGGTTATGTCTTCTTAATGAAACATAAATCCGAGGCTTTTGAAAAATTCCAGGAATATAAGAATGAAGTAGAAAAACAAACAGGCAAAAGTATCAAGGCACTGAGATCTGATCGAGGTGGTGAATACTTGAGTGCCGAGTTCCTGGGTTACTTAAAAGAGAATGGAATTCTCTCTCAGCTTACTCCTCCATACACTCCGCAACATAACGGTGTATCGGAGAGACGGAACCGAACCCTATTGGATATGGTACGGTCCATGATGAGTAATGCTGAGTTGCCGCGATCGTTCTGGGGATATGCGCTAGAATCAGCTACATACCTTTTGAACCGAGTTCCAACTAAGACTGTGCCTACTACACCATATCAGATGTGGTGTGGGAAGAGACCCTATCTTAATCACATTAAGACATGGGGATGTCTAGCTTTTGTAAAAAAGCAGCATGCGGACAAGCTCGAGGCACGCTCAGTACAGTGCAAGTTTGTGGGATATCCAAAGAGCTCCAAGGGATATTACTTCTATTGCGAAGAGGAACAAAAAGTCCTTGTTTTTCGCCATGCCCACTTTCTAGAACACCAGTTCATAGAAAAAGAATTAAGTGGGAGCGCAATAGAACTGGAAGAAATTCCAGAACCACGAGCTATTACTGAAAACTTGGTTGAACCAGAGGGTTCGAAAGATCAGGACATTCCCACGCCACTCCGCAGGAGTAGTAGGCAGTCTCATCCGCCCGAGAGATACTACGGTTTTCTCATTGACGGGGATAGAGAGGATTGCATCATAGACTTTGATGAGCCTACTAGCTTCCAGCAAGCCATTCAGAGCGTCGACTCGGTAAAATGGTTGGATGCAATGCGGACCGAAATGGAGTCCATGTACACCAACAAAGTATGGACGTTGGACATTGCTTCAGATGGGGTAAAACCCGTAGGATGCAAGTGGATCTTCAAAAGGAAGATTGGTGTAGATGGACAGGTTGAGACCTATTAAGCTAGACTGGTAGCAAAGGGTTTTCGTCAGCGACCTGGTTTGGACTATGACGAAACCTTTTCTCCAGTAGCTATGCTGAAATCCATTCGGATCCTTCTTGCCATTGCTGCCTTCCACGATTATGAGATTTGGCAGATGGACGTAAAGACAGCTTTTCTAAATGGACATTTAGAGGAGTGTGTCTATATGGATCAGCCAGAGGGTTTCATTCAGAGTGGGAGCAGCGTAAAGGTGTGCAAGTTGCTTAAGTCCATTTATGGACTAAAGCAGGCATCGCGGAGTTGGAACATCTGTTTTGATGAGACGATCAAGGAATTTGGCTTTATCAAAAATCCAGATGAACCATGCATCTATTGTAGATTTGTAGCGAGAACTGTGGTATTCCTCGTTTTATATGTAGATGACATTCTCTTAATAGGAAATGACATTCCTATGCTACAATCTGTCAAGGGGTTCTTGTCACACAGTTTCTCCATGAAAGACCTGGGTGATGCCTCATACATTCTGGGTATCCGGATCTACCGTGACAGATCCAAGAGGATATTAGGACTTTCGCAGTCCAGGTACATCGACACCATACTGAAGAGATTCAGTATGGAAGATTCCAAGCGCGGTAATCTACCGGCTTGTCACGGGATCATTCTCTCCAAAGAGATGTCTCCCAAGACTGATTTGGAGAGGGATCGCATGTCTATTATACCCTACGCTTCTGCAGTAGGCTCTTTAATGTATGCGATGTTGTGTACCAGACCGGATGTGGCTTATGCACTGAGTGTGGTAAGCAGGTATTAGTCAAACCCTGGGGAGAAACATTGGATAGCAGTAAAGAACATTCTCAAGTACCTGAGAAGGACTAAGGAGATGTTCTTGGTGTATGGCGGAAAAGACCAGCAGATTGAGGCCTTTGCTGACTCTGTAAGTGCACGGCGGCGCCCCGGCCGTCAATCCGACGCCGGAATGCGGAAGCGGTGAATAACTTTAAATTTTGCGGACTTTGCAAACCGGCACCACCGCGCACTTTAACCGGATCGAACCATTAACTAGTCTAAGCTATCTACAAGAATGGGAATAGAGATATACCGACGATCCAAGTCCTCCGGTCTTCATCTCCGCTCCGATCTCCTCGCGGGATCTCCGTCCATCTCCTCCTCGTCGGAAAGGGCACCACGAAGCCGGGTACTTTTACGGGCTCCCGCCTCTATACCGAGGCAACTCGGGCGCGAAGCTGGCGAATCGACGCGTCCAAGATTTGCTGTAGGAAGTGTAGTGTAGAGGCTACTTGTCTCTTTGGGGTTTGGTTGCCTTTGGATGATGGAGGGATCATGAATGGACTTTGGAAATGAAGTGTAGAATTTTGCAAGCATCTAAGAATGATATGAACCAATCTTTCATCTCAAAATGAACTCACTCTCTCTCTCTCCAAAGAATTGGCCGGCCACTTGATAAATTGGTGGAGGAAATCAAGAATGGAAAACAATGAAGGGAGGTTATTGTAGTAAAAGTGAAAAGGGTGACCTTAACAAAACATACACCATGCTTATGACTTTTTACCCATAACCTTTCATATCCACAATAAAAGCAAGTATGGAAGAAAGATATCAATCCTATCATAATCAAGACAAGTGCAAGAAACCCCCTCCTCAATATGTTATTTGCACAATTGCAAATAACCCCCTCCATCGGAAAAAGTCCGGCCGGGAAAGAACAAAGGAAAACCGGCCGGAACGGAATGCAAACTGGCAACTCCAGAAAACTGGTCCCGTAATAAATTACAGGAAAACCCCGACACTGTGCATACACACCCGCATCTGTATTCCGTCCGGATACAAATGCAAAAAGACAAAATCTACACTGTACTAAACTAGGACCGGCTTAAACCAAAGCCGGCTAGTAAAATCCGTTCGATCCTGATCCGTGCAATACCGCACGTATCTGATCGAACCCTGCCATATACCTATACGGCTACTAGTACAAACCGTCCGATCCTGATCTGTGCAATACCGCACGTATCTGATCGGACCGTGCCATATCTCCATACGGCCTCTACAGCGTTTCGCCCGAAAACTGAGTAACTGAAAGTGTGGTGGACTCTAATGACTCGTCAATACTATGGCTGTGGATTTAACCACTAGCCCGTCAGAGGTATAAGCCAATACGTAACGGGCCACCAGCTATTGACTAAAAGGGACGTCGATGAGCGAACTCATCCTGACACCCTACTGAGCCTGTCAGTGACAATATCCGTACAGTCCGGTCCGTTCGTCTATGAGCATCGCATGGCGGGCCTAGGGGGTTGGTAAAAGTCAGACCCCCAAAAGCGGTACAAGTCGTGTCGGAGTGTAGCCCAGAACACCCTGAGATACTACTGGAATACCTACCAGTAAATCTCCTGCCTTGGCCAAGGACTTCGTGTAATGGCTCTCCTAGACACAGCGCGACCTCACCCCCAATACCGGGAGAGACGAAACCCCCGAAGATCCGCTCACTGCCTCCATGTGGCTCGGGACTGTACCCAACTAAAACCTGTTTGCACGACTCCTTTGAGCCGTGGTAGGGTAGTAATCAAAGCACAGTGGGAACTCACACGAGACAAATGATGATCCCCAGGTCGATGAACTAACCTGTACACATGTCACCTGGGTACTGCTATCTGACGTCAGGTATAAGACCAACTAGCATGTTCCCGGCGAGTCCTGTCCGGTGTACTCATAACCCAATGAGCACCTGTATACATCTTAGGTGATCCAACTGACACCAGTGGCTTGTGAGACCGGCCACCGCCCCTCGTCGGGGTCTCGACTGTATACACTAGTCTACTCTGGAGAATCGATGCCCTGTCTCGAAACTCCCACGACTAGGGACCTTTTAAGGATGTGCTTGTAGACTCCAGCTCTCACGTATATGATCGCCCTCATACTGCCGGTAGTCAAGCAAGAATCCTAGGGGCTCTATCAACGTGCAATAGTGACATGTCATGTCACCTAAAGCAGTACACGATGATAAAGGTAAACCTGATAGCATACTATCATCTCGAGTAAGACTGTTCTACCGGGATAGGTCCTCCCTCAATCATTGCAATCACGTGCCTGTGATCCAATAATTGACTCTGAGGGCACTATCTCCAACAATCTCCCACTTGCACTCAAGGCTAATTATTGCGATGTCACATACTCACAGCCCGTGTGATACCGAACACCCAACTCCTCTACTAATCAGTCGCACAAAACCTGTTTGCGAAACTATTGCGTTCGAGGAATAGCCTCAGTGAGTGGATCCGCTCTGAAGTTTATTTCTATGTCTCTCTAAATCTCAAGTTCGCGGAGAATGCCATCTCCCGAAATGAGCAATACCTGTCTTAGAGTGTCTGGATGTCTGATGGGACCGAGTTCATAAATGAACTCCAAATCCAAACTTCTTAGACTGTATCGTCAACTGAACTTAACCAGTATCCTGCGCCATGCCTCCCTCAGTATTGCCTTGGACCACCTGTCCAAAATACTGCCCCTCGTCAGAGGGAAAACTATAACTCTGACAACCTCTTTGTCGTCCAGGTCACCTTGGAAGCCTGGAATGATAACTGTCTCCTGAATGAGGCTGTCGTTATCATATCCTTAGAACATCCACTTATGTTCTAAAACTGCTTCCGACTGTTTCTCCAGGATTGGATTAATGTCAACTTATTGCATCTAGTGCAAGAACAACATCTGGTGTGGTACTTGACATCTCATGATTGACTCAATTGCCTAAGCAAGTGATCTGCCAATCATGCACATCCCTCTCTACTTTAGTCTATAAGACACCTTTAGAGAGGGTGACTCCATTACCTGCAGGTACACTACCGTGCCAGGAGTCGTCCATTCTAAATACTCTTAGAATGCTGTCAAGGTACCTTGATTGGGAAACCACCCAAATCTAGATCCAAAACCATAGATCTAGTAACCAGTATGTCTGATATTGTGTCCAAGTTCCTTGTGGAGAAACCACTGTGTGACGACCAAAGTATAACCGATTGTAGTATAGGAGTTTCTTTTCCTATTCTGTGTATGTCATCCAGATACCAGGACATCACACCCTACTACCTTCTCAACAGATCCATCCCCTTTTCTGATGAAGTCAAACCCATGACTGTCACGTCAGAAATAGATGATCTATCTCCGCTACATTTGCTCTAGTCTATAAATAGACATAAGCTACCTGTCCACCAATGCTTCCGCTGCTCCCACTGACTACGACAACCCTCTGGCAGAGTCATATAGACGTACACTTCTAAAACTAGTTTAGAATGACGCTATACTCATCCTCCCGCCGGGTCTCGCAGCCTGGAACAACAGCAATGGTAATTGTGGGTAAACAAGAACTTCCCGGTCACCGTCCTTGAGGCCACCGTAGTACCTCTCGGGTGCCTGAAGTTACCCACCTTATCTGCGGAGTGGCCAATGGAATGTCAAATCAGATTGAATCTTTAGGTTCCTTATCAAATCTCCAGTAATCGTTTGCGGTTCTGGAATCGCTTCCAGTTCTACCATACTCCCACTACTGTTTTCTGAAAAATAACCATTTCTTTTAAAATGTGGCGAGTTAAGAACAATATCACTATTGATCTTCCAGATGGTAGAAAGTCAACCCTCGTCATAGCCTGGGTCAACCCACAAACAGCCATTACAGAAACGTGCCTTGAGTTATCCAGAGTCTGGTTTTAATCATAAGCCGGACAACTCCCCGTACCTTAACAATGTTAAGATATGAACTGTACTATATCCAATATAGAACCAGAGGCACTGATTTAATTGAACCAGATTCAAATCATGCAGCTGTCTCCAGTGCACGTCAACTAAATGGAGAGAGGCCGATCAGCGTTACTCAACTTAGGAGTGCTTCCAATTATGAGTAATCTGAAAGAGAAGCTAGTTCTCTTAATCATTACTATCAACTGAATACCATACACAAGTATCTACATCTTCGATCACTATGAAGAATCCCGATACTTGCAATACCTGGTTCTCTACTCTATTCAAATACCTATAACTCCTCAAAACTTAGACCCTGTGTTTCTACGAAACACATGTTTAAGAACTAGAGAAGTTAAAAGTAAACAGAATATAGTATGAGGACCAAAACCTCTGTCCCAATGGACACTGGACAACATACAATACTCTGTATAAGTCCGCTGAGTCTAACAACTCTTTCACTGTGTGTCGTAGGTTGAAAACTGTACTTATGGTTAAGAAGAATTACACCGCTGTTTAATGCTCCTTACCTAACCATCCACTGATATAGGTAAATGTCATCGACATAATATCAAAAAGGTATATCTCACTCTATTCAAATAGACGTACAGATATATCAATTTGAAATTGGTGCATAACAGCGGATATTCAAAACCAAACATTTGCCGACCGGCAAACAGCCCAGGTGACTTCCTCAAATATCACTGATTACAACGAATCCCCATATAATGAGGATGATCACCTAATTCCCAATAACCTACTCCCACTCATCATCTGTAAAACCATACAGATGTGAGAATCATACCTGGTAAATACATACCCTGGAGCAAGTGTCTAATCGGGAAATCAGTTTTCATTTAACAGTACACAGTGAACTGAAACATTGAAATGTTTCGATAGGGTATCCTGGTATTCCTAGTAATGCCTCTACCATTATCCAGATTCACAACTATAACCGTATAATTCTTTGCCACCTCTCCAAATCCCTTTATATGTCTTTAGTCATTACCTTCTGCACACCCCCTTAGGCCAAATGGTTTTCTTCCTTCCCTACCGTTCGGCACCAGCCTATGGTTTGGAAGAAGACTATCCAATAAGCATAATGGGTGTACTGTCCCAATCCTAGGAGCACTCGCAACGCGAGAGAAGGTGAAGACAAAAGACACCTGAATGTACTTTATTCCTATTTCTCCTGGACCAGAATCCATCCCCGAACTGGCACAAGTTCCATTCGAGTTCGTATATAACCATACGATGGAGTATCCAAATAAACTGTGGATCTTCGTAGTGATACGGAGTGTCCTGGAGAAATACAAAGGTGATGTGGGAGTGGTAACGAAATATTTGGTTTGGTCGTGAATATCTGTTGCAATTTACTTTGCCCTCTTACTAATCCCTTGCTTTGTCTGAACTTAATACCTTCTGCACACCATCGTTATGCTAATTGGTTTTCTTCATTCCCTACCGGTCGGCACCAGCCTAAGGTTTGGAAGAAGACAATCCAATTTGCGTAATAGGTGTACTACCCCTAAACCAAGGAGTACTCGTAACCTGAGAGAGGGTAAAAGGAAAAGACAACTGAATAATCCTATCCGTTTTCTCCAGAACCTGAAACCATCCTCGAATAAGTTCCTTCGAGTTCGTATCTAACCATACGATGGTTTTGTCCAATGGAAGTGGACGTTCGTAGTAATACGGTGTGTCCTGGAGAAAAGGGTAAAAGTAGGAGTGGCAATGAGGTCTGCAACTCTGACAATCCAAAAGCCAGTGTTTAAGAAGGTTCGGTTAACTTGGTCACTGAGTCAAAGTCTTAGGGTCGGGTCAATGGTCGCTGCCAAAGAGAGAGAGAAAAGAAACACTCAGCGTGCACTCTAACCTAGATCAGAATGGTTACCAATTTATCTAATCTGGAAACCTCCCACTGTACCTCAAATTCTCCTCCAAACCTGAAAGAAGAATCAGTCGGGGTCACCCGAGGAGTAAACCAACTCATCAGTGGGAATCGAGATCCAACTATCATCGCATGATAACGTGACGGAATCCGCTCACGGTATAACACTCCAGAAGGTATGCGCATATCTGGCAAGTTTCAGTTCTTTTGAAACTCCCGATGTGGATTTTTACCCCATGCTCTTATGACCTTGACTTTGGCCAACAAATCATAAGTCACATGTCAAGTTCTGCCCGTCATTCTCCAGGTTAATTTGAATCCACCCGTACATACCCTTGACTTTGGCCAACAAGGCAGTACGACTGTTCCAAACCAACGCATCTATCTATGCTGCATATGAATACCCAACAGCTACCAAACACTGTGCCTTGACTTTGGCCAACAAACACAGCTTGAATACTATTGACTACCCATATGAAACGACGGAGGGCTACGAATGGTTTCTGGCGAAAACCTTTAACGTAATGAACTTGATATCGTTGAAGGAACGGATAGCTTTTTAGAAAATATAGTGACGAAAACCTTTACTAAAGAGGTCACTCCCGGTGAAGGGATCTCGGCTCTTTCCCCGTAGGATGGGGTGCTGGATATTCATAACCGAATATCACTGTGCAAAGCAAAAGTAATCGGCTATAGTGAAGTTAATGCCCTGACGCAAACTTCTGTCCAAGGGGTCACTCCCGGTGAAGGGATCTCGGCCCTTGCCTCGTCGACTGAGGAGCAGGATATTCCAACTGAATACCACGATGCAAAACAAAAGTGAACGTCCTTGCAATAACAGCTTTTTGAAAAGTGTTCCAACAACATCAGAATAGGTTTGTTTAACTTGCATTGATCCGAATCAATGCAGTCCCATCAATTGATCACACCACAAAGAACGAAAATATACTGACGTACGTATATGCCATCCGCATTCGCCACTGGGTCCCGTCATCACTCGTTAGGTTAGCTTACTAACGACAGAGCGGGGACTGGACTAGCGCGGATGAAAAACATATACAACATCTACTAATATATGTACCAATATATAGTATTTCGCTCAAGGCGTGAATAAAATGCAACATCACAGAAATGTACAGCATCACAGAACAATACAGATATCTGGGATCCCCGGGTTTCACAGAGCCACTACTGAAACCCGACGTTCCCCTGGTCGTGTGGATAGCCTGTGCAATGAAAACCTAGACCCCTACGGGTGCGGCAAGTCACCCGCCAAAACCTGAAGCGAGGCAGCCCCCTTTCAGCGCCGTGAATGGACCACCCAGCACTTCACGGAATCCGGTAACTTGGGCACCCCTCCTGGGTCAACCTGTACCCCCTACGAGTGCGGCGAATAGCCCGCCAATTCCAGACTGAAGCCCCTCCGTCTCAATGCCCTGAGATGCGGGCCCGTTGCCCTCCAGAACCCGGCTATCCGTGCACCCCTCCGCGGGGTAACCCTAGTACAGAAAGTAAAATATACATACACCGGGTACATCGACCGCAACCAGGTCGTGCCCCAAAAGAATAATACAATCAGGCAGTGACGGCAGTCCACATGTCGGACGCTCGCCCCGCAATATCAAATGTACATAATACAACAACACTGTACTAGCATTGCATCCAGGCTATCCCCACGACCGATCCGCAACATCACAGCAAATACATAGAACATCAACGTGAAAATCACGTTCGCAAATCCGTCTAACCGGGCTATAGCAGTTAGACCGGATTTACCGATCGAGTGACATTCACGGTCGCAGATATAATGTAAATACTGTGAAAAATGTGTTTAAAAAATTTCCGATTGATCAAACAATTAACAAGTGGGCCCCAAAGAAAACTGTAGCACTCACAGAAACAATTGGCCCAACTTTAATATTCCAAAGCCCATATTTTAAGCCCAGAAGGCCTCTGTAAAAAAATGGTGAAGTGATGTGAATAGTGCGCGGCGGAAGGGCCGCACAAATGGGGTTTTCGCGGCGGTTCCGCGCTCCAACTGTGGAGTCACTTCATCGAATTTTTACAGAGCTCTTAGATTTTCCAGTACATCAATATTTTACAACCTGAAAAATTTTTCGAGACCAAAATATTTCAACAGAAACTGATGTGAACAAAAAATACGGTTTTTGGAAATTTTGGTCGATCGGAAATGCAAACACACCAAACGAAGCTAGACGAAGTTAATGGCGAGGCTCTGATACCACTGTAAGTGCACGGCGGCGCCCCGGCCGTCAATCCGACGCCGGAATGCGGAAGCGGTGAATAACTTTAAATTTTGCGGACTTTGCAAACCGGCACCACCGCGCACTTTAACCGGATCGAACCATTAACTAGTCTAAGCTATCTACAAGAATGGGAATAGAGATATACCGACGATCCAAGTCCTCCGGTCTTCATCTCCGCTCCAATCTCCTCGCGGGATCTCCGTCCATCTCCTCCTCGTCGGAAAGGGCACCACGAAGCCGGGTACTTTTACGGGCTCCCGCCTCTATACCGAGGCAACTCGGGCGCGAAGCTGGCGAATCGACGCGTCCAAGATTTGCTGTAGGAAGTGTAGTGTAGAGGCTACTTGTCTCTTTGGGGTTTGGTTGCCTTTGGATGATGGAGGGATCATGAATGGACTTTGGAAATGAAGTGTAGAATTTTGCAAGCATCTAAGAATGATATGAACCAATCTTTCATCTCAAAATGAACTCACTCTCTCTCTCTCCAAAGAATTGGCCGGCCACTTGATAAATTGGTGGAGGAAATCAAGAATGGAAAACAATGAAGGGAGGTTATTGTAGTAAAAGTGAAAAGGGTGACCTTAACAAAACATACACCATGCTTATGACTTTTTACCCATAACCTTTCATATCCACAATAAAAGCAAGTATGGAAGAAAGATATCAATCCTATCATAATCAAGACAAGTGCAAGAAACCCCCTCCTCAATATGTTATTTGCACAATTGCAAATAACCCCCTCCATCGGAAAAAGTCCGGCCGGGAAAGAACAAAGGAAAACCGGCCGGAACGGAATGCAAACTGGCAACTCCAGAAAACTGGTCCCGTAATAAATTACAGGAAAACCCCGACACTGTGCATACACACCCGCATCTGTATTCCGTCCGGATACAAATGCAAAAAGACAAAATCTACACTGTACTAAACTAGGACCGGCTTAAACCAAAGCCGGCTAGTAAAATCCGTTCGATCCTGATCCGTGCAATACCGCACGTATCTGATCGAACCCTGCCATATACCTATACGGCTACTAGTACAAACCGTCCGATCCTGATCTGTGCAATACCGCACGTATCTGATCGGACCGTGCCATATCTCCATACGGCCTCTACAGCGTTTCGCCCGAAAACTGAGTAACTGAAAGTGTGGTGGACTCTAATGACTCGTCAATACTATGGCTGTGGATTTAACCACTAGCCCGTCAGAGGTATAAGCCAATACGTAACGGGCCACCAGCTATTGACTAAAAGGGACGTCGATGAGCGAACTCATCCTGACACCCTACTGAGCCTGTCAGTGACAATATCCGTACAGTCCGGTCCGTTCGTCTATGAGCATCGCATGGCGGGCCTAGGGGGTTGGTAAAAGTCAGACCCCCAAAAGCGGTACAAGTCGTGTCGGAGTGTAGCCCAGAACACCCTGAGATACTACTGGAATACCTACCAGTAAATCTCCTGCCTTGGCCAAGGACTTCGTGTAATGGCTCTCCTAGACACAGCGCGACCTCACCCCCAATACCGGGAGAGACGAAACCCCCGAAGATCCGCTCACTGCCTCCATGTGGCTCGGGACTGTACCCAACTAAAACCTGTTTGCACGACTCCTTTGAGCCGTGGTAGGGTAGTAATCAAAGCACAGTGGGAACTCACACGAGACAAATGACGATTCCCAGGTCGATGAACTAACCTGTACACATGTCACCTGGGTACTACTATCTGACGTCAGGTATAAGACCAACTAGCATGTTCCCGGCGAGTCCTGTCCGGTGTACTCATAACCCAATGAGCACCTGTATACATCTTAGGTGATCCAACTGACACCAGTGGCTTGTGAGACCGGCCACCGCCCCTCGTCGGGGTCTCGACTGTATACACTAGTCTACTCTGGAGAATCGATGCCCTGTCTCGAAACTCCCACGACTAGGGACCTTTTAAGGATGTGCTTGTAGACTCCAGCTCTCACGTATATGATCGCCCTCATACTGCCGGTAGTCAAGCAAGAATCCTAGGGGCTCTATCAACGTGCAATAGTGACATGTCATGTCACCTAAAGCAGTACACGATGATAAAGGTAAACCTGATAGCATACTATCATCTCGAGTAAGACTGTTCTACCGGGATAGGTCCTCCCTCAATCATTGCAATCACGTGCCTGTGATCCAATAATTGACTCTGAGGGCACTATCTCCAACAGACTCCAGCTTCCAGAGTGACAAGGATGATTCCAAGTCCATGTCGGGTTTTGTCTTTACCCTCAATGGAGGAGCGGTGTGTTGGAAGAGCTCCAAACAGGAAACTGTTGCTGACTCGACTATGGAAGCGGAATACATCGCTGCATCTGATGCCGCAAAAGAAGCTGTCTGGATGAGGAAGTTCTTGAGAGAAATTCAGGTGGTTCCGTCCATTGTTGACCCAATACCTCTGTATTGCGACAACAACGGGGCTATAGCTTTAGCGAAGGAACCCAGGTCCCATCAGAAATCCAGACACATCTTAAGGCGGTATCACCTGATCAGGGAGATCGTAGATCGCCAGGAGATCGAGGTCCGGAGAGTTGCATCAGAGGATAACACTGCAGATCCATTCACCAAGGCCTTGCCCCAGACTCAGTTCGAGCGGCTGATCGAGATGATAGGTCTTCGATACGCCAGTACATGGCCTTAGTGCAAGTGGGAGATTGTTAGTGTATATGCCCTAGAGGCCATTACTGTATCATACTAGTTTGTATATTACTTGATGGAAGCTTGGGATATTCACAGTTGTATATACAATCTTGCTCAAAATGGTAGTATACTACTTGGTTTGTCTCTGCTTTAATATGTGCATGTGTTTCTTTTAGCATATTGCTGATATACATATTAGTAGAGCCCTTAGGATCTTTGCTTGATTACCAGCATTGTGATGGCGCTCACACTCGTGGGAGCTGGGTGATCTTTAAGCACATCCTTATACAGGTCCCTAGTCGTTGGACTATCGAGACAGGGCATTGATACTCCGGAGTAGACTAGCGTATGCGCTTCTCATCCCAGTGTGGGAGATGGTCTGTCCCACAGCCGTCAGTACGTCGTACTTGAGATAGTATGCGGGTGCTCGTTGGGTTACGAGTACACTGGACAGGACTCGTCGGGAACTGTTGGTTGGTATTATACCTATCGTCAGTTATCAGTTCCCAGGTGACATGAGTACAGCTTAGTCCGCTGACTTGACACTGTCACTTCGCCTCGAGTGTGTTCCCACTGCACTTTGATTACTACCCTACCAAGGCTCAAAAGAGTCGTGCAAACAGGTAGTTTTTGGGTGCAGTCCTGAAGCACTTGGAGGCAGTGACGGTTAGACAGGATTCGTCTTTCTCGGTATTGGGGGTTGACATCGCGCTGTGTCCAAGAGAGCCATTACACGAGTAGTCCCTGGCCAGGGCAAGCGAGATATACTGGTAGGATTCCAGTGTTATCTCAGGGTGTTCTGGGCTACACTCCGACATGACTTGTACCGCTATTAGGGGATTGACGTTCACCGCCCCCTAGGCCCGCCATGCGATGTATCAGACGAACAGACCGGACTGTACGAAGATTGTCACATACAGGCTCAGTAGGAGTTCGGATGGGGTTCACCTCGTCAGTCTGCTTATCGACATCTACCTGGGGACCGTTACGTACAGCTAGTGCCGCTTGCGGTCTGTGGTTAGACCCACTGCCAGCGTAGTGTCGAGTCTTTAGAGTCCCACACAGAGAGCTATTCTCCTTTAGGCAAAATGAGTAGAGGTCGCATGGTTTTGCGACAGGGTTCGTTCACATTCGCGCACTTGTGCACGTTTGCTGTCCGGACAGTTTATACTAGCGGGCTTTGGTTTAAGCCGGATCCTAGTATATGATTTGGGATTGGTTTTTCTCATTGTATTCGTGTTCCTCGGATCACGAATGCGGGTGCGTATGCACAGTTGCTTGAGATTGAGGGAGAGGACCTTGATTAGGGTTAATGGCTATTGTCATTTTATTAACCCTAATGATTATGTGTGTGTTATAGTTAATTGATAATTAGTTTGATAATTGTGCATGGTTATGGTTGTTGACCATTTGACCTCCTTGACTTGTTGACTAGGTTGACACTTTGACCATCATCATTTCTTTTGGAAGATGCTTTTTGATCCTTGCAAATTGAAATGATAATGGTCATGTCATGATTAACCATGACAATTATCTAGCTAATTATTTAATTAAAATAATATACACATATTAGTGAGAATGGTTCATATTATTCTCATTCTATCATATCTTTTCTCTCTCTTGTTCTTCCTCTCCCTCAAGCTCTCTCCCTCTCATGTGTTGAGAAACACTTGAGCTTGAGAAAAACCCTCTCTTGATCATCTTTACTCTTATCTAGAGTTCAAGGTGTTAGTTATATGTATGCCCTAGAGGCCATTACTGTACATTGGATGTATATTGTAGTGGATGCTGGGACATATATAGGAAGGACTTTCTTGCTCGACATGATAGTACGCTATCTGGTTGCACTTTATCTTAACATGTATACTTTCTGTCTCTCTGATTACATGTTGATAAAGCCCTTAGGATGTGTGCTCGACTTCCAGGACTATGATGTAGATCATACTAGTGGGGCCTGAGTAGTCCATGAGTACATCCTTGAAATGTTCCTAGTCGAGGGAATATCGAGACGGGGCATCGATATTCCAGAGTAGACTAGCACATATCTTCTCGACCCATGCGATGGGCGATGGATGATCCCATATCCATTGGTTGACATCGAAGATGGTATGCGGGTGCTCAGTGGAGACTGGGTACACTGAACGGACTCGCCGAGAACTCCCAGATGGTATTATCCCTCACGTCAGATGGCAGTTCTCTGGTGACACTCGTACAGCTTAGTCTGTTGACCCGAGATCGTCATAGAGTCTTGTGTGTCTCCCACTGTACTTTGATTTCCACCCTACCACGGCTCTACTGAGTTGTGCAAACAGGTGGTTTTTGGGTACAGTCCCAATTCACATGGAGGCAATGAGCGATAGGAGGGGATTCGTCTCTCCCGGTATTGGGGGTTGATGTTGTGCTATGCTCGACTGGCCATAACAGGAAATCCCTGGCCAGGGTTGCTATGATATACTGGTAAGAGTTATCAGTAGTTTCACAAATGTTATGGACCCTACGTCGGCATGACTTATCGAGCTATTGGGGTCTGACGTTTACCACCCCTAGGCGAGATATGCGACATATCAGACGAACAGACCGGACCGTACGGTAAGTGTTACTGGTTGGATTCGCAGGAGTGTGAGTGGGCTTGCTCGTCGATCTTCTGATCGCTCAATACCCGGGTGGCCGTTATGTTTAGCAGACCGCTTGCGGCTTGTGGATGCTTGATATGATCATCATCTGCTGCCGGCGTATTGACGAGTCTTTAGAGTCCTACACAGAGGTTTCCTAGTTCAAGCGAAATGAAATAGGAGCGCATATGAGATATGTGCGGGACCGAGAATAATTCGTGTATGTGATACCGTATTTCATTCTCGCGATGTATGTGTCGAATGGTTATATGCGATATAACCTAGTTATCGAATCAAGGATTGATTCGATAAGCCGATACATATGATACTAGTCGGTTATATCCGATATGACCGGATCGTTAAATCAAGTGTTGATTTAATGATTTAATGTATAATTATATATTTGATATATTACTTTGCATTAACTAGTATTGGTTCACTTTAAATGGATTTTCTCACTTGAATTGTGCAAGTTGTATATGTGATATATTTCTTTGTGCACATGATTGTATCATGTTTGATGATACATTCTTGTTTGGTTTTGTGTAAAGTATTAAACCATGGTTAGTTAGTGATTAGGGTTTCATCTTATTCATTTATCTTTTTATTTTATTTATTTCAAAAGAAAAAGATAAAGAGAAATGAATGGTGGCTACTTTTGTTTTTAGTTGAAGATTCATGAAGCATTGACTTAGTCACCATTCTTGTCTCATGCCTAACCCTAACCACTCATCTAACCTAAGTTAAGTCTCTACACTAAACCATGGTTGAAGATATGATAAGTAATATATTTTCTTTTCTATTTTTAATTAACTTATCATATCATCTTCTTCATTCTTCATCTTCTTCTTCAATGGAGAAAGCTTGCTACTCCAATGGCAAGTCATGAAATCTAGTGAGAAATCCAAAACTAAAGTTTACCCACTTCCTATTTCTTCATCCTCTACCTCTTGCCAAGTAGTATAGGGTGTTTCCTTCACAAGTTTTTCCGACTTGGTGAAGTTGGAGCTTGTTCTAGCGATGCCTCGACGTAGATCATCTTCGGCATCGAACCGACGATCAAGCCCGCCCATTCTTCGATGATGCCGACGCTAGAGCCCAAGACATGATTTGGACAGCGAGGGAACTTCATTGCGGAGCCGTGGAGGTGGTGGACCGGATCTACAAAGGTTGTATGTCCGTTCCCTTAGTTAAAATGTTAACTAGTTTGCTTGTTTCGCCTAAATATCTAGTAAACGATCCGTAGTCGGGTTTGTAGGCACCCGTAAAATTTGATTTGTGCATGTTTGATCACTTGCGAGACTTCACTAGAGTGCCTAGGAACCCAACAGTGGTATCAGAGCCTAGCTAGAGCCTTAGGCGAAGTCTAGACGGAATTTGAAACCCGGACGAACCGAAAACCCGAACCCAAAATTGCTCTCTGGACGATTTCTGAAATCTGGTCTTTTTCAAAATTAAAAATATTCAGAGAACACATCACAAACATCTAAGAGTTACTGTAAATTTTGGAGGCCCAATTCAATTTTTCATGCGCGGATCCGCGTCATGAGCAATAGCTCACGCGGCGGTTCCGCGGCCGTACGGCCGCATTATTTATATTATTTTGCACAGTAACTGTTAGTTTTCAGTGGTGATTTTTCTGGGAATTTTTAATATTTTTTCAAGAGTTGAATTTTCTGAGTTGTTTTGGGGATTCGGTGTTTCGATCGGGGTATCAAATTTTGTCTATTTGGCTTTCCAGATAAATTTTAGAATATGTTAAAAAGTTCGACCGGATATAAATACCCACTTTTTCCCCTGCCGGGAAATTTCCAATTGTTGGATTTTTCCGTAGTTTAACGACGTTCTAAGTAGTGCAAGTAACGCGATGGACCCTCTAGAAGACAACAAACCTTAACTCGATTATGTGACCGTCTTGAACTGCCCTTTGAACCTTCGGGTTTGGGGCAGTACGGCGTGCCACATGTGAGGCGTTGGCTTGACCCTTCTACGGCTGGACCATTGGTACTGAGGCACAAACGGAATGTTGTTAGACTTATTTCATGTGTTGATCTGTATCGGGAAAACTTGGGTGTTCGATTGTTCGATCGAAAAGTTTAGCATTTTCTATTTATCTGGAATGGGATACAATAATTGGAATTCACAAAAGTTATGTGATAACTGAATGAATGTTATAAACGTAGCACTTTAGTCTCACTTGATCGGTTGCCACGGAGTTTTGATGTGATCAAAAGTCCGTCGCAATCATGTAGCGTACGCGGATACTCGCCGGGTAAACTTAATAGACAGCCTCACTCCATAGCCCCGACCAAGTGACTGTAGGAGAACCCCGTCGCCGAAAGCATCCGTTCGGGTGCTCGCGGCAGCGGTGTTCCGCCTTGGTGCACTTTGTCGACGGCGTCGGGGGTGCGGCCGTCAACTAAAGTTTGCGACGAGTATTCGATTAGAATGTCGGGAATCCTGTTGAATTGCCCGACTTGATATTGAAAAGAGTTTTTGATAATGAGACTAAAATGCGGGGTTTATAATTGTTAGGCATGCGATGTCTAAGTAATTCATTTGGTCGGGCATCCGATGTCTGAGGAGGTTGCGGATTCCAACTGTTGTAGTTTTACATTTTCTTTTCTGTGACCGTAAGTGTAATATGTGATATCGCCGGTTTCGTTGCTATATGTCAACGACAATTGGGATGCGCATATTTACTTACGTTGATGACATGTGATGTTATGTGTTGCTGGATATGTTATATTGGATCGTCGTGTTTGAATAGCCGGGGGTTTTTATGTGAGATGAGTGTTTTTCATTTTCATTCATGTAAAAACTTGTATGTAATATTCTTTTATTGGGGCACTTCCAGGTTGCGGAAGTCGTCACCCGTTGTATATTATTTACTTTTCTGCACTAGGATAGACCCAAGGAGGGGAGCACAAGTAACCGGGTTCTGGGGTCCAGTGGGAGACCAACTCGAGGAGTCGAGTCCGGGTCTCCTAACCCTAGAATTGGTAGGGTTGCTTGCCGCTCTCGTAGGGGTCTAGGGGTGTGGGCTTGGCTATTCATCACGGCCGTGGAATCCGTGTTTTATACTGGCTCGGATTGAAAACACGGACGTCCTATTATATCCAATATTTCATATGTTTCTTCTGCTGTGATTTATCTGTGATCATGTGATGTTCTGTGACAGGTATTATATATAGTATATATGATATATTATATAGACGTTGCTTATGTTTTACACCCGCGCTAGCCCTGCCTCGCTCTGGCGTTAGTTACCTAACCTAACGGTGCAGACGGGACATCGAGGCGAATGCGGATGGCATAAGCGTACGTTATATTTATCTGTGATGGTTAGGTGGACTTAAATGATGGGATATTCATTAATGAGATTAATGAAAGAAAATAAACCTAATTGATGTTGCGGAATCGAATTTCAAGATAAAACAGGTAGCTACAGTTCTTGCTTTGCATCGCGGTGTTCATTATAGAACATCCTGCACCTTATTCGATGAGGAAAGGACCGAGATCCCTTCACCGGGAGTGACTCCTTTAGCAATAACTGGCAGATACTACAACCCTCGGTTTGTCTTTGATCGCTTCTATAGTTTCCGCTTTGCACAGTGATATATATGATATATCCCGCACCTCATTCGACGAGGAAAGGGCCGACGATCCCTTCACCGGGAGTGACCCCTTTAGCAAAACTAGAAAAGCTTCAAAAACATTCCATTTAAAAACCATTTGATTCCGCAACGAGATCAAGTTCAAAGCGTTAAAGGTTTTCACAAAAAACCAGCCGCAACCCTCCATCATTTTAGGAAGTAGAGTACTTAGTATTCGTGCTGTGTTTGTTGACCATAGTCAACGCACAGTGTACGGTAGTTAAGTGATGTCTTCCTACACAGCATATGATGCGATTAGTTAGGACAGTCGCGTGACTTTGTTGACCTTAGTTAAGGGTCATGTGGGTGGGTCTAATTAATCACGAAATGACGGGCAGAACTTGACTAGTACTTATGATTTGTTGACCATAGTTAAGGTCATAGGTGCTAGGGGTAAAACCCTTTATCGGGAGTTTCAAGTGTTGAAACTTGCAATGAGATTGCATACCTTCTATGTGATAGTTGGATCCCGATACCCACTGCGAGTAATTGTTACTCCTGGGAGAGTTTTGCACTTTACAATTAGCCGATCAAGTAGGTGTCTAGAAAGGTGTCAACGGGGTTACGCCTCTAGGAAAACGAGGTTTACTGTAATTAGGTCCGTGCGAAAGCACGGGGAACCTCCCTCAAAGTACCGACACTGGCCTGGCTGAAAGATTGGCGAACTTGTAGAGTGTAATTAATCCCGGCTAGTCTTTCCTTTTAGGGTTTGAAGGAAGATTTGATAAAAACAGTGGGAGCCATCCTGATTAGATAAAATATATAACCAATCTGATCTTGCAAGAGCGCACGCAGAGTGTTTTCTTCTCTCTCTCTCCTGGTAGCGACCATATCACGCCTTAATCAAGATAATAAAACGGATTATTGACCGAACCCTCTTGTTATACTGAGCTGGGGAACGTTGGTCCCGCTCCAACTTATAATTGTTATAAGACAGAGCAGGAAATTAGGGAATACCAGATTTCCCGTGCCGCCCAAACGAAGAGAGTGCATGCCGATGCATCATCTTCGGGTGTGTTCATTATACAGAACTGTTTCTCAGTATCCTCCGCATCCTAGGTATATGATACCGGATCAGGATCCCAGATATGTAAGTTGTTACATAGGGCTACAAAAGAGTAGAAAAACTGAGAACGGGCGATAAGTTTCATGAGGCAGAAAACGGGGCAAGAGTTGCAGCCAGGTCTGTTGGTCACTGTCACCCTGTATTACAAATACATTGATTCTGAATGAATGTTATTAGATACCGAACCTGATATACAAAATCATATCTATCTCTTTGGTAAAGAAATGATAAAATTTTGTATTGTTGGATAATGTTTTGAACATTTCCTATATCAAAAGTTGATCGGTTCAGGCACGTTATCTAAAAGCGTTGATGTTCTAAATCAAACTACAGTTCTTAGTATACAGAACACACACAAGAGGAAGAGTTCAGAAATGAACGAATCCTTCTTGAGGTATTGTAGACTAGGTCATATCAATGCGACCCGACTGGCTGAGTTACATTTAGATGAATATTTAAATCAGTTTGAATTTACATCTTGTGAAGCTCGCCAGTCATGTCACAAAGATAAGATGACCACATCTCCGTTTACTGGAAACAGAGAAAGAGTTAGTGAACTCTTGGGATGATACATGTTGATGTATGTAGGTCCCCTGTCTACATATGCCAAGACCGGTTCTTAGTACTTCATTACATTCTCTGATAATCTCTCAAGATTCAGACATATGTTCCTGTTGAAACACAAGTCCGAACCTTTTGAGATATTCACAGAATATAAGCAAGAAGTAGAGAACCAGAATACGGGTATAAGTACTATGTCCTTTGATGAGATCAAGGAGGAGAATACTTGTGCACGGAATTCCTGGACTATTCTAAAAGAGAATGAGATTCTCTCTCAGCATTACTCCTCCGTATACACCATAGCACGATGGTATATCGGGGCGGAGCAATCGCACCCTATTTGATATGGTGTGCTCTATGATGAGTAATACTGAGTTACCCGTTTCCTTTTTGGGAGTTATGCGCTTGAAAAGCTGCATACCTATTGAATAGGTTCGAATCAAATCTGTTGCCTACCATTTCATATGTGATATAGAAAGGGAAGAGCCCATATCTTAAGTTGGTTAAGATTTGGGTTGTCCGGCCTATGTTTAAAGCAAAATCCGGACAAGATTGAGGCAGGATGAGTTCTGTAGAACTGGAAAGGTTCCAGCTATACAAAACTGCAGTTGATGACTTGACAGAACCATAAGATTCTATAGTTCCCGACGAACCTCAACCTTTCCGCCGATCTAGTATGGTTCCTCATCCGCCTGAGAGATACCTCGGTTTCTCGATGACAGTGGGAGCAAGGATTGCATCATGAGATGATGACCCAACTAGTTTCGAGCAGGCCATCGAGAGTAGGGACTCTATAAGAATGGCTGGATGCTTAGCGATCTGAGATGGAATCCATGTACACCAGCAAAGTATGGACTTTGGTTGCTACATCTGAAGGGTTAAATCCCCATCAGGAGCAAGTATATCTTGAGAAGATTACTTGGTATAGATGGAAAAGTTGAGACTTTCAAAGCTAGACTTGTTAAAGGTTTTCGTCATCGACCAGGCATGGATAATGATGAAACCTTTTTCCAGTAGCTATGCTTAAGTCTATCCAGATCCTACTTACCACGGCTACATACCATGACTACGATATCTGGCGGTTGGGTGCCATGACTGTTTTTCTAAATACTGATTTAGAAGAGAACGTCTATAAGAACACAGCCAGAGGTCTTCGTAAACAGTGGGAGCAGCGGAAACGTGTGCAAGCTGCTTTACATAATGAAGCAAGCATCGCGGAGTTGGAACGTCTGTTTTGATATGATAGTCAAAGTGTTTGACTTCATCAAAATGGTAGACGAACCTTGTATATACAAAAGTGTAGTAGAGAGTAAGGTGATCATCTTCGTATTGTACGTAGACAACATACTATTGATAGGAAAAGAGTTTCCTATACTACGATCGGTCAATCTCCTATTATCACTAGGATTCCCCAAATAGGATCAAAGTGATACCTCCTAAATCCTGAGTTTTCATCTATGAGATAGATGTAATTGGATGTTAGGATTCTCATTAGATGTAGTGAGATGGTATCAATCGATCCTGGGGAGAATCACTGGAAGTGTTCCAGGGTGATAAAGAAGACTGAATGTCAGTCACAGGCACTGTCTTTACCCTCAGTAAAGGGACGGTATGTTGGAAGAGTTCCAAGCTAGATACTGTGGCAAACTAGACGATAAAGGCTGGTAACATCGCTATTGAAGATACTACCAAAGAGGAAGTTTGGGTGTATATTGGTTCATAAGATGAACTAGGTTCCTGCCATTGTATGACAATGGAAGTGTGGCTTTGGCCCTGGAACCCTGGTCCCATCAGTGACCCAGACAAATTCTGAGGCAGCATCACCTGATCATGGAGATAGTTGATCTCCAGGGTGATTAAGGTTAGGGGAGTAGACTCAGAGGACAACACGGCGGATCCACTCACGAAGGCCTTTTTCCCAAAGAGAGACTTTTAGGGGATGGTTGAGTATGTGATATTGCAACCACTGCTACAGATGGCCCTAGTGCAAGTGGGAGATTGTTAGTTATATGTATGCCCTAGAGGCCATTACTGTACATTAGATGTATATTGTAGTGGATGCTGGGACATATATAGGAAGGACTTTCTTGCTCGACATGATAGTACGCTATCTGGTTGCACTTTATCTTAACATGTATACTTTCTGTCTCTCTGATTACATGTTGATAAAGCCCTTAGGATGTGTGCTCGACTTCCAGGACTATGATGCAGATCATACTAGTGGGGCCTGAGTAGTCCATGAGTACATCCTTGAAATGTTCCTAGTCGAGGGAATATCGAGACGGGGCATCGATATTCCAGAGTAGACTAGCGCATATCTTCTCGACCCATGCGATGGGCGATGGATGATCCCATATCCATTGGTGTTTGACATCGAAGATGGTATGAGGGTGCTCAGTGGAGACTGGGTACACTGAACGGACTCGCCGAGAACTCCCAGATGGTATTATACCTCACGTCAGATGGCAGTTCTCTGGTGACACTGGTACAGCTTAGTCTGTTGACCCGAGATCGTCATAGAGTCTTGTGTGTCTCCCACTGTGCTTTGATTTCCACCCTACCACGGCTCTACTGAGTTGTGCAAACAGGTGGTTTTTAGGTACAGTCCCGATTCACATGGAGGCAATGAGCGATAGGAGGGGATTCGTCTCTCCCGGTATTGGGGGTTGATGTTGTGCTATGCTCGACTGGCCATAACAGGAAATCCCTGGCCAGGGTTGCTGTGATATACTGGTAAGAGTTATCAGTAATTTCACGAATGTTATGGACCCTACGTCGGCATGACTTATCGAGCTATTGGGGTCTGACGTTTACCACCCCTAGGCGAGATATGCGACATATCAGACGAACAGACCGGACCGTACGGTAAGTGTTACTGGTTGGATTCGCAGGAGTGTGAGCGGGCTTGCTCATCGATCTTCTGATCGCTCAATACCCGGGTGGCCGTTATGTTTAGCAGACCGCTTGCGGCTTGTGGATGCTTGATATGATCATCATCTGCTGCCAGCGTATTGACGAGTCTTTAGAGTCCTACACAGAGGTTTCCTAGTTCAAGCGAAATGAAATAGGAGCGCATATGAGATATGTGCGGGACCGAGAATAATTCGTGTATGTGATACCGTATTTCATTCTCGCGATGTATGTGTCGAATGGTTATATGCGATATAACCTAGTTATCGAATCAAGGATTGATTCGATAAGCCGATACATATGATACTAGTCGGTTATATCCGATATGACCGGATCGTTAAATAAAGTGTTGATTTAATGATTTAATGTATAATTATATATTTGATATATTACTTTGCATTAACTAGTATTGGTTCACTTTAAATGGATTTTCTCACTTGAATTGTGCAAGTTGTATATGTGTTATATTTCTTTGTGCACATGATTGTATCATGTTTGATGATACATTCTTGTTTGGTTTTGTGTAAAGTATTAAACCATGGTTAGTTAGTGATTAGGGTTTCATCTTATTCATTTATCTTTTTATATTATTTATTTCAAAAGAAAAAGATAAAGAGAAATGAATGGTGGCTACTTTTGTTTTTAGTTGAAGATTCATGAAGCATTGACTTAGTCACCATTCTTGTCTCATGCCTAACCCTAACCACTCATCTAACCTAAGTTAAGTCTCTACACTAAACCATGGTTGAAGATATGATAAGTAATATATTTTCTTTTCTATTTTTAATTAACTTATCATATCATCTTCTTCATTCTTCATCTTCTTCTTCAATGGAGAAAGCTTGCTACTCCAATGGCAAGTCATGAAATCTAGTGAGAAATCCAAAACTAAAGTTTACCCACTTCCTATTTCTTCATCCTCTACCTCTTGCCAAGTAGTATAGGGTGTTTCCTTCACAAGTTTTTCCGACTTGGTGAAGTTGGAGCTTGTTCTAGCGATGCCTCGACGTAGATCATCTTCGGCATCGAACCGACGATCAAGCCCGCCCATTCTTCGATGATGCCGACGCTAGAGCCCAAGACATGATTTGGACAGTGAGGGAACTTCATTGCGGAGCCGTGGAGGTGGTGGACCGGATCTTCAAAGGTTGTATGTCCGTTCCCTTAGTTAAAATGTTAACTAGTTTGCTTGTTTCGCCTAAATATCTAGTAAACGATCCGTAGTCGGGTTTGTAGGCACCCGTAAAATTTGATTTGTGCATGTTTGATCACTTGCGAGACTTCACTAGAGTGCCTAGGAACCCAACACAAGGAATAGCACTTCTTGCACCCTGGTTACTTCTAGCTTGGAGTTGAAGCCAAAGGTTGAGGCTTTCGGGTGGATCTTTCTTCGACGTGAGAAGACGACCAAGGTGACATCCTTCCACCACTCCAAGGAGCAAGGAGAGAAGGACTTAAAGCCCAAGGTATAACCTTTCTAGCACTTAGCTAGTTACTAGTTAGCTTTAGCAAGTTTTTGTTTAGCAAAGATCCTTCTAGCTCTAGTCCATGTTGCCTAAGCTCATAAAAATCCGATTTTTATTCCGTTTTCCGCCTCCCCGCAAGCACCGGGATGGGCAACGTGGACTTACAAATACTCGTATCCATACATTCCTCGAAACCCAAGTATCCCACCTCGACACTTGTGTTCCACGTATCGGTCTTTCTGATATCTATACGTTCCTCGAAACCCAAGTATCCCACCTCGACACTTGTGTTCCACTATCGGTCTCCAAAATCCATATATCTCTCGAAATATAAGTGCCTAACATCGACACTTGAAATTCCCCTAATCGCATGAAAACATATCTCAAATGCGTAAATCCATGTAAAATAGCATATGCAATATAAAATATCAATATGAGCATATCACGGGTAAAGTCCTCTATTTAAATGCATCAAGTCATTAAATATATCTCGCGGTTTCCAAAAATCCAAATCCAAAATACATATATATACAGCGTCCCATTCCACCGATATATATGTTATAAAAAGCCGATCATGTAACAATAGCAAAGTATATATGTGAGCATGTAGGTATAGTATGCATATGTATAGGCATGTAGGTATATAGGTATGCTATATGTCATATGCACTATCACAAGAGTAACTGCCTCTATGTCGCTAACCACTAACAAGGTATATCAATGAATATTTGTGTTGTGCGTATCATGGCAATTACCGACAGTGTGTGTGTAGCATATCATTGGTACACGTGCAATATGGACTGTCAATAATAGTGCAGTGTACAAAGAATACAGGTTCAGGCACAACAAGTAGCTATATGCAATGAAATGCATGCATCATCTCTATATGAGCATATAAACATGTGGCTAATATCATATCATATCTAGCCCTGACGCTTAACGCCATACGGGCGAATTCCCCGTAGATGTTAAATCTACTCACCGATGGTCTCGAGCTATGAAAATCCGATCACCTGCTTTCCCTTATTCGCAGCACCCGAATTCCCCGCTTGCGATCCTAAAATTTCACAAACACATCATATAAGCTAAATATCCTACATCGAAGCAAAATTAACGAAACGAAAGGATAACGCCAAGAAAATTACACTGCGCATCTAGTGCATCTAACGCGCACGACATCGGCCAAAAACCCTAACTAGGGTCGCTAATCTACGAAACACCAAGTCTAGACTCCGATCGTCTCGATCGCACAAACACAACACAATCAAATACGAGGAATATAATAGAAATCACCTCGTAACGACCAATTGAACCCACGTCGGAAAACCCCCGAAACCTAGTAAGCAATTTATCGCGATATTTCGCACATGTTCAAAGCTAACACATATTTAGCGATTTCAAATATCTTATAATAGCTTAACTAAGCTATCCAAAGAACTTCCATATTTTTAAAACTTGCTTAATTAAGTTTTAACAAAAACCTAGTAAGCAAAAGCCCTTAATTAGACAAAGTAGTAATTAACAATAATTATCATTTTCTACTAGGTTAAGCTTTTCTTAATCTTCAATTAACAATAAACACTTAATTAAGTTTTAACCCTAACTTGAATTTCCTTAAAAATATCATGAATGCTTTAATCAATAATTTAAAAGCTATAATAACCAATTAAATAGCTAATTCAAGATTTAAACATATAATTAAGGATTAAGGTAAGAATTTATACCTCTTCAAGAACAAATTCTAGCACAAGATTTTATCAACTTAGTCCCAAAAAAAAACCCATATTTTGTTGAAGATCCAAGCAACTTTATGAAGGAAATTGATGGTTTTATTTTATTTAGGATTTTGTGGATTTATTTTGGAATTTTTTGAAGAGTTTTGTGAACAAAAGGATGAAGAAATGAGCTAGAAAATGAAATGGGGCAGATTTGGGGAGATAGCTCGGCCAAATAGTGATGGGGGAGGTATTTTGTGTAGAATTGTGAAGATGTTTCTAGCAAAAATCAATTAATGCATCATTAAATGCAATATTGCCACCTTTCTTTCTTTTCTTTTCTTTTTAAATTTAAATCCTTTTGTCCAAAAGAAAAATCTAGATATTTAAAAATAAGGTTCTAAACTCATTTTAGTGATTTGATTAGCAATAATTCTCATAGAAGAAATTTCCCAATTTTACGTGCATAATTTATCACTTAAAATAATATTTTATTAGGAAAAAATTCTATTTGAACCAAAACTTCCTATATACCCCCAAAACACGCGCACTAGCTTTATTTTAGCTAAACTAGGTGCCGGCAAGTCTATACAGAAGTTTGATCAAAATCGGGTTAAAACGGAAAATACCGACTATTTTGCCCTAAAACGGAAAAATTCGCAAAATGATTTCTAAAACATCACAATCTCCCCCTATAGAAATTCGGTCCCCGAATTAAAATTTAACTACGCGTACCTTCGAAGAGATGAGGGAATTTCTTCCGCATCTCGCTCTCGGCCTCCCAAGTTATCTCCTCACTAGTCGGGCTACGCCAAAGAACCTTCACAGATGGCAAGACCTTTGACCGAAATTTCTTCACCTGCTGATCCAAAATAACTACTGGCTGCTCGGTGAACGAAAGATCGTACTCAAGCTGAACGGTCTGGTGCTGAATCATGTGAGAAGGATCATGAAGGTATCTACGAAGCATCGACACATGGAAAACGGGGTGAACATCCGGAAAACTTGGCGGGAGCGCCAAACGATAAGCAACAGAATCCACTCGCTCAAGGATCTCGAAGGGACCAACAAATCTGGGACTGAGCTTCCTTTTCCTCCCAAATCGCATAACGCCCTTCATCGGAGAAATCCTCAGAAATACATGATCCCCCACTGCGAACTCAAGTCTGCGACGACGACGGTCGGCATAAGACTTCTGCCTGCACTGGGCTGCTCTTATCCTGTCCTGAATCAGCTGGATCATCTCCGTAGTCTCCTGAAATAGCTGGGGTCCCAAAACTCTACTCTCGCTGAGTTCGGTCCAACAGATTGGAGATCGACACTTCCTACCATATAAAGCCTCAAAAGGTTCTATCTGAATAGTCTCCTGAAAACAGTTGTTGTAGGAGAACTCAATTAATGGCAAGTGACAATCCCAACTGCCACCAAAATCAAGCACACATGCACGGAGCATATCCTCCAGAGTCTGTATAGTCCACTCCGACTGACCATCGATCTGTGGATGAAAAGCAGTGCTAAAACTCAACCGGGTACCCAAAGCTTCTTGAAGCTTCTGCCAAAGACGGCTAGTAAACTGGGTACCTCTGTCGGATACTATGCATGTGTGAACACCGTGTAAACACACAATCTCATCTATATACAACTGAGCATACTGAGCATAACTTAAAGTGGTCTTCACTGGAAGGAAGTGAGCCGCTTTCATCAACCGGTTAACAATCACCCAAATGGAGTCATACCCTCGACTGGTCCTGGGTAGACCCACAATAAAGTCTATAGAAATCTGCTCCCATTTTCACTCCGGAACGGGTAAAGGCTACAACTCTCCAGCCGGTCTCTGATGCTCAGCCTTGACTTGCTGACAAGTCAGGGACCTCGAAACGAAGTCCGAAATATCGCGCATCATCCCTTCCCACCAGTAAAAGTCCCTCAAGTCACAGTACATCTTGGTGGAACCTGAATGAATGCTAAAGGCCGACTGATGTGCCAGCTCTAGGATCTCGCGCCTCAACCCATCTGCATCTGGTACATGTAAGTCCACGTTGCGACCCCTGGTCCTTACGGGGAGGCGGAAACGGTATAAAAGACAAATTTTTAGCGCATGGGGCAACATGGACTAACAAAGTCGGGATCTTTTCCTAAACTAAAACTTGCAAACAAGCTAAAGAGAGTTAGCTACTCGGAAAGATGGTTATACCTAAACTTGAACTCCTTCTTCTTCAAACTTTTGTAGAGGTTGATGGTGCTTTCCTCGTTGCCTTCTTCCGTCAAAGATGGATCCACCTGAGGGTTCAACCTTCGGGCTCTTTCTCGAACTTTGAGAGAACTAGAAACTTCGGCTTGCTAAACCTTTGATCCTAGAGTGAGTAGAGAGTGTATAAGGGGTGTTTTCTTTTCAAGGAGAGGGATTCTCAACACATGAGAAGGATTCTCCTTGAGCTTGAGGAAGAAGAAGATGAAGTGAGGAGAGAGAGTGAATATGATAGAATGAGCTCTCTTTTTCCTTTTGCAACCATATCAAAAAGAAAAAGAATTATCTAAATAATAATAATAATTCAAATGAGAATAGTTGATGGTTGTTTTGGAATGACCACTATCATACTTCATTAAATGAATGTTGGCAAGAATCAAGGAGCATCCTTGCAAAGTAATGATGATGGTCAAACATTCAACCATGGTCAACAAGTGAACCATGGTCAACAAGTCAACAAAACCAACCATAACATAATTTCATTTAATTACTATTATTAATTGATATCTCACTAATTCATTAGGGTTTGGAAAAAAAAAGACGACTGTCAACTGTGCATGCGCACCCGTTCCGAAACCCTAATGAAAAACCTTTTCTTCCGCTTCAAACAACTGTGCGTACACACCTGCATTCTTGTTTCGAGGAACATGAATACTGAGAGATAAAAGTAACCCCAAAACATATACCAGTATCCGGCTCAAACCAGAGCCCGCTGGCAATATCCGTCCGGACTCCAAACGTGCACAAATGCGCGGATGAGAATGAACCCTGTCGCAAAACCATGCGACCTCTACTCTGATTTGCCCAGAGGCGAATACCCTCTGTGTGGGACTGTAAAGACTCGACACTACGCTGGCAGTGGGTTTAACCACAGACCGTAAGCGGCACTAGCTGTGCGTAACGGTCCCCAGGTAGAAGCCGACAAGAAGGCTGACGAGGTGAACCCCAACTAAACTCCTACTGAGTCTGAATGTGACATTCTTCGTACAGTCCGGTTTGTTCGTCTGATACATCGCATGGCGGGCCTAGGGGGCGGTAAACGTCAGTCCCCTAATAGCGGTACAAGTCGTGTCGGAGTGAAGCCCAAAACACCCTGAGATAACACTGGAAGCCTACCAGTATATCTCGCTTGCCCTGGCCAGGGACTACTAGTGTAATGGCTCTCCTAGACACAGCGCGATGTCAACCCCCAATACCGGGAGAGACGAATCCTGTCTAACCGTCACTGCCTCCAAGTGCTTCGGGACTGCACCCAACTACTACCTGTTTGCACGACTCCTTTGAGCCGTGGTAGGGTAGTGATCAAAGTGCAGTGGGAACACACTCGAGGCGAAGTGCCAGTGTCAAGTCAGCGGACTAAGCTGTACTCATGTCACCTGGGAACTGATAACTGACGATAGGTATAATACCAACCTGTCAGTTCCCGACGAGTCCTGTCCAGTGTACTCGTAACCCAACGAGCACCCGTATACTATCTCCAGTACGACGTACTGATGGCTGTGGGACAGACCATCTCCCACACTGGGATGAGAAGCGCATACGCTAGTCTACTCCGGAGTATCGATGCCCTGTCTCGATAGTCCTGCGACTAGGGACCTGTATAAGGATGTGCTTACAGATTACCCAGCCCCCACTAGTGTGACTGCCATCACAACGCTGGTAATGAAGCAAAGATCCTAAGGGCTCCACTAATGCGTATAGGTGATATCGCAAAATAAACACATGTACACATTGAAGTAGAAACAAACCAAGTAGCATACTACTATATTGAGCAAGATTGTTTATACAAGGTGAATATCCCAAGCTTCTATTAAGTAATATACAAACTAGTATGATACAGTAATGGCCTCTAGGGCATATACACTAACAATCTCCCACTTGCACTAAGGCCATGTACTGGCGTATCGAAGACCTATCATCTCGATCAGCCGCTCGAACTGAGTCTGGGGTAGGGCCTTGGTGAATGGATCTGCAGTGTTTTCTTCTGAAGCAACCCTCCGAACCTCGATCTCCTTCCGATCCACGATCTCCCTGATCAGGTGATACCGCCTCAAGATGTGCCTGGATCTCTGATGGGACCTGGGTTCCTTCGCTAAAGCTATAGCCCCGTTGTTGTCGCAATACAGAGGTATTGGGTCAACAATGGACGGAACCACCTGAAGTTCTTTCAAGAACTTCCTCATCCAGACAGCTTCTTTTGCGGCATCAGATGCAGCGATGTATTCCGCTTCCATCGTCGAGTCTGCAACGGTTTCCTGTTTGGAACTCTTCCAACACACCGCCCCTCCATTGAGGGTAAAGACAAAACCCGACATGGACTTGGAATCATCCTTGTCACTGTGGAAGCTGGAGTCAGCAAAGGCCTCGATCTGGAGGTCTTTTCCGCCATACACCAAGAACATCTCCTTAGTCCTCCTTAGGTACTTGAGAATGTTCTTTACTGCTATCCAGTGTTTCTCCCCAGGGTTTGACTGATACCTGCTTACCACACTCAGTGCATAAGCTACATCCGGTCTGGTACACGACATCACATACATTATAGAGCCTACCGCAGAAGCGTAGGGTATAATAGACATGCGATCCCTCTCCAAATCAGTCTTGGGAGACATCTCTTTAGAGAGGGTGATCCCGTGACAAGCCGGTAGGTTACCGCGCTTGGAATCTTCCATACTGAATCTTTTCAGTACGGTGTCGATGTACCTGGACTGTGAAAGTCCTAATATCCTCTTGGATCTATCACGATGGATCTGGATCCCCAGGATGTAAGAGGCATCACCCAGGTCTTTCATAGAGAACCTGTGTGACAAGAAACCCTTGACAGATTGTAGCATAGGAATGTCATTTCCTATTAAGAGAATGTCATCCACGTATAAAACGAGGAATACTACAGTTCTCGCTACAAATCTACTATAGATGCATGGTTCATCTGGATTTTTGATAAATCCAAATTCCTTGACCGTCTCATCAAAACAGATGTTCCAACTCCGTGATGCCTGCTTTAGTCCATAGATGGACTTAAGCAACTTGCACACCTTTCCGCTGCTCCTACTCTGAATGAAACCCTCTGGCTGATCCATATAGACACACTCCTCTAAATTTCCATTTAGAAAAGCGGTTTTTACGTCCATCTGCCAAATCTCATAATCGTGGAAGGCAGCAATGGCAAGAAGGATCCGAATGGATTTCAGCATAGCCACTGGAGAAAAGGTTTCGTCATAGTCCAAGCCAGGTCTTTGACGGAAACCCTTTGCTACAAGTCTAGCTTTATAGGTCTCAACCTGTCCATCTACACCAATCTTCCTTTTGAAGATCCACTTGCATCCTACGGGTTTTACCCCGTCTGGAGCAATGTCCAACGTCCATACTTTGTTGGTGTACATGGACTCCATTTCGGTCCGCATTGCATCCAGCCATTTCACTGAGTCAACGCTCTGAACGGCTTGCTGGAAGCTAGTAGGCTCATCATAATCTATGATGCAATCCTCTCTATCCCCTTCTATGAGAAAACCGTAGTATCTCTCGGGCGGATGAGACTGCCTACTACTCCTGCGGAGCGGCGTAGGAATGTCTTGTTCATTTGAACCCTCTGGTTCCACTAAGCTTTCAGTAATAGTCTGTGGTTCTGGAATTTCTTCCAGTTCTACTGCGCTCCCACTTAATTCTTTTTCTAAGAACTGGTGTTCTAGAAAGTGGGCATGACGAGAAATAAGAACTTTTTGTTCCTCTTCGTAGTAGAAGAGATATCCCTTGGAATTCTTTGGATATCCCACAAACTTACACAGTACTGAGCGTGCCTCGAGCTAGTCCGCATGCTGCTTTTTAACAAAAGCTGGACTTCCCCAAGTCTTAATGTGACTGAGATGGGGCCTCTTCCCACACCACATCTCATATGGCGTAGTAGGCACAGTCTTAGTAGGAACTCGGTTCAAAAGGTACGCAGCTGATTCTAGCGCATACCCCCAAAATGATTGCGGTAACTCAGCGTTACTCATCATGGACCGTACTATATCCAATAGGGTTCGGTTCCGTCTCTCCGATACACCGTTGTGTTGCGGAGTGTATAGAGGAGTAAGCTGAGAGAGAATCCCGTTCTCTTTTAAATAATTCAGGAACTCGGCACTTAAGTATTCTCCACCTCGATCCGATCTTAGAATCTTGATACTTTTGCCGGTCTGTTTTTCTACTTCATTCTTATATTCCTGGAATTTTTCAAAGGCTTCGGACTTATGTTTCATTAAGAAGACATAACCGTACCTTGAAAAATCATCCGTAAAAGTAATGAAGTAAGAATAACCGCTTCGCGCATGTGTAGACATTGGACCGCACACGTCGCTGTGTACGAGTCCCAAGAGCTCGCTCGCCCTTACTCCGTGTCCAGTGAACGGAGTCTTTGTCATCTTTCCTTTGAGACAGGATTGACAAGTGGCATACGATTGATATTCGAACGGATCCAAATATCCTTCTGTATGTAACTTAGTCAACCTTCTCTCATTGATGTGACCCAGTCTACAATGCCATAAGAAAGTCTGATTGATATCTGGAGACTTTATTTTGTGTGTATTCTGGACATTGAAAATCTGTGGTTGGTTTAATACGTATATACCATTGCTCAGTGTACCTGACCCAATCAGAACTTGATTAAGGTGAATGTTTACAACATTACTTACAAACGCAAATTCATAACCTTCTTTAGAAACCAAAGATACAGAAATGATATTACAAGTTGCGTTGGGTACAAAAAAGCAATTACGCAAAACCAAAACATGTCCATCTGACATTCCCAAGTGATAGTCCCCCACGGCTTTAGCATCCATGCTAGCTCCGTTCGCAACTCTGAGGGTCATGTCACCTGCCTTCAAAAACCTACGGTTTCTCAACGCCTGCAAAGAATTACAGATATGAGATCCTGATCCGCTATCCAATACCAAGGAAGTAGAGTTTATAGAAAGACAGTTTTCAATAATATACACACCTGAAGCTGAAGCCGCAACCTGCTTCAGTTCCTGTGTCCTGACCTTCCAAGCCCTGCAATCTTTCTTCCAGTGTCCACTCTTGTGACAATAGAAGCATTCCTCTTTACCCACAAGCTTCCCCGCTATCTTTGTTGCCTTTGCTTTTCCCTTCGTATCCACTTTACTAACACCGCCCCTTGGTTTGGCGGGGGCTTTCCTCTTCTTTCCCTTGGCTTTCGCCTTGGACCTAGAAGAAGAAGATCCTCCTACAAACAAAGTGGATGTTTCCCTACTTTTCTGTAGGGTGCCCTCTGCACTCCTCAGCATGTTGAGGAGTTCTGAAAGTTCAACTTCTTTTTCTTGCAAGTTGAAATTCAATATGAACTGGGCGTAAGTGGAAGGAAGGGACTGGAGAACTAAGTCCGTATAGAGCTCACTCTCCAACGTGGTCCCAATTTCTGCGAGCTCCTCAATATAGCCTATCATCTTAAGCACGTGGTCCTCTACCGATGATCCGACGGCCAACTTTGCCGAAAATAACTTCTTCGACACTTCGTATCTTGCGATACGAGACTGCTCTCCATACAGTTCTTTTGTATGAAGAAATATGGATTCTAAGTCCATATTCTCGTGCCTCCTCTGGTGATCGTTGTCCATAGAGGCAAGCACGAGGCACTTGGCCTTCGCGCAATCAATCTCCCAAGTCTTACGGATTTCCTTATCCGCGACGCTGGAGGTGGGACCTGGGACGGGGGGAGCTTTGGTGGTAAGAAGATACCCCAGCTTGTCGTAAGTGATTGCCATTTTGACATTCCTGAGCCAATCTTTGTAGTTTGGCCCTGTCAGTATGTTTTTATCTAGAAGTAACTTAAGTCCAGTCATTTCGATTTGGTCGCTGCAGGAGGAGAGAAGAAACACTTAGCACGATGCTCTTGCAAGTTTAGAATGGTTTTTAATTTGTCTAAACAGGATGGCTCCCACTGTCTCTCGAATCCCTCCTCAAACCACAAAGGAAGAATTAGCCGGGATCAATCCCACCGCACAATACTTGCTTAACCGTTCAGCCAGGCCAGTGTCGGTACTTCGAGGGAGGTTTTCCAACGCTTTCGCGAAGTTCCTTAATTTAAGAACCTCTTTTCCCTGGGGGCGTAGCCCCGCTAACACCTTTCTAGGCACCTACTAGGTTTATAGCATTGATCGTTTAGTGAGAAATTTCCCGAGGAGTAGCATATACTCACAGTAGGATCGGGATCCAAATATCATCGCGTGACGAAAATGAAGGAATCCTACCATAATCATCACACTCCAAATGGTATGCAAATCTAGCAAGTTTCAGTACTTATGAAACTCCCGATGTGGATTTTTGCCCCATGCTCTTATGACATTGACTTTGGCCAAAATATCATAAGTCACATGTCAAGTTCTGCCCGTCACTATCCAGGTTAATTTGGATCCATCCGTGCCTACCCTTGACTTTGGCCAAAATGGCAGTTTGAGTGTCCCAAACCAACGCATCTATCTATGCTACACATGAACACCCAATAGCTACCAATCACTATGCCTTGACTTTGGCCAACATACATAGCTTGAATACTATTGCCTATTCATGAGAAACGACGGAGGGCTGCGAATGGTTTTGGTAAAACCGTGAACGTAGTGAACTTGATATAATCGATGGAACGAGATAGCTTTTAGAAGGAGTGGCTCAAGCTCCGCATTTAAAAGTTAGTTTTGAAAAGAACCGAGTGGTTTTTCGAAAGTGTTCCAACGACTTTAGCTTGGTTTATTATCTTGCATTAGTTCTTTTAATGCGTGATATTCTTGCATTAGTTCTTTTAATGCGTCCCATCATTAAATCCTACCATTGCAGAAAAAAACCAAAATATGACGTACGCTTATGCCATTCGCATTCGCCACAGGGTCCCGTCATCACCCGTTAGGTTACTTAACTAACGACAGAGCGGGGGCTGGGCTAGCGCGGCTGCAAAACATAAGCAACGCCTAACTATAAAGCAATGATAGAAATTACAGATCACAGATGAATACATTGGATATACTAGGAATCCGCAATCCGTTCGAGCCTGCAACGAAAAGCGGATTACACGGGCGCGGTGAATAGCCAAAACCCCACCCAAGACCCCTACGGGTGCGGTAAACTACCCGCCAAGTACCCGGTAGTTTGTGCACCCCTCCATGGGTCTATCCTAGGAGCAAAAACAGTAAAAAGAATTATACAATGACGGCTACAACCCCGACCCGGTTGTGCGGCCATACAAATAATATTATTACATCAATTTACATTTACAAATGAATGAAAGAAAAACAAAAGCTCATCTCACATCCACCCCGGCTATTCACCCGCGACAGTCCAACACATTCATATACACATTCCAATATCAAACACAGATCACAGAGATGTATAACCCCGACTAATCGACTTATAGCGATTAGCCGACGTTCAATACATACAAACATCACAGATATAACCAATATAGCCAAAGTGTAGCGAAGTTCGAAAAAAAATACGGATTTATAGGACCCCAAAAGTAAATTTCTTTTCTGGAAAATCTGGGCACATATAACATATTTGAAAAATCCCAAAACCCTACCAGATGAACACTGCACAAAACACGATCACATGAAGAGGCTAAACTGCGGCGGATCCGCGGCGACGAGAATAGATGAGGCCGCGGATCCGCGGCTCTTTCAAGGATTCATGGGATCGTTTTTCTTGTGTGTTCTCAAAAAACCCTGAGCCGATTTTAGGAGTAAAAAGTTTTACTTTTAGAGCACAAAAAATTTCAACAGAAACTTAGGGTTTTAGAATTTCCGGTTTTGCGATTTTTCGGTTTCGAACTTCCATACACTTCGCTACCAAGCTAGTTTAAGTTTAGTTAGTCTCTGATACCACTGTAAGTCCACGTTGCGACCCCAGGTCCTTACGGGGAGGCGGAAACGGTATAAAAGACAAATTTTTAGTGCATGGGGCAACATGGACTAACAAAGTCGGGATCTTTTCCTAAACTAAAACTAGCAAACAAGCTAAAGAGAGTTAGCTACTCGGAAAGATGGTTATACCTAAACTTGAACTCCTTCTTCTTCAAACTTTTGTAGAGGTTGATGGTGCTTTCCTCGTTGCCTTCTTCCGTCAAAGATGGATCCACCTGAGGGTTCAACCTTCGGGGTCTTTCTCGAACTTTGAGAGAACTAGAAACTTCGGCTTGCTAAACCTTTGATCCTAGAGTGAGTAGAGAGTGTCTAAGGGGTGTTTTCTTTTCAAGGAGAGGGATTCTCAACACATGAGAAGAATTCTCCTTGAGCTTGAGGAAGAAGAAGATGAAGTGAGGAGAGAGAGTGAATATGATAGAATGAGCTCTCTTTTTCCTTTTGCAACCATATCAAAAAAAAAAAGAATTATCTAAATAATAATAATAATTCAAATGAGAATAGTTGATGGTTGTTTTGGAATGACCACTATCATACTTCATTAAATGAATGTTGGCAAGAATCAAGGAGCATCCTTGCAAAGTAATGATGATGGTCAAACATTCAACCATGGTCAACAAGTCAACCATGGTCAACAAGTCAACAAAACCAACCATAACATAATTTCATTTAATTACTATTATTAATTGATATCTCACTAATTCATTAGGGTTTGGAAAAAAAAAGACGACTGTCAACTGTGCATGCGCACCCGTTCCGAAACCCTAATGAAAAACCTCTTCTTCCGCTTCAAACAACTGTGCATACACACCTGCATTCTTGTTCCGAGGAAAATGAATACTGAGAGATAAAAGTAACCCCAAAACATATACCAGTATCCGGCTCAAACCAGAGCCCGCTGGCAATATCCGTCAGGACTCCAAACGTGCACAAGTGCGCGGATGAGAACGAACCCTGTCGCAAAACCATGCTACCTCTACTCTGTTTTCCCCAGAGGCGAATACCCTCTGTGTGGGACTCTAAAGACTCGACACTACGCTGGCAGTGGGTTTAACCACAGACCGTAAGGAGCACTAGCTGTGCGTAACGGTCCCCAGGTAGAAGCCGACAAGAAGGCTGACGAGGTGAACCCCATCTAAACTCCTACTGAGTCTGAATGTGACATTCTTCGTACAGTCCGGTCTGTTCGTCTGATACATCGCATGGCGGGCCTAGGGGGCGGTAAACGTCAGTCCCCTAATAGCGGTACAAGTCGTGTCGGAGTGAAGCCCAAAACACCCTGAGATAACACTGGAAGCCTACCAGTATATCTCGCTTGCCCTGGCCAGGGACTACTCGTGTAATGGCTCTCCTAGACACAGCGCGATGTCAACCCCCAATACCGGGAGAGACGAATCCTGTCTAACCGTCACTGCCTCCAAGTGCTTCGGGACTGCACCCAACTACTACCTGTTTGCACGACTCCTTTGAGCCGTGGTAGGGTAGTGATCAAAGTGCAGTGGGAATACACTCGAGGCGAAGTGCCAGTGTCAAGTCAGCGGACTAAGCTGTATTCATGTCATCTGGGAACTGATAACTGACGATAGGTATAATACCAACCTGTCAGTTCCCGACGAGTCCTGTCCAGTGTACTCGTAACCCAACGAGCACCCGTATACTATCTCCAGTATGACGTACTGATGGCTGTGGGACAGACCATCTCCCACACTGGGATGAGAAGCGCATACGCTAGTCTACTCCGGAGTATCGATGCCCTGTCTCGATAGTCTTGCGACTAGGGACCTGTATAAGCATGTGCTTACAGATTACCCAGCCCCCACTAGTGTGACTGCCATCACAACGCTGGTAATCAAGCAAAGATCCTAAGGGCTCCACTAATGCGTATAGGTGATATCGCAAAATAAACACATGTACACATTGAAGTAGAAACAAACCAAGTAGCATACTACTATATTGAGCAAGATTGTTTATACAAGGTGAATATCCCAAGCTTCCATTAAGTAATATACAAACTAGTATGATACAGTAATGGCCTCTAGGGCATATACACTAACAGTACACACAAACGAGTCCCGCATCGTAGCACACCCTGGTCATCAATCATGAACTCTGAAACTGTACCCTGCCGAACAAGCTCAAGAATCTCAGACATACGGTCATCACTGGGCTGCGCCTCACGGATACGATCAAGTAGTAGTGGACGGGCGCGGACATGAGCAAGTTGTCCCCTAGTGGAAGTGAACTCGAACTGCACTCTACCATCACACACGAGCTACCAATCTGCAGAAGACTGTCGCTGAACTGCGCTCAACTGGGACAAGCTACCCCCGGGCATACGACTCAAAACATCAGCTACCACATTCTCCTTGCCCGGGTGATAAACGATCTCACAATCATATCCTTCACAAGCTCCATCCAACGGCGCTATCGCAGATTCAGATCCCACTGCTGGAAGATGTACTTTAAGCTCTAGTGATCCGTGAAGATCTGACACGACTGCCCGTACAAGTAGTGTCTCCAACTCTTCAACGCAAAGACCACCGCGGTCATCTCAAGATCGTGAGTGGGGTAATTCTGCTCATGCTTCTTCAGCTGCATAGAAGCATAAGCAATCGCTTTATCATACTGCATCAGTACACAACCGTGCCCCACTCGAGAAGCATCACAGTAAACAACATAGCCGCCCGATCCAGAAGGCAAAGATAGAACTGGTGCTGTCGTCAACCGAGTCTTCAGCTGCTGAAAACTCTGCTCGCACGCATCAGTCCAAAAAAAAGGAACTCCCTTCCGGGTCAGTCCAGTCAGCGGTGCAGCGATACTCGAGAAATCCTGCACAAAACGGCTATAATAACCAGCTAAGCCCAAAAGGCTACGGACCTCAGTCACCGATACAGGTCTGGGCCAAAGCTGCACAACCTCGATCTTCCTCGAGTCCATAAGAATACCATCACCAGTCACCACATGACCCAGGAAGTCAACTCTATCAAGCCAAAACGCGCACTTTGAGAATTTAGTATACAGCTGGCGCTCTCTCAAGATCTGCAAAGTAATCCTCAAGTGCTGCTCATGCTCCTCACGACTCCTAGAGTAGACCAGTATGTCATCAATAAACACAATAATAAACTGGTCGAGGAACGGCCTGAAAATCCGGTTCATCAGATCCATGACACTGTTGGTGCATTGATGAGTCCGAACGACATCACCAGAAACTCATAATGCCCATAGCGCGTACGAAAAGCAGTCTTCGGAATGTCATCATTCCGAACCCGCAACTGATGATAACCCGAACGCAAATCAATCTTAGAAAAATGTTTCGCACCGTGGAGCTGATCAAAAAAATCGTCAATGCGAGGTAAAGGATACCTATTCCGCACAGTAACTCGGTTCAATTGATGATAATCCACACACAACCTCAAACTGCCGTCTTTCTTCTTGATGAACAGAACAGGAGCTCCCCACGGCGAAACACTCGGACGCACAAGTCCCCCTATCAAGCAATTCTTGCAATTGATCTTTAAGCTCTCTAAACTCTGCCGGAGCCATCCGATAAGGCGGTATAAAAATAGGCTCCGTGTCAGGAATCAGATCAATGCAGAACTCAATATCGTGCTCTGGCTGCATCCCAGGTAACTCATCGGGAAAGACGTCGGGAAACTCTCGCACGGTAGGAACCCGTCCAACGACTCCACTGTAGCTCCAGTATCATGAATGAAAGCCAAGAATCCCCGACATCCCCTCCTCAAAAGCTGACTAGCGCAAAGGACAGAAATCAAACCGTGAGGGGCGGCACTACGGTCCCCCTGCACAACAAACATCGACTCGCCGGGAAAACAAAACCTAACTGTCTTCTCGCAGTAGTCTACGGACGCGTAGCAAGTAGCTAACCAGTCCATGCCCAGCAGAACGTCGAAGTCCAACATCCCAAGAAGGATAAAGTCGACGGACATATCTCTGTCACCAATATGGACAACACAAGACCAGAACACGTGTCGCACAACAAACGACTCGCCCACAGGAGTAGTCACGACAAGAGGCTGATCTAGCAAACACGACTCTCGGCCTAAACTCGGCACGAATTGCGTAGAAACATACGAATGCGTAGATCCCAGATCGAAAAGAACATGTGCATCATAAGAACATACAGAAAGGGTACCTGAAACCACAGCATTAGACGCCTGCGCGTCCTGATGAGTCAAGGCAAACACCCGAGCCTGCCCTCTACCGGCAACTGGCCGACCTTCGCCTCTACCACCCCGCCCTCTCGGTACAAAACCTCCGCGACCCTGACCTCTCTACACAAGAGTCTGACGCGGAGAAACAACCGGCATAAGAGGCAACATCCTCTGAGGTGGAGAAGGTGGTAAGGTAACCTGCGGTACAGCTGCCTCGCTCACCCGTGGCTCAGCACAATCTCGAACCCGATGACCCATACTCCCGCACCGGTAACAACCAGATGCAAACTGCTGACCCTCATGAGGGTAAGAGCTAAAAAGCCGACCTCGTCCCGAACTTCTACTACCTCCAGTATCTGAACGGGAACTGTCACGACGTCTAAACGCCTTCCTCCCCGCCGGATCACTAGTAAGAACCCTCTTCGGTTCTGGAGCAACCGACGACTCAGAAAGACGCTCCTCCACCAATAGAGCTGCATCCACTGCTGCTGCATATGTGTCGCAATGCTGAATGCTGATGGCTAGGAATTACTGGGTAAGCAGGCCTCAAAAAAACCTCTTCACCCTCATCTCCTCAGTCGCTACCAAGTATGGAGCATACACAGACAGCTCGGTGAATAAAATATCGTACTCCGACACCGTCATCCCCGGAGCCTGGCGTAACGACTCAAATCTGCGCGCTCGCGCATCCCTGACGCTCGGTGGAAGAAAACGGGCGAGAAACACCGTCATAAACTCAGCCCAGGTCATAGGAGCAAGACCCGCGGCTCTGCCTCTCTCCAATGACTCATACCACTTCTGGGCCAGACCCTCCAAACGGAAGCTCGCAAACTCCACCCATCTCTCATCGGAGCATCGGAGCGAACGACAAATCCTGGCCATCCGGTCGACAAACGACTGCGGATCCTTAGCAGCATCTGTGCCAGTGAACACCGGAGGCCTCAGCCTCATGAACTCTGTCAGCGACACGGTAATAACCTCCGGAGCTGTAACTGCGACGGCCGGAACAGTAGGTACCATCGTGGTCCCTGCAACGGGTGGAACAACTGCCTGCCCCTGCGCTCGAATGGCCTTAACTAAAGTCCCCATCATCTGGCGCAGGTCTTGCATGCCAGCCCCAAACATAGCAATGTGCTCCGGTACAACTGGCGTACCGCCCTGGTCAGTCCTCGCCTCAGACGAGTCGACTCTGACCTCGGCCCTTGCGGCTGCTCTCTATGCCCTCGTAGTCTTCGGCGGCATATAGGCTGGAAATTGAAACAAGATTCGATAAGGATATAGAAATTGAATCACAAGGATGTATATAAATCGCGGAAGGAATTTCAATCAACAAGTCCTAAGGTCACTTAGGCGGAGTACCGTGTCGTAAGTATGCCACGGAACATACACACGCTACGCTACTCTGCTTAAGCTACCTACTCCATCATACCAAGGTCATCCTACACTTCGAAAGGTAAAACCTAGCGCTCTAATACCAACTTTGTCATGACCCAAAATTTGGCCCGTAACCGGCACTTAAACTACGTAACGTCTACAGGCGTACGCAACTTAAGTAAGCCAAATACCTAGAAATCTAAACCAACTCAAAAGGGATAAATGGAGAAAAACATAGTTTAAAACATTCGGAACATCTTTAGTAAAATCTTTAACTTTAGTTTTCTTTCTTGAAAATTTCGGCGGTACCTCCTTTGTAAAAACTAGCCCCGAAAACGGGTACAACATAGGTAATATATAAAGCATCCCAAATGGGAGCAAATCACGCCCAACGGTGGAGACAACCACCACAAACATATATACGATGCCGAAGCGAAGAAATATAAAAGAAAACTTCATAAAGAAGTAAAACTTTTCAACAAAACTGGCTCCCACGAACACGGCACCCAAAGTCACCAAAATAATAATATAATACCGAATCCTCACAACTCATCTCTAAGTCAAATACAAGAAGTGGTAGATGGAGAATACTAGATCCAATAAAAGATATACAATGTACAAACGGATAAGCACAAACCCATCTAAAAGAAAAGGCCTCACAGCCGATCGTAGCGGTACCCGCAAAAATAGAGATGATAAAACGCCCTGCCACGACTACACTGAGGGTAAGCCCTGCAAAACACTGTGGCACAACGGGGGTGAGTTGCCAACTCGTGAATAGTAAATAACATCATACTGAAATCGCAAGCATGCACTAATAGCAATGATCAATAACATGCAAGCTGGTAGCATAAGTATGACAATATGAAACTGAAACGATCATGATCAAGGTACACCACCAGGTACTATATCTACATGAATCAAATGCATATCAACTGAATACTGAGTGCGGGATAATAAATAATCTCATGCACAAATCGTAAGCATGGAAAAACCCGGTGTAAATCAACAACACCCCAAATCCCAAAATACTCAGATCGGCCCTCAGATCCTGTAAGTCTCATGAAACCTGAGTGTCAAACATCGACACTCTAAAACATCAAGGAAACCAGTGCCTAACATCGACATGTAAATACTCGTATCCATACGTTCCTTGAAACCCAAGTATCTCATTTCGACACTTGTGTTCCACGTATCGGTCTTTCTGATATCCATACGTTCCTCGAAACCCAAGTATCCCACCTCGACACTTGTGTTCCACGTATCGGTCTCCAAAATCTATATATCTCTCGGAATATAAGTGCCTAACATCGACACTTGAAATTCCCCTAATCACATGAAAACATATCTCAAATGCGTAAATCCATGTAAAATATGAGCATATAGCAAGGTATATCAATGAATATTTGTATTGTGCGTATCAATATGAGCATATCACGGGTAAAGTCCGCTATTTAAATGCAACAAGTCATTAAATATATCTCGCGGTTTCCAAAAATCCAAATCCAAAATACATATATATACAGTGTCCCATTCCACCGATATATATGTTATAAAAAGCTGATCATATAACAATAACAAAGTATATGTGCGAGCATGTAGGTATAGTATGGCATATGTATAGGCATGTAGGTATACAGGTATGCTACATGTCATATGCGGTATCACACAAGAATAACTGCCTCTATATCGCTAACCACTAGCAAGGTATATCAATGAATATTTGTATTGTGCGTATCATGGCAATTACCGACAGTGTGTGTGTAGCATATCATTGGTGCTCGTTCAACATACACTGTCAATAATTATGCAGTGTACAAAGAATACAGGTTCAGGCACAGCAAGTAGCTATATGCAATGAAATGCATGCTTCATCTCTATATGAGCATATAAACATGCGGCTAATATCATATCATATCTAGCCCTGACGCTTAACGCCATACAGGCGAATTCTTCGTAGATGTTAAATATACTTACCGATGGTCTCGAGCTATGAAAATCCGACCACCTGCTTCCCCTTATTCGCAGCGCCCGAAGTCCCTGCTTGCGATCCTAAAATTTCATAAATACATCACATAAGCTAAATATCCTACGTCGACGCAAAGTTAACGAAACGCAAGGATAACGCCAAGAAAATTACACTGCGCACTTAGCGCATCTAACGCGCACGACATCGGTCAAAAACCCTAACTAGGGTCGCTAAACTACGAAACACCAAGTCTAGACTCCGATCGTCTCGATCGCGCAAACACAACACAATTAAATACGAGGAATATAATAGAAATCATCTCGCAACTACCAATTGAACCAACGTCGGAAAAACCCCGAAACCTAGTAAGCAACTTATCGCAATATTTCGCACACGTTCAAAGCTAACACATATTTAGCGATTTCAAACATCTTATAATAGATTAACTAAGCTATCCAAACCATCTCATGGGTCGAGAAGCGTATACGCTAGTCTACACTGGTATATCGATGCCCCGTCTCGATACACCCACGACTAGGGACCTTGAAGGATGTACTTATGGACTACCATGTCCCCACTAGTATGATCCTCATCATAGTCCAGGTAGTCAAGTACACATCCTAAGGGCTTTACCAACATGTAACTATAAGACAGTATAAAGAGACTAGTATACATGTTAAGATAAAGAGCAACCAGATAGCATACTATCATATCGAGCAAGAAAGTCATTTCTATATATGTCCAAACATCCAATATAATATACATCATCTGTACAATACTGGCCTCTAGGGCATACATACAACTAACAGAGCGGGCGAACCAAGGTGGGTCTACCTCGTTTTTAGAAAGCGACAGGGGGGCGCCGCCGGGACAGGGGTTGTAGTCCTGCCTTCTTCCATTCATGACTGGAAGAAGAAGTTTTTCTTCGTCACGCCGCCCGAGGGCGAAGACTGGCCCGTGCCCACCAAGTGGTCGAGGGAAAAATGCTTGCCGGGGAACCAGTCCAATGACCCCGCCATGGTGAGAGTGGCGTCGTGGGAGCCCGTCCCTCGATTTGACGTGCTGCTGTCTGAGAGAGTCCTGAGTTGGGCTGGGCTCAGCCCCGTCTAGTTCTTCGGTAAGTTAGGCTTGTTTTTTGGATTTTATATTGCATGTGTCGCTGACTTCTTTGCATTTGGTTTTGTGTAGGACCCATGGATATGGACGATCTCCGAGCCTCCATGCGCCAGCCGAGGAAGGTCACGAAGGCTGGAGGCGCCAGCTCTTACCATTTGAAGCCTGTCCCGGCTCCTTCGGTCTCCGTCTTAGTGCCTCTGATGGCCACTTCCCTTAAGTGTTCGGGGGCGGATCCCGCCCCGGGGCCTAGCAGAGCGCCGGGCCGGAAGCAGGATCGAATTCTGGAGGACCCGGTCTTGGAAGAGGAGACCGACTCTCCATCGAAGCCACTCAAGAGAGGTTCCTGGAGGTTTCCTCGGGGCCCGCCCTCGCCGATCATGGTGGAGGAAGGGGGCCTCCAGTTCGCGGTTCCCTTGGGGCTATCTGTCATGGATAGCCTACTGCACGAAATAGAGAAGTCGGCAGGGTGTAGGGTCCCCAAGGGGACCTTCAGGGCCCAGATAGCGTCCATCGCCCAGAAGGCCGTGCAGGTAAGTGCTCGGATATTTTGTGAGATTCAATGCTTCCTTCGTTTTCCTGACCTCTTTCTTATTTTTCAGGACCTCCAGCACGTTGCCCTTGCCTTGCGCATGGAGGCCGAGGTCATAGCCCCGGCGATGAAGGCCGCGGACCAGCTTACCTTGCTGGAAGAGAGCTCCAAGCGGGAGCTGGAGGCGGCGATGGCGAGGGTTGCCGCCCTGGAGGGCGAGGTGGAGGCCAGGAAACAGGAAGTTTCTTGGCACCGCGAGGCCACCGTGGCTGCCGAGGTCAAGCTTGAGGACGCTCAGGCACTCGCCGGCAACATGAAGAAGACGATGAGGACCCTCCGGAAGGAGCTGGGGGCGGCGGTCGAGGCGGTGAAGTAGGCTGACCTCTCGGCGGCGAAGGCGGTGGAGGCCTACAAGACGTCGAAGGAATTTTACAATGAGTTAGCCGTGGCCACCATCCGCATCTGGAATGAGGCCCTCGACGCCGTTAAGGTCCGGATACCGGAGTTCGCTGATGAAAAGCTCCGGGCTGAATACCCCCTCGCGGACGCCGATGAGCAGGGGGAAGAGATTCCTGACGAGGAGGTGGCTGAGGACCCCGCTCGACTCGTGGTAGATATCGAGGACCCTGAGGTCGTGCCTGGCCCCGAGGCCTAAAGCCTTCGTCTTCCTCCTCCTTTTATTTTGCCGCTTCTGGAATTTTTGTAAGCCTCAGGGCAGTCTGTAAGGCTGGGAAGCTCAAAATACCCTTTGTAAAGACTTCACTTTTGGTAGTAAAACTTTTTGTTTCATCAGCCTGCAATTTATCTTCTGTTTGTGAAGAATGCTCGTAAAATATCCTTGCTTGCACTGTTGGGCTTCCATGTCAGGTCGGCTATCTGTCTAGCGATCGTTCGTCGAGTTGATTTCGATCACTTGCTAAATGTGCCAAGCGCTACTGAGAAGGAGGTGTCTCCATGGCCTCGAAGTCGAGGGGGGATCACTCAGACTTGGATAGATCTGATGTCTCTCGTCGGGGCTTCGGATCCGCTGCATGAGATGGGCAGAGGGATGTCCGCTGGGGATGACCGAGTAGGGAAGCTGCTCGATTAATCCTGGCGAGGTCTTTGATCCCTGTCGGTTGCGAGTAGGGAAGCAACCGGCCAGGGATAGCCACGCAGGGAAGCCGCTCAGCTGCCTCGGGGAGGACTTTGATCCTTAGCGTTTGAGGGGCTGTAAGAAGCCTACTAAGGATAACCGGGCAGTGAAGCTGCGCGGTTGCCCCTTGGCACGCGCTTTGATCTCTGGCATCGTGGGTAGGCAACCGCCAGCCGGAGATGACCAAGTGGGGTAGTCGCTCAGATGCCACTTGCGAGGGCTTTAATCCCTGGTGTCATGGGTAGGGAGCTACCGGCCGGAGATAAACGAGCAGGGTAGCCGCTCGGCTGCCTCTGAGGAGGGCTTCGATCCTTAGCGCGGGAAGGGCTGCAAGAAGCCTATTAAGGATAACCGGGCAGTGAAGCTGCGTGGTTGCCTCTTGGCGAGGGCTATGATTTCTGGCGTCGTGGGTAGGCAACTACCAGCCTGGGATGACCGAGCGGGGTAGCTACTCAGATGCCTCTTGCGAGGGCTTTGATCCCTAGTGTTATGGGTAGGGAGCTACCAGCCGGAGATGACTGAGCAAGGGTTGAGCACGGTTGCCTTTTGCGAGGGCTTTGATCCTTCAGGATGGGGACCGAGCAGGGTTATTGCCCAGTGCCTCTTGGCGAGGACTTTGATCCCTGTCGGTTGTAGTAGGAAGCTACTAACCGGGGATAGCCGAGCAAGGGTCGGGCTCGACTGCCTCAAAGGAGGACTTTGGTCCTTAGCACGGGAGGGGCTGTAAGAAGCCTACCAAGGACCCTTGGCCTAGCAGGGTTACTGCCCGGTGCCTCTTGGAGAGGGCTTTTGTCCTGAAGAATAGTCGAGCGAGGGTTGGGCTTGACTGCCTCTGGGAGGGCTTTTGATCCCTGTCGGTTGTGGTAGGAAGCTACCAGCCGGGGATAGCCAAGTGAGGGTCGGGCTCGACTGCCTCTGGGAGGACTTTCTGATCCCTGGCGTTGCGAGTAGGGAAGCTACCGGCCAGGGATAGCCGAGCAGGGTAGCTGCTAAGCTGCCTCTAAGGAGGACTTTGATCCTTAGCGTGGGAGGGGCCGTAGGAGGCCTGCTAAGGATAACGGGGCAGTGAAGCTGCGCGGTTGCCTCTTGGCGAGGGTTTTGATCCCTGGCGTTGCGAGTAGGGAAGCTGCCGGCCAGGGATAGCCGAGCAGGAAAGCCGCTCGGCTGCCTCTAAGGAGGACTTTGATCCTTAGCGTTGGAGGGGCCGTAGAAGGCCTGCTAAGGATAACCGGGCAGTGAAGCTGTGCGGCTGCCTCTTGGCGAGGGCTTTGATCCCTGGCGTTGCGAGTAGGGAAGCTACCGGCCAGGGATAGCTGAGCATGGTAGATACTTGGCCGATTCTTCATGAGGTTTTGCTCGACCATCCCATTGAAAATATGGGGAACAGGGACGGTCGCGGCGAACATGCGAGTAGCATTCACATTGAATGTGCGGGGAGGCGAAGCGCCATAGTCGCGTCATTTCGATTCTTCCAGAGAAGGCTCAATGATCACCGTGTGGCAGCGACTTTGTGGGCAAAAAGGGCAACTGTTGAGTTCCGTTGGGGCGCAGTGGGCTATATAAAGCTGAGAGAGCGCTGGTCCTTCCTTTCTTCACAAACAGATCGTTGAGAATGGAGGACTTCCCCTTTACCATCCCCGAAATCATCCACTTCGAAGACGTATACCTCTACGACCAGAACTGCACCGAGGATACGGTGCAGTTGGTCTATGGGAGCATCGAAGACTACTTCGGCCGTCTGCTCCCCCGGTGCTCCCCTCTGCTGCAGCTGTTGATGTACTCCATCCGGAGGGCATCGCCGGGGCTTTACAACCCCTTGTCCGAGCAGCTCTACAACGAGGCCGTGGGCAAGCTGCGGTCTCTGAGGCGCTTCGGCCTAATCTCCGCGGGTCGGCTGGCTCACTCAGTGGCACTCGTCCGTGAGTGCTACGAACTGAGGCTCGAGGTCAACGCGCGTGGGGGGAATCGAGGGCAAAGGATGGATCTTGCAAAGCCTCGACTGGCGAAGATGTTTACTGAGTACCATGAGCAGTGCTCTCTACACCCCCTTCCCCCACTGCTGTAATTTTCTTTTTCTTTTTGTATGTATGGCTGAAGAGCCCATAATACTTTTTTGAATAAATAAGACCTTTCCTTCTTCTTCGCAATGTTCCATTGATCTTTTATTAAATTAACAACAGACCCTAGGAAGAGTTTACATTGCCCTTAAAAAAAGTACATGCTAATAGATGATCTTATTAGCGTGGCCCGAGCTCCCCGGAGGCTTGTTGGTCTCCGTGCTTGGCATCGGGTACGGGGCTCCCTGGGCCCCGGACTGGTCATCTGCCGAAACGAGCATGATCTGGCCGATGGTCAGCTGGGTGGGAGGGGGACGCAGCTCCTGCTCGCGGTCGGCTTGCCGCTTATCCCTCAAGTAGGCAGCGAGGTGCCCTGATCGGATGAGCTCCTCGATGTAGTCCCGGAGTTGCTTATAATCCTCTGTGGCGTGGCCCAGCATCCCGTGGAAGGCGCAGTAGGGGCCCTAGGTTCGCTTCGAGGCCTGGCGTTGGATTGGAGGGAACTTGAAGAATCCCTCACCTTAGGCCTCCTCTAGTAACACTGCGAGGGAGACGTTGAGCGGGGTGTACTCCTGGAACTTCGGATGACAGGGCTGCTGATGCTCCGACCTCTCTTCCCGAGCCCTCTTCTTCTGGTCGGACCGTTCTGCTCGAGGGAGGTTCCCGTTTACCTCGGACCCGAGCTGGAACTCGTGCTCGGTCCACGCCTTGACCTCGGCCATGGTCTTAGGCTGCGCCAATGCAAAGGAGCGCAATCACTCCTTGTGCCTAAGACCATATCTGAGCGCCGTGATGACAGTCTCGTCCCGGTGCTCGGGAACCTCGAGGAGGGTGCTGTAGAAGCGGGTGACGTAAGCTTTGAACGTCTCCTTGTCCTCGCTCTTAATTGTGAAGAGGTAGTCGACCGTGCGCTTCTGCCGACGGTTTCCGACGAAGTGGCTGAGGAACTGATAGCCAGCTCGTCAAAGGTCGAGATTGAACGAGGCTTGAGTCCTCGGAACCAGTCTCGACCAGAGCGGATGAGGGTGGCTGGGAAGGCTCTACACTGGGCAGCGTCGAATGGTCTTGGAAGTTCATCCCCGCGGTGAAAGCATCCAAATGGTCTTTCAGGTCGGTTTTCCCGTCGAACAGAGAGACCTTCGGGGGCTTGTTGCGCGAGAAGACGTGAAAAGCGAGCAGTCCCTCGGTAAATGGCTTGGTGAGCGAGTCAGCGACGTACTTAGCCCCGTCACCCGAGAGGTGACCTTCTCGGCGTATGCCCTCGATCTTCTTCTCGAGGGCGTCGAGTCGACCGTGGTACCCTGAGGATTAGGCATCTTGTGATCCCTGGCCTATGCTGTGGGAAATCTGCGTCTGGGCGCAGCCGCGGTTCCTCTTGATGAGGTTCCTTAGATCCCTGGGCGAGATGGCCCTCGAGCCACTGCGGCGAGCCCCTTCTGTGCGACCCCATCGAGGGAGGGGGTGTCGGTCATGCCTGGGGACAGGCAAGGTGACCGACATCTCCTCATGGGGGTGAGGGTCTCGAGGAGGCTCGAGGCGAGGAGCTCTGGCGGCGGATCTTGGTGTGGAGCTGTGGGGCGCCCGGCGGGCCTTAGAGAGTATCGGCCCGTGAGATCTGTGGCCATGGGACGTAGCCTGCCGGTGGTCAGCCGTGCCGACGAGGGCAGAGTCTTCTGTAGGCGGAGGAGCGGCGATCCGGGGCCCTGGCCCGGCTGTTTGGACGCGGACGAGCGCCTCTATAATGGACTGTAGTCGGTCTATTCGGCTGGTGAGGGCGTTGATGATGGTCGGGTTCATCCGCGCCTTTGGTGAGGGGGAGGCGACGGTTGGTACCTGGATCTTCAGGGTGATCGCTTGCCATGTGGATGGAGATCGAAAGGCCAACTTTGTTTTTTTTGGAGTCTAGTTTCCCACAGACGGCGCCAACTGATGGAGGTCCTTTTCGGGTCTCCGTCAGATGTTGTCTTCCGTCGATCTTCCGGTGGATCTTGGCAGTGATCTCATGTTGCATGTGGATCTCAATGGGTTTTGAGGAGATTGGTGATTTTGAGGAGTTTGCGCCGAGTACTTGTAAGGAAGTCCCGGGGTGGTTTGGTACCACCGAGGACCCTCCGACGATCAAGTTAGCACAAGATCCGAGTAGAGTAACGGCTAAGTGGGGTGAAAAAAAGCTTACTTGACCCCTCTGTGATGGGGGTTTATATAGTGGCGGCAGCACGCAGTAGCAGGCTCGAGAATTTCGTCGGCAGTTATGCTCCCGACGTCACACCCGCGTAATAAGTGGATCGCCCGTTAATGGGGATCGTGATGGCGTGGGACGGGGGATGATGCCGGCGGAGAATCCACGCATGGCGAGATTTGCGGAGCGGCGGTTACGCCTTGAGTGGTGGAGTTGGTCGGTCGGAGGGACCAAGGAAGATGGCCTCGGCAGGAGAGCTCGGGAGCGAGTGGGAGGGCCGAGGTATCTTGGTCCAGAGGTGGCTCGGGGGTGAGCTGAGAGGCCAGGAGGATAATTTGCAGGGGGCTCTGAGGTGAGCCAGCTTGTGCTCGCAGGTCGGGTACAGGGGTGGCCTGGTTGGCCCCTGTGGGCCCTTTTATCTGAGTTCTGGGACAAATCATCTGCCACGTGTCCTGATCTGGGAGATCGTCAATATAGAGCATCATCAACTAGGAAAGCAATAAAATATATTCTAAGGAAGATTTATTGGATTTTTTAAACCCTTTTGGTTTCTTTTTTGAAAAATATTTATTTGACCAACGCTGATGAGAAGGAGAAAGGGATTCACGTTAATGCCCATACCATCACGATCGCTATGTAGATCGGTAAGCGATGAAACACTTATTATCTCCAATGAAGGACGCAAAAGGCATTGCAGAGACCACGATCATTGCAACCCACAGATTCTTTTGGATGAGGCCTGCTGCTCATCTCCTTATGGTTGATTGATTCTTCATTCGGATCACCCTTCTTGTAAGCTGTCCTTGGGTTTTGAGCCTTCTTCTTTGTTTCCTGTCATAAACATGATTGAAAAAAGCGAGAATTTTTGCACCGTTGATGTTCTACCGAATGCAAGATAATAGAGAAAAGGGTAGTGCAAAACTTACCATCATGACAGTTGAGAAAATTGTCTTATCCCAATACCTATTGGCCATGTTTGTTTTGAAAAAGATGCATGATGATTCAATTTTGAAAAGGCTGACTTGTTAAAAGAATGCAATTACTGAAAAGAATATTTTGTTTATATATGGAACGCAAAACAAAAGAAAATTGTTTTTATGTGATGGGACTACCTAGATGCAAAACTAATTAAAGATGCAAAGAAGGAAAAGAAAGATGAAGGAATTAGCTTGTCATCGGGGATTGCAGCGTTGTGCCTCCTCTGGATCCCTAAAATCCGTGTTGTTGCACTAATTCACACCTTCAAATATTCAGAAGAATATTGAATTTCAGAATTTCGATATGAAGGAGACTGATCTAAAGTGCCATTTCGGGATGAATAATGTTGGGATTTCGCCTGCGTCCTGGCCATCTACCGTGACCGATGCGGAACAAAAACTGGCGTTTACAATTTTTTGGCGCAAACAAAACCCTCTCAAGATCGAACAATAAACCTATACTAATATATACAAAGAGCTAAACTACTAGGTTTAGAAATGTTATATAGAATGAACCAAATCCTTCGGTCTTCCATCAACTTCCTTAGCTGCTTGAGGCGTGCTTGAACAAACTTGGCCGCCGGTCTTTCTCCGTCGAAGATGATCCATCCGAGGGATGGAGGCATGGCTCTAGCTCCACATCAAAAGCAAGTGAAGCAACTAGGGATTCTAGGATGCTAGTCTAGAATGCCTAGAATGTAGTGATCTAAGTGTTCTAAGAGTTAATCTATCTCATCTCACCTCCTCTCATGATTCCCAACATATGAGAGGGTTGAGAGGAGGTGGAAGATGAAGGTGGAGGAAAACCATGAAAGCTAGAAGTGAGTGAAGCTAATGGTGAGGAGAAGAGAGCTCAAGACAATGAATCATCTAAAAAATAATGAAGCCATCCATGAGAGAGAAAATCTCATGGCAAGGTTTTGTAAAACCTTTTTTTCTATTAAAATATACCACCCGTACTTGAATAGTATGCACAAATGAATTAAAAATTCATTTGTGCACACTATGCAAGCATGGTCCTCACCATACTCCCATCACATCCCTGCCATCTCATTTATCCATTTATAATAAATGGTCAAACCCTAAAATGAGATTTCCACCTTCTAGAGTATTTTCCGGAAGAAATATGGATTACATTCTGCTGTATATACATACCTGTTTTCGTACCGAAATACGAATACCTAAACGGATAGAATAACACAAAGAACATAATACTAGAATACACATATCTAAATATGTATATGCAAATTATTAAATTAATACCTGATTTAATAATCCGGCTCAAATCTGAGCCGACCAGTATCATCAACTGTCCGATCGAAAGTCCGGATACAAAGTACAATCGATCGATCGGAACCCTGCACGTTTCCAATACAGCTACTATATCATGTTGGGTCCCGGCAGCGCCCTAGCCATCAAAACGCGGCAAAAAATGCGGAACAAAAATTTCTAAACTGGCGCTACCGTTACCCGAATCCCGGATCGACCTTAAACCCTAAACTAGCAAACTAACTAAGAGTTAGAATTGTTATACCGAGTTGATCCGTGTCCTTCGGTCTTCATTCCAAGCTCCTAGCGGCTCCTTGATGTGGTTTGGTTGCCGGTTTTCCTTCGTCTCCGATGATCCAACCGAGGGAAACGGCACAAGCTCCAGGTTCGCCAAGCGGACCAACCGACTCTCCAGGATTGCTAGTAGTGGAGAGTGGGGGGGGGGGGTAGGATAGACTCACCATAATTTTCTCTCATACTATAATGCTCATTGAGCAACCATAGAAGATGTGGAGGAGATAAAAAAGAAAAGGCATGGGCATGATGGCAAAGTATTTTTGTGTGAGCATGAGAGTGAGAGAGCACCAAGATAATCCCAAAATCAACAAGCAAATTCCCCCCACTCAAAAAGAGTGGCCGGCCCCTCTCTCATCCCTACACAAAAATCCTCATTTCCATTTTTACAATAAAGAATTACACCATACCAATCACTACATGAAAAAGCCCATACTTTGACCAAGACCCATGCCTATGCCATGTCACCATTTCCACCTCAATATTAACATGTGATTTTATAAATAAAATCAATAATGAGGTGGCATCTTCTAGAAGTCATTCCGCACAAATACGGAATACTTCCCGGCACATGTATCGAAATACACATACGCGTATTCGTACGAAAATACGAATAGCCAAAGAGAGAAAATAAATAGTGAGAAATAATACTAGAATACATATATATAAATACATATGTAAATTATTAAATCAAAACTTGATTTAACAATCTGGCTTAATCCTAAGCCGCTAGTATTATCAACCGTCCGATTAAAGTCTGTGCAGTCCGTACACATATTTAATCGGACACCTGTATGTATCAACATACATCACCTACACCATATCACCTGAACCGTGAAAACCCTCTGTGTGGGACTCTAAAGACTCGTCAATACTCTGGCAGTGAGTTTAACCACAAGCACGTCAGCGGCACTAGCTGTACGTAACGGCTACCCAGGTATTGAGCGAAAGGATGACCGACGAGCAAACTCATCCGAACCCCTACTGAGCCTTTCAGTGACAATATCCGTACAGTCCGGTCTGTTCGTTTAAGAGTATCGCATATCGAGTCTAGGGGGTGGATAAAGTCAGACCCCTAACAACACGATAATTCGTGTCGGTATGAAACCCATCACTACCTGGGAAACTATCGATCCTGGATCGGTAATTCTCACATACCCCGGCCGAGGATTTTTAGTTATGGCCACCCGTGCACTGCGTGACATCAACCCCCAATACCGGGAGAGACGAATCCCCGACGATCCGCTCACTGCCTCCATGTGGCTCGGGACTGTACCCAACTAAAACCTGTTTGCACGCTCCTTTGAGCCGTGGTAGGGTAGTAATCAAAGCACAGTGGGAACTCACACGAGACAAATGACGATCTCAGGTCGACAGATTAACCTGTACACATCTCACCAGGGAACTGCTATCTGACTATAGGTATAATACCAACTAGCATGTTCCCGGCGACTCCGTCCAGTGTACTCATAACCCAATGAGCACCTGTATACTATCTTAGGTGACAACTGACACCAATGGCTTGTGAGACCGGCCACCGCCCCTCTTCAGGGTCTAGATAAGTATACACCAGTCTACACTGGAGTATCGATGCCCAGTCTCGATATTCCCACGATCAGGGTCATTTAAGGATGTGCTTATAGAGCCCCAGCTCCCACGTATGTGATCACCATCATAATGCTGGTAGTGAAGTAAGAATCCTATGGGCTCTATCAACATGTACATGATGATAAGGACAAACCAGATAGCATACTATCATCTCGAGTAAGACTATTTTATCGGTATAGGTCCTCCCTCAATCATCATGATCACCTTTCTGCGACTATGATAATTGCCTTGAGGGCACTATAGCTAACAATCTCCACTTGCACTTAAGGCTAATTGTTGCGATGTCGCATACTCACATCCCGTGTGATACCGAACACCCAACTCCTCTACTAATCAGTTTCACAAATCTCGTTTGTAAAACTATTGCGTTCGAGAAATAGCTTCAGTGAGTGGATCCGCTCCAGTGTTTCTTTCTATGTCTCTCTTTATTTTAACTTTGCGGAGAAAACTATCTTCCGAAATGAGCAATACCCATCTTAGAATATGTCTGGATATCTAATAGGACCCAGTTCATAAAAGAACTCCAAATCCAGCAAACTTCTTAGACTGTATCGTCCACTGAACTCAATCAGTACATTGCGCCATACCATCCTTAGTATCTGCTTGGACCACCTGTCCAAACTACCGCCCCTCGTCAGAGGGAAAACTATAACTCTGACAGTCACTCTGTCATCCAGGTCACCTTGGAAGCCTGGAATGATAACCGTCTCTCAAAAGAGACCGCCGTTATCAAATCCGTAGAACATCCACTTATGTTCATAAACTGCTTCCATTCGTTTTTCTCCAGGATTGGATTAATATATCAACTTATTGCATCTAGTGCAAAAACAACATCTGGTGTGATATTTGGCATGTCAGATTGACTCAATTGCCTAAGCAAGTGATATGCCAATCATGCACATCCCTCTCCCCTTTAGTCTGTAAGACATCTTTAGAGAGGGTGACTCCATCACCTGTAGGTTCAGCACCATGCCAGGAGCCGTCCATTCTAAAATGCTTTTAGAATACCGTCTAAGTACCCAGATTGGGACATTTCCCAAATCTAGATCTAAAACCATAGATCTAGTAACCAGAATGCCTGATATAATATCCATAACCTATGTGGAGAAAACACTGTGTGACAACCACAGTACAACCGATCGTAGTATAGGAATTTTACTTCCTACTCTCTGTATGTCATCCCAAAGACATCACACCTTACTACTTTTTAACAGATCCATCCCCTATTCTGATGAAGTCAAAGCCCATGGCTGTCACATCAAAAATAGATGATCTTTCTCCGATATATCTGCTTTAATCTATAAATAGACATAAGCTACATGTCCACTATGTTTCCGCTGCTCCCACTGATTATGATAACCCTCTGGCAGAGTCATATACACGTGCACTTCTAAAGCTAGTTTAGAATGACGCTATATTCATCCTCCTGCCGGGTCTCATAGTCTGGAACAACAGTAGTGTCAAGTCTGGGTAAACAAGAACCTCCCTGTCACCGTCCTTAAGGCTACCGAAGTACCACTCGGGTGCTTGAGGTAACCCACCATATCTTCGGAGTGGCTAATGGAATGTCAATCCTGATTGAATCTTTAGGTCCTATTAAATTTTCCGTAATCGTTTGTGGTTTTGGAATCACTTCCAGTTGTTCCATACTCCTACTACTGTTTTCTGAAAAAAAAAATTCATTTTACTAAAACTGTGGCGAGTCAAGAATAATATCACGATTGATCTTCCTGATGGTAGAAAGCTAACCCTCGTCAAAGCCCGGGATAACCCACAAATAGCTATTACTGAAACGTGCCTTGAGTTTATCCGGATTCTGGTTTTAAGCATCAGCCGGACTATAGGAGATAGTGCCCTCAGAGTCAATTATTGGATCACAGGCACGTGATTGTAATGATTGAGGGAGGACCTATACCGTTAGAACAGTCTTACTCAAGATGATAGTATGCTATCTGGTTTATCTTTATCATCGTGTACTGTTTTAGGTGACCTTACAGGTCACTATTGCGCGTTGATAGAGCCCTTAGGATTCTTGCTTGACAGCCAGCAGTATGATGGCAATCATATACGTGGGAGCTGGTAGTCTATAAGCACATCCTTAAAAGTTCCCTAGTCGTGGGAGTTTCGAGACAGGGCATCGATACTCTAGAATAGACTAGTGTATATAGTCGAGACCTCGACGAGGGGCGGTGGCCGGTCTCACAGGCTACTGGTGTCAGTTGGTTCACCTAAGATGTATACAGGTGCTCATTGGGTTATGAGTATACCGGAAAGGACTCACCGGGAACATACTAGTTGGTCTTATACCAGACGACAGATAGCAGTTTCCTGGTGACGTGTGTACAGGTTAGTTCATCGACCTGAGATCGTCATTTGTCTCGTGTGAGTTCCCACTGTACTTTGATTACTACCCTACAACGCTCAAAGGAGACGTGCAAACGGGTTTTAGTTCGGTAAATTCCCGAGCCACATGGAGATAGTGAGCGGATCTGCAGGGGTTCGTCTCTCCCAGTATTGAGGGTGAGGTCGTGCTGGGTCTAGGAGAGCCATTACACGAAGTCCTTGGCCAAGGCAGGAGATTTACTGGTAGGTATTCCAGTAGTATCTCAGGGTGTTCTGGGCTACACTCCGACACGACTTGTACCGCTTTTGGGGGTCTGACTTTTACCAACCCCTAGGCCCGCCATGCGATGCTCATAGACGAACGGACTGGAATGTACGGATATTGTCACTGACAGGCTCAGTAAGGTGTCAGGATGAGTTCGCTCATCGACGTCCCTTTTGGTCAATAGCTAGTAGCCCGTTACGTATGGCTAATACTTCTGACGTGCTAGTGGTTAAATCCACAGCCAAAGTATTGACGAGTCTTTAGAGTCCCCCACAGACAGTTTCTCAAGTTTCGGGCGAAACGCTGTAGAGGCCGTATAGAGATATGGCAGGGTTCGATCATATACGTGCGGTATTGCACGAATCATGATCGGACGGATAATACTAGCGGGCTTTGGTTTAAGCCGGATCCTAGTATTGTACAGTGTAGATTTTGTCTCATTGCATTTGTATTCGGTCGGAATACAAATGCGGGTTTCTATATACAGTCGTGGGGTATTCCTGTAATTTATTACGGGATCAATTTTCTGATGTTGCCAGTTTGCTTTCCGTTTTGGCCATTTTCCTTTGTTTCTTTCCTTGGCTGAAAGTTGGTGGAGGAGGGCTTATTTGCAAGCTTGCAAATTTGTATTGTGGAGGGTGGTCTTTGTAAAGTGTTGCTTCATGATTGTGCACCATCTATTGAGTTCAACGGTTCATCATTGCTTGACTTTGCTTGATGGTGATGGGATATGATTAGGTGATGGAGTGGGGATTTGGTAGTGATGATTATTCCTCATGATTATCTCTTTTCTCTTCCTTGTATTATTTTCTCTCTCTCTCTCCTTCTCACTACAATGGGCCGGCCATTCAAAAGGGAGGGGCTGTCCAAAAATTTGAAGGGGGGAATTCATCTCATTAGCTTACACAAAACACTTACATCATCTCCCAAGTTCATTCCTCCACCTTGATATCTAAAAGGGCAACTTCATATAAGCCCCAAATGAGACAAACCTTTCTACACTTCATCTACAATATCCTTGGGCACGTCGACTCGCCAACTTCGTGCTCGAGTTGCCTCGGTCCAGAGGTGGGAGCCCGTAAAAGAACCCGGCGATGTGGTGCCCTTCCGACGAGGAGTTGAAGACCGGAGATTCCGTGGGGAGATCGGGACGACGACGAGAAGACCGAAGGACACGGATCGCTCGGTATATCTCTCTACCCCGTCTCTTGTTAGCTAGGAGTAGGTTAATGGCCCGATCCGGGTTTCAAAGTCCGCGGTAGTGCCGGTTCTAGTTTATAGAAAAGTTTTGTATTCCGCATTTTGGCCTCGTTCAGACGGCCGGGGCGCTGCCGTGCACTTACACTGGTATCAGAGCCACGCCATTAACCTAGTCTAGCTTGCTCTAACATGTTTACAAGTTCGATCGATCGGATTTTCAAAAAACCGCGTTTTTATGTCCAGTTTCTGTCGATTTTTTCCAGTGCTCTAAAAATTATTTGGTATATTGGAAAGTTACGTGCAGGGGTTTTTATGCATTCTGTGAAAATTTGGTACCCTAAATTTACTGTTCCACCGCGGAACCGCGGCCAAACCCATGCCCATTATAAGTCTTCTCTGCACCAAATTTGTACAGTAGCTCTCTGACTGGAAAATGGGCTTTTTGGAATGTTCTGTTTGGGCCCAGATTTATTTTGAGTGCTACAGTTGTGCTTGGGGCCCACTTCGGTAAATTTAGTCGATCGAAAATTTTAAACATGTTAGTTCACAATATTTACATTATATCTGCGACCGTGAATGTCATTTGATCGGTAAATCCTGTCTAACTGCTATAGCCCTTTTAGACGGATTTGCGAATGTGACATTCACGTTGATGTTCTGTGTTGTGCTGTGATGTTGTGGATTGTCGTGGTGGATAGCCTGGATGCAATGTTAGTACAGTTTGGTTGTATATGTACATTTGATATTGCGGGGCGAGCGTCCGACATGTGGACTGCCGTCACTGCCTGTTTGTATATTATTCTTTTGGGGCACGACCGGGCTGAGGTCGATGTACCCGTTGTATGTATATTTTACTTTCTGTACTAGGATTACCCCAAGGAGGGGTGCACGGATAGCCGGGTTCTAGAGGGCAACGAGCCCGGATCTCATGGCGTTGAGATGGAGGGGACTTCACTCTAGAATTGGCAGGCTATTCGCCGCACTCGTAGGGAGTACAGGTTGACCCAGGAGGGGTGCCCAAGTTACCGGATTCCGTGAAGTGCTGGGTGGTCGATTCACGTTGTTGAAGGGGGCTGCCTCGCATCAGGTTTTGGCGGGTGACTTGCCGCGCCCGTAGGGGTCTAGGATTTTTTTGCACAGGCTATCCACACGACCAGGGGAACGTCGGGTTTCAGTAGCGGCTCTATGAAACCCGGGGATCCCAGATATCTGTATTGTTCTGTGATGTTGCATTTTATCACGCCTTGAGCGAATATTATATATTGATATATATACTAGTAGATGTTGTATATGTTTTGCATCCGCGCTAGTCCAGTCCCCGCTCTGTCGTTAGTTAAGTAACCTAACGGGTGATGACGGGACCCAGTGGCGAATGCGGATGGTATATACGTACATCATTATTTTCTTTCTTTATTGGTGTGATCAATTGATGGGACTGCATTGATTCGGATCAATGCAAACTAAACAAACCTATTCTGATGTTGTTGGAACAATTTTTCAAAAAGCTGTTATTGCAAGGACGTTCTCTTTTGTTTTGCACAGTGGTATTCGGTTATGAATATCCAGCACCTCAGTCGACGAGGCAAGGCCCGAGATCCCTTCACCGTGAGTGACCCCTTGGACAGAAGTTTATGTCAAGGCAATAACTTCACTATAGCCGATTGCCATTTGCTTTGCATCGTGGTATTCAGTTGGAATATCCTGCACCTCATTCTACGGGGAAAGAGCCGAGATCCCTTCACCGGGAGTGACCTCTTTAGTAAAGGTTTTCGCCACCATATTTTTAAAAGCTATCCGGTTCCTTCAACGATATCAAGTTCATTACGTTAAAGGTTTTTCGCCAAAAACCATTCGTAGCCCTCCGTTATTTCAGAAAGGTAGCACTTAGTATTCATGCTATGTATGTTGGCATTCGTTAAGGCATAGTGTATGGTAGCTATTTGTTACTTTTCTGCAGCATAGATAGATGCGTTGGTTTGGGACAGTCGTACTACTATTTTGGCCTTCGTCAAGGGTATGTACGGGTGGGTTCAAATTAACCTGGATAATGACGGGTAGAACTTGACATGTGACTTATGATATGTTGGCCTTCGTCAAGGTCATAAGAGCATGGGGTAAAAAAATCACATTGGGAGTTTCTAAAGAAACTGAAACTTGCCAGATATGCGCATACCTTCTGGAGTGTGATAGCGTGAGTGGATTCCATCACGTTAGCATGCGATGATAGTTGGATCCCGATTCCCACAGATGAGTTGGTTTACTCCTCGGGTGATTCCGACTAATTCTTCTTTAAGGTTTGGAGGAGAATTTGACGGTACAGTGGGAGATTTCTGTTAGTGTATATGCCCTAGAGGCCATTACTGTATCATACTAGTTTGTATATTACTTGATGGAAGCTTGGGATATTCACCTTGTATAAACAATCTTGCTCAATATAGTAGTATGCTACTTGGTTTGTTTCTACTTCAATGTGTACATGTGTTTATTTTGCGATATCACCTATACGCATTAGTGGAGCCCTTAGGATTTTTGCTTGATTACCAGCGTTGTGATGGCAGTCACACTAGTGGGGGCTGGGTAATCTATAAGCACATCCTTATACAGGTCCCTAGTCCCAGGACTATCGAGACAGGGCATCGATACTCCGGAGTAGACTAGCGTATGCGCTTCTTATCCCAGTGTGGGAGATGGTCTGTCCCACAGCCATCAGTACGTCGTACTGGAGATAGTATACGGGTGCTCGTTAGGTTACGAGTACACTGGACAGGACTCGTCGGGAACTGAAAGGTTGGTATTATACCTATCGTCAGTTATCAGTTCCCAGGTGACATGAGTACAGCTTAGTCCGCTGACTTGACACTGGCACTTCGCCTCGAGTTGTTCCCACTGCACTTTGATCACTACCCTACCACGGCTCAAAGGAGTCGTGCAAACAGGTAGTGGTTGGGTGCAGTCCCGAAGCACTTGGAGGCAGTGACGGTTAGACAGGATTCGTCTCTCCCGGTATTGGGGGTTGACATCGCGCTGTGTTTAGGAGAGCCATTACACGAGTAGTCCCTGGCCAGGGCAAGCGAGATATACTGGTAGGTTTCCAGTGTTATCTCAGGGTGTTTTGGGCTTCACTCCGACACGACTTGTACCGCTATTGGGGGATTGACATTTTACCGCCCCCTAGGCCCGACATGCGATGTATCAGACGAACAGACCGGACTGTACGGAGAATGTCACATTCAGACTCAGTAGGAGTTCAGATGGGGTTTCACCTCGTCAGCCTTCTTGTCGGCATCTACCTGGGGACCGTTACGCACAGCTAGTGCCGCTTGCGGTCTGTGGTTAAACCCACTGCCAGTGTAGTGTCGAGTCTTTAGAGTCCCACACAGAGGGTATTCGCCTCTGGGCAAAACAGAGTAGAGGTCGCATGGTTTTGCGACAGGGTTCGTTCTCATCCGCGCACTTGAGCACGTTTGGAGTCCGGACGGATATTACTGGCTGACTCTGGTTTGAGTCAGATACTGGTATATGTTTTTGGGGTTGCTTTTATCTCTCAGTATTCATGTTCCTCGGAACAAGGATGCAGGTGTGTATGCACGGTTATTTGAGGAAGAGGAAGAGGGCTTTCATTAGGGTTTCGGAACGGGTGCGTATGCACAGTTGACAGTCGTCTTTTTCCAAACCCTAATGGATTTATGTTATATCAATTAATAATATATAATAAAATGAAATTGTGTCATGGTTGGTTTTTATGTTGACTTGTTGACCATGGTTGACTTGTTGACCATGGTTGAAGTTTTGACCATCATCATTACAAATGAAAGATGCTCTTTGATTCTAGCAAATTCAATTAATGTTTGAAATGATAATGGTCATTCCTAAACTTTCCATCAACCTTTTTCATTTTCATTATTATTATTATTTGATAATTCTTTTGTTTTATGTTATGGTTGCAAAAGAAAAAGAGCTCACTTTATCATAACAACTCTCTCTCCTCACTTCATCTTCTTCTTCCTCTAGCAAAAGAGAACCCTTCTCATGTGTTAAGAATCCTTCTCTTTAAAAAGAAAAGCATCCCCTAGTCACTCTCTACTCACTCTAGGTTCAAGGTTTAGCAAGCCGGAAACCCTAGTTCACTCAAAGATCGAGGAAGAGCCCAAAGGTCGAACCTTCGAGGTGGATCCATCTTCGATGGAAGAAGGCGACGAGAAGAGAACCATCAACCTCTACAAGATTTCAAGAAGAAGGAGTTCAAGTTTAGGTATAACCATCTTCCATAGTAGCTAACTCTCTTTAGCAAGTTTGCTAGTTTAGTTTAGACACGATCCCGACCTTGTTTAGTCCATGTTGCCTCTTGCGATAAAAATTTGTTTTTTTATACCGTTTCCGCCTCCCCGTAAGCACCGGGGGTCGCAATATGGACTTACAGTGGTATCAGAGCCTAACTAAACTTAAACTAGCTTGGTAGCGAAGTGTATGGAAGTTCGAAACCGAAAAATCGCAAAACCGGAAAAACCAAAACCCTAAGTTTCTGTTGAATTTTTTTCTGCTCTAAATGAATAACTTTATACTTGTAAATTCGGCTCAGGGTTTTGTTTGAACAACCAAGAAATACGATGCCCTAATTCATTTAAACCGCCGCGGTTCCGCGGCACGAGGTAGGAATGTGCCGCGGAACCACCGCCGTTTATTTTCCTCTCTGCATCGTTTTTCGTGCAGTGTTCTTCTAGTGGGATTTTGGGATTTTTCAGATGTATTATATGTACCCAGATTTTCCAGAACAGAAATTCACTTTTGGGGTCCTATAATTCCGTATTTTTTTTTCCGAACTTCACTGCACTTTGGCTACGTTGGTTATATCTGTGATGTTTGCATGTATTGAACGTCGGCTAATCGCTATAAGTCGACTAGTCGGGGTTATACATGATCTGTGTTTGATATTGGAATGTGTATATGAATGTGTTGGACTGTCGCGGGTGAATAGCCGGGGTGGATGTGAGATGAGCTTTTGTTTTTCTTTCATTCATTTGTAAATGTAAATTGATGTAATAATATTATTTGTTTGGCCGCACAACCGGGTCGGGGTTGTAGCCGTCATTGTATAATTCTTTTTACTGTTTTTGCTCCTAGGATAGACCCATGGAGGGGTGCACAAACTACCGGGTACTTGGCGGGTAGTTTACCGCACCCGTAGGGGTCTTGGGTGGGGTATTTGCTATTCACCGCGACCATGTAATCCGCTTTTCGTTGCAGGCTCGAAAGGATTGCGGATTGCTAGTATATCCAATGTATTCATCTGTGATCTGTAATGTCTATCATTGCTTTATATTTAGGCGTTGCTTATGTTTTACAGCCGCGCTAGCCCAGCCCCCGCTCTGTCGTTAGTTAAGTAACCTAACGAGTGATGACGGGACCCCGTGGTGAATGCGAATGGCATAAGCGTACGTCATATTTTGGTTGTTTTCTGCAATGGTAGGATTAAATGATGGGACGCATTAAAAGAACTAATGCAAGAATATCACGCATTAAAAGAACTAATGCAAGATAATAAACCAAGTTAAAGTCGTTGGAACACTTTCGAAAAACCACTCGGTTCTTTTCAAAACTAACTTTTAAGTGCGGAGCTTGAGCCACTCCTTCTAAAAGCTATCTCGTTCCATCGATTATATCAAGTTCACTACGTTCACGGTTTCGCCAAAACCATTCGTAGCCCTCCGTCGTTTCGTATGAATATTCAATAGTATTCAAGCTATGTTTGTTGACCTTCGTCAAGACATAGAGATTGGTAGTTGTTGGGTGTTCATATGTAGCATAGATAGATGCGTTGGTTTGGGACAGTCGTATTGCCTTGTTGACCTTCGTCAAGGGTATATACGGGTGGGTTCAAATTAACCTGGATAATGACGGGCAGAACTTGACATGTGACTTATGATTTGTTGACCTTCGTCAAGGTCATAAGAGCATGGGGCAAAAATCCACATCCGGAGTTTCATAAGTACTGAAACTTGCTAGATTTGCATACCATTTGGAGTGTGATGATTATGGTAGGATTCCTTCATTTTCGTCACGCAATGATATTTGGATCCCGATCCTACTGTGAGTATATGCTACTCCTCGGGAAATTTCTCACTAAACGATCAATGCTATAAACCTAGTAGGTGCCTAGAAAGGTGTTAGCGGGGCTACGCCCCCAGGGAAAAGAGGTTCTTAAATTAAGGAACTTCGCGAAAGCGTTGGAAAACCTCCCTCGAAGTACCGACACTGGCCTGGCTGAACGGTTAAGCAAGTATTGTACGGTGGGATTGATCCCGACTAATTCTTCCTTTGTGGTTTGAGGAGGGATTCGAGAGACAGTGGGAGCCATCCTGTTTAGACAAATTAAAAACCATTCTAAACTTGCAAGAGCATCGTGCTAAGTGTTTCTTCTCTCCCCCCGCAGCGACCAAATCGAAATGACTGGACTTAAGTTACTTCTAGATAAAAACATACTGACAGGGCCAAACTACAAAGATTGGCTCAGGAATGTCAAATTGGCAATCGCTTACGACAAGCTGGGGTATCTTCTTACCACCAAAGCTCCCCCCGTCCCAGGTCCCACCTCCAGTGTCGTGGATAAGGAAATCCGTAAGACTTGGGAGATTGATTGCGCGAAGGCCAGGTGCCTCGTGCTTGCCTCTATGGACAACGAACATCAGAGGAGGCATGAGAATATGGACCTCGAGTCTATATTTCTCCATACAAAAGAACTGTATGGAGAGCAGTCTCGTATCGCAAGATACGAAGTGTCGAAGAAGTTGTTTTCGACTAAGTTGGCCGTCGGATCATCGGTAGCGGACCACGTGCTTAAGATGATTGGCTACACTGAGGAGCTCGCGGAACTTGGGACCACGTTGGACAGTGAACTTTATACAGATTTAATTCTCCAGTCCCTTCCATCCACTTACGCCCAGTTCATACTGAATTTCAACTTGCAAGAAAAGGAAGTTGAACTTTCAGAACTCCTCAACCTGTTGAGGAGCGCAGAGGGCACCCTACAGAAGGGTAGGGATACACCCGCTTTGTTTGTAGGAGGATCTTCTTCCTCTAGGTCCAAGGCGAAAGCCAAGGGAAAGAGGAAGAAAGCCCCCGCCAAACCAAGAGGCGGTGTTAGTAAAGTGGGTACGAAGGGAAAGGAAAAGGCAACAAAGATTGCGGGGAAGCTTGTTGGTAAAGAGGAATGCTTCTATTGTCATAAGAGTGGACACTGGAAGAAAGATTGCAGGGCTTGGAAGGCCAGGACACAGGAACTGAAGCAGGTTGCTGCTTCAGCTTCAGGTGTGTATGTTATTGAAAACTGTCTTTCTATAAACTCTACTTCCTGGGTATTGGATACCGGATCAGGATCTCATATCTGTAATTCTTTGCAGGCGTTGAGAAACCGTAGGTTTTTGAAGGCAGGTGACATGACCCTCAGAGTTGCGAACGGAGCTAGCATGGATGCTAAAGCCGTGGGGGACTATCACCTGGGAATGTCAGATGGGCATGTTTTGGTTTTGCGTAATTGCTTTTTTGTACCCAACGCAACTTGTAATATCATTTCTGTATCTTTGGTTTCTAAAGAAGGTTATGAATTTGCGTTTGTAAGTAATGTTGTAAACATTCACCTTAATCAAGTTATGATTGGGTCAGGTACATTGAGCAATGGTATATACGTATTAAACCAACCACAGATTTTCAATGTCCAGAATACACACAAAAGAAAGTCTCCAGATATCAATCAGGCTTTCTTATGGCATTGTAGACTGGGTCACATCAATGAGACACGGTTGACTAAGTTACATAAAGAAGGATACTTGGATCCGTTCGAGTATCAGTCTTATGCCACTTGTGAATCTTGTCTCATGGGAAAGATGACAAAGACTCCGTTCACTGGACACGGAGAAAGAGCGAGCGAGCTCTTGGGACTCATACACAGTGACGTGTGTGGTCCAATGTCTACACATACGCGAAGCGGTTATTCATACTTCATTACTTTCACAGACGATTTCTCTAGGTATGGACATGTCTTCTTAATGAAGCACAAATCCGAGGCCTTTGAGAAATTTCGGGATTACAAGAATGAAGTTGAAAAACAAACAGGCAAAAGTATTAAGATTCTAAGATCGGATCGAGGTGGTGAATACTTGAGTGCCGAGTTCCTGGACTATTTAAAAGAGAATGGAATTCTCTCTCAGCGTACTCCTCCATACACTCCGCAACATAACGGTGTATCGGAAAGGAGGAATCGAACCCTATTGGATATGGTTCGTTCCATGATGAGTAAGGCTAAGTTACCGCGATCTTTCTGGGGCTATGCACTAGAAGCAGCTGCATATCTCTTGAACAAGGCTCCTACCAAGACTGTGCCTACCACTCCATATCAGATGTGGAGTGGGAAGAAACCCTGTGTTAAGTACCTTAAGATATGGGGATGTCCAGCTTTTGTAAAAAAGCAGCATGCGGACAAGCTCGAGGCACGTTCAGTACAATGTAAGTTTGTGGGATACCCAAAGAACTCCAGGGGGTATCTGTTCTATTCCGCTGAGGAACAAAAAGTTTTTGTTTCTCAACATGCCCGCTTCTTGGAAACTAAGTTTTTGGAAACCCAGATAAGTGGGAACGCAATAGAACTGGAAGAGATTCCAGAACCACAAGCTGTTACTGAAGACTTGGAAGAGCCAGTAAGTTCAAAAGAACAGGACATTCCTATGCCGCTCCGCAGGAGTAGTAGGCAGTCTCATCCGCCCGAGAGATACTGCGGTTTTCTCATAGACGGGGATAGAGAGGATTGCATCATAGACTATGATGAGCCTACTAGCTTCCAGCAGGCCGTTCAGAGCATTGACTCGATAAAATGGCTGGATGCAATGCGGACCGAAATGGAGTCCATGTACACCAACAAAGTATGGACGTTGGACATTGCTCCAGACGGGGTAAAACCCGTAGGATGCAAGTGGATCTTCAAAAGGAAGATTGGTGTAGATGGACAGGTTGAGACCTATAAAGCTAGACTTGTAGCGAAGGGTTTCCGTCAAATACCTGGCTTGGACTATGACGAAACCTTTTCTCCAGTGGCTATGCTGAAATCCATTCGGATCCTTCTTGCCATTGCTGCCTTCCACGATTATGAGATTTGGCAGATGGACGTAAAAACCGCTTTTCTAAATGGAAGTTTAGAGGAGTGTGTCTATATGGATCAGCCAGAGGGTTTCATTCAGAGTGGGAGCAGCGGAAAGGTGTGCAAGTTGCTTAAGTCCATCTATGGACTAAAGCAGGCATCGCGGAGTTGGAACATCTGTTTTGATGAGACGGTCAAGGAATTTGACTTTATCAAAAATCCAGATGAACCATGCATCTATAGTAGATTTGTAGCGAGAACTGTAGTATTCCTCGTTTTATACGTGGATGACATTCTCTTAATAGGAAATGACATTCCTATGCTACAATCTGTTAAGGGTTTCTTGTCACACAGGTTCTCCATGAAAGACCTGGGTGATGCCTCATACATCCTGGGGATCCGGATCCATCGTGATAGATCCAAGAGGATATTAGGACTTTCACAGTCCAGGTACATCGACACCATAGTGAAGAGATTCAGTATGGAAGATTCCAAGCGCGGTAACCTACCGGCTTGTCACGGGATCACCCTCTCTAAAGAGATGTCTCCCAAGACTGATTTGGAGAGGGATCGCATGTCTATTATACCCTACGCTTCTGCGGTAGGCTCTATAATGTATGCGATGTTGTGTACCAGACCGGATGTAGCTTATGCACTGAGTGTGGTAAGCCGGTATCAGTCAAACCCTGGGGAGAAACATTGGATAGCAGTAAAGAACATTCTCAAGTACCTGAGAAGGACTAAGGAGATGTTCTTGGTGTATGGTGGAAAAGACCTCCAGATTGAGGCCTTTGCTGACTCCAGCTTCCAGAGTGACAAGGATGATTCCAAGTCCATGTCGGGTTTTGTCTTTACCCTCAATGGAGGGGCGGTGTGTTGGAAGAGTTCCAAACAGGAGACCGTTGCAGACTCGACGATGGAAGCGGAATACATTGCTGCATCTGATGCCGCAAAAGAAGCTGTCTGGATAAGGAAGTTCTTGAAAGAACTTCAGGTGGTTCCATCCATTGTTGACCCAATACCTCTGTATTGCGACAACAACGGGGCTATAGCTTTAGCAAAGGAACCCAGGTCCCATCAAAGATCCAGGCACATCTTGAGGCGGTATCACCTGATCAGGGAGATCGTGGATCGCAAGGAGATCGAGATTCGGAGGGTTGCTTCAGAAGAGAACACTGCAGATCCATTCACCAAGGCCCTACCCCAGACTCAGTTCGAGCGGCTGATCGAGATGATAGGTCTTCGATACGTCAGTACATGGCCTTAGTGCAAGTGGGAGATTGTTAGTGTATATGCCCTAGAGGCCATTACTGTATCATACTAGTTTGTATATTACTTGATGGAAGCTTCGGATATTCACCTTGTATAAACAATCTTGCTCAATATAGTAGTATGCTACTTGGTTTGTTTCTACTTCAATGTGTACATGTGTTTATTTTGCGATATCACCTATACGCATTAGTGGAGCCCTTACGATTTTTGCTTGATTACCAGCGTTGTGATGGCAGTCACACTAGTGGGGGCTGGGTAATCTATAAGCACATCCTTATACAGGTCCCTAGTCGCAGGACTATCGAGACAGGGCATCGATACTCCGGAGTAGACTAGCGTATGCGCTTCTCATCCCAGTGTGGGAGATGGTCTGTCCCACAGCCATCAGTACGTCGTACTGGAGATAGTATACGGGTGCTCGTTAGGTTACGAGTACACTGGACAGGACTCGTTGGGAACTGAAAGGTTGGTATTATACCTATCGTCAGTTATCAGTTCCCAGGTAACATGAGTACAGCTTAGTCCGCTGACTTGACACTGGCACTTCGCCTCGAGTGTGTTCCCACTGCACTTTGATCACTACCCAACCACGGCTCAAAGGAGTCGTGCAAACAGGTAGTGGTTGGGTGCAGTCCCGAAGCACTTGGAGGCAGTGACGGTTAGACAGGATTCGTCTCTCCCGGTATTGGGGGTTGACATCGCGCTGTGTTTAGGAGAGCCATTACACGAGTATTCCCTGGCCAGGGCAAGCGAGATATACTGGTAGGTTTCCAGTGTTATCTCAGGGTGTTTTGGGCTTCACTCCGACACGACTTGTACCGCTATTGGGGGACTGACGTTTTACCGCCCCCTAGGCCCGACATGCGATGTATCAGACGAACAGACCGGACTGTACGGAGAATGTCACATTCAGACTCAGTAGGAGTTCAGATGGGGTTTCACCTCGTCAGCCTTCTTGTCGGCATCTACCTAGGGACCGTTACGCACAGCTAGTGCCGCTTGCGGTCTGTGGTTAAACCCACTGCCAGCGTAGTGTCGAGTCTTTAGAGTCCCACACAGAGGGTATTCGCCTCTGGGCAAAACAGAGTAGAGGTCGCATGGTTTTGCGACAGGGTTCGTTCTCATCCGCGCACTTGTGCACGTTTGGAGTCCGGACGGATATTACCGGCTGACTCTGGTTTGAGTCAGATACTGGTATATGTTTTTGGGGTTGCTTTTATCTCTCAGTATTCATGTTCCTCGGAACAAGGATGCAGGTGTGTATGCACGGTTATTTGAGGAAGAGGAAGAGGGCTTTCATTAGGGTTTCGGAACGGGTGCGTATGCACAGTTGACAGTCGTCTTTTTCCAAACCCTAATGGATTTATGTTATATCAATTAATAATATATAATAAAATGAAATTGTGTCATGGTTGGTTTTTATGTTGACTTGTTGACCATGTTTGACTTGTTGACCATGGTTGAAGTTTTGACCATCATCATTACAAATGAAAGATGCTCTTTGATTCTAGCAAATTCAATTAATGTTTGAAATGATAATGGTCATTCCTAAACTTTCCATCAACCTTTTCATTTTCATTATTATTATTATTTGATAATTCTTTTGCTTTATGTTATGGTTGCAAAAGAAAAAGAGCTCACTTTATCATAACAACTCTCTCTCCTCACTTCATCTTCTTCTTCCTCTAGCAAAAGAGAACCCTTCTCATGTGTTGAGAATCCTTCTCTTTAAAAAGAAAAGCAACCCCTAGTCACTCTCTACTCACTCTAGGTTCAAGGTTTAGCAAGCCGGAAACCCTAGTTCACTCAAAGATCGAGGAAGAGCCCAAAGGTCGAACCTTCGAGATGGATCCATCTTCGACGGAAGAAGGCGACGAGAAGAGAACCATCAACCTCTACAAGATTTCAAGAAGAAGGAGTTCAAGTTTAGGTATAACCATCTTCCATAGTAGCTAACTCTCTTTAGCAAGTTTGCTAGTTTAGTTTAGACATGATCCCGACCTTGTTTAGTCCATGTTGCCTCTTGCGATAAAAATTTGTTTTTTTATACCGTTTCCGCCTCCCCGTAAGCACCGGGGGTCGCAATATGGACTTACAATTTCCTGATTAGATAAATTGATAACCATTCTGATCTAGGTTAGAGTGCACGCTGAGTGTTTCTTTTCTCTCTCTCTTTGGCAGCAACCATGACCCAACCCTTGACTATGACTCAGTGACCAAAATTAACCGAACCTTCTTAAACACTGGCTTTTGGATTGTCAGAGTTGCATACCTCATTGCCACTCCTACTTTTACCCTTTTCTCCAGAACACCCCGTATCACTACGAACGTCCACTTCCATTGGACAAAACCATCGTATGGTTATATACGAACTCGAAGGAATTTATTCGAGAATGGTTTCCGGTTCTGGAGAAAACGAATAGGACTATTCAGTTGTCTTTTCCTTTTACCTTCTCTCAGGTTGCGAGTACTCCTTGGTTTAGGGGATAGTACACCCGTTACGCCTATTGGATAGTCTTCTTCCAAACCTTAGACTGGTGCCGAACGGTAGGGAATGAAGAAAGCCGATTACCCTAAGTGTGGTGTACTGAAGGTATTAAGTGAAGACAAATAAAGGGATTAGAAGGAGGGCAAAGTAAATTGCGACTGCTATTCATGACCAAACCAAGTATTTCATTACCACTCCCACTTCACCTTTGTATTTCTCCAGGACACTCCGTATCACTATGAAGATCCATAGTTATTTGGATACTCCATCGTATGGTTATATACGAACTCGAAAGGAACTTGTTCCAGTTCGGGGATGGATTCTGGTTCAGGAGAAATAGGAATAAGGTCTATTCGTTTGTCTTTTATCTTCACCTTTTCTCGCATTGCGAGTGCTCCTAGGATTAGGACAGTACACCCATTATAATTATTGGATAGTCTTCTTCCAAACCATAGGCTGGTGCCGAACGGTAGGGAAGGAAGAAAACTATTTGGCCTAAAGGGGTGTGCAGAAGGTAATGACTAAAAACATATGAAGGGATGCGGAGAGATGGCATAGAAATATACGGTTACAGTTGTGAATCTGGATAATGGAAGAAGCATTACTAGGAATACCGAGATACCCCTATGAAACATTTCAATGTTTCAGTTTCACTGTATACTGTTAAAGGAAAACTGATTTCCCAATTAGACACTTGCTCCAGGGTATGTATTTACCAGGTTTGATTATCACATCTGTATGGTTTTACAAATGATGAGTGGAAGTAAGTTATTGGGAATTAGGTGATCATCCTCATTATATCGGAATTCGTTGTAATTGGTGATATTTGAGGAAATCACCTGGGTTGTTTTCCGGATGGAAAATATTTGTTTTTGAATATCCGTCGTTGTGCACCAATTTCAAATTGATATATCTGTACGTCTATTTTTATAGAGTGAGATATACCTTTTTGAAATTATGTCTATGACATTTACCTATATCAGTGGATGGTTAGGTAAGGAGCATTAAACAGCGGTGTAATTCTTCTTAACCATAAGTACAGTTTTCAACTTACGACGCACAGGGTTTGAGTTATTAGACTCAGAAGACTTATACAGAGGATTGTATATTGTCCAGTGTCCATTAGGACAGAGGGGTTGGTCCTCGTACTATATTCGGTTTACTTTTGACTTCTCTAGTTCTTAGACAAGTGTCTCGTAGAAACACAAGGTCTGAGTTTTGAGAAGTTAGAGGTATATGAATAAAGTAGAAAACCAAGTGTTGCAAGTATCGGGATTCTTTAAGGTGATCGAAGATGTAGATACTTGTGTATGGTATTCAGTTAATAGTAATGATTAAGAGAACGCTTCTCTTTCAGGTTACTCATAATTGGAAATACTCCTAAATTGAGTAATGCTGATCAGCCTCTTTCCATTTAGTTGACATGCACTGGAGACAGCTGCATGATTTGAATCTGGTTCAATTAAATCAGTGCCTCTGTTTCTGTATTGGATATAGCGCAGTTCATATCTTGACGATGTTAAGGTACGGGGAGTTGTCCAGCTTATGCTTAAAACCAGACTCTGAATAACTCAAGGCACGTTTCTGTAATGGCTGTTTGTGGGTTGACCCAGGCTATGACGAGGGTTGACTTTCTACCATCTGGAAGATCAATAGTGATATTGTTCTTGACTCGCCACAGTTTTAAAAGAAATGGATTTTTTTTTCAGAAAACAGTAGTGGGAGTATGGTAGAACTGGAAGTGATTCCAGAATCGCAAACGATTACTGAAAATTTGATAAGAACCTAAAAATTCAATCTAGTTTGACATTTTATTAGCCACTCCGCAGAAATAGTGGGTAACCTCAGGCACCCGAGAGGTACTCCGGTAGCCTTAAGGACGGTGACAGGGAGGTTCTTGTTTACCCAGACTTGCCATTGCTGTTGTTCCAGACTGTGAGACCCGGCAGGAGGATGAGTATAGCGTCGTTCTAAACTAGCTTTAGAAGTGTACGTCTATATGACTCTGCCAGAGGGTTGTCGTAGTCAGTGGGAGCAACGGAAGCAAAGTGGGCAAGTGACTTATGACTATTTATAGACTAAAGCAGATATAGCGGAGATAGATAATCTATTTCTGATGTGACAGTCATAGGTTTGACTTCATCAGAATAGGGGATGGATCTGTTAAGAAGGTAGTAGGGTGTGATGTCCTGGTATTTGGATGACATACACAAAGTAGGAAGTGATGTTCCTATACTACAATCGGTTATGCTTTGGTTGTCACACAGTGGTTTCTCCACAAAGGATATAGATATAATATCAAACATTCTGGTTTCTAGATCTATGGTTTTAGATCTAGATTTCGGTAGTTTCCCAATCTGGGTACTTAGACAGCATTCTAAAGGTACTTTAGAATGGACGACTCCTGGCACGGTAGTGTACCTGCAGGTGATGGAGTCACCCTCTCTAAAGGTGTCTTACAGACTAAAGGGGAAAGGGATGTGCATGATTGGCAGATCACTTGCTTAGGCAATTGAGTCAATCTTGAGATGTCAAGTACCACACCAGATGTTGTTTTTACAGTAGATACAATAAGTTGATATTAATCCAATCCTGGAGAAACAATCGGAAGAAGTTTTAGAACATAAGTGGATGTTCTAGGGATTTGATGATTGCAGCCTCCTTTAGGAGACAATTATCATTCCAGGCTTTCAGGGTGACCTGGATGACAGAGTGACTGTAAGAGTTATAGTTTTCCCCCGGAAAAGGGGCAGTATTTTGGACAGGTGGTCCAAGCGGATACTAAGGGAGGCATGGCGCAGGATACTGATTAAGTTTAGTTGACGATACAGTCTGAGAAGTTTGGATTTGGAGTTCATTTATGAACTAGGTCCCATCAGATATCCAGACATACTCTAAGACAGGTATTGCTCATTTCGGGAGATGGCTTTCTCCGTAAACTTGAGATAAAGAGAGACATACAAAGAAACATTAGGGCGGATCCACTCACTGAGGCTATTCCTCGAACGCGTTAGTTTCGCAAACAGGTTTTGTGAGACTGATTAGTAGAGGAGTTGGGTGTTCGGTATCACACGGGCTGTGAGTATGCGACATCGCAATAATTAGCCTTGAGTGCAAGTGGGAGATTGTTGGAGATAGTGCCCTTAGAGTCAATTATTGGATCACAGGCACATGATTGTAATGATTGAGGGAGGACCTATACCGTTAGAACAGTCTTACTCAAGATGATAGTATGCTATCTGGTTTATCTTTATCATCGTGTACTGCTTTAGGTGACCTTACATGTCACTTTTGCGCGTTGATAGAGCCCTTAGGATTCTTGCTTGACAGCCAGCAGTATGATGGCGATCATATACGTGGGAGCTGGTAGTCTATAAGCACATCCTTAAAAGGTCCCTAGTCGTGGGAGTTTCGAGACAGGGTGATTTGAATGATTTTCCGATTGTGTAGAATGAAATGGTAAAGAAATCACAACCAAAAATATTTTTTGACCGCAATCAATAACGGTGTCGGATGTAGCGCGTTAGTAAGTGCGGATCGTCCACAGGGAAAGTGAGTTCCGTTCAATTTCCGAATTAGATGAGTTGAAAATTTAGGGCAAAGAAATGAAAACAATTCATGATTTGCATTTAAAGATCAAGAAATAAGAAAAATCTAGATCTAGAAAAGACATTAAAAGCAAGAATTGAGATGTGTGATAATTTCCAACCAACAATCAAGATTAGAAATATGGCTCGTAGGAGTAGATCGGATCTATAGATGTGATGAGATCTAAAGATTACTAATTCTTATCCATTAATGAATTGATACTAGATCGATGCAAAATTCATCGAGGTTTAAGGATCATGCGGGAAAATTAGGGATTTCGCAAATAATCCTTTGTCCTTTCGATGGATCGCATTCAAATTCTAGCTTCTAGTTAATCAAATGTTTAATAGTTGTTCCCTAGTTTCGAGTGAACACGATCAAGAAAGCATCATCTCGAAACTAGGTCATTAATCATTTGATTCACTAGAATTTCCAAACATTATAGGATTTAAGAATTGTAAAAATATCTAAATCATCATCATCTAAAGATCGTCACAACTCCTACACGAGCGGAGATTACTCAAACATCATGATCACAAACACAATCACAAATTGAATTCTAATCATTATGCTTGAATTAAAAGATAAGCAAGAATATAGAAAATTCACCTTTATTTATCGACAAATTTCGTTACAACTCTCTTGAATTTATAAAAGGAAGGAACTAGATCGTCGATTTCGGCTTCGCTCGGCTCCTTGAGTCGCGGATCGGCGTGGATCTCTTGCTCCGTTGGAATCCGGCGTCGCTTGCTAGAGGTTGAAGGCTCTCTTGCTCAAATTGATCTCGGGATCTTGATCTTGATTTTGAATTGGTGATGGAGATTGAATTTGGCACAAGCTTTTGTCACTAAACTTGTGGGTTGAAGATGGTGGTGATTCTTGAACATTTTTCCACCCTTGATCTAGGCTCCTTTTTATAGGCCTCAAAATCTAGAATTGAAATTTGAATTCCCCCCACAAGTTAGTTAACCAAATGATTCAAATTTCCCTCCAAAAAGTTAGTTAAGCCTAAAATTTGAATTTCCCTCCAAGAGTTTGTTAGCCAAATATTCAAATTTCCCCCCAAAAAGTTTGTTAGCCCAAAATTTTGAATTTCCCTCCAAGAGTTTGTTGAGCCGAGCCTTCTAGATGTGCCAAGTGGAGCTTCTGGGGTCTTCTGGAAGCTTTGGCCGTTAGAATTAGGCATGTGACAAAATTTGATGCATTGATCTCTTTAATTGGCCGCGGATCCGCCGCGACAATGGGGCTTGGGCCTCGGATCCGCGGCCCTTTGATGGCCTTGATGGTTTCTCTTTACATGGTAATACTTGGGCTGACTGGTGGGCCTCTTTCTGATGTTTGGATTTTTATTTGGCCTTCTGAATCATTACCAGATCATACATCTTTTAGTTGGCATATATTTTATCAATCTTTCCCCCAATTTTGGCCCTGCTTCCGGAATTTCCTGCATGGATTCCAAGACAAGAGTTGCGCAATACAAGGATGATGCGATGCCATGAAAACACAGTTAATTTCCCTTAAAGTGCCGGTTTAAAAGTCTAACACATGCAATCTGGTATTTCAGAGATGAATCGATAATATGTGCAATTATGAATACCGAACACTTCTATGTGAGCTCAAATGGTAGGGAAATTACCGTGTTAGAAATGCAGTATTTTCGACTGATCAAATTCCCCCAAACTTATTTTCGATCGTCTCGATCAAACTGTTTTATTAAAAGAGAAGGAGAAAATAAAGAAAGAGAAAAGCACACTTTCTTAGGCAACACGATTGCACTGAGCACGTGCAACAAGCCTTTAAACCTCTAGGTGTCCCTAGTAGGAGGAGTGTTGTCTCCTGAGGGTTTTCAGCGGATTGCACCCACAAAATCCAATAATAAAAGAAAGATCATGAATATTACATTTAAAGACAAGAATTGTAAAAGAAAAGCCTTGAAAATTAGGGTTTCCAACTAAGCTAGCTTTTCGGTTGTCATGAGCCCTATCTTAATGGTCATGAAAAGATGTTAGAAATCACGTCCTCCCTCAATAAAACATCGTCTTATTCTTCATTCCTATCTTTATTCCAAACATCGATCATATCACCCTGCGTGTGTGTAAAGGACATCCCTACACCCGGAGAATTCAATTCAAGCTATCATACTCTTGCCCATCAGCCTCAGTACTTTTTAATTAATGAATATCTAGATGTGCTCACACACTTTCATGCGACCGTTAATATTTCTTGAGGTACTAACTGACCGATTACTCATGTGCTTACTTATTTGGTGTATTTTCCTCGTCTTGCACCACCTTAGGCCTAGCAGTGACTCCCAGACCAGTTGGCCTTAGGGCACTAGGTGAAGAGGCCCCTTGCTATATATTTTTTATTGCCCTCGGTGATAACAAAAACCAGTGTCCATTTTTCTCACCACTTTATATTTTCTTCATTTTTTTTTATTTCCTTCATACATCGGCTTTAAGACAAGAGCATTTCAAGGTATCCTCTACTATCCCGGGTTTTAAGACGTGTGTAAGTGCGAATAGAAGGGTATCAACGTTCAAAATGCTTGGCTTTCCAGAATAGAAACTATTTTCAGACTTATTTTTATCCTCAGATTAGTGACTTCCTTCATCTTACTAACCCTTGGGACAACGGCTCATAACTACTTATTACTAGTTCGTATAAGAAAACTTCTAATTTTCTTGGTTTTCTTAAATTCTTCTAATCTCATGGATGTAATTGTTCACTATCTAATCTTTCATTATTATAAATATTAAATATTTTTATATTTTGAAAATTTTGAAAATTTTATGAGTTTTGAAAATTTTTGAATTTTTATGGATTTTTTAAATTTTTAAATTTTTATAGGTTTTAATGGTTTTTGAAAAATTATTTACAAAAAATATTTACACAAAAATTTTTATGGGTTTTGAAAATTTTTAAATTTTTATGATTTTTTAAAGAAATGTTTTGTGCTTATGCAAATGATATGCACATGATGCAAAACTAAGCACAAACCTCCCCCAAACTTGTTTTCAACAGTGTCCTCACTGTTGCCACCCGCTATATCTATAAAACCTGTAAGCCTGGGAGGAATTTATTAGTGGGGGCAAAATATATAAGTGAAGACCCTCCCCCAAACTTATTTTTGACTCGCAATTTTTGTAAAAATTTTCTTTTCAAGAGCCAGAAAAATTATTCCTCCCCCCAATGCAATGTTAAGCTTTTGAAAATCACATGAGGGGGTCAAAAATCAGTGGTCGATACCAAGCTTTGCAAAGACCGAAGATCAATACCAACCATTCGAAGATTTTATCAATGCAGTGCTCGGGTTGGTGGAAGAAGAAGTGGGGAAAGGGTAAGGGGTGGAAGAGAGTGTGTGTGCGTCTCATTTTGGAGAGACGAAGCAGTGAATGTGATGGATTACTCGCATTCTTTTTACAGTTCAGAAGAGGGGGTGGAGGTTCAATTTCAATGATTGGGACATGATTCATCTCAACACCCGTGTTATTCAGAAATGCGAGTTCATCAGCGAAGATCTCCTCAAAAGTTTCATCAATACCCCGAAGAATAATGTCATCACAAAGTGCGGGGTGATCTTCAGACTCTAAGAATTCATAATCAGTGTCAATTGTTGACCCGGACATCTCGGTGGAAGAGTCCGTATGTGTATGATACATAGTTGGGTCAAACAATAACGTATGAAAAGAGTCAAGATCGGTATCAGGAGGATCATCAAATTCGCTGCTGTCGACATCCATTAAGTCGACAGAACAGACCTGAGCAATAGGTTCGGAGGGTATACTTCCCAACTTGTAAATGTTCAGCTCTATTGACCTATTCCCGAAAGATAGGGTCATAGAACCATTACGACAGTTGATAATAGCATTGGAAGTGGCCAAAAAGGGGCGACCTAAAATCACCGGAATTTGATTCCGTGGGTTCGCTACAGGTTGTGTATCAATTACAATAAAATCTACCGGGAATATAAATTCTCCGATTTTTATTAACACATCCTCTAGTTCACCCCTAGGTTTGGTGATTGATCGGTCAGCCATCTGGAGAGTGCAATGGGCTGGTTTCAACTCTCCGATCCCTAGTTGCTCATAGACTGAGAAATGAAGTAGGTTAACACTGGCGCCAAGGTCTAAAAGAGCACGATTGATGTGTTTATCCCCAATAGAAATCGATATCGTAGGACATCCTGGGTCCTTACGTTTCTTTGGTAGCGGAGGGATAAAAGCAGTGCTAATGTTATTAGACATGAAGACCTTCTTTGGCACTTGAGTCTTCCTCTTCCTAGTGCACAAGTCTTTAAGAATTTTCGCATTAGCGGGGACTTGTTGAATCGCATCTAGGAGAGGGATGTTGATGTTAACTTGCTTGAACATTTCCATAATCTTCTCCATATGTGGACTCGATGTGTTAGCCCTTAACCGATTAGGATAAGGTGCTTTAGCAATGAGCGCTGGGTCCATCATAGGAGAAGGAAGTGTGTGTGGCCCCGATCCCAAAATAGAAGTGGGGATCGTCTGTGGAGGAGTAAAAGAGGTGGGCTGAAGTGTCGAGCCTAAAGGGAAATGGAGAATAGGCTCGCGAGAAGGCGGTGGGGTAGAAGAACAAGAATCAGACGTAGAAGTGTGTGTGTGAGGAAAGGTCTCAGCCGGGTTGTTGATAGGATTCTCAATATCATCAACTTCTTCCCCAACATGGTTATCCAGCACTCTCCCAGATCTCAACGTGGTGATTGCATTCACATGATGTGAATAGCCAGGATTGGGTACAGGTTGAGCTGGGAGTTTCCCTTTCTCTCTTGCACTCATTTCGGCCTTAAGTCGTGCAATCTCAGCTTCCATCGTTTTGATACTCTCAGCTTGGGACGCTGAGTTTTTCTTTATCTCACCAATGGAAGACTTAACCTCGGCCGACACTTCCATGAAATTTGACATGAGTGATTTCATGGTTTGAGCGAATTGAGAGAATTCGTCAGAACAGGTCGACTGCATAGGATTAGAAGGTGCAGGAGTGTTGACCTGATTTTGAAAATTTTGTGACTGGTAGGGGTGCTGGGTGAGTTGAAGTGGTTGCTGTTGTGGTGGAGGGACCCGTTGGAATTGATTCGGGTTTGGAACCGTGTTTTGGGATTGGTTCCAAGAAAAATTCGGGTGATTCCTCCAATCCTGATTGTATGTGGAAGAAAAAGGGTCGTTTCCAAGTCTTTGAAATGCGGCATTGGTATGCTCGAGACCTCGAAACTGGGAGTTTAATGGACATTCTTCCGTCAAGTGAGAAGGATCAGAACAGCACCCATAAACGGTTTTGGGGAGCGACATTGGGTTTAGGGAGGCTGCTAAGAATTTGTGTTCCATAGCGTCGAGCTTCTTTTGCATTGCTGCCATCTCAGCTCGAACACCTATGGACACGTCTATTTGGTGTATGCCACCCCTACTCGATGGCTGGGTTCCAGTCTCCCACTGAAGTGACTTTTCAGCGAACTCTTCTAAAAATTTCCACGCTTCCCCATCATCCTTGGTCATAAAGGTGCCTTAACACATGTTTTCAAGGTTTTGTTTAGTGGTAGGGTTACTGCCCTCATATATGATTCGGCAAAGTTCCCATTTCGGGATGCCGTGATGTGGGCATTGAACCAAAAGATCCTTGAATCGGTCAAAGTATTTTGAAAATGGTTCAGCCGGAAGCTGGGAGAATTGATAGAGTTCGCTACGGATTCGAGCTGTCTTTTGCATAGGGTAAAATTTCTTAAGGAATGCTGCAACGAATTCTTCCCAATTCGTGATGGAATGTGCGGTGGTGTTATACAGCCACTTCTCGGCTATATTGCACAAGGTAAATGGAAGAAGTCGTAGACGCATGGCATCCATAGAAAGTTGTGATGTACCCATCATTGCGCATACGTTTTCAAATTTGGTAATAAAAACGTACGCGTCTTCAGTCTCGAGACCGTGGAATTTGGGTAGAAGGTTGATGTACTGGGGATTAATATCAAAGTTATCCCCGTTGGCTGGTGGAATGGATAAGCAAGTCGAGAGAGGACCTCGCAAAGGGTAACACCTCTCTTGGAGAGAGATGCGGGGTGGAATCTGCGCACCAACGGACGGCGGCAGAGTAGCGGCAAAGAGGTTTGATGGAGACTGATCCATCGGTGTAGGTGTGGTGGGGGGTAAAAGAAAGGTAAATGGAGAAATACCGACTTCGGAGTCGATCGAGGGGACGCGGACAAGTCGGGCACTAGAATCCCGTGTCCAGCCTATCTTGCACTAAAAGGGGTTAGTACAAGTGGCAGCGTGATTTATAATTAGGGGAATGAAGTGAGTATGGTGTTTGTTTTGAAAAATGATACGGATTTTGAAAATATGATGCAACAAGCAATACCCTAAAATTTATGGTCACCTAGGTCCAATCTCTAGACCGCTCCTAACTGCCAGAAGACAAGACACAGGATAGAATCCTCCACTGCCTCTTTGTTTCTCCTGTGGCCAGGTAAGTGCCAGGTAAGTGGGAGGTTCTCCACTACGTAAGTAGTGGGCTTAATTAAGTAACCACTAGCCTTCGACACACTTGCCTAGGCACCACAAGAGAAACGCGGATAAGCAATGAATTACCCACGGCCTTCTTCTGTCCTAAGTGAGCGCGACGGTCCTTAGAGTCATCTCTAGATATTTTTTAATTAATGAGAGTAATGCGGATGCAGGTTTGTGATTTTTGGGGCCTAGGAAGGGTAATGAACTCCCCACCTAATCTGGATTTGGCCGTGCCCCTTAATTTCCGTATTAGTTATGCAAACAACCACAAAATCAAAAACAAGCACACTTTATTTTGCTTTTTCCGGCGCAGCGATTATTTGCAAAGAAACCTGCAACAAATGTTAATTGGAGCAGATTTTAGGAAGGAGATAAGAAAGTTAGAGATTACCTGCAAAAGATTTTACAGAGAGCTCCTTAATGGGCCGCGGAACCGCCGCGTAATGGAGGTATTGGCCGAGGAAACGCGGTGGGATGGTGGGGTCTCTGCACAAAAATTCTTCAGCAAGCTCCTGATCTCTTCCTTAATCCTCTGGAATTCACCAAATAATTTTCCAATTTTCCAGCAATCTCCAGATCTCCTTGCAATTAACCACAACAACATGTATTAGTATTTTGTGCAAGTTTTGATCTAAAAAAAAATATTGATGGAATAAACTTTTCAACTCAAATTTCAAAAAATGAACAAATAGCACACGATCCCCGGCGACGGCGCCATTTTGATTTGAATGATTTTCCGATTGTGTAGAATGAAATGGTAAAGAGATCACAACCAAAAATAGTTTTTGACCGCAATCAATAACGGTGTCGGATGTAGCGCGTTAGTAAGTGCGGATCGTCCACAGGAAAAGTGAGTTCCGTTCAATTTCTGAATTAGATGAGTTGAAAATTTAGGGCAAAGAAAAGAAAACAATTCATGATTTGCATTTAAAGATCAAGAAATAAGAAAAATCTAGATCTAGAAAAGACATTAAAAGCAAGAATTGAGATGTGTGATAATTTCCAACCAACAATCAAGATTAGAAATATGGCTCGTAGGAGTAGATCGGATCTATAGATGTGATGAGATCTAAAGATTACTAATTCTTATCCATTAATGAATTGATACTAGATCGATGCAAAATTCATCGAGGTTTAAGGATCATGCGGGAAAATTAGGGATTTCGCAAATAATCCTTTGTCCTTTCGATGGATCGCATTCAAATTCTAGCTTCTAGTTAATCAAATGTTTAATAGTTGTTCCCTAGTTTCGAGTGAACACGATCAAGAAAGCATCATCTCGAAACTAGGTCATTAATCATTTGATTCACTAGAATTTCCAAACATTATAGGATTTAAGAATTGTAAAAATATCTAAATCATCATCATCTAAAGATCGTCACAACTCCTACACGAGAGGAGATTACTCAAACATCATGATCACAAACACAATCACAAATTGAATTCTAATCATTATGCTTGAATTAAAAGATAAGCAAGAATATAGAAAATTCACCTTTATTTATCGACAAATTTCGTTACAACTCTCTTGAATTTACAAAAGGAAGGAACTAGATCGTCGATTTCGGCTTCGCTCGGCTCCTTGAGTCGCGGATCGGCGTGGATCTCTTGCTCCGTTGGAATCCGGCGTCGCTTGCTAAAGGTTGAAGGCTCTCTTGCTCAAATTGATCTCGGGATCTTGATCTTGATTTTGAATTGGGGATGGAGATTGAATTTGGCACAAGCTTTTGTCACTAAACTTGTGGGTTGAAGATGGTGGAGATTCTTGAACATTTTTCCACCCTTGATCTAGGCTCCTTTTTATAGGCCTCAAAATCTAGAATTGAAATTTGAATTCCCCCCACAAGTTAGTTAACCAAATGATTCAAATTTCCCTCCAAAAAGTTAGTTAAGCCTAAAATTTGAATTTCCCTCCAAGAGTTTGTTAGCCAAATATTCAAATTTCCCCCCAAAAAGTTAGTTAGCCCAAAATTTTGAATTTCCCTCCAAGAGTTTATTGAGCCGAGCCTTCTAGATGTGCCAAGTGGAGCTTCTGGGGTCTTCTGGAAGCTTTGGCCGTTAGAATTAGGCATGTGACAAAATTTGATGCATTGATCTCTTTAATTGGCCGCGGATCCGCCGCGACAATGGGGCTTGGGCCGCGGATCCGCGGCCCTTTGATGGCCTTGATGGTTTCTCTTTACATGGTAATACTTGGGCTGACTGGTGGGCCTCTTTCTGATGTTTGGATTTTTATTTGGCCTTCTGAATCATTACCAGATCATACATCTTTTAGTTGCCATATATTTTATCAATCTTTCCCCCAATTTTGGCCCTGCTTCCGGAATTTCCTGCATGGATTCCAAGACAAGAGTTGCGCAATACAAGGATGATGCGATGCCATGAAAACACAGTTAATTTCCCTTAAAGTGCCGGTTTAAAAGTCTAACACATGCAATCTGGTATTTCAGAGATGAATCGATAATATGTGCAATTATGAATACCGAACACTTCTATGTGAGCTCAAATGGTAGGGAAATTACCGTGTTAGAAATGCAGTATTTTCGACTGATCATAGGGCATCGATACTCCAGAGTAGACTTGTGTATATAGTCGAGACCTCGACGAGGGGCGGTGGCCGGTCTCACAAGCCACTGGTGTCAGTTGGTTCTCCTAAGATGTATACAGGTGCTCATTGGGTTATGAGTACACCGGACAGGACTCGCCGGGAACATGCTAGTTAGTCTTATACCAGACGTCAGATAGCAGTTCCCTGGTGACATGTGTACAGGTTTGTTCATCGACCTGAGATCGTCATTTGTCTCGTGTGAGTTCCCATTGTACTTTGATTACTACCCTACCACGCTCAAAGGAGACGTGCAAACAGGTTTTAGTTGGGTACAGTCCCGAGCCATATGGAGGCAGTGAGCGGATCGGCAAAGGTTCGTCTCTCCCGGTATTGGGGGTGAGGTCGCGTTGTGTCTAGGAGAGCCATTACACGAAGTCCTTGGCCAAGGCAGGAGATTTACTGGTAGGTATTCCAGTAGTATCTCAGGGTGTTCTGGGCTACACTCCGACACGATTTGTACCGCTTTTGGGGGGTCTGACTTTTACCAACCCCCTAGGCCCGCCATGCGATGCTCATAGACGAACGGACCGGACTGTACGGATATTGTCACTGACAGGCTCAGTAGGGTGTCAGGATGAGTTCGCTCATCGACGTCCCTTTTGGTCAATAGTTGGTAGCCCTTTACGTATGGCTAATACCTCTGACGTGCTAGTGGTTAAATCCACAGCCAAAGTATTGACGAGTCTTTAGAGTCCCCCACAGACAGTTTCTCAAGTTTCGGGCGAAACGCTGTAGAGGCCGTATAGAGATATGATAGGGTTCGATCATATACGTGTGGTATTGCACGGATCATGATCGGATGGATAATACTAGCGGGCTTTGGTTTAAGCCGGATCCTAGTATTGTACAGTATAGATTTTGTCTCATTGCATTTGTATTCGGTCGGAATACAAATGCGAGTATGTATATACAGTAGCGGGGTATTCCTGTAATTTATTACGGGATCAGTTTTCTGAAGTTGCCAGTTTGCTTTCCGTTTCCGCCATTTTCCTTTGTTTCTTTCCTTGGCTGAAAGTTGGTGGAGAAGGCCTTATTTGCAAGCTTGCAAATTTGTATTGTGGAGGGTGGTCTTTGTAAATTGTTGCTTCATGATTGTGCACCATCTATTGACTTCATTGGTTCATCATTGCTTGACTTTACTTGATGGTGATGGGATATGATTAGGTGATGGAGTGGGGATTTGGTTGTGATGATTATTCCTCATGATCATCTCTTTTCTCTTCCTTGTATTATTTTCTCTCTCTCTCTCTCTCTCCATTTCACTACAATGGGCCGGCCATTCAAATGGGAGGGGCTATCCAAAAATTTGAAGGGGGGAATTCATCTCATTAGCTTACACAAAACACTTACATCATTTCCCAAGTTCATTCCTCCACCTTGATATCTAAAAGGGCAACTTCATATAAACCCCAAATGAGACAAAGCTTTCTACACTTCATCTACAGTATCCTTAGGCACGTTGACTCGCCAACTTCGTGCTCGAGTTGCCTCGGTCCAGAGGTGGGAGCCCGTAAAAAAACCCGGCGATGTGGTGCCCTTCCGACGAGGAGTTGAAGAACGGAGATTCCGCGGGGAGATCGGGACGACGATGAGAAGACCGAAGGACACGGATCGCTCGGTATATCTCTCTACCCCTTCTCTTGTTAGCTAGGAGTAGGTTAATGGCCCGATCCGGGTTTCAAAGTCTGCGGTAGCGCTGGTTCTAGTTTATAGAAAAGTTTTGTATTCCGCATTTTGGCCTCGTTCAAACGGCCGGGGCGCCGCCGTGCACTTACACGGACGACTCCCCGTACCTTAACAACGTTATGATATGAACCATTCTATATACAATAGAGGCACTGTTTTAATTGGAACCAGATTCAAATCATGCAGCTGTCTCCAGTGCATGTCAACTAAATGGAGAGAGGCCGATCATCATTACTCGACTTAGGAGTGCATCCAATTATGAGTAACCCGAAAGAGAAACAAGTTTCTCAAAACCATTACTATCAACTGAATACCATATACAAGTATCTACATCTTCAATCACCTTGAAGAATCCTGATACTTGCAACACATGGTTCTCTACTTTATTCCTGTACCTATAACTTCTCAAACTTGGACCTTGTATTTCTATGAAACACTCATCTAAAACTTGAGAAGTCACAAGTAAACAGAATACAGTTCGAGGACCAACCCCTTTGTCCTAATAGACACTGGACAATATACAATACTTTGTATAAGTCCCGTGAGTTGAATAACTCAAACTCTGTGCGTCGTAGGTTGAAAACTGTACCCAGGCGATTTCCTCAAATACCACCAATTACAACGAATTCCGATATAATGAGGATTCCTAATAACTTACTCCCACTCATCATCTGTAAAACCATACTGATGTGAGAATCATATCTGGTAAATACATAACCTGGAGCAAGGGCCTAATTGGAAAATCGGTTTTCTATTAACAATACACAGTGAAACTGAAACATGAATATGTTTCGAAGGGGTATCCGGGTATTCCTAGTAATGTCTCTTCCATTATCAGATTCATGACTGCAACCGTATATTTCGTTGCCATCTCTCCAAATCCCTTTATTTGTCTTTAGTCATTACCTTCTGTACACCATCGTTAAGCTAATTGGTTTTCTTCCTTCCCTACAGTTCGACACCAGCCTATGGTTTGGAAGAAGACTATCCAATAAGCATAATAGGTGTACTCTCCTAATCCTAGGAGCACTCGCAACCTAAGAGAAGGTGATGATAAAAGACAACTGAATAAACCTTATTCTTATTTCTCCTGAACCAGAATTCATCCTCGAAAAAGTTCCTTCGAGTTTGTATATAACCATACGATGGATTTATCCAATAGGATTGGATGTTCGTAGTGATACGGTGTGTTCTGGAGAAATACAAAGGTGAAGTAGGAGTGGCATTAAAAGACTTGGTTTGGTCGTGAATAGTAGTCGCAATTTACTTTGCCCTCTTTCTAATCCCTTTATTTGTCTTCACTCATTACCTTCTGTACACCACACTTAGGCTAATTGGTTTTCTTCATTCCCTACCTTTCGGCACCTGCCTATGGTTTGCAAGAAGACTATCCAATAAGCATAATAGGTGTACTGTCTCCTAATCCTAGGATCCTTCACGACCTGAGAGAAGGTAAAAGGAAAAGACAACTGAATAATCCTATTCAGTTTCTCCAGAACCGTAAACCATCCTCGAAAAAGTTCCTTCGAGTTCGTATATAACCATACAATGGTTTTATCCAATGGAAGTGGATACACGTAGTGATACGGGGTATTCTTGGAGAAAAGCAAAGGGTAAAAGAAGGGGTGGCAATGATGTATGCAACTTGGACAACCCAAAAGCCAGTGTTTTAAGAAGGTTCGGTTAATTTGGACACTGAGTTATAGTCTAGGGTCGGGTCATGGTCCCAGTTAAAGAGAGAGAGAGAGAAGAAACACTCAGCGTGCACTCTAACCTAGATCAGAATGGATAATTATTTTATCTAATCTGGATGGCTCCCACTGTTTTCTCGAATTCTCCTCCAAACATAAAAGGAGAATTAGTCGGAATCACCCGAGGAGTAATCCTACTCATCAGTGGGAATCGGGATCCAACTATCATCGCATGATAATTTGATGGAAGCCACTCAAGTCACCACACTCCAGAAGGTATGCGCATGGCTGGCAAGTTTCCTGTATGTTTGAAACTCCCGATATGATTTTTACCCCTAGGATCCAAGTGACCTTGACAAGGTCAACAAGTTAAAGGGTCCTAGTCAAGTTCAACCCGTCATTATCTTGATTGCATTAGACTCACCCGCACAGACCCTTGACAAGGTCAACAAGGTCGAACGACTGTCCTAACCAATCCACATTTTCTTGCGACAGAAAAGTATTACAGAGCTACCGCTCACTATGCCTTGACAAGGTCAACAAACGCAACACAAATACTAAGCAATACTAATCTGAAATGACGGAGGGCTACGGTTGGTTTTTGGCGAAAAACCTTTAACGTAATGAACTTGATCTCGTTGAAGGAATCCAAGTGGTTTTACAAAAGTATAGTGGCGAAAACGTTTGCTAAAGAGGTCACTCCCGGTGAAGGGATCTCGGCTCTTTCCTCGTCGAATGAGGTGCAGGATATTCCAAAATGAAAACCACGATGCAAAGCAAAAAGTAATCGACTATAGTGAAGTTATTACGTTGACGCAAAATTCTGCCCAAGGGGTTACTTCCGATGAAGGGATCTCGTCCCTTGCCTCGTCGAATGAGGTGATGGATATTCATAACCGAATACCACTGTGCAAAGCAAAAGCGTACGTCTGTAATGTTAGTTTTTTTTTAAATCTTAGTTCCAACAACATCATATATATATATATATAGGTTTGTTTTCCTTGCATTGACAAGAATCAACACAGTCCCATCAATTAATCACACCAGAAAAGAACGAAAATAAAATGTATGTATATGCCATCCGCATTCGCCACTGGGTCCCGTC